>CM065327.1:26471-4826471 GCA_033032175.1 Saturnia japonica
ACGACACTGAGGCCACGGAGGAGCGCACCGCGCAACACCCAGTCGTATCCGATGTTCCAGAGAAGAGGGCCCAAAACTGACCCCTGGGGAACACCGGATACGACGTCTCGTCGACACATTCCACTCCGACCCGGGAAGATCACGTACCTCTCGGAGAGGTACGCCCCGACTATGCGGCGGAGGTAGTACGGCACTCCGTGAAATCGGAGCGCCTCTCTAATTGTGGCCCAGGGCAAGGTGTTAAAGGCATTTGCGATGTCTAAAGACACCGCTATCACCACCTCGCCCCGAGCAATGGCCTCCTCCGCCAGACTCCTGACTTGCGCGATCGCATCAATCGTGGAGCGCCCTCTGCGGAAACCGAACTGGTTCGCCGCCAAATCCGGCCCCACGTGCGTTAAATGGCCGACGAGGCGGTTCGCTATCACTCTCTCGAAGAGTTTACCCACCTCGTCGAGCAGCACAATGGGGCGGTATGCGGACGGCGAGTCCGCCGGGCGCCCCGGCTTTTGGAGCAGGACTAGACGGCCGGTTTTCCACTTCGACGGAAACCGGCCCTGTTCCAGACACGCGCTGAGGAGTCCCAATAGTCGGGGCTCGAGGACCTCTTGGGCCAGGACCCACGCTCGACCAGGCAGGCCGTCGGGCCCTGGGGCGGTGTTTTTGGCCGCGAGGCGTTTAACCGCCGCCCTCAGTTCTTCCCGGGTCACGTCGGGCACGTCGTCTCGGTCCACGTCGGGCTCAGCCGCGGGCGGAGCCATGTGGGGAGGTGAAAACTCCTCCCTGGAGGGAAACAGAGCGCTCACCACCTCCTCGAGGAACTCTGACTGGAGACTCTGGGTTACCGGGGGGGCCCATTGGCGAAGTTTGCCGCGTACCATCCGGTACGGGCGGCCCCACGGATCCCGATTGAGCGTCTCCAGGAATTCCTCTCTGGCCAGAGCTTTTGCGCGCTCAATGGCCCGTCGGAGGGTGAGCTTAGCTGCTCTGTAACCCTCATGCAGCTCCACCTCTCCGGGGCTTGCGACCTGCGAATGACGTCGTCTGCGCCTTATCCTGGTGTACTGGCGGCGCGCTGCTACGCAAAATGCGCGCAGCTGCGCGATTTCAGCGTTCCACCAGTACACCTGGCGCTTAGCTGGACGACGCCCAACTCTCGGCATCGCCGCGTCACACATATGCGACACGGCGGCTCGCAGTCGCTCCGCCCCATCTTCGACATCGGCAGGCCTCTCGGGTGTTCCATCCATCACCCAGGCTTGCACGATGGCGGCCTCGAAGAACACCTCGCGATCGAGGCGTCCCAGAGCCCAACGTGGACTGTCCTCTTCCAGGGCTCTCGGGACCGGTCGTCCCGTGGTCTGAGCGGACACTTCGAATTGTATGTATAGATGGTCCGAAAGTGTCTCTACCCCCTCCAGGACTCTCCAGTCCCGAACACGGCGTGCTATTGCAGGGCTTGCGAACGTAAGGTCCACTATGGATTCGCCCTGCGGTCGCACGCACGTGTTTATGGAACCCCTGTTAAGGACGAGTAGGCCTGATGTTACGGCCCACTCTTCCCAGCGCCTCACCCCTATTATCCGTGGATGGGAACCCCAAGCCGTAGATTTGGCGTTGAAGTCCCCGAGGACTAGGACAGGGTGAGGGTGGCTGCCCGAGACGACAGTGCCCAACTCCACCAAGAATGCCTCAAATTCGGCGAGACTCCACCGAGGAGGTGCATACACCCCCCACCACCTCAACGTCGCCGAGACGCGCCGCCACGTATCCCTGGCCCTCCTTGATGTTAGTGAAGGGCGGGGAGCTGGCGGCGGGCCGGGAAATGATGGCCACCGAGCCATCTCGATTACCCGCCCAGTTATCTCGGGGCGGCACGAAGTATGGCTCGGCTATCACGGCGACGCTGATTGACCACTGTGCCATGCTTTGGACTAGCAGGTCCTGCGCACTGGCACAGTGGTTCAGATTCCCTTGGAGAATACGAATAGACATTATTAATTGGCTTCTTCCATCTCCTCCGTCTGGACCGTCGTCGGCGCTTTAGGAACAGCCGACGAGGTCAGGGCTGTGTCGGGGCTTTTCCCTCTTCACCCTCCTTCTTTTCTTGGGTGGCGACGACGCAACGCATGTCTTGCCGCCCACCCAGTGCCCAGCAGGTTTACCCTCACCTGCACATATTAAACAATGCGGGTCCGCTGTACAGCCTGCCCGCCTTATGGCCGGGTTGACTGCAGCGATAGCAGAGTGCACTGCAGTCAACTTCTGAGGAGCATTTTGCCCCAGATGACCGGCCTGAAGGCAGCGGAAACACCTCTGTGAGCGGGGCTGCAAGACTTTTACTCGCGCCGACACCCAACCCACCAATAGCTTACGGCCGTCGCCGAGTTTTTTGCCACCGTCACTGGGCACGAAACCACGGCCGTTCCAGCCCCATCAAACCTGGGGCGTGGATCATTGCCTTAACGTGCTCTGGGGGCATTCCCCAGCACGTGCAACGGCGGCAATTAGCTTCTCTCCACTGTAACGGAGTCATCAAGGCCTGAGATGCGCACGTCTGCACACCTCATCGGCCTGGTTACTCGTATACCCCAGCTGGAAAGGACGCCCTAATTTTTTTCTGCAAGGGCGTCTGCTTGCAGACCACTCGTGGCACCTGGAACCTCAAGAGGGCAGCCCTGTTGCCGCCCTTCTATAGTTGAACCCTCAATGCCTAGAGCGCCAAGGTCGACCTGCTCCCATGTTTTCGTTAGCACCTCCCTGTAGGTGATGCCCCTCTTCGCAGCCTCAGGTTGAAGTGTTATAAACCACCGCAGTGGATTTGGAGGTGCGAAGTTTGGGGGCTCTGTTCCTTTTTGGAGGTGCTTTTGTAGCCGCCTTTTTCTTATTCTTCTTTGTGGCCTTACCCCCCTTACCTACTAACACCCACTCCCCTTGAGTGGGTTTAGGAGTGGCCACCTTCTCGCTGTAGGAAGCTTCAGGGGCGGGTGTAGTCGTCGACTTGGAACCGGCTTTCCCCGCTTTTTCTCTGCCATTCTTCTCAGCTGCTTGCCGGGATTCAGGCTGCCGCGGAGGACCACTTTTAGGTGCTCTCGTTTTCGCAATCTGCGCAGCCTTTCTATCCGCCGCCAATGGAGGGCGGAGTTGTCTTTCTGGGAGAAGCCTATCCTCCAAGGCCTCGAAGCGAGCACTCATTATGTTGAGTATGCGCTCGAACTTCTGGTCGATGTCAGAATTCTCGCTCCGAGGCCTCCCTGGCAACGGCGGAAACTCCTCCCTCCTCCTTGGAGCCGGAGAAGTTGAAGGGTCCAGTCCTGTCTCTGTCGCTGTGACTAGAGAGACTTCAGCTCCTGGCGATGGCTGGCGGACCTTATTCAGGTCTGCTCTCATTAACGTGAGCTCCTTCCGAAGCTCTGCCAGTTCTTCCGCTTGTCTGGTGTTCGTCTCCTCTAGCCTTGCGTACGCTGCTTGGACCCTCGCCAACTCCTCGGTGGTGGTCCGACTGCGGTATTGTTCCACTGCATCCTTAATGGACACAGCCGCATCCTTGAGGGCCTTCTGGAAAGTGCCTTTTAGGTTCGCCGATTTTTTGGCGACTTTGAGGATCACCTCCACGTCGCCCACACCCTTCACTTAATTGGGAGGAGAGCTCTTCCTCCGAGCAGTGGCAATCTCTTTAGCGGACCTGTTGTATCGTGCCCGCGATGCCTCCTCCGCCAACTCTTCTTCAGCTGTTAAGCGAAGCAACTCCTCTTTCTTCCGGATATAATCTTCCTTCACCTTTGCCAACCCCACATATTCTCCTGTAGTTGGGGGCCGCCCCCTACCCTTTTTGGGGATAGAAACTGGCGTTTGCGTCTGGTCAGCACCTTCGACCTTCCTTTTCCGCCAGAAGGAGCTTGGCGGAGCGTCCTCAGCGCCAGACAGAGGGTTTTCAGACGACCCTACCGTCACCATAGAGGCCTCGCTTGACTCGCTACACACGGACAACCTGTCTAGTGAAGGGTCCCGTACGATAGCCACAACGGGTTGAATTCACCTTCGCGACCATCCACTTTTCTCTCCTCACACGTAACTCCACTAGTGGAGCCACCGTCCTCGTCCTTCTTAAAACTAGGTATATTTACAATATTTACAGAGGTTTTTTTAAAAGGTTTGCTCATTTTTGTTCCCACGATTGTGGGGGAAGTAACGGTCCACCCAGGCAGTGCCCCTGTGCCTGGGTAAGCCTAGCGTAACCCGTCAAGAGAGTCGGCCGGTTCTCTGACGGGGGTCGCACTCGTGACTGTCTCTCACCACCAGCCACGCATCCCCTCGCGGTGCGCCGCCGCTTGGGATTAGGGTAATTTTTTATAGAGGTTTTCTTCCTCGCGGTCCGGGCGGTGAAGCCAAGACCCTCGGTCCCATGCGAAGCCGCGAGACGTGACCACGTCACTCACTCCGATGGGATTACGAGATCGTCGGCGACAAGCCGAACAAGTTGTCCAACCTGCCCGCCCGACGGCAGTGTGAGTGCACGCCGAGCCCGCCAACACGCCACGTCTTCGAACCCTCTAAATAGAAGATGAACGGTAAACGTCGCCCCCCCGTCAGGTATTAGCCGTCGGCCGAGAAGCGGCCGCCGTTGCCCGGGATGCACCACGCGGAGGTTCCTGACTCGCACCCCAGAACCTAACCTTTTTTTTTTTTTTTTTTTTACATGGGGAAATCCTACATTGGATACACCTCCCGCTGTCGGGGGACAGCGAGAGGGTTATGCCGGACTCTTACCGGCTAAAACCCCATGGCCGCATCAGCGCGTAAAACACCCCCACCTACTGCCCATCGTCTACGCTCAACCCCTAAGGGGGTCTTGGCGCTGCAGGCGCTCTCCCCGTCTTTTGGACGGGTGGCCTACATTTCGCCCCTCCCATGAAATGTTTCGCCTGCCTTCCGGCGTCGGCACACAGGGCACAGTGCAGCTTTGCAGCTGTGCACTCTTGCGCCTTGTGGCCAGGCTGTCCACAACGAAGCAAAGGCCTCCCCTATCAACTGCCGAAGGGCATGTGGGCCGGTATGGCCCACGTCCAGACACCTGAACATCTCAAAGGCCCCCCTTGCAGAGACGGACGCGTGCATACTCCACCAAACAAGGAGACGACCTAACTGCACCAATGTCCTGGCAGCGGCGACTGGGAGTGACAAGTGAATTGCGCCATTGCCTCTCCCGTAGGGACGTATCTCACCACCCTAATAAGGGTTGGCTCGCAACCGCCTTTAGCCGCCGCTGCCGCTACGACTCATGCGCCGAGACGGAATCCTCCAATCCAATGATTCGATGTCTGCTCTTTTAATGGGCCTCGCCACTGTGGCTACATCTGCCATAATCTCACTTAGCTTTAGGGCTAATGATCCGCCTGCTCTACTCTCCCCGGCACCCGGTATCTCAATAATACGGCTGCCCGAGGCAGTACACCGAATAGATATTTTATCGATCCCCAGGTCAGACAAAGGGAGACGGTCCCGTGCTCTAAGTAAAGCCTCACTATACGATAGCCCCTCCGCCACAGCCTCAGGCCGCAGTGCAAGGAGCACTGCAGCCGAGCGCGGTGCCGAAGGAAGCTTAGGCTTGGGCTTGGGCCCAGGCATTCCCTTATGAGTGGAAATCACCCCCGCAGTAGCCTTCAGATTCGATGAGGCCTTTTCCTTCTTTTTCCGTCGCTTGGCTACGGTCGTCCATCCCGATCCAGCTCCAGCCTGATCTTGGGCAGGAGCAGCAGGCACGGCCTCCTGTGGATGGACTGTCGTCGTCACATCAGGGATGGGCATCGAAGCCTTAGGCTTTGCAGCTTTGGACCTCGCGGCCTTTCGTCCTACAGGCTGAGATCCAGAAGAACCAGGAGCCAACCCTCTGTCCGCACCTAAGGGCGGGCGGACCACTTCGGAGGGTGGAAGACGATCGTCCAGACGTGCGGATATCATCTCCCCTAACGACAGCCGGAGAGATCTCTCCATCCTGTCCATGTATCCATCTACACCTTGAGCAGTGTCTTTGGCAGGATATCTGTCACTTCGCTGGACAACTCCAGATCCACCTGCGGTGAAGCCTGAGGTAACACCTGTGGCAAGGTGACGGTGACGGAGGTGGACACTCCACCCGAACACGTAACGACGCAAGTTCCGCCCTCAGCTCCTCGACTTCACGACGCAGCCTCCCCGTCTCACGGCGCAGGAGAAGATTCTCTGAAGTCACCGTGCGCGTAAGAGCGGTGGCCGTTACTTCTCGCAGAGTCCATGCTGCTTCTTTGAGCGATTTGATGTAGGTACCCTTGAGGTTGCCAGATCTTTTGGCAACCTCAAGGATCTCATCAACATTCTCCGTCGCAAGAGCCCTCAGACTATCAGGGCGAGCAACTCAATTCCCTCGAGCACTCCTACATCGGCGCTTTCCGACGGCTCATCCTTGATCGGTGTGGCAATAGCACAGTCATGTGACCCCCCGGCCTTTCCAGCTTTCGTTGCACGAGTCGAACCCTTGTCACGGGATCTCCCTCTCCCCGCTGTCGAGACTTTGGCAGGAGGGATCTCCACCACAGCTACCTCGTCTCCATCGTCAGCTAGCGACCGCTTCCTACCATCCAAACTAGTCGTTGAGATCGACTTCTCAAAACTGTCCGTCCAATGTCGAACCGAGAATTTGTCCAACGACGGATTTCTCTCCACCGAAACGATAGGCAAATCAGTTTTCCGTTGTTCATGTGCCAAAGTCGTGTTATTTTTAAAAGAACTACGCAGAATTCTGCCCCCCCCCAGAAGACGCGGGGCAGCCCGAGCTAGGCTCGGGAGGGATTCTCCAGCTCCTGAGGAGCTGGTACCCTCCTGGGGTAATGTTTTTTAAATTTTGCGTCCATATTAACTCCCTTAACCGTCAAGTTTGCGGTACGCCTGCCGGGACCGGTATAAAAGTTACCGATCCCGCCAGCCGCTGTCCGGAACTGGGCCCTTGGGGCTCAAATTGAGCCCTCATCGGCCCCAGCCCGGTACTGGGTGCGCCGCGCACATGCCACACCCAGGAGCTTTTAATGGCCCTCCAGCCAATACCCCTCCACAGTCCCCTCTGATAATCAGAGGGATACCGGGAGGAGTTTGTCATATCAGCCGCCGACCAGACTGGTCGACTTGCCCGGGGTGCACCACGAGGAGGTTCCTGACACGCACCCCAACCTAACCTAACCTTTTTGTTTTTTTTTTTTTTTTTTTTTTTTTTTTTTTTTTTTTTTTTTTTTTTTTTTTTTTTTTTTTTTTTTTTTTTAACGTGGAGAAACCCTTCATGGGTACACACCCGCCCGGGGGGACGAGTGGTTATGTGAGACTCCTACTCACTAAAACTCCACGGTGTACCGTCGGCCGCCATAGCGGGACGCCGCGGGCAATGCGGTTGCAATCGGCCGCGACGCCCCGGCAGCCGGCCCTAGTCGGGCCCCGGCGCTAAAGAGAGACAGTCTGGTACAACCCCAACTGTCTCCCAGACGGCTGAACCAGTGCAATGGGAAGACGAGCCCCCCGACCCGTTCCCCTTGGTTCAGCTAGAGCAGAGGAAGGAGGCAAAAGCGCCCCCCCTTTCTACCCAACGTCTACGCTAACCTCTGCTGAGGTATTTGGCATCGGCGGCGCCTTGCCCTTAATGGTCGGCGGCCTGCAGCTAGCTCCTCCCATTTGATGCCCAGCCGGTCTCCCGGCATCGGCACATACGGCGCAGTGGTGCTTTTCAGCGCACTGCAGCGCCTTGTGGCCGGGCAGCCCACATCGGAAGCACAGGGCCCCGCGGTCAACTGTCGACGGGCAGAGTGGGCGAGTGTGGCCCACACCCATGCACCTGAAACAGCGCATGGGCCCACCTTCCAGGAGGCGCACACGAGCCGCACTCCACCCGACAAGGAGGCGACCTGCCTCAACCAACACCTTCGCAGCCGCACGGGGAGCGAGAGGTGCACTGCACCTGTGCCTCTGCCATAAGCCCGTATGGCTCCAGCCCTAATTAGGGGTTTCTCACAGCCAGTCTTAGCAGCCACAGCTGCCACAACCTCTTCCACTTCTTCCGGGCTACCCGGTACGGGCGCCCCCACGGGTCCCTGTCTAGAGTCCTGAGGAGCTCCCCCACTTCTCATCCTTTGCCCGGCTGATGGCCACCTGCAGGGACTTCCTGACTTCCCTGTAGTGGCCAAGCAACCGGGCCTCCCCCCCTCTTGCCGGGTTTGCCGCCGGCGGCAGCGTTGAAGCTGCCGCCGCGCCGCGGAGCAGGCCACCCGGAGATCGGCAATCTCCGGGGTCCACCAATACACCGCCCGCCTATTTTGCGGGCGGTTGTTGCCCCGCGGCATCGACGCGTCGCAGACCGCCGTAAGGGCCCTACGGAATCGGCCCGCGATCGCGTCGATCTCTTCGTCACTAGGAGCCGGCACGCGCCAGCTCTGGACGATGGCCGCCTCTTCAGCAAGCTGCCGATTGAGGCGGCTCACCACCCATCGGGGGAAGTTAGCCCCCCCCGGAGCACGGCGCGCCGGCTCCCCTGAGGAGGTGGAGACCCCGAACCGGATATACCGATGGTCTGAGAGGGTCTCCACCTCCTCCAGCACCCTCCAATCCTGCACACGGCGTGCGACAGACGGCGTGGCGAAGGAGACGTCCACCACGGACCCTCCGTTCTGTCGCACGCACGTGTGCACAGTCCCTCGGTTGAGGAGGGACAGCCCAGCCTGGACTGCCCACTCCTCCACCACTGACCCTCGGGGGTCCGTGGCCACCGCTCCCCATGTCCGCGACTTGGCGTTCAAGTCGCCAAGCAGAACCACTGGGAGCGGTGACAGCCGCCTAACCACCGGCCCCAGGGAGTCGAGAAACGCCTCAAACTCCCTCAGGGGCCGGTTTGGGGAGAAGTACACTCCCACAACACCGTAGCCTCCCCAGGCGGCCGCCACGAACCCTGAGCCCTTCTCTTTGAAGGAGAGGGGGAACCCCGTGCTAAAAATAGCTACAGCCGTCAATGTCACCCGCCCAATATGGTTGGGCGGGGACAGAGTACGGCTCCGCAGCCACCGCAATATCGATGTTCCACTCCGCCACTGATTGCACAAATAGGTCTTGTGCAGTGGCGGAGTGGTTCAAATTCGCCTGTAGGTAGTCGGTACGGCTCCGATCCATTAACGGGCCGCACCAACTACCTCCGGCCTAGGCCTCTGCCCACCATCCTGGGGGGCCACCTCTTGGATGAGGGGGGCTTACAGCTGGCCCCCCCCATGTAATGTTCCGCTGGTTTGCCAGCGGCGGCACATACAGCGCAGTGCAGCTTTACCACACCGCACTCTGCCGCCGCATGGCCAGCCCCCCCACCTGTAGCATAGAGCGCTACGATCTTCCATCGCCTCGCACATCGGGCGAGTGTGGCCCAGGCCCATGCACCTAAAACAGCGCAATGGCTTTTCCTCCAGTGGATGGACTCGGACCACACTCCACCCGATGAGGAGACGACCGACCTCAACCCAATTTCCTGGCAGCAACGAGCGGGAGCGACAAGTGCGCGATGCCACCTCCCCAGGCATTTAGACGAATTTCGCCGGCCCTAACTTGCGACTCCTCGCACCCGCTCTTTGCAGCCACTCCGCTATTAACTCCTCCTTGCTGACAGTCTCATCTATGCCGATGATCCTTATGTCTGCCCTCTTAATCGGCCTGGTCACTGTAGCGACCCCTGCCATCGCCTCCGTCAGCTTCAGTGCCAGGCCGTCCGCTTTTTCGGAGCCACTGGCACCAGGAAGCTCAATTATTCTGGAGCCAGTGGCTGTCTCCCGAACCTTAATCTCCTGTATTCCGAGTCCGGCTAATTGGACCGCCTCCCGAGCGCCTAGTAGTGCCGCCCTATAGTCGATCCCCCTCGCCACTGCTTCCGGCTGCAGGGTGACAATCACCGCAGCTGCACGTGGCGAGGAGGGCAGCTTAGCCTTTGGGCGAGCTGTTTTTGCCAGCGGAGCGGGAGCCGCTGAAGCCGCAGGAGCCACCGCTGCAGGTGCCACTCTCTTCTTCTGTCGGCGCACTACCGTCGTCCATGCCAATTCTAAAGACTCCGCCGGGGTCTGAGATGTAGTCACAGACCTTTCCCCTCCAGTCACTAATGGTGCCGGTGGGGGCCCGACCGACCTGGACCTCGGTCCAGGCTCCTGGTCCACCGACCTGGAAGACACCGACGCCACCGTCCTGGCAGGTGTTTGTGCTGATGCACCCGCAGTCGCCTTCTTTTTATCCGCCGCTAACGGTGGGCGGATAACTTGCCTGGGAGGCAATCGTTGCTCGAAATCCCCAGGCGGGCATTTAGGACCTGCGTGACCGAGTACACCACAGCCCTCTGCAACCGCACTTCCATGTCGTCTTGCGCTTTCTGGCACTCCTCAGCCGACTTCTTCTCCGCCTGCGACCTAGGAGGAGGTGCCCTCCTCTCATTGGCCTCACGCCTCCAGGCCGCAACCTCCTCCTTTAGGTTCTCCACCTGACGGCGGAGATTATTCGTTTCTCGTTGAAGGCGCGCCGTTTCGTCATTAACTGACCGCTCGAGAAGCGTTTCCACTACCTCCATCAGGCTTCTCGCAGCCCCCTTTAACTCCTTAATGGAAGTCCCCTTCAAATTCCCGGACTTGCTACATACCTGAAGTATGTCGTTGACTCCCTTGTCTGCCAGGGCCCTCAACTTCTCGGCATCGCAGACCGCCATGTTCACTACCTTCTGCTCCCCTTTGGACACGAGAGTTCTCTTCAAGTAGGAACAACCGGCGACGGAACGATCAGAAGATCCATCGATTTCGCCTGTGCCCGTACGTCTCGATGCGCCCAGACGACCCCCCCCTCTTCTGGCTGTGTTCACCTTTGCAGCCACTGCCACATCCTTCTCCGAGTCGGAGATATCACCTCGGTCATCAATTGACCGCTTCCGTTGTATGGTGGCTCCCTCCGAGTTGATTGTCAGGATGGTATTCCCAGCTGCGCCATCCAAGGACAGTTCTATATCCTCCTCCGAAGACGAAAAGGCCACCATGGCGTCTCCACGGACACTATTTTCCAAGGAACGAGGTGTCATCGTCCTTTCCCTTTAAATTCGACCGTTCCAAACTTTTGGAACGGCCAGTCCCACGAGCCTTTCGGCTTTACCGTGAATTTTTCACGGAAACCTCTCCGTCATCTACCTCAGCTTCCAACGCCGAAAACCGCGAGCCGAAAGCACGCATCTCCACGCTTCTAGGCTCGCCTGAAGGCTCGCCGGACGCACTGGTGAAGGTTTTCCCAACAACTGACGAAAAAGTCGTCGAGATACAGCAGTTTTTCACCCCTGCCCATCCCTGGGCGGGAGTTCCGCCAGTTTTTGGCCTGCACCTGATAGAAGGAGTCAGACTCCACCCCACCACAGTAAAAGAGTCAAGATCGCCTAAAACCAGACCGTAGTAAAAATTCGGAAACCAAAAAAACGAAGTGCCGAAAGTCAAAACAGGAAAAACGGGAACAGAGTCCAAGAGAAAAGCCAAGTCGTGGTGATCAAAGATGAATCAAAACCCAGAGAAAGAACACGTTAACAATCCGAAAAACGAAATCGCTAGCATGCAGGACCGCCGAGATATTGACTTCCGCAAGAACACTATCACACCCGAACCTACGGAAATCATACCTCAACCTAACTTTTTTTTTTTTTTTTTTTTTTTTTTTTTTTTTTTTTTTTTTTTTTTTTTTTTTTTAACGTGGAGAAACCCGTCATGGGTACACACCCCCCGGGGGGACGAGTGGTTATGTGAGACTCCTACTCACTAAAACTCCACGGTGTACCATCGGCCGCCATAGCGGGGCGCGCGGGCAATGCGGTTGCAATCTGCCGAGTCGCCCCGGCAGCTGGACCCAGTCGGGCCTCGGCGCTAAAGAGAGACAGTCTGGTACAACCCCAACTGTCTCCCAGACGGCTGAGCCAGTGCAATGGGAAGACGGGCCCCCCGACCCGTCTCCCCTGGTCCAGCAAGGGCAGAGGAAAGAGGCGGTTAACACCCCCACCTACTGCCCATCGTCTACGCTCAACCCCTAAGGGGGTCTTGGCGCTGCAGGCGCTCTCCCCGTCTTTTGGACGGGTGGCCTACATTTCGCACCTCCCATGAAATGATTCGCCTGCCTTCCGGCGTCGGCACACAGGGCACAGTGCAGCTTTTCAGCTGTGCACTCTTGCGCCTTGTGGCCAGGCTGTCCACAACGGAATCAAAGGCCTCCCCTATCAACTGCCGAAGGCATGTGGGCCGGGTATGGCCCACGTCCAGACACCTGAAACATCTCAAAGGCCCCCCCTGCAGGAGACGGACGCGTGCCATACTCCAGCCAACAAGGAGACGCCCTAACTGCACCAATGTCCTGGCAGCGGCGACTGGGAGTGACAGGTGAATTGCCCCATTGCCCCTCCCGTAGGGACGTATCTCACCAGCCCTAATAAGGGTTGGCTCGCAACCGCCCTTGGCCGCTGCTGCCGCACGACTTCATGCGCCGAGACGGAATCCTCCAATCCAATGATTCGGCGTCTGCTCTTTTAATAGGCCTCGCCACCGTGGCTACATCTGCCATAATCTCACTTAACTTTAGAGCTAATTGATCCGCCTGCTCTACTCCCCGGGCACCCGGTATCTCAATAATACGGCTGCCCGAGGCAACACCGAATAGATATTTTATCGATCCCCAGGTCAGACAAAGGGAGACGGTCCCGTGCTCTAAGTAGAGCCTCACTATACGATAGCCCCTCCGCCACAGCCTCAGGCCGCAGTGCAAGGAGCACTGCAGCCGAGCGCGGTGCCGAAGGAAGCTTAGGCTTAGGCTTGGGCCCAGGCATTCCCTTATGAGTGGTAATCACCCCCGCAGTAGCCTTCCGATTCGATGAGGCCTTTTCCTTCTTTTTCCGTCGCTTGGTTACGGTCGTCCATCCCGATCCAGCTCCAGCCTGATCTTGGGCAGGAGCAGCAGGCACGGCCTCCTGTGGATGGACTGTCGTCGTCACATCAGGGATGGGCATCGAAGCCTTAGGCTTTGCAGCTTTGGACCTCGCGGCCTTTCGCCCTACAGGCTGAGATCCAGAAGGATCCGGAGCCAATCCTCTGTCCGCACTTAAGGGCGGGCGGACCACTTCAGAGGGTGGAAGACGATCGTCCAGACGTGCGGATATCATCTCCCCTAACGACAGCCGGAGAGATCTCTCCATCCTGTCCATGTATCCATCCAGCACCTTGAGCAGTGTCTTTGGCAGGATATCTGTCACTCCGCTGGACAACTCCAGATCCACCTGCGGTGAAGCCTGAGGTAACACCTGTGGCAATGGTGACGGTGACGGAGGTGGGCACTCCGCCCGACCACGTGACGACGCAAGTTCCGCCCTCAGCTCCTCGACTTCACGATGCAGCCTCCCTGTCTCACGGCGCAGGAGAAGATTCTCTGAAGTCACCGTGCGCGTTAGAGCGGTGGCCGTTACTTCTCGCAGCGTCCATGCTGCTTCTTTGAGCGATTTGATGTAGGTACCCTTGAGGTTGCCAGATCTTTTGGCAACCTCAAGGATCTCATCAACATTCTCCTTCGCAAGAGCCCTCAGACTATCAGGGTCGAGCAACTCTATTCCCTCGAGCACTCCTACATCGGCGCTTTCCAACGGCTCATCCTTGATTGGTGTGGCAATAGCACAGTCATGTGACCCATCGGCCTTTCCAGCTTTCGTTGCACGAGTCGACCCCTTGTCACGGGATCTCCCTCTCCCTGCTGTCGAGACTTTGGCAGGGGGATCTCCACCACAGCTACCTCGTCTCCATGGTTAGCTAGCGAGCGCTTCCTACGTCCAAGCTAGTCGTTGAGATCGAACTCCCTACACTGTCCGTCCAATGTCGAACCGAGAATTTATCCAGCGACGGATTTCTCTCTACCGTAACGATAGGCAAATCAGTTTTCCGTTGTTCATGTGCCAAAGTCGTTTATTTTTAAAAGAACTACGCAGAATTCTGCCCCCCCCAGAGAACGAGGGGCTGCCCGAGCTGGGCTCGGGGAGGGATTCTCCAGCAGAGCTGGTACCCTCCTGGGGTAATAATTTTTTAGATCTTGCGTCCATTCTTAACTCCCGTGAACCGTCTAGTTCGCAGTACGCCTGCCGGGACCGGTACAAAACAACCGATCCCGCCAGCCGCTACCCGAACTGGGCCCTTGGGGCTCAAACTAAGCCCTCATCGGCCCCAGCCCGGTACTGGGTGCGCTGCTCACACGCCACACCCAGGAGCTTTTAACGGCCCTCCAGCCGGCGCTCCTCCACAGTCCCCTCTGATAAGCAGAGGGGTACCGGGAAGAGCGCGTCAGATATTAGCCCCGACCAAACTGGTCGACGTTGCCCGGGGTGCACCACGAGGAGGTTTCTGACATCGCACCCCAACCTTTTTTTTTTTTTTTTTTTTTTTTTACGTGGAGAAACCCGTCATGGGTACACACCCGCCCGGGGGGACGAGTGGTTATGTGAGACTCCTACTCACTAAAACTCCACGGTGTACCATCGGCCGCCATAGTGGGACGCCGCGGGCACTGCGATTGCAATCTCCGCGTCGCCCCGGCGGCTGGCCCAAATCGGGCCCCGGCGCTAAAGAGGGACAGTCTGGTACAACCCCAACTGTCTCCCAGACGGCTGAACCAGTGCAATGGGAAGACGGGCCCCCCGACCCGTCTCCCCTTGGTCCAGCAAGGGCGGAGGAAGGAGGCGAGTGAACCGCCCCTCCTACCACCCAACTCTACGCTCGATCCCTATAAGGGTCTTGGCGCTGGTGGTGGTGCTGTCTCCTTCTTGTCAGGAGGCCTGCACTTTTTCCCCCCCATGTAGTGCTCAGCCGGCATCCCAGTGTCGGCACACAAGGCGCAGTGCAGCTTTGCAGCTGTGCACTCTTGCGCCTTATGGCCGGGCTGCCCGCATCTAAAGCACAGCGCTCCTCGGTCTGTGTTGATGTGCAGAAAGGCCTGGTATGGCCTACATCGAGACACCGGTAGCACCTCAGAGGCCCCCCCTCAAGAAGCCGGACACGCGCAGAGCTCCACCCAACCAAAAATCGCTTAGCGTCCACCAGCACCCTGGCAGCGGCGACAGGGAGCGATAGATGGATCGCTCCACTACCCCTCCCGTAGGTGCGTATTTCCCCTGCCCTAATAAGGGCTGGGTTGCAGCCACCTTTTGCCGCCGCTGCCACGACGACTTCCTCTGCCGACACAGAATCATCCAGACCCATGACCCGAATGTCAGCCCTTTTAACAGGTCTGACTACCGTGGCTACGTCACCCAATACCACTTGGACCCTCTGCCCAGGCCCTCCGCCTGCTCTGGGCCTCGGGCGCCAGGAATTTCAATTAATCTTGACCCCGAGGCAGTATGACGGAGTGACAGATTGTCGATGCCGAGATCAGCTAGCGGAATGGAGTCCCGCACCTTCGCCAAAGCAGCGCTGTAGGTCAGTCCTTCCGCCACCGCCCCGGCCGCAATGTAATAGCACTGCGGCCGACCGCGGCGCTGAGGGGAGCCTCTTCCTCGGCTTGGGCGGCACAGTCTTTCCACGAGTCACAGGAGGCGCTGTCGCTACCGCCGTTGGAGCCGCAGGAGTGGTTTTCTTTTTTTTTCGCCTTACGGCGACGGCGTACCACGGTTTGACCAGCCTTCGTCATGATCTGTAGGCCGAGTAGGGTCAGTAGCCTGAAGCTGGGCCTTCTCGATCCCCAGGGGTGCCTGAGGCGAGATATCCGCTATCGTGCCCTCAGATGGAGGCTTAGTAGCAGGCTTCACTCTTCGTGAAGCCGCAGTCTTAGGCCTTGCAGCCTTGGGAGCTGCGGAACCGGACACTGTTCCTTGATCTGCCGCCAGTGGTGGCCGAATCACCGTGGCGGGAAGGAGACGGTCCTCCAAACCCTCTATGCGGGCGGTAATTACATCGCCCAAAGATATCCGGAGCGACCGCTCCATCCTCGCTACGTGATTGTCCAACGCGTCAAATAGGGCTTTAGCCAAAGCATCCGGTTCCTGACAGGAAGCTTCCGGCTGCAACTCCAGCTGCAGCTCTGGCTGCAGCCGTGGTTCTGGCTGCGGCTGTGGCTCTGGCGACAATGGTAATACCGTCGTCTTACTACGCAGGGTGACAAGCTCCGCCCTGAGTTCCCCGACCTCCTCGCGCAGCCTGCGTGTCTCCCTGCGGAGGAGAAGCGTTTCGCTCGAAACAGTACGAGTCAGGGCAGTAGATGTAACCTCCTGCAAGGTCCAGGCCGCCTCCTTCAGAGCCTTGATGAACGTACCCTTGAGGTTGCCAGATCTCTTGGCAACCCCGAGGATCGCGTCCACCTTCTCCTTAGCAAGCGCACTGAGACTTGCAGGATCGAGCAACTCGATGCCATCGAGCACTCCAACGTCCGCCACGTCACACGTCTCAACATTGCAGGACGGTTCGGCAGAGGGACAGTCCGTCGACCCACCTGCCTCTCCGATGACTTCTGCATGCGTCAACCCAGCAGTTGATCCCCGGTCACGGGTTTTACCCCTGCGGGCCGTCGTGACCTTGCAGGGTGGTGGATTTTCCACCTCCTCCAATCCATCTTCATCAAGCAGATGGGCCCGTTTTCTGCGGTCGCTAAACACCGTCCCTGAACTACTTGGATTCTCACCCCAGTGCCGAACCGCGAACAGTTCCAACGCCGGATCCCTATTCAAAACCACAACGGGTCTTTCAGTTGTCCTATTTAGGTTAGCCTGAGTCGTCATTTTTGTGTTATCATCTGTCCTTGTGTTCGCAATGGTCGTCGTAGATATCCTTGAACGCAAAATTCTGCCCCCCCCAGAAGACGTGGGGCAGCCCGAGCTAGGCTCGGGGAGGGATTCTCCAGCTCCTGTGGAGCTGGTACCCTCCTGGGGTATATCATTCTTTAATTTTGCTTCCATCACTCCTGATTCTCCACGTCCAGTTCGCAGTACGCCTGCCGGGATCAGTATGAAACAACCGATCCCGCCAGCCGCTACCCGGAACTGGGCCCTTGGGGCTCAAACTGAGCCCTCATCGGCCCCAGCCCGGTACTGGGTGCGCTGCTCACACGCCACACCCAGGAGCTTTTAACGGCCCTCCAGCCTGCGCTCCTCCATAGCCCCTCTGATAAGCAGAGGGATACCAGGAGGAGCGCGTCAGAAATTAGCCGTCGACCAAAGGGGCCGACGTTGCCCGGGGTGCACCACGAGGAGGTTTCTGACATCGCACCCCATCGCACCCCAACCTTTTTTTTTTTTTTTTTTTTTTTTTTTTAACGTGGAGAAACCCTTCATGGGTACACACCCGCCCGGGGGGACGAGTGGTTATGTGAGACTCCTACTCACTAAAACTCCACGGTGTACCATCGGCCGCCATAGCGGGACGCCGCGGGCAATGCGGTTGCAATCGGCCGCGACGCCCCGGCAGCCGGCCCAAGTCGGGCCCCGGCGCTAAAGAGAGACAGTCTGGTACAACCCCAACTGTCTCCCAGACGGCTGAACCAGTGCAATGGGAAAACGGACCCCCCGACCCGTCTCCCCTTGGTCCAGCAAGGGCAGAGGAAGGAGGCAAAAGCGCCCCCCCTTCTACCCAACGTCTACGCTAACCTCTGCTGAGGTATTTGGCATCGGCGGCGCCTTGCCCTTGGTGGCCGGCGGCCTGCAGCTAGCTCCTCCCATTTGGTGGCCAGACGGGCTCCCAGCATCGGCACAAACAGCACAGTGATGCTTTTCAGTACACTGCAACGCTTTGTGTCCGGGCAACCCGCACCGGAAGCATAAGCTTCCCGGTCGACAGTCGACGGACAGAGTGGGCGCGTGTGGCCCACACCCATGCACTTAAAACAGCGCATGGGCCCACCCTCCAGGAGGCGCACACGCGCCGCACTCCACCCGACCAGGAGACGACCTGCCTCCACCAAACTTCTTGCAGCGGTAGCTGGAAGCGATAAGTGTACCGCTCCATGCCCCTGCTATAGGCTCGTATGGGCCCAGCTCTGATAAGAGCTTGCTCACAGCCAGCCTTCGCTGCTGCAGCCGCCACGACCTCATCGACCATAACTGACTCGTCAAGGCCTATAATCCTCACGTTGGCTTTTTTAATGGGCCGGGCCACTGTGGCCACATCTCCTATTAGCTCACGGAGCTGTTGAGCCAGCTTTTCAGCCTGCTCTGATCCCCGCGCACCAGGGATTTCGATAAGCCGTGACCCTGATGCAGTGGGCCGAAGCGAAATCTTCTCTATTCCCAATTCGGCCACCTCAATTCGGTCCCGCGCCTTAGTGAGGGCATCCAAGTAAGTCAGTCCTCCCGCCAACGCCTCAGGCTGCAGTGTAATCACAACTGCAGCCGAGCGTGGCTTCGAGGGAAGCTTGACACTTGATCTCTTCTTCTTTTCCTTCGGCGTTTTCCCGCCTTTAGCAGGAGCCAATCCCGCGGACGCCGCTGGCGCCTTTGCACGTTTTTTACGTCGGCCGCGACGGGACACCGTCGTCCAAACCTCTTCATTGGACTCCGTAGATACCTGAGGAGGAGCAGAGACCGAAGCAGTAGGCTCGGCCAGCTCCATTCTCAGGGGATGTTCGTCCACAGGCGCAAAGCCAGATCCAGCCACTTTATTCTTATTTCCCGAATTTTTAGCCCTTGAAGGCTTGAGCATAGCGGGACCCGGAGCAGTCTGTCTGTCCGCAGCTAAAGGAGGGCGGATCACACTGGCGGGTAGGAGGCGGTCATCCAAGGCCTCTATGCGGGCGGTAATTACCTCCCCCATTGACAGCCGGAGGGACCGCTCCATCCTCGTCATGTGCTCCGCCATCGCATCCATTACCACCTGCATCAGAGACTCCTGTCCCTGGCTTACCGGCAGCTCTTGCGTCGGTGGCGCAGGCAAAACTTCCACCCGACCACGTAACGAGGAGAGCTCCGCCTTGAGTTCATCAATCTCCCGACGGAGCCTCCACGTCTCGCGCCGTAGAACAAGCGTCTCCTGCACCACCGTACGCGTGAGAGCTGTGGCGGTGACCTCTTGGAGGGTCCACGCTGCCTCCTTCAGTTTTTTAACCATCGTACCCTTGAGGTTGCCAGATTTCTTGGCAACCTCAAGGATCACGTCAACCTTTTCCTTTGCGAGGATCCGCAACCTGTCGGGATCGAGGTGCTCTATGCCCTCAAGGACCCCCACATCGGCAAAGGCCCCAGCCTCATCCGCAGAAACACCGGCTTCATCCACAACTCCGTCCTCAGCAGAGCTTGTCAACCCAGGAAGGGGACAATCCTGCGGCGCCACACCCATCACGTGCGCTCGCCCTGCGGAGGAGCCCAATTCACGTACTTTGCCCCTACGGGCTGTCGTAAACTTGCTGGGAGGGTTTCCTCCCGGTCCGTATCAGCCTTGCCTATAGCACGCGGACGCTTTCTGTCGGCAGCATGCACCGGCCCTAAGCCAACAGAGTCATCTGACCAGTGCCTGACGGCGAAATTATCGAGCGAGGGATCCCGCTCAATCCTCACGATAGGCACAACATTCCTTTGATGTGAAGCCGTAGTCGTCATTTGGTTCGTACAATCGGTTGTCCTTAAACTAGCCCTGGTCGTCTTTTCTTTTCCTGAATCGCGCAAAACTTTGCCCCCCCCAGAGAACGTGGGGCAGCCCGAGCTATGCTCGGGGAGGGATTCTCCAGCGGAGCTGGTACCCTCCTGGGGTAATAACTGTTTGGGTTTTGCATCCATCATTACCTCCCTTAAACCGTCAGTTTGCGGTACGCCAACCTTTTTTTTTTTTTTTTTTTTTTTTTTTTTAACGTGGAGAAACCCGTCATGGGTACACACCCGCCCGGGGGGACGAGTGGTTATGTGAGACTCCTACTCACTAAAACTCCACGGTGTACCATCGGCCGCCATAGTGGGACGCGCGGGCACTGCGGATGCAATCTGCCGCGACGCCCCGGCGGCCGGCCCCAGTCGGGCCCCGGCGCTAAAGAGAGACAGTCTGGTACAACCCCAACTGTCTCCCAGACGGCTGAACCAGTGCAATGGGAAGACGAGCCCCCCGACCCGTCTCCCCTTGGTTCAGCTAGAGCAGAGGAAGGAGGCAAAAGCGCCCCCCCTTTCTACCCAACGTCTACGCTAACCTCTGCTGAGGTATTTGGCATCGGCGGCGCCTTGCCCTTAGTGGTCGGCGGCCTGCAGCTAGCTCCTCCCATTTGATGCCCAGCCGGTCTCCCGGCATCGGCACATACGGCGCAGTGGTGCTTTTCAGCGCACTGCAGCGCCTTGTGGCCGGGCAGCCCACATCGGAAGCACAGGGCCCCGCGGTCAACTGTCGACGGGCAGAGTGGGCGAGTGTGGCCCACACCCATGCACCTGAAACAGCGCATGGGCCCACCTTCCAGGAGGCGCACACGAGCCGCACTCCACCCGACAAGGAGGCGACCTGCCTCAACCAACACCTTCGCAGCCGCGACGGGGAGCGAGAGGTGCACTGCACCTGTGCCTCTGCCATAAGCCCGTATGGCTCCAGCCCTAATTAGGGGTTTCTCACAGCCGGTCTTAGCAGCCACAGCTGCCACAACCTCTTCCACTTCTTCCGGGCTACCCGGTACGGGCGCCCCCACGGGTCCCTGTCTAGAGTCCTGAGGAGCTCCTCCCACTTCTCATCCTTTGCCCGGCTGATGGCCACCTGCAGGGACTTCCTGACTTCCCTGTAGTGGCCAAGCAACCGGGCCTCCTCCCCCTTTGCCGGGTTTGCCGCCGGCGGCAGCGTTGAAGCTGCCGCCGCGCCGCGGAGCAGGCCACCCGGAGATCGGCAATCTCCGGGGTCCACCAATACACCGCCCGCCTATTTTGCGGGCGGTTGTTGCCCCGCGGCATCGACGCGTCGCAGACCGCCGTAAGGGCCCTACGGAATCGGCCCGCGATCGCGTCGATCTCTTCGTCACTAGGAGCCGGCACGCGCCAGCTCTGGACGATGGCCGCCTCTTCAGCAAGCTGCCGATTGAGGCGGCTCACCACCCATCGGGGGAAGTTAGCCCCCCCCGGAGCACGGCGCGCCGGCTCCCCTGAGGAGGTGGAGACCCCGAACCGGATATACCGATGGTCTGAGAGGGTCTCCACCTCCTCCAGCACCCTCCAATCCTGCACACGGCGTGCGACAGACGGCGTGGCGAAGGAGACGTCCACCACGGACCCTCCGTTCTGTCGCACGCACGTGTGCACAGTCCCTCGGTTGAGGAGGGACAGCCCAGCCTGGACTGCCCACTCCTCCACCACTGACCCTCGGGGGTGCGTGGCCACCGCTCCCCATGTCCGCGACTTGGCGTTCAAGTCGCCAAGCAGAACCACGGGGAGCGGTGACAGCCGCCTAACCACCGGCCCCAGGGAGTCGAGAAACGCCTCAAACTCCCTCAGGGGCCGGTTTGGGGAGAAGTACACTCCCACAACACCGTAGCCTCCCCAGGCGGCCGCCACGAACCCTGAGCCCTTCTCTTTGAAGGAGAGGGGGAACCCCGTGCTAAAAAAGCTACGGAGCCGTCAATGTCACCCGCCCAATATGGTTGGGCGGGGACAGAGTACGGCTCCGCAGCCACCGCAATATCGATGTTCCACTCCGCCACTGATTGCACAAATAGGTCTTGTGCAGTGGCGGAGTGGTTCAAATTCGCCTGTAGGTAGTCGGTACGGCTCCGATCCATTAACGGGCCGCACCAACTACCTCCGGCCTAGGCCTCTGCCCACCAGTCCTGGGGGGCCACCTCTTGGATGAGGGGGGCTTACAGCTGGCCCCCCCATGTAATGTTCCGCTGGTTTGCCAGCGGCGGCACATACAGCGCAGTGCAGCTTTACCACACCGCACTCTGCCGCCGCATGGCCAGCCCCCCGCACCTGTAGCATAGAGCGCTACGATCTTCCATCGCCTCGCACATCGGGCGAGTGTGGCCCAGGCCCATGCACCTAAAACAGCGCAATGGCTTTTCCTCCAGTGGATGGACTCGGACCACACTCCACCCGATGAGGAGACGACCGACCTCAACCAATTTCCTGGCAGCAACGAGCGGGAGCGACAAGTGCGCGATGCCACCTCCCCAGGCATTTAGACTAATTTCGCCGGCCCTAACTTGCGACTCCTCGCACCCGCTCTTTGCAGCCACTGCCGCTATTAACTCCTCCTTGCTGACAGTCTCATCTATGCCGATGATCATTATGTCTGCCCTCTTAATCGGCCTGGTCACTGTAGCGACCCCTGCCATCGCCTCCGTCAGCTTCAGTGCCAGGCCGTCCGCTTTTTCGGAGCCACTGGCACCAGGAAGCTCAATTATTCTGGAGCCAGTGGCTGTCTCCCGAACCTTAATCTCCTGTATTCCGAGTCCGGCTCATTGGACCGCCTCCCGAGCGCCTAGTAGTGCCGCCCTGTAATCGATTCCCCTCGCCACTGCTTCCGGCTGCAGGGTGACAATCACCGCAGCTGCACGTGGCGAGGAGGGCAGCTTAGCCTTTGGGCGGGCTGCCTTTGCCGGCGGAGCGGGAGCTGCTGAGGCCGCAGGAGCCACCGCTGCAGGTGCCACTTTCTTTTTCTGACGGCGCACTACCGTCGTCCATGCCAATTCTAAAGACTCCGCCGGGGTCTGAGATGTAGTCACAGACCTTTCCCCTCCAGTCACTAATGGTGCCGGTGTGGGTGCACCGACCGACCTGGACCTCGGTCCAGGCTCCTGGTCCACCACCTGGAAGACACCGACGCCACCGTCCTGGCAGGTGTTTGTGCTGATGCACCCGCAGTCGCCTTCTTTTTATCCGCCGCTAACGGTGGGCGGATAACTTGCCTGGGAGGCAATCGTTGCTCGAAATCCTCCAGGCGGGCATTTAGGACCTGCGTGACCGAGTACACCACAGCCCTCTGCAACCGCACTTCCATGTCGTCTTGCGCTTTCTGGCACTCCTCAGCCGACTTCTTCTCCGCCTGCGACCTAGGAGGAGGTGCCCTCCTCTCATTGGCCTCACGCCTCCAGGCCGCAACCTCCTCCTTTAGGTTCTCCACCTGACGGCGGAGATTATTCGTTTCTCGTTGAAGGCGCGCCGTTTCGTCATTAACTGACCGCTCGAGAAGCGTTTCCACTACCTCCATCAGGCTTCTCGCAGCCCCCTTTAACTCCTTAATGGAAGTCCCCTTCAAATTCCCGGACTTGCTACATACCTGAAGTATGTCGTTGACTCCCTTGTCTGCCAGGGCCCTCAACTTCTCGGCATCGCAGACCGCCATGTTCACTACCTTCTGCTCCCCTTTGGACACGAGAGTTCTCTTCAAGTAGGAACAACCGGCGACGGAACGATCAGAAGATCCATCGATTTCGCCTGTGCCCGTACGTCTCGATGCGCCCAGACGACCCCCCCCTCTTGGCTGTGTTCACCTTTGCAGCCACTGCCACATCCTTCTCCGAGTCGGAGATATCACCTCGGTCATCAATTGACCGCTTCCGTTGTATGGTGGCTCCCTCCGAGTTGATTGTCAGGATGGTATTCCCAGCTGCGCCATCCAAGGACAGTTCTATATCCTCCTCCGAAGACGAAAAGGCCACCATGGCGTCTCCACGGACACTATTTTCCATGAGGAACGAGGTGTCATCGTCCTTTCCCTTTAAATTCGACCGTTCCAAACTTTTGGAACGGCCAGTCCCACGAGCCTTTCGGCTTTACCGTGAATTTTTCACGGAAACCTCTCCGTCATCTACCTCAGCTTCCAACGCCGAAAACCGCGAGCCGAAAGCACGCATCTCCACGCTTCTAGGCTCGCCTGAAGGCTCGCCGGACGCACTGGTGAAGGTTTTCCCAACAACTGACGAAAAAGTCGTCGAGATACGGCAGTTTTTCACCTCCTGCCCATCCCTGGGCGGGAGTTCCGCCAGTTTTTGGCCTGCACCTGATAGAAGGAGTCAGACTCCACCCCACCACAGTAAAAGAGTCAAGATCGCCTAAAACCAGACCGTAGTAAAAATTCGGAAACCAAAAAAACGAAGTGCCGAAAGTCAAAACAGGAAAAACGGGAACAGAGTCCAAGAGAAAAGCCAAGTCGTGGTGATCAAAGATGAATCAAAACCGCAGAGAAAGAACACGTTAACAATCCGAAAAACGAAATCGCTAGCATGCAGGACCGCCGAGATATTGACTTCCGCAAGAACACTATCACACCCGAACCTACGGAAATCATACCTCAACCTAACTTTTTTTTTTTTTTTTTTTTTTTAACGTGGAGAAACCCGTCATGGGTACACACCCGCCCGGGGGGACGAGTGGTTATGGGAGACTCCTACTCACTAAAACTCCACGGTGTACCATCGGCCGCCATAGCGGGGCGCGCGGGCAATGCGGTTGCAATCTGCCGAGTCGCCCCGGCGGCTGGACCCAGTCGGGCCTCGGCGCTAAAGAGAGACAGTCTGGTACAACCCCAACTGTCTCCCAGACGGCTGAACCAGTGCAATGGGAAGACGGGCCCCCCGACCCGTCTCCCCTTGGTTCAGCAAGGGTAGGAAGGAGGCGAAATCGCCCCCCCCTTCTACCCAACGTCTACGCATCTCCTACGGTGCTAGCGTTCGTAGGTGGTGGTACCCTCTTTTTTACGGGTGGCCGGCATTTGGCGCCACCCATGTAGTGGTCTGCCGGCCTCTCGGCGTCGGCACACAAGGCACAGTGCAGCTTTTTAGCTACACACTGCAGTGCCTTGTGGCCTGGCTCCCCACACCGGAAGCATAGAGCTCCTCTATCCACCTCTGACATGCAAGTGGGCCGAGTATGGCCTACGTCCAAGCATCTATAACATCGTAGCGGTCCTCCCTCCAGTAGGTGGACGCGAGCCGAACTCCAGCCCACGAGGAAACGACCTGCTTCCATCAACGCTTTGGCGGCAGCGACTGGGAGCGACAGGTGGATCGCTCCACTGCCTCTCCCGTAGGGGCGTATCTCGCCCGCCCTAATGAGGGATGACTCGCAACCCCCTTTCGCTGCCGCCACCGCGACGACTTCTTCCTCCGTCACTGTCTCGTCCAGCCCTACGATCCGTATGCTAGCCCTCTTAACTGGTATGGCTACTGTGGCCACATCCGCCAACGCCTCCTGGAGTTTTAGAGCTAACTCGCCAGCCTGCTCCTGGCCACGAGCACCAGGAATCTCTATAAGGCGAGACCCCGTGGCCGCGGGGCGAAGTGACAAGCCCTCTATACCCAGTTGCGCAACTGTGGCTCGATTCACCCCCATGAGGGCCGCCTTGTAGGTCACTCCCCTTTCCACTGCCTCCGGCCGCAGTGTAATGAGCACCGCGGCCGAGCGCGGCGCCGAGGGGAGCCTCTTCCTCGGCCTGGGCACAGCCTTCTCACGAGTCGCAGGAGGCGCTGTCGCTACAGCCGTTGGAACCGCAGAAGTGGTCTTCTTTTTCGCCTTACGGCGACGGCGGACCACAGTTGACCAACCTTCTGTGCCTTCTGCTGGCATAGAAGAGGCTGCTGCCCCAGGCTGGGCACACTCCATCTCCAAGGGCTCCTGAGGCAGGATATCCGCCGTCACGCTCTCAGAAGGAGGGTCAGGGGCAGGCTTCAGACGCCGTGAAGCCGCTGTTTTAGTCCTTGCAGCCTTGAGAGCTGCGGAACCAGACGCCGTCTTTCGGTCTGCTGCCAGTGGTGGTCGAATCACTGTGGCGGGGAGGAGACGGTCATCCAGGGCCTCTATGCGGGCAGTAACTAAACTCCTCCATAGACACACGGAGCGACCGCTCCATCCTCGACATATGTTCCGCCATCGCATCCATCACAGCCTGCATCAGGGAATCCTGTCCCTGGGTTACCGGCATCTCCCGCGTCAAAGGCGGCACAGGAGGAACCTCCACCTGACTGCGCAGTGAGGAGAGCTCCGCCTTCAGCTCATCGATCTCCCGACGGAGCCTCCCCGTCTCGCGCCGGAGGAGGAGGGTCTCCTCCGCCACCGTTCGCGCAAGAGCAGTGGCAGTCACCTCTTGGAGGATCCAGGCTGCCTCCTTCAGTTTTTTGACATAAGTACCCTTAAGGTTGCCAGATTTTTTGGCAACCTTAAGGATCTCATCCGAGTTCACTTTAGCGAGGGCTCTCAGACTGTCCGGGTCGAGTAGCTCGATCCCGTCGAGAACCCCCACATCCGCGAAAGCGACCGCTTCATCGGTGCAGGCCGGTTCAGTAGCAGGACAATTGGCCCCGCCTGCCTCACCGACTACTGCCGTACGTGACACCCCAGCAGAAGAGCCCAGGTTACGGGCTTTACCCCTCTGGGCAGTCGTTACCTTGCTAGGGGCCACCCCGTCCGCGCCAGCTTTGTCGCCATGCGACCGTTTCTTGCCTATAACCGCAGACACCGTCGGAGAGCTACTAGAGCCGTCACCCCAATGCTGGACCAAGAATTGGTCAAGCATAGGATCGCGCTCCAAAATCACAATAGCTCTATCAGTCGTCCGTGTGTCCGTAGCCGAAGTCGTCGTTTTTGCATCATCACTAGTCCTATTGTTAGCCAAAGTCGTCGTTTTATTATTCAGATTGCGCAAAGTTTTGCCCCCCCCAGAAGACGCGGGGCAGCCCGAGCTAGGCTCGGAGAGGGATTCTCCCTTTCGGGTACCCTCCTGGGGTAGTTTCTTTTTTAGCTGTGCACTTTCCATCTTAGCTTTACCTGTACGTCGAGTTCGCAGTACGCCTGCCGGGATCGGTATGAAATAACCGATCCCGCCAGCCGCTACCCGGAACTGGGCCCTTGGGGCTCAAACTGAGCCCTCATCGGCCCCAGCCCGGTACTGGGTGCGCTGCTCACACGCCACGCCCAGGTGCTTTTAACGGCCCTCCAGCCGGCGCTCCTCCATAGTCCTCTCTGATAAGCAGAGGGATACAAGGCGGAGCGCGTCAGAAATTAGCCGCCGACCAAACTGGTCGACGTTGCCCGGGGTGCACCACGAGGAGGTTTCTGACATCGCACCCCAACCTAACCTAACCTTTTTTTTTTTTTTTTTTTTTTTAACGTGGAGAAACCCTTCATGGGTACACACCCGCCCGGGGGGACGAGTGGTTATGTGAGACTCCTACTCACTAAAACTCCACGGTGTACCATCGGCCGCCATAGTGGGGCGCGCGGGCACTGCGGTTACAATCTGCCGCAACGCCCCGGCGGCCGGCCCCAGTCGGGCCCCGGCGCTAAAGAGAGACAGTCTGGTACAACCCCAACTGTCTCCCAGACGGCTGAGCCAGTGCAATGGGAAGACGGGCCCCCCGACCCGTCTCCCCTGGTCCAGCAAGGGCAGAGGAAAGAGGCGGTTAACACCCCCACCTACTGCCCATCGTCTACGCTCAACCCCTAAGGGGGTCTTGGCGCTGCAGGCGCTCTCCCCGTCTTTTGGACGGGTGGCCTACATTTCGCACCTCCCATGAAATGATTCGCCTGCCTTCCGGCGTCGGCACACAGGGCCCAGTGCAGCTTTTCAGCTGTGCACTCTTGCGCCTTGTGGCCAGGCTGTCCACAACGGAAGCAAAGGCCTCCCCTATCAACTGCCGAAGGGCATGTGGGCCGGGTATGGCCCACGTCCAGACACCTGAAACATCTCAAAGGCCCCCCCTGCAGGAGACGGACGCGTGCCATACTCCAGCCAACAAGGAGACGCCCTAACTGCACCAATGTCCTGGCAGCGGCGACTGGGAGTGACAGGTGAATTGCCCCATTGCCCCTCCCGTAGGGACGTATCTCACCAGCCCTAATAAGGGTTGGCTCGCAACCGCCCTTGGCCGCTGCTGCCGCTACGACTTCATGCGCCGAGACGGAATCCTCCAATCCAATGATTCGGACGTCTGCTCTTTTAATAGGCCTCGCCACCGTGGCTACATCTGCCATAATCTCACTTAACTTTAGAGCTAATTGATCCGCCTGCTCTACTCCCGGGCACCCGGTATCTCAATAATACGGCTGCCCGAGGCAGTACACCGAATAGATATTTTATCGATCCCCAGGTCAGACAAAGGGAGACGGTCCCGTGCTCTAAGTAGAGCCTCACTATACGATAGCCCCTCCGCCACAGCCTCAGGCCGCAGTGCAAGGAGCACTGCAGCCGAGCGCGGTGCCGAAGGAAGCTTAGGCTTAGGCTTGGGCCCAGGCATTCCCTTATGAGTGGTAATCACCCCCGCAGTAGCCTTCCGATTCGATGAGGCCTTTTCCTTCTTTTTCCGTCGCTTGGTTACGGTCGTCCATCCCGATCCAGCTCCAGCCTGATCTTGGGCAGGAGCAGCAGGCACGGCCTCCTGTGGATGGACTGTCGTCGTCACATCAGGGATGGGCATCATCGAAGCCTTAGGCTTTGCAGCTTTGGACCTCGCGGCCTTTCGCCCTACAGGCTGAGATCCAGAAGGATCCGGAGCCAATCCTCTGTCCGCACTTAAGGGCGGGCGGACCACTTCAGAGGGTGGAAGACGATCGTCCAGACGTGCGGATATCATCTCCCCTAACGACAGCCGGAGAGATCTCTCCATCCTGTCCATGTATCCATCCAGCACCTTGAGCAGTGTCTTTGGCAGGATATCTGTCACTCCGCTGGACAACTCCAGATCCACCTGCGGTGAAGCCTGAGGTAACACCTGTGGCAATGGTGACGGTGACGGAGGTGGGCACTCCGCCCGACCACGTGACGACGCAAGTTCCGCCCTCAGCTCCTCGACTTCACGATGCAGCCTCCCCGTCTCACGGCGCAGGAGAAGATTCTCTGAAGTCACCGTGCGCGTTAGAGCGGTGGCCGTTACTTCTCGCAGCGTCCATGCTGCTTCTTTGAGCGATTTGATGTAGGTACCCTTGAGGTTGCCAGATCTTTTGGCAACCTCAAGGATCTCATCAACATTCTCCTTCGCAAGAGCCCTCAGACTATCAGGTCGAGCAACTCTATTCCCTCGAGCACTCCTACATCGGCGCTTTCCAACGGCTCATCCTTGATTGGTGTGGCAATAGCACAGTCATGTGACCCATCGGCCTTTCCAGCTTTCGTTGCACGAGTCGACCCCTTGTCACGGGATCTCCCTCTCCCTGCTGTCGAGACTTTGGCAGGAGGGATCTCCACCACAGCTACCTCGTCTCCATGGTTAGCTAGCGAGCGCTTCCTACTGTCCAAGCTAGTCGTTGAGATCGAACTCCCTACACTGTCCGTCCAATGTCGAACCGAGAATTTATCCAGCGACGGATTTCTCTCTACCGTAACGATAGGCAAATCAGTTTTCCGTTGTTCATGTGCCAAAGTCGTGTTATTTTTAAAAGAACTACGCAGAATTCTGCCCCCCCCAGAGAACGAGGGGCTGCCCGAGCTGGGCTCGGGGAGGGATTCTCCAGCAGAGCTGGTACCCTCCTGGGGTAATAATTTTTTAGATCTTGCGTCCATTCTTAACTCCCGTGAACCGTCTAGTTCGCAGTACGCCTGCCGGGACCGGTACAAAACAACCGATCCCGCCAGCCGCTACCCGGAACTGGGCCCTTGGGGCTCAAACTAAGCCCTCATCGGCCCCAGCCCGGTACTGGGTGCGCTGCTCACACGCCACACCCAGGAGCTTTTAACGGCCCTCCAGCCGGCGCTCCTCCACAGTCCCCTCTGATAAGCAGAGGGGTACCGGGAAGAGCGCGTCAGATATTAGCCGCCGACCAAACTGGTCGACGTTGCCCGGGGTGCACCACGAGGAGGTTTCTGACATCGCACCCCAACCTTTTTTTTTTTTTTTTTTTTTTTACGTGGAGAAACCCGTCATGGGTACACACCCGCCCGGGGGGACGAGTGGTTATGTGAGACTCCTACTCACTAAAACTCCACGGTGTACCATCGGCCGCCATAGTGGGACGCCGCGGGCACTGCGATTGCAATCTGCCGCGTCGCCCCGGCGGCTGGCCCAAATCGGGCCCCGGCGCTAAAGAGGGACAGTCTGGTACAACCCCAACTGTCTCCCAGACGGCTGAACCAGTGCAATGGGAAGACGGGCCCCCCGACCCGTCTCCCCTTGGTTCAGCAATGGTGACGGAAGGAGGCGAAAAACACTCCCTCCTAACACCCAACGTCTACGCTACCCCCCCCTACGGAGGTGGTGGTGGTGCAGGCGGTGCCCTTCCTCTCTTTTCAGGGGGCCTACATTGGGCGCCCCCCATGTAGTGCCCCGCTGGCCTTCCGGCGTCGGCACACAAGGCGCAGTGCAGCTTTTCAGCAGTGCACGCTTGCGCCCTGTGGCCAGGCTCTCCGCATCGGAAGCACAGTGCTCCTCTATTGACCGCCGTTGATGGGCAGAGCGGACGCGTGTGGCCTACCTCCATGCAGCGGTAACACCGCATGGGCCCACCCTCCAGGAGGCGCACACGAGCCGCACTCCACCCGACCAGGAGGCGACCCGCCTCCACCACCACCTTGGCAGCGGCTACAGGTAACGCAAGATGGACTGCGCCGCTGCCCCTGCCATAGGTGTTAATAGAGCCAGCCCTGATAAGAGCTGGCTCACAACTCCCCTTAGTCGCTGCAGCCGCAACGACTTCCTCCACCGAGACGGATTCATCCAGTCCTATGACTCGGATATGGGCCCTTTTAACGGGCCGAGCCACCACAGCCAACCCCGACAACTCTTCCTGGAGGCGCTCCGCCAGCCTATCGGCCTGCTCCGAACTTTGATCCCCCCGAATCTCTATGATCCTGGATCCAGTGGCAGAGGGGCGCCACGAGAAATCCTCTATACCGAGCTCTGCCATACTCACTCGGTCCCTCGCTTCTAAAAGAGCGTCCTTATAGCTAAATCCCTCCGCCACAGCTCCCGGCTGCAGCGTAATAACAACCGCAGCCGAGCGCGGTGTCGAAGGGAGCTTCGCCCTTCGTTTAGGCTTAGGCTTGCCTCCAGGTGGGATGGAAGCCGCTACCATCGGAGCCTTAGTTGGCTTCTTGTTTCGGCGTCGGCGACGAGCTACAATTGTCCACTCCCCATCAGGCATCACTGGAGGAGCAGGAGCAGGAGCGGATCCAGGGAGCGGTTCGCAGTGTACTCCCTTCGGACCGGTAGTCACCGCAGGGAGAGTCCTTGCCAACTTAGGTCCTGCAGTCTTAAAAGGAAACGGCATCGCTGCGCTCGTGGCTCGACTACGAGGTAGCGGAGCCATTACGGGTCGTGAGGGGGATGCGCGAGGCGGTCGAAGACCTCCGCAAACGCCCAGCTCCTAAGCTGCCAGACCGGCTTAGGCTGGAGCAGCAGGAGCTGGAGCAGATCGTCGGGGGAGCCAAGAGAATCCAGGGTACGATTTCGCGCCTGGAGGAACAAGTGCTGCAGCTCCCGGGGGCAGTCATCGACGGGATAAAGATCCCGGCACCTCCTCAACAGCCAACTATAACCTGCAGCTGTGATGCACATATAACTAGTGTTAATGACAAATTTGAACAAATACAGAAGAGTTTGGATAGTAAAATGGAAGGTCAACAAAGGCCTAAGGAGGAAGCCATCACAGAATTGCGTAGTGCCATGGCCCCCATGACGGCAAAATTAGACACCGTGTTACACGAGATAAGGGACATGGGGGTCATGCACACAACAATAACAGCGCAACAACAACCAACTTTGGCTGAGGAATTGGGAGGCCATATGAACATGCCCCCCTTACCAGCCCGGACTTTGGAGGCAAACGAAACACTCCCAAAGTTACGCGCCAGGGATCAAAATCCCACGTATGCCCTGATCTCGGCACTGCCAAAGCGACCACCTCCGGCAGCTACAATTATTGTGGCATCTAAAGACCCACGCGCCACAAGTGAGGTGGTCCTAAACCAAATCCAAAAGGCAGCCAATACTGGTAAAACGGGGGTGAGGGTCGACGCCGTGAGACGAGTGAGCAACCAGAGGGTGGTGCTGCGCTGCCACAACGAGCATGACGCCAAGACTATGGCAGGGCAGCTGCGCGGCGCGTCACCGGAGCTCACCGTCTCGACTCCCCAGAACCGAAACCCCTTGGTCGAGATCAGGGGCATATTGACGGCAGTAACGGACACCGAACTGGTGGAATGCCTGAGGGCTCAAAATAAAAATTTGTTTCGAGACCTGGACAAGGAGGAGCAAAGCGTTACTGTCCGTTATAGAAAGCGAGCGCGTAACAAATTGGAGTGTAACCCGGTGATCGAGGTAGCGTCGAAACTATGGCAGCGCCTCTTGGAAGCCGAGAAGGTGCACATAGGCATCTTCTACCGGCCAGTGTTCGATCAGTCCCCTCTGGTCAGGTGCTCTAATTGTCTGGGATATGGGCACAGTAGGCGTGTGTGCAACGAGAAGGAGAAGTCCTGTGCCTACTGTCTCAACAAGCACCGCAGGGGGGAGTGTGAGGCACGGGCCGAAAAGGCCACACCAGCGTGCGTAAACTGCCATAGGGCCAAGTATAGCAAAAAAGAGTTAAACCATTCAGCGTTTGACCGTATTTGCCCAGAGCAAATAAAATGGGACTCTATTGCTAGATCCCGGGTAGCCTACTGCTAAGGGTACCTCACCGAACAACATTACGGTTGCTACTGAGCGGGATACGGAGTCGCTCCGGATAGCGGTAGTGCAGGCCAATCTGCAGAGGTCTAAATTGGCCCTGGCGGAGCTACAGTGCTGGGCCTCTCGTGGGGATGCTGCTTTCGCCCTGGTCCAAGAGCCCTACACGGGCACGACCGGGCGAGTGAAGCAGATCCCGAACACGAGAGTGATCCAGAACACGAGCGGAGCCGGGCCGGTTAAGGCAGCAGTTGTCGTGTTTGGGGACAAGGTTGGTGTAACCGTAAATCCCCAACTTGTAGACGACAACATAGCTGCCGTGACCCTGCAAGTGGGCAACCTATCGCTAGGGGTGATCTCCGTCTACTTCGAGCCAAACGAGCCTATTGAGCCGTACATTGAAAAACTCGAGGGAGTCTGTGCCAAATTAAGGGTACAGAACCTGGTAGTCGGCGGCGACGTTAATGCCAAAAGCGTATGGTGGGGGTGTCGTACCTTCGACCATCGGGGCGAGGCCTACTGCTCTTTTCTAGACGCGGCGGGGCTGGAGATCCTTAATGTGGGCGAAAAACCTACCTTTCAGGTCGTCAGGGGGGGCAGCTTGTGCACAAGCATTGTGGACGTTACAGTCTGCAGCCCCACCCTTCTTGGCAGGATCGATGATTGGAAAGTTGACGAGAACTTAATAACTTCTGACCACAGTGCTATCACCTTCACGATCCGGGTGGATGGGAAGCTTCAATGCTTTAAACCGTCCACAACCCGGATCTATAATACTAAGAAGGTGAATTGGTCGGAGTTCTCGTCAACTCTACAGGAGAGACTGTCCGAGAGGGGCCTGACGGCAGGAAGGGTAGAGTGTGTAGCCGACATTGGGAATCTGGAGTCAGCCGTGTCCGAATACCTCTCCTGCATCAAGGACACCTGTGAACAGGTGATCCCGAAGGTAGGCGGGGTGAAAAGGGTGGCTCGCCCCCCCTGGTGGACGGGGGACTTGGATGCCCTCAAACGGGAGGTTGCGCAGAGGAAGAGGAGGATCCGTTGCGCCGCCCCACGCAGGAGGCCTTACGTTGTTGCCGGCTATCTTGATGCCCTTGAGGACTTCAAGAGAGAGGTAGCGAGCGCTCAAACCAGGAGTTGGAAGGAGTTTTGTTCGACGCAAGAGCACGAGAGCATGTGGGACGGCGTCTACAGAGTCTTGCGGAGGACTGAACGGAGGCGAGAGGAGGTCCTTTTGGCTGGCCCCAGCGGAGCCATTTTAAACCCGCAGGGGTCGGCCGACCTCCTAGCCAGTACGCTGTTCCCAGCAGATGATGTGGGCGCTGATACCGAAGCTCAGAGGGCATTTAGGACAGCGACTGAGGGGCGCCTCCCCGGCTGGCCACGGGGACTGTCGGCTGCGGACCCACCCTTTACCCAGGAGGAGATAGAGCGGGTGTGTAAAGAGATTCACCCGCGACAATCTCCTGGCGGGGATGGTTTCACAGCTGACATATGCACGCATGCGGTTTTGGGGGAGGGGAGAATGGCGCTTTTTCAGGCACTGGCTAATAAGTGCCTGGAATTGGGCCATTTTCCCCATCCCTGGAAGATCGCAACTGTGTGCATTCTCCGGAAGCCAGCTATGGAGGATTACACATCGCCAAAATCCTACCGTCCTATTGGCTTCTTGCCGGTGTTGGGCAAGCTTCTGGAAAAGCTCTTGGTTCGACGTTTACGCTGGCACTTGTTACCTAAACTCAGCGTGCGTCAATATGGGTTCATGCCACAACGCAGCACGGAAGATGCTCTCTATGATCTGGTGGCGTACGTACGATCGAAGGTAGAGGCGAAGGAGATCATCGTCGTGGTGTCACTGGACATAGAGGGCGCGTTCGATAACGCGTGGTGGCCTGCGCTGAAGTCCCAGCTCGTGGCCAAAGGGTGCCCTGGAAATTTGTACGACATGGTTCTGTCATATCTTGAGGGTCGACGTATAGAGCTAAGTTATGTCGGTTGTCAGGTGAGTCGGGAGTCTTCGAAGGGTTGTGTCCAGGGATCTATCGCTGGGCAAACCTTTTGGAACTTAATACTCGACTCCCTGTTGGTGAAGCTCGAGGTCGCGGGAGTGTACTGCCAGGCCTTTGCGGACGACGTCGTCCTGGTTTTCTCTGGGAGTAAGGTCGGGCCCATGCAGGAATTCGCGTGCCGGACCCTGCAGACCGTGGTGGACTGGGGTGTCGAAAATAAGCTCTCCTTTGCTCCGCTTAAGACTAAAGCGATGGTGCTTACAAGGAGGCTTAAGTTCGACAACCCAGTTCTATCCATGGGAGGTGTCCGGTTACCATTGGAGAAGGAGTTCCGCCTGCTGGGCCTGATTTTGGACAGGAAGCTCACCTTTGAGGCACACGCCGCTGTTGCCTGCAAGAAGGCGGCAGATATTTACAAGCAGCTGGCGTGTGTAGCTCGGGTGAGCTGGGGCCTAAACCCGGAGATTATCAGGACGATTTACGTCGCCGTAATAGAACCAATTGTCCTGTATGCAGCTAATGTGTGGGGCCCTTCTGCAGCGAAGATCTCGATCAGGAACAGACTAGACTCACTGCAGAGGGGTTTCGCGATTAAGATCTGTAGGGCATACAGGACCGTTTCATTAACGGCTGCATTGGTTCTGGCAGACTTGCTTCCGCTTGACCTCCGCGCCCAAGAGGTTTACAGACTATACCGTGCAAAGAAAGGAGTAGGACTGGACGAGATTGTGGTCGACCGTGTGTTGGAGTGGCCGGTTAGCTTCGCCGACTATCCGCATCCAGTGCATTGTGTTGGTGAAGCGTACGAGAGCCTGGAAGTCTCTCTGAGTCCGGCGGCTCCGGGATCTTCACCGACGGCAGTAAGATCGACGGTGGAGTGGGAGCCGCTGTGACTTGGTTTAAGGAAGGACGTGAGACCAGGTTCTCCACGTTTCGCCTAGAGTCCTTCTGCTCTGTTTTTCAAGCCGAGCTGTTTGCGTTGCACAGGGCGGTACAGATGGTCCATAAGGCTGGTGACGGGGAGGTCAGTATTTACAGTGACTCTAAGTCGTCGCTGGAGATGCTGGCTAACCCAGTCCCGCCTCACCGTCTGGCTCTCGCGACGCAGACGGAAATTCGTGCAATAAGGGCGGAGGGACGTGTGTTGCACTTGTACTGGGTGCGGGCTCACATCGGCACGGTCGGAAACGAACGTGCTGATGTGTTGGCGAAAAGGGCCGCCCACAAGAAGACCGCGGCCGACTACGATCAGTATCCGGTGTCATATGCAAAGAAAATCATACGAGAGGAGACTGTCCTTAAGTGGCAGGAGCGCTACGAGTCCTCAGACACGGGTGAGGTGACGCGGGCCTTCTTCCCCAATGTGGCAGATGCCCATCGGGTGTTGAGGAAGGTCGATCTGTTACCCGCCCATGTCCAAGCCCTTACGGGCCATGGAGGATTTGCGGCGTACCTGTACCGCTTCAAGATCAAGGATAGTCCCACGTGTGAATGCGACCCGGATACGGCCGAGACAATCTTCCACCTCATTATAGATTGTCCGCGTTTCGGCTCGTCCAGGTTTGACCTTGAGTCCAGGCTAGGTTGCAGGATAGAGAGGGTCATGCTGCATACCTTGATGGTGGACGAAGAAAGAAGAGGGCATTTTTTGGGCTTCTTGGAAAATAGTAAAAACCTCTAAAATTAGACATAAATAATATATTACACCCTGACATACTTGTTGTTTTTACTTTTTGGTTGTGACTAGATATAGGAAATTTGTGTGATTGAATTGTGTACATTGTGTTTTTAGAATAGTTATGTAAGTTATCGATTTTAATTAAAAAAAAAAAAAAACCCCCGAATATGTTTGCAATTCATACCCCCCCCCCCCCCAAGAAATGCAGCAGCACCGTCACAAGGTCACAAACGGACGAAATTAGTCCGAAAAAGCCATCGGTTAGGCGGAGTATCGAGTCCATTGAGGCTAACCAGGAAAGAAAGCAGACCGATACTCAGCCTATCCCCAAAAGAACACTGGCTAGCAAACAGAAGGACGTGACAAAGAAAACAGACCTTGCATCACCCCCACATGTTGAGAAGTACCCGACCCTTGCACTGGAGGCGAAAGCCTGCAAGGAAGGAGTAATAAGTGCCATCGATAGATTATATCAGATTGTTAAGATCATGGACAGTGATAAAAAGAGAAAGGAGGACGAGAGAGGAGAAGGGACGGGCGAGGAGGGCTTTTTACACCCACTCCCCCCTACCCCACCCCCTCAAATCCATCCCAAAAATATGAACTGGAAAAGGAATTGATAGGAAGAATGGAAGAGCATACGAGATTGGTAAAAGAAAACACGGAAAGAATGGAGGAACTAAAAGGGATCTTACAGGTGCATAAGGAGGCGTTGGAGGTGACGACATACGCGAGTGCAGTAGCGGGTACCAATAAACATACCGAAGATAGGAAAACGCTGCATTCGGTTGTCGTCACTTCCAGCGACGACTTCGAGACGGGGGAAGAGGTGCTAGAACAAGTTAGAAAAGCGATAAATGCCAAGGATGGCGGAGTGGAAATAGAGAGAGTGAGAAAGGCAAAAGATAGTAAGGTTATCATAGGATGTAGTAGCAAGGAGGAAAGAGAAAAGGCAAAGGAAAGACTGGAAAAAATGAGGGGGAAACTGGTTACAGAGGAGATCAAAAACAAGGAACCTCTAGTAATCCTAAAAGATGTGTTTTCCTATATCCTAAGGATATATATAATTTACAAATAAGGTTATTGAAAACAATTGTTCCGTTAAAAATTAAGTATAAATACAAAGATAACTATCATTATTTATTTAATTATTGTAAAGTTCTGAGCATTTTCGATAAATTGGATTTGGCAATTGTAACTCAATACAGTAACTGTAAGTGGAACTTAAATAGGATAGTAAGACCTGTGACCTTACGTAATCTGGTATATCTTCCGACATTTGAAATACCTAAATGTAACAACGTGTACGGTTCGGAGATGCATTCTGCCCAGTACGTTAAATAGATTACCTAAAGCTATAGTCGAGAAGCTTGAAAACAAAAATAGAAGCCAAATCAAAAATATACTCAAGCGATATTTTTTTTTTTTAAAGGTTCTTTAAAACCATTTAGTTATTTAAGTAGGTAGCTTAACTCCTTTTCTATAAAATCTTTTTAGTTAAGATTAGAGTTAAGGATACGTGTAATATTTTTTTATGCTATTTTTGGTAATAAACAAATGAAATTTTAAAAATTAAAAAAAAAAAAAATTCACAGCCACAGCCACAGCCAGCATTCACACCGTCTACCAGGCCGAGCTCCTGGCTATTTGTGAGCTACGGAAGAAATCCTGCACAACACTGGCCGTAGTAACGGCATATATAGCGATTCGTTGTCGGCTCTACAGTCAATCGCGAACTGGCGCACTGTGCACCCCTTAGCGGTGAAGGCGAGGAGTAACATCATTGAGTGCCATAGCAGTGGAAGAAATGTACACCTCTATTGGGTGAAGGCCCATGTTAGCATTAGGGAGAACGAGCGAGCTAGCTAACGAGGCGGCCCTGACGGTTAAGACTAAGCCACATTACGACAGGTGCCCACTGTCGTATGTGAGGAGATCTATCCGTATGGGCACCATTGAGACCTGGGGAGAGAGGTACTCAATGGGCGGGACCGCCTCAGTCACCAAGTTCTTCTTCCCGGATGTGGCCTCGGCGTTCAAGATGGTGTAAAAGATCGGGGTGGACCACCTCTACACGCAACTCTTCACAGGACACGGGGGCTTTGCGGAGTACCTGGCAAGGTTCAAGTGCAAGGACAGCCCCTTGTGTGCCTGCCAGACAAACAGTGAAGAGACAGTCCACCACGTCCTCTTTAACTGCGATATACATGGTAGAGAAAGATACAATTTGGAACAAGAATTAGGAATTAGAATAACACCCGAAAACATTGTCCACTTGATGGAAACTAAAAATCGAGAAAGCTTTTTAAAATTTTGTGTTAAAATAGATAGGGATGTTATTGCTAGAAATAAATAGATTAATATGTTGTTATGTTCTTGTAATTGTTGGTCTTTTTCTTGTTGTTGTCTGTTTTTAAACCAAGCTCCAAATTTAATTTATTACATTGTCCTTTAGCAAATTTCCACCTGTAATGTTATAAGCTGTCGTTTTACATTTTAGATTAACTTAGAATAAGAATTTATTACACTGTATAACCCTTAATATTATGTGTTGATTGTTTTTATATTTTTAATTAGAATTAGAATTTATTAAATTGTATATTAGCGTATTTCCACTTTTAATATTATACACGGTTTATTTTCACATTTTAAAATACCTTAGAATTAGAACATTAAATTGTACCTAATAAATTTAGAAAAAATAAAGTTCTAGACTCATCCGCGTCTGGAGGGTTGTAACAAAAAAAAAAAACCTAACCTAACCTTTTTTTTTTTTTGTTAACATGGAGGGAAAACTCGTCTTGGGTACACACTCGCCCAGGGGGACGAGTGGTATGTGAGACTCCTACTCACTAAAAAACTCCACGGTGTACCAACCGCCGCCATACTGGGGCGACGCGTGCACTGCGTTAGCATTCAGCCACGCCACCCCGGCGGCCGGCCCCGCTAACCGGGCCCCGGCCTAATTAGGAGACAGCTATGTACACGATAGCCGTCTCCTCCGCCCGCCGAACCTGTGCAATGAGGAGACGGGCCCCCCGACCCGCCTCCTCTGGTTCGGCTAGGGTGGCGGGAGTTGGCGGATGAACCGCCTCCTTCTGCTACCCGTTCGTCTTTGTCGGGTAGGGCCTCAGACAGAGTGTGCTGCGCCGTGTCTTCTACAGCCCCGCACTCGTGGCACGTAGCGTTGGGCTCCCTTCTTGCTATCTTGTGCAGGTACCATCCGAAGCAACCGTGTCCGGACAGTACCTGCACAATTCTGAAAGTCAGGGAGCCCCGATCCCTGCTTAGACATTCCCGGAGGACCGGGCGGACGGCGTCTATGGTATAACGCCCATAGCGCACGTCCACCAGGTCCTCCTCCCACCTCCTGATGACATCTTCCCGGGCCTCCCACCGGACCCTGTCTACCTCTGTGGGAGCTGGTGGCTCCCATGTCTCTCTCCTCGCCACCGTGAATTTGTACACGGCGGCGAGCACCTCTGCCTCCAGCTCCCACGGCGGGGAGCCGGCAAGAACCAAGGCCGCCCCCGCGGACACCGACCGGTACCCGCGGATTACTCTCAGCGCCACGACACGCTGCGTAGCACGTAGCACACGTCTGTTCGTGGCGCTGAGAGCATCCGCCCAGATCGGTGCCCCGTAGACGGCCATGCTCCTCATTACCCCCGCAAACAAACGGCGACAGCTCGCGCCCGGCCCCCCCGAGTTCGGGAGAAGCCGGCCGAGAACCACCGCCGTTCCCACTATCCGCGGTTCGAGTCCCTTAAAGTGGGTCTCGAACCGCCAACGTCCGTCCAGGATGAGGCCCAGATATTTCATCTGGGCCCCAACCCGGACCCTCACATTCTCCACCATTATGTGGGCCCCAGGATGGGGCCCACACCGAGGCCCATGAAAAAGTAGGGCCTCGGTCTTCTCAGCTGCCACCCTAAGCCCCGGCGACTTTATGCGACTGACCACGAGGGCAGCGCCCTATGTAGCCAGGCGCGCAACTTCTTCGTACGTCCCCCCCCGGGCTACGACTAGGGTATCGTCCGCGTAGCATAGCAAGCGAATCCCCGAAGGGAGCGCTACGCGGAGCACCCAGTCGTAGCCCATGTTCCACAGGAGCGGCCCCAACACCGACCCCTGTGGAACACCACACCCAACATGCCGCCGAACCACACCACTGCCCCTCCCGTCTACGAAGGCGACCTCCCTACCCTGGAGGTAGTCCCCCAATAGCCGCCGCAGGTACGAGGGCACTCCGAAAAACCGGAGCGCCTCCCGTATATACCGTGCGGCAGACTGTTGAAGGCGTTGGCAATGTCTATCGACACCGCCAACAGCCTACCTTCTCCCGCGGTCGCCTCCGCAGACCACGCCTTCAGGGTGGAGAGGGCGTCCAGCGTCGAACCCCCTCTCCGGAATCCGAACTGCCGGTCCGAAAGCACCGGCCCAACTTCCTCCATGTGCCGGACGATACGAGACGCCAGAATGCGCTCCAGCATCTTGCCCGTGTCGTCCAGCAGCACGAGGGACCGGTACGAGGATGGGCAGTCCACGGGGCGATCCTCCTTCGCCAGAAGGCAGAGTCGCCCCACCTTCCAGAGCTTCGGGAACCGTCCAGCCGACAAACACCGGTTGAACAGCTCCCGAAGCTCTCCCCCATGTGGTCCGACGCCACACTTAAAATACGGCTCGGAACTCCGTCCGGGCCAGGCGCCCTCCGCTTGTTGCGGAGGTGCTCCACCACCGACCCCATCTCGTCCTCAGTGACAGGGGGGGGGTGGCAACAGCTCCTCCGCAACAACACTCCCATTTAACATGGGAGGTGGGAAGAGCTCCGGAGGGTCGGGCAGTAACGTGGCCACGACCCTCGCCAAGACCTCTGAGTCCAGGGACTCCGTTGACGGGGTCGCCTGCCCTCGGAACTTCTTCCGGGCCACCCGTTTCGGGCGCCCCCACGGGTCCCTGTCCAGAGTCCTGAGGAGCTCCTCCCACTGCTCATCCTTTGCCCGGCTGATGGCCACCTACAGGGACCTCCTGGCTTCCCTGTGGTGGCCAAGCAGCAGGGCCTCCTCTCCCACTGCCCGGGTTTGCCACCGGCGGCAGCGTTGAAGCTGCCACCGCGCCGCGAAGCAGGCCACCCGGAGATCGGCAATCTCCGGGGTCCACCAATACACCGCCCGCCTGTTTTGCGGGCGGTTGTTGCCCCGCGGCATCGACCCGTCGCAGACCGCCGTAAGGGCCCTACGGAAACGGTCTGCGATCGCGTCGATCTCTTCTTCACTAGGATCCGGCGCGCGCCAGCTCTGGACGATGGCCGCCTCTTCGGCTAGCTGCCAATTGAAGCGGCTCACCACCCATCGGGGGAAGTTAGCCCCCCCCCGCAGCACGGTGCGCCGGCTCCCCTGAGGAGGTGGAGACTCCAAACCGGATATACAGGTGGTCTGACAAGGTCTCTACCTCCTCCAGCACCCTCCAATCCTGCACACGGCGTGCGACAGACGGCGTGGCGAAGGAGACGTCCACCACGGACCCTCCGTTCTGTCGTACGCACGTGTGCACAGCCCCTCGGTTAAGGAGGGACAGCCCAGCCTGGACTGCTCACTCCTCCACCACTACCCCTCGGGGGTCCGTGGCCACCGCTCCCCATGCCTCGACTTGGCGTTCAGGTCGCCAAGCAGAACCACAGGGAGCGGTGACAGCCGCCTAACCACCGGCCCCAGAGAATCGAGAAATGCCTCGAACTCCCTCAGGGGCCGGTTTGGGGATAAGTAATCCCCCACCACCCCATACCCTCCCCAGGCGGCCGCCTCGAACCCTGACCCCCTCTCCTTGACGGAGAGGGGGGACCCCGTACTATAAATAGCTACGGAGCCATCAATGTCACCCGCCCAATAAGGTTGGGCAGGGACACAGTACGGCTCCGCAGCCACCGCGACATTAATGCTCCAGCCTAACCTTTTCTTTTTTTTTTTTTAACGTGGAGAGACTCCTACTCACTAAAACTCCACGGTGCACCGTCCGCCGCCGTAATGGGGCGACGCGGGACCAGCGGTAGCATACTACCGCGCCGCCCCGTCGGCAAGGCCCGCAAGGACCACCCGCTGACGGAGACAGCCCGGTGAACGAAACTGTCTCCCCGTCCACCAAACCAGTGCAATTGGAAGACAGGCCCTCCGACCCATCTCCCCTTGGTTCGTCCTGGCAGGAGAAGAAGGCGGATGAACCACCCCTTTCCCCCACGCACTTTTTTTTTTTTTTTTTTTTTTAGAACTGACTACACTGTTAGCCTTAGGGGCCCTAAAGCCGCTGCGGCTTTTACAGCTTCACCGGACTTGGGGGCGAGCGCAGAGGGCACTCAGCCGCGAAAGTTTTGTGGACGACTCGCACGAGGGTGCCAAAGTGGCCGGACCTCGGCTCGGGCGGTCGTCGCGTTCGCAAATAGGTCGCGATCTATTCGAATCCCTACACCTACGATTCGAGCTAACTAAATATACACATAGGCACGTTCCCTTCCTCCTGGGAGGAAGGAAGGAACCGTGCGTATGTGTATTCAGTAATCGGAATGTTTCTACACTAACTAGCGCTAACTAACTAGCGTAAAAAAAGAAAAAAAAAGGTCCCTCACAGAACCTATGTACCTGTGTGGTGTGCACGTGTGTATGTTCATACGTGTGTAGTGTTGTATGTAGGTAGCTAAGTGATGCACGTACAGTGTCACTTGTATCGCGCGGGCGGTTGCCTGACCCAAGGGTTTCACACCGAGGAACGGACCTAGGCTTGGGTTACCGCTAGACAGGGTGGACGTGACGGGTGTGCTGGAGCGAAATTGACCGCCCGCCCTCTGCGGAGAGAACGGTGGTTACGCGGGCGTGGGCGCTGGCACGCTCTGTTTGGAGAGACGGATGTGTAATATTTATTCGAATTTTCGATGTGATCGTCGGGATCAATAAAAATATTGCGCGGCCGGCGTTTGCACCGGATGTCCGTGGGTGCCGGAACATAAGTGGCGGCTGTTTTTATTAACGGATTCGCGTGGTTCGACGCGGTGTCGAAATACGAACGGGAGAGCTGTTTAACGTAGGCATGTATCGAAGGAAGCTCCATATCTCTATGGAGATCTACGCTTCGAACATACCACGGGGCCTCGGTGAGACGATAGAGGAACCTATTCTGTATCGATTGTAACCGTTTGAAACTCGACTCGGACATATGTGCGAACACGGCGCAACTGTATGTCAAAATTGGTCGAATACACGTCTTGTAGAGCGTGAGCTTATGTCGCGTGGACATTTTACTCACCGAACACAACAGAGGATGCAACCGGCCCAGGACCCACGCGGCCCTGTTCCTAACCTTACGGATGTGGGGTCTAAAAGAGAGCCTACTATCTAGGGTTACCCCTAGATATTTGGTCTCTCTTACATACGGAATCGGGTTATCGTAGAGCTTAACAGGTTTAAGCTTCCACGGTATCTGTGACGAATCCGCATCGAAGAGCATCGCGGCGCTCTTCGAGGGATTAACGGCTATACGCCACTCGTTAAACCACTTCCCGAGAGTGGTCACGGAGCGTTGGACTTTGTGTCTGAGGTGTGGGATCTATTCCTATCTGAGGCATATTAGACTGTATCGTCAGCGTATAGCCCTACCTCGACCTCCGGGAGTCGAGGTAGGTCACTGACGTACAGGTTAAATAGGCTAGGAGCCAGGATCGAACCTTGGGGAACGCCTGAGCGCATTGGACGGGGCGTGGACAATTCACCTTCCACTCTATAGCGGAAGGTGCGATCTGTTAAATAGTCGCGAATTATTTTAATTAGCCAATCGGGGACTTCAAAGCGGTACAACTTGTAAATCATTCCCTCGTGCCAGACCTTATCAAAGGCCTTGGCCACGTCGAAAAAGACCGCAAGTGTACGGCGGGGTTTATAAAGTTCAGCAAAATTAAATGCAACGTGCTCCGTGAGGCGGTGCACTTGATGAGTGCAAGAATATCTAGCACGGAAACCGAATTGCTCAGGCGGATAGAGGTCTTTCTCCTCTATTATTGGCTTGAGACGGTTCAGAAGGATCCGCTCGTAAATTTTCCCTAACGTATTTAGGAGACTGATCGGGCGATAGCTGTCGGGAAGCGACGCGCTCTTGCCGGGCTTACGGATACCTATGACTATTGCCTTTTTCCAGGCGGCTGGAAAATGGCAGTGGACTATGGCTACATTGAAGATGCAGACCAATAGAGCTATGAGGCGATCAGGAAGAAGCCTAAGTACTTCATTCCTGATCCCGTCGGGACCTGGTGCTTTTCTGAGCTTAAGGCTTTTTATAATGGAAAGAACCTCCTCAGACGTGACTGGGGACAGGGAGGCTGTCGCGGGGAGCTTATCCAGCTCCCGCACGCATCCATCGATACCCTCGACCCGGTCGGTATTTGCATCGACACTGTTCGGAGAGCACTGGCTCTCCAAACAAGTGGCGAGGCACTCCGCCTTGTCGCTGCTATCGAAGGCGAGCGGTATACCGGGACCCCTCTCGAGGGGGGGCATAAGATAAGAAGCCTCTATTTTGAGGCTGCGAGCTAGTTTCCAGTAAGCCAGATGCGACGGCCTTAGCCCTTCGACGAGGGCGTCCCATCTGTGACTCCTGAGTTCTAATATGCGGGCTCTAACCGCTCTCTGAAGCGCGCGTAAGCGTGCGCGGTTTTCCTCGGTCGGATAGTGGTCGTGCGCACGAGTCACCGCGTTCTTTTCCGTCAACAACGCCCGCACGTCGGCAGGGAGTACGAAGCGGCGATCGCTCGCCTCTTCGACTCGAGGCCTCTCCGATGCCGACCTGCAGGTGGTCGACCAGGGAATCGATCGCGAGATCTACATCCGCAACGGACCCCAATACGTCCGGGATCCTATCTAAACTGGACGAGGACGGCCTGTCCGCAAGATAATGTTTTAACTTAGCATAGTCAACCACTTGGACCGAAGGAGGGCTAGAGTCGTCTGGTTGACCTAGCTGCATGATGACCGGACGGTGGTCGGAGTCGAGCTCGTGTACGACCCGAATCAGTCGTAACCGAAGCGCGATACCTTTAATGAGAGCTACATCAAGCACTGTCGGCATACAGTTGTCTTGAAAGTGGGTGAGAGTGGGTGGCGCTATGACATCAAAGTTTAGCACGTTCGTTAGCTCTTCGAGTTTAACACCATTTCTGGAGTCTCTCCAATTGCCAAACGAAGTGTGTCCACAATTGAGGTCACCCGCTATAATGACCGATTCACCGAGCGAAAGTAGCTTTTCTAGGTCAGACCTGAGAGGCACTTTCCTCGGCGAGAGATAAACTGAAACTAACGTTATGGACGGGTGGTCGGTCATTCCTAGTCTACACACGGATACTTCCATATTGGTAAGTATCGGAGGATCTACCGGCGTACAATATAACGATCGTTTGTAATAAATGAGAGTGCCGCCCCCGCGGCCGGCCCGGTCATTTCTTACAATATTGTAGTTCGCGATTTTAGGATCACGTTTACTACGCTTTAAGAGCGTCTCCTGCACTAAAAGAACATCTACTTGGTGATCTTTAAGAAAGGTCGCGACGAGATCACGCTGCGGAAGTAGGCTTCGCGCGTTAAAAAATGAAAGATTTAACGCTTTCGGTTTAAACTTAGCCATTGAAAGGCCCTAATTTTTATTACTCGCCTCGCGATCGAGACGTTGTAGTGTCTCTACGAGGCGGGGGAACGCGCAAGCGGTCTTGATGAGACCGAAGCGCTCCAAATGGTCGTTGTATTCGATGAGCTCGCGGATATCGTGCTCGCGGGTGAGCAGTATCATTAGGTCGTTACTATTGACAACAGTGTTAGCGGGCGCGCGGGGCGCAGGAGCGCGGGGCGCGGGAATATCCATAGCCATAAGGGGCTGTGGATTGGGGCGGCGGGGGCCCCATGCGTTCTGCGATGAACGCACGGGTTGCGGTTGCACCACGCGGGGTGCGGAGGGGCCGGCGGCGGCCGGGAGCTGGCGCGGGACCGGCAGCGCGGGAAATTCCCCTGACGCCAGCAGGGGTTGCGCTTTGATGGCTGAGGCGGGGGGCGCCGCCCGGGGGGCCGCCTGCCTCTGTGTACGTGGCCGCGTGGTACGTGGGGCCTTGGGGCAACCGCGATAATTCGCGGGATGGCCCTCCTCCCCGCATAACACGCAGCTCGGGGGGACGACGGAGTCACGCTCGCGCGTGCACTCCCGTGTGGGGTGGTCCTCTCGGCACTTTACGCACCGCGGACGAGAATGACAGTTACGGGCAGCGTGCCCGTACAGCTGGCAGTTGTGGCACTGCGCAGGCTGGTAGTTTTTGTATGGGGGCTCCACGTTAATCCCGGAGAGCCCGCACACCGTCTCTAGCTGGAAGATGGCCTTTCCCTCGGGGGAAAGGTCCAATATGGCCACTACCATTTGTAGTGGCCGCTTATCTTTACTGTACATCCGGTGTACTTCCCGGATGGGATAACTTTGCTCCTTGAGCGAGGAGCACACCTCCGACGGGTCGAGCTCCACCGGAATGCGGCGGATGACCACTCGGAGGACGCGCTCCTCCGCGAGGGAATACGTATAAAATTGCAGACCTTTCTGCCGGAGGAGGGTGGTGAGTTTACGGTGAGTTTCCGAAGAACTCACCGAAATAGAGATCCCGTTGACTATATTTCTAGCCTTGTGGTACTCGAGTTTGAGTCTGCGCATCTCATTGCAGACTCCCATCCAGGCCGCCTTGTCCCGGATTATAATTGGAGGTGGGGCACGCTCTTTTTTCCCGCCGGCGGGCGCGGGGAGCTGGGAGGACGCGGGGGCGGCGGCGCCCCTGACTGCTGCCTTCACTATTACCTTAGGCGCCGGTTGAGCAGTCGGACTGCTACGCGCCGTTCGCTTACGCGACGCCACGACGGTGAAGCCGTCGTTCTCGGTATCCATCTCCGGAGATGGATCCGGCCTCGCGGGCGAGTCTTGTTCGACCGGAAGGACCGAAAACGAATTTTTCGTCTTTAACGCGGTTTCCGTGGATCGCGCGGGACGGACGTACGGGCTATTTTTGGCAACCCTAGATTGTGATCGCGAGTTACGCGGCCCTCGCTTAACGGAGACGGGGCTTGACCCGCGTGATTGGCTATTCGGGACAGGGGGCGTGGCCGTAGGCGTGGCCACGGCCCCGGATGACGCGGCGGACGGGCGCGCAACGCTGCGCGCGGGACGTTTAGGCGCCACGCCGACTGGCGCGGCGCCAGTCGGTATAACGGTCGCGGCCGTGACGTCATCGGCCGCCTTGCTACCTGAAGCGGCCGCCTCGCTACCTGAAACGGCCTCATGACGGGTCGCGGTCGCAGCGGTGCGACGCACGCAGGCGTTCTCAGGTAGATTACGGTATTCCTCGTCTAGAGAGGGACACCGCAATACGACGAAATTTTGATAGCGCTGGTATTGAAATTCCAGCGCTTTCATCCTGGCTTGCAACTTGCCTATGCAAGTGGCCAGGTCGGTAACGTTATTTGCCATGACGGCAGAAGAGGGAGGACAATGGGACATTTTTATTTTATTTTAAATTAAAGGCCTCCCTGCCTTAGGGGCAGGGGGGTGCGCCAAAAACTTAAAAAGACTATCGGAGTCGGCAAGAGACCTGTGGTCAAGGTGCAATGACACACAGGAAGGACCTATCAACCCTAAGGAGCCCTAACAAGCCCGGGGCTTAGGACGCAGACCGGTAATTAAACCGGGCTAGGCCCAAACAGGTTCCCGGGGATGGAGTGTGCAGGATCGGAAGGTTTGGCAGGAGACACCTGGGGCAAGACTATGCGATAACCGCAAAGGCCTAGATTCCCAGGCCCGTCCGAGTCTGGCTGTTTGCCTCTGAAGGAGACAACCAGCGGGCTGCTCGGGTCACGCCCCGCTCACTTTAGTTAGCACCGTCAGGTATCCAGTGAGCGACCACAAAACCGTGGATTTATAAAAAAACAAGCAAGTCGCACCGAAAAGTGCGGTTTACCACGCGAGCGTTAGACACCAGTTGGTTTACGTCGTTATTGCAACAATATATTCGAAATAAATTCCAAATATAAGATCGCAACAATTAAGTCACGTGATGGTCGAGAGCACAAACGGAGCGACACGTCCGTTCGCGATCAAGACCAAATCGGAACTCCCCCCCACCCACCCGGCGTTGGGTTTTTTATAGAGTTTTACTCCTCTGCCTCTGCCATAATGTTTGGCATACGGCGGGGGTAAGGGGGCGAATGAACGCACCCCCACCCCGCTAGCCCGGCTATGATTTTTTACCGAAGTATTCTCCTATGCCGTCCATGCAACGGCAGGAGAAGGAGGCGAATGAACGCACCCCCTCCCCCACCAGTCCGTCGTTGGATTTTTATAGAGGTTTCCTCCTCTGCCGTCATTAAGCTCCCATCCGTCATCGACAAATCCGGCTTTGATTTTTTAACGAGGTGCTCATCCTCGACCCTCTGGTTATTTTTTTAAGTGGTTTCCTTCCACTGCCCGTCCATGATTTTTTATGCTGGTGGTTTTCTCCACCTCCGGCCAATAATTTTTTAACGAGGTTGTCTTCCTCGGTAATTTTTTAAGGTGGTTGTCTTCCACCGTCCGGCCGTGATTTTTTAAAGGGTGGTTTACTCCACCACAGTCCGTCCGTGATTTTTTAAGGTGGCTTACTCCACCGCCGTCAGCGATTGTGGTTATGTGAGACTCCTACTCACTAAAACTCCACGGTGTACCATCGGCCGCCATAGCGGGGTGCGCGGGCACTGCGGTTGCAATCAGCCGCGTCGCCCCGGCGGCCGGCCCCAGCGCTAAAGAGAGACAGTCTGGTACAACTTCAACTGTCTCCCAGACGGCTGAACCAGTGCAATGGAAAGACGGGCCCTCGACCCGTCTCCCCTTGGTCCAGCAAGGGCAGAGGAAAGAGGCGGTTAAACACCCCCACCTACTGCCCCTCGTCTACGCTCAACCCCTAAGGGGGTCTTGGAGCTGCAGGCGCTCTCCCCGTCTTTTGGACGGGTGGCCTACATTTCGCACCTCCCATGTAATGATTCGCCTGCCTTCCGGCGTCGGCACACAGGGCACAGTGCAGCTTTGCAGCTGTGCACTCTTGCGCCTTGTGGCCAGGCTGTCCACAACGGAAGCAAAGGCCTCCCCTATCAACTGCCGAAGGGCATGTATGCCGGGTATGGCCCACGTCCAGACACCTGAAACATCTCAAAGGCCCCCCTGCAGGAGACGGACGCGTGCCATACTCCAGCCAACAAGGAGACGCCCTAACTGCACCAATGTCCTGGCAGCGGCGACTGGGAATGACAGGTGAATTGCCCCATTGCCCCTCCCGTAGGGACGTATCTCACCAGCCCTAATAAGGGTTGGCTCGCAACCGCCCTTGGCAACTGCTGCCGCTACGACTTCATGCGTCGAGATGGAATCCTCCAATCCAATGATTCGGACGTCTGCTCTTTTAATAGGCCTCGCCACCGTGGCTACATCTGCCATAATCTCACTTAACTTTAGAGCTAATTGATCCGCCTGCTCTACTCCCCGGGCACCCGGTATCTCAATAATACGGCTGCCCGAGGCAGTACACCGAATAGATATTTTATCGATCCCCAGATCAGACAAAGGGAGACGGTCCCGTGCTCTAAGTAGAGCCTCACTATACGATAGCCCCTCCGCCACATCCTCAGGCCGCAGTGCAAGGAGCACTGCAGCCGAGCGCGGTGCCGAAGGAAGCTAAGGCTTGGGCTTGGGGCCAGGCATTCCCTTATGAGTGGAAATCACCCCCACAGTAGCCTTCCGATTCGATGAGGTCTTTTCCTTCCTTTTCTGTCGCTTGGTTACGGTCGTCCATCCCGATCCAGCTCCAGCCTGATCTTGGGCAGGAGCAGCAGGTACGGCCTCCTGTGGATGGACTGTCGTCACCACATCAGGGATGGGCATCGAAGCCTTAGGCTTTGCAGCTTTGGACCTCGCGGCCTTTCGCCCTACAGGCTGAGATCTAGAAGGACCCGGAGCCAACCCTCTGTCCGCACCTAAGGGCGGGCGGACCACTTCGGAGGGTGGAAGACGATCGTCCAGACGTGCGGATACCATCTCCCCTAAGACAACCGGAGAGATCTCTCCATCCTGTCCATATATCCATCCAGCACCTTGAGCAGTGTCTTTGGCAGGATATCTGTCACTCCGCTGGACAACTCCAGATCCACCTGCGGCGAAGCCTGAGGTAATACCTGTGGCAATGGTGACGGTGACGGAGGTGGATACTCCGCCCGACCACGCAACGACGCAAGTTCCGCCCTCAGCTCCTTGACTTCACGACGCAGCCTCCCCGTCTCACGGCGCAGGAGAAGATTCTCTGAAGTCACCGTGCGCGTAAGAGCGGTGGCCGTTACTTCTCGCAGCGTCCATGCTGCTTCTTTGAGCGATTTGATGTAGGTACCCTTGAGGTTGCCAGAACTTTTTCGCAACCTCAAGGATCCCATCAACATTCTCCTTCGCAAGAGCCCTCAGACTGTCAGCGTCGAGCAACTCAATTCCCTCAAGCCCTCCTACATCGGCGCTTTCCGACCGTTCATCCTTGGTCGGTGTGGCAATAGAACAGTCATGTGACCCACCGGCCTTCCCAGCACTCGTTGCACGAGTCGACCCCTTGTCACGGGATCTCCCTCTCCCTGTTGTTGAGACTTTGGCAGGAGGGATCTCCACCACAGCTACCTCGTTCCATGGTCAGCTAGCGACCGCTTCCTACTGTCCAAGCTAGTCGTTGAGATCGACCTTCCTAAACTGTCCGTCCAATGTCGAACCGAGAATTTATCCAGCGACGGATTTCTCTCCACCGAAACGATAGGCAAATCAGTTTTCCGTTGTTCCTGTGCCAAAGTCGTGTTATTTTTAAAAGAACTACGCAGAATTCTGCCCCCCAGAAGACGCGGGGCAGCCCGAGCTAGGCTCGGGGAGGGATTCTCCAGCTCCTGAGGAGCTGGTACCCTCCTGGGGTAATGATTTTTTAAATTTTGCGTTCATATTAACTCCCTTAACCGTCAAGTTCGCAGTACGCCTGCCGGGATCGGCATGAAACAACCGATCCCGCCAGCCGCTACCCGGAACTGGGCCCTTGGGGCACAAACTGAGCCCTCATCGGCCCCAGCCCGGTACTGGGTGCGCTGCTCACACGCCACACCCAGGAGCTTTATACCAGGAGGAGCGCGTCAGAAATTAGCCGCCGACCAAACTGGTCGACGTTGCCCGTTTTTTTTTTTTTTTTTTAACGTGGAGGGAAAACCCGTAATGGTTACACACTCGCCCGGGGGGACGAGTGGTATGTGAGACTCCTACTCACTAAAAGACTCCACGGTGCACCGTCCGCCGCCATACTGGGGCGACGCGGGCACTGCGCTGGCATTCAGCCGCGCCGCCCCGGCGGCAAGGCCCGGAAGGGCCGCCCGCTGACGGACACAGCCCGGTGACCGAACTGTCTTCCCGTCCGCCAAACCAGTGCAATGAGGAGACAGGCCCCCCAACCCATCTCCCTTTGGTTCGGCCTGGCAGAAGGAGGCGGATGAACCACCCCCGTCCCCCACCGTCCCAACGTTGGGTTTTTATAGAGGTTTTCTCCTCTGCCTCTGCCATAATGTTTGGCAAATGGCGGGGGTTAAGGGGGCGAATGAACGCACCCCCACCCCGCTAGCCCGGCCACGATTTTTTACCCAGGTTCTCTCCTCCGCCGTCCATGAAACGGCAGGAGAAGGAGGCGAATAAACGCACCCCCTCCCCCACCAGTCCGTCGTTGGTTTTTTATAGAGGTTTCCTCCTCTGCCGCCACCAAGCTCCCGTCCATCTTTGACAAATCCGGCTTGATTTTTTAACGAGGTGCTCATCCTCAATCCTCCGGTTATTTTTTAAAGTGGTTTCCTTCCACTATCCATCCTTGATTTTTTATGCTGGTGGTTTTCTCCACCTCCGGCCAGTAATTTTTTAACGAGGTTGTCTTCCTCGGTAATTTTTTAAGGTGGTTGTCTTCTACCGTCCGGCCGTGATTTTTTAAAGGGTGGTTTACTCCACCACAGTCCGTCCGTGATTTTTTAAGGTGGTTTACTCCACCGCCGTCAGCGATTTTTTAAAGAGGTTGTATCCTCTCAATTTTTTAAGGAGGTTTTCTTCCTCCTCCGCCGTCAACGACGAGTCCGTCCGTAGTGGACGAGCCGAAGCAGGTCCACTCTTGCCCCATCCCCTGTCTCATTTTTTCATCATATATTCCATCATACAGCCAGAGGTGAGGTACATACAGAGGTGACGCCACGGCCTTTATCGCCACGCCAACAATCAGATTTACCCTTCGCCAAATAGAGGTTTCACATCAAAATAAAACAAATATGTAATGTATTTGTGAATGCAAATATATTTCATTAGTAATGTAATTAATATTGCTTAAAGTTATGTATAAAATATAATATACAATTATAAAAGCATAGTCTACTTAAGGTCTTGTATCTGTAACATTACTAATGAGGTCAATACTGGAGGATTAACTCAGTCATCGTACCAGCTGACAATTCGGGCGCGTACGAGTGTTTACTCTCTCTGTTCTCGGAAATGGTTTCTGTAAGGTGGAGGGGCGACAACTGCACGCTTAGCCGCAAGACCTCCAGCTTGAGCAGGCCGCCGGCGAGCGCCCGCTCGCCCGGCCCTTCCCCGCCGCGCTCATCCCAACTGCACAGACAATAGTTAGTTAGTTATATTCCTTAGAACATCAGCATACTTTTAATTTGTTTCAACATACGAGATTATTTATAAAGAAACGATAACCAATAGAAAAAAAAAATTAAAAAAAAAAACTATTGTTCTTGTCGAACAGCACACTATGACACTACGCACTCGCTTTCACTAGTTAGCCATAGATGTAGTATAATACTACAGCTATGAGTTCAGCGCTAGCGCTGCGACTGTCGTAAAAACTGACGCATCTAGAGTGGTGGCGCGGCGATGGCGTTGTGGGGCTTTACGAGTAGCGTAGTTATCACGTTATGGGATAAAGATGGGAAAAATGGTGTTTAGTTTTTTGCAAATATGTATATTAAAAACTAAAATAATTAATAGGCTTCCGCGCATCTGTTTCGAGATACGGATGCAGCGCAGCGTCTAAAACGAGTAACTAGGTACTTCACTTTTTTTTTTTAAATATTATTAAATATATTTTTTCTTAAATAGTATATTCTCAACACCTTAACATTTTTCTCCAACGGATAAATAAAAATAAAATAAAATAAAATAAATAAAAAACAACCGAAAAATATATTTTATGTGAAGTACTCGTTTTAGATTTCGCATCCCTCGAAATTGACGCGCGGAGGCCTATGTTAAATTAACGTCATAAAGAATAAACATAGAGTTTCGAGAGGAGTGACTTTTTTTTTTTATTATGAATCTATTTTTTTAAGTTCTTAATTGTTTATAGTTTTTAAAATATTCCCAATAAACTTCTTTAACCTTTTCTATTTCATCTTTGTTTATAACTTTTGCCATTGTATATGCTGAAAAATGGTATTATAAATACATAGACATCATTCTGTATCGAATGAGCTATCGCCCATATTTTTATGAGCTTTATCTCTATTTTTCACAATTTTCAACTAATTGTGAACTAGACTACTACAATAACTGTCAAACTGATTTTCGTGAAAATTGTATACTTGAAAGTGGAAATACATGTTATTATTGAATTGATAGAATATATGAATTGTAAATCACACGAGTAGATACCTAAAACAAAATGAAGGGATTTTAAATTTACACTTAAACTGAGTAATAACAAATGCATGCGGAGCCGCAGGCACGCCGTTACTAAGTAATATATTTATTGTGAATAAAAAGACGTTCACAATATTTAATGTGTGCTAAATTAATAGCGCTTGTTTTATTCTTGTTTCGTTTTACAAAGTTACATTAGTGCGTGGTAACAATGTTGATTCTTAATATCGTTCTTGACTGTAGTTTGCTTGGTGATTCGCTGCTTGCTGTTGTTGTAGTGTTTCTCGAACTGATCGTAGTACTGCCGCCCTCTCAGCTATATTTAACCTCGCCTTTTGCCTCGCAACCGGTCGTGCGATGTGAGTCTGGCATGGTTCATCCTTACAACTAGTGAAATTTATACATTTAAACTTACAACTAGCTATATACTTATTCTAATCGTTTTAAAATACACATATTCACACATATTCAGTTCATATTATTATATCTATTCCTAACACGTATTATTTCATTTATTTGTTCATTCTATACTATTAGACTATCGTTATTCGCTCGCCCCGCTCGCTGTCCGCAACAATATTAATAAATCTGTAGTTCTGTTCTGTTAATTTTTTCCAAATTTTCCGATACATATATTATAATATGAACGATACTGATCACGAATATGATTTTTTTATCTGTGTTTGTATGTCCGAATTTAATTAAAAAACGGCTTGACTGATTCTGATGAAATTTTGTACACGAGATACTTATGTCATTTGTCAATTAATAGGTTACAAGAATTTCCAAAATTACTTTTAGATATCTTAAAAACATTTTGTTTTTATTTTTACATTCTTGACCGATTTTAATGAAATTTTGTACACGGAACATAATTGACAAGCAATATCGGTAGTCAAAATTTAAAAAAAAATTAAATCATCCGCTTAGCAATTAGCATCATTCTATTTATCGTTTTCTTTCTGACTGGGAAATGGAAGGGGCCTCGCAATACGGAGGTCGCCGACGTCCACATTCGGTCTAGCGCGCCACTGGTCTCTAGTTAACATCTACATCCCAATCGAATGTATGTTGTGATAAATATAGACATTCTTGAAATTGCGCAAACAATTGGAATACTATAAATAAATCAATTTGCCAGACAATAAGCTCAAGAATCTGTTTAGAAGTGTTTGCGAGAAGGTCAAACTGCATTTTGGACATAATATGTGCGAATGCGGCGCAGTTGTATGTTAGGATCAGGCAGACGTCATGACGTTACGTATAGTGTAAGCTTATAACTGCGACATTTTGCTTACCGAGCATAACAAGGGATTCAAGCTGTCCAGGACCATGGCGCGGGGTTCTGTTGCATAAAAGGTGGAGTGGTCCAAGTGTTTTTCGTAGCTGTCCGGGATTAAAGAGAATCGCGGCACTCTCTTCCGAGTTGATAGCTATACATATGCGAAACTATCTCTCAAGAGGATTGGGGGGGAGGGGGGGGGGGCGGCGGCAGAGGAGGATGTCGCTGACGTACAGATTGTATAGACAAGAATGTTAATACTAGTTTCAAATAATATAAACACTAAAAAAAGTTTATAAACGTGATCGTCTTTCTTGCCAACTCTTCCCGATGACTGGCATGTTTCCTGAACCAGTAATAATATGATCTAAATTTTTATTTTTTAATTCATTCGCTATAGTGTATAGTTACTTAAAATAACACTCTTCATCTCATATACTCTCAAGTTGTTAATCTATTGCTAAGTACTGTTGATTATCAAAATCAATTATTATATGAGTTCAATAAGATTAATGACTAGAGACGCACCCGTCGGTTTGAAGCAGATCGCGCGCTACTGTCTGCCGGCATGTAACTTCTGCTTCAAGCGCTGTGAACCCGCACGCCTTCGCCCTCGCCCGCGCCGCTCTCAGTAGCGCTCGAGCAACTCCTGCGCGACGCCATCCCTTGCAGACAGCCAGAGCATGCACCCAGCCAGCGCCGTGCCGTGTGCGATGTCGCGCCACGCTCACTGTGGCCACGACACGGCCGCCACACGTCTCGCCCTCTTCCACCAGCAGCAAGCGCCTGCCCGCCGCCGCCGAGCTGTGCACACCAGGACGCACCTCCGCTACCAAGCCGAACTCCTCGTCGCGCAAGCCCGCAAGCAGCTGGTCAGTGTGTGCGTGCTGAGCGACGCTGACGGCAAGCCGGAGCAGTACCGCGACGGCGACCGGTACCAACGCGCACACAGACAGCGACACGCCGCCGAAGATGAACAGCGCTGCACAGCACACCACCAACACCTGCAGCGTGCTCTAAACACACATACACAAAATGTGTATTATCAAATGTATGTTAGTATGATTCCCTTTACTGTAACAAAGGCCTTTATCTTTATTTGCTTAACCACTGCATTGCTTTGTACCTTGACGATAGTATAATATTAGGTCGGGAAAAAGTGTTTTCGCATTTATTTTTAAGAAGCTGGGGATGTAAGAACAAAAGTAACGTTGTTTATAGTTGTTAATTAATTATTTATCTATATAATAAAATGGGCCGCAAAGAAAGCGGAAAGAAAGGTGACAAAAATCTCAATAACTTCAAAATGATTGGAGCTAGCTTTATGAAATAAAGACTGCATTATAAATGACGGATCAGGTACGCTGTATAGGAGTATTTCGATACCATGATACAGCCTTTAGCACAGTCTCTTGTACTAAGGTGGTGTACGAACCAGAGCAGTCCCTAAACTAGGGCGACACACGAGGTAGGGTGGCACGCGAACTATGGCTTCATTATGAACGACCCCATTACGACGGCACATTTTAATAATAAACTGATCACCATAATCTAAACATACAGCGCGTCCGCACTGTAGGTACTACTTTCAATAATAAAGTGTGTTTCATAACTTTTTCTTTTTTTTTAGAACTGACTATACTATTTGTCTTAGAGGCCCTGAAGCCTCTGACGGCTTTTACAACTTCACCGGACTTGTCTGTGTGTCATCACGCCGTTCCTCCGTTTATATATAAAGCGAGCGCGAACGGGAATTGTAGGTAGGGTTAGATTTAAAACATTTATTTTTAGACTGCCTTCGAGCGCCGACTCGAACAAACATGTTTTGACTACAAACAATGTCATTAAGCGGACGTTGTGTCATTATGATTGTTATATCGAGGAGCGAGACCAGTGAAACGCAACGCGGCTAGTTACACACTGCTTTAATGCATAGCCGTTACCGTGCGGTAAGGCACGGCACACAACATACATACATATAGGTAACGTATATATACAACAATGATTTTAGATGGCTCTTTTACTCCCACATAAACAATCTTATACTTAGTAATTAAATAAAACTAATAACAGTTCAAGATTATTAAGTATATTTTAAATAAGAGTTTCCCATTTTTCAGTAGATTTCGAATATTGTGGTGTACGGTATCAAATATGAAAATTTTATGCATTGTTATATTTTGTATTGCCACCACGAGCTCTTAATACAGCTGCCATACGGTTTGGCATGCTTCCACCAGATTTCTGAGCCGATGCTGAGGAATATTCTTCTATTCCTCTATCAGTGCTTCTTTCAGTTCACGAAGCGTGATTGGAGGGAAATTTCGCTGGCGTACATATGGTCTCAGGTCGTCCCAGACATGCCCGATGGAGTTAATTGCAGCCATCTTGATTATGGTTCATTTCGTTTAGATCCATGTAACAAAAGAGTGATTCAAAAACTCACAAAAATTCAATCAAAAATTTCTACAGATCATACTAGGAAATATGAAGTCCTCACCTCCCCTGTACTTGCGTTGGCAAAGTGTTTCAGATAAATTTTTATTTAAGCTTTCCCAAAACCCTCAGCATCCTCTTCTGGAGAAACTGAGAGTCTTGTTGAATATTGTTGAAAAGTGGGTTTCTTTCTGTTTGTCTTACCCTGCTTACTCTAGTTTTATCAAACTTTACAACTTACCTGTCCCAATTCTTCAATTCCCAATCAATCTTCTCTTTTCTCTTACCTATAAGCCCAAGGTGATATAAGACCTAGGAGTTGAATTGAATGACTATTTATACTGATGCTTCCAAGTTATCGAACACCTGTCCAGCAGCGCAGCCGTTTGGATCCCAAATTTCAAGACAATTTTAAATATCCATCTCTTACAACTATTATCACTGGCGAATCTGGAGCCATCTTAGAAGCCATTAAATTCGTAATATCCCGCAAATTAAATCAATCAATATTTTTTTCTGATTCAATGTTGTTTGCAGGCTGCTACTTCGAAACCCTTCAAATCCAAATGTAGATCCTCGTTCATCTTAAAAATTATAGAACTTCTCGTACAATGTCACCAATTTGGCATAGATATCATCTTGACCTGGATACCTGGACACTCAGGTATACCGGGTAATTAAACAGCAGATTCTTGTTGCGAAACAAGTGGTTAATACTGGCACTTTAGAACACTTTCAAATATCCCCTCTCAATCTTTGTTCAAATGAAAAACACCAGATGTTAGTCTTGTGGAACAAAGAATGGCAGACTTCTAGGAAAATTAAGGGCAAATCTTATGATCATATCCAACCAGATGCCAATACATAAATAATAATAAAAATACTTCTTTTTATTTCCACATTTTTCATTTCACTGTTTTATGAAATCTTTTTTCATAAGAGACAAGACAGTTTATTGTGCGGTATAAAATGTGTACATATAAAAAATAATTTAATTGTACCTGTAAGTTGGTGGCCATGCTGTGTTGTGTTCCATATTAATCTAAACAAGTGCATAAAACCTTTTACATATTATTAGGCTTTAATATATGGCTGAAGAGCTTTGCCCTGTATTTAAAAAAAAAACACCTATAAAGGTAAACTTGGAACGTTAAATATTATCTAAATACAAAATTTCATCCAAATCCATCCTTGGAGCCATTTCTGAGAAACTAAATACCAATAAAAAATACATATATGTGGGATGATGGCAAAAGTTTAGATGCCAAATTAAAAAAAAAGAAGAAACTCGCGTCGAAAAGAAGATAGGTGGCGACACGAGAGATGGGAAGGAATGACGTTTGGGTGAAGATGGTGTGTTTTGTAACGGTGGTAGGATTGTGATTTTAGGAAGAATTGTTGATGTATTCCTGTAGTAAAGACGTTTTCCAGTTAATTAGTGTTTTTTCTTTGTTTACGTTCCACATATATATTTATATATGTACACATATACAAAAAATTCTCACTTAATAGTATTAATAGATTATATGGTATACAATATACATTTAATTGTTTGTTTTCCTTAATTATCTTTACAAATAATATTACAAATATAATACATACAAGTAATAAAGAGATACTTCAACTGTTTGTAATGTCAAAATAACAGCTCATGCATAATTATTATGAAAGTGCATACAGTACTTATAAAAAAAATGTTAGAAAGGTGTGGTTGGCAACAGCTGCTAGCACACAACTGGTTTCAACTCAGTCTTCTGGAGTAACTATTAATGACTGGCCTCAGTTAGGACTCTGGTCTTTCTAAGGTTAGTTATAAATAGATATATACTGCAATGACCACTTAACATCAGCTGGATTGCATGTTTCTTTGCCAGTTCATAAAAATAAATATAACAATTATACATCTTAAGCTCAAGGGTATAGAAGACGCACCACACAACCCGCAGGCTGAGGTTCTAATATCAACAGCTAGTTGCCAGTAATGAAAACATCTCACCTCTTGGAAGAACAACTGGAAGAAAGTATCCCAATTTAGTTCAGCGAGTGTGTCATGCAGCACGGCGCCGCGCGACGCACTGTCCCACAGACGGGCATTGCGCACCACTACTTTGCAGATCATCGCTATGAGCTAAGTGTTGTACTGCACCAGTCCAGCACTGTTCACTTGTCACTTCCCCTTATATCTTGAAACACGTAGATTGGGTTGGATTTAGAATTGTTTGACATATATTGGGGGTTGAAAGGGGTTGAATGCATTACAAGGAAATACAAAGTTTTCAAGAAAATTAATTTAAACAATTTTAACCACAAAACCTAAAAAATATGAAATACCAAATACAAAAAATATGAAATGAAAAGCAAAATTATGATTTGGTGATTCATAAGATACTATCATCATCCAAATAACATTTCAAAAAACAAAAATTCATAAATCAAACACAAACACATAGACTGAACTGCATTTCTATACTATCTCAGTGGAGATAAACAAAATAGCAAAGAAACATATAACTTAGCAATTTATTTTGTTTTATTATTATGTTGTTCTACTAATATAGCTAATACCACTGATAGCTATTTTGATAGATCCAATAAATATAAAATAGTGAAAATTTTCTTTTATAAATACAAAATACTATAAATTATATTCTTATATTATATTAAACTTTAGCTTTTATTAACTTAAACTTTATATTAAAGTTAAGCCATTCAAAATTAAATAAGTAGTGTAAGTAAATAAGTAACAAAGGGAGTTCTGAGTGTGTTAGGTTTCTTGTGATGAGGTAATGAATGAGCCGAGCAAATGTGCCGTGGCCGTAATCAGTGAGTGCCAAATCCAAATCTTATCAATTATAATCATAATTCTAAGTTCAACTTCAAAAATTGCAAATTTGACTTTGAAACTTCGAACATCCTATAACTCTGGATGCAAAAACAATATAAATTGACAAAATTTCAAATTTGATCTTGAATCTTTTAACTACCAGATCAGGTATCTTAGGCCAGGTTAATTACCTTGTAATGCGAGTAGTTTCAGAAGGTTTGAGGAAGTCCCCTCCCCCTACCCAACCCCTCTTGTACCAAACGACTCTAAATTTTAACCCTTAAATTCCATTACAGTCATAATTTAATACGAAAAAACTTCACATCTAATCTCTATCAAATTCAATCCCTTTCAACCCCAAATTCGTGCCAAACAATTCTAAATCAAACCCCAGGTTGTATTGCACCAGCACTACTCGCTTGACGCTTCCCATTTTTATCTTGGAATACTTAAATTTCATTACAAAGTCATAATTTAATACGAAAAAACATCGAAGCAATTTAATCTTCAGATTTCATACGTTTTTCCTGTAATTATTTCGTATGAGCGAACTATAGTAGGTAGGTATCATAATATATTCCAAACTACAAACCGTATATAGAAAAATAACCTACACATTCGTTGGGCATTCACACTTTGTGTGCTTTTTTTACGTTATATTTAAAACATAGTTTTTACATACCTATAAATCGATCTAAAACGTTTTTAAACATAGTAACTGTTAGTAAGGTTATTGGTCTATGTTAGTAACCATAGACCAATAACCAGAGGATAGACGACCATCTTAGAACAATCGTTTTGTTTCGATAGCGAGGTGATTTACACATATTCACAGACGATACACATACACAACTTTCTATAGATACCAATTTATACATTTCATTCATGATTGATATCTCCATCGCATTTACTCTTGAAGTGGCCTAATGAGCCGTCCGCTACCTCTCTCTTTCCCTCATTATATTTGTATATATGGTACTTGTCAAATTACGTTAGTGATGAATCATACATTTAAATCGGTACTTTACGGTAAATAAGTAAACTAGTGATGTATTTTCGTGTCAATCGGTATTTCACTAAACAAATTACCGGTTTTTATCGACATTTTTGCGACGGCAACTATTTTACCAGATTTATCAAACTGAATCTTAAAATAAAAGAAACGTAAGGATTACATAATATTTATTCTTATTGGGATTTACAAATATTAACATTCCATAAAACTTTCCCTTCATACTTCACGGGCTTAGGACCGGCTTTATGCATTGTTTTAAAACCTCAGACCTAGGAATTTCGGCAGGATCTTGAAGTGTTGTGGTGGTTTTTATTTTAATTCATACCTTATGTTGGCTCTATATTGTGTAATTTTGGCGACATTTTACGTGATGTAGTTTGGTAATTTTGCACAAGTGGATTATAAATACCTAACTGGGAACATGCATTTTAAGTTCACATAAAACTCCCTGTAAAATTTTAAAAATGGAGCCTCGATCTTGTTGAAGCTATGTTTGAATATTGCAAGATAGATAATTACATTTGGGTAAATACTTATTGTTTAACATTGACTTTGGCTGAAATGTGTAATAACAGTACGAACAGTTGCCATTCAATAAAAGAAAGACGGAGCGCATGGAACTAAAAGTGAAACCAGAAAAAAGGAAATACAAAATGGAACATTATTACAATTAAATGATCATAAGAATTAAAATATTACCATAAAACAATAGTTATTAAAAGTATATAAAATAAGTTTCTTAATATGACTCATGAATGTAGACAAAAACTACAGAAATAACAGAATTAATCATCAATATAAAAATCAATCGCTCACAACGTATTTCTCAATATTATTACAGACAGGGAAAACAAATTTATATTACAATTAATTAATTAAGATCATAAGAATAAAAACATTACAAAATATTAACATAAAACAAAAGTTATTAAAAGTATACTTATAAAATAATTTTCTTAATATGAATCATGAATGTTGTTAAAAAATACACCAGACAAATTTGCATGCTTCATAAAATATTTGTATGAATAATTAGTAAATATTACACATAATGCCTAATTAAGTAATTAGAAACAAAGAAAATATGCTAGATTATGACATGATTACATACTAGAATTACATAATTATTATTTACCTTAAAAATCATAACAATACATGTGAGTATATTCATGCATCTTTTAAATTTTATTTTATAATTGATTCTGATTTAATCAATCAATGTTATATTATGTACATTAGATAACTAAGAACATTACCTAATAATAACAATGAATTATTAATAATATATTACAACTAGTAGTAGTACTATATTTTAAAAACAATGTAAACAAAATTTGCATACTCGTTAGAATTAACTATGAGGCATACTGAAGGAATTCTGTTAGTAATTGCAGTGATATATTTTGCAAAGGCATAGTAGATATAGGTATCTAGATCCAGTAATAATATATCTATACATAATAATAGTTAATAGAGGAATTAAAATAAAGACAATTTTAGTTGCAGAAACTATGATAATAATAAGTAGTACCTATACAGTTAAATATGATTATGTAGTACTACGCCTTCTAACTGATCTGTAACTAAATCCTTTTGTAGCTTTAGTATGGATTAAACTTTCCATTTCTACATCTTTAGATCTGGAATCAATATTATGCATTCGTCTGTTAAAATTAATGCCACCATTGTTTTACTTGCATTCTAATAAATAACAAATAACCAAAAAGCTTTGAGAAAAGTTTCTTTGTGCATCTCACAATTGTACAATGTAGTATCAATTTTTTGTTCCAATGAACATTCTCAGGGGGAATAAAATTCTCTATGAATTCAGTGTCGTCAGTTTGAAAATTATCAATGTATGATCCATATTTTTATTGGTTTACTAAATTTTGAAGGGTACCTAACATTTTGTCATCATCATAAGCACAATTTGTAAATAATGACTTACCAGTAGTGATGTTATTAATTAATAAAGTTTTATAAGCCGAGACAAAGTGAGTACAATCTGGGTTGGTATTGAAATTACCATGTGCTCTTATTAGACCAAAAAATTTTTCTAATGGATATTGGTTTAGTTGTCTGAGACTTAAAAATTTTACACCCTCAATAGAGCGTAAATCAGACCACAGATGTTTCATAGTTTTAATATTATGCATAAAATGCTTCAGTGACAAAGGCTTGCTTTCCCTTTCAACGGAAGAATCAAACCGCATTGAATTTAGTTTCTTCACAGCATTATTCCAGAAATCTATGTGTTCAGAATTTAAAGATAGAGCATGTTGCAATTTATAACCAGAGTGACCAAAACGATTTAAACTATCAAACAAATCATTTATAAATAAAAGTATTTCTACTGTGAAAAGATCATTATCAATATCCACATTCGGAATAGAATATTCATGCTCCTGTAGAAAAAGCAGGGACTTCATATAAACTTCAAGCGATGTAGCCACTTGTCTGCTGAATACTTGAGCAGCTAGTTTGACCTGGAAATATACAATAAAGTAATTTTATTTATAAAATAAAAAAATAATGCAGGGCAAAGCTAGTATCCATAATATACAGACGAAGTCGCGGGTACCAGCTAGTAAATATATATTCAGTAGTATTGGAGATGAAAATGACTAAAATATGTTGAGATCTCTTTAGTATGGGCAATCATACATCACTTTTGTCAAGCAAAGTGGTCATTTTATAAACTTCACATGCGACTGGGATTTTAATAATTTTACTTACATAGGTACATAGTGTATATAAATGATTTCACGCCTATACAGGTTGATTTTTGAGATGGGTCAGTGAGAATTTTACTTACCTTCATTTTATCATATGATGTAGGTTTAACATGTTTGTCGGTGAGTTTAGTGCTTCTTGCTCGTCCACCATTTCCATCTACTTTATAAAGAATTTCAATGTACTCCCACTTAGCACGCCGATTACCGATGAGAAGATCTTTCTTCTAAAAATTATTGCGAAAACATTTTAGTAAATGAGGTACATCATAGATGTGATATAGCCGGTTACTATTAATGTTATAGGAAACATTATTATCATTGTAGCCTTCACTGCGTACAAGTTCTCTATTTGAGTCCGATATTATTAGCTGCAACATTGGCAGAGCTTTGATCACTAACTGTGGCTCTAACTATGAATCCAGCTTTAAAAATTGCAAATACTACCTCCTTGATAATATTCTTTAAAACAAATGTTTTTACTCCATCTCGAGCAAATTAACAATTCCACAAATTAACAAATATAAAATGTTTAATAATGTTAATTATGAACAACGAACAATGGCGGTTCAATTTGTTTTGTCAATTTTGACAATTCCAATGAAAATGGCGGCCACAGACCAATATGGCGGAAGAATATCAATGAGTATGCCTTTGTGTGAGTATTTCTTTGTGTGAAAGAGAAACGTAGCGGGTACGCTTATGGATTTTTCCCATGTTGAGTGAAATAGATGCGCGAGCTTTTCGTGTTAAAATATATAGGCGAGTTGACAGAGCCTGGTTAGTAACCTTGACTTGACAAGTTGACCATGACATTACAGTGTTACACCCATCACAAAATAAATTAAAGTGACATGTGGTTTTTATAACTTAGGTTTTTTGACCTTTTATTATGTAATATTGGTGGCATTTTTCGTGATATAGTTTGATTGTTGTAATTATGTGAAGTGGAAAATAAATGTAAAGCGGAAAGCATGCACTTTGAAATCTCACAAAAACTGGCTAGTGCTGCCTAGATTAGGAATATCCACTTATAAAATACATCGATGTTTTTTTCAATGCAGTACAACGAGATTATGCATCGGTATTTCCGATGCATCGATTATTACTCTATTATCTATTGTCTATTATTTGTATATTACTCTAACAGCACTTTTCTTGTCCGCACGCCTGTTGTGTGTTAATGAATGTTCAAGGAATCTATGTAACTAAGACAAAAAAACGCTATTTCATGCAAACCTTAGCTAATTCATAGTTGTCGTTCATTAAAAAAAAACACAGAGGCAGTTCCATAAAATGCCTGCTATCATACATTGTCTATAATATAAAAGGCGTAAAATAAAAAATAATGATGAATACAGTATGTACACAATATTCCTAACAACGTTTAGTTGTGTTGGTGCTGTTATGTAATAATATGACGTCACGATAGTGCGCCAAAATGGCGGGATGGCCAAGTACGAATATTATAATTTTTTTAAATCTAAATTAGAAGTTTTTTTTACCGACATATTTTGTACGATTATTTAACGATACAAGGCGTCAATAAAGACATTTAAAAATTCATGTATTTTTTACCCTATTGTTCGTGATCAAGTAAACATTAATAAATAGGTATAATCAATAACTGGTTACCATTGCATAAATGCATCGATAAATAAAGTACATCAACAGTTTTTCAAAGCATTGGACTGATTCGATGCATCGTACTATATGCATCGAGTGAATTCAATGCATCGATGTATATCGAATATCCCTTAGCCTAGATTTTTCTAACAAGGGAACCACCATCTTGTTAGACGATCTTTAAATAAAATACCTATTACTATGAAGGTTTGAAAATATTGACGCTGGAAAATTTTACGAAGGCTTAAAAATACTGACACTAACAAGTGCTTTTTGCGGCGCCATAACAACAAGAAGAAGAAAATTCTCCTTTAAACTAGAAGTGGGCGATTATGAATGATTTACATAATCGAGTTATATCCATTAGAAGTGATTATTGTTAAAGAAGGATTATACCAAACCTTTAACAAACTAGAACTATAATATAAAGAACCAGTTTAATTATATAACTGTGTCTCTGAAAAAAGATTGACAAGTCAGTGTGTGAAAAAGTGTCAATAAAACTAAAACTGAAATTGAAAAATTGTGATAATAAAAGACTCCTAAATTTGTGTAAACCTCCAGTTATAATATCTGTTTAAACGTAAGTGATTCCAACTATAATAATAATTAATAATCAATTTACGTAATCAAAGTACGTATACGAATGATCATTCATAATAGAGTCTTTGATGTATAACCCAGAGGTGGACGAAAGTAGAAAGATAAAAAAAGGTCGCGCAGTCGTAAAGAAAGTTCCACTCCCGCACACCTCTAGGTAATTCATTAAAGACTCTATTATGAATGATCATTATTCGTAATTCGATGAATTATCGCTTATATACAAACTATTAAATAAAACAAGTAATTAATAATTTCTATTACCGAGATATCTTCATACTCGAATGATTATGAGTATAACTGATGTCTCATAATCAAACATCTCTACTTTTCACGAAGAAAGGGAAGTACTAATAAACCAAAAAAGAAAAAATTATATGGTGGTAATGAGTGAAACGAAGTGTTCCACCGGTTCCGCTAGGGGTTTTAAATAAATGTTATTATTCTGTATAGTGTAGTAGTGCGGCACCAAAGAATATACACTGCTCTCTACCGAGAGTGCGGCACTATGTTTTCGGGAGAAGGCAAAGACAGTGAATGCGCGGCGGAAAAAGACGACAAGGATTCGGATGAACAGAAACGGCAGCATGAAGCGCTCTTCAACTCATTGATGCAGGAGTGCAAGTACAGCGCACCTGGCGCCCGCCTCTCAGCTAAGCTGCGCACTGCGCTTGAGAGGTATCTTACTGATTACCGGTTTTTATTTAATTTTTTAATTTTCTGAAGGCTTACAGACTACTGTAACGAAAAGGCAGAAGAAATAATATAAAATATCTACATAATTAATCGCCTTATATTACAATATGAATAACAAAATAAAGTTTGAGTGTCGCTATATGCTACAGTATTCTTGAGTTGGCGAAGTTTCACTATGTAAGCTGGTGCAGAAGAGATTTAGGCCTGTGTTCGAAGCTAGTATACCTACTGTAGCTTCTAGAACTACTTATCATGAAAGCATTTAGGTTGCAGTTAGTGCTGGCAAATAGGGTTTGTAGCAACAGCTGCTGTCTGTAACCTAGCTAATCAGTATAAAGTTTGATTTTAGCTAATAAATCAGAACGATCAGTTGTGCTTCATCAAATTCATCAAAAATAAAATGTCTTCTCCAATAAAAGTGATCATGAGTGCCACCAAGATTACTTTCAGAGAGGTGCATCAGCATCTGCACACTATATTCTTCAATAATAAATATATTTCAAAGACATTATACATTTATTCTACAAATTTGGATAGCAACTCAGATGCCTTAACTTATTATTCAAATAATAATATGATAAAAGAAGCACTTTCTACATATTTAGTTTCATTGGTGCTGGCACTCGTGGTAGTGATTTTTGGGTACAACTTTCCATTGACGTCTGTTGTATGGAATGGCGGGAAGGGGTTTGGAGGGGGGAGTGCTACTATCCCCTTAAAAGGATGAGTTGTGGAGCACCCCCTTTTCAAGTTTTTAAATTTTTTGATTCTCAGGAAATTTTCCTCTTTTTTGGGTTAAAACTAATAATAAATGTAAAAAAAAGGTGCCTTTGGCGACCAGCCTCAGCTGCTCTAGCTTGTCCGATGCTTTCGATTTGTTACAGCAGGTGGAGGCTGGTCTCCCTACATGCCTCCGGCTTTATAAAAACACTAGGGTTAGGAGAGACTCATACCAAGTAGAGTTGGGGTCAATCAATTCTGTTCTTTGACATAAGTTGAACCTAACCTATTTTATTGGTTATCTACCCTAATAGGAACTATTAAAATAAAACAAATTACATACTAAATTAATGATTTTTATAATCAATTTTATACACATATTGTATTGTGTTAATTAATTCTTGAAAAACATCTTTATGCACTATTTTTATTTTTCTTTGCTAAGAATATTCACTGAGCCAGTCTGTGAAGTTTCCCTACAAGTGCCTGACTAGAGTCCCACACTTGTACACACAGGGGGCCTACAGAAAAGCTTGCGACAAGTGGCTTATTAGAGTCCAACACTTGTACTACACTCGATTCTTCAGATGGCATGGCAGAACATGAAACCTGGGGTTTCAGAGCCATGGTGGTAGTCAAACGTTGTTTTCAACCAATGGAGTACATACTACCCGTGCGCATTAAGTTGAGACCTGGGGGAGGTGCGCCACTGACTCATGGTTGTACTGTGCACAAAAAAATATCACAAAAAGTTTCCACCCGCGACTTCATCTCTGCTATTTTTTTTTCTGCTTTCGAAACTCCCGTTGCCACATACGTACTTTTTACTGCCTGATCAACAGGTAAAAACAACTGTTTGTTCCGCCTTTCGTTTTCAAAAAAGTCCAACACTTTTAACACGAGATTTCTCTCTCCACTATGTAAAGTTTTACCCTTCATTATAACAATAAACTTACCACAAAAAAATAACAATAAGATATAGGGGTAACTCTAATAACTATAAACGAAACAGTATCAAATTAGATTATAAAATCGGAGCACGTCGTCGTTACGTGACGTAAGCGAGACTAAGATGTTAAAAAAAAAATGGCGTTGCCTACAGTAGAACACGGGAGCTTGAAGGGAAGTTACAGGGGAAGCGGGTGGAAGGTTGCATTCCAGGAGAGTCAACTTATCGCGCAAGGGTAGTAAACGCTCTCAACTGATTTTGGACACAAATGATGACTAACGATGACACTGATGACAGTGACAATACAAAATGGCGTCAGTTTTACGTTTCGTTTACGCCGACAAAAGACATTAATATATAAACTATTATTGATTATTATTATTATTATTATTATTATGTGCATTAAAATTATTGAAATGAGTACAAAATATAATTGCCTTATATTCTAAATATCTTAAAAAATTACTCTAATTTATTTAATTATCTTTATGTAGTATATCATATATTATATAATATAAGTATATAATATCTGGGCGACGAGCTTCGCTCTGTATCTTAAATATCACATCTATCTAGGTATACTTACAAATGTTCCTTAAATATATACATATTCAATAATTAATAATCATGCAATAATATAGCCACTCAAATAAAAAAACTCATTAAATCCATAAAATAAAAACATCTTACTTTGAATTACAAAATGAGTCTTACACATGTATCAGTTTATTTTCTGTTACTGGCTGCTTGGACACCTAATTAGAAACATTTTAAAAAAGCATCCATAGCTCCTTCTTTTTTTGAAATTGCGACTAATATTTCTTTCTTGGCTTTTTCTATTATTTTGGCGGCAATTCAAAATGTAAATTGAATTTAGTTTGTTTAAAATGGGCAAAAATAAAAGTAGTGACGCGTCAACGAGGCAAATAATTGTTAATTTACATATATATCATAAGTGGGCGTACAGAAGAATAGCTGAGCATTGATATTGTTCTGTTAAGAAAGTTGTTAAAAAACATGGAACTGTTGAAAATGTTTTTAGAAAGGCTCGGCTAAGAAAAACCTCTCCCAGAGAAGATACGCTAATCGTTTGTGTTGCTAAAAAAGACCCAAGTAAAGGCTCCAACCAGATTAAAAATGAAGTTTTTTCACCTGATGACCCGAGAAACATATTGTCAAGACTGATACGCCGAACTCTCTCGAAAGGTACCGCTTCTTACCAAGCAACACAGAGAGAAGCGATTATTATTCGCTAAAAATATGTTAATTGGACGGTAGGAGGAATGGAAAAAAGTATTATTTTCAGATGAAACAAATACATATGGTAAATTCCGATGGAAAGCGCTATGTTAGAGTGTTTTAAACAATGCTTTTAATTGACCCTAAACATACGGCTAATAGCGTCAAATGTTTCCTTAACGAACAGTGTATATCCGTTTTTTGACTGGCTTGATAGGAAATTTCTGGTATATTTTTAATAAAAAGAAAGTCTCAAACAAACATAACATCAGTCAAAACGAACTATATGAAGCATTTGTTGAAGCATGGAATTCAATCCCCCTAGAAAAATGTATGAAATTGATTGAAGTAATGCCACATCCTTGGAGTGCTGTTATTGAAAATAAGGGATACGCCACTAAATATCAATTATAACTGATGGTGGGCTGTGGATAGTAGCTATTTTGTAAATAACAATACAAATTACTAATACTTAAAAAATATTGTTTTTTATACTTTTTTATTGTTGTTTCTAATATGTTGACCATTATTTTTCGTGTTTTAAAACTGATTTAAATGTTTGTCTGTAATGTAATATTGAAACTGCACATGGGATTTATTATTTTTTTCTAATAAATGATAAATCCTTGAACATATTGTTGTCCTATTTATTGTTTAATTTCAAAATAAAAACGATTGCTGTGAAGTATCTTACATAGACCCTTGGTAGTTTTTCTAATTATAGGTCCACCACTGTATGAATATACAAGAATTGCTCACTTAATATAATAATATTGGGATTCCAAATTTATAATGATTGATGTATGAAGAAATTTTCAGCCGTTTAAAGGGACAAACAAACACTAAATCTCAAAACAAAACCAAGAGCTTTTGATGACTAAATGATTATAAGTCAACATGTTTATCAAAAAGTATCTTATTTTCATGTGTAAGTTTTAATTGATATTAACTGACAGCATTGGCTCTAATTGAGTATAATTATATAAAATTAAACACAAATCTTTATTGAAAATTCATTCAATACAAAGGTGGTTATACAAACTAACATTAAGTATTTAATTTTATTAGAATACCAACTATATACACGGCACAAAAATCACAAGGTTTTAGACAAAAAGGAGTTTTTATAACTTGAACATGTTTAGTTAATAACATTTTTAATAGCATTAATAATAGCAAAATTACTTCAGATCTAGAAAAAAAAGAATAAAATTAAATTTGATTAACATACACTACTAAGATTAATAACAACATTATCTTTAACAGTATTGTTAGAATTTATGAAAGAAAATCTTTCTCTACTTTTATTATTCCAATCTTTACAAATACATTGCAATTGGACATCTTTTTCTTAACAGTTAGAGTTGCCAGTCATACAAAACACTTTTTCACAGGATACTAAATTAAATCAGTGTTAAAAGGATAAAATCATATTATTCAACAAATATAAAACATTGCATCAGAGTAACAATCAGCCATAATATGTGTTTTTGTTTAAAATGAACCTTTGCAATAAATTACATGTTCAGCTAGTGCTTATCAACCAGAACTCAGTGTCAGAATTATTGTATACTTGATCACTATTCATATAATAAGGGTTAATAAAGTATGAAATTGTTTATTTATATAAAAAAGACCAAACATTAAAACAAAAATAAAAACTATACAATCCGAGATCCGATTCAATGGCATACCTTAGGACAGGCTTATGTCCAGTAGTTGACTTCTAAAGGCTGATGATATATTTAACTAGTGAACCGCCCCTGCTTCACATGGGTACAATTTACAAAGTGGTATGTTTTATGTTTTAAAAAGCCTGATTTAGAGTTTATCACTTTAATATTAATAATTCATAACTGCCTTGTTAGCTTAGTGGTCCTAAACACGACTGTTATGCTCAAGGTCCTAGGTTCGATTCTCATATTGAGCAAAGTGCTATTGGGTTTTAGCACTATGCCACTAGGCTCGCCCCTTATTAAATGGGATCTAAAACATACCCTCTGCCTAACATTTCGAACATACAGGTGTGATGGTATGTTATGTAACTTCATAGTTACAGATAATGCGCTTAGCTTGCGTCGTGCAATTTATCATGGTTTTATTTAGGTAGGATTTTTTGGTCGCGAATAATTTTGAATCCAAAATAGTTTACGGTATTTATCTAAATGGAAAACTGTAAAGGACAATCTTAATCTACCTTAAATGCCCAAATTAACTAACGAACATATCTGGATAAAGATTAATATTGAATTGGAGAAAATAGCTTCACAAATAATGTAATATTTTAAATTATTATGTTGAAAATAAAAATGGTTACTGTGAGTCAATCTTAGAAAAATAAAACATATGCTATTGCGGACTCTTCTCTAGGCTGTTTGAAGAACTACAATTCTTTAGAACATTATCTTGATGTATCTCATAAGATTTAGCCAGTGTAAGCCATGAAGGCGCCCAAAAAATTTTGTTTTGGCGACTCGCTTACAAATATTGAATTTTCTCTACTATACAAAAACTTAATTGAAATATAAACCGAAATATATATAAATAATATATTAATATATATAAATATATTGAAATATAATATAAATAATATATAAATATAATTGTATATAAACCTTCCGTAAAACATTATCTAAATGTTAGTAAAAACTGCATTAAAATCAGTTGCATAGTTTAAAAAATCTAATCGTACATAGGAGACAGAAAGCAGGAAGCGGCTTTATTTTATACTTATTTTATATTTATAGATTTTTCTAGCTTTTTTATGTCTCCTATTTGTCATAAATAGAGCAGTATCTTTTAACACTTACATTGAAGGCTGCTGCTAATTTCAATTTGAATTGAGATGAATTTGCTGCCACTACGGCTTTCAATTCATCATTATCGACTTTCGTTTCAGTTGGCCATGGGACTCATTGTTGAGATCAAAATTTCCAAAATGGAAGTGATTAAACCAAAAACGTATTGTGCGTTCACTTGTGGTATTTCGTGCTGTCTGTGTTGTTTTGGTGCCACGACGGAACTGGTCGAAAATAATGAGAGTTTCGGTTTTCGACAGTCACAGAAACAACAATATCAAAGAAAATCGAAAGCCGGGAAAACAAATGAAAAACTGAATTTTTAAAAGAAAAGTCATAGCTATATTACAAAATTAATTTGACTTAGTTGCAATTTTAAGTAGAATGAAAGATATCGATATTCACATTAGTCAATATAAAAAATCAGCTTGAAGTGTCTTGTTTGTAATTTAAAAATAATAGATTTTTACTAAATTCATATGATAGTATATACGATATTAAATTTGTGTCCGTCTATTTGTTCCGGGTAGTCTCCGAAACGGTTGGACCGATTTTGACGGGACTTTCACTGATAGATAGCTGAATTTATGGGAAGTAACTTAGGCTACTTTTATTTTAGAAAATAATTAGGGTTCCGCACAAATAAAAAACTGGTTATGGTGAATCAAGCGCTTAAATGGCTTATGCTGAGTAAATCATAAGAGATGTAGCAAATTAATGTACTACATAATCATAGGCATTAAAAAGACGTACAAAAAAGTCCGGAAGAGTATACATCTTTCTTCTAAGGAACACTCACAATTAGCATTTTTGCCTTAAAATAGCCGGAACCGGGGAGCAAGATTCGCGCGGGCATTCTGTAGTCCACGTGAGCGAAGCCACGGGCACAGCTAGTAAACAAATACAAATTTTATAATATTCTCAATCATGGTTACCTCTGTCAATTTCAAACATAGACTACTTTTTCAACCGAGTTAGCCGTCATTACGTTACAGTGCCATCTATCAAGTACATTGGGCTAACATTAGGCTAAACCCTCCCGAACTGCTTTAACCTCGTACGATGGCGTGATGGTTAATGATACGTAAATAAAATATACTACATAATATTGGTCCTTTGTATATCTAAAAAAACGTGTGCGTATTTGGACGCTCAACAGAAGTGATAATTTAAACTCATCTAAGTTGAACTATTTAATATTGAAATTGTTTAACTTGCGAAAAGCTTAGTTTATTACTTAATCTTTATGTATATTAATATGATAATATTAGGAAAGGTTATTTTATTAATAAAATCTTTTATTGATTATAAAATATATTTTATCCTTAGATACAATTCTTGAATATATGTACATTAGAACACTGAGTAGAGAAAGGAAGCCAGACAGAGTGGCGCCGTAACGCGTTACGTTACGAAGTGGTTTACCATCCCATAAGAAGCCATCACTTAAAAAGTCAGCGATAGCATAATATGCTTATATCTTACATAAGCCATAATAAGATATTTTGTGCTTTTTCATTGTTGATAATAAATTTATTTATGATCATTATTTTTAGGCATGGCATATTAATCCTTACGAACAAAATTAACTTCATAATAAAGATAATTTTATAAAGTTAATTTCTTTCCTATAAAGCATATGTTATTTGAACACATAGTTTAGAAGATAATGAAAAATTTAAATAATTTATACTAGCAGAAAGTGATAACAATTATTACAATACAATGGTCAATTGATCAAAGCCGCCGTGACTTACGTTCCAGGTACAGGGTGGGCCAGAAAGATTTGCGAATTAAAAAAAAAACTAAATACAATACCCATACATATCTTTATTTCAATTAAAATACACATTTGAGAAATTTATTTCTTAAAAATTACATCATTCAAGTGTGCACCATCCCGCTGCAAACATTTCTCGAATCTGAACCTCAAATTGGTAAAAACTCGCTGACACATTGCGCGAGGAATGGCTGCCATTTCTTCTCGGATATTTATCATTAAACTGGTTAATCGTGGTAGACTCTACTTTTCAGGTTTCCCCACATGAAAAAGTCTGGTGGCGTTAGATCCGGACTTCTAGGCGGCCCCATGCAATGTCACCTCGGCGCGATGTCAGTTTCCCAGCAAACATCTCATTTACGGCCGCCAACGAAGCTTTAGATGTATGGCATGTCGCACCATCTTGTTGAAATCACGTCGCACGATTATAGGCTTTAAATTGTTGCAGTTGCGGAAAGAAAAAATCCCTTGACATGGCTATGTATCGGTCGGAGTTTACAGTGACAGATTGCCTTTGTTGATTTTCAAAGAAATAGGGTCCTATAATTCCGTGTGCTGATATGGCCGTCCAAACGGTTACTTTCGGCGAATGCAGAGGTTTTTAATGTTTTCACGTGGGTTCTCTGCAGCCCAGTAACGACAATTCTGTTTATTGACATGCCCGATTAAGTGAAAATGGGCTTCGTTAAAGAACAGAATATTGTTGAAACTCTGAAAGCGTTCCAACATTGTTTCAACAAAAGCTCGTCGTAAAATTGGGTTATTTGGCAGTAATTCCTGCAAAAGTTGAATTTTATAAGGGTGCAAATTCAAATCTTTCAACAAAATGTGATGCAAAGATGTTCTGGACACCACAAGTTCAGCTGATCGCTTGCAAGTCGATAGACCAGGAATACGTTGAACTGAAGCTCTAACTTGTTCAATTGTGTCTTCCGTTCTTGTTGACCTTGGGCGTCCCGCAGACTTTTGTTTGAGAGTCGAACCGGTAGCTTCGAACTTTTTGATCCACGATCGAATCACACTTTCCTTCGGACACTGATTTACGTCATGTTATCCAAACTCACGCCGAAATAAACGTCGAACAATAGCGCACGAATCGCCATTTTTATAATAATTTTAACGCAGAATGCACGCTGCGCTCCGGGTGAAGCGATCCATCACGACTAAATTTCCGAGAACCGAGCTTCTCAACCCCACCACACGCGCAGCCCCCGCTTATAAGGTTCAAACGCAAGAGTGTTTTTAAAATCGTGCGCCTTTCTTGCCCACCCTGTATATCTGTATATTTAGTTTAGCTCTATTCTACAGATAAGGAATTAGACAGATCGCGAACTCATTGCAATCGCGGCAAAAGCCAAAGCCGAGGTCTGGCCACTTTGGCACCTTTGCGCGCTGGTTGCCCACGCTTTTGAGCCTGAGTGCCTTAAGCGCTCGCCCTCAAGCCCGGTAAAGTTGTAAAAGCCGCAGCGGCTCTGTTTTTGGATAGGACCCCTATGGCTAACAGCAAGGTCAGACAGAAAAAAGGGTAATTTACATTTAAAAAAAATTTCATGTTAATCAATCCTGTTTCTTATAAGGATCAATAAACTCTATGGGACCAACTGAGGTTAGAGAACTAAAAATGTCAGAAATCGAAAAAGAAACTTTTCCCATGCATTTCGTAGCTCGTAGCATGGCTTTCATCATAATCTTTTGCAAGAAAAGAGTGTGGTGTGGTCCCTAAGGGAGTATGTTATTGATACAACCGTATACGATGAATGATCTTTTAACTGACTTAAGTCACTTAATATTACAACATATCCACTACAAGAGACTTAAACTTATTGTTAGCCTTAAATTAAACTGTTCGGAATAGCGGTCTGGCAACCCAAGTTGTGTATAGTTTATGTAACTTTCGCATTGTCATTGTTCGGGCTAATAAATTGGTTGGGGGTATGCAAAATTATTTTTGTTCTTAAATTACCCCCAACAATAAAAAATCGGCGATGACTGGTCACTTGCTCGTGGAACTCGGACGGATACCGGTGCGGCATCTAACACTTGTAATTGTTTCGGCGGTATAGTGCATCAAAAGGTGTTGTGCATATTTCGGCTTGGAGATTGACTTAATATCATCGGCGGAAAGGTAAGTGAGCCTTCATCCCGGTTATAGTATATCATATTCGGCAGTTATTTTGTGTGATATCTACTTCCAACCAGTTTAAAAATATACAATCCACTTGATTTACAGAGGTAGAATATCGCACCCAATGTGTGAGTGGTGGTTGCCACCACAGTCATTCATGTCAGTGCGTCGCGTCGCGCCGTTATGATTTGATGGGAAGGTAATGCGTTTTGACTGGATCGCGATATAATTTGTAAATTACCTTTTTAATTATTATTAATTGATTAAATAAGCGCGGGTTTGGGCCACCGGATGAGTTATCCACTTATTGTGACCTGTACGGGCTACCACACATTTGTAAAGCAATTTTTAGTATCATAAGCAAAATTTAGGATCGACTGACATGAAAAAAAAATGTATGCAAATTGCTCATTTTCTTGCTGACTGGTACACTTAAAAAAACGGAATGCACATGCATTTAGTACATTTTTTTAGTTGCTTAAAAATTTGGTGACAGTCCTCTCAGAAAGTTTTCGTGTAGCTACAACGGGTAAGGCACCTTCCCTTACTACCCCATCTGAAAAATCCACCTGTACATTATTTCTAAAAGGTATTTTTTCTGGCAATACCATATCTCTGTTAATAAAATAAATGTTTTGTATAGAAATTTAGTTCAATCTGCATGTGGACACTGTATTAGGATCCAAGTAATAAGTGTGCGGTAAAATTGAGTATTTTCTACATTACACAGTATTAAGTGGTAATATCTTCAATATTGTTGAAAACAAAGGTTTTCAAATTTGTTACTGATGTTTGTTTGTGTGCGTGTGTGCAGGCTGAGCCCGGGCGCGCGGCGCGCTGTGTGCGAGCGCACACGCGACGGTTGCGCGCCGCTGTTCGTGGCAAGCAGGCGCGGTAATGTTGAGATCGTCGAATACCTCGTGCACGTGTGCGCCGTCGACATTGAGCAGCGCGGCCTCTTCGAGGTGCCCGACGACAGGTCCGTGCACACCGTTACGCCCCTGTGGTGCGCCGCGGTCAGCGGGCGTGGTGCCGTGGTGCGCGTGCTCGCAGATGCCGGCGCCGACATCGACGCGCCCAGCGACAGCGGCTCCACGGCGGTGCGCTCCGCCTGCTTCATGTCCCACGCGGACGTCGTGCGGCTGCTCGTCGAGCGCGGCGCCGACATCCACCGGCCGAACCACAATGGCGGCACGTGCCTCATAAACTCGGTGCAGTCGGCGCGCCTTTGCCAGTTCCTGCTGGACCGCGGCGCCGACGCGGACGCGCGGGACACTCAGCTCAAGACGGTCCTGCACTATGCGATCCAGGAGCACCGGGTCGAAACGGCGCGCCTGTTGCTCGACCGTGGGGCGAACCCGCACCTTGAGTCGCGCGCCGGCGACGACGCCTTGCGCACCGCCTGCTTGAAGGGCGCCGCACAGATAGTGCGTCTGCTCGCGTCGCGCGTGCACTACAGCGCCGAGCGGCTGGCGGACGCGCACGAGCTGCTCGGCGCCACCCTGTTGGACGAGTTCAATGACGGGTCGGCGGCGCTGGCGGCGTGGCGGCGCGCGACAGCACTGCGTCACACGGCGGACGGGTATCTGCACAAGCGAGGCTGGACCGTGCCGGTGGAGGACGAGACGGCGTGGCGGGCGCTGGGCGGAGTGCGCGAATGGGTGTCAGTGCGGGAACTGCAGGCGCTGGCGGCGGACGTAGACGCGCTACGGACGCAGTCTCTGCTGGTGACGGCGCGCGTGCTCGGACCCGACCACAAGGACACAGTCTTTCGACTCATGTATCGGTACGTGAACACATACGCACACTTTCTTATTTCCGTATTTTATTTTATTAGTATACTAGCTGTGCCAGTGGCTTCGCTCACGTGGACTACAGAATGCCCGCACGAATCTTGCTCCCCCGCTCCCGGCTATTTTAAAAACAAAAATGCATATTGTGGGTGTTCCTTAGAAGATAGATATATACTCTCCTGGACTTTTTTGTAGGTATTTTTAATGGCTATAATTATGTAGTACATTAATTTGCTATATCTCTTATTGTTTACTCAGCATAAGCCATTTTAGCGCCCGAATTGATTCACCATGACCAGATTTTTTTTATTTGTGCGGAACCCTAATCTTTTCTAAAATAAAAGTAGCCTAAGTTACTCCCTATATCATTAGCTATCTATCAGTGAAAGTCCCGTCAAAATCGGTCCAACCGTTTCGGAGATTGCCCGGAACAAACACGCAGACAAAAATTTATGTTATAGGTATCGTATATACTTTCATATGCATTTAGTAAAAAACTGTTATTTTGACATTACAAACAGACTCTTCAATTTTATTAATTGTATAGATGTATCGCCATATGCTTGTTTGCCATCTTTGTAGTACTTATAAAAATATCTATACTTATAATAAAAGAGTAAAGAGTCGAATTCTGTACATTGAAGATATTTAAGAAAAATACATACTATGGTAGGGTTTAGAATCATGAACACAACTCACAACTCCTTTGAGGCTTTCCGTAAAGGATTTCAAAACTGAACATTTTCAAAAGATGGTTTATGCTTATTTTTAAATAAGTACTTATAGATCAATATCTAAATAATGATAGTAAAATATCACAATGTTGTCACTCGTGGTATTATAATACCAGAGCTATCAAAATCACAAGACACCAAGGAATGCAAAGGAACGGCAATCAATGACAAACCTATTAACTACTTAACTACATAACTGAAGGATTTAATTGTACAGGAATCTTATTTTTTCAGAATTCTAAAAATTCAAATATGTACTAACAGTGGACACAATATACGTCATTCTCTATAGGTTATAGATTTATTTATCGATATTATTGTTGCCAAAACACACTGCAACACACAGTATGGATGGATTTGTAATGTACTAGCGGTGCCCCGCGGTTCCGTTCGCGTTTATTGCGCAGTAATTAGTTTCGTCTCATCATTTTATTTGTATTACTGACAACTTTGATCAAATGAGAATTGGTATATACTTCCGGCGCACAAATTTTAATCAAGAGAATCCACTTTTATTTTACAAAATATGAACGATTCTCATAGAGTATATCATTATGGAATGACGGGCTTCCCGTGTACGAAATTTCACCAAAATCGATTGAATAATAATAAAAAATAAAAATCGGAAATATTTTATTTATTTTGCTTGTGTACAAAATTTTTTAAAAATCGGTCAAGGTGTGTTTGAATGAAGTTGCGATAAGGACAGATTTTTTTTCGTTTTCACTTCTTTCCTGTATAATAAATACGAGGCCAAATGAGAAATTTGGAAAAAAGCTATATAAATAGGCAACTATAAGTTTATAAACATGTGTGTAATTATAATGAGCCTAAGTGGTAAGTAGCGAATAAGTGTCGTGTGTGTGTGCAGGGGTGCGGCGTACGCGGACGCGGGCAGGCATCAGCCCTGCGTACGGCTGTGGAGCTGGGCCCTCAGCCTGCGGCTCCGGCGCGATACCGTGCTGCATGGCGACGCGACCCAGGCGGCCTGCGCACTCACCCGTCTGCTGCTCGAACATCCGCCGCCTCACGAGGACGCGTTGCGTGTGTTCACGCTGCTGGCGCACCGGCTGCCCGAGGGCGCGCGCTTGCTCGCGGTACGGCCCCGAGCGCGCGCACACGCCGACGCGTTCGACCGCGCACTGCGCTGCGCCACGCACCTCGCGCTCGTGCTCGTGCGCTCAGCCGACACGCCGGACCGACTCGCGCTCACTCACCGCGCGCTCGCCGACCTGCTTGCGACGGGTCTGCGCAGTGCGCACACCGGCGACACGCTGCTGCACCTCGCCGTCTCGCGGTTGAATGTCATCCGCTCCACGTATTTCGGCGAGGAGCTCGGCGCGCAACCTGTGTTCCCCTCGGTGGAGCTGGTGCGCGCTCTGCTCGCGTGCGGCGCGCGCCCGGACGCGCTCAACGAGTCGCGCTCGACGCCGCTGCACGTAGCTGCGATCCCCTACAACTTCTCTACGGAACTGGTGGAGGTACTGCTGGAGCACGGCGCTCACCTCGACCAGCCTAACAAATTCGGTGACACGGCGGCCGAGCTGGTCGTGCTGAACCGCAGGTCGCGCGTGCGCGTACTCGAGCACGTATCGCTGCGGTGCCTGGCGGCACGTGCGCTGCTGCGTGCCCCGCGCCCGCACGCTCACCCCGCGCGTGCGTTGCCACACACGCTCGCCGCCTTCCTGCATCTGCACGAGCCCTGAGCCCGCACCTTGCACGGCCCACGATACACACTTTATTACTACTAAACATTTACCCACTGCTGAATATAGACGACTTCTCGCTCATGCCAATCGTAATCCAGAGCTTACCTGCTCCTCTTTCTATGTCTACGGTATCACCGAGCTGACAGTATGCTTCGCAGTTACATTCCACCTGTGAGTCACCACTCGCAACATAGACCAATAACCAGAGGATAGACGACCATCTTAGAACAATCGTTTTGTTTCGTTAGCGAGGTGATTTACACATATTCACAGACGATACACATACACAACTTTCTATAGATACCAATTTATACATTTCATTCATGATTGATATCTCCATCGCATTTACTCTTGAAGTGGCCTAATGAGCCGTCCGCTACCTCTCTCTTTCCCTCATTATATTTGTATATATGGTACTTGTCAAATTACGTTAGTGATGGAATCATACATTTAAATCGGTACTTTACGGTAAATAAGTAAATTAGTGATGTACTTTCGTGTCAATCGGTATTTTACTAAACAAATTACCGGTTTTTATCGATATTTTTGCGACGGCAACCATTTTACCAGATTTATCAAACTGAATCTTAAAATAAAAGAAACGTAAGGATTACATAATATTTATTCTTATTGGGATTTACAAATATTAACATGCCATAAAACTTTCCCTTCATACTTCACGGGCTTAGGACCGGCTTTATGCATTGTTTTAAAACCTCAGACCTAGGAATTTCGGCAGGATCTTGAAGTGTTGTGGTGGTTTTTATTTTAATTCATACCTTATGTTGGCTCTATATTGTGTAATTTTGGCGACATTTTACGTGATGTAGTTTGGTTATTTTGCACAAGTGGATTATAAATACCTAACTGGGAACATGCATTTTAAGTTCACATAAAACTCCCTGTAAAATTTTAAAAATGGAGCCTCGATCTTGTTGAAGCTATGTTTGAATATTGCAAGATAGATAATTACATTTGGGTAAATACTTATTGTTTATCATTGACTTTGGCTGAAATGTGTAATAACAGTACGAACAGTTGCCATTCAATAAAAGAAAGACGGAGCGCATGGAACTAAAAGTGAAACCAGAAAAAAGGAAATACAAAATGGAACATTATTACAATTAAATGATCATAAGAATTAAAATATTACCATAAAACAATAGTTATTAAAAGTATATAAAATAAGTTTCTTAATATGACTCATGAATGTAGACAAAAACTACAGAAATAACAGAATTAATCATCAATATAAAAATCAATCGCTCACAACGTATTTCTCAATATTATTACAGACAGGGAAAACAAATTTATATTACAATTAATTAATTAAGATCATAAGAATAAAAACATTACAAAATATTAACATAAAACAAAAGTTATTAAAAGTATACTTATAAAATAATTTTCTTAATATGAATCATGAATGTTGTTAAAAAATACACCAGACAAATTTGCATGCTTCATAAAATATTTGTATGAATAATTAGTAAATATTACACATAATTCCTAATTAAGTAATTAGAAACAAAGAAGATATGCTAGATTATGACATGATTACATACTAGAATTACATAATTATTATTTACCTTAAAAATCATAACAATACATGTGAGTATATTCATGCATCTTTTAAATTTTATTTTATAATTGATTCTGATTTAATCAATCAATGTTATATTATGTACCTTAGATAACTAAGAACATTACCTAATAATAACAATGAATTATTAATAATATATTACAACTAGTAGTAGTACTATATTTTAAAAACAATGTAAACAAAATTTGCATACTCGTTAGAATTAACTATGAGGCATACTGTAGGAATTCTGTTAGTAATTGCATAGTGATATATTTTGCAAAGGCATAGTAGATATAGGTATCTAGATCCAGTAATAATATATCTATACATAATAATAGTTAATAGAGGAATTAAAATAAAGACAATTTTAGTTGCAGAAACTATGATAATAATAAGTAGTACCTATACAGTTAAATATGATTATGTAGTACTACGCCTTCTAACTGATCTGTAACTAAATCCTTTTGTAGCTTTAGTATGGATTAAACTTTCCATTTCTACATCTTTAGATCTGGAATCAATATTATGCATTCGTCTGTTAAAATTAATGCCACCATTGTTTTACTTGCATTCTAATAAATAACAAATAACCAAAAAGCTTTGAGAAAAGTTTCTTTGTGCATCTCACAATTGTACAATGTAGTATCAATTTTTTGTTCCAATGAACATTCTCAGGGGGAATAAAATTCTCTATGAATTCAGTGTCGTCAGTTTGAAAATTATCAATGTATGATCCATATTTTTATTGGTTTACTAAATTTTGAAGGGTACCTAACATTTTGTCATCATCATTAGCACAATTTGTAAATAATGACTTACCAGTAGTGATGTTATTAATTAATAAAGTTTTATAAGCCGAGACAAAGTGAGTACAATCTGGGTTGGTATTGAAATTACCATGTGCTCTTTAGACCAAAAAATTTTTCTAATGGATATTGGTTTAGTTGTCTGAGACTTAAAAATTTTACACCCTCAATAGAGCGTAAATCAGACCACAGATGTTTCATAGTTTTAATATTATGCATAAAATGCTTCAGTGACAAAGGCTTGCTTTCCCTTTCAACGGAAGAATCAAACCGCATTGAATTTAGTTTCTTCACAGCATTATTCCAGAAATCTATGTGTTCAGAATTTAAAGATAGAGCATGTTGCAATTTATAACCAGAGTGACCAAAACGATTTAAACTATCAAACAAATCATTTATAAATAAAAGTATTTCTACTGTGAAAAGATCATTATCAATATCCACATTCGGAATAGAATATTCATGCTCCTGTAGAAAAAGCAGGGACTTCATATAAACTTCAAGCGATGTAGCCACTTGTCTGCTGAATACTTGAGCAGCTAGTTTGACCTGGAAATATACAATAAAGTAATTTTATTTATAAAATAAAAAAAATAATGCGGGGCAAAGCTAGTATCCATAATATACAGACGAAGTCGCGGGTACCAGCTAGTAAATATATATTCAGTAGTATTAGAGATGAAAATGACTAAAATATGTTGAGATCTCTTTAGTATGGGCAATCATACATCACTTTTGTCAAGCAAAGTGGTCATTTTATAAACTTCACATGCGACTGGGATTTTAATAATTTTACTTACATAGGTACATAGTGTATATAAATGATTTCACGCCTATACAGGTTGATTTTTGAGATGGGTCAGTGAGAATTTTACTTACCTTCATTTTATCATATGATGTAGGTTTAACATGTTTGTCGGTGAGTTTAGTGCTTCTTGCTCGTCCACCATTTCCATCTACTTTATAAAGAATTTCAATGTACTCCCACTTAGCACGCCGATTACCGATGAGAAGATCTTTCTTCTAAAAATTATTGCGAAAACATTTTAGTAAATGAGGTACATCATAGATGTGATATAGCCGGTTACTATTAATGTTATAGGAAACATTATTATCATTGTAGCCTTCACTGCGTACAAGTTCTCTATTTGAGTCCGATATTATTAGCTGCAACATTGGCAGAGCTTTGATCACTAACTGTGGCTCTAACTATGAATCCAGCTTTAAAAATTGCAAATACTACCTCCTTGATAATATTCTTTAAAACAAATGTTTTTACTCCATCTCGAGCAAATTAACAATTCCACAAATTAACAAATATAAAATGTTAATTATGAACAACGAACAATGGCGGTTCAATTTGTTTTGTCAATTTTGACAATTCCAATGAAAATGGCGGCCACAGACCAATATGGCGGAAGAATATCAATGAGTATGCCTTTGTGTGAGTATTTCTTTGTGTGAAAGAGAAACGTAGCGGGTACGCTTATGGATTTTTCCCATGTTGAGTGAAATAGATGCGCGAGCTTTTCGTGTTAAAATATATAGGCGAGTTGACAGAGCCTGACTCGCAAGTCCCTCTGGTGTATCGTTCGTCTTCTCGTGTTGCCGAGTGCTTACCTCCTTATTCTACTTAAATAGGGTTGGACATGTTTTCTTCTTCCACTTTACTCATAAATATCATCTACTGTATTCACACCTTTTATACGCATATAATTCTTCACTTAATCTGTACTTTACTTTGACAAAACTTTCACTAGATTGACTTTGCGTTGGAGGTACTATGGAAGGTAAAACAAAACACAGCTCTCGGTACTTGTATCAGACAACAATTTATTCATGCCAACAATCTCTATACCCAAATCAAAAATCCAAACAATACCTAGTTCAAAAACGTGGCAGCGCCATCTCTGAACGACAATACACATTCAACATTCCGCCCACCAAGAACGTGATCAAGCGTTCTTGCTATCACCGCCCACCATGAGAATAGTTGGGCTGTTAGGCTTATATAATAACACTGGTTGAATAAAAACTTACTAACTAAAATTTACATAAGTAACATAACAATAACATTAAACTGTTACGGGCAAAATGCACAGTTTTGAGGTAAGTCTTTTAGTTACGGACTCTTTGCATTTGAGAGTTACGACTCGCGTAACCTTGTCATGACCAGGGTGCTTAGCTATTACTTTACCCATCAGCCATCTAGCAGGAGGTAAACCATCCTCCTTTACTAAAACTACATCTCCAATATTAGGTTCTGGAACACGCCTGTTCCATTTATAGCATTGTATTAGATGTGACAGATACTCTTCGGACCAACGTCACCAAAACTCTTGCACCATACGCTGCGTAAATTGCCAACGTCTTAAACTACTTACATCTGAATTTTCATAATTTCGATCAGGCACCGTTAGAATAGGCTCCCCAATCAAAAAATGACCCGGAGTTAAAGGAGTGAGATCTTCGGGAGTACCAGGCATCATTATAATGGTCTTGAATTAAGGCAAGCCTCCACTTGTGTCAGTACTGTAGCCATTTACTCGTAGGTGAGTGTTGAATCACCTATCACACGTCTAAGGTGGTACTTGGTGGATTTTACTTCAGCCTCCCATAAGCCTCCAAAGTTTGGAGCGTGAGGTGGGATGAAGTGCCAAGCAGTTCCATTATTACTTAACCAGTCCCGTACGTCTGCAGCAACAGAAGACTTCTCAACTACGACTAAATTCCGAAGCTCCCTTGAGGCACCGACGAAATTCGTACCATTATCACTCCATATATCACTGACTTGACCGCGTCGAGATACAAATCTTTTAAATCCTGCGATAAATCCTTGTGACGACAAATCACTGATCGCCTCCAGATGAACAGCTTTGGATGCCATACAAACAAAAATGCATATATATCCCTTATATGAGTGATGGCCTCGACCTTTAGACGTCCTGATATTAATTGGACCGGCGAAATCAACACCACTATTCCGAAAAGGTCTAGCGGTTGTAACTCTGCAAGCAGGCAATTGCCCCATTAGTTGAGTTTCAGTAGCCGCTGAATATCGTTTGCATGTAACACATTTGCGTACATAAGCCCTAACTAAAGTTTTGGCTGAAATTATCCAATACTTGGTACGCACAAGACTCAACATCATGGTTGGGCCACCATGTAAGGTTTTTTTGTGAGCTTCGCTAACTACTAAATTGGTGAAGTGACTATTATGTGGCAGAATAACTGGATGTTTAACATTCTATTTTCAATCTGGCAGTATCAATTCGTCCACTGACGCGTAGAATCCCTTCATTATCTATAAAATACTGATGCATCGCAGAAACCATGCAGCGCTACAGAGATATGATCAGATCTCGTAAACACCCATCTAGGAATACTAAATCATTTTGTTTCCATCAGATTATTGCGGTAAGTTTGCCACTCTGTCATCAATTCTGGTGTTAGCTCCTCATCCCAATCTAATCCAGAAAGCCAGAGCTTTTGAATAAATATTTTTGATGTGACAACACAGGGTGCTGCCCAACCTAATGGATCAAACAGGCGGGAGATGTCCGAAACCACTCTTCTCTTCGTAATCGTAATCATTCTTATATTTTATACTTTTTTGACTCATTTCCTTCCTTTGAAATTTCCTCATTTAATATTTTACAGCTACTGACCCATTTCTGCAAGTGAAATCCACCCTTGGTAAGTAATTCTGATATTTTCTTACATATTATGAAACCTTCTTGAAACAGTTTGACATCCCGTCATCAAATCATCCACATAAAAATAATTTTTCACTGTTTCAGCTACTTCCGGAATTCGTGCACCATCATCAGCTGCTATTTGCTGAAGTGTTTTTACTGCAAGGTAAGGTGCTGAAGCCGTCCCAAAGGTAACCCTTAATAATCTATTCTTCTATTTCAGATGCTGGACTATCACGCCATACCACTCTCTTAAAATCAGAGTCTTCAGTAGCAACCTTTACTTGCCTGTACATTTTTATAATGTCAGCACAAATGGTTAAATGGTTAATGGTTTAAGTCACGAAAAAATGTTCAATAACACACTTGACACTGTAACACACAATAACACACTTGAAATATGTAACACACCGGAAAACAGTAAAGCCTAAAGTACATAATTCATAAATAATACTAGGTTTTCACTCGTGGCTTGACTCGCGCAAATCCCACAAGTTTCTAATTTAGGTACTTAATTTAAATAGTAAAAAAATACGAAAACATGTAGGAATTAAAATCTTTATTTGAACTTAATTAAAAAATGTACTTTATTAGAATGTTTTCAATGGTAAAAAGCTCTAAATGATGTTCGATGCTGTAAGTTATAGGAAGGGCTTAGTGGCAGTTAAAAATTAAAATTTTAAAAGTTTTCATTGGTATTTTCAGTATGTATTTAGATGTAAGTATATAGCTGTTATTAATTAGAACATGAGATCAACCAGGCAATAAACAAAAAAATATTAGGTCTTTACCTATGAAATTGCCGTTTTGTATGAAAAAATTTAAACGATTTTTTTTCATGTATTTTTATTTGTATTAATCGAAGTAATCACCCATGCAATCAATGCATCTTTGCCAGCGCAGTGGCAGTTTATTGATGCCCTTCTTAAAGAAATCAGCTGGACGAGAGGCAACAAATTCTTCAAAGGCATTTTATACTGCCTCTCGGGTATTTAATTTTTTTCCTGCCAAGAAGTTATCCAAATTCTGGAAAAAGTAGTAGTCTGTAGTCGCATGGTCCGGTGAGTAGGGCGGATGACGGAGAACTTCCGACCCCAGTTCTTGCAACTTGGAGACCGTCTGCTGTGCAGTATGAGGTCGCGCGTTGTCGTGCAGGAGCAGCGGAGACGAACGATTGACCAATGCTGGTTGGAGATGTGCCAGCTTCTCCATCATTGTGTTCAGTTCTTCACAGTACACATCTGCAGTAATGCTCACCCCGTTTGGTAAGAAGCTGAGATGAATTACACCGGCGCTAGACCACCAAACAGTGACCATCACTTTTCTAGGGGTAAGTTTTCGTTTAGGTGCTGAACCTGGATCCAACCAACTTGCTGAGCGCTTGCGGTTATCAAACAGAATCCATTTTTCATCGCAGGTAACAATGCGGTTCAAAATTCCTTCATTTGTGTGTCTGTTGAGCAGTGCAAGGCACGTCTCGACGCGTACTTCGCGCTGGCGATCATTGAGTTCGTGGGGCACTCATTTGTCAAGCTTTTTTACCTTGCCAATTTGACGCAAATGGACCAATATTGTTTTGACGCTAACGTCGAAAGCTGCTGCTAATTCAGCCGTAGATTGAGTATCATCAGCTTCCACAATCGCCTTTAATTCGTCATTGTCGACCAAAGTCTTCGGACGACCGTGAGGTTCATTTTTCAGGTCGAAATTCCCAGAACGGAAGCGAGCAAATCAATAACAGGTGGTGCGTTGGTTTGTAGTGTTAGCTCCGTAAACGTCGTTGATGTTGCGTGCCGCTTGTGCCGCGTTGCTGCCATGACGGTACTCATATTCCATAATTACTCGAATTTTTAACGTACCCATGATGACAAAAAAGATTGAAATGCGATGAAAATGTAACACTAATCAATAAACAAATGACTACTTTTGGAAAAAGAATTCCATGTTTTTAAAATAAAATTAATTTGAAATTGGAATTCTTAACCAAACAAAAATTATTTTGATTTGAAATGGCCAGTACTGCAGAACGGCAATTTCATAGTTAAAGACCTATTATTAATAAAAATACACCTCATCACAACTGTTCATCAAGAAATATTGTGACTGGTACATTATATCACGTTTTAATTAAATTTTTTTGGTAATCGAATTTGTATTTACAAAATCCCAGTCCTTCCTTTTTGTGCTGACAAATTTCAACTTCGAATAACTTTTAATTTTTTCCGACGATGCATGTTTTTCTTTGTTATTCTTCTTCTCTCTCCATTGCTTCCTAATAATTTGTTGCTGAGAACTGTCAAAATCTGCTATGTTTTTCCTGTTCTTTTTAGTTCTTTCTGCGTTAGATTACTTCTGCGCCAAAAATTTTTCAGGGTCCCTTTCTTTAAGTCTTTCTCTATATAACTTGTCTTTCAGATGACGTAATTGGCGTCTAAAAAAGAAATTAGTATACCTTTCACCCGCAAAGCTTATCAAATTCAATAAATTTATTATTAACAAGCGTGACGGCCATCAGGCAAACAACTTTTTCGTGTCACCACTCAGTAGCATACATAAATGTAGACTATAATATATTTATAATATATGCTAAGAAAGTATACGGGTTTACGAGAAACTGTAGAACTAAATCGGATGGAGGTATTATAACTATCATTTTAATCAAGTTTTCAAGGCTAAACCTGAAATCGGAAAATAAGAAAAACAGTTTTTTCATGGAACAAAGTTCATTGACTTATGACGAAATGTATGAAACAGTCCGATTTCAGGGTTTCCTCAATAGGAACCGTCATTCACAATGTTGACTACAATGAGCGCCCTTCAACTTAGTACAAGGTGTCCAGAAAGGGTAACGGGTATTTGTAAGTTCAATGAAACAAAAATTATTTGTATGCAATAAAAAAGTTTATTGTTTATTATTAGCATATGAATTGGAGAATTATTTGGAAAAGATGATGTTATCCAAATGATGACCGTTAAGTTGCTGGCACTCTTCTAAACGGAAACGAAGATTGGCGATAACACGTTGACACATAGCTATCGATATTGCTGCCATTTCTGACCTGATGTTTTGCTTTAACTGGGTTAGATTCGTCGTATTGTTTTGATAAACCTTACTTTTAAGGTATCCTCATGCAAAATAGTCAAGCGGGCTAAGGTCGGGGCTTCTGGGAGGCCAGTTAATGTTACCCCTTCGCGAAATGACTTTATTAGGGAATAATTCGTTAACAACTTCCATTGAGTCATTTGAGGTATGGCAAGTGGCCCCATCTTGCTGGAACCACGTTCTTGAGTTGAAACCTGCAAACTCCTGCAACTCTGGGACCAAAAAATTTCGCAACATATCGCAATAACGGTCACTATTCACATTAATTGCTCGGCCTCGTTGATCTTCATGAAAATAAGGACCAATTAAGCCTTTAGCAGACATAGCGGCCCAAACGACGACCTTTGGGCTATGCAGGGGTCGTTCATGCTTTCGTCTCGGATTCTCCACTGCCCAGTACCGACAATTCTGCTTATTAACATGACCATTCAGGTGAAAATTTGCTTCGTCACTGAACAGTATGTTGTTAAAGTTGTTAAATCGCTGCAGCATTTCGTTCGCAAAATTCAGTCGATTAACATAGTCTGTATCCTTCAATTCTTGAACCAATTGAATTTTATAGGCTTTTAGATGTAAGTCTTTCTTTAAAATCGAATGTAAAGACGATTTTTTGATGTTCAACGCTTGGCTTCGCTTTCGGATGGATAAAGACGGATTTTGACGAACCGACGCCTCAACTTCTTCAATTGTTTCTTCATCACGAACTGAACGAGGACGACCAGAGTTTTGAATTTTAACTGTCGCACCTGTATTCTCGAACATCCTGATCCATTTCCTAATGCTATCGTCACTTGGCGCGTGGCGTGTACGATATTCCGCACGATAGAGATGTTGAGCAGTCACTATTGAATCACCATTACGATAATACGCTCGTACGCAAAATGCACGATGCGTCCCCGAGTACTGTTCCATCGTGACTAAAACTCCACAAAATGGCGGACGCCACTAACCCCTCCCCGCACCCTTTAGACGCCCCGTTTCGAATATGGCGCGAAAACAAATACCCGATACCCTTTCTGGACACCTTGTATTATCGCATATGCATAATGCGTAACTCTGTATACAATTTACATGAACCATTCCGTTTCACCATTATATTTCACAACCAATCCCAAAACAAACATTAGATTATGCCAATAAATGAAAATTAATTCACTATTTCATAGCTCGTGTCCTTCTATACACAATACAAAAGAAACAAACGCATTCTCATACAAACACTCATAGCTCTCCATTAGGATCTCTCGTGTATTATGGAAGCCATGTTAACATACAGAAACACACACAACTAACACCCAAACCAGAAACCGAATATTGAAATTCATCATTTAATACCTGTTCCGGCCGGGAATCGAACCCGTAGGTAAAAGGTAGATACGCTATCGCTAAACCACGGAGGTCAATAGTATGTTTGATTCAACTATCTAACAATGTGAACTAGGTTTAATGTATTTTCTCATGTGTTACGTAACGCAAAACATAACATGCGAGAACAAACACACGCGAAAATATTACCACTTTAAGGCAATAAAACATTTAAATACAGTTCAATTGCACAAAGAACAGGTTGATTCCTCAAAAAACGATATATTCTACAGCAATTATGACATTAGCCAAATAAATTTCAACACTTACCTTGTCAAATGACGTTGATTAATTCGTAAAAACTAGATGACAAAATTTTCGATCACAACAACTTTACGAATTGCTTCCATACTAAACTGATTGACAGATGTTTCATATTTCTACAGCGTCCCACGTATGTTTGCCAACATGAAAAATAAGCGTTGCTAGGCTTCTAAAGTTAAAAACTAATATGCATTGTGTGCTTTGTCACACACGGGAATTAAATTTGGACCATTTTTTCTATTGCATGTTTTTAAAAATTAAAGCCTATTATCGATTATTAGCTTGTATTGTAATAATGCCATAGCTCTACAGATTAGTTAGGATGTATCACACACATGATAAAAAGTTGTATAAAGCTAAAACCTTCAAGAAATTGCTGTCAAATGGACGAGGGTCATTTTGTTTTTCTATGGAAGCTAAAATCAACCCAAAATAGTAAACGTAAGTTTACTTACTAAAATAAGTTATTTTAAGATTTTTATTACGCCATGATACGAAGGAATATCCTAAATATCGATAGGTCTTTAAATTGCGTGAGAAATGATAGTAGTTTTTTTTATATTTAATTTTTTTATTTAGGTTTACTTTTTTTTTTAAATAAACACTTTTTCGTGGCCTTACACAAATACTTATGGGGTGCATTCTCCACCTCATAATAATGTGACGTAATGTAATGGAAATCTCTTGATTGCTAATGGTGATTGTAATGTAGGACCTACCATGAGATCATCATTATGAGACCTTCCATTTAATCCTTTCATCGAAGCATCGAATGCTATTCTAACCTTTGTGGTTGATTTGTCGTCACGTACTACTGCGTGATGTGGTAAACATACAGCAGAAGCCATTTTTGGATCGTCAGCTGGTACACGTTCCATATGTCCAAGATGGATATAGTCGTGAAACTCTTCGCTATATCGTTTGGCTAGCTCTGGGTTCTTCTTGAGTCTATTTTCAAGAAGAAGAAATCTCTTGATTGCTAAAACTCTGGAATTACCATATTGGCACTGAGGATCTTCATTTCTAAATGGAAGCTTCACAATATAACTACCAGTTTCATCTCTGCGAGTCGTTTGCGAGTAAATTTCCTCACACCTCAACTCATCTTCAGAAAGAATTCCTTTCTGAGTAATTGGTATAACAGATTCAATCTCCCAGAACCGTTTGAGGAGTTCATTGTCATCAGCCTGATCTACCGAACTAATCGAGACATGATGGCAATTGATTACGTCACTTGCTGAGGGTAACTTTCCAAATAAAATCCAACCAAGGGCAGTATTTTGGGCTACAGGTGGACCTTGGATTAATCACTCTCTTAAAACTTGGCCGTATGCTTTTGTAACGCCGTATGTAAGTGTTTATTTGAACTCTTACATCTTTCTTATTATCTAGAAATTCTAATGATCTGAATCGTTGTTCTAAGAATTCCCTGAATTGGGAAAATACAGGTAAGTCTGTTGAGTCACTTATTTTACATTCCCAAAGCTTTCTCGATTCATTGTCTAGTTTAAGGCATAATAAATGTATAACAATAATATCCCAAGAATCAATGTTTATTTTTAAATTCTTGAGTGCATTCAAACATTCATTACTCATGTCTCTTTTATGTGTTTTGAGTTTTCGCAAATAATCTTTTTTTGATTTAAAAATCTTTCTAGAATACAGTGCGCCAAGTATCGCTTATTATTAAATCTACATTCTAATTGCTCCCAACATGTAAGGTAATTATCGTCGGTTACAGATATATGTTTCAGCAATTGTTCTGCTTCTCCTGTTAAATGTGTTTTTAAATAATGTAGTTTCTGAACATTATCTAGGTTATTATTCGAATGTATTAATGATATGAATAAATCTCGAAAACTACACCAGTCTGTGTAATTACCCGAAAATATAGGTATAATATTTGAGGTAATTTAATGTTTGAATTGAACTTCTGAGATACATTGCTACTTTTATTAACTATTAATACATTTAAACTTTCCATCAATTCTGCCTTATACTCAAAATACAATTCTTCAGTAAACTCATATACTTTTTTTTGACAATATTCAGATTTTTCGTAATCATCTAAATTTAAGGTGCCTACAATTTTTCTATGATTTTCAGTAAACCTCTCCATTGCGTCTCCAAATTGTCTAGACGTGCTTCTATATAAGAACTAGTAACTCGTTCTTCAGGAGATTTTTTGAAATTAGATCTTGCTTTAGATATGGTTAACTTTATGTCAAATTGAATTTTATTTAACGATTCCATTTTTTTTTATTTTTAATATTTATTATACTTTTATCAGAAAACAATTAAATACACTAATAGTCACACAAATGGAATGATTGACTAGTTTCCAAATCTACATTAAAGTTAATTAATTACAAAAAAATCTTGAAAAAAGTAGAAGTTTTGAATTGGTAGAATTTTTCTAAGTGTTTGAACACAAATTTAAAAATCGGGCATGGATTCCCCGTCTCAAACTTTTTTCTTCAATTATTCTAAGTCTTTAAGAAACATTAATTTTTACTGTCCTTTTGCACTTTTAATTTAAGTTACAATATACTATGAAATAAAGTTCAAACTTGCTTGATTTTAATTATAAGTTAAAATGTACTCACGATTTTAACACTTCACATCACTTACTATCGCGTGATACACCCTTGACCCTGCTGTTCTCCGTTTTCTTAAGTATACTAAGTACTATAAGTACCTAAGTACTATAGACAACAGATATTTTGTTACAATGTTGTCACATTAAAATAACATCCCCACTTAACAAAATAATCATGGATTTCCCAAGGTCATACTCTAAATCTAATATCACTTTGAAATAAGCCCTATCGTTCTCATAAATTTATAATGCTTACATGATAACAATTCTTTGGTTAACAAGTCAGCAGGCATTTCTCGAGTTGAACTATACTCAATGTTAATTAAATTCTTTTTAACAGCACCCTTATATAATGATATCGAACATCAATATGTTTTGTTCGGTTGTTTGAGAGATGACTTGATGCCAATTTTAATGCACTTTTATTATCGTAATGCAATTTAATGACATGAACTTAACTAGTAATCTCATGCATCAAATTTCTTAAATACAAAGCTTCTTTAGAGGCTTCTGATTTTGCCACATACTCAGCTTCAGCACTAGACAAAGAAACTGTGTTATGTTTTCTGCTCTGCCAAGAGATTGCACAACCACTCATGGTAAAGCAGTAACCAGTATAAGACTTTCTGTCTAAGCTATCACTTGCCCAATCGGCATCAACAAATCCCGTTAGCTCTGCATTTTCTTTACTATACTTTAAACAGTAACTTTTGGTTTTCTGCAAATATTTAAGAACTCTTTAGCATAATGAAAATGATTCTTATTATAACAATTATTAAATTGACTAAGATAACTCATGGAATATGCTATATCAGGTCTTGGTTCAGACAGCTAAATACATAAGACTGTCTATTAATCTTTGATATGGTATATCTGTTTCACATTTTTACAATTTTCTATGTTTAATTTACTTTCAATAGGAGTATCAATATACCTACAATCAGACATATCATATCTGCACAATAAGTGCTCTATGTACTCTTGTTGATCAATAAATAGTATTACACTTTTTATCAATATGAATCCTCATACCTGAGTAACGTTTCACTGATCCTAAATCTCTCAATTTAAATTCAGAACCTAACAAAGTTTTTAACTTATCTGTCTCTTTTGTACAATTTGAAAAAATAAAAAAATCATCAACAAATACAGTTACAATCATTTTAACATGTTCAGTATTTTTTGTGAATAAACAAGGTTCCAATTTACTATTTTTATATCCTAAGTTACATAAAAAATCTTTTACTCTTTCATACCACACCAAAGAAGATTTTTAGCGTTTTGGTATTCTTCGCACTCTCTTGTCTGGTATAGTACTTTCAGTTCCTTGAAGCTCACTTATTGATATATCCATCTCTGTATTTTATTTATTTATTTATTTGGTACATATTGCTTCACAGCACATTTAACACAATATACATTTGTTATGTTTTGCAATCATGTGGTGCCAATTACGAAACAATTATTATTCAATTTTGTTTGTTATGCAGCGGTTAAATATTTATATACATAAAAAATATCATTATGAAGTATTATGTGTTTCTATATCTCAATTTGAGTGGGAGTGTGAGTCTGCGTGTAGTGTGCGTGTGGGTGAGAGTGTATAGGTGTGGTGGGATCATATGCTCCTGAGTGCAAGCATATGTGAATTGTATATGTATGTATGTTATAAGCAATAGAGAGTAAACTGAGTCCTTTCTGTGTTCCTGTTTCACAGCCATGATGACTATTTCAATGTGTTTTTTGATTTTAATTCTTTTAAGAAAACATTCCTCTTTGACTGGAATAAATCAATATGACTAAACTTCGTGTCATACATGTTAAAACATCTTTGTAAAACAGAGTTCTTAGCATAATTGTGTTTAACTGGCGGTGGTGCAAATAAGCGCGGATTTCGAATAATTGTTGTATGTGTTTTGAAATTAATCCTATTCACTAGTTCGGGGCAATCAATATTGTTGTTCAAAATATCGTACAATAATGTCATGTCGAAGATAGATCGTCGTTTTGATAAAGAAGTTAAATTGTAAAAGTCTAAATCAATTAAGTATGACTTATGCTCGTTATTAAATTTATAATTTAGATATCTCAGGAATTTACTTTGAATGTTGTCTAGACTAGTCTTATGTGTGATATAATCTGGTGACCATATTGGCGAAGCATAATCGAGATAGCTCCTAATGTATGTAAAATATAATAGTTTTAGTGAGTTTAAGTTTACAAAAGGCCTTGCAACTCTGCAAATGAATCCAAACATTTTTAAAGCTTTCTGACGTATGTAATCATAGTGATACGTGTAAAGCAGTTTGGAATCCATCATCACCCCCAAATCACGAACGACAGAAACCCTCTGCACTGGCAACATGTCAAGTATATAGATATAATTTATAGGTTGATGTTTTCTAGTGTATGTTATTATATTACATTTCTTTACATTTAAATTTAGCTTATTTAACTTGCAATAATCACAAAGTCGCAAAAGTTCATTCTGTAACATGTGGCAGTCATCAATAGTACGAATAGCGCTGAAAATTTTTGTATTTGAGTTAATCATTGCGTCATCACTCTCTGTGCTATGTGGATCAGTATAAAGTGATGTATCTGAACTTGAACTACTCAAAGATTCATTTACTGTAGATTCCCTCACTGAATCTCTGCTTTCTATGTTCAGTGTCGTTTCTTCTTCATACGGAATCAAGTTCTCGTTTCCTTCTAGAATCCAGGTTGTATTTTTATCTTCTTTATTATTAATACTTTTATTCCTTTCCATAATTATAATATATCTCTTAACTGTAATAATATTTTTCCTTGGATCATAAATATTAATATACTAGATGTATATTTGTACTTATTTTATGATATTTTCTAAAAGAAAGAATTTTTACTGACAATGAGAAACCAATAAAACCATGTTGCACAGACCATAGACATTTTTTTATTTTTTTTTTTATAATATATAGAACTTATTCTCAACACCCTCTCCTAATTTTTACAAAAAATTACAAAATTTAAACGAATTTTTATTAACACTTATTTTATGAACATCTTATATCAACAAACTAAATTAATAACATAACATAGTATTACAAACTTACCTACATACTTTTAATTAAACATTGTTTATGTTTATAAAACTTATTCTTATTTAGTGCTTTAGTAAAAATGTCAGCTATTTGGAATTCTGTTGGACAATATTCTAATATAAATTCTTCATTATTATACAACTCATGAATATAATAAAAACGAACATCTATATGTTTAGATCTTTTGTTAAATATACCCGTTTTTATTAATTGAATTGCATTTTGATTATCAATTTTAAAAACTATTTCACATTTTGTATTGAGGTCGAGCAACAATGATTTTTAGAACATAGTTTCTTTACAGCATTCTGCCGCAGAAATAAACTCGGCCTCAGTTGAAGATAATGATACTATTGGTTGTCTTCTAGAACACCATGAAACCGGTCCTTTGTTCAACATGATCACATAGCCTGTTGTACTTCGCCTTGTTGTTAAATCACCTGCATAATCAGAATCTGAATACACAATAATTTTCAATCTTTCATTTTTCTTGTAATACAAGCCTTCTCCTAAGGTGCCTGCTAAATATTTAAAAATCCTTTTTAGAGCAACAACATCTTTCTGTTTAGGATTTTCCATAAATCTACTTGCCATACCAACTGAATAAGCAATATCGGGACGAGTTTTAGTTGATAAATAAAGTAAACTTCCAACAACTTCTCTATAGGGGAATTTTAACATTTCTTCTTCTCTGTTATATCCTGCTTCTTCATTTTGACATGGAATTGGTGAAATTTTACAATTTTCCATATTGTATTTTTGTAAAATATACTTTGTATATGCTGTTTGCGTTAGATACCATCCTTCTTGATTTTCTTTAATTTCCATACCCAAAAATGTAGTAGGTTTTTCATAGATCTTAATCTTGAATTTTGTATTAATCTTTAGTAAAATTCTTTTCAAATCTTCTTCATTTTCTCCTATTAATAATCCATCATCTACATAAATAGCTAGTATTATTGATGAACTTTCATTTTTGAGTATACATGGCTCATTCTTTGTTTGTGTCAATCCTAATTCTATCATTGTTTTTAGAAATTTTTCATTCCATCTTCTTGGTGATTGTTTTAGCCCATATAATGACTTTATCAATTTACATATCTTGCTATTTTGTTCTCCCACTCCTTGTGGTAATTGCATATATATTTCTTCATCATTTCTTAATTCTCCATTAAGGAAAGCTGTTTTTACATGAAATGTCTTTACTTTATTGTTTTTAGCAGCAGCTAATGCAAATAAAGTTTTTATAGAAGAATAAGATACTACAGGACTAAATATTTCTTGAAAATCTGTTTCTTGTTGTTCATTTCCTCTTACCACTAATATGGCTTTATAGGTCCCATCGTCTTTTACTTTAAACATCCATCTGCTAGTAAGTATTTTATGTCCATCAGCTTCACTTATGTCTACCATTTTCCATACATTATTTTCCTTCATTGACTTCAATTCCTCATTTATTGCCTTTTCCCAATTTTCTTTTTTATCAGATTTCATTGCTTCTTTAAATGTAAGTAATACATAGTCTCTATATCTTTCTGAAAGTCTTACAACTCTTTTCCCTCTTCTTACCTTTTCTTCTTGAATATTCTCATCTGATTCTGAACTACTGATTTCATAAAATAACTCATCTTGTTCCAATTTTTGTCTTATTTCTTATGACTCTGTCTTATCACTTATTCTTGGCTGATGTAAATTACTTTCATCTTCCAGATCTTCATTTATTGCATCGGAATCAGATCTAATATTACTTATTGATTCTTCTTGAGTATTGGTGTCTATATTTTTATTCTGTTCCGTATTATCTAATTTTATTATTAAATTTCCATTTGATTGTCCATTTCTTTCTTCTTGCAATTTCTGGTGAAATATCACATCTCGTGCATAAACCACTTTTCTTTTTATGCTATCCCATAGCCGATATCCATTTTTAGTGTACCCAATCATCACATATTTTACTGTTCTAGAATCTAATTTTCTTATATTTGACAATACTTTGGTGTAAGCATCACATACAAATTCTTGTATATTTGACAAATCTGGCTTCTCATTGTTCCATAGCTCAAATGGAGTTTTGTTTTTAATGGTTTCACTTGGTAACCTATTAATTAGATAAACACTACAATATAGTGCTTCTCCCCACATCTCTTTATTCATATTGGCATTATACAGCAATGATCTAATTTTCTCTTGAATCGTACGATTTAAGCGTTCAGCTTTACCGTTTAACTGAGGTGTATGAGGTACTGTATAATCTAATTTGATTCCGTTTCTTTCACACCATGCCTTAAATTCTATTGAAGTGTACTCACCACCATTATCACAACGTATCACTGATACTTTTTGGTTTTTTTCTCTTTCAGACTCTTCTATACTTGCTTTTAAATAGTAAGTTACTTCATTTTTGTATTTTAGTGGATATACCTTTGTGTAGTGGCTAAAATCATCCATTACTGTAAGAAAATAACGTTTACCGTTCCAAGTATCTACTTCAAATGGTCCACACACATCTGTATGCAGTATTTCTAACAATCTTTCAGCACGTTTTCTCTGAGTTTTAAATGGTAACCTTATTTGTTTAGCTTTTATGCATATTTCACAACAATCTATTTCTTCTTCATCTTCTTTTATAATATCTAGTTTTACACCATGAACTACATCAGGCAATATTATCAAAATATGCTTACCAGGATGTCCCAATTTTCTGTGCCATGAAGACGTTGAATTATCACCAGTATTATGTGTGAGTAAAGAATGATATATATCTCTCTAAATATTAACTGTATACAACCCTGATGATTCCTTTATACCTTTTAATATTTTTCTTTTGTTACTGACCTCAACACTATCACCTTCTAGTAACGGTAAAAGTTTTACCTATAAAATCACCGATACATTCTGCTTGCATACTATTATGTAGTTTTGCAAGTCCTATCAAAGTATTACTAGACTTTAAATTACATAACATATTTTTATTATTCACCATGTGTATTAGTACAACCAGAATCAACAACAAATTTTTCGGAACAATTTTTAGCATTTAGTTCAGCTAACAATGCAACATTATTTTTATTAACAGACTCATCCTTATTTTTATTTTTGAAAAAAACAGTTTTTTTCTGAATGGTTTGATTTCTTACATATTTTACAACAATTCTTACAGTATTTAGCAATATGCCCTGGTTTGTTACATATAAAACAATTATTATTACTATTACTATAACTGCTGTTACCTTGTTTTGATAATTTATTTTTATTAAATTTAAAGTTACCACCGTTGTTGTACTACTCTCTTCTTCTTTTACAAGTCTCAATTTTAAGTTTTTTAATGTTCTTTCGTCTTTAGATGTAGACTCCCATGCGTTCACAAAAACTTTGTAGGTATCTCCTAGCGATGATAATATTTTGGACTCCACCATCTCATCATCTATATTTGCGTTAAGTTGCTTCAATCTGTATACTAAATTTTCCAATTTCGACAAATTTTCTGCCATTGAAAGTTCAGGATCACGTTTTAGGTTATAAAATTCTTGCAGCATAGATATCTTTTGTCGTTCTTCAGTACCATCAAACATCTCGCAGATTTTTTTATACATAGAATGTGATGTCTTGCGAATATGTTATACGAATGTATAACTGGTATGTATAATACTTTTTTTCAATTGTCATTAGAACTATATGTTTCGCCATGGCGTCTAATTTTTCGAAATTTTCACTGTCTTGTTTTAGTGTGCCGTCTACAATTTTCATTAAGCCTTTCGCTTCAAACATTATTTTTATCTGAAATTTCCACATCTGATAAGATGTTGTATCACTCAATGTTTCAATACGTGAAATTTCCTCCATGTTAACACAATAGCGTCCCTTTGTTCGTTTGAGTGTCGTCTTTTGTTGTACTTTTTTTATGAAAATACCTGAAATACGTCTTGATTTTATGGTTAGAGGGATCTGGGCTCATAACCTATTAATATACTAGATGTATATTTGTACTTATTTTATGATATTTTCTAAAAGAAAGAATTTTTTACTGACAATGAGAAACCAATAAAACCATGTTGCAAAGACCATACACATTTTTTATTATTTTTTTTTATAATATATAGAACTTATTCTCAACAATAAATACGATATCCTTTTACATTTTCTGAAAACCCAACTAGAATAAACTGCTCTGCTTTTTATTCCACTTTAATCTTCTTTCTTTGGGAATATGGACCCTTACAGGACTTCCAAATAATCTAATATTACTTAGATCTGGCCTCTTTTCATAAGGAGTCATATTATCCAAACTTCAAGTAACAGATCTATTTTTAGGTATACTGCAGTATTAGCTGCTTCCACCCAGAACCTTTTCTCTAATTTACTATCAAACATCAAGCATCTGGCTTTTTCAACCACAGTTCTATTTGCTCTTTCACAAACACCGTTCTGCTCTGGTGTATATGTGTTTGTTTTCTGGTGAATAATTCCTTCTTTTGTGAGATAATTCTCCATTTCAATATTACAAAAAGCGCCACCATAATCTGTTCGAAGTATCTTTATTTTTCTATTTTGCTGGGTCTCAATCATAGCTTTGAAATGTGTAAAGACTTCACATTTTTTTGCTTAAAAAATTATATAAATGTCATTCGACTGTAATCGTCTATGAATAGAAGGAAATAGCGTGAACCTCCTATAGATGTCACTTCCATAGCACCACATACGTCAGCATGTATTATGTAAAGTGCATGCTTGCTTCTTTGCTCAACATGTGAAAATGGTAATCTCATCTGCTTCCCTTCGCAGCAGGATAAGACAATCCCTCCATAATACCATTCTTCATTTTATTCATATGACAAGTGTTAATGTATGCTAGACGTCTGTGCCACAACTGCGCTTGCTACTGCTGGTGTCGCTAACTTACAATCTGTTGTTTTCATTCTCAACTTGTAAACACCATTTAATAATTCTGCAGTTGTTACTAGCACATTCTTCTGGTTATGAATTTAGCACTGATTTGCCTTAAAAACAACGTTATTTCCATTTTTTATAAGTTCACTCATAGACAATAAGTTTGTTGTTAAAGTAGGCACACATAATACATTTTTAATTGTTATGTTAAAGTTACTTTCAGTCGTTATCTGTACATCTCCGGAACACAAAACTGGCATTTTCATATCATTTGCAACAGTAATCTCTGATAAAATGCCGTAAAGTTACCATTATTTATCCACGGAGTGTTTGCAGTCATGTGCACACTCGCGCCAGAGTCGATGTATAATACCATTCGTATTTACTATATCTCCCACTCAGAAATACCACGTTAAAAGCATTTGATTGCTTATTTTTCTACAATAATGGACACTGGTTTCAAAAATGACCGCTTCTTTTACATCTATAGCAAATTAAAGTTTTGTTTTCACCTGTCAAAGTCTTATTTGACGTTTTTGAAAACGTGTGACTATGTTTTTTCGCAGCAAATGCAGCGCCACTGGTATCCGTCTCGGTGAGATTTGAAACCTCCATATCAATGAGTTTCGATTTTATTGAATCGGTGGTAATCTGAATTCCAGAATGTTCTATGGCCATAATCATCGGAGAAAAATTTTCCGGCAATCCTGCCAACAACAAAGATCAGATCCATTCATCAGTAATTGCAAATCCTGTACCTTTTAATCTCTGTGCTGTCTCGACAACTTGCGTTACATATGAAGTCATAGAATCGCAATTTTCTTGACGTATTTAAATTAAATGGCGTAGCAATGATATTTTTCTTGAATAGCCTGAATCATCAAAAAGGTTTTTTAATTTCTTCCACAACTCTTCAGCAGTAGTTGTTTCTTTAATGTGCACGTACAAACCCGAATCGATAGTTAAGATTAGCTTCGCCTTGGTTTTCGCGTCTTCTGCAGGCTTTCTTTCTGTGCCGTCCACCATGTTGATGTAGTGAACATTTCCCTCGAGTAGTAATTACTCATCGTAATTTTCTCGACCTTTTAACTTCGGAATATTCTGTATATAGTTTACAGCCATACTAAGCCAAGTTATTATCACTTTTTCAACTGTAATTATTAATTACTGAAAAAATCGGAACGCCCATAACCTAATACAATAATGACTTGGCTACGACTCATTTATTCTTGTTAATAACCATAGAGCTTAGGTACTATAGACATACATATTTTGTTACAATGTTGTCACATTAAAATAACATGAAGCCGCTGCGGCTTTTACAGCTTCACCAAACTTGGAGACACAGATTAGCTAAACTGGCGTTTTTTTATATTCATAATGCACTCACACAAATGCAACGTGCGTGTGCAAAACGTGCCTGCCGATAGCGCGGGTGCGGGCGCGGGCGCGGGCGTTCGTATAGTGTATAATGTGTTTAGGTTGCTAAACTCAAGTTATGATAGAACATTTGGTTTGTTAGTAGTTTCATGTATCGAGTATGAATGCGTGCACCCAGGAGGCGCTGCGCTACGCTGCACTGCAGTGCGCTTCGGAGGCAATGGGTATGAGCACGATCTCTTGTGACGTCACGATTCCACTCTTATGTAATGGTAAATCACAATAATGTTGTAAGTAACAAAGCGCGTAGTGTGGCGTATATAGTCTGTCGCGTTTTTTTCTTGTTATTATTTCATGTATTGTGTACATAATGGTAGATAGTTAAGATGTATTGACCGACAGTGTTGCGGTTGCGGGCGCGATATGTGTCTGCGTTCTGGTTTCTAGTGTTTAGAGATGATAGTTTAAAAATATATAGAGAAACGATATATCGACCCTCTTAAATCTCTCTATTTTACTATTTTCAATGAGCCAAAAGTTTGTACACGCTGTAAAATATATTAACTTAAAAATCGAATATCTCTATATTTATTGTTTTAAAAACAATAATTATAGCGGTGGTGCATGAGTCGTTCCGGTCTTTGAAAAACGATGTTCGGCTTGAACCGATGCCATGACGGTAGGCAGATGTCTCGTGGCTATTTTGCATAAATTGATACAAGAACCTCGCATAATTGAAAAGTAACCAACATCGAGATTCATGAATAGACATGGGTAACTCAGCAAAATTCATTGCACCAACTCAGTAACTCAAGCGCAGCTTATACTGCGTCGGCGCATTGAGTTAAAACAAATTTACGGCATGGCTCAGCGCAGTAGAATGGTAAATGAATGAGTCGGCTGACGGCACAGCGCGGCAAGGATTCGCAGCGTTGCAATGCGCTCTGCGCCAATACATCTATATTAATAAATCTGTAGCCCTGTATGCACTTTTAATATTTTTCCAAAATTTCCCGATAGTGATAGTGATCACGAATATGCCATTAATATTTTTTTCTGTCTGTATGTCCGGGTTTAACTCAAAAACGGCTTGACCGATTCTTATGAAATTTTGTACACGGGATGCTTATATCATCGGCCAATTGATAGGGTATAAGAAATTACTTTTAAAAATCATAAATAAAATCTATTTTCGTTAATTCTAGATAGATTTACATGAAATTTTGTACACAGGAAGTATAAGTTATGAGAATTTTCAATAATACTTTTACGAACCGTAGAAAAAATGTATTACCTAAAATTTCATTAATTTCTTAACCGCCTTTGATGGTATTTTGTACACAGGATTTACATAATTGATGGGCTATAAGAATTGTCAACATTACTTCTTGAAATCGTAAAATAATGTTCAAAAAATTTTATTTTCCTCAATTCTCAACCGATTCTGATAAAATTTTGTGGACGGGAGTATAAATTATTCCATTATTCAAAGGCTTTAAGAATCGTTAATAATAATACATTACAAATCGTAGAATTAATAATTTTCAACAGATTTTGATGATAATTGTGCACCGGAAATTCATGTCGTTCTTCAATTGTTAAGGCATATGAATTGTCAACATTATGAGTAAAAAAAAAATTTAATGCGAAGCCGCGGGCACACCGCAGTTTGTAATAAGTGTGTTAACACATCTGGCGCAGTGAACGGAGTTGATGCAATTGCACGGCGGCGTCGCGTCGGGCGTAGCGTAGTGTTACTCATGTCTAGGTAGGAGTCGTGTTGTCGAACACAACGCACAGCAGACAGCACATATACATTATGTGTAACTATACGTACATAAAATTCTTGTATATTTTATCAAATAAATAATACTGCTTTGAATGTTTGTATTACTTATATTTCATATAACATGCATACAATTTATATCACTTATATTTAACTACATTATAATCACGTTTATTCTTGGTTATAATAAGACAGAACACAATGAGATCGTTAGTACTGCAGAGAGTATAATTTTATGTATTCACTTTACACAATTAATTGAACATTACTTTATATAATTTTTGAGCCTTCCTATTAGGATCGCTCAAATAGTTGTTCAATGACAGCGTTATGTAGTGACGTTGTTGTAATCAGTTGGGAGCAGATTAACGATTGTTTAAGACAGAGATTCACAGACTTATTGGACTTGACCGATCGCCTTGATAAACCGGAAGTCTTTATCCAGTGAATTTATTGATGGAATTTGAACTCTGGTCAACTTGCACGTGGGAGAAACGTATCGGGAAAGGTTATGTATAAAACTTACCTCGGCCTTTGATACACGTCGCCTCGATCCCTTTGATTAAGTTGCAGTTGCAGTATCCAGTTGTAGATTTATAGTTCCTCACAGCACAATCACAGCACTTGGGATGGGATGGTAATGGAGACCCATTAAAGTATAGATGAGACCTTTTTTTTATTTATTTTCCGGAGCTCAGTAGTCAGCTCGCGAACACGTATTTTTTCTTTTCATACCCACGATAACTAGCGCCACCACCCGCGGCACAAAGATTGCATTGTTTCTTATTAGAAACCACAGATGGCGTGATCTCTGTATTCTTGTGTTGGCCGAGGTAAGAGTAGAGGAAAGTGCAAGTGTTAACAGGGGTCACTCTGCCACATTGTGAGCTAAGGGCGGGCGGCAACAAATAAAAACAATTGAATAAAAGTTTAAAAGGTTTCAATGAAAATGATTTTTAATTCGAATCTTGGCATTTCATTGAACTAAGTAGTTTTTTTCATGTTTGGCTATAAATTACTTGTTGCCACGCGTAAAAGTTTAGAAATTTTCATTTACCTATTAATCGATTGCGATTTTTAGTTTCATAATAAAAAACGTTGCTCAGAAATATACGTAGATCCGAATAAGCTTATGAATTTCAATACATTTTTTTCATCCAAAACTACAATGACATAATTACAAAAAAAAAAACGAAAGTGACATTTTGGTGTCATAAGTTCCTGTTACAAAAATTATCTATAGAAAAAATATCTTACAATGGTTTATGATAGAGGGAGTGAATGTCGTTAAGAAATTGGCTTAAATTCGTTAAATATTCATCAATTCAAAACTTGTAAATGTGTCTACTGAAAAATTACTTAAATGTAATTACGTCGTTGTTCTATTGGCTACACGATTTGTTCTTAATAATTTATATTGATATTTATCAACGCAGGGGTAACAATTAAGCCTCGTTAAATTTTTACGTAAATTACCATCATTTTGCATAAAAATCAATTCAAAGTGGATTCATTCTATTGTATTTTCAGGCGAAATGATAAAAGGATTGCTAAGTATGTTGTATGTAAGATTTTAATTGCAAACTGTATCTTAATATGAAGAAATAAATAAAAAGAAAAGAAACCTGAATATTATTTTGAAGAAATAAACAAAAGTAAAAATGGTTTTTGAAGTGACAACTTTTTATTACTCTGAAAAGTGACATTTTTTGCTCGGGTTATCCGTCTGAAGTTTGAAGTGAAATTGGTTCACGCTATAGGATCGTTTGGCCGATCCTATTATTTAAAAATGCAGCTGAGCGTTTGAATTATTGCTGTATTTATTTTGTAGCTCGAAAGTCAGTCTATCATAAACAAAATAGAATGTGGCTGAAGTAAGAACTATTTATTGTGATAAGTCGTCACATCGCTATCGCCATTAAATCCTGGAGATCTTCATCAGTGAGTCGAAATCGGAATTTATTTGTAACGAAGTTCATTTTGGAAAATGCTTCTTTACAAATATATTTTGATACAACCATAGTATAAACATTCAGGGCTATTTTTTTCAAGTTCTGGATATTTATTATCTCACTCAAATTTTATTCAAAACTTCCGAATTTTTGTGTTTTGAAACAGTATTTTGTTGACAATCGATCATTTCTATCTATATAACATCTTTATTACTACCGAAAATATTTGTAGCTTCATTGCTCCATTCACCATTAGGAGATGCAGAAAGCAAATGTTGCTAAGGATTTCAACGACATTCTTAATTTTCTTAAAATCAGCGAATTTAGTTCCGAGTGCGAGCTCTAAATGCTCAAAGCACCACCTATGGTCTAAACAGCGTATTCAGAATAATATCGGTCATCATTGATATTTTTATGTTGATTATGTTTTTCCCTATTTCTTTGAATTCTTTGGCGGGCCGCGGTCTGTGCATCCCTTGTTTCAGAGTACATATTGTTGCGAGTTTATTCATTTAAATATTACACCATAAATATAAAAGAATGGCATACTATACTCGCGTGTGCTCGTGTATATTGATATTTTGATATCGTATATTTAGATGCCAATTGATAATTTAAAACAAATTATAAAGTATTAATTTGATTTATAAAAACGTAATAATAAAGAAAGTAAACGTTTGAAGTTGTAGTTGTGAGCACTGAGCCAATACACCACATGGAAGCCGGGTTCAAGTCCACGTACACGTGACAAACACTCTTCTTAAGAAAGCGATGAGCGATGAAGAGCGAGAGTATTTCCCTCAGCCCGCGCCCGTTCCTGCGCCCTCGCCCGCGCCCGCGCCGACCTCACGCCTCTCCTCACGCGCTCTGACTAGTGATGTGAGTGTCGTACCTACGCTTAGTGATCACGTAAATGCTCAACTTGCGGACCCGTATTATTTCTTTACATTAATGACTTCATCAACTTCTGTTCCTAAAAACATGTTTTTATTCATCGCCAAGCACGGAAAATAGCGAAAAATGAAGCTGATAAAAATAAAATTTCTGATATTTATTTTTCAGTTCGGTTTTTTTTTGTGTAAAATAATTGATAAAAACAAGGTAAAACGTTTGATATATTATTACCTTGTTTTTCATTATGTTAATCAACATGTAAATGTTAATTAAAAAAAACATTGAAATTTATCGACAGCAATAATTGTAATTTATGACAACACTATCGATTTCCTTAACGCTGCAATCAACCCGCGCGCTTTGTATACTTCTGTTCACGGGCAAGTACCTACATCTATTTAAAGCGTAGGTACCACGTTATTCTTTATATGCATGTGTATATTTAATAATATTATATATTTATGGAGTGGATGCGACAGTCAGCTGTGTTTCTGAGAATTTTAATATAGTTAATAAGGCACATGTTTGATCTGCGTTACACAAATATATTGAAAATGATATCTTCAATGTGTCGTTTATTTTTCACTAAAAATTTGTTCGCTATGGATACTTGTGTTAAGTACAAATAGTAATTTTTAAAATCAAAATAAATTAGTATGTACAAGTACATGGTAGTATCTGTAGAGACATCGCGTCCCCTGTGCGTGCTGTCTGTATGTGTAAGTGTGTGTGCGTGTGCTACCGGGCGCGGAGCAGCAGTGCCGGCAGTGCGGTCAGCAGTAGCAGCAGTAGCAGTGCGGGCGCGGCGGGAGGAGCGTGTGTGCGCCCGCAGCCGTTGCGGCGCCCGAGGTTACGGTTGTGTCGGTCCACTATGAAGATACGTCCGCCCATACCTGTGCGATACATCAATACAATACAATGATCCAATGATCGTCTTCATAAACACTACTTACTGATCTACTAATATAATGTAATACCTATAGTCGAATGACGATAACGGGGGCGGGTTGTGTAGCGGGGAAGGGAAACGCGTGTAATTACGTGACGTAGGCGTGCACTTACAGTACACTGAAGTAAACAGTATGACGTCTTCATACAAACGGCATAAACGACGCTTGGCGTACTTCGAAATCTAAGTAAACTTCGGTACACAATAGTCGCAAGTGTGCAGTTAACAACATTTACGTTATTTATAACTAATGACGAAATATATTACCCACACTCTATAATTAAAAAAAAAAAAAAATATTTTGTAGATTTTTTTTTTATATTCCTTAATAACTTACAATCACTTTTGAAACCAGGTAACTAGTAACTAGTAGCAGCTTAAACTCAAGTAGAAACAATTTATATCAAAGATAATAATGACAGTTTAATATGACATTATCAAATAATTAAGTGGGTTGATAAGGAATTGTATATTTATATTTGTACTAGCGGTGTGCCCGCGGCTCCGCAAGCGTTTATAGATACGCAGTAGTTATTTACATCCCGTAATATACAACTCATATGCCGTATCAATTGAAGAATGGCGTGTATTTACGTGTACAATTTTCATGTAATAATTATTTTTATTTCTTTCTTACCAAAAGTATAAATATGAATATCCCTAATTTGAGACATGACGGGTTCTTCATACAAACTTTCACCCATGTTTTATTTTCACCACATGTGGAATAACACTAAAATAATTCACTTGTAGCAAAACTGTATAATCTAGATAATTTACAATAGGTACCTATATCGCTTAGAATATATAAACCGCCGCGAGAGACAGTGCACGTCATATTTCTATAATAAAACAGTAATTACGCCGTACTGCGTAATTATCAGTTTAAAAACACTTCAGACAATCTTAAAAAGAATACTGGACTATTATTTAATAGATAATTATTAGAAATACAATACATTTCTTATTAAGTATAACAATGTCAATATATCAACAAACCAGATTGACAATCAACAAACTGGTTGGTATGGCAGCCGATGTCATTTCACCATTATCGCGCATGCGCATTTGGTGTTCCCATATTTTGTTCATATAAACTTTCATCCCCTATTTTCTACCCTAAAAGTTTTATTTTCGCTACAAAAAGTACCCTAAGTCTTTTCCCAAAGTCTAATCTATCTCTATATCAAAATTAATTAACATTGGTTCAGCAGTCTACGCGTGAAAACGTAACAGACAGACAGAGATACTTTCGCATTTATAATATTAGTATGGATACTAGCAACACTGTTTTAGTTAGGTAAATAAGCTAAATTGATTAAAAATAAACAAAAATCCCGTCTGGAACAAAACCCCTTGAGCAAAAAAAATATTTTTTTAGTATTGCTTTTTACTTGATTCCCAGACATCATATTTAAGTCAAATCTTCTTACCTAATATGTCTATGTCTTTAGTGCCTATGTCACTCCCACAATTAAGATGAATCTAAGGACACCTCGTATACTAAATCCAATCAAGAATGTTGTCTGTGGCAACTCTACCCGGCATTCGCATGCCTATCGTAGTAAAAATGTCCTTGTTATTTTCATATAATAAAAGTAGTAAACAAAAATGACACACTTATTGATCAACAATAGGTATTTCAAGCCCAATCACCAGAAAGGGTTCCTGCCCGGTATATCTGGTCTCAAAGATGCCAGAACACATGAGAGGCAAATAACAGTCTGCTGGATAGACCTTGAGAACGCATTTGGTTCAGTTAAAACTTTCCCATTGTAGTTATTGAAATAATAACTTCATATTATTCACAATTAAAATTTACCATATCAGCAAACAAGGAGCACACAAAACCCTTACAATATAATGTGGGCTGCTCCAAGGCTGTCGTTTGTCACCAATAGCATTTAATATGGGGCTATCGGTTTAAAATTAGTAATAGATTCACAGAGTCAATCTTAGTCTTTGCAGATGACCTTGCAATACTGACACACAATCAATAACAATGTCAGGCACTTTTGAGTGAAGTGGATGAGTTCTGTACATGAACTGATAGAATGAGGGCAAAAGCATCCATCCAGGCATCCAGGACTCTCAATAGGTAGGCAATGTGTTACCACAGTTGTTGAAGTGATGCCTTTCAAATTTCTTGGAAGGATAGATTACAAGGGACGTACACCACCCTTGGACGCAGTTGTCGATATTTTCCTTAGTGACCTCAATAAGGTAGACCTTCAGCCAATTAGAAATATTAAAAAAGTTTGGATATACGACAACTATCTTACATCTCGTCTGACTTGACCTTTTCTGGTATATGACTTTGGTAAAACTCTCCTGGCAAAGATAGATGCAAATGTCATAAAGATATTAAAGTTATGGCTTGCACTGGCACATTCGGCTGACCCCTAAACTTTATTTAGGGGTCATAATAGTTTTTGGATGAAATTATAGAGGCCATCAGAACCCTATAAACACCTTAGAGCCACCAAAATGTATGTCTTGGGAAAAACCCATTATGAAATAATTGAATCTCTCCCAAAAGACAAATGTGCCACGGAACTAAGGCTAAGACTTCGATTACATAAACAATTTATGGCAGATCCACAGGTTGATAGACTGGGGTTGGGCTTGAGAAAGATAAAGGATGACCGAGACAATAAAATCCTTTCTACAACACGACGAAAATGACACCTATAGAGTGCACGCAATGAATTTAGAAATCCATGAGTGGTCAGCCATAGGTGAGTTCTGTATCCCAATAGCACTAAAGTGGCGCGCCTTGTTATATGACTGGTCTCCTGCCCTACTAAAATGTTATCTTAATGCCTTCCAAATGACCCTCCCAGACCAGAGTAACTTAGTAAGATGGGGGAAAAGCCTCTAAAAATCTTGCTATACTTGTGGTGACGCAATAAGTACAGCCAGTTACTTATTAGTAGGATGCAAGGTGTTTCTTTATAGGGGTCACTACTCATGTTGCCATGATAAAAGTACTTCAAATCATACGTGAAGCAGTAAGTCTTTCAGTAGCCAGAGCTGAAAAAGTATTGACCATTAACAGGAGACAAATTAACTTTATAAAAGAAGGGCCAACAGTAAATGCTAAAAGTAAGTTCTTCTCAATTCTAGGTTCTGCACCTGATTGAGCTATTTTAGTGGACACATATGAAAAACATTATAAAATCCCAGAGGATGTGGGTGTTTCATTATCCAGACCAGACATTTTTCTTTATTCTCGAGAAATCAAGTGTACTTGTAAAGTTAAGACCATGCAATAAAAATGAATAAATATTACGATCTATGTAACGAGTTAACCAAGAACAGCTATGCGGTAGAAGTGGGAGCGAGAGGTATTCCAGCGAAATCTCTCTATAACTTGTTAAAATACCTCGGCCTGTCGAGAACTGCAGTATGTCCTATTTTAGAACAGATATCTAAAGCAGCATTAACAGGCTCTTACTAAATCTGGCTTGGCAGGGAGGGTATCGCGGGCAGTTAAGGTGGGCGCTGATGTGCACCATAAGGGAGTCCTTAAACCTACACCCGGGTCGCAAGTCCCGGGAGCTGCTCGTGTTTCCCTCTCTCTGTCACACGATGGACCCGGCACCCGCACGGTGAATCCATAGAATGCTAAGATGTTTGTCTCTATTATGTCGTTTAAGTTACTCTTGTCTTGCACCTTAACACAGGTAACCCAAGAAACCCAGAGTTTATAGAGTTTCATCTATCGAGCGGTTCCGGTAATTATTTCATGAACATTGCCGAAACAACATACTGTTTACTTTAGTATAGTGACGTCACGCCGTGCTAATTCGACCTCGCAAAAGTATGGCTCACATAGAAAGGTCGCCCACGAACTTGTACGACTGTAAGTGTTGTATGTGTGAGTAAGAACCAAGTTTAACAGTAAAGTGCGTCTGTATATACTCGTGTATGTACCGTACCGGCGTGCGTGAACGAATGGTAGTAAACGAGGTCCGGCCAGGAGGAGTTGGGAGAGACGAGCAGGTCGGCAGGCGCTCCCGGCGCGCATGACCACACCAGCGACCGGTTGAACGCACGGAACGTGACGTAGTCAGCGTCGCGGCGCCGATCTGCAGCCGGGCCGTGACGTGCCAGGCAAAGCGGCCCTGCCGCCGTCGGTGAGAGCCGACCCCGTCGTGTCGTGTGCGCGCCCGCCAGCACTCGCGCCGCCCGCTGTGCTCGCTCCGCCAGCCGTTCCAGACCGCCCACCGGCTCCGCCGTCACCACGAGGGGATGGTACTCGGCCGCCGAGTGCGGGTCGTCGCCGCCCGTCACCTTGAACGAGTAGTGGAGCCCGCGCCGCAGCTGCAGGTCCGGTGCCAGCTGTCCGTTCACGTACCAGGCGAGCGAGGGCGCGTGTCCCCCCGCGCGCCCTGCCAGCCCGCGTGCTCCCCCCGCCGGCCCAAGGGCGAATCGGAACACTCGCAGCGTCGGGTCGAACAGCTGCGCTGTCTCCCAGGGCGTCGGCGCAGACCGCGACCCGCTACACACGCATACATACACTTAGCAATGTATTTTATCTATGTGGTACTCTACATGGAACTCTGTGGAACTTCAAAAACAAACTTACACGACGAATGGGAAGCAGTCATTTTCTGGGGGATTCTTGCCGAGGTGCAGGAAGACATCGTGCTTGTGATAGAGCCGGTGGAAGGCAGGCTCCCCCGCGTGGTCCAGCTTGCCCAGTGCCCACACGACTGGCATCGCGCGCTCCACCACCCACTCTCGGTCCAGTGGCTCGTCAGGCTTCAGCGTCCGCCGGTATGAGATCACAGTGAGTCCGTTGTCTCGCTTCGACACGAACACCTGGTTGGAGTCGAGGCCGCTGAGCAAGTCGTCGCGGCAAACTCCCTGCCACTGGCCCAGCACCTGCACACACTGCGCACGCATACGCGTACGCAAACGCACACGGTTACACTGTGCTCCCACGTATATGCCACTATATTGCAACATTTATAATTCATTTTTATTCATGTATATGAGTCATCGCGTTCAAGTGTTGTATCACTGTTAGTATTGCCATAAATGGATTGACTCTCGTCGGAAAAAGTAGGATTTTCATTTAAAATTATCTATGCTATAAAGAAGTAATGAGAGTTAAGGAGTGGGTCTGACCGGAGCGAGCGCTGTGATGTTGTAGTCGGTAGCGAACCCTCGCTGCTGCACCGGGTCGAAGCTCGCGACCGCCACGTCCGCGCCCAGCATCACTGACGAGCTCTCGTTCCCGGATATACCGAACGACATGTACTCCTTCTCGTCCATCTGTAACAGGAGAAGAGGGAGACCAGGTCAGCGTCGACATAACCTAGCGGGCATATACTACAGTAGGCAGTAGCAGGCGCGAGACCTGCGCGGCGAGCTCGAATGTGATCTGGTTGCCGAAGATCTCCCAGGCGACTTGATAGTCGCGATGTAGTTGCTTGCAGTGTGGCAGCGCGGTGCGGTGCGGGTGAGGCCGTAGGGGCGCCGGGGGCAGGGCGAGCCCCTCCGGCACGAGCAGGGAGGCGAGCGCGCGGCCCGACCCCGCGTCGAACACGGATATCCAGTTGACGGTGAATGCGGTCTCCTCGCCCGGCAGCTCCAGCCGCACCTCTTCGCCAGAATACACGCGCAGTGGCTCCAAGCTGTAACACGGACGCCGCCATACACCATGACACTCCTCACTCAGTTTCATTCAATTGTCGCGTCACGTATTCTACTTACTATCCATACTCGTCAGGTATCTTGAAGCCGCGCGAGGAGGGTTGCGGCCCGACCCCGCTCCAGAAGTACACCTCCTCACCGCTGCCGTCGTACCGGAATTCCGTGATGCTGCCAAAGTTTTTCGTTATTGTAACATACATTTCTATTCATTATACCTATATCAAATGTTTATTTTCAACCAGTATGATGTCACAGCACAGTAATATATGGACTAATATGGCTAACAGTGTTTTCATCTGTTTACGAAAAGTAAACATTAATATAAAGTTTATTGGTTTTCTAGATTCTAAAAAATATGGTATCATTTTTTCCCTATTGGACAATAATCATTTAAGACCTAAATTTAAAAAGTGTCAACTAGCCTATTAAAAATGTAGCAGGAATCAGATGAATAATATCTCAATCAATGTAATGGAGCCGCCAATTCTCATATGTATTAGTGGAGATTGTGTCGATGAGATTATACAAGTATGTTTAAAGAGGCGCAGGCGCAGGTACTGTGTTACGTACAGCAGAGTGCGCGCGTCCAAGAAGGAGACTGGGCCGCTGGAGACCCCGGTAACACCTGGCAGCGCGGCGAGGGGGCCAAGCGCGCGGGGCGCGGGCGACTCGAAATCATCCGGTATGTAGACATCACCAAACGCATTCTGCGAGTCAATGTCGTAGACTGCGAACCACTTGATGCGGGACAGGCGCTTGCCTTCCGGCAGCGTGAGGCGCACCTCTTCATTGTAGTACCGCTCCAGCACATTTGTCCTGGAACATAACCAACAAATCATGCAACTATAAAACCTTCAGTAAGTAACACCTGAGCACATCCTCAATAGACCAGCACTGCACTGAGCCTGTCCTCTCGTGCAGGGGATGGAGGAAAAGACTTTACCTTTAATTTTTATTAATGTCTTGTTATGCCCAATTAATTATTCATAATATATATATTTATATATGTATGTATATATATATACCTTCCTAGCCGATTTCAGCTACACAATGACCAAATTCCATCTAGGTAGAGGTTGGGATGTTGAGGCCATAAATGATTATTAGGGCCAGTTATGTGTATTTGAAGGCTGTTTATCTTTAAGGTGTCTCCATTCATTTGCGAGTGACCCCAAGTGAAAAGGTTCAATGTTGCATCTCTTCAAGTGTTTCGTCTGAAATACTTTAAAACGAAGCAATGCCACCGATTTTCTGCTTGCCATATTCTAGCTCAGAAAAGAAGATACGCTTTAAGTTTATCCCATAAGATATTCGAGTCAGAGCCCGTACCAACGCAGCTGTTGCCGTCCCGTATCAGATGTGCCTCTATCTCTAGCATGTCAAAAATATCTGTGTTATGAACCCGATCAATCCACTTTATATTAATAATGTCTTGTCACGTGTTCATGTAGTTGCAATAAAGATAAAGTGTCTCTGTTAGGTTCAAACCCAAAATGGGTCACGGGAAATATATTTACCTATAGCTCCATCAATCGATTTAGGAGCACTCTAGCAAACGCTTGTTGTCTTTATAGGAGTTACATTCTAAATTTAATGGTTCCCTTTGGCCTTTGGTCCTTTGTCACTAGACTAATGAGGCAGTTATAAAGATATGAACTATCAATTATATTGTGATGCACTCTAAATCAAGCTTTTTAAACAAACAATACACTACTTTGTAAATTGTACCTGTGTGAAGCTGTGGCAGGTCACTAGTAAAATAAAAAATACTAAAAGTAAATCCCACAGTTGATGTAAACTCATGTTTGGTGTATTATAATTTATACAAACTTTCCATGTTGATCTGCTACTATGAAGCCCTGTGGACCAGGGCGGCCAGAGTCTCCCGCCCAGAAGAATGTGTCATCCCCAGTGCCATCATAATTGAAATTCACCAGCAAGATGGTCCAATCATCTACTGCATACACATCACCTGAAACCTGTTTTAACATTTATTAATAAATATTATTTAATTATGTTATGTATACTATCAATAGGTATCTTCCAATATTATAAATATACATAGTATATATATATATTTCAATAGACTAATTATCACTGTTATTTAATAAAAAAATGCATTAACTATATCATTTCAATCTCATTCACTTATGAGTGGAGCAAAAATGTAAAGCAGGTGAAGTCACAGTGTACAGCTAGTGTGTTATAATTGTTTAATTTTTCCTATACTACATATCCACAGAGAGCATAAACAGTACCTAGGTAAACAAACCATGATAAAACGTTTTATTTGTATAGATTATTGTATGACTGTTTATTACATCAGAATAAATTACAACCCGTATTAAATGAAACTAAAATCCTTTTCTGTAGAATTATGTTTTACTTTGACAATATCCTTGCTCAATGAATCATTCGCCGAGTAAAAATGTTATAAGGAACAGTGAGTGTTAAGTCATTTAATTAGGAACAATGATACAGACCTGGTGATGATAGGAGTTGAGTCTGCCGATTAGTTTCCCGAGGTAGGGACCTTCGTCTTCCTGCGCAAAGCACTCTGGAATTTTATATTTCAACATTGAGTTTAACGCAAACGTAAAAGTGAAAGTTTTTAATTGAAAAAACATTTGTTGTTGTTGAACGTGGAAGCGATACCTCGTGCGACGAATACAAACAATATCCAACATGCTGATAACATTTTACACTCACTATTGTTACATTTATGAACAACTTTTGAACTTTATAACTTGAAATATGTGAAACATTACTTTTCAACTTAATTCATACTCGATTAACTTCCGGTTCTTTGAAATGTCACTTAGCTAGTGCGTTCTGTATGACGAAGCCCATTTCAAGGTCGCGTCGCTGATTGGGTGCTTTGTAAGTTAGGTAATTGTAGAGCCAATCGGTATGTGAACACTTTCACTTTTTTTATTCCTACAATACAGAACTAACTTGTATTTGTGGGTTGCTAGTTGAAAATATTATTTGAATTTAGAATTTGCTTATCGTTTGATGTGAAATGAATCGATAGGTTTAAAGCTTACATATATATTTAAGAAAAGAATAATTTAACTGGATTTAACGATAAAATCAGTAACTAAATTATATAAATAAAGTCTTGGAATTAGAACTTATTTGCGCAATAACATTACTTTTCTAAGCACACGAGGCTGCGCCCTGTGTCCTGGACAGTACTGGGATTCACAATAATACCTAACACTCGTAACGGTGATCTCAACAGATTTCTCTCATATACATAGACAAGGAAGCAGATCGGTTCGGCTCGGTGGCTTAACATGTCAGAGTCACGCGCAAGTAATCGAAAAAGAAAACGTTTAAATCGTGTTCTATCAGAACAACTTTACATGAAGTCTTATGAATAATATTTATAAAGACAACTCGGCCCTGGTAATTCCAGACGCCGTGATTTATGTCTCCCGTCTAGGTACTATGTATGTTGTATATGCGCAGGTTGTTAGTTCTTTTCTTGAATTTGACAGAGAATTAGAAGAAGAGCTCTAGCTAGCGCGTCGTTTGGTGTCTTTTAAAATGTCTGACGTGTTTTATGTATATTTTATATAATTGACCTAACTTACGAATCTGTAATATATTGTGGTGGTTTAAGTAATAACTATCTGCCGACTATATTATATAAAAGACTGAGCTAGATCGGCGAAAGCCTATATTACTGTACTTACAATAGGTATGTAGCGACATCTCTCGCCACAACTGACGCATCGACGCAACTACGTAGCGACAAATAGCGACATCTATCGAGCCACATACGACGCATCCTACATCGCGCTACAGAAATTAACTACAACCGTCGGGGCAGCTGCCCGCCAGACATAGCACCCGTCTGGCCGGAGGATCCTCCCTTTTCTATGGCGGATGAGGAACTTTACTCGCTGTTCCTCACCTTCGCTTAAAGTGTTTACACTAATTATTTACAAACGCAATAAAATAAATATTCATTAATCGGCAAAACGGGTTTTTGTAATACAGCTTGTCCTTCGACAAAAGCATCCTCTAAAGACTTCCTATTTCTCTATGTTTTACTATTTGGATCCAAGTAGGGCCAGGTACATTTTTAATATCATCTTCCCATCTTTTATTCTGTCTACCTCGGCTTCTGTTATTCTCTCTAGGATACCATTCTGGTATTGGTTTAGTCCATTTTTCTGTTTTGTTTCTTATCATGTGTTCTGTCCATCTCCATTTTAATTGCTAATACACTTTATTGACATACTTCAATTTTGTTATTGCTTTAATTTTTTCTGATCTTACTTTATCCTTTCTTTTCAGTCCAATCACGCTTCGTTCTATACTATTCTTTGAAAAATTAATTTTATTAGATATTTTTTCTGTTAGAGTCCACGTTTGAGATCCATTAGTTAAACATTGCATAATATGTACATGAAACATAGCGTTTTCGTTTTAATTTCATTGAAATTTCTTTGTTCTTAATGACCAATATTTTTTTCACGTGTCGGTTACTCTTCTATTAATTTCCTTCTGCATTCAGTTTTCTGTGGATATTAACTGTCCCAAATAAATACACTCGCAAACACATTCCATTTGTGCGTTATTAATTGTAATTACTTTTTGGTTGACAGTAGTTTGTCATTATTTTTGTTTTTGACGTATTCATTAGCAGACCTGCTTTTGCACGTTTATTTGATAATTGTTGAAGATGTCTTGTAATTCGTTTGTCCATATTAGGTCAAATCTAGATGTCTAAATATAATCTCCAAAACGGCAGAAAACAATTTGGGTGATATTAGATCTTCTTGGCGTACGCCTCTTTCTATAGGGAATTCTTCTGTCGTTTCCAGTTTTATTGGGGCTGTGCATTTCGAGTATATGATTTTCCATCCTTATGTATTTTGTGTAAAGGTGTTCTAAGGAATAAAAGGCTTTATTAAAGTTTATAAATCCCAAGAAGTACATAAGTTTTATTAAATTCGTTATATTTTTGAAGGACTTGTCTTAATACGTGAATGTGGTTTATTGTTGAAAAATTACTACGGAATCCAGCTTGCTATTTTAGTTGATTTTCATTAAGTGTGATGGTAATTCGAAGCGAAATAATTTTAGAAAATATTTTATAGACTTTTAATAGTATGCTTATGAGTCAGTAATTACATATAACCTCTTTGTCACCTTTTATATGAATTGTCTCTGTATCCATAGTTTCATTAAAAAATTCTCTGGCTTTTAAGCAATTACCGATGATACTGTTTTAATAGTTCGTTACTTATTTGATCAGATCCAGGTGCTTTATCAGCTTTTTGTGTGGGTATTTCTCTGATTGTTTCTTCTGTTAGTATTTTTGGAATTCATTATTGGATTTTTAAATTTGTTACTTTCCTTTATATTTTGTCCTTGCTTTTGACTGCGGTACAGCTCTCTATAATACTTTGTTGCAATTTGTAGTATTTACAGCCGTTTACTGTTAGTTTTTCCATATTAATTCCCTAAATTAGGCATCCAATTCTTATCATTTAGACCTTTCCTTATTCCTCCATTTTTCTTTACACATTTTCCAATATTTTTAATCTTTTTAGTTTCTTAACATTCCTGGGTTGATTGTTGTTTTTTTTTACTTATTCCAGTTATTTTCCATCAAATATTTTTATTTTTCCTGCTTTCTAATAGCCCTGTACTTTCTGACTGTAGCTCTCTTGCTTCAGTAGAAATTTGTTTTTTATCCTTAAAAATTACTATCCCTGTATTCATTTTTATTATATATTATATAGTTCTGATACTTCTCGTGTATAAGTATATTTTTGTAATCTTCCACTAATACTAAAGATTCATATAAGTTGCTTAAAATAACGCCATTACAAACACGACTAGCAACTGCATATTTATTATGAAATTTTCTGCTTCTCTCTATAAGCATTACCGTTACTGTTGCCCTTACCATTCTTTGATCAGAGTTAAAATTCATGTTATGAATAGTGAAGACATTCTTAAAACTTGTGCATTGTGCTTATTTCTATCTTTAAACTTTTGTTTTCTGTTAAAACAGGTTCTAATTTCTCGTCTATTTTCTTTATAACTTAGGTCGTTATAGATTATGTAAATTCTGAAATTTGATTCTTCGTTTATATTTTCATTTTTTTGAACAAAAGTCGAAACTGGTCTTCTATCATTGTATTGCGAATTGCGTAAAATAGAACGTCACGTCGATGTAGTACAATTTTATTTGGTCAATGTGGCGATCTTTGGGGGAAGCCTACGTACAGCGGTGGACGTATTTTGGCTGATTGTATGGATGGATAGATGGAAGCTAGAACTGTAGACTTCGTCTAACACGTCATAGATTGTCACTGCACTCGCGCGGTGATTTAACCTATGACTTTGATCGGGAAGAGTTTTACCTAGAGGTCTGGTACTGATTACTGGTAATCTAATCGATAAAATCAGACTTCTACAGCTGTTATTATACATGGAGTAGTTTGGAATGAAGAGTTTAGTTAATTAATTAAGCACGAGTCAGTACAAGTGCGTTGGAATTTCATTTACACATAATTAGCACGCCAGCTGTTAGACAAACTACCTAGGTGGTATATGCCCTATGATGATAATACTTTATTGCCTTATTTGTTGAAAAACTAGATTTCATTCCTGATAAATATGATGTTAAGTCTCGCAACACTCACTATAAACAGTATTGAGATCCGATAAGACCGAACTCACACGTTGACCATGATGTTGTTCAGGTGATATTGTTGAAGCTGTCGCTGTCGATCTATTGCAGGCGGAAATAGCTAAGAAAATTTCGGATTAATTAATAATGAAGTTGTAACTTAATCGAAAGTTGTCATAAAACTATTTTGTAAAAGTGAATTAATAAAATAATTTAATTTTAATAAAAATTTGTTTCTTTTTTATTTTTTTTCTAAATATTAATTGTAACCGAAATTTAATTTAATTTGTTTGAAAACATTGGTATCATTAAGAAAAATATTCTGTGTAATTTTTATGTTAATTTCGTCACACTTTTAATCTATCACTCTATGTCAATCTTGGAATAAAACTAATAACGAAATTCAGTGAAATGTTGATTTTATTGTATTTTAAAACGAGTGAACATGGTGCCGAAACCCGGGAAATAAATAAACCAAATTAATAAATAGTGTGTAAAAGAACAGTTTGTTCGTTTATTTAGTTTGAAGTGAACTTGGAAAAATCCCTAGTACAACTATTACGTTGTAAATTATACGAACAAAATGGGAGTCACTTTATCTGCGGCAAGATGATAATTTAGAAAAGGTAAAAAAAGCTTTCGAGAATTATAAAAAATCGCCGAAAACACGTATAACAAAATCTTACGTTGAATCAAAACTCGAAAATTTAGAGAAAATTTCTAAAGATTTTATGAATTTACATTCGGACATTGTCAGTAAAGTGCCAAAAGAACAAAAACAGAAAAACGAGTATTTTATAAGCAATGTATATTATGAATTCGACGATATTTATACGGATTACAAAACAAAGCTTAAGGAAGATTTTAAAATGTTGACGGAAAAGTCAGACTCCAATTCAAAAACTATAACCATCCATCACAATTCATCCATCACAATCACTATGTGAAGTTAAATTGCCACAAATCCAATTGCCGAGTTTTAAAGGAAGTTATGAAGAATGGCAAATGTTTCATGACATGTTTGTTTCCCTAATACACAATAATAATAATATAAATCCAGTACAAAAGTTACATTATCTGAAAAGTTGCTTGTCCGGTGAACCAGAGAAACTTCTTATGAACCTTAATACTACAGAGACAAATTATGAAGAAGCCTGGAATCAATTAAAACGCAGATATAATAACAAAAGGTATAATGTGAATGAAGTAATGAAGCGTTTATTTGCACAAAGAATTATAACAACTGAATCTTCGACCGCAATAAAAGAAATTTTAGATAATACATCGTCGTGCTTAAAATTACTCAAAAATTTGGGCATAATCGTTGATTCATGGGATACTATCGTAATTAATTTAATTGTAACAAAACTGGATATAGAGTCTAGAAAATTGTGGGAATCAAACTTGAGTCAATGCGATTCTGATAGTCTTCCAACATGGAACGATCTTGTGAGCTTCTTAGAGACAAGATTCAGAAGTTTGGAAATGATGGAAGAATGTAAAGTAAATAAACATATGGGATCAAAACAGAAGTCATATCACTGCACACTAGAAACAAATAAAAATAAAAATTTAGCTTGTGTAAAATGCAATAATCAACATTTATTATTCCAATGTGAACAATTTAAAAGCCAGCCCCCAGAAAAGAGAATAGAGTTTATAAAATCCAAGGGGCTATGCTTCAATTGTTTTGCCTCAAGACATAATGTGAAAAACTGTCACCGACCTACCTATTGTCGACGCTGTGGAAGAAGACATCACACCTTATTACATATTGAGAGAGCTACAGCTTGCGGACCCTCACCAACGGAGAATATAAGAACTCGTGCTGTTTCTGTCAACAAAGAGTCCTCTAATCAAGATAATGAGAAAAAGATCTTGGCTCACTTTGCTGTGGAGAGTAATAGTGAAGTACTACTGGCAACAGCGTTAGCTAAGATCAAAACCCCATCTGGGTTTTCCGAAATAGTTCGAGTTTTAATAGATCAGGGTTCTGAAGCATCTTTTGTAACCGAAGACACAGTACAAAGATTAGGCTTGTATAAAATCCCTATGAATGGTCTTGTTTCAGGTGTAGGTGATAGTGATATGAAAATTAAAAGTAAGGTTTTATTTAATTTAGAGTCAATCCAAACTCCCAATTTTTCTGTGCAGGTTCAAGCTTTCGTGCTACGTTCTTTGACATCATTTCTACCTACCAATAATGTTGTGGTCAAAGAATAGTCAGATATTGAGACACTACCATTAGCCGATCTTCAGTACGGAACACCTGGTAAAATCGACATTATCCTGGGAGTTGAGATATACAGTGAGATCATTTTGAGTGGTCTTTTGAAACATCCTTTATACAGTGGTCCAGTTGCACAAAATACGCAACTCGGATGGGTTTTATCAGGCCGGATTGAAAATCCTAATCCTAAGAAAATTATAAACTTACACCTTAGAGTAAAATAAGACGAAATATTGAAGAAATTTTGGGAGCTAGAAAAAGAACCTAATGAAGTTTATAAAAAAATGACAAGCGATGAGAATAAATGTGAAGAGTTATTTAATACAACTACCATACGAGAGAAAGATGGACGATATAAAGTTCGTTTACCCTTTAAAAATTCTGAACCCAGGTGTCTAAATAACAGTTTAGACAAAATCGCTCTACATAGATTTAATTTATTAGAAAAAAGGTTTAATAAAGATAAAACTTTACAGAAGGAATATACCAAAGCTATAGAAGATTACATTGATCAAAACCATATGGAAGAGATTACAAAGGTTGAAGAAATAAAAAATCCAAAGGCTGTCTATCTACCTCATCATGCTGTGATTAAGAAAGACAGAGAAACAACGAAACTTCGTGTGGTCTACGATGCTTCTTGTAAAGGTACGAATAACATATCCTTAAATGATACTTTTCTAATTGGACCTAAAATTCAACAAGATCTCCGTCATATATTGATGAGGTGGAGATATCATCCTTATTGTATAGTAGCTGATTTATCTCAAATGTATCGACAAGTTCTGGTTCATGAAGACGATACAGACTACCAGAGAATATATTGGAGATGAGAATCGAACCAAACAATACAACATTATCGTTTGTTGAGACTTACATTTGGAACAGCTTGTGCTCCATATTTAGCAGTAAAATCACTTCAACAATTATCTAAAGATGAACAACAAAATTTTCCTCTTGCATCAGCAATAACCTTAAAAGACTTTTATATGGACGATTTATTAACTGGATGTGAAGAGGAAAATGATGCTATACAAATATTTAATGAAATGAATGATTTAATGAACTCTGGTGGTTTTCAGTTACAGAAATGGTGTACAAACAGCTATACCTTTTTAAACTACATAAAAAGTGAAAAACAAAAAAATACAGAGACTATAATATTTAAAACAGACAATATAGTAAAAGTGTTGGGAATTTCTTGGAACAAAATTACAGATAGTTTTGAATATAATTATAAAATTGAAGGTATTGAAGATGTGGTTACTAAGAGAAAGGTATTGTCGGATATAGGTAGGCTGTATGATCCATTAGGATGGTTAGCTCCAGTCATTGTTATATCAAAGATTCTCATGCAAAAGCTCTGGAAATTAAATCTGAGCTGGGATAATATCCTTCCTTCTGAACTTTTGAATGAGTGGATTGCTCTTAAAAGAGATTTATGCAACACAAAGCATATAAAAATTCCTCGTTGGCTTAATTATAGAACAGATTATGCATGTGAATTACATGTTTTCGCAGATGCATCTAGTTCAGCATATGCTGCTGTGGTATATATTAAAGTATTTGATAATAAAGGAAATATTTATGTACATTTGGTGTCCGCAAAGACTAAAGTTGCGCCAATTGATAGACAAATTTCTATTCCAAGACTAGAACTATGTGCAACTGTCCTAGCAGCTAAATTAATTTATGAAGTTTCAGTGATAATGGGAATACCTAAAGTTAATCTGTTTGCTTGGTCTGATTCTACGGTTGTTTTAGCGTGGATAAAAGGTGAACCAAGTAGATGGACCACTTTTGTTAGCAATAGAGTGTCAGACATTCTAAACATCTTAGATAGTCATCAGTGGAATCATGTTTCTACAAATAATAATCCTGCAGACCCTGCTTCGCGTGGTTTGTCAAGCTGCGATTTGATTAGGTTAGATATGTGGTGGCATGGTCCTGATTTTTTAATTAAAAAGAATAAATATAAGACAGATTTTAATGAATTTATAACCACAGAAGAGATTAAACCTATAAAATTGTTAGCCACAGTTGTAAAACCTATTGAGAATTTTGTTTGGCAAAAGTTTTCGAATTTAAAAAAGGCTTTAAGAATTTTATCATATTGTCGAAGAATTTTGAAATTTAGATTACCAAAAGACAGTAGACCTAAAGAAAATATAACATTTATAACTATGAAAGAAATGGAGGAAGTACTTAACATTTGTATAAAAGCAACTCAGATATTATATTTTGAAGAAGAAATAAAAGATTTAAAATGTAAAGAAAATGTATCAAAGAAAAGTATTCTTCATACACTCAGTCCTATTCTAGATAAAAATGATATATTAAGAGTAGGTGGTCGAGTGACTCATTCACCAGAAAGCTATGATAAAAGGCATCCTGTAATTCTACCTTATGAAAGTCATTTAACAAGGTTAATAACTTTGGATGCTCACATTAAAACCTTGCATGGTGGTCCACAAATCATGTTAAATTATATAAGATCAAAGTATTGGATAGCTCGCGGTAGAATTTTAGTGAAGAAGATATACAGAGAATGTGTCACTTGTGTTAGGTACAGAAAGCAAAATAACAACATGTTTATGGGTCAACTACCGAAGGCTCGAATTACACCATCCAGACCATTCAAAAGTGCAGGTGTGGATTTCACAGGGCATATAAATATAAGATTTTCACCTGGGAGAGGTGCAGGGTCTTAAAGGCAATATATGCTTATTTATATGTATGGTAACAAAAGCTATACATTTAGAAGCTGTGTCAGACTTAACGTCGAAAGGGTTTATAGCTGCCTTTAGAAGGTTTGTCTCCAGAAGAGGACATTGTCAAAATTTATACAGTGACAATGGTACCAATTTTTTAGGAGCACAAAAAGAGTTGTGTGAAATGTATAAGAGGAATATATCTCAACTAACAAGTGAATTTCAACAGATGTTGGCAGGTGAAGGCACCTCCTGGCATTTCATTCCTCCACATGCCCCTAATTTTGGAGGACTGTGGGAAGCAGGTGTAAGATCAACTAAAACACATTTAAAAAAGATTATTGGAGATTCAACGTTAACATTTGAGGAACTTTGCACAGTCTTAACTCAAATTGAAGCCTGTTTAAATTCTAGACCTATATCATATATTAGTGATGACCCTAACGACCCACTTCCTTTAACCCCAGGACATTTCTTGGTGGGCGAACCTCTTATCACTATACCTGATGAAGATCGTTCAATTAATAAATGTTTTAATCTAAGTAGGTGGAAGTTTTGTCAAAGAATGGTAAATTCATTTTGGAATAAATGGTCTAAAGAATACTTAATAACTTTAAATAATAGATATAAGTGGTCAGTTAAAGGAGATGAACCAAATATAGGAGATATATTTATCATTAGAGATGAAAATGTTCCACCGGCAAAATGGCTTTTAGGAAAAATTATACAAAAACATACAGGTCTAGACGGTATAACTAGAGTTGTAACAGTGAAAACTAAATTTGGATTATATAAACGCTCTTTAAATAAGTTGTGTATCCTCTTAAATGATAATAAAACGTTTAAGTAAAGGTTTGAGATGTAAAAATTTGTAAAGGTTGCGTAAATTTTCAATATTAAAAAAAATAAAAAGAGTTGGTATGTAAACATTTCTATAGTATATTTATGCATGCCTTTATAAATTTTCTTATTTATTGTATTTGTTGCTTTTGTGTGATTGTTGATTTTATGTGCTTATTACTTTGTATACTTATGTTGATTGAATTAAAGTTATATCAATAAGTAGGTATTGGTGATTTTTTCTTGTTTGTTTATTGATTTAAGAACGAAGTTCTTGGTGGGCGAGATGTTTGAAAACATTGGTATCATTAAGAAAAATATTCTGTGTAATTTTTATGTTAATTTGGTCACACTTTTAATCTATCACTCTATGTCAATCTTGGAATAAAACTAATAACGAAATTCAGTGAAATGTTGATTTTATTGTATTTTAAAACGAGTGAACATAATTCATGCTGGAAGTACCTTAGGATTTTGATGATCGATGAGTTAGTCTGTTATGAAATAGAGAAAGCTAGTTTTTTAACTATATTTATTAATGTATTTTAAGGTTTCTGTTTGCATTTGTAACCAAGAGATAAAAAGTTTAAAAGTACCTATGTCGAGTTATTTTTAGAAAAAAGGTCCCTGCTGGTTGGTAGAGGCCGTTTGCTTAACTTTGACACAGCCGCCGCCGGCCGCGTAGCTGAGGTGGTGAGGCCGCGAGGGCGATTTGCCGTGAGCCCCGTTTTGTTGATCCCTCGAATAACGGTAGTTTGTCGCACAGACGTCTGAGTGGAGTGTGACAGTTGCAACATACTCGACACAGTGACTCAGGTCAACGGATGCGTCTCAGTTAGGGCAGCCACTGTATTTCCAATAACTTTTTTATACTTGTTTCGTGGTATATTTATGATGGATGGATGGATGATCTAATATTGACTTGAAAGTAGTAATAAAGTGTAAACGAAAAGCGAATCACTGCACTGCATGATGCCGTTACTTGCGCAAGAGTAGTTGCATAACGCAGCGAGACGCAAAGTTCTAGCGCAGAGTAGAAACTAGTGTGCCCTCGGCCCCTCGCCAGTCACCAGTATCTCGGCGGCTGTCTCTCGCGCCGAACGCGTACTTACTATACGAATACATTCGTGTCCGTACACGCGTGGATACATACGCGTACGTTCTCGTACTCGCTAGTTCGCGGACGCAGGCGCAGGCGCAGACGCAAACGTTACACGGCGACGATGGGTCCGGCGGCGCTCGCGCTGCTTATCATCGGTATGTTATTATCAACTTCTCTAGCAGCTTTCTTACTCACAGTTTACTTCTCTGTTACCGTTAGAGTACCTAATCAAATTGTGTGAATAATAATAATAAAGAACTATAGTCATAACAATAGTTGTGATATTTACCTACAAATTTATCAAAATAATATCAATTTTTTTATTTTTTTTTATTTTTATAAATTAAAAGACTCGAGTAAATATTTCAATTAAAGAGCTTACCGTTCAATGGGCGAGTCATTCTTTGATAGCTCGAGATGGTAATGTAATAATGAATATAGTGTGCGTACAATGTGAGACGCGGCGAGTGTGCGCTTGAAGGATGCGCCTGAGTCGCTCTGAGTCGCACTTTACATATAAAAATAGAAAGTTGTTAGAGCAATGCAGCCTCGGACTTGGCTTGCGGGCAACAGTTACTTCAGGTTCAGTTAAAATGCCTCTGCGAGCTCCGAGAAGCTCCGAGACGTCTCAGGCCGCCTCAAGCGATACTAACACAAATATTTACATTCAATATTAAATCCACAAAATATGTTTACATTTGATTAATTTATCGAGAGCACGGGACGGTGCGTTGCTCTGGTCCCTGGCTATTTTCCACTACATATATAATACTAATATCGGAAGTAGACGAGTAGGTTCAGCGGCAACGGGCTGAAGGCTACAGGCTGCAAAGCAAAGCAAAGCCAATTAATTTATTACAGAGAATTGGTTTAAATTTCACCAAATTCCAATTTGTGATAGAGCTACCTCGTGCTATATGTATTTGTCCACTTGAGTTCAGAATACACAACACAGCACATTGGATTAGAAAGAATGCCAGATTTTACTTTAGCATTCGAAATGACGCCAACAAGGGTCAGTTTTTCGGGGACACGCGAAAAGAGAGGGGGGACAGAGAAATTTCTTAGGATATTTCTCTCTACTGGGGGTAGCCTGACTGGTGGTGTACCTCCATCCTACAGAAGATCGCAGCCAAATAACTCTGCGTTGTATTCCTGCGACCAGTACGTTTTGTGTTTCTTTGGGGAAGGGGGGATCAAGATCGACAACGCGCTTGTGACAGCTGTGGTGCTACCAGCGTTCATTAAGCTAAAAATAAAAAATAAAATAATTTTATTGGAACTATAAACATGTTACAAGAAGAGCAAAATATGCACAGTATTAGCTATATTAGTAGAAGTGTGTCGCAGCCAAAAGCAACTATCTTCAGGAGTCCAGGCTAACAGAAGAGTCTGCATTCCATTTGGATTTAGAATATAAACATTAGTGCCTGTAGTTATTGCCATTTATTGAAATTAATTTATAATACTTATAAATATAAAATATTTTATAATGCACTCTTAAAAGATATAATTAAAACATCGCAAGTTTTTTTGTCAGAACAAATATTTTGTGATGTGTTTCATTAGTTGTTCCTGTGGTTTGTAATGATGAAGCTTGTTTGTGAAATGCGCGCGCAATTTGTTCGTAACATCACATCAGTGTCACGTTCCATACAGCGCAGAGCGCACAGTGTACAGTGCATATCAACTACACTCATCTACCTAAGAGTTTTAGTAAATAAAAAGGTTGAATGGATCGCATTGATCTTGATGTGCCTCGCGTCGTGTCGCTTCGCGTTCTCTGTACCTCAATGGAGTCCTACAGATTCAGAAACCGGATATGAGGTCGGAGTGTACTCTACAGTTTCATGCACTTGTCAGTTGATTCAATTGCATCGACTTACGGTAGCTTGCCTCTCAGTGTTTTACAGGTTACACTTTGGAGAGTGTGCACAGAAATTGCACGATTTAATTCCGCCCAATCCGTTCCACCATAGGACAACTAGACGCCACGACACGGGATATTTTTATTTAAAATACCAATCGTGTGAAGACATGTACAAGGAGATAAATATTTATTTCCGAAAACTTTGTATTGCCTAATGTTGAGCCATTACTTTTGAGTTTTCTGAAGTGACTATAGACTCAGGTCCCGTCCCCGGCATGGCGCGGGCGGCCACGGAATATCGACAGTGCTCGGCTCCCGGAGCTAGGTACTCAGCATATCATGTCGTGTATTACGCTGATTTTCTTGTTAGCTAAAAATTTCGTGAATATGTAAGCAATCGTGACTATATTTAATACGAATGTATTACATAGCTATGAATTTTAATCGCGTTTGTACCGAGTATTTAGTAATGTATAGCCATTCGAACATGATACAATCAGACAAACGCTACACACATTATTATAATATCATGTTGGATATACAAATTAATATTGTAGTTGTGTGAAATGTCAAGGTTCCTTTATAATTTAAGCACAACGGAGTCGAGGCGATAGCGCCACCCGCTCACGCGTCTCCCCTCCCCTCGTATGACCGTGTACTCCTCATGTAACAATTGAACAATTGCATCAAATATTGGTACATCTGGTACAAATTAAATATAATATAAATAATAATGTTATATTAAAAGAATGCGTCGGTAAAAATATGTGAAACGGCAATCTGGTTTGTCGAGGTCGAAGGTACCGGTGTACAATCCCGACCATGTCGAGGATGCACGCTCGGCCACCGACTGATCACTTATTTTCGCACAAATAATAGGTTTAAACTTGTACTAAAAAAAATAGGTTACTCATAAAGTTAAGATTAGAGTATATCAGTGATTGTTTGATAAATAATTGTCACCTTCCAGTAAAGTAAGTCGAGTAAGTTGTTTGTCAGTGAATGAATGTTCAAGAATGCAAATCACAGTCCGGCACTCCGGCAGCGCACCGCAGCGGCATCTGACAGCGGCCTCAAGTCTCAGAAAGATTTTTTATACCTTGTTATACGGTTTCTTACGTCAAATTTGTGCTGAAGTGTGGACCTGTGATATAATTACTGTGGTTTATTATTACACAACAGTACCTACATGTTGTTGAGGCGGTATTCGTATGAAACAGCATAACTCGCACTCAGTCCGTCCCGTCGCGTGGTGCGGACTGCGGCACTGCGGCACTGCGGCATTGCTCCCCTCACTAGGTCACTAGGCAACGGTACCCGCACCGGTGTCTGCTCCACCCCGCGCACCCCGCGAACCCCCGCAAGCCATGGCTCGCAACCTGTCCGAGGAATGTCTTTGAACTTAACAAAGAAATACTTTTGGAAGTGTTATTCTCTTGAAATGTTGTTGTTATACCGGTGATGTTATGTAGAGCGAGCAGGTCGCGGGGCAGGTGTGGCTTGCGGTGAGCGGGGGGAAGGACAGGGTGTTATAATCTGAGGTTACTTCGTTGATCTTCTTCGCAACAGCGCACAATAATTATTCATTACTTATATAGATTACAGCACATTTATATTATGTATATATATAAAATTTATCGCTTGAAAAAACAAAATGCAATAAAAATATGTTAACCTAAAAGAGTTGATTATTAGTGTATCCAAGAAAATGGTTGTTATCGTGATCAATTCAAAACAAAATAATTAAATTCAACATTTTCTTTTAATACCAGGATTTACTAGTAACATTTATTTCTTACAACCTACACTATACATTATCATAATAAAATAACAAACTTTTTTTGAAATTAAAACGATTAGGTTCGATTCCCGACTCGTGTATAATTTTTTTTGAAAATCATGAATGAAGTGTTTCTTATCTTCAAAATCGATGTCATGGTTCCTTAGAACATATTTCTCTATCTCTTATAGTTTCAGAATTCCCACCAGTAACCCATTCTGGAGGCCTATGTTCAGCAGTGGACGTCCTGCGGCTGAAATGATGAACCCATTCTGTTTGCTAGATACATAGCGAAAAATTTTTTGGTGTTTGTAAATGCAAACTAATGTTACGCGATCAGAGATCGATATCTGCTTTAAGATGATATCTGAAATACAATATGATTATTATCTCTTTGCACAACTTCCGCGCAGTGTACCTCAGTTAAGAATATTTTACGAAGTATGCACGGACATTATTTGGACAGACGATAAATAAATGAGCACAGATGTTGAATTTAAACATTAGAGATGAAAAATTAAGAATTAAATATGGTAAAATTTGTAACAACATTCATCATACAATAGACATCAACGCGCTCGTCTCAACACCGTTCGATTCGAATAGTTAAAAGTTGATTCCACATGAAACATGACGTAGAGCTTTGTAACTGTTATTATATTCGATGTGCGATTACTATGAAAGTGCTTGAGAGTTTGATGTATGCAAATAACCCACTGCTCTATTTGTGAGACGAGTTGTTTGTGTTTGTGTGTTCACCGAGTTCGAGGTGCGCGGGGCGCGGGACGCGGGTGAAGCGGGACAGTTAAACAATTTACCACATCACACACCTAATTATTTTGCAAGCTATTTTATAATAACATCTTGTTGAGTTAGGTATTCGCATTTATAAGTTGTCAAAATTCTTATTACTGAAAATAAGTAAATAAAACTATAATAAAATATATTTATAGGGTTACGTTATCCAAAAAAATTAAGCCTAAATGACACTAGGTAACAAGTAAACTAGGTTGATTAAACTTACTCTATTATAATATTTGTGTTAAAATTGATTTTATTTATCAAGTACGAGCGAGTGCGTAGAGACGGTCCTAATACATACTTTTTTATTATTCCTGCGTTATAAACATTAAAATATAATATAATAGTTGTAATGCCAACAACTGATTATTAGAAATATCTTGCTTAACAAAGTATTTTATTACATTTTGAACAATATTATATTACTTTTAAAGTATTTATTTCATAATTGATCTTAATTGGGATTATGTGGAACAGGTACAGCGGTATTTCCGTAAACATTGATATAATATTATTTGATTCAGGTTAAAGTTACTGAACAAGCAGATTACACTCATCATTCAAGAAGAATAAAATACCTGGTGCTTATAATACAATACGCCACGTGACACGTGACACTGACACGCGTCACGCACCTCAGGTGACACTATGGTCGTAACAACAATGAATCTCGTGTATTTTTATTCATAAGTATGAAGTAAGTGACACAACATGTTGGAGCAACGTAAAGTGCTGGGAAACGCAAGCTGGTGCATCGCGAACTGGTTTTTACTGAAAATAATAGGAGCATGTAGATCAGGTGATCATTGCAGCTTCAGAGCACATGCATTTGAACTTGAATAGGAGAAGACACTGAGACTTAGCTCACGCTTGAGAGCTGATCGCAGCTACAGGTAGTACCTGCACACGACGAGCGACGCGACGGACTGGCGCGGTGTGCTGTGTGTCTGAGCTGAGCCGGTCGGTGAGCTTCTGTACTCTTCTTAAATATTCACAGAGAAAACATTGATAACAATGCGCATGTAATGAATTCGACATACGCGGTACGAGTAGTTACGGGTCACAAACTCTCTATCACCTCTGTGCACTTGTTAGTATAACTAGCAGTACTCACGTGTCGCGGTAATTATTTTCGTCTCGTAACCCATTCTTATTTCTTATAACATCAATTAAGGAATAACTTCCCGAGTACAAAATTTCATCGAAATCGGTTGAGTATTAATGAAAAAAAAAATGTTATTTTATGTTTTTACGTTTATTAAAAGTCTATAAATTATATAATATTCGTTTATAATTATATAATATAATGTCAACCAAATGAGTTGTGATGTAAAAAAAAATTTTTTTTTCAAATTATTTTTTATTTTCTAAATATATTATTGACAATTCTTATAGTCTATCAAATTAGCAATCAGATAAACTTCCCGCGTATAGAATGTTACAAAAATCGATAAAACAGTTTTCGATTTAAATCCGGATATAAAAACTGAGAGATATATTTTTTTTACTCGTATTCGTCGTTCGTAGTTGTTTGAAATGTTTAGCCCGCGTTGCCTCGTGTTTACTTTAAATATGGTTTCCGTCGTTGATGCATCACTCCGTACTCGCCGCACGCCGCGCGCCGCGCTTCTCTGTTACTCACTGGCTTTAATAACATTTCATTAATCACCGAGTGAGTTGATAATTGAGAATACATGTATTCTCGATATAGTTTTTGTGCGATTCGATGAGTCGCTGTGTGCTTGCTCTCGCAACTATGTTTCGAAAGTGAGAGGACTTCGCGGCGAAAGTGTACGCGTTCCACTGCGCAGCCGCGGACTCGGGATCACAGAGCGAGCGCAACGGAGCCCCCGCCCACTCCCTATATATTGTTTTTGTTATAGCTCTGGGACATTGACGGTAAACACGGCACAGTCGAAACACAACGGCGACCACCGAGAGATCTCAATACACTGTCAGGCCGGCCTGTATACATATCTCTTCACGTTACGCTTATACGACCCGATCTCGTAATAAGGAGAGTACACACTGGTAGGGAGAAGATTCAACAGCTTCACGATGCGACCACCGAGAGATCTCAATACACTGTCAGGCCGGCCTGTATACATAGTCTCTTCACGTTACGCTAATACCCACGCGCGATGTGGTTCTGTAATGGAAGGGAGAAGAGGCTATTAGACCGACTCGATGTATTTGTTAACGTCTGCATCATTAATAATGCGAACAGCCCGTCTCTGCAACCGATGCGACAAAGCATCGACGAGGTATTTTGCGAATTCATCCCAGAAATGTGAAACTATTACATAGTTCGTGCCGAGACTTGGATGCCTTACCGTAAAACTGATTCAGCTGACCGTGCGTGAAAGACCGTCGCACCCTGTTCAGGATTCCGTCTGTCGGAGAGGGAGAAGAGGCTATTAGACCGACTCCTGATGTATTTGTTAACGTACTGTCATCTATTAATAATTGCATAGTAGAACAGCCCGTTTTCTTTATATGCAATACCGATCCAAAGCTAATCGACTTGAGGTACACATTTGCAAATAAAATCCCAGAATATGTCGTCTAAAATCGAGATATTACATACTTCAGTTGACCGAACTTGATGCCGTTGGAAACAGAGATTCAGCTGACCGTGCGTGCAAAGTCTCTCTCGCACTCTCTCTCTCATCGTATTCCGGTATGAAATTCGAGATGTTAGTGAGATCTGATCGCAACACGTAACCTGTCATGTATGTGAAATCGACTTAAATCTAATCTATCGCAAACTTTTTTCATAGGTTTGAAGAAAGTGTTTTACTTTATATGAATAGATTAAACTTAAACACTTGAGTACACATTTGCAAATAAAATTAAAATATGTCGTCATAAAATCGAGATATTAAATTCAAGTTGACCAACTTAGCCGTGGGAACAGAGAACTCGGCGCGCCACATCTCTCTCTCTCTCTCTCTCTCTCATCGTATTTCCGGTATGAAATTCGAATTTAGTGAGATCTGGATCGCAACTCGTAAGCCTGTCAGGTATCATGTGAAAGCCGTGCTGTACTATCAAATGTAATCTATCGCAAACTTTTTTCTAGGCTTTTTGAAGAACTGCAATTCTTTACAACATTATTTTAATAAATTTCATAAGTTTTATCGAGCGTAGGCCATGTAAGCGACCGAAAATCATTTTTTGACGACTTGATTACAAATAACTGAATTTTCTCTGATACACAAAAATTTAATTGGAACGTTTTGTAAATATAAAAGATCTAAGCGTACATAGGAGACAGACAGCGGAAAGCGACTTCATTTTTATATATACGGCAGAAACAGTGTTTGTTCGCATCGGAGTCTTAAAGATCTAAACAAACATTACATTATAAGAGATTTACGTAAGTATAGATGTGGACTTGAAAGCGGGAAGCGGGAAGCGGGGGAACGGGGGAGCGGGGGAGTGGGGAGTCCTATCCGAAACGATATCAATGTCCAATGACTTGGCAGGTTAACATGAAGGTAAAAGGTAATTCTATCTTCAATCTAAAGTTCATCTGTGCGTTCGAGATCCTCTTACAGCGTTAATAATGTCTTAAGTAATACTATGAGGATGCAAGAAAATATTTACTTATGGATTAGCTAAAACTTGAACTGAGGTGGAGCGTAATATCAAAAACTATCTCTTAGGAACGTTAACATTATTTGAAAACTGCGGACATTACCTGCGTGACCGGAAATACCGTTTGGAACCGACTTTATATATGTATTACCGTGGGAACCGTGAGTCGCGACACGTCGCGTCACGTGGAGAGACCGCGTAGTGTTTGAGTAGAGACATCACGCACTGGGGGAAACCACAATATATCTTATAACATACATTGCAAATGATTGCAACAATACATTATCTTGTGAAGTTGTTTTTCTACATCTGCATAAGGCTGTGATAACTTTTCTTAAGATCACTTTCTCCTAACACGTAACTACGTGTGCATGTGGGTACGTGTGCGTACGTGTGTGTGCGTCGCTACTCTCTCAGTTAAATGATCAGTGATTACATAGAGATTGTATTAATTATTGTGTAACGCGCATTTCGCCTATGCGTATAGAGTACAGTAGATACCTATTTAAACTTTAAAAATCAAATAGCTGATAGTATAAGCAACCCTTTTGTATAGAACCAGAAATGAATCAGTCGCTATGTGAAATATTTTATATTCACTCATTCATTTACAGAATCATTGTTACATTATATCAGTGTTGTTTTTAATTTATTTAAAATATTAATAAATCTGTCATATTTTTTATTTCTCAACAGACATACTATATATAGGACAAAGATCACGTATATGCCCTTAAAAAAATTGTCTGTCTATCTGTCTGTCATACAAATATGTCCCGATTTAACTCAAAAAACGGTTGGATCGATTTTTATGAAAGTTTGTCCAATTGAAGCCTATACCATTATTAATTAATAGGTTAAACGAAATTTCCATATTATTTGTAATCTATTAATATTTTATTACCAATAAAATCTTCTTAACCGATTTCGATAAAAAAAAAAACAATTTAAACGTGAAGTACAGCGTGGGCCAGAAAGGCGTACGATTTAAAAAAAACCCTTGCGTTTGAACATTATGAGCGGGGGCTGCGCAGGTGGTGGGAATGAGAAGCTCGGTTCTCGGAAATTTAGTCGCAATGTATCGCTTCACCGGACGTTTATTTCGGCGTGAGTTTAGATTACATGACGTAAATCAGTGTGCGAAGGAAAGTGTCATTCGATCGTGGGTCAGAATGTTCGAAGCAACTGGTTCGACTTTCAAACAGAAGCCTGCGGGTCACCCAAGGTCAACAAGAACGGAAGACACAATTGAACAAGTTAGAGCTTCAGTTCAACGTAATCCTGGTCTATCGACTCGCAAGCGATTTGCTGAACTTGTGGTATCCAGAACATCTTTGCGTCGCATTTTGTTGAAAGATTTGAATTTGCACCCGTATAAAATTCAACTTGTGCAGGAATTACTGCCAAATGACCCAATTTTACGACGAGCTTTTGTTGAAACAATGTTGGAACACTTTCAGAATTTCAACAATATTCTGTTCTTTAACGAAGCCCATTTTCACTTAAATGAGCATGTCAATAAACAGAATTTCCGTTACTGGGCTACACAGAACCCACGTGCAAAACACCAAAAGCCTCTACATTCACCGAAAGTAACCGTTTGGGCGGCCATATCAGCACACGGAATTATCGGACCCTATTTCTTTGAAAATCAACAAGGGCAATCTGTCACTGTAAATTCCGACCGATACATAGTCATGTTAAGGGATTTTTTCTTTCCGCAACTGCAACAATTTGAAGCCTATAATAGTGCGACGTGGTTTCAACACGATGGTGCGAAATGCCATACATCTAATGCTTCGTTGGCGGCCGTAAACGAGATGTTTGCTGGGAAACTGATATCGCGCCGAGGTGACATTGCATGGCCGCCTAGAAGTCCGGATCTAACGTCACCGGACTTTTTCATGTGGGAATACCTGAAAAGTAGAGTCTACTCCAATACCCAGCCACGATTAGCCAGTTGAAGATAAATATCCGAGAAGAAATGGCAGCTATTCTTTGCGCAATCTATCAATTAGTTATTACCAATTTGAGGTTCAGATTCGAGGAATGTTTTATTATTATTTTATTTGAGAAATTGCACAATAATGTATTACATTTAAACTTAAAGCTAGTTTCCCACAAAACCGGTTTAGCGGTTTGACTGTGGGCGATTCGCGTAAGCAATAAATAAGTTATGCCAAGTATTACATTATAAACCTAATAAATATTTTTTCATTTTCTTTTTAAATCTATTAAAATCTAATTCATTCCGGATATCCGCCGGCAGGCTATTTAGCAAGTAGGGTACGCGTTTATTAAGTGTTCTATCGCCGTAGTAGTTACCTACTCTCGGCACAATATACCTACCGGCAGACATCGACCGGGTATTATGACTATTTGTTATCAGTGATAAGTCATGGTCCCGCCTGGTATGCTGGTTAATAAGCAAAAGATATTTATGTTTTAGGCTGACAGGCAAGACACCACATATTTTAAATAGTTTTCTATAATCACCCTTACAACTGGCTTTAGTCTTTTTTGTTACCATTAGCTTTAAAAATCTTATTTGCAAAGTTTCCAATTTATCCAAATATATTTTAAATGTTAATCCATAACTGTCAAGACCATAACCTATCACTGACTCGACTAGTGTGAAATAAAGACATCTTAAAATATTAATAGGAACTCTGAAACTTAAGTGATAGAATTTACCAAGTAATATTCTTAATTTAGCACAAATATAATCTATATGTTGAGACCACGAGAAGCTATTATCTATTTTAACACCGAGGTAAGTAACTGAATTCACATTTTCTATAGGTTTACATTTACAGCTTATTTTATTGTTATGTATACACGAGTATTCGTGAGCAAACAAGTCTAGAGGTGAGATAAAAAGTTGTGTATAAGGTGAGCGGATAGCCAAAAGTTTAGTTTTTTCGGAGTTTAAAACGATTCCATTATCATGCGACCATTTGACTACTGCATCGATATCATTTTGAATTAGCTGGTAGGTTTCCGTGATGTCCGTGCCAGCCCGCAGCACACACAGGTCGTCGGCATACATGTATGCGGTGCCAATGCTGCAGCACGCTGCATAGGCTGTTGACATGCATGAGGTAGCAGACCGGACCACACCCGGAGCCTTGCGGCACCCCGCTGCGCACCGGCACCCTATCACTGAGCGTGTCGCCCAGCTTAACGCGATAAGAGTGGTCAGTAAGGTAATCACGGAACCACTGGTTCAATGGTTCTTCCACTCCGCACTCCTCCATGGCATTTAAAAGTGTTGTTTTTTGTAATGTATCGAATGCTTTCTTGTAATCGAAAAATATAGCGGCGGGATGGTGCACACCTGAAAGATGTAATTTTTAACAAATAAATTTCCCAGTTTTCTATTTAAATTGAAATAAAGATGTGTATGTGTATTGTATTTCGTTTTTTTTTAATATTTTTTAAAATTCGCAAATCTTTCTGGCCCATCCTGTATAAGTCATTCCATGAATAATGGGCTTCAATAACACTTTTAGGGATATTAAAAAAAAATCTTAATATTTTACATTTCAATAATAGTGACTTAGTAGTAGTTAGTAAAATTACTTTATATAATTAGTTAATAGTTACCACATAAAAACCGTTTTATGAATAAGTAATTACATAATTGCTAAGCTATTCCAGTTGCCAATATTACTTTCAGAAATAAAAAAAAAGAAATAAAAGAAAATCAACAATTCTCAATTGATTCTAATCATATTATGTACAGGGGGAAAACATCAATCCATAATTGATACGCTGCTCTATAAGAATCGTCAACAATACATCAGAAATCGTACAATAGAATAATAATTTTCAACCGATTTTGAGGAAAATTGTACCACGGTAAATGTAATTCCTCAATTAATACGGTATATGAATTGTCAATAATTTATGAGTAATTGTGTATGTGCGGCTCTTCTAGGTAGGTAAATGAACTTTATGATTTTACCCTCTTTTTCTTAACTTAGCTAAAACTTCTCTAAGTATTTACTCAGCGTAGTCTTAACTTTCGAATTTGAAGTCGAGTTACGCTAAGTTTAAGCTTAGCTTTAACTGAGGAAGTGACTGGTAACTGTCAATTAACGTTTCGATACCGTTTTGGGACTGTATAAATTTTTCAACTCAAATGAATTTATTACGAATTATGAATAGAAAATCAAAAAAGGTATTTAAAATAGAATTTCAATTGTATAATATTCAACTTGCCTTAAAGTAAAAATGACAGGTTATTCGTACATAAAATTAAAAAATGGAAGCTTTGTAACCATAACAAAACGTTTTTTACGCTTATCAACGTGTAAATATAGTCTTTGGTTATGAACATGATCATTGTAATTTTTAACGCAATTTATATTTATTACATCGATTTGCTTGAAATAGTTTTGTTAAATTAAACAAAAACTGTAAACGACAAAAACGACAAAATATGTAAACATAGCACGTAATAGAAAGCGTAATTTCTATTTAGTATAAGCCAATAAGAATCAAGCAATACAGATAATTTAAAAAGTATATAAAATCATTGTTATGTCACTATTATGCTTTATTATTTTTTGAATCGTATAATATCCAAGTTTACCGTAAGTCGTCGAATTCGATAACTTGAACTTTACTCAGGCAGAGCTGAGCAAATGCTAAGCTTGCACTATAAATTTCAATTTTGGAACTTAAGACTGAGTTAAGTGTGAGCTAAGACTGAGTACGCTCTATAGATTTCATTCAACCTGTGTATGAGAATATGGTATTTAATTAAAAAACTTGGTTATAATAATAATTAAAAATATTTAATAAAATATAATTCGGTGCAATTTCCTCATGAATATGGCTTCAGGTTTAATTTTCATTATCACTTTGCATCTAATTTTGGTAAACCTTCCGGACCTTTTTACTTCGTATGTAGGTAAACTCCTATACCACGGAAAGAGTTCTTCTGGTATGTGGCCAGCAATCAGTTTCACCAAGTCTACTTTCTTTTCATTTGAAATTGAGAGTACATTAGAAGGCACAAGACTGATGAAGCTACTATTCTTGTGCAACCTCTACCAGCTTTTACATTTATCTTCTTGTGTTTCGAAGAATGATCATACCGACGAAACGGCGTGCCTAGTAATCTTTTTGGACTTTTATCGATTTGATCTTCATTCATGAGATTGTATTTCCATCTTCTCTTTATTTTTTTTATAGAAGATGACGTCATGGAGTGTAAATTAAAGAAATATGAATACTTTAAATAATGCACTATATACTCTACGTTAATTTTCTTTTTTCTTTTTTTGGGTTATTGCAGACCGGAAAATATTAATCAAACTATCATAGTAAATGCACTTCAAGGTTTCTTTGCAGACTCGATTGCTGAGTTCTTTGAGTTACATTCCATTTGGGAGTACTCAGATTCAAAAAACTTCAATATTAACAGTAAAATTGTTATCTATATTAAATACCTACTGTATAACATAAAAAAGCGGAAGAGTTTTTTTATGTTTGTTTGTTTTAAACACGTTAATCACTGGAACTACAAGTCGGATTCAAATTCTGTTTGTATATGATAGCCAGACTCACGAGGAATAGTATAGATAAACTAACATTAGGCTACAAATCTCTGTTAGCCTTAAATATTGATTTTTGTTAAGTAAATCGGCAGTGGAAGTGTTCCTGAACGGCTTTATCCGTCTTCCAGAGTAATAATTAATGATACGTAAATACAATGTTGTACAAAAATATTGTTCCTTAGTATATCTAAAAAAGTCTGCGATAGCATATGCCTATCTCTTATACATAGGTACAATAAGGTATTTTGTGACATTGTTACAATATTAAAAAGTCATCTGTGAGCATTATTTAGCACTTTTAGCATATTATTTGGAAAATAGTTTAGAAGATACAATTATCTTAGGAGATAGCATTAAAATAATTTGTACTTGCGGGAAGTGAAAATAATTTTATTATGGTAGATAAGATAACACAGCTGCGTTGGCGGCGCGGCGCGGTGTTGTCGAATACAATTAACACGGGTGAAGCCGTGGGATACAGTTAGTTATTATTATAAGAATTTATAAATAACAGCTGGTCGTATCTATATCTATAAGTAAACATTAAATCTATCGTCACTAGATCACTATAGATAATAGATACTACCAAATTTATATAGACAAAAATATACTTAATATACTGCGTTTTAATATATAATGACGTCACACAAGAACCATTATGGCGGCTACCGTTTCGTGAATATGTAGAAGAGATAAATTAATTAATGTTGAATCTTTTAAATGAAATATAAAAAATATTTTGCAATTTTAGATTTCTTGACACACATAGTAAAATGATACGATTTCAGCAACTATACCCCAAACAACTTAAACCTGCCTATTCCTTTAAAAATTTGTTTATTTTTAGTATAGGCAGCTTTTTTCAATTTTATGAAATTTGCAAACAAAAACAGATATTCTTACCACATCAGGGGTGGGCCACCTGTGGCCAAAGTGGATGTGATGGCTCTCGGAAATGTAATTTGACAGCCTCGTTGACACATCAAATAGAAGAAAAACCAATCTAAAGTGTTCCATGTGTCACACATATATACCACGGCAGGACCTTCAAACAAAAGTTTTAAGTAGGTACTAAATTTGTAACTTTACCGTTAACAATTAAATTTGAAAGTTTTCAAAATATTTTATTTTCTGGCTCCTAATGAAAAAAAGTTTCCCCACCTCTGTAACAGATAAACAAAAGAAATTGCATATTGAAGTTATTTTTGCTCTCTTCGTGGGTTCTTCTCTGTTCTATTGATTTCCAATTAGAAGGAATAGTAACTTTAGAAATAAATAATAGAGCTATGAGGTGACTTATTGAGTAACAAAAATATACAACAGCGGCAAAATTTATAAAAAACATACCAAATACAAAAAACAAAATTATAGAAACGCACGCGTAACATTTCTTTTTTTATCCAACTGCGAAAAAGGAGGGTTATGGTTTTCGAGGTTATGTATGTATGTTAATTTTTTTTAACACGCTTTGTAGCTTAAACGGCTCGATGGATTTTAGCATACGAGGTGTCGTTAGATTTGCCTTAATTGTAGGAATGATATAGGTTATGGTAAATTTGGAAAAATTGTAATTGGCTGAGAGAAACGTGAAAACTCTTTCTTTCAGACCTATTGATGATTAGTTAATGCTTTCTTATTCGCACGTTGCAGTAACGCCGGCCGACTATTAATAATAACAGTCGACCGTAGAATAATAGTTTCTTCAATAATTTGTTAAACATTACATAGGAATAATGCATTACATAATTCGTTGTTGTAATAATCATCATCTCTGAACCAAGGACGCTAAAAGAAAAGCATTTGAAGAGAAAGAGAGAGAGTATCTCATTTATCAGGGACATTCAAATCAATTTATAGAGCTACTTCTTCTTCTTCTTCCTAACTTGGCAACCGGTCCTCTTTATTGAAGACCATTACTGCCATTATCGAGTGAATTATATTGTCAAGTGTTATGACGATTCAGTATCCTAACAAGATGATGGCTCCCTTGTTAGAACTTACTAGGGAATTTTTGTGTGATCTCGGAATGAATGCTTTCAGCTTATATTTATAATCCACTTCACTTATGCACAAAAACCAAACTATATCACGCAAAACGCCACAAATATTACATAATATAGGGTCAAAAACCTAAGTAAATGAATTAAAAATAACAACCACAACATGTCACTTCAAGATCCCGCCAAAAACTCTATAGAGCTACTATAAAAATAAACTAGTAAGTATTTTTTTTTAATAAGTATGAGTTGTTTGAGTTAAAATATCAAAGATGGCACTAGTAGAAATATTAGTTAGTAGTACGGCTATGCAGATAAATTTTTCCCCAAATTTTCCCGGTAATCCAAAATTTTCTTCATCAACATTTCCCCAGCATCATTATTCTCCCTAAAAATGGGGGAAAATATCCCAGACTGCAGACACTGAGCGCGAGTGAAGTAGTACGCTATGGCGTGACCGTTGCGGCTGCGGGTGCGGTATCTGGCACAAGGAGAGCTGCGGACATTTGCGTTGCGATGTCGCTCTGCTCTGTAAAGTTTAACCGGTACCACATCACTGTTGAAATATCATGTTGTTGTAGAACATGACGCATGCACACTGTGACACTCGCTGCAGCTTGATGTCTCCGCTTGCCTAAGCTGTGATGGATCAGCGGTAGCGTGTCGATCAATGTCAGTAACGAGCCTGAACTTTCAATGAAGGAAAACATCATGATCAAATGATATGTATGATGATAGAGCAGTTATCAGTATTTCTCTCTAGGCTTAACCTATTAAGTCATTTTACCATTTAACATCAGGTGAGATTGCGGCCAAACTAAACCTATAAATAATAGCGATAACATTTTTATGAGTAAGTGTTTACGTCGTCGTGTAGCGTCTTCATGTGCCGGGACACTGCACTGCTGGTGCTGGTGCTGGTGCTGATGAGTACCAGTCTTGCCACTTAAATTAAACGAAATATTTTAAAAATGTATATTAATTGATTTATATTTGTAAGTGTAAGTGCAGTGGCGTTGCATTAGACATCGCCAGTAACTAGCCGTATGTTATTATATAGTGAATGTATTGTCGTATGCGCAGGAGTGGTGTCTGCAGAGGGCGCACAGGGCGGGGGCGGATACTACGGAAAGGAGGTGGGCGCGCTGTCGCGGCTGCAGCACGGCGTGCGCGGCGAGGTGTACGCGGTGGACTCGCGCACGCTCTTCCTTAAGGACTTCCACTACGACGGCGAGGGTCCCGGTCAGTACACATCTCTAAACCAGTAACTACTAACATTGCCCTTTATGTCGGCTCCAAGTAAATTGCGTTGAGACTGCGTGACCATTCTTTTAGTATGATAACTCCCGATTAAGTCGTAAAGCACACGCTGTAGTTGAGAACATGTCTGTTCGATTTCCGAATTAACGGTCTTATAATCTCCGATGACATTTTGATTCTAATTAAGTATGTTGAATTGCAATAATTTTCCTATCGGCATTTAATCAGCGTTTACCAATATGGTCATTATGGTTATATATGATATATAACCAGTAATCTGTTCCTAAATAACAGCCTGTTACGCTTTAGTAGGAATATAATATGTTTTAACACTTGTAACCATTAAGTATAGATCGGCAAGTAATCGTATGTAATACTAAAATAACGTATAACTCAATCCATCAATCAATCAATCCATCAACCAATCCATCACCCAATCCATCAAACAATCCATCAATCAATCAATAATTTATAACAAACATCCTTACGCTAGAACACAGAAAAGTATGTTCCAAACTGAAACAGTAACAGTCTCTGGAACTGGTATGTAAGAACAGCCTCTTCGTGTTAGAGGGAATAGTTATGAGCTCTTACTCAGAAACACCTTTTTTTATATCTGTTTCGATAAAATAGTATGTAGAACAACCTAGTGTTTAGTAACAGTTTGTTCCGTTATTAGATAACAGTTCCAAACGGTTACTTGTAAATACCTGTTATTTTTACCTGTTCCGATAAATACGCCTCATTCCTTGTACCTACACGGAGCGTTCGATTTGGGAATACGATACATTTTTCATGATAGTTTTTTAGACTAAATCACTCCCCTAACGAAATCGGCAAATTATTATGATATAGTACAATCAATAAATTGTGATCAAAGAACGTTTCCCTGTATAGTTTCTCAATGCAGTCTAGGTACAGTACTGTATTTGCGAGAAGTGCAATTATATTTGACATAGATAGAGTATGTACATAACGACGCGATGAGGCAAGCGCACCGCGCAGCGCAGAGCTACCGACAGAGCCGTTACCTCATCCAGTCACACCAGAGGTAGCGCTGCGATGCGGTCTCACACTTCTCACGCATATTCAAGCTTAATTAATTACATATTATATAGTTTCCATGTGACGTATGAGATACAATATACGCAACTGCATTAGGTATCTCAAGTATGAAACAATGTATTCATGTGCTCTACTTACGTACGTATGCATCGCTCGCATCGCTCAGAGCGCTCGGACCGCTCTGACTAGTCTCTATATACAAACTGAATCAAATAACGCCATTGCGTGAGAACAAACAAGTAGCGCTGCGGATCGACTCGAACGAAACCTAATCACTTCTAATTCCGATTAACTACATTAATGGCCTGACTGAGTTTGAACTATGCTAATAATATTTTTCTGGTTGTTCGAGAATACCAAGCATAGATGGTAATGCTACTACAGAACCAGAATCTTGTTTTTGCCTAAAGTTTAATTTTATTATATATATGTGAACAACATGATTATTGCAGCACAGCATAGCTTTACTCAATGAGACACAATATTAAGGCAACGAAATGTTTTCAAAGATACATATATATAACTTTTTCGTTATATTCTTTCTTTTGCTTAGAGACATTTGTGGGTAAAATAAAGTTGTTCAAGATATAGTAGAAGCAAACGCCCACCAGGAGCTATGCGACGCGGCGGAGATATTACCCGGGACATACAGTCAAAAATTTTAATAATGGGATTTTTGGTATAGGTATTGTATATAATTTTATATGCAATTAGTAAAAAGCTGTTATTTTGACATTACAAACAGGAACTTAAATTTTATTAATTATCTAGATTCAGCAGGGTTTGTTTATAGTACTAGAGTTTATATAAATAGTCTGGTCTCTATAACTCGGTAAAAATTACAAACTTCGTAACCAAAGCTTCTGGTCAGCCCTTTCCCATAGTAAGTAATATTGTATGAGATATTAAAATGAATTAATACTATTAGTATACGTTTAATAAAATGTGTTCTGTCCTTCAACAAGAGCTTAGCAATTAGCAGGAGTGAAGGATGACAAAACACTATCCTGCATTTCGCAGAGCTGATAAATGTATAACGATTTATACCACAAACTACTACAAATTATAATAATACAAATAAACTCAACACTCTCGGTGTCTACTCTGACGGGAGAAGTTGCACAATTCACAAGTAACAGTCAAGAAATAGGAGAGGAAATGTCTAGTCATCAGTCGGTGAAATCGTCATCTCCTTACACCAATTCTTCTCGTGGCGAGAGTACAAGTTTATACAATATCACAATATAATAACTGGCCGCAATAAGAGCTTTCTCGACCCGTGTGGCCCAAACACAGTCAAAATAAAAATTACAAAAGCTTTTAACAAAGTCATCAAATAGCGTGGAGTACACGCAAGTCAAACAGGCACATTGACTTTCAAGATAATCACAAGTGTCCGCGGTTCCGAACACCAACATTAGCATGTCTTGTAGTGTGGACCAAGCTGCGACTCTTGCTCCCGATGCCGATGTCCCGCCTCCCGCCTGCCACCTCCCGCCCCTCTGCCTTTCCGCTTTGAGCCTCGAGAGACAACTAGCTCAATATAGTGCTTGACTAGTTTTAAATGAAATTAATAATAACAATAAACAAGTGAAGGTAGAATGACACTTCGTATCGTGATATTATGTAGCTTCACTTACCACTGTATGGAGTTTTCAAATATAAATATTTCATTGTCATTTCGACAATTATTTCTGGAAGTCAAAGGTCGCTGGGAGAGCAGCTGCAGAGCGATCGGTTGTTTGTTGTTTTAATAATGTGACATTACTGAAATCGGTTAATGTGAATGGGGAAATAAAGAAATGGTGTAAATATGCCGTTTTGTTCATACTTATTGTAATGTTAGTTAAATCATGAGTATCGATGTAAGTAGCGCGTACGAAGTCAGGGGCTGTTGTTAGTTATATTTATGTAACACTAATTGAATTGTAATATCGTTGTAAATGAAGTGAGCATAGAGTATTGAAACAGTTTAGTAGAGTTCGCTAAGGTGACAAAAACAACTTGTAGTGTTTGGTTGCTCTTCTAGTTTCGGTTGTAACCATAAACAATCTATAATTGACGTCAGTTAATTGAGTATTTAGTAAATTTTGTTCATATCCCGAATTCTAGTGTTTTTTTTCTAATTTAATAATAGTTTATATATTTGTTTAGATTAAATAACTTTTATTAAAATTAACGCTCACATACAACTAATATAGAATCTGCATGTACGAGATTTTAATTTTATATTTTAAGGATCACTGAATTTCCCTTTTATTTGCATTTACGAAATAAGTAATAAGCAGCAATATTTATATTTATGAATATGTATTTGCTCCTGATGTTTATATAAGTAAACAACTCAAGCCACATCATCATGACCATCAAGGACATGGTAACTCGTCATTCAGTTTTTTCATTGTAACAAATCTTCAAGCACTGGAAATTGATATGCACAGACATTAGCAATTTTATTTGTTATTGATATTTTAATCATTTGTCTTCTAACTACTGATGTATCAGCTATGGATGGATTAATAAATTGTATAATGTTAGAATTCCCGATTTTTTTTCTAAAAATTGATAGAATTGAAATTTCTCGCAGATCCCCTCAAATTATAAAATGCTGGGTCAAACAATACGCTCCTAATATTACTCTGAAAGATCCAGACGTACGATAATTTATGCGCACAGAAGCTTCAGCAATTTTCAGAGATACGGCACGAGCGGCTCTGCTTACAGCGCTCTTAGTAGGGCGGCTAGTGGAACGCACTCGCGCAGCGCACCCTGTATATACTGTGACGTGTGAAGCTGGACTCGGGATGCAGGACGCGACTTCTTCAATCGCAACTGAAAATATTACATGGGAAACGTTACAAGGAAAATAATACCAACATAATAAAATATGAGAATGTGTCATTCGCGTTACTGGATTTCACTTAGATTTATTATATAATAATACACAAGAAGAAATCGAGAATTTTTAATAGTCAAAGTTTACATACCGTATACATTTTAAAATTTGTGGACTTGTTGAATATTAGGTAATTGGGGCTTCATAAATTAAATAATATTATAAGAAGATTTATATACTATATTTTGAGTAATAGTATAGTTTAACAAATTATTATTTTAGTTTGAATGTTTACTTAACATCCGGCTGAGCACCGAGCTCGGGCTCGCACTGCATCGGCTCTATGTACTCGTGCCGCAGCCCGCAGCAGATAGAAAGCGCGGTCAACTCGATACGATCACTGCAACTAGCAAGTGTAACGTGGCTCAGCGGCTATATGCTCTTATATTATAATAATAGTTTTGTAGTTGTAAAGTCGAACCACCTGTGATCACATATTACAGTCATTGTGATGCTTTCCTGCTCCTGCCCCAAGCGTGCTCGTGCGTTTGTTGCGAATACAGCAGCATAGCTACCGGAAGAGCTAGACGGGGCTATGCCCCGAGGCCCCCAACCTCAGGGGGCCCCTCGGACTCTGGATTAAAAAACTATAAATTGAACTAGTGAAAATTTCTCCCACATTAGAAATATAAATAAACCAGATTCCAGGAACGCGACTTTAATAATGACAACTTATTTGGAAAAATACAGGGGAATTCCCAACAAGTCTCGAAAATTTTTGTTTGAAAATTCCGGGGAACTCCCCTGTATTCTTAGGCTGGTTTCACAGTCGTACTTGACGCAAGGGTCCGGACTTATAAGAAACGCGGCGCGCTCCAACAGCGTGACTATAAAACGCTACTAGTGTTGAGAAATTAAATGCTATTCTTTAGTTCATGACACTTGTATAAAAGTATTCGTACGAATGTTTGCGGAAAATGGAAGCGTTTGTTTCGTTTTTACTTTCTAGTGTGGGCACATTTCTTAGTCAGCCGTCTACAAGCAGTTTTAGCCCAAATATTTTGGACAATGTGATTTTGTCTATTGTAGTGCAGGCTGAGAAGCCTACTGAAGGAGATCTGACAATTATTGCTGTTAAAGATGGGATCACAGCAACGACTACAATGTCTGCGTGGCATAGGTAACAGCGGAAAACCTAACTAACGATCACTTTTTGAATCATCAATCATCAATTTTCGAAAATTTGTACAATCAATCGGCATACGACTTGGAAAATTTTTTGAACATTTTATTGTTAAGTGATGTTAAAAAACGTCAAATTCTTGATCGTGGACCTTTACAGCCCACCAGGACAACAAGTATTTTTAAAATCGTACTACTTTTCAACTTCTAAATATGAACCAGTTCATCGTTTTTGGTTGTCTTATTCTATAGTACTAGATGCTGTCGTAGTACCAACCTTGCTGGCTATTTGCTTCACAAAGGAATAATGTATGGTGTAAGGGCTTTCGGGACTGGAAACATTTATCAGAACGTATAAAACAACACAGTTTCTCGAGTGGTCTCATACGTAAGCACGTGCTGTGAATGAAATTTGAAAAAACAGTGATACAACTATCGACAAGGAATTTGAAAATGAAATTCCTAAATAAGCGTCATTTTGGAAAATGGATCTTCAAAGATTATTTGATGTCGTACTTACCCTAGCAAAGAGTTCTTTTGTATGACGAATCTGGAGTACGTCAAATTCGGAAAACGACCAGTATGGAACAAACGATTTTAAATAGTTTAGATAGGGCCTTTGGTTACACAGCTACGCCACTGCGCGAATATAAATGTTATCGCTCGTTTTATGACGAGTGATATGTAAAGTTAACACTGTCTGATGTGGTAGGTTATTTGTTTTTGTTTGTTAACAGCCGCTTACTTCTACGTGGGCAAGTCGAAGACCCCGCGTGCGGAGGGGTCGGTACGGCTGCGGGACGAGCGAGGCGGAGCGGGCCCGCTGCGGCGGTATCGCGGGGAGGGCGTGACGCTTTCGCTGCCTGACTCACTCTCGCTCAAGGAGGTGCGCTGGTTCTCCGTCTGGTGCGATCAGTTCGCGGTTAGTACAGGCAATTTTTTTTCGAACTGACCTTACTGTTAGCCTGAAGGGCCTTATTCAAAAACAGAGCCGCTGATGGCTTTTACAGCTTTACCGGGCTTGGGGCGAGTGCTTAAATCACTCAGCCGCGAGAACGTCAGCAACATACGTGCAAGGATGCCAAAGTGACCGGACCTCGGCTTGGGTTGTTGCCGCGATTGCAACTATGTCGCGATCTGACTGAATCCCTGTCCATAAAATTCGAGCTAAAGTAACATATACATATATATATGTCCCTGCCTCTTGTGAGGAAAGAAGAAACATGTGTATATGTATTTAGTGATTCAAAAATATTTCTACACTAGCTAGCGTAAAAAATGAAAAAAAAGGTCCCTTACAAAATGTATGTACCTGTGTGGTGTGTACTGGCAAGATATATCATAAGAAATGCATGAAATAGGAATGAGGGTGTTAGGAGCTACACTGCACCACAACGGAACCGCTCTTTACGTATAAAATATTATTAATGCAGTCTACACTACTCGCTATTAACCATAGCGGCGGGAAATTTTAACTATTTACTAATATAATAAAACAATGTACCTAACCAATATCAAATCATAATTTCTTCTCAAAATACTTTGTACTAGGAGCGCACGGGGATCACCGCGCTCACTCCTCAACCACACAAACTGAGTCCCTTTTGCACTATACGTCACACCAGGTTCCGCCTCACGCGTATTAACAAGCTGCGAGAGATGTAGCGATGCTTGTCGACGAAAACTGCTGTTTCATATTTTGAAAACTAAGGTTCTACCGCCGCGTCCTACATCTGAATACAATTCTCCCATGAAGTGATTACGCCTTTATGTGTGCATGTTCCAATAAACAGATAATGTGTTTGAACACACCCACACACACACACACACACAAAATCAAATCTTTGTCATACGGTACGTAGTGCGATTTTTTAAACAGAAACAAGAATTTATTGCCTACCGGAACCGGAAATGGCCTTAATTATGAACTATTTTTTAGTTTCGCTTTGATAACATAATTTAAGTATTCCGAGTTATGACGAAATAAATAAAATTGTTTCGGAAATGATACCCCAAATAAACAAGTGAGCTGTGGAATCTATCATAGAAATGTTTTAATTATAAATATTTAAATATACATTATGAAGTTTCAGACAAAGTGTCTGACTAGGATCCGAACATATGTATAGACGCTCTAGTAGAAATATATGCATGTGAGAAATTCGTGAAACTTAATAAAATATGTGATCTGCTATGTGCTGTGCATGCAGGTGAACTTCGGTGACGTGTCGATACCGCGCGACCTCGCCTACCCTCGGCCCGCTAAAGTGGCGCCCCTACGCGGCGTGCACTCCGTCTCTTCAGACCCCATCGTCGTGGTGGACGCACAGACGCTGCTCGTACCCAACTTTTCATATGATGGCGAGGCTCCAGGTACGTACTTACTCTCAGTGACGTCAATGTCAATTCCATTACAATCAGGCGCTGTGCATGGAAGCATGTCGGCTGCGGCAGTTTGTTTCCTCATATAGTATTTTACTTACCGTTACAATCATGCTGATTATATGAACAGTTCTAAATCCTACGCGGACGAAATAAAAGCATATTATGCTGCTTATTTTAAATTTGACTTAACGACTACACCCGAAAGCATTTGTCAGAAAAATGTGAAATCAGAACATAATAGCCCATAAAGTGAAACATTCTTGGCAGTTGATCAGTTAACGTCTCGAGACAGTCGCTAGGCGAAGCCGAGGCGCTGAATGGCTCAGTGTGCGTGTATGACATAACAGTGAGGAGACAGTTTATTTGTAGTAATAGCATTTATTGATGGTGTTTCTGCTATTCATTAAACATTACAAAATGGATGTATATTTTTTACTGAAAATTATTGCGATCATAGATTATCTCTTCTGCTTTGTAATTGAAATAATATTTCAAGCTAAAATGTTAGATATTAATTAATCATTTATCATTAACATTCATCTACTGCAACAAACAGTTTTTTAACAGAATACATAATCCTGGTAATATAATATTACACACGTTTCCATGTGTACTTGTACAGCGTTCGAAATGTCACGTTTCTGAATCTTTTATGATACAGCTGTGTAGTGGCTCTGTGCTATGTACTGTGTACAGTGTGTACTGTAGTTGTAGCATGTCATGTAGGTCTCATAAAATTTAGGTCACTACAAATTTCTTTTATCTTATTTTGATTTGTACTTATCGTTAGTTCGTCGTCTGGTCGGGTTTGGTTAGGTTTGACTTGTGACAAAAAACAGCAAGAGACGGCGACCGTCATGTACCTACTAATGATAGTGAAGTAACACTTATTTGGGCGCGAATATTATATAAAGTCCCATTTTCTTTTCTTTATAATTATTATTGTTTTATTAATAATATCTAACTTATCCTAAACCTGTTAAAATAATAATACATGTTTATTGTTTACTCGTTACTTTATCGTTAGAACAAACAAACGTAAATAAATATTTAAAGACTCTTAAAAAATATAAAAATTTTATAGTTAATAATTTGGGGGGGAGGGGGGGTTCTAACTGGACAGTGCATTTTTGTTAAATTTTTTACAATTAAATAAGATATGAATCAGCGATTATTTAAATCGAATAAATAAGAACAAACGACGAACTAACGATAACAACAAATATAATTGAGCGTTGGGAGCAAACTTTTATGAGCCGCCCCATGTAGAAGAGCTGTTAGCCGATGTAACGCAATGCAGTGACTTTCCTTAAATAGGTTTTAATGTTATAGCATCACTGTTATCTGACATTACTTGTACGCATCGTGTTGCTTGTCGCGTACGTATCGCGTGATAGGTAACCTCATATCGTGGATAATAAATTATAATTTGCGTTTCACAAAGCTATTAACTAACCATTCATTACAATGTTCTAACTTTAAGTAACAATAATAACAAAATAATTTCACACGCGTAATGTGTATGTGTACGTGTGTCTGCTGAGCGTAAACACATACAACAAGTAACAGTACTCGCTCACTCCACTGAAACTAAATAATCTCAGTTAAGACATCGACACACGAGACTTTGAAAAGCGATATTGAAAAACGCTCAGTTTTTGTCACTTCGCTCGTAGGTGTAGCAGGCATTGTTCAAACGAGGGCTTAAACAAAAACTTTGTGCCTTTCCTTACTCGGTACCGACGCTTAATCTATATAACTCAAATTACAGCGATGTATTTGTGATGCGTAAAGGCGAAGGAGAAAAGTAAAATTGTGGACTCACAGAATTATAAATAGTACACGATTATTTAGTAAGAGTACAATTAGTGACGTAATATTGTATGCTCCTCCTCTGCTTATTTAATCTCACTGTATAAAGAGACTTTTTTTACATTCATCCACAGGGATTATATTATTATTATTATTATATTATTCAGGCTAGGATTAATTATAGAGTCTTAATTTTTCTTCAGTTTCTATTATTATTGTTGTATATGATATATTCTGTAATTACTTGTTATAATGTAGGTACTTGTAAATAAATTAGTTGTATCTAAGAGATCACACGGTGTAGTTTGATTTACATTATATAAACACAACATGGTGTCAGGTGTGGGGTTTGTATAGTAATTTTGATTGAAGGAAGTATATTATACCGTGATAATGCCGAATAGTGCAAATAAAACAAACGTAAGTGCTACAACAAGCCAAACAACTATGTACTCGGCGCTGCAACAACCGCCGCCATTAAGCGGGGATGGTAATCTCGGAGACAATTATCGTTACTGGAAAAAAATTTTGATTGGTATTTAATTGCGAGTGGAAGAGAAAACACCTCGGATAGAGAGAAGTGTGCATTGTTTTTGCACGTTATCGGGCAAGTTGGATGAGATATTTATGAAGAATTGGACCTAACACAGGAGAAAGAAATCAGATAATACATTGTTAAGCGATAAATTCTCAAAAAAGTGCGATCCCCAAAAGAACATTAATTTTGAGAAACATATATTCTTTGAAACAGTAATAAGCACCGAAAACTTGGAGAAATTTTTAGCATTACTGAAAATTCAAAGTAAAACGTGAATTCTGGCTTGTTCGTCGCGCTGTAGAGGCCGATCCTAGTACTGCTTGAACTTATTCATTTTATTTTTTCTTTTATGTTTAATATTTCGTACTACGGGGTTTTTAGGCTTAAGTAATTCTAAGTGACTAGGCCGCGCCTGCGCCCTCGCCCGCGTCACCGCGTCGCGTTACGCCAAGCGTCACTCATTAAACATGCGCGTATGAGTGTAGTGTACGCGAAACCTTAAAACATGCTCGTACGAATAGATATTATAGATATATAATACATTTTCCAATGTTACATACAGTATTCGAACGCTTCGGGATATTCATTCCGATGTATGCAGGTTCGAACCCCAGCACGTAAGTATTTTTTCGGGATTTGCGTACATTTACTAATTGAAATTGGTAGGAGACTATGGGCAATCTTGGTGAAAACCTTGAATAAAACATGAATGTTTGATAAATGTTCTTGTAGTAGCACTGTATGTTAGATACACATATAGAACTTGATGTCTCGGTGTTTGAAATCACCAATACATCTCGGGCTGGCGTGTGGTGACTAAGCCTCGCCCCACACTTTCCTTTGCCCAGCAGTGGGATACTTATAGGCTGATATTGTTATTATTTATTATCTGTATATTATATTACGCTAACTGTGTGTGTGTGTGTGTTAGTACTGGGAAGTTCTTGGTTTTTCGTAAAACGAAAAAAAAGCTTTTATGCTCCCAGGGACAGTTCTTACAACTAGTTATATAAAAAAAAACGGTTTTATTTTTTATTTTCGTTTTTCTCGTACAACTAAATTTGTATTGTATAGCTTTAGTTATAAGATTCATTGTTGCTTATTTGTTACTTCAAATTTAAAGTATTTTTTTGTAACGGCTTACTGTTCATTCAATAGTAGTCCTTATACCAGTAATTATAAATCTGTTCTATCAAAAACGTTCCACTCGGGCTACCAACATAACGCTTGACGCGCATCTCGTTCGTTTTAAAACTTGTTATTATAGAGAAACAGTTCGTTGTTTTTATAGAAAAAATGGTTCTTAAAAGCGTTTTGGACGAAACGCTCAGTAATAGTGTGTGTGTATGTGTGTTGCAGATGCTAAGTTCTGGGTGGGTCGCGGCAATGCACCCTCGCCGCAAGGGATCCGCATCCCAGACGAGAACGGCAAGGAGACGCCGCTCGGCAAGTACGACTCGAAGACCATCGTGCTCACATTGCCGGGGGTCAGTACTTACATCACTCCTTCACAGCTATAACACCTAACACTAGGCTCTGCGCACTGATTGCATTACTTTTAGCTCTGTTTCGTCTTCTGAATGTCTCTATCTATTGCGGGGGGTAGGGATGTTTTGCCCGATCAGTCGCGACCACTTGCATGTGGTTAAAAGTCCGTCATAGTGACTCGCTTTTGCGTGTTGCGTCGATTGCTTACGATCTCTCTGTGCTCGCGGTTGTGCTTGTATTGTAATTATTATCAGGGCCATTATCGTCAATTTGCCGAGCTATTATATTTAAAAAAACATGACGTCGAAACAGTTTCTAGTGCTTGGCCGATTGTTTACCACCCCTGCCCTCGCCCCCGCCCTCGAGTTTGAATATCTATTGATGTGCCTCCCCGGCAGCTACACTATAGCATTAGCACCTAACTAAATTTAAGTAATAATCTCTTAATATTAAATAGAATTAAAGACTAATGCATGCATTAACACATACTTCAACAAAAAAAAAAAATTTTTTTTTTTTAAATATACCTACTATGTCTATAGAATTAGCGTTTGAGTATTGTCTGACATGATATGAATTGATGACGTGTCTCCGAGATAGACACATTCTGCTCTCAAGTACAGCTGCCGGAATATTATCTATGGGTACTTGGCGGAAGATTTAATGAAAACCGATTCATAAATACATAATAACCGCAGAATACATGATTAGATGATACTCCTCTGAACAGTGAATAACAAAGTGATTGTTCTCGTGGTGGTACAGGAGCTGACAGTGTTCGACATCGGGCACTTCGGAGTCTGGTGCGAGGCCTTCACAGTAGACTTCGGACACATCACCCTGCCGCGCTCCCAGCTCGAGAACGTACCGCCCAGCCTCAGGATGCTGGGAGTCTCCCCGCAGGTACGTCACACAGCACCACTCCCTCCCCGAACCTGCGCCATCCCGCACCGCTAGCCCAGTGCACGTACCCCAGCAAACCCCCGGTACAGAGGGCGTAAGGAAGCCGAAAACGATTTCTCTGCATTCCAGTTATACCTATTCCATATGCACCAAATTATAATACAACTTGTATTTAATACATACCTATAGGTACTTATTGTAGCGTTGATTTCAATTGTGTAGAACATACTTCAAACACGTTTAGTACTAACAAGGGAACCTCAATACATACGTAAAGCTAGACCAGTAGGTAAAGACTAAAACAATAAAGTGATCGCCGACCTATAAGTTTAGTTTATTTTTACACGAAGCTTATTCTTTAAATGGTTGATATTATAACGAAATGTGTGATTACATTAATAATATATAAAGTAAAAATAATAGCAAACGTGTTAATAGAATAATAAATATAGATAATAATAAACCAGTAAATCTAGTATAGTCGGCAAGTGGCGAGTGGCGAGCGACGAGCGACGAGCGATTGGCTCCACTCTGCATATAGCTGGCGCCAGTGCCACTGGAACTGGTCTTTGTCTCTGCTCATAGCATGCACGAGTAAATAAATAATATAATTCGGTTATTTGCAGATATTATTTAAAACTCATGAAGTACGTAATACAAATACAATTGTGTTTTATAATAATTATTGAAAGGCAAATGTACAGTATGTTGCATTAACCGACGTTATATCTATGAATTTTACTTTGGTTCCATATATTTCTATTGTTTCATAAGCTAAAGTTCGATCTGAATCTCACCTGATGTTAAGTGACCGGGCCAGTGCGAGACATAAGGCATATGTTACGGCTCGTACGGTGTGTTCACACTCCGGACGGAGCACTATTATATTAGCTTGGTACAATTTGAGTAATTAATTTTTTGTATCTCTTTCCAAGGCATATTTACAAAGTTCCTGCGAATGTACTTTGAAAAGCAATTTGAAACAAAATCACAATAGAGATGTCGCGCAGAATTCGAACGAGTACTGTGTAATCTCCTTTGCACAATTATTGTAAACACCAAGATTTCGAAGCGTGTTATACGCTAATAAACGAGCAACGATTTAATCTTTAGTATTTATACACATTAACTCAGCATCGCATATTAATTCTTAGGAACGAAAGTTGTTTTATCATCAAGACAATTGCATAAAGATAAACTTTTTCCTTTACATCATGTTATTTGGATGCATAATTTGAGAGATAATGGAAAATTAAAATAATTCAACACTCGGTTCTGATTCGGTTCGATTTGACGCATCTGGTCGCCCGACAAAAACAGTGTCTATATTGAAGTATTGTAAATCATCAAACAGTAATAACTTTTAAATTAAACGCGGACGCGAGTCACACCTAGTATTATTATAGAAGTTATCAGATGAGACCGCCCGAGGCGCACCGTACCGCACTGCACTGGGGCGGGGCACATTACTTTAGGAATTATATTTCTGTAATATATTTTATAATTAAATAATACGCTGAATTAGAATAGTAGCAACTCTATTTTATCACATTTTCCTACTTCTGTCTGGAACAGATTAACAGCTGTTAGTTCCGCAATAAACTGAATAAAGAAAAAGCGATACGAAATGCCACTAATTATGTTATTGCTTTCTCCTGTTAGTTATTTGCAATAACAACTAACAGCCTTATTCTAAACGGAAGTAGCTAAGATAAAAAATAAAGTATTTAGAGCGGATTTCCTCAAATAGCGGCGTTCATCAATCGAATACTTGTTCTGTTAATGTAGTGGAAATACTGTTTCTGGTGGTTATTGGTTCCGCGGTGACACCAGTTCGCTCAGTGGGAAATTAGTGGTTATTTATACAAATTCTATGATTTTATTTTTTATTCCAAAATAATATTTTTTTTTTATATGTCATGATTAATATATAATTAGTAGTTAGGTTTGAATATGTATACTCCGAGGCTGCTATTTTCAATGAGGCGTAGGATTACATAATTTGAAACATACGCGTTGGGGTCACTGTCATATAAATACACTACGGTACAAGTACGGAGTAAATCCCGACGTCGCGGCCGCGTCGTTTCGCGTCGGGAGGTGGAGGTGAGGCACTGAGTAGCGAGATGCGGTCCTTGAGGACTGTGGACTGAGCGCGTCGAACAAAACGAACTTTCCATTCGAACTCTTCATTTCAGGTAATTTTAAAGTTGGTGCACTCGCTAACACGACTCAACTCTAATGGTATAATAGAAAACTCCAGATTAGAGATACATTTCAGTGATCACATTTGAAATAACAGCGTGAAAACAAAGTGAAAGAACGCGGACAAAATAATGTAATAAGACATTAGTCTCGCCCCGGCGCGGCGTGACGCGTACTGACGCGAACAAACAAATCAGATCAAATGAAACAATGTTTAGTAAAGCGAGCGCGAGCGACGCCGGATTAGAAACACTAGCTCACTATGTAGTATTCAGTATATAGTAATATAGAGAATGTAATGCCTTCGTAAATCGACTCCTCAAAGCGCGAGGACCCTCAATCTGTACCCTCTCGCATCGTCAAGCACTTCTTGATATCGAATTAGTCTACCAGCGACTTTTTAATCATATACTATAATATTTTCTGTTTAACATTTGCAGTATTTATGAACCTAAACAATGAGTAACTACCTACATCACTTGCTGTCACTTTTCGTCGAGTGACAATGTCAATATTTTGGGAGTTCTAAGTTCAATGGCATTGCTCGGGTTAGGATTCACAGTATTCATTTATTTAATTTAAAATATTAGTAACAGATATTATAGATAAATTTTAGCTTTCTGCACTCCTTCTCCATATAAACTTTAACCATACCAAATCTTTCAAATCAAAGTTTTTGCTTCACTTATTAATATAATGATAAATAATCTATTTGACAAAAACGAACACAAATAGCGATAGTGGCCTCCAAATGACCTCAATGCAAGTTAACTGTCAAGTTTATCAGATTGTAATTTAGGCTGGTTACAAACACACACATATACACTAGTGTACTAAACATGATCTATAAAATCAACAAAGCGTTCAGAGCGCGGCGCGGTAGCATCAACTCTGTAAAGAAGTAAAAGCGTCTTCTGGGCAACAAACAGAGTACATTTACAGTTACTACTAAAACAAAAAGAGCGCGGTGTAATGTTAAATGTTGTAGTTGGTACGCGGGAACACGAAACCATAATAACGGCATTCTATTGCAGATAATGTAATTCCTTTTACGACTTAGAATCAATTTTGTTATTTTTAAATATAGTAAACAATTTTTTTGTATTTCTAAAGAAAACTTTATATTAGTAATGGTTTTTTTTTCACATATTTTTTTCGAAATAAGAAATGTGCAAAATTGTTGAAGACAGTGAAGCAAATAGCGTCGCTGTGTCGAGCAAAACTGAACTTTATATATTAAATAAATAGTTTTGGACTCTGCTTCACTTTACTTAATGAACAGAAAGATTCGTTCTTATACTGTTTTAACAACGCTTTATTAACTTTATTCCTCGATACAATTATATTACGTAATTTAAGAATTCTGGTATTTTATGTTGTGTTTTCATTGTCTATGAGGAAATGCGGTTAAAGGTGAATTGAAAACAACCTGGCTTTGGAGGTTTAAAGCTTTATCATTTAAAGTATCATTGCATTATAATCTCACGACATCAAGTCAAATGGAAATTCGATTGAAAACGTTTCATAGTGGGGTAAACATAGCCGCTAGAAGAAAGAGGATTGTGAAAAAAAAATCGTTTTGACAACAACTGTTTGCGCGGACCACCACGCACATTGGGAAACAGCCACCGGATTTGGTTTGAAGGTTGTTAGCGCTTAAGAATCTGTCGCCCCTATGACAAGAATTCATACCTTTAGCCACGTACGCTCGTTCGTCCAGCCGATGGGAACGTCCTGGATGATCAGGTCTGATGAGCTGGAGTAGGTAACGCACGCAGGTTTACCCGTTGCACTTTGTAATCGTCACTCACGAATTGCACGCAGTTGCATACGCCGGCGAAGCTCGACACTTTCTCACTCAGACGCCATTAACAACAGCGCCATGAAGACGTTCTGATTGGACAGGAACGTATGAGCGCTTCACAATGCTCTGCTATTGGTTGAATCCCATCACACTAAGCGACAGATTCATACGATGTTCACAATGGAATCCGATGCAGATTAGTGCCCAAATTTAATTATGAATACCAGTTATGGTTACGAAGCAAACTGTTTATGTACTTTGATTTAGAAACGCACGGGTAAGATGTAGTAGTTTAGTGGGATGAGCTATCAATCCATGCAAGTTTCAGCTCTAGATGTGTTAAGATGAAGCAACAGGGTCTAATTGAAGTTCAGCTTCCATACAACAAAAATAGACTGTGATATTTTGTTACTTAACTATGCATTATTTAAAAACTAGCTGTGCCCGTGGCTTCGCTCACGTGGACTATAGAATGCCCGCACGAATCTTTCTCCCCGCTCCCGGCTATTTTAAAGACAAAAATGCTTATTGTGGGTATTCCTTAGAAGATAGATATATACTCCCCCGGATTTCTTGTAGGTCTTTCTAATTTCTATAATTATGTAGTACATAAATTTGCTACATCTCTTATGTTTTACTCAGCATAAGCCATTTAAGCGCCCGAATTGATTCACCATGACTAGTTTTTGAAGTGAAAACTTCTTTTAGCGCAGTACGCATATTTTTAGATGAGATAAAATCTCTGGACTCGCGACACCGTTACGAGACGCAGCTATAGTGTGTGCATATATGCATGTATATATAGCAGACCGCGAACGCGTCTTATTAAATGTATTTTAAAGTTTCTAATAATGCAAGTCATAACCCATTTACCCAATAACACTAGTACCTATCTAAAAAATGTCTAACGCGCCAAAATAAGTTTTAACTTCTGTCGGCCCTCCCGGATAGCAACCCGTATTTTTTTATATTAGTGCGGAACCCTAATTATTTTTTAAAATAAAAGTAGCCTAAGTTATTCCCTATCAATACTATCTATCTATCTATCTATCAGTGAAAGTCCTGTCAAAATCGGTCCAACCGTTTCGGAGATTACCCGGAACAAACAGATAGGCAGACAGACAGACTAAAATTAAAAAAATTGGCTTTTTGTTTTAGTTTTTGTATGTATACTTGCATATGTATTTAGTAAAAAACTGTTATTTTGACATTACAAACATACATTTCAATTTTATTAATTGTATAGATAAAATATTCATCAAGTCTTCTAATTAAGGTTTAAATCAAAGTAGAGAAAGTTTTTGTAAAAAAATAAAAATAAAAATTAAACATCCTATTTCCTCTAGCGGCAATTTTTACCCCACTGTGCGTCTGTATCAATGAGTTCTGTTTTATTTACCAGTTAGTGACGTAAGGAATAATGAATTAGGTATATTATCTATATTAATAAATATATAGTTCTGTCTGTACATTTAATATATTTCCAAAATTTTCCGATAAACTTATTATATGAATGATACTGATCACGAAAGTGGCATTAAATTTTTTTTGTCTGTCTGTCTATCTGTCTGTTTGTATGTCCGGATTCAACCTAAAAACCGCCTGCCGATTCTTATGGAGTTTTGCGCACAGAATGTCATTGGTGAATCGATAGGATATAATAATTTTCGATATTACAATTAGAACACGGGAAGTATACGTCATTCCGTGAATGATGGGCTTTGAGAACTTTCAACAACACTTTAAGGTATCATAAAAAAATATCCTAAAATTTAATTAATTCTTACAACCGGTTATTAATATTGTTTACATTAATAATTATGATATTGGTGATGTCAACCTCTCCTCAGTGCTCTTCTGAATAGCTTTAGACTATAATAAATAGAGGCTGATTTGAAAAAGGCAGCACCGGAACTAACTAACGGGGGCGGGGGCAGGGGATAACCGTTGCGACGCTTCGGCACTATACACAATTTGGTCACATAGGGACACAATTTCGTGGACTTCAAGTTTGTTAAACAAGCATCGTATAATATTTTACGGATACTGTTTATCTTATTATAGTACGTTAATATTAATGATCGAAATTAATGAAGAGTTGTAGGTTGCCCGTGTGAGAGCGGCCTTACAATTAATGAACCGTGCTCACTGACCCGGTCACAATGTCTGGACACAGCAACTGAACTGTTTTGTGCGCTGTGCACTCGCAAACAGCAGCGCGGCGCGTCCGGCCAACGTCCAATCCAGCGTTGCGACATTCACTAACATTGACTCAGATTTGTTACCTTCTATGAACGTTTCCACACGCGATGCAATATCAACTATTCTGAACAAAATATATTTAATTTCTTTATTATATAACTAGCTGTGTCCCACGGTCCCACTCGTGTTAAATTTATTCGAGTAACTCTCCACCTCGCCGCGCCTCCGCCGCTAAAGTATCCGTGTAGTGTATCGCTGCTCTCACTTCGCGTAGGTACTTGCACACAGGTTGCCAGAATGCTCGACGTTCACGTTAACGGGTCCAATCTTTAGAGCCGCGTTCGTAGCCTTCAGTTATTGTATAACCTTCATCTTTATCGGCTTTGAAAAACATTTTTTTCTTCAAATCTTTCTGGTATTATCAGTCGTTACCTTCCACATACACATTAATTCACAAAATTCACATTTTTTAAATATAATGATAATAGTTTAGATTACTTGTTAAAGCTCAGGATATAAATAATTTCATGTCGGATATATAGTTATATAAAACTTGATGAAACAGATGAACAAATATCATTTATGTTAAGTAGTCATAATGTTTTTTAGAGTCACGATTTTATTTTTAAGTTTTATACGGTCATGTGTTTACGTGACTTCAAGTCCTTGCAAGTCGCAAACTGTACCGGCACGAGGAGTTGGCTGGTGCCGGTACATGGTACTTCATCTTCATACAAGGGGTCGGAGAAAGGGCAGCGAATATCTTAAAATCTTTATTTCTCAAATTCCTAAACGCTATTCGATTCCTCGGAACATTATAAGGTGTTGAAGTATTGAAGATGTGATGCTGGTTAATGTAAGGAAATGTATTCTGATTTGTCACAAAACTTACTGGAAATATTTAAGATTGAAGGGGGCATAATTTAGTTAGAACACTCAACTCATCAGAAGACACTAATATTATATTACGCAGTCAGGTTGGACGGGGTCCAAAAGCGTGTCGCGTGTCGCTTGTCGCGTACTATTGGAGACTCGATCGCCGAGTCTATTATATAACGCTTCTGACAGCCGGGTTCACAGCCGGACGATATCATCCTGCGTGTACGATAGCACATTAGTATCGTGCGATAATTAGAAAGCAATGATGGCTCAGTGGCTCAGTGGTAACGTGTACAGACGTCACATAGATCAACGTGAGTTCGAATCCCTGTAATGCGCATCAGCTTTCGGTAAAGGAAAACATTGCGATGAAACGGTAGCATAATGGTAGGGAGTTTCGTAATGTTCGCATGGCTGTTTGTGCCACGCTGATGTCAACACTCTATCCACCCGAGCAGCACTTACTTCCATATCTCTACTGCTTTAAAATTACGAAAACTACACTTTATTATATCTACGAATAAATACTAGTTCAACTAGTTCACAAAGGCAACATGTGGCGATAGCTGAGTCTTAGCCGTACGCGGTCTTAATAACCGTTCACCAAATGACTTGTCGTGGAATCTCATAAGATTCCATTCCCGCCCAAATACTGTGGGATGATGTAGTTAGTCAAACAAACTCATCGCTTTCAAATAGTTTTTATAGTTTATTTAATTTAAGTGACATAATATAAGTATTGTGTAGAATCAGAACGATGGCTGAAATAGATGTAAATGTATACGTGATATTGTATGACTTACATACATTTACATATATTTTCTAGATAAAAACCAGGGTAAACATTTAAATAACTATTTCATAGATTACAATTAAATTAATGTCATTAGAAATTTAGATGAGGTCGAGTTGAGTGTTTCGGCTCCAAGCGGGGCAGGGCAGGGCGGGGCGGGGTAGAGCGCGGAGGCTGCAGCTCAGTGGTACTATTCCTAGGATTATACAATGTTTAGTTTTGCGTATAATCTTAGTAGCCGGTGTAATGTTGTAGAAAAAATACATTTAAAATATCAAGGATTTATAATAATTCAATAGAATTTAAAATATAGTCCAAGGTAGATTAAAATGTTTTAAAAACTCACGGCTCAAGTTACGTGTTCATTTAGATCATTCCAGCGAGCCCCGATATTACTGTTGTAAGTTGGCGAGGAGTTAGGTATCCTGCAGATTTCAGATGCTGCAGCATCAGGTCAAGGTTACTTTGTTCTACAAAATCATTGAAATAACAGACTACCAAATTTAGACTCGATCAGACTTGTGTAAGATGCTCAAATCCATTCATCAACTAGGAAAAAGCTGATAATCTTCAAAGAGCTGAACAGATTTTCTTGAATCACAGCTAAGAGAGGATCGAGGCACTTTTCAAACAATAAAATAAACTAAATCAAAATCGGTACAGCCGTTGGAGCTACGATGCCACAGACAGACACACAGATACACATGTTTTAACTTATGTTTGCGTCGGGGTGAAAAGAGATTGATGTCCACACCAGCGCGGCAGTGTGGTCGCGTGGTAGCGTGGTCGCGTGGTAGCGTGGTCGCGTGGTCGCGTACGGCAAGGTTCCGGCCGCGGCACCTCAACTCAAACTAAAATGTTTGTCTTTAACGTCGATTTACATTATCTAGAGATTCAGCTTCACACCAGAACAAAAACTATTTACACTATGCTGAGCGAGTATTAAAAATTATCTAAAATTATATAGTTTATACGCACGGCTTAGTGTGGTGCGGTGTATAATTTAATTACCCAATGTTTAATAAAACATAATATGAATCGAGTACAGGTACTTGTAGTTTACCAACACTCAAACTTGCCAGCCAACCCCTAAAACGCGCGGCGAGACTACTACATACACACGGAGTCATCTTTATTGACTGCTTAAACAATGTTCTATTTAATTCCTTAATAACTTATTACATTAAGTTATTTATTGGCAAAACATTTACAGAAATCGTCAGAGTGTTCAAATTATTCAATATAAAAACAATAAAATTATTTAAGTACTTTGTTAGTGTATAGGCAGGAGTCGCTTACTGGCTGATACTAGATCGTCCTGTCCCTCCGATCCCCTGCCCTTCTAATCCCCTTTACTCCACGACTACGAGCCTGGTCCTGTGAGTCGCTGAGCGCAGTATTCATGTTGCAGAGCCGCAACAAGGCGCTGGCAGCGGGCAAGGATTCCTCCACCCCCTCGACACCCCGAAAGCCTATCGTACGTCTCGACGCAACCACTTACCGCCCTCACCTGCGTCCCGGCACGGCGCCCCTGCAAGCCGTCGCAGGCGAGCAGGCAGACCGCTCCACCCTTTACCGAAGAGCTAACAACTATTCCTCGGCAACCGGACAGATCATCCCGGACGACTCCAAGAGCAGAGAGACACACCGCACAGAGCAACAGTATTACCAGCAGAGGTTATCGCAGGAGCAAACACAACAGGGATACGAACACCAGCAACAAGAGATATCTCGTGGTGCACAGCTCCCGCAGGAGTACTTTCAGCAGTCAGGCCAGATACCAGCGCAACAATACTTACTTCAGCTGCAGGAATACCAAACGCAAGCGTTTCCGCTTCCACAGCAAATATACTACCAACAAGGCCCGTCAGAGCTCCAGCAGCTGAGATATGAACAGGCGTTGTTACAGGCGCAGACGCAGGTGCAGGTGGCAGGCAGGAACCAGTTCGGTCGTGACCTTGACCCAGTTGTCGGTTGAAGGTCGAAGTGAGCGGCGCGCGGTCGATGAACGGTTGCGTAAAGATGCGATGTGGCTCATCTCGTATTACGAAACCCATCCTTTTGACATTATCATTCTGCAATACATGAATAATCCTCTTCTATCCATTTCATTATGTTGTCGAGCAGTGGGTGAACTGACTGCGCTAACACTAACAACTCGCTTTCTTTCCATTATTTGTACGGTGCGGTTCTACGAGGATATCGTTTCCGAAAGTCTTAATATAACTCAACCAATTTCTTTAGGAATTTATATGAAAAGTTTTAATAACTTCGTTGCTGCAGCCGCTGCAGCTGCTTATAGAACATGATGAACTCGTTTTACTTTCTTTATTGGATGTGTGAGTATGTAATTATTATGTAATAGTGAAAGGTCATGCATGTGTGTGTAACACGACAAGTATCTTCTCTTCTAATCGTGTAAGATACATTATATCGTTAAGCAATTACATGTTAAATGAATTTCTACCATCGCGTGCATTAGTGTGCTGACATTGCTTCACAAATCGTGTTGGTAGATAATTCACATGGTGGTAATTGTTTCATCAGTTAGCTGCTCGTTGTTATGGAATTTCACAATATATTCATTGATGAATGTTGTTGCATTGGCGCGCTACAAAGACAGTTCACGCTTCATTTGAGCTCACGAACAATCTATTGAGCCGGTTACACACGTAACCGCACATATTAATTTGAATATAGGTACCTAAAAGTATGTTTCAAAAGTCAGTACGAGGGTATGTTGATTATGTTTAGGCAATTGTTTATCAATGCTCTTGCATGAACACTTCCGCACAATACTTATATATAATTATGCAATCTTGTCAAGTGTACAGTGACGTGTGCAACGGGCTTTATTCACAGCGTGTGTTTATTTAATATATTTTGAATATGAAATGATCATATATATTATTAAAATGATACGCAATTATTTGAAAGTATTCGTTTGCGTGTAATATGAATGAACAGCGTTACGATGTTAATAAATACTTTGACCCAGTTGATTTGGAAATACCATGAGAGCTGCTAACACCAACGCTCGGTCTCGTAGTTTACACGCGTCTGCTTCTCTCAGAGATAATGTATTTTCACATTAAACTTAACTGGACACAGTAAAGATATTCAGTCGCGTGTGAAAACTCTAACATTACAATAAGAACATAAAATCGATTAATGTTTCTTGCCATTTCATTAATTAAACATAATTTTGGTTTGTAATTAGCTCTTCTGTGTAATAATTGAGACGTATGTCTAATATTGAAAAGTCGCGTACACCCCCACCCCCACCCACCACCAACACCTCCTCTCCACTCGACTGCGGTTAAATCGTACTCACCGCACTTAGTTCAAAAACAGATAAACTTTTAATATTTGTTAACCGCGAAACGTAGACCACTGATGACTAGACGTAATTTGTTAAACAGCCGTTATGTAGAAAGCATGTTAAATAGATAAATATGAGAGATAACATTTAGTTAATGTTTAGTAATGAGCGGTCTGTGCTTGTTCTCTGATGTTTGCTCACTGTTGGGCAGAGATGAGGCTACTCTCGACTCGCGAGTGACGGAGTGACGGAGTGACCGAGTTCTCAAGCAGCTTACAAACTCACTCATTGTCATGTTCTCGAATGTAAAATCATCATTTTCATGTTCATTGCTGACTGAACCCGAACTGATATAAAAAACTCTTCATTTAAATATTCGTATAGTGTTCTATTAATATACAAACAGACAGACTTAATAGTTTCAATGATAGTATCATAATCACGCAATGAAAGTACAAAATGTAGTAGATAGGTATTCACTTTATAAAATCTTTAGAATGTATATAAATAAAACTGTAGTTCTGTCTGTACATTTAATATTTTTCCAAAATGTCCGTATAGGCCCGCTATATGAGCGACGCTGATCACGAATATGTCATTAAATTATTTTCTTTTCTGTCTATATGTCCAGATTTAACTCAAAAACAGCTCGACCGATTCTTATGAAATTTTGTATACGGTATGCTTAATTATGCTTTCGGTCAATTGACAGGGTATAAGAATTTTCAATATTAAATTTCAAAATCGAAATAAAAAGAATTTATGAAAATATGTCTTCGTTAATTCTTAACCGATTTTTATGAAATTTAGTACACGGGAAATATAAGCTTTTCTATAATATAATTCATAGGCTTTAAAGATTTTCAAAAATATTTTTAAAATTGTAAAAAAAAATCTTACACTTTCGACACAATTTTGTAAACTGGATGAAAACGTGATTTTGTAATTGATGGGCTAGAACAATCGTAAACAATAATTGCAAAAATATCTAATAAATGGACAATTTTGATAATATATCTCAACCAATTATAATGAAAATTGTACACGGGAAGTTCATGTCATTCCTAAATCGATAAGCTGTATGAATTGTCAATAGTATGAGTAAAAATAAAATTACGGGATGAAGATAATTACTGCGTAGTAACAAACGCATGCGAAACCACGGGCACACCACTAACTTAATATAGAACTGACAAATGTATATAAACTCGGTGTTTGTGAATTATTTTAAATTTATTTCAATGAGTGAACGTAAATATGAACGTTTTGTATGTGAGAGCATTTCGTTAGTTACACGTAGCGACATGCTCGTGAAGTGTGTTGTGTTGTGTGTGCTGTGTACATACACATTATGCACGAACGTGTCTATTTGAATAAGCAGATTTTTTACGAGTACAATTTAAACAACTCGGTTTTTGTAAAAAGATATTGAATAGTTTATTTATGTTTGAAAAATGTGAAGGAATATTTTTTAGAATTTTTAAAATATTAGTAACGCTAGCAGCTAGCGTTAGCAGATTATAAATTACATAGAAAAACCCGTAGAAACATGACGATTCTTATGAATTAATATTAACTAGCAATCGCCCTAAGGTCAAAATTCGTCCAGCGACTTTTTGATCATAGACTATTTTGTGTTTGACATTTGCAGTATTTATGAACCTAAACAATGAGTATTACTTACATCACTTGCTGTCACTTTTCGTTGAGTGACAATGTCAATATTTTGGGGGTCTAAGTTCAATGGCACTTGTCCGTTGAGGATTCGCAGTATTAATTAATTTAATTTAATATATTAGTAACAGATATTATAGATAAATTTTAGCATTCTGCACTCCTTTTCCATATAAACTTTAACCATGCCAAATCTCAGTCTTCCGTGAGCGCAATACGCTTAAAAAGGGGTACAAAGCTTTTGCCTCACGTATTAATATATAGATAATTTTATTATTATAAAGTTCTAAAATTTTTAAGAAACACATCAAAAGACATGCCGCCACATCTATTTCATGAACAACATTAAAAACTTTCATCATGTTCCTACAGAGTGTTTTATATAAATTACATCAATGAACAGATGACTTCATACTTACTTTATTCTGAAGTGTCCAGTGTGTTGACTCGATACATTGTGCTTAGCATCAGAAGTCAATAATATTCAACATGATATAGACAAACATGTAACCAGTTTAGTATTAAATAAATATAAAGTTGTTAATAACATCAACCTAGAATTATTGATATAATCATTGCCAAAATAATATTCCAAGGAAGAGTTGTAAGCCTTCTTCATCATTTAAAACTTTCATTGCATCTCTATGCTTTTCATTGTCTATGACATTGCATCGGAACGCGACGCGACTGCAGCGTGCAGGCAGAGCCAGTAGCTATCATTAGTTTTAGATTTTGCTAACTAGTGCCACTAGGTTTATTAGATAATGTTAAGCGATCATTTGTTTTGCGTGTTTTATATTATTATTTTAAATGTAAATAAGTTGTTACTTATATAAACATATATTATTTTCTAATGGAGACATATTTCATACAACATAGATGGAGCGTTGTAATGTTCCAAATTAAAAAAACGCTCCTGTAATGGATTTGATTGTCTTTGTCCGTAAACTCGATAATTCTTGTGTTATTTTTTCGAAAATAAGAACAATATTTCCATGCATGTTTGAGAAAAGCACTATATATGCCTCGACGGAAATGGCAATTGCCTGTCTCCTATTAGTGAGTCTTCACCTACGGCTCGACCTGCAATTGCCTATTTCACGGCTTTTGCAATAATGTACTATTTATTATATAATAATATTAATAAGTACTTGGCTCTTGATCTAAAGGAATACATTAGTGTAAAGCGAAACTGTTTTTAAAATGATATATAAAACACGCAACATATTCAAATACTTGTATATATATATTTTTATACATTTTTGTATCATTATTGTTAATATTAAAAAAATAGAAAACGTAATTTTTCAAGTAACTAATATATTATTATGTGAATGCGTCTTCATGTCCAGATTTCCCGCAAATGAATTTTCATTTGTCCTCTTTAAGACAATAATAATACTTGTATCACATCCACACAGTCTATAGAACCATATGACTGTGTTTGTATGATGCATTTTAAATGCTACTATGTGTCAAAACTGTACCGACGCGACGCCAACGAAAACATGAAATATAAAAAATAAATTTAATTTTAATGAGAATATAAATTAATGGCCTTTGTATTTTATAAATATAATATGTTCGGTCTCGTTACAAACACATCATTATTTGCACAAGTTTATTGTTTTTCTGATGTCGCTACATTATTGACTAAAGTTGAATGCGATTTTGAAAATTATGTTTTTCTTTGAAACGCATAATATATACTTGGTAATACTCAAAAGAAAATTTCTAACTTCAATTATAATAATTACGAGCTAACTATTTGAAAATAAGTTTCAAAATTTACATAATACTTTTTAAATACATGTTAAAATTCGCAAAGATTACAGTTTGTTTTATCGATGTCAATGCAAATAACACTTTATAATGTTTTTGTAAAAGTATAACGTTTTAACTTTAATGTTATTTTAATAAATGTTGTTGTTGAAAACACGAAATCCTCTGTTCGGATTAATAAACATTAATTGCAATATTGTTGTGTTTATTAAAATAATCGTATAGCTATACTATTACAAAGTTCAACAAAGGGTTGCTAATAATGAGGAACGGGGTCGGTAATGGTTACGGCTCACGGTTCATGGGCGTACATTGATGCTTCGTGGACACTCCACTTCAGCCTCACCTGTACACACCCTTTGCTAATTGTTTAGAATAAGTTCATTAGTCACATTGTACGATGCCGCGATCGCTGTGCTTGGCGAATTGTATGCGCGAGGGCAATCGTTCTGCGAAGGCGCTGCACCCCCCCCCCCTCCTGGCTTCGTCCGACGGCTCTGCTCGTCACATAAGCAAGTCTACTTCGTGCTCTGGCCGTAAATTCACATCTGCTCGTGCTTCCTACAGAGCTCCCGCGTACGGTCTTGTGCAGCCACGTTACGCGCTACATCATTCTGGGCGTTCGGTTGGCGCTGAGTTATATGTAATTAACGATGGTGTTAAGGTTTTGCATTGAATAATTTTGAGTTCGTGTACCAGGGGTTTTTGCTGAACTGATTGCTTGCGTGATAGTGTCCTACCATTTGAGGCTGCCACACCCACATACATACAGTTCACTCCACAAACACAAATACTACACATTCTGCAGTCCAGATCGACGGGGCAAGCTCAAGGTCATCGCCCGCTCCTGACGATGTGAGTTTCTTTTGTTTACTGTGTATCGCAGCAATAGTTTCGAGAGGGATTGATTCGCGATAGATTAATTGAAGAAGCGCCCAGCACATATTCCGCGACCCTCCTTCTATAACAATTATATTATTATTATGTTTTATATAAATATTATATTCGTAGCTGAAATCAAGTATGAGGTTTATTGAATATAATCTGCATTGTACTTTTATTATAGCCCAGATTACTAATGCGAGTGTAGGAGACATTCTCATGTTCATAGTTTTGGAATTTTACTGCAAGTATGTGCCAAGAGATAACATCGCCGGCTGGAGACACGCCGATCGACACTCTCCAAATAGTTACCTTCTGAAACGCACAAATTCTTCATATATATCTAAAATGCAATGTCTAAGTGTACATAAGGATATCCGTTCTTGTTAATTAGGTCATAAGGACTGTATTGTTTTAGATGTTTTCTCCCTAGCATCCGGTGTAAGAATTTGGATAAGTATGTTGCTGGCCACTCACCTCGGGCATGCTGATGTTGATTTTCGTGGCTTCTATGCACGGCACATCACGCACTGTTGAAGCACTATGGAACCCCGGGGGGTTTGTGAAGTCCGAGTTTAACTATTATTTAATTTATTCTTTTAATTTGCTTTGGAGACGCAATAGTCTTATGCGCTCTGTTAGGCGACACGTTTTTGTCTTTTTTCTGTTTTCTCAACTGTCACTCGTCGCACGTGAGTTTTTGGTATTGTTTGTAGATGGCGCTAATTGTGGTCGAGGTAGGAAAAGTTATGAAGGAATATATGCATGCTCTAACAGGACTGTTATTGCAACTTTGGGTTTGTTGTAGAGACCGCTTGATCACATGTTGGCCAACATGTAACAGAACGAGCTTAAACTACCATACTTCTTTTTTAAAATGTTATAACAAAATACATATAAACCACACTTACCAAGTGATTGTCAAAAATAGTAAAACTAATGCTTTCGGTAGTTGGTAGTTGTGCACGCTATGAAAGACTATGTCGCTGTATATTGTTTATGAATCAGTTCCGCTGCCTCTTATCACTTAGGAGTGTCGTATATGTAGACTTGCACGGTGTTCGTGTTCCTGTCGTACACATACATATGTTATGTCCTACCACTTTGTATTGTTTTCCTGAACCATAAGCCTGAAAGAACCTGCGATGAGGCATTTTTAAAATTAAACTTCTTTCAGCGCGACGAAATCTAAATAACTGACAAAATTATTTGAAAAATATTAAATATTCCTTAACATTTACTTTTTCCAGCAACCGGGACATAATATGTTCTTTAACAATAAATCATTAATTCTAATTATCAAAGTGTTTTGTAAAGCTCAAGTGTCAGCTAGTTCTACCTACCTATATGAATAGCTCAGGCACTACGTTGTAAATGCATGCTTTGTAGTGTTTAGCTTTAACACAAATCTATTTCGTGAGAGACAGTGCCGCGTTCAGCGCTGCAGTAATGGGACACCTCATAGATTCATAGATAAAATATTGTTTATGAGTGTAGGAGACATTATCCCTCGAACTTAATGCTTCCCTAGAAACGATGCCTTAAATACCGGGACTATCGAGTAGTTATAGATCTAAACTTGTCCCAGAGCGAGCGGAGTGAGCGGAGCGGTCCGCGGTCGGAGTGCGCCACTGTGAACTTTTAGCAAAACCGAGTGGAAAGTTTTAATGAGTCGTGACGTCACCACGGTTACTCACAACGCAACGCAACAATACGCGTGGTGCGGCCATAATACAATTCTATGAATATTTCTTAATAAATACCATAATACCATAAATGTAGTAATTATACTACATTTTATAACAAATATTCTATACATCGGAGAGACATTTCATCTGTAAGTTCAATGTATTAATGCGCCCCGCGCCCCTCGCTCCGCGCCCCTTTATCAATTGGAACACAATTTGTGTTCGTTCGAGTACGTAGTATAATTCATTGTTCTACACACTAATTATACATTACAGGTTATTGCGCGATGCTGTTATGATAAATTAAAAAAAAAAACATAATTTTTATGAAATGTGGTGAACATGTCTATGATATAGCCGCACGCGCGTTTTAGGATGAGTCTTAGAAAAAACCGGGGCAATAGATACACTACATGCAATGAATATGTCAGTGTAACAAATCATAATTTTATATTTACGTGTGAGTTTTAATATGTAAACGTTATGTAGTGGATGGACTATAAGTACTTTAATTCTTACAAATCATTATTTTGAACCGACTTCAAAATAAAGGAGAAGGCGGTTCTCTGCAATTCGACTGTATATTATGTTCAGGCATAAATTATTTGTTTATGAACAAATCTGGGATATTCTTTTTTCCACTTCGAAGATACACCAGGGAACTTCTGAAAACCATTGAAGTTAGTTCTAATCTAATACTTACCTATAATATTTTGATATTCGCGCTTAGAGCACTGCGAAGACCAATTAATTATTAATCCAAGGATATTACCTAATACATTGGAATAAAATGTAATGCGTAGGTGCTGTTACTTCAAAACTTTTTATAATCGTTCTAAATCAAGTTTTAACAATTTACCTTTGTATACCGTATATAAATTGAACTTGTAAAAATTTAAAAAGATACAATAAATGTAAAGACATAATATCAGAATTAATGACCCGTCAGCTGATCTTTTAACTATCCCACACCATCAAATTACTAATTACCAAAAAATGGCCAAAATAGAAAAAGAGAACATTAATCCTGTTCTATTCATCGTTAGACTTGTTACAGCTCCACTGGTTTGTGGTAACAACACATACATAATTATGGTTAGATTGTGTTCAGTTTTGTGGTCGAACCTACTGCTAAGTGTTTCTGGAGTGCCGAGTGATTGATTTAGTGCAATAACATGTGTCCATTGTCCTCGCAGTCGAAGCTGAACTGTGAGGTGTTGTTCGAGGAGCGAGCGTTCGAGGTGCGCTGGGCAATCGCGGGCGAGAGCATCGTCATACAGCTCGTCGCTAAACTCAGTTCGTATTCCATTTAACTCACTACATATTATTTCAAGTGTGAACTTAATTATATTAAACGTGTTTTATATTTATAATTGTTGGCAAGTAAGGAAGCTTTCAATAGACTCAGCTGAGCAGTAGGTACTGTATTGTCTACAACGCCTCAGGGACATGGTTCATTTTCCAATTCAATAAATGTCTGTAATCGCTTCTCGTCGAGAGTTAAGTAAATTCTAAAAGTAAATCCTAAGTTCTGCACCTGCATTATAAAACCCCAGAGGATGTGGGTGTTTCATCATCCAGACCAGACATATTTCTTTATTCTCGAGAAATCAAGTGTATAGTACTTCTAGAGCTTACTGTAACTTGAAAAAACTAACATACCTAAAGACAACGCAATAGAAATGAAAAAATATTACTATCTAAGTAATGACCTAACCAAAAAGGCTATGTGTTTAATTTATATGCGATGGAAGTGGGAGCGAGAGATATACCAGCGAAATCTGTCTATAACTTGCCAAAAGACCTCAGCCTGTCGAGAACTGCAGTAAGTTCTATTTTAGAACTGGTATCTAAAGCTAAAATCTGGTTTGGCAGGGAGAGTATCGCGAGCAGTCAAGGTGAGTGCTGAGGTGCATATTAAGGGAGCCCCCTAAACCTACACTTGGGTCGTAAGTCCCGGGGCTGCTCGTGTTTTCCTCTCTCTGTCACACGATGGACCCGGCACCCGCACGGCGTATCCATGGAATGCTAAGATGTTTGTCTCTCTATACCCAAGAATTCATATTTTTGTCAGGAGTCAAAAAAGGAAGAATCCTTTCATAGAAATGAAATAAATTATTGCTTATTAATCTCAAAGTTTAGGGATTGAGGATGTGGTGTGTAAAAAGATCATAGATAAATATAATCTAAATATATTTTTGTAGAAGAAGCTCTAATACTACTCAGTTCAGTTTAAAAGAATCTATGTTCTGTAGTGGAAAGATGAATGCAACGGACGAAAGACAATCTTAAGTATCAGTATTAACTTGTAGTAATAATGTTCCAGAGAAAGGTGAATACATGTCTTTCGGTATATCGGGACACCCGAACATGTCCCAGATGGTGGGGGGCGACGTGGCCGTGGCCAGGGTGGACAGAAGCTCGCCGCAGGACTCTGCAGTCGACTACTACCTGGATGCGAAGAGCCAGTGCACCGGACACAGTGGAGCCTGCCCTGACAACAGACTCGCTGTGAGGAACAATGCTAATTCCTTACCGAAATTTAATGAATTGTAGTTTCTTTTATAATTTCTCCTTTTAACAAATAAGCTATGAATCTATTATAGTTGCGATCGGGAGGACCTGCAGCCTTTCTGAGCTCATGGATATCTTCACTGATAAGGCCAGTATGCGAGTCGCAACGAGATATATAATATACAGTAGTTATACTATAACAGATACACTCAGCTATATAGATGAGGACTGGTCTAGCTTGGAGGCTTAATGACTATTACATAAACACACAATGGGTAAAGTGAAGTTCTATTCTAGTTTCATTTCACGTGACTTAGTGACTGGCAGGCTTAAAATTGTCTTTTTTGCTAGGACATAAAGGAGATTCTATCGGCGAAATAGTCACCTGATAGGTTTGCATTTAATTGTTTAGTCTGTTTCTGTAATGTGCAGGACAACACGAACTCTATCCGGCCTCTGAACGCTGCGCTCGTCAACAGTTACTCCATAGTGACGTACCAGCGCACTTTGAAAGCGGCGGATGAACTCGACCTGCCCATATTCACTAACGCAAGCCAACCCATCATATGGGCCATCGGGCCGTTAAACTCTGAAAACGAGGTCTCCTATCATCCTTATTACACGAAGGTAAGCAATTTCAATCATTAACGTTTACAATATTCACCACACTACTCCAGACTCTTACAAACCGAGTGTTTTTTTGTAAATATATTAGGCTAATTCGTACACGAAAATTAATTCTATAAACTCCACTTAATCCTTAAAGAGATGGAGAGAGTAAAATTTTAGTACACTTTAATTATGAATATACTAAAACTTTGTGTATATATAAGGCAAAAGCGGAGAGTGAATAGTTTTTTAATAATCTGCAGACTATATAAACAAGTTCGATGAATTACTGAGCGGATAAAACAGATTAAAAGCTAAATTTCTGAAACTGGAACACTCTACAACTTTAATAATGTTGCTTAAGCAGAACATCTTACTATTTCACAAACAAGCTGGACGAAGTTATTTGCTTTATTCAATAATTTGTTATACAATTAAAGAAGAAATATTGAAGCAGAAATTATGATCCATATCTAGAAACTAATTGTTGAGTATTTTAAGTATTGATTGAATAATGACGAGCCTATATGTATGTCAACTTGTAAACTAATTTATTAATTTTGGTTATCTAAAATGGCTACAATCTCCTACAAGCAGTGGCTATTTTCTTTTTTTCCAACGTGTTTCGTTTTACATCTCATGCCGATTTAAAGATTATAAAGTAGACCATTCGAAATTCAAATAACATTAAATGTTGAATGTACATCTAATTGATGGGTGTTCTGTTTACTCTTTGAACCTTTTTGTTTAAGATAATTTAATAAGCACAAACTATTGAACTGATTTTAACTGATGTGTAAATCGATTTTATATCTATATGAATAACATCAAAGTGGTTTGTCGTTGGGCGCAATGTGCGTGCAATAGAATTTGATAATTGTTATACTCCTTAGATACTTGGCCATTATCTAAAAAAAGGATTATCACAATATATTCATTTAATAAAAAGTAAAAAAAAACTACGACTTTTATAAACATTAGGTACAGCTAATCTGTTTAGGCTAAAAGGCGCTTATGACAATCATATGCACAATTATACATCACCTATCCTTTTTCCTTGTATCTGTCTATTTCTATCTACCCCCTACCTTTCACCGACGTCAGTTAGCCTTTGAAACTGCAACGGCGAACACATAGTGACTGCGCTATATACTAAATATAATAAACTTTATTCGAAAAAATTTGAATAATTATCGTGCATGGTGCGTGTTGAGACAGGAGTGAACACAAGAGGAGACCTCCAAAAGGCGTGAAAGTTGTTGTTCGGTGAGTCCCTATTTTCTCCTTTTCGTGAATTTCATTATTGCGTGTTATTGTGCATATGTTGTGATCGACCAGGGAAAGTGGCCCCCAACCAACAATCCGGCTAGTTTTTAAGAACGAAATTGTACCAGCGCTTACATAGTCCTTAATATAATGATCCCACTATGCAATCCGCTCTCGTGTCATACACCACATAATTTCATACATCCTTTAAAACTAGTTAACCTCAGCGTTCTTTCTACAGGGTGATAAATTTATTGAGTTCGGTCGTCCACCGGTTTGGAACTGCCCCATGCCGGAAGAAGATGAAGAGCATTCCATGCTGCCGGAACACAAACTACCAGCACAACGTCGCCCAGCACACCAAGATAGTGTAACTTGTTTCCTAATCAGATATTTATTATTGTCTTAGAGGACATTACCTCATTAGCTCAGTGGTTGTAAGCGCGACTGCTATGTTCGTGGTCCTGCGTTCGATTCCTAGGTCGAACAAAGTATTATTGGGGTTTGGCTTTGTAACAGATTAATGACAATAGGCTCGCCCCCCAGTACTTGGGACTTAAAATATATCCGGCGAACTGTAGATATACATTAGTACACTCTGCCTAACCCTTCGAAGATACATGCGTGATGGTATGTTTAAGTAGAATAGCATTTAGCGTACTGTTTGATATTATGTTTACTAAAGATGATGGGAGTGGTGGCTTTAAACGCGGCTACTCGACCAGGAGTAAGCACTTGGCGACAGATTTCTACCTCGATGATGTTAGTGAGACGAGCAACAGAAAATTATTTACTGTTTCATCATAAATATGATATATTACATACCTCATGCACTATGCTAATACTTCTTTTAACTTTACATTATAAAACTTATTATATATAGTACTAAGACAAATTAAAATCAATCAGCGAGTTATAGAAATTGGCTAATCTGGTCACCTTAAGGAAATAAATGTATTGGAAGAACTAACGTTTATATAGAACTCATATTATTAACGTATGCAAATACCGGTAGATGAAACAATAACTAAGAAAAGGAAAAGAACTAAACTAGGTGATGTGAATGCATGTAGCGTCCAATACTACGTATAATTATATAACATCTATGCTGAAGAGTGAGTCCTAATTGGTAACTTTATGATCGAACTAATGATGAATAAATTATGGTCTAAAAATAAAACTCCTTTTGCAGACTTCAGCGATAAAAGCTAACCCCGTGCCAACCCCTAAGCCGGTTCCAAAAGTAACCCCGTGGGAGATTCCCGCAATACAGTGCTATGAGCCGCCAGATGGCGTGTTCTACGCACAAATGGGACCCACTGGAGGCGAGCAAGGATATTCTGCTATTACTGGTGAGTCTTGTTGTAAGGTAGTCAAGGGACGGGTCATCATATAAGTTTCTACTGAAAATAACAATAAATAAATTACATGATTACATTTTGTATTACACAAAGTACCTTTTAATTGATTTAATAAAAACTGTGGAGTTGCGGCACTCCTAGCATATTTATTTCTTAAAGGATCGTTAAATACCTGAGAAACGGCTATAATAATTGGCATGGGTTACTTGATAATAACTTATAGGTCACGTGGGTTGGGGCATATCCTGGTACATCAACGGACTTCTGATCCCGGAAATCAACGTAGTGCGCGGCAAGAAGTATACATTCGTGGTGGAGGGCGGCTCCAACCCTGACGAGCCAGCGCGGTACCATCCCTTCTACATCACGAACGATCATGTCGGAGGCTACCAACATAAGACTGACGAGGAGAAGAAGGTATATAGACAACGCTATTTCTATAAAAAGGGTTGAGATATGACAATGATTAACTTTTCTACAATAAGGTAACAGCTGTTGTTTACTACTGAGTTTCGCGTCAGGAGCGCCGCACAGAGGCCCAGAATTTGAGGTCCCCTACCGTAGAAATCAGAAGTCGAAATGTGAAAAAAAATGTCATTGGTAATAGTTTAATAGACTATGAGTTTAACATATTATGATATAGATGTTATTGAATTGCAGTATTTGTTTGATTTTACTCGTGACTATTAGAGCTCTTACAGCGAATCAAATGACACAGTAAACAACACACACCTATCGTTGCCACTTTACCCGATAGAGCATCGCGACTTTCCAAAAATTCGAATGTTCAAGTCCGTATGAAATATTGACAAAACATCCAATTTTATGGATGAGTTTAATTGTTCTTTACTTGTGTGGGGTCAATATGGTTATATCCATTAAATATAATAATATTTTAATTAATTATCATCAATCTTTCATTAAGACAAACACCACCAGCACCATATTATCACTTGCAGTTAATTATTTAATGCAAAATGGTATAAATTCATCTCATTCGATTTGTAGTACCCTTTTAAGGTTACGTCATGTCTGTGCAGAGTCCTAATGTAAGATAGTAAAATACAAAAATATATGTATAAAATAAAAATAAATATATTGGGGATATAAAATAAAATACCTAACTATTTTCGAATGTGAAAACTAGTATCAAAGAGTATCGTAATCACTGAAATCTAAATGCGAGTCTATCATCGATTCGATCGATCGATTTAGACTTTTGATTTCTAAGGTTTTGGACCACCGTGCATCGTCTTTGTCGTATAGAAGCGTTAGTCGTGCATTGTATTGCAGTCTTAGTTCAGTGGGTTAGTGGAAAGGTAAATATTTCAAACAGAGCTTATTGCCATTTCTGTCTATTTCCCGTTCTTCTCCCACCGTTTATTGTGATTAAATTAATTAAATTATATATACAAATCTCATATCAATCTCACAATTTACAGGGAATAGAAATCTACGCCGGAATTCGTCGTACTAGATCAGGAGAGTTACATCCAACCGGAATCGGTCGTCTTTGTAACTGGACTCCAGATAATAGTGGTCCAGAAGCTGGAGAATATCCGAGTTTCGGTGCTTACCAGCGCTCTTTGACTCTGGTGTGCGAGGAAGGAAACCCTGGAGTGGTCACGTGGACTCCTGATGAGAATACACCAGACACTGTTTACTATCAGGTTAGTGGACGACATGTAGGACGAGTGAAATGTTACGAATTCAAGGAAATTAAGTTTTTAGTAATGCTATGTGAAAGATTTCCAAAGCTAGCTTTAACTAACTTATTCATTTCAATTACATCTTGGATCATAAATATTGTACATTGGTATAAATATGTCGTATATTGATAAATATGCATAGTCATGTTTATATGTTGCTTTTACATAAAAATATTTCAAATAATTTGCAATGAGTCAAGTATTCATGACAAACTTGACTGAATATAACCGCTACTTTCACCTTATCATCTATAATTGATTCTTATTATAATGCTATTATAATTTAGAATTCAGTAGTAAATACAATCTATTGTGAAGTTATATTTACATTATAATATGTAATAGTATGCTCCTTATGGATGTATTTTATTATAAAACTCTTCATTTGTTGCTCAATCTGTGCGCTTACTGTATTCATCTTATTTACTTTAGAATTTATGTAAAATAGCTAAAGAGTAGTAGAAACTGGGCTAATTTTAAGTAAGGGAGCACCACCACTAGAACTACCCTTATTGTTTAGCGCAAAGCAAGAGTACCCACGTGATACTTTGTTTCGGCATCAAGTGTGTGGCTGGCAACAGGCACTACTACACGGACCACTCTACTCAGCTCTCCGAAACTAGTGACCTATTATTGCCAGACTTCAGTTATTAAAATCTTTACTTCTCTTTATATATTTATTATAATAAATGCCCTTGTACTGGTAAACTATGTAATATACTGTTGCATTGAGCGGTGTTATTATTTGGGGAATTTAGATAAACAAATTGAATTAGAACTAGATACTAAAAATAGTGCATAACGGAGAAACGATACTACAAGTGAACCCAAGTGCCGGTGCAAGGCGCGGCGGCCGCGTTCTATCTACGCGATATCTAGTTCTATTTCCCTGCAAAACTGTAGTGCACACGCGGTTAAAGTCTGATAGGTGTTCCTTTTTGAGAATTATTACGAATAGAGACCACTTATCATTAGGTCCACCTATGTGCCAGTTTCTACTACTACTTCATAGCATAAAAAATTAATATGGAAAACACTTTATTTATATATAAATCGACGGATGAAACTAAGGCCCTGTATCCATCTAAGGGACGTGATAGAAACGTGATTGAAACTTTTAAAAACTGGTTGAACATTCGTTGTGATAAAGGAATTGAATATATATCCTGATAGATTTCAAACGTTTTAAAAATGAAAAGAGAAACGTTTTATTATAATAGAAATATTCTAAATCGTCTTTTATTTTGAATTAAAACTGATTTTTTCACAACAAATTTTGTTTCACGCGTCGCTTTACTGCGCCACTAGTAGCACGTCAGGCCGTGTTACGTCACACCAACTGAATGGGCACTGCTCCATACAATTTCTTTGAATGTTGATGCTAGTGATAGGTTACATATCAGATCACATATCACGTTAATTAGTTGGACACAGGGTCTTACATAATTCATAAAGTTATACTATATACTGTACAGTATGCGTTAAGATTTACTTAGATCATTTTATTTACACCTTGTATGTACATAACCTACCATCTGTTTTCTGTTTCAGCCTTCCAAGCCTTCTACTTGCATGAGATATTTCGATTCTCTATATAAAATAACGGATGGTGACAGTTATTTGTATATTTAAACCATTTTCAGCTATTTTATGTACTTTTTCATGTTACAGTGTTACACTCATCGGCATCTCGGTTGGAAGATCAATGTGGTTGATGAATGTGACATCACAGAAGCTGAGGAGAGTCGGGTTGTAGAAACCATCGTTCTACCCGACGACCTCCAAAGCGAGGAATCTATACAGGTACATAGTAGACTCACGTCAGAAGGTAATTTTTTAAATCAACGCAAGAAAGTAGAAAAAATAATCAATACGAAAACAAATTATAACGATTTCAGTAGTTATAATGATGGCGAGCTTACCGGAGAAGTATACAGAGACAATAGGAATCCACTGTACAGGAACGGACAAGAGTATGAATTACCAATATCTAGAGTACAAATAAAGGAAGTCATTAAAGCAGTTGAGAACTTGGAAAACAAAATGAAAGATGAACTCAAACGAAATAACACACACTCGCTTCAAAGTGCACATCAGTACCAAGTGCATGAGGATGTCAAAGAGATGTTTGTACATGAACAACCTATAAGAGAGGATGATGAATATTTTGTCGAGGAAAGAGTTCCAGAAAATTATTTTCTTCCACCTAATCAAAAGCCTCTTACCTTACAGTCTGTTTTACGTCCAAATAATAATCATGGAAATATTAGACCACCATTCAGAACGCCAGTCCCACCAGAAATAAAAGTACACAGGCCACAACCAATCTATTCAAAAGTGAACGCAGTGTATCCTTTACCTATGCCAAATAATCATGGTCCTCACGGAATGAAAAAACCTCTCTCTCCAAATACATATCATAAATTTCCTAATAATAGACAATCACTTAACCGTCCACCGATGTCCGGAGTTCCGCCAATGAAATTAATGCCCTCACTACGTCCGAAGCCAGGTTTTATCCAAGTTTCGAAACAAGTACCCAAGAATGGCCCTGCACCTACGCTGCAAACTGCTATGTCTATCATAAACGATAATAACAAACAAAGCACGAATAATGCAATATCACCGACCCAAAGTCAAACCTTGAGTTTAGGTCAAACTGACTTAATAGCAAATCAAGTAGTCAAAAGTCAGATAATGCTCCCAGGTGTTAGTGATCCAATTGCACAGCATAGTATCAACGTCCCGCAAACATATTCAAAACCAGGACAAATTATATTGGGAAAACCCGTAGAAAATCCTGTACCTTTAGATCAACAAATGTTTCAAACTAAACCTCAAGTAATGCGAACGCCTCCGACACCATCACCTCATTTATTTCAATCATCAACTATGCGTATGAAACTTGAAAATGAATTATCGATATTAAATGATATAAAATCTTCGGATTTTATTGGAGAATCAATAGATTCTTCGACACTACAACCAGCTGTAAACACAGGCTTTAGACCGGAATCAATTGTAGTAGAAAGTGGGTTCAAACCAATAATTAGAGAACCGTTAATGGCTGGCGAAGACAAAATAGCAGATTTCCAAGACAATTCTAATAGAAGAGAAGATATTGATATTGAAGAAGATTATGAAGGAGCTCATCAATATGTTCCAAATAACGCTGTTTCTAGTGACAAAATTACAGAAACATTCGAGCCTATGTTTATACCTTCTCCACCAGATCACCTATTACCTACCAACGATAGAACGAAAGAGGTGTTTCCAAGCAACCATGCGAAAGAAGACCGACCGCATCCAATTTATGTAAAAACAGAAGAAGAACGGAACGCACTGTTTAGTAAAAAGAATATGGATAAGGATGTTCCCGTTGATATGATTATGGAGTCAGATCGCGTTAGTCCGCATTATTTACCTCCGAATCCAAAGCTATCCAAAGAACATTCTCAAAAATTATTAATGAGTGGAGAGACCTTTACCAGTTATGACGGTAAAACCGTTTCTGCTGCAACCCTAACAAGCGTTCCCGATATAAATAAAACCACTACAAAGTTTTCTTCTAAACTTCCGGCTAGTTCTGAACTTTTATTAAAAACTCCTCAGTTTGGACCATTTAAAGGAGAAATTCCTCCCCCTGTTGCAGCTCATATAAGTAAGCATACAGTCATACAAACAAAGAATAAAAGTACAGATTTGCGCGATACAAGAACTACATATTTGAAATTAGTTAATATTCACAGGCCAGACAGGCCTGACGTAGGAGAATTAATGGCTGAGGGAAGCGAAAAACAAGAAGTTTCGACAAAAGTTGATGACCTTGAAGAGGAAGATTATGAAGAAGTTGACGAGGAAAATGATTCACATAGAAAAAAAAGGGATACTACGGGGGCATTTCAAAAAGGTGAAGTTACCGAGCAAAAACTTACAAACGGACACAGTTTGCCAATAAATCATATGGAAATTAACGTTGTGTCTTCGGCGACCGATACGGAGCAAAACTCGATGAAAATAGTATTATTAGTTTTATGCGTGAAGCTTCTCTAAATTATTATTGTCTAAATTATTTATTCGATTAAATTAGTCCTTGCCATTAAATGCATTTCGTGTTGTTGATATGATTGGAGGGGTTTTTAGGCTGTGGGGCATTCTTGCGTCTGTTCATAGAGCTGCTTCCTCTCTGGTAAAGTGGTAGCGATCTCTTGTCTGTTACCAGTTTCGCAAGCACGGTGCAATTCAATACTCCGATAGATTAAGAATTTTGTAAATATTTTTATATTATTATTTCATTAAAAATTAGTATTAAATTTTGTTATCTTTTTTATTTATACTTAAATCATCAAAAATGGATACCTAAATTAACTCTATGAAGAGTTTCAAACATTGCTTATTGTGAATAAAAGAACCTTGAAGTAAATGCACTAATACAAGTTTAATAGATTTACACTTACAGCTTAAATTAATTTCTTAACTTTCTTAGTTAGTCGTGTAAAATTAGCTAAAGCCTTTTCATGAGGATCATTTGAGTCGAGCAGTCGCAACGTCGAGTCCCAAGTACCGCCACTAAAATAAAAAGCACAGAGAGTACAATTTATATAAAAATCACCTATGAAGTGCGGTTTTTGGCAATATTTACAATAAGAAAAAAAACCGGCCAAGTGCGAGTCGGCCTCGTGCACCGAGAGTTCCGTAATTATAAAGCTACATTCACAAAAATAGTTAAGTAATATCGGCGTGCACAGAATTTAAAAAGCTAAAAATAATAATTTTAAAAGCTATTAACTTATCAAAAAACAGTACATTTTGGTTTTGAATCGTCGTCTTGTTCATTAAATATCGATATTGGTAATTCAATTACCGTAATTGAAACTTCAAATATCAATAAGCCATATATTGATTGATTTTATAGACATAACAATTAACAGATATTCGAAGTGGCCTTTCGACATTGATTTCAAAAGTGGTTATTGGTGGTGTACTGCCCCATTAGCCTAGTGGTCTGTAAACGTGACTGCTATGCTAGAGGTCTTGGGTTCGATTCCCAGATCGAGCAAAGTGTTATTAGGTTTTTTCTATGAAATTCTTAGTAGCAGATCGGAGTTTGGCTTTGTGGCTGATTAATTGCAATAGGCTTGCCCTCTATTACATGGCACCTAAAAACATACCCGGAAACATATCGGAATCGTGGGTGTACATTACTACACATCTGCCTAACACTTCGGGGAATACAGGCACGATGGTATGTTAATTCCGATGTGAATACCTATCGGCGCGTTTGTTTGATGTTCTGTATTTGCAAAATGAAATAATAGCAATAAAAAGAAGGTGGTATAAGTATACGGATCTACACAAATAAATACATTTCGGGAATATTTTACTATGTATATTAAATGTACACGTCAATCTATGTCTTTCCCTTTGGTTTGTATTAATTGCAAATCCGGTGCAAAACAACCTTTCACGATCACTTATTTGTTTTTCACCGAAATATAATTCTGAAAACATATAATTTTTTATTTTATCTATCAAGACACGCGGTAATGTGTCCGCCAAGTTCGAAACATGCGACACCGGCCAGTCTGTACATGAACCATTGCGAGCTACTTTCGACCCCTCCATAAGTCAAAAGCTATTAGACCTGCAAATTTTGGACGTTTAATATGCCACCTTTGAAATCCCAGTTTGGCCGACGCGGGGATTCGAACCCAGGACTTCGACAAAATCAGTCGCGCTTACTACCGCTAGGCTAACGAGGTACGTATTTAAATATGCTTTTTTAAAACTAATTTGAATCTATGCTCGCAGTTTTTTCACAAATAATATAATACAACTTATCGAAATATACTTTATCTCCGTAATCGAACAAAATCTGAATACCGTTGTTATTAAATAATATGAATTTATCTTTCGATGTATTTTAAGCTTTTTAAGTAATATTGTATGCCAGTATAAATGGTTTAAACCTATATTAAATTATTATTATATTAATACTTATTTATTGACGGCCTTTTTTGTTTGCTCACCAAAGGATGGCGTCGTACCAAAAATGAACATTAAATACAGCTATAAATGTTTAACTATTCACCAATAGACGGCGTTGTGCAGTTTTTCAAATTAATGAACTTCAAACAAAAACATAAATGGGGCCAAGTTCGGGAGAGTCGACATTCGGAGTAATCGTTATCACGTTGAATATGCGTTCTTTAATGAATTTACAAAATAATATTTTTTTACTTTGTGTCAAGTTGTACGAACTAGATAAGCAGGTATATTATATAAAATTATCTATGATACTACTAATGATCCCAATTACAACCGACAGATGGTGCTGATTTATAATCAAAGATTTCAGATAACAATATCTATATTTTTTTATCATTTTTTTCTCTTTATCTAAGAGGCTTTTACAGTCGGTGTATGTCAGCCCCATCGGGACATACTCAAATTCAACAAAATTACATACATTTTTACAGAAATTCAAACTTTTAACTAAATAAAAGTACTACATACTTTTATCACTTTTACTATAACTGTTAATAATAGATTTCCACAGCATACCAACCGAACTAGAAGTAGGTTGCGCTGGTATACTGTGGAAAATACCCACATGTAAACAATATAACCCTAAATATAAATTAAACGACTTCTGTTTATTTCAAATCTAACACATTCCACTGGCAAGTGTTGACAATCTATTTTTTATGATGTAAATACAGATTTACAGTTTTCGGATATTTTCCTTTACTTGTACCACAAGACACCACTTCTTGAGAAATTTCATGATTGTAGGTCAACTGAAACTTCCCTTTCAAATTTTAATAAAATAAGACATAAACAGCCGTATATTCTTATTGCGTTAATTTAGAAATTTGATTTTTTCTCAGCTTCAAGGAATTGCAGATCTGAGTTTTGAATATTAATTTCAACTTGATACTTCCACGCACTCTTGAGGAAAAGGACTTCACAGACAGACAATCTACGAAGTGATCCTACAAGGGTTCCTTTTTTCCTTTTGAAGTAAGGAACCCTAAAAAGCATATTATAAGTGTCAAATTATGTTTTTTTTTTATCGTAATGTTTTAAGATTCGACAAAGGTTGGGTACAATTGATTTCTATAAAACTCACTGTTTATTATTTTGAAGTGTAGCAAGCGAAGTGAGCGTCAGCCCGGCTCGGTCCTTAACATGTATGTCGCTTCCTCGTCGTATTAATTCTTCAATTATATCAGTATTCGCTTGTTGACAAACTGTAATTAAATAATATATATTGTGTAACATAATTTATTCTGATTAATTATGAAGCTAATTGTTTTAATAGTTTCATACTATACTTATATTTACAGATAAAAGAAAAATTTTGGGCGTTAATTACTATCGACAGAAAGATGTTTAATTATTTAATGTCGGCATTTTTTTTTAATATTACAAACTAGCTATGCCCGTAGATTCGCTCATGTGGACTACAGAATTCCGGCGCGAATCTTGTTCCCGGCTATTTTAAATGAGAAAATGCTTATAGTGGCTGTTTCTTAGAAGATAGATGTATTCTCTTCCTGATTATTTGTAAGTCTTTTTAATGCCTACAATTAAATAGTACATTAATTTGCTATTTTTTATGGTTTAATCAGCATAAGCCATTTAAGCACCCGAATTCATTCACCATGCCCTGTTTTTTTTTATTTGTGCAGAACCCTAATTCTTTTTCTGAAATAAAAGTAGCCTAAGTTACTCCCTATGTCATCAGGTATCTATCAAATCGGTCCAACCGTTTCGGAGATTACCCGGAACAAACAGACAAACAAAAATTGAAAAAATTGGTTTTTGTTATAGATATTGTATTATATATATACTTTCATATGCATTTAGTAAAAAGCTGTTATGTTGACATTACAAACAGATACTTCAATTTTATTAATTGTATAAATATGAAATATCTTTAGTACCAGCTCTAAAAAGCGGCGTCCATCCGTTATTATCCTTGGCAGCTATATCTCCTCCTCGATCTAGCACAAACTTAATCATGTCCAAACTACGGGAGTCTACTGCGTAGTGCTCAACGCGAAGACCATTCCAGTCACAATCCTAAAAGATTACAGTTGAAATCTATACCTATAGGTATTACCTTCTATCCATATCCATACATAGTATAAAATGAAGCCGCTTCCCGCTGTCTGTCTCTCACTATGAACGCTTAGATCTTTTAAACTACGCAACGGATTTCAGTGCGGTTTTCACTAACATTTAGAGATTTTTTTTTACGGGCGGTTTATATTAGGTCCTTACATATGAAATTGGCGTTTTGTACGGGAGGAACATAAAGTCAATTTTTTTTTTTTTGTAAAATATATATAATTAATCAAAGTAAGCACCGTTGTTATCGTGCACTTTTGCCATCTCATAGGTAGTTCATTGATCCCTTTACTAAAAAAACCATGGGGCGAGAATTAATAAACTCTTTGAAGGTGGTTTGGACTGCCGCATTGGAGTTGAATTTTTTTCCTTGTAAGAAGTTGTCCAAATTCCGGAAAAAATGGTAATCTGTTGGAGCAAGGTCCGGGGAGTACGGTGGATGTCGCAGACATTCCAATTGTAGCACACCTAACTTAGTTGTTATTTGTTGTGCAGTGTATGGTATTGCGTTGTCGTGAAGCAGCAGTGGCCTAGAGCGATTGACCAATCTCGGTTGTTTAGCAGCTAGTTCTTCCTTCATGGTTTGCAGTCACTGACAATAGATATCTGCCGTAATCGTTTGGCCAGATTTTGGAAAGCTGTAGTGAACGACACCGGCGCTAGACCACCAAACACTCACAAGTAACTTTTTCTGAGTCAATCTTCGTTTAGGGCAGGATTTGGCTGGGTCTCCAGGGTTCAACCATTGCGACAAGCGCTTCCGATTATCGTACAGTATTCACTTTTCATCACAAGTAACAAACCAATTTAAAATCCCTACATTATTGTGTCGGTTGAGCAAAGTAACACAGCAGTCGACGCGTGTTTGCAAGTTCGGTTCACTCAATTCATGAGATACCCATCGTTCAAGTTTTTTACTTTCCCGATTTGCTTCAAGTGGATTAATACAATTTTATCACTTACCCCGAAGCCTGCAGCTATCTCTGAAGTGCTTTGTGATGGATTCGCTTCCACAATAGCCTTTAATTCTTCATTTTCCACTTTGGTCTCCGGTCGTCCACGAGGTTGGTTCTGAAGGTCGAAATTTCCAGAACGAAAACGTTGAAACCAAAACGTACCGTGCTTTCTTTTGCGACACCAGCGCCGTACACATCATTAATCCTTCGAGCTTTTCTGCAGCACTGGTGCCACGGTAGAACTCGTACTCGTAAATATACCAATATTTTATGTTTTCCATTGAGCGGTAATAAGCGACACCAAAGAAAAAAATAATGAGGAAAAAACAAATGAATGACTGTTTTCAAAACTCAAATGCACCAGCTAAATGAATTTATAAATTTGAATTTGGAATTCTTAACCAAAGAGGAGATATTTCAGATCAAAGTAGTCATTACGACGAAACGCTAATTTCATATGTAAGGACCTAATATTATATATACAATACATTAAATAAAGTCGTTGTATAGTAGAGAAAATTTCATTATTTTTAATCAAGTCGTGAAAAAATGATCAGATCTCATTATTTAATTCAGATCTGCCTGAAATAAGATAAACTAAGGTATACAAACCGGATACTAAAATACTTTCTGAATTTAATCATTTGTAATTTTTAATACATAGCTTAAAACGGATACAAGAATACGGAGAAAATTAACCGAGTTCCTTTTGATGAAACAAAGAATTGTAATATGATAAAGGTCATTATAGAATTATAATATTTGTATTTTGATCTTAGTAATGTATACGAGTACCAGGCTGTTTGCTCCTTTTTCGAATAGAAACTCGGTGACACTGATGTTTCCCGATAGAACAGCAAGGTGCAAGGGTGTTTGTCCACTTGTCGAAGTTTCATTTACATTTGCACCGAACGAAACTAGAAATCTCACCATATTTATATTGCCTGTAATAACAAAAATAATTTTTATGGGCAACATTATTATTTAAACTATGAATAAGTATTATTTTGTAAAATTCACATATCGTATTCGATATATGTAGATTAATCTTACTTCATCTGGTATCATAAAATGTAAAATCAATAGATACTTTCACTTAATATATCTGATACACATAAAAATGTTACATACAGACTTCATTAAAGGTGAGTGCGAACCTTTACTGGTGCGGAACATTACAAACTGTGCTGTTAGTACATTTGCACTATCATGTCGCGCTACAAACTGTATAGTTTAGAAACCTTTCCTGACAGCAGTGGCCAGCGGTGTGAACCCGGTACTAGAGCTGACAGCACCTATTAAATCCTGTCGCTCTTCTAACATTCCTTGAACCTTAAACAAAATTAGCGTTTGATAAATAACCGAGAAAGCATTGAAACCGCCTCGATTGATGAATATTATGTTGCGGAATATGGAAATAAATATGAAACTTAAGATACTGTTATTTACAACAACTTACCTGTGGTGAGTAGGATTACCGCAAGAAGATATCAAGGTCGGTGATGCGCTAGTGATACCTTGGTGTTACAAGCATCCATATATCCATAGGTAATCGGTTACCATCAGGCGTCCCATAAGTTTGTTCGCCGCCTTAATTGTATTAAAAACTTACTTGTTTGATATATCCGCATCTAACGGCCATCGAGAAGCAGATAGCTGATGTTCCATCTGTGTCGGTATTGGTCCACGTCTCGTCAGACCAAAGAGACTCGATCCATTTCTGTTTGTCTCTGTAATGTAACAGATTGAAGAAATAAAGTTATTTTCAATAAGTGAAAAATAGTAAACAACTATTTATCTGAGTAATTTAATGTAGAAAATGACTTAATAATTCGTTACGTCAAACTTCAAACGAGTAGATGAGTGTGTACAATCGTTTTTAATAAACTGGTTTTACTCATATTTTTTAAGTTTTTACCTTCCAGTAGAATCCTTGTTAATTGCAGCGTAACTAAATGAATCGTTAGTATTATTTATTCTACTTGTTTCAATGTTGTCGAAAGTATTATGTTTATTATTAAATTTTGCATCTTCATCTGTTGATATGGACTGCATCTCTTCATGTTTTGTATTGATGTCAACAGTTACAACTTTATTTAGTTCTGTATCGGCGTCTAGTTTCTTGAATATATCATAAATCTCTGTTTCGTTTTTATATAATGCAATGGCTTTATCAGCTAAAAATGGTACAGCATTTGCCTTCAGAATTATTTTTATTCGAAATCGGTGCGGTTGTCTCGGAGCTAGGTTGATCTATCATTTTAGTTGTTTTACCGCCGCTGGGAAATATTAGTAATTTCTAAATAATGTATTCAAATTGAGATTTTTAATTAAATAGCGCTTAGTTATGGTTTTCTGTGTTAGGAAAGCAGTATTCCTACACAAATATTTGATAGTATATAGATATATTTTTATTTAGTATCCCAACAACAATAGAACTATGTAATTTCTGTTATTACAAAGGCACTTGAACAATGCCTCTGTAACGAACAAAAGTCAACAAACAAAATATTAAAATCAATACAAGCATATTATTGTGACCCTTACGGAATAATTTAGATAATCGATATCCGTAATACGGCTCGAGAGAGTTTCTGATTCGAAGTTCTGAATACAACTAAACAGTTCAGTACACACCTATATACCACAATCCATTTAGGAATTTTGTTATTTTTTTCCATAATATAAAGCAAGTCGTCTGCCAAGAAACTGAAGGGTTCCAACTGGTTCCAGCACATGGTGATAGAGCCTTTACTTCTGTTTACTACTTGGGGAGCTGACGGCTTCCAAATCTTGAATTTTTCTATTAGATACATCTGGAGATACATCTTTATAGGAGTGATCAAATAAATTATAAGTAAATAAGCAAATTAACTTTTAAATAGCTCGCGTAGACATGACGTCTGTTGTTGTTCAGGTCTAGATAAAGCGTAGTGGTTCAATTCCTGTATCTATCTCCGCGTCTAGATATTTGTGTTGAATTAGCTTGCATTAATTAGAAAGATCTAATTTATAAACTAGCTGTGCCCGTGGCTTCGCACACGTGAACTATAGATTGCCCGTGCGAATCTTGCTCACCCGCTCCCGGCTATTTTAAAGACAAAAATGCCTATTGTGGATGTTCCTTAAAAGATAGACGAACTTTTTGTACGTCTTTTTAAAGTTTACAGTTATGTACTACATTAATTTGCTGTATATCTTATGGTTTATTCGGCGTAAGCCATTTAAGCGTCCGAATTTATTTACCATGACCAGTTTTTTTTTAATTTCTACGGAACCGTAATTCTTTTTCTAAAATAAAAGTAGCCTAAGTTACTTCCTTTAACATCAACTATATATCAGTGAAAGTTCCATCAAAATTGGTTAAATCGTTTCGGAAACTATCCGAAACAAACAGACAGACAAAATTTAAAAAATGGGTTTTTTGTTATAGGTGTCGTATATACTTTCATATGCATTTAGTGAAAAGCTGTTATTTTGACATTACAAACAGACACTTCAATTTTATTAATTATTGTATATGGATATTGTGAAGTGCGAATATCCAAGTTGGTTCAAATTCCATAAATAATAACAATCATATTCATAATATTGTAAATGAAACTAAACATTAAATAAATTATACAATTTACGCAACAACTAGCATACATGAGAAGACGGATGAATGTTGAAGAAGCGAAAGATTTTTGCCAGGATCATAGCAAGTGGAAGGATGTGGTCTCTGCCTACCCCATTGGGGAAAGAGGCATAACTTATGTATTTATGTATGCATGTAATAATTCACTTTAGTGTGTGTTACTATTTATGAGAGTGTGTATAACAGAGACTAGCGCTCAGTATGGGCCCAGGTTAGTGTTGTGAGTGTGATAGAATCTGTGAATTTTGAATGACGAATATGTGTATGAATATCCTTAAATGTAAGAGTAGTTTAAGAGTTCAGTAAAAATACACTTATCATCACGGAAATGTTTCATAACTCTAGCCTTTAACGGTATAAAAATATCACAACTTAATTACCTGTTTATTTTACTTGAACGTTCAGCAGAGGTTTTGCACGTACGTAAACAAGAGAATCCTGTGACACAGACAGGTAACAGCCGACAGGGAAACAAATCAGACGTAAGTCTAGGGAGAGGTTTGATCGATGCACCCTCTCTTCACTGTTGCTCTTGACGACGCTTGTACACAACTACATGCATTATAGAATATTTGTTACTATATGAGTATAGAGAATTGTATGTTTTATATGTCTGTATGTGTGATAAAGTGCTAAAGATCTTCCGCGGCACCGCACCATGGCGCTGGGACCTTCTGGCTTCGTGTCGGCAGTTCCTATAAGATCGCAATAGCTCTGCAGTGTTTTCTGGTTTCCATAATTTTATCACATACTCAGAGTAAATAACACACTGAGTAATCTGAACACAAAAGTAAAATTATAAACTATATTTGAAATACTAGCTGTGCACGCGGATCCGCTGCATACGTTTATGTCTTAAACTCATATATTCATTTTTTTAAAGTTTTATTGAAAATAATTATATTTTACCAATTATTGAGGAATAACAAAATTTCATAAAAACCAGTCATTATGTTTATGAGTCAAATGTAGAGAAAGGGGGGGAAAGATACAGTAATATCCATAATCAGTGCTTTTATATAATAACTGAATATCTGCTACAAAATTTTGAAAAATACAAATAAAGTCAGAACTACAGGTTTAGTATTACGGAGGAGTCAATTTTTCTGAATTATCTGATTAATAATATATTGTATTATTATTAATAAATTTAAACGAGAAAACAAGAAAAAGTTAAACTTTATATTAGGGCAAGATGTTGCATGACACAGTGTTGTTACTGGTTTCTGTAGAGGTGTTGTAATTTAGAAATAAGACAAAATTAAATATAAAAAATAATAGTACTTTTCACTGTTTATAATTAACAATGATTTATAAATATGTCGATGATGGAGACATCAGGATATACTATCGGAAACACCAGGATTTTTTTTGATATCTTCAATACGGTGTCACTGATATTATGGACGTAATCAGAGTTAAATACGAGCACTTTAGGAATGCGTACGGTTCGATAATACAAGTGAGAATGATGTTTGTTTAATTGAGGTTGCTGCAAGTGTCCTCCAACCTCCCCTAAATAGCCATCGCAAGCGATGCATGTCTGATGTTATCCCTGTCCGTAGGTAAACTGTTATCTTATATTGAATGTCCTCATGATCCGACAAGGTCCAGTCTGAATAATCTCTTCACGTTTCGACTAAGTGAGTTGTCTCGAAAATTTTTGATTAATTATTAACGGTCTTCAGGATGCGATTCGGCTCCAACAAGAATCATTCTTCAAGATTGTCGTTTTATGCTTATACAGGTGAATTTTTAAGATAGAGCAATAAGGGTAGGTACCTTAACCTTAAGCTTAACCTTTGTAGCTACAAATGTACATGAAAAAAAAATACAGTTAGAAAGAAATTTGGCAGTTCACACAAAAACTTTTTTCGTGCCAATCGATCCTGTTTCTTTATCATTAATAAACTCTATGGGGCCAATTGAGGTTAGAGTACTAAAAAAGTCCGAAGTCATAAAAAACCATACATTTCCTGGGAAATCATCGTGGTTTCGAAATCTTTTGCAAGAAAGTATACTCTAAATTAGTTTTGTCCTTGATTAAATTTTTTATGATGTATAGTCTGGGCGCTATAAAGAAGCTATACTGGACTTTGGAGAAGGACTTAAGCTAACTTTTGCTTTGCAAATAAAACTTATAGGAGTGAATTAGGGGAAGAAAGTTTTATGAAGAACCTATCATGTTTCAAATTAGGGATATGAAGATTCATATTTATGCTTTTGAAATGAATTAAAGAGGATTTCGAATTTTACAAAAAAAAACCATCCCGCAAGACGGTACAATAAGAGATGATTTTTATTATTTTGGAAGTTTTTTTAGGAAGGTTAATGTGTTGGCATAGAATTAAAATACCATACACAGTGATAAATCCATCACCAATTTTATTCAGGTTTGTCGCGTTACGGGAGATCGGCCTGTGTATATGCAGTAAAAATGCGAGATGACAAGGATTGTGATCACCATACACATAATGATAAAATCATCTATGATTTTCTTTTGGTTTATCGTGTTACGGGATCTTTCGGTGTATATCCAATAATACGCAGACGACGTCGCGGGCATCAGCTAGTAAAATAATTAACATTATTTGTGTAAATTTTGCTGTGTGCTGCTTTTTGTGTGTGATTTTGCTAATTACTAACTTATTTGTGTAACAAATCCATCAAGAAAATTCATTATGTTTGTGGAAGCAATTTAGATTAATTAATCAGTGATTGATTAATTCCGAGGTCACGCCTCACCACTATATATATATATATATATATATATATTGTAATATACATGAAATCAAAGCATAACTATTATCTGTAATAACTATAACTTGAAGTTGTGTTGATTCGAATCGATTTAGTCCTGGGCTGTATCGCAGTCGCTCTAGCGCGGCAGTGTTGCTAAGCTGACTACCGGTACATCGAAGTGTTCAAGTGTTTGTATGAAAACGTCACTATCTCAGTCCGACTGCAGGATCAGATCACGTAAACTATCCTACTGCTGCTGGGAGTCCTAAACTGTTCACCGCTGCTCTAGAAGATGTTTTCAAGGTTTTAGCCAGGGAAGGGTTAGGTGTAGATATAAACGGCAATTAGGTATATTACCCAGCTGCGGTTTACCAACGACATAGTAGTCTTGGATGAGACCATGAAGGACCTCCGTACAATGCTCAATGACCTCAGTAAAGCCTCTGAACGAGTTGGTTTTATAATGAACATGGATAAGACGAAAGATTATGTCGCACGTACATGTAGCGCTAACTCCCACAAAAATCAAAGACTTTTGGACTTGGAATTCTTGATGATTATATTTACCGGGGACAAACTATACAGTTAGGTAGATTCAACTTCAAAAAAGAAGCCGATCGTCGAATCCAGACCTGCTGGGCAGCTTTTAGGAAGCTACGTAACGTCTTGTCTTCCAAGGTACTGCGGTGTCTCATGACTTTTCGTCTTCCGTCAGTGTTTGTTGACAGTGATTGCATAAGGTGCTGAGAAGTGGTCGCTAACTATGGGCCTCATAAGAAAGCTCAAGGTCACTCAAATGGCAATGGAGAGAGCATTGATCAGAGTTTCTATGCGTGATCGAATCAGAAATGAGGGGATTTGCAGAAAACCAAACTCACCGACAAAGCCTTAGGAATAGCTAGACTTTAGTGGCAATGGGCGGGACATGTACCTCGTAGAACGAATGGCCGATAAGGCTAAAGAGTTCTCGAGTGACAACCGGATACTAGAAGATACAGCGTGAGAAGACACGCTAGAAGGTGGTTCGACGACCTGGTAATGGTTGCGGGCAGCACAGGACCGGTCGTTGTGACGACGAGCTTTGGCGGAGGCATATGTGCAGCAGTAAACGTATTTCGGATGATATGATGTTAATGATAAAGTTGTGTTTACATCATTTTGATGTGTCCTTTAATTTGTTAATGATGTAAAAATAAGAAAAAAAATCATAAATATAGTATAACATTGAATTTTAAAATCGTTAAATGTTTAGTAGTGTTTTAGTAGACGACTTTAGATATATTATTTAAACACTAGCTATACTCGTAGCTTCGCTCACGTGGACTACAGAATACCCACAAGAATCTTGCTCCCCCGCTCCCGGCTATTTTAAAGACAAAAATGATTATTGTGGGTGTTCCTTAGAAGATAGATATATACTTTTCCTAACTTTTTTGTAGTTCTTTTTAATGCCTACAATTAAGTAGTGCTCTAATTTGCTATATCTCTAATGGTTTACTCAGCGTAAGCCATTTAAGCGCCCGAATTGATTCACTATGACCATTTTTTTTTATTTGTGCAAAATCCTGATTCTTTTTCTACAATAAAAGTAACCTAAGTACTCCCAATAAATTCAGCTATCTACCAGTAGAAGTCCCGTAAAAATCGGTACAATCGTTTCGGAGATTATCCAGAACAAACAGACAGACAAAAATAGTAAAAAAAATTTTTTTTTATAGGTATCGTATATACTTGCGAATGCATTTAGTAAAAAGCTGTTATTTTGACATTACAAACAGACACTTAATTTTTTTATTTGTATAGATGAGATAGTCTTTATGTAATGGAAAATTGGAAGTTGAGAATGTTGATCCAAACACCAATAGGTGTGTTCCGGTAGCTGCACTTGAGAGAATTTTTTCACTAAACTTAGCGTGTTACCATCTTGGGCCACATCGTCACTTAAGATCAGGTGAGATTGTGGCCACAACGGTAGACCTGTAACGATAAAAAGTAACGGGAATCAACGACGTGAACAATCTCTTAGACCCATAATTAAATTAATTTACTAGTACATGAATAATTGTGTTACAACTTTCGGAAAATCCATATAAATTTATAGAATTCTAACTTTCAAAGAGACATGCAGAGAAAATCAGCAAATTCAGCAAGCTGCTCTATCATAAACCATACTACTTGAATTTTCTTTTTAACTTTATTATCTGTACAAATGTTATTGAGATTAAACAAAACGCAAATGACCAAGAAACAATTTATATTCGGAATGCCTGCAAATTGGTGTGAACACTGTGAACGAAACGTTTCGCAGCAATGGCCGTCAGTGTTATCGATCGACGCAGCCAGTCGGCCAGTCGGCGCCCGGCATCTTACCGAGGCACACGCGTTCGTGTGTCCGTACCGTTCAGACTAACCTAACTGCTCGATTTCCATCGCTCCGCACGTCTTTACGGTAAGTCTTTATTATATTTTTCAATGAATAATAAAAACACCAGAGTACATTATTTTAAACTTTAATAGGTTTGAAATTTAAAGTTAAGTTCGCGGTTAGCAAATGTTTTTGTAAAGTACGTCACTTGTGTTTATTTCTTTTATAAACTGCAATGACGTTTGAGTGCGTAATGCGTTCTAATTACATAGTTTTGGTTATATGATGTCTGTAAGTTATTTAATGATTGTTTTAAAAGTTTCGAGTGACACAGAAACTTATTGAAGCAACAAAGTATATGTTTTAGCATGTTTTTTTTTTCGTGTAAACGGACGAGTTGTCTTTTTAAAATAATCGCGTATCACCGAAGAGGAATAATGTATATATTTCATTACATTTAATCACGTTAGTTAGTTTCCGTTTGATTCCCGCCTTATCACTGTCGGTTTTGCTAGAACAAGAATATTAAATTTTAAACCTGAAGCAAATGGGAAGGTCTATTTGAAATTTATTATAATTTAGTTAATTACTTACTTATGTAATTATTTGTTAATAATTGTCATGTAAAGAAAATTGGTCACATTATAAATATTATCTTATAATAAAAGATGATGTTTAAGAATGAGTAGACAGACATGGCGCTACAATTAGCCCAGCGCTGTAGCGCTGTGGTTACATAATATATTTTGACAGATTGTGACTCTGATAGCGTATTGGATAATGTTGCAGACTATCCATATTGAGGCTCTATACAGGAAGAACCATTTATATTTGTTTTTGCAACTCTCTAATTTCTATCACATACGTTAATCATTTCTTGTCGTTTGAAATCGCATAAAGGTATTATTAATCGGTTATAATATAAATTATTAGTAGCAATTTAGGTTAATTTTTAGTGGTTGCTTAGATCTATGTGTTGAAAGTTTATCGCCAAGCGTTTATTAAATCTCCTTTTAGACTTAGGCTTTTGAAACCTAATAAAGTATTAGTTGAGTGAACAGGTCTGCTGTGGCTGCGGCCGATTCTTGCATATGACGTGACACGAGATGTTCGAAAAACTTAAGTCCGACTGAAAAACAGCGTACAGCTTAAACCAATGTATCCGATGTACCGATTTAACGTCAGCGTTCTCTACATTACTTAGAAGAGCATTAGTTTGGGCAATGGTACCGTTTGTGGACATTACGTCGATCGATCTGAGTTGAACGAGCCTGAGCTTTAGGTGGAGGAAACCATTTTTATGAAAATAAATTATTCGTTAGGGCATTTCTTAATGTAAGCCTGGCTAGCTACCACCCTCAAGTCAAAAATCTGTCGGCAAACACTTATAGATGTGTTCCAGTTGCTACACCTGAGCCAGTCCCTTTAGGCTTAACGTGTTACCATCTTGAGACATGACGTCACTCAGTGTCAAGTGAGATTGTGGCCAAACGCTAAGCATAAAAAATAAATAAAAAGGGATTTTTAAAATTTACTCCTTAACGGATTTTCATTAAGAGGTTTAAAATTGAATGTTTCTTAAGATGTAACCACACGGCTAATCGGTTTAAAACAACTCCATATGAAAGACTTTTTAACTGTTATTATTTAAAAAGTTATAAGTTTTCCCTTCTCATAATATTGGGTCTTTCAAAAGAGGATTGGAGAAACATTTCAGCAGGCTTGCGTGACAACAACGACTGCTGATGAAATTAGTGTCACCGAGGGTCGTCGTTGTTTGTGATCTATACCCTACTTCCCTCATCAAGTACTGTACAGTAATTTTGTTGAGCTACTATACAATAAGATAAACACTGTCATTGTACGGTTTTTATTCAACTTACAACTTTAACTTCCCACAACGAGCCACAGAACTCGCTCCCAACCCTTACAATCATTAAATAATGTTGAAATAAATCGTTACGTCAAATATTTTTAGTGGAATGTTTATTATGTTGTACGTTCGTATATTTTAGAACCTCGTATTCAATATTATTGCATATTTAAGAATTTCTACACACTCAGTTTTCATTAGGATTATCAAGAGAGAGAGGAGAGTTTTGTTCCCTCAACTATATAACTAACCCTGTTGATTTAAGAGCAAAGTAACATTGCTTTTTAGTTCTATTATCTTCAACAAGGTATGATGAGAGTTATAATGAAAGTTTCAGAAAAAGCTTCAGATAACACTAATACGGATCGAGACAAACAAATGCGTGGCGCGGGCGCGGTCGCGGGCGCAGTGATACTAACGGAACCAACTAGTGTCCATCTTTTAATTATACAACAACAATTTTGCAGCTGCAGAGTTAGTTCATATTCAACTCTTTCGACAGTCACCGCTGTTGTTCAACTCGAATGTGATCAGAGTGTACCGTTCAGCCATCACTTCCAGATTTGCAGTAAAACTAAATCAAACGATGTTTATTCTTCTCGATTCTCTAAGTATATGTTTGAAAGAACACGAAATATTCTATCATATTAATTTGTAAGCGAAGAAATCTCAAAGCGGACCGGAGATACAAACTTTCCAAATGAACGGTAAAATGAGTTTTAAACGCAAGTGATAGGATAATCACAGCGACTATGATGAATCATTCAGGTCGTTTTGAATGGTCCTTATATAGAATCTAATGCAACAATCTGAATGATCTAAATATAGTTTGTAAGAGAAACTGAGAAATAAACTTCATATAGGTTGGAGACGTATTCAAATGGATGATCTATGTAGTGTTTCTCAAAGACTCATCTAAGTATATCTCGTGGAGCAAAACCGGCACTGATGTTGACACGGGCTAATGAATGCCACTCGCCTCTCTGTGAATTTTGTACATTTCCTTACAACTTATATTTAGACATTTTGATTCATTGTGGGAAAGATTTGAAGGTCGAGTTATTTGAGTTTAAGTTTCTTTAAAATATAGGTTAATTTATACAAATATGTAATACATATTCATGTATTGAAATCAAAATATTTCCGTATCTCGGTTTAACAAAATGTTTATACTACAGAACATGGAGCTTGTGAGCTAGTGAAGACGGCAGTTATCATGTTATTGAATCAACTGTCGGACAGATAACAGATAGAGATAGAGAGGTAGGGCACAGAGAAATTTCTTTAGAGACTTCTACGCTTACGACCAGGTGGGCCTATGCTTGTTTGCAACTTTTATTGTATATAAAAAAGATAACATTGAAGTTACCCTTGGTTTACTTACTGCTCGTAGTACAAATAGGTACTAAAAAAGACACTTAAGAAGTTACGACTAAAATTACTGGTACCTGATCTGATTTATCAATTGGATGTTAAGCGACAAGTGTCTACCACTTTAAACTTCCACCAATATATTTTCGTTCACAGTGAGCTAACCCACGTCCTTTAGTGCCTCATTCTAAGTATCTGCCAAGGTACCATCACCGATTAAAATTTTTTGATGAGTATTATCTTTTAGTGCACCTGCGCGAGTCGCGACTGCAGGCGGTTCAACATGTTTGTATTTGCGGTGATAGTTTCCGACTGATATCGGTCACATCGACGGTAAACGTTACAAAGTTTTCACTGTTGGTTCAGTTCTCGTTACTAAACGTTTTAATTGACGTAATTTAAAGCGAGCGCACTATCGAACCGGCACAAATTACAATAATTACTGGACTCTCTGGGGCGAACTAAAATAGATCTTAATTGTGTTTATCTGAGGACACATTTTATGTTGTATCGGACGTCTTAATGAAACGAAGTTTGCTTTCCTGAAGAACGGAGTTGGATGAGTGTTCTGAACCTTGGTGAACCTTGGGTCAACTTACACCTGTGGTTTTCTTTAATTAGTTTCACAAAATATGGGGCTTCAGGGCACCAGAGTGATCCCGATTAACTTTAGTCAAACTTAGATTGGTTAAAGTCCGTTAACATGAAACATTTTGGTTCTCACTCGATACCATTGTTATGGTGCTGGTTAAAAATGAACCTAATGAAAAAACAACACTTTTCTGAGTAGTATCTGGTGTCAAACACTTGAAAAGTCGGCATCCATGTTTACCAAATACTATGACGAAAACAATGTTTATAGATTTTAATTTTAAAATTTTGGGAATTGTTATAATAAATTGTAATTTTACGAAACTGTCACCAATACTACACATAATGAACAATCTAATAATTAATATTGCAGTCTGATGCCCGGAGCAGCAGTTAGAGGTACACGAGTGATTACGACACATTTTTTATATAAAAATATGTATGAAAACTACAAAAAGATTTCAGAATATTGTATGTTCGCATAGATAAATAAAATATGAACCAAAAAAAAATGTGGTTTCTCAAACAAATTTTGCGTGTAAAATAAATCTAATTTATCTAAACTCAAAAAACCCTTAAACTCGTTACTCTTGCACAACATCAGAAAGCAAACTAACTAAGACCTAGATTAGTTCTTCATAGTCTTTGCGAAAAGGTTTTATATATTCCTTATCTTAGAAAATCGAAATGAACAGAAACCTGTACCTTTTCTGCAATTGAGTCTATCAATATGGCCGTGGAGGGTTCATTCTATTATAGTTAAATAGTTTCATACGATTAATAACTGGTCTTCGCTGTGCCAATAATTAAGGGGGCGTTCAAGTATTACGTAACGCAATTTGCGGGGGAGGCATTACTTTTTTTTTTTTTCAATATAAATAAAAAGCTAGGCAATTAAAATTTCCCAAAACCGCAACCCTTTTCGTTTGTGTTTTATGAAGAATCCCTCGATTGTATTGTACGTCATTTCTATTTTGTTCTCCTAAGTTGGCAACCCTTTTCGTTTGTTTTACGAGGAATCCCTCGACTATATGGCTGTAGTCAGTGTTGTTAAAGTGAGTTCAAACCGTAATGTCCTCAAAACAGGGAGATTTGCATCATCAGCTGTTCTAAGCCTATAAAAGCTTTCATGCTGACTTGGGTGTCATGTAACGTTTTAGGAGGAGGAGGTAGGGACAGAAAAATGTTACGGCGCGTTACATATGGGGGTAGAGCTCAAAGATCTTTAAAAAATTTCGTTACATAATACTTGAGTGCCCCCTAATCTATGGGTACAGAAGAGTTTCGTTAACCTATGTAAGTTTTAAAGTGATCTTGGAACTCCATATTTCTAATATGCGTTTAGAATCGCAATTGGTTCCGTTTCATAAAGGGGTAGGAGGAAAGGAGATAGTAGATAGTTTAGCCAAGGGAGCTTTTAATTGAGGGTTCAGTGATAAGTATTCCACCCTATTATTCAGGAGTTTTATTTGAATGTAAGAGAAAATGTTGTGATATTTGGAAAAAATATTATGATCAAATTTCAAAAGAGAAAGGGATTTGGTACCGAATAATACAATGTCAGCCTTCTCCTGTACCTTAGTTCGTTCTTAGAAGCCAATATGGATATAACCTCTATTGTTAAGGCTTTTAAGTTAAGGTCTGGACACATTTCATAAAGAATATATGAATATCTTACTAAAATAGTTGACTCACCATTTTGTAACCAGTGTGGCAAGATTGACGATATCCATCATTTTTTAATGGAGTGTTCCAGAAATAATAATCATAGGATATTTTCAATCAATAAGAGTAAAATTAATGTCTGGGAGGTGGGTGTGTATCACAGCATCCTGGCAGAACCGACATCACATGATTGTTGTTGTGTGATGCTTATTTTGTATGTAGTTGTTATAGGTATAAGTTATGACGGAACTGGCATATCCCTAGGCCTAGCGATACAAGTTCTTAAATATAATTAGGATTATAATAAAAATATTATATAATGTGAACAACGGTTATGATAAGTTTAAGAGGAAATTTTAAGAAGCAAATGTAAGAGATGTTCTAAATAGTCTTTGTAATTCTTGAATACAGTGTACATGACGATTATCGAGATGGCTGTCTGTCTCCGTATCGAACTTGCAAACTGGATGTGTCTGCGAACTGCTGCAAAAGGCTTTTAGCTTACGTTAACCTTTTTTGATGACAATATTAAAATGCAGATTTTTTTATCTTAGCACAGCAAATAGACGGTCTGTACCTAATGGTACAGGTGTTTACAATTCATCATCAGTCGCTGCTGTCAAGCCGGCCTGCTCAGATGTCTCTTCACGTTATGCTTGAATGACTCCATGATATAGCAAGGTGGGAATATACTGGTCCGGGAGACAGTACCGCAGGTTCATAGCATGGCAAAGATATGATGAAGATAACTTTTTTGGCATGATGGAAATCGTGTGGAACCATTTTCCCGTCAATTTATTCTCTCCTTCTTACGACATCGGGTTGTTTAAGAGTAACGTGAAGAGATATTTATGCAGGACAGCGGTGACCGCTGATATATTATCGATGTCTCGGTTGGTGACCATTGTTTAGATTGTGCTGTGTGCATCATCACCAGGGATCGTCAATGTGCTCAGCTTTTATTAAAAAAAAAACCCTACTATATAAATCTTAACTTACTCTTAATCATACAACTTAACCATAATTAACGTTTATCTATACTATTAATAAAATTGAAGTGTCTGTTTGTAATGTCAAAATAACACCTTTTTACTAAATGCATATGAAAGTATATACAACACTTATAACAAAAAGCCTATTTTTTTTATTTTTGTCTGTCTGTTTGTTCCGGGTAATCTCCGAAACGGTGGGACCGATTTACACGGGACTTTCACTGATAGATAGCTGATGATATATGGAGTAACCTAGGCTATTTTTAGTTTAGAAAAAAAAACAATTCCGCACAAATAAAAAAATTGTTCATGGTGAATCAATTCGGGCCTTTAAATGGTTTATGCTGAATAAACCATAAGAAATATAGCAAATTAATATACTACATAATTATAGGCATTAAAAAGACCTACAAAAAAGTCCGGGAGAGTATTCATCTATCTTCTAAGCAACACCCACAATAAGCATTATTGTCTTTAAAATAGCCGGGAGCGGGGGAGCAAGATTCGCGCGGGCATCCTGTAGTCCACGTGAGCGAAGCCACGGGCACAGCTAGTTTCTAATGTATTAATTACGTATTTCACTTTCAATTTCAAAATAGCTAGCTATAATAATATAATATAAAGCATATAAATAATATAATAAGCTAACTTTCTCTTGTCTGGTTTTCATTTTTATCTCTTACCAAAAAGAGATAAAGTTGATTCCAATTTTAGTTAAAAAAAGAGTCCAGCGCGATTGCAACACTAAATTAAACTACAACCAACTGAATTCTGACTTTCTAGAGCGGTGCAGGCAGCGCAATTAGTTATGATTAATAGGGGACTAATGTTTTTTGGCAGTCGTACTAGTTTAGCTAGTTAGGCTTTCGTGGGTTTCAAAGTTCCTAATTTCAATGTGTATAATGTATATTTGTTAGCCGACTTCAAAAAGACTCAATTCGAATGTATATTTTTTTTTAATGGATGTTCAGCCGTAACTTCGTTGTTTATAAACCGATTTGGATGATTTTTTTTTTGTTGGATAGGGGATACCTCCAAATTTGTTCCATTTTAAATTCATTGGTGTGTTGGACCTTCGAATATGTATACAATAGGGAACACTTCCAAATCATTGCAGTTGGTAATCTTTTTTGTTAAAAAATTTCTTGTTAAATTTTATACATTATTTTGTAGCCTGGTTGGTTTATCACTTTAAGTATTTACTCACCATAAAAGTTATACAATTAAATAAGTAATATTCTAAAGTTCTTTTGTTTTATATCTTTAGTTCGCGAATGTGTTTCAAATATTAAATAAATTTCTAAACAAACTCTCATTTTAAATGTAAATAAAACAGGTGAGGGAATTTGTCCACCTTCAGTACACGTGACTACGCATCTGTCACCGAGCTGGAGGCTTGAAACTATCATTACGGTGTACCCAATATCATGTCGAGGACGCGGACGCGGTCGTGGACGCTCTCCAGCTGTGTCGTGATTTCGTTATTTTTTGTTGTAGCGAGTATTTTTTACTCATAAACCTAGTTACCAGCATCAGGTAGCTACGTCTTCGGATATATTCTTAATATTCAGTTTTTATGTAGTTTGTTGTTTTTACAATTTTTACAACGCTTACATTATTAACAAAACTTATGCTGAAGTGAAATAAACCTTACTTAAAACCGGTAGAGTTACTACTTAAGTTTGTGAAGAAAAGTTGTTTACGCTGAAAAGAGAAAGGCGCGCGGTGAACTACCTAACGGAATATCAGTCGTACAGTATCGTAGTGGTGCTTGATGTTGTGAATCCATATTTGTTGTACAATAATGTTATGTATATTGATGTGGAAAGCAGCGTTTGTCATGTCTAGTTATTGTTCATTCTGTAGCAGTATTAATATATTAACAACATAATTATAATGAGTTCTATTGAACTGAGAACTATCATTAACTTCATTTCGTCACTCGGTAATAATAGAGTGCTTCGAATAAACTTAATAATAATGAATGAAAATGTTATTTTTACAATTTAATATAGGCATATAATTTAGGTGTGCCCGCGGCTCCGTACGCGTCTATTACGCACCAATTATTATCGTTTCGTAGTTTTATTTTTACTTATAAGACAATTTATGTAACTTGTTAATTAATGAATGACGTCAATACACTTCCCGTGTACAACATTTGATCAAAACCGATTGAGGATTAAATTTTATTCTATGATTTCTGTAAGTATTATTGACGATTATTGTACATCAATTGTGAAATAACATATACTTCCTATCTACCAAATTTCATTAAAAATAGTGTAACTTTTTTGAGTTCAGCTTGGACAAACAGACGAATAAATAATTTTTAATGACGTATTCGTAATCAGTGTTCTTTGAATAGAAGTTTAAGGAGATTTGTAAAAATAGTACAGACAGAACTACATATTTATTAATATAAATAGTTATAATAATAAAGTCGTAAAATCGTCTGCCCGTTGATAATTTATCAAATTAGTCAATTTCAATATGCATTAGTACGTTATGTGAGAATTCATGTTTTAACATTTAGTGGATCGTGATAATAAATAAAGTTCCAAAAATGACTGATTACCCTTTTAATAAATTCTTAGATCTTTAAGCTGGTGCTTTTTAATAATACTATCTGGTACAGTTTGTTCCATTGCTTATTGTCGTTGAACTAGTAGTTCTTATGATCATTTCTACACAAGTATACATCTGTGTTTATTGTGTGTGGAATAATGTATAATTATGTAGTCTTTACTAACGATACATTTTAAACTGTAATGTATATCTTAAGTTATGATTTCTATTATTAGTAGGATTCCAATTTGGATATCTCTTTCAATAACTTCTGTCTCATTACAGATACCTATACGGTAGAGAAACTATTTAACTAATGTTTACCTCCTATAGAGCAAACTTTACGCCTTAGCCAATTACCTTTTCCACTGTCGATATAATCTTTACTTATAAATTGAAACAAAGTGGTACATATTTCCAAGAATTATGTAAGTGAAACCACGTAAAGCTCTTGTTTATTATGTAAGAAAGACAAAGTTGAAACCTGTTAAATTTTTTTTTTTTCAAGTTACTCACATGAAAAAGAACTAAGTTAAAAAAGTATACGAATATTGTACGAAAAAAAAGCATATAAACATATTCTACGTAAAACCCGTATATAAAGGAATCCGGGCAACATATTCGTGTGAAGTATCACCGGGGAGGTAATCCGCCGGAGATGGGAAACACCGAAGCTTTCACCCAATCTAGATAAACGCGCGACTTCCCAAATTGTCAACCTAATACCCGTAAATATGGGCCGCGCTTTGTCGGCGCCGACTCTCTTTCACCGGCTTCTGTTCAGACCGGCTAGAGTTCATAACAAACAAAAAGTTCATCTACATACTAGCTATACTCTACGGCTGTAGGTGGATAAGTTAAACTGTTTATTAAAACAATCCGAAACAAAAGAAAGCCTTGTTCTTTGCAGTGATCTGTACACGAATCGTTTTTAGTAGTCATTTTATTTTATTTGAATATTTTAAGAAAACTTACAGCTAAGTATATAATTTAAGTTAGATGTATAAATTAATGAAGAACATTTACAAGTTCTCACATAATATGTATATTGTATATGAATAAAGAATAAAGTAGACGGAAGAACACAAAAATATTAGCAAAAGAAATTGGAATTTAGAAGAGCTTTCAACTTCTGTACAGTTGTATCAAATAAATCAACGTTTAAATCAATAACCAATTTATTCGTGCTGCTGCTCACTCGAATCAAATAGGAATTTTGTCTGTAAGTAGTCCTAACAATTGGATTATAAAATATGTTAGGGTTTCTAAAAGATACTGCTGATACGCGTAGGTTAATTTTAGTAATGGTCAGAGAAATCGCACGAGGAAAACTTATAATTGAAGTAACGCAGAAGCGTACTAGGACGCCTACATCACAAACATTTATGCGAGTTTGGTCTTTTCATGGAAGTTCTGAAACATTTTTTGTAAACATTAAAATATGTGATTACAACAATACTGTACCGCGTTAACATGTTTCTTACAAATTATATAATACGTATTATTATTGTTAAGTGTTATCACAGTTAAACAAATTGCCACGCCGCTCAAAAGAAAATCTTAATATATATTATATAAGTTATAATTTTCTATTTCCGAATAAAATACACAAAACATTCTGGACAGATTGCAGCCGAACTCGCGTTATATTAGGTCCTTACATATGAAATTAGCGTTTTGTCGTACTGACCACTTTGATCTGAAATATCTCCTCTTTGGTTAAGAATTCCAAATCCAAATTTATAAATTCAATTAGCGGGCACATTTGAGTTTTGAAAATAGTCATTCATTTGTTTTTTCCTCATTATATTTTTCTTTGGCGTCGCTTATTACCGCACAATGGAAAACATGAAATATCGGTATATTTACGAGTACGAGTTCTACCGTGGCACCAGTGCTGCAGAAACAGCTCGAAGGATTAATGATGTGTAAGGAGCTGGTGTCGCAAAAGAAATCACGGTACGTTTTTGGTTTCAACGTTTTCGTTCTGGAAATTTCGACCTTCAGAACCAACCCCGTGAACGGCCGGAGACAAAGTGGAAAATGAAGAATTAAAGGCTATTGTGGAAGCGGATCCGTCACAAAGAACTTCAGAGATAGCTGCAGGCTTCGGGGTAAGTGATAAAACTATATTAATCCATTTGAAGCAAATCGGGAAAGTAAAAAAAACATGAACGATGGATACCTCATGAATTGAGTGAATCGAACTTGCAAACACGCGTCGACTGATGTGTTACTTTGCTCAATCGACACAATAATTAAGAGATTTTAAATCGAATCATTACTTGTGATGAAAAGTGGATATTGTACGATAATCGGAATCGCTTGTCGCAATAGCTGGACCCAAGAGACCCAGGCAAATCCTACCCTAAACGAAAATTGACTCAGAAAAAGTTACTTGTGAGTGTTTGGTGGACTAGCGCCAGTGTTGTTCACCACAGCTTTCTAAAATTTGGCCAAACGATTACGGCAGATATCTATTGTCAGCGACTGCAAACCATGAAGGAAGAACTAGCTGCTAAACAACCGAGATTGGTCAATCGCTCTAGGCCACTGCTGCTTCACGACAACGCAAGACCACACACTGCACAACAAATAACAACGAAGTTAGATGAGCTACAATTGGAATGTCTGCGACATCCACCCTACTCCCCAGGACTTTGCTTCAACAGATTACCATTTTTTCCAGAATTTGGACAACTTCTTACAAGTAAAAAAATTTAATTCCGATACGGCAGTCCAAACAACTTTCAAAGAGTTTATTGATTCTCGTCCCCATGGTTTTTTTAGTAAAGGGATTAATTAACTACCTATGAGATGGCAAAATTGCATAGATAACAACGGTGCCAACGGTTTCAAAACTCACGTACGGAAGTGAAAGCTGGGTGTAGCAGAAAAATCATTAAAGTAAAATAAATGCGGTAAAAATGAAAGCGCTAAGAGGTATTTTAGGAGTGAAGTTGAGTGACAGTATAAGAAATAGTGTGATAAGAGAGCTTTGTGGTGTGAAAGAAGATATAGTCACACGGATTGAGAAAGGGATGCTTAGATGGTTTGGGCATGTTGAGAGGATGAATGAAAGAAGAACGACTAAACAAATTTATGATGCGAGTGTGAAAGGAATCGTTGGAAGAGGAAGGCCTAGACGAACATTTATCAATCAAATCGGAGACGTTCTGAAGAAAGGTAAGATCAAGATACTCTAAACCGACGAGCATGCATGAAAAGATTAATGAATGTCGAAGAAGCGAAAGAGGTATGCCAGGATCGTAGCAGGTGGAAGGACGTGGTCTCTGGCTACCCCGTTTGGAAATAGGCGTGATTTATATATGTGTATGTATTACTTTGATTAATTAAACATATTTTCAAAAAAAAATTGACTTTATATTCCTCCTGTACAAAACGCCAATTTCATATGTAAGGACCTAATATTAGATCGGGGAAAAAGTGTTTTCGCATAACGCAGGTATAAACTTGTAATAAAATGTCTTTGGCTGTATTATTTGTATCTGGCTGGTTTTGCAAACATTAAAAAGGTTATAACAAAAAAAAAAAAGAACAAACGTTGTTTCCCGCTATTTTTATTTTGTTTTTCTTTCTGTAAAAATGAGTGAATCTAATGAAGAAATTCGATACACTATAAAATATTATTACAAAAAAAGCAACTCAAGCAGCGAAAAAAAATTGTGGTATTTATGGACCTAATGCAGTGTCAGTAAGAGTAGCACAAAGTTGGTTCAAACGTTTTCAGTCCGGAAATGTTGATGTTAATTATGCACCTCGCTCTGATCGCCCAGTTACGAATGAAATGGACACCATTTTTGAAAAAGTGGAGCAAGATTGGCATATCAGTAGTTACGATGTAGCTGAAGAACTGGAAATTGCCCACAAAATAGTTTTAATCCATTTGAAGAAAGCTGTCTATACCAAAAAGCTCGATATTTGGGCGTCACACAAGCTTCATTGAAAGAAACGTAATGAACCGTGTACTCATTTGCGATTAATTATTGAGACGTAATGAAACCGAGCCGTTTTTGAAGAAATTGATAACTAGCGATGAAAAGTGGATCACGTACGACAAGAACGTGCGAAAAAGGTCGTGGTCTAAGGTCGGCCAGGCTTCACAGACTGTGGCTAAGCCTGGGCTAACTCAAAATAAGGTGATGCTATGTGTATGGTGGGACTGGAGGGGCATTGTTCATTATGAGCGTTTACCGCCCGGCAAAACCATCGATTCCGATATCTACTGCCAACAACTGATGAGATTAAAGGAAGCAGTTTAGAGAAAGCGGCAGGAACTGATCAACAGGAAGGGTGTTGTCTTTCATCACGATAAGGCTAGACCACACACATCTTTAGCCACTCAGCAAAAATTAAGAGAGTTTGGCTGGGAGGTGTTAGTGCATCCACCATGTAGCCCTGACAATGCACCTTTAGATTTTTACCTGTTTCGGTCTCTTCAGAATTCTTTAGGTTCTGTAAGGTTAACATCAATAGAGGACTGCCAAAACTATTTGTCGCGTTTTTTTAATCAGAAGTCCCAAAGTTCTACAGCAACGGGATCAAGTCTCTACCTACAAAATAGCAGAAACTCATCGAACAAAACGGCACATATATACTGTAAATAAATATAAATAAACTTTGAAAAAATGTCTTGAATTTTCATATAAAAATGCGAAGAAACTTTTCCCCGACCTAAATAAACATTTTGTTCAAATAAATTATTCATTGAAAGTCACATCGTATTGTTTATTGTTTGTCTGAGAGCACATTATATCGCTGTATGATTATCATTTGTCATGTTAATACCTGCCTCGCTTTCTCTTTCTCTCTCTCACTCACACGTAGGTACACACTCTCCGTGAAATGTGAAATGGATATCATTTGAAGTGAACTCGCTCGGCGCGGTGCGGTGCGGCTTATACACTCAACTAAACATTTTAATTAAATTTTCAAATACGTGTAGGTACGTCGCGTGTAGCGTATATTCATACTAATTTCATTACGGGGTAAGTGAACACGACGGTTACTGTGTTATTTTTTTAATTTAATGACTCTCGTAACCCCTGGGTTTGCTGTGAATAACTTATGAAATATTTAGCAAAATATTTCGTGTCAAAGTAATAAACTGTATGATGTATTTCGACAGCAATACTTAAGAGCAACTCTATTTTTTAGAGTTCCGTACCCCATATTAAACAAATGGAAACCTTAAAAGATTGCTTTAGTTTGTGTTTATTCCTGGCTTATTTTTTCGAAAACGCCTTGAGGTATAAAATTTTAATAATATTTTTAATACAAAGATCTATAACCATTGACCACAAACTGCTATATAAAAAAACAAAAAACAAGTTTCTAAGTTTCTATTTTCTACTGGCTGCTATTATAGTTCTCGGATATCTATAGGTACTCTTGGAATTAGTCAGAAATGGTAGGTTTCTGATTTACGTTATAGAATAAGTCCGACAATAATGTATTTCCGACTATAATTATTAACACGGGGTCAAGTTATAATATATGCTGTTCATTTCACGCACCAGAAATATTGGAGAATGTAGAGATATTTATGTAAAAACAAACATATACGGAACTCTCAGGGCGCCAAATTGTACTCGCTAATAATATAACTCGCAAAAATATATTTAAGTACCTATACCAGATATCCCTTTTATATTATTTATACATAATTTTACTAGAGGCATGGATACGTGTACTTATTAAGTATATATTGTTACGATCAGACTAAAAATAAAAAAATATTATTTTGAAATCTCTGGACTCGTCTAGAAAGTACTTGAAACATCGGTTGTCACAGATTCGAGGAAGCATTGTTTTTATGCACATATACAAAGACCTTACCGCTTGAATTGCATCAACAATGATCTAAAAATAGATTGTTCTCCTTATTTTAAAAACGATGACTCATGTTGTTTAAAACCTTTTTTACGAGATCAAGAACCTTCTAGTGCTTTCGTGATCATCTTATTTGACTATATTAGTGAACCGTATCAACCCAAGCCAGTTCTGTATTTACAAACGAGGTGAAAATAACATGCAATATAAAAGAAAAAAAACTAAAAGTGGAGGACCATAGAAGAAGAAACTGTAAATACGTCAAGACAACATTTCAAGAAGCTATTTGTGAGTTTGCTTCAATCAATTGGTATTTTACTGGCCACGATTGTATGCGCGTATTATATTAAAAATTACTTGTAGAGAACAGGTGGAGTCACAAACAAAAGTTCGTGATTTAATACAATAAATCTCGATTGATTACGATCGTAATAAATTTGGCTGACAGTTTCGATCAGTTGGCCTTGCGAGGTTTCATTGCAGCTCTATAAGCACTTCATTAAGTCTAAGGAAACGTACTCGCTTTAGAATGAAGGTTCGTTTCAGACTCGCCTGACGCCCAATAAATACTAGACTCTGACGTCAGTGACGTATATACATGCAGAGGGGGCTGCATGACAGAATTGCGTGGGCTATCAAGAGAGAACTTTTCACTTTTATGTTGATTTCACGAAGGCATCTGCGCTATTTCTACACGAATGATTAGTGATACCGATTAGTCTGTGTTTTAGAGAAAATTTAACAACTTTCACATTATTCCTTAAAAACTTTTCCGTTCTTTTGTGATCTATTATACACCGTCTGGTCCTTGAACGAGGTATAATTGAAAAAAATGACTGCAGCATTCACATACGAATATGGCTTTTTAAACAACTTTTGCGTTAAAAATTATTTTAATGTTCAATTTTATTTCAGGTTAATAATGCTAATTATGTGTTGCATTTCATATTGTGGGTATTTCACATAAGTTATGTTATTGAATTAGCAATAAGTAGTTTAGTGAAGCCTTCTTTACTACCCTCTCCTACTAGTCTAATATATCCAAATATAATTGTAGTAAGTAAGGAATATTACCACTAAATATTATTTCAATTAAACATGAATCTAACAAATGTGTAAAAACGTACATTAAATAAACAATCCAAAATTAAAAGAAATAACCATTATTTAATCGGTTGCATCATGTATGACTCTACACAAACTATTTGCTAACTGAATTGTATACGATACGAGTGATAAAGTTATGGTCCTATATTTGGTCCTAATCTAAAAAATTAAATAACACGAAACCGTCATGAACAATAATTACAAGATGTACTGGCCGTGGATTAGCACAGGGAGATCCTTTATCACCACTACTTTTTAATATCATAACAATAAATCTAAGCAAGGCGATAGGTAATGTGTTCATCTCACAGTATGCTGATGATTTTGTATTATACACTACATGTATAAATATATTAGATGAAACACATAAACTGCAATTAGCTTTAAATATTTTTTCTAAATTATTGTTCAACATAGGTTTAGATATCTCATCTCTTAAAAGTAAAGTTTGCATATTTAAAACAGGTTAATAACAGGGAAATTGTCAATATAAAAGTTAATAGTACTCCTTTACAGGTTGTTAATAAAGTTAAATATTTAGGTGTATGGTTAGACCGATCTCTCAAATGGTCTACACACATCAGTGTGATTAAGAATACCATTTCAAAATTTTTAATCATTTTTAAAATTTTAGTTGGTCCAGGTTTGGGTGTTCATCCTATACACTTGAGACGTCTATATATTTCCATTATTCGAAGTAGAATAGATTATGCATGTTTTCTATATAGTGATAGTTGTAAGACACACCTGTAAGAAACTAGACTTAATACAGAATCAGGCTTTGCGATTAATAAGGGGATTTATAAAGAGTACACCCGTACATGTGATGGAGTCGGAACTTCACATACAACCTCTACATATTCGCAAATATTATCTAGCAGGGAAATATTGTCTAAAATTGAATTCATACCAAGATAATGAAGTCATTACAATCCTTGCTGATTTACATAAGCTTTGTCAAAGTACTTACTGGAGGCGTAAAACTAAACCTTTATTAGTTTTATTACATTAATTTCTTAAAGTAGTACCTATACAATGTAGTAAACAACTAAAAATATTTTCTTTAAACACATGGGTCAGCAATCTGGATTTATCAAACATAGTAAAGCCGCAAATAGAACTGGTTAACAAACCAAAACGTTTGTATAATTCTAGTACTCTGAAGCAAGTTTGTGAACTTTATGTATCTCAGAAGTATAGCTACTTTATAAGATATTTACCGATGGCTCCAAGGATGAAAATGGTGTTGGGGCGGCTCTGTTTGATATACAATCGAAAAATTTCATAAAACATAAAATAAATCCAAATGTCACAATTATTTCTGCAGAACTCATCGCTAATGCAGAAGCAATGTCATACGCCGACTCGTTTGAATTTGGTAACTACGTTATATTAACCGATTCGATGAGTGCCTTTCAACATTTAATTCTTTGTACATCTAGTAGACGAGGTATACCTATGGCATATAAAATTTTGGAAAGTATTCAAAGCCTAGGTATTAAAAATAAAAATGTAATTTTACAATGGTTGCCATCTCACATCGGGCTTGGGGGTAGCGAAGAGGTAGATCATCTGGCAAGGGAGGCCATCACTGATGGGATTCCTTTTGGATGTCTGCCGTTTTATTCCGAGATATTTTATATCGTAAAAAGGCGCTGTATAGATTTGTGGAAAGAATATTTCAAAAAGAGGTCTCTCAGTAAAGGCATTTGGTATAGAACAATTGAACCTCATCCTCCTCATGTTCTCTGGATCGATAAAACTGATTGGACGAGGGGTGACACAGTTACAGCTTTGAGACTCCGTTCTGGACACATTCCACTTAATAAATTTGCCTTCTTATTAAAAAAAATACAGTCACCTCGGTTCACTGAATGCGATTATATAGAGGATGCTTATCATATTATGGCGGAATATGTCCGGAATGAGCAAGAAAGAAAAAAAAGACTGCTTAGTAATAAATAAAAACTTATGTTCTGTTGAGGTCTGTGACAGTATTCTGGCTTCACCTTTATCGGAAGAAGCCATTATGCTGTACAGGTTAGTACAAATAGGTATAGATAGAAAATAAAGATGAGTGTATTGTAATAATTATTAAGTTTAGTGTATGCCTACCAATAGGGATGGCATAGTCGCTTTGTGACCAAATCCTTTAATTAAATAAAGAGATTAAAAAAAACAATAATTCTGTAAACCGAGCTACCGGAACCGCGGGTAGCATTGCACTGTTAGCAGCACCTGCAGATCTCTCGCGTGGCGTGATGGCGCCGCCACGCACCAGCTGCCTGCTCCGGAGTCTGGAGTATGGAGAGTACCTACAGCGCTAGCCGACAAGAGCCTGGCCCACGAACGAATTCACTGCGCTATTAGAATCTAGTCTTCAATAAACATTATTTGTAAAGCAACTATCAACTAACTGGTTAACATGATTGCTTCCTAGTATTGTAACTAACATCTAGCCGATCAATCGACGGCTCCACGGCTAGTAGCGTATCATTCTACATTAGTATAATAAACGGAAAAGCTTTTTTGTTTGTTTGTTTGTTTGTTTAATAAACACGCTAATCTTTGGAACTAACAGTCAGATTCGAAAAGTTATTTTTGTATATGTTAGTCAGACTCGAAAAATAGTATAAGCTATTTAAGATTAGACTACAACTCTCAGATAGCCTTAAATATTGATTTTTGTTTCGTAAGTCGGAAGTCGAGCTCCTCCGGAACTGCTTTAACCTCGTGCGCTGGAGTAATCCTTAATGATACGAAAATACAATATTCTACAATAATATTGTTTCTTAGTATATCTAAAAAAAGTTGGTGATAGCATATGCCTATCTCTTATACATAAGCCACAATAAAGTATTTTGTGACATGTGAAATTAAAAAGTGATCTAAAAGCATTACTTTTACTCATGGTATATTAATCCTTACAAACAAAAGTAACTTCATCATAAATACAATTTTATTAAGTTAAATTTTACTCTTTAAAGTATGTTACTTAAAAGCATATTATAGGAGATAATGAAAAGTTAAAATAATTTGTACTTGCGAGAAGTCTACATGAGTGCGTTGGCGGCGCGGTGTTTGTTGGATAAAATTAACACGGGTGAAACCGTGGTGCACTGCTAGTCATAAATAATAAACAATATAACGGCGAACACACCTTGCTCTTCAAAAAAAGGTAGATCGGGCGGAAAATGCAATAAGGCCCTTGTCAAAATATATCGGATTAGTTATGTTGTTAGTTTAAGTCAAAGTGTAGATTTGTTTATATTGCTAATGATTATCGATTAATCAAAATATAGTAATTCGATGTTTAATGAACACTACTAGATTCAGCTTTTGAGAAACTATTTTTAGTTAGAATTCATTCAGGACCAAAATTAAAATAATCTTTATTCAATTTAGGCACTTATGAACGTTCAAACACTATTGCCGGTTCCGAAAACGTCCCAGACATCGAGAAGAACCGGTAAGAAACTCGATCGGGTTTATCTTTTTTTTGTCAACCGAAAATGAGACCTAAATACCTAAAAAACTCACGGTAACAGTCACAGCTAACTCGATAGCGATTGGCGTTAACTTAACTGTAAGTTGTTATTATTGTATTGTGTTCACAGAAACTTTCCGGTATTTATTACATGTCTACATTATCAACGATGATGATTTAAGTATGTTGCAAATGTCATAATATCATGAGAATTACTTTTTCAACAGATAAGTAAATTTTATTAGAAGCTGCAGATCAGATCAGTTTTGTTGGGAAGCTGCCAGGGCGCGTTGGACCGCGGGGTTCAAACTTTCCCTGTTTAAGGGGAAGTCTATCAGAACGACTTAAAACTTATCTAGAAGATAAGTTATCTAGAAGTAAGAGCGCGCCAGGTGTCTCTTAATCTAGTTAATCGCAGAGTAATTAGCATTTTACCGCGGTTCCGCCCTCGCCTGTAACACTGAATATTTTTATAAAGTGTCAGTAACATGTCATCTTACTAGATAACATATTATGAAATATTCTAATATACTTATTACAAAAATTTTATAAATTGTAGATATTATGTTAAATTAACTTTTTAGTACAATAATAAAATAAACAAGATAGTACTATAATTACGAGCTATGCTCCGATCTGGAAGCCGACGAGTCAGTACAAGCCACGGCTGCGGCCGCGCGACCGTGACAAACGGAACATGAACTCGAGCACACCTAGGCACACCAAGTCTATTATTATTCTAAGAAAGTATAAAAGTGTCAGTAGGTTCCACGATGGTGCTCACGGACTGTACAACAGCAACCAGCGGCTACTGGAAAGAAGTAGACAGTGACTCCGACTCCCTGCTTCATCATACAAGTACGCAGCAGTTAAACAAATTCTGAACGTAGCACGTTCTATGACACGAATGCTCGAGTGAGCACTGCGGGAGACATTCTAATCATAAGGAGAAAAGAAAGAAAGTTTGATAGTGGGTTAGAATCATAACCGATTGCTGAGGGAGCTGTATCTTCACAGCTGAGTTGTAGGTAAGTTTTTGGACAATTTCACACACCGATGCATTGTAATTACTTGTTGCACTTACTTGCAGTAAAGTAGTTTCTACAAAGATTATTTCATTAGTAAAATGTAATTGTCGTGTCAAAACACTGGTCATATGGACTTATAATAAATTTTTTATATAATTTTTAAGTTAGCAACTTTTTACAAGTGAAAGTGTATGTATATTGCGTAATTCTTTTGTTTTATTTTTAGTTCATGATAGAATCGCTTTGAAAACAAAGATGTATACGTTTTAAAATACGAGTAATTTTTTAATAGAAATTTTGACTACATTAATAATACTAGTACATTTGAAACAGCGTGACATTAAATGATTTGTTCGAAAGATCAAATTAACAAAAGAATTGTGAATTTTTGATTTACTCTTTTTCATAGCGGAAATTTTAACTTACAAAATGGATCAACAGATAGACCAGCCACCAGGGCCAATAATGACAAATAACAAGCTATAGTCGAAGCTGATTCTTATTAGTCTACTGCAGAATTAGTAGTAAGGTAACCATACCCACAGTACACTCGAGAAATGGGTGTCGCATGTATTGCATGGCAATCAGAAAAGAACACGCGTTTATAGTTGACTTGTTGTGATTAACCGAAACATAAATCAAAGTATTTTGGACCGAATCGTACCGTGTAATAAAAATTGGAATCAAAAAGCCCAATAGTTAAATCAATGATAAAATAAACTAACACACAAAAAGGTGACTGTTTGGTGATCTCGTCATAATTTAATTTACTATAGCTTCCTTTGATCCAGTATATCAGTGACAGCTGATGCCTGTAGTGTTAAACTAAGAACAATGATGTTGAAACTGGCAAAAAACTTTTCACGAATATTCGATCGTTCTTCACCACTATTGTTGCAGAATAACGCAAGGTTTCATACGCAAGGTGACACCACAGACGCATGGTTGTACTGTGCACAAAAAAAAATATCACAAGTTTCCACCCGCGACTTCGTCTCTGCTATTTTTTTTATGTACCGAGTGGTTTTCGAAACTCCCGTTGCCATACAGGTTCTTTTTACTGCCTGATCAACAGGTAAACACAACTGTTTGTTCCGTTTTTAATTTTCAAAAAAGTCCAACACTTTTAACACGAGATTTCTCTCTCCACTATGTAAAGTTTTACCCATCATTATAACAATAAACTTGTTCTATGGGTAAAGGTATTAATGATCTTCCTATAAAATGACAGAAATGTGTAAATATTGTGATTATTGTGTGATTACTTTGATTAAATAAATTTTGATTAAAATATTAGGTCCTTACATAAGGAATTGGCGTTTTGTACGGAAGGAATGAAAGTTTTTTTTTTTTTTTTTTGTAAAATATATTTAATTAACCAAAGTATGCACCGTTGTTATCTTTGCACTTTTGCCATCTCATAGGTAGTTCATTGATCCCTTTACTAAAAAACCATGGGGGCGAGAAACTCTGAAGGCGGTTTGGACTATCGCATCGGAGTTGAATTTTTTTCATGTAAAAAGTTGTCCAAATTCCGGAAAAAATGGTAATCTGTTGAAGCAACGTCCGGGGAGTACGGTGGATGTCGCAGACATTCCAATTGTAGCACATCTAACTTAGTTGTTATTTGTTGTGCAGTGTGTGGTCTTGCGTTGTCGTGAAGCAGCAGTGGCCTAGAGCGATTGACCAATCTCGGTTGTTTAGCAGCTAGTTCTTCCTTCATAGTTTACAGTTGCTGACAATAGATATTTGCCGTAATCGTTTGGCCAAATTTTAGAAAGCTGTAGTGAACGACACCGGCGCTAGTCCACCAAACACTCACAAGTAACTTTTTGTGAGTCAATTGTCGGTTGAGCAAAGTAACACAGCAGTCGACGCGTGTTTGCAAGTTCTATTCACTCAATTCATGAGATACCTATTGTTCAAGTTTTATTACTTTCACGATTTGCTTCAAGTGGATTAATACAGTTTTATCAATTACCCCGAAGCCTGCAGCTATCCCTGAAGTGCTTTGTGATGGATCCTCTTCCACAATAGCCTTTAATTCTTCATTTTCCACTTTGGTCTCCGGCCGTCCACGGGGTTGGTTCTGAAGGTCGAAATTTCCAGAACGAAAACGTTGAAACCAAAAACGTACCGTGCTTTATTTTGCGACATCAGCGCCGTATACATCATTAATCCTTCGAGCTGTTTCTGCAGCACTCGTGCCACGGTAGAACTCGTATTCGTAAGTATACCTATATTTCATGTTTTCCATTGTGCGGTAATAAGCGACGCCAAAGAAAAAAATAATGAGAAAAAAAGCAAATGAATACCTGTTTTAAAAACTCAAATGTACCAGTTAAATTAATTTATAAATTTGAATTTGGAATTCTTAACCAAAGAAGAGATATTTCAGATCAAAGTGGTCAGTACGACAAAACGCTAATTTCATATGTAAGGACCTAATATTTCATTTTTTCTATACAAACGATGACTTCATACTTAAACCCCAAAACTTAGTTGAAGCTTATTTATGAAACATAGTTATGCGACAGTTTTGAATAATGAGAGAGCTATTAACAGGAGCAACTATAAAGCTTTTACGTGCAGCTTGTAAGCGGAGCCCACACTTAGCTGTGTCAGCGTACATTGGCATGCACTTTCGTACAAATCGGAACTACATTTCAACTATGCGTTGCAGTCACCGCAATATGTTTTGCAATAATTTTCTAGTATTAAACTATCCTCCATAAAAGTATAGTTTCCAAAAATATAAACACAATTAATTATACGTTAAAAAAAAGTACTATGTGTTGGCTTCACACAAACCTTATTAACTATTAAACGACTTCCGTTTTCAATCGGTGTATCCGGTTTAAACTATATTGTAGTGGAAGTTGTTCCGGTACGCCATCTGTGTAGAGTTTTGCTTAACAGAAATTGTGTTATAAAATTATTAGTTGAATCACGTTAAAATCATTATCGCACAAGGAATTAAAGCGTAAAAAAGAAGTATCAAGAAGTTACGCTGTTTTCCTGATTCTAAACCTGTGGTTTTATATTTCTTACATATATATAAAGTTATCATAGAGTGGATCATTACGTGAATGATAGTAGTATCCACAAATGATTATCTCTGATTAGAAATTGTAAAAATTATTTACATAGTAAAAAAAGAATAAAACGATAAACCCGATCGAGCTTCTTGCCGGCTCTTCTTGAGGAGGGGAAAGATTTCTGAACCAGTTTTTAACGTTCATAAGTTCCTTTGATTATCGTATAACATTTCAGCAAATAGACAAACTTTAAAATTATTACACAAGCCATTAATATGTATTATTACATAACCATTAATTGGTTCCACAAGCCATTGTCACGAACCGACTGAAGTATTGCGGTGTCTTCGTTTCTACTGACTAACCCACATCTGCTCATTATCACTAGTGATGTTTAGGCATACTTCACTCACTGTATCCGATGTGAGATCCGCTGATCGGATGCGAGGTTTAAGTCTTCCTATAACCAATTCCTTACCAAAGATAATTTTACTCCGTCATCCAAATTGAATGTTTTACTAACTTAAGAAAGTAAACGAATTGCAATTTACTCCAATAGTTAGGATTAGGAACAGGTGTTCCGCTAGGGCAGGCACACTTGTGTGTAAGTCGATTTTGACTGCAGCTTGAGTTCGTGTTCTTTGATCTTTTTCACGGTTGTGTTTTTGCCAATATATGCAGCGCCAAAATAAAATAAAAACTTAAAACCCGAGGCCAACTAGTATTGTAACAATACACATAGTTTTCTGCTCTTTCCAATAGTAAATAAGTCTACCACATTATATATATATATATCCATATCCATTGTTTGAATCATGGGTTATGGTCTTGAGTTTATTAATACATACAATAGAAAAGGAAATCCTAATTTTTCAAAATTTGCAAATTTTTCGGGCAACTTTTCGCTCCCTAAATACCATATTAAGACTTTATTGATATGTAAATTAAATCTCTCTAGCCGTTCTCAAGTGATCCGCGCGTACCAACAAACTGCATATTATTTTTATTATTATAGGTAGATGTGTACAAAACACGATAGTTTTAGTGGTCACATCGCATGAGACACTATCAGAACGACAGATGGAGAACAATCTGCCAGTAATTTGGTTAGATAGTAAAATCCAGTTAATTTAGTCTAACTGGCGTAATTGTCCCGAGGAGTAATACTGTACGTGCTTGCGAGACTCTAATATGGAATAGATAGTGGATGCTACTGCGGGATTAGCATAGTACTAAATTAGCGTAAGTACACACTGCTGCAGATAATTGTTCTGGTTGAAATTTACTCGCTTTTGCATAAATGGTTTAATTTAATATACTTCCATTTGTATATTGTACTCAAACGGCTGTTATATGTAATTATAAATTGGGTAAGGATTTAAATAATGTTGATGACAACGAGGGCGGCAGCTAGCTTAGTAAATGTTAAATAGTAGAAGTAATAGGAAAGTTGCGAAGAAAAGTTATTTTAACAAGAAAACTTGGTCTCATCAAATCCCAGCTGAGTATGTTATAGCATTTAACTTTGAACTTACTTAAACTCGGATACAACTCCGTAAGCTGCGAGCTGCAACGAATAATATTTTTAAATCACTTCCAAAGTGAAGTATATCTTATTAATAAATTAAATTTTGTTGCTGCAGACCGCTTTCCGCTCCAATACTTGCTAGTTTCGGATTCGATATTTAAAAACGATAAAGACCAAATTGAGAAGTTTTTGTTTTGATAATCACAAGTATTAATATAAAGCAACAATATGCTCGAGGGTATTATCCGATTAAGTCGAAAAGAGTATCAGCGTGCGGCTGCAGAAGTACTTTACCAGAGATGCTTGGCGACAGAGCCACGTGATGTGATAGCTGATCATGCAAATATTAGTATCATCGTGTCAGAACTTGTTCCTTCTAAGAATAGTTAGTCTTACAGCTTTCTGTAGAATTAGAGTTTACTTTATGCCCGGAAACAATGAAGCGCAGTGTCACTTCCCTCATTGCTAGGGAGTTTAATTAGTGTTTGATAATATTTATCTTCTTCTTCTTCTTTCTTTCTTCTTATATATAAAAGTCGATGTTCTATATATGTTCCATATGGCCTCCAAAACGACTGGAGCGATTTTGGTAAATTTTTCAGACAATCTTAATATTAGCCCGACGGGTGATCCTGTAAAGTGTGGTAGCGATTTGTCGTGTTTCAAGATCAGTCAATATATATACAGCTGGCAAGAAGCTCGCAGGCTAGCATGACAGCGGCGACCGCCGGTAGACAGCAGATTCCTCGGTGGTCGCCGTTGTGTTTGGATTATACTCTGTTTACCATCAGATACAGTGCTGTCCGTTTACTATGCCACTATGTAGAAAAAAAATAGAATATTAATTCCTTAATATACTGTCTTCGTTAATACAAAACTTTGTATATTTTTAATTTACGTGTTTCCTCATATGTATACACCAGCTCCAAATATACCAGTATTTTAAAATATTAAACATTGTAATCATAAGCGTAAAAAAAGGATAAAAAATTTAAATTATTCGACGATTTAAGCTCTTAAAATCTTAATCATATATACAATAATCCTTCAATAACATACAAACAACAAATACACTATTTTGCGAAAAACGGGCACCTAAGGAAATTTACGTTCTAAGGTCGATTTCAATTAATTTAATTGTTTGAAGTAGTCTGTATAATTATAATCGTGTAAATTAATATGCGTTAAGTGAATTGAGGCAATTTTTAAATTGTGTTTCGATTAATTGCGTAAAACCGATGCACACGTCCAAATAATAACAAGTAATCAGCAATAAAGAGAAGATTAAAAAATAATAATGAAAAAAATTAACAAATGTAGAAATCCAATAACGAGTGTGACCTTCTCTTGTCAAAATCAAGACTTCAGTCCTTCTGAGCATGCTTTCCACTATATTTTTTTAATAACGTTTTGAGAAATACGTTCCCGCTCTTCTGCAATGATTCTTTTTAACTCCCTGATGTTATGGAGCGCGTTACACTGATCTTACTCGTCTGTTTAGAACACCCCAGACATTTTCGATTGGAATGAGGTCAGAACTTCGAGCTGGCCAATCGAAACGACGGATCCCATCTTCTTGTGTGGACGCTTCTACGTCGCTAGAACGGTGAGGGTGAGCATTGTCGTACATACAAATGGAATCTTATTCAAGAGCAGTCAATGTGGGCTGTGCATGTAGAATTAGGACTTCCATTATGTACCGGTGTGCATTTAATGTTCTATTTTCTATGAAAACTAACTCTGTACGCTCCGTCAAAAATATTGCTGCCCAAAAAATAACGGAGCCTCCGACATATGCCTTGATTTCTTCGAAAAACACTTCCGCATAGCGTTCCTGTGGTCTTCGCAGCACTCGCTCTAGCGTCGATTCTCTCCACACAAATAGGTTCTAGCTTCATCAGAAAACAACACTTTGTTCCAGTCCTCCAGAGTCCATGAAGCACAGTTTCAAGCAAACTGAAGTGGAGCAACATGGTACCCTCGGTGTACTTTAAGGTCCCGGGCCGGGTGGTAACTGCTGGTATTGGCAGCCAAAGGCTTCCTCCTGACTGTCCACAGGCTAACTTCTACTTCCCTTAATTCTTCAAGGCTCTTCTTTAGGCCCACATTTGATGCCTTACAATTCCACAACGCCTGACTCACCAAAAAGCGGTCATCTCATGGTTCTGTGCATCGTTTTCTTCCCGAACGTTGTGTTCTTTTGATCGAACCTGTCTTTACATACCATTGCTGTCCTCTGACAGTTGAACAACTCACACTTAACCGCTGAGACACATAAATTTGCGAACAAGTTTCTTCAAGAAGGGCCTATAATTTTACCGACCCTTATCGCTTTATCAGTCATATCAGAAAGTGGTATTTAATGTAAAAAGAAAGATTAAATTGTTTAATTTGCAGAAAATATCCAAAACGTTTTAAAATGTTAGTAATCATCAAAAAACAGTTTAAGCAATTCGCCTCATAAGTAAAGCGATTTTACAATGTCATCATTTCTCCTATATACAAAAGTACTCTGTGGTCATAATTTTTCTTACCTTAATTTAAATATTTAAATTAGGAACGTAAGGAATCAGCCAGGATGCTTTTAATAAATAATATACAAATTGTCAAATTAATAAAACTTCTTTCTTGTTATATTCATTGAAATAGAGAAAGTGGAACAGGGTTTATACAAAGATATCAAAACACACCGAATAAGAGAGAATTTAATAACTACTATAATATTTAGTAAATATGAAACATGTGTTCTGCACATCATATTATCAGAGATAACAGAATGATAACGCTATCTCGCTTTATCATCACGTGTATGTATTTTCCTATATCCACTATATAAAAATCTGTTCACTGGACAATACTCCGAGGTCGAACGTTTTATTAATTAAACTATCATTATGATTGCATTGTCCCGAGGAGGAAGCAGAATCGACTAAATTACTTGATTTTGTATCAGCTGTATAATTTAATATATTGTACCTACTTACATTGCTGTATGTATAAGAAACTCACAGATTTGAGGAAATAAAGAAACCATTCAAAATTGAAAATAAATATAAAAAATATTTAAAGCTATTCAGGGCCCTAAATAGCCATAAAAGAACGCCAGAACACTATTAGCTGGTTCAGATAACATCAAGAAGAATCGGTAAGAGTCTCGATCGGGTATATTATTATTTGCTTGATTGAATGTGTATGTGATATATGTGTATTGAATGTGGTATTATTGTATTAACTATGTATAATTAATATACGTAGGTAAACGAATACAATTCTTATTAGTAACATAATTCATGTGACGCGTAACGCGTGTCTCCTGTGTGTGTGGCGTTGTCACGGGTCACGTGACATTTTCAAATGCCGGGTCACCATAGCCCTAAAATCTCTGTCTCTACATCAACGCGTTTCGCGTCAATTATTTGTGGAATAATGTAATTATAATATAATTGTGCAAAATGAATGAGTATACCAAATTCTATTGTTATGTAGTTTCCAAGCGATATGTGCATACATATATGTGTTAGGTAATTAAACACGTAATAGCTTATTGAATAGTTCAGTATTATATTACTGGTGTAACTGAAGTTAGTGAAATTAAATTATTTAATTAAAGTGTGTTGCTTTTGATCTCATTTCGCGAAATAACACACTTATAAGTACAACAAATACAAACAAGATATTGATTTTAGCTCGAGTCAGCAGACGACAGACGTTTGTTATTCTGGTCCAGTTAAGATTCAATGTTTTCTTTCTTAATTATCCAATCTTGTCGGCTCAATACAAAGATTCTTGAAAACCAATGCTTACACATAATAATACTTCAATATTTTACTAAATTCGATTAAAAATATTGTGTTCTTGTATAAATATATATAAAAGGGACACCGTGACTGACAGACAGACTGATCTATCAACACATAGCTCAAACCACTGGACGAATTGGATTGAAATTTGGCACACAGGTAAGTAGTTAATATGCAACCGCTAAGAATTCATTTGCTAAAATTCAACCCCTAAAGGGGTGTAACGGGTTTCAAAATTTATATGGAATTTTCTTTAATACGTGTAAAATCGTGGGCCGTAGCTAGTATAGTATATACGCATTCGAAGCAATTATGGCTCAGTGGTAGCGCGCAAGGACTCCGCGTCGGTTAAAGTGAGTTCGAAGCGCTGCATAAACCTGAGCTTTCGGTGAAGGAAAACATCGTGATAAAACCATAGCATGGTGGTAGGGCTTTTTCTAATGCCTCTGCCTGCCTAGCTACCACCATCAAGTTAGAAATGTATAGCCAAACGTCAATAGGTGTGTTCCGTCAGCTGCACTTGAGACCTAGTCCTCCACTAGGCTTTGCGTGTATCACTTAACACCAGGTGAGATTATGGCCGTAACAGTAAACTTATAAATGTAAGAAGTTCTATTCTCTGGCTTAACAACACAAACAAAAAAAACTCTAATTAGAACTCGCGTGCGAAGTGCATAACTCAATTTTATCAAATTAAAATAAACAATATTTTTCTATCGTAATAATATTTTTAATACATTTATATAAATTATATATATTTAATATAAATTTTAATATAAGTGTTAAATTAACTTGACATCGTTCATTATTATTCTTTTTTTTAAGTCAGTGAAATGTCTTAATTTAATTATCACTACTGGCTAGCTTCATCACAGCTGACACTTGTTTAATATAATAACACGCGCAGCTCTCAATTTCACCCTGTACATATTATAAAACGCGTCAGTAGAACTTTAAAAAATGAATATAGTAAAAGTAATAAGTGTTTTACGTGAATAGCGTGATACGCGAGGATCCAGTTGCGTTGGTTACAATAACGTGTGTCGCGTCCCGGATGTCATGACGCGCCATTTGACTTACTTTTATTGATGCCAGTATTAAACTGACAAAACTTTCAATTATACTATAAAATTAATAAAATACGTGATTTAAATACAGTATCGTGTTGATCGTGTTGTATTAATAGGGCATGCCTTTTTACGCAATTTTCATTAAAATAATTCAAGTAATGTGGCATTAATAAATTAATTGATAAATAATAAATTGAAATATAAATTTGTTTCAGTTATTAATATACATCAACGTTTAATTGTAAATGAAATATACAATATTTTTAATACGGTATGTTTTGAATGCTTTGTCTCCCTTCCATAACAAAAATATAACTAAAATTGGCATATAATTATGCCATCGTCGAGAGCAGGGTCATATTGTATAAAACGTAAGCCGCGGTTAACACAAATATAATATAAGTACAAAAACCTTACAAACGACTTGAAAAGGTGCACGAAGTTTTTGCTTTGTCACAAAATTGTCAAGAGGCTCGTCCGGAAGCGGAAGTGTCGGCATTGACGCGCACGTCTCATACCTATAAGACGACACAAGGATATTCTTTAGCTCGTATTTTAACATTTCTTTCAGTTTTTTTATGTGCATTTAAGAAATGCGTTATTATTTTACGGTTTTTCGCGATTACTGCTAGACATTACTTGCTTAAAAACGTTTTGTGTCACAGTTTTCAAACTGTCACTTGATTCCACAGAAAATTAGCATTTTTATCACGGAATATTATAATAACATTAGCTTGTGTGTGTCCCATTACTGAAGGGTACCATAAAAGATTTAACAAGAGGGATGAGACAGGTTTAATCATCACGTTAGCTGATGGTTTCTTCGTGATGTCTCTTTCACTGTCAGTTCATATTGCATGAATAAATGTAAGTGAGCTCAAAAATATTCGTTGCTATATGACGTAGAGATTACAACCTGCTAACATCGAATCAATATCCCGACGGTTTAAACTATTCGGCCATATAAAACACTTCCGACCAGGCGTATAGTTTATCTTTATTTTAACGTAAAGTTAATATTTTGTTAGATATATGGTCTACTAACTGTGCCCGCGGCTTCGCTCATATGGACTAAAGAATGCCCACGCGAATCTTGCTCTCCCGCTCCCGGCTATTTTAAAGAAAAAAACGCTTATTGTGAGTGTTCGTTAGAAGATAGATGTATACACTTTCTGATTTTTTTGTAGGTATTTTCAATGCCTATAATTATGTAGTAAATTAATTTGCTATATCGCTTATGGTTTACTCAACATAAGCTATTTAAGCGCTGAAATTGATTCACCATGACCAGTCTTTTTTTTAATTTGTGCGGAACATTAATTCTTTTCCCTATACCATCAGCTATATATCAGTGAAAGTCCCGTCAAAATCGGTCCAACCGTTTCGGAGATTACCCGGAACAAACAGACAGACAGACAGAAAGACAGACAGACGGAAAGACAGACAGACAAAATTTTTAAAAAATGGGCTATTTGTTATTGGTATAACTAAAAACTATTATTCAGACATTACAAACAGACACTTCAATTTTATTAATTGTATAGATATACAAACTTCACAGCACATTTTAAAAATTGTAAAATAGTTAGAATATAATTCTCAAGTGCCAATTAAGAAGTAGTAAATAAATTATATTATATAATTATACCTAACGATAACGATAGTGTGTATGAGTCTATTTAAAAAGCTGTTTATTAAGTAATGCGTGCGTGCGTGTGTGCGTGCGTGCGTGTGTGCGTGCGTGCGTGTATGTGTGTGAGTGTGTTTTAGATTTCCTGAAATTACTTCTGAACTAAACTTTTAGAGATCGACTTGAGAATCTGTTTGTTTGTTTGATCGTGTAAAGGCACTTTTTTAGGACTACCAGACACATAATTAATTCTTCTTGTATTATAACCTGTTTAATAAAAGAGGTTGTAGGCTGTGTAACTTCACACCAGGACCTTCAGGAGCAGAGTAGTCACTTTGAACGCCAAGCAATCTGGCAATGTGTAGTTCGCCTACGGTGAAACGATGGGCACAGCCAGTTAACAATAACCATCAGAGTGTGAGTGAGGGGGTAACTCAGGGAGGAGAGTGACAGAGTCCCGCAAGATAAGTATATGCTAAAACCGTGCAATAATTTGTAGCAGAGGATTTCAGTATGTGTTCAATAGGAACCAGCAAACCAGAGTCTTCGATTGGTGCGAAGACCGTGGAAAAAGAACAATTAAAAGAAAAAAAAAATCTAATACATTAATGTCCGGCGGCGGCTAAACGAGCTCCGACCTACTATTATAAAAATATATTATTATTCTAATCAGTTATGTGGTGAAAATCTCTTGTGGACATCTATACGATTGTGACAATAGAAACCCTGTGGATTAATTCTCGTACCGAGGTTCCTAGTCGGATCCGACACCTCATCAAGCGGTGGAACGCGCCTCAACGACACCACAGCGTGGGGCCATCATCGCCAAGTGCAAGTTCGTCGCCACATATTCCTCGATACAATCTCTTATGGTTCCCTCAATGTAAGCACACCAATATCGTCGCTTTTCCTAATTGATTTTTATTTGCACAGAACCCTAATTATTTCTTCAAAATAAAAGTAGCTTCAGTTATACCCTTATATTATATAAACGTCTAGATTCCTAGTCCGACGTTTCAAATGAGTATTTTTCATAAACATGAAAATTAAATTCTTCACTCAAAACCGTTGTCAGTAAATTTAGCGCACCTTTACAAAAACTACTTCCTAAATCTACCAATCCCGTCAAAATCGGTCCAACTGTTTCAAATTTTAGGCAGAATAAGCAATCAGTCACAAATTTAAATATGTTTTTTATTTTTTATTATAAGTACTAAGTACAAGGTGTCCAGAAAGGGTATCGGGTATTTGTAAGTTCAATGAAACAAAAATTATTTGTATGCAATAAAAAAGGTTATTGTTTATTATTAGCATATGAATTGGAGAATTATTTGGAAAAGATGATGTTATCCAAATGATGACCGTTACGTTGCTGGCACTCTTCTAAACGGAAACGAAGATTGGCGATAACACGTTGACACATAGCTATCGATATTGCTGCCATTTCTGACCTGATGTTTTGCTTTAACTGGGTTAGATTCGTCGGATTGTTTTGATAAACCTTACTTTTAAGGTATCCCCATGCAAAATAGTCAAGCGGGCTATGGTCGGGGCTTCTGAGAGGTCAGTTGATGTTACCCCTTCGCGAAATGACTTTATTAAGGAATAATTCGTTAACAACTTCCATTGAGTCATTTGAGGTATGGCAAGTGGCCCCATCTTGCTGGAACCACGTTCTTGAGTTGAAACCTGCAAACTCCTGCAACTCTGGGACCAAAAAATTTCGCAACATATCGCAATAACGGTCACTATTCACATTAATTGCTCGGCCTCGTTGATCTTCATGAAAATAAGGACCAATTATGCCTTTAGCAGACATAGCGGCCCAAACAACGACCTTTGGGCTATGCAGGGGTCGTTCATGCTTTCGTCTCGGATTCTCCACTGCCCAGTACCGACAATTCTGCTTATTAACATGACCATTCAGGTGAAAATTTGCTTCGTCACTGAACAGTATGTTGTTAAATCGCTGCAGCATTTCGTTCGCAAAATTCAGTCGATTAGCATAGTCCGTATCCTTCAATTCTTGAACCAATTGAATTTTATAGGCTTTTAGATGTAAGTCTTTCTTTAAAATCGAATGTAAAGACGATTTTTTGATGTTCAACGCTTGGCTTCGCTTTCGGATGGATAAAGACGGATTTTGACGAACCGACGCCTCAACTTCTTCAATTGTTTCTTCATCGCGAACTGAACGAGGACGACCAGAGTTTTGAATTTTAACTGTCGCACCTGTATTCTCGAAAATCCTGATCCATTTCCTAATGCTATCGTCACTTGGCGCGTGGCGTGTACGATATTCCGCACGATAGAGACGTTGAGCAGTCACTATTGAATCACCATTACGATAATACGCTCGTACGCAAAATGCGCGATGCGTCCCCGAGTACTGTTCCATCGTGACTAAAACTCCACAAAATGGCGGACGCCACGAACCCCTCCCCGCACCCTTTAGACGCCCCGTTTCGAATATGGCGCGAAAACAAATACCCGATACCCTTTCTGGACACCTTGTATATACACTTTCATATTTATCCATTTAGTAAAAAGCTGTTACTTTAATATTACAAAAGTGACAATCATTTCAATTTTATTTATTTATATAGATAACTCTTACACCATAGTATTGCAACGCAAAATAATTTAATCGTTTTAAACATATATGTGTGTATAAGTTCATATAAATGTGATTAGAATGAAGTATCAGAGTAATTGTAGAGTGAGGTCGCCCTCTTCGCGGATTTAATGTCGAATTCGAGTGTAGAGTGTGTATTGTGGAGAGGGAAACGCGTGAAGTCACGTCTCGGGAGCCTTATGCTACCAAATGTACTTTAATTCAAGATTAAAAGTGTTCATTTAAAAAGCAATGATGGCTCAGTTGGTAGCCTGTACGCACACCGCGTCAATCGACGTCAGTTTGAATCTCTGCAATGAGCATGAACGCCTGGTGAAGGAAACAATCGTGATGAAATCATGGCATGGTGGTAGAGCTTTTCCACTAGGCTTAGCGTGCTAGCGTTATGAGACACATCGTCACTAAAGATCAGGTGAGATTGTGGCCACAACGCTAAACAAACATATAACGATTTAAAAAAATGGTTCCTCAGTACACGTATTTACTTAGTAGGTGATGTGCATGTGTGTGCGCGCTTATACATATACATGATAATATTAGGTCAATATATATGAAGTTGGCGTTTTGTTGAACTGGCCACTTTGATCTCAAAAATCTGACGTTTGGTTAGGAATTCCAAATTCAAATTTAGGCTTGTATATTTGTGTTTCGAATTTAGTGATTCATTTGTTTTCGCACCATTTGATTTTTCTTTGTCGTTTTTGTCACAAAATGGAAAACCGCTCGAAGGATTAATGATGTGTATTGGGAAGCTATTGTAAAAGAAAGTACGTTACGTTTTTGATTCCAACGTTTTCGTTGTAGAAATTTTACCTATGAAACAAATCTCGTAGATGGCCGGAGACCCTAGTTGTTAATGAAGAATTAAAGGTGATTGTGGAAGCAGATCCATTGCAAATAAAGTCAGAGTTAGCGGCAGGCTGCGTTGTGAGTGATAAAATAATTTTAATTAAAATGAAACAAATTGGAAAAGTAAAAAAGCTCAGGAAATGTGTAGATACCGCAAGAATTGACTGAAACACATCAACAAACACGCATTGAGTGCAAAGTTACGTTACTCAACCGTCACAATGACAAGGGAATTTTAACGTTCATCACAGTGGTTAAACCTAGGAGAACCGGCCAAATCCCGTCCCAAGTGAAAGTTGATTCAGAAAAAGGTGTGAGTGAGTGTGAGTGTTCGGTGGACCAGTGCTGGTGTCATACACTGCAGCTTCCTAAGATCTGGTCAGACAATAACGGTAGATTTGTATTGTCAATAATTGCACACTATGATGGAAAAGCTAGACGTTAAACTGTTGCTTCAGGACAACGCTAGACTCCATACTTCACGACAGACGGTCGCTAAATTAGAGGAGCTGCTGTTGGAATGTCTCTGAACCCACCATACTCCCCTCACCTTGTCTCAACAGATTACCAGTTTTTTCAGAATTTGGATAATTTTTTGCAAGGAAAAAAATTCAATTTCGATGAAGCTGTCCAAACTGCCTTCAAAGATTTTATTAATTCTCGCTCCCACAATTTTTTCACCAGTGGAATCAATGAACTACCTATATAATGGCGAAAGTGCATAAATAATAATGATTTAAAGTATAATTTCATAACTTTTTTTTTCATTTTACTTTTTCCATATAAAACGCTAATTTCATATGTAAGGACCTATTATTAGTAATCTGTATTAAATGTCAATTTTTTATTTGTTTTTCAAGTATTTTTATTTTAAAAGATTAAAATACATTAATTATTGTGTTGATTTTATATTATTTATGTTTTAAGTAATAGGAGAGGAGTTTATGTATTGAAAAGCGATGTCTAGATGTATATTTGTTGGTAATCCCAGTTTTATTAAATGGATGTGGCAATTTTTACTCGTCACAGAGTTCTTTGAGTAATGATTATTGGGTTATTCGGATTTAATGTAACTTGTAAAATTAATTGTTAAGAAAAAAAAATTATTACTAAAGTTTACAAAATGTCAACTCATTTGAGCAGACAGGTGTAGCTCCGTTCCTGTCGTCGTGCAGAAAATGCTTTGCAATCTGTTTGTTTAATACGGATTAGCTGTAAACGGTTTAAGTGAAAATGTTAATTTTCGTATATTTGTTTTTCCCGGGTAATCGTAATGGTTTGGCCGAAGCAGCTTGTTGCCTCTGTACCTCACTTTATTCCCGGTGAGAATTTGTAGCTTATTGTGGCAAGTAAGCCGGTTTGGCTGTTAATGTAATTTAGCGTTTATTATCAAAACATTTGTGGTGTTCAATGAATGTGTGCTGTGAGTTTAAAGAATCGAATAAAAGTAAAAAAAAAACAACAAAAATCGCTTCTTTTAATGACTAATGATAAACGGAATTGTTATCTATATTAATAAATCTGTAGCTACATCTGTACGTATAATATTTTTTCCAAATTTTTCGATGGATATACTATAAACAACACTGATCTCCAATATGCCCTTAAAAAAGTTTTTGTCTGTGTTTAGTTAAGAATTGTATTGTCGTTTAACCAGTGTCCAATAAACTATTAACGAGAGTGCACGCGTTTTATTTCAAGTTATTGATACAAGTAAAACTAAGCTTTAACGCCAACATATTATGGTCCTTCGAGCCGGATACCAGTGACGAAGATTTAACCCATCGGCCGTCCGAGAACAATAGATCGAGATAAGAAGTCGATGACTCAAGTTGTTTACGCTTAATATTGGAGTTTTAAATAGATTCATTTCATTACTTTGCAAAGGATTGTAGTTTTTTGTGATTTACAATGGCTACAGAAGTGGAAAAAGCGTTGAACATTGTAGAAAATGTGGCTCGTGCGTTAAAGAAGACCCAAGAGAACTTCAAAAAGTGTTCGAAAAGTAGATTAACGAGAAATTACGTTGAATCACGTCTAGCATGCGTCGAAGAATATTGGAGTGAATATAGGCAAGCCTATGGTGAAATAATACGCAATACTACGAAAGAAAAAAAAGCTTTAATGCCATACATCACCAAGGACGAATATTATGAACACGAAGAACTATATATAAGCTTCAAAACTGAATAGAAAGATTTATTGACATCACTGTCAGTTAATATCAGCGAATCGTTACCCATATCCAATGAGTCACAATGTACACAGGTAGTTCTACCGAAAATACAACTACCGACTTATAGCGGGAATTATGAAGAATGGTTATCGTTTCACGATTTATTTGTAACATTGGTACATAACAACGCAACCTTGAGTAATGTACAGAAACTACACTATTTAAAAACTAGCCTTACCGGGGAAGCTGCATCCATTCTTAAACACATTCAAGTCACGGAGACAAACTACAAACAAGCATGGGACATATTAAAAAGAAGGTATGGGAACAAACGCATAGCTATCAACGCCATTATGAAGAGGTTCTTTTCACAAAAGAAGATAACATTTAGTTCAAGTTTAATTAAGAATTTGCTAGACACAACATTTGAATGTTTACATCATCTCAACAATATGAAGGTTAGTACAGAGAATTGGGATCCACTTATAATATTCGTAGTAGTACAGAAACTAGACTCAGAGACGCATAAAGACTGGGAAGATCATGTCAGCAACAATCTACAGGACTCTGACAGTCTTCCATCGCTAGATATGTTTCGTAAATTCCTTGAATGTCGATTCCGTACATTAGAGCTAACAGAAACAACAAAACCAAAGACAAGTTCTGTTTATCTACGAGAGAAATCATTTCACATTGCAACTAACATTGATAAGAGCAAAAGGTGTCAACTGTGTAGAGAAAGCCACACACTGAGTCATTGTAAGGAATTCGGAAAACAAACACCAAGTCAAAGAAGTGAATTTATTAAAACAAACAGTCGATGTTTTAACTGCCTTGCATCTGGACACTCTGCAAGGCAGTGTCGTATACCTACATGCTGTCGATTATGCGGAAGGCGTCATCATTCCCTGCTTCACGAAAATAAGGAGAATAATACAAGTCATTTTACGGGCAATATAGAGAGCAAACATAAACACCAACCCGAAGTGGCCTTACATGCAAGCGTGAAGAAGGTAGATGAAGAAGAAAACGATACAACAATGGTGGCGTCACACATCTCAATTAGACAAAGTACAACATTATTAGCAACAGCATTAGTACACGTGAGCAGTAAACATAATTATAATATTACACTTCGAGCTTTGATTGATCAAGGCTCGCAAGCAAGTTTTATAAGTGAACGAGCTGCACAATTGCTCAAAACCAAACGATATCCAATGAGGGGAAAGGTAGTCGGTGTGGGATCAGTTACAGAAGATATCAAACAAGTAGTTCAAATTAACATAGAATCAAGATGCGAAGTTTTCAGTCTGAATATTAAAGCATATGTTATGTCAAAACAATTAAGTACCAAAATACCGTCTCATACAATCAATATAAGAGAGTGGCCTCACCTAGATGGGCTAGCGCTGGCGGATCCAAATTATTGTACGCCAGGGTCAATTGATTTACTTTTGGGTGTAGACGTGTATGCACAAATCATACAAAGTGAAATAATCAAAGGTCCGCCAGGTTCTCCATGTGCACATAAAACCAACCTTGGCTGGATTCTATTCGGGGAAATAGAAAACAAAATACAACAACCGAATTGCGTCCTTGTTATGCATCATCAGATTATAGCAGAAGATTTCTTAAAAACACTTTGGGAGATAGAACAGGATTCAAAGAGGAAACACACAAGAGAAGAAAGGCTTTGTGAAGAATTTTATGTAAATAATCACACCAGGACCAGCAGTGGAAGATATGTCGTGAGATTGCCATTCAATACTAATAATCCAATAACACCGAATGGAAATACACGAGAAATAGCGATGAAACGATTGAACCACCAAGAAAAAAAACTACAAAAAACACCTGATTTAAAAGAAGAATATGACAAAGTGCTGGAAGAGTATTTAGCAATGGGGCATATGGAAGAAGTTCCAAAAGATGAATTAAAAAATCGTTCTGTTTACTTACCGCATCATGCAGTTATTAAAAAGGAGAAAGAAACAACAAAAATCAGAGTCGTGTTTGATGCTTCATGCAAGAATGATAATGGTACATCTTTAAATGATGAGCTCATGACTGGACCACTACTACAAGAAGATATGCGAAGCATAATAATGAGATGGCGTATGCATAAAATATGTTTCACAAGTGATATTGTGAAGATGTATAGAATGATTCTTTTAGATGAAAGGGACATAAACTATCACAGATTTCTCTGGTGTGGTAGTAACAAAAGTAAAGCCACTACCGGGCCATCAGATATTATGGACTATAGATTGAAAACCGTTACGTTTGGCACAGCATCAGCACCGTACCTTGCCATAAAAACTTTGATGCAATTAGCAGATGACGAGGGTGAACAATATCCTGAAGCTGCCAAAATTATTCGCGAAGACTTTTATGTCGACGATTTGGCATCAGGTTGCGATTCCACTGAACAGGCGATCCAACTAAGTAAGGAAATCATGATTATACTGCAACGAGGTGGTTTTGAACTTCAAAAATGGGCATCCAATAACACCGAGTTTCTTAAATCGATAGACATCGAGAAAGTCACTACAAAGGCAAATATTGATTTCAAACTAGATGGTACTATAAAGGCTCTTGGATTGTCATGGAATTTTGGAGATGATGAGTTTAATTACCAACTGCAACTGGAACCCATATCATCGAATATCATGAAAAGAACGATACTATCAGATTTACAAAGATTATTTGACCCATTAGGTTGGATAGCACCAACCATTGTAACAGCAAAAATTTTAGTACAACAATTATGGTTAGAAGGATTTTCTTGGGACCAAGAAATCAGCGAAGATCTGGCAAAGAAATGGAAGTTCATCAGATATGATTTAGAGAATGTTAAGGAAATAAGAATTAAACGTTGGTTAAACACCATAAACACTGAAAATGATAGAATTACGTTACATGGATTCTGTGACGCTTCTATAAAGGCATATGCTGCTGCAGTTTATTGTCGTGTACTAACTAAAGATGGAAATATAAAAACGCACCTTATCGTCTCTAGAACTAAAGTAGCTCCTGTCAAGACAATTTCACTTCCAAGACTCGAACTCAACGGAGCAGTACTATTAGCCAAATTACTACATAAAGTAAGTCAAGCTATGAGAATCCCGCCACAAAATATATTTGCGTGGACTGATTCTAAGATTGTCCTAGCGTGGCTTTTAGGAGATCCAAGTAGATGGAAGACATTTGTCGCAAACAGAGTGGTAGAATGTTTGGAATATATAAACAACAGTAACTGGCATCATGTAAGATCAGAACATAACCCAGCTGATGTTGCTTCAAGAGGTAGTACAATCGCAGACTTACAGATGAACAAATTATGGTGGCAAGGGCCACATTGGCTTTTAGAAAAAGAGATAGAATTAACAAGACCTGAGAACAATACTACAGAGTTAGAGAAAAGAAAGATAACACAAATTAATTTTCACCTTACAGAAGATCATGAAAGAGACAAAACAGTGATTATTTATGAAAATTTTAACTCACCGAATTGAAGAATGTTATTGCATATTGTAGAAGATTTCTTTACTATAAAAAATGGGATAAAATAGATAAAGCATTAACTACAGATGAATTGGATAAAGCACTAAAAATATGTATAAAGAAAGCACAACTAGAAGGTTTTGAAGAAGATATACATAGACTTAAGAAACAAAATACAGTCAAGCAGAGAAGTCATTTAAAATCATTAAACCCTTACCTGGATGAAGACGGTTTACTCAGGGTGGGCGGTAGATTACGACATGCAAACATAAGTACAGAGAATAAAAATCCTATAATACTAAATAATAAGAATCCACTTACCTTGCTCATTATCGCTGACGCTCATCAGAAGACGCTGCATGGAGGAATCCAGATGATGTTGTCGTTCCTACGGTCTCGATACTGGATTATAAGGGCAAAGGGGCCCGTTAAATCATGTATCTATAAATGCCTGATATGCGCTAAGTTGCGCGCCAAGTGCAGAACACAACTCATGGGTGATCTTCCTAAAGAAAGAGTTAACCCTGCACGACCCTTTCTACATAGTGGTGTGGACTTTGCTGGACCTGTTGACGTACTCATGTCAAGAGCGAGAGGAGTCAGAACTACGAAGACATATATTGCTATCTTCATTTGTATGTGTACCAAGGCCATTCATATTGAGTTAGTTGGTGATCTCACATCACAAGCATTTATCGGAGCTTTTAAACGATTTGTGGCACGGAGAGGTCGATGCGCACATCTATGGAGTGACCAAGGCAGAAATTTCATAGGAGCTAACAAAGAGTTAGTAGATGCATGGGCCGAAGCTCGCTTAAACTTCCAAGATGATGTTGCAAATTCTCTAGCGCAGGATGGAACACAGTGGCACTTTATCCCACCCTACAGCCCAAATATGGGCGGTCTGTGGGAAGCAGCCGTAAAATCAATGAAATATCACTTGAAGCGGATATTGAATACTATCTTAACTTACGAAGAATTAACGACGCTTTTGTGTCAAATTGAATCTTGCCTAAATACACGACCATTGGTTCCAATCGATGACACAGATGTTGATAACATAAACCCGCTGACGCCTGGACATTTTCTGATTGGTGAAGCACCAGTTATTGTGCCAGCACCAGACCTTAGAGAAGTGAATGTGAACCATCTAGCTAGATGGCAATATATACAGAAATTATTAAGTGATTTTTTGCAAAGATGGAACAAAGAATATCTCACAAGACTACAACAGCGACCAAAATGGATGAAGCAAAGGGCCGAATTCAATGTCGGTGACATTGTGCTTATAAAACATAGCAACATCCCTCCAGGCAAATGGATGTTAGGGCGAATCGTCGCAAAACACCCCAGAGAAGACAATTGTACTCGCGTATATAGCGTTAAGAGTGGAAGTACTGTAACTAAAAGATGTATAAGTAAACTTTGCCCATTACTTTAACAATTGTATTTGTCACTCACTATCTTGGTAATATTTAGATACTTAAAATAATCAATTTTCATTTTTGTGTTTAACTAGTAACTTCATTCAATATTATATTGTAAGATTTATTTGTCGATGGAAAAGGTTTTAATGACCTTTTGGTGGGCGGCATGTTTAGTTAAGAATTGTATTGTCGTTTAACCAGTGTCCAATAAACTATTAACGAGAGTGCACGCGTTTTATTTCAAGTTATTGATACAAGTAAAACTAAGCTTTAACGCCAACAGTCTGTCTTTTTTTCTGTTTGGGAAACAGAGTTTGTATGGGAAACTTATCTCATTGGTCAATTGATACGACCATAATAATTATCAATAATTCTTTTAGAAATAGTAAAAAAACTCTTAACCGCTTCACATGCAACTTTGTGCACAGAAAGTATAAGTTATTGCATAATTGGTAGCCTACAACAATTTTCAATATTACTTATAGAAATTACAAAATAAATAATAAAAAAAATAATCATCAAATTTCAACCGATTCTCATCTAAATTTGTAGACGGGAAGCATACGTCATTCCATTATTGAAAGACTACCAGCCATTTTCAATAACCTATCTAACCACTGGTGTTGTTACTGACGATAAAAATATATATCTGTTGGTAAGCTGTCGTATGAACTAGCAATCCAAAGATACGTTATTGAAACGCAATAGCTTACCAACATATTTATCTTTTTATCGCCAGTAACAAAACAGTGGTTATATAGATTATGGAAAACAGCCGACTAAGAATCATCAATAATAAATATGGGCATCGTGATAAAACTTTCAAGAAATTTTGTACACGAGAATATAATTCTCGAAAGATTGATTTACAGTTAAACAGTAAATTAACTTATTTATAAAAAGCGCTTTACAGCGAAGTAATAGCATAAAATATCGCCGAGTTATAGAAATAACATAACAACAGTTGCAAGTTAATATTTTGGAAAAAAGAAACATTATTAATATTGAAATATCAAATTTTCACGAAATACTGTTTTGGAGTCTGCAATAATATAGTAAGTATGTTGGTGGAACAACGGAAAATCGACCCAAACGCATTAATTATATTTTTGCAATAGATGTTGCCAAAAGTGTTTTCAAACAGAAATGTCAAACGTATTTGTTTGTGAGTAAATTTCTCTTAACAGTATTTATTATTAACATTTATTTACATACCCCATTTTCAGTAAATGTGAATTGATGCTTAACCTTACAAAGAACGGCTTACTGACCTTCTAATGATAATTGCGTTTTCTTTTCTCATCGGTACCTTTTTGATAGTGAATACAAACATATACATACATCGCTTTTAGTAGGTTTCTTCCAACAGACCATTCAATACATATACACATGTTCTTTCCTTCCCATGCAGGAGAAATGTATATGTAAGTTTAGCCCGAATTTCTACGGATGAGGAATTAGCCAGTTTGCAACTTAATTGCAAGCCTAGGATCGATCACTTTGGCACCCTTGAGCATATTGCCACGCTTTTGCGCTCGCTCCCGAGCCGTCTGACGCTCCAAGGCCTTATATGTAACAAGTATAGTCCGTTCTAAAAAAAATACCTTCATTTGATCTCCATCTTTAATACGATGGAGGGCTGTGCTGTAGGGTATTCTTAGCTTCAACTGTTCGATGACTTGGTTTGACCGGCGCGTTGCGTAACTTCCTCTCAGCCTTTCTCGTTAGCAGCTTTTTTCCAGATTGTCTGATCTTCCTATTTATATACAGATCATAATAATTTACAAATAGCAAAATTTATCTGTCTTGTTTAAGCATTAAGGGTGGAGCTTTTAGAAGCTTACAAAACCCAACCGTATTAAGTTCAACGGTTCAAATTATTTTAATTAAATATCATCGGGAAGATAAAAAAAATCGCATTTTAGAAATTATTAACCCAGTAAAATATTGTCAAAGTTAACAAACGGTAAATATCAGGACGTGAATAGGTAAAAAAATAAATTGAAACTGTTTCGTTATTCAGTGAAGCTGAAAGATCCCGTTTACTTAAAAGCACTCGAGATAAAATCGCCGAAATTCCGAACAAAGGTCCCTGAGGCAGGAGTCTGATCGCTACTCGCCAACCAACCAGCCGAGACATCGCGTGGCGCAGAGCCAGCCGCCCGCCGCCAGTCGCTAGCCGTCAGGGAGCCTCCGCCATCGCTCTGGCAGAATGCCAACTACATCGATCGCTGATCGGGCAGGTCAATGGACGCATCTCGAACACTGCCAGAAATGGAAATGAGCCTTGCTTGTTCTTACGTCGCCTTTCTTATTACATTATTTACTCCGCTCTATATTTTCGTTTCTCTTTTGGCCCAATTGTCTTTATATAACATCGAAATGGTTTATTGCGGTTGAAAGTAGTTGTTCTAAACAGTTTACTTGCTTATTCAACAGTTTTCATGAATAATGTTTCATCTCTACTTCAGACATCTCTATTTTCGTAAAATAACCTACGTGTTTATGAACAAAATTCTTAATGTTTTGAATTTGCATAGGTATATTTGAAAACATATTTGGATACGAACCAGGATAAGTTCTTACCAGCCTGGAATACAGACTCATTCGAACTCGCTATTGAAAACCCCATTGTTTTTGATGAAGGAAAACTCTTCGATGGTTTGTGTCATTAAATTAATGTATGATAGTTGCGCGTATCTAAACACAAGTCGGTGATGCTTCAATGTAGCTGTAGACCCGCAGCTGCGTTTAAAAGTTAGTCCTTATTTTAGAATTAGCTCGTTACCATCTCCATTACCATTCAGTCTGATTAGCTTGTATTGCTAACCCATAAGAATTAGAATAAGCATATAAAAGCAGGTCACACTAAGTGCGGATACTTATTACTAAAATAAAGAGAGTAGGTCACATCACTAGTTTGTGGGAAGCAATTAAAATATCTCTTTGTTACTCACGCACTGTCGATAAAACTTTGCGAGTTTTAATGCTGCAATCAAAACAAATCTTAAAGAAACGAGACAGTTGTTGATACTTTCAATATACAGGGTTTAAAGGACTGTAAGTAAAATGTGTAAAAAAAACGTAGTCGATATATAGTTAGAGAGAGTGTAATACTGGCGCAATGGCGGAATGTACCAATGAGTTCTTTGGAAGCCGCGTAAAGTTACTGCTTGGTTAAATATTAACCGTGTTAGCCATAGTAATATTATAAAGAGGTAATGTTTATAAATATGTCTATAGGAGATTTATGTCCGTATTATGAGTAATGTGGAGTTACATTATTCCTGAGTAGTAGAGGCTAAATATATTATATTATTGCTATTAAATTTTATATTATAAATATTTCATATGTACGAATTCTCGGACGGTTGTTAGTGGCAAATATGAATAATTGTTGTTACGCAGGCATCTGAATTTACCAATTTATCATTATTATGATATTTAGATTTAAACACCAAACTATGTCCATTTTAGTGTAACACATAATACTTCATAATGATATTTTTATGTATATAAATATTTAACTGCTGCATAACAAACAAAATTTAATAATAATTGTTTCGTAATTGGCACCATATGATTGCAAAACATAACAAATGTATATTTTGTGTTAAATGTGCTGTGAAGCAATATGTACCAAATAAATAAATTAAAAAAAAGAATTTTTGTAGTAGAGATCAAAGTGAAGTAGCTAAAGCTAAAATTAGTAACGTGATAAGTGTTCACGTGAAATGTTCAAATACAACGACAATGTAAAATAAAGCAAGTATTTTGAAATATATTTTCCGTCCCGCCCCGCCCCGCACCGCCCAGCACCGAGCAGACGGCTTCCAATATGCAATAAGTCGAGATGAAGTAGTTTGGAAAGCGCTCACAGCTTTCAATCACTGAATAAATGTACTTCATATACAAATACTAAATTTCTCAATTTGTAAATTTTTAATACTGGCAAGTTCATGGATCGATTTCTTTCATTCTACTAACAATTCCAAATTCAAATTATTCTATCTAGCTATTTAAACTTAATAAAAGAGTAAAGAATCTAAATTTGTAAATTGAAGATATTTGAGAAAAAATAATACGGGGAGGTTACAATCATGGACAGAACACAATTCGATAGTTTTTGAAATTTTTGTCTATCTGTCTGTCGGTATGTTTGAACGCCAATCGCGCAAAAGCTACTGGACTGAATTTAATGAAATTTGGTAAGGTTGTAGTTTATAGTCTGAAGTTACTTTGGAGGTTTACCAGTCTGGAGATAAATATGAAAAAAATCCTTCCAAATTAAATCTTTTATTTCTGTATTATTACCGCGTGCATTGCGTGTGCCGACCGAGACTGGACTGTCGGTGCACACAATGCACAAGTACAACATTAAACATTAATGATGACGCTACATTACATTTAGGATATATTTTTACATGTATGAACTTTTATATGGTCTATAAATTGCGTTTATGTACACATAAAAAAGTAATGTATGTATAAGTAATACTGTAATATATTTTAAGTATACAGTAAAATTATTTCAATATAATTTTCTTAATATATATATTTTATCTTAGAAATAATAAACAAATATGTAGTTATTTTTCATCAGGTATTCATAGATGGCGCTACACGATACATTTTACGTTACTCATGCATTAAAACTATCATGAAATTTATTTGATTTTTATTGTTACATTTAGGTATATTTTCTACGAGAGCTCTTATTAACAAATTTAAAGTGGTCTTATCCATTTTGTAGATTTTAGTACTGTTTTTAAATTTGTAAAACTATTTCGTTCTATATTTTACGATAGCTGTCATCGTTTTATGTTTTTTTTTGTGATATCGAGATTTTATTAAATTATACTGAACAGACATACTATAATGCTTAATTGTTTACTGGATATTAACGGTTAATAAAAATTATTAAATAAACTCAGCCTCTAAGGATAGTAAAATCTACCATTTTTATATTGAACTACTCGGCCCTTATATCTTCTGGATAATATCCATTAATATTTTAAATGATTTTACTTAGATATTCATCAATGGGCTTTTTATTCATAGATTTGTGATTTATGATTAGTTTTAAAATTTTTCTTAACATTTTGATAGGAATTTAGTAATAGTATGAACAACAAAGTTTCATAATTATACATAAATTTGAAAATAATAGGTCTTTAATGTTTATGCCCGGTTCATTTGATTTAGCGCAGGTTGACCTTTGATATGTTCAGTACGAATTTTGACCAAGTGTCTATGGAACATTTATAGCTGACGTGAATGATAGTTTCCAAATACCTACAATATGCTATATTTTCTGGACATTCCATAAAAAATTTAGATAGCAGCTGGTTATAGAAATAAATTAAAATTTATAAATACATGCCGACTTCATTATATTGAGAATTATTTAATTGGAAATTTCCTTTGTAATATCTATATTATATGTTGGTTGGTCATTGGTGTTGCTGAACGAGAACGTCAGGATTACTGTCAATCTTGCCGAGTAATATTTTTTTGCGTCTGGTAACCCGCGCGGTAACGGATGCACACTTTAAAAAAAGACAGTTATGTTTTGGTTAGTTTCGAGAGTCGGCTACGCACGTGCACCTCGCACCTTTCATGTTTCGTTTTTGTTTTAACCGCCGCGCCGTGCCGCACGCATATTTCACTGTAACTGCACACACAAGTTCTGGGGTACCCGAAGCTGGATACGAGGAGCAATTGGTCGGTAAGTGGATTTCTGATAGCTCTTTCTCGATGATTCAGTGTCTGTATCATACCCTCCGGGGAAAGAGGAGAACTGGGGGAGGGCCAGCAAGCAGATTGTTTTTTTGTTCACCATATGTAATTCATACCTACGACTCACAAAATAAAAAAAGTCATTTTCTAAAACTATGAATGAAGGAAAGTTCTTTGATGTCGATGTTTTATTCAAGTTATAACGTTTTAAACCGTATTATGATATCATAATATCGAAAACACGAAATGTAAACGTATTTATTTATTAATAATTAGTCTCAAACACCGAAATTCGAAAAAATCGTTGCGCATCCATCAAAAGCTTAGATTCAGATAATATATGTTATTTAATCCAAAATAAATAATCTGTTTACAGATTTTATTTGAAATGATGTAAAAGTGATATTACCCACTCCTTACGTCAACATGAGTCTTTCTGCTGAACGAGATAACATACCATCACGCCTGTATTCCCCGAAGGGTTAGGCAGAGCTGTACTAATGTACACCTGCAGTTCGCCGAGTATGTTTTTAGGTCCCATGTAATAGGGGGCGAACCTATTGCCATTCATCGGGCACGAAACCAAACTCCGAGCTGCTACTGAGAATTTTTATAGGGAAAACCCAATAACACTTTGCTCGACCTGGGATTCGAACCCAAGACCTCGTTCATAGCAGTCGCACTTACGAACACTAGGCTAACGAGGCAGTCAACTGAACGAGATACTAAGAAAACATATACGCGCCCCAGAAACTAATGCCCCAGGAACAAAAAATTCGTCGTTACGTATTAGGATATATTGACAGCGTAGGTGTATGGTAAAATCTCGATCGATTGAAAGCAGTAAATGTGAACCAAGGCTGACAGCTAAACCTGAGTACCACGGTGCGTCTCAGAGATCGGAGACATTCACAAAGCATGAAATACGGTTAAATCACCGGTGTTTAGTTTCAGAACACCTACATATTTGTTTTTATCGCTACTTTTTATACACTAAATTACATTCGGATGAAGTGGCGAGCACAGCTAATCTTCTATACAATTAGTAAAATTGAAGTGTCTGTTTGTAATGTCAAAATAACAGTTTTTTACTAAATGTGAACCAAGGCTGACAGCTAAACCTGAGTACCATTTTTTCATTGTGCGTCTCAGTAGATCGGAGACATTCACAAAGCATGAAGTATACGGGTTTAAATGCACCAGTGTTAAGTTTCAGGAACACCTAGCATATTTGTTTTAAATATCGCTACTTTTTATACACTAATATTACATTCTTGCGATGAAGTGGCGAGCGCAGCTAATCTTCCTAAATTTACTAATTAGTAAAAATATTGATAGTTTTTGTGTCTGTGTTGTAATGTCAATAATAACAGTTTTTTACTAAATGTGAACCAAGGCTGACAGCTAAACCTGAGTACCACGGTGCATCTCAGAGATCGGAGACATTCACAAAGCATGAAATACGGTTAAATCACCGGTGTTAAGTTTCAGAACACCTACATATTTGTTTTTATCGCTACTTTTTATACACTAAATTACATTCGGATGAAGTGGCGAGCACAGCTAATCTTCTATACAATTAGTAAAATTGAAGTGTCTGTTTGTAATGTTAAAATAACAGTTTTTTACTAAATGTGAACCAAGGCTGACAGCTAAACCTGAGTACCACGGTGCGTCTCAGAGATCGGAGACATTCACAAAGCATGAAATACGGTTAAATCACCGGTGTTAAGTTTCAGAACACCTACATATTTGTTTTTATCGCTACTTTTTATACACTAAATTACATTCGGATGAAGTGGCGAGCACAGCTAATCTTCTATACAATTAGTAAAATTGAAGTGTCTGTTTGTAATGTCAAAATAACAGTTTTTTACTAAATGTGAACCAAGGCTGACAGCTAAACCTGAGTACCACGGTGCGTCTCAGAGATCGGAGACATTCACAAAGCATGAAATACGGTTAAATCACCGGTGTTAAGTTTCAGAACACCTACATATTTGTTTTTATCGCTACTTTTTATACACTAAATTACATTCGGATGAAGTGGCGAGCACAGCTAATCTTCTATACAATTAGTAAAATTGAAGTGTCTGTTTGTAATGTCAAAATAACAGTTTTTTACTAAATGTGAACCAAGGCTGACAGCTAAACCTGAGTACCACGGTGCGTCTCAGAGATCGGAGACATTCACAAAGCATGAAATACGGTTAAATCACCGGTGTTAAGTTTCAGAACACCTACATATTTGTTTTTATCGCTACTTTTTATACACTAAATTACATTCGGATGAAGTGGCGAGCACAGCTAATCTTCTATACAATTAGTAAAATTGAAGTGTCTGTTTGTAATGTTAAAATAACAGTTTTTTACTAAATGTGAACCAAGGCTGACAGCTAAACCTGAGTACCACGGTGCGTCTCAGAGATCGGAGACATTCACAAAGCATGAAATACGGTTAAATCACCGGTGTTAAGTTTCAGAACACCTACATATTTGTTTTTATCGCTACTTTTTATACACTAAATTACATTCGGATGAAGTGGCGAGCACAGCTAATCTTCTATACAATTAGTAAAATTGAAGTGTCTGTTTGTAATGTCAAAATAACAGTTTTTTACTAAATGCATATGAAAGTATTTACGATACTTATAACAAAAAGTCCATTTTTTTATTTTTGTCTGTCTGTTTGTTCCGGGTAATCTCCGAAACCTATGGAACGATTTTGACGGGACTTTAACTGGTAGATGGCTGATAATATAGGGAGTAACTTAGGCTATTTTTTTTATAAAATACATCCCGTACTTTTAATTTTACTCATATTATTAACAATTCATTTGCCGTATCAATTGGGGGATGACATATATTTCCCGTGTAAAATTTTCCTTAAAATTGGTTGAAAAATATTATTTTATTCTAGGTTTTTTGCTGTACTGTTCACGGTTCTTGAAGTGTATCAATTGTGGAATGACGTATGCTTACCGTCTACAAAATCAGACCAGAATCGGTTGTGAATTGATGGGGAAAAAAAAATTTAACCTTTTTTTTTTACGATTTATAAAAATAATATTGGAATAGTACTTCATCTGAATATGTCATTATTTATACACCTCGTACACAAAATTTCATCAAAATAAGTTAAGAATTAATGGAATTTAAAAAATTTGGAATTTTTTTTTTTTCTTCGATTTCTAAAAGTAATATTGAAAATTCTTATATACTATCAATTTACCAATAACACAAGCCGTTTATAAATTTAATCCGGAAATACAAACAGACAAGCAGATAAAACTTTAGTGAATGGCATATTCGTGATCAGTATCGTTCATATTATAAGACTATCGGGAAATTTGAAAAAAAAAAATTTAGTGTTAAGACAGAACGACAGATTTATTAATATAGATAAAGTGTTTAAGTAAAGTTTCCTTAATTTATCCAAATATTTTTCGCCCTATGCTGTATTTGTTTTCTTTTATGAAACATATAGTAATTTAAATTACCTTAAAAATTATGTTTTAGCAACGTATCCGATGTATATTTAATTACTAAATGTATAGGAAAAACAATACAGATTCTGTATTCATATTCTTTATTACTTTACCAAACGTTGAGATCATGAATAATCAATTACGTCTGTCAAATTTCGTTCAGTGTATGTCTTTAGATGTAATAACTGGAAAGAAAGATTTACCGAATATATAAGAAGCAATAAAAATACAATAAATGAATCAATTGAACCTAATAAGGATATCAGCGTGGCACCAGATGGTTTACGAGTACAGATAATATCATTTTCTGTTTAGAATTAATTCATTCGGTGCCGCACACTCATTCCCTTTCCATCCCTCTGATTCCGTACGATACATATTCGCGGATATGTATCCAAATTGAATTTTCTATCAAATTTGGTCTGGTAACGGATTGTGGTCTCGCGGCCGCACTTCTAACTGTTTACATGATCCGGTGTGTTTTTCAATTCTCCGCAACTTACAGCTTTCAGTACTGATGTGTGTCTCTGAAGTTAACTGCGAAAACTGGACGGTAATTTAATTTAATACAAATGTTTAAAAAAACGTATTATTTTTGGATTACCAGTTATCGATTAATTCACAGAAATATATAATTTGATATTGTCTGCATTTTACTATACACTAGCTGTGCGCCACAGTTTCACCCTATCCTATATCATATCGTTATTATCACGTTCCCATACTTACTTGTATTCAGCTAGCCAGATCGTTTCACGTTCACAGTTACTGCTCTGCTCCTTAAGATCATAATGTAAAGTTAAAGTATAACCTTCCTCAATAAATCCATACTAATATTATAAATGCGAAAGTAACTCTGTCTGTCTGTCTGTTACGTTTTCACACCTAGATCGCTAAACCAATTAAGATGAATTTTACTATACAGATAGATTTGACCTTTGGAAAGGACATAAGGTACTTTTTGTAGCGAAAATAAAACTTTAAGGGAAGAAAATAGGGGATTAAAGTTTCTATGAACAAAATATGGGGATACCAAATGCGCATGCGCGATAATGGTGAAATGACATCGGCTGCCATACCAACTAGTTTGTTGATTGTCAATCTGGTTTGTTGATATATTGACATTGTTATACTTAATAATAAATGTATTGTATTTCTAATAATTATCTATTAAATGACAGTCCAGTATTCTTTTTAAGATTGTCTGAAGTGTTTTTAAACTATTTATCTACGCAGTACGGCATAATTACTGTTTTATTTTATGATAGGAATACGACGTGCATTATCAATCGCGGCTCGCGGGACTTTATATATTCTAAGTGATATACCTATTATAAATTAACTGGATTATACAGTTTTGCTACAAGTGAATAATTTCATAGTGTTATTCCACACGTGGTGAAAATAAAACTCGGGTGAAAGTTTGTATGAAAAACCCATTCATATTTATGCGTTTGGTAAGAGAGGAATAAAGCGGGTTTTAAGTTTTTCAAAAAACCTTCCCGTAGGCGCCGGTACAATAAGGTATGATTTTAATTATTTTTTAAGTTTTATTGAGTCGGTTAATGTGTTGGATTCATATTGCCATATAATGTCAATACTATACAAACAGTATGTAATAATCCCATCTATGATTTTATTTTGTTTTGTCGCGTTCCGAAATCAGCCGGTGCATATGCGGCAGTAAAATGGGGTGATAGGGATTGCGACCACAATACATATAGTGATAAACCCATGTATGATTTTTTTTTGATTTTTTTTTTGGTATAATATAAATATAGCTATCTATATTAATAAATCTGTAGTCATGATTGTACTTTTAATATTTTTCCAAAATTTTCCGATATGCATATTATATGAACGATACTGATCACAACATAATTAATGGGCTATAAGAATTGTCAATATTACGTATACAATTAAAAAAAAGTAATTAAAAATGTTTAATTTTCATGAATTCTCAACCGATTCTGATAAAATTTTGTAGACGGGAAACATACATCATACCTACTATAATTGAGAGGCTATAAGAATTAATAATGCATTAGAAATTGTACATTAGAATAATAGTTTTCAACCGATTTTGATTAAAATTGTACACGGGAAATACATGCCACTCCTCAATTGATACGGCATAGGTATTGTGAACAGTATGAGTAGTAACAGTATGGGATTGAAATAATTATTGCGTAGTATCAAAAACGTGCGGTGCCGCGGGCACAACACTAGTAGGCTATATAAACAATTGTTTTCCAATCAGACTAGTTGCAGAGAGTACTCAGAGAGTAAAATTTGATTTGTGTCGATAACTTATACGAACGATAATTTGATGAAGAAAAACTAAAGTTTAATATTAACTCTAAGGCTATGCTTGCTTGTATTAGAGTGTAACTGATTGGCAGTTTATAATTGAATTGAAATGTCCATAACCCGTAATAAGAGCGAAACGTGATCTACTTTATATTCACATACATGTACGGAACACAACAAGATTCCTGCTGTAATTTATACAAAGTCCAAGCCGAAACGCAAATTTGCTGGGACCGAGCTCTCGGACTATAATAAAGCTGTGTGTACAAACAGACCCTCATCGGATCCTTAGCAATCTGAACAATGATTAAACACCATCCCCTTTACCCTACTGTATGGAGTCTCTCTGAAGTCCTTTTGTCGTCAATTCTTTACTTTAACTTTATGAAGTGTATTTAATAGAGATATATTTACTTGACAATATTTTCAATATACAAAGAGAAAAATATATTTTTCTACTTTTCTTTTAATTTGATTTGTTGAAACAAACACAAATCGGCTGTCTCGCTCGACGCTGAAAGAAATATCGCTGACTTTTCATTATGAAACATTATTTCAGTCTTCGAGACATCCCACAAACACAACAAACCTAGGATATGGGTTTAAGAATATTCAGACTGGATTATATTGAAAATTAATCGATCCGAGAAGCACTTAAACTTGTAAACTTCGGAACTTTGCCTGTTAGTCGGTACTCAAGAATCGCTTGAACATTTGTAGTTGAAGAAAGATTTATAGTAAACTTTCTGTTTATTTAGTTACAACTAGTAGTTTCCTCCCAACTATTAATCCAAGGGGTTTCCCAAACAGTAACAGGAAACTGTAAGTTCGGCAGCCGTCAGCTCCCTTACTAAATACTTTCTAATAAATAAATACAATATTTCAAATTTTAACAAAATATTAAAAATAAATGTTGATGATTGTAATCAACTTTGAGCGGGTTTTTTTTCGAAGGACTAATATTGATGATCACAACCCTTGCAGTGTTCTATATACCTCAAGATGCCAAAAGGTCTGCAACTAACAACGCAAATCCACTTACTATTCTTCTGGAACGTCCAGCTTCTCGTTGGTGGTTTGCGTGAAGGTTGTGGAACCATCGAAAATAATACCAGGCACTCCAGTAGGTTACTTAGCACGCACGGCGTAAAAACTTCCTTTTTTTTACTGTCCGCGGTCGAACACTCGCGAGCGTAAACAAATTAACAATGGCCGTTATGAACATACGGCCGGTTTTAGAAGTGGGGATGTGCCGGACCGCGACTATCCGGTAAAACTAACAGTTCCGTCGGTTCCGTAGCGGATGTACGCGATCAGTCACAAACCTTGCCCAACCAATAAGTGCACTAAACACTGAACAATAAATATACCCAAGCTTTGTATGAAAAAAAACCTTTTTAAATTTAGGCCCTAGAAAGGCGCTTGTGAACTACAAAACACTATTGCTAGTTCAGACAAACATCTCAGGCATTGAGAAGAACCAGTAAGAAACTCGATCAGGTTCTTTTTTTTCCAACTGTACACAAAAGTGTTAATATAGAATAATATATTAGTGGATGCACATAGAGTGAGTCATTTCCATACATCACCATCATTCACATAATGATCCATCTTATAATAATCTTTTGACAGTAAACCAGCTTGACATGGTCCTTGAACTCATTGTTCGGCAAATCAGTAGTGCTTCGGGATCTTGTTATAGAACCTAACACTATTACCTAAAAAAACTTTTATTGGACTTATTTAGTTAACACGGTAAGACTAATAAATTTAACTCTATTTTGATGAGTTCGACAAATTCAAATGAACCGCTCACGTTTGAGCTCACACTGCGTCGTTACCCGGTTGTTTTGTATCGGCGGTTCTCATCCATCGATGTCCGGAACAGTATGAAGCCGCTAACTTTTTATAATAACGACTGGAGCTATTGATAACATATACAGAAATATTTATAGCATTTGATTTTCCACTGCATGATGGCGCTTGGATTTTTTAAGATATTTTCTTCATCGTCATCCGATACTATTGAGTTGGTATTTTTTTGTAAAAATCTTGTTTTTTTTTTTTACAAAAAAAACAACCTTTGATCGTACTTTTTTATCTTTGAATACCGTTACTTAGCAGAAAATGCCTTGCGGCATTAAGCTCGCACGTAGACGACATTAAATTCTATAAAGTATGCATTCAACAAATTTTTACGCTGTGCGCGCTATTATATCAGTGTCCGCGCTATGAAGTTGTTCGCTAAACCTATTGTTTTATTATAGTGAAGTTAGTCACATTCGATAGTATGCGTCACACAACATACTAGCTGTGCCCCATGGTTTCACTCGTGTTAATTTTATCCGACAAACACCGCCCCACTAACGCACCCGTGTTGTCAATCATATTTGTTCTCCCCGCAAGTATAAATTATTTTAATTTTTCATTATCTCTTAAACTTTATGTCCAAATAACATATTATAAACAGAAAAAAATTAACTTAATAAAATTGTCTTTATGATGAAGTAACGTTTGTTGTGAAGGATTAATACGCCATGCCATGTCTAAAAATAATGCTTATAATTCATTTTTTAATTTTGAACCTCTTCCGGTTATATTGCCCTGAAGAAATCAATCAATGTGGGACTTTACTCAGTGAGTGTGTAATAGTCTGGTATCGATATAGCGCTGGGAGCTGAGAGCTGGGACCGACCGACTGCGCGGAGATCTCCCAGGGAAATTGACTGAGGTTTATGTAAAACATAAAACACGAAATAGTTTCCGAATGGCCGCTTCAGCCGGCCGACACGCGACATAAACTATGCGAAGTCCTCTGCTCATCCCAGTTTATTGAAATGTTTACGCGCTTGTACTATAAAACGGGGATTTAGTTCCATGCGTGGATAATTCGAATGCCGATTCAAAAACCTACACTACAATCCCACATGAGCCTGGGTTTTCCGATGAAGGAAACTACCGTGAGGAAACCATAGCATTGTGATAGGACATTCTCTAATTCTAAGTAAGTAAGAAAGTAGAAAATCTATTTAAAGTACAAAGCTATGTTTTCCGGCAGCTGCACATAAGCACCAATTGCCTCTTCCACATCGTTACTTACTATCTGGTGAGACTGAACTCAAAAACTAAACTTTTAAAAATGATAAAAGCAAAACAAAACATATGTCACATACAAGTAACGTTATACAAGTAAAAGGTTTAACACGCGTCGTTTAGCCACGTGATAGAGCGAGACAGAAATATTTTTTTTAGATTAAACCATAATTATTCTTATTAATTCCTATATTCTTATTAATATTAGTCTCGTTAGGCGAGGCTCCGAAACCACACCAAAATATAAGAAGAGTTAATATTGCGAACTCTCAACAATCTAACACGTTGTATATTTCATAGTCATAGTCATAGGTACGTCACATCGTTAGTAAATAAGTTAGTAGTGTAAGAAACATACAAACCACAATGCTCAGTATCAGAGGAACAGCGTAACTTCCTTACACTTTTATTCCTTGTACAATACTTACTTTTAACATGATTCAACTAATCCTTTTAAAATACAATTTCTGTTTAACAAAACTATACACATGACGTTCCGAAACAACTTCCGCTACAATATAATTCAAACCGGATACTCCGATTGATAACATAAGTTGTTTTATACTTAATAAGGTTTGTATGAAGCCAATAGTAGTAAGGAAGGCAGTAAGTAACTAAGTTATAGTTTTGTAAGTTCACAGACGAACAAAAAGGGGAAAATGATTTTAAATTAGTATTTCAATTTCTTACATCTTCTGCATTCATTGCGAGAGAGCTTGGGTACTGGCAAATATCTTTGGGGGTGTCTCTACTTGGAGCAACCCGACTAGTGGAAGAGCCACACCCTGCAGAAGATCGCAACCAAATATCATTGGGGAAAAGAATTCAAGTTAAATATACCTTTAATCCATTCCGTTTAGGTATTCAGTAAGAGATACTTTTTATTTCTTAAATAATAGGATTCGGAATCTGCGTCGGGTTTACTCGTTACCAGCTTTGTTCAGGCAAACGAAAATGGAATGTTTTATAAGCTACAAATCGGATAGAAAGATTAGGGTGAGGCTCTAGAAGGCCTGTCTTGTCACTATGTCAATAAAGTAAGCGCGTGACGTACATCATGCATTGTTACGTGAGGACGATCACCGTCAAATTTGTTTAAAAATATGACAATACACGTTTATTCGACGGTCATATCATTTAATTTAGTTTTGCTCATTTTATTAACATGGGTTCATTTCTAACGCATCTTAACTAGCTAGAAATTATGCTTCTATTGTTTGAGCCTACCCCAGTAAAGATATAACCTGATTATAGATTATTTGCAATTAAATATAATGTTTTGGTTGATTATACCGTACACATTTCATAGACTATAATATACTCTTTTACCTACAGGTTTTTTAAGACACCAATTAAGCTTCCAGTACTTCCTTGACAATTTGATGTATGTCCAAAAAACATAGATGAGCTAGATTTTTGTATAAGAGTGGTTTAGTTGTAATACTAGAAATAAACACAAATTAGACATCACATGTTTTGACACAATAAAAATATTTTTTTTTAAATGTAGTTGATAATATTGTTAGGTTATATTATAATAAGATTTCTAAGTATATTACTAATTTGCCGGATAATAAGTTCCAGGACCAATATATAAAAACCTTATCGAGTTTCTTTCCGCCTCTTTTTGATGACTGAGACGTTTATCGGACCGATATTCGGTTAAGTGTTTTAACGCCCATAAATTTTTTCGCAGGGCCTATATTAAATAAAGTATTCTTGATTTTCATTTTAAATAATAGTGTTTAAAAGATTGTGTTCAGAACTTCATCTGAATTATAAACAATTTTGGTGTTTAACAAAATCTGTCTCATAAGTATAGGGAGTACAGTGTCGAATACATTACGAACAGGCTGAGAGCTTTCGCACTTTATTACTTTGGAAAAACATAAAACCAGTGAGTCACTTTCCCAGAGTGAAAACTAATGTACCCGGGGGATATTTTCACATGTATTTTTTTGTGTTGTGGCAGCATGGAGCTACGGGAGCACAGAGGGCGCTGGCGTCCCCGTGGGCGATGTTTACTCCTCGTCTCGAATATAGTATATTATACAGACATTTTTGTACCGATATAACATATTTTTATATATTCAGTAAATGTAGCGCCAACAGCGCGTTTATTACGCATTACTTATTTTATAATTATTAATATGATTATATATAATTAAGTTATGCGAAACGAGTTATTAGAGGCGGAGGCGCCGAATACATTTACACTAATAAAAACTATTTATTATAATCTAAAAACAGAACATCGTGGCGAAAATTATAATTGAACTGAAAACTTCTTTAGTCGCGTTGAGCGATTTTTCGTAAGGGAAAAACTTATGGGTTCGCGTCACCGATTACCTTGACATGCTCGTGACGTATTGCGTTTGCGCCTAACTAGCGACACGTACTATAGCGTCTGTATACGCATATATACACTAGTATATTGTATATACTCGACTGTATCAAATGCGTGTTTGACTACTTAGCAGAGTAAAATCTTTTGATTTCGCTTCACTGACATGCTGTAATAGCAGTTTAAAAATAATGAAAATTTTAATTGATTTAAAAAATAAAAAATTAACTCATTTATTCCATTTTTTTAAGTTTTCACGTCTGTCGCCACTCCTTACGACTGCCTCGGGGTTTTAGTTGTTTTTTTTATTATTTTAAACTATTTTATATTGTATAATATGTTTTGTTATTAAAAATAGAATTTTTACTAACACTAATCATAGCGGGGTAAGAAAAATACCCCCCTCGGTAACTATGTATCTGAAAATATTTAATTTTTTATATCTTATCAACTTTACTCTATCATAAAATAATCCGGAGTAATATGGCTTTTTTTAAATAAATATTTGTCACGAACCTGCATCGGGTTCATGCATCGAGTTATTTCCAGTTGTCTTGGAGACATTTGTACAGGGTTGCTCTGAAGCTTTCCGATTATACAACAGAAGTGATCAGACAATATCAGTCAGCAGTCAGAGCTAATTTACAACTATACGGGTAATTAATAAAATATTTTTTAAAGATTGCTGTTAAAACATTTAACATAATAAATAGTACATCTAAATTTAAATTTATGACTGATTTGAATATAAAATCCCGGAGTGATATTTTTATAGAAGTTATCGCGTATCGCATCGCGTTGTCATACTCGCTAACTATTTATTATTGTTAAACTCAAGTTATATTGATCACTCAATCATCTTATATTGCGATGGGGTTAGACTTAGTAAGACCAATAAAAGTTTTTTTAGGTTCTATAATAAGATCTCAAAGCACATTATTGATTTACCGGACAATATGTTCAAGGACCATGTGAAGGTAGTTTTATTGTTAATAAGGTATATATAGGGTGGATCATTATTTGAATGATAGAGATGTCTGGAAATCATCAGATCCCTTGGATGGCAAATTTTCCAATTTCACGTACATTTGTGTAAGGGAGTCGAAGAGTTAATATGATTATTATTACTGTAATATATGTATAATACATAGATTTATAATTACTTTCCGCTGCGCTAATATTATTATGTTATATTAATATTGGAATTGGAACAATTGGAAAAGAAGATAAACCCGAACGAGTTTCTTGGCAGCTCTTCTTTATAACTGGGATGTTCTCTAAACAGATAGTAATATCTTGACGTTCATAAGGGCTTAAATTGATTAAAGAATTTTATAATTTGCTTAGTAGAACCTACCTATCTTAGTATCTCGAAAACCACCACTGCTCTTGGACTCTCATCAGCTAATGTTTTGAAACGATGGTAGTTCCCATAGACGTGGCTTCCAATCTTACAATAAGTCTGAGCTTTCCATGAAGGAAAATATCGTAACGAAACCACAATACAATGGTTCTAATTCCCGCCTAACTAGCTACTACCCTCAAGCACCTACAGATGTGTTCAGGCAGCTGCACGTGAAAAACAATCCCTCTGAGTTAAGCGTGTTATCACTATAGTCGAACAAGTACGTGCGCGACCGTCCTGTGTCGGAGTCGTTGGCAGGGACGAGGTAGCACGACATTACGTCACTACAGTACACTAAAGTGAACGGTATGTTGTCTCGGCAGTGTTCTTGAAATAATTACCTAAAGCCGCTAGGTAGATAAACACGCACTAGGGCTGCCCTCTGACTGTTTCTTGGGTTACCTACTTACGTATTTGATAATTCTATATTAAAATGCCATTATTATCTTTTCATCAAAATATATTATCTATTAGAAATTTTGTAAGTTTTAATTTAAATTATTTCTACTCTGGTTTTATTTTTAGTTTCGAAAGTGATTGTGAGATTAGTAAAAAGGGAATTTACATAACAAATTTATATTTTATGAAGACGTAATACTGTTTACTTCAGTGTACTGTTACTTACACGGCTACGTCACGCAATTGCACGCGCTTTTCTTCCCCGCTACATTACCCGTCCCCGTTATCGCGTCTGTAATACCTCGCCCCCGCCAACGTCTGTCGGAAACATAGGACGGTCGCACATGAACTTGTACGAATATAAGTACAGTTGAAAAAAATTAAATAAACCATGTCGAATTTCTTACCGGTTCTTCTCGATAATTGGGATGTTTTCCGAACTGGCAGTAGCGTGTTCACGTTCAAAGTGCCTTCTCAGGGCCTAAACTAAATAAAGAATATTTTTTTAGACTAAATATGAGATGAAATAGTCTTTCTTGGTCACATGTTAAATTTATAAAGAATAAAAATGACTCACAATCCAAAAAAACTAGAATACATTTTTCATTTGAATATGACTGCTGGAGCATAAATAAACACAATGGAATGGTAGAGCTGTATTAAAATACATGTCGATATACAATGCTGCGGCAGTTCAGTACTGTGGGGTGCAGTGCGGTGCAGAGGCCGCGCACTATTCATTCCATTTCAATATCATTATAATAATATTTTTTTTAGCAATTTATTATGTATTAATACTAGGCGAGCAGACTGAAACAAAAAGTTTATCTATAGTAATAAAGCTGTAGTTCTGTCTGATCGAGAATATGTCTTTTCTTTACTATCTGTATGTTTGTATTTCCGGATTTAACTCAAAATGGTTTGACGGATTTATACACGGATAGCTTATATATATTACTGTTCAATTGATAGGCTATAAGAATTTGCAATAATACTTTTAGAAATCGTAAAAAAAGGTGTAATAATTCACAACCGATTTTGATGAACTTTTATACACGGGTGTGATAATTTATACTCTCAAAAGTTTTAATAATACTATTAAAAAACGTAAAAAAATATAAAAAACCGATTTTGCGCGTAAAGTATGTGTAATTTCGCAATTGATAGTTTATAAAAATTGTCAATAATCTATATATAAAATAAAATTACGGTATGGAAATAATTAGTGCGAAGCCGCGGGCGCAGCGCTAGTACATATTTATATAAAATTGTCGTTTTTATTAATGCAATTGGAACCATCACGATATAATTATAATAAACAATACGTGTGTAGTCAGTTATGATATGGAATAGAACACGCGATCTGTTACTAACGAACGTAAGAGAATTAGTTAGGTGTGTGTGTATGTCCGACCGTACCGAGCACACGCCCCGCACTACTCGGAGGCACCTGCCCCACCTACTACTTACTGTCCAACTAATGGATCAATATAATAATATGATTTGTTAATATCCTGTTCGATTTTCTATTAGGTATTACTTTATGTTATAGTAGCTACCCGCGACATAGTTGGCGTCAATAATTATTTTCAGTAGCCTATTTCATCTAATTTCATGATAATTTTTAATTTATGTTAAGAACCTAGTATCTAAGAAGTAAAGTAAAAAGGAATGAATCAAAATCTATTCATTCATTCAAAACTCAATCATTTTATTTATTTAGAAAGTATACATCGACTGAACCCGGGATGCGACAAATCAAAATAAAATTTGTGATATGTTTATCACTATGTGTATGGTATTGTAATCATATGCCAATATCAAACCAACACTTTAACCGTCTCAATAAAACTCCAAAAATAATTAAAATCATCTCTTATTGACAGTAGTCATGAGGGAAGATTTTTCGAAAACACGAAATACGTATGCTACGTATAAATTTTTATTTCCCTAATTTGAGAATTGATGGATTTTTCATACGAAATATATCGCCTATTTCATTACACTATTTTACTCTTCAAGTTTTATGTTCGTGAGAAAAGGTACCCTATATCCTTTCTCAAGGTCCTGACTATCACTAAACCTAAATTCATTAAAATTCTTGAAGTGGTTTAGGCGTGAAAATGTAATAAACAGACCGATAGAAAGACAGAGTTACTTTCGAATTTATAATATTAGTATAGATTCTACATGTCTTTGTCAATAAAATCTAAGTGTTAGGTTATTATGTTACCCATTTTTAAATTAACGCACTTGAAATCACAGGCACATCTAATATTATTAAAAAAAGTAAATTGTTATACTCGTAACAGTAACAACTGACAGTTCGCTTACGAACCTAAAATATCTAGTCTATAAGAAATATTTAAAAAATGTGTGAAACACATTCATTTCAGTAAAGTACAGGTTCTTCAGTGGTATTATCTCGGAAGCCGCGAATCTGTCTTTAGTTATAAATAAAAAAGGACATTGTTGTGAAACCATAGCGCAGTGTTAGAGCGAAATAGTTCTCGGCTGGTTAGCACCGCACCGCTCTAAAGCTGAACGTCTTTCATCAAACATTCCTCGGTATGCTTTAACGCGTACCATTTGAGAACCAAAATCCTGTTTAAGTACAATGGAATGATATTTTAGACTGATACATGCATGTATAATATATATTTATTTTATGCCAGTGGTCGCCCAATGGTCGGAAATCGACCAGCGACTTTTTGAAGTGATAACTACTTATGGCAGGGTAAACTGCTTCGTAACGTAACGCGTTACGGCGCCATTAATAGTAGCATAGTTTCAGTTTTTTCTAATACCACGCTCGTAGCCTAGCGGTCGTAAGCGTGACTGCAATGGCCGAAGTCCTAGGTTCTAATCCTCGCCGGCTTCCATTTCTCTCTTTGGTTTGGTCTTTTTTTTCTATTTGATTAGTTTCGACGCACTATTTTTTATTATAGACTATTTTGTGTTTGACATTTACAGTATACATAAACAATGAGTATTATCTACATCACTCGCTGTCACTTTTCGTTGAGTGACAATGTAAATATTTTGGGGGGTTTAAGTTCAATGGCACTGGTCGCGTTTAGATTCGCAGTATTAATTTATTTTATTTAATATATTAGTAACAGAGATTATAGATAAATTTTAGCTTTCTGCGCTCCTTCTTCATATAAACTTTAACCATGCCAAATCCCAGTCTTCCGTGCATGCAATACGGTTAAAATGGTACCAAAAGATTTTGATTCGCGTATTAATATTAGGCCCTTACATATGAAATTGGCGTTTTGTACGGGATGAATATAAAGTATTTTTTTTTTGTAAAACATATTTAATTAATCAAAGTATGCATCGTTGTTATCTATGCAATTTTGCCATCTCAATGGTATTTCATTGATCCCTTTACTAAAAAAACCATGGGGGTGAGAACCAATTAACTCTTTGAAAGCGGTTTGTTGATTTTTTTTCCTTGTAAGAAGTTGTCCAAATTCCGGAAAAAATGGTAACCTTTTAGAGCAAGGTCCGGAGAGTACGGTGGATGTCGCAGATATTCCAATTGTAGCTCATATAACTAAGTGGTTGTTTGTTGTGCAGTGTGTGGTCTTGCGTTGTCGTGAAGCAGCAGTGGCCTAGAGCGATTGATCAATCTCGGTTGTTTAGCAGCTAGTTTTTCCTTCATGGTTTACAGTTGCTGACAATAAATATCTACCGTAATCGTTTGGCCAGATTTTAGAAAGATGTAGTGAAAGACACCGGGGCTAGTCCACCAAACACTCACAAATAATTTTTTCTGAGTCAATTTTCGTTTAGGGCAGTATTTGGCTGGGTCTCCAGGGTGCACCTATTGCGACGAGCGCTTCCGATTATCGTACAGTATCTACTTTTCATCACAAGTAATGATTTGATTTAAAATTCCTTTATTATTGTGTCGGTTGAGCAAAGTAACACAGCAGTCGACGCGTGTTTGCAAGTTTGATTCACTCTATTCATGAGGTACCCATCGTTCAAGTTTTTTTACTTTCCCGATTTGCTTCAAGTGGATAAATACAATTTTATCACTTATCCCGAAGCCTGCAACTATCCCTGAAGTGCTTTGTGATGGATCCGCTTCCACAATAACCTTTAATTCTTCATTTTCCACTTTGGTCTCCGGCCGTCCACGGGGTTGGTTCTGAAGGGTGAAATTTTCAGAACGAAAACGTTGAAAAACCAAAAACGTACCGTGCTTTCTTTTGCGACACCAGCGCCGTACACAGCATTAATCCTTCGAGCTGTTTCTGCAGCACTGGTGCCACGGTAGAACTCGTAGTCATAAATATTCCGATATTTTATGTTTTCCATTGTGCGGTAATAGCGACGCCAAAGGAAAAAAAATCAGGAAAAACCAAATGAATGACTGTTTTCAAAACTCAAATGTACCAGCTAAATGAATTTATACATTTTAATTTGGAATTCTTAACCAAAGAGGAGATATTTCAGATCAAAGTGGTCAGTACGACAAAACGTTAATTTCATATGTAAGGACCTAATATATAGATTACGTGCAATAAGAGATCGTTACAGTCTGTAATGAACGCCGGTGGCCTACGCCAGGCTACGTAATGCTACGCCGTGCTACACCATGCTACATTACGCTACGCTACGCAATGGTTACCCATGTTTCGCTATGTACTACACCGCGCTACAGTATTAAAACATAGCAACATATATAAATACATGTGTAAAAATGATGTTATTTGTTTGTTTGCCCTCTGTATATTTTAATAGCATTAATCAGATTGCAATAAAATTATCATGAGACTTTGCGCGCACACCCTTGAAGGTTTTTAGAATAGTAAAATCACTTTAGAATAGTTGGCACGTGAGTCGCTTTCTGCCATTAACAACAGGAATGAATCCAAGGGCAAAAGCTAGTAATTTATGAAAACATAACAAACAATAGACGTGATTGTAAATGAATTTACCTTAAACAAATATAAAAAATCAATAAGATAAATTCGGTTTACATTATTATCATTAAATAATTTAATATTGTTAGCACACACGAGATAAGATTATTTATGGTTTGTTACGCCAAAGAAGTATAACTTCTTATGTGCGTACATAGTATATAAGGTGTGTATAAATTGTAAATTTTGATAATTATTTCAAAAAAAAAATATTTTCAAAAAAAAAAGTGTCTACTCAAGAAATGTAAAGGCTCTGATAAATAATTGTATCCATTACTTGGGTACTCGATTTAGGATATCTGTAGTATATGTATATTATTTTTTTAAAACAAGACGAAAAATAACAAAACGATGAACGCTCAAGTGCCAGGGTGTCGACATTACTCGTTACTCAAACGCTAAGTGAATTAATCCAACCCATTTCACCCCGATACGACACGACACGTGACGCGAAGCGACGCCACGCGGACGACTCGATAGACAAATTCGTTTACAAATTTATAGTGAAAGTAAATTTGTGACATTTTAGCGAGTCATTCGCGATCCGCGCTGTATGTACACAGATACAGTAAGCGTTTGCTTTTAGTAATAGTAACATTGCAGAGACGATATCTTTCACGATACAAAATAATTGACACACATTGGTCTCTTCCGTTCTCGTTTATCGAGTTCATCTCAATGTAGTACAAGTAATAGTAAAATATTTGTGGGCTTTCCAGGTAGGTGACCCTTTTTTAGTGTTAAAGTTAAAATAATCATTATATTTTTGAGTTTTTTTCTCTAAATTTTTATATTTCTTTTAATAATAAAACATACGCAAAATCATTCCATAACCGATGTCTATCTTTTTAAATTAAATTTTAAACCTTCTTCCAGTCGTGCTTTATCCGTATATTAGTGACGTGACATCATAATGATAAATTCAGCACTAAGTCGCATTAATGTGCATTGACTAAAGATGAAGCGAGATAGATATGTTATATGATACACCTGTATTTTTTGAAGATAAACATTATTACCGAGGACTGTAGGAGCGCGGGAGGCGCGACACCTAGTTAAAGAGATTGTCTGGCCTTTGAGATCGAACGGACATTGAATAACACAACGGATTCAAAACTTTATTTGAACTAAAATTCTTGTAATTAGATACTCTTGGATTTTGGTTTCTATCTGCCTTCTTAGGAGGTTATGGTCTAAACTATATAGACTGCACGAATTTCTTTTTGTTATATTTATTTAATGGCTACTCTGTTTTTGCTCAATTCTGGCAAAGTCACGTATATAGAACTTAAAATGCATGTTTCTAGTTGTTATTTATGATCTAGTTAACTTTGGAGAGCGATAAAGTCTTTTTAAAAGCTAAAACTAATTTTAATTTGGTTAAGATTTTATTAACCGTACAGTTTGATGGTCGTTTCTAGACTGCTCTTAAAAACTAAACTTACTTCTACTTAAACTGAATATACTGACCTAACGTCTGGCCCTTTCGTGGGAGATCTATGGGGGAAGCCTATGTTCAGCAGTGGACGTCCTGCGGCTGAAATGATGATGATGATGATGATGATAGGATGAGAGTACATAGGTATTCGAGCTGTTTGTTATAAGGACCTATCCTTACATATGAAATTAGCGTTTTGTCGTACTTGACCACTTTGATCTTGAAATATCTCCTCTATAGTTAAGAATTACAGATTTAAATTTATAAATTTATTTACCTGGTACATTTGAGTTTTGAAAACAGTCTTTCATATATTTTTCCAATTTTTTTTTCTTTGGCATCGCCTATTTCCGCACAATGGAAAACATGCAATATCGGTATATTTACGAGTACAAGTTCTACCGTGGCACCAGTGCTGCAGAAACAGCTCGAAGGATTAATGATGTGTACGGCGCTGGTGTCGCAAAAGAAAGCACGCTACGTTTTTGGTTTCAACGATTTCGTTCTGGAAATTTCGACCTTCAGAACCAACCCGTGGATGGCCGGAGACCAAAGTGGAAAATGAAGAATTAAAGGCTATTGTGGAAGCGGATCTATCACAAAATACTTCAGAGATAGCTGCAGGCTTCGGGGTAAGTGATAAAACTGTATTAATCCACTTGAAGCAAATCGGAAAAGTAAAAAAAACCTGAACGATGGGTAACTCATGAATTGAGTGAATCGAACTTGCAAACACGCGTCGACTGATGTGTTACTTTGCTCAACCGACACAATAATGAAAGGATTTTAAATCGAATCATTACTTGTGATGAAAAGTGGATACTGTACGATAACCCTGGATACCCAGCCACATCCTGCCCTAAACGAAACTTGATTCAGAAAAAGTTACTTGTGAGTGTTTGGTGGACTAGCGCCGGTGTCTTTCACTACAGCTTTCTAAAATCTGGCCAAACGATTACAATAGATATCTATTGTCAGCAACTGTAAACTATCAAGGAAGAACTAGCTGCTAAACAACCGAGATAGGTCAATCGCTCTAGGCCACTGCTACTTCACGACAACGCAAGGCCACACACTGCACAACAAACAACCACTAAGTTAGATGTGCTACAATTGGAATATCTGCGACATCCAGCGTACTCCCCGGGACCTTGCTCCAACAGATTACCATTTTTTCCGGAATTTGGACAACGTCTTACAAGGAAAAAAATTCAACAAACAGCCTTCAAAGAGTTTATTGTTTCTCACCCCCATGGTTTTTTTTAGTAAAGGGATCAATGAATTACCTTTGAGATGGTAAAAGTGCATAGATAACAACGATGCATACTTTGATTAATTAAATATATTTTACAAAAAAAAAAACTTTATATTCCTCCCGTACAAAACGCCAATTTCATATTTAAGGACCTAATATGTAATTATCTACTTCATGTACCCAATAACACAACTGCATCAAGTAAAATGCTACCAAAATTACATAATGTAGTGCCAAATAACATAAGTGATGATTATTAAGGTTCCTAGATGCGGCCAAAACTCCGACTGCATGGTCGATAAACGCTAGAGAATTTTATTTATTAGTTTGGAACACTAAATATGATTCTTAAATGACTAAATTCGTAAAAATCTAGTCTTTAACAGTGCTCTAACGAGGTGGTGATAACCTAAGAACTGTTCGTGCAGTTTTTATAACAACTTAAAATGCATGTTTTTATAAAAATTTATAATCAACTTGCGTAACATGCATTGCAATAACATAAGAGTTTAATAAAACCACAACATAATAGAACAAGCCTTCACCAAAAATCACGTCAGATAATTTATTTCAATATTGTTATTTGTTTGAAAACTTTTAAACAACATTTCATTTAAACAACGTTACATTTCAAGGTGCGTCTTTTATGTATTTTGTAGAGAAGTATGTTTTGTAAGCGTGTGTTAATGTGATTATACTGTCGTTTTTTGTTTATAGAATAATTAAAATCTCAAACGTAATTAATAAATACTGAAGATATGTTCACGAAAACGCTTGAAATACTTTTTCTGTATAGGCAAGACACGCAGGGCATTGTTGAGTTTGCCGAACAACAATAACATAGATATCTCTTTTACTGCATTCGGGCTCCGAGTCAAGGGAATCTTCGTAAGATGTTTTCATATGTAATATTAAATATTAAAAGGTAACATTATAAATCAAAAGCTAAACAGTTCATTAAATTTTCCTCGTCTCATACACAGTTTCCTTTAAAGGCTTTTATCTCGGAAGCTTTGATTCGTTCGCGGCATTAGTCACCCGCCATGGAGTCAGGGTTGCCTTACGCAAATAATTGTCATTAATTTTATTATATATTTATTTATTTAGCAAGTTTTGAGTTTCGTCAGACTAGATAGAAGACCCACTGTGTGTGTGCCCTAGGAATTGGAATATTAGCTAATAAGTGAGTGCGCGCTCGCGGCTTGTATATATGTATACCATAACGATGGTAAACAAGCATGAGGCCCGGCTTATGGTAAGCGGTCACTGCAGCCTCTGGACGCTCGTAATACGAGAAGCATCACATGCGCGTTGCTGATCCTTTAAAAACCTGTTCACTTCCCTTTTGAAGAATTTTATCGTTTGCATATTTAATAGGTATCTTTTCCACCACGCTTGGAGTACATAATTAAAGTAAATCAGAGACATACCTCGTAACGCAGTAGTAATAGACCCCCCTACAACTGAGCCGAGAGGTCGCAGGTTCAATCGCCGCATATAGATTTCTTTGTGATAAGCCTAATTGTTATCTGTGTGTCTAATTATTTTAATATCTGTATATGTATAGAAACATTTACTTTAAAGTTAAACGACCTTGAGAGACATTGTGTCCATATTTATATATTTTTTAAATTGGTATTCAATGATTTTTTTGGAATTCATGTTTTAGTTACAAACACCGTTGACGGTAAAATTTTGTTTGTTCAGATTCATTGAAATTATAATTTAAAAAATACAACTTGTATATTATGCGTGAAAGTAGAAACCGGAAGTATGAAGTATAACCTATGCTCATAATATAGATAAAGTACTGATCTTAGGAAAATTAAGAAAAGAAAGCGAGGTAGGAACCGAAGGGCAGAGGGAAATGGTGCTCTATCTTTTCTGCTTACCTCACTATGGTTTATAGGCAGATAGTGAAAACATATTATATCGTAAGAACCTGGACGTTGTGGAAATGTGCTCACAGTATAAGTAAATACAAATTTCAGAGTTCTTGTCCTATTTCGATTAACCTCATAAGATTTTTCTAGAAAATGACTTGTGTCGACTGATTCTATTTCATTTACATAAGTGTTAAAATATATGTTTTCATGAAATTTTTCTTTTTATTTATTGACGTCGTCTTTTTATTGTGATATAGTTCTATGCCTAGTCATTTATTGAGACTAGTCAAATATAGAATAAGGATAGTTTTCACGTGTGATAACCCTAACACGAACTGTCACGTTCGTGATTGATGATTGAGCGAGACATTCACCGACGAGCATTGAGACGCGCTGAGTGGAATACGCGAAACTTTCAGAAATGACGTGAACCTGACAGCGCGGGCTGCGCGAGCCTCTCGGAACTGTCTCAAGCATATGCTCCAGTCTTGTAAATACCTTGAGTATATAATATAATCTTTGTAGAGTGATAATAGTGTAGAAATGCTCTACTCAGGTATTGGGCGTGGCCATGACATGGCGGTGAGTAATTGTTTATCTTGTAAGGAATTGAAATCAAACGTTGATTGATATGGGCTAGTGTTAGTCTACATTGTAGATTCTACAACATTGCTTGATGTTAAATAATATAATCATCTTCAGTGTTGTCACATAAAAAAATATAATTATTTTTTTAAGTTTGAATTTTACCAATAGAGAATATTAACTAAAGATTTAATAAAAACTCAGTGGAAAATACAATTTTATTTCATTGATTAATTTAAAGATATCTGAATAGTAATTGAGCACTTAATCGATTAATGACGTAGATATTGTTCTGTAATTCGTTCATCGATCATTAATATTGGGAGGGAGAAATTTGGACAATTTTTTAAAATGATTAATTGTATTAAGACTAATGTCGTTACTGAAGTCTGGTTGATTGAATATTTTGTAAACATAATTGTTGAGCTTTTATCATTTGGTAAGTTGTTTGTTGTAAATTTTCTTTAACAGCAAGACATAGCACAAATTATAAAGGTTAAAAAATAATATTAATCTGATGGTAATTTGTTAGAAACGCATCAGGCATGGCTGTGACAAACAAAATAATTATATAGATATTATTTAGAATATTTTTTTTCTTGACAGAGAGACTACTTGCCAAAGAGAGGTAACACACAGATAAATTATTTGCAACCTTAGTAGTTTAGACTTCCTGTTGCTTATTTAAAATAAATGTGGGTTAGATTTGTAAATTTAATAAAAGTTGATGAACTTTGATGTTTAGTACATAATATGTTATCTTATATTTTAAGTTCAATATCTTAGTTTTGTATAAAAGGAAAAGGTTAACGGAAATATCCCCAATTTTCATTAAACAGACAAGGTGGTTTAGGGTTTCGTGAGAGCAAATCTGTAAATATACAATTGTAATAAACAATAAGGCTACCTAGATTCCCTGTGGCATTGTCTAAGACAATGATAAATAATTTTGGAGAGTAAAAGCGTAGAGTGATATCATCCTTTGTATAAAGTTCATCGTTCGCTTCGTCATTTGTATGGAGTTTCAGAGGACGAGCGCCTGCCAATTCCCTGTCATATCTATTCCAGCTGGTTTCGGAGGCGAGACCTCGCGTCGGTGACCTAGATTTTAGTGAATACTTCATTCATTTTTTCATTTGACAACAATAGCATTGCTTGAGGAATTTTATCGGAATTTTTTATCGACGTATGTATAAAATAATTTTCAAATTTCTATATTAACAATGGTAGTTAGAAACAAATGCCAACCGTAAGTTTATTGACAGACTGCATACAATTCATTCGCTCTTAATATAATTAAAAGAAAGACAACATCTTAAAATTAACATACAATAACTTTTTATGCCTTCTATTTCTAACACTACTTAATGGGTAATTATTTTATTATGTACATAAATATATTATCTAATTGGTTTTTTGTAAATGGTTCAACGATTTGGACGAAATATTATATTGAGGTAATGTTTTAGCTCAAGACAGCGAATATAGCCTGCTCTGTCGTTTAGATATCAATTATAATGTAGTGCAGGGATAAAATCAAGACACAATAGATACATTGCATTGGGGTTTAGGTTCTGATTGCAAGAGGAAAGCGATTTGTTTGTATCGCTGGTAGTGAGTTGGCACGTGTTCTGACTCGACGATAGCATCGGGAAACTTTATCTGAAAACACTTTTGGGGAAACATAAGAACACTTATACTTCATACAGGTGAGGGTTATAGACCCTCCCGACGACGGAATTGTGATGAAAACTACAAAATTATAGAGCCCACCTAGTTGAATATATTATAAAAGATACAATTTTATTATTAGTATAGTAGCTAACTACCTCGATGATTCACAACGGTATAGTAATGAAAGATTACAAATTTCTGAGGGATGATATAATTAATTGCAACACTTTGCATAAATCTGCTCGGTATATGAAGCGATATGGATACTGTTTATTTGACAATATCATAGGAAATGCTAGGTTTTTAATAAGAAAATAATCTATTCTAATATTATAAAGCTGAAGAGTTTGTTTGTCTGTTTGAAGACGCTAATCTCAGGAAGTACTGTTTGGAATAGAAACATTATTTTAGTGTTAGATAGCCTATTTATCGAGGAAGGTTATATAACATCACGCTACAACCAATAGAAACTGAGCATCAATGAAAAATGTTGCAAAAACGGGGAAAATTTATTCCTTTTGAAAGTTTCCATTGCATGCGCTGTGTAAATAGTTAAAGTTACGCAACACTGATGTGTGACAGAATTATTTCTCTTAAAAAGTTCTAAAAAAGTCCGCTATAGAATAAGTTTATCTTTTAAGGTTGACGTAATATAACCTATTTTATGGTAATAAAATTTGTTTTAAAATAACGCATTGTTTGCGAAGGTGTTTTTATAAACATGGTATTAATCCTTATACAAATAAATACGTTATTCATCACAAGTATTTTATTTTGGACAAAATTGCCTTTCACATAATTTGATTTCAATGAATATCTAAGGGTATATCACAGTTTTAAAATAACTCTACAGCAAAATAATAATCAAGTAACGCGCGTGCATTTTAGCGGAATGATGTGGCAGGCGGGCGGCACATATCAATTGTATTGTAGGTGCCTACGACAAATGTTATTTCGTCCCACTCTCTCTAACCCTCTCTGTCTTATGTGACGCAGACGAAGTTGCGCGAGTCAGCTAGTCACTTATATGTAGGCAGAAACTAAGAAATTATAATAAAAACGAAATATGCTTAAAGATATTTAAAACATTATAACCAAGATATTTATGGGCCACGATACGTCAGGTCAATGCTAGTGCTTTTGAGTGTTGTAAAGAAAACATCGTGGTGATACTGAACTGGCTAGCTACAACAGCACCAGTCATGTGTTCATACACTTGCATTAATATTATAGTTATTGCAGTTTGTAGACTTAGCGTGTTTTCTCCTATCTGACATCTGTGGCTACATTCTTATTTAAAGTCTTTTGGATGATAATGTTAATTTAGCTTCGTTTGTAAAATCCCTTTACTTCACTCTGACTGAGTCAAGTAGGTCACCACATTTGCATCCGAGTTGATCGCGACCACCATACACGACGTGTAATACCAGACATGATGGAACTCTTAGACTTGTTCCGGGATCGACTGGTATATATCAAGTAATCAAGCGGGGCGATAGGACCCGTGCCTGACGGGATCGCGAGTATCATTCACATGTATTGAGCTGCAGGAAGGCTTGCAGGACGGCACGACAGCGGTGATCGCCGATGGATTAACGATTTCTCGGTTGCTGCCGTTGGTATTGAATTGCAATGTGCCCATTGTTATGTCGTGCTAATATAAAAAAAAAAACATTCAATGAAAAAACACTCGTTCTAAAGTGATCTGTACTCCGAGATCGAGCTGATGACAGTCTATACAACCTCAGTAATCTGCTAATTCAGCTAGTAAACAACATCTAATAAAATCTATATTTGCTTTGATTATTGACAATGTAGCTGATTTGTAGCTGAGTCCACTGAGCGGTGAGCGCGTGACTCGACTCACAGATCCTGTCCGTAACTTCATCTGATAGTTTGTATCGAGCAAGCTGTTTCATAGTTTAACTGTTGTTTGCCTCGTGTGAGTCACGCACGTCCTCGCTTCTGTCTTATTATGTGGCTTCATGAGGGATGAACAGGGCTTCGGAGCTCAACTATGTATGGAACGAATACACAAACAGACGATGGAAGCTTCTTATTACTGTCATGTATTAAAGTAAACATAAACTTTATTTTACACTGTAAAACGATACAGCTTGTAAAATGTAATATGCAATAACATGTCTAGTTACATAACATCATTTAGAACAAACAAAGTAGAAAAGTTGGCGTTGTCTTTATAAAGAATTTAGTACGATTGTATTTCACAAGACCAGTGGTCTCGGCATAAAGAAAACACTTGCCTTTGTCAATACCGTAATGCTATCTCAAGAAGTCTCCCTACGTTTTCTTTGGCATGAACTTTTAAGTCTACAAGACCTTTTTGTCAAGTTTTTATCATTTGAAAACATTGATTTCTATACAATTATGCAGTACACAGTTGGGAGATGTATACATATATTATAGCACACATGTTACTTTTTCGTATGAAGTTACGATTATTTAGTTTAATTAATTAAAATTGTTGTTGTGTTAGTTCGTCCGTGAGGTTTTACATGCCTACAGCCTCTGTCAGAATATCAGCGCTGCAGTGCTTGCGCTTGTAGGCCTCCAGCATTATGCTGAGACAAGGACCTATTCGACCCCATGCAACACTTCATTTATTGTGTCAATTTGTTTGTTTTATTTTTAATTTAAATATTTGTGTGTGTTGTTATTGTCGAATAAATGCTTTTTCTTTCTTTAATTTCTTTCTTTCAGTTTCAATTGTTTTTTTTTTTTTACTAAATATTATCCACACCTGGCCTATATACCTACATACCTTTCTCTTACTCCGCTGGAAGACTAGTTGAGAATGATTTGTAGCATTAAGTCTTCCATTTGTAGTTTTTTCTGCAATAAAGAATAAATACTATTATAACTTTTTATTTCTTATAGGTTAAGCGTTTGCCCATAATCTCACCTGGTGTTAAGTGAAGATGTGGTTTCAGATAGTAACACGCTAAGCCTAGTGAGAGACTGGTTCTCAAGTGCAGCTGCTGGAACACGCCTATTGGAGCTCGGCGACAAATTATCAACTAGAAGGTGGTAGCTAGCTAGGCGGTCAAAAGTCCTACCATCAAGTTCTAATTTCATCACGATGTTTTGCTTCATTGCACGGATTCGAACTCACATCGATCGACATAATGCAAGTACACGCTCCCATTGAGCAGTTCATTACAAATATTTTGTATTTAATACATGTAAAAAGTAACTCCATGAAGGAGCGAAGAGATAAAAACCGAATTCATGTAAGTACTCCCGTGTTTAGAGAGAGAGAGAGGGAGAGATTGAGAGTTATTTTTCATTTAAAGAACTTTCTTTAAAATTTATTTTAGAAAATATCAGCACAATCCATATACTCAAAACCGCTCGTTGTCTAAATTTGAAATTTCATAAAATACTTTGAATAAGTTATATTGTTAGAATAAAGCACAAACTATTGAATGTAGAGCTAGTGCAGAGTCCGGTCACGTAACTCAAGGATTTCAGTACGAATCCTTTGAACAAATTGCCGACTGCATTCTGAATATATTATATTGAAGTACCGTCTCCTAGTGCGGCCGGATTCGTATGTAATGCATCGATGCTTAGATGTCGCTTATGTAATATACATTTATTTATAATGTTTCACAATACTGTTTATACAATACGACTATTTTTATATATCTTATTTTCTATATATTTTCCACTTTCCAGTATTGATTTCTGATGACTAAATAACAGTCGATGTTAGTTATGAATACACTTTTAAAATATTTATCAATTATAATTATTATTTGCTTAACGAATGTGCTACTTTGCGGAAATCCATCGTTAATACTTGAAAGGTTTCTTTCGCGGGGCGGGTACTTTCGTATGGAACTGATCAACTGTTGTTACGTGTTTCTATCCCAAAGAATTATTGCTATTTTTAAGATTTGATCGTTATTAACTTATAACAAATAAATTACTACTAAAAACGAATAATTAAATAAATGTAGCAGATGAAACTTGAAACGACTACAATTGACTACCACAATATGTTGACTCAATTGTTGATTATAATTGTTACTAAATTATTTTCAGGTAAGAATTCTACTGTTTGTTCAGTCCAGCTGAAGATTTCTGTGCACCGGCAAAGGTTTGTAATTTTTTAATCTATATTATCTATTTTTATAATCTTTGGCAATGTTTTAAAGAAATATCCATACTAATATTATAAATGCGAAAGTAACTCTGCCTGTCTGTCTGTCTGTTAAGTTTTCACGCCTAAATCGCTAAACCAATTTTGATTTATTTTGGTATATAGATAGATTGGACCTTGAGAAAGGACATAGGGTACTTTTTGTAGCAAAAATTAAACTTTAAGGTTAGAAAATAGAGAATGAAAGTTTGTAAGAACAAAATATTTTATTTATTTATTTTATTTTATTTTACATTTGCAATGAAAACTTACAGCTAAAAACAAGAATATATGATTATAGTCCATTATTCTTTTTAAGATTGGCTTAAATGTTTTTAATTTCTTTAACAACGGAATACGGGATAATTACTGTTATATTTTATGATGGAAATATGACGTGCGCTGTCAATTGCGGTTCGCGGGACTTTATATATTCTAAGCGATATACCTATTGTAAATTATCTGGATTATACAGTTTTGCTACAAGTGAATTATTTCATAGTGTTATTCCACCTATGGTGAAAATAAATCTCGGGTGAAAGTTTGTATGAAGAACCCGTCATGTCTCAAATTAGGGATATTCATATTTATGCTTTTGGTAATAAAGAAATAAAAAGAATTACTTGATGAAAATTGTTCACAGGAAATACATGTCATTCGTCAATTGATACGGCATATGACTTGTCAACAATATGAGTTAAAATAAAGTTACGGGATGTAAATAACTACTGCGTAACTATAAACTCGTGTGGAGCCGCGGGCACACCGCTAGTAATAATATAAATACTGACAGACGGTCATGGATTTCTAAACGCTTAGCACTGAAATGCATGATCTAGTCAGTATAGTACAAGAAATCAAATTAAGAATTACCATTCAATATGATTATATTATGTTGAGATTGGTTTATCGATTGACAGGTTCGAGTAGACGTATAAGGGTTCTAATATAGAGAATTCCACCGGGACCTATTGATAACAGCATTCCATGAATTCCGAGGCACTTCATTCAGCGCACAAAGGGGCATTCTCCTGAGGCTATAGTCAAATACAACAATACATTTCAACGGACTTTGAGTAACATTCATCCTGTTTGGCCTTACGTGTTAGACGTTTTGATAAACTTTATTTGATTTTTTTTTTCTTATAAATCATCCGTATTTAAGAACATTTAATGGGACCAAATAATCAATAATTTTCAATATTATATCGTGGAGACTTTCTTCCGTATTATCCCGACGAGTTAAAATGGCTGAGATAAAAGAGAAAGAATACGAGTATGACTCTCGATATAAGTGAGAAATGTAATATTAGCTTCAGTAAATATGTTTTTTTTAATACTACATAAGCAGCAAACAAGCATACAGCCCGCCTGATGGTAAACGACTACCGTAGCCTATGAACCCTTGAAATTTAATTTAATATATTAGTAACAGATAACATACCATCACGCCGTAATTTAGATTTCTGCACTCCTTCTCCATATAATCTTTAACCATGCCAAATCTCACAATCTTCCGTGCACGCAATACGCTTAGAAAGTGGTAGAAAGCTTCATGTGTTAATACATATATAGATTCTGTAATATGTTTTTTACTATTTCTAAAAGTATTATTGACAATTTTTAAAGCCTACCAAATATGGTTTTGTGTATAAATATTCATAATAATCGGTCTAACTATTTTGAATTAAATTCGAACATACAAACAGATAGACAGACAGTAAAAAAATTTGGACAATATTATATATTACTACAGACTTATTGATATAGATACAGTACATAAATAACTAGAAATGTGTTTTACTTCATTTTGTAACTTCGGGTTCTGAGTGATGTGATGTGACGCTGGTGGAGTAATAAAAGTGTAAGAAGAAAGAAACATCTTAGCATTCCATGAATTCACCGTGCGAATCCTGGGTCATTCGTGTGGCAGACCGAGTGAACACGAGCAGCCCCCGGGACTTGCGACCCAGGTGTAGGTTTTAAGGGCCCCCTTATGTTGCACATCAGCGCTCACCTCGACTGCCTGCGAGATTCTCCCTGCCAAGCCAGATTTGGTAATAGCCTGTAATGCTGCTTTAGATACCCGTTCTAAAACAGAACTGACTGCAGTTCTCGACAGGCCGAGGCCTTTAGCAAGTTATAGAGAGATTTCGCTGGAATACCTCTCGCTCCCACTTCCACCGCATACAAGTTAACCGCATAGCCGTTTTTGGTTAGCTCATTACACAGATCGTAATATCTATTCATTTTTATTACGTGGTCTTTAGGTATATTAGTTTCCCACGGTACAGTAAGCTCTACAAGTACCATACACTTGATTTCTCGAGAATAAAGAAATATGTCTGGTCTGGATGACGAAACACCCACACCCTCTGGGGTTTTATAATGTTTTTCATATGTGCACTAAAATAGTTCAATCAGGTGCAGAACCTAGGATTGAGTTTGTTTCCTGTTAATGGTCAATCCTTTTTGAGCTCTAGCTACTGAAAGACTTACTGCTTCACGTATGATTTGAAGTACTCTATCATGGCGACGTGAGCAGTGGCCCTTATCAAGAAACACCTTGCATCCTACTAATAAGTGTCTGGGTGTACCTATTGCCTCATCACAAATATAGCAAGATTTTTCAGTGGCCCCCATCTTACTAAGTTACTCTGGTCTGTGAGGGTCATTTGGAAGGCATTAAGATAAATAAAAAGTCTAACGTATTTTATTGTTAATAAATTTATATTAATAAATCTGTACATTTAATTTTTTTCTAAATTTCCTGATTTTTTATATAAAAGACACTTTTTAAATTTCCTATTTAAAGGACAACGACAACGAATATACAATTAAAAATATTTTTCTGTATGTCTGTCTGGTTCAGTGTCCGGATTTAACTCGAAAACGGCTTAACCTATTCTTATGTAATTTTGTACACGGAAAGTATATATACATAAGGTACTCATTTCATAGACTATATATAAATTGTTCGTACTAAGAAAAATTCAAATTACAGGATGAAAATAATTACTGTGTAATAAACGCGCAGAGAGCCGCGAGTACACCGCTAGTAAATAAAAAATCTCTTTTTGATTATATGTACTTTAAAAAACTCATCGTAAATAATTTGTTATTTTTTCGGTAATTTCACCTGTTTAAAAAAAAGTGAATTAAATTTTAGGCAAAAGTAGTAAAAAAACTTTGGATATTAATAAATCTTTGGTCGAGGCGAGCAAAGCTGCGGGCACAGCCATTACTAACACGTTACAGTTTCGTGTCTAGGCAGCCATGTTTGTTTTATGGCCACCCTCAGCGGTTTTATTGTCGAACGCATACTTTTGTTAGTGAAATTAAGGGTATCAGGTTGGGGGTAGGGGCAGGAATGGGTTGTATGTGCTGGGCGCGCGCTTTTGTAACAGGCACGGGCGGGGTGAAAGGTCAAGGGTTAACCTATGTATTGTTTTATGAGTCTGCTCTATTTGTTAGTGTAATATGATTCCCGTGGCATTCGGACAATGCCGCACCACGCTACCTCTATGTTGTTTCAATACATAGTTATACAGGGTTATTGATAATTGGCCGTATTCTCGTTAGAGTGTGATATGCATTACGCAAAAGTGAACCATTTTTGAGTTATCATGTCTTTAGCAACTTTCAAAATAAGTCAAAAATGCAACATCAAAAATTTATTGAAAAAAAAAAGTATCAATTTAAATCGCATTTCTTCTTCTGATTTATAAAAACGATTAAACACTGGTTATTTGTCAATATTATAACAACAATTATTAGTCCAAATCTAAAAATGCGAGACGAAAAACAATATTTATTTGAAATTATTTTCCACTAAAATGCCTTCAAAATAAAACTAAATAACTAAATAAACTAGGAATCAACTCTACATCCTTCTGAGCGACGTCTAAGTTAACTTGTCTTGTCTTTATTGAGTCATATATAATATAAAATTTATTTCTCATCTCTATTAATAGATCTGTTGTTTTGTTTGTACATGTCATTTTTTATACAAATTCCTGACAGATGTATATTATTAAAAAAAAAATTGTGTGTCTGTATGTCCGGATTTAACTAAAAAATGGCTTGACTCTATGAAATTGTATATACGGTAAGTATATGTATGCAATTCCATAATTAGTATATTAAAAATAATCAATACTAATAAAAACAAAACTAGGAGACGAAAATAATGACTGTGCAAAATCGCGCGCGGAGGAGTTCCATTCAGAGGCAGTTCTTTCAAAAATGTAAGTAGACACGATAGGTTTACATTAGACCGAGTCGGTAGACCTGGCGGAGTCTACTAGACGCAATATAACGGATAGTAATATTGCTACATTTAACCTGAGTATTATCTGTAGAAGACATATACAAGTTGCAAGTTTGTACGAAATACCCAAGGATGTTTACAGTGTACTGCAACTATTTATAAAGTATATAAGAGTGCAAGCGAGCGCTCGGGAACATTGTATAAGATTCCGCGACGAAGTTTATTCGCTCTCTACCTACTTTGTATTTAATATATCCCTGTAAAATAGTTCATAAACCTTATTTCTCTGTATCAATATTATTGTTAACATAAAGCAGCCGCATCTCTCTGAACTCGATTTGTTCTAAGGAACATCTGTATTTATATTTTACTAGCTGACCCACGCAACTTCGTCTGCGTCATATAAGAGAGAGAGAGAAAGGGTTGGAGGGAGTGCGTCGTAGGCACTTTATTGTAGGTACCGCCCGCCTACCACATTATTCTCCATAATTAAAAGTGAATAATTAAATAAAATTCCATAATTATTTTAAAAGTGTGATATCTCCTAAGATATGCATTGAAACCGTTGCAAATAAATCATTATTTAAGAACCATTACCATAAAAAGGTTATATTGAGTAAACCTTAAAAGTTAGACATATGCTAACGCGGACTTTTTTTAGAACTTTTTAAGAGAAACAATTCAATCATATAAGATTTTTGCGTAACTTTAACCATTTACGCATCGAACGCAATGGAAGCTCTCAAAATAAATAAAATTTGTCCGTTTTTCCAACATTTTTCATTGATGCTCAGCTCCTACTGATCATAGCGTCATGCTATATAGCCTATATAGCCTCCCTAGATAAATGAGCTATCCAACACTGAAATATTTCTTCCATTCGAACCAGTGGTTGCTGAGATTGGCGTTTCAAAAAAACAAACTCTTCAGCTTTATAATATTAGTATAGATATATTACTATCATCGCCCCCTAGTGGAAATACGGTAGAACTAAAACGATATTATTATACTTGGTGAGTTATCCTGATAACACGTAATACGTTTTAATATAATAACATTTAAGTAGAACTTGTTACTACATTGTTTGAATTAAACCAAAATATTTTATTAGGAAGCGAAGCTACGATACACGACACTCCCAATGTGTTTCTTGTTAAATATAAATTATATGAATAATGTTCATTTTAAATGTAATCATATCTATAAATAAACTAACAGTGTCCCGCGCCTACGCACGTGTTTTTGCGCAGTAATTGTTATCATCTCGTAATGTTATTTTTACTTATATTATTGAAAATTCTTATATTAAATTGAGGAATGTTGTAAGCTTTATGTATAAAATTTAATAAAAATTGGTCAAGTCTAATTATTCAAGCGTAAATACCCACCGCGGGCACGAACCCATACCGTAAATATTTATTTGATAAAATAATCCGGATATTATACATTTCTTTATGAGATATCAAATACGGTGGCAAAAAGAGATTCATAAAACAAGTTTAATGTTCTATTTTACATTGAAAGTGAAATGAAAGACTTTTAAAATTGAATGAAATAAAGTCTTTCGATTCTTTCCGCAAATAGCTCTGTATGCTGAAGAGATTGTTCGTATCTATTATATGTAGGGGCTTTGAGTCGCCTTACCTCTCGGTGACATCCTGCATTAGTGTTTATATTGGAGGGATTCAAACATTGCTATACAATTATTTTTTACAATATGGAAAGAGCTTAGATTAAACAATTCATTTAGTTTAAGGAAAAGAGTTATTCCAAACTGACGACTTCTTGACATACACAAAAACTAAGAACTCAACCAGAACTAGGTAATTCTAATTTAGAGCTCTTTATTTTTATTTTTTTATACACATAACTATTTTTTAAGTTACCAATACTTATTTAGGCGCTGTATGAAAAATATGCTAGTAAATTTTCAGTTTGCGCGCACACATTTTAATGAAAACGTATGTAGGTCACACGCGGTAGAAGTGAAACCTTCATAAAACACAAAATTATTCACATAAACAATACACGTGAGCAATACAACACGCTGGCTATGATACCTTTTCCCAAGGCTTCGTAAAACCCAGGAGCGTACACACGCACTAACACACACGTTCAAGGAGGAGAGGAGAATATCTGTATAATGTATTCTATCTCATTCTCTCGCGGTCTAAATCTTATAGATTTATATGTGTTTGTCTCTTTTTAGTGTCGCTTTTTCGTTTCATCGCGTTTCAAATAACAACGGTGCTGAAGAATGTTTCATTTCAAAAAGCTTACACTGTGAAGTGGCTTATCTTTTAAACCTATCATTTCATGGTAGTGAAGATAGTGGTGAGCTACACTTGAGTCAGCCTATTCAAAGTAATATAACTCGTAACACGCTTACATATTCCGTACACTCGTAAATTTTTTGTATTGACTAGTTTTTTCTCGTAACTTCTTTAAACGAATATGAATCGATTCGGGCACCATCTATTGTAAATATATAAAAATATATGCTTGACGACAGGCTTTCAGTATGAGGGTGGTAGACAGCTAGCTAGCAGCGAGCATTACAAAATTACCTTCTACCACGACCATCATGCTAGAGTTTTTCCTATTGAAAACTCAGCATCATTATAATAAAATCAAATTTAAAAAAAAGGCCCTAAAAAGGCACTTATGCCTATGAAAACACTACTGCTAGTTCAGACAAACAACCCAAGCATTGAAAAGAACTCAGAAATCATTATCATTTACACAATGATCTACCATATAATAATCTTTTGAAAGTAAAACCTGCTTGACATGGTCCTTGAACTCATTGGTCTGGTAAAACAAAAAGGTGCTTCGGGGTGTTATCATAGAACCTGAAACTATTTAGTAAGTACATTATTATAGGAATCGAACCCTCGTCAATTCGCTTCGACATTCGAACAGAAACTTATCGTTTACCTATGTGTAGTAAATTAACGGGACATTTATTATAAGATGGTACTTGGCTTGACCACGCAATTGCTGAACACGCCTGTCGCGCGTCGCCTGTCGCCTGTCGCCTGGCGTCTAAATCAAATCACCCCCTATCGACATGTCGTTCTACCCTCATATTACCATAATAATGAGTATCTGGTGTTCGTGGGCACTCTCTCCCTCTCTCCCTCATAACGAAGTCTTATGACCTTATATTAAAAAAGGTATTTTGTTCAATGTTCACGTATAATATGATTTAAATGATAAATATTCTGTCTTAAAGAATCCGGGTTCAAATTCTGGACTACTTGTTAATTCAAAAAAAAGAAACACATTAGATTATACTGAGGAATTTCTTTATTTTTGTTTAAAATTAAAATTAAATTACGTTTAATAATATTTAATTTATCCTACATAAATGTAAGTTTTCTATTTAGATGCAACAAGCAGCTAGCCTAGCTTGTTCCTCAATCACGCAAAACGGCTGAATACATATGGATAAAATTTGGCACACGGATAATTTATATCCTGGATAATATTGTTGTTTTTTAATTTCTCTCTGGAGCTAATTATGAAGTCCACGAAAACAAAATCGCTAGCAGAAGCTAGTTATTTAGATTTACATCTTACAGATTTCATAAATAAAATAATATAAATTAGTCGTATCGTGTTTTAGACCCAGTAAGAATAATAAAAGTTTTTAGTTAATAGTGTTAGGTTATATATAACAAGATCCCGAAGCACATTACTGATTTGCCGGACAATGAGTTCAAGGACCATGTCAAGCGGGTTTTACTGTCAAAAGGTTATTATAGGGTGGATCATTATGTGAATGATATTGATGTCTGGAACTGACTCCCTCTCTATGCAACCACTAAATTATTAATATGATTTTATGAGTTTCTTTCCGGTTATTCTCTAAAACTGTGATGTTTGTCCGAACCGGCAGTAGTGTTTTCACGTTCATAAGTACCTCCTGGGCCTAAATTAAATAAATTATTTTTTGATATTGATTTTTAATATAATAATTTAACACTTCCTATATTATCTAAACAGCAACCCTTTTTAATGAAAACAAGCATACATTCCATTTGATTTGAAGTGGTCACTGTGGATCGTTTTGATGATGATGACCCTGTGGTATTGTGTTCGAATACCAAATCAAATGATGAAGCCATTTTCTAATACTCGCCTGGCTAGCTACCACCCTCAAGTGGACAAACTATTACCAAGCATCTACAGGTGAGTTCCGAAAGCTTTATTTGAGAGTCAATCCCTTTAAGCTTAGCGGGTTGTTTGGACTCTGTGTTATTTAAATGAACTGGACTTGCTAACCCGCTCATCATCGTCTGTGTCAGACAATGGAAGCTCAAAAATAAATAATATTTCCCTGTTTTTGCAACATTTTTCATTGGTGCTCCGATCCTATTCGGATTCGTATAACTATAACCTTGCTAGATAAATGGGCTATCCAACACTAAAATAATTTTTCCATTCGAACCCGTAGTTCCTGAGGTTAGCGTGTTCAAAGAAACAAACAAACAAACAAACTTTTCACGTTTATAATATTAGTACCTATAGATAATGGTACTATTTGAAGTGATGTTCGTCAGTTTGTAAGTACACGCGCCGCCAGACGCCACACTTACGATACTGTGTTCTCGACGGAAGTCGTTGTGTTATTAGTTGTCGGTAGGTGTCGCTCGACTAACTGTATTGTCGCTGCACGGCACTTCACGCAATATATCTACCTATATATATGATATAACCAACGCTTGATTGTATAGTACATTTTGTTCTTGACTATACGTTTAAGTAAAATGAAAGAGCTTAAAGTTTATAGAGATTCTAGTGCCAAAAATATCCGTCTCGCAGGAAAACTGAGAGAGGTAGGAAACAGATAATTGGAGATATTTCTCTACATGAGCCATTCTACTGTAGCAGCGGTCATGGAATTTTACTAAATTCGGCCGCAATATAACGGCGACAGAATGGTATGCGGGGTAGGCAGCAAACTACCGATAGTTTAGGCTTACATCACTGGATTTTCTCTCACCATTACCAAAGAGAGAACAATCTCACTAACCTAGTGGTGACCTAAGGCTCCAGACCATGAAGTCCGAGCTATGAAATCCGTCGCAGCGCCGTCCACACAATACACATAGCTAGAATTTATTTTGCACTTCACCAACACAATGTAGTTCATTAAAACTATCTGCGTGGCGAACAGCGATGTACTTATTATTTGGAATATATTTAAGGGTTTAAAAAGGAAGTTCCATAAATTAGAACCTCAGTCTTCAGAGCGAAATAACGAACCGACTCGAACTCGTACTGATCATACCAACCTACCGCAAAGTAATAGGTGTATCGATGCCATTGGTTGAGTCATTGTTTTGTGATATTGGCTGCAGCGCGTTGAAATTGTTTAGCGAAAAATATTGGCGATAAAGGATCCAACAATAATTCGGCTCAAACACCTACTGCTGTAATACCTCCACCACACAGAAGATTGCAGTTAAGTAACCTTGCGTTGGTTTCTGTCGTAAGTAAGGTTACCAGAGCTCCCTGGGGAACGGGGGTTCAGAGTCTACAACGCGCTTATGTTACTTCTGATGTTATAAGCGTTAAATAAACAGGCGCACATACTGGTAACTCATCAAGACATCGAAAGCCAAGCTCGTGATAATATGATACCTGATATAAATAATTCTTATATTTATACTGCGCTTTACTCTTGACTGTACGTCAACGAAAATTAAAAGAGCTTAAACTCTATTTAAGGGTAATAGCGTCAAAGAAGCACTCTTGTAAGAAAAATGTACAACTATAAATTTATTTTCTTTGATTCGTGGTTTGTTACAGTGAATTAGCAAATTAGCACGAGCCTTCCAATACATTGTTTACAATTATTATATCTCCATACAACAAGCCTCATGTTTTTCAAACGTAGAATACTGTACTAAAGATAAAAGACCGAAGAAACTGTTTGTCTGCAACGAATGACAAAATGATTCTTTTTCAATTGTTGAAATTCTCTTTGATCCATGTCCGGAATGTCCGGACATAAATTCTTATTATTTTCCTCTCTTATCAAGTCGTTTGACTTACAAACGAGGGTGCACCCTCACGTCGCGTGACGTCACGCCACATCGCAGATAATGCACAGATACACCACTTTTTATATTATGATCATTTGTTCCAGGTATTTTAGAAGCGGTGTAACCGTTACCAGAAGTAACACAACCGTTATTATATTTCATAACAATAATAATAAACGAGAAAATGTGTACAGTATAAACTATTCCATTTGGCAAAACCACATATTCCCTAAACAATATTTGTGAGCAATCCTGTACGTGCCGTTTGTACAGGAGTGAGCCTTTTGTAAGATTTATTGTTTTGCGGTCGCGTTTCCAATGCTCGCCGCCATATTATATGATATATTATAGGCAAACCAACTGTTTGAAGCGTGAATATGAGACTACGTGACGTCACAGTGGATAGAAACCGGGGCTAGTGTCACGCGACTCAATTCCCTATTGAATATGCTAAATTGAATTAAAATAATTCAAACAAGTACGAGTTGTCTCGCAATCTGAAGGTTCCGTTATTATCATATAGCATATATATGTATTATACAAATATGAGAAAATAAAGGTTGATTTGTTTACTTTTAAATTATTGATTGAGATTAAAATTTTGAATGCGTGAATAAAAAATTTGGGACTCCTTTTCAACAATATCGTGTACACGTAGGAATGTGTATCCAAATATTAAAATCAATATTGAATGAAAAGTGATATAATAATCACTGTTTATATTAATACTGCAAAATAAACGTAAAACAGATAATAGGCTATAATCAAAAATCGATAGTCAAATTTCAACCAATGTTAAGAATAATATTAATATAATTTCAAACAAGTGTAATATTATTGACTAATTTGACGACGCCTCGTATTGCTAAAATCCATCAAGCCGTTTAGGCTACAGAGCGTGACAAAGAAATAGATATATGTATATACATACGCTCGAAATACATAACCCTCCTTTTTCGCAGTTAGGTAAAAAGATATTATCTTGTTTTGAACGCCTCGTTACTCATGTTTTTACACAAGGGACCCTAAAATGCAAATTTTTATGTAAGTTTTAAATTAATTCAATTTAAAATTTATGGTGCACGTATAAGATAACAAGGTTATATTATAAAAGACTAAATTTAAACTAATTTCAAAGTGCTTGCGGCTTCCAGGTGACTGTCCGGCGATACACGCGTTCTCCTTTTCCATTCTCATGTTGTTACTCGTAGCTTTTTAGTAGGTAAAGTAACAATGATATTGATATATTCATCGTAAAGAAAATGCAAATAAAAATAACGTGTATAGAGGCTGTTAGAGAAGGGTCCCGAAATATGTGCTGAGCCCTTAATTCAATTATCTATCGCAAATCAATCCTTCTCGAACACTATTGTTGTGATACACAGTAAAGAAAAAAGACTTACCTCGTCAGGAGCGGGCGGCGTACCTTGACTGCTGATTGTGAAGTATTTGTTTGTGTTTGTGGAGTGAACTGTGTATTTGTGTCTGTGTGGCAGCCTCAATACTACAAGCAAGGACATTATTACTCAAGCAATCAATTCAGCAACTCCTGGTATAGCAACTCAAATTATACAAAACAACATTTAACACCATGTATCAAAACACTCAGCAAACTATAACGTAGCGGTTCACCGAACGTCGGTAATGACGTCGCGCAAACAAGGCAAACAAACGCGAGCTCACTGTATCAAAGCACAAAGCAGTCTGTGTGACGAGCAGAGGCGCCGAACGAAGCGAGGGGAGCGGGGCGTGCAGCGCCTGCGCAGAACAATTTCCCTCGCGTATATAATACATTTCTAATCACAGCGATCGCGGCATCGTACGATGCGATGTATTCTCTATGGTAAGTATAGAGATCTGTAGTAACGCGTTCGGATCAGACACTCGATAGGTCGTGGTTTTAAGCCTGATCTTTGAGTAAAGACAATCTTCGCGATGAAGCTATAGCTATAGGCTAGCTACGATCTTGGCTTAGCTTTATTTGTGTATTCTGGCACTTGCATTATATTTTAAGAGAATATTTTTAATACTTAAAGGTTAACAATCTTGTAAATAGCTTACACTGGTAAATATCAGAAACGAATCTCATATGGAATCGTAATGCTATTTGTTTGGTAACTCTGCAAACCGGTATAACGCGGTTGAACAAACCCGTGGCATCGACTAGTTATATAAAATAAAACACGACCGGGAAAGCGCTCGCAACAACTTTTCTAATTATACAAGTTTCTCAGTAAAAAGAAGTCGGCTATTACTTCTCGGAAGTCAATAAAAGAATTTCGGTAATAAATTAAAACCCGAGTGTCGTCGTAGCGACGCGCTTCACGCTTACTAGTCGGGGAATCACTTTGCAAAGACAATCGCGTCTCTTGTCGATGGATTCTGTTTTTTTTTCCTTGACTAAGTACTTCGTTTTATACTATAAGTATTAAGCTATATTCAAGTTGAATAGATTGATTTGTTTCTTTGTTTGTTTTAACTCGCTAATCTCTGGATCTAGCAGTCAAGATTATTTTGTTGTATATTTATTTATTGAGTAAAGTTGTAGGCTACATAACATCACGGTAGGATCCTAAAGAGCGGAGCAGAAACCTTGTGTATTAGAGATGATCGAATAAATTTAACATGGGGGAAACCGCGGGGCACTGTATGTTATAAAAAAAGAATAAGTCGTACTGTTTGGCTGAGAGATCGCAGGTTCAGTTCCCGTACATTGCAATGATTTTACATTTTGGAGCAATGATGTCTCAGTTGGTAGCGTGTACGGACTCCGCGTCGATCAAAGTCAGTTCGAATCTCTATAATAAACTTGAACGCCCGGTGAAGGAACCAAGGGCTTTTTGTAATGTCCGCCTGATTAGCCACCACCTTTAAATCGGAAATCTGTCGCCAAATACCGATAGGTGTGTTCCGGCAGCTGCACTTGAGAGCCAGTGTTCCACTAGGCTTAGCGTGTCGACATCTTGGGGCACATCGTCTCTTAAGATCAAGTGAGATTTTGTGGCCACAACGGTAAACCTATAACGAGAAAAAACATGTATTGAACATGATTATTATTAGTTATGTTGTAGTAGTTGTAGTCTGAGTGTTCAATATTTACTATATGATATGTTCGATTACTGTGGTAGAACCTATACCACACCACCTTTATACTTGACGGACTGATAAGGCACTAGTTCAATTGGTTGGAAAAACCCAGCATAGTGACTTGGCGCGGCGCGTCGCAGTTGGTGATCAGCATGTAGGTACATCTCAAGATACATAAACGCTTTTGCCGTAGTAGGTATAAGTAGACCAAACTGACGGTAGCTACTGTCGACAAATTCAGATCTCACAGCGGTCGGTACTGTTTTGCGATCCATTTCACTTACCATTAAATGATATCTAACCAATTTAAATTTTAAAGAATTTTATCTGAAATTTCGCCATTTTAAAGTGAATTGAAGTTATCTCCCTTTCACACTCCAGCGGATATTATATGACTTCAGCTCATTTTATTTAGTCTAGGGAAAATATCATGAAAAACTTTTCACCGAATTCCTTTACAGGCGAGATCAAATGCGTGTATGAATAAACCGTGGTGAGCTCATAGACGACTAATTTAGAGCTCTCACTGGATATTTGAAGTTCATATCTCGAGGGAAATATAAAATTTATTCCCCTTATTATTGTACAGGTACGGATTTAGAAAATCCATTAGGGCTATGGACTCCCTTATAGCTATTATAAGTATATTAAAACATATCATGTTTTGTGATAATTTGCATATGCATGTGTTATGATATACATTTCAATTTCGCAGGTTCGAATTCTGCAAATAAGAAATGTATAATAGTTTAAAACAGCGGTAGCATTCAATTAACAAAATATTTTTGTTATCTGTTTACATTAAACGTTTAAAGATTTCTCAACAGATGTTTATATGACGACGTGCTCAAAAACGATAACACGTAAAGTTTGAAAAAAGGTTCTAAGTATTGCCGCCGGAACAAAAAGATAGATCATTCATTTGATATTGATTGAATTTGATATTACGAGCATTAGAAAATTTTGTATAATTAATGGTAGGATAATATGTATACATAATGTAATAATTGGTTAGCTGCTTACCTTTTGGCCTCCACAAACTTTGTCAGTACATAACTGTCCAATATCTGAGAGTATTTTCGGAACCATTGGAGCATGAATCATTTATTTTTTAATGACACTATAGGTGACTGGTTAACCATCTATAACCAGCATGAACATGTAGGGAGTTGCACTTTGACCTCGTGAACAGGACCAGCACATACATGACAATATTTGTCTCTCACCGTAATGTAACGTACTTCAATTGATAGTTGATTAGAGTCAAGAATAGCTATTACATACGTAGTATGCATGGGCTGGTTCGAATGTAAAGCGCTATAATGAATTTTACAGCAAAGTATTAAGATAAAATTCATTAAAATTGCTTCATCAGTAAAGAAATCCCTCAGCGAATAATCAACTCTGCGGTTCGTGGAACTCGATGTTAATTGAATGAAAGGAAAAAAAACCGTATTAAATGAAATTCCTTGAAAGAATTATTGGGAAATACTTCATTCACTGAAATGTCAGTGGGTTTTAGTATTAGGTAAATTAATGAATTCCGCTCCGTGTTGCCAGTATATGTACCTAAGTACTCGCTGTCAACATTGTCTATTATAATTTTTTCTTTATTTATAAACCATAGATAAACAATCTAAGGAGTTTTTATATTATCTAATTTATTATTATTCAATTTTGGTAAATATAAAACGAGAGGAAACTTTCTTTTAACACCCAAACTACAATTGTCCCATCTATATAAACTTATACTAATATTTTTATATTTGTTTGTTTGTCTTACCGTTCCTAAAACATTCTAGGATAGCGATGCCACTTTGCTGAGTTGTTGTGTGCAATTTACAAAGTTTCTGTATAAGTTAAATCTGTTTACGATAGATGGCGTCCGTGTCGTATGAATTCGAATACAACGGGAATGAAGACGCGGGCAAAAGCTAGTATGTATAAAAATGAATGTTCGCGTGTTCGTGTGCTAATTTTGCGAATCGTACATCCGATTGAATGGAAGCTTACTGATGTTGTTAGCGACGCATAGGCCTAAGCGTAATGATACGAGAATAACAATTGTAAATATAAGTTGTAGGAATTAATAATTTATACAAACAATCATAGATCTAATGTTTCTAATGCTTTGAATATGATATTATAACGTGTAGGTATGTAAGAACAGTATATAAGTTATGAAAATGTTTGTAATTTAATAAAAATAATCACTTAAAGTACTAAAATCATATATTGTCAATAATTCATATTATATAAAAGTTATACGTAATGTTTTGTGTTATATAAGTAAAATAGCCTTCTGTATGTGTTCTATAATGTTTGTACCATCAAATAGTGTGCATATAACGAGTCGCAAGACGTTTTAAAGTTGCAATGTTTAACGCTTTGTATCTACCATGTTTATTAACCTATAATGTAAAAAGTTAGTGTTTTTGGATAGGTATTTGTGTCTACATTAATGTGAAATAGTTTTATAGTAATTGAATAATTGTAATTAGAGATATTAACGATTTATTGTACTTTGCATACAAGTAATAATAATAATAGACAAGGACAGCGATAGTGCAACCACGGCGCATTACCGCGGTTAACGGACCACACCCAAGTTTGGTAATGAGCAGTACGGATAGAGACGCCATCATCCGTCTCACTCTCCGGCAAACAATATAAAAGGCGCACTACTGGGGCCAACGAGTGACCAAGTCCGGTGAAGCTGTAAAAGCCGCAGCGGCTCTGTTTGACGATAGGGCCCCTAAGGCTAACAGTGTAGTCAGTTCAAAAAAAAAAAAAAAAAAAAAAAAAAAGGCCAACGAGCACACACGGGTACCACAAGCTGAAGACTCAAGACTCAAGACTCAAGAAACTGGAAGAAACCGTACCCAGAAGATAGTACTAATAAATTGTATTGTGTCTTGAAGAATACAGCAAATTTTATTGTGGTGCCTGTGTGTCATTTTGCATCTTCACTAAGTGTTCAACCCGCCAGCGACCCAGTCCATTCCGCTCCGTGCTACGTCATCGCCGCGCCTACCAGCAGGCACCTCACTGCGTGTGTGTACCTTAATGTTTCACCCTCTTCACTCCTAGTAGTTTCGGGTGTGAACAGGGTTGGTCGCACGTAGTGAGAGGGGCTCGCACGCAATGGTTTCCAGACAGCTGGTTACCGTAACGTGTTATCCGCCGTCGGTTATACAGAGTACGAGGGAATCGTTTCCGTCGCGTTCGCGCCCTCGATGCGCGGTCCCGCTCTGTATAGGTTGACGTAGCACACTGTATAATTGGCGTACGCACGCGCTAATTTTAGATGTAAATACCTTTAAAAAACAATGGATGGTGCGGTGTGCATGTATAGTTTAAAAAAAACTATGTTTATTACTTATTTCGTTGATTTCAATGTAATTTTCAAATCTAAATCCAGAAATGATCTAGGCTACGTATCATTGTATTTTTGTGTAAGAGCTAAGAAGTGGACATTCGCAGTGGGCTCAAGTCGAGAGATTACATTGGAAGTGTTATCTCTACTACATCTCGGAAACTCGGAATCCTGAACAGGGTGCGACGGTTTTTGACGCCCGGTCAACTGTATCTTCTTTACAAAGCACAAGTTCGACCGCGTATAGAATACTGTTCACATCTCCGGGATTGATCCGCAAAATACCTCCCCGATGCTCAGAACAGAGACAAATATAGGATGTTCGCATTGTTAATTATGCAAACGTTACCAAATACAACGAGCAGCTTCAGCTGCGCAGGAACATCGCCTCGCTGAGCGTGTTCTATCGTCTGTACCATGATGAGTGTTCTGAAGAGTTGTCCAGTCTAATTCCATCCGCTCTTTTCGACAATAGAACCACACGCACTGGGCTTCGGAGTCACAGTTTTACTGTAACCTCCATCTCGAGCTGCAACCGCCGGTGGATTTAGATATCTCGGTGGTCGCTGTTGTGTTTGGATTGCGCTGTGGTTACCATCAGAGACAGTAGGTACTGTCAATGTGCCGAGATATATTTTAATTTTTTTTTTTTTTATAAGTAGGTAATTAAATAAAAATCCACTTTAAGAATGATACGTCATTTCCGTGAAATACCAAAAGCCTTCCAACTGATCAAAACCGCGAGCACCGGCTAGTACAGAATAATGAATATATCATAATTCTCAGCATGTAATATCCCTTTTGGTCTGCCTCATCTGCACGTTAAATATTAACAAAGAATACAACTTTTAACGAAAAAGAAAACCAATTGCAATGGGTTTGAGAAGCTCCCTGGTGTATCTTAGACTTCGAAGGTCCACCGCCAATGAAATTGTTATGGGACCACCCTTGAGATATCTTATTTCCAAGGAAAAAGAATCATCCAAATCGGTTGATAAACAAAGAAGTTATGGCTTTACGTCCATAAAAATGTACCTCCTTTTTTTAAGTCGTTTAAAAAGGGAATTGCGATGACGGCGTGGAAACCTCGTCACAGTGAGTCGCATTGATGCGTGGACCTGTATGCCAGTCCTAGTACCTATAGAACGGTACTCTGTATATACCCGATGTATATACACGCCCTGTATCAACATCTCTCAACTATGTACTAATGTGCGTCCGACGAAATCTGTAATACAACTATTATTATCAAGGTGTACAAACTTCCTCACGTATTTATTCCTTCAGCGTCAAATGTATAGCAAATCCTTGTTGAGAGCCAAAAGTCCAAAATTAATTGAATTGTTTCCAACTATTGTGAACTGGAATACAATTGAGAACAGCAAAATGAATAGATTTATGTACAAGTGAGCAGAGCTGTCGCGTAACAAGTAAACAGTTACTTATAAACCCCATTTGTTCACTGCGATTCCATTATCATAATGATTATGAATGCTTTCAGAAGTTAAGCGATGGAATTGGTTATTTAAATTTTGTATAATTTTAGATAAGGATGTATTTATTAACTCAGAATAGCATTCCATCAAAATAATTAAATCAAATATTTATGAAAAATTCGTAACAGATTTTTATGTAGTTCCCTACAACTTCCTACAACTTCGTAACTCAGAAATAATAAAGACTATAATTATATTATTACTTTTAAAGCTAAAAAATTAATTCATTGCAGAATTAAAAAATGCCGGTGCTATTTGAGACAATTTTAAATATCGATTACTGCTTGCGGTCAGATATGCAACTCGAAGGTGGTAGCTCTACAGGCGAGCACCAAGAACCTGTCTCACTAAGGTAACACGATCTAGCTTTCTGAAGAAAATTCATGCTTATCATATATATTGAAACTTGTTACCTTCAACGCGGAAAACGAGCACTTTATTACTGAGCCACGATCGCTTCAAAACAAAGGGATAGAAAGGACAGAGAAAAAATAAATATCATTCGAACTCAAATAAAAGTTACAAGTTCGTGTCACAAAACTAATAATGACTTTCATTGCTTCGGAAGTTAATTCTTTCGTTTGTGAGAAAGTTCTTTCATTTCTTTCATTAGTAGAATACTTTTAATGATAACAATAAACATCGGGTTTAATGAACGTTTCGGATAAAATAATTAGAACGAAAAGCGAACATTCAATAATTACTTAGCATTTCACTTTAAGATAATTATGAAACAGCCGACAGAGACGTTGTAGACGGAATCGATCCTATTCACAAGCCGAGACAAGCGCTTTGCCGTCTGGTATTGTATTGAGACTAGGGTTGTTCACTTTTTTTAAGTAAATAAAATACAACAAATATTGTTAAACATAAGGGAAAAAGTACATTGTATTAAAATAAAGTATGTCGTAAGTTATCAGTAAAAACAGGAGATTAGGTAAGTCTTGTCTTAAATTACGATCAACTTTACGATTGTTATAATTACAATTACGATTCCTTAAAATTAATCTTAAAACAAAAAAAAAAAAGTATGTGTCCAATTCACACGTGGTAGAAGTGAAACCTTCACATCTATGTTTTTTGTTTAATTCAGAAAATGATCAAATACACACTAATTTAAAATATATGACAATGTACATACAAGTACTCGCAATCATTATTCACAATATCATTTTCAATTAATGCACATTTGAAATATCCATAGTAACCTAACACAATTTCAATCAGTAACAGAATGTAATAAGTGTTGTCTAAAAAGTTTTAGTTTCGTGCCTTTTTGGTGAGTTAAAAAATTCATTATTGCGTGGCAACAACAAACTTTCGGTTTTTCGTTTCATGTTTCATCAACTTTGAATTTGCAACCATGCTAAAGAAGTTCTCACTTCAAAACCAAACTATTTATGTCAAACTAGTTGGCATCCGCACACTTCGCTAACCGATTTTTTTGTTAACTGAGTACAGGGTTATCGGTAATTCAACTTATTTCCATTAGTACGTGATAGGTGATAATTTTAACTTCCATATGCATTATGCAAAAGTGAACCATTTTTGAGTTATCATGTGTTTTACCTTTTTTCAAAATAATTCAAAAACGCAACATTAAATTATTTTTTTAAAGTGTCAATTTAATTCTCATTTTTTCTTATGATTTACAAAAACGATTAAACACTGGTTATTCATCAATATTAAAAGTATAATTATTGGTCCAAATTTAAAAGTTTAAGATGAAAAACGTAATTGTTTCAATTTTTTTTTTACATTTTTTTCCACTAAAATACCCTAAAAACAATAAAAAAATGTTATGTAACTTGGCTTGCAGATTATTTTCCGTCTTCTTAGCTCTACAGCAATGTATGTGTATATAAGCATGTATATCATAGCTTTATAGCGTTCCTAGAATCTTAAGTAGCATTTCAACAAGTTGTATATAAATCAATTAAACACACGTTAATAAAATAAAGGACATATTAAACCAATTAAATTTTAAGTTAAACCAGTTCAAACATGTTTACATAGAATGAATAATATATGTACATTGAATATTTTCAGGTAGGCACCTAGTTTATTGTTCACATATGGTAAAGACTATAATTTTGCGAAATGACGCACATTTATTATAAAGTGCAGGTGGCAGCCCTAACTGAGATTACGTGTCTGACCATCTGTCTTTTATCTGACTATGTGTTTGACCTTGCAGGTTTACCGCCACAGCAGATTCGTATACGGATCTCTATAAAAAGTCACCTACCCAACTAATTGAAACAACTATCTAACGATGATATTTACTTAACTTTCTTCAATCAGCGTCAATTGGTCTTTTAATATTATAAAAATTTAAACAAAGCTTTCAAAATAAAACAAACTGTATAAATTATACAATGGGTTGCAAGCTTTCAATAAAGTCTTTAAATTCAACCAATCATCGACACAACAGCGAGCAATCAGCCAATCACAACAATCGGAACTATTGACATTCAACAAGCTGGCCGCCTGTTTTAATGAATCCGTTTTTGAAATACGTTGCACTTGTTGTTTACACTTAATGAAAACATTGAACTCTGTTTTTTTTTTCTTTTATTATCCATACACTTATTTGTCAGTGACTATAGTACCTGCTAGCCTTTTTAAATAAAAAATTGTGGATAAGTTTATATTTATAGTATGGTTTGTGTTTTTTTTTCAACGTACTTCAAAAACATTCTTTATAACATATTAATATTTTTAGTTTCTCCCTAGTCCTTTTCCAACCGTTCAGATTTAGGTCTAGTTTCCATTTTTGATAAATTTAAATACTACCATTAGTGAGGTTTTAATATAACTAACTGACCCGCGCAACTTCGCCTGCGTCATATAAAAGGGAGAGAGAGAGAGAGAGAGAGAGAGTGGGTCGTAGACGTTGTATTATTAGGTACCACCCGCCTCACACGTTATTCTGCATAATAAAAATGCGCTCGCGTACTTGATTATTATTTTTCTGCCGAGTTATTTTAAAACTTTGCTATCTCCTAAGATATTCATTTAAATCAATTATTCTTGAGAGCAATTTTGTTCAAAATAAAATACTTGTAATGAATATCGTATTTATTTCGATAACGATTAATACCATTTATATAAAAACACTTTCGCAAATAATTCATTATTTTAGAACAAATCTTATTACCATAAAAAGATTATATTGAGTAAACCTTAACAGATACTCAAAAGCTTTCGCAGACTTTTTTAGAACTTTTTAAAAAAAACAATTCCATCTCCCGCGGTTTTTACGAAACTTTAACCATTTACACAGCAAACGCAATGGAATAAAATTTTCCCGTTTTTCCAACACTTTTTAATGATGTTCCGCTTTTATTGATCATAGCGTGATATACAGCCTGGCCTTCCTCGATAACTGGGCTAACCAACATTGAAACATGTTTTCCATTCCAACCAGTAGTTCCTGAGATTTTTGTGTTCAACCAAACAAACAAACAATGAAACTCTTCAGCTTTATAATATTAGTATAGATTAGAATGTTTCAAATAAACAAAATATTCATGGTTTTGGAAAACTTCGTAAGTTGATAGAATGTTCCCGGGACTTATTGTCGTCTGTCAGCTGTGTCAGTAATTTTGATATTTATTTGTAATCTTGAAAGCTGTCGAATTATATTTTGTACCTCGTATGATAATAACAATATACTGATTTTTTTATTTATCGTTATAGGTTCAGTGTTTATGGCCACAGTTTCACATGATTTTAAGTGACGATGTGGTCCAAAGTGGTATCACGCTAAGCCTAGTGGAAGACTGGCTGTTAATTGCACCAGCCGCAACACACCTATAGGTGCTTGAAGGAAGGTATTCGCTAGCAAGGCGGATATAAAAAAAGCCCTACCACCATGCTATGGTTTATTTTTTTTATTCTTAAATTTTTAGAGGCTTTTATGCAATCCCCATATTTCAGCCTCATCGTAACATAACCGTTATATACTTTCATCATAACATATTATATAATATTATACATTTAATAATAAGACGAAATTGATAGGAACGCAGTAGCCGCCTCATTATTAGATCATGTATCACCTAATACTTTATTATACATTCCAACGTCTAGTCTGTTCAAACCACAGGTACTCATTAAGTTCTGCCTAATTGACTCAAACTGGACACACTTCACCAGAACATAATAAACATCATCGACTTTCTGACAAACATCACAAAGAGGTGACTGTCTCAATTTCATCATGTGTTTATATTTATTTGATGGAATGTGTCCGGATCTCAACCAATGTGTGACAGATATCAACTTCCTTCCCAACTTTGTCGTGGCACACCAGGGTATACGAGGAGGTTCACACTGTAAGTTCTTATACCAGATACCTTTCTCACGTGATCTTTCATCAAAATATGTTTTCCAATCACTGTAACAACTTTCTTTAAATTTTGGTAATAATTCTGAATAATCTTGCAATACATTAATAATTTTGCCTCTTACAATACTTAATTTAGCTAATTTATCTGCCTCCTCATTACCCTGCAAACTGCAACTCACATATTTGTGATGGTACCCATTACAATTTTAGATCCACTCTAGTACAAAGTAAATCATCTGTTTTACTTAGCTGTAAGCTACCGAAATACTTCTGAAACCAGAGGTGCATCGAGCGAGGTGCTGTAGTCCGCTTTTACTGTCATTACAAATAACAACTTTTCTAAGATTTAAATTTTTAACAAATGACAGTGCTTCTAAAATTGCAATAAGTTCAAGAGACATAATACAACAATAATTACAATTTATTTTAAAACACTCCTTATATGTTGAAAATCCTGGCTTACCAGGAAGAAAGAAGGCAGCTCCGGATCCATAAGCACTCTTTGACGCATCAGTATAAATAATATTCCATTCAGAGTATTTTTGTTGTAATTCAGCTATAATATCATATCTTAATAAATTTAATCCATTTATTTTTTGCTTTTTGTATACAATTTAAATTAATCTTAATAACATCCGTAATATTAATATCATCATCATTTCAGCCGCAGGACGTCCACTGCTGAACATAGGCCTCCCCCATAGATCTCCAGAGCGACCGATCTTGTGCGGCCTGCACCCAACGGCTCCCAGCGACCCTCATTATGTCGTCTTTCCATCTAGGGGGGGGCCGTCCTACGCTGCGCTTTCCGGTGCGTGGTCTCCACTCGAGAACCTTTCTGCCCCAACGGCCGTCAGTTCTCCGAACTATGTGCCCCGACCACTGCCACTTCAACTTGCTAATCCTTTTGGCTATGTCGGTTACCTTAGTTTGTCTACGGATCTCCTCATTTCTGATTCGATCTCGTAGAGAAACACCAAGCATAGCCCTCTCCATAGCTCGCTGAGCGACCTTGAGCTTTCTTATGAGGCCCACAGTGAGCAACCACGTCTCTGTGTCGTATGTCATCACTGGCAACACACATTGGTCAAAGACTTTCGTCTTGAGGCACTGAGGTATTTTGGATGAGAAGACGTCGCGCAGTTTCCCGAACACTGCCCAACAGAGTTGGATTCGTCCACTGACCTCTTTTTCAAAGTTGGACCTACCTAACTGGACTGTTTGTCTCAGGTAGACATATTCGTCAACAACTTCTAAACAAGAGTTACCAACTGATACTGGGGTGGGCACCACATGGATATTCGACATGATTTTCGTCTTGTCCATGTTCATTTTAAGGCCCACCTGTGAGAAACTTTGTCGAGGCCATCGAGCGTTGTGCCAAGATTTTCCAGCGATTCTGCCATGACTACGATGTCTTCAGCAAATCGAAGATGAGTGATGTACTCGCCATTGACATTGATGCCGAGTCCTTGCCATTCCAGGATCTTGAAGGTGTCCTCTAGGGCGGCGGTAAACAGTTTCGGAGATATAACGTCTCCCTGTCTAACGCCTCTCCTCAAAAAATTGCCTTCGTGCACTACTCCAGTACTCGGACCGACATGGTGGCGTTGTTGTACAAGCACTTCAACACTTCGATATATCGATAGTCAATACGGCACCGCTGGAGAGACCGCAACACTGCCCAGGTTTCGACTGAATCAAAGGCTTTTTCGTAGTTCACGAACGCTAAGTATAAAGGCAGATTATACTCCTCAGTCTTCTGTATAATCTGCCGCAGCGTATACATGTGGTCTATGGTGCTAAAGCCTTTTCGGAAACCGGCTTGTTCGGGAGGCTGGAAGTCATCAAACATCAAACTAAGAATAATATTAGTTATCCAAATTCTTAATGTAAACATTTGTAATGTAAGAGACGAAGCCATACATTCACCTTTGAGTTCATTATAAATCTCAATAAGCAAAGGATTTGTCCTTCTATCCCAGTAACTGTTGTGACAAAGAGTGCTCAGATTAGCCCATACTTTTACAATTTCACTATTGGACCAAGACATTGTTTTCAAACAAAATGTAATCGCTAAATATTTTCTTCGAAAGCTTAGAGAATGCAAGCAGAGTTCACTCTGCATGACAGTAATTGGCGTTGTTTTTATAAATCCGCCTATAATTCTTAATGCCTGATTTTGGACCTTTTCTAATTTATACAAATTTGAATTGGCACTATTACTATAATGGTAACAACCATAATCCAACCGGCTTCTTATTTAAAATATATATATTCTACGTAGATTTTTAGGATGCACCCCCCAAGAAGACCCAACTAAGACTCCAAGTATATTTAGACAATTTTGAGTTTCTTTAACTATATAGTTTATGTGTATGGTACACCGTAATGAGTTGTCTAACCATAATCCCAAATATTTGTAACAGGTAACTCTCTCTATATCTTGGTTGTTTAATATTATTTGTGCATTATAATTTTTACACCCTCTGTTGAAAATACAAAACTTTGACTTGTTATTTGATATTTCTAAACCTAAATCACTTAAATTAATCACTATTTGATCCAAAGTATTTTGAATAGTTGTTGTACATTCTATTATGTTTTTATGTGAACTATATATAACAATATCATCAGCATATTGACAAATAGATACATTGGGAATATTCTAAAAACATTTTTGATGTTAATATATTAAAAAGAATTGGAGAAATGGGGTCACCTCGAGCTAAACCTTTATTTGTATATCGAATATTAAACTTATTTTAGCTTTCCTCAATCATAATTTTAAGGTGTCTTTCACTTAGATAGCTATGATTTCATCACGATGTTTTCCTTCACCGGGCGCTCAGCCTCGTTGCAGGGATTCGAACTCAGTTCGATTGACGTGATGTCTGTACTTGCTCATTCTCGCTTTCTTTTCTTGTTAAACTAAACTATAAATTATTACATCAATACAAATTTTTTACTCCAATCATACATTTAAATACATACATACCTTATACATACACAATCTTTCGAACACAAACTCATTTTAGAATATTATATCAACTGCTTTAATAAAAACTGAACCAATACTGACGAAGAACTCGTATGCAATAACCAAAGAAATATAAAAAGTTATACGCAATATTTTCACAAGAAATAGGTTTCCCAAAAAGGGCAACCGATATTCGAGTACGGTTCTAAATATTAACTGAAAACTTGGGACACTTGAGCTCCGGACTTGGGTTCATGAATTTAACTTCATTTAACCCGCTGTCTCAGTCATAAGCAGAGAGCGATTGTCTTGTTATTTTATTATAAAAATCTTGTGTGCGTCTGTTAGTGGTTACATCACTTCTTAACGACTAGACCGATTGAGCTCGTATTCACATAATATATTTGTTTATCGATACGATGGTTTATAGCTATGTTAAGACCCGATAAATGTCGCTCTAGTTAAGCTATTAATTACCAGAAAGAGCACAACAACGTCTGCCGAGCTAGCTAATATGCTACTGTATATTACGAATATGTAAAAGGTAGCTAGTATGTAGTTTAGTGGTGATAATAACAGGAGTTTGGGTAAACGCGTTACGCTGTGGTATCAATTAGTTATTAAATAACTTTTAAGTGTAAATGAGCAAGCTGGCAACATGAACACTACCCAACTTACTTTTAAAATAATTTAACATAGTTATAACTCAGATGAATGTAACAGAATTATTAAAGTGAAACTTCTCTGAGAGCGAAGACAGTAAAATTCCAAGGTCGAAGCTTACAGCAACGTTTTCTTTGCAATGGTTTTCGGATTGCAATGCAACGGAAGAATAAAACACACAAGATAGAAACATTATTTACGGAAGTTTCACTTCTGTTACGTATACCGGCTTGCAAGGGGGTTTTTGACAATAATAAGTATTATTATTTTCATAATAACTATTTTACCAATCAAATATGATACGTTACAAGCTAATACAATGTTAACTACACTTTAGATAATTATTTCGAGCAGTATTCTTATAATTTGGACCGAAACCAAAATTGGCCTCTTACATCAGTATTGATTTCAATTCCATCTCAGATTACATCTCTGGTGTAATTCAATCAAAACTTGGCTTCGTCGCTCCAGCGACCGAAACCATTTCGTATTATTTTAACAAATTCTGAAATATATTTTTTATCTCTACTTACTTAGGATCCTAGTTATGGCACGTTATTCATATCCAGGGATTCGAATATGTAACCTAAAAGCTGAAGACGCATCTTTTGGTAAAGGGAAAGGTATCTTTGGTGAAACAGATGGTACTATAGGATGGTTGGTTGCCGCTCGCACCTGGTAACTGCCACTCTCAAGTTGTAAACCTGGTTCCAAACTATTTCTTTCATAGTAATGTAGTTGCTGCCTTTGAGAACCAGTCCTCGAGTACTTCATAGCAGACGAGGTTTCTCTTAACCGCAGAATAATAAAAGAAACGTATAAAAGCGATCCAGACGGCGCGCGACGTGCGCCGGCATCCTATTGTGTTAGTCTGGCAGTCGTCGTAAAGCGTCCGATTCCTTCATCCCTAATCCATTTTCTTCGTGAAAGTGCTAGAGCGGATACATTTTTATTGTCAAATTCACTTAGTCTCTATTATAGTCTAGATTGGTTATAATATTTTTTGTTCTACTAAGCTCGAACCTTTTTCTTTAGATGGTATGAACCGGCTGCTAAATTTTGTATTCCGAGCACTATGTAGTTAGTTATACTGTTTTTATCCGACTGCGAAGAAAGATGGTTGTTTCTCGAACGTTTGTATTTCCATTTCTTTGGTACGCCCTGTAGCACAAACGGCTTGATGAATTTTAGCACACGAGATGTCGTTAGATTCGTATTAACAGTGCGAGTAACATAGGCTATATAATATTTGAGTAAAACGTCTGCGAATAAAATAAAAAGCAAAAATAGAGAAATAATTTTTTTACTCTTGTGTTTTTGTTACAGTCGGGTTTTTTGTTGCCCTTTTTTACCGGATGTCACCACAGATCAAATTAGAAATGTGTTTTACGGTCGAACACCACAGCTATATTTACATCGTTCCATAGACTTATAAGAACCCTTATGTTAAATAATTAAAACAATGTGAATAAACTTAATAAATATATACAATTAATAAAATTGAAGTGTCTGTTTGAATTGTCAAACTACCAGTTTTTACTAAATGCATATGAAAGTATACGATACATATAACAAAACACCCATTTTTTTATTTTTTTTTCAGTCTGTCTGTTTGTTCCGGGTAATCTCCAAAACGGTCGGACTGATTTGATAGATAGCTAATAATATAGGGAGTAACTTAGGCTACTTTTATTTTAGAAAAAGAATTAGGGTTCCGCACAAATAAAAAAACTGGTCATGGTAAATCAATTCGGTCGCTTAAATGGCTTATGCTGAGTGTTGTGGTGTTAATGATACGCGGGTCAGACAACAATTACTTTATTTCAAATCACCTTCATAATCACAACATCTTCCCCTTAGAAACTATCGTTAGATCTAATTTATAAATTACAAACTAAAAATAAAGTAAATACCTATACTCATATATATATATATATACCCCCTTCAAGATGCTTACTATATTAAACTTGTATACTGGGAAACACTCAGGGTTAAATAATATAAGAACTATTGGGCTATTTGATCTTGGAATCATTTAAAATAAATGCATAACAGTCCTTATATTTCGTATGTATCTTTTACTTTATTATATCATGAAGTTGTAAATATATAACTTAAAAGATAAATAAAGAACACAGTTTATTGCTGAGCCAATTGCCTTGCTCGACTACGTGTAAACGGAGGAGAGGCAACAGAAGTTGTTTTTTCATTACGCTTTATTAAGTGACGACGATTACGTCTGTATGTACCACGTTCATTTTGTACAAAATATGACCTGGGAGCACCAGCACCCTGCACTACTGTACCTCGAGTCCTGCGATTACCATCAATACAAATTACGTGATCACCTTTATTTAAATTTTGTAATTTCTTACTGCCTTTATCATAGTATTTTTTTGTATTGATTTGTTTATTCAACATTTTTATGTACTCAGAGGAAGCAACAGGGCTCGGTTCTAATAGTTTAGGATGAGTTGGTAGCTTACATCGAAGCCTACGACCCATAAGAAGCTGTGCAGGAGAGCTTAAACCGTCCCTAGGAGTGTTTCTATAATTAAGTAATGCTAACTGAAAATCTGTATTACTATTTATGGCCTTTGTTAGCAGCATCTTAATTGTTTGAACAGCTCGTTCACTCTTACCGTTCGCTTGCGGATATCTAGGCGATGATGTCACATGATCAAACCCCCAATCATTAGCGAACGTTTTAAACTCATAGCTACTGTACTGCGTGCCGTTGTCACTCATCAGGATCTTGGGTATGCCATGTCGAGAAAACATATCTTTCATGGCTTGTATTACTGAATGAGAAGAAATATTATTTAATTTACAAACTTCTATGTAATTCGAATAGTAATCGACTACGAGTAAAAAATGATTTTTTCTAAACTCAAAGAGATCCGATCCTACCTTGTTCCACGGAAGCGGTGATATCTCTACCGGTATCATGGGTTCTCTAGTAGGTGCGTTTAATCTCTCCTGGCATACTTCACAACATTTAACATAACGCTCAATATCACGGGACATATTAGGCCAAAACATAACTTGTCTCGCGCGCCTTTTACAACGATCTATGTCCATGTGACCTTCATGAATGATATGTAACATTTGTTGTCTCATAGATGTAGGTATCATCACCAAATTGTCCTTAAATATTACACCGTCAATTACGTACAAATTTTCTTTTATAGACCAATACATTTTTACATCATTGGAAATATTAAACTTAAGATAAGGCCATCCATTATTAATATAATTCAATAATGATTGAAAAACTGGATCGGATTTGGTTTGTTTCTTAATTAAAGTAAGTTTCTGATTTGAAATTGGTAAAGTATTTACTATCATTTTAAACTGATAAACTACATTCGTGTGAATTTCCTCACTATATAACTCAGGTAGTGGCGCACGAGACAACGTATCCGCTATATACATATATTTACCTGGGACATAATTCATTACAATATCATAGCTTTGTATTCTCAACATCATACGCTGTAAGCGTGCCAGGACGGACATTAAAGGTTTTAGAAAAATGTTCTCGAGTGGCTTGTGATCTGTCTCAACTAAAATTTTTTTTTTACCAAAAATGTATTGATGAAACCTCTCACATGCAAATACAATGGCCAATAATTCCTTTTCCACTTGCGCATAACGTGTCTGTGCATCAGTTAGGGTGCGGTATGCATACTCTACGGGGTGACCGTCTTGTAGGAGCATAGCTCCGATTGCGTGATTGGATGCGTCCACGGATAATGTTACATCCCGTGATACATCGTATAAACCAAGAACGGGTGCCTGGCCTTTTAATAATTCAAGTGAAGACTGTTCACTTTCTTCCCAACGCCATTCATTATCTTTTTTTAAAAGATTGTTTAAAGGTATGGCGTGTTTTGAATAATTAAGAATAAATTTTGACAAGTAATTTACTAAACCTAAAAATCGCTGTAAGCTCTTTTTATCTGTTGGAGTAGGCATTTCTTTTATTGCTCTGATTTTATTATAATCAGGACTCATCCCTTTAGCACTAAACACATTGCCTAAATACGTGACCTGCTCCACACCTATTTGACATTTAGCCTTGTTAAATTTTAAATTTATTTTTGTGGCTCTTTCTAATAAGGCTTTCAATCTAAGGTCATGTTCTTCCTTTGTACTGCCCCATACTAGAATATCGTCGATAAAACTATCTACCCCCTCCAGGTTTTCTAAAAATTGACGCAATTTAGCATGGAAAACTTCCGATGCACAGCTTATACCGAAAGGAAGGCGAAGAAATTGGTAGCGCCCGAATGGTGTAGCATACGTACACAAATCAGCACTCTGCCTATCAAGTTGTATATTCCAGAACCCGGAATTAGCATCCAGAACCGAAAAATAACGTGCGGCGTGTAACTGCGCTGCGAGCTCTGATACTGTAGGTAGTTGAAAATGTGCGCATTGAACTGCACGATTTAACTCACGGGGATCGAGACATATTCTAATACCATTATTCTTTTTAGCTACTAAAACCAACGGATGTACCCACTGGGTTGGATAATCAACTTTCTTAATAACTCCCAAGTGTTCCATTTCAAAAAGCTCTCGTTTTAAGATATCACGCAACCCTAACGGGATTTTTCTAGAAGCACTTATAACCGGCCGAACCGTTTCATCAACAGTTATATGATATTCTCCTGGTAAACAACCCAAACCCTTAAATAAATCCTCGTAATTATTCGTTATAATAGAATCAATTCGTTTTACTAAGCCTAACTGCACACAAGACTTTCGTCCCAACACGCTTTCACATCTCATATTGGCAATTACAACTAATATTTTGTACACCGTTTCATTAAGTGCTATTGTCAACAAAGACGTCCCCACTACAGGGATCGTCGTGTGGGTGTACGACTCCAAAGAAATTTGCTTTCGAACAATATCTGTTTCATTAAACCCTAAATTTCTAAATGTGTCGTAAGACATTATATTGACATCGGAACCAGTATCTAGCTTAAATTTAACACTTTTATTATTACATATTAGCACTTTATGCCACGACTCGCATTTATCATTTTCCGAAACCATTAATACATAAAACTGATAATTTTCGTTAGAATAACTATCATCATCGTTCTCAACATAATGAACTCGCCCTGTTATCTTCCTACCCTCCTCTAATGAACGATTGCACTTACACATTCTCGCGAAATGTCCGCGATTACCGCATACAAAACAAGTGATGTTGCGCGCGGGGCATTCGGCCCACGCGCACCGCACGTCCCCGCAACCATCGCACACCGGCGCCAGCGCAGGGCCCGACCGCGGCCGCGTGCGCCAATCGGCGATGTCGGTGCGACGTGACGTCATCGCGCTCGATGCACCAGCAAGCTGCGATGCAAATGCACGACCCTCGCCGCGTGTTCGCGCTCCGCCTCGCCTGCCGCGCCATCCACGCCAGCCACGTGTCTGGGGACTCCGTCTACATGCGTACCGTTTGCTTGAATGACGCTATCTCCGATTTGTTGTTCGCTTTCTAAAGTTATTTCGTCGGCTTGACATAATTATACGGCCAAATCAAGGTCAAGGTTATCAGCACGTAATAGCCGATTTCTTGTTCTAGTACTCAGCACGCCGCATACTATACGGTCTTTAATGAGATCATCTTCTAAGGTAGAAAATTCGCAATCTTTACTGATTAAACGTAATGCCGTTACGTATTGTATAATGGACTCGCCCTCTTCTTGATTACGTGTGAAAAACTTATAACGAACAAGCGTAGTATTCGATTTTGTACCGAAATGACTGTCGAATTTTTTTAACACAGCTTTAATATCATTTCTTTCGGCTTCGTTCTCAAATTGAAAGGTTTGATATATATTAAAACCTTCTGGGCCAATCAAATTTACGAGTAAGCTTGCCTGGATTTTTGGCGGTTCCTTATAAACTCCAGATACATTTAGAAACACCATAAACTGTTGATCCCACCGCTGCCACCATGTTGTGGTGTTAATGATACGCGGGTCAGACAACAATTACTTTATTTCAAATCACCTTTATAATCACAACACTGAGTAAACTATAAGAGAGCTAGCAAACAATTGTAGACATTACAAGAACTATAAAAAAAGCTGGGAAAGTATACGTCTATCTTCTAAGCATTTTTGTCTTTAAAATAGCCGGGAGCGGGGGAGCAGGATTCGCGCGGGCATTCTGTAGTTCACGTGAGCGAAGCCACGGGAACAGCTAGTAAATAAACAATAGTCTTTGGGAACCGTGTTAACTAAATCTCTATTATAAGACAAAATGTTCGTAACCCTGTATGTCTATTAATGTGGTTATGACCCGAGAACTATTAATGTAACTTAAGTAATATATAATCGGCCATATTAACTGATATTTAGTTAAGTTAGCTTGTATAAACAACAAATAACTACAATAATAGCAAATCATGAAGGTAAAGTTTGTCGAGGCGGTCACGGCCTGCTCTCTAACAATCAGCTGTCTTAACTATTGAATAAGAAAAATTATAAGATTTAACACCAGCCATTAATAAAGATATAGACATATTCTTTTATACAATTGAGGTGGAAATTAAGCGTACGGCCCGCCTGATGGTAAGCGATTACTGTAGACTATAGACGCTTGTAACACCAGAAATATCACTACCACGCTACCGACTCTGAATCCCCTTCCTTAAAGAGTTCTGGGGACCTTAATCACAGCTGAAACACAACATAAAGTTATTTGGCTGCGATCTTCTGTGGGGTAGAAAGAGAGAGAGAAAGAGAAAGGCAGATAATCCAAAATATTTTCACTTTCGAAGCCATGCAGGTGTTATACTATTATTCAAAGAACGTACTGATTAAATTGTATTATATTATCTCAATCACTGTGAGATATATGCTAATGCTTGGTCCACATAACACTACATATGCGTCACAACAGATTGAATTAAATCAAACACGAGTTTATTCAATTAGTAGGATAAAGGTAACATGTTGATAAACATTTCCTGGACGCGTTGTGATTTACGAGCGCTTCCGCTGCGGGCACTGCGGACGTCGCTGCCGCTGCGGGCAAACGCTGCGGCTCGGTGAAATAATGCCGGTTTTGCCGCAAAAACTACGCATATGCATCATTTTAACTGAACGGATTTTAGTTGCGCTATAAATTTACTAACATTTGTAACTTTAACTATAATATTTTAGTGACAGTTTATGTTGCTACTGCGTAAAACGCGTCTATTATTGTATTATTAATTGGTTACTCACTCACTAGATGTATATTTTTCCAATAACTTCATTAATTTTTAATCCGCGTCAATTGACCTGAGTTCGAATTACTGAACATCCGGTGAAGGGCAAAATCATGATTAAACTACGGCATGGTGGTAGGGTTCTTTAACGCTCACCCGACTAACTACAATCGTCAAGTTCACAATTCGTTGTCATGCACATGTGTTCCGGCAGCTCTGCGCTAGAGATTCAGTTTCACCCCTCTAGGCTTAGTCTATTAACAACTTGGGTCACATCGTCAGGTAAGATAAAATAGGATTAAAAACAATAATTTACAAAGTATGATTTCCTTATTTGTAAGTTACTGTGATTAGCGCATTACATTTCACTGGGATGGCAAGCGATAAATATAAAAGTGTAAGCGTAGGTACTCTTAGTATAAATGTAAATAATGTTTCGTATGTAGTATGTATATATATTTATGTTGGAAGGTGATTTGAGTCGGTCTCTGAGGACGCGGAGACAATGGCTTCACATTATTTTCATTTATTACAATTGTAATAACGTGTAATAAGCTGTATTACGTCACCAACGTGACGTAAGCGCGCGCGGAAGATTTTATAACTCGATGTATTCTGGTAACAGTTTTTATATTTTTATGTATAGTAGCTGCATCTTTTTTAAAGAGCTTTTGAAAGTCGATCTCATCTACAAACTGTGGTGATAGCCCTCGCGTTAATATTTGAATAGCAGGGCTGTCGCGCACCGGAAACCAACAAGCGTATAATCAAATATTAAACAACGCCGAACATAACTGGTAAGGTTTTTTCACATTAAAATCTATCATTTAATTTCTGTTTTTGTATATATGCTAAGTACAAATAAATTCTATTTCAATAAATGCGCTAGGTTTTATGATAAGATATTGAATCTTAGGATAGGGAGTAGCTGATTTATAAGATAATAAATCCAAGTATTATGTAAAAATCTATTACTAAATAAACGTTATTTCTGACTGACTTTCACTTTCACTGTTAGATAGCTGATGATATAGGGAGTAACTTTGACTACTTTTATTTTAGAAAAATAATTAGGGTTCTACACAATTTAAAAAAAACTAGTCATGATGAACAATTCGGGCGCTAAAATGGCTTATGCTGAGTAAACAATAAGAGATGTAGCAAATTAATGTACTACATAATTATAGGCATTAAAAAACCAATAAAAAAGTCTGGGAGAGTATACGTCTATCTTCTAAGGAACACCCACAATAAGCATATTTGTCTTTAAAATAGCCGGGAGCGGGGGAGCAAAATTCGCGTGGGCATTCTGTAGTCCACGTAAGCGAAGCTACGGGCACAGCTAATATGAAAATATAAAAGAAGGATTATAATGAAGCACCTTGTCAAGTTTCTTGACAACGTTAATTTACAGAACTGTTCTGAATTAGGCTGATATACTTAGCGTTTGTAAACGCATTCTCAGGACCTACACTGAATTAAAGCTTTTTCGATATTTGTATAATTTTAATATACATAATTTAACGTTTTGCTTTAGTAAAAACTTGTTTTATGGGGAAATTATTATGTGGTAAAAATTAAGCACTTACATTTGTTATGTATTGTGTTTTTCTAAATTAGCTAATCAACCATCAATCGCTCGGCCGCTTTCTTGACGAATAATTGTTTGCTCTTTTTATGTCATGTGTATATCAAAACGCCGTGACTCCTGTAGTCAAGGTAAGGTAACGTATTCACTGGGATGTATGTCTTGTCTAGTTTTTATTTTTCCATAATGTCATTCAATTGTCACGTACAAACAATATTACCCAACAACTAACATCCGAGACACTGAGACAACCTTCACTGGGATATTGTGACTAAAACTTTAGCAGGTTGATGATGCAGTAAGTAAAATGTACTAAAAATATCAATGTCACATAAACACTGTATCGACCACGATCGCACTGATCCAGTTTCAAGAAACGACTATTGGCTATAGCGACAGCCCTAGCGATTTAATATTTAATCAGAAGGGCTGTCGCTCGCATCGTAATCGTATATCTGATTAAATATTTAACCGTGTTGTTGAGTTCACCCTTGCAAAGTGAAGCTTTCTTATGTTAAGAAGTATTTTGCTACTAGCTTACGCTAGCGCAATCGTCTTGCTTATACTTTACTATTAGCATCAACATTTGTAATTTCCCCTACTTTTACTACATATTATTGCACAGATAAATGCACAAACAAACACACACGCTTCGCTCTGTCCTTGACATTATCTTCGGAAACCTTTCACTAGCTTATGTTGTTTAGAAAACATGAAACTCATTGACCATAAGTGATTATTATTAGCTCATAATCTGAGAGCGCATCTTAGAAATATCTGGAACATAATATAACAAATCCATTTGTATTGAACGGTTTAAGGAAAGATACGTTGGCAGCTTTGTCTCCCGTCGCGAACTCATTAAGGCGGGAAGTAGACGAGGGCAGGCGCCGCGACGCTCCGGCGCCCTCATGTGCCCGCCCGCCTTAACCTACATATTGCGCGACGCCGTGTTTACTATGTCTTAAACCTTAAACAACAACTTTAATAAGAACAAGTTAAAACGTGTTAGTTATAAATACATAATATAAAGACCGCCATGTTTTTACGGATCAATTTATTTAAAGAATATGAAGTAAAAGTGTACAGACACGTAATTATACTGGTGTTAAGATTGAAAGACATGGAATGAGCATGAAACTTCCGACTGAAGAGGAACATTACGTTAATGAAATCTTAAAATGCTTACTGATTTGGTTTCATACATATTGCTCATATTCCATTATTACATTACTAGCGGTGCCCCGCGGCTCCCTCACTAATTATTTTCATTCCGTAATTTTAACTCATATTATTGACCATTCATATAAGCTATCAATTGAGCAATGGCTTGTACTTCTCGTGCGCAAAATTCCATATCAAATACAAATAATGATTAATATCAAGTTGAATATTATTATTATTTAAAATTACTCATCATATAGAGGGCACTGATCGCGAATATGACATTACAATTGTTTTTTCTCTAAATGTTTGTATATTCGGACTAAAAACGTTTGATCGATTTCTAAGAAATTTTGTACATCGGTAGCTTATGTTATTGCTCAATTGATAGGTTATAATTACATTCGAGACTTCTACAAATCGTAAAAAATACAATGAATAATAATTATAATTAAACTTCTAAAAACTTTTAACATTTTTATGGATGGAAAAAACAAACGGTACATAGAGGAAAAGTATATTAAATATTGAAGATATAAAATTTTACTCAAAGGAAACATTCTTATTATATTTTAAAATAATTATATCTGTATTTCCTCTCTGTGTACATATTCCAATCCATAATTGGAAGGGTAAATAATTGTCAATAATATAATAAAAATTTAATTAGAAGACGAAACTTTATTGCTTAATAAACCCATGCGGAGCCGCGGGGAACTGTTGGTTTGTGAATATACATGATATATATCTGAAACAACGACACGACGTTGAATTTGTTTGGCAATTTATAGGTTTTCGAAGCGATTCCTAAACAGTTTTGTATGTAGATACCGAGCCGTGCTGTGAGGCGTCTAGACTCCGCTACGATGTTTGACTTCTGTCTACAGAGAAAACTAATAACACTGTCACACTCAGACCGTAGTCATGAGCGACGCGATTAATTATTATACCTTGTAATGTACTCGCTCGACAATGTTTCTGCAACGGTTTTCATGGTAGGTTCAGTATAGTTTAGTATGTAATCGGGACATCTCTATATCAGATAGCTCACATAGCTGTTTACTTCTTGTTTGCAAGACTTGATATATTTTCAATTGAAGTTAGACCACGCTAAGCACCGCACTTACCGCACTATGCGGCATTGCCTTGCGCGCAATACTATATGTCTCATACAGTTTCGTATAAAGAATATTTTGAATATTTATCGATATTACAAGTTATGTTGGAACTGATTATATACTCATATAGAACGTTGTTTCTTTCATGTTCGATTGCAATATGGTGGCATTTTACTATAGTGTGATTCAACTGTAAATATTTCAATTTGATTTAATTTGTACAGCGATAATACACACTAGTTTTATTATATTTTACTTAGAAGCTAGGTAAATCTTACAAATATACCTATATTAAATATATACCAAAAAGCTGCAAACTGGCGGCCAATTCACCTCAACATCTGTGTTGACAATTATAATATTAGAGTACTTTTAAAAACGACATATTAGAATTTATCCAACAAAGTACATCATTATCAATTTTGTTTTATGTCAACTGTCATTACGTCGCCGTGAAAGGCCGTGATATAGACAGTTGCAGGTCGAGCCGTAGGCGACTACTTCACTAATACGAGACAGGCAATTGCCATTTCTGCCGAGGCATATATAGTGATTTTCTCAAACATGCATGAAAATATTGTCATTATTTTCGAAAAAGTAACACAAGAATTATCGAATTTACGGACAAAGAAAATCAAATCTATTATAGGAGCGTTTTTTAATTTGGAACATTACAACGCTCCAGCAGTGTTGTATGAAACGGTGTGTTGGGGTTATTAAATACTCTTTGATTTGATCTCTTTTATCATTCTTGGCATGTACGTAAATTCAATACTTCGAGTGTTCTTTTTTTGAAAATAATAACAATATTTCCATGCATGTTTGAGAAAAGGTAATTTATTTGTGCTGTGATGTGAAAACTTCAAGGATTTAAATCGCTCGCCGCTCCGCTTCGTAACATGCACATAGCGCTTATAAACATACTTGGAAGAGAAGCGTAGTGTCGGGTTCATAAGGAGCTTGTTTGCATCATATTTTACATTTTATTTTTTTTCATAATCTTCATAGTTCGACGCTACTGAGTTATCTAACGTTGCATTTTCAGGCATAACTTCTTCATTTATGAACCGATTTCGATGATTCCTTTTTTTTGCATTGGAGCTTCGACTTCGAAGATTCACCAGGGAACTCGAACAAGGGAACCAGGGGAAAAGGTAATTCTCTTTTGTTAAAACATTTTTATTGAAATTATATTGTCTTCTGTTGTCACAGTTAAGTTTTTTATTGTTTATAATCAATTGAAAAACAGTAATATTTTCTTTTCAATAGAAGTTATTTGGCCGCCACAGGTAAATATATGGCACGTAAATTATATAAAAAGCAGGTACATGTAGTGTTCATTATGAGAAGTCTGAACATTGCAGAATATAAAAGTCTTAATTGAAAAATGAGTGTCTTACTTACGCTAATTAAGTTTGAAATTTTTATTAAGAAAACATTAAACATAAAAACAAAGCTTTTTCTTTTCTGCGCCTCTACCACCTTCGAACTGAAAATCTTTTTGGTACTTATGAACGCGTCTTCCGGCGGCTGAGTTTGAAGGTCTAGTCTACATTCTACATGTTGTTCTAGGATGTAACGTACAAACACACCTAGCTTGTTTCACCAATAATGATACTACATGTATACCTACTAGTTAATATTATGAACTAGCAAACATCTTATGTGAGTCGAGCGAGCTAATGGCTTTACTCGGCCTTCACGTATGCTAATGTTGTTTGCTCGACAAGCGAAAACAAGTAAGGGTGTCTCACCTCCCTCCTCACTTCACCCCTCCCCTTATCATCCGCTCACTCAAGTATACTTTATTTATTTAGATGAGCATAAAGTAGACATCAAACATTGTTATCGAAACAGTTGCCGAGTTAATAATGTTTTATGTATTGCCACTCTGTTTGTTGACAACGACAGCATAATACACAATTGTAATAACTATTTTTTTTTTTCGATTAGACCTTATTGTTAGCCTGGCCTGTTTACAGCTTTAGCGGTCTTGGGGGCAAGCGCTTAGGGCACTGAGCCCCGAAAGCGTGGGCAACAAGCGCGCAAGGGTGCCAAAGTGGCCGGACCTCGGTTTGGGATATTGCCGCGATTGAAAAGAAATCACGATCTGACTAATTCCCTATCCGTAAAATTCGAGCTAAACTAACATATACATATATACATGTCCCTGCCTCCTGGGAGGAAGGAAGGAATATGTATATACATATACATGTATTTAGTGATGTGAAATATGGCCTACACTAACTAGCGTAAAAAAGAAGAAGAAAAGTTACACTCCGGGAGTGCCGGCAGAAGTGAAAACTTATTTTGGCGCGTTAGACATTTTTTAGATGGATACTAGGGTTATTGGGTTATGAATTGCATTTTATTTATGAATTATATTTTATTAATTATTAGAAACATTAAAATACATTTAATATTCTTTTATGAAAGACGCGTTCGCGGTCTGCTATATGCACACACTATAGCTGCGTCTCGCAACGGTTTTGCGAGTCCAGAGATTTTATCTCATCTAAAAATATGCGTACCGTGCTAAAAGATTCATTCATTTTCACTTTCATTTCATTCATTCACTTCAAAAAAGATTCCATACAGAACCTATGTACCTACGTGGCGTGCTCGTATGTATGTACATTTCGTGTGTAATGATATATGTGGGTAGCTAAGTGATTGCAAGTGCAGCGTCACCTGTATCGCGTGGGCGCGGGGCGTCTTCCAGACTCAAAGGTTTCACACCGAGGAACGGACCTAGGCTTGAGTTGCCGCGAGAGAGGGAGGTCGCGGCGGTAGTAATAACTAAAGATGTTCAAACAATACGATAAGTGACGCATTGCCATTTGAATGGATAGCGAGCCCCATTCAAATTTAGTAAAGTTTTCATTATGGCTTGCTCCGTGAAGTCGTATTTCGAAATCAGCTAGCAGAACGTATCCAGTTACATTGTGAGTTATTACAGGTTTGTTTGTCGTTGTTGGTGGTGGGGCAGGGTAGTATGAAAATAGCACCAGTGATAAAAGTTGAGGATTTAGATTAGCGTTGTATGCACATGTCTAGAAGAGGGGTGAAAGTCATACAACTAGATGTATGACAATAATGAAGGTGGACGCAGGGGAAAACTGAAGAAGGTATGAATGGTGAGGAATGTTTTATATGCATAAAGAGTGTGAATACTTATTGACAGCTGATCGAGAAGAAGAAAGATTTCTTTATTCAACAAAGGTGGTAAACAGTCATACGGCCCGCCCGATAGTAAGCTACTATAATAGCCGAGGGTGGGTGCTTAGGAGCTATGGAAATCCTACTCACTGACGGAACAAAGTAGACGATTATTTGGCTGTAATGTTTTGTAGGATGATGGTATTCCACCAGTCGGACTCAGTTGCTCAGTAGAAGAAATTTCTCACGCTAGTATTATTATGACAAATATAAAGCTATTTCAACATCCCTTAATATTTATTTATCGCAGCGCCTTTCGAACTACAGTTCAAATTTTATGTGGAAAATTATTTTTCAATTAAAAAAAGTACAGAAAATGAACAGGAACTAATTGGAAACAATTATATTGGTTATTGGATAAATAAGGAAAATTGTTTTCCAACCGCATGGAAACTGAAAGGTGAGTCGCATATTGACTAATCAAATAATTAAATCAGTGGAATGTGCCAGTGAATAGAATTGATTAGTGTTGGCTGGTGCACCTGATTGCCGACCAATAACTCTGAGGTCTGCCTTTGAAAACGCTAATGAGTCAGTTCCATTGAGTTGATACATGTCAATGCGTACCTACCACTATGCGCGGGGCTTATATAATATTTCTTCGTCGCAATGATCAAAGCTATCGCTTCTGTGAGAACGTTTCAACTTGATCACCACGCGCCAGCCAAGTCGTAGGGATTTAACAACGTACTTTATTTAGACAATACATACCGTATTGTCGATTGAGGAACATCACTAAATACTACTCAAATGAGTTGTTTTTCCTATTATATTAGAGATCGTCTTATTGTGTCTTAGTAAATAACAAAATATCACTACAAATCGCCGTCAAAAAGTTCCACTGATTTATAATAAATTATGGAAATTATATTAGTGTATTTAATCGCTAGATAACAGTATTATAATTACTAGCGGTCGCCCAATGATCGAAATTCGACCAGTCACTTTTTAATCATAGACTATTTTCTGTTTGGCATTTGCAGTATGAACCTAAACAATGAATATTATATCACTTTTCATTGAGTGGCAATGTCAATATTTTAGGGGGTCTAAGTTCATTGGCTCTGATCGGTTTAGGATTCGCAGTATTAATTTATTTAATTTAATATATTAATAACAGATATTATAGATAAATTTTAGCATTCTGCACTCCTTCTCCATATAAACTTAAACCATGCCAAATCTCAGTCTTCCATGTACGCAATACGCTTAAAAAGGGGTACAAAGTTTTTGCTTCATATATTAGTATAATGATTTGTGTGTTGTTACAGATATGGGGTATTATATGAACTGTAAAATACTTGTTACATGTTACCAACTAAAGCATTTACAATCGGCGTTCTCTCAATCTGTTTATACAAATAATACAAGTTTTTTATGTATTTCGAAAACCATAACAAAACTATAAAATTACTATTTACTTGCAGAGAAGCGTTACCTTATATTTAGAGAGTGAATGTTTTATAACAGAAGAAATGTTCAAAAGCATTTTCATCAAATAAACAACTTGACAAAATGAGTTATTGCTTATTATTTATAAATCATGTTATTAACTTGTCGGTTAATTTGCAAGCGAGGCGCCGCGCCGCGCCGGCAGCGGCAACAGCCTCGCACCGCGGTACGAATATTAATTGAACCAATTCTGGAACAAGACAAAGAGGGATATTGTTCATAAATTAAAAGTCTTTTTTCTTTTGTTTCTAATTCAATATTTATGTTCCAATTTTCTTTGAGAGACTTACTGGTTGTTATGAGTTATTAAAGCAATTAGCATATTAAGTTAAATAATTAAGTTTTAACCGTGTCTCCTTTCGAGCTTTGGATTTTAATTGTTTTCGTAACACTCTAGACAGCGTGTTTCCATCTTAAATAATATCATAACATAGAGCGAGACTATCTTTTAAAATAAAAGGCATAATTAAAAGCATTTCAGGTTCAGTATACATTGCTTTTTTTACACAGTATAATCGCTTAGAACAGGAACAAACAAAGACAAGCATTAAAAAAAAATTCCTTCGGCCTGATATTCATTGAAGTGTAGATGTATAAATTAATAAGTAGTGATTTCATTAATATCATCTTTCAATGTTAGATATTGGTGAACAGCTAAATATCTAATTTGACTATTTATAACAACTACTAACTTAGTTATATAATACAAAATGGTTAGAAAATATTACAATAAATATGATATTTAAGAATACGCGACTAGAACAGTTTTTTGCTTACACGGTTCAATAAATACAGAAGTTAAAAGGTACATTGTATATTTACCTTTTTACCTACAGGATCGAGCAAAATGTGCAGGAAAAGCTACATATTGTGAATATAAACAGGCTGCACGAACTGTGGTAACACTATCCACTCGTCAGAGACAGTTGGATGGCTTCCAATCTCCTTTACAAGCAGTCATTGAAGCTCGCTTTAACAAGCTCTGAATACGGTTTTATAATAATTTATATAATATCAACGTTGTGCTTGCAAAATACATTATCTTAAAATTATATTTTCAGTAGAAACAAACTATTCATTGTAAAAATAAATATGAACTGAATGTTTTAGTAAATCCAGTCTAGATAGTAAATGAAATTTCATTATCGGTTAGAAAAATGTATTTTTTACTTTACTGAATAGTAATATTTTTACAAAATGGATTTTGTAGAAGTAAACCGGCAACTACCTAACAAAAGAAGAAAATATATTATTGTTATTATAGTTTCTAAAAGCTAACAGGCGTATTTACTACATAAAAAAGAGTTGAAATATTCAAACGATGCTATAAAATCAAACGTTTAGATTACATATATATAAACGTTCCCTTAAATGAGATAACGTCTGTCAGTGTTGCGAGTAACGTGGAACATCCAAAGCGTACCTTCATACATCTTGGCGATAAGTATCTCAGTCTGGTGTCGGTCGGTTTGCGCAGTGTACAGTGCGGGGGCGCCGCGATCTCGATCGCCGATACTGAACTGGAACACCTACACAAACGGATTCAAGATTACAGGGACTGATAACTGAAGCTTACTGCGATATAATATATTACAGATAACTATAGTTTTTTTTCAAACTGTCGCTACTGGCACAAGCTTTCCGTTTCTTTTTTGGGGCTTTAGTAGTATGTAAAGTTGAGAACCACGCGCACATCATGTGACGGAAGTGCTACGTCATGAAGTTAGCCATTAATGCTAATAATGCGACGTCATTTCACTGACTTTTATTTTATTGTGTAAAAAATATTTAACGATGTATCATTGAATATTATTTTAATTTAATTCAATTTATTTTTACTTTGTTTATAATAATGTTTGTATAAAATAAACATAGTTGAATTATTTTTTATAATAGAAAATATTTTAAAAATTCACATTATTAGCATTGATGACTAACTTCATGATGTTCTTGAATCTTTTGTTATGCCAAAAGAGTTCTTACGTGCGTATATATGTACAAAATTTTTATTAAATATTTTTATTTTACGTCTAACATCAATTACAGTTTCAGTTTATATAATCAAGAAATAATTTTAAAAATGTGATATTCATCTACGATATGTTATGCATTTTGATTTCCACTTGGAGCTATATATACTGTGGGATAAACATATTCACCGTGATTACGTATAAAGTTAGAAGGCTTCGGATCGCATTGGCTGATAGCTGATACCCTTCTCTAAGTTGTGACATAGGACCATACGGGTCTAGATTAAAATCTAGGTTAGGGCAAAATTGATATTGTGGCTGCAAGTTCTAATAAAATTGTTATGTTTGCGTGACTATTTGTAATATAACATAATTTGAAGATACATGCAGAGCAAGGTAAATGTGCTGTATGAAACATTAAAAGTATGAACGGTCTTATATTTTATCTTTTTAATACATACTTATCAATTCTCTGGATAAAAAAATAATAATAACTAAATAACAGACAATATACTCACCACACAAATTACAGTAATGTGCTGGTATTAATCCCCGTAGGGCTCACCACCACTGCGTCACAAGGTCATGTAAATAATATATAATATCTGGTCCACCGAGCTATGCTCGGTGTCTTATATATATAAAAAAAGAAAAGCACCTATCCAGGTAAACTTGGAATGTAAAACATTCCCTATCTAAATGCAGAGTTTCATCGCCAATTAAAGAACCAACCAATTATAAATATATAACAATTACATATATATATAATATATACAAGAATTGCTCACTTAATATGATAAGATATGTTATAGGTAATGTATGAAATGCGGGTATTCTATAAAATGCATAGGAATTGTTATAATTTACGTACATACCTCAAAAACACCTATCCAGGTAAACTTGGAATGTAAAACATTACCTATCTAAATGCAGAGTTTCATCGCCAATTAAAGAACCAACCAATTATAAATATATAACAATTACATATATATATAATGTTATAATATATATATATATATATATATAATTATATAATGCATAGTAATTGTTATAATTTACGTATATACCTCAAAAATATAAAAGTTATTCTGAAAAAATAATAAGAGTAAAGTATTAACGCATGACACGTTGAGATCCCGCCATAAACTCTCACGTAATATTCGAAACGAATCGTAGATGTATTATATACTTACATACTTTGCCGGTTTCTCATTTGTTATTCTATATAACGCCTACGCAGTGTATGAAATCGGTAGATGGAGTATTTTCTTTTGGTTCCTTGACTAAGTTACCACAAGTCCTACGGGAATGTGTTTCGGAAGCTGTAAGTATCAATCATTTCATATATTATCGGTTAGCTTCAAACATTCTATACATCACCTAAACATATACATGTTTAAAACTCAGAGGAATGTAAGAATACTTTGTCTTCTTTTCTCCGTTTTTCATAATCCCAAACCCCCTAAATATTTAAAAAATATATTTCAATCTCTCGCGGTTAAGCGCAATACACAGCTAAGATCTTCTGATTCTTTAATTCTCAGTATACCAAGTCATCATACTAATTTCCGCGACCAATCCTTCGCCGTAACATCAGCACGACTGTGGAATTCGCTTCCTATCAACATCCAACAAACCAACTCTCGGGATTCCTTCAAGTATTCGCTTCGTAGGTTTTACTTGGAGCAATTGAATATTATGCAAACCTTGCATATACCTAACTCTTGCTCCCTGGAAGACTGGTAGAGAATGATTTTTATCATTAAGTCCTCCATTTGTACTTTTTTGTTCAATAAAGAATATAATAAATTACCTATTAGTAGACGAGACTTAGAACATTTAGAAAATATTCTTTAGTCCTCGTCGCATTGGTCTCCTGCTGGTCCTCTACCAGTTTTCGCCAATGTAGCCGAACCACAGGTTTCTGCAACGAGTCGTTATCATCTGTCTTCGTTTATCTTTACAATATGCAACCATGCGATATCCCTCCACCAGCCCGTTTATAGAGTCGCGGTCTATACCAACAGTTGTCCGTTCTTCGATACATGTGATAAACACTTAAACTTGTTTGTTCTTTGAGTTATGTCGGTAATAACATAACTATCTACATTCGTTACATTATTAAATAACCATAATCATTTATAGATAATTTTATTTATATTAATTTTAAAATATTAGGAATTTTTTTTCTTCCAATTTCCTTTTGTCAAATTATAATAAGATATTTTGTCTTGTTCCTGTTAGTTATTACTATTTTATTTTAATGTAAAATATGCTTTGTGCCTATTAATATATTTTATGATTCAATGTATGTACGAAGCGCTATGGGAAATGCTGTATATCTACTCCTATATGTAACATACGCATCAGGTATACTACTTATACATAATTATATTGTATAATGTGTAATGTTGTTGGAGTATCCATTCAAATAAAATAATTATTTTTATGTTTGATTTGTAATTTATTTCTTCCTTTCCTTTGCTGAGTATTACATTGTAATTTAAAGCTTATAATACTATTATAATATATTTCGTCTTGTTTTATGCGTGCTGTAGTCATGGTAAAGGCACCGTCGAACAAAATAAATTAAACATATATTAAGAAAGTTAAATCGAACCCAATTATGTGATCGTTAAAAAAAAAAAAAACAAATACATATTTGAAGGAAAAGGGGCTGTAATTATGTATTGTAGTAAAGTGAGCGCTATTTTGTCCGGTTTGTGTATTGTGTGAGACGGGAGGACATCGAATCTCTGTGGAGCGTCATTCGATTACCCAATAATTGCTTGTTTTAGTGCCGCTCTAGAGCAGTCGGCTTCGTATAGTACAAACGATATGATAAAGCGATTTAAACACAAATTAAAATATGTTTTTTTTTTTTCAATTTTATTACAGACGTATTTATGAACCGTCATTCGTTTTCAGTGTATAGTTTTATCTTTTATCGCCAATGAGACGGTGATAAGTTTTTAATATAGAGTGTTTGAATCTATGCACTTCATTACATCTATTTTACCAAGAACTACTGTTGATTAATTTTACTGTACTCCGGTTCGCTATGGCCATACGCTCTGGTATATGAGGATTTCATACACACAGCCCTTATTAACTGGTCTCAGATATAACTGTGGTCTTTTGTGAAGCTGCTTATAAATAATTATGTGTAAATATTATTATGTATTTATTTTTGATGTATTTTGTTTTTAAAAAGAATTACCTAACAACAGATGTGCTACACACTATTTAAATGAGTACTATATTATAAATAATGACATAACAACGAAACGCGATATAGTAAGTATTTTATAAAGTATTATCGCGTGCGCTTATATACTGGACCATAAGAAAGGGTTCTGTGGTTTTCAACATGCCTCGAAGTTATTCGCATTCCTATCGATGGACAAAACAATATCCCGTCCCCCGCCCGCCACTCGCCACCCTTCGCCACCCTTCGCCCGCCGCAAGCACCCTTCACAGTGTATTGGTATTTACAAATTATCAGATATAATGAAACAGCTCGATATATAAATATAAATTGGAAAACGTGCATTCTAGGATGTTACAAAAACTCCCTATAGTAGATAGTTCTGACAAAAAGCCCATCATTTTGTGCGAAGACCCCACTTAGTATATTGGTAAATTTTACGAAGGCTTAAAAACATTGACACTTACAAGCACTTTATGAACAACAAAGGGAATTAAAGGGTTTTAATAAATGTATGCTATTAGTTGCAAATTGAACTTTCTATTATAAGTTCCACACGGCTTCTTATCCGGGTCAGGCACTACTCATTGCAGTTAGTAGTGACCCCGCTCGCGTCAAAGGTGGTATTAGGTTCGAGTCCCAGGTGCGCGACCACTCACTCGGCAGTGTGAGGGCTTTCTGCATTCTGCGCTACATTTAACACAAAAACATTTTTACGGTTAAAGAGTAATGATTGAAGAAAATTTATTTTAACCTCGTTATGATTTAGCGAATGTAACATAGAGCATAACTGAAGCAATGATGACTCAGTGCTAGTGTGTGTGTATGGACTCGACGTCGATCGACGTGAGTTCGAATCCCTGCAATAAGCCTGCGCTTTTGACGAAATTTCTTTGTAGATTTGTCTCTACTTGGGGCTGCGCGACTGGTGGAGTACCTCCACCCTACAGAAGATCGCAGCCAAATAACCTTGTGTTATGTTCCTGTGGTGAGTAGGATTTTCCAAAGCGCCTTGGGGTAGGGGGTTCAAGGTCGGCAACACGCTAGTGATACCTGTGGTGTTGCAGGCGTCCATAGGCTACAAAAACCACTTACTATCAGGCGGGCTGTATGCTTGTTTGCCATCTTTGTAGTATAAAAAAGTGTAATCTGGCAGCAGCAGTTAAAAACAAATTTACTAAGTTCTTAAAAAAATGGTAGAGTATTGGGGTTATACAATATAGAAAAGTGGTTGATATAATTGTCAAATGCTCGCTTGCTTAGCTAACAGCTTTTTAATAATCTATTTTTCTTTGTCACCACGTAGAAAAAGTATGCAGTCCACATTATATGAAGTTAGCCCCTGTAACCTTCAACTATTTAAAACTAAACTTAAAAATAAATTGAAGTTCTAAGTCTGTTAAATCTACATTCTTCAGACTGGAAGACTGCAGTACGTACGTTGATATATACCAACCATAGATTTAGTATTGTATACATAAGCAATAGGTTAATTGAGACGAGACCAAAAATGGAATACAATGGCGTGCGTATTATTTTGTTAATTTTATATATTATACGCATTAAATCCATTTACAGTATACGTAAAAGCAATTAAACACGTCTAGTGATCATTAACATTTCACTTTAAAAAAGTAGATACTGTAAAATAAACGGGAGTAGTTTTCAGAACGGTTTACATAGGCCGATACATATACGAAATTTGTCTCCAATTCCTGTTTTATTCCGACATTACCGTATATTATGCTCTTTATTTGTCAAGCTTTCGTTCTATGTATAATAAATATCTATATGATTCTAGAAGAAAAATGTATGAGGGTACTTCTTGTTCACGTACTCGAACCTGTAGTTTTAGCGTGTTATATCGTTAATCGCATTGATATTTACTAAGTTACTTGAGGTTAATATATCCGCCTCCCTTACAGATTCCATAAAGACCACACGCCATGCCACTATATATTTTACTAATAAACCTACGACGTGTGTTCGTGTGTGGTATATTATAGTATGTTCTTTTAATATAAAACAAAATTTAAACAATTTCGCGTGCAGCACCTTACACGTGATTGTAGTGAAATTTTTGATGTGAAATATCTATAGGCGAGGGTAAACCTTATTGTTGGCGTGGCAATACAGGCCGTGGCGACGCATCGACACGCTATATGATGGAATATATGTACTATGAATTATGAAAGTAAGCGAGTAGTCCTGATTTAATAAAAAAATAATTGTATTTTGTATTTAATAAAAATGAATATTTAAGGAATAAATAGTCATTATTTTATGGAATACAGATTTGTAATGTTTTATCTTTTTCATAATGCCATATATGATTTCTGTCGTAATCTGTTCTTATATGCATATTACTTATACAAAATAATTTCGATGTTTCACATCTGCCAGGCGCGGCGCGGCGCGGCGCGGGCATCCTGTCACGGATTTTGTTTTTTTTTTTTTAAATACAATATAGCTCTCTTTCACTTTATGTCTACTTTTCTTTCTTATGTAACGAAATACATATGTCTAAAGGTGACGTGTCCTTGAAATTTAACTCTAAATCCTCGTCCAATTATCGAATCACCGACTAAAGAGTTTCATTTCGCAAAACATATAAACCAACCAATATCACTACGAAGTCTTGTTAATTGAAACATACACTATGATTTTTTTTTACTTTTTATAGTATAATTGCGAAAATTTTCCTTTTTTTAAAATGAGACTCCGTAGGTCAGTAAACCCGCAAATGAGGCAAAAGCTAGCTCACTACGTGGTTCCCAGTACTGAAAGAATTAATATGAAGAGGAAGCCTACACCGAAATTAGAATGACCCATAGATTTTTTTAAAGGTATTATTAAGTCATAACTTACAAATGAAAGCTCATTACAAAATGAATTAAAAACATTAAAATTCAAACTGTATAATAATAATGTAAGATTTTCCCATAAGACAGTATATGAATTTCAAAAAACAATAAAACTTTGTTCGAGATATATTCACTTGATACAGCGCAAGTACATTTTCCTGTACAATTTTACTACATTTTTATTATCATTTTAATATCTTTGTTTCAGATTAAACTGATTTATGTACTAAGGCAATAAATTTTACGTAATTGCTACGTCGTAGCTAATACTGTAGCGCTGACTACAGAGTTACTACGTCGTAGCAACCTTAGCCAAACAGAGTTGCCACATGTAATTAAATAATTGAAAATCCAATTTCGCTTGTACTAAACTCAGACTTAGCGAAATTACAAGGTATGTTTGACTATATATCTAATTTCGTTTTTTTTCTTTCAGGTAATTTGTCTTCTAATATCTAATCGTCTTATTCGACTGTAAGTAAAATTTCACTATTTTACATAACTAAAAACTTGTTAGGTATCTACAAATTTTCTAAATGTATGTTTAAAAAAAAATCCTTTATTATTTTTAATAAGATAACCTTCAGCTAGATACTACAGACCCTATGGTCAACTTATCTAGTTTCGGTTTCTACCAATCACTAATATAGAACGTTACATTAAAAAATTAATAAATTAAACTACTATTTTAATAATTACCCTTTAAAATGATAGCGTCAAATGAAACTTCCTCGTATTTCCTTGTAATACGTATCTTATTCATCAACCGACACTCATTAAATTCAGGTATTTTTAAGCAATACCCAAAAACATTGACTTAGGACTGATATTCCACTACTCTAATCTATATAATCATTAAACTTTCTTCAAAAAATATACTTGTTATCATTTATGGGATTTACTATTATTTAAATAAAACAATTACTTACAGGTTTAATAGGATTATAATTTAAAAATGTAATTAAAATGCTATTTTTTAATTCTTATTATATCCCGGGAGATGTCGCTGAGAACCGATTAAAAAGTTTATTCGAATGTTTTTGCTTTTTATATTGGTGATCGTGGCACAAGTTGTAAGAGAGATACGAGAGACATAACAGGTCATATTTTCTATGACTCATTTAATTTTATTAGCATAATATTAACGGCTAGCAGCCACTAGTGTTGCTAATCGTCCTGAGATAAACGATAAGTCTCAGTTTTTAACAGACTTCAAAAAAAGATGTTATTAATTCGAATGTATATAAATTCTTTATGGATGTTCAGATGTTCAGATAGCTTCTATATTTATGAACCGATTTAGATGATTCTTTTTTCGTTGGAATGTGAATACCTCAAGGATGGTCCCATTTTAATTTCATTGACATTGGACCTTCGACTTCGAAGATACACCAGGGAACTCCTCAAAATAATTGAAGTTGGTTTTCTTTTTTGTTAAAAACTGTCTTGTTAGAATTCTGCCAAATGCGTTGTGGCAAAGATAAATATGAAACGCTAATTGTAATGAAACTTCTCTCCCTCCCCTCTCTTTTTTAAATATTTCGAGTACATTATGAATAGACGATTAATAAGGAAACTATATAGAAACGCTATCTATCTCATTCTCTCACAACCTAAATATACATTTATAGTTATCTCTTTTTCGTTACACATTTTCGTTTCTTAAAATCCAATTCACACCATCCCAAAATAAATTTCACTTCAATAAATCTAAGATCAATAAAGAAAGCATCGCAATGGAAACTATAGCATTATAGTGAGGTGTTTTCTTATGCTCTGAAAGTTAATAGCTACCAAACTCGAGCTGCACACGAATCACTAAGCATCTACTGGTGTGTTCTGGTACCTCCATTTCAAGCTATGTGAGTTGCCACGGGTACTTCTCACTAGGGGTAAAAGTAAAAAAAAAAAACTAATTATTATTTCCCGCTAGCTCCTATGACATCGATCAGTTATTTGCGCTGTACGTCGACCACTCGCTCACTCGGCTACAGTTTTATTTGAGTTGGAGCAGACGGATGCAGCCGGCAACAGCAATTTTCTAGTTTTGTAATTTGCGCACATTTCAAATATAACTTGAGGCCGATGTTATAAACGTGTGGAAGCGTATTGTTTGTTTCGTTGTACACTACAGTTATTGTATAACTATATATGACAAACTTTACTCAGTCTAACTTCTTTTTTGTGATTGGAATTTTTTTTTTAAAGTTCGCTTAATCAACTTTTGCCAGTACTAACACAAGCCGCAATGAATAGCTAATAATAAATATGCAAATATTTGTATAATTAAATAATAAATATATAATTTGTGTTGACTTCCATGTCTCGCCTACGCCTCTCGCCAAGTTCTTTCGGCTACGTATAATATTTATGCCTGGTATTATTAAGTATTGTTAGTATGTGTATATACTCATAGGTAATTGTAAATAATATTATATAATGTGGTGAATGGGGTGTTACACTCCTTTATGAGCAGCCAGAGTATTTCTATGAAAGCTCGTTTGGCTGTGCATAGAGGAGTGTTGGTTCCAACACTCAGGTACGGAAGTGAATGCTGGGCGTGTCAGAAAAATCATAAAAGTAAAATAAATGCAGTAGAAATGAGAGCACTAAGAGGTATGTTAGGAGTGAAATTGAGTGACAGGATAAGAAATAGTGTGATAAGAGAGCTTTGTGGTGTGAAAGAAGATATAGTCACACGGATTGAGAAAGGGATGCTTAGATGGTTTAGGCACGTTGAAAGGATGAATGAAAGAACAATGACTAAACAAATTTGTGATGCGAGCTAGACGAACATTTATCGATCAAATCGGAGACGTTCTTAAGAAAGGTAAGGTCAAGAGTACTCTAAACCGATGAGTATGCATGAAAAGATTAATGAATGTCGATAAAGCGAAAGAGGTATGGCAGGATCGTAGCAGGTGGAAGGACGTGGTTTCTGCCTACCCCATTGGAAAATAGGTGTGATTTACGTATGTATGTATGTATTTGTGTGTTTCGTGCTACCTCATCTTTGTGAACCTTCACTTATCATTTACTGTTTTGTCGCCAGTTTACTCCGCAAATATAAATAAGTTGAGCTGTATACCTTTTTTTTAATCTGAGTAGCAGTCCAATCCCTCGAGGTAAAAAATATGAAAAAGGCAGCAATTTTTTTTAAATAGACGTTTTTCTCCGTGTGTCCTGAAATCATTTGTCATAATGTCCCCCGGTTCACTCCCCTGCCTCCCCCTTTGTTCCTAGGGGAACCTGGTCGGAATCACAATGCGGTAACGTCTTCTTTTGTGCGTGTGACAACGGCCGCGCCGGGTATATTTGTTACATCCACCGGATAAGTGTATCTTGGCCCTTACTAGATCTACACCTCGGTTTGTTTGTTATATTATAATGTGAGATATATCCCCGAGACGCTTCACAGCCTCGCAACAAGGTGTAGAATAGCCAGAATGACGCCAATCTCCGTACAAACCCGATTTTCATGTGATAAACAAGATTCTTTATAGGTTTAGCTTCTGCCCACAATCTTACCTGATGATTAAGTAACGATGTGGCTCAAGATGGCAACACGCTAAACATGGAAAAGTTGCTCACAAGTTTCAACTGAAGCTGTCGGATAATACCTATCGATGCTTGCCGACAGATTTTCAACTGCTAATACAAAATGCTCTACCAATATACTATGGTTTAATAATAAAATGACAGAAATGCATGCGCGGTCCGCCTAATGGTGAGCAGAGACTGAAACAGATAACATTTATAAGCAGTCATGTCTTCAGTTAGTCATTTATAGGTTAATAATCTGAAAGAACAAGTTGGAATGGCTCAACTTGTCAAGCAGATCTTTCAGATGGGATAGAACACAAACTTTACCGTACTTGTGACAGCTATTTGGCCAGGCATGGCCACGTTTTGAGACTCCTAAACGGCACGTGGCTCAGCAAGTCCTGGCAATACTAAACACGAACAAGAAGGAACTTAGCGCATCAGAACGAGGAGAGCTGACACCTAATATTGGGATAAGGAAAAGAGAAAGAAGAATATGTCAACTATCTCATTACTACGCTTGTAAATCAGATGGCTGTGTATGAAGTTACCCTCTAAATATTATATTTATTTATCGGGACATAAAAAAGGATATTATTAAAGAACAGATTTGTAAATCTAATGCCAGAGAAAAAGTTTTGCAAGGAAAGCAGTACTCTGTTCTATTTACATACCCTTGTAGAGAAATGGCGTAATTATATATACTAGCGATCGCCCTAAGGTCGAAATTCGACCAGCGATTTTCTGATCATAGACTATTTTCTGTTTGACATTTGCAGTATTCATGAACCCTAAACAATGGGTATTATCTACACTCGCTGTCACTTTTCGTTGATGACAATGTCAATATTTTGGGGGGTCTAAGGTCAATGGCACTGGTCGTGTTAGGATTTGCAATTAAATTTATTTAATTTTATATATTAGTAACAGATATTATAAATTCATTTTAGTTTTCAGCACTGCTTATTCATATAAACTTTAACCATGTCAAATCTCACAGTCTTCCGTGCACGCAATACGATTAAAAAAGTACCGAAAGCTTTTGCTTCACGTATTAATATATAGATATAAATAATAAGCAATTATAAATATTTTAATAGTAGATAGTTACTGTTTGAACAGATGGCGCGAAAGCAAACAATAATTTCAATTACAAAATTATAGAGGAAACGTGTCGAACGAAATTAAGTGAACAACGCTAAACGTCGAGCGCATCCTCTAAACAGATGCAAATAATTTAACTTAGTAACGAATGAAACATTTCCGATATCTGACAACTGATGAGACTGAACGTTTCACGCTCCATTCCTTACTTCCAACTCAACTCTTCGACGTGACAATAAAATATGCCTGAACTTCTGAGCCTCGCAGCTCCACAGTAATTAGTTTCGTCATGTAATTTTATTTTGACTAATATTGTAGAGACAATTCTTATAACATATCAATTGAAGAATGACATAAACTTCCCGTGTGAAATTTTTTATAAATATCGGTCAAGCCATTTTTGTTTGAAGTCGGTACACACAAACAGACAGATATATTGATGTCCTTTATTATAGAAGACTATAAGGTAATTGAAAAAAAATACATGTACATACAATAGAACAGATTTGTGTATATTTGTGTTAGGAGATAATGGTTTTGACACAAGTACCAGATGTTTTGGTAAATATATTAAACTAGTTGTACTCGCGACTGCACTTGTGCGGACTACAGAATGCTGTCGATCGGGTACACGCGCAAATCGTGCTACTCCCGCTCCCGGTTATTTTAAAAACAAAATTGCTTATTGTGACTGATCTTTTGAAGTAAAACATATTATACTCTCGCTGACTTTTTAGCAGATCTTTAAATATCTATAATTATGTAGTGCATTAATTTGTTATATTATTTCTTATAGTTTACTCAGCGTAAGCCATTTAAGCACCTCAAGATAGGCGTTTTTCTGATTTGATTTTAGTTGTGCGGAACTCTAATTATTTTTCTAAAATAAAAGTAGCCTAAGTCCTTATAACATTAGCTGTCAGCCAGTGAAAGTTTCGTTAAAATAGGTCAAACTGTTTCGGAGATTACTTAGAACAAACAGACAGACAGACAACAAATTTTAAAAATTGGGGTATTGTTATAATTATCGTACCTATATATTTTCATATGCATTTAGTAAAAAGCTGTGATTTTGACATTACAAAGAAACAGTTCAATTGTAATAATTGTATAGATTTTCTTTTTCTTCTATAAAGTCAAAATTTTGTTCATCTCCAATGTTTTTATATCTCCTTTCATATAAGGACTAGAGAAATGATAATACTGAACTATATTTTGGAACTAAATTAAAAGTTCATTCACCTAGAAATCTAGATGTTAGTGCGAGTGCGTGGAGTGCGCGGAGTGCGCGGAGGGCGGGGAGTGCGCGGAGGGCGGGGAGTGCGAGGAGGGCGGGGAGTGCGCGGAGTGCGCGGAGGGCGGGGAGTGCGCCGCGGCGCCGGTTCCCAGCGGGATCATATGCACAACTTTACAAGTACAGTTCAACTTTTACAAGTTCCTCGTTAATACTTTTTTTAAATTATTTTTATGGTGTCCATTTTTTCTTCATTACCCATTAATATGACTGTATATAGGGTATAGGTATATAGGGTTAAAGAACATATTGACCACTGAATGACGACAAACAGTTGCCTGTCTCCTTGTCTACGGTGACAATCACGAACTGGATATTAAATTAAACATCATGAAGTTCGACATACTTATTTTAAATTGAACTAAGGGAATAAATGTTTGAAGTATTATTTATGATAATAAACACTAACAACTTCCGGTTTGAAACTTTTTGAACGAACTATTGACTTCCGGCGTTGATCAGAATTTATCAGTATGGACAAACTGGACTCTTCGGAATAAATTTTTGAATATCCGAAGTATATTGTTAAACGGGAGTTGGTTTGATTTCCATCTGTACCAGTTTATCTACAGAGAAAAGTATATAAAGTAATTACTGTGAACATTTGACTTAGTATTGTTCAAGAAATGAAAGTGGAGACATGACTTTTGGCATAATTTTTATAGTAATCACTAATAGATAACTGTATTTAAAAGAAAAAACTTAGGCTACTTTAATTTTAGAAAAAGAATTAGGATTCAGCACAAATAATAATAACTGGTCATGGTGAATCAAATCGGATACTTACATGGCTATGCAGAGGAAACCGTAAGAGATAGCAAATTAATGTACTACATAATTATAGGGATTAAAAAGACCTATAAATAATGAGGGAGAGTACACAAAGCTTTTTACTAAATGCTTTTGTTTTTTTAAATACCCGGTAGCCCACGCGAGAGGAGCCGTGGACATAGCTAGTTTAATATCAACTTGTAATATTTTTGAATTACAATTATAAACATGTTTTCTCGAGACAACTACGCGATGTGAATAAACTTGTTCTGACAGAACAGGTAGCGAAACGACTCTTAAAAACAATTTATGTAACGCGCGGCGCGGCGGCATATCCCCAAGAATATAAATATAAAATTGCAGTGGTTTATCTCCGACACTGAGTGAGTGGTGAGTGGTGAGACACAATGCCGCGCACAGGGAATAATAATTAGTAGAAGATAAACTCCCGCGGCCATTGTGATATTAGTCGCGACAGACAGCGCCCCCACCCCCTCGCCTTGGGAACTCGCTGGAACTGGCTTAATGTTTATCTTTTCGTTCACTTCATTTACTTGCGATTTTACTAAAACAAGTGCACTTGTGAGACTGTACACTGTGTCAGTGTTTGTTTATGATGCGCCATCATACAGACATAACAAAGTTTACAAATAAAACTGTAATATTATGTCGATGTTATGAATAATTTAGTTTTGTTATTATCAAATACTGAAATAATAGATAAACATGTATACAATTAATAAATTTGAAGTGTTTGTTTGTAATGTCAATATAATAGCTTTTTACTAAATGCATATGAAAGTATATACGATACCAGAACAAAAAAAAAAACATTTTTTTTTTTAATTTATAACTGTCTGATTGTTCTGGGTAATCTCCGAAACGGTTGGACTGATTTTGACGTAACTTTTAGCTGAGTGTATAGGGAGTAACTTAGGCTACTTTTGTTTTGGAAAAAGAATTAGGTTTCCATACAAATAAAAAACTGGCCATGGTAATCAATTTGGGCGCCTAAATGGCTTACACTGAGTAAATCATAAGAGATATTGCAAATTAATGTACTACACAATTGTAGACATTAAAAACTGTTTGAGAATTTTTGTCTTTAAAATAGCCGGAAGTTCCGCGAGCAAGATTCGCGCGGGCATTCTGTAGTCCACGTGAGCGAAGCCGCGGGCACAACTAGTTAATAATAAATCGCGCCGTGTTTTGGTATCAGCCTGTATACTGTATCCAGTCGCCTAGATCTTAGTTTGTGGTCGCAGACGGAGCGCGGCCGCGGCTCGGTGCGGACTCGCAACGAATAATAATTATTAATTGTCTTTTGGTGTATTTTCTCTTTTGTTCTAAGATTTTATTGTCACAATGAAATATTAAATGTCTTTATATTAAGTCGGCAAACCTGAACAAAACTCAAATAAGTCCAGATTAATATAATTCCCAATAGGATTTATACGTGTGTACATCTTTTATGGTGGAATACCTCCACCGTACAGAAGAACACGACTTGTGTTGTGTTCTTGGGGTTGTGTAGGGTTTCCATAGCTCCTTGGGACATAGGGTTCAAAGTTGCCAACGCACTAGTGGTATCTATGGTATTACAAGCTTCCATAGGCTAAGGTAGCCGCTTACCATCAGGCGGACCGTACACTTGTTTGCCACCTTAGTATTAAAAAAAAAAAAACTTATTTTACATACGACACTAATTTCGTCTACATTGGATAACTTCTCTGCAAGTGATGCACCCTGCTCGGTAGCGTAAAGGCGACAGCAGGGTGGAGGGGGGCGGCTTATTCGCAATCACCTGGTATATAACGAAACGCTCTTCATAGTAATTTGTTTAAGCGCATCACGTTTCGGCATCTGTTGATACATATCCAGATATTTACGACGTTTTTGGAATGTTCTTGACCTCTCGATAGTTGCCGTTGTATTTAGATTTTACTATGGTTACAATCAGGCACAGCGGTGTCGTATTCAGCAATACTTTTGTTTATCTTCATTTGTACCTTAACATAAAGTTTACTTTTAGCATGTACTTACCGTCATGACTTTTAGTTCTATGGTATTGTTGAAAATATTATCTCTGTAGACGTTATGATCGTGTTGATCGTACAAGCGTACAAGGGCACTCACTTGTGAATATCGCTCGCAAACTCCCAAACTGAATGCCGTAGATAACTAACTGAACACAGACAAAGAGGAAGTGCCAGAATCACTGCAATATTGTTCTAAGCTGCAGAATGTTCAGACTGAATGTTCACACTGTTGGTATTTGAGATCAGGTATTGTATAGGTTTTATATCACGTGCTTCAATAATTTTCTATATAAAGTTTTTAAGGTCATTTAACACTAAACACACAGCTTTAAATCTTGGTCAATACCAAGACAAGATATTTGAAGATTTATCAATCAAAGGGGTGAAATTGAATGGTTTCTGAGAAGCTCTCATTAAGAAATTTCATCAGGCAAACAGGTAGTACTAAGTGAATATTTGTGCTCTGATAAAACTGAATAAGGTAAAAAATTATTATACATCTATACAAATCAACAAATAACTTAAATTCATATAAAAAAGTTAATATCTCGTAAATCGGTAACATGTGGCGAGATAAAATACTCGACTCTCATATATTCTTGGTACGACAAGGCCAACCTTATTAATATCCTTGTAACTTCAAAAGAGGCAAAAAGATATCAGATTCCGTATAAGTTGAAAGGAAATAAAGTGCCGCCGTTTAAAAGTACGATAAATTTCATCCCCTCGCGACATCTCGCGACATCTCGAGGAAGCTGCTCGCTCCTCACTCGCGTCTCCCGGAAACTAGATCTTGTATATCACCGAATTCGTAAAATACTGTAACAAATCTATCGCTTACAAATTGAACTGGATATATTCACTCACAAATGAATCGTATTCTATTTGTTACTTTTAGAATCGTTTCGAATCAAATAGCTTTACGTAGAAATGCAAGAAATTTTCTGAATTTGATAAGTTTGATGTAATAAACTATAGCATACTTCAGTTAAATATATTTAAAAAAAGTAAATAAACATGACGGACTTGAGCTTTGAAATGAACATAAACTAAAAGCTCTAACTACAAAGAGTGAGAATAAAGAGAATTTGAATTTATCGGTGAACGAATATAAACTTAATGTGAGAGTCGTGTAGGAAATGTACTTGAAGATTCTGATTCAATTAATAAGAGAATTATTTTTTTCTGACCTTGTTTACATATTTTATTTGAATATAGACGTATAGACAGGCTTCTGCTTGCGCAAGAAGAATATGATTCCAGCAAACTGCTTAACATATGTTAAACTCTAAAGTTGCGATTGCGATCCAGTAAGATCAGCGACTACCGTGGGATCTACATTACATCATCAGTCACCACTGTCATGCCGGCCTGCTCGGATATCTCTTCACGTAATGCTTGAAGGACTCCATGTTATAGGAAAGAGAGAACGAAACACACTGGTCGAGAGATAGTTCCACTGTTTCAACGTTATATAGAATTTAATATTTATTCGTGATGTTAATGATTCAAAATTATTTTTTCTGTAATAAAATTTATATGGTGTAGATAAATCAAACACGAATAATGCAGTTGATACCCAAGGACAGTATTTCCAAAAGAATAATATTTAATTATCGGATATAGGTAGGTTCGTTCGTACGTTCTAGTTTTTGGGTAATTAAAATTTTGATATCATTCACAACATGAATTCGATGTAATCTGATACAATATTACTTTGTGATAGATAATCACAGCAGTTGACAATGATGACCTTGCTAGTGACGACATGAAGGCACCATTCCACCAGTTTAACCGCCGCAGTGACGCGATAAATGGATCCTAACCGACATCTGTTAATGACGTTTCGAGTGTAGAGCGGCTAAACTAATGTCACTATACGGCTCATTGCATTGAGCGCCACACTCTAGGTTGATTAAAGCATTTCTCTCGTGAGCAATAGCTTGTAATTCTATAAATGTATGTAAAGTTGCCAAATTTGGTCTATGTGCATCAATTTATTATTGACTAGTTGTGCCCCACGGTTTTAGCCGTATTAATTACAAACAAACACCGCGCCGCCAACGCACCCATTTAGACTATCATAATTGTTCTTCTTGCAAGTACATATTATTTTAATTTTTCATTATCTCCTAAACTATGTTTCCAAATAGCATAATCTAAGGAGCAAAATTTAACTTCATACAATTTTCTTTATGATGAAGTAACTTTTGTTGGTAAGGATTAATGTGTCATGTCTAAAAATAACATTTATAAATCACTTTTTAAGATTCAGCAAATCTTTGTCACAAAATATCTTTTGTGGCTTATGTATAGGAGATACGCATATAATATTGCTAAATTTTTTAGATATACTAAGGACCAATATTATTTTAGAACATTGTATTACCGTATCATTAACGATTACGCCAGCGCACGCGGTTAAAGCAGTTCGGGAGAGCCTCGAACTCCGACTTGCGTAACAAAAATCAATATTTAAGCCCATCTGAGTATTGTAGCCTAATCTTAAATAGCCTATACTATTCCTTGAGAATCTGGCTATCATATACAAAAAAAAAAATCGAATACGACTGGTAGTTTCAGAGATTAGTTTAAACAAACAAATAAACAAAAAAACTTTTCCGATAGTATAGATATTAACAAATATACCGCATTTTATTAAATTAACGAATAATAGAAGTACTATGAATATAATATAATAGAAGTGATCAACTCTGTTATCAGGTTCTTTGCTATCCTCATACTGGCTAAACATACAGGCGTGCTCAGGGTCATTGCTTTTTTAAGTGCGTTCTATAAGTTCCTTACAATTGCCTATAAAATTAATTTTTATTATAAAAGTTCAATTAAAGGTCATGACTCACAACCCATGCACACGGTGATAAACCCTTGGTATCTTGCGTTTCGGAATCAGCTAATTCTTAACCACAGCTGTCGAGAGGCTTGTAGATCAACATGACAGAGCTGACCAGAGATGTGTTACTGATTTCTCGGTGGTCGTAACTACTATTAAAAAAAAAACGACATAATATACGCACACAATCACTACTATAATACTTTTTGTTTTATGAGTGATAAAGATTCGAACCGAACACACGGACACGCCCATATCTCAATAATTATAAATTAGATGTCCTCGATCTGAAAAACATTTATTCTACCGATGAAATAGATGAATTGAAGGCGCCGGTCTACGATGAAAGAAAAGGAAATAGGTACCTTGTCACTCCACGTCTCCTGTTTCATAGGTAGCAAGTTGTTATGGTTTCTGTATGTTCACTGGCACTCGATTTATGGTATTTCCGATAAGCACTAATATTATAGATCAGCTCGGGCATGACGTAATTTTAAAACACTTTTAGCGGAGCGTTTTTTTGAGAGAGTAATGCGTGCCCTATCACTTCTACTTGTTACGAGCGAGTCTATAACGCGACCACTTAGCGATGCGTTTAGCTACTGAGAGGGGATTTGAGAACTAGGAACGAAATAATGAGTGAATGAATGTATGTATGAATGCATGAATGAATGATATAAATGTACGGCGAATACATGAGTATTACAATAATTTTTATGATTGTTTAAAAGCAACATTTAAACAAACTCACTATATAGCGCTAATCTCAATAATTATAAATTAGATATCCCTGATGTGGGAAACATTTATTCTACCGATCAAATATATGAATATTACAACAACAAGTAAAACAAACTTACTAAATAGAGATATCTCTGCTATGTCCCATACTCCTTGTTCCAGAACACTGCGAGTTGGCAAGCTTTTAGTAGATTGTTTGCAATTACACACATATGTATGAGATTGATTGCTAAGTCAATAGTTGCTCTTAGACGATGCGATGCTAAGCGTATGAATTCAGGTTCAGCAATTAATATAGACAGTGAATTCAGCTTTCTTAAGATTGCTTTGATAACGGTAGAGTTAACACATTATAATTATGGTTGTCCTCGTGCGCTTATAATAATAACCAGGGTTTTAAATTATATAAAAGTATTGTTTGTATTGCTTCAATAATAATTCACATGTAAGGTAATCTATAATCTAATTTTATGAAGTCCAAGAAAATTTTTGTTTATTTAATGAGCTATACAACTTTACACTATAATCCTAAGGAGTTTTGCAATAGCTACGAACCTCGAGTAATCTCATAAGCTGTAAGCAAGTACAGGAATTGAAAACAACTAAAGCTACACAGGTGCGTTGCGAAACCGCGGGCCAAAGCTAGTAATTATATAATTATAAAAGTATTTGTCCTGATTCACTCATTATCGCCCATTCAAACTATTAAGGGTAAAGATTCACATATTTTGTACGCATCGTTTAAGAAGTAATTTTTCTTAAGTCCACCCCTAAGGGTGCGAATGTAGTTACCAAAATTTGTATGAAAAAAATATCGTACAGTTATATATAATCTTCAGTGTAGTACTTATATACAAAGAATTGTGCTTTATTGAATTCTAACTTTCAATTGATACCTTTGTTGTTTACACAGGTTGTTTGCAGAATTTGTTGATTTTATGAACGATTGACATAAAAAATAAATTCAATTAAAATAATAAAGTACAATTTGTATAGTCATCGCGAGTGAAGCTGTAAGCGAAAACTAGTGGTTAATATTTTGAACAAACTAAGAAACAAATGATATACTACCTTATAGACTTAATTAATAAGATATTGGTCAGATCTCGCGAATCCGGCTTTAGTAAGAATTTTGATAACAAAATGAATTTAGAACGTCTGCTATTCACGCCGCGTCGCGCCGGTCCGCAGTGAAGCGGTCTAATGAAATTCTACGACTCCACAAATATTTACCCAGTGTGTTAGTTGTAATATTTTTCATTATAATATGTCCTTACATTTAATTCTCCTCGGTCACGTTCCGCCCCACGGGATACAAACTGTATATTTTTATCTACGTTGTAATAAATTTCAGTGATAACGCATCAAAATTTATATGAATCTACAGAGAATAAAACATGTGAAATATATTTTTGTTGTACATGATTGTTTTCCTGATAACCATAAAAGTATCTGCCATAATTAATACACTTACTGTTTGTGTACAGATTACAAATTTAATTGAATCAAGACGGAGATTAAACATCATTATCATTCGTTATCAAACCACTATTTGACATAGACCTCTCGCAAGCCTCCACTCAGCTAATTCCATCTGCCTTTCTCAAGTCATCACTCCATCTGGCTTGATGGCGACTAACATTACTTTTTCCCAGAAATGGTCTCCACTCAAAGAACTCTTCTAGTCCATCGGTTATTCGGTCTTCAGATGACTTGACCGGCCCACTGCCACTTCGTGCCACAAGTTTGCTTCATTTATGAGCCATCTTAGTTACTTTAGATCTTTCATAATATACTTTCATTATTATTTTGATTTCTCAGAGAAATTCCTAACACATATCTTTTCATAACTCGTTGAGTAACTTTTAACTTGTGGATGAGCTTGCTCATGTATCAGTATCGTATGTTATATTACGGAGTTTAAAACTTCATGTTGTTAGTGTTAGTGTTTAGAAACTAACCTTAGTTTCTTCTGCATAATTCAACTACACAAGCACACAGTATTTCCTAAGAGAGTTACTTACCAGTAAATAACTATGACTTGTAAACAGTGAAATTTATTTCTTAAGTCCTTACTTAAACTGAATCATCTTGAGAAGTCATTGATATCACAGTCTTGTAAAAACTTTTTTTTGTTTCAGTAAGTTGAATAACGTGACTGCTATAGTATCATTAAGGGGTAAAACTGATGTATTCCCCTTTCCTCTTTAGATACAATATAACATTCACTAATTACAGATCGTCTAATTAATAAATAAAACGATCCCAAAAAATTAACATAACGCAGACCAAACGTGCCTTGAATACATTAAACTACTCGCATTTGTATAATTTACATTCGGTCCTTTTATACAATTGAAATGCGTTAGTAATTGTTTAGATCTACGTCAACCCCTTTTTAATTGTCATTAATTTTTATTATAATAATAGAATTACAATGTTTGAATTATAATTCATTTAGCAGATCGTTTTAGACTTATTTAAACATATACAATTTACATTTATGTTTATAGCAATGATGGTTTAATTGGTAGCATGTACGGACTTCGCGTTGATCGACGTGAGTTCGAATCTCTGCAATGAGCCTGAGCTCTCGATGAAGGAATAACATCGCGATGAAACCATAGCATGGTGGTTGGCTTTTCTAACGTCCGCCTGGTTAGGTACGACCCTCAAGTTGAAAATCTGTCGCCAAGCACCAATAGGTGTGTTCCGGCAGCTGCAATTTAGAAGTAGTCTTCCACTAGGCTTAGTGTGCTACAATCTAGGGCTACATCGTCATTTAAGATCAGGGGAAATTGTGGCCACAATGCTAAACTATAAAAAAACCATGTCACCCATATTTGCTTAAAATTATATAATAGTTATTATAATAATTCTAGAACATCACGTTATTCTCTAGTGAAACCATTCTTATAGTTTCTATGCAATGCCGATTAAAGCATTAGTTTTTTAAAACATCATAAAGCTTTATATAAATGTTTATTATTAGTAGTCTAGATAAATAATTAATTACCATCGCTTCGTAATTATGTACAATATAACATTACCTTTTTATTTTTAAAGCTGTTCCCAGAATATTCTAATTTCATTAATTAATAGTATTCTGAAGTAACTAACGACAACGAGAACTAACTAAACGCTCATTTGCGTAATTTACAGCTTTCGACACAATACTAATTTTAGAGTCTATAATATTTAATAAATGTTACTTCGTAACGTCTGTATAAACTATAGTATCGTCTAGATCCAAAGATATCTATGCAGCGTTGAGTTGACAACAGGAATTGAATTGAAGTCCGTATTCAGACATCTCGATAAAACAAACCCTGCTCTAGTTCACTTGTTGTAAGCTTCTAACTTTTGTCTTTTGTCTGCTGAAGGCGACAACGTAGCTAGTAAAAACTGTCGGATAATAATTTATCTTTTATTTAAATTTTTTAAGAGAGGAATTTCAATGTATCGTATATTATAAAAAGCATTTGTTAGTAATTCTATTACTTCTGAAACACTTGATTGATTGAGCTCATATTTAAATAATATATTTATTTAATTGAGATGATGGCTTATAGATAGTTATGTTAGGACCCAACAGTTAGTGCTTTAGTTGATATTAAAAAATCTATATTTATGGACCAAAATTAATATTTACCAAAATAATTCACGATATAAGAGACAAACATCTTAGCTATCCATGGATTCACCGTGAGGGTGCCGGGTCCATCTTATGGCAGACAGAGGGAACACGAGCAGCCCCTGGGACTTGCGACCCAGGTGTAAGTTTAAGGGGTCCTCTTATGATGCACATCAGCGCTCACCTTGACTGCCCGCGATACCCTCCCTGCCAAGCCAGATTTGGTAAGAGCCTGTTAATGCTGCTTTAGATACCCGTTCTACAAGGTGTCCAGAAAGGGTATCGGGTATTTGTAAGTTCAATGAAACAAAAATTATTTGTATGCAATAAAAAAGTTTATTGTTTATTATTAGCATATGAATTGGACAATTATTTGGAAAAGATGATGTTATCCAAATGATGACCGTTACGTTGCTGGCACTCTTCTAAACGGAAACGAAGATTGGCGATAACACGTTGAGACATAGCTATCGATATTGCTGCCATTTCTGACCTGATGTTTTGCTTTAACTGGGTTAGATTCGTCGGATTGTTTTGATAAACCTTACTTTTAAGGTATCCCCATGCAAAATAGTCAAGCGGGCTAAGGTCGGGGCTTCTGGGAGGCCAGTTGATGTTACCGCTTCGCGAAATGACTTTATTAGGGAATAATTCGTTAACAACTTCCATTGAGTCATTTGAGGTATGGCAAGTGGCCCCATCTTGCTGGAACCACGTTCTTGAGTTGAAACCTGCAAACTCCTGCAACTCTGGGACCAAAAAATTTCGCAACATATCGCAATAACGGTCACTATTCACATTAATTGCTCGGCCTCATTGATCTTCATGAAAATAAGGACCAATTATGCCTTTAGCAGACATAGCGGTCCAAACAACGACCTTTGGGCTATGCAGGGGTCGTTCATGCTTTCGTCTCGGATTCTTCACTGCCCAGTACCGACAATTCTGCTTATTAACATGACCATTCAGGTTAAAATTTGCTTCGTCACTGAACAGTATGTTGTTAAAGTTGTTAAATCGCTGCAGCATTTCGTTCGCAAAATTCAGTCGATTAGCATAGTCCGTATCCTTCAATTCTTGAACCAATTGAATTTTATAGGCTTTTAGATGTGTCTTTCTTTAAAATCGAATGTAAAGACGATTTTTTGATGTTCAATGCTTGGCTTCGCTTTCGGATGGATAAAGACGGATTTTGACGAACCGACGCCTCAACTTCTTCAATTGTTTCTTCATCGCGAACTGAACGAGGACGACCAGAGTTTTGAGTTTTAACTGTCGCACCTGTATTCTCGAACATCCTGATCCATTTCCTAATGCTATCGTCACTTGGCGCGTGGCGTGTACGATATTCCGCACGATAGAGACGTTGAGCAGTCACTATTGAATCACCATTACGATAATACGCTCGTACGCAAAATGCGCGATGCGTCCCCGAGTACTGTTCCATCGTGACTAAAACTCCACAAAATGTAGGACGCCACGAACCCCTCCCCGCACCCTTTAGACGCCCCGTTTCAAATATGGCGCGAAAATAAATACCCGATACCCTTTCTGGACACCTTGTAAAATAGAACTTACTGCAGTTCACGACAGGACGAGGTCTTTTAGCAAGTTATAGAGAGATTTCGCTGGAATACCTCTCGCTCCCATGTCCGCCACATAAAAGGTAACCGCATAGCTGTTTTTGGTTAGCTCATTACATATATCGTAATATTTATTCATTTTTATTACGTGGTCTTTAGGTATATTAGTTTCCCACGGTACAGTAAGCTCAACAAGTACTATATGCTTTAGTGTCATAAACGAAAATCACAAAATCGGAATCCGAAGTGGTTTATGGTATAGTTATGAACTATGAGAAAGACCAAAACAACGTCTGCGGGTCCACCTAGAAGTATATAAAATAGATGTTGGTGTATTTGAGATAGATAATCTCTAACACCTTGTGATTATTCTCCATGAAAGTTGTTAGATCTAAGTGTTTTCTCACGAAGAAGGTTATTATGCTATCCCTGAACGTGCTAGGGGTGACTACTGGAAAGGACTGTACAAATTAAAGTATAATATAAGTACGCTAATGCGATAAGATAACAATTCCAATTTTTGTTATGGCCTCCTTAAAGTAACTTTGCTTCATAAAGTTTAAATGTATTTAATAATAAGTAAAATTATGCGCAATATTGTTTATCCAATTACAAATTCAATATACTTTTAATAACTTTGAGAAAAAGCATTTCAAATAAAGTAAGAATTTGTTGCCCCGAAGGCAACTGTTGAATATCTTTATAGAAAATATAACATGAGCCTATTAAATTAAAAATTTATTCTATAAAAATGGAAATTATTTAGAATACAAAAAGGTTTGTTTTTCAATTACCTCCAAGTCTCAGAGCACGAGAGTGATGGAATGTGAACAATTTATTTTATTCTTTTCCCAAATAAAAGGGTTTACTTTTCGAACGGTAAAGTGAAAGTTTCAGATAAAGGCGAAGCCTTTGTGTGAAAATTTCTTAAAGAGATGTGAGATGTAAATAGTTTCTTAGAGGTTTCACTTTGTTCGATAAAAGGTGTTATTTAATTTAGCAGCTTTATATTGTTATGGCGTTTATTACTGTATATTTTTCTTTTCTTACTTTATTATAAAATTAGCGTTTAGGGAAGTTAAATTCTTAATAAGATTTACGGATTAGTTTATGTATCCATAAATATTGCTTCATAAATAATGTCGGCCGAATCTGGCTTCAACCTAACTCGGGGATAGTTTAATATCCGCTTAAATGTATATACTTATAACTGCTGTTTTTCTATAGTAGCTTCACCAATATTTTCATCCGTTACATATAAATAACCTAGATTGAAACTTTCTAAATGTATTTAGTTTGATAAGATTATTTAAAATATGTTACACTACTGAAAGTGTTATTATTCTGTGAGTTCAATAAAGTTAACCGTCAAGTTAAGTCGTGTCTAGGCATATAGGTAAAGCTAATAAATACATTCAACCAAATAATTATGCTTAATGTCTTCTAATCAATTCCTAGGATCTTGCAAAATATTATAATACGGATATAGGATACATTATTACTTCATGTACAACGCAATCAAGAAGTATTCTGAGTATTTGTTGTTATGTGAGGTACGTTGAGTTGATTCTGTGACAACAGATAGAAAACATCAATAAACTCAAATCAAAATTATAATTGTAATGTCTTAAAGATAACTTTATTTGGTCTGCTTTTACTTAAATCATAAATCTATGTACCATTTTTGCATGTATCTGAGAAATATTCAACTGCGGCGATATTTTAAATGTCTCCCGCAGACGAAGTAAAAAGTTCATTCGACAAACAACTGTTGTAAGGAGTTATTCTTAAAATTGCCAAGAGAGTGATGCTAAGGAAATGGAATTCATACGATAGCTGTTGTTTTTAGTTTTATTTACATTGTCTGCGCTTCGAAATTTTCTAAAGAAACTTTGCGAAGTTTAACGGAATAATTATAGCTATGAATTTTATACAACGTTAGGTAGAAACTTAACTCTTTGCTTGAAATATGATAATAGTGAGATGTAGAATAACTCATAGCTTACTTTTCTAGATACTAAGCTGACTATTTAAAGACGCTTAAATATAGTTTGTTTAAATTTTTCAGTTTATTTAACATATCATATATCAAACTAACATCTTTTAAAATGATTCCAGATAAACATAAGAGTTTGTAACTTTTGTTTTGCGAGGTAAGATGAGAGTTAACAATGAAACGACAAAGTATTTAATTTATTTAAATGCTGAAATCAAAGCAGATGAACGAGAAAAATGTATTAGTTAGCTCGAATGAAAAATACTAGTATTTCATAAACCGTAGTTTAAACCATGAAAAATTATCCAATGGGTAGACATTAACAAAGTGATGTGAATTCCTTTAAATACAAATCTTTTCTATAGCAATTCTTGTAAAAGGTGGTAGAACAGATATTGCACATAAAACTCTGATATAAAACATGAAATAAAAATATCACAGTTGGAAAAACCATTCCATCAAATTTCTTGTTACGCCGAAACGTTCACGATCTATAAATCGTATAGAAGGATAAATCATCCTCGGCGTCTCAGTACACCTGGAGGCTTCATCTCACTTGTACTTTATATTAATTTTTTTTAGAACAAGCATGTCTAGGAAAGTCTACAAGTTCTAGAAGTTTAAATGTTTATTGCTGAAAGCAGTTTAACTTGTTGTAAATTTAGTCGAGTTAATACGCTTGATGCAATACGTCTTAACTACAGATAATTGTGAACTTTGGAAAATAGTAAATACAGTGGCTTACAAATCAGATTATGTACGTGATCATGGATACTGGAAACCACTCAGTTCTTAATGAACCAAGAAGTTAGGTATTTATGAATCGTTGATAAAAGCAATTAACAATCAAATTAGTCCGTTTTTTTAAATAACTGGTTATTTCATTTAACAAATAATATTGAAGACTTGAAGTGAAAAAAATTAGTTACAAATGACGTTATTATATGTCTTAAGATTTTTAGTTAGTTTTATAACTGTATTTTTAAAAGCACCCTTTTACTTTTCTGATAATCTTATCATTCAGCACCGTATCGAAGCAAAAACAGTTTCACTAAGAACACAATTTCTAAAATTCGTACAACCTCACTTACCTATTCATCAATACGACATACATTTATACAACACACTACATCATATTTTAACGACGAACGTGGAAATGTTACAAGTTGAATATTTTTATTGCAAATACGTGGGTAGTTATACAAGTTGAAAGAATACGAATACTAATAATTGATTTGAAATTGACGACGAGATCGAATATTATGGAATAATTTTGGCAATAATTAATGATTAAGGCGAAATATTACTAGATGATATTTGTGAAAGGATTAAAAACTAGTTAACTATGACTAAACATTCAAACTGTTTGATGACGCAAACAGACCAATATTCTATTGTTATAAGATAGTAACCCTTTCCACTTTATCATGTAAATATTATTTAGAAAATATTTAAACTTCCTTAACTGTTTTTAATTAAAAACCTGAAATTGAGGAATAAAATGTAAACGTACTTAAGCCAGATACTTTGACATTTAACGTTTTTCACTGAATAACGTTTATCTTAATAGACTAAAAGTTAAATAGACGTTAGAAGCATTAAGTCTGCTCTTTATTTAATACAATTTAATATGCCCACTGTGCATCCATCAATTCTTTCATCATAGGCCTCTCCCAAAGATCGCCGCAACGACCGGTCCTACGCTGCTTGCATCTAGCTGGTTCCCGCAACCTTCACCTTATGGTGGGTCTGCGTACACTGCGTGTTCTGGTACACATCCGTTCCTCGAGAACTCTACGGCCTCGGCGGCCATTCGTTCTACAAGCAATGTGATCTGCCTACTGCCACTTAAGTCTAGCAATTCTTAAAGTAATGTTGGTGACTTTGGTCTTTCTGCGGATCTGGTCATTTTTAATTCGACTGTTATTATAGCTGTAGTGACCTTGAACTTTCTTATGAGGTCCATTCGTTAGCGTCTATTTCTCAATGCCATATGTAATCACTGGCAACCCACACTGGTAAAAGACTTTAGTCTTGAGTCACTACGGTTTCTTGGATGAGAAAATGTTACTTGTAATAATAAATCGAAATTGAATTAAATTTGTTAATTCTTAATTGAATTGAAATAATGTATATATACAAAATATTCATGATTTCGCTTGAAATATAATTACAACAATTTACATGTAAAAGCAACTGCTTCTTGCTTACCTATTTGTATTTCAAGTTATATGACATATTTATTTTAACTAGCGATCGCCCTAAGGTCGAAATTCGACCAGAGATTTTTTGATAATAGACTATGTTTTGTTTGACATTTACAGTATTCATGAACCTAAACAATGAGTATTATCTACATCACTTGCTGTCACTTTTCGTTAAGTTACAATGTCAATATTTTGGGGGAACTAAGTTCAATAGCACTGGTCCGGTTAGTATTCGCAGTAATTACTTATTTAATTTAATATATTAGTAACAGATATTATAGATACATTTTAGCTTTTTGCACTCCTTCTCCATATAAATTTTAACCATGCCAAATCTCATAGTCTTCTGTGCACGCAATAAACTTAAAAAGGGGTAGAAAGCTTTTGCTTCACGTATTAATATATAGATTAAACTGTGCATATGCAATCTTAAATATATAAACTAACTTAAGTTTACTACAATAGATAGAACCTAAGTAAATAGTATAATAATAATCAGACCAAATCTTTTAATCTTTATGTGGACGCGTCAACTAAACAATATAAAGGGTCGCTAATCCACGAGCGCGAGTGGGAAGATTAGAATATGAGGGAAATTACCTTGAAACTGCATAAGTATAGAAGCAGCTGCACCGCTTATTCTACTATCACCTTTATTTGCGTTCTTCTGGATCTTCAGCCTGGCAGCGCTTCTTCTCGGCCAATTGTTTAGGTTTGCGTCTTCGATAGCAGTTAACAGTGGACCAGCTGGATGTCGTGCAGCGTGCACAACATCAAAAAGCGGGATAATATATTTCGCGATTTGATATACATCGACTCGCGATGGCGGTGGTCAATCATAGACAGTCCTTAACAGGGTCAGTGTGCGGTGCAGCGATATAATAAAGAAAAAACTAATAATACATCTACCCCACATAAATAATAAACATAATTGCTAATGACAAATCATTAGGCGTTAACACCTTATAATCAGACCAAAAACTTTAGATTCAGAATATCTCATTGATGTACCTCGGCTTACACGTTACAACGTGACGACGCGATGTACCATTATTGTGTAATAAAGCAAGAGTTAAGTTATGATGTGCTCGCTGCTCCGGCTTTACACGTATGAATATTACACTCATATTTTACACGTAAATTATGAGTGGATGTTGATTTACGTGGAGGATGTAATCCGCGCCCTCGTCCCAGCGACCGGGCTTTGCGCCTGGCGCCTGCTTCTATCTGTCTACCGATGTTTATATAGTGGCGCTGATTTACATACATTAGTAGTAAGTAGTACGTTGGCTAAACAATGCAAAAAGTAACTCAGACAAAAAGTACGAGTCAGTTTAAAATCTCATAACAAAATTATGTTATAGTCGTAAACTTATTCATCCACGCAGAGGAATCAAAATTGTCAATAATACAACATACCTGAATAAAATGTTACTTACGTAAGGAATTGATAGAATCGAATTGCCAATTTTCGAATTGTCTGACCAAATAATTCGAAATGCTATCTAACATTAGACTACAACTCTCAGCTAGCCTTGATTTTTTTTGAGTAAGTCGGAAATGGAAGCCCTCCCGAACTGCTTCATCCGCGTGCGCTGCCGTAATTGTTAATAACAAGTTAGGTAATACAAAATTGTACAAAAATATTGGCACTTAGTATAACCAAAAAAATGTATGCTGGAGATCAAAAATTTATTTATAAGTATTATTTTCATCCTTACGAAGAAAAGTTACTTCATCATAAAGACAATTTTATGAAGTTAATTTCTGCTCCCTTAAAGCATGCTATTTGAACACATACTTAGTTTAGAAGATAACGAAAAATTAAAATAGTTTGTACTTGCGAGATATGAGAACAATTATTATTAACCTTCATGGCGTATAATCCACACGGGTGCGTTGGCGGTGCGGTGAGGTATTTATCAGTTAATTAACACGGGTGCAGCCGTGCTTCACAACTAGTACAAATATATTATAATAGTATAATAACCTGGACTTTAGTTAAACAAATTAAATTGAAAAACATAAACTACTAACAACACGGCAATAACACATAATTCCTATTAACCTAATTGCATTTAATTCGAAGCGTTAAGTTTTGATGGTGCAAATTAGAATTTTGTAATTAATTATTAGTATAGGATCGCGCGGTTTCGCTTGCATTTTAGCAAATACACAAATACTACTCTTAATAATTTGACTACACATAATAATTATTATTTTATTGTGGGCGTTCTTTTTACAAGAATAAGAGAGAACGATATCGAATATTAAACAATAGTTACAAAACTTGACTTGGCCCTTTCATTGTTAGAATATTGTAATTTACATATTCTTCATCGCTTCTAAGGGTTGATTCATTAAAAATTGCAGCATGTGCAAAGAAATATATTCAATGAAAAGTAGAAAAGGTATATTAAGTTTGTTAAAAATCGTTACATTTTGTTAATCACCAAAATAAAACAAAAAGTTATATTGTGTAAATTATTAGCATCCTCTACAAAATACATCAGAGCTGGAGCTGGAATATAATTCTTTATAGAATATTTTTCTCCCAGAGCCATTCTCCGATCGGTGAACTGATTGCTGACAGGCTAAAGTGCACCATCAGCTAAATTGATAAAATTGAAAATCTCTAAAAACCTTTTATTGAAGGATGGCTTCCTACTTGTATACCTAAAAGTATTATATGAATTCCAATGTATTAAAATTTCTACTTTATACGTAACGTTATAAGATTGATAAATTGACGTGATTGGTTTCTATTGCATTTAACGATTGTTTTTTTGTCCAATAACGTAGCTTCGCTTCCCGGATTTGTTTTGCTTCTAGCGTTTTGTTTCTGAGTATGGAAATTGCATGTTGAGCGTATTCATGTAAATTCTTTTGTATTTGATTGGAATCTCTTGCTTTTTCTCCCTCTCGGAAAAAAAACTAGCGCAGGTGCTTTTGTACATACAGAGAGTGAAGCGAGGTGTATTCAAAACCAAGAATTAATTAATTTACTCTACTGATGAAGTAATGTTCATGAATTGCGTACATTATCATGGGGAGTGTTCCGGACGGATCGGATATCGCGTCAGAATCGTAAATTCCATCCACACCACCTCGACGTCCAGTGTTCCACAACAGTGCGTTTGTTAAAGCACTTCCTGCCTCGCACAACCACTCTGTAGAACCAGCTGTCGCATGAGATCTTTCCGAGCCGTTATGTCCTAGTAACCTTAAAGAAGAGAGCTTATTCTCTAAAAGGTCGGCAACGCATCTGCGAGCCATCGGGTGTTGCGGATGTTTGTGGGCGGCGGTGATCACTTTCCTTCAGGTGCGCCACCTGCCCGTTTGCCCCCTTTTTACCATTTAAAAAAAGACGGTAATAGCTGGAACTACTGAACCTAATCAAAAACTTAGTTAATTGATAGATAGCATCGTCCCGGGAGACAGTTATAGGCTATGTTTTATTGTTATTGATTTTATATATTGTAATTAACGCGTACAAAAGTGCCGCCGGTGTATACTCGTACATCGTCTAACAATACATGATCTTGATAATCAGTTAAAGGATTTCACTAATTTATTATCACATGTTTCATTCTATTTAGAGGCAAATGAATTAGCATGTGTTCTGATTTGATGATATCCAGCCTATAGATCGATATCGAGATCACTTGGTTGGTTTAGTGAAACAATTAGTTTCAACTAAGGTAGACAATTACAGCTATTTTAAGATAAATGCATAGCAGTGAAATTACATTTTATCACTGCTATTTCACATGTGATAAGTGAAAATCACTGTATGTTAAAAGAAAGGTGCACAGTATGGATATTTTTTGCAAGTTAGTCTACAGAGTCTACCTATATAGCGTGCGCCGTCCAAGTGAGTTTTTATTTATATCCTCAACTATTTCTTATGTAAGATATTTTTAACAGCAAATCATATGAAAATAGAAACACATCGAGTTATAAATAGCTGAAAGATAAACAAGATACGCGTAAAGTTTTCACAACCGCATCGTTATTTAACATATAGACAGATTGTGGTTACATGCGAACTTGTAACTTAATTATAATAAAAAAAATACTGACGGTGAAGGAAAACATTGTGGAGAAACTTAAATCCTTGAGAAATGATTTGGAAGTACCGGCTTATAGGATGCTAACTCTTTATATGAGTAGGACTGCAGATTTCAGACATCGCGACACCTAGTTTAGTCATAAAAGACGTGTCTTCACTTGAGAAAGGGAGTTTGCCCAACAGTGAGACATTTTAATATATATTACAAAAAGTATATATAATACAAATACACAGCATAAATAAAACGCAATATACAACTCGGTGTAAAAATGGTTACCCAAGTCTAACATAAATATCGCTGCTCCATTTCCGACTCATCTTAAACTTCAGACCTAATGTGACAGGATAAAAAGTAAGAATTACATTTAAAAATAGTAAAACATTATACTTATATGTATAGGATTGTATACCAAAAATGAAATCTACCGTGTGTACATTAAAATGCTATTCATACGTAAAATCCGGTTTACTGGGTTATTCTTAGCCCGGTGTTCCATTAACAGACCCCTCCCCCCTCCCCCCTCTCTGAACCCGCGACCTACTTGAAGCCTGTCCGGCTTTATCCGACCAATTACCAAAAGTCCACTAGGGGTCGCTTGGTACGGATTAAAATAGAACTCGTTAGAATTAAATGTATGTTTTCTTATATAATTTTCTTACGTAAATGTGAAATTTGAAATATTAGAAAATGACTTAATACATCAAATAAAAATAAATGAAGCATTAGTGGATGAACTGAATTACGTTTGGAAGTTAAGGGTTAAAGACGTGGCTTCGAATAATTCCTTAAACTTTGAATGGAGGAAAAGAGAGTAGCCGTGTTTACCTTCTTTGTTTATGAGTTTGATTCTAATATCGCCAAATAAATGAATGTTCAATAACATTATTAATAAAATTTGACCCCAAAATACTAGACGTGTCACCGGAATCGTATAAAAACTCAATATCAAAACGCATATCTAAAAATTCTTCAATATTATTAATATCTGCCGCGGCCCTAGCACTTTTTCTCGACTAACCTAACCTAAGCCAGCCACATCTTCCGTGAATTGATCATCTAGCTCAGGGATTTGATCAAATCTCAGTTTTTATCATCTCCCTTTAATGACCATTTTTATTAGAAAGATGGTAAAAATAACTGTTGGCAATACATATTATAATTAGGAGATACATATTGGTGACGAACATACACTTTGCCGACAGAAAAAGAGTAACATGAAGAGATATTTATGCAGGCTGGCATAACAGCGGCGACTGCCGGTAGATTTAGATCTGTCAGTGGTCGCCGTTGTTTTATGGTAGTACTGTGCTTACCATCAGGGGCAGTAAAGACAATATGTCGAGTTATTATTTAAAAAAAATGGTTGCCTAAATATAACGCGACATATTTTATAATTCAATTAAACTATATATAATATAATATGGTATAAAATCAGTTACAGTTGAAACTGTAATGTATTTTGAAACCGCCGTATAATAGATCGAGTTTCAAACAACAAAACCACTAAAACAGTTCAAAACTTAGTTCCAAATATATATCAGTAACTTCAAAGTGTGTCCCTCACGGCCCAGACGGCCCACTTGTCCCATTACATGTGACAACGTATAATTGGATTTGAAAATATGAACTGAAACTTGTATCCAAATTCCAAAACGTACCGATATTTTATAATAAAAATCTTGTGTGCGTCTGTTAGTGATTGTGCAAGTTATGTACGACTTCATAGTTTCAGCTATCTTTTATCAATAAAATGGTTTATCATACAATATTATGTGCACGTGAGTTAAATGCAGAGTTAAGAAATTCGATAATACTACGACCTAATTGGAATTACTGCTGTCAATAAATTTCAGCGTTGTTTTAAATTTTACATTTACATCTTGGTTAACATAATGAAAAAACAGGGTAATTAATCTATGATACATTTTTATGAAATATTTCACAAAGAGAAATCAAACTGAAAAAATAAATCCCTGAAATTTACTCTTCATTAGATTCATTTTTCGCCATTTTCTGTGTTTAGCGATGAATTAAATCATAGTTTTTTTTTAACAGAAGATGACGGATTCGGATAAGTCATTATTAGGAATAAAAGACAAATAAATAACACATACATCGATATATTAGTGTTACCAGTATTTAATAGTTTATTATATTAGAAAATGTAACTCAAAATTACCTCTATCAGTGCTCTGTCCATAGTTGTAGAATTACTCCAAAAGTCAATTACATTCCAAATATTATTATGTGATTCCAATGTCTCTATAGATACGCTGTACCTATAATGTATTGAAAATTTGACCGTCAAGTTATTGGCAATCGTGTAATAGTTAAATAATCACTTGCATTGCATCACATCACTCAGAGAAGTTATCACACAGGTACTGGATAAATTGTTAACTTCACAATTTAGAAATACTACTCATGTCATTCTTTTATTTTCCAATAATCGCTTTGATTTAATTGTATGTTTAATTTAGATCATTATAATTATGTTTTGCATTATTTAGATAAGTAAAGCATTTGGTATTCTGTTTTTGTATTGTGTGTGTATTTGTGTGTGTGTGTGAAGTCTGACGCACGACTGAAGTGTACTTCTTAAGCACGATTGGTTTTGAATAATTTGATTGATTGATTGATAGAGTGGTTAATGATTGATCTAAAAGCAATAAGATGTATGTATACACGTACACGGTTTTAAAGTGAAATGTGCGCAAGGTACGTTGCTCTGAAAAACATAACGCGTTTTATTAACGTTTTTTTTTTCAATTTCAGTCTTCATTAAATTTCCATTCGTGATATCTTATATGAAAATCGATTCTTAAGGAGTAAACTCCTAATATACCACGGGGTCACAACTTGAGTATTAACGCGTGTAGTAATCGTACGATAATTGTCAAAGACAGCACTCTCATCACTGCACTCACAAGTGCGGCAAGGCGTGCGGACGGCGGAGGGAGATGCTTCCGCTCTTCACCCAAGGCCTCGACTGCATTCAATTCGCGCGCTTACTATAGACATGTTAGGATCCGATCGGTGGCTCTTCGCTCGAGTCACTAATTACTTGAAAGGCCAAAACAACATTTTCCAGGCCAGCTAATTTCTCAAATATATGACAATATAAAATGAAATCTACATGAATAAATCTGTAGTTATGTATGTACTAGATATTAATCTTGAATATTTGTTTTTTTTAATTGTCTGTCTGTCAGTATGCCCAGATGTAACTCGAAAACAACATGACCGATTTCAATGAAATTCTTATTTATTTGTCTGGCGTGATCACTATTTGATATACGACTCGCAGCTCGCAGCGTGTACAACCCTGCAGTGACCGCAGGCGAACGCACCCTCGGCCTTTTTTGCTGAAAAGCCCTTGACCGCTCTGGTGGTAATTAATCGCGAACGTTTAATGTTCCGGGGTATACATTACTTGAGCTGGAATCAGCGGAATGTAGCGGTAAATGGTAACCGTTTATGCTGACCCCGAGCAGGACCCGAGCGGGACCCGAGGGATCCGCCTGAAACGAACTATAATTAAGGTTACCTTTTATTTTATTTTACCATCCGTGTAATAGTATGTTGATATCGTCGTTGCGCCTTTTTAAATATATACCACTTATTAAATAATGCCACTTATTAAATAAGTACTAAGATAATTTTATTATATTTTTATTTTTACTGTATTAAAGTTACGAGTACATCTATTTCTTTGACCTAACAAAACAAAACGACTCCAACAATTGTATCCCGCCTGTAACATGATGAAGTTAGCCACCAATTAAAGTAACATGAATTCATAACACAGACTTTTTTGGTGTACAATCTTCTAATTAATACAACTTTTAATTCGTTTAATATAATAATCTAATAACAGATTACAATCTTTAAAATGGTAATCAAATCAATAATATAGCCTAGACCCGCCTCAGCTTCGCACGGATACAATTTAAAAAGTGGTATAATTTATGTTTAAAAGCTTGATTTAAAGTTTATCGCTTTAATATTGGCAGTTCATAACTTCAAAACTGCCTCTTTTATCTAGTGGTCCTAAACGCGACTGTTATGCTCAAGGTCCCAGGTTCGATTCCCAGGTCGAGCAAAGTGTTATTGGGGGTTTATCTATGTAATTCTCAGTAGTAGCTCAGAGTTTGGCTTTGTGCCCGATTAATGGCAATAGGCTCGCCCCCTGTTACATGGAACTTAAAAACATACTCGGCGAACTGTGGGTGTACACCTCTACCTAACAGGCGTGATGGTATGTTATTAAACTTCATAGGTACGAATATAGCGCTTAGCTCGCGATACGCAATTCACCATAGGTGCGGAGTGCCGGCCAACTGACTGTGATCGTTTTGCTGAGAGAGATTTCTTTGGTCTCGCGTAACTTTGAATTGGCGATATTTTCTACGGTATTCGTTTAAATGGAAAACTGTATGGGGCAATTCTATTCTACATTAAATACGCAAATTAACTAACAAATTCATCTGGATAAAGATTAATACTGAATTCGAGAAAATAGTTTCGCAAATAACGTAATATTTTTAGTTATTACGTTGAAGATAAAAATGGTTACATATAGTAAAAAATAGACACGGGTAACTCAGCAATTGATTTAACTCAAATTAGCGCCATGGTGCAGCAAAATGGTACGCGAGATTAGCCAGTTCGAGAAATTAATGAGTCGGCTGACCGGCGCGGCTCGGCACTACGCCATGCCGTAGCCGGCTCATTGCGCATTTAGCGGAGGTGAGGAACAGAGAGTAAAGTTCCTCATCCGCCATAGAAAAGGGAGGATCCTCCGACCAGATGGGTGCTATGACTGGCGGGCGGCTGCCCAACGATAGATGTCGCTATGTAGATGTCGCTACATGCTTGAAGTGCGCTATGTGCCAACACATTTGAAATAAACACCTCCGGCGCAATAAACTGGGTTGGCGCAATTGCGTGGCACGCGCAGTGTTATCCATATCTGGTGGAAACCGCATTAAAATCCATTGCGTAGTTTAAAAGATCTAAGCGTACAGATGCGTATTGCTACAGCATTGATGCTCTTTACATGCAATTGCCTTTAGTTCTCTACCGACTTGATACCGGCGTGAGCAAGAAGAAACTTTTATCCTTTTTTGACAACGGAGTTTCCGCCTTACGCTGTGATTTCCTATCTTTTTTGTTTCAGCATGCTGATAACAGAATTTTTAACGTGTTCAAATTACTTATAGTGAGAGTATAACGTATCTATTTGTAAATAATGGTTGCCATACAACTCTCTGCCAGAAAGAAATGTACCCAGAAGGTTGGCCGCATTGCTCTTTGTATAGTAATGCTGGCCAGCCTTCTGATCGCGAGAGGTCCTAACTGACTTTTTTAAATTGTGTAATGATAATTTAATAGAGTATAAATAACCGTTTATTTTAATCAAATTAAATGGCCGAATATCGCCTCTCCACCCTACACAGAAGATCGCAGCCAAATAACCTTGTGTTGTTTTCCTGCGGTGAGTAGGGTGATACCTATTACAAGCATCCAAGAGCTACGGTAGCCGCTTATCACCAGGCGGACCGTATGCTTGTCTGCCTCCTTAGTTGTATGAAAAAAGTCAATAATATGAATGTCCAATATTAGCTAACTGCATGATGTAACATTTACGTCACAGGTTGCGCGCGCGCAATTCTCAATATCACCTACTCACGGAAACCTTTAATACATAAATCGAATATAGAAATTAGTTATAGTAAGAAGTATTCCTATGTTACGGAGACAAATATACGTTTTTACCCGACTGCGAAAAAGGGGGGTTATGTTTTTCGAACGTATGTATGTCTATTTCTTTGGCACGCTCTAGCCTACGCGTATTGATGGATTGTTGCATACGAAGTAAGGTTAGATTGGTCTCAATTGTGGGAGTGACATAGGCTATATCATATATAACATATAGTACTTCTGGGTAATCAACTAAAAAAATAAAAATATTTATTTATTCAAGTGTTTTAGTTGCAGTCGAGTTTTTGTTTCCTAATAACGTAGCTTGTTAGTTCTTTATGGGTTTACCGTTTGAGCACAATATCAGCTGATGTTAAATAACGATGAATTTATAATGGTAATTTATGTTTTGGATTGATACAGATACAGATACAGGTAGGAGGTATATATTCATACACCCTTTATAACTGGAAACACAACAATACAACTTTCTACTATTAGAGAGTAAAAACAATGCAGATAGAAATCTGAAATAGAAAATCCGAAAAAGAAGAGACATAATATATCTAGAAAGCACAAACAGAAACAGTGTTGTTGAAAGTTATTTGTGGCGTGGGTGGAGCATTGCGAACCATTAAATTACATGTTTTCATCTCGACCCGACCCGACCCGACGCGCGACCGGTGCATAGAGCGCGGGCTCGCTGCTAAATGCACAGACAATAGAGTGCAGCTGCTTTATGTGACATAGTGTAAAGGATGTGAAGGAAAGCTGACTCATCTGCGCGTGTCTTATACTTCCAAAATGCAAGCGAGGACACAGTATAGCCAGCCATAACCAAAACACATACAATCAGTCGCAACAACAATACACGTGTTGATTAATACTTTTTACAAATCCAATCAAACCAGTGCATGCGTGTGAATGTACTGGAAAACAAAAAAAAACTGCTGATGATACTTGGTAAGCAAAACTCTGACGTAATTGGATTATATCTCCGTTCTATATATATTCTTCCGAGATCGTCAAAAGGCTATTCGCGTCAATGATGGTTAATCAGACTGGTATGCTCTAGGAGTTGGTGTTCCCCAAGGTTCCATTCTATATCCATTACGGTTTTCCATTTTTATAAATACACTTACGCCTATTTTACAATCCCACTACCATATCTATGCTGAGGACTTGCTGCTATTGTATCTGCATTGCGAGATAAAGAATCTACCATCTATAATCAATAATTTAAACAAGAGCAAAAAAAAGGAAAGGAAAATCAGAAAAGGACAAAAGTTTCTTCCCACTTACGCCGGTATCAAGTAGAAAGTGAACTGAGGGTAATTGCCCCTCATTTACAATGGCATGTAAAGAGCGTCAATGCCGTATATACTAATAAAATATCATTGGTTTTAAAAGAAAAAAAAATTATGCAAAGAATTATTCCGTGGTTAGAGTGAACCATCTCGTTTATCAGATCTATGTATATACAATGTTACGACTCGACCGGCAACACTGAAATACTTTCATGAATACTTTTTTAATGAACATTCTGTACTTATGTAATTGGAGACGTGGATTTTACTAGCTTCTCTAGAATTACTTTTTTATTTATTTTATTTCAACATAATCACACTTAATGCTAAATGATGTGTAGAAGAACTATTGAAAAGGGAGGATCCTCCGACCAGACGGGTGTTATGTCTGGCGGGCAGCTGCCCAACGGTTGTAGTTGGGTTCTTGTATATATACTCAATTGAAGAGTTAATTTCTATAGCGCGATGTAGGATTCGTCGTATGTGGCTCGATAGATGTCGCTATGTGTCGCTATGTAGATGTCGCTACAGATGTTTTCCTCGCTTAGTAGGATTTGTTTCTTATTAAAAATACCAGAATATACACACATAGTCACTCGATCACAATAAGTACATCTCATTGGTCGTAATGATATACGACTATATAAGCCTATAAAGCCCCTATTTGGAACAATAATTATATACATAGCTTACATAACGTTTGGCGACAGATTTTCAACCTAGTGATAGCTAGGCAAAAGAATACTACAAAATACCATAATTAAATAATGTTTTCATTACCTTAAGAAACCTTTTATAAATCAATTTTAGTCTTAATTATTGCAGAGCATGTTAGTGACGCGAAATCACAAGATTGTACCCATCCAAAAAGTCAAATACGTATATGTTACACTCGAGTGAGTATATACAATGTATTAGTGTATAAATGCGTATACATGTACAGAAGCCACTATACTACGCGTCGTTAGTCTGACGCAAGCGCAATACGTCACTACCATGTCAAGGTTATCGGTGACGCCAAGTTCACGCGAACTCATAAGTTTTTCCCCTACTAAAAAAGTTTTCACTTCAAAAATTAGTCTGTATAAAGTTTGAACCCGGGTCAACATTACTTGTATCTGCAATATGTAACTGCACGGCGGGTAGTGATGCTGAAAAATCATTTGGTGTAGCGCTTCCTGCATAAACCTTGGTAAATGAACACTGTGGCATATCCATACACCAAATAGATAACAGCTCCAAGAGGCCTTAAAAACAAAATTTATTACTGAGTTGTAATAGCTATAACCAGAACACGCATGTGACTGCCATCCTCCAGTAACCAGAGAGATATTGCAAGAGTAAAATGTTAATAACCCAGTCCAAACATTAGAACAAACTTATCTACATTAAATTGCAAGTGTTTTCGTTTTACATTAAAAGTCCCATTTTAGATTTTGCATACGCGTAGCTGTTTAACCAAATGTAAATACCTCTTATTTAATGTTACATAATGTTTTCCTTAATTCCGGGACCAGTCCGTTTTCGTTAACGATATTTGCGAAGGCGCCGCGGGCGCCGCCCGCTTCACGGTTGGGTACGAAATGTTTGTCTTGACAAACATTTTCTTGCAAAAAACAAATGACGGCCGGACCCCGAACGCGGCTTCAAAGCGTGGTGTAAGCTGATTACACGTTTCTCTTTAATTGCTCACCATTTCGTGTCTTCTGTGAAAGGCATTTGCTGCCGTCATTATTTTAGAATATTAAATTAGTGGTGTGGTTCTCTTTGTTAGCTTCTCAGCTATGGTATAAATGGATAAACTCTACCAGAAATAGGGAATTTTGGGAGATAAGAACTTTGCAGAAGTAGCTAAAGCAATTATATATTTTTTTACACATTTACTCAAAAAATGCATTTACGAAGTTTGTATACATTGCTCAAAAGTTAAGAATTACGGACGATACAACGAAGCGTGCGGTAAAATAGGTACTTAATTGGTCTCGGTCTTATATTCGTCTGCTCGTTTGTAAAATCCAAACTTACCGCACTGGTATCATAAATAAGTTTGTATATAAACTTGAATAAATATACAACTCCAGTTAAATAATTCAATTCATAAGTGACGCATTGCCATAATGTATTTAATGTGTTTTTGTTTATATTTCTTTGATAATCTATGTTGTTACAAGGTAATTCCGTAGTACACGCAGATATATCTCTCAATAATTATACCATTTATAAAACTTTGTGAGCAGTTTTTATTATGTAAGAATTAACAGAATTAATGATGCCTCCGTGCCTTTGGGTACTAATACAAAAAGCTTCAATGGAATATTTAAGATTGTGTTAAACTGACTAAATTTATATGTAATTTACAAATATTATAAGAGCAATAATTCTTATCAAAAAATGTTTCTCGTATTTAAAATTGCACTCTTATTTAATTGTTATCAATGAAGTGATCCGTATAATAAAAGATATTTTTGAGGGTACCGTAGCTTTGAAAATATAGGAACCGCTGATGTGGATAATATTGTTGAAGGATTCTCGATACTTTGACGTCCGTCGCCACGGCCTTTGCGCTGTATTATACTTTAAACACTGCTGATATTTTTTCGATGTAATATAGAAGTAAAGAAAAAAACAAGACGATATAGAGAATTCCCAGATGTCAATATATTTGTTATGAAACTGCTTGCTTTGTTTGAGAAAATGGGATGCGCCATTACAACTTATCTTTAGACTTCGTTTTATTTCTTCATACTTTTATAATAAAATGTCTAAATACACACACATTTTTCGTTTTGTTTTGTCCATTTTTAGAACATTCCATGAGTCGAGTCGCGTCTTTTAATGTTGCGGACGAGGAAACAGGAATGCGTGCAGGGTTGTCACTTTTAATAAACTCTTCAATTAAATGTATTATTTTATTTGTATTCACACTATTCAAAGGTTTGTTAAAGTAGTCAATAATATGTTCTCCACCAATCCTTTGCGATTCAGGTCTGCTACAATATGTGTGGTTACAAAGTTTATATTTTTTCGATTCTAGTATTTTTGATGATGATTTAGGGTGTCCGTACGTAACTGAATTAGTTCCGCATGTATACGCAGGGGCTTGCTTCAGTACAAATTTTTATTTAGTTTACATTTTGTTACCTGTTTACTTTAAAATAATATTTAAAATTTGGCCGCGGCTTTGTAGTGACTGTCGATTGTCAATTGGCTGTTAACGGTTTTCTAATTTTTCGCTTTATAATGAACGTACTATTTGTATTATTTAAGGCACTTTGTCGAGTTTGTTTAAAAATAAAAATATAATACTCCGTGGCAGCCCTACTCAGAGCGACATCAAAGCTTTATTCTTTTAACAATGCTTTGAGTTTATAAGGTTTTTGTCCTACAATTATATATTCTACACTTTTTGCTTCCGCTGCAATATTGTTTCATTTCTTCCAACTTCCACTATGGTTGTACTCTTCAATGCTGGTAAGATATATGGAAGTTAACAGATCAATTGCTGACTCATCAGATGGTGTTTAAATGGTGTGACAATCTTCCTCCTGATGGTAAGTGATGATGCAGTAAAGCATAAAAAAGGAGTTTAGGTTTCAAGTACGGCTGTCAGAACATAATGACATTGCTGAATGGTATAACTTGAGATTGGTAAGTATCTAGGCGAGCCATAGTAAATGTATCCATTCAGCAACACTTTTACAATATTTTTATTAGTAGAGAATTCCGATGCATAACAACACTGACACTGGCAAGTGCTTTTTGCGGCGACAAAACAAGAAGAAAAACGAGAAGACGTTTTAGTTATAACAAAGTAGATGTAATTTGCATAACAAGGTCTACATTTATTTTGATGTGTACACACGTTCTATTATAATCACGTTTAATAATCAACAAAATATACGAAATTCAAACTTAATGTCTAAACAACGTGATTCAGTTAATACAAAGCGATCTTGAAGTGTAATAATAATTTAAACAGTTTTCCCTTCATAATGCGTAAGGCAATTAAGCTTCCCAACATTAAACCCGCTGCGAACGACGCGACGAGGCGGCTACATTGAAAATTATTTGAAACTCGGGAGTTAATATGAGATAAGTTTTTCGAAACCATGGTTACTGCTGCCTAGCTCTACGGTTGACGATTATATCTATACAATTAATAAAATTGAAGTGTCTGCTTCTAATGCCAAAATAACAGCTTTTTACTAAATGCATATCAAAGTAACAACAAACAGTAAAGTAATAACAGAAAAACAACTTTTTTAAATTTTTGTGTGCCTGTCTGTTTGTTCCGGGTAATCTCCGAAACGGTTAGACCGATTTGGACGGGACTTTCAATGGCAGACAACTGATATTATAAGGAGTAACTTTTATTTAAAAAAAAGAATTAGGGTTCCACGCAAATAAAAAAAACTAGTCATGGTAATATATCAAATTAATGTAAAAAAGACCTACAAAAAATCACAGAGAGTATACGTATATCTTCTAAGGATCACCCACAATAACCTATTTTATTTTTAAAATAACCGAGAATGGGTGATTACCGCGTATACTTGATCGATGGCATTCTGCATTCATTAGTCCATGCGAGTGCAGACGCGGGCATAGCTAGTTCTAAATAAAATCTATACTAATATAATAAAGCGAAAAAGTTTTTTGGTTTGTTTGATTATTTAAACACGCTAATCTCTGCAACTACAAATCAAATTCGAAAAATTATTTTTATATATGTAAGCCAGACTCGAGGAGTAGTATAGGCTATTTAAGGTTAGAATACAACTCTCATGAAGCCATCAATATTGATTTTTATTTCGTAAGTCGGAAGTCGAAGCCCTCCCGAACTGCTTCAACCGCGAGCGATAGCGTAATCATTAATGATACGAAAATACAATGTTCTACAGTAATATTGATCCTTAGTATATCTAAAAAAAGCTACATAAGCTACAATAACGAATTTTGTGACAAAGATTTGTTGAAAAATAAAAAGTTATTTATAAGCATTATTATTAAACATGGCGTATTAATTTTTTTTAATGAAAAAAAGGGGTCAAACGGGCAGGTGGCGCTCCTGATAGAAAGTCATCACCGCTGCCCATAAACATCCGCAACACCAAAGGGCTCGCCTTGCCGGCCTTTTAGGGAAGAATAAGCTCTCTTCTTGAAGGTCACCAGATCACAACTACTCGGAAAGACCTCAGGCGACAGCTGGTTCCACAGAGTGGTTGTGCGAGGCAGAGAGTGATTTAAGAAATGCACTGTTGTGTAACGCTGGACATCGAGGTGGTATGGATGGAATTTACGATTCTGTCGCAATGTGCGATGGTGAAATTCAGCAGCCGGGATCAATCCAAACAATTCATCGGAACACTCCCCATGATAAATGCGGTAGAAGATGCAGAGTGAACCAATATCTCTACGCAGAGCCAATGGATCAAGCCGATCGGAAAGAGCTTGACCGTCAATAACTCGAGCCGCCCTACGCTGAATGCGGTCAAAAGGAAGAAGCTGGTACTGGGGGGCTCTCGACCATAGATGAGAACAATATTCCATGTGGGGTCGAATTTGCGCCTTATAAATATTTAGGCGATGAGTCGACGTGAAGTACCGTCTCGTCTTACTGAGCACACCGAGCTTCTTTGAGGCCAATTTGGCCTTACTTTCCAATTGACTGCGGAACTGGACGTCACTCGAAATGACGACGCCAAGAATTCCGATACTGGATGTGGCAGACTGGGAAGTGTTCTCAAAACGAGGAGTTGCGACTAATGGTGACTTTTTAGCGGTTAACGCGCAGACTTGAGTCTTTTTAGGGTTGAACTGGACTAAGTGTAGTCAACACCAGTCCGAGACTTTAGTTAATAAAGACTTGACTTCAGACACAAGTTTGTTCCGGCTCTCATCGATGTATTCCCGAGGGATATTTGCACAGCCAGTGTACAAGACATCCACAGTGCTATCGTCAGTATAGCAATGAATGCAATAATCCTTACAAACCAAAGTTACTTCATCATAAAACAATTTTATGAAACTAAATTTTGCTCTTTAGAGTATGCTCTATGATGAACATATAGTTTAAGAGTTAATGAAAAATTATAATAATTTGTACTTACGGAAAAAACAATTATGATAGACTATACGGGAGCGTTGGCGGCGCGGTGTTTGTTGGATAAAATGAATACGGATGAAACCGTGGGGCACAGCTAGTTATAGAAATATATACGTTGAAAAACATTATTTTTAGTGGAGCATCACGCAGTGTTGATTGCGCTTTCTAGACAATAGCCTGTGATCTCGAAGCAACACAATTAAACATATAGGTAGTCAAGTTTGCGGGAGCGATGTATTTATTAAAAAAAAAACTAATACAAAAGAACTTTTACTTGATTAATTTCAAATTCAATGAAATATAATTATGACTAATTAATTACATGAGCGGACGGACACACACAGATCGAGATGCCCAGCACGACTGCCTTACTTAATAAAACTTAACCACTGTTCCCATGAGTTACAAGCGTTACCGGGAATCAGAATGCTTACACGGCATTTACGTGGGAACGTGTTGTTATGGTTTGTTCCGGTGACCGCATAACTAGGTACTTTATTGTATTGTATGACTTCACAAAATGGTATTAAATAGTAAGTTAAAAACAAAATAAACCGTTAAAAGAAAAAAAATGTAGTAAGGATGTTGTAATTTTAGTGATCGTTTCTTTAGCTATCAGCCTATTACCCTCAAGTTAAATCTATTCCCGAGTGTCACTCGGTGTGCTTTGTCAGCAGACATTAAGATCCAGTAGTAGTAGTAGTAAGGCAAAGTGTCAGCACTGTGCCTGATGGACAATCCAAAAAGAATGACGACCATCTAGAGGTACATCTTCTCCGAATACCGCTGTCATTCCAGCCTGTATTAATATTTATATGTAGCACTTGAAGGGTGCATTCTATACTTAGCGTGTTATCGACTTCAAATACAATGACGTCAACATTTTACTTAAGTCACTACTTACTACTAAGTTACAATTCCAAACTTGTTAAAACGCTAAGTAAACTAATGTCATGAAATAGCTCCCCGTGATTCCAAACGCCTACAAAATTGTTAGTCATATGTATAAACATAAAATTAATTGGTGCAGATCCTTTCTGGAGGTTGGCAACACAAACTAGCCCCAGATGACCTCACACTGCGTCCCAAATCCCGACAGTCGCTAATCCCGTCTTAGTGCGCTAACGACATTGGGGGAACGTTTTACAACACATTGGTGTTGCAAGCTTTAGCCCAGTCCCCGTTGTGCGGCAATCTATTCGCTTTTACGACGTCGACGATTGTGGTTCCCTTTTTATGTAAAGTTTTAACAATCCCTGCACACGGGTTCGTTCTATTAATGAAATAATAAAATAAACTTCTGTTTTATTGGAGACATTGTAGTTTTAGCAACTTGCACTTTTATATACAAGTACAGTGTAAACTCTTTATAACGAAACTCAAGAGACTGAGCATTTTTTGTCGTTATAGAGAGTTATCGTTATATGGAGTGGAGTTTCAATATGTGGGTTTTAACGCAAACCAACCAAGTTGGGCTCACTTCAACTTTATAGGGAGTTTATCGTTATAAAGGATAACGTTATAAAGAGTTTACACTGTATTTCAAATATAGCAATATACCTACAGATAGAAAAATTGACCTAACTGACGTTCGAAATTTTGTTGCCAGGTTCCTCTGTTACTGCTTAGCTTGAAAATGTATGTTCCGCCAGCAGTAGGTATTATTATTCTAAATAAGCCTGTATTAATAATCGTGGTTATCCAAAATCAAAATAAAAAAATACTTTAATTCAATATAGACCGTAAGGAGACACTTATGAACTTTAAAATAGTACCACCGGTTCGGACAAACATTGAGAAGAATCACCAGGAAACTTGATCAGGATTTTTTTTATTTCAATTTATTTTCAATTGTTTCGAAAACATACACAGTTAATTTATATTAATCATTATTTAGTGGATGCACAGAGAGGGAGGCACTTCCAGAAATCAATAGCATTTACATAATGATCTACCTTATATTATAACGTTTGGACAGTAAAACCGGCTTGAAATGGTCCTTGAACTTGTTGTCCGGTAAATCAGTAATGTGCTTCAGGATCTCATTGTAGAACTTAACACTATTACCTATAAAGCTTTTATGAGTTTTATTAAATCTAAAACACGGTTAAAGTAATGTATGTATGTGTATTTCTAGTATTAAAATTGTGTTAGTCTGAGTAAAAATCGAACTTGTCAAAGTTTTTACTAATGTAAATTAAGTTATCAAGGATGCATTATGAGGGTAAAGTTAAATGTTAAATTCCTGGAACTTTATTTTGTCTAAACCATATATCGTAAACATCGTGATGAAACCATACAGCATGGTGGTAGGGCTTTTTCTAACGCCTGCCTGGCTAGCTACTACCTTCAAATGCAAAATTTGCCGCGAAACACAAATAAATGTATTCCGGCAGCTGCGCCTGAGAGCCAATCTTCCACTAGGCTTTGCGAGCTATCATCTTGGGCCACATCATCACTTAAGGTTAGGTCAAATTGTAGCCAAAAGCCACAAAAAAATATGAAATAGTTTAACAGTGCACTTTTTATTTCCAAAATAGTGATGCCACCAATCGGAACTAATCGAAGAAACGTATACCTAATGATAAGTTTAAAAAAAATTATCCTTCCAAATGTGAAGGCCGAATAAGGGAGACAAAACACGTCTCTCGTAGCCTAACCGAAGTGTTATTTTTTAGTGTTGAATAATAGTTCCTAAATTATCAGGTATGTTGAATAATACAAAATAGTCCAATGAATAATCATAAGCCCTAAATTCCCAAAATCATTCGATACAAATAATAATTATAACTTAAAATATAACGTAGTACAGAAGTATAAAAATAAATGTGGCAACATTAGTTTCAAGTTTGACATTAGTGATTGTCAATATACTCTGTGGTACTTAAAAAAAAACCTTATAAACCATTTGACGATCACGACTTCATTAATACTTAATTCATTATGAAAATATAAGTCTTAGTTTTTTTTTTTCCAATATTGCAACAGATCAAAATCACTGTCAAAAGTTAGTAATAAATCTCAATAATACTAATTGAATAACGCCTTGACCGGCATATGTCGACAGTTCCCCGCATGTTGCGGTGGATTGCGGAGTGGCGGTAATTAATCCCCATTGTAGGGCAATTTATTAGCCTTACAACACTGCAGGGTGAGTTACACGGGCTTTACGACTTTTTTGACTCAATAACTCTAAATTATTAAGGTTGCCTTATGTCTTTGGTGATATATTATGATCATATCCAATTACTCATTGATCACTGAAACTGCCTACCGGTTCAAATTAGATGTGTGATTTTTATTCAAGTATGTATTTTAGATAGTTTTTAATCATAAATGGGGAACCCTATAGAGAAATAATAGTTACCTTACTGAATTATATAATTACCATGGAATAATCAGCCTTTAAACCTATTTGTTTTACATTATTTTGGCGCTTATAGTGTATGGTCCACAGTGAGTTTACATGGAATTAAATTTATTAAAAAAAAAAAAATATCCTCGTTTTTTTCTGATTAGATTTTTAATTAATACGCTACAAAATATCACAATCCAGCACGGTAAATATTTGTAATTATTTTTAAAGTCTATAGTTGTATAGTAATACTAGATAACAGATAACAGAAAGGCGACTCCGGCAGAACTAGAATGTAGTTACTTGCCTACGCTCGATTTTAAAGCTAGGAATGGCATTTACTAGTGATAAATAAATTGTAAATATATCCTAATTTTTGTTATAGGTATTGCTAGGTACGTCTTCACTGTTAACAAATCTCAACTTATAAATTAAGTACTTGCAACACTGGAGAAATCATTTAGATTTTTACATTTCTGTGTAATATAGTATTTATTCGTCCAAATATACACTTTTTTAAATTTACACATTATTTAATTTATTGTCAATTTGGAATCTAGTTTGACTAACAAAACTATAGTTATGTATATCGCTGAAGCACAAACAATCGCGACTGGCATACACTTGACATAACTTGAGGTACTCGTACGTACGCTTTTCGCAACGACCCTGATCCACGGAGAAGTAAGCATGAATTTCAAGGAATCTGGCAAATACGAGAGAGTTGAGAATAATCTTATACTACAGGGTCGATCGATAGTTTGTCGCATGAATTTAACACTGGTAAAACCGCGGAGCACATCTAGTTTTAAAATATAATTTTTTTTGTATTTTAGTGTTTAGATAAAATTTTACCAACGGTGAACATCACGCAAAATAGGCGCATATAGACGTCGAGTTGCGGAAAATAAGCCCGTAAACTTGTGTATCAAATTTGAAATGCAAAAATAGAATAATACGCTACAATTATCTTAGATAAGGAAGCGGTTATCGAATGCAGGTTGGAGCACAGTCCAGTTAATAAGAACATACAAACAGGCCAGTACGTGACGTCAGTCGATCAAGTACCAAATGGAGACGATCAAATTTTGGAAAAAATAAGCTATTTATAAAAAGCAATCCAATCGGATCGCGCAACGCTCGGATCCAATTTGCGATAATGTATTTGAAACCTTTTGAATTTTTTATAACGCCGAAGTTTTTGTGGCTGAGAGAATCCCTGTGGCGCCCTCTGTCATTGAACGTTTATTATAACTGATTTGTCTCGAGACATTCAATTTGTTTGAAGTTATTAACATGTATATTATTTCTTAAGTTATATTTTCTGAGGTTTGCCTTATTATCTTTATAAATTATTCGTCAAACAGAAAGATTCAAACATCATTTTAAAGCTAAACGTAGACAAACAGTTTAAAATCAATGTTTTCGTTTATAGAAAATGTTCATGTTCATGTAATGTTCACATCTGTTAGTTAAATTGTTACATTGTATACGGGTCAGCTCTATCGAGTCAGGTGTAGTACGTAGGTAATTCAGTAGGTTTATAAGTATGATCCTAGGTTGTATTTATAAAAATGCCATTAGTTTTGATTTATGAATCAATGGCAGAGTGAAGTGTTTTGAGTTAACCCAAATATAGTTAACAAATATTTCAGTTTGTAACTGATGAAGAGTTCAAAATATTACAAAATAATCACTGTTCGTTATTTCTTTTTTATACTATAAAGTAAATACAATCTAAAATACACAAACTGTATTATTTCTACTAAAACATACACAAACCACGAACATAGACATATATTTTATGTCGTTTGAACAGATTTATATGTACCTATTATTTTCATTTCTTGGCAAATCCGTGTCTTCCATTGAATCGGGGAAAAGAAACCGTCTGCTGGTAGTGCGATATACCTAAAGGCAAATATTATTATTATAAACCTTATCAAAATATAAATTAAGTAGTAATGGGCAACGTTTCTAAAATTCCGTAATTTAAAAAATATAAATCCATATTCCAAGATAGTTTTTAACGGGAAAGAAAACCAACTTTAACGGTTTTTAGAAGTTCCTTTGCTCATCTTCGAAGTCGAAAGTCCAATGTCAATTTAATTAAAACGGGACCACCCTTGAGGTATCCCCTTTCCAACAAAAACATAATCATCTAAATGGGTTCACAAACCTTTGTTTAACTTGTATAAGTTTTGGCTGAACATCCATCAAAAAAAACATTTGAATTGAGAACATCTACCTTTTTTCACGTTGGTTAAAAAAATATATTGTCGTGAATAGGAAAACTATGAATCCAGGGCAATGCGGAGTCGCAACTGTTTTTGTGCTAGAGATTTGGGGCATATTGAATCTCGCTAGATTATTAATCACATCGGGCCACTCGTTAGTCTGGCGCTCGCGTTAAACAAACCTCATAACCACAAAATCGCGTACCACAATTCTACACTAAGCCTTAATGCATGCTTGTCATTATTTAGGTATATGTTTTAGGATTTCGTTCTCAGAAAATAAATCTTATTGCGAAGTCAATGCTCTCCGTCCTACCTTTAAAGGGATGAACCTTTTGAACTGTAATAGGTAGCCGATTAAAACAATCACAAAGTACGTGATAATAGTTATATTATTATATTGTAATTTAAAGAGGGTTTCCGTACAGAAAAGGACGTTAGTAAACTTATTTCGACGTTTGCTATTTGATTTTCTTTATTGTAAAAACGGTGACCACACTTGGTGCCAAAAACCAGCCATGTGCGAGTAAACCTCGTTTTAAGGATCCCGTACTGGAAAGACAACAGATTTTTTTGGTAAATACATAACACAAATATTATGTATTGTATAGTGGTACGGAACCTTTGGTGTGTGAGTTCGATTCAAGCTTGAACCATTTTAACTCACGATTTTTATGACTTCCTCAACGTACCGTTATAATATGCTTGAAATAACAATATAACATAACATACCATCACGCCTGTATTCCCCGAAAAGTTAGGCAGAGGTGTACTAATGTACACCCACAATTCGCCGACTATGTTTTAAGTCCCATGTAATAGGGGGCTAGCCTATTGCCATTAATCGGGCACGAAACCAAACTCTGAGCTGCTACTGAGAATTTCATAGGAAAAACCCAATAACACTTTGCTCGACCTGGGATTCGAACCCAAGGCCTCGCTCATAGCAGTCGCGCTAACGACCACTAGGCTAACGAGGCAGTATACATAATTTTTAAGTAACTTACCTGGGGATCACTAGAAGAAGCCTTATCACCCCACACAAAGTCCTAGCCACAATATTTCCCATTAGCGAAATGCTCAAACTTATAAGCCCTATGTGAGATTTATTGTGACTTTTTACTGGATAATGGACTTTCCTAGAGGACAGGCACTTAATCTCTACGCCTGGCCGTAACGTATTCGCGAAATACGGGCGTCGAAAAATCCACAGATCCGTATTTTTCCAACAAACTTTTTATTTAAAAACGAAACGTATAATTTCAATACTGATGTATTTTTTCAACATTACTGATTTCAAATGACTAAATATACACGAATACAGAAATAACGCTCTTTGTTACATATTAGATTAATATTCCACAAGTCTTTTTATTTATTTAAATAAATGGATGGCCAGTGGCGAATACACTATGATACAAATATAATTAAAAAGTCAAAACATTCAACAGTGTACTAAGCCTTTGAAGGCCACAACCGCATATCTTATATTATGACCTCAACACAATAACCGAGTAAAAAAAAGAAATGATAGCAATGGAGATGAGAAAATGACAAAAAAGTAATAATATTAAAATGTCTATCAGAATACACAGATAATAGAATCAGTCAACAATACATCTTATCATCTTTATATTAATACGTGAATCACAAACTTTGCACACCTTTTTAAGTGTATTGCGTGCACGGAAAACTGAGATTTGACATGGTTAAAATTTATATGGAGAAGGAGTGCAAACAGCTTAAATTTATTTATAATATCTGTTACTAATATATTAAACTAAGTAAATTAATACTGCAAATCCTAATTTGACCAGTGCCATTGAACTTAGACCCCCAAAATATTGACATTGTCAGTCAATGAAGTGATGGTAGTCTATAATTAAAAAGTCGCTGGTCGAATTTCGATCATTGGGCGACCGCTAGTTATATTAAATGAACAATTCTTATATATATATATATATAAGAAACTTTGAATTTAGATGTTTTTTTTTTTCTAGATAGATGTCTTTTTTTTTAGTTACAGAGCAAAGCTCGGTTGTCCAGATTTTATAATATAAAATGAAACACTATAATATAATAAAATAAAACAAATTAAAATTGTGTGGTGCTTTACTCTCAGGGGTGTGAATCGGAATAAAAAAGAAACACAAAATAATTGTGATTGAGTATTTAATAATTCCGTGACGACCACGCTGCCAAGTGCCGTACGTGCATGAGAATCCGTGTGTATGCACCATGCACCATGCACCGATGTCGCAAATTCTTATAATTGGCAAATAATAAATTTAAAGTTGGTCTCCCAAGAACTTCATAAAATTCTTATGTAATACTTGCAATGAGTCTGAAAACAAATCGGCTGAGTTACCGAGGAGGTTATACGAGCTTGACCGTAAAGACCAGAGACTTCACTTGGAGTTGTTGGTGATTACGTTTTACCTGGGACAAACTTTGCAATTAGGTAGCTCCAATTCCGAGAAAGAGATCTATCGTAAATCGAGTTCGGCTGGGCAGCTACGTGTAACATCTTCTCGTTCAAGATACCGCAGTGTCTCAAGACGAAAGTCCAGTATGTATTGCCAGTGAAACGTATTCGCTAATTGTGGATTTGTTAAGAAAACGCAAGGTCATTCAAAGGGCTATGGAGAGGGCTATGCTTGGAGTTTCGCCGCGTTATGGAATCAGGAATGAAGAGAACCAAACTCATCGATATAGCCCTAGTAGTGGGCGGCCCTAGCAGATGCAGTGTCAGCACAGGACCGGTCATTGTGCTGATCTTCTGGGGAGGCCGATGTCCAATAGTGGACGTCTTTCGGTTGAAGAGATGAAGATGAACAAAATGGTGGCTCTCTCCTTAGAACTTTCTAGAGAGTTTTTATCGAATCTTTGAATTCATGTTGTTATTTCAATACACATTGCTTGTGCAACAACCAAGCTATATTAAGGAAAATGCTGCAAATATTACGTATAACATTGTGAAATAACGAATGCATTAATAAATATCAAATAAATTTTAAATGATACCCGGTGTTGCCATATAAAAAAATTAAATGTGACTAGTAATATTTATTGTTGCTACATAAATTTAACTAGGTAGTTTATTTTGTTCACAATTTGTCTACCAAATTCAGATAAATAATTTGTAATTATGGTTATATTTATCTACAATAATTAATAGACAAATCTACAAAGAAAGCTGGCGTCGGTGACGTCATCCTCGCCTAGGCGAGCGGCTACAAATGAAGCGTAGTGATTAATGATCGGGAATTCAATTTCCCCCGAGTACACAATGGATATTGAAAATTAATTTGTAGGTCAGGAACAGCACTCCGCAAACACACTTGACGAACGCTTCACATTGTGTACATTGCTCATTCTTTCGTCTGTACAAGTAATACACTCCGTTTTGTTTTGTTTCTTTAATGGTTCAGATGTTCACGTCGAAATTCGTAAATAAGACAATTAATACTGTAATATAGTTTCAAAAATTGAGTTTTTGGCGGGACCTTGATGTCATACTGTGGGTTTTATTTTAATTCATAAATTTACATTATTTGATTCATGTTATGTAATATTAGTGGCATTTTAGGTGATGTATGTAATTTGGTTATTAATGAATTATTAATTAAAACGTTCTAAGTTTTCACATAAACTTCATGGACAGTTTTAGGAAATCACCATCTTGCTTGAACATTGAAGATTAGAAAAATATTGTATCCACGTGTCATTAGAGGAATTGTTTATTAAACACGATTCCCTTAAATAAGAAGAAAAGGAAGGTTAAAAAATAAATAAGCAATACATTGTGTTGTAGCAAGCTTTGCTGACGGGGCTTCTCCGAATAACTCCAAGCAGGGATATAATCGATCAATAAAGTTTGGCGCGTTGCCAAATGACCGAGTGAGCTGAATGGGATATTTACTGCTCGGTCACGCCATTCATGTGGTTCACTCGCATGTAATGATACATTACACTCATTCTGTGAGTAAACTCAACTGGCTTTTGAAAACACTTCCTTAACAATACAATACCGACGATTTATGTATAGCCAAACGTAATTTTAATTATTATTAACGTTACTGTAATGAAATAACAGTAGATAAGAAAGTCAATGCACAGAAAACTCTCATAGGTAACTTTCTACTTGGTTACAGCTCGACTGGCAAAGTACCTTCACCCTACAAAAAATCGCAGCAAATAACCTTGTGTTGTGTTCCTGCGGTGCGTAGGGTTTCCATAGGCAAGGCGGTACATAGGCTACGTAGCCGCTTACAACAAGAACAAAAAATGCACGGTATTATCTAAAGTAGTAGAAATTTGTCGCAGCCAATAGCCTCCACCCCCAAGCTAACTAACAGTAAAGTCTGCCTTCCACAGAGGAAAAGAGTTTAGCAATAGTAATAAAACAAGACAATTTTTAATAAAGAAAGAGAACAACTTCAATGATTTTTCCTCTTTATCTTCGACGTTGAAGATCCAATGCCAATGAAATTAAAATGGGATCAACCTTGAGGTATTTCCCATCAAATAAAAAAAGAATTACCCAATTCGGTTTATAAGCAAAGAAGTTATGGCTTAACATCCATAAAAAAAAAGATATGTACATTCGAATTGAGTAACCTCCGATATTTTTTTTAAGTCAGTTAAGAAGAGCAAACCTTTGAAGTGTCATGTGCAGCAGAGAAAGAAATAATTAAAATATAAATAAATAAATATAATATAAATTGAGTTTGCGTGTACGAGCATGCGTCTGTCTGTATGCCTATGCGCTGCTTAAAAAAGTAAATAGGATAATTTATGTTTATCTATATTATTACAAATTAGCGCCTTGCCCGCGGCTTCGCTCGCGTTATAGTTGAGCTATGTCCCATTATTAAATGTATTGCTAAATAACAATGTTCATAGATATTTCTTCAAAAATAACAGATTTTCATAAAAAATTTCATTCCCTTTTTTACCACATTAGGTTTCAAACTTTCAAAAATCCTTCTTTAGTGCTCACTTGCTTTTTTAAAATAAAGTGAGAAAGCACATTGTTTTTATGTTGAGAGCACGGACAGCAACAAATATTAAACACGAGAATACAATAAATTGGAGTATTACTAATTTAAATTATAACATTGCAACATTGTCAAACAAGTGCCGCACTCAACATCAAAAAGAACCATAGTGCTGGTTTTCAGCCGGGCCTACACTAAATATAGAAAGGATAAACATTACATACGTTGCTTAAATGAAAAAGTACATTATGAAGCATCCTTAAACAAAAAACTTACCAAACATTCAAAAAAGAATCCGCATGCAAATTTTCACGGTTCTAGCCTCAGTAATTCTGGCTGTGCGTTGCTATGTCAGTCAGTCAGTCAGTCAGTTTGCTATTCTTATATAAATGTAGATACATATGTAATAACACATGGGATATAACAAACTAACAGGCGATTAATATAGGCTTCTGATATAAATGGTATTAATAATTTGAGTAGTAGTACATTAATTATTGCCTTCCCGGCTAATTTCAACCCTCAAGTGTTCAAATATGTCACCAACTACATCGTCACCTAATATCAGATAAATGTCACCAGAACATAAAGCAAAATAATTTACTGTTTATAATCATGTTTGGAGAAATGATAGTTCCATCGACGTAAATTCGAATCACTACAATGAGCCTCAGCTTTCGGTAAAGGAAAATATCGCGATGAAGCCATAGCGTGCTGGTAGGATATTTTCTAACGCACGCCTGTCTTGCACTTGAGAGACAGTAACTCTATTAGGTTTAGCGCGACACCATCTTTGGTTACAATGTCACTCGACATCAGGTAAAAGCAATCTCATAAAGGCTATAAAGTAAAAAAAAAAGGTAAACGGTAAATCCAAATGGTCCTACGAACCGGATGCAAATAGTTCTAAGATCACCGGACCTCGATCGCAACGAGCTTACTTTTTAAAAACCTATTAGTATGGAAATGTAACGAACGCTGAAACTCCCCATCGAGCCAAATTAATATTAATGAAAGTTGTATTTGATGAGGATGTTCGGGAAAAATTTTGTTGGAGGAAATTTTTTACAGTAATTTTTCACGTCCGTAACTTTAGAGGCTCTTTGAGAAATTATTAATGTATATTTTAAATTAGTGAGTCATTACATAATACCTACAGTTAATTACTCGTTTGGGTAATTACCTACCAAATTTCAGAAGCTAAAATTTTTGAAGGTGCTCTCAGTTTTGTTTTATTACAAATTTTCTATATATTTATTGCGATTGCGACTGGGTACTGGTACTGGGTAGTCGACCATGAATGTCTTTCCTACTGCCTGCTAAATATAGTTATTTCTAGAATGTTCTTGGCTTACATTATATTTCCTATACTTTCTATCCATCAATTCAATTGAACGATGTCCATAGCTAAACATAGTCCTCCCTTAAATCTCTACAACGACGAGTTCTACGCTCAGCACGTCGAAGATTCACCTTACATCATACCTACCTGCTATGGAGAGAGCTATGCCCAGGGTTTATTTGCGCAGAAGATCCAAAGTCACCAACGTTATATTTTACTTCAGATAAATACTCCAATTCATGTTTTAAGACGAAATATTCACCGCAAAACATATTTTTATAAAGGCCTGCTGTACATTAAACTCACTGAACTGAAAAAACTCATTCGCCTGTGAATTATTTAGTGATGCTTCTAAAAACGGATTTTGCTGCTATAGTTCTAACCGAAATATTAACATCACTAACATCTCGCCCTGACTTCTTTGGCATTTTAGACCAGTTATGAATTAGATTTATATAACTATTACCAAGTCATCTTTATTAAGAGAGGTAAGGCACAGAGAAGTTTGTTTCTATCTGAAACAATTTGACTGCTGGAATACCTCCACCTTACCGAAGATCGCTGCCGAATAACCTAGTGTTGTATTCCTGCAGTGATTAGGGTTTCCAGAGCACCTTGACTTCTTCCTAGTGATAGCTCTGGTATTACAAGCATCCATAGGCTACATAACTACTTACAATCAGGTATGCCGTATTCCTGTTTGCCATCTTTATTACATTTTTTTAAAAGTTCTCTAGGTAAAAATGTTACTATAATCCGATTGAACATCTCGAAGACCACCTCTAATTCAAATTGGTTCGCCAGTCTATAATATTTTAAGAATCTACCCTTATCGCCCTTACCGCAAGCTTCGGTCCCAAAACTTCCCCTGAAAGTCCAAAATACTTGATATTTGTTGAATAATACTAATTGGGGTATTTGTTCTGGTCTCTTGTAATTACTTTAGGATCTTTAAGTTTGTTTTGGTTTGTTTCCAATTTCATTTAATGGTACCTTTGTTAACTCCAGATAACTATATTAATGCTAAGTACAAGTGCCCTTAACATCAATTGCAAAGCTGTCATTTGTGTTTTATAAATAAATTGAATCGAAATAGTTACACGGAATTATCGAAATTATTCTTATGTAGACGATGCCGCGGCATAGTAAGAAACATTTATAAGATAATTATTTCGTAGAGAATTCTTTTCAGTGTAAAAAATACGTCCTACGTTGTATGAAGAGGAAAATTGATATGAATGTTCAGTGTTTTTATTTGTTAACACATATCCAGGTAGAAACATCTGCCAGTGCTGTAGTGAAATCCCGGGCTTTGGAACTTTATGTACTCGTACAGTCGGATGTTAGTTTTCACCTCTTTGCTGTTGGCACCCGCGCCCGGTGGACGCCGATAGCGATATTATCCTGTTAAATCCCAACAGGGTTACCACTTTATGAGAATATATATTTAAAAAATATATATTTTATGGAGTTAAATTATAGTTTATAAGCTTCTGTTCGCGACTTCTTCTGCATGGATTTGAGAATAGGATTCAAAGAGTAATGAAAAACATGTAATTTACCGGGATAAAAAGTATCTTATGTGTTAAACCAAACCATAAACTATCAAACAGCCCAATTTCATCAAAATATCTAAAAATACAAACTGTCACATTTATAATATTAAACAGGAATTAAAAATATATGTTATAAGTAATATCGGCAAAACTATGCTTTCATCAAAGAAGTGTTAAGTTTTTTGGAACATAAGACAAACATCTTAAAATTCCATGGATTCACCGTGCGGGTGCCGGGTCCATCGTGTGGCAGGGAGCGGGAAACACGAGCAAGCCCCGGGACTTGCGACCCAGATGTAAGGTTTAAGTGGCCCCCTTATGATGCACATCAGCGCTAACCTTGACTGCTCGTGATACCCTTCCTGCCAAGCCAGATTTTGGTAAACGCCTGATAATCTGTTTTAACTTACTGCAGTTCTCGACAGACCGAGGTCTTTTAGCAAATTATAGAAAGATTTCGCTGGTATACCTCTGGCTCCCACTTCCACTGCATAACCGTTTGCTATTTCCTGAAGTTGTGGTTATGTATTTAGTGAAGCTACGCTGAAAGTCAGCGCTATGGTAGTTTGCAGCAATGCTGAGTTGAGGTCCACTTTGATGTTGAGTGCGACATTTGTTTGACAACGTTGCATTATTATAATTTAAATTAGTAATACTCCAATTTATTTTAATCTCGTGTTTAATGTGTGTTGTGTTGTGTTAATGATGTCCGTGCACTCATCATCAAAAAATGTGCTTCCTACCTTTATTTCTGTATTGATATTCTTGAGGCTAAACTTAAATAAGGTATATTTTATTTTGACTAATTTTGATAGCGTCTGTTACTGTAGCATAAATCACCTGCGTCAATGGTCATAGTATAGTCCACAGATCTCTAATAACATCCAGTGAAGTAGTAGTCTACAAGAAAAGTTCTGGATATTGTTTTCGCTGTCAAGGTGTGTGTAAGTATATTTAGTACCGTTAGCATAAAAAATCTTAGTCAGGAACTATACGTGCCAAGACGTTAGAAAAATGCTAAAATTATTCAGGTTACATCTTTTTTTCGGAATTTAATGTTTCTCATAGCACACCTGAAAGTATCATGTCGTGACGTGTGCGGCGAGGATGCCCTAATCCGAACTATTTCGCTTTCGGCGATATTTCTACTACTTTATATATACGGATCAAAACGAAATGAACGTCATATAAAATCTAGAATATATTGGAAATTGAAATACTTTTTGAATGTAGCGGCCGGCTAAAGATTTGGTTTGCTTTTTTCATGGAATTTTAGGCAGAGATATGCAAGATAGTTTATGAAAAGCATTTAAATACAAAATTAAAAATACGTAGGTATGTACTATTAAAATACATTTCTTCAAATAATGTTTCTTGAAAAAAGCGAAGAAATTATAATTCAAGAAAAGAAATTTGCTTTACAAATCAATGTTTTTATAAAAAAAAATTAAATGTACATATGTTGCATTTTGTATTCGCATTTCAAATATAAGTAATTATGTTTGATTTGCAGGAAACTTTAATAACTTATTCAAAATTGATGGTAATAAGTTATAAGTAACAGAATCATGTATTTCAAGTTATTGACCTCTCTGATATTAGTACATAGTGTAAGAGGAAGATATGTTGTGCTGATCCAACTTAGAAGGGAGAAGGAGATGGTGAACAAAAAAAAAAGAATTATAAACCAAAGTTTAATAACAATTTTACTTTATATTACATAACGATATAACCGAAAATACCTCTCTGATATTAGTACATAGTGTAAGAGGAAGATATGTTGTGCTGATCCAACTTAGAAGGGAGAAGGAGATGGTGAACAAAAAAAAGAATTATAAACCAAAGTTTAATAACAATTTTACTTTATATTACATAACGATATAACCGAAAATGATAACACTAGAGCTCTGTGGGTAACGCAGTAACCTAGATACAGAAATAGCTCTCAAGTGCAGCTGCCGGAACACACCGGTCCGTGCTTGGTGATGAGCTCTCCACTCGAGGGTTGTACTTACCATGTTTAGTTTCATTTTGGTTTTCTCCGTGAAAAGCTCAGGTTTTGGTAATAATTATTTGAACCCAGGTTAATCGACGTCGTATCCGAGCGCACTACCGCTGACACATTATTATCGCTGGAATATCACGAAACTATTAATTCGTCTCACCTAAACAATCAATCATCTATGTTAATTAATTACAAGTAATTAAGTAATGACTTGCACACACATACACATATACTCTCGATATGCTCTCGAAGAGTGAACAGAAATTTAAAATTATCATTGCGCTCGGAAAAATAACTATATTTTTTCCTTTTTTTACTCTTTTCTTTAATACAATATACCTACCTATTATAACAATATGATGTTTGAAAACATTTATTTACGTTTAAAAACTTTTGCATTCAAACAATTAATCTCCTAAGATTCAACATAATCTCTTTTGAAACTTTAAAAGTCGCAAATAATGTTGGAATCTCGAACGTTACAGAATTCATGGCGAACAAAGTTTAAAGAAGTACCCCGGTGGTGCGTTGTTCGCTGTCGAATTTCGTCGGGTAAGCGAAAGTTTGCGGCTGACAGCGATTTGTTTAGCTTCCCGTTAAGCGCCTTTGGGGTTGCATGGTTTACAAAATTTATTTCCGGGGCTAAACTAAAATGGAAATACATTTTAGTACAATTTGTTCTATTGTATTAGCAGTAGTAAAGTAACGGTAACGCTAATTAGTGTTTGGCAGGATCTTGATGTGTCATGAAGTGTTAGATTGATACCACTTAGGTGTATTAGAAAGTCTCATGTAGCAATGTGTCTTGCCGATCATATCTTCCCAAGTCGAACTCAACAGCGTGATCACTATTACTTTCCTGTAAAAAAATCGTGGCGGTGATGAAAACCTTACACAGGCTACATCTTCTTGCAGCCAATGAGCACTTTGTACATTCCTAACTCAATTATAAACTCAGACTGAGTATTCGCAACAAAGTTACCCTGGCCCATTCAATCGCATATACCGATTGGGTGTCAATATTCCATCAGCTACCGGTTTCATAGCCATCTTATTTCCCCTTCAATAACGTTGTCAGAGAGTACCGTCTCTGTAACGAAGTTAAAGCGCCTGAAGATGGAGATGTCCTTTATATAATTTTATTTTGATGATCGAATTTAACTTCATTCTCCAAGTTAATAGACATCTTTTACTTTTAAAATATATTTCTGTTAATAAATATAAACGTGTTTGAATATTTCTAACATTTCTAATGAAATGATTTGTCCAGTAAACCCTCATAAAGGGTTTTTTTGTAATAATGAAATCCCTCAAATTAATGTAATTCATTAATTATTCGTCTGCGAAGCATTTAAGTATTGGTACCCCTTTTTAGACTTAACCTGTTACAGCTAGATTTAGTGTTTGAAATAATAAATCAATTAAACTTAGCAAACTGTAATACACAACAAAATAAAAACATGACAAGGCTCTTTCTAAGTCTAAACTCTTCATAATAATCAGGCCGTATTTATTTTGTCTTCTCTCTCCGCTTCTGCACTTCGCCCGTCTGTCCGTCTTTTTTCTTTATTTCTATGATAACTGTGTTACCAAAGTCTCCTCAGTGTTGTTAGTTATGATGTTACCCAATTTTATTCTATAGCTGACCATGTCGAATACTAACTAAACTTAACACCAAAAATGTGATCTTCTGCCCTTTTACTAAATTAACATTGAACGACGCGTTGATGTATCGAAATTAAATGAAACTCGAATCTTGGAATCGAATGTTTGTTACTTCAATATTAGTTGTAAAACGTCTTAATAAAATAAAAAATGTTTCTGACCCTCTCTCTTTCTGACTCGTAAAACCCAAACTTGATTTTAGGCGAGGATGTTCGTTGGTAATCAAAACGAATTGCAATACTTTGTCAAACCGCAACCGGAAAAGTCCCGGGAACGGTAAAGTAGATAACTGAGACGGATTTTCCCGGTTTCACGAAAAAATTAAGACATTACGAGATAAGAATGATAATGAAGATTTTAGTTGTCTGCTGTTTATAAAATGTTTTTGACTTCATCGCTTTTTAAAATCTTGAGAGACTCTCGCTTGTGTCGTTGAAGAAAGTTATATATAAAGACATTAGAGTAAAATTATCTCTACAATACATTATTTCTGAGAGGCGTTCTTTATCAATACCTTAACTTCCATAATACATAATTTTTCAAACATCGTCTCAAAGGCTATTGAAGAAAAATAGATAAATAGTTTAAAAATAATGTTTTCGTTTCAAAAACTTTTTCAATAAGGAATCAGCTGACGGCGTTCCTATTTAAAAAATATATACAACGAACATGTAAGATGCGCCATCTACGAATCTGTGTAACTAATATGACAGCTCTATCACATTTTTGCATTTTATAATAACTAGTTTAATATATTGCTATTTGTTTCAAATTTTATAGTAAACATAGGTGTGATTTTTTTGAACGTAGTAGAGGGAAATTGAGCGGCAAGTGTGCCGTGACCCTTCACCCTCGTGGGGGTTTCGCCAATGTGGCGTGTATAAAACACACATCTTGACTCGTGTACACTTTCAGCAGATTGCTTGGACGACTCTCTTGTACATATTAATCTGTCTCTCTCTCTTCTATTTCTTATAGATTTATTTAGCTTCTTCTCTACCAACCAATGTTGTCTCACAAACTCTCTAATTTTTCACAATTGAAACTGCAATATGAAACTTATTTGTGCAATGAGAAAGTGACCAGTTTCGTATAATTTACAGCCGATAACGACTATGAACGATTATCTATTTACGTAAAAATAATAAAAATTTCATAGAAAGTTAAGACGTGAATAGTAACGTATATTAGAAGTGACTTTATTTTATTTTTCCACATTGGGCTTATCATCAAGTTACTTTAAATGATAATGAGTACTTAAATTGTAAATTCGAGAAATTTTTGTACAATTTTATTGGAACAATTAGAAAGTTGGATAAAAAGCCTCTGGCAACACTACTAACATTAGACTCTTTGAAGTTTATTCAGTTGAAATATAGACCAGGATTACACTTTAGTCTATCTATCAAACGAAATATACCAATTTTGTAATTATCTAATATCGACTATTAATTTATCATTATATTAGTTTTTTTTTTGAGATATCTACACAATTTGCATAGTGTTTTGTTTGACAATTGTCGATGGATTTTAAATCTCTCATTGCGCATCGTTGTTTTCGGAGTGCACTGATGGTAACATCAGGTGCATTGTTGTTTCTTTGTCTTGCAGTAATGAAAAAATATGCGTACTTATGTATGCATGTAAGTTATAATTTTTTGGTGTAAAAAGATAAAAATAACTACAATTTTTTTTTAAATCCCTTGTGCCAACGAGATCGTGAAGATAATCAGACATAAATTATAAAAGTAAATTAATTTTACTGACATTTTTTTATTTCTGTACAAACATTATTTTAATTATCAAATTTAAAAAAAATGTTAACATTTGTAGAACTTAAATCAATTAACAAAAGTAACTTGATATCGCAGGGAGCGCGTGCAGGTTTCAACTTTATCCTTTACTAAACGCACCAAAACTATAACTTTAAAAAGATGAAAATGCGCACTTTATTTCTATCTCCAGTAATTATATTTTACGTTCTTACACATACATTTCAAACTGAAATATAATATAATAGCTATAAATTTAAAACAAACAATTTGGTCCAACTATATCGAACTATAAGCGTGCATGTGTAGAACCTCGACCCTGTATTATTAATCGACCATGATTGTAATCCTCATGCAGAGGGTTTATCTGACAATCGCTGCCGGCAGTTAATACTATCCAAAACCCGGTTATCGTCCACACATATCCGGGCAACCGGATTTTCCTTTCGACATTTCATTGTAAACCAAAATATATCCTATTGACATACTCAGAAGTGTGATTATTTATTTAATATTGAGATTTAAATGTATTATTTAAACTTTTAAGTTTTTCGATGATAATAAATTTGTTTCTGTTAATGAATGCGATTTCCCGATGATAATGCTGTATTTAACTGCTCGTAACTCTGTTGTTATCTTTTGATTTATTCACACAGAGTTTTGTTTCATTTAGAATTTATTTTATTAAATATCTGTTTACAAAATCAAATGATAATATTGTATTTTGTTATGCCACTATTTATACACTGATTACAATAATTCCCATAACATTATTTTCCAATTTATACAATTGCAATGTTAAATCAGAGATTCGTCAATCTCTGCATTGAGGGTCTCAGTTACGTAGCTTTTTTTAAATTATATTAATTGTGCTTTACTATCTTCTATTACAGATCATATTTATGTCAATTTCACATCACAATGATCAAGCAGCCACAGTTTCGCCCGTGTTAAACTTATTTAAAATACGACCAACTCTGTCATCTCCATCACAACCCCGTATCGCCGCCAATGTACCCCTGTTGCGTATCGTTCACATCCCGTACTCGCCTATAACTGTCCTGATTACTTGACGTTTATGATCTGCTCCTAGGGTCGTAGCGTGAAGGTATGTAGCCTAGTTTCCTCAATAAATAGACTATAAAATCAATTATTATTTTATTTGACTGGTAGCACCAGAGATTAACGCATTCAAACAATTAAAAAATTAGTATTATAATAAATTACATTGAAAAATAATTATGTATGTAATATAAAACTGGTAATATTTTTACATAGCAACAGTCCGTGTACCGCATTAGATGTATTTATGTATGTACGTCTTATGTCGACGTACTGACCTTTGGGTCGAGAGCGACCTCCGTCAAAGAGAAGCCTTTCAAACAACGTGTCATAAATGTTTTGTTTCCTCATTTATTATGTGAGTTGTTAAGATATTTACTGTCAGAGTTTATTAGGAATATAGATAATATATTGAACTTGGTATGTTGAGATAAAGTTTTGAGAATGTTTAGTAACAAGTTAAATATTTGTGAGGGTAATAAGTGACTGTAAATATATTTCATTTATATATATAAAAATCTTAGACATGTGGCAGAGTGTAAACTATTAAAAACTATATATTTTGCACTTTGTCAATCTGTAATCAGTTATTGCGTAGCTACTTAGGGAGGGGCAATAAAATCTAAATTGATTATGCTTGAAAGAACCCAAAGAGCTTTACTAAAAGTAATGTTCTTCCTACCATATCAATTTTCAGCTTTCCCGTTATATAAAAAAATACTGCAGAAGTTTTATCGGTTCGTCAATTATTTATATTGCAACTGACAATAAAGAGACACTCTACATTGATATAATATAATCCCAGCATGAACTCAACTCAACGACGTAAGGACATAGTGTGTAAAAATAGTTTATTTTATACAGCATTTTCGCATAGATTTTTCTGTTTCCTTGGGGACTACGTATATAATAAAATAAATCGGGAAAGCTCTATCTATGAAAAGACAAACCTCTAATGTGAAAAAGTAATAAGAAGCTGGCTAATAAATAAATCCTGTGATGAAACGGAACATCTTCTCAACATTTTGGAATAAAACTTAAATAACAAAATGTTTTTTATTTAAATACATAAATGCAATTTAGTCAATATAAACTTTCAATAGATACTTTACAAACACACGCACACTCACACACGAATAAACATACATATTATAATACATGCACACTTGCACACTGACACATATATGTTTAATACTTTTTTTCTAGAATCTATTGTTAGTAGTATTAATTATAGCATTAATATTTAAAAAAGTAATTATTATTATTTTTGTATTTCTTTCTTTTTTTGTATGAACACACTTGTTAGTAATGGGAAAGACAACCATAAATATATCTATTTTGTAGGCAAACCAACTGCCAAGATACAGGGAACCCTAATTTAGCAGTCGGGAGCTTATAAAAGTGTTTTTTTTTTGTTTTGTGTTTCTAAATGTAAAAACAATTGTACTTTGCATAAATAAATTATTATTATTACTTATATTCCAACAAAATAAAAGTATACATCACATACTATTTAATCCAGAAGCATTTTATTCGAAATAATACTCTGGAAAATAAGTCGGCGCTTGGAATGAGATGCCACGTGCGTCGCGATACTTTGGCATCGTCCCATCTTCCGGTTACTTCACTGAGAGTTGAAGCAAGTATGTAGTCTTTGGTAGGAGCAAGATTATGTACATATCCATGAAAACGTGAGTCGACTAGTTGACACGCCTTGAGACCACAGGGCTAGCCAATATACCTTATTAATCGAACTAGCGATCGCCCTAGACTATATTCTATTTGATATTTGCAGTATTTATGAACCTAAACAATGATATTATCTACATCACTTACTGTCATATCGAGTGACAATATCATTATTTTGGGGGCCTACGTTCAATGGCTCTGGTCGGGCTAGGGATTCGCAGTATTAACTTATTTTATTTAATATATTAGTAACAGATATTACAGATCAATTTTAGTTTTCTGCACTCTTTCTCCATATAAACTTTAACCATGCCAAATCTCACAGTCTTCCGTGCACGCAATACTCTTAAAAAGGTACCGACAGCTTTTGCTTCACGTATTAATATATAGATAAGCATTGCCATGAAGAGTTTCCTGGTTGTAGCGTGTCGAATGACATTCACTACCTACTTTTCGTTTGTAATGTATTCCTATACTTTGAATTTGCCTTTTAAACGTCCACGTTTTTTTGAAGTGATAACTTCTTATGGGAGGGTAAACCGCTTCGTAACGTAACGCGTTACGGCGCCACTCTGTCTGGTTTCCTTTCTCTACTCAGTGTTCTAAAGTACATATTCAAGAATTGTAACCAAGGTTTTATTAATAAATTACCTTTCCTGGCATTATCATATTAATATACATAAAGTTTAAGGAATAACCTAATATTTTCTTAAGTTAAACAATTTAAATGTTAAATAGTTCAACATAGAATAAACTTCTGGCGAGCATGCCGAGATGCAGACATTTTTTTTCATATGTAGGTATATTTCATTTTATCAACTCTGGGATATATTGACCATCAATTCTGCTCGACACGCGATATCTATGTACGTCTATACTGTTATGGTTATAAGAACAAAAGCAATAGCAGTAAATCTATCTGAAATAATGAGGCGGGAACACGTCGAGGCAGCGTGTGGAGTAATATGTAGCCTACAGCAATATGTCGGCGCCCGAGGCGACAAATGAACGATATGACAGACGGATGCGTCGGTGTTGCCACATTACGTGACAAATCGCAAGACACCTAAGATATTGTAATTTGTCAGAAATTGTTTAATAAATATACTGTTTACTATATTTTATATATTTACGGATACACTATACCTACGTAATAATAGGTCGGGGAAAAAGTTTCTTCGCATTTTTATATGAAAACTCAAGACATTTTTTTCAAAGTTTATTTACATTTATTTACAGTATATATATGCCGTTTTGATCGATGACTTTCTTCCATTTTGTAGGTAGAGACATGATCCCGTTGCTGTAGAAATTTTGGGACTTATAATCAAAAAAACGCGACAAATAGTTTTGGCAGTCTTCTCTTGATGTTATCCTTATAGAACCTAAAGAATTCTGAAGAGACCGAAACAGGTGAAAATCTAAAGGTGGAAGGTCAGGGCTATATGATAGATGCACTAACACCTCCCAGCCAAACTCTCTTACTTTTTGCTAAATGGCTAAAGATGTGTGTGGTCTAACGTTATCGTGATGAAAGACCACACCCTTCCTGTTGATTTATTCCGGCTGCTTTCTCTCAACTGCTTCTTTTAATCTTATCAGTTATTGGAAGTAGAGATCCGAATCGATGGTTTTGCCGGTCGGTAAAAGATCATAATGAATAATGGCCTTCCAGTCCCACCATATACACCTTATTTCGAGTTAGCCTAAATTTAGCCACAGTCTGTGAAGCCTAGCCCACTTTAGACGATGACCTTTTTCGCACTTTCTTGTCGTACGTAATCCACTTTTCATCGCCAGTTATCAATTTCTTCAAATACGGCTCGGTTTCATTACGTCTCAATAATTAATCGCAAATGAGTACACGGTTCATTAGGTTTCGTTTCAGTGAGCTCGTGTGACACCCAAATACCGAGCTTTTTGGTATAGTCAGCTTTCTTCAAATGGGTTAAAACTGTTTTGTGGTCAATTTCCCGTTTTTCAGCTAAATTGTAACTACTGATCTTGACACTTGCAAACGTTTGAACCAACTTTGTGTTACTTTTACTGACACTGCAATAGCTCCATAAATATCACAAAATTTTTTCGCTGCTCGAGTTGCATTTTTGCCTTTTTTGTAATAATATTTTAAAATGTATCGAATTTCTTCATTAGATTCATTAATTTTTAAAGAAAGAAATACAAATGATAAAATAGCGGGAAACAACATTTTTTCTTATATTTATTTTTATTTTTAATGTAACCTTGTTAATGTAGTCAAACCCAGCCAGATACAAATAGTAAAGCCAAAGAAATTTTATAACAAGTTTATACCTACGTTACGCGAAAACACTTTTTCCCCGACCTAATATTTAATAGTAACCGACTATATTGGCCACAATAATGAAGTCGGTTAATCTCGTCAAGCAACTGTAAACCATTTATTTATCCAAAAATCAACGGTTTGAACGCTTTTAATGTTGTAAACATTCTTTAGCATGGACAACTGCGACACAAGGTGTAACGTTATTGCAATTAGCCTGTTTCCTCTGAAGATTTAAAAAAAATCCACCAGACGCCAGACTAGTGGGAGGTAAACGTGATTTGACTTCCTTATTGACAGTACGTTAAACGAATCTCTTATCATTGAAATAAATAAATTGATAAAAGGAATTTAAAAAAATATCATGGCTACTGAATATTGTGCATTCGTTAATTGTACTCCTGACAGTCGATTAATCAAGATAGTGCAATTTTTATTAAGTTTATAAAACCTCAAGTTGAAAAGAAAAAAATTGTGTAATGGATACATATATCGCGTAGAACTAATTTAACAATTGAAAAAAAAAAACATAGTTATGCGTGTAGTACACAATTCGTAAATTCAACTGGTCCAACAATAGAAAATCCAAATCTGTTATTAGCGACTAGTCAAACAAAATCACTTAAACAATATTATTTGCCTTCCTCTTTGCAGTGCTTTCGAGAAGGAAGACATTCATCATCAAGATAAGGTTTGAAGTAGGTATTATCAATAGGACCAGGAGTTATATAGTTATTGTAGCATAAAAGAAAGTACGAGGAATAATCCGAAATGGAAACATTGCCTAATTTGAAGATGAAAAGTGCTGGATGTCTGTGGAACTGGATTGAGTAATGTCATGCGTACCTTTTAAGTCTTAGAAGTCCAAATGCTAATTTACGTTAAGGATATTGTTAGATCATACGTATACTACTAAATGTATATACTATGTACCATTTATTTGATAGTAATATTAAATTAATGCAATTTTCCCTAGTTTGAAACATAAACACAGCAGTAAAATTAACATATTTAATTGGATTGACCCACTGTTAACTTAGAAGTTAAGTTATCTTTGTAACATTATGTTAATTAGGATATAGTTTAACAACAACTTAAAATATTGCATTATTAGAGAGAATTAAATATTTTTGTCTCGTGACAATATGTAGTAAACATACAACTGAGTTAATCCTTCGCAAATAGCTATGTTAGGATTATATTATAATAACAAAAACAGGAGTATGTAAACAGTAAGTCGGTCAAAACAGCTGGAGTGGGATCCAATTCCATGTAGTTAATATAGTCCTAACATTGAATTTAGTATTATAACATGAAGCAATCTGAGATAATTGTGAATAATTTATGAGACGTAGAGGCACTTAATACTGGTAATTGCTACGATTACGTGCTATCTACGGTGATAGACATGTTATATCGTGTTTGCTATAAATTATACTTCCCAAGAGTATTATGATATTATATTCACGCTACATCCATTCTGACGTACGCAGTGAAACATTATTCAGAATTATCGTACGCCGTATGAATTGTTATAAAAACTCTTAGAGTCACGAAAGTGGGTAACATGGCGCCATCTATGTATTGTAGTATGAAAAGAACTTATTGTTTTTGAAGTTACCGGCAGTTATCAAAACTCTCGATTTTAGAAGTAATCCTATGTGAAAAATTATTAGCACAGGCGCAGAAAAATAAATACGAGAGCTTAATATAATAACTTTACTTATCATCTCACTTAATCTGATATAATGTATAATCAAGAAACAAAAGCAGCCATCAAGAAAAAAGAATCTATCCAAAGTCGGTGTATTCCTTATATTATAATTCTAGGTACTTAGATACTCTTGCTGACTTTGAAGTGTGACCGCGACACTCCAATCTGAGCCACTCAATCAAATTGAGTATATTTGTCTATGTTTGTAACGATATTATATCGAAATATATTTATTAAACCGTTATTTATATTAATAAAATAATAATACTATGATACCGATATCGGAAAATACTAAATATCGAAAAATGTATCAAAAATGTTAGACTTAGTTATTATTCATTAACTTCAGCTACGTTTGAATTACGCGTACTCTTACCCCAATTTATACTGAATATTCACAAGGCCTGTCGTCGCCATATCGTAGTTCAAGCCGAACTTCTTTTTTCAAAGGCCGGAAGGACTCACTCACTCCTGCTATAAGGTACAGAGGAAAAGATTTTGTAAATTATTATTTTTGGTTCTATGAAAAGCAGGTACTTGAAGGATTTTTTTTCAAGTTATACTTCTTCAGACGCGCTGTTTAAGAGAGAAAGTTAACGAAGCGCGTGCGCACATTATAATAAAAAGCCTACACTTAACTTTCTTTTAAACCTTTTGTTTTATTACTGAAGATACACATCGAGTGTGTATAACTTCTAACGCGCGTACATAAGTGCACGCACAAACTGTTTTAAAATAAATTTGATTGCATTACAGTACGCGTTTTAGTTTACTATGTTTACAGTCATTTTTTGGCTTATTTAATAAAAATATCGTCAAGCTCGAGTTAAATCGTTCATCGATATTTTCGTGCCTTCGATATAAATATCGATTTTTCTAAAATTGTACATCCCTATAAGTGTGTAAAGCCTCGCTACTTTAATTCCCACATTAGCTGAGTAAAGTGTACAGACGTGTGAGGGTTATATCTATTCTATATCAGAATCTATATCTCCTCTAACGTATATGTTATTTGAGTACTAGACAACCGGATTACGCTATAAAGTCAGTTTTATTATCAAAAGAGTATACTTGGGTCAATCATTCATTACGTGAATGTTAGTGATGTCTGCAAATGGCTCTCTGTCTATACAGCCATAAAAAGTTATTATAACTATAAATAATTTAATACATATAATGTAAAAAAGACTAAAAAATGTTGATAAACCCGATCGTGTTATTTGCTGGTTCTTCTCGATGACGGAGAGGTTTTTCGAACCGGTTGCCTTTTTAGCTATTAAACTGAATAGTATATTTTTAGTTTTGACACAAATTATAACACCATAACACAATTTCCATTATATACTAAGCTTTCACTATTTATGACGGGGTATGGCTTTTATTATACAAACTACAGTAACGATATAGTTTGAGTAATATTAATTACAGACTCCTTTTTTATCCGTCTCTTATTTGGGTTCGGGTTTCCTCATAATTTTGCGCCAAGACAATCTGTATTGGGTTGTCAACTCTGGCAATTGGTCTTTCTTGAGGTTTCTCTTTATATTAGAGTTCGGCGGGCAGCCTCTACCTCTACTTTGTTCTCGTACATTCAAAGCAACTTTGACCACATGATTTTCTTCAGACATTTTATTTGCGATTGATGCGACTTTAAAACTAGCGTGTATTATATGTCAGGTACTTTATCAAGCCGTGTCACTCCTCCCGCTCAACTCAGCAATTATACCTCTAGGACATGTACATAATAATAAGTAATTGCATACTATTACAGAATTATAAAATTTTCTATTTTAGAGACTAGCCATTATTAAATTTTAAACACGCCGCTATCGTGTAGAATCTTAACTTATAGACTAGCCGAGTGCTCATTTTCTGGATTTTAATTTACTAATATTAGTAATTATACGCTATGACACCGTGTGATTAGAAATAAATATCTATATGAAACTATATAACTTTAAAATACAATCGTTTGTCTAGAAAGCGTTAGCCCCGATACATGCATAGATTCGAATCCGGGAAACATTATGGTATATTGTCGTGGCTTAATATTTTTGCTAGTACACAACCGGATTTACTATTAAGACTCAAAAATCTGGCGAACAAATATACATCCTTATTGTGCGATAAATATACTATAGAATAATTCTAATTAATATTTAAAGTTATTTAAATTAACACCAAAGTAAAAATACTTGCTGAATGTAAAAGCTTTTTGTACAAAATATTTTTCTTCTTCTTCTGAACTTTGGCGATATTTTATGTTTATAATTATCTCATTAGCGTCCGAGATTTTTTGTAACAACCATACAATTTCATATAAATCATAGAAGCAAATGCAGTAAGTTTTCCTACAAAACGTTTCATAATTTCTGCAAAATACCTTTTCAACACGTAAATCCGCCCGAGCGTGTGCGTCTCTTGTAATTTTCCCGGGAAATGTTTCCCGTTTTTCACTTTCAACGTATATTTTTTTCAGCCGTAATATTAATATTGCTTCTCGAGTGGAAATTATATTTTTTTATGTAAAAATATTTACATAACTTTTTGAATTATGGTATTAATTTTATTTAAGGTAAAATGAGTCAGAAAGAATGAAAAACAATAATAATTCATGACTGTCGGGATATCTACAGTGACTGCCATGAGATCTTCATTTAAGCACGGTTGCTGTCACTGTTTAGATTGTAGTCTTGTCAAAATAAAGTCGGCAATCATAATGCAATTTTAAGTTGCAATAGTAACAATCGAATCCGTTAAACAATTTAAACCTTATTGATGGACAAACATTCAAACTGACTGTACTTTCATATTTATAATATATTAGCTGGCCCCTCAGACGTTGTTGAACTTTTTTAAGTTAACAGTAACTCGACCGCAGACTATATAATGCGCTTTACGATAGCATAAAAAAAATCGGTTGTCTGTAAAGTTGGTTTACTCACGATAGTTGAACGTGACAACGTCATAAGAAAATACTGATGGAATGGTATCATTATTCAAATAATATCGAAAGAATCATTACCTTTATCGCCGCAATTATCGTTGCTATAAACAATTGACACCACGTTCACTTTTCACTGCACTTCATACTTGACAAAAACATGTAAATGTGTTATTGTATAGCAGCTGTCCACGCGGACGCATCGCTCACTCAAGTAGGAGAGAGACAGATGTCAAACGCTGCCGAACGCGGAGGCCGATTGTGCATCTTTGTCGCTCGTTCCGCGCTCTCGCTTACACTTCAAGCCTTAAATAGAATGCCTCAGAGCGAGGTAGCGCCGCATGAGTCATATTTTTTCGTGCGTGCAGCGGCTCCATCGAATTATAAGATGTCACGTCAAAAACCTTCATGGAAAATCACTTAGATCTAGCAAGCAACTTTCATGGTAATCTGTCAAACGATGTTGGAGTTTATCAATCTCATATTAATAACATCCATGGACATCAGATACAAGATTATTATGTAAAAAAATACACAAATAACAGTTTCCCTATTTCATTTCCTCTGACAATAGTTCAGAGAAAAAAATCAGTATTCAAAATACATGAAACTACAATTCCAGAGACGAAATCAAGTTTATGTGCAAATAGCCAATGTATAATATTATATTTGTTATTACATATTAATACACTATATTAATATAATATTGATATATTACATATTCCCCCTCCATCAATGAACGACAAGAGACACGGTGAAGCGTCATCGATATATGGTTGATATGTCCAGCAGTGCGCACGAAGCGTTTTGCTACCATATTTATCATGCGCACCGATAAAGTGTGAGTTTATATTTCCCGATAATTACACACTAGGTATCTTCACGTCACGAGTGAATAGGTACCTTCTAGGCAAGCGTACTCAATCGTAGAATAATCATTTATGATCGAGCAAGGTAGTGGTCAAACGCAAGTCCATTGATAAGTGATACCTACTCTATTCTTTCTACTTACCCCATTGTAACCGTAATTGGACATAGATATAAATACTTAAATAACAAAATTAAACATAATAACTTTAAAGATTGGGGCTTATGACACTTATAACATCCGCCACAATCACCTTAATCCAACCTTTATACGTACAAATAGGACAGAACAGTAATCTATTTATAATTTCGTTCACAATACGAGTATCTACACTTTTATGCCCCTTTGTTATGCATAAAACCATTTAAGAGTGGGGAGATAAGAGGAGGAATCGAGAAATAATGGTTTCCCAGTACACGGAACCGCGTTTAATGTTTGTTTTTAAGTGCTTTTATAAGAAAGAGGTATTGTTAAACGATTTTAAAGTGTATTTACTGGATTGATATTTAAACTGATTTTCTTTTTTATAATAAAGTACGTTTTGTAATGAGTTTTATTTAACTCGCGAGCTTAGTGTCAAAATCATAGTCAAAATAAAAAATATTTTTCATTCAATTAAATCCAAAAGAAGGCATCCTATCCCAGTCATCAAGAAAAATCGACAAGAAACTTGATCGGGTTTATAAACATCTTATCTTCTTTTTTAATTGGTTTTTACAGTATTATATTATATACAGTTATTATCATATTCAGTAGATGTACAGAGAGGGAATCGCATCCAGACATCAACATTAACGTAATCAGCAACTCTATAATACCCTTTCGATAATAAAACTTACTTAACATAACTCTTGAACTTATTATCTGGCAAATTGGTAATTCGCTTAGTAATTTCATCATAGAACCTAACACAATTACTCCTATGAAACTTTTATTTGTTTTACTAAGTCTAAAAGACGGAATGACTATTTTATATTTATTTCTAGTATTGAAATTGTGCGTGTTAGTTACAAGTCCAAAATTATCTCTAAAATGACTCTCTGATACTGCGTTTGGCTTTGAATGACATTGACAACAACGACTGATATAGATTATATATTATAGACTCCTCGATGGTCGCTGATGTTCTTTTGAACTGTGTTTACCATCTGGTACAACGCCGTTCACTGCCGGGACTACGAAAAAAAAAATAGAATTATAAGGATACGGGTATAGAATCCAACAATGCAATAGAGTTATGAATCTAAGCTTGCAGTGGAACAAATGCTTGGCTGCTTCCGCTCTCTAGGTTTTAAGAGAGGTCAAATAACATGTGCAGATGTTGTACTACGATGATATAGCGATAGCGGCGTTCACCATATATATGGTGAACAATTTGTCATAGTGAACGAGTGCACGTTTTGTTTCGCGATCAGTCTGAGCATATCCAGTATATATTTAAGCATGACATGCATATGCAGGAGAGCAGAAACTGACGACGTTTTTGAATTAAAACTCTGCTTACAATCAGGCAAGGTTTCTTCACTTTAAAGTGCTACCATATAAGTTGATAATGTCCTTGAAAATATTTCGCTGAATTCACTCGTACAGTTAATATCTCTTGTCATTAACACGATAATAAAAAAGTTTAGTCTTTCAAACAAAGGTTTAGTGCTTCAATAAAAATATAATATTTTAGTAATTTAGGTATATGGAATTGAGTCATTAGAGCCTATAAGCCTATTAGAGTCAATTTGAATAAGCAATAATTCATTACCATGTACTTGTACACCCAACCCTTTAGAATAATCCATAGCTTTAATTAATTATTACGTAAATTTACTCCAATTATCAATTGATCAATATTTTGGACATAAGTTGTGTAAGTTCCTTTAAATTTCACTGGTTTTTCAGACGTCAGTAAAAGTTAAACATTTACTATTTGTAGTAAATTCGGGCAGTGACAAAATAAAGACATGTTCAGAACTAGGTAAAAAACAATTTTATTACCAACCAGCTCCCTAGGACAGCGGCAATGCGATGGGGTCACGGCATTTGCATGTAGATAGGATTTTCAGACGGTGAAGACAAAAAGTTTGGTTTTATTCGACAACGGGGAATAGCTGATGAAATGACCAAAGAATTCTATTGGTTTATTTTTTGTGTTTTGTATTTAAACATTAACTAACGCTGGTTGTCGATAGTATACCCGTTGCGGTAAACTAAAGTTTTAATCAGTAAAATCTAACTTGGCGTTCCTATTAACATTGTTACACCGTCTTCGAAAAATATAGCGAAACCTAAAATTAATCATGGTTCTCAAGTGCAGCTGATGAAAGTCACCCTAGTAAGGCAAGAGTGATAAGACAATTTAGTCATCATCACTAGAACTACGGTCTCTTTGATGTTGGTTATATATAGTTACAGGCTGCAGTGAGCGCTTACCATCAGGAATTCATACTATAAAACCATGACAGTTTTCAGTTCAAATATGTTAGTTAGTCAGAAAGTATTTGAAATCATCCTAATACCATTTCATGGCTATATTATGACAGTTTCAGGTTCGAACTCTCACGTTTATCGTGGGATATAAACCCATGTTATCAATACATAGTATAAAATTAAAATTCCTAACTGCATCTGTTTGTTTGTCCGCTTACTTTTTCTAAACAACGCAACGGATATTTATACGATTTTCACGGACATTTAGACAATTTTTTACGAAAGGTTGGCAAATACAATACATTCAAATTACCTAAGTATTTTTATAGTAGAGAAAATCCATTGTTTTGTAATCAAGTCGTCAGTAAATCGATTTTCGGGTCAAGTCATGTAAGACTTACGCCAGCTAAACCTTATGAGATACATCAAAATAATGTAAATAAAACATGCAAGAAGATTTATAATTTTAACAGCGGAGGAATGAGAGAGGTCAATTTTAGGAAAATGAACGTTGCTAAGAAGATTTTATGGAAGGGACCTTGCTGTAGTAATAAAACAAATACTGATAAAGAAATAAACGTAAATGAAATCGCGATTACTTCGGTACCAGCAGGAACAAACTCATTTATAGAAATTCAAGCCACAATCCAGTCAGCATTAGGCAAAATCATGGCACAACAAAAAACTAATTTTAGTGAATTTAAAGTGGAAGTTATGTCGAGAATTGACGGTTCATTAACGGCGTTAGAATCAAAGGTTGAAAGAGTAATGGAACTTATTACCAGTTTGAAGGACAACTGTGATATTCTTACTGCCTCAATTACGCCACTACAGCAGAGTGTTCAATTCATGTCAAATCAGCAAGACAGCATCAAAATATCTATGATGGAATTGGAAAATAGAATAAAGGTTTTAGAAGAAGAGAATAAGAAACAGAACGAAAAATTCAATTCTTTGGCTTCGGTCAAATATGAGATGAACGAACTAGAACAGAGAGCTAGACAGAATAATATTAAAATATTTGGTATACCAAAAAGAAAGTTGGAAAAACTCCCTCACATTGTGATGAGTATCGCAAAGTTTCTAGGTGTTGAGTTGAGCGAAGGCGATATCCAACTTACTACACGTATTCAACAACCGAACTCAGCGGTAACATTCTGTAAGCCCATCATTGTAAAATTGAATTCTCTCATGAAGAAGGAGGAACTCATTAGTAAAGTTCCCAAGCAAAGAGGACTAAACAGCATTGATATTATATTATTATTTAGTTATGGGCAACATTTAGCGCCAGCCTTCTCGCACCATGATTTGATATATGCCTCCCTTAAAATTAAAACACCTAAACCTAAATCTATAATTCTCTCTCAAATAAATTTTGGCCGTATGAACACCGATAAGCTCCCCTTAGTGACGCTGCTAACATTGATTGGGCAGCGGTAGAATCTCTGTCTACAGTAGATGAGAAGCTAAATTTCCTGAACACTACTATTGTTGATCTTTTTGACCGTCATGCCCCAGTTCGTCCCATAAAAATCAAGCATCGTCCTGCTCCTTGGTTTTCAGATCCGATACGTAGGGCAATGTCAAAGCGTGATCGTGCATTTCGTAAGTTCAAATGTCACAGGTCTGATGAAAATTGGGTGCTGTACAAGGCCTTAAGGAACAGATGTAATCTTCTGTGCCGGAACGCCAAACGTCGCTATATTTATAAGCAACTTGAAGTATCCACACCTGCTTGCTTATGGAAATTTTTAAAGTCGCTCGGACTATCCAAACCCTTGAATAGGGACGATAAAATTCCTATTGACTTGAACTTGTTAAATAAACATTTTGCAAGTGCTACTAAGCTCACACTGAATGTTAAAAATCTTAATCTTAAATTTCTTGCTTGTTTACCCCGTCCTCAGATTGAGCAGTTTGAGTTTTCCCCTACTAGTGAAGATGAAATTACAAAAATATTCCTAACTCTCAATTCCAAAGCTGTGGGTTGTGATAATATTGGTCGTGCCATGCTACAATATATTTATAAGCTTATTCTCCCATGTGTGACTTCTATCATAAACTTTTCTTTAACCACGGGGATTTATCCTGCTTCTTGGAAGAATGCTTATATTGTTCCGCTTCCTAAAGTTACCAATCCCACAGCTCCTAATCATTTTCGATCTATCTCTATTCTTCCCTTCCTTTCCAAAATTTTGGAATCTATTGTCAATAAACAAGTTACTTCTTTCCTCACTGACAACGATCTATTAAATCAATTTCAGTCTGGCTTTCGAACCGCCCACAGTACTACTACTGCTCTGCTTAAGATCACGGAAGATGTTAGATCTAATATGGAAAAAGGTATGGTCACAGTATTGGTCCTTATTGATTTTAGCAATGCATTTAATGCTGTTGACCACGATCTTCTGATTGCCGCTCTTTCTTGTCTTCAGTTTTCACCCTTAGCACTGGAATGGTTTTCTTCTTATCTCCGAGATCGTCACCAGGCTGTTCGCGTCTATGATGGCGAATCAGATTGGTGTGCTCTAGAAGCTGGTGTTCCCCAAGGCGGCATTCTTTCTCCGTTACTTTTTTCTATTTTTATAAACTTACTTACGCCTATTTTACAATCCCACTACCATCTTAATGCTGATGACCTGCAATTGTATCTGCATTGCGAAATAAAGAATCTTCCTTCTATAATCAATAATTTAAACAAGGACCTCTCAAGTTTACTTTCCTGGTCTGAATCTTACGGGATTTATGTTAATCCAACTAAGTGTCAATCCATTATAATTGGTAGCTCAAAACAGCTTGCTAAAATAGACTTTCATTCATTGACTCCTCTTCAACACAATAAATGTACCATTCCTTACTCAACTGCGGTGAAAAATCTTTGTATCATTTTCGATACTAAATTATGCTGGGCAGACAAAGTCAAGGAAGTTAGAAATTTTATGCTTCTCTTCATTCTCTCATGCGTTTGAAAAACTTTCTTCCTGTTAATACTAAGATTTCCCTAGTGAATACTCTTCTTCTACCACTTCTGGATTATGCAGACGTTGCTTACTTGGACCTCTCAGAAGATCTCTTAAATAAATTTGATCGTCTACTCAATAACTGTATCCGTTTCATCTTCCGTCTTCGGAAGTTTGATCATGTTTCTGAATACCGAGCCAGGTTGAAATGGCTACCTATTCGGCAACGTAGGAATATAAGAATACTTTGTCTTCTTTTCTCCGTACTTAATAATCCCAAATCCCCTAAATATTTAAAAACACTTTTTCAATCTCTCGCGGATACGCATAATAGAGAGCTGAGGTCTTCTGATTCTTTAATTCTCAGTATACCAAGTCATCATACTAATTTCCGCGACCAATCCTTCGCCGTTACAGCAGCACGACTGTGGAATTCGCTTCCTATCAATATCCAACTGGCCAACTCTCGAAATTCCTTCAAGTATTCGCTACGTAGGTTTTACTTGGAGCATTTGAATACTTCTTAATAATATATAATCTTAATAATCTTTTTTTTTTACTTAACATTATGCACACCTTGCATATATCTTTCCCTTGCTCCCTTGGAAGACTGGCAGAGAATGCTTTTTAGCATTACGTCCTCCATTTGTACTTTTTTTTTGTGCAATAAAGAATATATATATTGGTATTCTAGGTGATGTGCGTCAGATATTTATAAATGAACACCTCACGTATCATAATAAAATACTTTTAAAAAAGACACGCAATGTATGCAAGGATCTGGGGTTTCGGTACGTGTGGACACAAAATTCCAAAATCTACATAAGAAAAAACGATTCTTCCCCTGCCATTCGCATCCGCAGCGAAAAACACCTGGGTATGATAAAGGATGGTGGTCACAAATATACTCCAAACACTCATCATGGCCAGGCACACCATAGACGCAGCAAATATCTCAATTAATGGAAAATTTATCAGCATGAAGCTGTTTTATGTAACTTTTATTTTTATTTGTATTCATCACTCTTTTATAAATATGTTTGTCTTACGAACACATACGGGCACACACATTATCATATTTTGTTCACGACACATCACACAACACAATACTTCACATACACATACACTTGTTCCTATTTCACGAATCATTTTAATTATACTAACTTTTATTTTATGTTTTATTATATTATGGCAAACTTTAATACTAATATTATATGTATTCTACCATGGTTAATAACCTTTCAGTTTATTTTCAAAATGCACGTAGCATACGTGGCAAGACACAACAGTTTCGGCTACGCATGTTAAATCAAAATCATGATGTTGTAGCTATTTGTGAAACTTGGCTGGTATCTAGTGTATACGATTCTGAGCTGTCTGGTGCACGTTATGATATTCATCGGTGTGATCGCAGTTCTAGCAACTCAGTAGGGAGACGCAAAGGGGGCGCTAGGAAACAGGTTGGCTGAGGAGTTATGATGTTGACGCGTCGCGAGCTAGGTGCAATTCGTATATATTCGGATGATATCCGAAATGCTAAAAACTGTCAACTACTTCATTTAAGAATTGAATCACACAATATAAGTACTAATAGAAATCTCCATATAATTTGTGTCTATTTACCTGGAACAGGATCTTCACACGACGAGTTGTTAGGATATCTCAATTCTTAACTGAATAATTGTCGTTCGTTAATTAATAATGATTAATTATTATTGCTAGGCGACTTCAACTTGCTTCATATCAGATGGCACGCTGACGATATTGATGGCTATTCCTTGGCATTAGGTAATTTTAGCGAAAATCAATTACTATTTAAAGAACTATTATCAGAATGGGAATTGAGTCAATTTAACAGAATAATGAACGACAATAACCGTTTAATAGATTTGGTATTTTGTAATACGGACGTAGAGGTGCGACGTTCTGACTTATCTATATCCAAAGAAGATATGCCCCATCACCCTGCTTTGACATTGAAAATTACTAACATAAATATTAAACTGCTAAAAATGATACCAATAACTATTTACAAATATAAAAATGCTAATTATGATGAAATTAATAGTTACTTAAACTCGTTTCACTGGAAACTCGATTTCAGTAAAGAAACAGTTGAACGTTCAGACACGATTCTTTACAATAGATTAGGTACGATGATTAATACACATGTACCTAAATATAAAAGTTTCCCTAAAAAATTTCCACTATGGTATTCTAAGCCACTAATGAGTATTGTCAAAGAAAAGGAGAAATTTCATAAGAAATGGAAGAAGTTTGGTATACCTACGGATTATGATACATTTTCTCTGTTGAGAAGAAGATTTAAAAAAATGCAGATCGCCTGCTGGAATGGGTACGTCATGAAAAGTGAAGCAGCCATCCAAAATAACCCTAAAAGATTTTGGCAGTATGTAAAAAATTTGAAACATGCTCCATCTGTTCCTGCACATATTGAGTATGGCTCAAAAACAGCCACAGACGGTAAAGCAATATGTAACTTGTTTTCTGATTATTTTCAATCAGTTTTTTCCCACGATACACTGCACGCAAATATTGACAATGTCAGTAATGTTAACAAATTGAATAACATAGGTCACTTGAGTATATCCGAAGCAGAGGTGGAAAAATATATTCGTAAAATTGACTGTAATAAAGGAGCTGGCTCAGATAAAATACCTCCATACTTCGTAAAAAAGTTCATCAAATCCTTAGTAGTTCCTCTAACCAGAAATCAGGCGGTTCGAATTGGGGCATTTCTCTCTGGCTTTCAAACTATTCCTTCAGGTATACCGCAGGGTTCACACCTAGGACCATTGCTTTTTAACATTTATATCTCCGATATATCCTCTTGCTTCACCTCCGCCAGGTACCTTATGTATGCCGATGATACCAAAATTTTCAGCGCTAATCGTACTATTGATGACTGCCACATGTTACAGAATTAACTTTTGCGACTTTGTGATTATTGAAAGTTAAATAAGCTAAATTTAAATGTAAAGAAATGTAATGTAATATCATACACTAGAAAACATCAACCAATAAATTATATCTATATACTTGACATGTTGCCAGTGCAGAGGGTTTCTGTCGTTCCTGATTTGGGGGTGATGATGGATTCCAAACTGCTTTACACGTATCACTATGATTACATACGTCAGAAAGCTTTAAAAATGTTTGGATTCATTTGCAGAGTTGCAAGGCCTTTTGTAAACTTAAACTCACTAAAACTATTATATTTTACATACATTAGGAGCTATCTCGATTATGCTTCGCCAATATGGTCACCAGATTATATCACACATAAGACTAGTCTAGACAACATTCAAAGTAAATTCCTGAGATATCTAAATTATAAATTTAATAACGAGCAAAAGTCATACTTAATTGATTTAGACTTTTACAATTTAACTTATTTATCAAAACGACGATCTATCTTCGACATGACATTATTATACGATATTTTGAACAACAATATTGATTGCCCCGAACTAGTGAATAGGATTAATTTCAAAACACATACAACAATTATTCGAAATCCGCGCTTATTTGCACCACCGCCAGTTAAACACAATTATGCTAAGAACTCTGTTTTACAAAGATGTTTTAACATGTATGACACGAAGTTTAGTCATATTGATTTATTCCAGTCAAATAGGAATGTTTTCTTAAAAGAATTAAAATCAAAAAACACATTGAAATAGTCATCATGGCTGTGAAACAGGAACACAGAAAGGACTCAGTTTACTCTCTATTGCTTATAACATACATACATATACAATTCACATATGCTTTCACTCAGGAGCATATGATCCCACCACACCTATACACTCTCACGCACACGCACACTACACGCAGACTCACACTCCCACTCACATTGAGATATAGAAACACATAATACTTCATAATGATATTTTTATGTATATAAATATTTAACTACTCGCAAGGTTATTTACGAAGCTATTTTATCGTATTTAATATTAATCCTTATCCAAATAAATGTGTTAGTCACCTTGGGCATTTAATTAATATTATATTATTAAAATTAATACCGTAGAAGATAACGGATTCAAAGTTACGCGCAACCAAAGAAAACACTGCGCACTATAAAGTTATGAAATATTAATACTAAACTCTAAATCATGCTTTTTAAACATAAAAATACACTACTTTGTAGCTGGAGCAGGTCGTTAGGAGACTAGCAGCATAAAGTACTTGATTACTATCAGAGAAACAAGGTAACATTTTTACACTTGTATTCCTCATACAATACTGTCTCAACATGATTCAATATTGCTTTATATTATAATTCTCGCTTATCAAAACTATGCACAGATGGTATGACGAACAACTTCCTCTACAATATTATTCAAACCGGATACACCGATTAATAATGGAAGTCTTTAGCATTTAATACATTTTGTATAAAAGTACCAAAATATTGTATTAAAACGTCACTAAATGGGTTTAAATTTTATCTAAAAAAAATTATCTGGACAAAATGGAATTTTCTATTTATTGCGTATTTTTAGTGTTGCCCCAAGATTACTCCTTCACTTCGCCCTACAATAAGCGTTTAGCATGGGAATAGGGGTTCGAGGCCATTTTACAAATAAAAATATGTTCGATTTTCTCCAGAAAAAGGGAATATAGTGTAACGAGAAATGTATACTGCAACGGCAGATGTTCTAAATGGTTTCTCCTTGTGATCTAATAATTTTAGGGGTTTTCATATCCGGGCTGGCTACGGAACAAACTATATATTGTGAAAAAATCGCGAAACATTGCGGTAGCAGATAATGTACAGACATTTTTTTTTTTAAAGTTTTTTTAGGCGTTGCTCGAGAGTTAGTCATAACTTTTTCTAGACGGAAAGTATTAACTTCAGTAAAGAACTTCTATGTTCCTGTTGCAGATATTACTATAGAATTAAAGAATTAAATTTTAAACCTGTTTAAAGGTTACACAGACAATTTTTTTGTGCATTACCTCGACAATACTGATGGAATTTAATATTTTTAATTTTATTTCGTAAGACACAAATACAAGTAAGAGATAAAAAAATAAATAACAATAATAACTTAACTCTAAATACCTCTTAAAATAAGTGCACAACTTTCATTGTTAACAAGTATTGTTTATAGTAAATGGACGATGAAAATCTAACAATAAATAGAAAGAAATATATTAGGTGAGTGAATTTTTAAATTTAGGAAGACTGGTGAAAACTATGTCGTGTTGTAATTTAACTTCGTTATATCGCCTACATATTCTATTAATGAAGTATTCTCCGATACATTATTGCTACAGGGGGGAACGCTAAACATTTGTTGATGTCTTACGGAACGAGTGGGTAGCTTTATATTGAGTTTACCTAATAATTCACTACCAAGAGTACCATTTGATATTTTGTGAAGCGTACATAGGTCTGCAAGATTTCTTCTTTTCTCAAGACTTTTAAGATTAAACTTTTTAAGCCTATCTTCATAGTCTGGTACCATTGTAGTCCAGAAACAACGGCGACTGCCGCGCCCGGTAACAAATACTATCGGCAGTCCGATGTTATGCTGGTCTAATGTAATGCCTCTTCATACCTTCTTTGAAGGAGCCGATATCATGGGAATGACGGTACACGCTGGCCGAGAAGCGATTCCACATATTCGCAGTGCGGCAAACATAAAAATTTGCATACTCTTTGCTTTTTGCCGAGATATAGTGCCATGTAGTTTGTACACCAGACCGCGTGATTCAGTAGCGAACACTGCGCGACGTGATGATGGTGACTGACGGTGAATATTCATTGCGTTCAGTTGAATCGATAATGACTCAGTAGTCATCGACGTGGGTTTGAATTTTACAATGATTCTGCGATTTCAATTAAGGAAAAATCATGATGAAATCATGAACATGTAATGTCTACGTGATTACCTATCACCATCAAGATGGAATTCTGTTGCCAAGCTCGTATAGTCTAGGTCTAGTTCGCTCTATACATAGCCTTAGGCCACATCGTAAATAAACAAAAGGCGAGATTGTGTTCAAAAACTAAAACCTAAAAATTATTTTTAAACAGGTTTAATAAACTGTCATATTCAACGTAGAAATGGTAAGTTTTATAAAAAGGCCAGCTGGATCGAGTAAGAGGCGTCGATGGCACATTACTTGAAGCCGAACTTTTCCACTTATTCTCAAGTATAAAGGAAACTTTGCATAACAGAGAGTGTGTGTGTGTTTAAGTTCGTCACTCGCCGATGGAGAACTTCGATACGCCATTGTGTTGTCTTTACAAAGTTTCGCCAAAGTGCTAAAGTGTGAAGGGGCAGAGGGGAAATCATTTATGAAGGTTTATTATTTGTATCATTGGAGTGTCTTTAATTTTCATAATTCATTCGTATCCCAATAAGTAATTTATCGGGATATTTTTATGTTCAGAGATAAATTTGCATATTATTTTTTATGCAGAGCTAGATGGGCTGACAAACAATGTTTTGCTACTTTAAACAATCTAACAGCTGTCATGTTATTAAACAAATGATTAATAGATGGCGTCTCCTACATGTTACTTCAATATATTTTTATTCGAACAGCTTTTTCAATCATTTTTTACCGAAAACGTTAATTTTGAACTGTTCGAAAAAAAACTCCTTTGAGAAATAATATATAGAAGAGAATGCTGCCAAAAAAATTGTCCGAAAAATATACTCATTGTTTATGAAAAAATATATTTTGCATCGCATAAACATAATAGTAATAATATGTAGCTATCAATACTTTAGTCTTTGGGGGATGTGTGTGAATAACAATTCTCAGTTCTCATACATATTAATGTTTATTATTTACTTGTACAAATTCACAATAACTTTTAAATATATTTTTGATATATCAAAGGTCCGGACAAGGTGGAGTTATGTAAACGAGCGACTCCTGCTCGGACAGCGAAACCGCGCTACGGCGCGGCTCTACGGCGCTACGGGCTACGATATAAATGCGGTGTCAGTGCTACAATACTATTACACTATATTGTAATACTATTCTCTCTTTCCTAATTATATATTTCATTGTATTCTGAGGAGTTTCTGCTTTTCTACAGTTTGTACGGTGAGAAATCAATAAGCAACTCTTGTCGTTTAAAATTCTTTACTACCACTCCGGGCCGGCAGTCGTTAAGTTTGTACTCTTCAGGAAGCGTCATTATGACCGCAACTAAGAACTCTTAAAATCCAAGTTCGATCGTTAAAATACCATTAGGAATACGTGCCGAGCAGTTTTTCAACGCTAAATTTACCGGAGAATGTAAGAGGCTGTGTAAACTCTAAAAGTGTTTGTGGTTGTAAATTTGACGCAGCAAAAAAAAACATTTTATTTAGTTTAAGTCCTAAGAAGGCAATAATTATGAACGTCAAAACACTACTAGGTACCTTTTCGAAATTCCCAGTCATCAACAAGAATAAGCAAGAAAATCATCCGATTTTTTTAAATTGTTTTAAAAATACATCATGGAGTCTTGTAAGAGCTGTCTGAGGCTTCAGATCCATTATAACTAACAGTAAAGTCAGTTCGAAATTCCAAACATTATGATCACTCAGACCTATACCCAGATTATAATGACTTCCACCCTATAACTTTCTACAGAAAAAATGTTTTAACTTTCTTAGTTTTTAACCTTCATATTATTGTTACTTTGAAATATAGATGCCGCCACTTCCTTCTTTTCTCAGATATTTCACTTGATAAACAGATATCTCTTTTTGTACAGTTAAAGCGTTTTTTTTTTAAGTTTCATCGAAAAAAGTAAAACAAATAAACAGTTTTTTAAACTTACAAATCTACCAGTCAATTTATTCAAAGAATAAATTTTAGGTACTCGTTTTTTTGTTAACACGAAAAATAAAAAAATACTGTATTGATCACAAAACTCCAACTTTTGGTAGGTATAAATTTAGCCTCCATTTGCGATAGTACATTACTGTCAATTTGCCTGCTTCTCAAAGTGATAGCAAGTTTTGGAGTTGCAAGCTTTACAGACAAATTGACGTCAAACTGTGAGAAATATTCAGACAGCAAATTTGTGCTTATTGGGGTAGCTAACTTCTTAATATTTTAAAATATATAAACCATTGAGCTAGTAACTACACTGATATTTTATAAATTAATAGAACGCTTTAAAACATGCGAATAAACTTGCATGAAGCGCAGAAAAGCATGACGATGAATAATTCGTTCAAGTTTGGACCGACCTTGCAGGGTTTTCTCAGTGCTCAAGTTTAATCTAACTTTTGTTAGTGTCGCTACAAAAATTCAAATCTATTGTGGTCATTCAATACAATAAATTACTTCATAATGATATTAAAATTAAAATAACATTACTTACAAATGTTAAATAAACAAAGTAATTCAAGTACACAAAGTAGTTACAATAAAAGGTCTTTAGAGAAATATTTTCTTGGTAGGTACTACAATATTCCATTCCAATATATTATGTAATTGGAATAATTATTACTCTGTTGAATTTGAAATTGACGTTGCCGGCACTGTTGCTAAGCAGGAGAGGTACGATTTTATTTTCCGTTTCTCGTCTATGGCTTTGTAAATAAAAGTCACATGCTAACATGATTGACGCCTCGTAGCCCCCAAGTTGGTTGCCATGGCTACAACTCTAACGATCGCAGCGACATGCGGATATTTCCGTGACTTCAGATCACTTTTAGCATTTTAGAAGTACGTTACGTTGTCTATAGATGGCGCTGAACCGTATTTTTAGCCTCAACATATAATAATAAGTTTTATTAAATTATGGGACTTTGCCGCCTTTGTTATTAGACCCCTCATTTGATTTATTATTATCATAATAGTAACATCTACGAAATGAAAAATTGAAGTGTTTCCTTTTCGAAACTTGACATCATTGTAAGAAGTTATTGTTTACAATAATTATCTTATTTTGCAATAATATTATTAAGTACATGTAACAGCAAATTACACGATTCGAAATTGTTAGATAAAAAAGAATTTAATGATCTTTAAAGTTTTTCGCAAGGGATATTTATAACTTTTTGTTCATTAAATAAGCACTAGTAAATTTTGCAAATTTGCTTTAATTAGTTCGTAGGTAATTTACCGCTCTTACCAGAAGTAGATACGTATAATTTAATTACATAAATGGAACTACGCCTTATTTAATAATATCGTAAACCCGTGTTATAATTTTTGTTTTTATTTAATTTCTTTATTATAATTAATTTCTTGACATATGTATGTGACACATGGAAATTCACGGAAAAAAACGAGAAATAACTACGTCAGTGGCGTATGGAACGTAGCATGCTAAATTGAAAGAAAGTAAGTAGGTATAAAAAATGAAACACAAATATAAGATTTAAATTATAAATAGTAGATACCACCCGCCACCCAATGAGAAGTGGCCTAGATTCAGAAATTATTAAATAATACGTTACGGACAATCCGGAAAGCTTTCGGAATAACTGAAACGAGCCTCGGTATTCCGTTAAGTGTGCGGGGAGGCTCGGCGCGGACGGCACTAACTCAATTTTACGAGCTTCGCTTTACGATCTCAGGAGCCGACTGTCGAGAATGTCAAATGCTTTATGCGGATGTCATGTACCTATCTACTGCCTCTACTGCGTATGATTTTATGATTTATCTATAATTTTTGAAATAAACTTCTTTGGGCGCGTTTTGACTAAAATATCGAGGTGTTTTAATGCAATATTTTTTAACATAGAGTAAGAGAGATAGGGTAACAGCGGCTCATTAAACAAGTTTTAACATTTTTATATATGCTTCTTAACAATTACAATAACTGTCGTAATCTTGTTAGTAAAATCACATTACGACATTACATACCCCAATTTATTTTACTAGGCCACAGGATTTGTTTCATATTCCGGTGTGTCGTACAAACGCTGGCCCACAAAAATGACTACTAGATATAATAAGTTCTTCGTACATATAGATATATTTTATTGTAATTTACGTAGATTTAAAAAATAAATTGTTAACCTTCTTATCTCACAGTATATTAGAACAATATTATTATCACTATTGTACTTTTCTTTAACATTTTTTTTAAGTACGGGCCCGTTTTCTTTTTTGATTTATTGTTAATCTGTAGAACATATAACCTGACGGTAGGTACATATTATTTTGTAACTATTTTTGTAATCCATTAACAGTATACTTTTGTTTTGTTCTCATTTGAATATATTAAAATAAAATAAATAAATAAACAGCTGTGAAGCTATGGAATATACACAAAACAGAAGAATAGCTTCCTCTCCCTTCCACAACAGAACTACACGCGCTTGGCTTCGGAGTCACAGTTTTACGATAACCTCCATCTACTTATGTTTATCGCACCGTGAAGCTGTGGAACCTTCTCCCGGCCAGTGTGTACTGTGTTCCCTCCTTCTTCGGCATCGGATTCTTCAAGCGTAACGTGAAAAGATATTTATACAGGTCACCATGACAGCTTATCATAAGGCACAGTGCCATTCAGTCACTTTGACTTTCTACGATTCAAAAACAGCATGTTAAAAAGGCGCGCGTTCACATAATTGAATTTCGCTTTCTGATGTTGGTTAATTTATGAACAACGCAAAACAAAACTGAAACATTGTTTACAAAAGTTTCATCTTGATCACGAGTACCTACTGACTTGAAGACGCTCTTTTTTATTTTCTCTCAATATTACTCTTTACCTTAAACTTCCCGCGATGTACATCTTCATAAAAATGCATCCATAGTCTTATTTTATAACATCTCATACCACTACCTAACCCATACTTCTCATAATTAAACTTTCAGATAACTTTTCCGAGTCTAGTCACCCCGCGAGGTTGAATAAGTTTATTGTGAAGATATTATATGGCCGTAATTGGAAACACAATAATTCACTAACTTTAACTATCTAAAAGAGTTCAAAGACTCAGTTATGACTGCAGAACTACTTACGGTTGTTCAACAGTGGTAGGGTGAAACCTACATTTTATGTAGGCAAAATAAATTCTCAAGACCCTTTTTACCTAGGTATCGGAAACTCAAATGGGCGGCCTTTTTTTCTAATATTATCTCTAAGTTTGCTCGCATTTTTAATAGGTGCCTCCAGAATCGCGAAACCCGTAAAATTTGCTCTTTATTTTTATTATATGAAACCTTCGAGATGTGAAAACGTTGGACCACGAAGCCGTAAGGTGGTTCATGTTGTTAACACTTTACGCGGCTCCCGAGATTCACTAAGGGTGATAGATTGCAGTCACCAATAAAAAGCAGTCTATATTATATTTGAAAATATATACATCGAATCCTTATATAACGGTTGCTTGTTACAAAATTTACAAAAACGAACGACAAATTCTCAAAACTCGAATGAACTACTATTAAAAGAGTCCATATTCAAATTAAAATCCGTGTCATTAATAATAGAAACTTTTCATGTTAAAAATAACAATTCCACTTTTGAAAATAATAACATCTGGAAGATGAAGAGTTCCTAAAAAAGTTTTTATGTCGATTATAAATCTTAATTTTGCGGTTCGACGCCGCGACTCGCCGCGGGGTGGCGCTCCTGACATGGACCTACTTTAAAGTGTTGTTTCCAACTTTTGTGATCCGCGACGCCATACTTTCCTACTCCGAATTATTTATGAAAATTCAAAAGCTTTTACACTTTAAAGACGATAGTCGAATTGTTATCTAACTTTAAATGTCCGTGGTCTCGCGGTCACGCCATTTCATTAATTGGACCAACTAAAGATAAGGCCCCTCGGTAGAATTATGACTCAGACCATAAACATTTGTTTAACACAAGGTAACTTGAAAATACAATAAGCCCCCGACACAAGTAACCTATTCATTAAAACTATGCGCGTTCCAATGAGACCAAACACGATATCTCTACCGTAAGTTGGTGAGGAGTTAGTTATCTTACAGATTCCAAAAGACGCTACAGCATTGGGTCTATGTTTTTCTAATATCATTGAAGTAACAGAATACAAGATATCGTCTCAATCAGACCTGTGGAAGAGGCTCACACATATTTATCAATTAGAAAATACTGATAATCTTCAACCGGCTGAACAAATTTTCTTAAATTGTAAAATCGGTGATGAATCATAAAAAATCGATGAAATAGTGTGATAAAAGAGCTTTGTGGTGTGAAAGAAGATATAGTCACACGGATTGAGAAAGGGATGCTTAGATGGTTTGGACATGTTGAGAGGATGAATGAAAGAAGAATGACTAAACAAATTTATGATGCGAGTTTGAAAGGAATCGTTGGAAGAGGAAGGCCTAGACGAACATTTATCGATCAAATCGGAGACGTTCTGAAGAAAGGTAAGGTCAAGAGTACTCTAAATCGACGAGCATTCATGAAAAGATTAATGAATGTCGAAGAAGCAAAAGAGGTATGCCAGGATCGTAACAGGTGGAAGGACGTGGTCTCTGCCTACCCCATTGGGATATAGGCGTGATTTATGTATGTATGTATGTAAAATCGGTCCAACCGTTTCGGAGATTGCAATTAGGGTTTTGTTTTAAGTAGGTACCCACTTGTTATACTTTGAAGCATTTAGTAAAATGCTGTTATTTTGACATTATAAAGAGACAATCCAATATCAATGATTGTATCGATTGTAATTTTGTAAATTCAAATTATCCATACTGGCTCAATTATGGCTCAGTTGGTAGCGCGTACGGACTCCGCGTCGATCGACGTGAGTTCGAATCCCTGCAATGAACCCGAGGACCCGATGAAGTAATAACATCGTGATGAAACCACAGTATGGTGGTAGGGCTCTTTCTTATGCTCGCCTCGCTAGCTACCACCGTCAAGTTGAAAACTTGTCGTAACCTAATACCAATAAATGTGTTCCGGCAGCTGCACTTGAGAGACAGTCGCCCCCACTATGCAGTGTATTACCATCTTGGACCACATGGTCACTTATGATCATCTGATATAGTGACTACAACGCTAAACCTATAACGATAATAAATTTAAATAAATACTAAAGTTCCTGGAGAACACCAAAATATATGCAGTCCTGCAGCTTATAGATACGTCATTACACTGTTGAATACGAAAATAGACGTAAAACCTCAAAAATAACTATGGAACTTAAAATTACAAACAAACCAATTTGTTAAATAATAAAATGGTATAAAGTTAATACGCACTATATAGTATTAATTTATTGTTACAGTTTACATCAAGTTAAGTAAAGATGGCAGCGTTCGTTGCTAAGCAGATGGTCGGAAACAAACTTAGCGCCGTTAAAGGTAAGAAAGTGATTTTCTACTTATGTTATAGAAAAGTAAATAGCCAATGATAAATACATTAACCGTGTAGTTTTGAAAACGAAATATTTGTGTGTGACTTTGTGATATAGATAGAGTACATATTTATAGAAGATTAAAATATATTTTTAACTAGGTGTGCCCGCGGCTTCGCTCACGTGGGCTACAGAATGCCCGCGCGAATCTTGCTCCCCCGCTCCCGGCTATTTTAAAAACAAAAATGCATATTGTGGGTGTTCCTTAGAAGATAGATATATACTCTCCTGGACTTTTTTGTAGGTATTTTTAATGCCTACAATTACTCAGCGTAAGCCATTTAAGAACCCGAATTGATTCACCATAATCATTTTTTTATAATTCTTTCGGAACCCTAATTACGCCCTATAAAATCAGATATCTACCAGTGAAAGTCCCGTTAAAATCGGTCCAACCGTTTCGTCCAACCAGGACAAACAGACGGATAGACAAAAAATTTTAAAAATGGGTGTTTTTTTATAGGTATCGTATATACTTGCATATGCATTTAGTAAAAAGCTGTTATTTTGATATTACAAACAGGCACCTCAATGTTATTAATTGTATAGATAAAGGATCTATCCTTAGTCGCATTAAATAAACTTTAGTCTTCTCTGATCTTAGAATGCATAATGGAATTGCAATATAGTGCATAATATATATATCCTCATAGTGATACAATAAATAGATACCTTATTTTCCACTGTATAGCTTCAACGGCGCGTCGCGGGCCGAACGTTTAACAGAAAATTTCCCCAGAGAATCTCCTTTTTCATTTGGTCGCTTTGGAACGCTTCGGTAGATATTCTAATGTAACACGACAATTAGAAATATCATACAAAAGCCATTACAAACTAAAAATTGACGATTTATTTTTGAGAATTATCATATTTAGCGTTTAAAGTAATTAGTCACATAAAATTGTGATTTTAATAACTGTACTGGTCTGTACTGTACTGGTTTACTGGTCTGTAAGGTGTACAATCGATCCAATTCGAAGGAAAGTGAACAATTACATCCAAAGAGTATGGTGTAGTTATTTAATTTAACGTGTTAATAAAATAATTATAAAACATTTCCTCTATCTAATTTGTCGAGCTATTTAAAAGAACCGTTATTTTAAATTAATGATATTGGCAGATTGTAGACTGTCGAGAGATTGTGAATGGGACTAGAAAATATACAGTTTTCAAGTCCTACTATCAATATTTTGCGTATTTTATAATAATAATTTATTGCCAAAAACGTTTACATATTAAAAAGACTAAGCCTACATAATATACAATTTGGCAATGGGACAGACTCAGCTGATGCTAAGTGGCGTGGCATCACCTCAGCACACAGCGCAGGCTTTCAGTTTGCCCCACTTTCATAAACAGTCAACATTACGCGCAATCGGCAGCTCCGCTAGATAAAAAAACTCCTAGTGTTTTAATTTATTTCCATGATATTACGGTAAATTAATTATTACTGATGAGAAAATAATATATTAGTTACATAAATAACATAATAAGAAGTAAGTAAAGTAAAAAGTATAATTTACGAGTGCACATAAACATCACCTTTAAAATTGAACATTATTAGTGTCCCTTCATTATCTATCGACAAATCTGATTAGATTGTTGATTAACCAACGGTTCGTACAATAATTATGTGGCGTCATATTAAATTATTGGCCCCCTTATTATGTATCTCGCAATAGCAAAGCGACAGCAGAAATCGCTGTATATTTGCTTAAAAATCACAAAATTGTATTATGTAACACTTATAATGTACCAAAAACAATCTGATTTCGCCATTTCGAAGTATTTGCTCTGCTATTGCGAAATACGTAATAAGGGGGACGAAACCAAGTTTACAACCTATACCTAAATATAAAATCTAAATAGAGTTTAAGTTTTTCTGTGGAATTTTACTTTATTATTTTATTTAAACCGAAACCTACTGTAAGAAACTTAAACAAGAAAAGTAATTTAAAAATTGTATATCTTTTAAAATGTTCGGGCAAATCGTTACGACGGAGACCGGCTTGCAATGTCTTCCTGTGCGTGACTACAGCGTTATTTAGCCAATAAACCAGACGGAAGGTTCATCGCAATATTATGATATTCTATGAAAGTTGGTGATCAGATATCTAACTATAGATATTGGCTATATATGTATATATACTGCGAACAAATGAAGATTAACAAAAGAAATACATAAACGAATACTGAATAAAAAATAATTTCCAAAGATAATACGAGTAGTTATCTCTGGTAATAATAAGGTATCGATCCAATTATTTCCCTTTAATATATAAACGAGAAGTATATTTGAAGAAAATTACTAAATGCGAAGTACCTGTAGATACTAATTATAGAAAAATAACTCGTTCAAGCGGTTATGTGGTCTAAATTTTTCTACAACTACAATAAGATTCTACACCTTCTACAAAGTTAATTCATAAAGTTCAATTGAAAAAGTTGCGAAGTATGTATGTTTATTAAAAAAAACTGGGCGACCTAGGTTCGTTCGGTGTCTTGCAAAAATAAATGTAAACAAAATGTTATTTGCATATAAAATTTCCTCCAAATTGTTAGAATCGTTTCCGTGAAACCAGTTAATTCCTACAAGAATTGATCATGAAATGTAATAGAATTAAAGATAACGACATGTTATATTTTTCTAATATGAGTAGCTTAATATTGTATATAAGTAATCTTTAAATTAGATTCTCTAAAAATATAGTAAATGTTAAAACCCATAAATTATACATTATTTATTCATTTATTTATTTATTTTATTAAATAAACCTATATTCTAATTTGTAAGTAATCACGCATTAAATATTACTTTTCAATGTAAGCCTCGGGGATTTAAAACGCTTACGGGAATCCTCCAAACACACAATTTATTAATTATTTGTGCTTGAAGATTATAAATGAAATACTTGAATATTAATAAAAACGAGTGTAAGAATTCATGCAAATTATGATTATTAAAATACGTGTTTTTATTAGAAATTAATTGCAGGAGTTAACTGAGCGAATTGTTTGTGAAACTTATTATTTTCTAAAAATAAGTTAATGGAAGATATTTCATAATCCTTTTTGCAATCTATCAGTTTTTATTCTCTTTGCATGCTGCCCACAATAATCCTATTACAGAAACTTTTTTATTGAATTTCATTTTCGATCACAATTTTTTAATCTAGCAACACGTGATTAGTAGATATAAATACATTCCGTTAGGTAATAATATTATTTAAATATGATTTTTATACCAACCAGAAACATATTGTAGATTTATTTATTTTATTTCAATATTTTATACCCGTAGGCCATTATTTCCATAGACATTTACATTTTTAATTATACATTTTAATATATTTTTCTTTCTAACTACATACTCGTATCTACACAATCCATAGAATATTCTTTATTATGAAATATGCTAATCAAAACCTTCCGTCTCATTCCCCCGAGTACTTCAGGGTTATAGCCGTCCTTATCGTACTCGCTAACATATGCTCTTTTTATATCGTTTTCATCCGAATCTGGAACAAGTTTTTGTTTCCGCTTTTTCGCTCTTCGTGCCTGCTTTGTGTTAGTTTTAGTAAATGCAACCTCGGTAGGATCCGCAAGATTGTCTGCATCTGACATCATGGGGGAATGGAACAGCTTTTTACTTATCAAGTGGATGCAGGGTTTTCTTACTGGCGAGTCCATTTCCATCTGAAATACATATAAAAAAAGAAATTCAAACGTGTTAATTATTTTATAAAGAGTTTTGTTTTTCGTTTGGTATCATTGTAAAGGGTTGTTTTTTGTATATTAAACTTTTATAATTATTAATATACGGTCCTTAGAGATATTTACTTTAATTTTTTGGTAGCGCTTGGGCGTTATTTATAGTTAGTTTTTAATCGGCACTGAAGCCTGATGAGCCTAAAAATACGTTTTTATTTATTATAATTTATGTAAAATTAGGAGATTATATGTGATCTGGAAGATATTATTAGTAACTAACTGTGCCCGGGGCTTCGCTCACGTGGGCTACAGAATGCCCGCACGAATCTTACTCCCCCGCTCCCGGCTATTTTGAAGACAAAAGTGCATATTGAGGGTGTTCCTCACAGAACACTATTACTCCTAGCGGAGAAGAATGTTAACTTAATACTAATTTTATGGCGACAAAAATGTAATTCATTGAAGACACCAGAGATGACGCTGTAGTTGTTTGACAGGTCGTCAGCGAGCGATTTGAAATTGAAATTATGTACTTTCAAAAGTTTTATAGTATGCAAAGTAATAAAAAATTAGTCAGTCGATGTAACATATTTTAGCCGACACAACAATTTTATTTTTTTTTTTTTTTTTTTAACTGATTACACTGTTATCCTTAGGGGCCCTATCCAAAAACAGAGCCGCTGCGGCTTTTACAACTTCGCCGGACTTGGGGGCGAGCGCTTAGGGCACTCAGCCGCGAAAGTTTGTGACGACCCGCACGAGGGTGCCAGAGTGGCCGAACCTCGGCTCGGGCGGTCGTCGCGAATGCGAAAGGGTCGCGATCTAACTAATTCCCTAATCCTACGAGAATTCGAACTAACTAACATATACTCATATGCACGTTCCCCTTCTCCTGGGAGGAAGGAGTGGACCATATGTATGTGTATTTAATAATCGGAATGGTTTTTCTACACTAACTAGCGCAAAAAAAAAGGTCCCTTACAGAACCTATCTACCTGTGAGGTGTGCACGTGTGTGTGTTCATACGTGTGTAATGTTGTATGTGGGTAGCTAAGTGTTGCACGTATAGTGTCACTTGTATCGCGCGGGCGGCTGCATGACCCAAGGGCTTCACACCGAGGAACGGACCTAGGCTTGGGTTGCCGCTAGAGAGGGTGGACGTGACGGGTGTGCGGGAGCGAAGTTAACCGCCCGTCCTCTGCGGAGAGAACGGTGGTTACGCGGGCGTGGGCGGTGGCACGCTCTGTTTGGAGAGACGGTGGCGTAGAACGCGTTAGCTGTTTCAATTTGGTCGAGCGGGTCAGTGAAGATATTATGCGGCCGGCGTTTACTCCGGCAGGCATTGGGGTCGGGAACATATGAAGTTGCCGCTTTGATTAAGGGATTCGCGTGGTTCGACGCGGTGTCGAAATAAGAGCGAGAAAGGTGTTTGGCATAGGCATGTATCGAAGGAAGGTCCATATCTCTATGGAGATCCTCCATACGAACATACCAAGGGGCGCCGGTAAGGCGGTGAAGAAACCTATTCTGGATGGCTTGTAAGCGTTTCCAATTATATTTTGACATATGTGCGAACACAACGCAGCTATATGTCATAATCGGTCGGGACACAACAATAGCGCAGTGTAATTCGATTTCCGCGACATCTATTAACAACAAATCGAAATAGTCATTACTGTGCGATCTAACTCGCATATAGGCAACATAATATAGCGCCATCTTGTTTTTATATCTAAAACAATACTGCCATTCGGCCCTTTCTCCGTTAGATATGTCATCAATTCTTGTAATATAGTTGACTTCGCCTGGTGTTCCTTGTAGGCCTTTTTAATGCCTACAATTACGTAGTACATTAATTTGCTATATCTCTTATGGTTTACTCAGTGTAAAACATTTAAGCGCCCGAATTGATTCACCATGACCAGATTTTTTTAATAGTACGGAACCCTAATTCTTTTTCTAAAATAAAAACAGCCTAAGTTACTCCCTATAAAGTCAGCTATCTACCAGTGAAAGTCCCGTCAAAATTGTTCCAATCGTTTCGGAGATTACCCGGGACAAATAGACAGACAGACAGACAAATTTTTTAAAAATTGGTGTTTTTTATAGGTATCGTATATAGTTTAATATACATTTAGTAAAACGCTGTTATTTTGACATTATAAACAAACACTTCAATGTTATTAATTGTAAAGATTGGTTCGCACACTTACAACGCATGAAAGATGAAAGAATAACAAAATTGCCTGTACCTACCCTAGTAAAAAAATTGCGTGATGATATATAAGTTAATATTTTACGGATTTTGATAAGTAAGGTTGTCGTATGGTATTGAAGGCACTCTAGAGCACATATATGCAGTACACTTTGCTGGAGAGAAGACAGGGAAGGAGTGGCAAGGAGGTCGCCGATGCATTGCTCGGTATCTTACACAATTAAAAATTTGTCATTGAAATTTGCTTCGTAAGTCGTTCGAAACTAGTCCGTAATTCCAATGACGTGGTGTCTTTCATCGTATTATTATAGGTCGATGTCACCATGAAAACTGATAATTAAGCCCAATCTCGAGGCGGTTATAATTGTTCTAGGATTAATTCAAAATAAGATAGTCTTGAAGTTTTACCATCTTAAATCACATCGTGACTTTACATGAGGTGAGGTTGTGTGCAAACTCTAAAGCTATATATGTATTTAACATCTCTAAAAAAACTAAAGGAAAGTGCATTAGTAAATTTATTGAATTTTTTTATTTTTGAACTGTCTATACTCTTAGCTTAGGGGCCCTCTCTGCGGCTCTTACAGCTTCATCGAACTTGAGAATTTGTAAATACGCCATTGTTTAGTAATCTTTAGAAGCAAACCTTTCGCAGTTAGTGACTCATGCAGAATTTTGTTATAATTAAACAAAGTTTCAAATTTTACTAATAGAAACAGTAGGTGAGGCAAAATATGAAAATAGCTTTGCATACAGAAAATAATTTATCAATGATGGCTGTCAAACTCTGTCTGGGTCTTGACAAAGAATACTGCATTTTTTCATTCAGTCAAATAGAATATACTTAACTATGCAATAAAATTAATAACTGAATAATTGCACTGCAAGAAATAGTAACTACAGTCAAGAAACCAACGACTCATATTATTATAAGAGATCGTATTGTAAACTCCATCGAAAATAAATTAATTAAAAAAAAAAATTGTATTAATTTTCAATTAATATAATAGTCGAAACTGGTTAAAACCAATAAATATTATAATAATTATCAAGAAAAGACTAATTTAATCTATTTATTTTTAATCACTATTAACAAATGAATATGTTCTTTCAATTATTAAAAAAGTAAACGATAAACTTTGCAAACGTTAAAAATAAAGATGTAAATTTCATAAAAACGATAAATCATTGCAATAATACTACACTGAAAATTCAAAATAATACTATAACCTAAAATATATAAGTAGGTACCCAAATAATAAAAAAAAAAACAGCAGAGAATGTTTTACATACCGTGTCGCTGTCAGACATGAACTCAACGGAATTATTTAATACGTTATTCATTAAAAGCACTCTTAAATTTTCTCTATTAATTGTATTAATTGGAGTGGATACTTCGTGTGGAGCCGACATCGCTTAAAATAAAAATTAATCACTCAATTAATATATCACAAACTACACTACGGTTGTGCCGACAAAAGTACTCACTACTCTGTGGTGCCGTCGCCTCCCTCTCCGTTGCGTTCAAAGACTACTTCTACTTAGTCTGTGGACTACTTTATCATTATTAATCTTTCGGATAGAGTGCGCATGTCACATGTCTACATTCTTTTAAAAGTGTTAAGTCCGATGGATACTCTACCTTTAAGCCTCACATTATTTTTCTAATCTATAAACATCGCCTTAACCAGACGGTGGCTCCAATACATTAGTATATATTATCTATGGTGGCACCGTTGTTAGAGTTTTTATGGCAACTCAAAGTGCATGTCTCTAGTTATTATTTATAATCCATTTCACTTGTGAAAATAACTACTTAAAATGCAGCCAACATTACACTATATAGGACTTAATGACATAAGTTTATAAATTAAAATAAAAACCGCTACAATAACTCTTTCAAATAATTTTCTTGGTATAAATATTATTTTTAATCATTATATTATAACCTCTCCTCTGCAGCCCTACTAGGAAAAAAAAAGCTGTCAGCTGCAAATGGGCAATCCCGCGAAACGGGAAAGTTCCCGGGATTGCAGTAATTTAATAATTTATCAGCAATTTTGTATAATAAACAATTTGTAGCTTATGTTAAATATTATAATCTTTGAACCGTGAATTACACTGTAATTCAATAGTGCTAGAACAATAATTAAATCATTTAGCTTATTAATTTAAATGTGCACCTTTTTTGCACGTTTAACCATGCCAGTTTCAACTTCTATCCAAATAAAAACATTTTTAGGAAAGTATCATTATTTTTCAAATTACAAAAACATGAAAATAGATAAGCACCCAGCTCTCAGTTATACCTAAATAAAATAAAGTAATGTGTGTGTGTGTGTGTGTGTATGTCAGCTCCGACGCACGACTGGAGCTTAGACTTGTGTAACCCATGGATGAGTTGTTCAAGTGAACTGTTCACTTCGGATAATGCAAATGAATACCTGCATCTCTGCGGATCTTTTTCATTCAGAAGTTCACAACTCACTTCGGATCGAATGAAAGGTAACAACTTGGCCCTTCCTTGACAGTTAGACTTCCGTGATCGAAAGTGAGGCGATTCGACATCTCAGTCGCACGCACTTTGTTTCATTTTCGACTGCATAAGTAACCATTATAGCTTATATTGTAAAAATAACCTTATGAGCATTATTTAAAGTTCATATTCATAATTTTATTTTATTTTATTACCCTCGACCTCAACTTGGCGAAAGCTTTCGATACCGTCTCGTATACCATCTTTCTAATTAAACTGGAACATATTGAAATTCGGGGTACTGCCTTAAATTGGTTCTCCAGCTATCTTACAAATAGAAAACAATTTGTTTCCGCAGCATAATATTTGTACTTGCTCATCATTAGAAAGAGCTGCTCAAACTAAATATTTCGGGATTATCCTTAACGAGAAGCTGATATTTAGAGATCTTAAAGCAATGTAATCAAAGCTGGTTAGAAAATTAATATGCCTTATGAAACTGTTACGGGATGGAGCCCCTCGTGAGACTTTAATTCTTAATTATAAAGCCGTTTATCAATCCATACTTGAATATTGCATCACAGCCTGAGGTAATGCTTCTAAAACAATTCTAATAACATCAGTAAGAGCCCAAAGGTCCCTTAAAAGTTACATTCAGGAAACCTTTTCGCTTCCCCACTCGAAACTTCTATGAAGAGACAAAGGCCTAACAGTGCGACAATTATACATATTAAAAATGACACTTACATAATATCACAAATATAACAGTTAACATCAACCAACCATTGAACAATAATCTTATAGGTTCGCTTGACTTTGTATTCAGTCAACGTTTAAAAAAAACAGCTAATGTTAATACTGTCTTCGCTCGACGTTTTAGTAACTTTGCCTTCCCTTTTATATTCAGACAAGTAAATAAGAAATGTTATATACTTAAAAGAGAATGTATGTAAGCCAAGTTTACAATTATAAATTGGTTTTCATCCTTAACTTATAAAGATACTGAAAAATATTTTTCACACATTCCTCTATAACCTTGTATGCATAAGTAATGATCTTTAATATGTATTGGAAATCACCTTTCATTTAAAAATTAATCGTTTATTCGAGATCCCTATATCATAAGTAATTATATATATTTATATTTTTTTGCATATAGATAGATAAATTTATTATATTATGTACTTTTGATTCTGCGCACCACGTCACTAACACAACACAAAATTTTGTATCTTGTATACAGGATTTGTATCCTGGTGAGTAGGATCTAAGTTTATTGTAATGTCTTTAATGTAAAAAAAAAAATTAGTAATAAAGATATTTGTATATTGTTTTGATGATTTTACCCTTTCGTTATTACTTGAATTTATTTGTTTATGAAAAGTAACTGTGAACGTATAATAAATAATAAAAAATTTCACATTAGTAGTAAGTGCTAAAAAAATTAAACTTAAAATTATTAAAGGAAATTGATTTTTGCTCTGTAAGATTGTGACAAAAAGTGTAACCAATTTGAATAAATTATTTCATCAAATTCTCCTCCTCAGTAATATCTTATGTCCTCAATTCATAACGGATGTTGTTCAATTTTTAACTCGTGTTATAACTCACGAATTCTTAACTAAAATGGTTATCGTCAATGCGTAGTGATTTAGTGAATGAAATGAACCATTGAACTGCTTAGGTGAAGGAGTCCACTTCACTGATCGTGTTTCGATGAACTGCTTAATCAAGATGAATTAATTTTCCCAAAACTACAGAAGCTTACTCTACAAGTACGATTGTTTTTAAATATGCAATCACCAACTCACTCACTCACTGCGTGGTTAATAATTTATCTAAAAGCAAGACGATGTATGTAAACACATACATGGTTTTAAAGTGAAAGATGCGCAAGGCTAGTTGCGAAGAAAAATGTAACGCTTTTTGTTAACGCTTAAATACGTAACGGTTTCATAAATGACACTACTCATAAAATTCCCATACCCGACTCCTTATAAATATATATAAATCGTTTTTCATACAATGTTAAGTAATGTCAATACATTACTTTATGTGTATTCTACTTGTATTGAAATATTTAGTGTATTTATTTATTGTATCAATATTAAATTATAATTTCTATATAGCTTATACTTGTATGTTTTATAATTATATGTTTAACATATTTCTAGTTTTATATTACCCCTGCAGTTCCCATAAAAAGTATTAAGTATAAATTTGTGACTGTTTTATGTTGTGTCAATATGTCCTTTTTATGGGTTATTATTCTACAGTACAGCGACTATTTGGGAACTAAATTCTATAACGTGCATTTATCACACTTGACAATGGCAAAATTGTCTACATAGGCATAAAGCCAAAATAAAAAAAAGTAAACTCCGAAAATACATACGATTTTCTGTTCATTAACAATACTCAACCCATGACAATCAATTTATAATTACTATTGTTATATTATATTATTTATAATACTAATTTGTACTTAAAAACTCTAGAGATTAAATTAATTTGGTTTGTTGTTTGTACTAATTTTACCGCAAATCTGAGGAATAGAAAATAGTAATTTGACGAGCGAAAATTATCTTTCATATTACTATACTCATCTATGTTGGCTTTTATCACTGTAAAATTAATATTGTGATATTATCAGTTATTCATAATAATACTTTTGTTTCCAATAAATAAATAATCATATATGCATATAAACTCTCAATTGAAATAAATACACATTTTAAGTAGTAAATTTATTTTGAATACTGAAAAATACAAAAAATAAACATGTCTCGGAAAATAAGATATTGCTGTTTTAAACTGTTGCCGAATTACTTTATTTATATTATTCGATTATACAATTTGGTTTGTCTAATTATTATTAGAGAGAAGAATAAGAAAAAAAATCGAAACGTTTATTTTTATTTATTTGAAATATTTCACAATGAAGTGTTTAGCCAGAATCCTTATAATATAGGTAGTATTAATAATCATGTCAAATAACAAAACTTAAAAAGTCTAATATTATTGAAACAATGACTTACTATAATATTGTTTCATGTCGTCTAAGGTCATAAAATAACCTCATAATTGTCACTGGTGATTATTATAAAACTATAAGATAAATTTCAATATTTGTTTTACATATCAGTTTTTTCTTGTCTACATTAGTGACAATAAACCATTATTTATTTATTTTTTATCAGAGTTTCCATTCTTCCTCATTTCATTAGTTAAAATTGTAATTTTTTTTGTACTCTTGGTAAGATTCGATGGCTGATTAGTACCGTTACCATTCTCTTTGTTATTTTGAGTGTCCCTGTAGTTTGAATGAACATCTGCATCGAATGTTTTACGAGTGAATATCATGGGATTATCACCAATATTTTCTAACTGGTAGTTGATATATTTGCGTCGTATATAGAACATAACATTGAACACATTATGCTGGAGACGGCATATTCTCGTGTGCTCTTTGAATTCATACAAAAAGTCTGGGAATGTTTTCTTAGTAGCTAAGCAATAGTTTCTAATTAGTGTACTCGCTTGAACTATTTCGCTTTTCGCCGCCGCTTCCTGTTTTCGTATAAATTCTTGTAGAATCGCTATATCCTCTGCATCTTCGATTTCTTGAATACATTGGGCAAAGTTATTTGTGTACAAATTTGGGAAAAGCATTTTCAGATAAGGCGATGTTGGTGGATCATTTCTATACATGTCGAGTTCGTATTGTCGACTTTCCGCTCGCTTTGATGGAGTCAATGTAGCTTCCTTTAACAAACCCAATACATCCTATGATGATATTTTCTATAAAACTAATTAAAGATAAAATTCATTTCTATTTATAAAACACAACGACCACTATAAACCCTTCAAAGAAACATGAATGTATAAATCTCTTACTCTCTCTAAGGCATTCGTTGGAAAGGTGTGGTGTCATTTGTGTCCTTTTTGTAGCAATAGCACTGCAGCCACTGCAGGTCTAAGTACAAATAGATGGAGTTACGGTGCTTATTCTGATTTTTTTATGGTGCGAATTAGCAAACAAGCATGCAGTTGACCTGATGTTAAGAGAGCATTGCAGCTTACAACTATTTATTAATTAACCTTGGAAAGACTGGAATCTGAGGCTAGCCATTTGTTACTTTTGAAGGCTGAGCTGGAACGTGTCATGTGCCGGTGCGTGTTGCCAACCACGACTTTCGACCAGTACTATTGTGTGGCAGAATTAAGAGTAGAGGTGGTATTTCCGCAGTTGAATTTGGACAAGTTCTACCGCTCTTAAAAAAGTAGCATACAAAATACCTCCACCCTCCATCGCAGCCAAATAACCAAGTGTTTGTTCCTGTTGTGAGTAGAGTTTCCTAAGCTCCATAGAGAAGAGTGTTTAAGTTCGGTATTACAAGCGTCCTGGGCTACGGTAACCGCTTACCATGAGGTGGGCAGTACGCTTGTCTGCTTGCTTATTTGTATAAAAATAATGAAAATATCATTCTTCTGCGCGACTGCTTCTTTCAGGGTTTAATCATCAAAAATCTAAGCATTCGACAAGAATAGAAACGATATAGAATAATAAGCTTCTCACAAAAGCCTCCAGGCGGTGATAGAGTTTGCAGGCGTCTCGTAACTTGTTCTTCTGACCGCATCGCAGCCACACTATGAACGCTCGGCGGACTGTCATGTCAGAATACTTAGGTAACGCCGGTTCCAAAAGAGGGTGATGCAAACTATCCTCTATATCATGAGGAGACTCGCATCTGCTATGATTCATCTATAATTTAAAAAAAATTAATCAACAACTTTATATTACACTAGTTGTGCCCAACGGTTTCCCCTGCGGTTAATTTATAGACCTACTTTCGAGTGCACCAACGCTCCCGTCTCCTGTCATGGTACTCACTTTTCCTGTATGATTACTGTTCCGCTCCTTATGGGCGTAGCGTGAAGTTATATAGTATATACCCTTTTTTACTAAATACACTATAAAAATCAAAAAGATTGTTTTAAATATGACTAAAAGATCCAGAGATTAGCGCGTTGAAAAACTAGAAAACAATCTCAGATTTATAATATTATTATAGACTAGCCAATTGTGTATGTATTAATTACAAATATAAAACGTGATAAGAATAAAATATATATAATACTAGCTTACCATCAGTGAAAGAATTATTAGAATCGGTTCAGTAGTTCTGGAGATTAATTACCTCCAACAAATATAATTCACAAAATTTTACTCTTTATACTAGTTTTTTTTTTTTTTTAATATTACATTGACGAGATGATGGGTCAAGTAGCTCGAAAACTGCGGCAACTCATCTGTGCTTCAGTTATAAAATATGCAAGAGTTTCCCCTGACTAGTACTGGACAATTAATATCCACGTTTATTTGAAATGATCCCAAGTAAAAATCAATAACAACAGCATTAAAAAAAAAAACAAACAAGATAAATTAGTAAATATCTCTTACCGTGAAGGATTATTTTCTTCTTCTCTGATGTCTTTTATATTCGTATTAATGTAATGTAATTAATTTATTGTAGTTTAAAATGTTATCTCTGTTTTTGTACGGTAACGCGACGCGTCGCGGGTGTACCGTCGTATGTAACAATTTCTGATGTCAGTAAATACTTAGTCACAAATACCCTCTTAATATTTTTATTTATTACCTGGTTTATAAAATTTGGAATCTATGGGTACCTAAGTATATTCATTTATACTAAATGTTTATCAAAAATATGCAAAATATTAACAAAAATACTATGATTAATACGACGAACGAATTATAAGTAGATTAATACATTTTTATGAAATTAAATTTTAGTTTTTTTTTGTGCAATAGATGTCACTACGCTTTATTTATTATGTTTGATTTCTTTTCCAAACTTAACATTGGCTTTCAATGTAACGGGTTAACCCTTTACAAAATATTCGATTCTTATACTCAAATTTACATACTGGTTTATTTAAATTGAGAGCGTTGAATTAAAAATTTGTTGATTGTTCTTGAGGTATCCTTTGACTTCGTTTTTTATACAAAAAGTAAAAAAACTATATATTTTTTAATAATTTTATTTCATCAGTTTTTTTTTTAATATAATATAAGAAACTTGTAGTATTACATTATATTGATATTGTTTAACATTTTGGAAGTGTGTACGCATTATTAGAAGCGCGCCATCTATCAACACTTACGCAAACTATTACGAAATAAATGTAGGGGTTTAATATCTTACTTATAGATAGCGCAACTGCTAAATAAACCCGCTAAGTGATGCCAATGCATATAAAATACATTTGCATCCTACACGAAAAGTCTTCGAAACCTCAAGAAAATCTTACACGAATATTTAATTAACTCTAAATATAAATGTAAAAATATATTTTTTTCTCTTTTTTATAATTTTTTGGTATACAAATCACAAATAATAATAACAATATACACAAATATAATTAATATTTGATGTAATTCTCAAGTTTTTGATGAGCTCATGCTGTTACTTTGCTAACTAAAATGTTTGAAGAAGCTTTGAACTGAGCTGATGCTCTCTTCGTCTAAATTGTCTCTTTCGTTATCGATTCTTGACTCTACGCTCCAAATAGACTTCGGGTATGACGGCCATATACAATTCGCTTCGATCGAAATCATTTCAGAATTCGAATGCTTGTTATCTTTTTTCGAATTTCCAATCCGGCTTCTGACTTTGGCTATCGGTTTTTTGATATGTGTAGGTTTATCGGTTGTCCATTTCGGTTTTGGCAGGGTGTTCGCTGGTGGAGGAATTCTGAACTTCATGTTGGCGGAGGACACACTCCTCATATCGTGATGGAAAAGGCTATAGATACTACACTCGTATACTTTCTTTGTACAGCAACATTTCAACTTGTTACAATGGATGCAATCCTGAGTATATTCTTCTAGAAGATGGATGAGTTCGCGTCTGACAGTTTGAAGATTCATTTCCTGGAATAGGAAACAAAACTTGTTTTAACATTTCTGTATACTGTAAGTAGTTATGAGTAGGACATTAATAATTGTGTTTGAAGATACATTAATATCCACTTAATCAAACATCACAATGATTCCGGTTTCATCACATTTATGCACCGATTGTCTAATTGATTGTATGCCAGTCAAAATATTTGTATTTAAATCTATTTAATATTTTATATACATTTCATTTGAGCAGCTAAGAAAGTGGCGAAAACGCCACTTATTAAGTACGCATATATTCTCACTGATTTTTTTGTGGCTCTTTTTAATGTCTACAATTATGTGATACATCGATTTGATATATCTCTTATGGTTTACTCAGCGTAAGCCATTTAAGCACCCGAATTGATTCACCATTACAAGTTTTTTTTTATATGCGCGAAACCTTAATTCTTTTTCTAAAATAAAAATAGCTTACATTGCTCCTTATAACATGAGCTATCTATCAGTGAAAGCCCCATCAAAATGGATCCAACCGTTTAGGTGATTACTTGGAACAAACAGACAGACATAAAAAAAAAAGGGTTTTTTGATAAAGGTTCATTTAAACTTTCATAAGCATTTAGTAAAAAGCTGTTATTTTGACATTACAAATAGACACTTAATTTTATTAATTGTATATTATATATAAAACGATTGTACGCATGCATATAATTGCTTGTTCATTTCATGACTAATATTTAATTTTTTATTATTTGTATTATCTGTATACTAAATATATCTATAAGATTTGTTTAATAATATTCCATTCGTTCGTCTAGTTGACTTGTTCAAGTTGTAAATTTTAATTCCATAGTAAAGATAACAAAAATATTGTTTTTTTAATTATGTAAACTACTTACCAATTGAAATACATCTTCATAATAATAATGACGTGGTTTTATCATTTTCGCACTTGCAACACCTTCTCACTAGAATGAACAAACACTACATCATATTATTGATTATATTAATAAAATAAATAAATATTACGTAAATGTTTTTTCAGGAATTGTTCGCTTAGCTTCTTAAGGCCTTGACTGACAATGATTTGAAACAAAACTAATTTACGTACTTACCTGTGTTCGCGGTCCCTGTCGTCACGTCGCGTCACTCTCCCCGGACCTTCGGCCATCTTCGTTGCTCATCAGTAATTATTTTCGCAGAAATAACAGTAAATGTAACTGGGGCAGTGAACCTTTCCCCTGATTTAGAAAAACCGCGAGGATACATGTACAGGTTCAATAAGTATTGTCGTAGAAGCAACTGAATATTTTCTAGTGAAAAAATACAAATTATATCTTTCGATGTTTATAAATTATCATAGTAGTCGTGGAGATGGTCTATTTCAGATCTTGTATTCCCTCAAAAAGAAAAAGTATTTGTCCAATGTTTGGTCAGTTATAGTCTGCTATGAGAATAATATTTTCTATATATACAATTATTAAAATTGAAGTGTCTGTTTGTAACGTCAAAAGAACAGCTTTTTACTAAATGCATATGAAAGTATATACGATATCTATAAAAAAAGACCTATTTTTAAATTTTTTGGCTGTCTTTCTGTTTGTTCCGGTTGATCTCCGAAACAATTGGACCGATTTTGACGTGACTTTCACTGGCCGATATTTGATGTTATAAGGAGTAACTTAGGTTACTTTTATTTCGAGAAAAAGAATTAGGGTTCCGCGCAAGTAATAAAAAAAGCTGGTCGCAGTGAATCAATTCAGGCACTTAAATGGCTTACACTTCGTAAACCATTAGGGATATATCAAATTAATGTACTACAAAATTGTAGATATTAAAGAGACCTACAAAAAAATCAGCGAGATTATATATCTATCTTCTAAGGTTCACCGACAATAAGCATTTTTGTCTTTAAAATAACTGAGGACAGGGTAGCACGATTCGGACGTGTGCCCGATCAACGACATTCTGTAGTCCATGTGAGTGCAGCCGGCGGCACAGCAAGTCTGTCTCTATATATATATATATATATATAAAGGCTAACTGACTGATATATCAACGCACAGTCCAAACTACTGTCTCTAGATCCGTGAAAATATGCACGCGGGTTCCTTTTACACTCTAAGTTGTGAAAATATGCACGCGGGTTCCTTTTACACTCTAAGTTGTGAAAAAGGGGATAATAATTTTGCGTGAAAATTTTTGAAGATAAATCTATGGAAATTGGTATTTAGCAATTCAGTTGGAATGGGACGTAAAAACAGATAATGGGACATAACTATAACGCGAGTGCGGCCACGGGAAAAGCACTAGTATAATATGTACCATTTATATTGTTATTAAATTTTGTGTAACAATCAAACTCGAGTGGGTTACAATAAAAAATATTTTTTCGTGCTAAAGGTTTTTAACCTCTGGCATAAATATTATTTTCTGTGAAGTTATTGTTAATTTACTAATGACGGGCGATTAACTTTATGACCGTAAGTTTTAAGTACAAATACCGAGTAGGGCGATTTGTATTTTAATCTCTTGAGAGGCAGTAACGTTTAGAAATTCTTGGTAACTGATCATTTAATGAACATTCGTTTACTCTTTCATAAGATTGAGAGGAATTTTGTTTATTTTATTGTTATTCCCATTTTAAAGTCACAGAAAAATTTGCCAGTGTCAATATTTTACTTATACTGAAACAATAATTTGAATTCAATTCGATATTATTGCTATCCAAACAAAGTGTGAACTGAAAAAAAGTTTTGGAATATTTTTTTATACTCATAGTTTATAGACTTAACGTTTGACCAATCCCACCTGTCGTTTGCCTAATCGGACAGACGAGTTCCTTGGTTTTAATCATAGAGAATAGAGGAAAGGAGTACCATCTCTATACATGAAAAAGTGTGCATCGAAAAGCGTCAATTTAGTGTGGCGCTGCGGTCGCAAATACGTACATTTTAAAGATAGCTCCAAAAGTTTGTTTATAATTTTCGCCCACTTGAACAACGTTTTACTCCACAAACTTTTAACATTATTGTTTAATTATAAGTTTATAACAGTTAAAACTAGCCCCCCTTGGTGGGTTTTTAAATTATAATTGGCAGCTACACCTTGACACTTTGTCAACTTCTCCATAAAAGATGAAATCAAATCAAAATCATCTTTATTCAATTTAGGTCCTAAGAAGACACTTAAGAACGTCAAAACACTACTGCCGGTTCGGACAAACATCCCAGTCATCGAGAAGAACCGGCAAAGAACTCGATCGGGTTTATCTTTTTTTCCAACTGTACAAGTGTTAATATAATCCTACAATAATTATAATTTAGTAGATGCACAGAGAGGGAGTCATTTCCAGACATCACTATCATTCACTTAATGAGCCACCCTTTAATCCTTTTGACGTAAAACCTGCTTTACAAGCTTGATTGTTCCCCTTACCTCTATACTCTATGGTTTTAGTAGGTACACAAATACAAGCCCGATGGGTCAATTCGGTCAGAGAAATTAGACAATTAGACTTGATCTCAATTTCATTTAAAAATACTTCTGAAATAGAATTATATTCATATTTTTTAATTCACAACCTTAACTAACTTCATCAATAAATAATAACTCATAAACCTGTTTATAAACATAAGTGGGCGCTTATTGAATTAGGGCTTAAACTTTTCACGGTCATTAGTTTAAATTGTTTCACGTAACTTAATTAATACTAATTATATTTCATATTAATTTCTATACCAGGAATAATTATTTTAATTTTTTTACTTCAAAAAATATCTGTTATCGTTAATAGTTGTAAATAATATTTATAATTATAAAATTTAATATTTTGATGATTGGTACTAACGAGGTACCTACCTACCTATACCATATTACAATTTAAAGAGGAGAAAGAAATATTATAATGTATATAAAAAGAATATAAATGTATTATTATTAGTATGAAGTATTGCCTAATAATGACTATTTAAGATTTGAAGTGATCTTGTATTTTCATTGTTACGATTGCGACCGCTTTGTAAGTGATCCATTAATTTTGTTATCCCATACACATAGTGTTGCAATCACCTAAATTGTTAACGCCGGACAATAAATTGCAAATAAAATACCTTGCTAATTATTAATATGCTATAATACTGCTCTTTTTGAGGTAATCTGGTAAGAAAAGTAATTAGTAATGCTCTTCTTCTTTTTGTAATATTAAAAAAAAATGTTTATGTCGGTAGGCTAATTTTTTTAATATATATTTTTTTTACTTTCTGCCTATGTTGGCAATGTGACAAATACACGTTAAAGAATTTGGTTGCCAAATGTTCGGTATACTGTAGAATAACCCATAAAAATGATAAGGATAGAGAAGAAGATTGTAACTGCTATGAAAGATCCACAGGACACCGGCATGCCTGGTTTGAAGATCATTGTTAGAGGATAAACTGTGCAATGTATTTTTAGTTAAATAAATAAATAAACTGAAACATAAAACAGTCACAAATTTATACATAATAGTTATTAGAGGAACTGTAGGGGTAATATAAAACTACAAATATGTTAAACATATAATAAATAAAACCACTAGCTATCTATATAGACACGTACAAAGGATATATTACAATTTTATATTATTACGATAAAAAAAGACACTAAATATTTCATTAAAAGTAGAATAAGTACATATATGTAAACTGTAAAGGTAGTTTTAGTAAAACTGCATAAAATTTAAATAATAACTTAACCAACAAGTTAAGGTCATTTCATTAAGTTTAATTTTGGAATTAATTTTTTTGAACTTTTTTGCTAATCAATTAATCCGATTTTCCCCGAAAGCTCCCTGGACGCCTTTCAAACTGTAATGTATGTCATAATGAACAATTTGTATGTAGGTAGTTCTAACTTGTTAGTCGTAATAAACTGGTTAACGAACATACCGCATTTTATTAGCTCTGTCGTATTTATTAGAAAATATTGGATATAACTAGATATATATCACAAACTAGAACAAATTCGGGGAAACCCGGACGCTTGGCCGCACTATATAATATACAAAGAACACAGTAAAGAACATCGCTGGGTCCGTTCCTCGGTGTGAAGCCCTTGGGTCAGGCAGCCGCCCGCGCGATACAAGTGACACTATACGTGCAACACTTAGCTACCCACATACAACATTACACACGCATGAACATACATACACACGTGCAACCTCCCAGGAGGAAGGGAACATGCATATGAGTATATGTTAGTTAGCTCGAATTTGTAGGAGTAGGGAATTAGATAGATCGCGACCTTTTCGCATTCGCTACGACCGCCCGAGCCGAGGTTCTGCCACTCTGGCACCCTCGTGCGAGTCGTCCAAAACTTTCGCGGCTGAGTGCTCTAAGCGCTCGCCTCAAGTCGGTAAAGCTGTAAAAGCCGCAGCGGCTCTGTTTTTGGATAGGGGCCCTAAGGCTAACACAGTGTAGTCAGTCCTAAAAAAAGTACATCGACAGTTATCTCTTAACTTCTCCACATTAGCTTGGTGGCTTCATTGATATATAAAAAGTAATATTCTATACATACATATTATAAAACTCAACATCTCTCTGTCTGTCTGTCCGTTTATGTTCTATTCACTTGAGAACCACTTATCTGATTTACATGGTTTCTTTTTTAATTCATAGCTATGTTGTATGGCCAGGTTGACGCTGAGTAAACCATAAAAGATACACCAAAGAATTTAGTTAATTATTAATGTACTATATCTAATGATCAACCACAAAAAGTATCTTACAATTTAAAATAACCGGGGGCAGCACGATTCGTGTGATATTCTGTAGGCCACGCGAACGGAGCCGCGGTCACAATTAATAATATTCAATGTACTAAATCTCTGCCGTAACGCACGTGCAGGCAAGTGATATCGAAAGAAATCTTTATAGTTGAGCACAAGAAAATGTCCTACGGCCTTGTAATGCTTCCTCACAATGCAATGGGTCCTATAAACCGCCGATTATTTTGACTGAGGCTATTTTGAAACGATAATGGTTCAACTTTGGCGTGTTGGACACCGCGGCACCGCATCGGTTAACGTAAACTCGAATACTACAACGAGTCGGAGTGCATTCGGTGAAGGAATCACATCAAGTTTAAAATCTGTACCGATTAAATGTGTTCTCTGTCCAATAACTACTCATGAGAGCCATACCTTTTATGGTTACCATGTTTCTGTTGTCACTTAAAATTAGATGAGAATTTGATCAAAATCTAAATATAGGTATAAAGTATAAAGGAAGTCTGTAGTTTCAAGTATTTGGCCTGAACACTGAGTGCAAACGCAGGGCGTTGTCTGTCCGCTGTAATATTATATGTTGGCTCGTAGATTTTCTAAATGCTCTACTGCCGTGAAGGCGTATTTGTCAGTCGTTCTACACATGCAGTCTGTGGGTCAACTACACGCAGAGAGCATACAGCGCTTTGCGCGTACAATACAACAACGCATTCAGGTTGCTGATGGGGTTGCCGCACTACAACAGCGCCTCGGGTATGTTCGCAGAAGCGAGGATTGATGGATTTCACGTCATCATGCGTAAGCGATGCGCCTCACTTATGCGAAGGGTACGCGCCAGCCCCAACAGCATCCTGAGAGCTGTAGCAGACAGGTGGGATAGTCCCGTATTGGAGCATTAGATACGCCTACATGCCAGTGTAGCGTTCAATAAATAATTAATTTATAATTATCTGGTAGAAGTAAATACTAACACTATTTTGTAAGTTGTGTGTATACTAACACTATTTTGTAAGTTGTGTGTATACTAACCAAATGGACTTTTTTGCCTGTACAAAGATTTTTATTATTATTATATTACAAACTCCCATAATTTTATTCAGTAAATTAATAATGTTAATAATATGATAACTAATATTCTAATGTTCGACAAAATATGTAATTTTCAACATATTATTAAAAAAAAATCGTTCCGCCGTGCATCGCTTAACTATACAAAAGTAGAAACGTATTTATTTAAGTTTCAAGTAAAAAAATTCAATTCCCTCTGTAAATAGTTGATGGAAAATTCCCCATTCCCTCTCATAATCGAACGCATTGTTCTAAAGAGTCTCTGCGGTTGGAATGCGGCCGGGCTCAATATGCGTCGATGTCGTCGGCAAATATTAGAGAAGGGACACGTCGGCGCGCGAGGCATGCCGACAGTGCCGCGTCGCGTCGCTAAACGTTCCACTAGGGACATCCTTAATGTCGATAATTTTAATAGATAAAGGGGTCGTGCAAATATTTCAATCGATTCACGTGAACGCGGAACGTCTAGTGTAGTGGGGCTTAAATTAATTACTTATGTAATGATTGTTCTTACGTCACTCTAATAATAAGATTGATAAACAGTCTTGTATTTGCATGTTAATGATTATTCTATAGTGAATTTTAATATTTGTGTTTTCACGCTAAAGTAATGGCTCAGTACCCAATGTTAAGCACAGTGCACATCAAAAAACATCAGCTAGGGCTCCATGTTGTATGAAGCAGTGAACATACTGGCATGGAGATAGTTCCACATTCTCAAAGTACGACAAAAATATAACGAAGAGAACTTTTTGTTCGGGCCGAGATGTATATAGCTATGGCTCCGGAGCCCTCCGCATGAGGTTCTGTTATGAAAGGGAGATGAGGGGTTTAGGTTGAACAGGAGTTTTCCGGAAAGTGGAGGTAGTTAAGTAGGTATATCTGAGGTCTATTTTCAATAGAAAACAGATAAGATATAAAATAATTATTGTATTTTCATAATACAGGATAAATATCTAATTTCATTTTTTTATCAGTTTAGTATTATTTTGTAGTATTTTATAGTTTTTTGATTGAATATAATATTTAGTAGTTATTATTTTTTTGGAAAGACGACATAATAAAGGTCGGTGGGAGCCATTGGGTGCAGGCCGCACAAGATCGGTCGCTCTGGAGATCTATGGGGGAGGCCTATGTTCAGTAGTGGACGTCCTGCGGCTGAAATGATGATGATGATGATTATTATTATTTTTTTAATTTATTGATGTAATGACATCGAACTTATAATCGACAGGTTCGTAGTTACGACACTTATCGTGAAACTACAGTCTCAGCTATTTATCAACTATGCATACTATTAGCTAATTTTGAAAACTCATCCCCGCTGCGGACTAAGTTGCACCAATATTCAATAATGTAGTCTCAACCATTATTAGGGTCGGGGCATAAATCTCGCCTTGTACGTATTTCTTTAATTTATTATTATCGATTGTTAACTATATCGACAAATATTTTTATCGATTAATATGCGTCACTATAATTTGCTGTACTCTTCTCAGTTTGAAATAATTTTAATAAAACTTTTAAGTGATTATAAATACGATTAAGTGTGATTTAACTTATATTAGGTTCATCCTAAGAAGGCTTACATGACATATCCACAGAAAGCAAATTGTTTGAACGTACAAACAAGTCAAATTATTAAAAAAGAAACAATAAAATTTGAGTGTGAGTTCACACGCTGTTGAAGTTAAACTTCTATCTCTTCCTCTCTTTGTATATATTTCAAGTACATTAAGAATACACGAAGGATTAGGAAACTATATAGAAACGCATTCTATCTCATTCTCTCACGGCCTAAAACCTATATATTATGCATTTATAGCTATCTCTTTTTCGTTATACATCATTTTCGTTTCATAAAATCCAATTTACACCGTCCCAAAATAAGTTTAATTTCCAAAACCCGACTGCAACAAAAAACACTAGTAAAAAATATTCAGAAGTCCACTATTAAGACGAATGTAACGACACCTCGTATGCTAAAATCCATCAATCCTCTCAGGCTATAGAGCGTGCCAAAGAAATAGACATAGATATGTTCAAAAAACATAAATCTCTTTTTTTCGGAGTCGAGTAATTATGACTAACCTAGAAACATACATTTCGACTATCAATTATCATGAAAATAAAAATTGATACAGATAAACGTTAAAAATACATTTTGCATTACAAAATATTAAATATGTAACTTCCTCTATAGAAAGATTTTTTGTGCATTCTTTTCTTTCTGCGTGCAGCATTACTTTCTATATTACATAAAACTAGAGTAGAAATAAATAAAATCGAAAGTTAATCGTATCAATAGTACGAATCGAAAATTAATCGAATCTATCTAATTTTTCTGTATATTTATAATAATTTATTACTTCCTTTTTTCATTTCGAAATCAAATACATATTTACGTAATTCCTACATTTTAACTGCAGCAACACACAACGAAGAATATGTACTGGAAGATTTAATCTTGTTGTTTGGCGTCAGGCATTCAATAATTCAATTGTTCCAGATTGCGATCTCATTTACTGTTATGGTTATTTTTTTTTAATTTAATTAACACAGCTTACACCCTCCTTAGTTGATTTAAAGCATAATCGTATTGTCGATTATATTTAGCTCTTTAAAAAAATCGATAACCTATAAATCAACTTCTAATTTAAGTTATGCTACATCTCTATAAATAACATGAAGTCATGCGAGCCTTCTTAGGATGAACGCCTTCTTCTTACCATATCTCTGGTATTTTTTACGTTTTAATGGGTGCGTGTTATTTATTTGTCTTGGAGAAACCCATCATGGGTACACACCCGCCCGGGGGGACGAGTGGTTATGTGAGACTCCTACTCACTAAAACTCCACGGTGTACCATCCGCCGCCATACTGGGGCGACGCGGGCACTGCGCTGGAATACAGCTGCGCCGCCCCGGCCTAAGTAGGAGACAGCTCAGTACACCCTAGCCGTCTCCTCCGTCCGCCGAACCTGTGCAATGAAGAGACGGGCCCCCCGACCCATCTCTTCTGGTTTGGCTAGGGTGGCGGGAGTTGGCGGAAGAACCGCCTCCTCCTGCCGCCCGTTCGTCTTTGGTGGAGAGGGCCGTTCAGGCGATCCCCGTCGCGAACCCTCTCCGCAGCCTCCTTCTGCGAGATGGTGTCCTCTACAGCCCCGCACTCGTGGCACGTAGTGTTGGGCTCCCTCCTAGCTATCTTGTGCAGGTACCATCCGGTCGCAACATACCTACATTAAGAAGGATTGTACTACACAAGTGCCAGAAAATGATTTACTTATTCTATAGATTTTTTTCTTTCAGGGACTTCTATTCTACTGAATATATCAGTTCCATTGTACCCAATCTATACCAGCATCAAATCAAGAGAGTCGCCGATGAGCCAGCACTACCAGGTCGTACAACATCTTGGCTTCATCCGTACAGGGTTCCGCCAAAATGCTGTGAAAAATGCCTATGTTTTGACAGTTTAAACTCATATAATTCATCAGCGACTCCCTTTCAATCCTATTTTTTTGACACTCTGCCAGTACATGATGCACGTCATCGATCCTTCCACATAGACTACAGTTGGGATGAGATACGCAAATCTTCCCGATGGGTAGTGCCCAGAACGAAGTCTTAATGCTATCTTTATATATTGTCTATTCTATAGATACATCATAATATTTTCTTAATGCAAAGCTCCGAGTTACTGTAAGATTAATTTTAAAAAATTGTGTCAATGTTTGTATATAATAATAATAATAAAAAAATGTTAGTATTTAAATTAATGTTCATACTATTATTACAAATTAATTATCAGTAAAGATAGTAATATATTAATAACATAAACATAATAAAATAGTAAATAGATGATTAATTAATTGATTATTTAACTGATTAATTGATTATTTGATCATCGAGTGCACTGCATTACTGATGTTGCTAAATTCTAGTTTGTTCCATTTTTTTTAAAACAGCTCTGTACATATGTTTTTTAAAAGTTTGATGGGACATACTGATGCTACATAATAGAGGAGTTAGGCAATTCCAGGTCATAGCCGATGCGAATTTAAAGCTTCCCCTGAACGCCGTTAAAGTTACGATTTTTAAATAACCCGGTGACCTCCACTGTATACGGTATAATATGTTATTATTATGTACTAAGAAGGGTTCATCATACATTTCTCACATCTCATAAACGTTTCTAATATCGGAAGCCGGGAATTCACTTTAGAAACGTGATGGAATGCAACCGACTTAAGGAAAATATATGACCTAAACTTATCGCCTTGTACATTATTTGTGGTTTTTCTTTTCTATCCAGTTCAGAGACGCTTCAGTATTTTAATATTTAATGGGATTTAAATATATCAAAAATAATATAAATTATATTAACAGAATCAATGCAAAACACGTGATAGTAATGATGTATATATTTTTATAGTCCCTAAGTATTCCAGGTTGAATGCATATCTGTGTTCTAGTCACTGCATTTGACAGTAACTTACCTTATTTCAAATCATTGTCAATGCATCTTTACTAAATACCGACAATATCTAATACTATAATATTATGCGAGCAATTCTTTATCTAATTGGTTTCTCGTAAACAGTATGAACGATTTGGATGTAACTTTGTATTTTTACTTTTTGTGTAAAACATTATTCCAAGTTTACCTAGATATGTTATTTTTTGTATGACTCCGATCGCAACTCCGTCGCCCATATTGGATTTTAAATCCATGTTATCTTTGCTATATTGTGAAACCTGACAGTATTAACGCCCTTTGTGAAAATAACTAGACTGATGCCGTGACCCTAAGAGAGACAAACATCTTAGCATTCCATGAATTCACCGTGCGGATGCCGGGTCCATCGTTTTGCCATTGCCGATAGAGGAAACACGAGCAGCCCCCGGGACTTGCGACCCAAGCGTAGATTTAAGGGGTCCCTTATGATGCACATCAGCGCTCACCTTAACTGCCCGCGATACCCTCCCTGCCAAGCCAAATTTGGTAAGAGCCTGTTAATGCTGCTTTAGATACCCGTTCTAAAATAGAACTTACTGCAGATCTCGATAAGCTGAGCTCTTTTAGCAAGTCATAGAGAGATTTCACTGGAATACCTCTCGCTCCCACTTCTACGGCATATAAATTAAACGCATAGCCGTTTTTGGTTAGCTCATTACATGGATCGTAATATTTATACTTTTTTGCGTGGTCTTTAGGTGTGGTAGTTCCCCACGGTATAGTAAGATCTACAAGTACTATTTTGATTTTTCGATAATAAAGAAATATGTCAAGTCTGGATAGAGAAACACCCACATCCTCTGGGATTTTATAATGCTTTTCATATGAGTCCATTAAAATATTCCAATCAAGTCCAGAACGTAGGATTGAGACAAACTTACTTTTAGAATTTACCGCACAGCCTTCTTTTATAAAGTTAATTTGTCTCCTGTTATAAGTAAATAAACATTTAATATACATTTCATTAAATGAAAATATTTTCATAATCTGTGGGCTCAATAAATATTCGATGATAAATATCAGAGCTAAAAAGCATGTCGCTTCACTATTTAAAAAAAACGGCATCCATTAACTGTTTTTTGTCTATGGTTGCCTGTTAATAATTATATAACTTCACAGGCGTGCTTATGTCAAAAATAAAATAAATGGTTGGAAGGCGTATAGTGGTCAATTCCTTTTTGAGCTCTAGCTACTGAAAAACTTACTGTTTCACGTATGAACTGAAGTACTCTATCATGGCGACGTGAGTAGTGACCCCTATCAAGAAACACCTTGTATCCTACTAATAAGTGTCTGGCTGTACCTATTGCCTCATCACAAATATAGCAAGATTTTTCAGTGGCCCCCATCTTACTAAGTTACTCTGGTCTGTGAGGGTCATTTGGAAGTCATTAAGATTAAAAACCAAATGAATGACTATTTTCAAAACTCAAATGTGCCAGCTAAATGAATTTATAAATTTAGATTTGGAATTCTTAACCAAAGAGGAGTTATTTAAGATCAAAGTGGTCAGTACGACAAAATGCTAATTTCATATGTAAGGACCTAATATAACAATATGCTTCACTTCAATGCTACTGGTATGCAGAACTCACCTAGACCAAAAAAACAATGCTTGTATTTTTTGGAATAAAAAAATTAAAATGGTTAGCAGATACAATTGTTTGTTTTGCAAATTAACTCACTGATGTACAATTTACATTACAATACATTTAAAGGTTAACTTATGTATTATAGTACAAATAATAAACAAACGATTGACATTATTTATATAAATGTTTCACATACAGCGATTTAACGATATGCATTGACGTTATATTGTGGACGCAGCAGCATGTCACTAGCGTAACGAGGAGGGAGGGCGGGACGTGTCGTTGCCATGGCAACCGGCCGCGATCAAATTGTATCAGGATTTAATGGCATATTTGATCGCAATATGCCATTATATAGGACTATAGGCTGGTATACTTCAGACTAACTAAACTCTGCGGTTTACCTCGCGTTCAATAGATATATCCATATCAACTTTTATAACAATGTCTTCTTTTTCCTTTTCCTAACTTGGCAACGAGTCCTCTTTATTGAAGACCATTATTGAATGACAGTAATCTGTCATTGTCAAGTGTCCTGTGATGATTTCAGTATTCTAACAAAATGGTGGCTGCCTTGTTAGAAGCAATGATGGCTCAGTTGTTAGCGTGTATGGACTCCGCTTCGATCGATGTGAGTTCGAATACTTGCAATGAGCTTGAACGCACAGTGAAGGAAATTATCTTGATGAAACCACAGCATGGCAGTAGGGTTTGTTCTAATGCCTACCTGGCTAGCTACCAACCTCGAGTTGAAAATCTGTCGTTAAATACCGATAGGTGTGTTCCGGCAGCTGTATTAGTCTTATCGTGCCACCATTAATCTTATTGGGCCACATCCTCACATAAGATCAGGTGACATTATGGCCACAGCGCTAAACCTATAACGATAAAAAAAGAACTTTCCAGGAGTCGTTGTGATATCTCAGAATTCATGGGCCATGTAATTATTTCCGATTTATTTCACTCGTATTACACAATATAGAATCAAAATACAAATTCATTATTAAAAATGAAAAACCACTACATAACAAATTAAGATCCGTAATCCGTATCCACGATATTCGTGTTGCTAGCTAGACATAAAAAAAATGTCATCTGAAAAAAAAAATTGAAGCTTCAGCTTTCAAGCAAATGTTTTGATCAAGTTATTATTTAAAGAAATACCAAACACATGAAGATACTAAAACAAAACTAACAAACTAAATTTTAAATAAATCATGGGCAAGATTTTATTATTAAAGGAATGCTCCAATCCTGAATATAAATTATTAGGTAATTAATTGTCTGTCTTGGCTTCACGTTGCTAATTTGAATTCATGTGCAACACATATGCCCAACTGTGGGATACAACGAAGACAAAACAAAACACACCCAGAACACTTACAAGAAATATATCTGTTTTAGATCCTGTAGGATATAAATATTTATACGTAACACAATCCTCTGCTCATAAAGGCGGCTTATTGGGGATCGACGGCGTGTATAATTCACGCGCCGGGGCGGATACTGGGTTGATACAGTATCCGATACGCGGATATGAGCTGGCGGATAGCCCGTGAGATTTGCCGCTAAATTGTTTTCCTTTCGAATCGTATAAATCTCTTTTAGTTTCAGTGTCTCGACGATCAGTGTATTAATGCTTTATTAAAGCTATTTTTATATAGCTAAGTTAGCAAACAAGCGCACGGTACGAGGCTTCTGCACCCAATAGCCAATGTTCAACTACTTGAGACTGTATTAAACGTACTGAAACTAAGTTAGACTCTGTTGGCAGAGTGCTCAAGATATTAACAAAGAAGCTCTCAATTTTTTATCCTTACCATATTATGAAGCTGTGGAATCATCTCCCGGTCAGTGTGTTCCCTTCTTACGACATCGGATCCTTGAAGCGTAACGTGAAGAGATATTTATGCAGGCCAGCATGACAGTGGTGACCGTCGCTGGATTTAGATCTCTCGGTGGTCACCGTTGTGTTTGGATTGTATCACTGTGCTTACAACGTTACCAAATCATTATGAAGAACAAGTAAAATCCTTTTTAATATAAAAAAAATGAAATAAACTAAATTATTAAAAAGGAAACAAAAACCTAACTCCCAGACGTCATACTTAAATGTTATATAGTCTATGTCACTCTTACAATTAAGACGGATCTAACGACACCTCGTGTGATAAACCCATCAAGCCGTTTAGGCTACAGAGCGTGACAAAGAAATAGACATACATACATACATACAATATATGCTCCATAAAACATGACGCTCCTTTTTCACAGTATGGTAATAATAAGATAAATGGTTGTATATTACTAAATGACCTCGCAAACGTTTTATCTTTCCAGTAGTCAATAAGTCGACCATAGCGCCACCTATAGCATTCATTAAAAAAACTTGATCTATCAATTTTCATGGTGGGTTTAATTAAAATATTAAAATTAAATTGTTTAATTGTATTTTATCTTATGGCGGTGTATAATAATCTGGTCAAAATGGTAATTCTGTTGCCTTAATAATTATTATTATTTGAGATAGTTTTATGCTCACAATTTATGCAACTGTAATTAGTTTTAATATACTAAAAAATTAGTAAATATGAGATATAACAATTAGATAATTAATGAAAAATATCATTAATTTTTTTTATCTCGTAAAATTAATAAATCAGACTTCAGATAAATACCTTTTATGAGCCGAGCTTTTCTCTTTTGAGATTTGTTGCGAACAACCGCTTTGTAATACCAACAGTAATCTGTGATCACGTTACGGTTTCATCTACCCTAATATCTTTCCTACATCACTTTTAGATCCTAGTGGAAGCATTCTCCCTGTTTCTCACTATAATTTTCCATGATCTAAGAAAATATAACCAGGTGACAGTGATAAATGTGTGATTTTATGGTCATATTCGCTCTCACAATATCTACTCTGCTGACCGAGTGAGAAGTTAACCATTTTCAAAACAACACAAACCAGCAATCACAACAGCAATCACAATAATTAAATTTTTTGTAAACTAAGTAAATAACAAATTTATTCAGAGGTTGTCACGACGTACGATGGTAGGAGCCACGTAGTAGTCACGTGATGTACAAATTGACTGAAAGAATACTCAAATTGCGACTTCTAAAGTGATGCCAACACGAAAAAAAAAAAAAAAATTTAAGCTGTGGAGCATCTAACATCTATGGCAACAGAATATTTCCCAAAAACTAAAAAAATCCTATTTTTGTGTTACTAATAGTTATCGCACTTCTGTTGATAGCCCTAAAATAAATCCTACTAATATAATAAATGTGAAAGTGTGTATGTTTAGATGTTTGGATGTTTGTTACTCAATCAACAAAAACGGCTGAATGGATTTGAATAAAATTTGGAAAGCAGATATTCTATGACCTGGAATAACAAAATAGGGTACTTTTTTCCCCGGTAAAAGCCATAGTTTAACCACTGTTATCCTACAAATATAATAAAACCCATCTATGATATTCTTTTGGTTTGACGTGTTCCGAGATCTTAGGATTAATTAATTAATTAATCTGTAGGATTCAAACCTAGGTTCTTCCAGGCGGTGTCCGGTTGCACTACCATCGAAACCTAATCGCTTGAAATATAATAATACAAGAAAATATAAGTGTGATAAGCACGTACGTGTGCTTATTACTTCGGGCACATAAATAAATAAAGTGAGGGGTGCCGCGACATTGTGACGCAGTACGGGCGCACTGAGGCGGGGATATCGGCGCGTGGCAGCCCTACGCGCTCCGGTGGCGAACGTAATTGTTTAGGACGTTGCGACAGATTTTTTCAAATCATGCGATTTTTTTATTAAACTGACCTTTACAAATGAAATTTATGTTAGACTAGCAGTCACCCACGCGTCTGTAGACCCGTCTCCCATATAATCGACTTCTTGATCAAGTTCTCAAAATCTCTTTACCAAGAGAAGTAGGGGGCAGAGAAATTTCTATGCAGACTTCTCTTTACTGGGGGCAGCGTGACTGGTGGAGTACCTCCACCCTACAGAAGATCGCAGCCAAATAACTTTGTGTTGTGTTCCTGTGGTGAGTAGGGTTTTCCAAAACTCTTTGGGTCAGTAGGTTCTAGGTCGGCAACGAGCCATTGATACCTATGGCATTATAAGTGTCCACAGGGTACGTTAGCCGCTTACCATTAGGCGGACTGTGTACTTGTTTGCCACTTTTGTAGTAAGAAAAAAATAATTTAATTCACAATTACCAGAACAGAGAAGAAGTTTGCAAAGGTCGTGTCTAAAATATGACTATTTTTGCATTGCCTCTCTCTTCTAGAAGAAGCCTATACAGACCTATAAAGCCCAGGCTATACAGGCCGTTGTCGTTGTTACTATGTATAGGTACTAATATTATAAGTCTAGAAGCTGTTTGTTTTTTGTGTAGGTATATTCGTTTGAATGCCCTAATTTGTGAAACCCTAAAATCTCTGAACATTCAGATTTTACACTTTTTATTGCAATTTTATTGGCTACTAGCTGACTCTCGCAATTTCTTCTGCATCACATAATGGAAGCTCCCAAAAGGAAAACATTTTCCCCGTTTTTACAACATTTCACATTGATGTTCCGCTCCTATTAATCGTAGCGTGATGTTATATATAGCCTATTGCCTTGCTCGATAAATGGTCTATGTGACACTAAAATATTTTTTCCATTCGAACCAGTGGTTCTTGAGATTAGCGCGTTCGACCAAACAAACAAACTCTTCAGCTTTATAATATGATTTTATATCATGTTTATCGTGAGAAGTCATAGGCTATTAACTTTTACGCTATGACACTTAGGAGTGGAACAGTATTGATGAACGTGAAGCAATTTAGCAAGCTGGAGACAAGTACGGTGTCTTGACGTCTACGTTGTGGAGAGTGGGTTCAAATACAACTGGTAAACGAGCACACTTGTTATTATGTACGTTTCTCATGACATTTGGTAAATCTCTGCACGTTTGTGGTCGCCGATTAGTTAGCTTTCTATACCTCACTCAAACAACTACAAATATACTGAAGCTGTTGACTTCATATAAAAGAAAATATGATGAGGAAATAATTGGAGTTGATTAAGACTCCGCATTGTGCGGAATTCTCACAACAATGCTCCCAATCGGAATCCATCAATTTTTTTATTCTTAAATAAACGAAAATATGAACTCGCCCGTTGAATGGCGGGCGGGAGAGCCAATTATCTACGCAAAGAGGCTCTTTAGCCGGGGCGGTGTCAAACGCACCGCGTTCACAAAGTGCGCGCTAACCGGAAATTGCCGCCGCCATCTTGGTGGACCGGAAGCGCGCCAAATTATCATCGAGAGAGCTCTGTATGGGTTAGAGTGCATTAGACCTTTGGATTCCATACAATTTTATACCTCAACAGTGAATACGAATGGGCGTCTTAGCGAGAAACTTAATTGACAAATTAATTTTTTTATATTTTAAATTTATAAACGCCTCTCATTTTATCACTAAAGAAAGTTCACATTAATAACGTTAGGGGATTTTAATTCTTAGACTCAAATTTTATGGGGTTTACTGGATTACATTTAGGAAGAAGATGAGACAGCCATCTGGATCATACATTACAAACTAATAACCATATGTACCAATTCCGCCCTATCCGTGAATCGAACTTGAGACTTCTCTGTTTAACGGCAGTCTATTAGCTACGACACCGAATCTTATTATTATGGATTAATTAAAGATATTCCTTGCTTTTAACATATAAATGAATTAACAGCGAAGGCTGCGAACAAATGAACCTTATCATATAAACTGGTGCTGGGGTGCGAGAGTAAAACGGGTATAAGTAATAAAACAATATTTTGTCGGTTGTAAAGGGGACAGCGCGAACGCTCCCCGTCTCCGTCTGATCCGATTACACGGTCTTTGATTACGCAAATCATGGTTCTTAGGCCGGCATCGAGAAAGGCTAATTTCATTATACCAAGCGGAGTATCATTGTGCTCCGTTTTGTATCACTCGTAAGGCGAGTAGATAGAACACTGGTAAAGGCTCGCAGTATATTTTTGGTATATGCAAAGTTATTGGTTTGAATGAAATTACTGCAATGAACGTAATAGTACCCATATTACAATCCTCGAACAACAGCAACCACCACCGAGGTATCATTTTTATTATCAGGCTTTCATGACGATAAAGTTTGCAAATATCGCAAAAAAGCCTTTGAATACTCGTACACTGCTGTCTTGCTATGGATGTAGTAATTTATATACTTTAAAAGTATAATATATTATATAGACATTAGTTAAACTTTTATAGAAAATCTATTTAAACATTATTTTATTTAGTTCTGATTTTTATCCTTGTTTCGTTATTATAAACTCACATATAGCAATAATGTAAACCAATATAAATTTAAAAATATACCTAAAATATATGATTTTAAAAAGGTTTTTTTTACTAACAGATTTCGTTAAAGATCATTAAACACAATTATTATATGTACGAGTTGTATATAATAATGATACCTTATTTTTTTATATAATAAAACGTTTCCATAAGTATATAGTTTCGCCAATTAAAATACTGTAAAAAATCGGTCGTGAGGTTTCTGAAAAAGTCGCTTAAATATAAACTTACTTACAAGGAAAAACAAAACCGCCTATTTTCAGTCGAAGAAAAAAGATAAAGGGAACTGTGAGAGTAAATTAAATAAAGATCACAAAACCATGCGAGGCTAGTGAGTCCAGCATTCAGCATGTACCATTAACTGTCTCGATGCAAACGATACACGATACTACTCGAAGTAGATTTATTGAGGTTTAATGAAAGCGAAAACCAAAGCCCGCCTTCTGCTTTACTTGAATGAAACATTTCAAACGTTTGATTTCATTACAGCTAGCTAGCTATGTTCAGAGTTCGAATCCGTTCTGTTCCTTTCTTTTGTATAATGCAAAACCCTTCTTCATGAATAATAATTGTGATGGTGCAATAATTACACGATGTTAGGATAAAATAAATATTCTGATAGTATCGCCATCTGCTGGCAAGAAATGAAAGTAGAAATATATTTGAATGTTGCAGCTGAAAAGAACTATGGAGGGTAGTAGAGTTAACCATTTTATATAGGAGACAAGTTGAGAAAGTGTCCAGCTATAAGTAGTTAATCACAATTAAAAACTCATTAAAATGACGCCAGCGTAGCAAGAAGGTTATTTTCTCGTTATTTTACAGTATTTATTGTTGTAAAACTTGAAAAAATAAATGGGTGTAAATTAAACATGAAAATTTTTCCAAAAAAGAAAACCAACTTCAATGATTTTGAGAAGTTCCCTGTGTATCTTCGAAGTCGAAGGTCCAATATCAATGAGATTAAACTGGATCTACCCTTTAAGTATCTTCTTTCCAACGAAAAAAGAATCATTACATACACTAATTTAAAGTTTATGAAAATGTACATACAAGTACTCACAATGATTATTCACAATATCATTTTCAATTAATGCACATTTGAAATATCCATGGTAACCTAACACAATATCAATCAGTAACAGAATGTCATAAGTGTTGTCTAAAAAGTTTTTGTTTCGTGGCTTTTTGTTAAGGTAATAAATTCATTATTGCGTGGAAAAAAACCCTCTTTTGTACCATTTTACCATTGCCTAAAACTATCCTATCTCATTTTCTCCCACGTTAAATCTTATGAATTTGTGTGCCGTTCTCATTTTACTGTCGCTTTCACTTTTTCGTTTCATCGACTTTCAAATCACAATGATGCTAAAGAAGTTTTCACTTCAAAAATAAATAAAATAAAAAACCTATTTATTCCAGTAATTTATATAAAACAATAAATCAATCAACATGCAATGTGGTTCATTTTAATCCAAATTAAGTAATATTATTATAAGAAGTGGTATAATTAAGTTACCTGGGCCCCTTTTCGGGTAAAGTTCTCCTCCAAAGAATGCCAAGCGTCACGATTTTTAGCAACGTCCGACCAACTCTTGCCTGCGATTACCTCTAATTCGTCCTTCCACCGCGTTTTTAGCCTACCTCTGCGTCTGTAACCGTGAGATCCGCTCCATAGTGTTGCGATCTTTCTCCATCTGTCGTCGGTATTACTAACAACATCCATAAAAAAATACCCTAATTCTTTCTCTAAAATATAAGTAGTCTCAATTACTCCTTATAAAATCAGCTATCTACCAGTAAAAGTTTCCTCAAATTCGGTCCAACCGTTTCGGAGATAACCCGGAAGAAACAGAAAGAAAAAAATTTAAAAATTGTTGTAAACACCGTATATAATACTTTGATATGCATTTAGTAAAAAGGTTGTTATTTGGACATTACAAACAGACACTTCAATTTTATTAATTGTGTAGATGATACTGTATCTTGGGATCAACTGATCCGAGGATCAATTTGAAATTCGCACTTACCCTACGAGGAATATAGAGAATATACGAGAGAACACATTATATCCCTTAGAGGTATGCACCTCATAGATCAATTACTAATAATTAATAAACATGATTGATTAATGAATAGTGTGACCTTGAAGCAATGTGACGGCTCAGCAGTATTAAACCCGAATAGGGCGTCGATCAACATGAGTTCGATTTTTTAAGTGACTATCGAATACAACCACCGTAATATTTTGTATTATTATTTCGTTCATCTCTCATTCATCCTGTTCACACTCGTCCGTTCCTTTCATATTCCTACATAATATTATATGCATCGACAGTCAACATACAAATATATTAGGAGTAAAGAGCTATTCGAAGAGTATTGTTAATTTTCAAAAAAATATAAATATACATGAGCCTTGACTAAAATGATTTGCCTTACAGGAAATTTCTGCCATACGCTAGAACTATATTTAAAAAATAGTTTGAAATCTATTTCTTTTTAAAACTTAGACATTTAAAATAATATTGTCGACGTGAAAAGATTTTTTTTAATAGAAAACACTTGTTGGCTGCCAGGATTTGTCGGGAAGGCACGCGCGGAAGCGATATACCCTTTCACGATGCATTACGCCAGACGATGTCGTGGCTTCGCGCGCCTGCGGTCTAAGCGATAAGCGACAGTGATTTTATTGTATTTACTTACTCCAACAGAAGCTTGATTTGTCGTTTGGTATTATTTTGAAAATTTTGAATAAAAATTGTAATATTGATCAAAAATAACAGCACAGCGTTTAATAATGATCAATTCTTATCAACAATTGTTATCATTTGATTTTACAAACAATATAGTATAAATATTCTGATTTTTTTTTTGTTTATAAAATAATAATCTTAACATTAATACATAGCCCCATAAAACCGTGTGATCGGTTTGACTGTGGGATCAAACTGAGTCTTATCTTTTAATTTACAAAGTAGCAAATGATAATCACATGAACCTGCCATGACGCCTGCATCCGTGATTAATTCCTAGCTCAGCGTGGTTAACAAATACTTTTTCATTATTTTTTTTTTAAAACAGCCTTGTTTGCTTCGTGTCTAATTTCCGCCGACATACTATTAAGTATATATGGTGAACGTTTTTTAAGATTCTATCACCAAAGTAATTAGTTACTTTAGGTACATTATATTTATTATTATTATTGATAAGTGAATTTATGCTCGCTGACCTGATTGGAAATAAAAATATAAGTTGTATATATTTTACTAGCTGTGCCCCACAGTTTCATCCGTGTTGAATTTATACGACAAATACCGCAACGCCAACGCACTCCCGTTGTCTATCATAATTGTTCTTGCCGCAATACGAATTATTTTAATTTTTTATTATCTCCTAAACTATGTATTCAAGTAACATGCTATACCTACAGATAAAATTTTTACTTCATGAAATTGGCTTTACAAAGAAGTAACTTTTATTCGTAAGAATTAATATTCCATGTCTAAAAAATAATGAACAGTGGTTTATGAATCATTTTTTTAATTATTAACAATTGTTCTTACTTATTGGAGCTTATTTATAAGATATAGGCATATGTTATTTTGGATTTTTTTAGATGTACTAAAGATCAATATTTTTATATAACATTGTATTTATGTATTAAAAACCATTAGGTCAGTGTACGCGGATAAAGCAGTTCGGGAGGGCTTTCACCTCTAACTTACTTAACATAAATCGATATTTAAGACTAGCTGAGAGTTGTAGCGTAATGTCCTCGTGAGTCATATACAAAAAGAATCTGTCGAATCTGTCTAGTAGTTCCAGAGATTAGCGTATTTAAGCAAACAATCAAACAAAAAAAACTCTTACGCTATATTATGGTATAGTATAATAGTATAGGTTATAAATTTTTATCAATTGTAAAAACACTATCATCTGTTAAAACGTCTTTGGTAAGAAGCAGTATTAAAATATATGAACAGCGGATATTGTATATCTAGTTGCATTAAGTGTGGACGCTGTATTCAGAATATCCAGATACCAAGTAAGGCAAAAGTAAAATTTCTTGTAGCAGTTTTTAACACGGTGAAACATACTTAACTTTACTGTTGTGAAAAGTGTCCTCTTATAATTTGGACCACGACCCGACACGTTGAAAGCTGAGCTGCGGGGCAATAAGTTAGAATTTTCCTAATAATAGTTGAGAGTTACGTCGAGGAAATGAGCAGAAGGGCGCTCCGGGAAAGATAATAGCGCAGCTTTGAAATATTCTTCTACAATATTTGGAATTTTTACGTCTCGTAATCTACTTATCACCATTTTTTCCTTTTATCATTGTTATCTGAAAGAATACAGTGTAATTTTTACACATTTTTGTTTATTTACAAAATTTATCTTTATTTGGGGCAGTCCATAGGCTACGGTAACGGCTTACCATCAGGTGGATCGTGCGCTCGTTTGCCACCTTAGGTGTATATATATATATATATCTTTATAAGGCGCAAATTCGACCCCACATGGAGTATTGATCTCATCTCTGGGCGAGAGCCCACCAGTACCAGCTTCTTCCTTTTGACCGCATTCAGCGTAGGGCGGCTTGAGTTTTTAACGATCAAGCTCCTTCCGATCGGCTTGATCCATTGTCTCTGCGTAGAGCTCTGCAGCTTCTACTGCATTTATCATGGTGAGCGTTCCGAGGAATTGTTTAGATTGTTCCCGGCTGCTGAATTTCACCATCGGACATCGCGACAGAATCGTAAATTCCGTCTATACCACCTCGATGTCCAGCGTTCCACAACACTGCGTTTCTTAAGGCACTTTCTGCCTCGCACAACCTCTCTGTGGAACTAGCTGTCACCTGGTTTTTTTTCAAACCGTTATGACCTGGTGACCTTCAAGAAGAGAGCTTATATTTCCCTAAAAGGCCGGCAACGCATCTTCGAGCCCTCGGGTGTTGCGGATGTTTGTGGGCGGCGGTGATCACTTTCCATCAGGTGCACCACCTGCCCGTTTGCCCCCTTTTTATAATAAAAAAATAATATTACATCATTGTGTGAACGATATTGATGCTTGGAAGTGACTTTTTCTGAACGCCCGCATAACTCATAAAACACTACTACTCAAATAATTAGTATTAATGTGGATATACCAGATCGACTTACCTGCCCGATCCGGATTTAGGTCTTCAATCGAATAAATTATATCCATATATTATATTATAATTATATATATTGTGTAGGATGTCAATCAAGGATTCTTACTAAAAAAGATCGCGAATCAAAACTTAGAACTTTTATACAGGATTCAAACTATAATACTGGGGAACAAATAAAACGTCTTTAAATGTTTCTCAATTTGTTATTTATCTTTAAAACAATTCCTTCTTAACTCACCAGTGAAATTCGTACTTTTCAAGTTAAAACATTTTATGTACAACTTTTTTGATTTTTTGATTGTAAATATATCATTTGTGCAAAATACTTATATTGGAATTTATGTTGCTATAAAAGTTTATTTACTGAATTTCACTTAATTCCATGCAAATTACTTGTTATTTTTCTGTGGCAACACGACGACTGAGATGTTTTCCGAACCGGTAGTAGTGCCTTCTTATTACCTAAATTGGATAGTGTTGATATGGATTTTATAAAAGAGCGTAGCAACCGCATATTGAGTTTATTGCAGTAATCAGGGTCGATACATTTGTGGTCTTAAAATTTAAAGAAAAATGTAAAACTCTTGTAATATAGCATCAGACTTTTTCAGTTGACAAATTTTGTTGTAGTTATTTTTTGTTATAGTATATCGTATTGAGTTTGAAATCATGTGAATGCTTCTTCGTTTGTTTATAGATTTTATATTTTATGAAATATAACAGAAAGCCAGAAAATATTTTCTGATTAGTGACGTAAGCATCCTGGTATCTTATGTTTTTTTAATTTTGAACAGTGGAAATGTTTGATTTTAGACAAGTACCTACATATTAAAGATAGATTTACAAATATTTTTATATTATAACGTAATTTTCCCTTTTGCCTCCTCTGCAGTATCTACATGACTACTACATACTTATAACTAAAAACGGTTCAGTGAGTTAGTTATTCGTGAATCGTGAATATACAGGGCAAGGAATACATAAATAATGCATGCGGTTTCCTATTCCGTCTTGAATCAGGATAAATTGAAGCGGTCTATGATAATTTGATCTCTGTTGTTTCATAGTAATTTTGTCTTATTTATTTGGGTTTAAAAAAAAAATTGCGTTTTAGGCACCACTTCCCCCGCCCCGCCCCGCCCCGCCCCGCCCCGCCGCCTCGCCGCGTTATTACTCCTGTTTATAGGTACGAAGTAGACGCTATTTTCTGGATCAGCTTTACCTCATAGAACCGAATTTTTCGAGATTAACACGAGTTTATAATAATGTGCTAGTAACCGCCACGCGACTAGCTTCACGTTAATATATACTACAACATAACTTCAAGTAATGTGTGTGTGTGTGTGTTATTCTGTCCTTTGATGCGCTTTGTAGTGACTGCAATTTTGTTGATGAAATTACAAGTGAAATTTGGACATGTTAAAACTTCACCAACATAAGGTATGATCACAGATCGTGTAGTCCCATATCGAGATTATCACAGCGCTCATTCAAAGGCGTTTGCCTCCAGCCGGACAAGATGTCTTCATTCACTTGCTGTGTAGTGTATAGTTGTAGTTGTGTGTGTAGTTGCTTGTATATGTATATATATATCCTCCAGATATTAGTAGTAATGTAGATCAAGATATGAATGTCGAAGTACAAACTATACATGAGATTGTAATCAAATGGTCATTTGTCAGTATTGAAAGTATGTTACAGTATCGAATGTATTTGTACAAGTCTATATTGTCGTCAAAAGCGAGGTGAGAGGCCCGGAAATTGTGATCGATGACGTCTTCACAGAGGTCCATTGCCGGGGTTTAATTGTACTTATAGGATATAGGACAGCCTACATTTTAAGCTTGAATTGCACTCTACTAAATATACACAATTTCTGATTTTGATTTCAAATTTTTGATTTGTCAAACTGACAATGTCAATATTTTGGGGGGTCTAAGTTCAATGGCACTTGTCGGCTTAGGATTCGGAGTATTAATTTATTTTATTTAATATATTAGTAACAGATACTATAGATAAACTTTAGCTTTCTGCACTCCTTCTCCATATAAACTTTAACCATACCAAATCTCACAGTCTTCCGGCACGCAATACGCGTAAAAAGGAGTAGAAAGGTTTTGCTTCACGTATTAATATAATGATGATAAAGTAGGATTTGAAGTAATGATGGCTCAAGTTGGTAGCCCGTACGGACTCCGCGTCGATCGACGTGAGTTTGAATCCCTGCAATGAGCCTGAGCGCACGATGAAGTAATAACATCGTGATGAAACCATAGTATGGTGGTAGGGCTCTTTCTAATACCCGCCTGGCCAGCCACCACCTTCTCGTTGGTGTCACCTATATGTGTGTTCCGGCAGCTGCACTTGAGAGCCAGTCTTCCACTAGGCTTAGCGTGTTACCATCTTGTGCCACATCGTCAATTAAGCTCTGATGAGATTGTGGCAACAACAGTAAACCTATAACGATTAAAAAAAAATGCGGGCTGGTAGGGTATCACGAAACTGTGTCCGGTTGGGTTAACAGCCGCTAAAGTGGTATCTTATGGTATTTGTTCCCAACTATCATCTATAAGGTGATTAACCCATCATAGGTGGACTCTCTTTTAGTTTGTTAAGTCTCTGGATCAGCAAGTGTATAAATAGCTACTGGAAGGCTTGCTGGGCAGCTCACCAGCGACAATGGAGTGCTGGTAATGTGGTCGCAACAGCTTTAGGATTGTATATCAGTTACTTTGTCGTACTACTATGACAAATTAAAATATAATATGTATAGTATAAACTGAAGCTGCGGTCGTGTGAGTATTTTAAATTAAAACAAATAGGTATATAAGTATCGTATGTATATAATATTCTATAATAAATCAAAGTAACCTCTAATTGAATTTAGGATAACAAATTTTGAAATGTAATTTGTATACAAAGCAGCCCGAATTATTAAAATGTGAGATATATTATTAAGATATAATTGCAATGTAAAATGTAATGTAAAGAGTAAGATGTATTTTTTTTAGTAGCTAAGTCCAAGTTATTTTTAGTGACCGTTACAACTACAAGCCAACCGACTATCAAATCAATCATTCAATATCAATTCAATATAATATCAATTTTGGAAGCCTATTTGAAGCCACAAAAATTTGATCAGTACCTACGTACTGTTATACGGGTTTCTTAGGATGTCTTTTTAAAAAAGAAATAACTTTCACTCGCGGATAACTTTTATTTGAATTCGAAATTGACTATGGTTCCGCGGTGGAATGATGATCCATAAGCAACCGTCTTGTTTGAGAGTAGAAGTCCGACTGACTGTTCTATCGTTGATTAATGAAGCCTAGCGAGGTTCTGCTGACATCGAGTTGTTAAGCAAGCATTAAGGCTTACATGACAGGGGTATAACAGAACGATATGAGAATACACCTCGCGCCAAACTTTATGGTCGGTCTGAACATAGGCGCGTTAGTTTACACAGAACACTTATTATGTAGGTATTTAGGTACAATTTCTACAGATATGTTCATAAACTATTATAAAAGTTAATGATTACATATCATTATGGTTTTTCTAAGTATTATTTATTCGACTGTACAATGCGTAAGATCGGACTTGGCGCTGTGTTTCAAATCACCCATAGAGTTTAGCGGGAGTCTTTTTTTTATACCAGCTCAGCAATTCGCTACTTGTCTCAAATCAAATATGGCACAATATATAATTCTTTCTAAAGTATTTGACTTAAGAAACCAAATATATCGATTTCAGATATTAAAAGTGTAAAATAGCTACATATTACCAATTTAAAAATTGTGTTTTTTTTTGAACTCTGAAAACGCTGTCGGTCATGTCTTATTGGATTTTATACGAGTGAATTTTGCTATTGGTCAATACTGTGGCATTGACATTTATGACATAAGAAGTATCGAGATTTTTACAAATGATGAACGTTTGCTAAATATTATTCATGCTCGTCGGTTTAGAATACTCTTGACCTGACCTTTCTTCAGAACGTCCCCGATTTCATTGTGATACGTTCGTCTAAGCCTTCCTCTTCCAACGTTCCCATTCACACTCGTCTTATAAATTTGTTTAGTCATTCTTCTTTCATTTATCCTCTTTACATGTCCAAACCATCTAAGTATCCCTTTTCAATCCGTGTCACTATGTCTTCTTTCACAGCACAATGTTTCTATCACACTATTTCTTATCCTGTCACTCTATTTGACATTCCTGTTTAAGTGTATATATATAATATTTACAAGCTGGAAGAGACGTGGCTGTAATTCTTCTATAATGGAACTCTGGACAAGTTCTATGACATACAATTTCACACATAAATACACCTTCAGTAGAAACAGCGGGTAATTACTACATATCAACTTAACCCATATTTCAACCCGACAAAAGTTAAGGCTCTCTCGCTCTCAAAGGCGGTGCAAATGATCCCTAAGTCAAAGTTAGAACTTGCCTCGCGCTACACTAATTACATTTCGAGGCGCTTTCTGCTGCTTTGTGTTGCCTTGTCAACGTATTTCAAGCTGCGCGTGTTACGGATATCCGTAACTACGTCATATCTCGTCGGTACCAACATTATTAAGATGTAAATAACTTTAAAACATTAAATTTATAATTAAAAGAAAAAAAACTAATGTCAAAATCATTCTATATATCTCTCTATGTAAAATATATTCTATCTCTTTAAAAAAACTTTGTTTATCTACTTAATAACTGTATCCGTTTCATCTTCCGTCTTCGGAAGTTTGATCATGTATCTGAATACCGAGCCAGGTTGAAATGTCTACCTATTCGGTAACGTAGGAATGTAAGAATACTTTGTCTTCTTTTCCCCGTACTTAATAATCCCAAATCTCTTAAATACTTAAAAACACTATTTTAATCTCTCGCGGATACGCGTAATACACAGCTAAGATCTTCTGATTTATTAATTCTCAGTATACCAAGTCATCATACTAATTTCCGCGACCAATCCTTCGCTGTAACAGCAGCACGACTGTGGAATTCGCTTCCTATCAACATCCAACAAACCAACTCTCGGGATTCCTTCAAGTATTTGCTACGTAGCTTTTACTTGGAGCAATTGAATATAGACTAGATTTTTTTTTTACTAAATATTATGCAACACCTTGCTTATACCTTTATTGCGCTCCCCTGTAAAACTGGTAGAGAATGCTTGTAGTATTAAGTCTTCCAATAATAGGTACTTTTATGTGCAATAAATAATATAAATAATTTCTGAAGCGTATTCTTTTGGTAGCGTTATATTTTCTCCATAAAAATTAACAAATCATTTTAAAGCATATATTCCCCATTAATTCAAGTAATCAATCAAGTAAACAATCTGTGTAACATGCCACTTATTAGAGTGTTTACATTCTGTCGATAATTTGCGAAATATTAGTACGGCATAATTGTAATAAAATTATTTAATCTACTTATTAATATTAAAATGTCTGTTAAATCTTAGGTTAATCGATTTGCATCTTGATTGGTGGGGTAAATAGTGTATTAAAAATTATATACGAACGCTGGTAACTAACGTCTATTACCTATCCAGCTGGCTTTAGTATAAGATGCAGTCGCTATGCTAGATTTATTATTTTCTAAGCACAGAGTCTGTTTACCACACTTCATATAGTTTTTAGTAGTTAAGTATATTGGAATTAAATTGCGAGTAACTATTTTAAAATCTTAAACAAATTCTAAAATATAATATAGGGTGTAACATTGAGATGGGTTAGTGAAGGGAACTCCGAAACTAAAAGAGATAGAGAAATGTCTTCGAAAGAACCATGACGTTGTTTTTAAAGATAACAAAATCTGTAAAATATACACGAGTTGGGAACCGAACCTAAACATAAAAAAAACTTTTTATTACGATACTTGATAGTGTAGGTTATCTATATATTAATACGTGAAGTAAAAACTTTCGGGACCGTTTTAAGCGTATTGCGTGTACAGAAGACTGTGAGATTTGGCATGGTTAAAGTTTATATGGAGAAGGAGTGCAGAAAGCTAAAATGTATCTATAATTTCTGTTACTAATATATTAAATCAAACAAATTAATACTGCGAATCCTAAACCGACCACTTCTATTGAACTTAGACCCTTCCCCAAAATATTGACATTGTCACTCAACAAAAAGTGACAGCAAATGATTTAGATAATAATCATTGTTTATAAGTACTGTAAATGTCAAACAGAAAATAGTCCATGATCAAAAAATCGCTAGTCGAATTTCGACCTTAGTGTGATCGTTAGTAAAAATAAATGTTGTTAAGGAAACCGTGAGTTTAAAGTTAAAAGAAAATGCTGAATTTAATTATTTTGTTTATGGCTGCTATTATTACAATAATCAACTCTTTTAGGCAACGATCTTGTTACTGCATTTTGTATTGTAATTAATTGGTGTATTTTACTTGTCAGATGTTACTGCTTCATTACTCACGGTCGTAGTGTGAAGTTGTGAAGCTTCCTCAATAAACAGGCTGTGACATGCAAAAACACTTTTTTCGAATCTGACTGATACTTCCAGTTATAAGCGCGTTCAAACAAACAAACAAAAATATCTTGATCTTTATAATAGTTATGGACTACGTAGTAAGCATATGTGCGCAACATTACCACGTTCCCTCACTGGTTACGCGCGTATATCTTTTGGTAATTGATTCAATTGATTGAGCCGATCAGCCGCGATTCAATTACAGCTGCCTCTCATAGTTACTGGAAGATGTGGATACAGGTTCAATTCCTTACTTCATCCTGTAATGCCCATTATTGTATACTGTCAGGCTTTATAGAAGTGGTATTCACACTATTGCTGAGTCCAGACTTTGCAAGTTCGATACTTTTGTGTAATTTACTATGTTATCAGATCTGTATCTGAGTATTTCTTATCTACAATAATTATTTGTTTTACACATTACAGATTATAAACTACATAAAATAAATTTAAAAAATTACAATATTTTAGATGGCTTATAATCCAAATTTATGTATGCAAATAAAGTTCACCTGATGTAGTTATTTTACAATACATATTATCAGTTACTTGAATATAAAATAAAATAATATATATGAAAGAGGATGAGCTTCTCCATCGTTAGTACTGCTCATTGTCAACGTTTATAACCTTGGGCGTCGGTGGGTAGTCGGATAGAACAAACTCATATCACGGATTAGATATTACCAGACAGTATGTAGGTAGGCACGTATAATTAATAATGGGGTACGTCTCTCAAAACGCGCGATAGTTTTAGTAACGTCCGCACGCGCCGCCCGCTAACAAGAAAGTGAGTCGTCTCCATACTGCCGACTCGGTGGCACCTGCGTCACTAACTCCATCGAGCGCCGCCCGGTGGCGCTGGCGTTCCGAATCAGACTCGATATCGACATATATATATAATATTAAAATAAAGAAAAGTATTTTTTTATTCCATATCGGAATTGATTTAGACTTAGTGAATGATGGCAATAAGATCCATATTAGCATTACGAGCGTTAAATTGTTGTATGTACGACACATACTTGTTATTGGACAGTTAAAAGCGATGTTGTTTTTATAAAAAGGGATATGAAATAATTTAGTACTTTGACTAAGGATATTGATGTTAAAGTTTACCCATGTTAAAGAGTGGTAAAGCCTGTAAATACCACTAGTTTCGACTGCGAGCGCACCCCCGCTAACTGTCTTTCCTGCAAATCAGCAGTGTTCGTGCTGTGTTGACTTTAAGGTTGTGATTGACCATACGTATATTCACACGAGGCGTTCCAACTTGGACCTCAGGAGTAACAACCTATTACCACCGGCTTCAGGACTAGGATCCTCACATCAGATGAATCAAACTGTTTGATCTTCCTACCATAAAATAATTTACATAATTCGTATCTTCGGTAAGACAAGGGCACGATTATTAAATATACTTAAAATGAGTTAAGTACGCCTAAGTTCTTTAAAAACATCCGATATTTAGAGGAACAAAAACACTTATAAACAGTATAAGGCATATTTCACGATAGAAATAATAATTTTCTTTAAACACAATAACACACAGAGAGACACACACACACAATCTCAGTATTTTTTTTGTTTTTTATTATATATATTGAATAATATGTTAATGTAAGCAAATAAATAAAATAAAAAATATTATAGAGAGAGATGCAAACAATTTCATTTACTTCCACTGCATGAGAGGAGACGCGTAGCTGACATAACTTTCCTCCTCACTATAGCGAACAGTAAAATCGACTGTCCGGAGCTGCTTGAGCAACTCTGGTTAAATGCTCGCATAGTCTCCGTAAGAGTATCAAATCTCTTGCACGTACCCATTGCAAAGACTTATAGGCAAAACAGTTACCTAATTAGTGCATGTAGGTGCTACAATAATATTGCGAAAGGCAATCAATCACCTTAATTTTTTTTATACTTCTCCATCTAAATTTTGTAAAATTTATAACTCTGAATATTTCTCTATCGTAAATTTTCCGATTTTTATTATTTATGTTCGTCCTATGTCCATTCTATTACTGTTTACAATTGTTCTTTTTATACATGTGAAAATTTTTCAATGGCTTGCTGTAACATATTTTATTTATTTATTTAATTACTTGTATTTAGCTGTTAATTTTCCTTTCAGAATAAAATAAAATGTTAGTAGAATAAATGTCTATTATGAAAAATTACAAAAAGTATTATAAAGGAAAGATTTTTTTTTCTATTTTTGCTTTATATTTTATTCTCAGACGTAGTTAAATATTATATAGGTTATGTCGCTCCCACAACTAATTTATCAAGCCGTTTAAACTACAGAGCATGCCAAAAAGAAAGAGTCATACATACCATACGCTCGAAAAACATAACCTTCCTTTTTCGCAGTCGAAATAGTGCATCAATGCCCTTGTCTTACCGAATGTGTTAAATATATATGTACATAATATACCAACCGTTTGATTACCATTACAAGATCAGCTTAGTCTGAAATCAAATAAATTTGTGTGAGAAACGTACTTTGATGAGATGTAAAAGTGTATATAACAGTTTCTCCACTTTTGAAGGTTTTCGTTTGTAGTTTTACCATTATTGCAAAATCAACCCTTAATCGGGAATCAAAAAGTAAATGTATAAGGAATTTGATTGATGAAGGTTTTATTATTGTGGATTTACGTCCCCTTTCCGCAGTGGATTACGGAAGTAGCAAAGAATTAACGCGGGTGAAGTCACTGTAACAAGCTAGTTTACTATATGCGTTATAATTAATTACGTGTATCGTTGAAATCATTAAGATGTATGAGAGTATCAATCTTGGGGGATGACTGATGGTCGTGTTGGGGTTGGAGCAACCCTTTGTCCGATAAAATTAATATAGGAAATATTATTCGGTATTTACTTGTCGATTTTATAGTGTTATATGAAAAAGAAATACACATTATTTTTTATTTTTTTATTAGGCACCATAGAAACATTTGCCGCTGTAAATTTCTCCGAAGTCTAAATGATATTCTATATTGTTCTGAACTCTTACAACTCAACTTATTCAATTCAATCCTATATCTCCCGACATCACGGAACTGTACGTAAAATTGTTATAAATGATGACATCGCCGGGAGCCAAGTTATTAAAGTATCTTCCATCTATGTTTATTAACAAGTTACCTATGCTATTATGGTTTGACAACATCAAGTGTTGGTCTAATACTACCATAATACAATGATTTTTATTTCTAACTAGTGGTACCCCGCGGCGCCGCACGTTTCTATTCGGAAGGAATTATGTTCGTCAGGTAATTCTACTCATATTGATGTCATTTTCGCCATTCTTTCGCCAAATGTCATTTTCGTGACCAAGTGTCCTTTATAACAAATGCTTAACAGGAAAATGAAACTTACTCGTACATACAGAACTACAGGTATATTCATGAAGATATACCGATTCAGGCACTATACTGCTAGTCGTGCCGGTTGAGTGGTTTAAACCGGTGGCGGTATATCGATTCAAAGTCCGCAGGTTCGCACCCCAGCACGTACGTAATTTTTCTGAATTCGTGTACAGGTACTAGTTCAAATTGGTAACACTATAAGCTGATAAGGGTGAAGAAGACATCGTGAAGAGACCTGAAAGCTTGAAAAATTTTCTTGAAGTAGTACAAGTAAAATGTTTGTAGGACAAGACATTTTTGGACAAATAAGAAAACAAACTTCAATGATTTTGAAAAGTTTGCCCCGGGGTGTATCTTCGAATTTGAAAGTTCAATGCCAATGAAATTAAAATGGGACCACTCTTTAGATATCCCCTATCCAATAAAACAAAGAATCATTCAAATCGGTTCATAAAAAAAGAAATTATGGCTGGAATATCCATTAATATATATTTAAATACATTCGAATTAAGTAACCTCGGACTTTTTTCGAAGTCAGTTAAAAAATATAGAAATGTTGATTTCTCGGTCTTAGAAATCATCATTACATCGTGGACTTCGCTTCCTCTGCCCTTAGGAAGAGGTCTTTACCTAGCAGTGGAACATTTACATGCTGATATCATTATTACTAGTGGTCGCCACTTGTCGAAATTCGACCAGCGACTTCTTAATCATAGACTATGTTCTGTTTAACATTTGCAGTATTCATGAACCTAAACAATGAGTATTATCTACAAAATTTGCTGTCACTTTTCGTTGAGTGACAATGTCAATATTTTGGGGGGTCTAAGTTCAATGGCACTGGTCAGGTTAGGATTCGCAATATTAATAAATTTAATTTAATATATAACTGACAGATATTATAGACAAATGTTAGCTTTCTGCACTCCTCCATATAAACTTTAACCATGCCAAATCTCACAGTCTTTCGTGCACGCAATACGCTTAAAAAGGGGTAGAAAGCTTTTCCTTTACGTATTAATATATAGATACGGATTTAAGTATGACGTTGACAAACATAATGTATATGTAAAGGTTTGACATAAAACAAAGGCAGTAGATAAATTATCTGAAATCTGTAGACGTGTGGGAGAGAGGGTGACTCGCTTGCGACGCTACGTAACGAGCCTTGACGTGTAATGGACGCAGAATGACTTGACCGATCTTACTTATCTATTTAATGTATACTATTTATACATACGATTTTTATCAAAACAAGTAAATGTTACTCACCTCATTAAGTTAAATTTTAATCGCTGAACTGTAGAGGTGTATATTTTAATTTTAATATAGGCTAGGTTTAGCAATAACTTTTAAGTTATAGTAGGTAGGTACCTACTTCTTTTGTCGCGTGGACGGAAATGCGTCATCATGTGGAGTTAACCATCAATAATAATAAATTTATTTAAATAATCAAATAAATAATTTTAATCAAATTACAATAATCTTTATTTATACAACGTTCAGTTATTTTTAAACAATTAAAAAAAGTCAGTAAAATTGACACGCGGAATAAAAATTTGTCGTTATTGTGTAATATATATTTTTTGTACTAAATAATCAATATAATTGTATTATATATATGGAGCTCTGGAATCGGTACACATCGCAGGAACACAACGCAAGATTATAGGTAGACCTTCTTTAGGGTGAAGGTATTCCACCAGACGGACTGTCCCAAGTAGAGAGTAAATGTTAGCTATATATTAACTTCATCAGCTACAATAAAATTCAATCTAGCTATTAAGCTATTTTCATCTATAATTTTAGTTTTGTTTTCTAATAACATTTTGTTTCATGGAGCCTCCACATTATAAAAATAGCCACAGACAACAAATAAAATAGACACCGTGTCTATTTCAGTCATATTTTATGGTCGAACTATGACATGGCCAAAAATATTATAAAAAGACTTTTCGTCGTGTTACACGTCGTGCATGGTGATCGCAATCTACTTGTAGCACTCTGTATAGATGTCGCAGTGTAACAAAATAACCAAGGCGTTCCATTGAGAGATGAAAATGGAGAGGAAAAAGAAATAAAAAAACAGTATAAATATTTAAATTTCATTGTTTCACCGGATATAAAGTAAATGGGCGTATAAATCAGACCAAGGCGTACGGATCAAACGGCGTGACTGTTTGAAATATATCCGCCATCGCTCACCGCCGAATATCCGGGTAAGAATCGACGCGCCATGTAAATGTTTCGATAGATTCTGATTGGATTGGATTTTTGTTGGAACGTCGAAGGTAACTAATATTTTAAAGGTAGCTCTAACAATATACGTATAGTTTTATTTATATATTGAAATACTTCGTAGCGCAGTAGTAGCCCCATTGCTAACCTATTAGCTAGCTTTTTCTCGTAGTTTTTATCAATTATTTAGTTCGCATATTACAGTTTTGCTTAATTTGGATTCAAAGGTCCGTATGAGATTAAAATGGTTGCATGTTAGAGATATGAAAATTGGTGTCTTACCGTAACTTAAATCTTTTTTTCGGACTAAAATAATGTTAATAATAATAATTATTTCAACTTTTACGCGCATTTGAAGTAAAATGACTTTGACTTTTTAACAGATTATTATGATTGTACTAAAAATGAAGTAAGCTATTTTAGAATTTATAACTAACTAGCTGTGTCCCACGACATTACACGTGTAAAAAAGTCCTTACAAAATTTTAAACCCCGTTACACCCCTTTAGAGGTTGAATTTTCAAAAATCCGTACTTAGCGGATGCTTACATCATAATAACTATTTGTGTGTCATATTTTAGGCCAATCCGTTCAGCAGTATGAGCTATGTATAGACAGATCAGTCAGTCACGGTTTCCTTTTATATTTAGATATTTATTTATTTATTTAAGATACACAATATATATTTTACATTCATATTTATACCAAAGAAAAGAAATCTACTAAATTAATTTATATTTAATTTTTTTATTACAAATGGAATGAATAACAAATATGAATCTCATCACCGATACCGTTGTGACATGGACATAAAATATTATATTATTTATAGTTTGAAAAGTAAAATTTAACATAAAATCTTTTGATATGCTTATCACAATGGGTCCACAAAGAGAGGATTCGAACAAAGCGGCGACGCGTTCACTGCATTTGACATTATGAAACATCAACCCAACCCAACACCAGCAATGACATGGGATTTTGTTCACAATTTAACAAAATTCATACAATAATTTTCGCAGGCGAAACACAATTATCTAAAGACATTTTATTTATTCGATGTGGGCATCCTTTGGATATTAGATAATTTTTTTTTTAATATTACGACAAAATGAAAGAACTGTATCTGATGGTAAGCACTGTACCTACCTACAATTGAATAACAACGGCCACCACACAGAGATCATCAATCCGTCCTCAGTCACGAATGTCATGCTGGACTGTATAAATAAAAACTGGATATGTCCATACCAATACCGAATCGCAAATCACTAACAGTCTATTCACTACATGCATGGTGATTGCGCCTCTGTCTAACCCACCCAGTTTTCGCCCCGTATTGTTTTCAACCACTACTTACCCGTTTTATGAAATTGTATGGCACTTTAAGTCGACCGAATTCCGAACACCATTTACATAATGAAATACCAATTTCGGTTACAGGCTTCAGGCAGGTTACCTTCTAGCTTCAACTACTTAAAATCTTTAAACGCTACGTACTGACCAGTTACATGATGGTGACTGGTGGTTTATATTTTTGTGTCAATGACTGCCGTTTTCAACTGTTGAACTATCATGTGAATTAAATCATTTTGTCTAAGTTAAAAGAAATTGTGCCTGTAACCTTTGAAAGTTTGACGCGCATTTCATGTAGTAAATATTACAAATATAGTAAAACCTAAATAAATAATTATAGAATTTAGTAGTATTTATTGATAACAGAATTCAGATTCATTTAACCTTACGAATAAATTAAATTATTTTGATCTTTTTTTAATTACATACAATTTATTTTACTTTTATTTTTAGTATAATACAATACTTTACTTCGTAATGAAATAATTATTAATCATATTAGAATTATTTTTAAGATTAAATTAAATAGCAATAAATAGAAATGTTTGATTATAGAATTTAATGATGTCATTTCCGTATGTCAAAGCATTATTTCCGTCAGAAAAATATCTGAGTTACTCTCCAGTCGCGGCTAAAGGAAGTTTTACTTTAATATATATTTGTTTTTTACCTCATCAGAACACCGGAAATCAAAAAATTCATTTAGATGATATTCTCTACAATAATACTTGACAACTTAACAAAAGCCACTATTTTCTCTGCCCATGCTATAAAAGAGCATAGCGTAACGATACTCAAGTAACCTCAAACTAATTATAATAACAAATAAACCATTAACACTACAGAGAAATCACTTCGTACGGACAGCACACACTTGACGACGAGTGGGGTCAGCTGGGTCCGCGCGGGCGAGTGCGCGGGAAGCGGGAGAAGAGGTAGGCGCCGTGTTGGAATAAGAAAACGTATTTACCCCTCGAACACTTGCATTCCGATGTAACCTTATACCTAAACGTTATTAGGGTTGCCGATAAAAGTAAATAAATTTTAACATTTTTAACTAGCCTAAAATAGTATCACAAAATTTTAAAACAGTACTATTTGGCAATCACACCTGTGCATAGGGTTGCTATGTTATTATCCCTTATTACATATACAGAGTGTAACATTTGGAGTTAAATCTTGCAACTTTTTATACCAATCAATTTAAGAAAATTGTATTCGTTTTAGTAACATTTTAAATTATAAAAAGAATGAAAAATAACCTTATACCATTCAAAGGTAAAATAGGAAACTTTATATTTTACAGTTAAAAAAAATTCAGAATCGGCTCATTAGTGCCACAGATTAACTCCTGCAAACATACTCACAAACATTATTTTGTAATGATTTTGTATACACAAAATATATTAATATATGTAATCTCTCTTAATACTAGTAAAACGTTATGTACGCTGAATATATAAAATGAGTGTAGTTCGAAATATCGATTCGGCTGCCGAAGTCCGCATTAGTGTCGCATGAGCGATGCGGTGCGACTCGACAGATGTCGTCTGCAAACCTTAGACATTACCAGAATAATATGAACACCTGACTGGATACGAACACGCACATATTTTTTAACAGCATTACTACAGTTTTATTTTTTTAACAAAAATAAACATGAACTTTATTTGAGCCTAAATCAAGTATCAACAAAAAGCAGTGGTGAGACCGCCGAGAGCTAAAAAGGTGGTATCAAAGCACTGAAGCAAGAGTCACTGTGTCAAATGTCTCAGCATATGAGAGACAAGTGCCTGCCCTGTCGTGGCGCCCTGATTTGGACATTGTCTCGTTTGTTGTTGATCAAGTACAGCCAAGGTTATTTTCAATCAAGTATTGTAATATGGTTAAAAAGCTGACTTTGAATTTTGAGCTGAATCCTAACGACATATTCACATAGACAGATTCCATACAATTAATCTAATGAAAACGTCAGACATAAAGTAATATTCTTTAGAGCCAACTATCTGTCAAGATACAAGGAGTTCATAAAACGTGTGTTGTTTAAAAAAAGTTTTCCTAAATATGAAAATAAGTTATACAATATAGTTAAAAATATATTATTATTAGTAATTGTCCAACTTACCTCCCAAAGAAGTTAAAACAAAGGGGTTTTAAATTGTTAAAATTGGGGTATGGTAGTCACAACCTAGATATTCACAAGTCAATCCGCTCTCGAGTAGTAGCGATATAAAAAACAACGTATTTGACAGCCCTGGAAAGTCCATCAAAAACCCTCGCTAAGTATATCAAATGAATTGTAAATGAAATCAGAGGCAAGTGCCGTGGACGGTTTATCGGCCGGTAGTCCGCACCGCAACACCCCCCCCCCCCCACAATAACCCCCACATACAAGTGTAAATGTACTTTACATCTACGTACATACTATTAGGTTCTGAAATTAAATATATGTAGATAGAAACAACAGATACAAAAGAACAGCTAGAAACACAGAATTTTTCGAGTAAATAAACGAGTTTGCCGCTGTCATGGCACTCCTTATAATAATTTAATAATATGATGTCACCACATTCCCATGCTGGTTTTATATTCTACTTAATAAAATTCTTAACGCTGACTGATAAACAATCTAACCGGTGCCTATAGATGTAAGAAATTTTAAACAGATATTATTTTCAATATGATAGAAAATAAGGACCACGAAAATTTTTTTAAAAATTTATGTATTGAGTTAAAACATATGCTTATTCTTCAGATGTCACCGACGAGACATTTTATCGGGCTTACGTATAAAAAAAAATTTAGTATATAAATTATTACAGCTAGTATAATAAATAGGTACTAGGTAAAAATACTAATTCTTAACTTTGGAAATATTGTTGGATAGTAATCCATGACTTCTCATAAATTTAATTGTTAAAAGACTTGTCCATTCGATTTTAGCTATTATTTACTTCAGTTGAATTGATTTATTTTCGTAGCGTTTACATAAACCTGCTCTACGATGTAGTCTGTAAAATATTGTTTGGTGCTACGTCGTAGTATAGAGCTACGAAAAGTGCTACGAATAATACACTGTAGCGGATGTTGACGTAGGGGCAATGCAATTGCTATGGCTGAGTAATTTTACGCACGAATATTTTATTATCGTTTGTTATTCTTTTGAAATACTTATTCGAGAAAAAAAAAACTTTACTTTTGATATTTTAGTTTATTATTTATTTCATACTTTTAGTAATAATTATTTGCGTAAATTTGTTACATGCAAACCGTCACAGGTAAGAATTCAAACTAAAACAAAAAAAAAAATAAGACGTAAGACATAAATTTTGTAAAAAATGAAATAAAAATACCTCTGACTGTTGTTTAAAAATGTAAATCAATTAGAAAATTTTCGTTAGTCACATTTGAATCACTATATTATTGATGTTTAAAGGTAAACGTGCTTACCACAAAAATTACTAGTAAGTAATTTTAGAATACAGTAGTATTCTACAACGCATAATTTCTCCTATTCTTCCTTATCTTGTAACTGTTGAATTTATAATGCTTTGCTAATACTTTGGTAAGTAGAAAGGATCTATTACAAAAGAAGTTCTACTTTTATATCAATTAAATTAAAATCAAGCTATCAAGATAGATATATAGCAAGATATAGCTATCAAGATTGGAAGATCGTTGTTAACCTTATCATATTTTTAAACAAGATCATACCGTGTTTGTTGGAACTAATTGTAAGTTAGGTGAATCTAAGAAAAAAAAAATTGAAAGTATTTTCAATGCAAATATCAATCTAATAAACATCTTTACGTAAGTGCAGTTGTTAAGCACTACGCTACGAAACATCTCAATCTGTATAAATTCACAGATTTAATTTAACAACTCTGCTTAACTTTGACATATGAAAGTCTAAACGGTTCAATTGTTCGAAATGTCAAAAACTCTTTGGTATTATTTCATAAAATATAGTCCATGAAAACTCCAACCGGTTCAATAAGTGCCGTAGATATGAGTAGGCATTACCGTAAAAATAAAAGTAGAAACCTCTTACCGGGGCTGTACTCGCAAATTGCTCAAAGATGTATGCCGCTATAAGTTGGGCATTTACCGTTCGTAACGGTACTATGGTTAGTCGACACGAACGTGTTGAAATATTTTGTGGAAATAATTTTATTCGGCACCTATTTGTGGTGAATACGCTTAGTTCTTGAGAAATCCGCCTACTACATAGAAGTCTCGGGTTACCTCTATATAAGATTCATGTTAAGTAAGTGCAATCCATCTCATTGTATTCTGATGGCACAGTGGTAGACTAATCATATTGTAAAGCCGAGGTGGTAGGTTCAATTTCTGTACAATACACTAATTTGTACAATATTTGCAGTTGAAAAATGATGCTTTAATTCTTTTAAAACTATTTTGGTTAATTTCTTACATGATAAACCAAATATTTAGTCTAGTCTTATTTACATAGAAACAGAAATAGATAAATATAAACAGAACAAATATAAACATTTAAATAGGAACACCTGTTAATAATCGGGTATTTGATGCGCCTGTAAATTTTTTATTTTTCATGAGCATGGAAAATTAATATTTAATAATAATAAAACTAAATATGTATGTAAAAATACAATCATATCCAATACTAAATAATTGACCTATTCAATTTTATTAAAAGCCAACTAAAAATCTCCTGAAAAGTAACATTTTTTTATACAGGATTACGAAAATTTGAAGTTAAAGAAATTTGAAAATCTAAACGATAAGTGAACTAACTACCTTCGCTTGGGTGATCGCCATCATAAAATTAGACTGTAATTTATTTAAAATTATATGTAATAAATATTTTAATAGCAAAACAATAAATTTCTGCCCAGCCCTCCGTAAATGAACTGCCGTGAAGATATGCATATATTAACATATAAATCGCTTGCAATAAACGATTAACATTCAATGTTCGTGAGCCGCATATTTGTAAAAGTATGCCCCACTTCTGAACTCTAATTCATTTGAATATTATATTAAACTCTCACATATCATACATATGTGTGTTTGGTACATACAAAATATTAAAACTGCTTATCGAAATGACGTAAGTTAGAGGAATTCATAATCTTTGCAAATATTAAAATCCAAATAAAACTTACGTAATAAATAAAACAGAGATGGAACAAATAGAAAACTACCATCTGTACCATAATGAGTATTCTGAGGAGCTGGTCAACCTAATTCCTGCTTCTCCCTTTTATAAAAGAACCTTACGCGCTGGCCTTCGGATTGTCAACTTTACAGTAACCTTCTCTGCACGAAGAAAAAAGTTCTCTACGTAATATTTTTGCCGTACTCTAAAAAAACAGTCAAACTGTTTGTCGGCCAGCGTGTTCTTTCCTTCCTATAATATTGGATCCATCAAACATAAGGTGAAGAGGTATTTGAACAGGCGGACGTGTCAGTAACGACTGGTAATGAATTCTAGATCCCTTAGTGGTCGCCGATATTGCTGTTGGATTGCACTGTGGTTACCATTACGTACAGAGTCGTTACTTTGCCTTGTTACGATAACAACAAAAAGAAAATAGTTGTGAAGCAAACACGGCTAGTTAAACATTACCAATATATTTTCAACTAGTCCGCACCAAACGCAAGAAATAATACTAAATTACTTAATGCACCGACCTATAAAAGATTTAAGTTCCACACACGCGCCAAGCCCCGCCCCCGCTCCCGCCGGCTGTCCCTCCCCTCTCACCACTCCATACCTTTGTTCCTAAAGCACACATGCGCAGCGCGTACTTGTCCCCTGTCCCATGAACATTTAAGGGGTGGCCAAAGAATTACGTTCACAATCATTCTCACTTTATTTTTTTTATGTTACATTTATATTGGCAATCGGTTTGAATGTTGAGAAAAGTACCAACTTTTCTCGATATCATTCTTTATAAACCAACACACCGGTATAAGGTTTTATTATTATTAATACAGATCCTTTAAGAATTAATTATGTCAATCTATGTAAATAATAAAATCAAAATTTTTCATTGTTAGAACTCGCATCATATTAAAACTACTGAACCAATTTGAATGTAGTTTTCAAATTAATATAGCAATAACCTATGAGAAGTTTTTAAGCTATATATTTTTAATCATCTCCATAGGAGCCAAGCGGTAATGATGAAATTACAATTAAAAAACTAAAAGACCGTCCACTTTTAATTCAAACAAGTGACACGCAGTTCTCGTGAAAGATCAAGAGCATTTTCTCGTAAATGAAGTCGCAAGCATCAGCTAGTTTATGTTTTTTTATTATTAATATAATGTAGTAATTGTACTCTAATACGTTATTAAAATTTGTTAGAATTAAAATCCAAGGTTAAGTTTTTGCCAAAAAAATCATTGTGATTCAATCATAGCATAGAATTTTCCAATAAGTCGCCAAACCTGGGACAATGTATTACATCATTTGCGAACAACAACCAGTTAACAATCTAAGTGTGGCTTGTTACGAGTACTGTCTTTGAACAAATCGTTGCTTGATAACAGATGTGTTTGTTATATTATATTAATTATGTAATAATATAAAACATATATTAAGAAATATATCTACTCTAGGAAAATACAAAGATACTTCATCGAAAAGCTTACTATGTCTCCAGAGGTTTATCTTTCAAAAGATGCTTATAAAAATTTTCAAGTCAAAGTATTTGGATTTTTCCCTAAGAATTAGAACTTTTATAATATCCCTGTGTTACCCAAGGGAATTTAAGCTGAGAGTCTTCCTCTGGAAATCACTAAAAACCCCCGCAATAAAGATAATTACGACCATTATTAAGAGTGTAGTATTTGACAGGAATCAATTTTTCCATCCCCCATTACGGGTGACAATGGGCGAACGATTTCTTCGGTGCGGACTCTTAAGTAGAGTGTGATAGAGACGGGCTTGTGTAACAGTGTGTATGAAGGAGATGCCGGAATCAGCGGATCGCATAAATAACCGCTTGAATGCGGCGAAGCAGCATTCTCTCGCAGCCTTCCGCTGCGTACAGACGTCGTTCCATCGCGATGTCATAGCTTACTCACGACTTTTCTTCTTTCCTTCTTCTCTTCTTTAACAATACGTATCATGCATTTTGTAATGTAATTTTGGTGCTCAAAAACAAAAAAATAAGTATTTTTATATATTTGGACATTGTTATGGGGACTTGGTAATTTTTACATAGATTTAAAAATATATATTGTTAGGAAGTGCTTTTGAACTGACAACATGAATTTCATTGGTAAGTTTTCTTTTATCGTATACCTTACCTTTATAAGTATAGGCTGCTTTATTCTTTCCCTTTGTAACTCGCATAGGTATTCACATCGATTAATAGCACATTCTTATTTCTATGGTCAACTTTGAATTTTTTAAAATTTTCTGCTTTCACCACTTTCGTTTAGGAATGTTTTTTAAATATATTTATATAAATTAATTTATAAGTAAGGAATCTTATAAGACCGCTATGAGAGTAACGCTTCATCTTTTAAAATGCGTAATTTTTACATATATTTCTGTCACATACATTGCATTTTCCGTCCGTGAGTTTTCAAATGATCTGGGTATTTAATAAGAGATCTTTATGACCCAAACCCGGATCAAATTTATAACCATGATATATTTTTGAATATGGCGGATTTTTTTTCTCGCCTTTAATAATGTCTAGTATAATAGCGCGATTTGATTAACCTTTAGAAACCCCTTTCCATTCCTTGAAGGTTATTATTGCCTTAATGTATCGACATTGTTCTCGGCACTTCTTAGCTTTCATCCCTTTATGTAGTATTTAGTTTCCTCGAGCAAATTCAATTTGACATAAATCATAAGACCTTAAAAATGGGCGGTATTCCAACCTTTGTAGGAACATTGGCGCAAACATGTGAAGCCGGGGTAATATATACTACTATTGATAATAAGAAATCTAAAGGCAATTTTTGTTGTTATTAAAGTGAACGAAGTAGCGGGTGGTTGCTTGTACGAATTATAATTTTGGATACTTTATAGCATAATAATACATTTATCATAACATATATTGTTTCATAATACCGTTGAGGCTTGAAGCGCGGGTCTACCCGGGTCTCCCAAGGTCGCGGCTCTTGGCAGAGATCCAACTAGGTTGTGCCTGAGCTGGCATGCAAAATGGAGCGGCTCACAGACCGCCCCCGACCCTGACTTGTAGATTATAAAGATTTATTATATTCCTATTATCCGTTAGAGTTTGAAATATTTTTATTTAATTATATACTTTAACAATATATTATGAGAAGAAAAACAAAAATAAGGAATTTATTTCTGTCACTTCTGAATACGAGTCATGACCAATTTTAAATATTTGTTGTTTTACTGATTACATCTAGAGTGACGTTTGTGTTTAGTAGTAGTTTAATAAAAAAAGAAAAAAAAAAAGAAAAGGAAATAAACAAACCTTTTGTATGGAAGACCTCTCTTAACATATTATTACGTTTTTATTATTATTACTAATTTCTGTAAAAATTTCGGTTAACGTTTATAAGATAAAAGCCTTTTAAATATAAGACCAACATCGTAGACTTAGCCATAGGGTTTTTCTGAAACGAAACCCTAAAAAAGCAGTTTCCTAAACTACTATTCCGTAAATCAAACGTAAGAAAAGTGTAAGAACCACACAGAAAATCACCCCTCACTAGCCAAATCCTCGGTCTCCGTCTAACTTGCACGGTTGAAAGGGGACACATATACACAATCCAAAGTGACCAAACAGTACAAGGTTATGCTTTTAGCCGCCCCCGGTGAGTGGATTAAGACATTGTGTCACTACAATAAACCATATATTAACGGGTATAACTATTTTTATGTTGAGATTAGAACTTATTTTCAACTTAGTCTAACCCTTATATTATTTGAAGGACAAAGTTTGTACTGCGCCGCTTTCTACGTATAATTTTCTGTTATAGTATGTCGAAAAGATCTCATTTCTATTTTGATTTAATCGCATTGGTGAGTTTGTATGAGCCCTTGCCATGGATTGAAATTGAACATAATTATGGTCAGTCGATGCGAGATTGATTTTATCAACGCCTACATAACTTTTTCTGTATATTCATTTATTTTATTGCTTCAGTGCTTGGTGTCTTGGTGAATATTCTTAACTTGACCTATGTGCTTCTTTACATTTTATATCTATTTTTAATTTAGGGACTTGGGTTCAAAAAGAACATGTCAGTTCCATCATAACCTAAACATAACATCAAACAAATATCTTATTCCACTAATGACATAGTTTCACAAAATTTTCGCTCAACTGGAATAATAAACTTAGATAAACAATTAACAATCAAGCAGGCAAATTAGACAGTGCAGTGTGGCAACTTTACAAACGTATTGATAACTTATGGTAAATTAAATAACTAAATACAAGACAATTTTTAACAAAAAAGAAAACCAGCATCAATAATTTTGAGAGTTCTCTTTTGTATCTTCTAAGTTCAAAGTCCAATGGCAATGAAATTAAAAGGAGGTCCACGTCTAAGGTATCCAACAAAAAAAAACAGGAGTTATAGCTGAAAATCCATAATAAAAAAAAGATAAATTCGAATTGAGTAGTCTGTTAAACACTAAAATATAAATAAATACACCTACATGGATACATTTAAGTGTATTTATTCACAAAATTATTTGCAAAATAAAATGCAATTTAAGAAATTTTATTAGATATATAAACACATTTATTTAAAACAATGAATTAATTACTTCCTTTTGAAGAAGCAGTTGTAGCTTCATTAAAGTTATCCAATCATATAATTGCGATCGGTTTTGTTAGTGTCCTGTTATATTAATAGATTTGTCGTAAAGTTCCGACAAAATTATTACAATTTAATTACTACTTTGATTAATTACCTACTGTTAAGTTTGAAAGTGTTCGAATAAAAGATGCCGCTGTGAATATATATTAATAGTTAATTGTTAAGAAATAAATACTTATTTGAATAAAACGAAGAAAGAATGAAACAAATGAAAGAAAAAAGCAAAATAGTATTAAATTGAAGTGCCGGTTTGTAATTACAAAATAACAGCTTTTCACTAAATACATATAAAAGTATATACGATACCTATAACAAAAACCCATATTTTTTTTTGTATGTCTGTCTGTCTGTTTGTTCCGGGTAATCTAAGAAACGGTTGGACCGATTTTGACGGGGCTTTCACTGGCTGATAGCTGATATTATAAGGAGTGACTTGGGCTAATTTTTTATTTTAGAAAAAGCATCAGGGTTCGCGCATATAAAAAAACCGGTCATGGTGAATCAATTCGAATGCTTAAATGGCTTACGCTGAGTAAGCCATAGAAGATATTTCAAATTAATGTAAAACATAACTGTATACATTAAAAAGACCTACAAAAAAGTCAGTGAGAGTATATGTCTATCTTCATAAGAACAAGCAAAATAAGCATTTTTGATTTTAAAATAGCCCGGAGCGGGAATCAAGATTCACGCGTGTGCTCGATTAATGACATTCTGTAGCCCACGCGAGCAAAGCCGCGGACACAGCCACAGCTAGTTGATAATAAAATTTCGTAAATAAAAAGAAAGCAGAAACTTTTAAGAGTTTTATATTCCGCATAAGTACGCAGTTACTGGAGTTACTCCAGTTAAGTACATAGCCAGGATTGAGACGTTGATTATAGAATTGGTAATAATTTTATTGACTGCAAACATGCAATCCTTAATACGTAGGAGGATCTATCTTGATGCAAACTTCTTACATAAAATAATTAATTACCATATAGATCCTTTCCCCTTCTGGAACTTTTTTTTTTTAATACTGCGATCTAACGCACGATCAAAGGACATATTTCATGTTCCTTTTTGTCGGACAAATTATCTCAAAAACTCCTTCTTTCAACATTCTTGTTATTACTATAAAAGATTTCTTAGCGATATTGACATATTTTCAAATAAGTTATTATCTTACAAAAGGAAGGTGATTTGTTGAAGAACGACATGTTATGATATAATATAAATTTAACTCATGTATGTTTTTATTTTAATATTGGTATTTAATATTAATATTTGTATTTAAGACTTCTTTCACGAATTCATAAATTATGTACTATGTTGTTGTTTAGAACTTTACTGTCTCGTTTACTCAATTCTAAATATATAGTATTATTTAATATAATTGTATATGTATATATACATATTTATTTCAATATATATTACTGTAGGGCTCTTTATATACATTTTATTTAAACATGTTTATTTTATGGCTGTGTGTTACCTTAATTAATTTTCTTCTTTTTTTTCGTAAATAATTAAAAACAAAGAAATATCGACGGTAAACCAAAAACAAACAGGCTAAACTTGACTTGCATATTTGGTGTGCGGTCTAGAAACAAAATTTGGTTATTATTTTACTATTGTAATATATCACGATATATTTATGCTAATAAATTATGGTCTTTTTAGGTATAGTTAAGTAATTTATATTTATAGCGTAACCAACAGTATTAAGTTGTAATAAATTTAAGAATAGAACCAACTGATTCTTAAAAAAAAAATTCCTATAGTAATAATATCTATGCCTATTGGTAATAAATAACAAGAAGTCAACTTTGCATACAAAAAAATATCTATTTACGAATTATTGTTGGCCTTATTTCAAACGTAATAAATTTGCAATTCAAATAAATTATTCAAGCAGGCAGACAAATATACAAAGGAACAATATTAGTGATTTAATTCGTCATAATTATATTATGGCACTGTATCTGTATTTCTATGATCGTCGTGTAATTGGCCTGGCGATTTGACAGCCAAACTTGTATGCACTGGTCGAGTGGTCGATAGTCCAAGTCCCGCATGACTTGGAGATTTATAAAAAGTTTTTAAAAAGATATTTTTAATTTCCGAAGGTTTCATTTCTACAGGGTGTGTACTGCATACGTTTTTTTTTAAATATTCCTTATAGGTTTAGCGTTTTGTCACAATCTCACCCGTTATTAAGTGGCGACATGGCGTATGATGGTAACACGCTATGTCTAGTGGGAGGACTGACTCTCAAGTACAACTGCCTGAACACGCGTAGGTGTCTGATGATAGATTTTCAACTTAGGGGTGGTAGCTAGCCAGGCGGGTATTAAAAAATTCCCTACCACCAAGCTGTAGTTTCATAACAATGTTTTCCTTCACCGGGAGCACAGGATCATTGCCGGGATTCGAAGTCACGTCTACCGACGCGATGTCCGAACACGCTGCTGAGTCAAAATTCTTCAAGAACTCTGTATCTTCAAGTAGCTGTGTCTTTTTGTTTCCTTTGAACCGATCACAATGGACTTTGGCATAGAGATAGCTGGAGATCTTAAGAAGGAAAACGCAGGAAAAGCTGCTTACATAAAATACTTACTTGGATATTAAAAATTGTCGAAACCATGTCCTTGCACTGAATTTCTAAATTTGTACCGTAATGTGAACTTGCGCGGGATCTCAATGTTGCAATATTACGTTTTAGCGGTTATAACAAGCAGAATTTAATATAATAAGTAATTGTTCCGTTGGCAGAAAGCCTTTATATTTACAAGACATGGATTTAAGCTAGATAATACAATTTTAACAATGCGTGTACCTGTTAATGAGCAATAGTTACAAATACATGATTCACATTCAACTTTGTCAGCTCACAATAGCATGGATTTACATAGACAAGACATTCGTGAAGTTAGCTGTGGTAGATATATAATCAATGTTGACCGTAATTCTGAAAAGTAGACCACAACGAACACGCAATGAATGTCTTTGATGAACCTAGTAGTTGACTCTCAAGCTGTTCCTAAAAAGTTCTATTTTCTTAAAACGTGTTTCGACTTGTAAATATTAATAGTATTGAAACCTCTTCCCTCCTACAAACTTTGTAAAAGAGTTTGTTACTCAAAGAATCTACACGCTGCCTTTATATGTTCTTTATTTTACCAACAAAAAAAAAAAACAAAATAAATATTTTTGAAAGTTTTCACATGGCAACTGATAAGCTGGTTGTAACAATAAACCCGTACCTATTTACACTTTATCATCGATATTTATATCTCTGTAAATTCAACGAAACTGCCTACAAATATAAGGTTCAAATGAAACGAAACGAATATTTCACTGAAACAATAAAATATAGTCTTTTATTATACAACGAGACTCGATTCGTCGGACCTTTATTCATTGGTATTTATTTTAGGTCTGTTACCGGCAAAAATCAATATTTAGGTCACGAATTCACCACGAACAACGGTTTAAAATAGTCATAGTTTGAGTTATAAGCGAAATACATCAAGTATTTGTTAGTAAAACAAAACCATATTGAAGCAGATTCTTTCAGAACATCTTGTAACAAAAAAAATCACAATACCGAAATATAAATGCTCTAAAATATTCTCTATTGTCATCATCTAGTGAGAATTAGTAGAACTTATTTACTCGTGGACTCATAAAATGGACGAATATCCTCTTTGACTAAATTGATAAAGATGTATTTCCTAACAGTAGATCATTTGCAAAGACATAATGTTACAATCAAGAAGAACAGCAATTATTATATGAAATAATTCTGTCGATAGTTGTATCCTGTTCTCGATACTTGTGATATACTATAACGGGTATCTTCTCCATCAAGCCGGATAAAATACTCCGCAAGTTTAATATTACTTGTGACTTGTACCAAACACAACGCTGGCATACCGCTTCCGCAATAATTTACGTGCCAGTATCGCATGCCGCCTGCGCGCCCTCCCGGTTCGTTAGCCGCTCACACGCGTACGTATAAACCCTAGTAATCGTTTTACAGAGCTCTTATAATGTTACCAAGCAGATATTACTTTCAAAATAGTCTGCATATCAAAATAAATCAAAAGCTCATTGAAACAATCGATAGATGGCGTTAATCATCAGTAATTATATAAAGCGATGATATTGCATATAACGGACCTTAATCGCGCTATAAGGGTTCTAAATTAAATGTAATAAATGATATATCATCATGTCGGTCTACTGTGTTGACCGGCTGTGTCCATTTTCAATCGAAAATCATTTTTAGACCCGAATTATAAGTGGACAGTGCAAAACAAGGTCTATATATCAGTTCACTATGGTCAATAATTCATTTTCGAAACTTTGCGTTGAAGTCAACGGCCAATTGTAAATTTTCAATAAATAAAGTATTAAGCCGACGATATATTAGTTTCCTTTTCCATGGAGAATGTGTATAAGTAGTTTTTTTCTTTATATTATTTAAAACTAGCTGTGGTCGTGACTTTGCTCTCGTGGACTACAAAATGCACGCGCGAATCTTACTCCCCACTCCCGGCTATTTTAAAGACAAAAATGCTTATTATGGGTGTTTCTTAGAAGATAGACGTATACTCTCCGTGACTTTTTTGTAGGTATTTTTATGCATACTATTATGTTGTACATTAATTTGCTATATCTCTTATGGTTTACTCAGTGTAAGCCATTTAAGCGCCCGAATTGATTCACCGTGACCAATTTTGTTGTATTAGCGCGGAACCCTAATTCTCTTTCTAAAATAAAAGTAGCGTAAGTTACTCGCTATAACATCAGATATCTATTAGTGAAAGTCCCGTCAAAATCGGTCCAACCGTTTCGGAGATTATCCGGAACAAACAGATAGACAAAAATTTTAAAAATTGGTGTTTTGTTATAAGTATCGTATATACTTTCATATGTATTTAGTAAAAAAAACTGTTATTTTGACATTACAAAAAGACATTTCAATTTTATTAATTGTATAGATATAAAAAAAAGTCCATCTTTTGTTACTTCCACGCTATTTTTCCTTGTGGGGTCAAATAATCCAATACTTACTGTACCACTCAAGGCAATGGCATCGACATATTAATTTTTTTACACTAACGTTAATTATTTATAACAAGAAAACAGCATAGTACATACTAAATTGTTCTTAGAGTGTTGTCCTACATTCCGGATGAAATTGGCGCTCTAGAAATAATTGGATGGCTCTCCTTCAAACTATGCTCAGAATTGGTCTATTGCAATAGATCAGGAGCCTCATCGCTAGTATTATTGATCCTATTTGAGAAATACTGAATGGATTATCAAATGCTTACCTTTAAATTCAAACGGCGCATATGGATATACTGTGGAGTATTTGTTTACACAGGCTTGTGTTACAGCGGCGAATGGTGATGGGTTGTTGACCTCTCGACGGCCGTCACTGTTTTTGGATTGTCCTGTGCCTTATTCATCAGGCACTGTTTTGTTACTTTGAAATATCTTCTAATGAGACCACAGTATTGTAATGTGGTTTATTTAGTCCTCACATTTGGTGGGCCGATCGAAGCATTTATTTAAAAAAAAAAATCTGTGCGCCAAATTTCATCCAAATCTGTTCAGCCGTATTTGCGTGATTATTATATATTCTTTATTGCTTAAAAAAAGTACAACACTTAATGCTAAAAAGCATTCTTTATCAGTCTTCCAGGGGATCAAGAGAAAAGTTTATGCAAGGTGTGCATAATATTTAGTAAAAAAAAAAAAAAAAATTTAGACAATATTCAATTTCTCCAAGTTAAACCTACGTAGCGAATACTTGAAGGAATCCCGAGAGTTGGCTTGTTGGATGTTGATAGGAAGCGAATTCCACAGTCGTGCGACTGCTACAGCGAAGGATTGGTCGCGAAAATTAGTATGATCACTTGATATACTGAGAATTAAAGAATCAGAAGATCTTAGCTGTTTATTGTGCATATCTGCAAGAGATTGAAATAGTGTTTTTAAATATTTACGGAATTCGGGATTATTAAGTACGGAGAAAGGAAGACAAAGTATTGTTACAGTAGTGATTAAGTAGCAAACATCGAACCAAAAACACTTTACATTTATATTATTAAAGTAGGGTTTATTGAGGAATGTTATATGCTATACAAGTTCACGCTGCGACTCTAAGGAACTAAGCAATAACCATAAACATCAAGCAATCTGGTAAGCTGTACATGAGGGTTTTGACAGCGACGCGGTGGACAGTTGCTCAAATACATTTAACACGGGTGAAACCGTGGGATATAGCTAGTCATTATATTAAAACCCTAGGATAATAAGACTATGGACGAAAATTCGATGTTCAAAGATTTTTTAAGCTGCATTGAAAGTTTTATTAGCACAATACCGAAGTAGGCTATTATAATTCCATCTCACGTTTTCTTACGTCAATGTAATTTTTCACGGAGGCTTTGAAGTCGGCCCCCAATGTTTTTCTGTTTACCTTACATTCCCCTTATTTGTCCGCCATTGTGGCCTAATCCTAGGCTTTACAGCTTTCTGTTTTTTATGTCGCCATGATGGTTTTTTAAATCACTTTTCCTTTGATCATAAATATTTTCAAATATCTGGTATTTAATAAGTTATATTTTTAATATATATGATTTAAAGCCTAGCTATTCTCAGTTCTATGTGGGTGAGTTTGGTTCTCCTGCGGATCTCCTCATGTCTGATTCGATCACACAGAGAAACTTCAAGTATAGCATTCTCCATTGCTTTTTTAGTGAATTTGAGTTTTCTTATGAGGCTCATAGTTAGCGACCACATCTCAGCACCTAATGCAATCACTGATAACATACACTGGTCGAAGATTTTCATCTTGACTGTAGTATCTTGGACGAGAGGATATTATGTAGCTTCACAAACGCTGCCCATCCGAGTTTGATTCGACGATTGACCTCTTTCTTGAAATTGAATCTACCAAACTGGATAGTTAGTCCAAGGTAAAAAAAAATATCACCAACTCCAAGCGCATAGTCTCTGATCTTTACGGTTGGCGATACATAGACGTTTGACATGATCTTCGTATTTTCAGTGTCTTTGTCTTGTCCTCAATAACTGTTGTAATTAGAACAATTACATTTGTTTAATTATGGAAAGAGAACATCACGTTGTTGTTGATCGAAGAGAGTTTCTTAACTCACGGCCAGATCTGATCATTTTGTTATCTCTCCTGTTTAACCAAAATTACTTATTTAATGTAAGATAATAAATATAAGGAAAATTCAAAGTACATATTCCATATTTATAATGCCTTCTGAAAACGTCTTTAATATGTCTATACACACCGTAAATATCCGTTAGTTTAGCTAGTATCTATTTCTGGCTTTTACTGCGTGAGACAGGCACGCTTGCTAGACGGTGATGACTGTCGATAAATCCTGGTATTTCAGCTGTCCCCATTACTCTTCGACTGTACATAGTTCATCATCAAACAAAAAAATGTACAAAACAAAAATACAATCCACAAGAATGGTGTTAATGAAAATCCGATAACGGCACAATAAAAAACTATAGTAGCAAAGGGGATGCGTGAAAAACAATGAAAGGAACTTATCCCCGGAACAGATGCGTCTTGCAATGGCTTAAATTAATTAAAAAGCTTCCTTCACTGCTTTACAGCTACTAGATGAGATAAGATATTTAGAATTAAATGTTACGATGTGGTCGTCTGTATTTTTTTTTTTTTTTTCGTTTATACTGTAATCAAATGTTACAAAGAAACTATTTTCACAATAGTGTATGTAAACAGTTTCAATACCTATTTTTATGTCAACACTAATCCTTTATGTACTTTTTTAAGTCTTGAGCAGGCACTCATTGATGTATATAAAAAACTAAAACTGGTTCTGAAAATATACCTGTTATAATGACAAGCAAAAACTCGATCAGCTTTTATCAGCATTGCTTTTGTCTAGTAATTTTGTTAGTTATTTTAAATGAATACAATCCAGATATCTATTCAATAAATACTAGTTTAATAACATACAAGCGACCACAAGAAAGCATGTCCTTGCTCGATATTATGTTATCGTAATGATTTATGGAAGTTGTATTGACTAAGAAACTATCTTTAGTCAATACAAGTTTTATTGGTCTATTATTAATCAATAAAACTTCGGTTTAGCCGTTATTATTAGAGTCTCTTGTTATTATTACATTATAAAACAGAGTTTTTTAATATCATAATTTTCAAATATTTGCATTGTCTCTACTACTCAACTTGTTCAAAATTTATCTTAAAATTTATTTCATAAACATAAAGTATCTCAAACAATTAGATATAGGTATTATCTTACCATAACACGTTGTATTCATATCTGACTAAGTACCGTACTAATATCAATTCTGGTTTCTAGACATTTCCAGTATTAATGTACAAAATAAATAGACGTCGTAATAAATGTAATAAACTCGACATTAAACAACGTTCAGAGCGTACCGAGTAATAAAATTTACCGCATCCAGTGTTTCACGCTTAATGGTTCACGAACCCAGTATATCCTTGTCTAACAAAATTAAAAAGAAATCCTTGCCCCACATACCTACGTGTAATGTAGAACGGTCCACAGATTAATGCTCTCTTTTATCAACTTGACTGATTAGAGAGATATGAGAGATGGGAGTGAGTGTAGAGATGATGGATGATAGGCTGAAATGGAAGATGTGCTATGCCAACCCCACCTAGTGTGGGATAAGGGCAGGGAGAAGAAGAAGATTTAAAATATTTAGTGAAAGATACCAAATTGAGCCAAATTATTTTACCTTTACATAATTTAAAAAAAGGCAGTGAATGTATAAGTTGAAATTGATTTGATTTTCATTGTCACACTTAGGTATATTTTATGTAAGCATTTATATCATTAATATGAGGTTGGGCTTTTATTATTATTTTTAAATGCTTTGAGATAAATTTTAACGCTATTTTTAAATGTTTAAAATAATTAAAAATATCAATTCGATCTAAATTTTCTACGATAGATATCTTTGTTTGGAATCTGAGCTATCAAGATTTTTATGAAATTTTTATATTAAGCATTATTATTCACTGGATATTAAAGGTTTGTAAAAATAGGACGGTTAAAATTTTAAATGATTTTATTTGGGTATTCCCAAAGCTTATACCGGTCAAATACCGTAAGGTGAGATTGAGTTGAGGTCGAGTTCGGTGAAGCTCTAAAAGCCCAGCGGCTTCAGAGCCTCTAGGCTAACAGTATGATCAGTTCTAAAAAAAATTTAGTTGAGGGGAGGATACCAAGCGGAAGAAGTTGCGGGCACAGCTATTATAAAAAGGGGATATCTCAAGGGTGGTCCCATTTTAATTTCATTAACATTGGACTTTCCACTTCGAAGATAGATCAGGAAACAATTGTACTGCCTACCTGATGGTAAGCAGTTACTATATAGCCTATAGACGCTTGTAATACCATAGGTGACCCCTACTCCAAGTAACTCTGAAAACCCTACTCACCGACGAAACACAATGTTATTTGGCTGCGACTTCGTTATGCTGGAGATATTCTACCTGCCGGATTGCCCCAAGAAGAGAAAAATCTCTAAAGTATTTTCTCTGCACCCTACCTCTCTATAAGCCCCCAGAAAGTAATAATAATAAAAATAATTATGTGTTCAATTCACACGTGGTAAAAGTGAAACCTTCACATCTATGTTTTTTTTTTAATTCAGAAAATGATCAAATACACACTAATTTAAAATATATGAAAATGTACATACAAGTACTCGCAAACATTATTCACAATATCATTTTCATTTAATGCACATTTGAAATATCTATGGTATCCTAACACAATATCAATCAGTAACAGAATGGCATAAGTGGTGTCTAAAAGTTTTCGTTTCGTGCCTTTTTATAAGGAAATTTTTTTTTAAATTCATTATTGTGTGGCAACAAACCTCTTTTGTACCATTTTATCATTGCCTAAAACTTTCCTATCTCATTTTCTCTCACGTTAAATCTTATGAATTTATTTGTCTGTCTCTTTTTACTGTCGCTTTCGCTTTTTTCGTTTCATCGACTTTCAAATCACAACGATGCTAAAGAAGTTTTCACTTAAAAAACAAGCAGTTGTACTGATATTGAATTATAACAACATTATTAATTACGAAATATTCAGTTGGAAATAAAAGAAAAATCTGTTATCCAAAATATCTATTGATTGACTTACTTTAATAATAACTTTTATCAAATATGTACTACAAAAATTTGGTCGAATAATTCTTTATTCTTCAACATATTATAATATCGTTAAAGACGAAACAACTTCAACTTAACTGTAACTTAAAGAGAACTTAACCCTAACTTCAAGTTAAGTTGGCCACAATTAACATAAGGAACTTCACTCGGTTCTTATTCCTCGTAAAATACTTTGGCATTCGTTTGAAAGATCCTTTTGAATCACTTTGTTACTTACAACTTTGATCTTTACATAATTGTGCTATCTATTATTTAAAATTATTATATTTTTACGGTTTATAAACACGAACACAATAATAAATTAATTATTTACAAGATAAAAGTAAAGTAAATCATTTCGTATAAATAAATAAATCGATTTGTTATCCTTATCTCACCATGCAGGGTTGGCATAATATATTTTCCTATTACATACATAAGTCCCAACGGCTACCACTTGCAACGATCCGTGCATACGTCTTTCGCTTCTTCAACATTCATCAATTTTTTCATTCATGCTCGCCTGTTTAGAGTATTCTTGACCTGACCTTTCCTCAGAACGTCCCCGATTTAATCGTGGAAGTTCGTCTAAGCCTTTCTCTTCCAACGTTCACATTCACACTTACCTTATAAATCCAGCTAGTCATTCTTCTTTCGTCCATCCTCTCAACATATCCAAACCATCTAAGCAACTCATTCTCAATCCGTGTGACTGTATCTTCTTTCACACCACAGCGTTCTCTTATTATACCATTTCCTATCCTGTCACTCAATTTCACTCGTAAAATATTTCTTAGCGCTCTCATTTCTACTGCATTTTTCCTCTTACACTCACTTTTAACAAACGTAATTTCAGTGTTCACGCCTGTTATACGTATATCATTCTTCAAACAATTCATCCATATCTTCTTCGGTCTTCCTCTATCCATATCTATCCACCTTCATACTTATCTCTTTTCTAATATGACTTTCATCTCCCATGACATGTCCATACTCCGCTAACCTTTTAGTACTCAATTTTTCCGTGACGTGCTATTTCAAGACATTCTCTGATATACCTACTCATTTCTCATATTATCCATTCTAGTTACACCACACATCCATCTTAACATTCGCATCTCTGCCACGTGTTATATAGAAATAAATATATCATTAATTATTATTTTTTTATATGATAAAAATTAATTGCTTCCTTTTATCATTTGAGGCGACGACATTATATTATGCTCAAACTATTCTGTGTTTACGAACGTATACGAATATAATACTCTCGTTCACTCTATAATGTACATTGAATACGAGGAAAACATATAAGTTAAATGTCTACTTATTTGAAACGCATAGCCGATGCATACATACATAGTGAAGTCGGGCCGTTTCTATAAATAGTGGATCGATACACAGTTCAACCCGACCGACTGTTATGTCGATTCTTTTCATAATGTTTGTTATAAAGGGTTCACAGGTTTACGCCATACGTATTGGGTGTACCGTATCTAACTAATTTTTAGTAAAAGAAATAGTAACGCGGCGTGTTAAGATGGATGTAAATAAATAAAAACAATTTCACACACGGTCTATTTAAGTCCAAACTAAGCAGAGCTTGTATTAAGGTAACTAAAACGATATATAGATAATTAACACTCAGACATACAAAGGACAGTTATTCTCGTCACATAAATGTCAGTCATATGCGGGGATCGAACACGCGATCTCTCAGCTCAATAGTAGGGCTTACTACCACTCCGCTACGAGGCCTTTTAAGAATGCACGTCTAAGAATGCGATTGTCCCTATTGATCATGTTTAAGGTGGATATAATAGTCTTATTATACTATTACGCGAATTATTTCTATGGTTATATATTTGTGTAGTCATCAAAGTAAATATATTAATCTTCTTCAAACGGATCTACGGAGTAACATACACGAATGAGCAACTTTTTTGTTGATCTACGCGGTCAACTACGAACGACTAACTACTATGAGATGTTTGTATTTTGTTTGCACGGAACAACAATCCGATTGCCGGCAACATTCTCCCTTATGTTATAGATAAACTTAATCCTAAAACCCAACACTCTACAGTAAACTAATCCGTTTGATACGACCCTAAGACCATAAGACCCTACACTTCTAAATGATTATTTAAACTTTAATAAAACAAACCTAATGAATTATTTATTATTAAAAAAAAAAAGTTTTTTAACCGTATTCTGAAGGAGGTTCTTAATTCGACTGTATATAATATTTTTATGGGTTCTTGGAAGTAAAATATTTTTTATGAACCGATTTGAATTATTATTATTTTTTTGGAAAGGAGATAACTCAAGAGTGGTTCTGTTTTAATTTTATTAGCATTAAACCTTCGACTTCGAATATATATCAGGGAACTACACAAAACTCAAACTCGCATTTAAAGTTTTTAAATCTGGTGCAAAAGTTCGTATTGGGGTCTAATGATATTTTAAGATCTAAGACACCCAATTCAACCTCACCGGTACAGGCGGTGGTGCACCTTGCTGAGTAACGAACGAGGAAATAGGGGTAGCTTGTTGTAGTGTTTTACAGCCCGATTGTGTAGCGACCACCATGCACATAGTGAAATGCCTGTTATAGTGGTTTGCTTATCCGCATCACGGTTCTGACTCTGCCGATGCACTTCCAGTTTTTATTTGCTTAGAAAGGAGCGCGGGACGGTGGCGACTGCTGATCTATCTCGGTGGTCGCCACTGTTTTTGAATTAAACTATACTTACCATTATGCACAATTCCTTCACTTCTATACAATAATTAAAATTGAAATGTCTGTTTGTAATGTCAAAATAACAGCTTTTTACTAAACGCATATGTAAGTATATACGGTACGGTACTTATAACAATAAAAAAATCTTTTTTTTTTTTTTTTTTTTGCTTGTTTGTTCCGGGTATCTTATAAATAGTGTTAGATAGCATGCATTTATGGTCAATTCCAAAGCAGTACACTAATTAAAATGTTTTTAAATTTTCTGGATCATTAACTCGTCCATGTTAATCTCCAAACCTCAACCGGTAAGGGTTCATCACGGCTTACTTCAAAAAGATTTTGGAAGTGATAAGAATACATAAAGAAGTGACCCAAACGTTATTACTTCTCGACCCTCTTTAACCCGCCGACCATCAGCTGAAGCTACATTGTACTTTACTTAGCGATTTTTACAGATGACATTACATATACCAATTTTGAATGATAAACTACTGAACGCCCGCGAATAAGTGTTAATAAGGAGTAAAGAGTCGAAATCTCTAAAGATATTTGATAAAAAAATACTTCGGGAGGTTTAGAATCACAAACGAAATACTATTCGACATTTTTTGTAGTTTTTTTATTTCCACGATAGATGGCATTGTTTGGTGGTTTTGCGTTTTCACTTTTTTATTAAATTAAAATAAACAGACATTATAATTAGTCAATAATCACTGACTATTAATAGTTAATATCAATAATTTCCCAACTGAGTAGGCAGAGACCACTTCCTTCCACTTGCTACGATCCTGGCATACATCTTTCGCTTCTTCAACATTCATTAATCTTTTCATGCATACTCGTCGGTTTAGAGTACTCATGACCTGACCTTTCTGGATAATATCGGTTAATATTTAAAATGATTTTTGTTGGATATTCTCAAAGGACCAACGGGCATTGTTTAAATAATCTTTTTGACTTTGATAATGATGATTATCATAGCGTTTTTAATTCATTGCGCTATGATTTTGATTTAAATTATATTTTTAATTAAATTACTACTCACTTTCACTTTCAATATGTGTTGCATTATAGCAGGTAGTAGATTTTTTTTTGAACTAGCTGGGCAAAATGACTTAACAGCACTTGATGGTTGTCACGGTACAATTAACAAACAACAGCGACCGTCGGTGAAATAAATTTCATCAGCAGTCCTCGATGCCTTGCTATATGGTTATAATGCCTGGTAGAAAGTGGAAGAGTTATTGTCAGTTTTTTTTCTCTTTGCTCTAAAAAGTGGGAGAGCCGTTTGTTCACAGGAAACAAAGGAATATTGTCAGATGAGACTCGCTGGTGACCGAGATATTAAGAAAGAATACGCATCAGAAACCTGTAGAAAACATTTATTCAGTCATCAATTAACACCTCTCTTATCATTATTCGTGTTGAAATTTATACGAATGCTTGTTTGGACAATGGCGCTTACTATCTGCTCGATCGGTCATCAGCATACTTGTTTACAATTTGTGCAAAAATAACTAGATAACACCCAAATCGCTCCGCTTATGGACTGTGTCCGCGACGTTAGAATCGTTTTTCGACTCGTCCCAGAGGTAGAAAAAGGTATTGCAACGTACGCATTATCTTTTGAATATAATAACTTACGAGGCAAAATCCTAATACCTTTTAGATTTACGTGAACCTTTTTATTTGTTTTATAATATCAAATAAATCTGTCTTTATCTTTCAATTAGACTGAGATGTTTATGATGGCTTTAGTGGTCAAACAATAACGTGATAGAAGGACTCGGGATCGAATATTGCAACAAGAATGAAATATAGTTAAACAGAATCGTAATTTATATTATACTAGCTGTACCCGCGGCCGTGCTTGCGTGGTCTATAGCACTCCTTCGATCGTGCAACCCCTGCTCCCGCTTATTTTAAAGACAAAATTCCTTATTGTGGGTGATCCTTAGTAGATAGACATAATTATGCTCTCGCAGACATTATTGTAGGTCTGTTTAAAACCTACAATTATGTAGTACCGTAATTTGATATATATCTTAATGTTTACTCAGCGTATGCATCAGCGTATGTATATGAAAGCATCCGATTTGTAACAAAAAAAGAATCTTCAAAATCGGTTAATAATCAAAGAAGTTACGACTGAACATCCATAAAAAAAATATAAATTCGAATTCAGTAACGTCCCGTCTTTTGTTGAAGTCGGTATAAAAACCGTCCCTTTGTAAAAAAAATCAAGACTGCAGATTTCGTGAAGTACATTATAGGGTTTAATAATCGGTCAGTGAACGGGACTTTTAGTATGAAAGGCCGTATCATTCTATAGCGTTAGCCCATAAACTCTTTACAGTAGTGTGAGGCCTTAGTACTTGATATTAATTTCAACTCTATAACTCGAGCATTTTCGAGAACAAAGGGACTTTAACACACGGACAGACAAACGTAAAACAAATTGATCCTATATAATTTCCATTTTTCGTTATGAGATACAAAACCATAAAACTAACCATAAAATTTTTTTTTACTACGTCGAGGATCGAAAGACTCCCTCAACGAGAAGGTTTCAACTAATTTATCAAATCAAAAATATTAATAGCAATCATTGTACTATCAAATAAAGGGAAGGCGCCAACAAACGGTCGGATCGAAGCAATAACTTTTATGTGTCTGAACGCGGGCATCGATGCCAAAATATGATCATAACTTTCCACTTTATCATGTTTATCCACACTGATTACGTAAATATGACACCGTTATTACTTTGTTAATAACATGGGTACGTAATTATATCCTGGGTAAAGGGAGGAATATGAGACACGTTCATAGATATGAAAATTGTTATCAAATGTAGATTGGTACATTGTGACACTGGCAAATGTTTTACGATGCAATTAAAAAATAAGTCTTGAAATATTATATACGTCCTATCGACTACGTTAGAACCACAGAAAAACAATTTTTGAATATATAATCAGAAGTTTTAGCTGGATATTAATTGGCTCTGTATTGCTCATAGATTTAATTATATGCTAAATCTATGGTAGTGCTTATGTATCTAAAATTTTATTTATGTTCCTTTATACTATAGTCTTTTGGTTTAATTGAACGCTATATAGTATGGATAATTAATGTACAAGTGTAGTTAATAGACATAGCAGATAGGTATAGTAAATAATAGATACAATTTCGATTTTTTTTTTCCTGGATATTATAACCTGTAAACTTATATATTTTAAACGTAAATGATTAAATTAAATACATATAATGTAAATATTATAAATAATATCCACATTTTTTTATTACCCAATGCAGCAGTAGTAATATTACTGATTATTAAAATTAGTACGAGAAATTAGCGTATAGATGGAGCTATTAACAGAAAATCAGCGTTCCGTTTATAGCCAAAACACGAGGTTTACTGCCCAAATAATGTCGTCGTTATTTGTAATTTAATGATGTTCCTTGTTTACCATTTGCTTACAATATTTTGGATAATAATTGTTACATAAGTACAATAACAATAAATTAATATGTAATAGGAGTTTTAGAATACATTTTTTTCATACCTAGTTTTGTTTATTCTAAATATGTTTACTCGTATCTTATACTTTACTTCGCTACTTTGGTGACCATTTACAGGTGAATACCAAATAAAAATGGCACGAAATGTGAAATTTAAAGCATCTCAAAATCGGTGAATACACTAACTAGTCACATGGTGAAAACTATTAACTCTGAAGAAGATAGAACTATTTCAAATAAAATTTAACTCGTAATTAGCGATTAACCCTATTTCCATGGTTTATTATGTAATTAGATGACCAGTAAATTTTAGTAAAGTTTTCATTTCATTTCTAATTGGTTATTTTACTCCAGTAGGTATCTTTAGACCCTCTTCAAACCTATTTCTCGGGATGTATAGGTGTAATATTTTTTCGCCACGGACTCATCAGATGCCCGCCCGGATTAGTTACATTCTACATGCCGCTTCTGTAACATCTATATAATAAAAGTCTTCATCTAGTTTCTACCAAGATTATCTAACGTAACATTACACTAGAGTTCTAGTGTGATCTGGTTCGCGAACTACAAATACAAAACAATAAACTATCTTTACAGACTCTCATCGGTATATCACATTTCTACGCAATTTAATGTATATTTATTTATTTTTATTTCATTTGCGTTGACCATCAGTGTTAATAAATTTATTTAATTATAAACAACACTGATTATTTTAAGGTAATCACCATATTGTAAATAAGAAACATATCCCAATTAGATGCCTAGGTAAAAGCAATCAATTTGTTAACACACACATAATAATTAAAATCTAAAATTATTAGATGTTAACAAGCTCAATTATTAAAAATGATACAAAAAACATGACTGCAACAAATAACACTTGACAAAATAAAAAAAATTCTAATTTTGTTTTTTATTTGATTCCCTGACATTGTACTCAAATATTATATAGCCTATATCACTCCTACAATTAAGACGAATGTAACGATATCTAGTATGCTAAAATCCATCAAGCCGTTTAGACTATAGGGCATGACAAAGAAATACATATACATACCTACGCACGAGTAAAAATCACATTTAAATTCAGTTGCTAAGTGGATATTATCGAAGATCTTTCATCTGTTAATGGAACAATGAATTATATTAACAGATATAATGTTATATTTCTAATTATTGGTCAATATATCTCATCCAACATTCTTTTGTTAACCAAAAGTTTCTATAACCTAATCACTATAAACTTTGAGTAGGAGTTCTTAACTAATTCGCAGATATCTAGGTAGAAACTCAGTCTGAATCTAGTCTATTCGTGAACACCAATTCAATTATAACTATGGAAGCCGTACACGTGCCTCGATGACCTGAGTTTGCTAGAATAATCTTAATACTTATAAATGTGTGCGTGTATATATATTAAGTTGTAAAGCGTGCAAAGTTATCTTTAAAATATTTAGACAGCGAGTTAGATTACTGAGAGCATTTTTTCCTTAGCTGATGTGATAAGGAGTAACTTAGGTTACTTTTATTTTAGAAAAAGCATTAGGGTTCAGCACATATAAAAAACTGGTCATGGTGAATCAACTCGGGTGCTTAAATGGCTTAACGCTGAGTAAACCATAAGAGATATTTTACATTAATGTACCACATAATTGTAGAAATTAAAAATACCTGCAAAAATAAATCAGCAAGAGCATAATATGTCTATGTTCTAAAGGTCACCCACAATAAGCATTTTGGTCTTTAAAATATCCAGGAGCGGGGGAACAAGATTCGTGCGGGCATTCTGTAGTCCACGTGAGTGAAGCCGCGGGCACAGCTAGTCTTTTATACATTCATAAAACATAGGGTCGTAAAGGACAATAGTCACTGATTTCGTAGGGCGTATAAAACATCCATCTTACTTCAACGGTCGTCACAGCATTAGTGACTTTTTAAGGAGCTTCTTCCTTTAAGAAACCCTTATAGCAATTATTATAAAAGGGTTATGTGGTAAAAACATTTCAAATAGTCTTTTGCTTCTCCTGAAATGTCGCCTTTTGTAATCCGAAGTGTTGATATTATTTTTAACTTATATATTAATTATAAGCAAAATGGTAAACTCTATAAACAGCACGCAAGTGAAAACAATCGCACGGATCAATATTCCGTAGTCGTCAAACGCAAATGGAGTTTATTTAATTAAACGTGACAAAGCGTCGCTCGCAGCACCATCGATGGACGATGGAAATTTTTTTTTAAATTCCACAACTCCTGAATGGGAAATGAATATTCCGAAGCCACGTTCCTCGGTACTGTGCCCGAGGAATGACAAGTAGATGGCGGCTGCATCCGACTGTCTTCACGTAATGAGTTCGTTTCAGAGAATCAATTGAATTTTGAGTTTTGAGAATTCGTTTAATCGAATTCCTTGAATTCTCGATGTTCGTTGCTCATTTTATTCGGTTTGAAATTTATGCGACACTTCGCGTGAGGTTTTATAGGTACCTCTCTCAGAACTGTGTCGAAATGATAACATTCAAAATTATGTTGAGGTACTTCATACATTTATTCTTTTTTAAATACACTAAAAATTATTAACGTTTTAAATGTGGGCATAATATTTAAAACAAATACAATAAAACTTAGATTTATTATTTTTATACATTTAGATTTATTGTTGAACACTTATAATTATGGATATATTCTATTTGTAGACTTTAATATTATGAATTTAATTACTAATTATCTAAATTATATGAAAAAAACAATTTCTGTTTGACGAAAGATCAACTCAAGACCAAGTTCTATTAAGGCTACAAATTGGAATTTGGGACATTAGGTTCCCGTAATGACGTAGGAGTAATCAAAACCAGGGATTTTGCTTTTAAAGGAATGATAGGGATAAATGTCGTCAGTTTTGAGTTTTGAAACAAGAACTGAATCCAGGGAAAGGGATATATGTATGTACCTAGTCTTTATTTACTTTATAACTTGATGTCAAGAAATAAGCATTTTTTTTACTTTGACCAAAGAAATAGGATCTTCACAGAGATAAAGCCCTGTATGAAGATCGATTTGTTTTTTACTTTAGCATTTTTATTAACATAGTTATTTCTTCTATTACAAGAATTACTTATTTAAATCTATTAACTGATAGACCAGGTGTCATAACATTGACAAAGAATAAATCAGTATACCTTAGATTATTTTTGACTCGTCTGCTGTAATCCTGTCTTTCATATTAACGCATAAGTTGAATGATTGAGTGAAAACATTTTTCATTCAAGTAAAAAAGTCCATAGAATATCGTCCCCAAGCGCCAGCTGGCAGCCGACTCAACGCGGCAAATGCTCAGATTGACGTGAAATAGCTTTTTGAACAGCCGGCCGCCATGTTGGCGCGTTCGACCGCACCAATCCGGTTTCAGCTGAACCGAAACCGGTTATATTGATGCAAATATGATACAATTGTTACAATTTTATATTCTTAAAAGGCTTTTTTATTTGAGAATTATTTACAATTAGAACGTAGGCATCTTAATTGAGCATTGTTTTTTTTTAATGAGGGTAAGCTCACCGGCTTATCATTTTTCCAATACCTTTAAAAAATATATAATTCTTAAGTAATCTTGTAAGTAATGTTGGCTCTTCCTATGGCTTTTATACAGAGACCATTACTCTGTTCATAATTAAGTATACAAATTTACATGTTAGTTTGTTTTAAGAAATAAGATAGACAGACTTCCATAAAGAATCTCATAAATATTCTAAATACAAAAAAGGGATGTTTTATTAAAGAATGGGAGGCGTTAGGAAAAGTCCTCCGTTGTGACAAATGTTCAGATTGACGTGAAATAGGTTTCTGAATCGCCGGCTGCCGCGTTAGCACGCTCAGACGGTTCAGAACAACTAGAAATCGGACGAAAAGGGGATACAACCAAACGAGAGCGGTTACGTTTGCAAATGGCTTTTTTATTTTTGTTCGGTTTAATACATTTTATGAGGATTTACATATTTTATGTTACAAATTGGCTTGTGGTTTGGCAGAGTTTTACGGATTTGTCATAAAAAATATTGTCAATTTTAGGAATATATTTTCTATACTCATTTTATGCTTACATGATTTTTTATTTATACCACAGAGGATGTCAGTACTTGCGCTATATCTGTCTGAAAGTTGTGGTTAACAACATTCTAGTAACAAAAGCTTTATGAACTAGGTTAACCTATTGGTGACTGATATTTGATAAAATATTAATACCATTTCACAAATTTTACAAATTGTTTTTTTATCACAGGTGCAGTCGGTGGTGATGGTGACGACAGCGACGATAAGGAAAAGGAAGAGGAAGCGGAACGTGAACGGCAAGAAGCCATTCGCGAAGCAGAGGAACGCCGCAAGGAGAAACACCGCAAGATGGAAGAAGAGCGAGAGAAGATGCGCCAAGAGATAAGGGATAAGGTACCTTACTTTACTAATTATAGAGCCATTTTTCCCGCATTTTATATGTTCCACTATTAGAAAAACACCGCCTGCTATAATCTAAATCTCATGCCTATTGCTGGATGATTTACTTTTACTAGGTACCGGTCGCCGAGTGAAATTTAACCAGCGACTTTTTAATCATAAAATATTTAATATCTGTTTGACATTTGCCGTATGAACGTAAACAATGAATAATGTTGGTGTTAGTTTTCACGCAATGGCAATGTTAATATTTTTGGGGGTCTAAGTTCAATGGCACTGGTCGGTATAGTATCCACAGTAATATTTAATTTAATGTATTTGTAACCATATATGTAATATAATACATATAAATGTATTACTTGTATGTAGACTATATATTGTGTTATCTATAATATGTAACAAATATCTATTCAATACATAGTATAAAAGAAAGTCGTTATCCGCATCTGTCTATTTGTCCGCTTACTTCTTCTAAACCACGCAACGGATTTTTATACGGTTTTCACTGTCTTTATAGTGTGTTTACGGATGGTTTCTATATACAATGCGGTCGATTACCTTCAAACTCTAAAAGCAAAAGGTCCTGAATACTGTCCCAGCGATATGTCCTGGCTATAATGTGGAAAAATCTATATTTGTTTTCCCGCTACATAATACGAACATTGCTAAAATGTTTTTATAAACAACAAAGGTGGATATATAAAAGCATACGGCCCGCCTATTTGTAAGCGGCTACCCTAGCATAAGGATGCTTAGCCTAGCCTATGCCATGAGCGTCATTGGTGCGTTGCCGACCGTGAACCTTCCTACTCCAAAGAGCTGTTAAAACCCTACTTACCACAAGAATACAACACTGGATTATTGGGTACCTTCTCTGCATATATTCTTAATTTAATTCGGATTAGTCGTCCGTTTATTTGTTTCGTCATCCATACCAGACATATTTTTTATTCTTAAGAAATCAAGTGAATTGTAGAAGTACTTGTAGAGCTTACTGTACTGTGAGAAACTATAATATACCTAAAGACCACGCAATAAAAATGAATAAATATTATGATCTAAGTAATGAGCTAACGGAAAACGGCTATGCGGTGGAAGTGGGAGCGAGAGGTATTCCAGTGAAATCTCTCTATAACATGCTAAAGGCCTCGGCCTTTCGAGAACTGCAGTTAGTTCTATTTTAGAACGGGTATCTAAAGCAGCATTAACAGGTTCTTACCAAACCTGGCTTGGCAGGGAGGGTCTCGCGGGCAGTCAAGGTAAGCCCTGATGTGCAACATAAGGGGGCCCATTAAACCTACACTTGGGTCGCAAGTTCCGAAGGCTGCTCGTGTTCACTCTGTCTGCCACACGATGGATCCGGCACCCGCGCGGTGAATCTTTGGAATGCTGAGATGTTCGTCTCATTTGGAATCATTCAAGGGTTCTGTGTCGGTGCTCGATACTGCGGACATCGGGATAAAATATTCCTAAGCAATATTAGGTCTTAGTCCCGAAAAAAATTATTTCTTCATCCAAGGGTGAACAATAAAGATGTACAGGGTGTGCTTATTATTTAATAAGTAGAATTCACGTAGCAGAAGCTTAAGGAGTCCTGAGACTTGGCTAACTGGATAATGATTAAAAGTGAGTTCCACAGTCGCTGTACAGATGCGGAGAACGCTCGCTCGTGGTAATTATTGGAATGAGTTGGTATGTTAAGAGTTAAAAGTTTCGAAAGATCGTAATTATCTATCGCTTGTATCCGCATGGCCTTTAAAAAGTAGTTTGGTAAAATTATTGGATAGTACCGTACAGTACAGGAACGCCGCCGATATTTCGGCGTGCAAAAGGGAGAGGCGTGTAGGAAAGAGGGAATACGTCGACTAGAATAAAATTCCACATAAGAACGTTACGGTAAATGTAGAAATCGGCGAGTATGGGTTCGTAAACCAGCTAGCGTGATTTTCTTGATGATGTTGGAGGTCGAAGATGGTATAAGGTCAAACATCTTTTTGAAACATACCTACTCTATGATAATGATATATCTATAATCATGATCGCTTGAGCTTTCGAGGAAGCAAAACATAGTAATAGAATCATAGTATGGTGGTAGGGTAATTTATAATGCTCGCCTGGCTAGCATCACCCTCAAGAAGTAACTCGATCGTCAAGCTGCAATTGAGAGCCAGTTCTTCCACTAAGATCAGCCATCTTGGACCACATAATTTTTTTTTTTAAATATTTAGTTGCGAATCTGAAAATTTGTTGTATGCAAAACTGTAGTTAAGTTATAATTGCTTGAGGCTGACGACTCAAAGCGTCCCAAACTACCCGCACGGAACGCGCGGACAATTAATCCAAACGGGTATAGGTCAAGCACCCTCGAGTTGAATCACACACGACGGGTAATTTGTTCGATAACGCTCGAGGGCTGTTCACAACGCACGGCGAGCTTGCAGGTTTTATGTTTTCCTCTCGGTTTCCGTGTTATTTGCTTGTTGATAGGCCGATGTGGTGAGTGTTAGGAGTGGAATTTTTGTGTGTTTAATTATAACTATTTGAAAGGGTAAATAGCGCCTTCCGTGCCATCCATATACTTTGTTATAGCTATTATATATGGGATCGCCACTCTGTAACAACATAGTTTTACATTAAAGGCCTTACAAGGTGTGAACTTTACACTCGATCTCTTTCACACAGTTTTAGTTTCTCTTTGTCGAATTTATTTTTTGTACATTGTTAGTATGTATTATATTATTTATTTATTTTTATTTACTATTTGTTTTTGTTTTTTTTTATTGATGTCCGTTATGTATATTAATACGGCCCAGTCAGAATACCTGCACTCTACTGATCGAGTGTAGCAATTATGCTGAGACTGGAACCTGTGTATTTCCGCACGGCACGTTACTAATAACTATTATTGTTATTTTATTTTTATGTTTTTATAATTTTTGTTTTTGATGTGTTGTGTGATGGATAAATAAATGTTTCTTTCTTTCTTTACAATCACTTCACAAATCACGCACAAAGCTTATAAAAAAGATTACCTATCAAGTGTATTTCGATGTAGCTTGGCAATTTGTCCCTGATGCTAGGCACAGTACAATCCAAACATAACAATGACCACCAAGAGATCAAATATTATCGGCGGTCACCGCTTTCAAGTCGACCTGCATAAATATCTCATCACGTTGCACTTAAAGGACCCGATGTAGTAAGAAGGAAGGCACACTGACCGGGAGAAGGTTTCACAGCTTCACAGTACGACAAAGATAAGTTATAGAGAACTTTTTAGTACGTGCCGAGATGGAGATTACCGTAAAACTATGAATCCAAAGTCTATCGTATGTGGTTCTGTTGTGGAAAGGAGAGGGGTAAATTAGATTGAACAACATTCGTTGTGTGGTAGCTGATGACAATTAATACGTACAGGATCGTGACCAACATACAAACAAACAAACATGTAAACATGTCATGTGGTTGTAAGCCCTACTATTGAGTGCAATTGAGAATAATATTCTGGGTATTAAATATGTATGTATATATATATATAAGTATATCAGATGTTTAGTTATCATAATAAAAGTTTTTTTTTTTAATTTGAAACTAAATGGCCATCTGTGAATTTGTATCCTCACATTATCGTTCTAGGTTTAGCGTTGTGGCCGCAATCTGACCTGATCTTAAATAACGATGTGGCCCAAGATGGTAGCACGCTAAGCTTAATGGAAGACTGGTTCTCAAGTGCAGCTGCCGGAACACACCTATTGGTGTTTGGTGACAGATTTCCAACTTGAGGGTGGTAGCTAGCCAGGCGGGCATTAGAAAAAGCCCTACCACCATGCTATGGTTTCATCAGGATGTTTTCCTTCACTGGGCGCTCAGCCTCATAGCAGGGATTTAAACTCACGTCGATCGATGCGGAGTCCGTACACGCTACCAATCATTGCTTCACCTGGTTAATCTGGTGTTACACCCATCATATTGACACGGTTAGACATGTCGCGTTTTGGAATCAGCCATGCATAAATCAAGCCGGGGATAGGATAGGTATATGTACCTCAGTGGTCTACGACCACCATGCACATAATGACGCTTTCAGACCGACATGACATCGAGTGCCTCGGTGTTCGCCGTTCTTCTTGGATTGTACTGTGCTTACCCAGGCACAATGCCGTCACTTTATCTTGCTACATTACACTCACAAGAAAAAAGAGCATCAAAGAGCATCTTACATCAACCGTTTACATGTAGCATGACGTTTTCTTTCACCGTAAGCTCAGGGTTTGGGTTATCCAAACTTTACCAATATGATTTGACGCGTACCATTAATTGACCATATCGTCATTATTCATCAGCTTCAATAGCGACAATGACTTTAATCCTCATGTCATATAGATGCCTACACGAGACCTCGTATTAACAACACTGCCCAATTTCAATAACAAACTATTTGAGCATAAAGAGAAATTATCAATCTTCCAAACGAAATGCATAACACAAAAGAACAAAGTATAACGATGAACTTTATTATGTTTTTAATCTTAATTAAAAAATCCGGTTAAGACATCCCCTTTTTATACATTAAAATTAACCTGAGAACTGACATTAATCGCGTACCGAATATAAAACGCGGTATCTTCATTAAATAAAAGAAAGCCCCCGAGGGGGACGTTTCGCTTATTTTAATTAAAGAATCCGTTATACCCCTCCGGTAGGGACGCCGCAGCGACCTGAAGGGTTTTTTGTCATAAATTTTTTTCCCATACTTTTAAAGTTATGCTATTTTTGCTCAAAAATTTGTGTGTATAACCTTTACGCGTGTTTGAAATAAAACTTCTTTGACTTTGTAACTGTATTTTTACTATCATTAAAAATATCACCATGGTCGAGGCTACACCTGATGTATTTAGTTCATGAACAAGGCGGACATAATCGTCGTGTACCCCCTCGGCTTACTGTATTATCTGATCAGGGCAAGTTGAACCATATTTTCACCGAGCCGGTAAGTGCTACGGCGTAGCAAGCGATAGTGTAGTAAGCTACGACGTAGTTGCATCTGACAACGTAGTATCCTATATATTAATATGTGAAGCAAAAGCTTTCTACCCCTTTTTAAGCGTATTGCGTGCACGGAAGACTGTGAGATTTGGCATGGTTAAAGTTTATATGGAGAAGAAGTGTAGAAAGCTAAAATTTATCTATAATATCTGTTACTAATACATATATAAATTAATACTGCGAATCCTAAACCGACATGTGCCATTGAACTTAGACCCCCCAAAATATGAACATTGTCATTTAACAAAAAGTGACAGCAAGTGATGTAGATAATACTTATTGTTTAGGTTCATGAATACTGCAAATGTTAAACAGAAAATAGTCTATGGTCAAAAAGTCGCTGGTCGAATTTCGACCTTAGGGTGTTCACTACTTTCAATTAATAATTATCAAAAACCTAAACAGTAAAACTATATGACAATAACATAATATTTCAAATGACGTATATTTGTATTTTATAGTGGCAATGTTAAAGTGAATTGAATGATATCCGAAATGTACCAAAAGTGTACTTTTAATGAATTGAAAGTTAGAATTATAAGTAAACACTAAAGAATATTCCCGAGAGAGCCTATTTGCCGCTCGCGCCGGTGTGTGTTCCCATAGTACGACCGGTCGCAGTCGCGGTCGGGGCCGCGGCATGAGCCTATATTCACTTAACATTAATACCGTGTTTATCAGCTATTCAAACGAAATCAACAAACTAAATTGTTCACTATATATCCGCTTCAATTGACCAATATCTGCAGTATCTTAAAACGAAAGATGACATATTTTTGTGATTTAATATTTTAGATAATAAACTAATCCCAATGGTTATGGTTAAATAGGTAGTTCAAAAAAGATGTCAATTGGAGACTGAAGGCGGTTTACAGTTTAATTATTAGTGTATAAAAATATTCCTATAATGTAATTGTAAATTATATATTTATATCAATATCCACCCATTATACATAGGATTATGCTCGTCCAAACAAACGAAAGGTATCATAAACATAGAAGCTTTTGCAAATAAATATGAGCTTTAAACGTAGATATACTCTTGTACAGTTGCTTCAGCATAAAATTAAACACCTTTGTATTGTAAACATACGGTCAGTGCAAACAATTCGTTTGTAAAATTTTCAAACGATCTACTGAGTATTCTATTTTAGTTGATATACGAAATAAAATAAGGAAGTTTTATAGAGTTAGTAATTACACAAATTATAATATCTTCTTTTTCGTAACTGGCAACTAGTTTTTGAATATTACTTCCATAATAAAGTGGGTAATTATGTCGATTTACAGAGTTTTTTGATTATTTCAGTGTTCTGACAAAATGGCGGCATGTGTGGCAACATAGGCCATGTTTGTATTTCCAATTCACTTCACTTGTGCACAACATCTAAGGTATAATAAGCAACTTGCTACATATATTACATAGTATAGAGCGATATAGTGCAAATTTATGAATAAAATATAAAAACTATATGACAGATTTAATATCCCGCCAAAAACTCTATTTACATTATTAAACTTTTCATAGAATATAAACTACACTAATTTAGAACTATTCGTAATTTAAATTGAAAGGACATCTATCCGCGTGCTAAAGTAAGTAAAAGTTTAGATCACAAAATCATTCATTCATTCTAATTTCGAATCCTTTGACAACTTCGCTCTATAGACTTTACGATTAACTCGCTAACTTCTCGCAAACTACAATCGTCGCGTCAAATTTCACGCCTCACCGTTCAAACAACGTAAATTAGCAACACTTTAAAACTGTCGCCGGTACATTTCGGGCTTCGTAGGCCATTAGTCAGGCCATTACTATGCTAACACGCCGTGGAAGCGTTCCTGCTAATCAAATTTGTGCCTTAAATGTCTCTGTAAAAGGACCGGCCGTAATTTTGTGCGAAGTCGAGGCGCTGTCCGAGTCACGAGCAGAAGCGATTTAAAGATAAACTTTTTAATATTTTTACTATTAATTTAGCAATCATCAGCAACATCGTACACATTAATTACAAAGTTAAATTTGTCAGTGAAAACATTACTCACACTCCCATAAACATACTTACAAACTTGACATCTTTATAATATCAATGATATAGATATAGATAAACATAATAGGTTCTTATTCTTTACGTCATTTTCAAAATAAAGCTTAAAGTCAAATTTGAGCTCCGGCATGGTTGACAACACGCACTGGCGTACTGCAACCCTATTCAAGATTAAACAAATAAAAGATTAGAGCTAAAATGAAAACTAATCACGTGTGCTATTTTTATTCATTAACAAAGAAAAGTGTATAAAAAAGATCATCGCGAACAAAGAAAGGTTTCTGAAAGACAGTAAAAATCATTCTCTCGCAAAGTCTGGAACCAGTTATTAATAAACACTGTCCCTGCTAACACAATATTAAAATGAATGGAGATATCAAATTTAATTTTGAATATAAAGTGACGTGAAAATGAGTTTCGTTCACATCTTCCGTACTTAACGCTTACACTTGAATGCATTGCATTTATCATACCAATAGGTACCGAAAAACTATTATAGAAGCTTCGTTACAAACCCGGCTGCTTTGACCGTAATATTTAAAGGAGGTAAATGATTTTTCTTCGCTATTTTTTAACCGACATCAAAAAAGAAGGAGGTTATCAATTCGAATGTTTTTTTTTAATAGATGGTCAGCTATAACTTCATTGTTTATGAACCAATTTTGATGAATCTTTTTCGTTGGAAAGCAAATACCTCAAGGGTAGTTTTATTTTAATTTAACTTAATTGATTTTGGACCATCGACTTCGAAGATACACCAGGGAAATTCTCAAAATCATTGAAGTTGGATTTCTTTTTTGTTACAAATTACCTTGTCTTAACGGTTAACATTAGTTTTGAAGTGAAACTTCATTTGGGACGGTAAGAAGTGGATTTTATGATATGAAAATGTTTATCGAAAAAAATATAGCTATAAATGTATATATGTAGATGCAGTGATAGAATGAGATAGAATGCGTTGCTACATATATAGTTTCCCTATCCTTCGTGTATTCTTAATGTACTCGAAATATATACAAAGAGAGAGAGAGAGAAGTTTAACTTCTACCGCGTGTTAACTCACACTCCAAATTATTTTTTTAATTTAGATATAATAATTTAAAGATAAACGAGACGTACTTTGAGAACCAGACTTTTTACCAAGGAACCAATATCACTGATTAAGGGGCGTTCAAGTATTACGTAAGCAGGCTTAGAGGGTACATTTGTTTCTGACTTTTGCTGACAAAGGAAGAGGACAGGTCAATATTGTAATTCTTACGTAAGATACAAAAAAACGTGTGCGTCTCGGGACGCTCGACAGTAGTGATAACTTAAACTAATCTAAGTTGAACTATTTCATATTGAAATTGTTTAACTTGAGAAAAGCTTCGGTTATTACTTAAACTTTATGTATATTAATATGATAATGTGAGGAAAGGTTATTTATTAATAAAATCTTTTATTGATTATAAAATATATTTTATCGTTAGTTACAATTCTTGAATATGTACATTAGAACACTGAGTAGAGAGAGGGGGAAGCGTCTGTCCGAAATACGGCTAGAGCTGTTGTTTAAAGTGAGAGAGGAAGAGTCTGCCTACTGCTGCCGTATGCGTGAGTGAAAGGGAAGCCACACAGAGTAGCGTCGCAACGCGTTACGTTACGAAGCGGTTTACTCTCCCATAAGAAGTTATCACTACAAAAAAAGAATATGTTTTCAAAATAATATGAAATCTATCACTTTATTTAATAATAATTACATTTATATTATTTTATTATAGTATACCGATTTTCTTACTAGAGATAAAAGTATGTTCCGAAAAACGACTTAACTCCACACTACTAAGTATTGAATTTTCATAAATGTACCGATGTTCAATTCGGCGAATCCCTAAAGACCTACGACGGCTTGAAACAGATAAACTAAGTAAACAGAACTCCATTTATTTAAAATTTTCAAAAAATCTCTCATCGTTTGTTTAGGGAAGGCAGAGTTCAAAATTTTCTTATTTTTGCATACACGTTAATATTTTACAATGTTGTTCTCTTTTGTGAAACATGAATCTAATGAGGCTATCATATATCAATTGTAAAAGCTTTCCTAAATAAAGAGAAAAAAATGGGATGTCTAAAACCATTGAAAATTTGCCTAAGTAATACGTAAGGGAGTACCGTAAAGGTAAAGGTAATATATTGTAGACTTATATTATCAATATTAGTAATACAATTCAAATTAATATAACAGTATTTCCGAGACGCCATTTCTCGTCATTCAACGTGATCGTGAGCAAATTTAATTCAAGAAGCTATGTCGTCCCCTATCTATGGGTGTGGCCTCTCTCACGCCGTTTCATCCGCTCGAGGTTTACATTGGAGCGATTTTATTGATATTAATTTTAGTGTACAGCAAAGGGGCTAACAGAAGTACTGCATTTGATACCAGGCTAAACAATAAATGTCATGATGGATTTGGGCAAGATTTTGATTGAACAAACACATCTGTATCTAATTAATTGTTAAATATATTTTTCTTTTTCTTAGAACACTTTTAATAAATTATATAACATTGGAATAACATTTCAAAGTGTTTAAAAATATATATTCTCTTTCATATATCGTGCATTTAGAAATTAGGATGATGTTTAATAAATATTCTTGTTCGTGTGTTAAGTTTGCATGATACGTGTTTGTTTGTGTTGTTTATTATTTAAATAGTTTAAGTTTTACAGTATTTAAACTAACCTTGTACAGAGCGGTTTGAGTAATCAATTTTATCTTAGGTGTAAAAAGTCAAGATCAATATCAATATGGTAACACACATATTAACATGAACACTTTCAATATCAACATCACCGTTTGTTGCCTGGAAGCTCATGCTGCTTTCAGGTAAGGATGTGTGGAGAACAAACCTTTTACTCGAATTACAGAATCATTACAATCTTTGTATTGTAGCAATTAAACGCTGTTACTGAGCCTACGCCACGCCGCACAGAGACACTCTGACAATTAAAACTTGCAACGGAACAAGACTCTTCCAAAGTTAATGTAAGTTTTACAGCAGAGTGTCGCACTGGATTCGCTATATGTATACACTTCCTCATTATTTCGACAAAATTAATGAAAATTCTTTGTCATGGTTAGTGTTTCACAGCTCTGCGTCGCACATATCGGATGAAAAGATCTTTCAACATTATCTACAATATTACGATTCCCGATCACAGTATGAGTTTCGGCACTCATTCCATATAATAGGTCGGGGAAAAAGTTTCTTCGCATTTTTATATGAAAACTCAAGACATTTTTTTTTTTCAAGTTTATTTACAGTATATATGTGCCGTTTTGTTCGATGACTTTCTGCCATTTTATAGGTAGAGACATGATCCAGTTGCTTTAGAAACTTTGGGACTTCTAATCAAAAAAACGCGACAAATAGTTTTGGCAGTCCTCAATTGATGATAATCTTACAGAACCTAAAGAATTCTGAAGAGACCGAAACAGTTGAAAATCTGACGGTGCAAGATTAGAGCTATAGGGTGGATGCCCTAACACCTCCCAGCCAAACTCTCTTAATTTTTGCTTAGTGGCTAAAGATGTGTGTCATCTAGCGTTATCGTGATGAAAGATGTAGAAATAAAACAGCAGAGCTAGAAGCTTTAGTTTTATAGTTAAGTATATTAAAATCCAACAGTAACACTTTATTATACGCAACGCGAGCAAACAAGAACAAGGAGTATCTATGCCAGTGTGAATGTAACATTTGTACGATAGGTGGCGCTAACCGGCTTATGTTTATTTCTTTACTACATCCTCCCTTAAACATAAGCCCATTTTTCTAGAGAAGTAGTCTAGCTTGATCTGTGGAGTCGCTTTGGTGAGGACGTCAGCAACCATCTCTCCAGTGTTGACATATTGTACCTCAATCTCCTTTTTACATATGTTCTGCCGGATAAAATGGTGCCGGACATCTATATGCTTGGTTCTGAAATTATAAACATCGTTTCCTGAAAGATTAATACAACTTTGATTGTCGCAATAAATACGTATAGTATGATGCTTGAGATGTGGCCAAAACTGTTCTTGCAGTTGTTTTAGCCATAGTGCTTCTTGGGTGCAGGCTGATAAAGACATGTATTCCGCCTCTGTTGTTGACAGTGCAACAGTAGGTTGTCGCTTTGAGCTCCAAGATATAGATCCTCCCTGAAATATAAAAGTGTATCCTGTGCAGGACCTTCTGTCATCTTCAGAGTTAGCCCAATCGGCGTCACAATAGGCATGAACGATTTCTTCTTCTGCACATTGTTTGTAAGACAAACTGTAGTTTTCGGTGCCTCGTAGATATTTCATTAATCGTTTTAAAGTTACCCAATGTTTCATTTCTGGTTTATTGTTATATTTGCTTAGGTAATTAACTACATAGCTGATATCTGGTCTCGTCCCTTGAGATAAATATAACATACATCCAATTACTTCTTGGTAAGGAATATTTCTCAATATTGCATTTTCTTCACCAGTTGAATGTAACTTTGTAAGTGGATCTATTGGTGTCTTGACAGGTTTACAGTCTGACATACCATATTTCTGTAGTACTTCCTGTATGTATTTCTTTTGGTTAATATACATAATACCATTTTTCCTGTCTCTCGTTACATGAAGTCCAATACAGTATTTTAATTCTCCCATGTCTTTCATGCAGAACTTCTCACATAACTTTTGTTTTACATGGTTTTTTGTATATTTTGAATTTGTGAATAAAATCAAATCGTCAACATAAATTGCTAAAAATAAAATATCTTTCTCACTGGATATTTTATAATAAATACATGGGTCCATACTTGAACGATTCAGACCTATTTCTCTGAGTGTAACATCTAGTTTTTTATTCCAATTACGGCTGGCTTGTTTCAGTCCATATAACGATTTTTTTAATAGACAGACATCTGTGTCATTGCCATTTTCATACATAGGTGCCTGTACCATATATAACTCTTCTTCAACGTCGCCTTGTAAGAATGCTGAAACAGCGTCCATTTGATCTATGTCCATGTCATATTTCGTAGCTAGTGCCAGTAGGTAACGGAGCGAGGTGTATCTTATAACAGGTGAGTAAACTTCATCATAGTCAATACCTTTTTTCTGAGCACATCCTTTCACAACTAATCGTGCTTTGTACTTGACTATGGTTCCATTCTCATCTTTCTTAGTCTTGTACACCCATTTACACGGTATTGCTTTCTTACCAGGTGGCAGTTTAGCTAATATCCAAGTTTTATTTTCAATTAATGACTTATATTCTACTTCCATGGCTTGTAACCATTGCTGTGAATTTGTGCAAGATAAAGCTTCTTCTAAACTCATCGGATCATTGCATATAGCCAGATTTGCATAACATAACTTGTCATCAGATTTCTTTGTCATTTTGTGTTTTTGTACACGCTTCTGGTTCTGTGGTCTTAGTGTAACATTGGAAAAATCATGTTCAAATGAACTGTTATCGGCTATCTCTCCACTGCTAGGTATATAAATAGAGTCATTTGCATCTGAAAAAGATAAAGATAAACTACTTTCTGAAGTAGGATTTTCAGAGTCTTGGTTAAGTGTCTGATCATATGTTTTGTTTTCCAAACTAGATTCATCCGGAGTTGGTACTTCTAATTCTGTACTCTGTGTACTTACACCCAACGTTAATGAAACTGGTTCTATGTTTGGTTTTGTCATAGTAAGTGTTGATTTTAAGTTTTCTTGACTTTCTTCTATAAATATAACATCTCTACTCTTCAAAATTATTCTTTTTTTTATGTCTAATAATCTGTATCCTTTTGTATTTTCACAATAGCCAACAAACCTCATTTCAGTAGATTTTGAGTCCCATTTTTGCCTCTGTTGTTTCGGTACATGAACCATGGCTTTACATCCAAATATTTTCATGTGACAAATATTAGGTTTTGTTCTTGACCACTTTTCTTCTGGTGTTATGTCATTAAGAACTCGAGATGGGGATCTATTTATAATGTAGGCCGCTGTTGACACAGCCTCGGCCCAACAGGTTTTTGGTAATTTTGCATCACTGAGCATGCACTTGGCGCGTTCTACTAGAGATCGGTTCTTTCTCTCACTCAAACCGTTCTGTTCAGGTGTGTAAGGCGTCGTAGTTTGATGCTTGATGCCGGAGTCTGAAAGATATTTCGAAAAAACTTTATTACAATATTCAGTGCCATTATCTGTCCGGATAATTTTTATCTTTTGATTCAACTCATTTTCCACTTCACATTTGAAGTTATGGAAAACTGAAGTTATATTTGATTTGTCCTTTAAAAAGTATACAAACACTTTTCTAGAAAGATCATCAATAAATGTTATAAAATATTTTGCCCCTCCCATTGATGGAGATTCCATGGGGCCACAGAGGTCTGAGTGAATAACCTCAAGAAGTGATGTTGCTCTTGATCCTTCATTTTTAAATGGTAATCTAGTTTGTTTCCCTTGTATACATGGAATACATGATTTACTATCATTTTTTGTAATTTTCATCCCTTCAGTACAAGTTTCTAACTTTTTTACATCAACATAATTGAGGTGTCCCATTCTACGGTGCCATACATCTAAACTCTCAATGCTATCAGTGGCAGTAAGAAATGCGCCTCCTCCTACAGTATTCAATTTATACATGTTGTTGGTTAGTCTCGCCGTTGCTACTAATCTTTTTTCTTTGTTGTAAATATTGCAGCCACAACTATGGAAATTAACTTGACATCCATTTTTAACTAACTGGCTAACTGACAATAAGTTAGTACTCAGTTCTGGTATAAACAAAATGTCTCTTACCTGGATTTGGTTTACTTTACCATCACTACAGCAGAGATTGAGATCCAAATTTCCCATCTTCTGTACGGTAACTGAAGAATTATTGGCCACCTTTATACTTTGTATCGGAGGTGTCTTTGTTTCATATAACCAATCAGATCTTCTTGTCATGTGCATGGATGCACCAGAATCCACGTACCAATTATAATCGTCCATTGCTGTGCAAGCTGAAAAAACTGCAGCATAATTTTTATTAGTACTAGAACTTTCCTTTTTGTTGGCAAAACAGTTCTTACTCAGATGCCCATATCTATTACAATTGTAGCAACGGGGACCACGGGGTTTATTTTGATTATTCTGGGAACTATAATTTTTCTTTATTGGGTATCTATGCTTTGTGTACAATGCAGTAGTATCAGATTCCTTTTTCACTTCTTGTAGCAACTTAGTTTTGATAAAATCTGCACTTATTACAACACCAGAGCTTTCTATTCCCATTATCATTGGTTTGTACTGATCTGGCAAACCTGCTAACATTAAAGTACCCAACCATTCATCGTCAATTTTGAAGCTTATATTTCTCAGCTTATGAGCGGTAGTTACTAGTTTATTTACATAATCCTCAATATCGGTACAACTATCTAGGTTTGTATTAATAAGATCACGTAATAAAGCTACTTTCCTGCTCAATCCGGAGTCTTCGAACGCAGACTTAAGTTTGACCCACACATCCCGGGCACTCACAGCTTGTTCTATGTGGTGGTAATTATTTGGGTCAACCAGGAGAATAATCTTGCTTTTGGCCTTTACATCCTTGGTAGCGTCAATGGTTTCCTGTTTGTCAGGATTCACACACGACCACAAATCTTCGTGCTCTAAGTAGGCTTTTACAGCGAATTTCCACGTATTGTAATTGTCCCTTCCGGTCAGTTTATCAATATGCACGGTGTTTATCGACATTGCTTCGGAAACTGATAGGTTTTTATATAAAATACGCTGCAAAAATTAATAACCGGAGTCGGCTACTTAACCTCACTTTTTATTACACGCGGTACTTTACTTTTCGGAACTAAACTTGTAACTTTTTACTAAATACTGTTTCTAATTATTATGAGATAGGCCCATAACCTGTAGAAATAAAACAGCAGAGCTAGAAGCTTTAGTTTTATAGTTAAGTATATTAAAATCCAACAGTAACACTTTATTATACGCAACGCGAGCAAACAAGAACAAGGAGTATCTATGCCAGTGTGAATGTAACATTTGTACGATAGGTGGCGCTAACCGGCTTATGTTTATTTCTTTACTACAAAAGACCACACCCTTCCTGTTGATCAATTCCTGCCGCTTTCTCTAAACTGCTTCCTTTAATCTCATCAGTTGTTGGCAGTAGAGATCCGAATCAAAGGTTTTGCTGGGCGGTAAAAGCTCATAATGAACAATGCCCCTCCAGTCCCACCATACACACAGCATCACCTTATTTCGAGTTAACCCAGGTTTAGCCACAGTCTGTAAAGCCTGGCTGACCTTAGACCACGACCTTTTTAGCGCGTTCTTATCGTACGTGATCCACTTTTCATCGTCCGTTATCAATCTCTTCAAAAACGGCTCGGTTTCATTACGTCTCAATAATTAATCGCAAATGAGTACACGGTTCATTAGGTTTCTTTCAGTGAGCTCGTGTGGCATTCAAATACCGAGCTTTTTGGTACAGCCAGCTTTCTTTCTTCAACAGGGGGTAACAGGGCGACCAGAACGAGTTGCATATTTAACATCAAAATTTCCGGACTAAAATCGTTTGAACCAACTTTGTGCTACACTTACTGACACTGCATTAGGTCCGTAAACATCACAAATTTTTTTCGCTGCTTGAGTTGCCAAATAACATATTATAATTTTTGTTTTATCTACCATAAAACATATTGATATTGTCATGCTTTATGAAAAATATAGTTTTAATTTTAAATAAATATTACTTATATTCTAAATCCTCATTTCTCATTCATGAAAAACAGATTGAGAATTCTGCTAAAGCTTATCGATCATGGCGGAAGTTTGTACAAAATAAAATATTATAATTATTGTTTAATCTACCATAAAACATATTGTTATTAATTTGTATTTTTAGAATATGTCTAGATTTCTTCTATTCTATTATAATTTTTGGTAGCTCTGTTTTGACTTTCGTTAGTTGAGAGCGAATGTGTTTATTTTCATGTTTCATATTTATGTTTCATAAGAACGGACAGACAGTCGTCAGCATTGAGCTACGAAGCAAATCGGTTGTGCTAACTAAATAAAGTGGTTTATAATGAAAAACAACCTTTAAAACTTAAATAAGGAAAGTCTAACAATAGTCTATGATAATTTTCAATACTTTTAGAAACCATTAAAAAATATAATCGATTTGATGATAATTGTACACATTAAGCAAATGACATTCCTAAATTAATATGTTATTAAAATATCAATAATATTAATAATAATATAATTACGGGATGAAAATAATTACTGCGTAACAAACACGTGTGAAGCCGCGGGCGGATTGCTAGTTTCATAATATATTTATGCAATTTATCAAACTACCAGATAGTAACTGGATAGCAAAACAAAATATCATTTCCGGTGGAAAACTTCGTAAAAATCTCATGCCCAGCAGTAGACTGTTAAAACCTAAATGGCCAAATAAGGAAGTATATTAATAATAAAAAAGGTTCCTCAACGAAATAAACCTTTTCGACAAGCTCTGAGTAATGTTTATTTAACCTCCATCTCTCACGAGGAAAGGTCGCGACCGTGACAAACACTGTTACTTCATGTAAACACTTGAACCGTATGTGTTATTTTCCCGTTCGCTAGTATGACTTAACTTGAGATAAAAAAAAAATTCTCTAACTTTTCACATTACTGTAAATGGTTCACACTAAAATCTTTTTTTAAGTAGCCAATAATAATATAAGTAATATATTTCCAATACTGAATAAACGAGAATTTACTCTGAACCATTTTCAATAATGTGAGAAAAGTCGGAAGCGATTTAGATATAATTTTTTTCGCATGAGAAATTCTTCAGGGATGCAATGATAATCTAGGTATACTATTTTATTGACTTGTTAATACCAAAGGGTGTACAGTGTGTTAACAAATATTAAAGCGATAGCGTGTCAAGCCAAGTTCAAGCTAACAGAATGGCGAGCGGTACCGTGTGTTAATATTACACGTACCATATGGAGCCACTTTTGACCCCTTCATAACTCAAAAACTATTTCACATATACATGTCGAATTTGGTTCATATATTACGACTTGCGAGATACATATGTGCTCCAAATTTCATTAATACAGCTCATTCAGTTATTTAGATATTAAAGTCCAAAAATTGTCATTTTTATCACTGACTAACCTACAGACCAAAACTCTAACCCAGTTCCAGAAGACCTAGAAAGTTCAAATTTGACATCCAGATAGGTAGTTAGATGAATACAAAAGAATAAATAAGAAACTAGTAAATTTTTATTATTTTATTATAAATAAGTATGTACTCATAATTTCTGAAAGTAATGATATCCCATCAAAAACATAAATGTGAAATGCAAGCCAAATTCAATATTATGATATATGTCGTGTTAGTTGACTTTAACGACAAAAGGAGTGATATCTAAATGGGTACCAAGTTCAATGGTCAGTCCTTTAATTTATTTATAACAACTTAAAATATCATTTCTTCTTATAACTTAGGATAATATATTGAAGCCGAAGGTCTGACTTGGCTAGTTCGAATATACCAATCATATTATACGCCTTTTCAAGTTCTGAAGCTGTAAATTTTTTTTTTTTATTCTTCTGAAAATTTGGCTTGCTGGTAGAAACTAGCCATCGAACATAAGGCTCTTCTATGACTGTTTTAGTATGTACTTAACAATAATTCGTATAATCGAACTAGCCAAGTCAAACCTTAGGCTTATATATATACCCTAAGTTATAAGAAAAAACCATATTTTTTGTTGTTATAAATAAATTAAAGGACTAACCATTGAACTTGGCACCCATTTAGGTCCCACTCCTTTTGTCGTTGAAGCCAACAACCAAAGCATATATCATAATTTTGAAATTGGCCTTATCATTTTTGTTTTAGAAGGGTATAAATAATATACACACAAGAAGAGCAATTTTAAGCATATGATGTCTTTATATTATTACGCGAGAAGAAAACTTCGGACTCCTTTTTAAGCGCATTGCGTACACGGAAGACTGAGATTTGGCACGGTTAAAGTTTATATGTGGAAGGAGTGCAGAAAGTTACTAATATATTAAATTAAATAAATTAATACTGCGAATCCTACTTTGCCCAGTGCCATTGAACTTAGACCCCCCCCCCCCCCACAATTATTGACATTGTCACTCAATGAAACATTTTTCATTTAACAGCAAGTGATTTAATATTCATTGTTTAGGTTCATATTGCAAATGTCAAACAGAAAATAGCTTATGATTAAATAGTCGCTGGTAGAATTTCGAACATTGGGCGACCACTATAATAGTATTATTATATTATAGTAGATATAATAGATACAGGTGACGCGTGTGAGCCAAGCGATGTTGTTCCACACTCACAGATAAGTTAAGTCAATAAGTTTAATATAGTCTTTTTTACTTTATTTTCGTATTCCATGGACAATAAATCGTGTAAACAAAAATTCTACCGCCTTTGAAACTCGTAAATAACCTTAATATTTTATCCAATTCTTTAAAAAGAACACCAAATAATCCTACAACTAAGAATTACGTTTTACAATACAATTTATTGTGTAATATTATCTCCAGCCTACTAAGAAGGTAATTTATAAATGACATTTTTCTTTACACAAGGAACGTCACGTAAGGCTTTTGATTTTTTTATCATCCATCTCTACTAATTTCGAAAATGTTATATGTCATACGAAACATGTTCAAAACGGATTTTGACAAGTGATTAAAACCAACCAATACAGGATGGAAACAGTTTAAAAAACGATGTGCAATAAAAATCAATAGCGTGTAACAGGTCGTTGTACGGCTAGCAAAATAAATCGCCAGCGGTACGGTATGGTCGACAAAGAACGAAGTTTCCGCTACATTAGTCTCGCTCAGCAACATTCCTGTAATGGTAGCAAAATTTTTTTTTTTTTTGATCAGATTATTTGTTTTAATTGCGGAGAATAAAATAACTACAGATCTGATCAGAATATATAAATACAGATCACATAAATAAAATCTTTAATGGGTTTTTTTTAAATAAAAATGTATACATAAGGTGTGTTCCGGTAGCTGCACTTAAGAGCCAGTCTTCCACTATATTTAGCATGCTACCATCTTAGGCTATATCGTTATTTAAAATCAGATGACACTGTGGCCACGCTAAACCTATAACGATAAAAAAAACCAATTTTTTTCTATATCTTCTCATATATAAAATCTTCACCAAATAATTGAGTTGATTTTCACATAATATTTTATTTTGTATTTGATAGGTGGCGCGGTTGTCAAGCCATTAATTAATTTAAAAAATAGAACAACGTTTGCTAGCCCAGTTATTAACATATAAATTAATTTGCAATAATTAACGATACAACATCATATAATTACTAGCAACCCGTTCCAGTTTCGCACGGGTACAATTTAAAAAGTGGTGTATTTTATATTTTAAAAACCTGATTTAGGATTTATCGCTTAAATGTTGATACTTTATAACCGCCTCATTAGCCTAGTGGTCATAAACGCGACGGCTATGCTCGAGATCCTAGGTTCGAATCCCAGGTCGAGCAAAGCGTTATTGGAGTTTTCTATTAAATTCTTTGTAGAAGTTTAGCTATGTGCCCAATTAATGGCAATAGGCTCGCCCCCTATTACATGCGACCTAAAGAATACCCGGTGAAAGTACACCTCTGCCTAGCCCTTCGGGGATACAGGCGTGATAGTATGTTATGTAACTTCATAGTTCCAAAAAGTGTGCTTAGCTCGCGACGCGCAATTCATCATAGGTGCGGAGTGCCGACCAACCGACCGCGACTGTTTTGCTGAGTGGGGTTTCTTAGGTCGCGCGTAATTTTGAACTCGTGATATCCTCAACGGTATTCAATTAAATGGAAAACTATAAGGTACAATTTAAATCTACAGTAAAAGTCCAAGTTAACTAACATATTTATCTGGATAATGCTTAATACTGAATCGTAGAAAATAGCTTCGGAAATAATCTAATATATTAAATTATTATGTTGAAGATAAAAATGGTTACTGTGTGTCAATCTCAAAAGATATATGCCATCACGGACTTTCCTCTAGGATTTTTAAATTTTTTCGTAAAATTTTTCTAAATTATAGTGAAAACCGCCTTAAAATCCGCTGTGTAGTTTAAATGATCTAAGCGTAAAGAGGGCACACGGCGGGAAGCGACTGCTTTTGATTTTCAAATATAACCCCTTCTAATAAAACACCTAATGCACATAATAAAATCGAAAAAAATGGATGAAAGAAAAATATTTTGCCCACCGTACATGTTGACACATCATTCTCTAAAGCCCCTCGTCACCCGCCTCTTCCCTGCCTCCCGTCACCCGGTAGCACCCCCGTGGCTGAGTACAACCCCATAGCAATTTTCCACCAACACACTGTGATTTCTCAACTGAGTGAGCACGATGGTCGCTTAAAATTACTTAAAAATTCGAAACTCATTTCCACAATCGCAGTCTAAAGTCGCATCCTACTATTGGGCATCACTTATTACTTTAAGACATATGACAAACGGAAAGAAAACATTTAATGCTTACAATAGTTCTCAATGTATGTACTTAAAAAAAAATTATATCTTCGAATCTCTACAATGAGCCTGAGCGCCCGGTGAAGGAAAACGTCGTGATGAAACCATCGCATGGTGGTAGGGCTTTTACAAATGCCCGCCTGGCTAGCTACCATTCTCAAGTTGAAAACCTGTCACTATAGGTATGTTCCGGTAGCTGCACTTGAGAGCCAGTCTTCCACTAGGCTTAGCGTGCTACCATCTAGGGCCACATTGCTAATCCTATAACGACAAAAAATATAAATCAGTGCCCACGTGTTGCCCATATGTTGGAGTCGCGATAAATAAATTCTCAATGCCGGTAGTTGATTTTTATTTACTTATCTAAATATCATATCCAGTGAGGGTAGTTATTCGATTGTCATTATAACCACCGGCACCCACGTCGGCCAGTCGCTCGTCGACATTATCATTGAATACATGTCATAAACCTCACTAGTCTCAGACTTTCTTTATCGAGCATACGCTCCAGAACCCATAGCTGTCAATCTATTGTAATATGTGCATGAAATAGATTTAGCAACTCTCCGCAGAATGCGGGAACGGTGGGATTTTTTGATTCTTGAATATAACAAGTTTTCGTCTATCACCATATCATCCTATATCCTATAGAAAATATTTGGGGAAGGTAAAAATATTTATATAGCTTTACATAATATTGAACAGAACAAATAATGAAATAAATAGAAATACCAATATTTGATATGTCTAATGGTAGTGATTCGGAATAATATGTTCAATAAACATGCATTTACCTAATTGAGTATTTGATTTATTTCAAATTTGAACAAATAAGATATTAAAAAATTCGACAAATAAAATAACTAATAAAATTCTCTTTTGTACTTGACTGTATCTCTTGACACGTAGTCACTGTATCTATACACGCTTCACGCACACATAAGGCCGCTCGCACAAATGAGTTGAACTGTCTATACTAAGGCATGTCATACAAGATGGAGGAATCCACTATTTTACACAAGATATTAATTAAACTATAGAATATCCATGATGGGTTCTCAAACGTTCATTAGTTCGAGACCGCGCTGTATATTTCCAATTTGCTGAGCGATTGCCACCGAGAGAGCAAGAGGGGACTGCAGAGTGGGGTGCGGAGTGTCGAGTGAGTAAGGCTCTAAACGCATTACCAACCCATCTAAGCGGAAATTGAACCCTGGACAGTGTTGATCAATTTTATTTATAAACACTAGGCTATTGACCGAGGTTTTATTAATTAACAGTGTTTGAGATAAACCTATTATAAAAGTAAAAAAATATGACGGACGAGTTTATTTGAATCACTATTGAATAACATATTATTAGTTTTTGTAACATACACTCTATATCTAACACTGCCATGATTTTTTATAGGTTTGTCCAAAATCTCATCTGATGTTAATTGACGATTTGGCTCAAGGTATCACTGATCCTACTGGGATAACTAGTTCGCAAGTGCAGCTGCCGGAACACACATATAGGTGACACCAACGAGAAGGTGGTGGCTGGCCAGGCCGGTATTAGAAAGAGCCCTGCCACCATACTATGGTTTCATCACGATATTTTCCATCACCGAAAGCTCAGCTTCATTCCAGAGATTCGAACTCACGTCCATCGACACGTACATGTTATCACTGAGTCCAATTGCTTTATGTCCCTATGTGTTTTTCCATAAATTTCTCACTAGAAACCTTCTAAAATATATCGACGTTATCATACATCCAGCAAGCAAATTTTATGAATAGAAATAATGAAAGAAAAACTTATAGGCATATCCGAAGTCCTTATATACCTAAGTCTCGAAAAAAAAAACATTAAAATCAGTGCAGTTTATGTAAGAGCAAACAGGGGAATACAAAATTATTATTTCGTTTATATTAAATAGGTATAATCAATTCGAGTTGCAGTCTGGTCTGTCTCTCTCACGCTCTATTCAGTCGTCTGAGCACAGCGCGAAATTAAAGGATTTCTGTTAAATCGCATGTTTTCAAAAGTCTTCCCGGCTTGGTTTCCTCTTCATTTTTGTACTAAGAAATAATCTATTTATGTCAAAATTTCTTCATGTTATATACTTTGCTAAGAGCTGAAGCTTAGTGTGGGGTTTGAATTCAATCGTTGAATCAAACCATAAACGCCACTCAAATGAAAAGAAAATCGGTTCGAAATAACCTATGGTATGCCTTAAAAAGTGTTAATTCATTTAAATTAATTACCGCTTTATTTTAACTGAAAACATACACAATTAATCACAAATACTTCTCCAAAGATGACCTCATCGAAGAAGACAAAAGAAGAGAGAAGAGACGCTCATTGAGGTTAAATTGACTCTAGTAGGGAGTCCGTTATCCCAACGCGACTCCCTAATCGAGTCAGGTTGACTTCTTTGGTGCATTATCGTATAAAATGTAGAAGAAAAAAGAAGAAATTCCATGGAAAATCAAGTGCTACCGACATTGATACACAAGCGACTTTTAGTAAAAAAAAATGTGATTCTCTGAGCATGCTGATGGGAAACTTTACATACATATAGACATGAAGTTAATATAGGAACTAAAATGAGAAAAACAATGTAGCTCTTTTTAAACTAATTCTTATATTTTATGCTTGATCAGATAAACGCGTTACAATGTTTTTCTTTATGGATTTCGATACAACCTTTTGCACCGATAATTGCAACTTATCTCATCTGACGGCATATAATGTTATAAGATTCATAATAACTCTTGTACTATAATTTTATGTGATTATTGTTTGTGATTGTACGACTTAAATTTTTAATCAATATGTTAATACGTGAAGAAAAAGCTTTCGGTACCTTTTTAAGCGTATTGCGTGCACGGAAGACTGAGATTTGGCATGGTTAAAGTTTATATGGAGAAGGAGCGCAGAAAGCTAAAATTTATCTATAATATCTGTCACTAATATATTAAATTAAAATACTGTGTATCCTAACCTAACAGATGCCATTGAACTTAGACCCCCCCAAAATATTGACATTGTCACTCAACAGAAAGTGCAGCAAGTGATATAGATAATACTCGTTGTTTAGATTCATGAATACTGCAAATGTCAAACAGAAAATAGTCTATGATAAAAAGTCGCTGGCCGAATTTCAATAACGATCGCTAGTACTTTTAAATGTACATAAATTTAAAATAAATAAGAAAATAATAAATATATAAAATACAGTTCGTTTTACAGTAGCTTTAAAGAAATATGAGAACACATCTATACTAAAATAAATTGAGCGTACATATAAGTAATATCGACATAGACGGTTGTACAGTAAATGCGTCGAGAAAATTTAGATTTTTTTTTTAATTATCCACAAGGGTAGGCTTTCGCATTTGTCAGTGGGTTAAAAAAGAGGAGGCTCTCAATTTGACTGAACACGTATGTATTTTTAACAGGCTTAAAAAAAGAAGGAGGTTACTCAATCCGAATGTATTTTTTTTTTAATGGTTTTTCAGCCATAACTTCTTTGTTTATGAACCGATTTGGATGATTCTTTTTGTTGGATAAGGGATACCTTAAGGGTGGTTCCAATTTAATTTCATTGGCATTGGACCTCCAATTTCGAAGATACACCAGGAATCTTCTCAAAATCACTGAAGTAGGTTTTCGTTTTTGTTAAACATATCTTGTTTAGCATCCACCCCACGATAAATAACTTCTTTACAAAAATCTGCGAATGTTTGAATAACTTTTATAGTTAGGTTATTTTATCGTCTGAAAATATGTAAAATAATTTCATGAAAGTGTCAGCTAAGGAAATGAATGATGTTTAGTAATTCAAGTGGAGTATATTCCACGAACGCTTTCATTACACGGATCCCCCTAACTATGATGGGATACCAGCCGTAAGCCAACAAATATTTCAAATTAATACTTAAAAATAAATTACAATATACAGCTGAAATTTACGTGTGTAAATTTTTTTATTTACGTTTTTTTACGGATTATATAAATATTTAATTTAGATCACTATCTTTTTTTCATCCATGCTATCGGACTTTAATTAAGAGTATAATAAAATGTTATAGGTACAATATTACATCAATTAAATTTCACAAAAATAAATATAAAAAGAAAATTATGTGTATTAGAAAAATGTTTGTGAAATAGATAGAATCAACTTTATAGGGTGGTATTATAAGGTCTAATTATTATTTTTATTCATAAATAAATAAGCTATGATTGTAATATTTCTTGCACATTGTTAGTGGAATATATCAACAGTACTTCCTATCGTTACAAGAAATATGCCTACATAAAATTGCGTATTCGTACAAATTAAAGTAATAGAATTAATAATTGTATAAAAATTCTTATCTCAAGTAATCTTAGTAAGCCTCTTATATTTAATCTTCAATTGATTATACGTAGTCGAACCTCGGTCGTGGCATCGGTATGCCCAGGAAGGAATTTATTTTAATTCCGAAAGTATTTTTCCTTCTGGCAACCCCCCTGAGATCTCATTAGAACGGCCCGTCTCGGTAGACTTTAACAAGCCGACCGACATTGCAGAAGCTTAAAAGTCTTTCGAGATTATTAAAAATGACATTCTCCTTCATTTGTTGTCATTATTAGCTTAATATTTTAAGTTTTATACATTTTTAATATATTTAAAAATAAATATATGTATAATAATTATAGCCTTATTTTTTTGTTATTACTGAAAAAGTGTTTAATATTCAGTAAATATTTTGCGTGTTGCTACATTTTTAAGGCTTTTTTTCGAGTCTAAAGTATTTAGCATTTTCTTTTGATTTACCATTTTCTATTATTTATCTTTACAATATTGCTTTGTTTTTTCGTAGATAGGATTATGTCGATTTACTTTTACATAGCTTCTTGGGATAAAAAAACCCTGTGAGAGAAGACTTTAGCAAAATAGTCTAGTTTTGGTTGAGTTCAATTAGTACTAGGAATATAAAACATTTGAAAAGAAAATTCAGATGGTATAATTGAGTGCAGTATAAATGAAGAGATGTAATTAAATAGATTTTTGAAGTGTGTGGCAAATGAGTGATTTGTTACTTTAAAAAAAATCCATACCGTACTAGAATTGGTTTTATCGAACGATTAAATTTATTCAATAAACTCTGCACCGCAGCGCCACCGCCTCGCCAATGCACCTTTGCAGCCTTTCGTTGTCCTAAGTACACAATACATTTAAGAATCTTAATAATCATCAACTAAGAAATACATTAAAGGAAATTCTTCATAAATATGATTATTATGGAATAGAAAATCTATTACAAGCAGTAAAGTAGTAAATATGCCATTACACAAAGAATAGTGAGAATTTCTCATATCATACAACATACATACTGTGTACATTTGCTTGTAAGCAAATTTATTACATACATACACACGCACGCACACACATGCACACAAACACAATACACAAAGACATAAACACACACGCACACAGCACACAAACACAATACACAAAGACATAAACACACACGCACACACACTGTTATCTGTAGTTTGCCTCATTTGTTATTTTATTTTGTTCTTATAATTCGTAGTTTGTGAGTAAGAAATCATGTAATTGTATATTGGGTAAGACACTGTCATTTGAGATACAGGCTATACCTAGTTCAGGTGACACTGTTCAGCCATATTTGATGTATTACATTGTTTAAAATAAATGATTATGATTACATACTTACCTAAAGCTTTCCAGATTTCTTGATATTCATGGTTACTGCTCCGCTACTTAGAGTCGTAGCATGAAGTTATAAAGCCACCCTGCCTCAATAAATCTATATAAATAAAAATTAAATGCCGTTCGTTCACCAAGTCCGGTGAAGCTGTAAAAGCCGCAGCGGCTCTGTTTTTGGATAGGGCCCCGTATTCGGGGATTTTTTTTATTAAAGATGGTGCTGTGGTCGAGTTGTTGACCATTGGGAAGAGCAGGACATCTGCCTGGCCAGCTAGTTAGACTATAAAATGCAAAAAGAATTTTTCAAATCTAACAGATATTATCAGAAATTAGCACATTCAAAAAAAAAACAAAGAATCTTTTGAGCTTTATTTAATAGTACAGATATGTGGTACGCGTAAAAAATTTTGGACATAATTATTTATCCTATAGGTACATAGTTGAAAGTTTCAAACAATTAAAATAATGGAGAACCTATCGTCAAAGGCGTTAAAATACAGTATTAATAACCAGCCTTGACGTCTTCATCGAAGCTCGGGTTTCGAATAATTTCCCAACGGTCTCTCCGTTTTCGATTTCTGAACGTTCTGTGTTGCCACGCTAACGCTAGGTCAAATTGGACAGTTTCTGTATAAACATCTTTCGGTCCCGAGACGATGCTCTGCATTATTTTTTATTGGTTTTTTCTTTGTGTTATTGTTTGATTAAAGTTTTTTTCCGCGCTGGACTTATTTTGTTCCATTTGAGTGTTATTTTTTGTTTAGTTTTTTATTCTATTCATTGTAGAGTTGTAGGACTCTTCAGAGAATTCAAAGATGTTGTCTGACATTACACCTTATCCTTGTTTTGATAAGTAGAAATAGTGATCGTGAAATTTTATATCTGGAATTAACTTTACTGTTTTTATCAATATTTTTTTTACGAAACTTATACTAACTCTCAATCACGTTTTTTTTTTGGCGGGACCTTGAAGTGACATGTTGTGGTTTTAATTTTTAATTCAATAACTTAGGTTTTTACCCGATATTATGTATTATTGGTGACGTTTTGCGTTATATAGTTCGGTTGTTATGCATAAGTAAAGTGCATTATAAATATAAACTGGAATCATACATCCTTAGATACCACAAAAACTCCCTAGAAAGTTCTAACAAGGGAGTGGCCATCTTGTTAGGATGTTGAAATCGTCATTAGTCATTAGACAGGACTCTATTTTTACTTGATAATGGCAATAATGGTCTTTATTAAAGAGGACTAGTTGCCAAGTTAGGAAGAAGAATAATAACTCTGAATCACGACCATTACATGAGAATTTTTGACTAACTTACTAGTTTGAGACTAAAATTTTATTTATGTATTAATGTAAGAGAAGCTTCTACAATATAATATACTAATATTATATGGATGATGGATCGTTATATTAAATAAATCAAAAATTGTATGAAATTATTAATTATAATCATATCATCTGTGTAAGTTTTCTAATGATTATGTGGCGACATCTACATAGTGACACATAGCGACATCTGTCGAGTCACATAGACATAACACCCGTCTGGTCGGAGGATCCTCCCTTTGCAATAGTTCTTCTACAATTACATAATATTAATTTTTAATGTTATATTAGTAAAATAAGTTTTTAAAATTACATACAACGTTTATTTATACACTACCTACATGATTGTAGATATATAATTATTATTCATACACTTTTACGTAGACATATTCTGAATAAAAAGTAATTAATCATATTTAAAAATTTCTACTTTTGAATACACTATTAATCAATATTTTATGAAGTTTTCTACATACTCGATTTTACTTTGATGTTGACTTGGAACACGAGTCACTAAGGCGTGATTATTGCATATCATCTCATATTATAGTATGAAGCAAGGGTTTCAAATAATTTCCCAACGGTCCATCTCGTAGTATCCGTTTTCCGAACGCACAGTGTTGCAATTCTTTGCCAAGTTAGACGGTTACCGTTCACAGAAACATATTTTTTTTTAATTTAAAAAATCTTATTAGTCAAAACTTTGACATAATATTAATTCCTTGAAATAATAATAAATTATATTTTAAATGCCATGTCTGTAATGAAATATTTTTGAATTATTTATAATGATGATAATAATAGGAATAGACTCTAATACTTTAGAATTCATTATAAAACTTGATACAAAATCACAGAGTGGCTAGCTGCCTGATTAATTTCAATTAATGATATTTTTTTTTAAATAAAATATTGTAGCAAATGGCATGTTGTATTATGGTCATAAATGTACTTAATCTTTACTATACCATGGCTGGTTTTAATACTGTACCTATACAGTGTACACTCAACTGCAGTAAAAATCTATGATATTCGTCGCGAATGCGAAAAGGTCGCGATCTATCTAATTCCCTAATCCTAAGAGAATTCGAACTAACTAACATATACTCATATGCACATCCCCCTCCTCCTGGGAGGAAGGAGGGGACCATGTGTATGTGTATTTAGTAATCGAAATGGTTTTTGTACACTAACTAGCGCAAAAAAAAAGAAAAAAAAAGGTCCCTTACAGATCCTATGTACCTGTGTGGTGTGCACGTGTGTAATGTTATATGTGAGTAGCTAAGTGTTGCACGTATAGTGTCACTTGTATCGCGCGGGCGGTTGCCTGACCCAAGGGCTTCACACCGAGGAACGGACTGATACCGGCGTTTTTTTTTTTTTTTTTTTTTTTTTTTTTTTTTTTTTTTTTTTTTTTTTTTTTTTTTTTTTTTTTTTTTTTTTTTTTTTTTGAACTGACTACACTGTTAGCCTTAGGGGCCCTATCGTCAAACAGAGCCGCTGCGGCTTTTACAGCTTCACCGGACTTGGGGGCGAGCGCTTTGGGCACTCAGCCGCGAAAGTTTGTGACGACCCGCACGAGGGTGCCAGAGTGGCCGAACCTCGGCTCGGGCGGTCGTCGCGAATGCGAAAAAGTCGCGATCTAACTAATTCCCTAATCTTATGAGAATTCGAGCTAACTAATATATACTCATATGCACGTTCCCCTCCTCCTGGGAGGAAGGAGTGGACCATGCGTATGTGTATTTAATAATCGGAATGGTTTTTCTACACTAACTAGCGCAATAGTCTAACTAGCGCAAAAAAAGAAAAAAAAAGGTCCTTACAGAACCTATGTACCTGTGTGGTGTGCACGTGTGTGTGTTCATACGTGTGTAATGTTGTGAGATACCGGCGTGAGCGAGAAGAAACTTTTATCCTTTTTTGACAATAGAATTTCCGCCTTACCCTGTGATTTCCTATCTCTTTTAGATTCAACACGCTGATAACAATATTTGCAACGTTTTGAAATTGTTTTTAGTGAGAGTATAACGCGTCTATTTATAAAACTTCATTGCTTGATTATCAATTATCAATTAAGCCTTTTAACGTAGCATAAGGTTGGATTCACAAGTAGACACTATTAATATGAGAAGATAATAAATGTAAAGTTGTTAATTTTAATTACGATAGGCTGAGAGTTTCAGCTTTTTGGGAATTGATCGCTATCTAATTGGTAGCCATAGTGTGATGGAGACTCAATAATTGTATTATTAATTTAGAGTAACAAGTGAGTTGATTTACATTCAAGGTTCGCTATTGAATAATTAAGCTTCAATTTATCTGTATTAATAAATCTGTAGAGCTGTCTGTACTTTTAATTTTTTTCCAAAATTTTCCGATAGCCACAATATGTTAACGAAACTGATCACGAATATACTATAAAAAAATATTGTCCGTCTGTCTGTTTGTATGTTCGGATTGAACTCAAAAACGGTTTGACCGATTCTTATGAAATTTTGTACACGGGATGCTTATATCATCGGTCTTTTGATAGGATATAAGAAATTTCATTATTACTTTTAGAAACCGTAAAAAAAATCCAAAAAATCTATTTTCGTTAATTAATGGGCTCTACGAATTGTCAATATTACTTCTAGAAATTAAAAATAAAAACTTTATGCAATTGAATTTTAACATTTTAAAAGTGGATTATATAACTATGTAATTGGTTTTCTTCGATTAAGTTAATTCTAAGCTCATCCTTATTCTATCAAAGTCATTGGAAAATATATTAAGCTTCTGTTACAAAGACGCCAATTAGTTTTTATAATCTTGAATTCGGTTATTTTTAGTATCAAATTTATAGTTTCCAAACAATGACAGTTTGTATCTTTATTTTAAATTATAAAAAAATATACCAGTGTTTGTAGTTTTGTATTTTGTAAAATACAATATTAAGTCATTATTCTTTAATTTTCAGTACAAAATTCCTAAGAAGGAGGAAGTTGTAGAGCAACAGCAGGCTGAGCCAGATAACCCCCTGATGAGGAAGAAGAAAACCCCTGAAGAATTGGCTGCGGAGGCTGAGCTTGAAGACCAGGATGAATTCACCAGTGAGTATTATACTATAGCAGTTCTATATGGTAATTTATACATAATCACGCGTTTCCATGTCAATAGATCATATAAGTAGAACCGAAAAGTGTTAATATTTTTATAATGTCTTAATATTTTTGTAATAATAACACCATTGGGGGTGTGTTTATAATTGTTTCCATCTCACTAAGAGCTTTATTAGAACTATATAATATAACTAGCTGTGTCCGTGGTTTCGTTCACGTGGACTACAAAATGCTCCCCAAAAATGCTTATTGTGTTATGTTCCTTAGAAGATAGATATATACTCTCGCAGACTTTATGTAGGTATTTTTAATGTCTACAATTATTTAGCACATTCATTTTCTATATGTCGTATGGTTTACTCAACGTAAGCCATTTAAGCGCCCGAATTGATTCAGCATGACCAGTTTTCTTTGTATTTGTGCGGAACCCTAATTCTCTTTCTAAAATAAAAGTAGCCCTTAGTACTCCCTCTAATAGCAGCTATCTACTAGTGAAAGTTCCGTCAAAATCAGTCCAACCTTTCCAGAGATTACGCCTAACAAACAGACAGACTGACAAAAATTTTAAAAATGGGTGTTTTGTTTAACGTATCGTATATAGTTTCATATGCAATTAGTAAAGAGATGTTATTTTGACACATTACAAACCGACACTTCATTTTTATTGATTGTATATTTGTGTTAACTTTTAAATGGCCTTCTGTATGTTATTTATATATATATATATATATATACTTTGTAAGCTGTAAGATCACCATGTATCACTAAATAAATAAAATAAGTGGTAATGTTTGTTTATTTGTAATGGATAATCTCTGAACTACATAGTAAACATGACAGAAAGCTACGTTCTTCCTGAGTTACATGGGCTTTAATATAAGTGTTTAACTTACTATGTTAGTATTGGTCAATTCCCAACCAATTCCCTGGATGTGATTCCCTCTCTGTACATCTACTAAAAATGGTAATAACTGTATATAATTAAATACTGTATAACCAGTTTAAAAAAAAGAAGATAATAAGATAACCCGATCGAGTTTCTTGTCGGTTCTTCTCGATGTCTGGAATATTTTCCGAACCGGTGTTTTGACATTCATAAGTGCCTTCTTAAGGCCTAAATTGAATAAAAGGTATTATGATTTGATTGTACTGAAATTTTGTACACGTTTAGTTTGAATGACAATGCACGGTTAGCTAAGTGACGTCATTCTAAATCCAATATGGCGGACTTCTAAAGATGGTGGACTAGTTATTATTATGCACTCCATGATATGGGTATCAAATTAAAGGAATCGCAGAAAAGAAAACGAAATTAAAGTTATTAAAATTTTTAATTTTTTTTAGTTTTATTCAATATTTTAGTTTTACTAAAATGAAAATAATAATTTCAAAAAGCTATGTCTAATATTTTGTTACACAAAATAATTCTAAAAGAAATTTAGAAATTTTTAAGCTTATTTTTAAGTTTTATATTGTAATTAAAGCGAACGAATTCGATGGCGGTTGTTACTTGAAAAATATACCGCTATGTGGCACACGTGAAATATATCGTATCAAGCGACTAACTTACAGATTAACAGGAAATCAAAGCGAGCATATGCAACGATGCTTAACCGCTTAACAATTTCCTCTTTATTTAATAGGGCGTTTACAGCTGGTTTATGTCAGGCTCGTTGGAGCACGGCCAAATTCTACAGAAGAAAAAAAAATTATACAAAAATATTTACAAAATAAAAGGTCTATATACTTCGAACTATAATATTATTACTATCTAAATAATTCATAATATTGAAGTGCCTGTTTGTAATGTCAAAATAACAGATTTTTACTAAATGCATAATCTATACCTATAACAAAAAACTCATTTTTAAATTTGTGTCTCTCTGTTTGTTCCTCGGTTTGTAATTTCCGAAACGGTTCGACTGATTTTGACAAGACTTTCATTGGTAGACAGGCAAAGATATCTGATGTTATAAGGAGTAACTTAAGCTACTTTTATATTAGAAAAATACTTAGGATTCCGCGCAAATACAAACACTGGTTATGGTGAATCAATTCGGGTGTTTAAATGGCTTACGCTGAGTAAACCATAAAAAATACATCAAATAAATGTATCACATAATTGTAGACATTCAAAAGACCAACAACAAGTCAGCGAGAATATATTATTATGTTTATCTTCTAAAGAATATCCACAATAAGCATTTTTATCTTTAAAGTAACCGGGAGCGGTCCCCCGATTCCCGCAAGATTCGCGTGTGTGCCCAATCGATGGCATTCTGTACTCCATGTGAGCGAAGCCTCGGGCATAGTTCGACAGTATAGCAGTGGAATCGGATGTGGGTTCCGCTGGTATACTGTAGGACATACCAACATCTAAAAAACATAACTATAAATATAACTAAAAGGACTTGTACTCATTTTATTCGAAAAACTTTAACATCTTCCATTCTTCCACACACTTCATAGGTAGGTGAATTCGCTTAATTAACCATGCATCAGTGTTTATAACAGTGTATTTTAACCATTTCAGAACTGAAAAACACCATCGAATCGCAAGTGAATGAACTGAAGTCGCAAATCGAGAGCAAGTGCGTAATGCAGTGAGCTGCCATCCTCGCTCCGCTCCGCTCTGCCCCGCTCACACACTGCGTTTATTATAATCATAATCTGAATACATGATGTAGCTGTACTAAGGTCATTGTTACGACGTTCTCATCCGTATACACCGCAATCCCCTAAACAAAACTAAAAAACAACAGGCGGTAATGTTTCATTCACTAGTAACGTATGGTTCGCGCTCACAAAACCTACGAGGAATTGGGATTCTAAATTTTTTCGAAAAAAAAAACGTAGTTGGCTAGTGGCGCGTTGGTGCTTTACAATGAGCAATAATATTTTTATACATTCATAATGAAGAAATCGTTTCGGAAAGCAACCCTGTTACATCAGATAAGCATTCGAACGTAGGGTCAAAAAGTCATACACACGGACAATCAACGTACGAACCGGAAACTTGAAGGAAACCGAGAGAAAATATAACAATTTAATATGTTGACGCTTGTGATATATTGTTATTTAAGTGTAAAGTGAATATAGAACTAGAGAAGAAACGGTGTAATTTATTTAAAATTGAGATATTGTAATATATGCTAGCACGCGTGTAGACTCTCGCCTGTACACTATCTCTTCGGCTTACATTGAAATAACAATGTATTTTGTCTTCAAATTGTTTGTTTCATCCAAATTCCAATCGGCTTGCATCCAACCGAACTAATGTCCCTGTGTACTCCAGCTACGGCTTATGCTGATTTCCATCTTCAACTTTTGTCTCTAAATCTTTTGCATGCGTGCTTAAGCAGTGTCTATGAGTGTTGTTACAATGTTTATCGTTTCATATGTACATACCTTCAAACCTAGCCTTAATAATAACATCGAAAACAGTTTAGGTGAAAATGTTGTTTGTACAATCTGCGAGACCAGTTCTAGACTAAGCGTCTCTGTCAGATTTCCCGTCGTTGTTCGATTAATTTCTTGCATGTCTATTAATAAGATAATTTAGTATAATAATTATAATGTAGATATACCTAAAGATTTCAATGCGCTACCCTCGGTCCGTGTTAGCGTAGAATTTTTTCGAATGTTTATTAATGTTTTACGCTTAGGTATAATATTAAAACACATGAGTGAGCAAATTTTTCGAGCTATTAAAGCTATTTGAATGTTGGAATGAGGAGTGAGATTGACAACCTTTTAAATCAAATTGTAACGTTCAGTAATATTGTATACTAAATAATTAGGCCAATTAAAAACTGCAAACAAGAATTTGTTAGAAGATAAAGATTCTTATAAATATTAACGGTCCTAAATAACGATAATTTACAAAAATATTTGATACTCGATTTGATCATTGTACTCACAATAATTGTATCAATAGCAAAATCATCAGGGAAGAGCGATCGCCGAGGATAATGGAAAGCAATAATTGTTCGAAATGTTATGTCCACATTAAGTAAAGCTACAAATGCAAAAGATTTGTTATCGTCAAAAGCTGTGATATATAAATAATGAAACATACGCCGCAACTAAAAGCGGACGCTCTCACTTCTTCATTAGCTTCTTACTGTTGAATCTTCGATCTTCAGCGTTATTACCTTCCAACACCAGTTCAGCACATCATGTATTATCTCAGCTTTATTATTTATGTTAGCTACAAACGTTTTTATTAGTTTTGTGTTAACGAAAGTGCCATCACTAGAACTTTTGACAAATCGTATATTTCTATAACAAAAAACAAATTAATAAAATTCTGATTATTTATTTTTTTAAAGTACGATATTTTTCAGATATTTTTCAGATGTTTAAACATATTTATCCGAATTTGCACGTGTATTTTCATAGCTTCTTTCATTAGGTAGATTATTTTAGCGCGCATAGGTACAATACATAAAGTACATATTTCATTATGATATATTATAAGATGTTTGTTGTCAAACATCTATCGTCCGTTCGCGTAACAAGTCACTTCATAATCTTTATATTCTATACATATAAATATAATCACAGTGTACGTGTGCTTAGTATATAGGTCATAATATATTAAAATATAAATAATAATAATATAGTATATGCAATGTGCATGGCATTTCTAGTTAAACGGTTGTTCGTAGATATTCTGAATATACAATAATAGAAGTTAAGATTCATGTTTGTGTAAAACGACCAATGCCTCTACTTCAATTACCTAATAAATTTTCTTTCAAATGTAAATCTGTTTCACTTGATAATTAATTGCGTAGCTAATTTACTCAGTAATTAACTACGAATTATGCTACATCCTTAGTAGTCAACAACGCTTCAATAAAATTACTTATCACCTAAAAAAAGTTGGAGTGGACTTTATCTGATCAATCGAACATTGCTTCATGCCAATACGATACTCGTGTATAGCATCTATGTAATAAGCTATCTTGTAACTTTTCTCTAAACTTTGATCTATAGTAGAATTTAGCCCGATCTTCGTTGTTGACTTATAGTAGTGGATTAGCAACTTTAGAAAAAGTATTTACGCGATCCTGTTTGTCGAAAACCTTAACAATTTCTGTAAACGGTATTTCTTTTTTTAGTATTAACGTGTGCATGGGAAACGTTAGTGTGGCAGCTCTTGGAAAGTGTCTCGATGTCGTAGTCTCTTGTCGTTCATTGTTTTTGTTTTCAACTGTTTTCAAGCTGTTAATATAATTAGATGCTTCATCCGATGCCGTCGATGTGTGTAAGCTTTCGATGTTCAAGTGTTTGTACAGATTATAAAACTAGTTATGTAAAACGCTCAACTGTGCAATTCTTAAGGAATTTGGGTGATATCAAATTGTTATCTATTCTGCTTGATTGGATTCAGGCAGTTAACGTTATAGAAATTATTGTTATTGAATTCTCCAAGCTGTTAATCACGGCTGATTGTAACTTGTATTTTTTCCTTATAAAATAAAACATTTTTTTGTTAATTTTATTAAATAGAAAAAATTATAGAAGAGGTTTATACAAGGTAGAAATGTAGTTTAGTCATTTAGTATGTATGTACTTCTTTATTTCAATATTGTAATAGATTTGTTTTCCATTGATTTTTCTTAATACTTCGTAAGAACACATGACCAATTTTAGATTCCGTGACACCTACAGTTTGCATTTAAATCTTATGACTTTGTAAATTCAGGGTAAATACATAATAATATATAGATATTTCTATATATAGTTTTATTTTAGTTAGAATGGATGACTTTTTGGCCTTCGATGCCTCCACTCAGCAACAAAATTTTATAAAGGCTAGAAATTCATGTTTCACTTCACTATTGTTTTTTTAGTGAGTGAGGAGATGTAGGGTTAAGGTATTAACATGTTTATAAGCGACGAAGTCCAGGTCGAGGTTAACAGGGCAAATTCATAGAAAACTTCTTTTTTGCTTTCATACTTATTCACTCAACTATTTCATGATATTCCATGAGAATGTAATTTTTTGTCTAATTAGACAAAAACTATTTAAATCGTTACAAGTAGGTCTCAAAATTGTGATTACATCAAAAAGGCAGAATTTTGATATTTTGAAGGAAAGGAGACAGTTGCCTAAGTCGTTTATAGAAGAAAACAGTAATTGTGAAGACCTTGTTATTTGGTTTGGAGCAAACCAAAACTTAATCTAAAAATGTAATCGATTTGAGGAAATATTGTAAAAGGTATAAAAGGCGTAAAACCCAAACTATAAGAACAACGTGATTTCTAATTTCATACAAATACATTTTTTTTAAAAGGTAAATGTTGGTGGTGGTAGGTATAATGTAAACTTGAATATGAAATAATAAGAAAAAAAATTGTATAATATGTTAGGAAAGGTTTCAAGTCAAAGAGAAATTTCATTTGTTTTGCTAAGACAGAAATAATCTAAACAACAATAAGAAATAGTTTTAACAACACTCGACCTACATCGCTTATAAATTTGTTAAACGGCATACAAATTTACAACAGTACCTTGTTAAACAATTTATTGGATAAATTAGCCTATTGATAGTTGCAGTAGATCTAATATTAGGGAACGTTCGTGAATCATGACACATTTGTAATTTGAAACCTTATCGATCAAAACTGCAAAGGTATTAAAAAATCTTATAACATGCCATTCAATCAAAGCGGCTTGTTAATAACAGTTACTTAAAAAAAACTACAATGATTTTGAGGCATTCTCTGGTGTAGGGTATCTTTGAATTCGAGGGTCCAATGCCAATGAAATTTGCAACGGAAAACAGTCATCTAAATCGGTTCATAAACAAAGAAGTTATATCTAATCACCCATAAAAAAATAAAAACAATATACATTCGAATTGAGAACCTTCTTTTTTGAAGTCAGATAAAACGTTACAAATGTGTCATCATTAAAAATGGAGTGCAAGGGATATAAGAACTGAAAGTTAAATATTGTCTGAAATTTAAATATAATGTTGATTATATACGCTACCATCCTGAACACTATACCCGTTGATTATATTTAATATAATAATGAAATTGTAAAATTAATAACATATGGTAATTATTGAGGTTATTTCAGATAATGTTTTGTAAGGAACGTAACATGAACGCAATAAATGGCGGATTCACATAGGGCATAGACAAGTTAAAGACAACGACACACGACAACACCGACACGAGAGCTTCAACACTAAATACATTCCAGTATGGTTATTTTTATAATTATTTAAATCACTTGCGGGATTCATGGAACGTTATAGACTAAAATTAATCTATTGAAACATCCACGAAAACCGCAAGTCAACAATAATTTATCTTATATTTAAAAAATTTAACACTCAAAAAAATAAATCTACGCGTACATTTAAATACTGTCTGAAAATGTTTGAAAACTCTGCCATGATTGTTGTTTGTCGCGTAGAGTTATTTATTTGTACGTTTTCTCATAAGGTAGGGTTGTTATTGGCCAACAAAACACATAAGTAGTGCATTAGCTTTTAAAATTAGTGACATATTAGTGTTAAAAAAAACGTTATCCGAGTGTAAAGTATAATTCCAGACATAAAAATATGGACGCGGTTCATGTTATATTGTTATTGTAAAAGTTAGTAGAATAACCACCAGTAAAGTTTAGAATTATGAAGGAATTAAACGAATAAAAAAAGGTTATTGTTGAAAAAAATGTTTTAGGTATTAAAAAAAACGGATTGAGCTTCTGTGACACATTGTTGTTGATAATTTAAGTGTTTTGTTTGGCGACTTCTCCGGCTGCATTGCTGCCACTTTCGACTCTAAAAATACCTATATATATATATATATTATAAATAAGGTTACTTTATTTATCCTTTTAACTGTCACTCACTGTAGGCATCTAGTAGGCTTGCTCGCTAATACTTCTTTCTGTCTTACTGTTGCATAGCATTGTTATGGTTTATTTTAAGAGTTCCCTATTAGTTGGTAAAAAAAATTTAGAGGGTAACCATTTTCATAAAGGGGGTGTCCCGTTAATGTGAATGGTTTATCTAACATGTTGTTAAATAATAAATAAACTACATTGTACCACTATGAACTTGTTTTAATTTATTACTCCAAAAATTGGTTGTTTATCCCTATTAAAGAAATAACCCAGTAAAACAAGGAACCATAAGTCACACTGGTAAACACAGCCATTCATGATAGAAATAATAAGTTTTCTACAAACTACACAACCAAGCCGATTTTGACATTCAAAGTGATCATTAGGAATGTGATCTTTTATTGTGTTTGGGTGTTTACACAAAGGGTGAGGTTTGATGTTACGTAACGATATGGTCTAAGATGGTAACATGCTATTTCTAGTAATAGGACTGAATCTTAATTCAGCTGCCAGAACACACCTATGGGTTCTTAACTCACTTCATCGAAACGATATCTGTACAGTTTACCATTGAGCCAATATTGCTTCATACATTCTTTCTGAAAAGGAATCAAACCTAAAAATAAATAGAAAAATGCAACATTAAAATAGATTTATTGCTATTCACTGTACAAATTTCATTCTAATAAAGTAATTGCGCTCCAGAATCTATTTAAATTCTTATTTAAATCCGTTAATATTGTCATGAGATTGTTCACTGTAGATTTAATTAACCCGCTACTCGATTCCCGGCTCAAGTCGTTAACTTCGACTGATATACTGTCATCAGAAACTTCGTTTTTAACTTCATTTGGATCATTATTCACTACTTTAGTTACGTCTTCACTTTTCTCGTCGGATAAATCTTGTAATTCTTTATTAATCTTACGCAGTATCTTCCACAATTTCATATTTTCCTTACTTTCTACATTGATTTCATTTTCAGCTGATACATCAGGGTATCCTTCACTTGGTTTATCATGCACAACACTCCTACGTTCTCTTATCTTTGCGTCTGGCTTAGTTTTTTTTGAATTACGCTTAATATTTTTATTCATATTATTTCTGTACTTTCTTTTTCTGTTGTTTTTATTCTTAGTTATATTACGACGTGTTAATTGAAGCAAATTACCAAATAAAGTTTTAGATTTTGATTCCAAACTTGTTATTTTCCTGTCTGCTTTCGTTTTTAACCTTCTCAGTTTTTTAGTACCTGTTTCTATTTCGTCGTCTTGAGTTTGCCTTCTCACGCGCTTTAAATGAGCAGCAGTTTGTAGTGGATTTCTAATTTGATTTTTTATTGTATTTAAAAGATCATTTGTAACTTTGTTTGCAGTATTTAATAACTCATTATTCTGAATTAAATCTAAAAAATCAATAGATCGTTTCCTCTTTATGGATCTTTCATCATCAGTGATAGATACAGTATCGATCGATTGATTTCTTTCAGTACTTTCTAATTCCTGGCAAACTTCGACGTTGGTGTTAGCCAAGACCCAAAAACCAAAAGATTTTGGTGGTAGATTAATGAGCAGCGTTTTGTAGGGACGAACTCGTTTAACAACTGGCTTTATATCGCCTTCATAGAACATCGCACGACCATTTACAACAATATTCCTAGTAAATAAAAAAGGCTTCATTATAGCCATTAATTAACCATTATTAAAGTAGAGGAATAAAAAACGATAATTATCATATACATATTTTAAATTATAAATAAATAAAATGTAATCTATCAATTTAAATTATCTTTTGACTTTCTAGGCGTAATATTTGTCCCATAAAAGCACTAAATTTCAAATAAGACAGTGGGATTCTTACAAAATACCTACTTACCCACTAATATCGTGTCCTAATATAAACTGCATAATATCTCCCCCCTCTTCTCTTTTAGATAACTTCAAAGATAACCTTGCTGGCTCTTCATCCATATTAGCTCCGTATATTGTTACTGCTCCAGGAACAGGTTTCTGGCGCAATGATGTGCAGTGCGCGAACAGTATCGCTTGTTTAGGATCCATTTCCACATTAAGTACTCGCTCCCCAACTAAATTTTTGAAGAGAAGCGCCATGTAGAAACTCTGAAATGTTTATAAAGGGTTGGTATTTTAAATAATTATAAAATGCAGAGTAAACTTCGGAAAGAAATAGATTATAAAAGTGTGTGTTATTTCATTTTTTACAGAAAAACTGTTCTCTTCGATAAACTCTTTCAGATATTGTCTCTTAATTAGGTGTCAGATATCAATCATATCACAAAAACTCACCAAACTTGGTTCATACATTTCCTCCTCAAGCAGTTCCCTGAAGTGCACGGAAAATCCATTCCTCGCAGAGAATCCTAAACTAATTAACCAATCAGCCGCCCTGTCCATCTCAGTGTAATTCTTTTGCGTGCCCTCACTTAACCAGAGAGGCGTGATACTCTTGGTCAGTAGTTTTATCAGCTTCATGCGGTCTCTCTCCGACATTCGTTCTAATTCTTGGGATGAAGAATTACTAAAAAAATTGTACATAAAATGTTATTTTGCTTTTAAAAATAAGAGAACAGTTGGTTCTTGTAAACAACTAAAAGTTAATTAAAATTCATACAAAATTTTCAAATCATTACCCATCCAACATAACGGCGTCCATCATATCAGTGGAAAGTATCAGGTAGTCCTTGAAGTCGCTTTTGGATTGCTCGTGGAGACATCCAGTGACGTCACCACCGACAACGCTCCAAGCGCCTTCTTTACCAGGTTTAAACGTCTCTGTAATAACTCTCAGTGTTTCCATATCGTTAAGGTACTCCTCTATTGATTGATTTTTGCATTCTGAAAATATAATACCTAATGTAATTTAATCGAGGAATTCAATGTTTCGCAAGAATTATCGTTCTGTATTGAAAAAGTGGACGTTACTATAAATTGTCACAGGCACGTACATAAAAAAAGTTATGTATATTAACAAAATGTTATTGCTACAATCAAAGAAAATACTATATATTTTATGAACAGAAAATCATCAATGTAACTTGGGTATGCTTTATAAATTATTGTTAACTCATTTAGTGGAAGTGCCGCCAATTTCTCAATACTGTCATCAAACTCCAAGATTTGCACTTTATACAAATCTTTCTACTTTCTTCAGAATTACTAGGCGATTTGCAGACCGTATTATTAATTTGAATAAATGCGTTTTTGATTGGAAATTCATTGATCATATTGCGCTTTTATTAGAGAGGTTAATATATGAAAATAATATTAAAGTAAGAACATGCAGAAAGACAGAATAATGGTAACAAAAATAAATAAAATGTATTATTAAAACTATTGAATTATCGTTTTTTTTTTCGCGGGAACCAATGATGTTTACATTAATTACACAAGAAATTCGGATTCTGTATGTGTGTGTGTGTAGTTGTGTTTTTTTTTAAATAATTTTGCTTATAACAATTTGTGTAATTTAATGTCTTCATTATACCCTGTATTACTTAAAACTGAGAACGTGATTAACACGCGGTAGTTAGAATGTTGTGCGCAAACGAGAATTCGTAATAATGAACGTGACTTTAGATGATATAAAATACCCTTGTAATATTTTTGTAAGGGACCTAGTCACTTTGCTACCACTTTCTCTCACAAAATCTTGTTACCTACCGTATCCCAACTGCCAGAATATATCGCCAATTTTAGCTTTCTCCGCCACCGTGAGGATATTTAGAGCAGTATTCGGATCCCAAATACCGGAAGCCATCTTTTCTTCGTTGTTCAAAGCGAAAACCAAGTTGAAACCTATTGGATAATTATTATAAAGCTTATTTGTTTAAATTGTTACCAAATAAACTGTTTGCAGCGAATGTGGCTTGTAACGCACTTGGAAAAACTTGATTGGCGTAGGTCCGAGCCGTACGAGTCTACTTTCAATGAAGGAAAACATCGAGATGGAACCTTAACATCTTATAAAAAGGCTTGAACTTCTTTGGCGTATCAAAACAAAAATAACTACAAGGTTTTTATATTGCTTGTCAATAATATAATGAAGTTAGCCGTCAATGATAATTATGCAAATTTTAATTAGTTTTTTACTGGACTGCGAAAAAGGAGTATTATCTTTATAATAATGTCTACTTCTGTAGCACGCTCTGCATCCTGAACGGCTTGATGAATTTTAGTATACGACATTTCTTTAGATTCGTCTCAGTTGTGGGAGTGACATAGGCTATATAATAAATATATTGTAATATTATTACGCTACGGTTCTATTTATTTAAATTAAGGATTAAAATATTAACGAGGATTCACATGTTTCTCAATTCTCTTTATTTTTCTAACAACAACTGTTGCCAACGCAACCACTTCAAAAAACGAATACATTCGGATTTCACAACATCCTCCGCACACCGAAACAAAGTATATATCCGAATGTTATATTACTGAAGTACAATTATATTATATAAAAATTTAACAATTTACAACTTTCCTCGAAGCTCTATCACAATATGAAAAAATTACAACCATTGCCATTATTAATTATAATAATAGTTTTACAATTATAAATTAATATAATGTATCATATTTGTCTGACAGATAATTAGTAACAAAAAATAAACTAAATATGGAGATTGCTATAAAAGACAGTTTAGAATAAAGAATTTAAACATATAACTTATACTCACTTGGCAGTTTTACCACCCTACCGCTGCGAGTCTTCAACTGTGGTTTCTCAGGACTCATTGATCTTTGTTGATCTGCTGAATTAGAGTTTAATAAACTATCATTACCTGTTGGGCTATTTTGATCATCAGAATCTGTCTTCAAAAACTAAAATCAGTACATGTGATTTCTAGTTTGTACAGTCTTTGAAAAGGACGAACCTTGTACCCTACAGATGTTCTCACGCGTGCAGATCTGCTAATACCATCTCTTCCAGGGTAAATTTCTTCGATTAATCCTAAAGGCCACTTTATCCTTTTATCTCCGGTTTCAATTAAAACAATATCTCCTACTTTCAGACTATCAGCCTTTTCTCTTCCTCTTTGCACTAACATTGTTAAATATTCAGTCTTGAATCTATGTCTAAATTGCTCTCGAAGATTTTGTAAGTATCTAAGACGTTTATTCATGCCTTTTGCGTCAATCTGATCAATATCAGTTACATCTGTGTTGCTCAAAGGCTGTATGAAATGTGCTGGTGTCAATGGATCCAATGCTTCAGCTTTATCGTTGTTAACATATGTCAATGGACGGCCATTCATTGTGGCTTCACAGTCACAAAGAATAGTTTGAAGCTCATCGTATGATACAGATGATTTTCCTAAGACACGACGCAGTAAATCTTTCATTATTCTTATCAGACGCTCCCAATACCCTCCCCACCAAGCAGCAGAAGGTACATTCATTTTCCACGTTATGCGTTCTATCATCGAGCGTCTTTGGATTTCATCCCAATCTAACAAGGTAAGTAGATGTTTAATTCCTTGAAAATTAGTGCCTTGGTCTGACATAAGCGTGTCGATGCGACCACGTCGTGCTATAAATCTCCTTAATGTCATTATAAATGATTCTGTGGACAAGGACTTAGTCAATTCTAGATGTACTGCACGATAGACAGCACAAGTGTAAAGCACAATCCAGCATTTCTCTCCATTTTTCAAATAAAGAGGTCCAGCGAGATCAACTCCTGTTGTTTGAAACGGTGCTGAACATGTTACACGTTCTGTAGGTAATGGAGCAGTCGGTGCTTGTACTGGTTTTGATCTATGTCTTATACATATGATGCATTTAGATATAACTGATCTCACTAGGCGACGAATTCCTATTATCCAGAATCTAGACCGGATGTCTGCAATTAGCTGATTGGTGCCTGCATGTTGTAGCTGTACATGTCTTTGTCTCACTAGTGCAGTCACAATAGGATTATTCGCTAAAAGTAGGTAAGGAGTTTTTATTTGTTCAGGAAAATCTGATAGCAGCAATTTTGTTTTAACTCTTAATATTCCTTCTTTATCATAAAACTGTGTCAGACTTCCACTCTTCTTTTCAATCAACTCCATATTTTCATGTTGTATAAATTTTATTATATGCTTTTCAGCCTCGTTAAATTCACTGTATGCTATTTCACCAATCCTCTTATTATTTTTATTACGTATATTATATATAAATCTCATTACCCAGGCCAACGTTCTTACAATCTTTGTATATTTACTGAAATAGTTTTCCAATTGTTTTAATATACTCTCATTTAAACTAATGTTTATATTGCATACAGTTTTCTTAAGTTCGACATGTGCCTCTTTTTCCTCAATCAGCAACTCCGACTTAGGCCACTGATCAGGTTCCAAGTGCAACCACTCTGGACCCTCCCACCAATGCATTTCGGCGAGAACTTTTGCATTGCATCCTCTGGAAGCTATGTCGGCCCAATTCTGCTGACCTGGAATATGATGCCAATTATGTGAATTAGTATTTTCTCTAATTTCCTTTACTCTGTTTCCTACAAATGTGTTCCACGCTAGTTCTCTTTTTATCCAGTATAGAACTACACAAGAATCTGACCAGCAATATATATCATACTCAGTAAGCTGGAGACTTTTTTGTACATTTGTAAGTAATCTTGTCCCTATCAAAGCAGCAGTTAACTCCAATCTGGGGATAGTCATATTCTTTGGTGGTGATACTCTAGCCTTCGCGGCTACTAATTGTACTGATATTTTATTATTTTTCTGCGCCCTCAAAAAAACACAAGCTCCATATCCATCTTTACTAGCATCGCAAAACATGTGTAGACCCAGCTTGCATTCTTTAATTAATTCAGTAGTCAAACGTCGAGGAATTTTACAAATATTAAGGTATGTTATATATTTATACCAATCTTGAAATTTATTCAACAAATCTGTGGGTAATATTTCATCCCACACAAGCTCCCGACGCCAAGTTTCTTTTAGTATCAACTTAGGCGTTAACATAGCTGGACATATGAATCCAATAGGATCAAATATTTTCTGAGTTATTGACAATAGATGTCTCTTTGTGATATTTTTGATATCTTCATATGTAGGCAGATCTTGTGTATTACAGCAAAGTTTGTCTGAAACAGTATCCCACACAAGACCGAGTACTGATATTTCAGATTCATTTGTTTCATTAATATACATTGGTGCTGTAACCCACTGTCTTAAGTCAAACTTAACCTTATTCATGATTTGTTTAGAGTCATATATAAATTTACATACCTCCGATTTATAGTCTAAGCTGGTTACACAATTATCTACATAGAATGACTTTTTCAGTAATTGTGCTGACTCTGTATATTCATCTGTTACCTGCCTCAAGTGATGCTGAATAGTTGCAGACAATAAAAATGGGCTACATGTTAGTCCAAATACAACTCTGCAATGTCTGTAAGTTAAAACTTCAGTCCTTTTATTATCTTTCCACCACAAAAATTTTAAACACTCTCTATCACTGGGCATAACAACAATTTGTAAAAATGCTTTTGCTATATCAGCTGTTATACCTATGGCTCTTTTTCTGAACTGTGCAATTAATGTAGGAATTTGCTCTAGAAAATTCATCCCTTTCTCTAAACAAGAGTTTAATGACCTTCCGTTAATATCACATGCAGAAGCATCAAATACTGGTCTTATTGTTGTTGTTAAACTCGAGTCTTTAAACACTGGCTTGTGGGGTAAGTAATGTGATTGACTTTTATTCCTTTCAGAATTTAACACAAGCTCAACTATACCTGATTCTTGCCAATTCTTTATTATAGCATCATAACTATCAAAAGTACCATTAGATACTAATTTCTTAGTCATTGACTCTAATCTTTTAAATGCTAAATCATAATTATTTAATAAATTATCATGACCTGGTTTCCAAGGAAGCTGAACTTCATACCTGTTTCCAGAATTAACTTTTATGCTTTCTTCAAACCTCATAATCACCTCAGCCTCTATTTCACTGTTAGATTTTACTTCAACAGGATATCGAATACCTAATGTCTCCAACAACCAATAACCTGTTAAATCGTTTTTATTATTAATACAGAATAAAGTTGTAGTTATAATATTATTTAATGTAGAACTCACCTGTGTTCCTTGTAAAGTCCAACCTAGTTTAGTTTTTATACCTGTCATACCATTCTCCAATTGTATTACATTTGATGTCATTAAAACACCTGAAAAATCTGAACCTATCAATAGGCCAATCTCTGTTGAACATTCTACATTATCTGTCAGAGTTATACCATGTTGTTGTAACATATTATAAATCTGTGTGTCACACTTATTGACCCTTGGAATATATTTACAAATACAAGATTGGCTTAAGGCTGTTATATTAAATATAAATGTACTGTCCAAATTCTCAACATTAAAACTATACACTCTGTGTTCCTTAGTGTTAACAGTCACTCCACCAAATAAAGAATGAGTTAAGAACTCCTTACTGATAGCTGGAATTTTCAGTTCTTGTACCACATCTTGTAGTATGTATGATCTCTGAGACCCATTGTCCAAGAGTGCTCTTACTGTTTTCTTCTTTCCATTGTATACAATGTTGACAGTAACAGTTTGTAGTAAAGTCTCCTTTTGTCTTGACTGACTCTGTGCTGACAATGATGTTGATAAATCATTATTCTCAGTTTTAGATCTGGCCTTTTGTGTGTAGCATAACACTGATGAGTGTCTTTTTCCACATATAAAACATTTTACAAAAGATTTACATACTTTTGCATAATGTCCAACTTTCAGACAAATGAGACATGCTTTCTTCTTTCTTAGATGTTCCTCTCTTTGTTCAACAGACATTTTCGTCATCTTGTAGCATTCCATATTTGAGTGTGTTTCCTTATCACACCATATACAACTCTTTGATTTCTTCACTGGTGTTTTAGACTGTGCTATTAAACAACTAGCTGTTGGTTCAGGATTATTATTTGTTTCTGTACTAAAGGTGTTCTTGGCCATAGCAATTCTTTGTTCACTTTCCACTTCTTTCTTGAGAAATGATAATAGATTTGTCAACTCTTCCTCCATATTTATAGTATGTGTTGTAGAACGTTCCCACACTTTTAGTATATCATGTGGCAATGAAGATTCAACCATTGGTAAAATAAATGCTGAATACTTCTCTTTTGTAACACCTAACATCTCAAGAGCTCTAAGCTGTGCATTCAGCTTGTCATATAATGTTGTAAGATCTAACTTACCTCCTTCAACTTTGAGCAAGATCAGTGACAACAACTCTCTGACATATACTTGTATTAATATCTCATCTCGGGCATATCTAGATTTTAATTGAGCCATACACTCCTTATAATTATCACCATATGGTGGGTAACTTTCTACTAATGCACGAACCTCTGTATTGGGTGTGATAGATTGCAGTAGATAATAAAATTTGTCATCATTATCCATTGATAGGTCCTCGTCTATCTTTTTAAATTGACCCCAAAAGGATAACCAATTTTTCACATTGCCATCGAATGTCTTTAACTCAATGGGAGGCAATTTTAATTGTTTGATGTTACCTTTCATTTTTATACTGCTGTTATTATAATCCTCGTATTTAGCGTTTAGAAGCAGCCATCTCGTCTGATATTTTTCACAGTCTTCCTCTTCTGACTCTAAATCACTTTCTTTCCAATCTTGTGTAGACAAAAGTAATTTTCTTATTTCTTCATTTTGACACTGAAGCCTCTCATATAATTCTTTTAATTTTATCCAGTGCATTCTCATCTCACACTGTTCCGGTTTTTCTTTATTTGTCTCATAATGCCGGCTCAATGTGGATTCCATATTATTCGCTGCCTTCGTGAATAATCTACGCGTCACAGTTCTCTCCTTAATTTTTGACTCCATATTTAGTATCGTAAATTACCATAGTCACGGTCGCCACAATGTAATATTATTACGCTACGGTTCTATTTATTTAAATTAAGGATTAAAATATTAACGAGGATTCACATGTTTCTCAATTCTCTTTATTTTTCTAACAACAACTGTTGCCAACGCAACCACTTCAAAAAACGAATACATTCGGATTTCACAACATATATTTTAGCTTTCTGCACACCTCCATAAACTTTAACCATGCCAAATCTCACAGTCTTCCGTGCACGCAATACGCTTAAAAAGGTACCGAAAGCTTTTGCTTCACATATTAATATATAGATATTATAAACTCAAGAGATTGTTTTTTGCTTGCTTGTTTGAAACCCATTTTATAGGGTGTGAGGGATGTCGGATTTCATCTTTAGAGCTGAAACGCCCAGGCCAACCTCACCTGCGCGTGGTGCACTCTACTGAGTAACTAACGAAGAAATGGCGATAACGGGATGGTAGGGTTGTTTTGCCCAACTGGGTCGCGACCACCATGCATGTGGTGAAAAGTACGTCATAGTGACTTCCTTTTGCGTGTGCATATCCAGTTAAATTAATGCAGGCCGGTATGACAGCGGTGACTGTCGATTGATTACGATCTCTCGGTGGTCACCGTTGTGTTAGAATTGTACTGTGGAACTGTGCTTACAATCAAGGATAGTTCGTCTATTTTACGTGCCACTATAAAAAAAATCAGCCAAGTGCGAGTCGCACTCGGGCACTGATGATTCCGTAATTGTATAGCCACATTCACTAAAATAATTAGGTAACATTGCAAAAGAAAGCACCGAATAATTCAAACGAAAAGATAAACTATATTGAGGGATAAACTTAACTTTGCCGTTGGAAAACTGTTGTCTCCATACATCAATATATGCCACGGTTAGTTTACCAAATGTAAATAAGTTTATAATCGCAAAAATGTATATAAGACATTGCTTCTTGCCAAATTTCATGATTCTAGGTCAACTGGAAGTATCTTATAGGTTTTTATTCCCTTTGCGAATGTTAAAATATGCGGCATAAACAGCCATATATTTTAATTGCGTTGACTAAGAAGTTTGATTCTTTCACAGATCCAAGAGATTACAGACCTGACTTTATATTAATTATTTGATTAGAAAAAGAACGTTGACAGACAGACGTGTTGAGGAGGAGGATTACGGGGCAATTTTTAAATAAACCACTTTTCTTTTATAACGTATTTCTTTTCTTAATGTTTGTATCATAGCAACTCAGTATACGTTTTCTTTTTAATTCATAGACATAGATTTTATAAGAAAGGAGATACGCATTGTTATTCAAGAAGACGGAGAACAAAGAGATCCTATGAGAGTTTCTTTTTTCCTTTTTGAGGTTCGAACCCTAAAAAGAGTTTATTTATTGAGAAAGGTCATAACTTCATGTTACTACATTAATGAGCATAGCAGTAACCTTAAAGGTGTTAACTATAAGTAAAAGGCTCTGACAAGCTGTAGACAATTACGGCAAGTGAAAACATCGATAGGTTATACGGATGAGTTGACGGAGATGCGACGCGACGCGCGACGTTGTGGACGGTTACTCGAATAGTTTTAATATGAGAGAAACTCTGAGACACTTTTAGTATTTTTATTTAAATTGTTTATATTAGATCATTTATGTTTCGGCCATATTAATTGAATTTTGTTAATGTAATACAGAACCGACTTTAATATTTATTCAATATTATTTGTAACAGGTATTATTACTATTATGTTTATTTTTATATTTTTATGTAATTAAGTACTTGTTAATCAAGAGAAAGAGGATTTGAAGATCTGTAGTCTGGAGTCATTGTATCTTTAACGGACTCCAGACCTCACATTTAAATTGTTACTTCTTGCAATTTTTGTTGATTGATTATTTATTGATTTATATTGTAAAAGCGTTCAGATTTTTCAGGATTATATTAAATTTGTACCCGTAAAGTGCGAGGTCAATTAAAACTTAATTTTATTATAAAAGAACCTGTTGTATTCGCCCATTGTAAGAATTTCTTCCACTGTCTGTAGTCTACGGCTAATTTCTTCTTATTCCTGGAGCCTTCCTCATCGGTGATAGATATTGTGGCGTTGTGAAAGCTCATGTGCGCTGTCGAAGGTCCCGCGATACGCAGATACGCCGGCGTCATCGAACTGGCCATACACAGGCACTCTTTACTGGAAGAAGCAAAGGAGTTTCAAAGAGAGGTAGGGTACGGGAGATTTCTCTGGTAGGATAACTTCAACCTGCAGAAGATCGCAGTCAAATAACCTAATGTGTCCAGCAATGAGTAGGTTTTCCCGAACTCCTTGAAGGTTACAAGGTCGGCAACGCGCTAGACATATCTGTGGTTATACAAGCGCTTATAGGCTACGGTAATCACTTACCACCAGACGAGCCATAAGCTTAAGGCTTATAGCTTACAACGTTACGATGCCTTACGAAGGCGGGAGAATGGGTTTGAACAACGCATTACTTAACGTTTTTATTTAAATTAAAACAAATATAACTACATACCATCACATCTATATCCCCGAAGGGTTAGGCATAGATGTACTAATGTACACCCACAGTTCGCCGAGTATGTTTTTAAGTCCCATGTAATATGGAGCGAGCCTATTGCCATTAATCGGGCACAAAGCCAAATTCCAAGCTACTACTGAGAATTTTCATAGAAAAACCCAATATCACTTTGCTCGACCTGGGAATCGAACCCAGGACCTCGGTCATAGCAGTCGCGCTTACGACCACTAGGCTAACGAGGCAGTTATTTAAATAAAAAACTAGGCAATTTATATTTTGCGGGGAATCCCTTGACTGTATTTGTAGTCAGTTTTGTTAAAGTATGTTCATACTGTAATATACTCATAACAAAGAGATTTACGTCATCAGCTGTTCTTGGCCTATAAAAGCTCTCATACTGACTTGCTGACTTGGGTGTTACGTAACGTCTAAGGAGAGTTGGAGGGGTACAGAAAAATATTACGGCGCGTTACACGGGGGTGGAGAGTGGCTCAAAAATCTTAAAAAATTGCCTTACGTAATACTATAACTCAACTTAACGTAACTTAGTTTTAAGAAGGGTTGAAGCGTTCAAGCGTCATATACTCGTAGATCACAGAACTAAACAAATATTCTTTTAGAATGTACATGCACTGTTGGTATAATTTGATTCGAGTAAGTGGCGCGGACTAGCTAGCATGGGTCGGGGACAGGCAAGCAGCGTCTCTGGGGGCGGCCTTTTTTTTAAAACGACTATCGTGACAAACAAATGTATGGCCCGTCTGATCGACTACCTTATGATATATATAGACGCTTGTAACATCAGAGATCAATAGCACATTTTTCGCTTTCCAGCTTACAAGATGGACGCCTTTCTTGTGCTTTCCCTACGTTTGCTCATTTATTTTAATTTAGTATATGTACAAGAAACTTAGGGCTTCCTAGAACATGGTGTTAATTTATGTAATATTTTTTTTAAGTCAAAACTTATTTAGTATCTTTGTGATTTGAAACGCCATGAAACGAAAAAGCGACACTGAAAAGAGACAAACACAAACTTATATAAGATTTAGCATATCCTAATAATTCTGTATATATTTCCTATCATATATTATATAGTATCTTCTTTCTACGTCTGTTAATACGTGTGTGGGCCGGATGCATATTACGAAACTTTGAGTAAAGGCATCATAGCCAGCGTGGTGTATTGTTTACGTGTATCGTATACGTGAATACTTTTTATCAAATGAATGTTAACTCCCTTACCTGTTATATTTCTCGCTGTTAGAAAATAAATATTTCGGATCAACAGTGAAACTTAAAAACTTCTTGTCGACAACATTGACGTGGTATTCAGTGTGTATCTTCACGCTATATGTGTCCCCACTAGTGACAGTCAGCAGACACAATAAACAGGCAATTAAACGTAACAGGTGATACATTTTATGATCAAAAACTAAAAGATGTCTTAATCGATTTTGAATTTTATGAACGTTTAATGAGGAAGTGTTGTAGTTATGTTGTAGTAAAAGTTTGAAATTGTTTTCACTAGCCTTTATCACCGAGTTTAACTGTGTGCAGTTACGATTATTTTTTCTTAAATATTCAAAGTTAATTCTTTAGTGATACTGAGTACTTACATAACAGTTAAGCATCTACATCACTTTTGAGAGCCGTGGTTGCAGCCAAATAATTTATTTTATTTATTTGGTGCGCCAACAGAGTAACAACATAATATGATACATGTTTATATTTTAGTTAAACGAACACATTTCAATAATTATGTAGTACTCCACTTATAGTCAAGCACAGCATACAACAATTTTCGAGTGTTACAAAGCGTTAACAAAGTTGTTAAAAATAATAATACAAAATAAGGTTAATAATACAAATATTAAATCATCTCATAATTGGTTAATTTTAAATATATAACATTAAAGAGAGGTCAAAGAACTGAAGAATATGTCAAGACTTTGATTGTAAATTTCATTAAGTGTCTTGGATATGCGCCACACAGGAGACCCAAGTTTGTACGTATGAAGTTACAAGCGAAAGAAACATATGTGCAAGATCTAGTATTTAGACGTGGTACCTTAAGTAAAATTCTCTGCTAAATATCCGGACAGTCAACCAAATCATTCATTATTTTATATAAAAACTAGCTGTGCCCGTGGCTTCGCTCAAATGGACTACAGAATGCCCGCGCGAATCTTGCTGCTCCGCTTCTTGTGCGTGTTTTAGAAGATAAAAATGCTTATTGTGGGTGTTCATTAGAAGATAGATGAGAGAGTGTACACTCATGTAGTACATTAATTTACTATAACTTTTATGGTTTCCTCAGCAAAAACCATTTAAGCACCCGAATTGATTCACCATGACCAGATTTTTTTATTATTTATGCAGAACCCTAATTCTTTTACTAAAATAAAAGTAGCCAAAGTTACTCCTTATATCAGTGAAAGTCCCGTCAAAATCGGTCCAACCGTTTCGGAGATTACCCGGAACAAAAAGATCAGACAGAAAAAATTTTAAAAATGGGTTTTTTGTTATAGGTATATAATATATACTTTTATATGCATTTAGTAAAAAACAGTTATTTTGACATTACAAACAGACATTTTTTTAATTGTATTTATGCAACGTAAGGCACTTGACAGTTAATTTGCTAGATCAGTTGTATATTTTTAAAATAGCTCGGCATATTGCCATTACTGTCCCTGGTGGTAAGCACAGTACAATACAAACACAACGGTGACCACCGAGAGATCGTAATCCATCGAAATGCACAAGCTTATCCCGAAACACGACAATCAAAAACAAGTAACAACGACGGACTTTTCACCACATTCATGGTAGTCGCGACCCAGTCGGGCAAAAAAATCCTACCACCCCGTTATCGTCATTTCTTTGTTGGTTACTCAACAGAGTGTATCACCTACAGGTGAGCTTGGCTTGAGCGTCTCAGTTCTAAAGATTTAATTCGACACCCCTTACGAGTACAAGTCGAAGCACAGTTATATACAGTAAATATTTATTTTAGATATTGACCGCAACATGACACATAAAGTTCTCGATGATTCTGCAAAATTTGTACTTGTTGTTTGTGTTTATAATAAATCGTACAAATATGAGTATTATGTCACGTAATGCAAATTATTGGAATTGCGTGTTTTGTTCATTACCCGACTGCGAAAAAGGAAGGTTATATTTTTCAAGCGTATGTAGGTATGGATGTATTTATAATAATTTAGCTTGTTCCGTTTGCATGGATGCCGCCAAGCCGCTATTACGATCGAGTGGAAGAGCGCGATGTTTAGCACCCCAGTTTTATAGTTAAAATATGATATTATTCAACTATTACTATACTAAATACAATTATTTAACACTAGCAAGGCAGTGCGGGTTTATATGACCCAAATTTGAACATGCATTACTGATTATTTTATAATTATTTCTTCCTACAATTTTGTACTTCGTGACTTTTATGGATTACAATTGATGAATAAACAAAAGTGTCTACATTGTAATATTATCATCCAAACATAAATAAAATTAGCATTCACCAACAATTACGGCTAAGTTCATTTGACCTATTCAATAGATTAATGAATTGTTGTTGTTGGCATGTCAAATGTTTATTTGAATTTTATTGACTGATCTTGTATAACAAATGTATAAATAATTTAGGTTATTTATTTTCATTACTCTAAATATTCCCCTAGATTTAACTTTATTAATTTTTGTTCGATATTCCGTGTAAATGTATCATATTGCCATCATAAATGTGTCAATATTGCCGTCTTTGCCAAAAAATCATTCAGATAGTGAAGTTGAAACTGTGCTATTAGGTACCTACCAAAAGAATTTCAAAACAGTATTAAATAATATGTATATTCATTATTCATATTATCTTCAAGTGACGCTTCAGAGAGCAATGTTTCATTAGCTGCCATTCACGAACAAACTAGAGGACTATCGTATAGAGACGAGTATTTTTAGTGTTAGAAAACTTCTGAAAATTCTCCTCATAATAAAATGATATCACCTGGTGGAATATAAAGGAACTGTATAACTATGTCGTGGTATATCACCGTGAAAGTCAATGTTTTCATTGAACCGCCAGGAAATACTGGAGTTATATGCATAGGACAGCTAGTAAAAAAAACCCTGATATCCTGTAAACATTTCATAATGTTTTTAGATTATCTGCAATAAACTAATTAACGGGACCTCTAGCAAAAAATAAATAACAAAAAATAAGTATTATACCATTTCCATTTTTTTATTTTCTCGATTACAGCTCCTGTGAAACTGGAACGAGCGTCTTTTTTTCATTACGTATGCATTATTTTATAAAAATTTGACGTTTACACATGTACAAGGTTATACCAGAGTTGGAGAAACTGATAGGGATGGAGCTATATCGATAAACGTAACACGGTAACAGACCGGATATTTTTTTACAAAATGTAAGAAACTAAACTACTGCCGGATACTTTTGTACAAATTTGTTAACTAGTATTATTTTTCATTACAAAATGTTACACGTATTAATTGTTGATTGATAATGCCAACTTCTTCAAAATTTTCAAAACTGTTGTAAAATAAGTAGGTATATGTAGGTACTCGACAATGAAACGTAATAATTATAACGACAGGTAATCTTTATTTTTATACAATATAATTTTAGTCTACATTAAATGGCCAAGTTAACTAATACTAAACTTATCTGGATAATGATTAATACTGAAATAGAGAAAATAGCTTCGCAAAAAACAAAATATTTTTTTCTTATTATGTTGAAGATAAAAATGGTTACTACAAGTCAACCTTAGGAGATAGACATATACTATCACGGACTTTTCTAGAGTTTTTTGTACAACTATAATTCTTTAGAACATTATTTTGATGTATCTCTTAAGGTTTAGCCAGCGTAAGCCATGTATGCGCCCGAAAATAATTTATTGACGACTAGATTACAAATAATTGATTTTTCTCTATTATACAAAAATGTAATTGGAATGTATTGTTTATATAATATAGTAACTCCGGGGGAGATGGCCTTACTAACTTTAAGAACCTATTATACCCAATCCATTAGGAATAGAACAACAATTCAAGTATTAAATTAAACTTTAATTATCGTAGTTAACTAATTTTAATATTAAGCCAGTACAAAAATAAAAAAACTAGGTCATATCAATGAAATTAAAAAAAATACGTTTGGCCATCTCACCCGGAATGTCCGGCCGGAAGACGGCCAGTGCCTTTCTTCCCTTTTCCTTTACCCTTTACACATTTGGACTCCTTCTTTTTATTTCCACAGTTGCAGCACATGTCTTCAAACTCCGTGCAATTTTCATGCACCCATAGCAGACAAATTATATATTGCAGCCAGTCTTCTATAAGCTGTGTTTTATAATAATTATCTCCGCAGCCTCTACAGTTATCTTCCTCTTTATCATCATTATGCTTCCAGAAGTGTCACAGAGAGGCACGGTAATTTCTTCGCAACTGCTATCTGAGGCTCTACAAATGGATTTACGTTTCTTATAATACTTATTTTCTTTAGATCAAACAGTACTTTTTTCTTGCTTTATTATCTTTTTTTTCTTATAATTCTCATCTCTTTCAGCCTTTTCTTTTTCTTTTAATCTTCGCTTTTCTATATGTTCTTCAGATGGTAAAAGAATGCTTACCTGTTCAGCACGTTTACGTACTTCAATAAGTTTTTTGGGTATAGGAGATATTTCTTTCAGTACTGTCGTCGGTGTAGATATTTTAATGATTGATGATCTAGGCTGTTTCAATGGTGTTGTTAATTGGGTAATTACTGTAACATTATTCTCTTTATTTTCAATAGGTACTTCAGTATTACCACTAAAGGCATATTCAGGTATGGCTCTTGGGTTTAATGGAAAAACTCCTGAGGCTTTAATACCAGATATGGCATTATCACATGATGCTGCTTTACCCCAGCCTTGATTTAACAAGAAGCCAAATTGAAGTCTAGAGATACGGCGTCCCGGATGTTGTTTCATCCATTATAGCCTGCATGTTTCCTAAAAATGAGTCTTAAGAGATTTAAAGACAGCAACATCTATAGGCTGTAAATAATGTGATCTATGGCTAGGCATTGAAATCAATATAATACTATTTTTGCTCGCAAATTCCAGCATTACGACATCTGTAAAATATATAATAGCAAAAGAATATCTTAAAATAACACTTACAGTTTTATGGTCATCTCTCCCAGATAAAGTAAGGTCATCTATCCCAGCGGTCCGAGAGAGATGGCCATACTAACAAATTAATAGTGACTTGCATTTAATGTTAGTAGTTTTCAGGTTAGAATAAATAAAAAAGTATCACTTTACTTTTAAACCACAAAATAAAGCAAAATTTTGTGAAATTTTTATGAAATAATAAAATATGTCAACATCGTAACTTCAACATGTATTCAAATAAAAAACTAGCTTTTACTTACTATTTATGTTTTTTTCACATAAAAATTTCTTGGGCGCTTGTCGTCGACCGCATAACTAAGCGATCTCAGTTACAACTAACGGCGTCTGTATATTAAAACTAGCACTATTTTGTATTGGCTATCTCTCCCGTAAGGCCATCTCCCTTGGACTTACCCTATATAAACCGTCCGTAAAAAAATTTCTAAATAGTAGCGAAAACCGCATTAAAATCCGTAACGAAGTTTAAAAGATTTAAGCGTAGATAGGGAGAGACAGCGGGAAGCGACTTCTTTTTAAATATCTTTTTATATTAAGTGAGCAATTCTTGTATATGTATATGTAATTGGTTTCTCGGAAACGGCTCCAACGATATAGAGTAAACTTTGTATTTAGATAGGTAATATTTTACATTCCAAGTACCTAAACATAGATGTTTTTTTCTAAGACACCAAACAAAGCTCGGTCGCCCAGATATTGTATAACTATAAATTTTTTGCGAAGTATTTTTGTATTCCGTGTGAGAGCTCCCTTGGTGGGCACGACCTTTGCGCAAAGGTTTGGCCCGTTCATTGGCCCCTATATTTACAATAACGTACAGAAGCTGTGTTTAATTAGAGACTGTTTGCTTTACGAAGCAAGAAGGAAAATTATCGGCTGGCTATGTACCGTGACATATAACACAACTGAGGATGTACTTACAATTCAAAAATAATTTTACATTTTACTTCTTCTCTGATTACTAAAACTATAAGTAATTTTCCATGATGGTTTTGGCTGTTGCATTTATATTGTGTGTTATTTTATTTATGATAATGTGTATGTTGTATGTAATTATGTTTATGTAGTATAAAATATGTGTCTGTATTGCATACTATATAACGGTATGGTATGTAGTATAATGAATAAGTAATGTGTAATGTAATGATTTGAGATGTTAATATGAGTAAGTATAATATGGTAACTCGTATGTAAGGTTCCCAAGACACAGGCATGCCTAGTTTGGGGCCATTGTTAAAATTTAAGTTGTAATAAATAAATAAAATAAATAAATACTGTCAGTATCGTATAAAAATAATTATACGTACATAAGGTACCTACATAAATTATAGATTAGATATTAAAATAAATTAACATACGATAAATTACATATCTACGCAAAATATATGAGTTTATACAGATAGAAATAGTGTCTATTAGAACATCATGATAGTACTGTGGATATAGAAAATAAGTAATAGTTGCAGTTGATTCTGTGGGCTCAATTGGCCAGTGGCCTTTTCCCGTATTAGTGTATTATTTATGGTGACCTTCACTTTTGACAGTTTTGACAGTTCAGTCATTCAGTGACATTAGTCATACGATATGATATTTATAATGTTTATCTCAAATAATTTTAGCGAATTTGTCTACGTTATCTGTATAATTTACTAATTTTACCTACGTTCCAGTAGCTATGTACGTCTTTCGATTTCCTGATTATTTATATTTTTCGAAAAATCACATTATATCATTAGCATTTAAATGTTTGTGTATGTGAAATTTAAGTGACAATGGACAATAATATTGATAAAAACGAAGAGAACTCCACACAAAAGAAAGAACTGCCGCCTAATTTGCAGAAAATATGTCTAGTGTGTGGAGATAAAGCGCTAGGTTACAACTTTAATGCTATATCTTGTGAAAGTTGTAAGGCGTTTTTTAGACGAAACGCCCTCGCCAGTAAAGAATTTAAGTGCCCATTTACGAACGACTGTGTAATCACAGTGGTCACAAGAAGATTCTGTCAGAAATGTCGCTTAGAGAAGTGTTTAGCAGTAGGTATGGTTAAAGAATTTATTATGTCTGACGAGGATAAAGCTGAAAAGAGACGGAAAATTGAAGAAAATCGAGCGAGAAAGAGAAAACCTGTTGACACGGATGACTCAGTGACTAGTTCTAAACATGTGAAAAAGGACATTGAAGGACCTAATTCAAATTATGTGTTACAAGAAACAGTGCAGTATGATATGTTAAATAGTACAACTTGTAGCCCAAGTAGCACCGTACAATCTCCAATGAGTAATGATTTAGATACATCCCTCAATTCACCCCCTGTTTATAATTATGTATCTGTACCACCTATCCAAAATGCAGAGTCATCTTACACCCTGAAAGTGTATCCAATTGATGAGAAAACTGTGGTGAATCAAGCATTATATGAACAGAGAATGATGGACTCATATGTGTATGAGAATGTTGATAGTAATTTATTTGAGGAGGCCAAGCAAAATAGTATAAGGTATGAGAGCTTTTAATATATCTAACATTTCTTTTCATGAAAATTAAAAGGTTGTCCTAATTTTCAAAAATCTTGTTTTTATTTTCCCAGGGTCAGATAGGGTTTACAATAAATAAAAAATTCTAAAAATTTCAAGTTTCTTTCTTAATATTAACGCCATGCCTCTTCGCAATCTAAGTTTCCTATAGGGATTTTAGGCAGTCAATAATTAATTATTTATTCCGGCCTAAGTAATTGTTACAAAAAAATAGAGACTTGGTTCATTTCAACCTTCAACCACAATAACTATTTCTTAAAATTTGTTCAGATTATTACTTTAGTTTAGATTTTCATTTAAAGGTTTATTTAAAAATTTGTCCAAACACTAATAATAAAATAATAACTAAACATCTGTAAATTCTAAGAAATAGCTTCCAACTACTGGTTTAGGGCTGAGAATATGTTACACTCTCACACTTGAATGAGCTTTTTCTTGATAAAATTCCCAGAGTACCCATACCACAGTATACTTTTTTGCAGTCTAAATAAAAAGGGAACTAGCTGAAAACACTTCGTAAGGCCGGTGAAGCTGTAACAGCATTCTGAGGCTTTGGAAACAGTATAGATAGACTGAAAAAAACCTTCATTAAGACTGAATAAAAATAAGAATTATTACTACAACTACTTAAAAATACAATTAGGCAGTGATAACATAATAATAGTGAAGATAGTAATTGTTTCTGCCTTTAATATTTTAATTTTAATGAATTAAGTTTAATTTAATCGCATTTATACTATTTATAGATAAATATAACTATTATTTTAAGTAAATAAATCAGAATATTTTAAGTAATTATGAACTTAAAAATAACTCTATGTTAACTACTTACCTATTTGAAATCTGTCTAAATTTTAAGGGAATCACAAATTAGATTTATAGTTAAATTGTTTTGAGTAGATGAATAAACAAAACCAAATTAGAATGTTTATAATCTAGAATGTAATCTATTAATGACTAGCTGTGCCCGCGGCTTCGCTCACGTGTACTACAGAATGCCTGCGTGAAGCTTACTGCCCAGCTCCCGGCTATTTTAAAGACAAAAATACTTATTGTGAGTGTTCCATAGATGATAGACGGATACGCTTGCTAATTTTTTTGCAGTTCTGTTTAATGTCTACAATTATTTAGTATATTACATGCTATATATCTCTTATGGTTTACTCAGTGTAATCCATTTAAGAGCCCAAATTGATTCACCACAACCAGTTTTTTTTTTTATTTGTGTGGGACCCTAATTCTTTTTCTAAAAAAAAAGTAGCCTGAGTTACTCCATATAAAACCAGCTATCTTCCTGTGAAAGTCCCGTCAAAATCAGTCCAACCGTTTTGGAGATTACCTGGAATAAACAGACAGATAAAAATTAAAAAATGGGATTTTTGTTATAGGTATCATATATACTTTCATATGAATTTAGTAAAAAGCTGTTATTTTGACATTACAAACAGACACGTCAATTTTAATAATTGTATAGATATAAAAATTATATATAGTAGTTTCATTTAGATTACTGTGTATCAAAAGGCTGACCGCACATTATCTATAGTGTTCACACATAATTAGTTGGAACATGATATTTATACTAGTTTTTATTATCAGCACATATTTTATTCTATAAATATTAATAAAAAATAAAGAAGGGAGGATATCCCTACATTGTAAGTAAATAAATAGACAGTAAAAATTCCTACCCCATTCTATTCATCAATATTTATGTTGACAATATAAGTTTAAAAATTACAAATATTTTCTTCTTTCCACACATACAAACTTGTTTATTAATTAAATTGCAAGTTGCAAAAATATTTAACCTTTATCTTTGCTAATAGTAATTAAATTAGCATACAACATGTATATAAACAAATGCTAATAAATCACAAGACTGTTGTAATTTTTTTCTTATGTTAACTGAGATGCTCAAAATTGGTTTTCCTTTTTTTAAACTTGTATTTTTTTCGCACAAATGAAACATGAGGAATTTAAATTGGCAGCAATTAACTTGGGTTCAATGCCAAGAAAACTCAGGTGTGCGTGTTTTCATCAAGAAATCTCCATTTTCTCCCCTCCTCGACTCTTCAGATTGTCTCACTAGCAATGTGTGGCAGCCTCAATATCCTAAGTGTGGATATTCACTGAGATCACAACTCCAGGGATTATATCGGGAGTGTCATCTCTACTACATTTCAGTGACTCGAAACCCTGAACAAGATAGGACGGTTTTGACGCCTGGTCAACTGTATCTTCTTTACAAGGCACAAGTTCGACCGTGTATAGAATACTGTTCACATCTCTGGCATTGATTCGCAAAATACCTCCCTGATGCTCTGGACAGACTGCAGAGACGAGCTGTCCTCATGTTTAATGGTGCAGATGTGACCAAATAAATCGAGCTGCCTCTGCTGAGTGCTCTGAAGAGCTGTTCAATCAAATTACCTCCTCTTCTTTCCATAATAGAACCACATGCACCAGGCCTCGGAGTCACAGTTTTACGTTAACCTCCATCTCGGCACGAACTAAAAAGTTCTCATATCTTTGTCTTACTGTGAAACTGTGGAATCATCTCCCAGCCAGTGTGCTCCCTCCTTACGACAACGGGTCCTTGAAGCGTAACGTAAAGAGATATTTATGCAGGCCGGCTTGACAGCGGCGACTCCCGATGGATTTCGGTTTCCCGGTGATTGCCATTGTGTTTAGATTCCACTGTAATTAGGGAACGTACCGTAGAGCTACTTCAAAAAAAAATCTTTTTCAGACAACAATCCTACCATCATATTTCGGATGTTGACAGAAATCATAATATGGTTGCTTTTAGATAATAAATGGTGTTCAACAATTAATTTATTGTTCAATAAATTCTCATATTCCTTCTGTTCAATACAACTACCGCTATTCATCATTTATATATTAACTAGCTGGTACCCGCGACTTCGTCTGCGTATTATTGGATATACACAGACTGATCTAGGAACACGACAAACCAAAAAAATCGCCGTTTTTGCGTGATTGAGTAACAAACATAGAAACTTTCCATTTATTATATTTGTAGGATAACACTGGTTAAACTTGACTTTTACCGCGACAAAAGTACCCTATGTATTATTCCAGGTCATAGACTATCTCTGTGCCAAATTTCATTGAGATCTGTTCAGCCGTTTTAGCGTGATTGAGTAACAAACATCCAAACATACACACTTTGACATTTATTATATTAGTAGGATACGTGAAGCAAAAGCTTTCTACCCCTTTTTAAGCGTATTACGTGCACGGGAGACAGAGATTTGGCATGGTTAAAGTTTGTATGGAGAAGGAGTGCAGAAAGATAAAATTTATCTATAATATCGGTTACTAATACAAGGTGTCCAGAAAGGGTATAGGGTATTTGTTTTCGCGCCATATTCGAAACGGGGCGCCTAAAGGGTGCGGGGAGGGGTTCGTGGCGTCCGCCATTTTGTGGAGTTTTAGTCACGATGGAACAGTACTCGGGGACGCATCGCGCATTTTGCGTACAAGCGTATTATCGTAATGGTGATTCAATAGTGACTGCACAACGATTTCTTCAACGATCGTGCGGAATATCGTACACGCCACGCGCCAAGTAACGATAGCATTAGGAAATGGATCAGGATGTTCGAGAATACAGGTGCGACAGTTAAAATTCAAAACTCTGGTCGTCCTCGTTCAGTTCGCGTTGAAGAAACAATTGAAGAAGTTGAGGCGTCGGTTCGTCAAAATCCGTCTTTATCCATCCGAAAGCGAAGCCAAGCGTTGAACATAAAAAATCGTTTTTACATTCGATTTTAAAGAAAGACTTACATCTAAAAGCCTATAAAATTCAATTGGTTCAAGAATTGAAGGATACGGACTATGCTAAACGACTGAATTTTGCGAACGAAATGCTGCAGCGATTTAACAACTTTAACAACATACTGTTCAGTGACGAAGCAAATTTTCACCTGAATGGTCATGTTAATAAGCAGAATTGTCGGTACTGGGCAGTGGAGAATCCGAGACGAAAGCATGAACGACTCCTGCATAGCCCAAAGGTCGTTGTTTGGGCCGCTATGTCTGCTAAAGGCATAATTGGTCCTTATTTTCATGGAGATCAACGAGGCCGAGCAATTAATGTGAATAGTGACCGTTATTGCGATATGTTCCGAAATTTTTTGGTCCCAGAGTTGCAGGAGTTTGCAGGTTTCAACTCAAGAACGTGGTTCCAGCAAGATGGGGCCACTTGCCATACCTCAAATGACTCAATGGAAGTTGTTAACGAATTATTCCCTAATAAAGTCATTTCGCAAAGGGGTAACATCAACTGGCCTCCCAGAAGCCCCGACCTTAGCCCGCTTGACTATTTTGCATGGGGATACCTTAAAAGTAAGGTTTATCAAAACAATCCGACGAATCTAACCCAGTTAAAGTAAAACATCAGGTCAGAAATGGCAGCAATATCGATAGCTATGTGTCAACGTGTTATCGCCAATCTTGGTTTCCGTTTAGAAGAGTGCCAGCAACGTAACGGTCATCATTTGGATAACATCATCTTTTCCAAATAATTCTCCAATTCATATGCTAATAATAAACAATAAACTTTTTTATTGTATACAAATAATTTTTGTTTCATTGAACTTACAAATACCCGATACCCTTTCTGGACATCTTGTATATTAAATTAAATAAATTAATTCTGAGAATTCTAACATGACCAGTGCCATTGAACTTAGACCCCCCAAAATATTGACATTGTCACTCAATGAAAAGTGACAGCAAGTGTCATTATCTCACGTGACAGCAAGTGATGTAGATAATACTCATTTTATAGATTTAGGTTCATGAATACTACAAAATGTCAAACAGAAAATAGTCTATGATCAAAAAGTCGCTGGTCGAATTTTGACCTTAGCCATCGCTAGTATTATTAAATATACAATTAAATAAGTGTACACCTCGCGCCAAACTCTATGACGGCTGTGAATGTAGTCGCGTTAGTTTGCGCAAACACATATTTAGGTATAAATATTACATATATTTTAATAAATTATTTTCAATAATAATCATATTAGTTAACGATTTATCAAAAAGCAAGATAACATTATTATTGCGTTCTAAGTATAATTTTTTTTACTGTACCATGCGTGATTTTGAACTCGTGTTCAGATAGGTCATAAAATTTGGTGCGACTTATAAGTGTATTTGATATATTACCAAGGTTATATTATAAGACATTTGTTTAACTTAAGTGATTCCTTAATTACTTCCAGACAACTATTAACGAACGGTGATACAACGATGTACAAAGAACCTAAGCCGGACCACATCTGCGAACAGATACCCTCGACTAGCTCAAATCCGGACGTCAATAAAGCTAAGGAAATCTTGCAGGATGTGGAAAGGTGATTATTTTATTGCCTCAACGTATGTCGATCATGTTTTGGTGATGAGTAAAGAAATCGGTGAAGATGCATAGTGCTCAGATATCATTGATCTTGCTTAAAAAATGGTGCATGTCAACTATGACGCGCGAGTGGAATTTACGCTTTAAGAATGCTTGTCTTGAAATATTTTATATGTTATAGGCAGAGTATAGAATGCTAGAATCTTGCCGGTAATGTATCAAATGTTTTACATTTCAAGCATTGCCTAGGCATTCTATAGAATACCTAAAGCTATTTAGGCAAAGTATGAAATACATCTCAGACTCGTTTCGAATACCACGTGGGAGTTTTTGGTGAGATCACAAAGTATGTACTAATTCTCTTAATTTCATACATTGCCGGCTACTCTTAGGCATTCTAAAGAATGCCTGCATTTCATACATTGCCTATAATTATTCAGCATTTATACTATATTCTATTTACAGCTTTGACAAATGGAACTATATTTAGTACTGTTCCTCATACCGAAGTTTTAATAAAATATAAACTAGATATAATAGGTATAATAACTAGGTATAATATCTATACTAGTATAATAAAGGGGAAAAGTTTTTCTTGGAGTTTAAACTCGCTAATCTCTGGAACTTCCTATCGAATTCGAAAAATTATTTTTGTATATTATGGTCAAACTCATGAGCAACAGTATAGGCTATCTAACATTAGGCTACAACTCACAGCTAGCCTTAAATATTTATTTTTGTTAAGTAAGTCGGAAATGCCAGCCTTCCAGATCAGCTGTATCCGCGTGCGCTGGCGTAATGGTTAATGATACGTAAATACAATGTTTTACAAAAATATTGGTCCTTATTAAATCTATAAAAAAGTCAGCGATAGCATATGCCTATCTCTGATATATAAGCCACAATATGGTATTTTGCGGATTTTTTTTTGTTGAGGAATAAAAATTTATTTTTGAACATTATTTTTAGGCATAACATGAATGAATACTTACGAACAAAAGTTATTTCATCATAAAGTGAAGATTTTCTTTTAAGAGATAATGAAAAATTAAAATAATTTGTACTTGCGGGAAGTGACTATAAAGTCTATACGGATGCGTTGGCGGCGCGGTGTTTGTCAGAGAAAAACACGGGTGTAACCGTGAGGCACAGCTATTCCTTTAATAACTGGAAAGAGCACTTCGGCCTTAAGCCAAAGGATAAGGGATTTGGTACAGAACGCTGTTTAGTGAACCTCCTCGTATACCGTGCTTCACTAATGTGAAAATATCCAAAAGCCAAGTTGTTATCGTCCATAGGATGCGTTCCGGGCATATGACCCTGAATACATTTAATTGCTATCTCATAAAAAACTTACTTCGCCTAATTGTGGACAATGCGATTAAGTTCAAGATACGTATTGGTAGATTGTTTCTACAAAACAGAGAAATCTCGTATACCTCCTAGGTCAGAATCAGCGTGCCTTCTATGCTGTATTGAGCAAACCTGACAGACACTACTGGTGCCCTTTCGGTATACAACGTGATAGCTTAGTTAGTTTAATTAAAATGCGTTAATTCTACTAGGACAGAAAAAAAACCATATGCATATTTTTTTATCGTAGGTTTTAGCATTGTAGCCACAATCTCAACTGGTCTCAAGAGACTGTAACAAAAAAAATGGATAGTGCAAGACTAAAATAACTCTCAGAGTTCTGAATAAATTGGAAGCTATTTTCTTCATTATTTCGAAATAGATGAAATATCGACAAAACACGAGAAATCACATTTCAAGTCTGTACTTTCGAAAAGCGACTTTAAACAACCAAGGATTTTATTTCGTAAATCTAGAGTACCGAGACAGATGTGAGACATTCGTTTCTACCACTCTGTATTCTGTAAGCTATATGACTCATTAGCCTAAGTGGTCTGAAGTACGACTGCTGTGCTCGAGGTCCTGGGTTCGATTCCCAGGTTGAACAAAGTAAGTATTATTAGTCATTTCTATGAAATTCTCAATAGCGGCTCGGAGTTTGGCTTTGTACCCGATTAATATCTAAAAACATAGTAGTACATAGTACCTCTCCCTAACCCTCAGGGGAAACATGCTTGATGGTATGTTGTATATTTATGATTCTGGTAGTATACCTATCCACTTGAGTCACTAATCAATGTTTATTGAAGAACTAATGATTAGCTCTTACATAGAAACATAAACCCAAACGATAACGTTTTATCTGAATGATTGGATCGAGTATTGCATTTTAAGATAGTAATGTTATGTTTCATTAGATATTTAGGTCGCATTTTATACTTCCGCTATGTCTAATTACTCAGCTATTAGAATTATCTATTTATTTATTTATTCAAGAGACTCCCCATGGGCGTAGCCAGGATTTTATCCATCGACTACTTTTGAATTATGCAGACACAAACATATAGGAATTAAATTTTTATTTATAAGATATATTTTATATAATAACTGAAATTGTTACAGAATAGAACCTAATTCAATTGAATCGATATTATGTGAGGCAATCAAACTCGAGTTCGAAGCGTACACATCTGTGAATTCCTGCAGCGGTTCGTCCCGAGAACTCAATGAGGTAACCGGTAAAACCGACTGCTTACTACAATGCCCATTCATTGCACATTTATATTGTTGTAACATTTTCCACATTGTAACAATACTGAATATAAATAAAATAACCTTTATATTGTTATGATCTGAGTAAAAATATTAAAAAAATCACCATTCTCGAAATCTCTGGAGTCGTCTAGGAATCGAGTATATATTCGTAGGTACTAAAACACACTATAGTTTGCTCACACATACAGAGTTTAATTGCCGCAAAATCGTACCAATAGCGTTGTGCAGTCTAATAACACGCTAAGCCTAGTGGGCAAACTGGCTCTCAAGTGCAGCTGTCAGAACCTAACAGGGTAGCTAGCCAGGCGGGCCTTGGAAAAAACCTTATCACCGTACTACGATTTCATCACTATGTTTTCTTTCTTTGAAACAATGACCTTAGGCCACGTCGCCATTTGACATCTGTTTGGGTTTTAACTTAACTTCCTTTTTACCCGAAATTTAAAAAAGATGGGCGTTCTCAATTCAAATGTATAGGTTTTTTTAAGGATGTTCAGCCGTAACTTCTTTGTTTATAAACCGATTCGTATGATTCTTTTTTTGTTGGATAGAAATTACCTCAAAGGTGATCTCAGTTCAATTTCAACTTTTTTGTCAAAAATTGTCTTATTTTTAATTTAATATATACGTAGATCCGTCCTAGAAGTCGTGATGGTCGTGTGGTTTGACCGGCGGATTATTTATTTGCTGTCCGCACTTGGAATTTTCACTTGGTAGTCAATGTCGCTATTATTCTTAGCGTGTCACGATCTTGGGCCACATCACTTAACACCAAGTGAGATTGTGACCAGACGCTAAACCAATAAAGAATTAAAAAAGGCTGGTACTAGAAAATAATATATCACCATGCTATACCTAGCTCTCAATGAAAGCCCAAACTCATTGAAACTGAGACAGCACTGAGCAGCACTTCACTAATTTGATATGTATAGGTTGAACGTGCGAAACTGAACGAGCTGATCGTCGCGAACAAGGCTCTGCACGCGCCTATCGACGATGACGTGTCCCAGCTGTGGGATTTAACCAGCGCGGTGAGGAATTACGAATGCTATATTTATTTTACATTATCTTAGTTAGTCCGGAAAAGAGACGGAAGTCACCGACATAGCTCTAAAAATAGCTAGACTTCAGTGGGCAGAGTATATTGCTCGTAGAACAGATGGCCGATGGTGTCGAAGACTAGAAGACGCAGCATGAGCAGACCTGGTGAGGGATGTGAGCAGCAGCTCAGGACCGGTTATTCGGGAACCTATCGGTGGATGTCTTTCGGCTGATATGATAATTATCCCAGCAATATAATTTTATTTATCGAAAGTATTCAAAAACGTCACGTTTTTTCTTCTATACAATAAAAAAAATTGAAGAGTCTGTTTGTAATATCAAAATAACAGCTTTTTACTAAAATACATATGAAAGTATATACGGTACTTATAACGAAGCACACTTTTTTTCTGTCTTTATGTTTGTTCCGGCTAATTTCTAAAAGAGTTGGACCAATTTTCACAGGACTTTCACTGGCAGATAGATAGCTGATGTTTTAAGGAGTAACTTAGATTACTTCTATTTTTAGAAAAAGAATTAGGTTCTGCGCAAATTAAAAAAACTGGTCATGTTGCAAAAAAAGCACTTGCCAGTGTCAATGTTTTCAAGACTTCGTAAAATTTTCCAATATACAAAGTGTTGTCTTCTGTCAAGATGGTGGATCGCTTGTCATAGCTATCTAGGGAGTTTTTGTGACTTCTCAAAATGCATGCTTTGACTTTATATTTATAATTCACTTTACTTATGCACAACAACCAAACTATATCACGCAAAACGCCTCCAATATAGAGTTAAAACCCTAAGTTAATGAATTAAAAATAAAAACCACAACATATCACTTCAAGGTCCCGCCAAAAACTCCTTCGTCAGGGATATATTTCCCTGGCACAAGGTATGAGTTGGTTATAAGAGTGTGAACCTTATATATGATGACGTTTGGCAGGAAGTAGGCGGCAAGCATGATCCAAGGCTGATCAGGCTGGTCAACCTGACTGCGGTGGCTATCAGGAGGTTGATCAAGATAGCAAAGAAGATAAACGCTTTCAAAAACATGTGTGAGGAGGATCAGGTATTTTTGTTATTACTTTGCTTTACTACAATTTGAGATTTAAAAAAAAAGCAAGGCCGACTACCACTAAAATCGGCTAACACAATGTTTAATTAATATGAACAAGGAGTAAAAATATACTAAATGTAAAATCGCCCTCAAACATATCTCAGTTACAGTCGCTTCAAAATATAATTCGTTTACAAAATACAAATATACAATTTTTTTTCATGTATTTGTTCTCCATGCAATGAAACATGTCAATGTCCATGTTATCTATATAAAAATGAAAATTTGTGCGATGAAAGTTTGTTGAGTTATTGTGCAATCACTCGCGTTTATTATGAAATTGTTTTATATAAATATGTACTAATTGTATCTAATATTACAACAATACAAGAAACTTGATTTCGTTGATTGTTCGTTGTTGAGTTGTTTTTATGAAATGTCATGGAAACTGATGGTGCGAAATATCCATTCCGGGTTCCATACAAAATATTCCACTCAAAAAAACGCATTAACTTTGATCTTAAATTAAATTTCACTTGTCATTTGCGGTTAATTTTTATTATAGAACAAAACGGTAAAGGTAATATGTTTAATACATACAAAATAGCAATAAAGCCAAACACTTGTTCGTTTCTCTTACGAAATGCATATATCGAGTTACATTCAGGAACATACATAACATCACGCCTGTATTCTCCGAAGGGTAAGCAGAGGTGTACTAACGTAGAGCCAAAGTTCACCGGGTATGCTTTAGGTCCCATGTAATAGAGGGCGAGCCTATTGACATTAATAATTTTCCAACCACCAAAAAAACCAAACTCCGAGCTGCTACTGAAAACCGAACACAGGACTTTGAGCAGAGCAGTCGCGCTTACGACCACTTTTTTTTTTGCCGTAAGCAGCGTCCATTTTATTTGCCTTAAAATCGCACGGGCGTAACTGTGCCCTTTCAATAAACGAAAAGTAATCATTTTTTTTTTAATTGACTTGACTGATCTATCTCTGTATTAAGTTCGAAAAGTTTACTCTCAGGTGGCGCTCCTCAAAGGCGGGTGCATAGAAATGATGGTGCTTCGAAGTACGATGACTTATGATGGACAGGGGAACCAGTGGAAAGTGAGTCACTAATTGTAATTCATTTTTGTTTGTATTTTGTAGTTTCAGAGGTTTCTGTAGTTTAATTTGACACAATAACGTTAATGTTCGTCTACTATCATCTTAAAAATCTGTCGCCAAGTATTAATCAGAGTTCCAGCATGACAGCGGCTACCGCCGGTGGATTTAGATCTCTCTGTGGTCGCCGTTGTGTTTGGATATACTGTGCTTACCATCAAAGACAGTACCGGCAATGTTCCGAACTTTTATAAAATAAACTGCAATGACCCCTTTTATAAGTTTAACCTGTTATCATCTTTACCTAAGTTACTTTAAGTGAGGTTCTGGTAAAATATAGGAAAATTAAAAAAATATCAAAATTAACATCAAGGTCAACGACGCAGGCAATACTTGGTGATAGATTTTCTACTCTGTCTATATTTGTGGCTAGTCAGACTAGAAAAGCAAATTTATACCTTGTTTCCTTCTATGCATTATCCAAACCGACCATCCGTTTATTTAGACTAAGAATAACATAAAAATTGACTGTTCCGTTACTAAATGCTCCGTGCTTCCAAAAGAAGCTACGTTAGCTTACTAATTTTCCAACCGGACATGATGGAAAAGTCGTAGGATCAAACACTCAGAATCAACAAAAAACAATAAAAGAAAGAGCGATTAATATCATAACAAGCTAAATTATTAAAATGGAAACAAAAAACCGACTGCAACAAAAACACTTCACTGTTATTGGATTTTATTTGATTCCCAGACGTCGTACTTAAATATTATATAGCCTATGTCAATCCCACAATTAAGACGAATCTATCGACACTTCGTATGCTAAAATCCATCAAGCCGTTTGGGTTACAGAGCGTGACAAATAAATAGATATATGTACATACGCTCCAACATTACACACAAAAATTTAACTCTCCTTTTCGCAGTCTGGTAAGAATATAAAACATTTAAAACACATACAGCTAACAAAATATAGTACAAAGAATTAATGAATGATATATAAACAAAGGATTTTACCCTCTGCCTACGCCATTAGATGATTCCCAGCAATAATCTCTAATGCTCGAGTTTCCTCCATCCAGCTTCCTCACAGTCAAGAGCAGTTTGGCAGCATCCGTACCGACGTGCTTAAGTTGGCCAAGGGCAACATTTACCGTTCGCACGAGTCGTTCGTCCGGTCCTTCGATCCGCGATGGCGGACGGACGAGTACGTGATACTGATCATGTCGGCCATACTGCTCTTTACGCCGGACAGACCGAAGGTGGTGCACCGTGACGTCATCAAACTCGAACAGGTATCACTTTGTTTCTTCTCTTCTCTTGTTATATAATCCCAAGTACTGGTCACTCGTTCACTTCGTTTTTTTTTTTCAATATTTATGTTATTGTAGTTTACTATACTATTATAAATAATAACTATTTTAAAATATGGTTCAATGGAATGGTGTATTTTGAGACTGTTAAATAATATTGCATGTCAGTATAAATCGTAGTCATCATTGCTTTCATTCCAGCCATTGTTATCTTATAGATAATTTATTTGGTTTTTTTTTTTTACAATTTTTCCTTGTCGCCGTCTATATTGAACCAAAATTATAACTGCAGTGTTTTTTTTTATCCAAGCAAAATAAGTGACCGTCGCCTGATGAGTAGAATATAGTCAAGTACAGCGGCGATGTCCGAGAGACGTGGATCCACTGACAGTGACTGCCAGTCTATACAGCTTATACATCTGCCACGACATAACCCACTACAGCTCATTGTGTTCCTATCCACATGTTAGAAGCCATAATAGCTCAGTGACAGCATGTTTGGACACCATGTCGATCGACGTAGATTCGAATTTTCTAATCAGCCTGAGATTTCGATGAAAATCAAACAAACAAACAAAGAAACGACGATTTTATAAATTGTTTTTTTTTTTTAATAAGGACCGTGTATACTTTCATATGTATTTAGTAAAAAGCTGTTACTTTAACATTACAAACAGGCACTTCAATTTTATTTATTTATATAGATTTTCTAGATAAAATTATACCATTTCTTAATTTTTTGTAATTGGCTGTCTTTCTGTTTGTTCCGGGTAATCTCCGAAACTGTTGAACCAATTTTGACAGGACTTTCAACAGGACAGGACATTTTGAAAAACTAATTTAGGCTACTTTTACTTTAGAATTAGAGTACCGCATCAATAAAAACTAATTCGGGAAATAAGACGATTTTAGGACGCTTAAATGGTTTACGCTGAGTAAACCTTTATGATAAATTAAATTAATGGAGTAAGTACATAATTGTAGACCTTTAAAAAGAGCTAAAAAAAGTCAGCGAGAGCATATGTCTTACTGCTAAAGATCAATCAAAATGCATTCTGTAGACCAGGCGAGTGCAGCCGCGGGCAGGGCTAGTAAAAAATAAAGTAGCCGATTTTGAAAAGTGACGAGTCTTGAATTATTTTCGCTGGTCCTGGTATATCCAGTTCATATTAAGTGGGTATGGATATCTCTAGATCTTTTTCGACAACACTTGCTGCTGAATCGAAGTCAGCAAATAAAACCGCAATACCTCTTCTTTCTAGAATTCGTATTACTACTTACTCCGGCGATACCTCGAGGGAGTGTACCCTGGCTGCGAAGCGAAATCCACCTTCTTGAAACTGATCCAGAAGATCCTAGAGCTTCGGAAGCTCTCCGATGAGATCACTGACGTGTATCTCGACGTGAACCCTATGGAACCTTTGCTTATGGAGATATTCGACCTCAAGCATCATGGAGGTGAATGACACGATTTTCCGTATAGACCTTATTGACTCCGGAGAATGCGTAGGATCAAGCCCTGCAACGAACCTGAGACATCGATGAGGTTGGTAGGAATCTGTAGTCGACTGGGTCTGTAAAAGTACTTAGACCAAAAGTATAGTGACCGCTTAAATGACATCATAGATTTTAGCCTAAACCAATCCGCCCTTACATAGTAAGTTAATAAAACGGTATTAACATGTTAATTTATTTTTAATGCGCAAGCATTTGTAATTTTTTTTTTTTTGGGAATGATGTGTTTCTTTCAAAATTATTAATAAGTACATGAAATATTACTTTAGGTAGTAATTAAGAATTTTATTATTTTTAAATCTTTTATTAATTGTATTCATTTAATTAAAATAATTGTTGTATGTTAGATACATATCAATATTTAAAATACCTCTTTGAAATAGGCTTCCTATGTGATCGTTATATTGTAAGTTTCTGAAATAACGTCGTTAATTTCCTACGTACGAAATATAAATATTTCACATAACTGTGGGCAGAGATTTTATGGAAAATTTTTACTTTGATATGAGAGAAAAAATTAGAATACTGTAAAACAATAATTCCATTCATCATGTTTAGAAATAATTAAAAAATAATAAATATGCAAGTATCATAGGGGACAAATGATTTATTTTATGTTATAAATATTAAACTGTTGATGTTTTTTAACTATAAAAGGGAAAGTTCTTCCTTTTGAAAATGTTATATAAAACAAATTATTATGAGAACGAATGTGGTCTATTGTCGTTTCACATTTGACAACCTTCGAAACAAAATAAGCCGTTAGGGCTCCATACAGACGAATCCTTGTTTAAAAGTATTTCCCTTGTTTTGTAAAGTGCACGCGGTCCGTCCTAACTTTAAAAGGCTATATCGCTTTTAAGGTATCCATTTAAATTAATCAAGCTATGTTTTATAATGGCGGATCTATTAAAATATAATAAAAATAGCATAGACTAAAATATCGAAGGCCTTAGACAAACTAATTTTTTTTCTGTTTTCGGTTCTGTAAACTATAAGTAAATAAAAACAACAAATAATAAAATCCGGCCAAGTGTGAGTTGGGCTCACATTGAGTTGCCATCACTTAAATCGTTGATGATGTACAATAAACAAAAATCCCCGGACATTTTGGTGAAATCAAGTTTTTTCCCCGGAAAGTAAAAATAAAATCACCTATTTTTTTTTTATGGTATGATAATCAATTAATCGGGTTTTCTCTGCACGCAAAAATGTCGGGAACACAAAAAACCCTTCCCAGCCTTTTGCAAACTAAGACGAATTCGGGAAAACCCAAGCTCACGCTAAAGGGTAAATGACAACGCTAAAATGAATCAAGAAAAACACATTTTTACTATGTAATGGTGGTGAGAAACCCTCAGAGCTCTAATCGGATTGACACTTGGCCGACTTTATATTTGGTGAGATTACAATAAAATATATATTCGTATAAACACCAATTAGATTATTAACATGAAACAAAAAATATGATACAGGTTTGAGAAAGCGAGACGACGATAATATATCTTGTATTTACAAGTCGCGTGGCGTAGTATATCTTGTATTTACAAGTCGCGTGGCGTAGTCACGCTCACGGAGCTGTTTCTTTAATTTGATTTCATTATGGTTAATTTATGCAGGTAAGCCTGCGGGCAATAGATAGTTTAATATGTAGTTAGTTCGAATGAGATGTTATGTATATCACAATTAATTGTAAAAGTATTTTATATTGAAATAATAGACTGATTACTATTTTTTTATAAAAAAAAGCAATATTAGTTATTTATTTTGCGTGTTTTATCGCTTCGGTTAAATTTATTTATAGACAACTTGTTTCCGCCCGTGACTTCACTCGAATCGTGTTTAAAATGATACGATCCGCACGCCATCTGTTCTAATATGATTGTACTAATTTAGAAAAAATCGCGGGTGTGCCCACTGCCTACAAAATGTCATTAAAGTTTCGATGAACATTTTTTAACATTGATGGCTCTGTGGTGGCGTATACGGACTCGGCGTCGATCGACGCGAGTTCAAATCCTTGCAATGAGCCTGAGCGCTCGGTGAAGGAAAACATTATATTGAAACCCTAGCATGGTCATACTCTCTGGTTATTTACCACCCTCAAGTTGAAACCTGTAGCCAAACACCAATAGATGTGTTCCCGCAAATGCACTGGAGAGCCAGTCTTCCAGTAGACTTAGCATGCTACCATCTTAGGCCATTTCATCACTTAATATCAGGTGAGATTGTTGGCACAGCGCTAAAACCTATAACGATAAGAAATAAGGTATAGTGGGCAAACAAAGCTAAATGTATCTTCATAATAATATATTACCTATGTTAAAGATTATGCGTGGAACAATATATCAATTATGTAGGTAAGTATTTATTTGTATTTTACAAAGAAATGTAACTCAATTCGTCTTTTGTAGCACGTTTTCAAATAATCAGTTTTTAAATTGACATTCTGAAAAAATTTGAAAATATAGTCGGGATAAACTTGAAGCTTGTGAGCTGCAAGAGCAGGCTAAACCTTAAAAATATTTTAGTATTTTTTATGAGCTTATATAAAATAGCTGTATTTAATTATCTGATGGTGAGTCCAAGAACAAAGGCTAGAGACTATTGTCGCTGTCCAACAGTCCTACTAGAATACCTCTTTAATGAATATAATACAAATTGTTCGTTTTCAACGAACTAATTGAAGCCGGAATAGTTTTTAACTTGAATTGGCCACCGGACAACTTTTTAATAAGCATTAATTAATTACTCTTTCTGGATTTATAACACTAGGGAAACTATAATTCTCCATAAATAACGCTTTATAAGTAGTTAAAATAACGTCTAAACGTATTCATTTTCAAATACCGCAGATAGCGGGACGTCATACGTCATAAATAAATGAACACAGATAATATTTGGAAACATCAAGTGTCAGCTCAACGCACCAATTAAGTAGCATTAATTTGCACACGAATGACGTCATTCGATGTTATTTGTGTTTCGTTTGACATGAAGAAAATACAAAATATACGATTTTATTTATTATTATAATTTAAATAATAAGATTATTTTCAACTAAATTATATTTTTTCTAATTACTGTCGTTTGTCTATTATGGAAATGCTTTGAGTCGTTTTAAAAAGTTCATGTTTATCTTGAATATGGGCTTTGTTCTCAACCGTCCTGTTATTACTTTATACTAATAAAAAAAAAAAAAATCACATTGCCAATGCCCCCTCGCGTCTCCCTTAAATACGACCCTGGCGTCGGTAAACAACCTATATACCACCTAAATGGCAGGACTGCTTACTTGTGCTAGGTGTCGCACTACAAGTATCTCTTGATCTTCGCACATCTAACCTATCTCTATCGGCGACAATAAAAAAAAAAACAAAGCTTTAAAACACGCAAAACATAAAAAATAGAACTAATGAAACACCGAAGACGTACCGTTGTTAATATTAAAAGAAATAAACTTATATTTAATGTAAATAATGTATAGATTCTAAATAAGTTGTATGTATATTGTAAAAGATTATATTTTTATATAGATGTTTAACAAATGAATATACCGGTGCAATATGTATTTTAGTTACCTACTCAGTCAAATATTATAGTTATGTTTCATTTGATGTTTAATTTCAATAAATCCTAAACAATAGCGTAGCCGGGCACTGGTAGGGGGTAGAGACCCCCCCCCCCCCCTTCCTTAGCAAGGTGTAGGTAAGTCAAGGATGTGGAACGATCTTTCAGAGAACATTTTAGCTCGTTAATATTAGTGTAATATGCCAAAAAAAAAACAAGACTTTTCCCTTGCCTGCGTGGACTATGCCCATAGGCAAAGCTAGTTTTGGATAGTATTTCTTTGCGAGGCTCTTTTTATACGATTTCGGCGTAGCACAGAAGAAAGTTAATCTTTTTGACTAAATAAACACTACCTACGTCAGGGCCTCTGTTACTCGAGGAATTCGTATCATCAATATTGCGGTAGCCCGAGCAGAGCGGCAGCAGTAGCCTATGGAGGCTTGTAACAACAGAGTCCAGATGTACGACTACCGTGTTACCTATCTTTAAATCCCTGCCCCAAGAAGTTCTGGAAACCGTACTCACCTCAGGAACAGAATACAAGATTGGTTGCAATCTTCTCTACGGTGAAAGCATTTCACCAGTCGAGCTGCCTCAACTAGAGAAAAATCTCCAAAGAAAATTGCTCTGTGCTCTGTTGAGGAACATGTTAACAGATTTTCAACTCCAGGTTGGTAGTTGGCCAGATGAGAACAATAAAAAGAACTCCACCCTGCTACAGATGAATCACGATGTCTTAATTTCCGAAGATTCAGATTCAACGAAGTTATAACAAAAAAAAAAAAAAATATTATTCATAATTTATTTACAAAATTCATTTAAACTACATTAAAAACAAAATTGCATTAACAGGCTGAAACTAAAACAAACAAAAATCACCGGTAATAACATTATTTCATATAAAGGCTAAACTAAAAAATTAACCAGTTTAGTGAAAGACATGCCTTTAATTTATTACAAGCTACATTATTAAAGATGTCTATGACTATTCTTGTCACAAATCATCGTTCCGGTTGACCGGAAAAATTAAAGATGCAAAACTTCCGGTTATTAATTCCGAAATTATCGATACCTATGGAGATTCAATACCTAGAGCAAGTTTCATTTCGAGAGAATAAGTTTCCTTTACTTCTTCAGAGGAGTCAACTGCTGCTGAGATTACTTCAATACAATCTTCGAACAAATCATCGCCTTCAAAAGAAACATTCAATGTTGAGTTATCATTGCTTGTTACCGCATTTTTATTTGACATGGAACTGTCTACAGCCAACGATTCACTTTTGTTATTTTCATCATTTCTGGTTTGTTTACGATCATCTTTAATATCACATGGCACGTTAGTAGATGTTTTATGTTTATACTTACTTCCATTGGAGGTCTTTACTGTAATCAGCTTACTACCATCCACCTTTAGTTCAGTGGATCGTGTTTGGTCATAGCACTTTTCTTCAGGTTCATCAATATTAAACACTTCCGTATTCTTATCGCCAGATCCATCATTTTTAAACTCATTCAATTCTAATTGATCCATTCCAACTTTTATTTTCGCTTCAAGGTCTCTTGGATTTAAGTCATCATCAAATGTATTCTTTAAGGATTTATCATTTTCAATACCCGAATCATTGATATCTTCTGCTAATGGCATTTTGTCTATGTTTTCATCCGTGAGTGTATCTTCGAATGAAATATCTTGACTTGGAGTAAGGGTAACGTCATTAACATCGTTTAGTGACTCTGGAGGACTGTCGGGGATGTTGTATGCTACATATTGGCCAGTTCGCCATTGTTGCTCTGCCGCTTCCATACGAGCTTCAAGGAAGAGGGATACTTCGGGTAGCTGTTGGCAAAAGGGAAATTAAGTTCACAAGCAATATCAAAAAGGAATATTTAATTTGTCCATAATGTCTTAATTCAGATATTTTAATAGGTTTTGGTTTTCAAATTATACCAACCGTATACTTGTTGTCTAGCTCATTTGTCATGTGCTCGAGGATGCTATTGGTTTTGTTGTCCACATTTCCAGCACGGCTGGTGATGGCACCGTACTCTCGATACATCTCCCTCTCCTCGTGTTCCAGGGTGCGCTCCAAAATCTCGCTCGCAACAGATTGTTCTACTCTTGCATTTTCTTCCATATCTGAATAGTTGACACCTGTAAAATATAACCATGGAATAATTCTCAAGGTACTTTAACTTTATAAATTATAGATGCGAAAGATACAAAAAAAGAGATCGAATTCAGATTCAGCATACTCTTATCACATTCTAGAAACATACCTAAGTAATGTCCTCATAATTAATTACTTAAGGACCCGATTACCTTGCGAAGGGTATCTGTTATCTTCATATGAATTAATGGTGCTTATAATGGATCTCTTGGCGTTTTCACGGTCCAAGTCCGTTATCAAGTATTGGGATTGTGGGCTCTTGTTTTGTACATTCTCCGTTTCCAAAACCTCATCTGCTTCATCTTAAACACAAAATCGGTGGATTTCAATATGGGATCATCAGACCAGTGTATCAGATTTAAAATCCGCTGAAAACCTAAAAAGTGCTAGTCATATGTTGTGGACGACATTAGAACCAATATTACTGAGAATTCTAAGATAGAGGCAATTAGAATAAATTTTTCGTTAATCGCACCTTTAAATATAAAACTATATATTTAGCACTTGGAACTATTAATAAGTACATATTTATTATTAGCCACTGATTTATTATTCTCACCGTCACCTGCTGCCCCCAAAGCAGATCGTTCATTCAATCCTTCTTCGTGTTTCTTTGTAATCGCTTCAGACTTGCGCTTTCCGGTAGCAGTAAAAGGACGTCTAATCGATTTGATTGAGGCTTTCGTTTGTACTTTAATTTCTTCTTCAGAATTTGACTGGTCGCTCTCCGTATCACTTGTCAAGTCTATTGATTCCGTTTCTCCCGAAGATGCTGGAGTAAAATAATTATTATTAAAAAATCGGAAAGCTTTCTTACTGTTCGTCATGTTGAATAGATATTTAAAAATATTATGTACTTTCGTATTGCATAGTAATAATTAGTTAATGATGGTACTTTTTGAAGCGAAGTCTTTAAATTTATTAGACGTTTAATATATAAACTGTACACCAGACACTAGAATCGATGTCTTTTAGCTCGATCAAATTTATACTGGGTGCTAACAAAAACATGGAAACAACTTTTGTAGTTTCTGGATAAAACATTTAAATCTTACTAAGTCAATGTGTGTTTGGTGTAGTTCATACTAACGTGGTGAATCAAGTTTCTCCTCCCCAATTTCATAATCCACGTTGTTGTTGGGAATCTGATTGTTCACGTACTGGAACAAAACAGCTCCGGGAACGTGAGTCAATTTCACTTTGGACTCATCTGAAACAATATTTTATATAGGTATTATAAAATCAAATTATTAAAGTGGTATATACAAGTACATAATAAATGAGTAAGGAAGTTCTTTATAAGAATATTAAATACTTTGTAATAAATCCTAATACAATTAGAATAACTGAATTCAAGCTTTCAAAAATATGTATATATTAGTTGTCTGATCTTTGACACAAATGATTCTACTTTCTTAACCCATAAACAATGCGCCCGTCAAATTCGTGAGTCTGCTGAAACGTCGTCCTAGGTACGTATATGATAAACTTAATTTTAGTCAGTATTGACGAATCAGCTGATAGCCATTTCATGACTACGTGAAGAGTGAAATTAATAAACAAAAATCAATCATTTTTTTCCCCGCTCGGCAAAATTACGTCACTGCCCTTCATGGTGACCACCGAGAGTTGACGGTCGTCGTTGTCATCCCGACCTGCATAAATATCTCTTCGCGTTGAAGGACCCGATATCTTAAGAAGAATGAAATTCACTGGATGGGACACAGTTTCACAGTACTGCAAAGACTAGCCATTGAGTAGTTTTTAGATCTTGCCGATATGGAAGGTTGCCGTAAAGTTCTGTGGCTACGAAGTCCATCGCGTGATTCTGATGTGGAAGTCAAAGGAGGACATTACATTGAACAGCTCTTCAAAACAGTCGGTAGAAGAAAGGTTAAAAATTGTGTAGGTTATATCTAAAAATATTGTGATGGTATTAGCCTATTGATATATTTTACTTTTAAAGATCTATAACGATCTAACCTGGCTTATTTCCTGCAGTTAGCTGACTCAGCGCAGCCCTGTCGAACGCATTATCGTTTTCGTAGGTTGTATACATTATTTTATCTTTCACCTGATGCGCTGGAATCCGTTCCTCGGCCTTATAATATGCATCCATGGTGGCCTTATCGTATAATTTCTGACAAAAAAAATCATTGACAGTTTTTTTTCTGGTTCGATAAAATCACGTAACAATAGATAGAGGACTAGAGTTTATGATGGGCTATGACAGGATCTATTTAATCTTATAGGTATACTATTTAGTTGTTATAATGTACTGATTGATTGAGTTTACTTAGATACTCTCCAGGACTGTAATACGCTGATAAATCGTTAACGAAACAAATATGAATTATAGAACTGTACCCAAATAGATGAGCTCTAGAAAATGTACTTTCTTTTTGCGTAACTGATAGTAAATAAACCACAATCTTAAAACTTATTAATTACCATTGGGTCAACGGCCGGTTCTCCTCGTGCGATCCTGGCTTGCCTCTCTTCTTCTTCTTCACGGTCGAGTTCCGCAAATATCTCTAGGTCTTCAGCACTCGGATCTAGATCGTCGTAGTCATCGCCATCACGATTGTTCATACGGTGCATATAATTAATTAAAGCCACGCCATCACCTTCAGCTTGGCCTTGCAATTCTGAAATAACAAAAAACAGTTATAATTAATAATAAAAAAATTTAAAGCATTTGATTTGAGACTACTAACAAACAAGTTATAAAATGTTAAAAATATTGCGTTATCAGCATAGTTTTCTGTAAACAAAACAAAAAGCTTACCGCTAGATCTTCGCTCTGTCCCGCTATTTGCACTAATTTCAGTGTTATCTTTTTCTTCTTTAGTATCACTATTACTTCTCTCGCTAGTTTTCACAATGTCACTTTCAACTATTTTCTCTTGTGTCTTGCTGCTTAGCGGAATTTCATTTATGACTACTTTCTTTAAACTTTTCTCAGAAGCATTCTTTAGTAGACTTTGTTTCGTTACAATTGATTTCATATTTTCTGTCATAAGCTTCCTATCATGGTCTATAATATAATCGCCTTCTTGTGTAACACCAGTGTTACTTGTACCTTTACTATCTTCTACAAGGTGCAAATCATTACTGTCCAGAAAATCTTTAGAATCAGAACTATTTTTAATTATATTTTTCACTTCATCTGATGTTTCAATAATTTCAATTAACTGTTTCTTTTCAGCCACCTCGATTGGCTTATTCTCTTCAGCGACTACTTCTGTTATTTTCATTTGATCTTTTGGTTTTCTAGATTCTGTAAACATATTTAAAATATTTCTATCACATTAATCGATATAATTTGGAAATTTTGTTGCTATTAAGACTATTTTACGTTATTAAACTATCATCTTATAATATTGGTAAATAGTAAAAAAATCAGAAATAATACTAAGGAGATCGATGCACATAATTATTGTAATACCTTCTAATATTTTTGAGACGCCCTTACGCTGAAGATGCGGCTGTTGGTCGTACAATAAATTGCTGATCATATTAAATTCCGATGCAAAGTCCCTTAAAATATTAAAAGTGACATAAAAATATACGAATTTACTTCAACATATTGGAGATTAAAGTCAGCTGAGAAATTCTGAACAAACATTAAAAGCTACTAATTTGTCTACTGTCTAAAAGAGGTAATAAATAAACTTACTTGTTAGTATAATTACTGGCCTTCGAGTCACCCCTATAGCCAGACCATGCGTCTTCATATGAGGGTGCAGGTTTCTGATCTTTGATTTCCTGTATTAATCTTTTACTTTGGTTTAATTGTGACCATTCAATACCCTTTACCTCTGGATCTGAAAAAAATGTTTGTAATTTCCATTTCAATATGATTATCACCTATGATCAATATGATAATATACCAGCGACTGTCCTTATCACACAATGATGATGAAGATATTTACTATTTTATACAATCATCACTAATTTGTTTATCACCTTCGTCCTTTTTATCCTGACTATCATCGCTACTTTCTTCACTCGTAGAATCTTCTTCTTCGGAACCGGATAGCATGTCGACCGCTATTCCATGTTTTGCGATAACTTTTTCCCGACCAAATTTCTCTTCCAAAGTGGATGGACCTTCGATATCTTTCAGAGATACATCAGTATTATCAACTGGAGACTCTTGCGATTCTTTATCTTCATCCTGATATTAAATATTCCCTTGTAATGAGTTTGATTTTAAGGTCTAGTGGTCTAGAAGTATGCTAAAAGTGTATTTGTCAGATGATAAATCTTAATTCAACTATCTGATTTGATTAAGGCAAGATTCAAATATGGTCCAACATTTAACACAACATAACATTTACAAAATGAAGTGAGACTTGATTACAACTTATGACTAGCACAAAATATGTTTATTACTGTAGGTACCTATGTTAGGCAAGCAGAAAGATACACAAACATGAAATATGTCAATCGTCAATAATCTTTGTAAACTTAAATTAACTAATTGTAAAATATTTACATTCGCTGACGACACAGCATTATTATTATATGGGAAAACTTGGGACGAAGCTAATGTGCACGCTGAAAGAGGTTTACAAATAGTTGTAAAATTACTGAATCAGAATTTTTTATCATTGAATATAACAAAAACAAAATATATATTTTTCAGTAATACGAAGAGAACACTCCCTACTGATGGTAACATCAGTATTAAAGTACATACTTGTCAAAATAACACTCGGAAAATATGTAGCTGTAATTATCTAGATAGAGTAAACACAAGTAATAATAGCATTCAAACCGTTCCGATTCCCTACAAATAATTTATACACTGAATGGGATGTCTTATCAGTCAGAAAACTATTTATTACATATGTCATAAATTAACAACACCGTAAAGTTCCTTATAGACCTGATTTGTTAACAAGTAGACGAAAAAATATGGTTTGTGCTACTAACCAATACAAAACATTTTTTGTAAATAAATTTCAGTGTTATCTTATCCCTTACCTATACAATAAACTAAATAAAATTACTGACATACATTCTCTTAATAATCATAAATGTAATGAAATAGTAATATCCTGGCTAAAAACACAGAACTATGATGATATAGAAAACTTGTTTGTTATCATAAAATAAAGTAATAGAATTGTCATGGTTGTTCAAAATATTGTATTTGACATTGTATCCAGAAATATATATTTTTTATACATAAACAAGAAACGCAACCTCATGTAGGTATACATTTGTGTGTACCATTTTTTAGTTAATTTCATAACAAAGAAAAAAAAACTACAAAGTACCTTGTGTTCCTCATATAAAATTATAGTTTTGTGATAATGTTAATAAGATACAGCAGTGTAATACTAGGTGTATGTCACGTATAGGTACCTACTATGTAATAATATATCACGGGAAGAGACTAGCGTTTGAGATACAGGCTCGGCCTAGTTCAGGCGCTAGGTTTCAATAATTAAGAACAAAAATATTGTAATTCCTAGAAATAAGTCTCATATTTTTGTATCTTATTATGGTCAAATAAAAGTTACTATTATTATGTAACTGATGACCTTATAGAGGTGTGTGTTTTTTTTTTTCTAAAATAAGAAACAATGAAATCGATAATTCAAAGTAAATTACTTACTTTTGGTGGTAGGCCAAGCTTCACCCTCTCCTCTTGTTCCTTGGCCAACTTCATTGCTCGCTTCTCGTCACGCATGTTTATCAGGTATCTAACGCTCTGCATTATTTTCTCTTGGTCTTTAGCAATCCAGCTACACAGCAATTTTTTTAGTTATACCTCTTTTGTCGCACTTAGTAGAGGGTAGAATTGAAAACTGCGCGCGCGCGTCATGTGACAGAAGTACGACATCATGACGTTAGCCATCAATGATAATAACATGAATTCATTTTTTAACTGATTTAAAAAAAAGACCGAGGTTACTTAATTCGAATGTTTTTATTTTTATTTTTTATGGATGTTCAAACATAACTTTTTTGTTTATGAACCGATATGGATGATTCTTTTTTGTTATAGAGGGGATACCTCAAGGGTGGTCCTATTTTAATAACATTAACATTGGACCGTCGACTTCAAAGATACACAGGGAACTACTCAAAATCATTAAAATTGGCTTTCTTTTTTGGTAAAAACTGTCTTGTACTTACTTTTTTTATTATAAAATTAATGTATTGTTCATTTATCCAGCATTAGATTATTTTAACACAATTAAAAAAACGTCACTTAAATGAATTTCAGTATTATCATTAACGGCTAACTTTATCATGCTGTTGGCACAAGGGATAACATTTTTGATGTTACTTTTGTTTTGTTACGTACACTTTTTTTTAATGTACCTACATTAAATATTATCGTATACTTTTATAATGTTACAATTATAAGTATAATTAATTGATCCTAATCAACATATTGGGTTGAAATAAATAGACCTGTGTAAAATAGTAATAGGAAAATATCCTGCACAGTTCCCATCATCCTTGTCTGACAAATGCATTCACAACGACATACGACTTCAGGGTTGTAATTAGAACACTTGATAGGATAAGTGAACAAAATATTAACCGCTTCCTCTCAGCGATCTCCTCTTGTATTCCACCACGCTGCCACGCCTCAGCGCAGGCTCTGTCCCGCGGGAACACCGGCCTATTGTCCAGGTTCAGTAGTTCTTTCAGGCGTAGCGTCAAGGTCTTTCTGTAAGCCGGTATGTTACGGACAACTGGGTTACCGGTCAGCACCAACACTGCAACACAAGATTGGGTAAATTATTCGCTATAATTCTGAGTGATTAACTATAAAAATGCAAGGTATTGGCGTAATACCGCCCCATCCTCACATGGTACACTGCTGGAGTAATAATGAAAGTGGGATATAGTTAGGGTTGCCACCCGTACTATAATATTATATAGTAACGTACTATATTTTAGTCAATTGTACTATAAATTATTAATAAATAATATAGTACAAAAATACTATATTTTCATTGGTAATTATTAAACTGTCACACTTATTTTATATTCTTTTGTTAAATTCAACAGAAGGAACAATTATTATTGACATTTATTTTCATTTTGTTAGTCATATTTTGCATCACGTCTCACAGACCACAGAATCTTTTCGTCTGAGTTTTACATGTATTCAACAAAATTCTGGCTTTTTTTTTCAAATTTGTTGAGGTATTTAAAAGTTTTGGTGTAATAAAGAAACTCACATACATGTAAACATTACACTGTTCTTTTGGGCAATTGATTAATAATTATTTAAATCAAATGTGTACTTTACTTTTTCCTAACTTTCCCAAAAGTATTTTCTTCCAAAAAAGGTGGCAACCCTACATATAGTAGATCCTGTGATAATTACTTTATTCTATACGTTTTGTTTAACTTTTATTTTCTTACTCTGCCTTCTGCTTTCTTATAACTGCCTTACCCTCACTCGCCTAGTAGTCCTAATCAGGACTGCTATGATCGAGTCTGTAGGTTCGATTCTCAGGTCAAGCAAAGAAGTGTTATTTGAGTCTTTCCATAAACATCTCAGTAGCAGCTTGGGGTTTGGCTTTGTGCCCGATTAATGGCAATAGGCTCGCCCCCTATTAAATGGAACTTAAAAACATACACGCCGCCCGCACTGTGGGTGTACATCAGTAAACGTCTGCCTATCCCTTCGGGGATACAAGCGTGATGGCATGTTATGTTATGTTTACATATTGGCAAAGTAAATTAAAAAAATTACTGAATTTTATAACTTTATTTTCGGGTAAAAAACATTTATATTTTTTTAAACATTAGGTATGCATTTAAGAATTAGCTATCTTTCACCGTTGTAGATGCTGAGGTCCGCGTGACAATGGACATGTCGATAGGTTCGTAACTCTGGCAGTCAACGTTCATTAATTTTATATTGAATTTGCTATTGTATTTTTACACAGCGCAACTATTAACATAACCTATTGCTGTTGGTTTGAGCACTACATAATTCCTTTGTTATATTATAAAATCTTGATTTCATCACGATGTTCACCTTCCTCTGCCTTCACTGAGGAACATCCATGTGCCCTTTTGGATAGTAAATAGCAAACACACTGTGATATAACATATTTAACAACGGAGGGCCATCCCTAATCACATATGATTTTTACGAATGTGAAATATACCTTTTAATAAAATCATATCGGAAAGTACGTCGACGATCAAAGGATCTTCCAACCGGTTGTAGGACAAGTCTAACACGGATAGGTTCCTGCATATTTTCAAATGTTCCAAATCAGCTGTAACAAATAGAGTTACACAAAGTATAGGTACGTACTTTATTACAATAAATATCAAAAGCTAGTTTTACAATTATTGTTTGACCATAGTCTATCATCTCCCTCCGACTACAGAAGTAAGTAGACTGCTCTACGGAGCCATAGATGCACGGTAACTGCATCACAACGTTTTCCATCTTTCCTATGATATTGGGTTTTAAAAAAAAAACCATTTCAGCATCCCAGAATGACATCGAAAACTGCTTAAGAAATCTGTTATCGACAGTTACCGATGTTTTTGGACCGTACCGTGGTAAGCAGGTGCTGTTTAGTAATTTTGTCGACCAATTATAAATAAATAAAAAAATATGTGTGCAATTCACACTCCGTAGAAGTGATACACGTGAACAATACACCACGCTGTTTATGACGCCTTTTCCCAATGCTTCGTAGTACACAGGCGCACACACACGTACAAAGAGGATAACGAGAAACACTGTATAATGTATTCTATCTCATTCTCTCGTAGGCTAAACATACATATGTATGTGTTTGTCTCTTTTTTCATTCATCGCTTTTCAACACAACGGTACACACAATTAAACTTTAATAGACACGATGAACCATGACACTATGAAGTCATTTGAAGTATCAACCTCTCAAAAAAACATCTCTGTACGCGCATTGGTTGAAACGCGTTTATTTTGTGTAAGCATAATCCATCATCCACAAGCGCGCAATAACTAGCCCTTACTTCATATTAGGCCGTACTGATTAATAAGCTGCAAAGCGATAAGGGTAGATGAGAAACATACCGACAGAAGAGAGCATGTTGTGTGCGATGCTCAAGGTATGCAGGTCGGGGACCGAGTCCAAATTCTCAATGGCGGTGACGAAGTTGTGGTCAAGATTCAGAGTGTCCAACTTCGGGCAGCCTTCGAGATTCTCAATCTTCCTCAGCACGTTGTAGTGAAGGTAGAGACACTTCAGCTCGCTCAGGGTCTGCAGTCCTTCTATTTTCTGTATACCGTTGTTCTCCAGAAATATACATTTCAATCCTGTGTATTCATCGAGGTTTTCGATTCTTGAAAAACCCTACAATTAAAAAAAATTTGTATAATGGGTTTGAAATGATGCACTTTCCAATTTCACATACTGCGAGTATTTGCGATTTAATATTTGGTTTGTCACAAGATTAGTAATAGTATCTGATAAGCCAGAAGGGCATTGTGCAAAATTTTGTCTTGTAGGCAAATTATTAATAAATAATACAATCGGTCATCAAAATAAATTAGATACAACAGATAGTAACTAAACTATAAAAAAGGAAATAAACAAAACAACAGCAATGAAAAAACATTCGAGTTTTAAAAATATTTTTATTTGTTTCCCAGGTGTCGTACCTACTTGAATATTATAGAGTCTATATCACTTCCCCAATTAAGACGAATCGGACGACACCTCGTATGCTAAAATCCATCAAGCAGTTTAGGCTACAGAGCGGGTCAAAGAAATAGACATACATAGATATGCTAGAAAATCAAAACCATCCTTTTTCACAGTCGGGTAACATTGTAATGTATCAAAACTACTTTAAGAGGAGTTAAATTTTTTTCAGAGATATCTCTCTACTGGGGGCAGCCCGACTGGTGGAACACCTCCACCCTACAGAAGCTCGCAGCCAAATAACTTTATGTGGTTACTAACAAAGGTACGGTTAGTAAGGTTTCCAGGCTTCCTTGAGGAAGAAGGAATTTTCAAGGACGGCAACGGTGCCTCTGGTATTACAAGCGTCCATAGGCTACAAAAACCGCTTACCATCAGCCGGTCCGTACGCTTATTCGACACATTAATTACATTAAACAAATCTACTTTATAAATTACTGTGTAATATCATAGCATCATTAAAATTATAAGTCATAAACATTTAATAGGAAATCTATCTCTATATATAAAAAGATAACTAACCGACTGACATATCAATCTTAAATAAAGTTCTGTGGCTAGGACCATTTGCATGCAACCCTTTTACACTGTATGTGAGCACTAAGGATGGATTTTGACGATAGATCTATGAGTACTGGTATTTACTAATTCAATTATAATGGGACATAAATCAATTATGGCGCGAATAAAGCCTCCGGAAAAGCGCTAGTATTTAATAAAGTAATCGCTTTCACTAATTACCTTAGCGCTTCCACACTTCGTTACATGAGTTATTGTGTAAATAAATAAAACAGTCATGTTAATAAATCAAAATATATTTATTCAACAAATCATCTTCAATTATTGAATTAATTACAATATTTTAATTATGTATATTGTATATTTCACAGTCATAACAATTTTTATTGTCAACTTTGCATTTTTCGTCGTTAATATTCACACGTTAACAAAATATATATCATTTAATTCAAATCATCGGGTAGAGCGACGACTGCTTCAGGCAAAACAGGCTCAGGGAGGACCACCGGTTCAGGTAGAATTACTTCAGGCCAAACTGGTTCAGGGAGAACTATCGGTGCGGGGAGAACTACTTCTGGTAATACGGGTTCAGGAAGAACTACCGGTTCGGGTAAAACTACCTCTGGTAATACGGGTTCAGGAAGAACTACCGGTTCAGGAACGACAGGCTCGAAGATTGGTGGAGGTATGACTGGAATGTCAACAGGTGACGGGGCAGGATTTCCTTCAGCATTCACATTGACAATAATCTGGACTAAAGGCTTGGATAGAGGTTTGGCTGTAGCCACCGCAACCAAAACTAAAAGTGCGAAGATGGTTTTCATTGTTTTAACTGGAAAAAAAAAAACTATAATCAAATTTTAAACAAGGTAACAAAATGCTGTTTCTAATAGTTCTAACACGATAATAACACTGCATTGATATAGAAAGAACATTCCTAAATCCGGTGATATGGAATTTTTTGCATAGAAATCGTCTTTCGGGCCAGCTAATATCACGCTCGAAATAAATAAAAAAGTTAAAAAAACTGCAACCCAACTGCGAACTACGAAAATGAAATATAAGTAAATAGTATAACATTGTTTTCCTGTCGCTTGGTATATTTTATCATCATCTTCTAACCCCTTATCCTACTTAAGTAGGGTCGGCACAACATGTTTTCTTTAACCACTCTACTCAGTATTCACTCCTTTTATACGCATATCATTCTTCACACAATCCATCCATACCTTCTTCGGTCTTTCTCTATTCCTGTATACCATCCACCTTCATACTTAATATTCTTTTAGTTATATAACTTTCATCCCTCCTCATGACATGCCAATACTACGCTAGCCTATAACCCCTCAACTTCTCTGTGACTGGTGCTATTTTAAGACTTCCTCTAATCAAATCATTCCTAATCTTATCCATTCTAGTTACGTCACACATCCATCTTAATATATTTTATAAGTTTGGCATATCTCATGTATAATTAAAATTGCACTATATATTTTATGAAACTCGGAATTTCCTCATCTTCTATTTTACCCAGTTTTTTTGCATGTACCTATAACCCGTCATATTGATTTTTTCCTATAAAATGTATGTGTAGTTTAGGCGCTACGAGTAAACATACAATGCGTAACACACAAACATACATACATAGCCTGTTTAAAAACATAACCCTTCTTGTTGACTTTGCCGTAAAAGACAAAACTAATTAATTTTATATTTATTTCAAAACGGCACTTACCTTTGCGAACGTAAAATAGAATCACGAACTAAATGAAAAGACGAAGAAATTACTTTATATACTAAAACTAATCCATCGGTCGTATTAATGTTTTTTATCAAATTGGACTGTAATATATACAGCAGTCGAATTCGTATTATCAAAAATCCTCGCAATAAAGTTATATTGCACATAATTTCCTGTAAGATTTTACGCGTAACAGCGTCAGGCGCTAAACTCGTGTTCTTGTAAAATCCAAGTCAGCCCATTATTTTACAGTAGCTTCTGACCGCGATTTCGACTACGTTGTCTTCAGAATTGGGTCCAGAGAGAAATGATAAATATGCCATTTAGATACCGGGATAAAAAGTATATTGTGTATTAATCCAGTTTATAAGCTATCTCTCTGCCAAAATCCATCCAAATTCGTTCACCCGTTTTTGCGTTGATCCCAATCTGCATGTGACAATTTATTTTACACAGCTAAGTTGGTAAACAAGATTAATGCCCGTTTGATGGTAAGCAATTGCAGAAGCCAATGGATGCTTGTAAAGTCGTTGTCACCAGCGCGTTGCCGATTTGAATCCTCCTACTCAATGAGCTCTGGAAACCCTGTTCACCGTGGGAACACAACACAAGGTTATTTGTTTGCGATCTTCTGTAGGGTGAAGGTTCCAAAAATTTCATAATTCCATATTCATAATCACTGCATGGTCTCTCGATTTTGTTTTTCTTTCCTATTATTAACTAAAACATAGTGGTCCTTTCAATGAATTATTTTCATGTTACAATGTTAATTAAATTAATTTTCTGTTATTTATATTAGTATTCATTTAAATTATTATTAATTATTAGTAGTAGTTTTTAGTTTGTAATAACTTACTTGTACTTAACTTACTTTACTTAATTTTTTAAATTACATTTGCGTTATTTTATTTGATTATTGTAGTGGGCGCCTATAATAGGTTCGCTTATCTGTATTAGACTTAGAATGAATTGTAAAAATGGCTCAAGTAAAATATGCGCGCTGTTGGCGCTTCTTCAATAAATAAATAAATTAATCTGTGCCCTAATACACGATACAAAACAATTTCAGTAAATGGAACAGTGTCGTAGCTAGAATTGATGGCCTGCACTAATTGCTGTCCGTTTGTAGGTGACACACCGTGAAAATAAAAACTTATACATAATAAAAGAAATGAATAATCTATAGAAAACACTGCATATTTTTTCAAGGTATCATCATTATTTCATCATTCTGTTCAAAAGCGCAAAGCAAAGCTCAAAAGAAGTCTCTCCAAAAGCGCGATTTGCAAATTTCGGGATACCATTCACGCTAGCTACAGTACCGCGATGAATTATTGTAGCCGCTTTACTTTAAAAAAAAAACAATTATAACACTCTGTATCAAAATAATAGTTTCAGTATTTATCGCATGTCATTTTATGTTTATTTATATATAACGCGTACTAAAATAATTATCTACGTCTATAAAAATAATATGATATAAACTTTTTTTTATATTATAGGTCAATAAATATTCTAATACTGGGTAAAAACCCTATTTCCTAGGTGTCTAGGACCATGTCAAGCGGGTTTTACTGTTAAAAGGTTAATAATGCCGGCCGCCTTAAATGGGTCTTCAGGTGGTGGGCTTGGGCATGTCAGACACCGCGTATTGCAGGCCCGAGATGTAGGAGGCGCACTGGTATTCGTGCGCCCACCCGAGGCTTGTTGGAGGCTCACTGCCTCCGATCGCGATGAGGTCCCGAGGTAGGGTCACCGGGTTCAGTGGACGTAATGCGCAAGCAGTTCCTGCTCTCCGGCCAACAGGTGAGAAATGACACCGTGGGGTTTTAGTCGATAAGAGTCCGACATACCCCTCCCTTGAGCGGCCTGGCTCGGGAGATGGGTCCATTGCAGGATTTCCCCACGTTAAAGAAAAAGGGTTGGTCACTAAGTGAATAATAGTGATGTCTGGAAGTGACTCCCCTCTGTGCATCCAATAAATTATCATTATTGTTATGATAACACTTTTGTATAGTTGGAAAAAAGATAAACTCAATCGAGTTTCTTACCGGTTCTTCTCGATGACTGGGATTTTTTTCCGAACCGGCAGTACTTAAGGCCCAAATTGGATAAAGATTATTTTGATTTGATTTGTTTGTAAACACCCAATTAGGTAGCCGGGTATACATTGCCTTGTTCTTTTTTTAGGACTGACAATACTGTTCGCCATGACGTACCTGGAGCCTCAGACGGCTTCTACAGCTTCACCGTGGCTTAGAAGTAAAACGCGACGCGCTGCAACGATATACTGTGTCGAGAAGATACCTACAGCACATCACATGCTTGCAAGCTGTATCTTACCGCTTTACAAATATTAAAATCAAGAAACAAGACGATACATTTGAATATCGACTATCATTAAAAACAAGCCATCGTTATGTACCTACTAAATAAAAATAAACACGTGAACCGATTTGGACGATTCTTTGTTTGTTGGGTAGGTGATACCTCAAAGGAGGTCCCATTTTAATTTTATTAGCATTCGATTCATTTAAAAAAAAAGCAATAATAGAATAATACATTATAGTAAATGCTTCGTGTTGATGGACTACGGGTGTATTATAACAATTAACAACTCAATAGTAATTGTTCTTGTGAATACGCGTGTTGGATCGATGGTTGGTGGTCGGGCGTCGATTGTTTTGCGTTTAATCTTACAAAGCTCGAACTTTCTTTTCCCTTTTTCACAAATTATAAGTAATTCACAATAAAGTCACGTTGTTAAAGAAGCGAGAACCCTTAAAAAAAATTGTAAGGAAATTTTCAAGTTACCTTCTTATTATTATTTCGAATTCATTTTCATTTCTGCACATTAACTAAACTATATCACGCAATTAAGTACACTAAAGTTATTGAAAAAAAAGTTTTATAATAATAATACTGTTAAGCTCAATAGATTGTTTTTTGATGCGAAATATTTATTAGTGCGTCTTGGCAGTAAAAACGGACCATATTCCGTGAAGGCAAACGGCATGACGCCCACCCGTGCGGTCACGACCCCTCCTCTACGGGCCGCCTCTCGACTCACTTGCATGTTGCGTGCGCATACTCTAGTATACACTCTGTTGGTTCTCTGTATCAACTGTTTACTATTTTGATTTTGATTTATTAGAAAGTTGAATATTCCCCAATATGTTTCACATCTGCCGGGCGCCTGCGTTCCGTGACGGCCAATTCGTTTTTTTTTTTTAACGCGTTAATCTCTGGAACTACTGGTTAGATTTGAATAACTCTTTTTTTATTCTATAACCTATATACCACAAAAGGTTATAGCATAACTAAAATCACGCTACGGACCTTAGGAACGGAGCAGTGCCCAAAAACGTCAACCAATCTGACAATCTGTAGGCAAGTACTTATCATTTACTTTTGTATGAACCAAGCATGTACTATCCAAATTTAACGCGGGTGAATCCGTCGGGCTAAGCTAGTCCATACTATAATAGGTACTGTTGTAAATGTGAAAGTAGGTCTGTTTTTATGTTCTGTGTTCACACGTAAACTAAAATGAATTTTGGCATAGAGATTTGGACCTTGGAGAACGACATAGGCTACCTTTTGTCGCGAAAATAAAACTTGAAGGGATGAAAGTTTGTATGTATGAAGAAACCTTCAAAGATATTGGACCTTGGACAAGCATATAATTACAATACCATACACATAGTGATAAACCCATCACTGGTTTTCTTTTGGTATATCGAAGTGTTTCGTGTAAATACACACACTGGCCCGTGTCGCCCGTTCTGAACTTGGCTGACACAATGCTATATGTCTAGATATTTAATTATTCAATTCTTACCTTAAAATGCAAGTAAAGGATATCATTCAAATGTGGTGTACAGTACAGCTTGTGCTGCTTGCAATGATTCTTTATAAACTCTTTAGTCATTCGTGGCGTCCTGTTCATTTCCTCCATCTCCTTTTCCAGTTTCATTTTAAACTCCTTCTGTTTCTGCCTTTCCTTTTCTTCTTTCTCCCGAATTTGCCTTTCCTCCTCGTGTTTCTTTACTTCTACTTCTGTATAAATTAAAATTACAATTTTTTTAATAAGTCCTAAATAACTAAGGAAACAGCTACATTCGAATTTTCTATGAGGAATAGTGAACAATCTTTACCTCCAACCAATAAGGTTAAGTTTCTTCAATACAACAAGAATATGCGACTAATCTTTGCAGAAGTAAAACCAATGATACATCGTGAAAAAAATCGATATAAGAAAGATAAAGAAAGATCACTAAATATTCTTGGTTTGAAACGAAGAAGAAAAGCTGAGAATTGCACCTTTAGCAGAAAGATAATATCAAGAAGAAATAAGTATATATTATAAAAGTACAAGTTATTAAATATATCGAATAATAATTATTTGAAATCAATGTTCATACCATTTCCTTTAACGGCAGGTGGTATTGCTGATACTTGTTTCAATTCTTTGTTTTTTAGTTGATTCAATCCCTCGTGATCGCCTTGAGCTCTCTCATCAATCTCGGATATCGGTAGCTCATGAATTTTAGATTTCTCCTTTATCTTCTTTCTGCTTTCTTCTCCTCTTAACAAATTGTTAGCCAATCTCAGCACTTCTTTATTATCTTTCATTTTATCTTTGATATCGAAAAGGAGATTATCGATTCTTTTATTCCTTTCTTGCTGTTGTTCATTAAAGTCTCTTAACTTTTTATCCATGTTATCTTTATTGGACAGATCTATATCCCAGAGTACTTTGCGAACTTTTTTATCGTCTTGTTCAGTTTGAGTTTTATAAAAAACAGATGTCCCAGATTGATTTTCATTTTCAGCTGGCTGTTTTTCATTTTTATTGTCTACAATGGGATGAAGGATTTGGTGAGACTTCTCCAGGATTTCATCGACTTCTTTCATAAATGTCTTGCACTCTTCATTTCTTTTCTCATACCTAACTTTACTTTTGTTAATTCTGTCTTCATGGCATTTTAATTCGGCGTTTAGCTTTCCTATAGCACTGTGTATGTCATCAATTTGAGAATCAGTTACAGTATTTTCTTTAGATTCTTTCATTATTTCAGATACATCTGAAACAATAGCGTCATCTTTCTTTTCGTTTGTTTCTGTAAGTAAGCCTAATTTAAGCATATCATTTTCATCCTTAATTTTTTTGTAAGCAATATTAGATTTTCTAGAATTTTCTAATGCTTCGTTAACGTCATTGAGCAACTCATTCATGCTATTTAGTTTGTTGGTAATATCCTCCCGAATGAGAGTACTAAGATTTTCAGCACCTTCAACTATGTTCTTGGCTAGGCTCTTCATCTCTTTGAACTCCATTTCTTGATTGTCGTGGTTTTCACTATTACTGACATCAAATATGTCTTCCAAATTATTTTGCAGAGTCTGTTCCTTATTATCATCAAACTTTTGAACATTTTCATGTCTTTGGTTACTTATTTCAACAACATTAGTGACTTTGCTTTTTATGTTATTTTCTTGATTTAAAGGAGCATTACTATTGTCTTTAGAAATAGGTGCGTTATTTAATACAGAATTAATTTCACGTAATGTTTTTTCAGTATCCTTAAGTTTAGCTTCAAAGGTCTTAGGAAATACTTTTTCAACATCAATATTTTCTTCTTCTGTGTTATTGTTTTCTACTGTGGGCTTATTTATAGTTTGCCCACTTAGGTTGAGTTGTATAGGGTTATCTTTTATTGCAATATTCATGGCCTGGTTAATGGAATAATGTTCTTTGATCTCAGCAAAAGCCGTCCGTCTAAATTTACCTTTTATTAATTGGCTAGAAGAAGCTTTTAATACCGGATCCTTTTTTAATTGTATAATTTTTTCACAATCTTGTTTATTAGAACATTCAGGTTCATCATATTTATCGGCTAATTTAAGCAACATATCTTTCGTTTCTTGAAATCTTGTCTCATACGATTTATCGGTATATTGGCTTACAATATTTTCTATAGCTTCAAACTCTTTATCATCACTGTCAGATCCTTCATCCTCCGATTTTTCTAAACTGCTCTGTTTTTCCTTACATAAAGCTTGATAATTGTTTAGAGAGTTCTTCAAAGCGGTCATATTGTTGTAGTTCATTTTATTAATCTCATAACTGCTTGTTGCAGAATCTAACTCGTTCCTCATCTCACTATACCCAATTAAATTAATTTTATCTAAGGGTACAACGAACTCTTTCCGCGCTTCATTGTTAACCACTATTTGGATTTGTCGAGCTTTTTCTGCAATTATAGGGCTATCCTTTAAAATATCTCTTATTTCTTTGTTTGAGAATGGTTTGTTCTGTTCTTTAAACTTAGTAAATGGCTGACCAGTCATTACTTCATATTCGGATTTTATTTCGCCTGGACACGAAGCGGCTATGTAAGGTCGATTTTCTGGTAAAGGCCGGAGTTCATTTTCAATAATTTGATCAGTAACTTCCTGGGAGAATTTAGCATCTTTCAAGAATAATTTCAGCTCTTCTCGTTTTTTCTCTTTATAAGCTTCGTCATTTACAACGTTTTTGTTTTCCATGTCTATAGTTTATCGTACAAGTACATACAATTTGTTAGTTATGAAGGAAGGTAACGAAACAACGGTTTTCATGGTAACGCAACGTTATTTTGTTTGATCGTAATTTGTATTTGGAATTTGTATAGTTTGAAAAATCACTTGCCAAATTGAATATAATAATATAAAAGTAGTCGAGTTATAAAAATACTACTGTTGTTTTATTTTCCGTAAATAAACTAGAAATAAAATATGACAAAGAGAAAAATAAAAGACGAAATGATTATGTAAATTATAAGTTTCATTTCTTGTATAATATTTATTTAGAAAAGTTTATTCAAGAATAGTTCAAAGAATCTGTACAGAATCTGAAAATCTGTTAAGATCAAATTTGATTTTTATTTAAAGCAATAGTTTCGCTAAAATAAGCAATATCGTACGTTTTTTCGAGCAATGCGAATATCTATATCTATACTTGTCTTCTATACTAATAAAATAAAGCGGAAGAGATTTTTGTTTGTTTAAACATGCTAATTTCTGAAACTACCAATCGGATTCGATAAAACCGTTTTGTATATGATAGCCAGATTCATGAGGAATAGTTTAAGCTATAACTCTCAACTAGTAGTAAATGTTAAATTTTATTATGTCGGAAGTGGAAGCCCTCCCGTACTGGTTAATCCGCGTGTGCTGCCGTAATTGTTAATGGCACGTACCTAAATACAATGTTGTACAAAAGTATTGGTCCTTAATATGTCCCAAATCTCTTATACTTAAGCCACAATAAGTTATATTGCGAATTTTTTTATTGAAGTTTAAAAAGTTAATTATAAACATTATTTTTAGACATAGCATATGCAGGATTTAGCGGAGGTGAGGAACAGAGAAGTTCCTTATCCGCCATAGAAAAGGGAGGATCCTCCGGCCAGACGGGTACTATGTCTGGCGGGCAGCTGCCCCGACGGTTGACTACACTGTTAGCCTTAGGGGCCCTAAAGCCGCTGCGGCTTTTACAGCTTCACCGGACTTGGGGGCGAGCGCGGAGAGCACTCAGCCACGAAAGTTATACGGACGACTCGCACGAGGGCGCCAGAGTGGCCGGACCTCGGCTCGGGCGGTCGTCGCGTACGCAAATAAGTCGCGAACTAACTGAATCCCTACACCTACGATTCGAGCTAACTCAATTATACACATAGGCACGTTCCCTTCCTCCTGGGAGGAAGGAAGGAACCATGCGTATGTGTATTCAGTAATCAGAAATGTTTCCTACACTAACTAGCGCTAACTAACTAGCGTAAAAAAAGAAAAAAAAAAGGTCCCTCACAGAACCTATGTACCTGTGTGGTGTGCACGTGTGTTTGTTCATACGTGTGTAATGTTGTATGTGGGTAACTAAGTGCTGCACGTATAGTGTCACTTGTATCGCGCGGGCGGATGCCTGACCCAAGGGTTTCATACCGAGGAACGGACCTAGGCTTGGGTCACCCGCTAAAGAGGGTGAACGTATGGAGTGTGTGCGGGAGCGAATTTGACCACCCGTCCTCTGCGGAGAGAACGGTGGTTACGCGGGCGTGGGCGCTGTCACGCTCTATTTGGAGAGACGAATCGGTATATTTTATTGTACATACGAGAATAAAATTTTGCGCGGCCGGTGTTTATGCCGGGTGGTCGCGTGTTTCAGAGTCGAGACGGTGTAACGTCTCGACGAGGCGGGGGAAGGCGCATATGGTCTTGACGAGACCGTAATGCTCTAGGTGGTCATTGTAGTCCATGACCTCCTGAATGCCGTGTTCACGAAGGAGCAAGATCATGATGTCGTTGCTCGCAACGTTGGAGGGAGCGCGGGGCGCGGAATTATTCATCGCCATACGAGGCTGTGGATTAGGGCGACGGGGCCCCCATGCGTTCGGAGCCGAACGCACGGGTTGTGATTGACCGCGAGGCGCGGGAGGGTCGGCGGCGGCCGGGATCTGGCGAGGCACTGGAAGCGCAGGAAATTCCCCTGGCGCCAGCAGGGGTTGCGCTCGGAGGGCTGAGGCGGGAGGCGCCGCCCGGGGGGCCGCCTGCCTCTGGTACCGAGGCCGCGTAGTGCGCGGAGCTTTGGGGCAACCGCGATAATTCGCAGGGTGCCCCTCCCCTTCGCACAGTACGCAGCTCGGGGGGGTGGTGGAGTCACGCTCGCGCGTGCACTCCCTAGTCGGGTGGTCCTCTCGGCACTTGACGCACCGCGGACGAAGATGGCAGTTACGGGCGGCGTGCCCGTAGAGCTGGCAGTTGTGACACTGCGAAGGCATGTGGGTTTCCAATACATTTTCCAATTGAAAGATTGCCTTTCCCTCGGGGGAAAGGTCTAGGATGGCCACTACCATTTGTAGAGGCCGCTTCTCCTTGTTGTACATTCTATGTACCTCTCGGATAGGATAATCTTGCTCCGCGAGCGAGGAGCACACCTCCGCGGGGCTGACTTCCACCGGTATATGGCGGATCACCACGCGGAGGACGCGCTCCTCCGCAAGGGAGTAAGTGAAAAATTGAAGCCCTCTCTCCCGGAGGAGGGCAGTGAATTTACGGTGAGTATCCGACGAACTCACCGTAACGGAAATACCATTAAGGGTATTTCGAGCTTTGTGGTATGGCAGGTTAAGCCTGCGCAACTCATTTACCAGAGTCGTCCAGGCCGCTTTGTCCCGGACGATAATAGGAGGTGGGGGGCGCTCTTTTTTCCCGACAGCGGGTGCGGGGAGCGCGGAGGACGCGGAGGCGACGGCGCCACTGACCGTTTTCACGGTTTTTGTTGCGCGAGACGGTTGCGCAGTTGGACTAATTCGCGACGGGCGTTTGCGCGACGCGACAACGGTAAAACCGTCATTTGGGGCCGCGGTATCCATCTCCGGAGACGAATCCGGGCACGCGGGCGAGTCTAATTCGACCGGAAGGGCCGAAAAAGAATTGTTTGTTTTCACCGCGGTTTCTGTGGAACGCGCGGGACGGACGTATGGGCTATTTTTAGCCGACCTAGATTGGGACCGCGAATTGCGCGGCCCTCGCCTAACGGACGCGGGACTTGGCCCGCGCGAATGGTTAGTCGGGACTGGGGGCGTGGCTACGGCCCCGGATGACGCGACGGATGGACGCGTGACGCTACCTACGTCTCTCCACGACGAAACGCGTAGAGGCGCGGCGCCGACGGGTGCCGCGCCAGTCGGCCCGGCTGTCCCGGCAGAGGGCGCACCGCTCGCATAAGCAGCCCCCTTATTGGCTGTGGTCGCAGCGGTGCGACGCACACTCGGAGTTTTCGTCAACGAGTCGAAAAACTCGTCTTCGGCCGTAGGGTATCGCACGAACATAAAGTTCCGATATTTTTGATGTGCGAGTTCCATCGCTTGTATTCTGTCCTGTTGATCGCGAATGCAAGCAACCAGGTCTTGCATATTTTTTGCCATCTCGGCGGCATTGGGTGGGGTTTGGGACATGTTTTTAATTGAGGCCTCCCTGCCTTAGGGGCAGGGGGGTGCGCCAAAAATTAAATACGACTATCCGAGTCGGGCAAGAGTCCTGTGGTCAAGGTGCAATGACACACAGGAAGAACCTATCGGCCCTAAGGAACCCTAGCAAGCCCGGGACTGAGGACGCAGACCGGTAATTGAACCGGGCTAGGCCCAAACAGGTTCCCGGGGATGGAGTGTGCAGGATCGGAGGGTCTGGCAGGAGACACCTGGGGCAAGACTATGCGATAACCGCAAAGGCCTAGATTCCCAGGCCCGTCCGAGTCTGGCTGTTTGCCTCTGAAGGAGACAACCAGCGGGCTGCTCGGGTCACGCCCCACTTGCCTTCGTTGGCACCGTCAGGTATCCAGCAAGTGACCACAAAACCGTGGATTTACAAAAAAAAACAAGCAAGTCGCACCGAAAAGTGCGGTTTACCGCGAGCGTTCGACACTTGCTGATGTACGATGAATATTGCGAGAATATATTTGAAATAAAATTTCAAAGATACGATCGCAATAGTATGGTCACGTGATGGTCGAGAGCACAAACGGAACGACACGTCCGTTCGCGATGACGACCAAATCGGAACCCCTCCCGACGGTTGTGGTCGGGTTCTTGTATATATACTCAACGATAGAGTTAATTTCTATAGCGCAATGTAGGATAGTAGAATGCGTCCTATGTGGCTCGATAGATGTCGCTATGTGTCACTACGTAGTTGTGTCTGTAATTATTTAACTTTGTTATTATTGTAATTTTATGCAGTTTTAATATTTATTATTGAATAACACTTCACTTTTATAATTGAAAGTTTTTTATTGAAGTAACACATACAGAGTACACAGAGCAGATTGCCACATACATACTTTTTAAAGGTTATTAATGTTTTTAGGCAAAGGCACATAATTCGTAATGCCAACAGTGTCGATGCGTTGATGCGTCAGTTTGTGGCGAATTCCAAACAAAGCGCTCTCTATAAATGTTTTTGGTAAAAATGGGTATGTCATAATGGCAGACATTGTTTATGATATTATAAATGAGTTTTTGGCGGGATCTTGAAATGACATGTTACGGTTTTTATTTTTTCTTCATTTACTTAGGTTTTGACCCTATATTATGTAATATTGGTGGCATTTTGCGTGATATAGTTTGGTTTTTGCGCATAGGTGAAGTGGATTATAAATATTAACAATAGCGTGCATTCTGGGATCACACAAAAATTCCCTAGATCGTTCTAACAAGGCGGCCACCATCTTGTTGAATGTCGCTTTGTATATTCTACGAAAGCTTGAGAACATTGACGCTGGAAAATTTTACTAAGACTTTAAAACATTGACACGGAAAACCTCACATTGTTTATTGGAAAATGTTATGAAGGCTTAAAAACATTGGAACTGGCAAGTGCTTTGCGGCGCCAAAACAAGAAGAAGATATTATAAAATAAAATTTTGTTTGAGAACAGTTAAATTGTGTTCATTGTGTAAGAAAGAACCTACAGCCTACTAGTCCTTACGAACAATAATTACTTCAGAAATTATATGACGTTAAATTTTGTGAAGATAATGAAAAATTCAATAATTTGTACTTGCGGAAGCTACATGGGTGCGTTCAGTGCGTTGTTTGTCGGATAAAATTAACACGGGTGATACCGCGGGCACAACTAGTTTATCTATAATTATGTGGGTATCTATTTAACCCCTTAAGTATCAATTCGGCCAAACAGTCGAATGTTCTTAATTTCTTGACGAAGAATATAACCTCATTCTTCTATCCGGCCAGTATTTTGTACAGGCGACCAGCCGCGGAGTTCGAACAGGCGCAACTAACGCGAGCGCATCGAAGAGGTCGCTAGTGTGTAGTTCCCCACTCACGGCAACATCTCGCATAGACCGCGTTATTTGACAATTTGTTGGACCAACTTAGCTACTTAGAATAGTGAAAAAGTGATATTATATTATATATCTTGACAGAAATGGTAAGTTTTTCTTTGTAAATCCTATCAATATATGTTTATGTGTTTATTCCTTTGAAATCGAAACTAGTTTTCCCTTATATTACTTGAATCTGTTTTTGACAATGATATTTGTTTTTGATAATAAAAAGTGAAAGGTAAATAGAAAATGTAAATTTCTGATAAAAATGTTGAGAAACTATGATGTACAGAAGTATCTTGTGTCATTTTTACATCAATCAGAATTCTATATATACAAACAAAAGATTTGTTTACATCATAAATAACCTAGTTTTGTTTTTGTTAGTAGAATGACGTAATACGTTGCGAAGAAAGTTTGATGTACTTCGATGAGGTACTGTCGATAAAATTATCGATGTTTTAGATTGTACTCGTACAGGTTGGACATATTGTAATAATGAAGTTTAGAGTATTTATAAATATTCTTTTATTCATGTATATACATTTTTTTTTTTATATAGGATTCCGAGATTGTGTTCAGCACAGATCCTAGCAGCTCGACCGATCCTATAGCATATGACGTGCTACCTGAAACCTTGATATACCGCTCGTCGAGTACGATGAAGCAGGTGTATTACATAATTTGTAAGTATAATATATATATCCGTTCAAGGCGTGTATAGTCATGTAGTATAGTGTGTAGTATCATGGTGTATAGGGTATAGTATTACAAGTCGACTTACATCAAAACTGACAACTGGGTTTTATAATTTATATGATGAATAACTGAGTAAGCCGATAGACTTACTTATTATTGATACACCGCACTTGAAAATTTTATAATGGTCGCCCTGAAACTATGTATTTTCGAATTTTCATCTTATTTACTTGAGTGAGAACCAGTCTTCCACTAGGCTTAGCGTATTACCATCTTAGGGCAGATCGTAACATAACACCAGGTGAGATTGTGGCCATAAGGCTAAACCTATAACGATAAAGAAATATCATTATTTTATTGTAGAACTCAAATGTCAGATCTCCCCACGCCGCCTCCACACAATCCGGCCGGAACGCTAATAATTATTTAGTTTATGTTGCACATTTACAATTATAGATTTGTCTTCAATACATGTTAATAAACTACAATTATTGTTATTTTTTAGAGTTTGAAGAAACCCTTACTAGAGGCGGCGGAGAGTCACAAGTGCTAGACGAGGCGCCCTAGCTTAAACCGCTCTAGTTCAAAGTTGCCCTAAGGGCGCGTTATCATGCATCGAAATATACCCTGGGATTGTAACAACTCCATTATATACATTGATCACCATTCCTACAAAAGTGGGTTCGATGTCGATGTATCGACTTGAGCAGACACTAATTTTTGTATACCTGAAATATTCTACAACATAAAAAAAGGTCGGGTTCAGTCAAGAGGTCACGAACTGTACTCGAAGCATAGAACTATTCAAAGGAGCCCTTTGTATTTTAGTCGTCTAAGTATTAATATTATTATGGACTCGATATTGAATAATATTCTCTTTATAACTGTTTATGCATATATATACTCCTTCTTTTCTAATAGATAATTTATTTTACTTTGAACACTTACTTTAATAAATACGTAGTATACTTAAATTGTAATCCCTAAATGAAACTTGCGTATAAATATATGTAGTTGTGAGTCTTTATAAATATATAGGAACTTTTATAGCAGACAACAATGATAATCAATAATAGGTGGCATATTATGCTATATTTTTAACAACTTTTATTTTTGCTGCCATGTAAGATAATAAGTAGCTTTAGTTATAGGTAAGCCGTTGATGTGCTAGAATAATCTATAATAATAAATTAGTTGTTCTCTATCAGTAGGTAATTGTAATATTTTTTTTTAATTTCCAGATAGATATACTATATAACACTAGAAAGTCTGGAAAAATTGCTAACTGAAAAAGGCAATCCAGGGTCATTTAACCCATGACTGTTGTTTACATTCTAATTATGTATATAAGCGTAATACAATTGTAAAAATAATAGGTTGTTTTAAATGGAATAAAGGGAAATGATATAATCAGTATAAATTAATTAAAAAATAAATTCATCACTAGTCAAAAAGAAAGTCCTAACTGTAAACAAATAAACACTCTGATTGATTCCAACTTCCATATAACACACACACACACACACACATATTTTATTAGATTTATTTTTACAAAGGGTTTGATAGCAATTACGTACGTCTCTTTCTCGATTCAGTTTCTAACGTATCAATAAAGTTCTAAATACTATGTTTTATGTTATTTATTTTTTGGTAGAAGTCCCGTTTATTTAGTGCAGATATGTTCATGAATTTTTCTCTAATTAGACTTCATTCATAGGACAGTAATCTTGGCTGTTCAGTCAAAACACTATGACTTTCTCTGTGATATGCCACTACAGAACTATTTTCAAATATACCACATTCCATCTGGTGATATATTATTATTGAGGTGTATTTTGAGAAAGTGTTATTCGAATCCTAAATACTCGTCTCAATACGATCTCTAAATCTACGAATAAGGCGTCTCTGTTTATATCCAAAATACAGTCTATAGATATTTTTTTTATAATAACAGTACTGTTTTTTAATAAAAATACATAATAATAAAAGTTTGTATTTTATTCACTCCTCTAGCTATACAATATTATACATATATACTTCAAACAATATTATTTAATACAATTTTATATTTTAAACTAACTGTGCCCATGGTTTCGCTCACGTGGACTACAGAATGCTCGCGCGAATCTTGCTCCCCCGCTCCCGACTATTTTGAAGACAAAAATGCTTATTTTGGGTGTTCCCTAGAAGATAGATGTTCTCTAAGTTTTTTGTAGGTCTTTTTAGTGCCTATAATTATGTGGTACATTAATTTGCTATATCTCTTATAGTTTACTCAGCATAAGCCATTTGAGCACCAGAATTGATTCATCATAACCAGTTTTTTTAATTGTGCGGAACCCTAATTCTTTTTGTAAAATAAAGGTAGCCTAAGTTACTTCCTATAAATTCAGCTAACTACCAGTGAAAGTCCCATCGAAATCGGTCCAACCGTTTCGGATATATGAAAATATTCTCATGAATCAATATAATCCACTTCAATGTACAAAGAATTTAATTTTTTCTTCATCACGAGCCCCTACCTAATAGAGACAATTTTATGATTACAAAAAAACATAGATTACTCGTAAATAAAAGAAATTTATTTATTGTATGTAATAAATTAATTTTATCGTATTTATAATTTGTCGACATTTTAAGGTTTTCTTTTTTTTTTGTAAACCCTTATCACTAATAAAAAATAAAATTTATAGATTCGTACTTTTGAATGTTCATCATACTTTTGCCACACGACGCCATTTTGAAATGTCAATCTCTCGCACCGGGCCAGCTAAGTTTGTCTCACTCTACATAATTATTTTTATTTTATTACGAGTTCTCAGGAAGTTTTTATGACAATATGCAATTTGGTAGTTTGATAACGTAATTTACAACATCCATAATTTTTTTAGAGTTCTCATTTTAGCGCCCTCTATTGATTTTTCTGTACGAACTGGAAACGTAATTTGTCGTAATTGATCATTCAAAATTATTTCCATATTGTTTGTACAGAGGCCACTAAACGAAATAATTTAATTTCCGAGACTAAAGTAACCTAACAGTCACAGAACGTCATAACTGTTGTATAAAAAAGTTTTTATTTTGTATCTTAATACTAAGGTGATAAAGTTTATTCTTCCGTGGCAATAAACCTCTTTTGTGCCCTATATTTTTAGAATAAAACTTGTGATACCTGAAGTGTTAACCAAAACATGTTGTCTGTAAGTGTTGTGTTTATCTGTGTGTTTTTCAGCCGCCTAATCTGGAAGAACAAATAAATAATATAAAATTCAATAGATGTAAAAATTCTATTACTATGTGACTCTCCTAAGATTTACGTGACACTAAAACAATTCAATTACACAACAACAACGTATCGTAACAATTACGAGACGACTTTAAAAAAAGTTGAAGTTGACTGACACTTGACATTTGTCTATGCTTGACATTTTGTCAAACAACCAAATCAAAATCTTGTTTATGTAGTATTAACTCCTCTGGTTATTGGTCTATGGTATTAACTATTATTGTATTCTCTTTGCGACCAAACAAATCGAGTGCAGCTGGCAGCGCATTATAAATTTTAATTACGTCGCACTAGATTACAGAACAATTTATTCCATGCACTAGATCGATAAGAGTGAAGTTTATTAAATCTAAAAGTATGAAAAACATGCCTATTTAATTACGAAGTACTATTATTTTACTACACAATTATGACGGACGAACGTAATTTTCGTTCTTCATATTATGAAAAAGTTGGATGCCGCGGAGTGGAAGAGAAGAAATCGCTAGAAATCCTATTAAAAGAGAAACCCTGGGATAAGATGAAGCTTAAACAGTTCTGCTTAAGATTCACCGTGCCGGCTGCTTACAGAAATTTAGTCTGGAAAGTGCTTTTAGGTATATTATTTATAAGTAACTGTTCAGTAATTAATTTATAGGTACTATTTGAATTTAATTTAATTTATATATAAAGCCCTAGACAAAATTTCCTTTGTAATCAAACCACAAACTATGATATAAAATTTATTTACAATTTAGCTTTATGACATAAAAGACTATTGGGGTTGGATTTAGAATCATTGGGCACGAATTAAGATCCCTGATTATAACATACTCATTACAAGGTAATTCACCATTTTCAAGAAAATTAATAAAAACATTTGTAACCTCAAAGACTAAAAAATGTCAGTTGGAAATACAAAAACTGTGAAATGAAAAGAAAATTACGTTTTGGTAATCTTATTCTGGCATCCTACTACCATTTCTTAAAACTAAAACCTCTGAAACTGAACAAAAACGCCTACATAAACTGAACTGCGTTTCTATAGTATCTCAGAGAAGCTTCACAAAATAGTAACTAAACAATAATTAACCAATTTGTAAAAATCTTGCACTTTTTTATATTTTGAAGGTTCCAATAAATTTCAAATTATACACTAAGTTTCATTTATAAATACAAAATACTATAATTTATATTCTTTAAATAAAAGGGATACTATAGTATTACTCAAGGTTTAGGCATTCAAAAGCTAATAGTAGCAAGGAGCGTGTTAGGTTTCTTGTGATGAGGAAAGAATAAGCAGAGCGAGCGTGCCCCAGTAGCAGCAGGCGAGTGCCAACTCCAAATATTATCTTTTATTATTGTTATTCTAAGTTCAACTTCCAAAATTTCACATTTGTCTTCGAAACTTTGAACCCCTCATAACTCTGGCCAAGAGCATTTCTACGGGAAAAGTGTACCTTTCCATGGAAACATTATCAAAAACACGGAGAATTACCTTTCCTCTATCCTCCATCCTTTCTCTCTACGTATGTACATACAGTTGTGATTATAGCAATTGTTATAATTTCTTTACTCATCATAAAGATCATTAAAAAATTAAAGTTTTTCCACATTGTCTGACTATCTATCATCCTCAAGCTTGGATATTTTGGCAAGCATCTAAGACCCTATGTCAAACCAGGATAATAAATTGGTTAAAATAATTTTCAAAGTATATAAACAAAAAGACTATTCATAATATTATGGACAATAGAGGTAAGGAGAACTATCTTTTATGGGGGGGGGGGGGTCCAGCTGTAAGCGGCGATTCAGCAAGCAAGAGGGAATGATACTCTTCCATGTTTTTATAGGTTTTGCAGTCATAAAACTTAAAAAAAATATGGGATAAGTTTGTGGAGTGAAAAGTAAACAAATTATATATAGTTCATTGTATATTATAATGATTTAAAGTATATTTGACTGTACTTACAGATATACTACCAGTATATCCTGATTCACATCAGTTTGTTATGGAGCAACGCACGGAACAGTATCAAGATTTACTTTATGCAGTCGAAATGTTGGATCTGGTGGACATGAATGCATCGCGGAGTAAGATACTCTTGCAAATGTGGCTGCTTGAGAATGAGGCTCGAAAGCCACCTAAACTCCCTGAGACTAATTGTTGTGTAAGTTTTAAAAAGTCATACTCAATCATATCATGTTCATTGCTCACAAGATGTGACCTTGAATACTAGAATATGCTTTTGATAATATTAACAATTATAAAAGTATAACATGATACAGAGTATTTTCTAACTCTTGCAGTTAGCATGGCTGTCTATCTATCACCTTTAAATGCATACATATTTATTATTACATCAATAAGTTTATAAAGATACTGTGATAGCTTTTTTTAGTTTTTGACCAAGTATCTACGGGGTAAAACAAAAAAATAATAACCATGATCTATCTAGTAGATTTGCGTGATGCGCGCACAACGGCAAACCCCTATCATTTTATTTATATAGAAAATAAAAATTATGCATATAAAAATAAATTAAAAATATTCTACTTTTAAAAAGTTTTTTATTGAAAAAACTTATTGATGTTGACATACATCACTATGCATTTAAGGCGACACCTCCACGACCGATTGTATCGCTACATGTCTGTCCTGCGATTACGATTATTCTGTCGCCTGCGTAACGACAAGTTGTTTTGTTGAAAGTATCTCAGTTCAGTGAAATTCAAGAGCATAATCAAAAGTGTCAAAAGTATTTATTTATTATGAATGTCATATTGTGGGTGCTTATAATAATAAACACTTATTTCAGACTACAAAGAATCCATACAAAAACAAAAAATAATAATCTATATATAATTAATAAAATTGACCTGTCTGTTTGTAATGTCAAAATATCAGCTTTTTTCTAAATGCATATGACAGTATAAATGACAACTATAATAAACAACCCATTTTAAAATAAATCTGTCTGTTTGTTCCGGGTAATCTCCAAAACGGTTGGACCTATTTTGAAGGGACTTTCACTGGTAGATAGCTGATGTTATAAGGAGTAACTTAGGCTACTTTTTTAAAAAGAATAAGGGTTCTGCGCAATAAAAAATATACTGGTCAAGGGAAATCAATTCGGGCGCTTAAATGGCTTACGCTAAGTAATTCATTAGAGATATATCAAATTAATGTACTAAATAATTTTAGACATTAAAAAAACCTACAAAAAGAGGGCAACGAGAGTATATGTCTATCTTCTAAAGAACACCCACAATAAGCATTTTTAGTCTTTAAAGTAACCGGGAGCGAGGGAGCAAGATTCGGACGCGAGCACGATCGATGGCATTCCGCAGTTCACGTGAGCGAAGCCGCGGGCACAGCTAGTAGTAAAGACTTTAAAAAATGCTATCTTATAGTAATACCTGAAATAAATAATGATAATCAATAATACTAATAACTAACTGGAGCCATTATAGAAGTACGCTAATGAATATGCAGTTGTTGTTACAATTAAAATTTTAAAAATGTTTTTAACAATCAACACGCTTCATTTGACAGGCAGGCAAAGCAGGAATGGTTGGCGGTGACACACCTTGGGTGGGGATTAGTTGGGCAAGAGCGCGTTACGTTTTGCGGCGAGTGCGCTACGAGTAATGCAATGCTGCAATGTGCCTGAGCTAATGGTGAAGGAAAACATCGTGATGGAACCATAGCATGGTGATAGTGCTTTTTCTATTGCCCGCCTGCCTATCTACCGCCTTGAATTAGGAGATCTCGACAAAGCACCAATAAGGGGTGTGTAGGCAGCTGCACTTGAGAGCCAGACTTATACGAGGCTTAGTGTGCTACCATCTTGGGTCACTTTTTCACTTAAAAGATCAGGTTAGATTGTGGCCATAATGCTAAAATCTCTAAAGATTACAAAAAAAGAGTAGGTTGCGTCTCGCACCGGGCGCGCAGAGAATCGTTGGCGATTTCCTCGCCAGTGTCACTCGTCACATCGCCGCAATAGTGTCGCCGTGTGGAAACACGATCATAGAGGTGTTATAGAATGAAGTGGCAGAAAGTCGATCGTAGAGGTGACGTGCGCCTAAGGGTATTAAAAATCCTTCGCCGTTTGTCTATCTCAGGTTTCAGTAGTCGCAGTTTAAAGTTAGTCTCCTTTCTAAACTTACCATAACCGTCTCCCATTATTTCAACATGTAACATCAGATGTGATAAATGTTACCTTACAAAAAATTACTTAAATCATGATTTTGAAAACCTCTTGCTACATTTTTGCTATATTAAATCGAGATCCAAAAACAAAAGTTTGATATTGATAATAGTGGGAAAAATTGTGAGTTCACCACTTTTTATTGGGCTTGCAAGAGATCCAACTAACTTCTAAATAGATCCCGGTAACTTATAGTTCCTGTCTCCCTTATGCTTTTTACATCTGCCCTTCTATTTACTTTCTGTTCTAGGATCTGGAAAAAAATTCGCACAAATGCATGAATGTTGCCAACTGTGCCTTTTATTCCCAAGATACACCTTGCATTCAAAAATAAACTTTTTGTAGCCTTTTAATGAATTTTACCAATAAATTTTACGCACATGCACTCTCCCAGCACTATGGCACATTTGCAGATCTTTTCCATAAATTGGCAAACCTCTGCTTACAAACACAGTCTTACTTATAGTTTAATAGTTTGATCAAATACTATTCTGAATCATTTGATCAAGTTGTTTACCAAATTATTTGACCAAATTGCAGTCAGCAAACACATTTGTACCAATAGCAGATTCACTACTCGAGCTTTATACAGATGAGGTGGATGTGTACTGGTTTGCTAAGAGTCTCACTGATGTAGTGAAGCAGATGCAAAGGGACCTACCCAGGTTGAAGGAGGCATTTTATACAATGCTAGAAAAGGAAGACGGGGAGGTGTACAAGTATGTACAATATGAATTCAGATTTGATCAACTATTTCTTATGTAATCAATACTCTTAATGTAATAAGATAACTGCACTCTGATATTAATTATAGACCAGTCCAAAACTGTTGGCTACTTTTTGTGATAGAAACACTACTGTGTCATCTAGTGCCTTGACCCATCACAAGCATATAGGTTTCATACATGTACTTGGTATTATTTGAAATACATTATAACTCGTTCATATTATTACGTGATGCATTTTATAGCGTTACTAGCTTTCGCTAGCTAACTAACTACATTCTCGTTGTCTTAGAAATAAAGCTACTTGTACATCTATTGTAAACTGATCCTACTAATACAAAACCTTCACGGGAGCGCGTACAACAATTCACCAAAGTTTCATCGCAATTTAATGAATGGTTTAGGAACGTATAGAGTGCCTACAAAGAAACTTTACATTTATACTAACTGTGCCCGCGATTTTGTCTGCGTGGACTTCAAAATTGGGTTTTTACTGGGGTAAAAATTACACTATGTTTTTATCCGGATCATAAGTTACCTGTATGCCAAATTTCATCCAAATCCGTTGAGCCGTTTTTGTGTGATCGAGTAATATACAAACAAACACACTTCTCATTTATAATATTCGAATTAAGGATAATATATATATAGAGTATGTTGTTAGAAACAGATCAAAAAGCTTGTTTCAATATTTTTACACCACTTATTCAAAGGTCTTTAGTAGAATAAAATAATTAAGGATAATATATATAGAGTATGTTGTTAGAAACAGATCGAAAAGCTTGGTTCAATATTTTTACACCACTTATTCAGAGGTCTTTAGTAGAATAAAATAATTAAGGATAATATATATAGAGTATGTTGTTAGAAACAGATCGAAAAGCTTGGTTCGATATTTTTACACCACTTATTCAGAGGTCTTTAGTAGAATAAAATAATTAAGGATAATATATATAGAGTATGTTGTTAGAAACAGATCGAAAAGCTTGGTTCAATATTTTTACACCACTTATTCAGAGGTCTTTAGTAGAATAAAATAATTATGCCGAAGGGAAAATTATATCTTCTTGTTACATGACAGTTAATAATTTAATTTATTTTTGTTGCAGCCATCTCTCAGATATTAATGCCTTGGAAGGATTACCATTAACAAAATGGTTTAACTGCTGTTTTGCTGGCATTTTAGATGATACTTCACTAACAAAGTAAGTAAGGTTAAAAATATAGAAAACTATGAAGACAATTTTTTTGTTCAATAATAAATGTGTATGTTTTGATATATTTTAGAATATGGGATAAATTATGCAGTGGTGCTCCAAAAATACTAGCGTTTGCCGGTGTTATGTTGGTTATAGCATTACGTAGAAATGTTTTAATGTTAAAAAAATCTGAAGATGTCTTAAAATTCTTTTCCGAGGTAAGAAAATAATTTGTATTAGTGTTGCCATGCAAAAAGTTTTAGCTGTAATGTGATAATTTTGGCCTTTTTCAATAGATCCCAGAACAGTGTGAAGAAGTGGTGGCCAACAAGGCTATTGATCTTTGGCAATATTATGGTGCTCAACCTCAAAGTGACCAGTTAGCAAAGAAATGATGTATGACCTTCTAATGAGTTATGCTCATTAGAAGTTTTTAGAAAAAACAAGCCTTGAAAGGTCAAAAATAAAACCTTGAATATATTGACAGCTGTGCAACAATAATAAACATAAAATAGGTTAAGTACTTACTTATTACAGGCTATTTTTTATTGAAATATTTATCTTTCAGCGGGTTGTAAGTTTCTTAAGCATGTAAATACAGTGTGTATAAAATAAATTATTGTAAATTGTTTTTTTTTCTTTATTTAACCGGGAATCATTCATTTCTAGCAAGCCTTGGCTTCACATGGGTAGCAGAGTAATACATATAACTCTATTGGTTTACGCGGTGCAGGCCGTTAAAGCTCCCAACCGGCATGATTTTTTTCGACATCTTCAACAATCATCGTCATATTTCAGCTAATTTACAAAAAAAAAACAAATTGTACACCTAAACCTTCCTCATGAATCACTGTCCTTTGACAAAAATCCGTTGATCGTTCGGTAGGTACCTACATCGTTTTTTGCGTTTAGAAGTTTAGACCACGGTTGCCAACCTTACTATATAGTATCCTACTATATTGTTCGTCTGACTACCATATTTCTAATATAACAGGCGAAACTATGTACCCTATTTTTATTATATAAATAAACTAGCTGGTAACTTCGCCTGCGTATTATTGGGTATACACAGATAGATCTCGGAACACGACAAACGAAAAGATAATCATACATAGATTTATCATCACTGTTTGTATGGTATTGTCATTATATGCCAATATGAATCCAACACATGAACCGTCCCAAAAAATCTTACAAACTTTACATTTATTATATTTGTAGGATAACACTGGTTAAACTATGACTTTTACCGGGATAAAAATTACACTATGTGTTATTCCAGGTCATAGACTATGTTTGGGCCAAATAGTGCGTGGTTGTCAGGGTTTCCTATCCTAGTAGAAGTTGGCTATGAGCTCACTCAAATGACGCACATCCAGTTGTGTCAGTCATCAGTATGCGTGCGCGTGAGAACCCCGGCGGCGCGCGCCGCTGTTTTTGAAGCCACTACTAATCGTCGTGTAGTCGAGTTAACTGCTGCCGCCATTTTTGTTCGTGATGTTATAATAAGAAACTGTGCCTTTAGTTATTATTAAGGTTATTTGTGCCATAAAACACGGTGTAAAAGAATTATATACCAGAGAAGCGTCGGGATAAACGTTTTCGCGTGTGGGTTGCGAGTGAAAGTGATTCTCCGGCCGGCTACGTGACTACCTACTCGCTGCAGCGCTAAAAACCTCCAGGTGAGTGGGCTTTACTGCTACATTTTTGCTGGGGTAGATGAATCCGCAACCACGCATAAAACAGTGCACTCAGAACCCCAGGCGTCTGATCTGGGAATATTTTAACCATCCGGACATCGGTAGTTTTAGCCGGTGGCCGGTAAAGACTATCTGTCTGCCAAATTTCATTCAAATCCGTTCAGCCGTTTTTGCGTGATCGAGTAACAAACTTCCAAACATACACACTTTCACATTTATTATATTAGTAGGAAGTAGGATTAGGTAACATTATACTTTCTAAAACGCTTATGCCTGAAACGGAACGTATCTCGGTGTAAGTTTTATTAGGGTGCTCGACAGAAGTGATAACTTAAATTAATCAAAAAGAAAAGAAAGACCAAACGAAAGAGAGAAAAGTTAGCCGACGAGGATTCGAATGTAAGACTTCGGCCATAGCAGTCACGCTTACGACCGCTAGGCTACGAATGTGTTGTTAGGATTTACTGAAACTATGTTACTATTAATGGCACCGTAACGCGTTACGTTACGTAGCGGTGTACCCTCTCATATGAAGCTATCACTTCAAAAATTGTACAATGGATTTCATATAAAATGACCTCGGTTGTAACGACTTTCTGGTTAAAGCGACGTAACACTTAAGTCCCTTGAATTTAAAGTATATTTTTAGACAAAAATTATTTGGCTATAGCGACTTCGGATGTAACACCGATTTCGGGTATAGCGACTAGTTTTAATGAACCATTTGTAACAAGTTCCTAGAAATCAATTACAGTTATTGCGACCGAGTCTACACACAAAAACCAAGTCAACATAAAGCTTTGACCTCTTTACATCCATAGATGATCATCAGTTATAATAATAGACTTTTGTTTATAAATGTTTAGGTAGGTAAAGTTTAATCTATAGTACTGTTTCACTTTAGAACTGACTATACTATTAGCCTTACGGGCCCTGGAGCCTCTGACGGCTTTTACAGCTTCACCGGACTTGACACTCGGCACCGCGCATGAGTCACTTAAATACCTACACAAAACGATCGCAGAAAAAACGTGAATCGTCGCTAACTTTCTCGATGTTTAGTTTCAATGCCTACTCGATGACGTAATCGAGGCGATAAGCCCTATACATGTTTGTGTAAACTGCGATGTTTACACAAACATGCGCCGCGGTTGTTTACGACGCGAACATTATTTCGAAGTCCTGAGAAGGTTGTAGTTGCTTCGAGATATTTCGGGAACAGGATTTTTCTATTTTTTTAATCGGGTTGGAACAGATCGCTACAGTACGTTAGCACAAAAATCTAAACTGAAACAATGCAATATTACAGAGTTATAAAAAATATCCTAGTGTAAAATGTATAGGTACGGTATTATTAAGTAGACATTATTAAGCGATATAATATGCGCATACTTTCCTACTATCTATGTATATAGCGACTTCCGGATATAGTGGTCCCTTCATCGTCGCTATACGCGAAATCCACTATACTTTATTATATTTTGGACTCTCGTCGGAATAGGTCATGATTTTTTTAACGGTTTATTACGTTTTAATATTATGATTTTCTAGTAGTACCCTGCGGCTCCGCATACGTTTTTAACGCAACGAGTATTTTTATTTCGTGCCTTATTATATTATATATTATTGTCAATATTATTAGAGCGTATCAATTATTATTTTGGAACATCTTGCTTAGAGTCTACAAAATTTCTTTAAAATCGCTTTAGATTTTTTTACAATTTCTAAAAGTATAGCTGACAATTCTTATAATTTATCGTTTAACAATGACATTCGTATTCGTGTACAAAATTTCAAGACAAAAAAACGTCATATTCATCGTTCGTGTACCTTCAGGGAGGATGTCTATAGAAAAATTATGGAAAAAAAAAACATACACATTTATCTGCGTTATTAGATTACTTCACGGAATAAAGAGTACTACCCGTGCGTAATAAGTTGAGACCTGGGGACAGCGACGCCACAGACGCATGGTTGTACTGTGTACAAAAAAATATCGCAACAAGTTTCCACCCGCGACTTCGTCTCTGCTATTTTTTTTTTGTAGCGAGTGTTGTACTTGGAACTCCCGTTACTATACAGGTTCTTTTTACTGCCTGATCAACAGGTAAACACCGTAGACCGTCGTAGTACGGCCGGCCGCCGGACTGAGTTCAAGTTTGTGGAATGGAACCGCACATGATTATGGTTGACGCGCACGCCTATTTACTGCTTCTAATGTATTCTTTGTTCTGTGGATTATTTACAGAGTTTTGTTCATAGAGGCCACAGAACACTGTTACTAGGGATAGAGGTTGGCAGCCCTTCTGCCGCGCAAGATTAATCTTGGCAACATTCGGGTAGTAGCCATTTTGCAATAATGTCAGCCAAATCATCAGAACAAGTTTTATTCTAAGTGTTATGTTATTTCATGTTAAATTATAGTGATTTTTTGTTTAAAATATTGATTTGGTTGCCGAAAAGTCAAAATGGACCGTTTTATCAGCATGTGGAAAGTACGAGAGTTGGCCGATAAGGTGTAAGTATTTGCATTCGTTAGCTTATTTTTTATGTAAATTACAGCCATCTGGGTGCTCAAAATCTTGTTTTCTCAACATCTAACTAATTAAAAAAGCCTTTTTTCCTTATATCCCAAACCAATTTGATATAGGTATTTTCAAATATTTGTTGTAAATATTTTGGGTCATGTTTTTCATTCTATCAAATAATTCGCCGTATATAATGGTAAATTATTTTTTACCTATCAGGTTCATTAACGACCGGTTTATGAAATCAGGTTTTCAGTCGCAAAAACCTACAGTATTGTACATTTCCATATTCATGTAGATAAATGTAAAACATCACAGCTTATAACCTGAAGCATATGATAGATTAGTTCATTGGTGTGAACATCCATTTGAGAAAAATCTTGAAAATTGCGCGAAGTTTCTATTTTCCTTTTCATATAGAACATTTTTATAAAAAACAATTTATTGTTTCTGGACACCGCCTAATATTGTATGTAGCCATTATTATAAAATTACAGTCATGTGTATTTTTTACTTTTACACATGATTCACGTGTATATTATCCATTAGGCCATACTGCAAGTTATATGTAATATAATATTGTGTTATATGTAAATAAGTCATAAGAGTAATATAAAAATTATTTCTTTATTAATATGATTAATCACTGTGACAATATAGAAACAATATTCAGTAGCAAATAAAATAGTTTTTTTACTACAGCCAAAAACATTAAAACTTTTGTGTAAACTCATAGATAATATAGAAGATAGTTTATAATAATAGTGTTGTGTTCCTGCAGTGAGTAAGGTTTTCAGAGCTTGGGGCAAAGGAATCAAGGATAGCAACCCACTGGTGATACCTATGGGATTACAAGCTGGCATAGGCTATGGTAGCTGCTTACCATCAGGCGGGCCATATGCTTGTTTGCTACTTTTGTTGTATAAAAAAGAAAACAAAATTATAATATAAATCTAAATACAAAGTTGCCAATTTTCAATTGTTCGAAATACAGTCTAGTGATTATATCAAGGTGAAAGATTGTTTATGTTGGCTAGGAGATTAAAATCATGTAGGATATGCCAATTTGCATAATAAAATATAACAACTACAAAACAGAGTACTTCTTATAAAGCTCAAGAGTTTATTTTTGCCTTTTTTTATCCTACTTTTTGAAATACAACTAAGGTGGCAAACTAGCATATGCCCATATATATGGTAAGCAGCTACCATAATCTATGGACACTTGTATTACTATAGGTATCACTAGTATGTTAACAACCTTGAACTCCCCTACCACAAGGAAATTGGGAAACTACTCACTGCTGGAACACAACACAAGGTTATTTCACTGTGATCTTCTTTAGGGTGAAGGTATTCCACCAGTGTGATTGCCTCAAAGTCGAGAGAAATCTATAAATAAATTTATCTTGCCCTACCTGTTTTAAATGTTTGCTTAATCCATAGCTATTTTTTGAGGATGGAGAATGGCTGTTAATCATCACACTATAGCTCCTTAGGAGTGGAGCAATTATCATACAAAGTGTAGGTTAGAAAGTATGATAAGGGAGGACAAAAAATAGGTATGGAGGGCTCTTTGGTTATGTACAGGGAGTATCAGAGTTGGCTGTAATATGTGAACCAAAAAAAAATTTATTAAAAGCCACTAAATACTTCAATCTATTTGACCATGACACTCATTATTACTAAAATTCCATAATCATTATCATAGGTTATTTCACAGGAAAATGTTTCTTGACTCATTTAGTTTTATATACATGTTTTAACATATATTTGTACCAACTGTAAATATGTCAAAAATAATTATTCAAGTGATGTATAAAGATTTACGATTACTAATATTAATGAGTAGACAACTCTTGAGAAAATACTTTAGAATTTGCTTAAGTTTCTAACAATTTGGATGAAATTTTCTAATTAGATAATTTTTCAATACAAATTAAAATATCTATTTATTTATGTCTGTGTTTTTACACATTAATATGTATGTGAGAATTGATATATTTTTATGTCATTAGTATGAGATATAACTTAATATGATGTTAGCAATAAGAGATATAAGACATAAGTTGAGTGCAAGTGGCATTCTTTTTGAGCATAATATAAGGTTACTTACTACATCACCTTCTTGTACACCTTAATAACAACATAGTAGCTTACAATACTTGTTAACTTAATTATCATGCTAATATACATATTTAATATGTGTTATTTTGTTAAAAAATTTAGGCACAGTTAATAGTTTTTTTATCATCAATGCTTTTGCTGAGAGTTATTTGGAAAACAATATTGGAATAAAAATTTCAAGTGAATATAAAAACAATCTTGTCAGCTATCTACATTTCCTATTTTATCATAATTGTATTGTCAAATAATGATTATTTTAATTGTACATCAATAATTTTATCTTTTATTTAGGTTAATGATTCTAAAAAGCTTTAAAAGGAATTCAATTGATTTCCTAGATTCATTTAGTGCTCACGAGTTATTCATTGGTAGGTTCTATATAAAATTAGTCACTCTGTTCTCTATACTTTTATTTGTTTAAATGTAAAATGTAACTCTTTGAAAACTTGCTGAATAATTCATAATCAACTTCTATTACTATTTCTACATACACAAATTGTCTACAGCCCTATCACTAACATACTTGTGAAAGACAAACCAGTACTTAAAAATCCTTACTAAGAAACTAAATAACAACCCTTTTTTCTCTAAATTAAAATTAAAGAAACTTCTTAGAAAGATTTTTTTTTTAAATAGTTAATTCAAAGTTTCTTTGCAATTTTTATCTAGAACTAATTGGCAGCTGTTATATATCTTTCTGAAAAAAATAATGCTTGTTAATATTTCATGTGTACCTGAAAAAAAAAGAAAAGAGAAAAAATTAACTGCTAGTAAATGAAATGGCAAACAAGAAATTTTTACCAAAATAGAAATGGATTTATGATTTTGAGGAGTTCCCTGGTGTATCTTCGAAGTCGAAGGTACCAGGGAAACTAACCCACCACCACCCTTTAGGTTAACCCCTTTCTAACTAAAATATAATAATTATAAATCAGTCCATAAACTAAAAAAAACATAAAATAAAATGTACAATCTAATTGAGAGCCACCCCCTTTATACCAGATGGAAGACACAAAAAAGGGTAATGTGTTTATCAGCCTATATAATATATGTTTGTTCCTTTCTGGCTATCTAGAGACCAACTCATGGGTCGATTTTGATAATTATTACTATCAATTGTGCATCTTAATCTTGTGAGTGTCACTAAAATGTATAAAATAAAAATAAATAATTTAAAAAAAGACTACTTTTTAAATCTATGAGGTTCCCTGACCGCAATGACATTTTATTCAATCATATAAAATTTTAGTCAATGACTAAATGAGCGACCTTTCGCTTTGTGTATACATATTAACTAATACAACTTGTTTTTTACTTTCTTTTAATTTTATTTTAATTTTTTGAAGTTGGTATAAAAGTGTGACAATTACAAATAATATAGTACCTAAATTAATCTACTTCTGAAAAATCTCAAGTTGGAATACTCCAACATACGTTTTAAATACTTGAAGACTATAAATCCTGTAGAGTCCAAATCCTATTTTTTTTAAATAAATGGGAACTGTTAATTGTTCCAAAATGCAGAGAAATAAAAAAAAAACATTATATTTTATAAAGATTATATTACATTTCATTACATGGTCACACCTGTGTTATCATCTATGTAACTTTGTCACTGATGTGACAACTTATCTGATAAATTATCTCTATTGTGTTGCAGTTGTTTTGATAATTTATGGGTATTTTTTTAATAAACATTTTTGTAAACACTTATGAACCATTTAGTTCATAATAATTAACTATGCCAATACTTTTGAATAATTATGTTCCTTATTGCATTGACTCATATATGAAATACTAGCTGTGCCCTCGAGTTCGGCCATGTGGTATATTTCGTGAATGAAAATCAGCAACTAAATAAAAACCTCACTTCACCTCGATCTTACGCTACGTTATTTAACCCGTATAAGTTTGGTAATAATACCAAACAATACATCATTTTAAATGTTAACCGATAGCATAGTTTAACAATCATACCAATATTATTTAAAAGACATAAAGACTGACTGCTGTGCTCGAGGTCCTGGATTCGATTCCCAGGTCAAGCAAAGTGTTATTGGGGTTTTCTATGAAAATCTCAGTAGCAGCACAGAGTTTAGCTTTGCACCCGATTAATGGCAATAGGCTCGTCCCCTATTACATGAGACCTAAAAACATACTCGGCAAACTGTGTGTGGAATACAGGCGTAATGGTATATAAAAATGTTCAGTTTTGCAATACTTTACGAAAAGCTAAGTTTATTTAATCACTTTATTTGTGTAAACCGTTATTTTCCATAACGCTTTATACAAGGTGTCCAGAAAGGGTATCGGGTATTTGTAAGTTCAATGAAACAAAAATTATTTGTATGCAATAAAAAAGTTTATTGTTTGTTATTAGCATATGAATTGGAGAATTATTTGGAAAAGATGATGTTATCCAAATGATGACCGTTACGTTGCTGGCACTCTTCTAAACGGAAACGAAGATTGGCGATAACACGTTGACACATAGCTATCGATATTGCTGCCATTTCTGACCTGATGTTTTGCTTTAACTGGGTTAGATTCGTCGGATTGTTTTGATAAACCTTACTTTTAAGGTATCCCCATGCAAAATAGTCAAGCGGGGTAAGGTCGGGGCTTCTGGGAGGCCAGTTGATGTTACCCCTTCGCGAAATGACTTTATTAGGGAATAATTCGTTAACAACTTCCATTGAGTCATTTGAGGTATGGCAAGTGGCCCCATCTTGCTGGAACCACGTTCTTGAGTTGAAACCTGCAAACTCCTGCAACTCTGGGACCAAAAAATTTCGGAACATATCGCAATAACGGTCACTATTCACATTAATTGCTCGGCCTCGTTGATCTCCATGAAAATAAGGACCAATTATGCCTTTAGCAGACATAGCGGCCCAAACAACGACCTTTGGGCTATGCAGGGGTCGTTCATGCTTTCGTCTCGGATTCTTCACTGCCCAGTACCGACAATTCTGCTTATTAACATTACCATTCAGGTGAAAATTTGCTTCGTCACTGAACAGTATGTTGTTAAAGTTGTTAAATCGCTGCAGCATTTCGTTCGCAAAATTCAGTCGATTAGCATAGTCCGTATCCTTCAATTCTTGAACCAATTGAATTTTATAGGCTTTTAGATGTAAGTCTTTCTTTAAAATCGAATGTAAAGACGATTTTTTGATGTTCAACGCTTGGCTTCGCTTTCGGATGGATAAAGACGGATTTTGACGAACCGACGCCTCAACTTCTTCAATTGTTTCTTCATCGCGAACTGAACGAGGACGACCAAAGTTTTGAATTTTAACTGTCGCACCTGTATTCTCGAACATCCTGATCCATTTCCTAATGCTATCGTCACTTGGCGCGTGGCGTGTACGATATTCCACACGATAGAGACGTTGAGCAGTCACTATTGAATCACCATTACGATAATACGCTCGTACGCAAAATGCGCGATGCGTCCCCGAGTACTGTTCCATCGTGACTAAAATTCCACAAAATGGCGGACGCCACGGACCCCTCCCCGCACCCTTTAGACGCCCCGTTTCGAATATGGTGCGAAAACAAATACCCGATACCCTTTCTGGACACCTTGTAGTAATGTCTGCTTAATGTAATTTAATAAAAATCATAACTAGAATAGATGTTGGATTTTACTGAAAATTATTTGGTATATTTTCACTTTAATTCTAATATATTACAGAGTTACAAACATGACATACATTCTTTTAAGTAACTTATAGACCATACAAATGTCCATACATGTAAAAATGCATGTGTCAAATGTACCTTCAAACTATAAACTACAATCATACCAAATTTTATTACATTCGGGCCAGTAGTTTTTGCGTAAAACATACCGACAGACAGACAAAAATTTCAAAAACTATCGAAATGTTCCGTCCACGGTTCTAAGCCCCCAGTATTATTTTATCTCAAATATCTTCAATATACAGATTTCGACTTTTTACTCTTTTAATATAAGTATACATTTACAAATTTACTTTTAGTTTTTTATTTACCCTGAGCTGATAAAAACTTGGATGTTATCTAACTACATTAGTTGTAGGATCTTGGGTGATTCTGTTTTTAAAACATCTTTTCGTTATGAGCCTTTCTGTCTGCTGAGCCTGTGGTTCACTCGGCAAGCACTCTGACTGGCAAGACATATTACGTCCAACAGTTACCTTTCTTCTGGGTGATAGATAATATATTACACTTATTATTTCCACAATAATTATTCTTATTATGAGGAGACTTTACGGGAAAAATTCAAATGATTGTATCATTAAAGTTGACTTCTGGTAAACTGTTCACTATTGGGGAATAGGACACGATAATTGGGTCCGACTCATTCAGGACCACCATACACCACGTATAAATTAGAAGTGTCGCGTTCCGAGATCATTTAGGATATATTAAGTAATAAATTGGGATGGTAACAATGTCTGTCACGTTTCGGAATCAGCTAGTACAAGGCTGACTAATTAATTCTGATATAAATAGATAGATATTTAAAATTAATACAATTTTCATTTAAAAATAGTTTACTAATATGTAATAAAAAAAAAATTTAAAGAAATCAACCCAGTTCTATTATTGCCCAGGTCAGGGTTTGGACGACTTTGAGCTAGTAAATAACTAACAGCCGAGAGGCCTGCATGCCAACATAACAGCAACGACTGTTGGTGGATTGACAATAAATCGGTTGTCACCGTGATTTTTGAATTTAACTGTGGCTACTGTCAGATATTGAAGTCAATATGCCGCGTTACTATAAAGAAAATAATCATAAAAACATCAGGAACGCTATGAACAAAGACTGCACTGGACATTGGGATCTGGTGAAATGCAGAAGACGCTTATCCTCAGCAGTGTGTAGTTGTTGGTCGATCCATAATTATGTTGTCATGTTAACACAATCTTATTGTTTTGGTTTTCTGGTAACTAAAGGTCATCTGAAAAACGGAATTTCCTCCGATTTTTATAAACTTCTCTCGCCATACGAATACTTATATTACGTCATTCGTTTGATTTGTCCTATTTTTCACCTATATAATTATATGTTTATTTTTTTGCTGCTTCACGCATACACGAAATTCCACGTGGGCGAAGTTGCAGACACATCTATATAGTAATTATATACATTCGTCGAGAATTAATATTTTAATGGTAAATGCACTTAGGAACTAGGACTCCATAATTTCGTTAAAAAAAAAATAGTGAAGGTAACACAACATTGTTTTCACGCCGTTTCGTAGAAAATTATTACAATAGGTACTCCTACTATTTTGAGTTATACAAATCAAAAGTATAGGTAATATACACTATACTACTATAAAAAGATAAGTTTGTAATCTCCGTCTATGAGGTAATCTCCGGATCCGATTTTTTAATTCATTCACTATGTAATAATAGCAAATTACATTATCGAAGAGTGACATAGGCTATATTAAATTGGCAAAGAACACGAACAAAGATAGAACAATCATAGAGTTTATTAAAATATCTATAAACAAAATGGTGTCTCAAATCCAAGATTTGAATTCCAAACGAATTAATAATTATGCTGAGAAGAAATAAAAAAATTCAATAAATATAATTAATTGCAAATCGACGACGTCGACCCGCATAACACACTAAAGGCCGAATCACGACCAATTTAAAAATCAGTTTTACATGTTCTTAACCTTGATGTAACCTTTCTCTCAACATTTGTTGCATAATCGCATCGCTCCAATATACGTAACGTCTGCATTGGGTAAGCAGCATAGCATTGTTGAAACTAGTTTGCGGTAACTCATGGTAAGCGAATACCGTAGTCTATGGACTCTTGTACCTACCATAGGTATCACTAGAGCATTGCCTGACCTTGAACTTCCTTCTCCCAAGGAGCTCTGGAAACCCTACTCACCGCAGTACACAATCACAAGGTTATTAAGTCGCGATATTCTGTAGGGTGGAGGTATCCACCAGCCGGGCTGCTCCAAGTAGAGAGAAATCTTAAAAGAGACATCCTTGTGCGCTACCTCTTTTAAGACACATGATTCTGGTTATATGATGGTAGGTGGTTTTGAAGTGAAAAACTTTGCATCGTTGTGATTTGAAAGTTTATGAAACGAAAACGCGACACTCAACAGAGAATTAAATAGAATACATTATACATTGTTTCCTATTATCTCGGTCTCGTCTTTAAACATGTGTATGCCCTTGCGTATTACGACACATCTTTGGAAAAGGCGTCATAACCAACGTGCTATATTGATCACGTACATAAATCGTTTATGTGCACACGATTTTTTAACCGACTTCAACAAAAGACGGGTGGTTACTCAATTCGAATGTATAAATTTTTTTAATGGATGTTCAGCCATTACTTCTTTGTTTGGGAACCGATTTGGATGATTCTTTTTTTGTTGGATTGGAGATACCTCAAGAGAACACCACCATTTAATTTCATTCGTATTGAACTTTGAACTTCGCAGATACTCAAGGAAACTGTTCATAATCATTGAAGTTTATTTTCTTTTTTGTTAAAAATTGTCTTGTTAACGTTCGTCTCCACTAGCTTTACTATTTACTGGACTAAAAATCTGTTGCCAAGTAACTACTGATGTTGAATGGTATATTGAATTAAATTGGAATAAAGAATAACAACATTTTTAACTGACTTAATAAAGGAGGAGGTTCTAAAATCAAATATAAGATTTTCAGCCATAACTTCTATTTTTATGAACTGATTTGGATGATTCTTGTTTGTTGGATAGGGGATATCTCAAGCGCGGTCCAGTCCCATTTTTATTTCATTGGCATTGGATGTTCAACTTCAAAATACTTATACGAGAAAACTACAAAAAAATTGAAGTTATCTTTTGAATTAAAAATTGTGTTATATTTATATAGGTTATTGATCCGTATTTATTATTGTTAATGTTATTAAATAAGTCTCGACTGTTTCTATTAAGTTGAGTACTTATTATTAAACATGAAAATTAGTGCTACGGTCGAAAGCTAGTGTGTAAATACGGAAAATAAATGAGAATCGTTTAAATAAGTAATGATTTCATTTCTTTGTGTGTTACTACAGGACAAATGTGGTGATGAATTACACCGAGATCGAGGGCAAAGTTCGCGAGGCAACATCGGACGAAGCCTGGGGCCCCACTGGCCAGCAGATGCAGGAGCTGGCGTTGGCGACCTTCACATACGAACACTTCCCCGAAGTCATGTCGATGCTATGGAGGAGGATGCTGCACGATAACAGAAGCCATTGGCGCAGGAGTTACAAGGTACGAATAAATATGATTATGCTATGATGGACCAGGAGAATCTCGTGGTACAAATAGAGTTATGAGTTCGAATCTCTACAGTGAATCTGAACTATCGCTGAAGGAATCCATCGTCATGACACCGTTGCATATTACATATTATAAAACTAACTGTGTCCGCGGCTTCGCTCATGTGGACTACAGAATGCCCGCGCGATTCCTGCTCTCCCGCTCCCGGCTATTTTAAAGGCAAAAATGCTTATTATAAGTGTTCCTTATAAGATAGACGTATACTCTTGCTGACTTTTTTGTAGGTATTTTTAATGTCTACAATTATTTAGTACATTATTTTGTTATGTCTCATGGTTTACTCAGTGTAAGCTATTTGAACACCCGAAATGATTCACCATGACAATTTTTTTTTTTTTCGGAGCCCTATTTATTTTTGTAAAATAAAAGTAGCCCTAGTTACTCCCTATAAAATCAGCTATCTACCAGTGAAAGTCCCGGCAAAATCTGTCGAACCGTTTCGAAGATTACGTGGAACAAACAGACAGACAATTTTTTTTTATTGTTTTTTTATTATAGGTATCGTATATATGATATCATATGATTAGGTATCATATGATTTTTGTAAAAAGCTGTTATTTTGACATTTCCAACAGACACTTAAATTTTATTAATTGTGTAGATGATACTTCAATTCGCTCTTTATTTTAATTTTTTATTAAAATTATGATTTTATATTTTGTAAATATAGTCGGTGCGGCGCCTTTAATACTTTCGCATATATGTATGAGATTTAATCACTACAATTAAAATTGATAATATAGATCATATATTATATATCGTTACGTTGGCGCTCCCTTAAATAAATAATAAGAATCGAATGGTGTTAGGGTAAATTTTTAATAACCACTTGGCTAACTACAATTCTCGAGTTTTAAATCTGTCGCCAAACACCTACGTGTGTGTTCTTGCAGCTGCACTTGAGAGCCGGTCCTCCCACTAGGCTTAGCGTGCTACCATTTTGGGCCACATAATCACTTTAGATCAGGTGAGGTTGTGATCAAACGCTAAATCTATGAAGATTTTAAAAAAACCTGGTAGTTGGTGATAGGTCGAGAACATAATTTAAAAGATAATTACTTCCTTAGGCTTGTTGTGTCGTCATGTTACTGTATTTTAATCAATTCATTGGTTTTCATCTGCATGTTCATCTTTTGACATTCTGTAGTTTTTTCTATTTATGTAACGGTCATCCCTCCTGTTGTAATAATTTCATACTTCCTCTAATATACAAATTCGTGATCTCTTTTTAGTTTACACCACACATCCATCTTTTTTCATTTTCATTTTTGCCACCTGCAATCTTCTTTCATCCATCTCTTAGTTTCTTATAACTCATAATAATTTATATATTGCAGTGTCTCCTACTCCTGAGTTACTTGGTACGCAACGGTTCTGAACGTGTGGTGACCTCGGCTCGAGAGCACATTTACGACCTCAGGTCCTTGGAGAACTACACCTACGTAGATGAAGTCGGAAAAGACCAGGTGAGCATCACAAACCTAGTCTCATGTATAGTATTGACTGTCTCTTAGCTGGGTAAGACATTTTCACGACTGCATCACAATTACCATACGCACGGTCAAATTGGCGCTACGAATATCCCACAGTTGGGTCAAGAGGCCTCCTACTAAGGGAAGATAAAGTTTTAATCACCACACCGTATTGTCGATATAAAAAACCAGGAAATATATGAAGTTTTGTTACCAGGTGAAGAAAATATGAACACATGTCCTAAGCATTCCGGATCCCTGACGGTGTTTTCCTTTACAGTCAGTTGATAATCTTTCTTATTTAAATAAAAATCTCATGTCACGATGTATGTTCAGGATAAACTCCGAAACTAATGAATCGATTATGATCAAATTTCGTAACTATCTGTAATTTGGTCCAACTTAAAGATAGGATAGTTTTTATCTCAATTATTGACAAATTACGGGATGTAAATAACTAGTAAACGCGTGCGGCGCCGCGGGCACATTGCTACTGTTAATCTAAATTAAAATTAGTAAATGTAAACAAATTCACGAGAGTACAATGTTTGATGCTTGAACCTGTGGTCATTGAATCTATATTCCACTGGTGTTTAATCCCTAAACCCATAAGCACGAGACTTCAATTTAATAAAAAAAATGGTTTTAAGTAAAATGAAGCTGTATGTAATAATTATGCTTGTAGGGAATAAATGTGAGGCACAAGGTTCGCGAGCTGATCGACTTCATCCAGGACGATGAGAAGCTCCGCGAGGAGAGGAAGAAAGCTAAGAAGAACAAAGACAAATATATCGGTACGTATCCTAAATGCTTCTTTTGGCTCAACGGTAGTTTATTAAGCCACCGACGTAATTCATTATAATGAAAACCATGAGAGCCACACAAACAGACAGTCTAGACTTAGTGTATTTTATCTTACTTAAAACACTTCACTTAACATCAGCTGATTTGTGATTACTTGTATACCTGAAGGGTTAGGCAGAAATGTACTTTAACGTACACCCACAATTCGCCGGGCATGTTTTAGGTGTTGTGTAATAGGGGGCGAGCCTATTGCCATTAATCGGGCACAAAGCCAAACTCCGAGCTACTACTGAGAATTTCATAGAAAAATCCCAATAACACTTGCTCGACCTGGGAATCGAACCCAAAACCTCGAGCATAGCAGTCGCGCTTAGGACCACTAGGCTAATGAGGGAACTTTCTTGATTGCAAAATGTTCTATCAGTAAAAATAATGTAAGTTATCACAAGGTTTTTAATTGATAAAACTGTCTCTCCTAATGCAACGTGCATATTATATGACGTTATAATGTTCAGATAAACTCGCTATATAGTTGTCTAGTGACAGTCAAGTAGCAGTTTGGGAAAAAATTTAAAGGGCGTTCACTATAAATAGCGCTCTCTTTCTACTGAAGTGGCAGAAATTATATATATATATATATATATATATATGGTACAGCGGTATAATTTTCCAAAATTTCATGCGACAGATCTTAAGCGTAGTTCGTAAAATATTCGTTGTAATAATTTTCTATGCTGTATTTAATTTAGAGTATAAAGAGTTAATTTATACTTGTTACCTACCTAAAATACGTAAGTACGAATAAGAAAAAATACAAAAAAAAAAATTTGTTAAGTAATTTTTTGTTGGAATGCATTGCACCAGAGCTTCGTAAGTCGAGCTGCCACTGGTGACAGCGTAGCTGAAGATGGTAGCACGCTAAGCCTAGAAAGGGAGCTGGATCTCAAGATCACACCAATGTGATATTGGCAACAGATTTCCAATTCAGGGTGTTCATTGACTATAAACAAGCTAAATCTATACAATTAATAAAATTGAAGTTTCTATTTGTAATGTCAAAATGACAGTTTTTACTAAATGCATATGAAAGTATATACGATACATACAACAAAAAGTCAATTTTTTTTTAATTTATGTCTGTCTGTTTGTTCCGGGTAATCTCCGAAACGGTTGGACCGATTTTGACGGAACTTTCACTGATAGATAGCTGATGATAATTAAAGGAAGTAACTTAGGCTACTTTTATTTTAGAAAACGAATTAGGGTTCCGAAAAAAAAACTGGTCATGGTGAATCAATTCGGGCGCTTAAATGGCTTATGCTGAGTAAACCATGAAGCTATAGCAAATGAATGTACTACATCATTGTAGACAAGTTTGCAGCTGGGTTTTACAATAAATAATACTTCAAGCGAAATTAAAGTTATACATGTATTGTCGTATCAAGACAGTGAGAATAAGTGCAGGTGAAAGGTCGCGCCAAGATGTTTCCCCCGCTTCGCCGCTCCTCGTGGGGCCCCTCCCGCGTCTCGATCTGTCTCCCTTTCTGAGAACAAGCGCGAACACATTAAAAAGACCTAAAAAAGTTTATCTTCTAAGAAACACCCACAATAAGCATTTTTGTCTTTAAAATAGCCGGGCAAAATTCGCGCAGGCATTCAGTAGTTCATGTGGGCGAAGCCACGAGCACAGCTAATAAAAAGGAAACAAAAAACCCGATTGCAACAAAAACACGATCAAATTTTTTTTTTCAATTGTTTTCTTTTTACTTGTTTTCCAGACGTCGTACTTAAAAATGATATAGCCTTTGTCCTCCCACAATTAAGACGAATCTAACGACACCTCTTATGCTTATAATCCATTAAGCCGTTTAGGCTACAGAGCGGGCCGAAAAAATAGACGCACACTCGAATAATATTCCTTTTTTCGCAGTCGGGCAAAAAGATGCTTTCTTCTTTTCCAATCCCGCCGACCCAATCCTCTTCGAGGGCTATTAATATTATTTTCGAGCCCAAATACAATGTCTTTTAATTCATGTTTTTATTGTCCTTATGAAACCGTGTCACTTCAACCTTTAGAGAATACCCTAGTCACGTGGATTTTTATACGCCTTAATAGTTTCATCACGATTTTTGTCTCCTTCAAAAGCTTAATGTAAATTCGTGTCAAAAGTGCGAGACAGTTGCGGCAGTTTATAACCTCAAATAAGTATGTCATATAGAAAAATGAGATAACAAAAAGTATCTGTACAAAGTTTAATGTCAAAACAAGACAATTTTTAACAAAAAAGAAAACCATCTTCAATAATTTTAAAGAGCTCCCTTGAGTATCTTCGAAGTTCAAAGTCCAATGCCAACGAAATTAACCCTTGAGTAAATTAACTCCCCTATCCAACTATAAAAAAATTATCCAAATCGGTTCATAAACAAAGAAATTATGGCTGAAAAAACATTTAAAAAAATGTACATTCGAATTGAGTAACCTCTTGTCTCTTGTTGAAGTCTGTTAAATAATAACTTTTTACTAAATGCACTTAAAAGGATAATTAGTATAGGAAAAAAAAAAAAAAAATTTTGTCTGTGTGTTTGTTCTGGCTAATCTCTGAAAGGGTTTGACTGATTTTGATGAGATTGTCATTGACAAATTATAGCTAATGAAATATGCTACTTTTATCGTTAATATTCGTGTGCGGAGCTACGGGCGAAGCTAGTAAATAATAAAAATTAAATTTTACTGCCATCTTGTTTATCGTTTCACTAAAAATAAAAGAAAAAATATATCAATAACATTAATTTCAAGTTCTTATAAATTAATATTTCGAAAACCATCCTAGGATTATGATAATATTTCGTTTTTAGTAAATTAAAAACAAGCAAAGTTTTTATATATAATAATAATTGTTCTCATTAAAACACGGAACTCGGGGGTAATGTTTACAGGTATGTCATCAGAAGCCGCCGTGATGGGGGTTCGGGGCACGGCCGGGGGCTGGGGGGAGTACAGCGACCGCGCATCCACCTGGGGTGAGACCACGCTTATCTATATTCATAAATATGTAGTTCTGTCTTTACGTATATATTTTTTTCATGATATACGTCTTTTTTTCTTTTTGTTTTGGCACCGTACGCACGCTTGCCAGCGTCAATATTTTCAAACCTTCGTAGTTAGTATACTAGTTATTTTATTTAAAATGGCGTTTAATCCAACAAAATGGTGGCTCCCTTATTAGAACAACCTAGGAAGTTTTTGTGAGATTTTAAAATGCATGCTTTCAGTTTATATTTACAATCCACTTCACCCAAGCATAATAACCAAACTATATCACGCAAAACACCACCAATATTACTTAATATAGGATCAAAAACCTAAGTTAATGAATTAGAAATAAAAACCACAACATGTCACTTTAAAATCCCGCCAACAACTTATAATTCAATATGTATAAAAAACCCCGTCGGATCCGAGAAGGTGTTGTTAGGTATCGAGATTATATTCTGTTTGTGTTATCTATCTCAGATTATAAGTAAAAAAAATTAACCCTTAATAAAGTACAGTGTAAACTCTTTATAACGAAATTCAAGGGACTGAGCATTTTTTGTCGTTATAGAGAGTTATCGTCATATGGAGTGAATAAAAAAACAACCAAATTAACAAGAATTTTTAATATGTATGTCTTAGATAATAAATGCTTATAAATTATTGTTTACACATATAGTCTGATAACTTTGTCTGACGTTTTTTGCTATGCCAGTATTTGTTTTGTATTATTTTATGTATTCTATTCATATCTCGATATGTGGTGGAATCGTCTTCCTACACATTTCTTCGTAATAGAGAATGGCGTATCGCTATAAAGAGTGTTTCAGTATGTGGGTTTTAACGCAAACCAACCAAGTTGGGCTCACTTCAACGTTATAGGGAGTTTATCGTTATAAAGGATAACGTTATAAAGAGTTTACACTGTATTTATAAAAATATAGTTATATGAGGAAACTTACATGGCAATACAGGCGGCGCGGCGCAGGGTAGTCTCATATTTTATACCTCAATTGATACAGATAGACTATAAGAATTAAAAATAGTATGAGTAAAAATAAAATTACGAGGGGAAAATTATTACTGCGTAATAAATACGTGCAGAGCCGCGGGGACATCTAGTATGCTCATGTAAGTATGTTTCTAAATTCTTATCACAATTTCTGTTAGGCCATTGCTTATAAAAAATTCTTCCGTAAATAGGGAGAACTTAAAAAAAAAAACTATTACTAAAATGTATACTAAAAAATATATAAAACTGTTACAGATGAGCCGAAAGAAAGGAACGATGAAGAAGAATATGACAGAGAAGATTCCGACGGGGAGTATGCACCGAGGAAACCAAATAAGTAAATAATATTCATTATAAAATTAAGATTTAAAATATACGCTGAAGTATTGTAATTTATCTTTAATATGGTCATTTGATCATAGCTAACTAGGGAATGATAACTTCTATTTGAGAAGCATAGTTGCTCTTTCTAGGTTTAGCATGGTCATTGACTATATCTACCATGTCCATCCCCTTGATCTTCTTTTATATTAAGACATGACTTAAACGGTTTTTAGGTGACATTCAGAGTAAAAACTGCTTTCGCATTTGTTCGTGATTTAAATATGTTGTTTAACAAATGAAGACGCGACCTGTCGTCTTGACGCACTCGTATAGACTGGCCGAACAGTTGACAATTGTCCATTAAACTTTGATTAAGATTTTGTGAAATAAAAATGTAATTGATATATAAGTAATTGCTATAGGGAAAACGTGTACCGTGACTCGGAGGTGATAAGCACGAGTCCCACGCTACGGTCCTCGCCGCTGCCGCACCAGATCAATACCACCAGCACCAATAATACCACAACCGCTTCCGCTGCGAGCACGATGCAGCCGTTCAGCATCAACCTGAAGAGTCCAGCTAAGACAAAACCCAACACGCCAGTCAAGAAAATAGATCTTGGTAAATCTTAACAATTTTGTGAGACGTGATGCTTGAATAGATCTTGCTTTGGGACTTCTTGGGAATTGATTATTTTTCAATATTAAAAAAGCCGTGAAGCAATGATGAGTCGATCGACGTGAGTTCGAATCCCTACAATGTGCTTGTATTTTCCGTAAAGGATAACATCTTCATGAAATCATAATAGGGTGGTAGGGCTTTTTCTAATGCCCGTCCGGCTAGCCACTATCCTCAAGAAGAAAAACTGTCGCCAAGCACTAATAGGTGTATTCCGATAGCTGCATTTCAGAGCCAGTCTTCCACTAGGCTTAGCGTGTTTACCCTAGGGCCACATTGTCACTTGACATCAACTGAGATTGTGGCCATAAGCTGACATAAACAATTTAAAAAAAGTTTGTGTGTGATGACTGATGATGACAGACACTGACTGATGTGTGTGTATACATATACATGATTTCAAAGAGAAGGGTGCGCAAAGCACGTTCCACAGAAAAACGTAGCGCTTTTTGTTAACGCTTTTTTATAATTTTCACTCCTGAAAGAAAGTCACTGTGCGAAAAAAAAACGAACTCTGCTCCACATCGCCAACGTTAGGGTCCAACAACCAGTCTGATCCGCCGGTTTATATGTTTCACATCAAGAATCTTTAATCATCAATGCTTTGCTCGGTGTCTTAAAAAAAAAAACAAAAAACACCATTCTAGTTATACTTGGAATGCAAAACATTATCGAAATACAAAGTTTCATCCAAATCGTTGGAACCGTTTCCGAGAAACCAATTACACACATATATATATACAAGAATTGCTCACTTAATTTAATAAGATATTCGGTGAGAAAGTGGTCAAGAATGAGTTTATAAAAAAATCAAGATTCCATTTTAATGTTATTTTACAATATGTCTAGGTGCCGCAGCGTCGTACGGTAAGAGTACGGTCTCCGCCCCACCGGCGAAGGACAATACGCAGAACTCGCAGGATCTGCTGGACGACCTCTTCAAGACCTGTCCAGTCCCACCACAGGGCTCCGGCACTCCCTCCCTGGTCATGGAAGATGACTTTGATCCCAGGTATGGTTCAGAATTAATCACATTATTATTATTATATTTGGTAAGACACACTAGCAGCTAATTAGCTGATGCGTGCGTATCAAATAGCTTGGAGATATCTTCCTTGTCCAATCTGCTCTTAAAGGAGGTTATGGTAGGAGCCATCACAACTTTTTCTGGAAGTTTGTTCCATGCTGTGACCACTCTGTTAGGCAAGAACTGCTTCATTGGGTTTCTTTTTGCTTAAGTTTCGATTAACCTGCCCCTTTGTCTACGGTGTTCTAGTGTGGTAAGGCCAAGGTTTATGAGGCGCTGTATGTTTATTTTTATGTTTATGCGTGAGTATAGAAATTAGTCTTGGTGGTTGAGTGACTTAGACCAGCGGAATATCGATTTAAAAACACTTGATTCTTACGAAATTTTGTACACGGTAAGGATTATTAAGTCATTGGTTAATTGATAATAAAAAAAAATTATGTGTCTCGGGACGCTCGACAGAAGTGGTAACTTAAACTAATCAAAAAGAAAAAAAACCAAACGAAAGAAAGAAAGGGAAGCCGGCGAGGATTCGAACCTAGGATTTCGGCCATAGCAGTCACGTTTACGACCGCTAGGCTACGAGCGTGTTGTTACGATTGACTGAAGCTATGCTACTACTATTAATGGCGCGTAACGCGTTACGTTACGAAGCGGTTTACCCTCCCATAAGAAGTTATCACTTCTTAATCGATTTTGATGAAATGTTGTACACTGGAAGTGTTCTTCAATTAATAGATAACATGAATTGTTAATAGTATGTGTAAAAAAAAAATTACGGGATGAAAATAATTACTGCATAATAAACACATGCGGAGCCGCGGGCGCATCGCTAGTTCTCTATAAAATAGATAAGCTGTGAATACCTGTATATACTAGTAGCTGTGTCACGCGGATTCACTCGTTTTAAATAGATAGATAGAATCCGATAGATGGCGCTGTGGGCAAGCCATTAACTACTGAAAAGGGTAGAACAACGTCTCCCGGCACTGCTGGTATTAGTATAGATTCTACTGCCTAAATAAAGTATGTTGATATTTTCAGAGCCGGCGAACCTAAGACTGTGAAGGACAATGATTTCGGAGACTTCGCGAACGCGTTCAGCACCCCTCATCCTGCGCCCCCCGCACCACCCCCGCACGCAAACAACAACGACGACGGGTTCGCAGACTTCACCAGCGCCTTTGAGTCGGCTAACCATCTGCCGGTTCCTACACTCCTCAACAACTCGTTACCTGGTGAGCTTATTGCACTATTGTATCCTATAAATAGTTCAAGTAATGATGGCCCAGTGTCGACTGACGTGTGTTAGAATCCCAGTAAAGAGCCTGAGGTTTCGGTGAAGGAGAAAATCGTGATGAAACCATAGCATGGTTGTAGGGGTTTTTTAATTCCCACCTGGCTACCTACCACTTTCAAGTTGAAAATCTGTCGCCAAACGCCAATAGGTGTGTTCCGGCAGCTGCACTTGAGAGCAGTCTTTCACTAGGCTTAGCGTTTTACCATCTTGGGCCACATTGTCGCTTTAGATCAGGTGAGATACGATAGAAAAAAGAAAAATATTGTGCACATTCTAATGCATTCTAACAGTTTACTTGAGAGTCAACTCCTCTACGCTTAAATGTTCCTACCACCTTCAGCCACATTGTCACTAAATACCAAAAAATTCTGCTCTGGCTAATCTCCAAAATGGTAATGGACCTATTTTGACGGGTCTTTCGCATGCAGATAGCTGATGTTAGAAGGAGTAGTAACTGAGACAAAAACTGTCTACCTTCTAAGGATCAACCACAATAAACATTTTTGTCTTTAAAATAACCAGGAGCGGTGTGGGGGGTAGCACGATTCGCGAGTGTATAGTACAAGTAAAAGAAAAATCCCGAAAACCGTGAATTTTGTAGTTACATCACAGAAAAATATATTTTTGCGATTACAAACTTATTTGCAGTTGATAAACTGACCGCGGCATATATCGATATATGGGTAACAGGAGTTTTTCAACTGCAAAGTTTAGTTTGTGTTTTCGTTAGAATTCTTCCATGCTTTCTACAATAACGTTACCTAATTATTTTAGTCGAATGTAGCTGTACAATTACTCTCGGTGCGCTTGGCCGGGGTTTTTGGCGTTGAACCCACCTAAATAGATAGTATGTCCCACATCAACAACTTGAAGTGTGTAGTCTACGATTAGTGAAGATTCGGCTCCTCGATTAATTAAATGTTGAATTAATTATGTTGGGTAGTTCATATTAAATTTGTGGGTTTAATAAAGGAGAGATGTGGACTGTATTTTTTTGTTGTTAATGATACCTGTATCAACACAATGCAAATAAGATTGAAATGCTCAACCACAAGGAATGAAAATGGCAGAATCAGTTGAGCTATGAGAAAGAAACCATGCAACGCACTTACTTGGATGCTAGGTCACACAGAGGGCAGATGAGTGCGGCTATTCTCAAAGCACATTTACAGTTATACTCCAACCAGCAGTTGCCGCAGTCAACCAGTTATAAACAGTTCGCGTCACCGGCATTTATCAGTATATCTGTAGCTATAAGTACATATGGCGTGTTTAATTGAATGGTAAATTATACATTACCTTTTTACTTGGAAGTAGGGATGTGCGATGTTAGAGTAACATCAATGTTGACATCAATGTCAATCATTAAGAACATCGATGTATCGACGTTTTGGAGATCCTAACATCGATATTTTGGTGCTAGCCAAGTGAGTGAGCTTTTTTTGGGTGACGTATCGGAACCTCGAACTCTATTTTACAGCACACAGATTAGCAAACATCAATGATCGATGTTTTCTTCCTAACATGACGTTTTGATATTATCCAAGTGAACGAATTTTTTTTTTGGGTGCCACACCGGATCCTCTTGTATAGATCTTAACATCGATGTTTCGACGACATCGATGAACATCGAACATCCCTAATTGGGATATTCATAGTTAATTCTCTTGCAAACGAGCAATGTATAATAGAAATTAAAGGACTCATAAAATCACACTTGTACTATCGCGATCGTAACAGAGAGCCCAACGTTTGAGTGAGACAGAACATTATTTCAGTATAACAGAGCGTGACAGCATATCGTAATTGCGCAATCGCGATAGACTATAATACGAATTGTCATTAATACGCGTTAAAATAAATAAGCGGAATGTAAATAATTATTAGGCTAAGGCCACATTACAAGGAGCTTCGCTGGGTGCTTGAGGCTTACTTAGGAGCTAGGCGACTGTTTCTAGTGAACAGACGCATTATAAACTATGAAGATGGCCACACTGAGAGCGACATACTTCGCTAGGTGATTTCAAAATGGAGGATATTTTGATCGCTGCTTTGTACTAGAGGGAATCGATTTGGAATCCATTAAATAAACATTATATTCTTATCTTCGTAATTCTTTGTATACACGTCCGAATTCTCTATTTTGAAATCTCGAAAGGTTAACTTTATGTATCCAATAACTTCAAACCCAATGTGTATAAAATTTAAATCTTGAATTTTGATATATAATAATAATTTCCTTCCCAGTTGTGATAGCGTCATGATTTCCTCGTTCGCACCGACAGAGTGACTTATCACCTAATGACTCACTTTCTATGTGGCCAGTATATAAATTAAGACAAGGTTTAGCAGCTAGCATAGCACCCAGCGAGACTCCTTATAATGTGGTCTTAGCCTTATAACAAATGCATTGTTAGTATATTTATAAAACTTGTCCAAATATTAGTTATATGATTTTTTCCCCAGCTGCACCAGCTTCGAACTTGGACTTGTTGAGTGATCTCTCCCCGCCGGTCTTAGATCCTCTCAGTTCGTTGCCTAACGTGGACGCTCTAACGGGACACCTCGCAGCAACGACTCTGACCCCCACTCTGCCACAAGGTCAGTAGTGCCTCTCTCCCGGTGCTTATGCGTATCACAATGATTTATCTCTGTTTAATTTTACTTAATTTATATGGAAACTTGTTGATGATTCGGTGAAGTATAAATTATTGATTTTTTTTAACAGACTTCAAAAAAAGAGGAGGCTTTCTTTTCTAATGTATATATTTTTTATGGGTTGTTCAGCAATAACTTCTTTGTTTATAAACCGATTTTGATGGTTTTTTTTCCTTGGAAAAGGAATAAGTAACCCGAAGGTGGTCAACACTTTTAATTTTATTGACATTATTATGCCTTCAACTTGGAAAATACACCAAGGAAATCCTCAATATCATTGTAGTTAGTTTTTTTTTTTTAATTGTCTTGTTTCTATTATGTAAAGATGTGTAAGAAATCATCAGCAATTTGTTATATAATAAATAGTTGTTATTTTATCTCTTTATAAGTGATTTAGTTTTATTATTTGATATTGTTTGTATTTTTTATTTATTAAAAAGTTTACCGGTTGCGGTGCCTCGAAAGTGTAAATCTAACATTTGTGCAGATTTTTTTTAATACTTTTTTAAACGTCTCGCAAAGGGGAAGCTTTTCATTATTGTTTATAATTTTTTGATGTATGTTATAATTTAATTATTTACGGCTTTCATTTGTTTAATTATATTTTTTTATAAATTCAAAATACATGTGAGTGTATGTATGCATGCGTCTGTCACACGCTAGATAGAGAATGAACAGTCTCGGGCACATTAAGGCGTTTTGTAATTGCAGAGGAAGAAGAGACGGACGGAGAGGAAGAGGTACAAGAGAAGGGCGGTGGGGGGCTGACACCGCTACAGGAAGAGGTGGTGCGCGCCGCAGACCAGGCCGGACGCTCGGCTCAGGCTCTGCGCGGAGCCAAGACTGCCAGGGAGCTGGCTGCGCTCGTCTCCAGCCTCGAGAGCCTCATGCGATTGCTGCCTGGTCCCCTCACCGTGCAGAAACTGACCGCTCTGGACCCTTCAGTCATGAACCCTCGCCTCGTCGAGACCCATTCACAGCTACTCAGCGTATTGGTGCGTGACATCCTGCCGCACTGGCCGCTCCTACGTGACAGAATCGTAGCTCTTTTCACGTTGGAAGAGAACTTCCTTGTCAGCCACGAGACGCTCGCTACGCTCTGTGGCTTCCTTAGGAATGAGTCAGACAAAGTGATCCTCCAAGCGTTGGCTTACATTTCATTGAAGTATGTCAAGACTGATGCAGTCTTCGCAGCAATCATTGACTGCAGCCGGATCGATATTCCTGGACTGAAGGAGAAACGCGAGCGCCGGGATGAATGGGAGGCCTACGTTCAGATGCTGGTGACCCTGCCCGAGAGGGTCGCCAACAAGCTTCAGACTGATACGCCGAAGGACTTTTCACGCGAAAATTATTCCTACTGCTTGGTGTACCACATAGTTAGAAGCATGGATTTCATCAGCGACTGTCACTTCCACCAAGGTGTTCAGTTCGACGCTTCCTACCTATCTCATTTTGTATCGAAGGTCATAACGAATTTCAACCTGAACGGAGATTGTACTGCTATATTCGCTTTCACTGATGTACTAATCGCTTGGACCAGCGAAAGTTATGACGAAAAAACCAGGTTTGTGAAACGGAAGCTAATCCAGACTACAATGATGCATCTCAGTAGACACGCCATCGAAAACATATCGATAGTTCTTCTTTCTAGATGTCCTATCGACTATAAATCTCAAGAGCAGTGCATTTACAGAATCCTCGGCGACAACTATGACGCCAATAAAGATTGGAGAGAAATCCTCACGTATAAAATACCCTTCTATGTTAAATTAAAGGATTACAACATTACATCGATTCCGGAAAACTTGATCTACTATATATCGACTACCAAGAATTGTATCGATAATTTAACGGAATTGATTATGAGGCTGTGCCGCGTGTGGTCCGACGTGAAGCCCAGTGAGGTCTCAAACCTAGACCAACACATGTACTTATCGGAACTCCTCGTTCTGGCTGTCAAGTATCGAATTATCTTGTCGATAAAAAATAAACTTGAATGGAATCGTGCAGAAATCAAAGCTATATTGTTTAAGGGTATGGGAAAACATCTCGATATCATGTCGGACAACTTCAGAGCCATAGGTATGGCAACTATCGAGATTATTCTTAAAATGCTTGTTGATCTTGACGTTGACGATAATGATCCGGCCATCGTATTAAATTTCGAATACGATGGACTCGGCGAACGGTGTATCGATATGCATAAAACACTAAAAGATATTTCACATAGATGTCTCTTGGATGCCAATAAAAAAGCCCCGAAGGGATTCAAATGGACAACTGTGCATATAAAAAATGTCCTCGATTGGATAGCCGATAGAGTTATCGATAAGGAAGACATGCCAGTGAACAACACTATCGTAACTTGTGCTGTAAAAGGCCCTGAACAAACGAAAGAGATAGTGAAAGCTATTATATCGGTAAAATTGGATGCGTTAGGAAAGGAGGGAAAACCTGTCGTCGAGGATTTAGACTCCGATGACGATCTCGAACCTTATGATATGTCTAATGATATATCAGTCAACGCTAGGAAGAGGCCAGTCTACCTTAGAGATCTCATCGAGAATATAGTCGAAGCTAAAGACTTGGAGACATTCGAGGCGAGTTTGGAAGTGGCGACAGATCTGGTTGAGCGTCAGCTTGTTGGTGAGACTTCAACACTCGCCGTCGAACTCCTGGACCTTTTTATCCATTTGGAACCGAAGTTTCACGTCGATAACTTTGACAGCATAAAGAAGAAAACCAACGTCGCGATAGTTTGCGCCCAGCCGGCTGTCTGCGCCCAACATCTCTGCAAGGAATTCCATACCGATGTTGGTCGATATTCGATATCTACGAAGATATATATGTTAGAAGTGTTATCAGAGGCAGTTCATAAGATAGCTGACTTCCCAAGTGCAGAGCACGCGGAGGAAGATCACGAGCCTGCCCCAGAGATGACGCCAGCGGAGTCACGGGATGAAATCATAAGGCAAAGGCTGCTACAAAGGACGATATATTATCACTCGAGGAGGCTACATCCTTTCGCTAAAGCCAGAAAGAATCAATTCGTCAAAGTGTCGGATAATTTCTTTTACCCCCTCATTGGTGGATTCGGGTACAGGCAGCTGAGTTTAAACCACGGAAACATGAAACATGACGTAGACAATATCCTACTTTTGAAATATTTATCTGTGATCGGCGACGTGATTCTATCCTCAAGGAACAGTCCTCAGTGCACCAAGTACTGCTCGGAGATACTCCAGATGATCCTGCATTTGAGATTCACGCAGGACCCGAAACTGCAGTCGTGCACGATGTCGTTACTAGGGTCTGTGATACTGTCGCTGCCGCCGCCAATCATAAAGATGGAGTTCTTTGAAATAATGATGGAGTTTCGAGCCTGGCTGATGGAATGCTTCTCCCACGGCGAGGTAACGGTCCGGCTCGGCGGGGCCAAATCGGAAGTGGCAAAGTTCGCAGGGCAAATGATCGCTCTGATAGACAAGACGTTAGCCTGAAATGACGGAACCCGGAGGAGTGATCTCTCGTATAATATTATTATTAGCTTAGATATCTAGTTTAAGAACTCTGTAACCTGTAATTATTACCCACCGTTGTAAATAAAGATGTGTCACAAAGTATCATATTTACGTTCTGGTACTTTTCAGTTGCTCAAGATGTTTTGTATTGCAAACCAGTTATTATACTATCGGATAATATTATACAAAAGTAACGACATGTTTTTGAAAAGTTTTTCATTTATATCGATTTACTGATTTGGAACAAACACTTGAGCGTCTTACGATTACCGGACAGTTGTCATTTCATCGTATCGACGACCAACTATCGATATCGATAATTTTACAAGTCACATGTATTTTGAACCGATTCTATAACGGCGGCTCTCACGTACCGCCACGGGATTGAATGAATTTTAAAAACGCAGGTATACAACCGACTCCGGTGACGTTACTGCAGCCGACAGGTCCACAGCCCACGCCCACGCCCACGGCGAGTAAGGGAAGCAGGGTGGGCGCCACGTGGGCAGACAGCACCGGAGCGATCAACATCGATGTGGATAACCTTCTAGCTCCGAGGTCTCCTAAGGCTGCCCCAGCACCCTCTATCAACCAGCTCAAGTCGAGCCCCAGTAGAACGCAACCGGCCGGACTGAATAACAACTTCATGCAGCCACTTCAACCTGTGAGGCCGTTCAATCACAACTCTTTCCTGCAATGATATCGGGTGCTAGCGGACTAGAACCCCGCTGACTAGTTGGAGCAATGGTCCATAATATCCTCTCCCTGTGCAAGTGTATCCGATGTGATACCTCTAGGACTGATTGCCCGAAACTAGTATGTTAAATAGTGATCAATATTATAATTTGTCACGTGTCACACGGTAGTGTCGTAAGGCGCCACCTCCACGAGCGAGTTTATCGCGACGTTATTACCATCCTGCCACTCCACTTTATAACAACTCTATGAGCGTGTTTCGCGACGATGTGATGATTGACATTAACGAGGAAAATCGTTAGTGACTCGCAGCGCGTTCGTTGCGAGACGCGACCTACTCATAGGCACACTTCGCAAATCAGAACTATTGACACTTCTGATTTTCACTCTTGCCTGTCACCAAATTGAGCTCTTTTCATCAAAACAACTTGTTGTGGACACGCAGTAATCAGTCACGACTCGCGACAACACGCAGGCGGAATAATAATCGTCTCGTGAAGAAGACCCGACGACAGCAGGTCGATCTCGTGGCGATACACTCGCTAGTGGAGGTGGCGCGTAAGTTCTTTTCTCAATTGTGGTTTAATCCCATTAGATAGATACAACATTTGATTTCATATTCCTTTCTTCTGATCTTTCATATTTTTGAATCATTTCGTGTAATATTTCGTGAAGCGTAGATTTTTTTTTTCGATCCAATGTGCTAGTTCCGAGACGGTGGAACTAGTATTAACGGTGATTTTGTTGACAGGTAGAGGACTTTTCAAAGAGTAAACGGGTCTTCATACTATTTCGCGTTTCTATATAAGTTAAGCAGTAATGTTAAATTTTAAAAGTAAAAAACAACTTACGTATATTTAGATAAAAGGCGTTTCATTCAAATATCAGCGTTGTTCGACTAGGTTCCGATCACCACATACACGACATATGGTGAAAAGTTCGTCGTAGTTACTCGTTACTGCATGTCGCGTTTCGGGATCAGTCTGTGCGTATCCAGTTAAATTATTGCACGCCGGTATGACAGGGATGACTGTTGATGGATTATGATCTGTCGGTGGTTGCCGTCGTGTTAGGATTGTTCTGTGCTTACGATCATGGACAGTATCGTAAATTTGCAGTGCTATTATTTTTAAAAAATCACGTACGAGCAAAGTCGCAGGGCACTATAGTCGACGCATTTTAAACTGAGTCGTCGGGCAATAAATGTCACTGACAGTAGGAATGTGCACGCAATGCAACCCGTTATCGATACTTAGCTACATTTTTTTTTATCGTGGGGAAATCCTGCATTGGATCCGCCTCCCGAGCCGGGCCGCTCAAGGGAGGGGTATGTCAGACTCTTACTGATTAAAATCCCACGGTGTCTTTCTCGCACGTGATAACCGGGAAGCGGGAACTGCTTGCATATATCATCTGCTCGACCCGGCAGGTGTGGTCCTACCACGGGGCCCCGTCGCGGTCGGAGGCAATCGGCACCTTCAACGAGCCTCTGAGAGCGCACGAATCACGCGGTCTCCGGCGCCTGGCTCGTTGACCGCGGGAGGGGAGCAAGGTGTTACGCTCCCTCTCCCTCTCCGCTTCCTCTTTCGCATGCATGACTTGCTCGTAAAACGAGGAGGCGGAGTTCCACCCGCTCTCGCTCTCGACCATGGACAGAACCACGGCCGGGAGCGAGAGATCGGTACCGGTTATGCGAGTCCCATGCGGGACAGACGGCTAGTGTGTTCTGCGCAGTATAACCTGTATTTGTGTATAAGTTATTAACAATCCATAGTAAAACTCCTCGTAATATTAATATCGTTTCAGAAAGATATATTTTCACCTTTCACTCTCTTCAAGTTTAATGTTTGACTTTTTATAAATAAACTCGATTTCACTTTTATAAAAAAAAAACATCTTTTGAATACATTTTATCATTAATGGTGCTACGTTATTTCACTATTTTCTTCTTTTTGTTTTGTCGTTTTTCTTATCTACCCGGAAGTGTTCACGTGACATTACAAATGTACCTGTAAATTATCTGAATCATTGCTCCAAAAACTTTAAACTATACACTAACTGTAAACTAACTTAAGTAGAATGTGTAAAAATTGTTTTTGAAATGTTAAAAGTGTGTAACTTATTGACTCGAGTTGTCGGTGATCACTTAAAAGCATAGAAAAAAGTTAAATTTTTTTTTTGAGATATAGAGCAAATTTTTCAAATATACACGGCGAAAGTACTACTTTCTTACGCTATATGTTTCAAAGTGTACACTCAAATATATCTATCTGCCACTATACGTGATTGCTGAGTTCTTTGCATTAACACAGACTATACGATAAGCATACTACGACAAAATTTTAACTGTCTAACCTATATGATGTTTCACAAAAAAAAGGCCACAGATTAAAACACCTGAATCACATAATTATTGTCCCTTTATTATTCGTTAAATAGTTTAGTGAATGAGATACAAATATAATTTAAGTTTTTCTTGTTTTTGTCTCCAGGAAAAATACGATTTAATATATAATAATAAAGTCAGAGTTTCATTTATTTCATTTTATTATATTATAGAAGCTAAAATATTAAATAAGTCGACTACATTTTCGATTCATAAAGAATCATAAAAAATTGTCGTGTATTTACTGAAAAAATTTGCCACATAGAACTGCACTATAAAAAAAGGAACCTTCTTTTTTTATGGTTAAAAACATACGGCTTTCCCAACGGTTTGTAGTCCGCGGCGTTAAATTTATACGAAATGATATTAAAGTAACCATTTAGGGTTCCGTATGCCGAATAAAAGGAACGCTACGAGAAAGCCCTCCTTTACATTGTATAAAGGGGTACATATCAATATGTTCTAATGCATGATATTATTGTTTTACGAATGTCGTACTTCGATTCTCTTTTACTCTTTTTTCCTCTAACTTAAATGTTGTCTTGCTTTTTGTAAACTGTTTATTTTTTTTTTGCTGGAAGATATTTCAAGGTACAGTAGTATTTTTCGGTGCGATTTTATCGCCATGTAAAAAATATCACGTATTGTACATACAGTAAAAAGTTTTTGTAATATAACTAATACGAGTAAAGATTTTTGCTTTTTTGTTGGTAATTTATTGTGGGTACGGCAATAGACTTCTTTTTTCTTATTGTAGAAGACGTAAACTTTTTGTAGTCCTTAGTAAGTCTTTTTTATAATAATATTATTTGGGAATCCATTTTGTTATTTATTGGCAACATTATCTCGTTCTGCGTACATTTTAAATTCGATAAACAGTCTAGCCTCTCCTTATATCAGTTACAAATCATTTTCCTTTTTGTAAATAAAAATAATTTTGAAGTTTAATATTATAATTATCTTAGAATGTAAAATTATGTACCATATTAATTATTCTTTTTATATTTTCTGGTTCCACTATATTTTTTATGTGCTAATTCACTTCAATATTTTAAAGTTATTGTTATTATAAATTACAGTATAATTGTTTTATATATGTGTATATGTATATATATATATTATACCGACTCAAATAAATTCCATGTGATATGGCAATAAATATCTGGTATTTAGTAAAAGGGAAAGCTTAATTTTGACAAAAAAACCACTGCTATATAAAAAAAGAGTAACGTTTTATTTTCCTTCAACAACTAAAGTGACTGGACTGAACTGATCCTCAATCGAGTCAGTCACTCAATCGATTTTTTGTAATAACCGAAAATTATCAAATACCTGTCCGAGGAAATATTTGTACGTACTATAATTATAATTATTGTAATTCCATCGACACCGGTAAGGTATATGTCAAAAATGTCGCATATAGCCGTTTCTATGCGAGATAAAGTCGATGTCCACCACGTTATCCCACGATAAGAGCTGTATCAGAAACATGACGATAAATTAGAAATAATCAATAAAACGTCATGATAATGTTAAATAAGGAATGAATGCAGGCTGTAGTCTCAACTGGTATGTTGATGAAACATAGGATATTTTTATACCTGCTTCAGACTTATAGGTAGTGATATCTCTGCCGATCTTGTATTGGGTATGGAGAGATGATAGCAGATAAATATAACTTTAATGTGTAGTGTCAAAACCGTGTTAACGTTTTTCTATAAGTGTTAAAATTATGTATACATAATAAAATGAAATTAAAAAAAAAAACATTTGCCAATTTTGAAAGTAGGTATTGTTATCGGTTGCTAAATTTTAAATATTAGTTTTACAAATTTGGCAACCGTTTTATATTAAATTTCAGAATTGGCTACAATCATGTCAGAAAATAATTAATTAGAACATTTTAAAAAATTGCCAATTTTGAAATTAAAATTATCGCTTGCTAAAGAAAAAAAGACCGTTTATTATCAAATTCGGCTGTCCTTATATTGAATTTCAGAATTGGCTACAATCAAGTCAGAAAATAAGTTATTATAAAATGAAAAAAAAAAAACATTTGCCAATTTTGAAAGTACAATTATTGATTGCTAAATTTGAAAAAAAAATCCTTTTAACAAATTCGGCTGTCGCGTTATATTGAATTTCAGAATTGGCTACAATCATGTCAGCGGACTGTATACGATTGTATATTGAGATTTGATAGGAAAGAAAATGCTGTAAACATTATTAGACGTGTTTCATAATTAATTTCTTACGTATAATACAAAATATGTAGTTTCAGTTTAAAAATATGCATATTTTCATAATCAAAATGCATTTTCCTTCATTCCGTTTGTTACTTTACAATTATACTGGACTCGGTCATAAGTTAGTATTGACCAGAACGTAGAATATAAATAAATACTTGTGTCAGTGTATGTTATGTATGTTAAATTTATTAATTTAGTCTATATAGGTATATTATTTTACTTACGTAGCGTTGTGTTCTGGCAGCTAAACTTAATTATTTTATTAATAATTTTTCATTTATTTTCGTTTATAGCTAAAGTGTATTGTTTACATTCGTCGACTTTCTTCTAGTTGTTAATTAATTTGTTAGTTTTATTTAAAAGGTTCAAGAATTGTTCGTTAATGATTAAATAAATATATTTTTAAACACTTATACTTTCCTTATTAGAAGTTTGACGAAATAGTGTTTCTGGAAACAAAATCGTTATTGGGACCACAAAAATCGATATTATTATCAAAATTTTAATTAACTTCGAGTTATCTGTTTAGTGCTATTTTTGGTGCGTACTTTATATCATTAATGGCCGATTTTTCAATCATCATACTTTTGACAGGTTTTCCATACATTGCCTACGTGTCAAAATGTCAAAATTATCCATCAAATAAGATTAACTGACACTGAAAAATCGAGCCTATGACGTTTAGTTTTTTTATTTTCATTATTATTATAAAAATCTAAACCTTTTTTCTAATATCGATAAATCTATTATCGATTTTCATGTATATATTATGTACCTTTTTATGAATATTTTTCCGATGTACCTAAGTTTGTTTGATGGCGATTTCAAAGCAATAATTATGTAAATTTATTTATAGTTAGTAATATTAATGATTTTATTAATTTTATTAGAGTGTATGTCGATATTTAGTGTCATTATATATCGCACAATTATTATGTTCTAAGTAAATTCATATATTTTTTGCCTATTAATATAATTTTAAATTAGACTATTTAGTACTCATAGCAACGATAGTTTATTATATCATTAATCTAGAAATTTCATGATTCAGACAACATTCAGTTTCAATATACTGGTTACTTTAAAATTAATTATATACCTAATGTTCATCACATATTTCTCATATTAATTTTGTTTCTGTTCTATTCTAAACTCATTTCATGAAAAAGTAAAAATAAATATTTTATTTATTTGTTTAGGTTTATTTTATGTAGAATTTTGTTTAGTATCGTCGTGAGTTTAGGCGGATAGCGAATGGTATAGGATATCACATTGAGTTAAGGGACATGATGTAACAATAAATATATTATTACCTGAATACATTTCCTTTTAATTGTATTTTTTCCCCCCAAACAAATATTGTTACTCGACACATTCGCCTTTCGCTCACTCAGGCATTCAAGTGAGACAAGCACACTTCGAGCGAAGTCGGACTAACCTATTGCGCACTATTCCAAAAAACAAATGTATTGTTCGTTTACAAAGATGGGAGCATCCTTAAGGAATTCACTTCCCAAAGAAAAAAGAATAATCTAAATCAATTCGTAAACAAAGAAGGTATGGCTGAATATCCATAAAAGAAAATATATGCAGTCGAATTGGGAACCCACTTTCCACCATGCAACATTAAAGTGACCAAAATATAATGATTACATAGCAAATTAAATTAACTATGGAACTCAATTTTGATAAATGGATGTAATTTTACGATGTATTAGAAACGTATTAGCTCTGGGTAGGTGAAATATAAAAACAAATTTAAAAGCCATTAATAAATTTATTTGTGAAATAATTGAGCGTGTATAAAAACAAACTACATTTAAAATTATAATTAACGTAAGCTAAGTTTTAATAATTGAATTGTGTAAACATCAATTGTCACTATTCACTTATTCCATAATACATTGAAATTTGATCACTTATTAATAAAGCTATGATATAATATGGACGACGTGAGATTACTTTCGCGAGTTTATCAATAAAAGGTATATATAAGTAATATTATATTGAATATAACAACATAGTGATATATAAGATTGTCATTACAGACTTTTATGGTACAGATGGAATGTTGACAAAAAAAGTATAAACTTATATGAAACTACAATACTCAAAAAAATACAACATAATCCCGGGTATTTTAAAAAAATTGGAAGAAAATATTCTTTAAATGGCAAGCGATTTTTGTTAACACAAAAACAGCAGTCCTCAACTTATTATAACAGGTTTGAAATTATTTTTGAATAATTCATTACTTTTTTATCTGACTTTAACGATATTTTCTAACTTCTAATTGAATGCTTCAATTGACAAATCGATTAAATCTACTTTCTGAATTATATAAAATTTAAATGCCAAAACACTGACTCCTAACTGTATACACTCAAAACAATTTTATAATGTAATATTAGTCTACATCGTTTTATTTTGTCGCCTAGAATCGGCAGTGTATTGGTTAATTACATTAATATCCCGGGCGAACACGCAAAAGTAACCGGACCCCTCTAAATTTATAAACCTGTCCCTCCTTCATTTCAATTTATAAGTTGACAGGGATTGAAAAAAAAGAAAACTCTTTATTCTTAATTATTGCTTTTAACAGTTGATTAATTTGACAAATGAAGAATTCAATTAATAAATGTCAATTTGGCAAATGAAGAATACAGTTAACAAATGTGGTAAGTAATGACTCTAGAGACTGAACGTTTGTCTCGCACCAGTAACTCACGTCTCCTGGACAAGGCGACAGATAAACAAACAAATACTATATTACAATACTGCACACATACATAAAGTATACCGATACGATATAAAATATTCAATACTCAGTCTTATTAATAATTAAAACATGGAATTTACGATCAATTGGAATGACATACATTTAAAATTAATTTGTGCTTTTTGATTAAATAAATAGAATATTGTTAAAATATATTTACTTTAATGTTTCTACATATATTTGTAAAAAAATAAGTTGTTGGAAATAATTCTGCTTATAAACTTTTAATTCGAATCTGTATGCTTTCGAGGTAAAATCTGGCAACACTTCATATGTAGCCCTGATTATAAATATAAATTCTAACTAATATGTAAACAGACAAAAGCTTTACTTCAACAAACACTGTTATTCTCGAAACTCATCGTTTATTTAATTAGACAGATCATGACAACATATTAACTAGGCACCTATTGCTTCATTTCTAGTACTCAACTAATTCTTTCAAATTAGCCGATACTTGAAGACACGAGATGGCTAAACAAATAGGACATTAAAAAAGAAAGAGATGGAGCTACGAGTGAAACTAATAATTCTTTCAAGTCTGTAAGTAATGATGGTTTTTATTTCCTCATACTTATATCCAATTTGCTAGTCAGTTTTTTTTTGGACAAGCCTCTGACAAATTTTCAGGTATCTAAGTGATTATGTTATCAATGAATTGGTTGATGAGATTCACTCAATACTATTGATTGTCGGTCTTCCAGAACCTTCCTAAGCTACATTATTCTATAAAGAAAAATTTTCCGCAATAATTTAGATGATATAAACTATTTCAAAATTATATTATATATTTCAAATTAATTATTTCTAGTATGCTAAATTTTCTGGACAAGTTAAAGTAAGTAAGAGAAGTTAAATTATTATTTTAGTTGTAGCTTGAAATAATTATTTACTCTTCCATTTGGGGGCACTCCGACCGAGCCCTTACCAACACCTTAACAGGAGGGGCACTTCTATTTCTTGATACACCCCGATATATAAGACAAAGATACAGTAAGCATCATAATAATTAGAATAATTAATACTGTTCATTATAATATATTGGAAATTAGATTATAAAGATTCGATAAAAACGCTTAAGCCTCACCGAGATTCAAAATTAAAACCAAAAGCATCTTACAATTACATATTTCTACTAATAATTATTTCTAGTCGAAGCTACCGATCAAACAAGACAAAAAAATACATTAAAATACACTACATAAGGCACTTTATAGTTTAAAATAGCTGCAATAGTTAAGCTAATACACAATGATGAAAATACAATAAAATCCTAACTTATTTATCAGTTTAAAAACATATGTCCAAGTTTAGGAACATTATTAAAAAAAAAAACACATTAAAATGACTTAACAACTAAAATCAGATCAATTAATAATCATTAAATTATTCATAATTAAAATTAAATCACATTTAAATTTACTGAAAAAAAATTGGTAAAATTTATAATCTATTTCTTTTTGTGCACACATTAAAATATCGTACATACACTTATGTATGCATAGATATACAATAAAGTAGAAAAAAAAGTGTAAACAATATGCAATCCCTAATACCAATAAAACATATCTATGAAGACAGAAAATCTTTTCTTTCTTACAATTGCTTAAAACTATTCAGTTTAAAAAATAAAATATTTAAAAAAAATTACAATGAATGTGATTTGAGAAATCCCACAAAGAATGTATTACAGAATGGTTGCAGCTATGGAAATTTCTAGAAATTCTTTGTAACATTATTCCATATCTATACATACATATGATGTCGCCATTATATAAATGTAATTAAAAAATCGTTCTTGTGTCCCTTTCTATGTTCACGCCTATCGCGAAAGAGCTGATCCAGATTTACTATCAAGGCACTTGCTTATTAGTGTTCAATGAAAAAAAGATTCAAATTTTAAAGCGTATAATTATTTTTCTGTTAAATTGTTGAGAAAATGAGGAGTTAAGCTTAACTTTATGATATCTTAGCATAAAGCAGTGTTTTATTTTTTTCATATCACCACTAGTGACGACATAGCATGGTGGTGAAAAAAAATCCTACTATTTTTATAAAATAATCCCATAATGAATCAATAAATCTGTACGCAAATTTTACGTGGCAGAAGAATTGTGCTCACATAAAAAATTTACGTAGTTTTTTTATGGAGTTTAATTCAAACTTGCAAAATCGGACTCCGAACCTGGTCATCTTTGAGAGCGTACAGGATGCCATCGTCGAAGGTAGCCGCGACCGTGTAGTTCCTCGACTCCAAGAACTGAGTGGTCTTGTTCCTGGCTCCAGTGTCTGTTGATCTCACTTCAATCATCTGAAATCAAGTATTAACCTGAAAAATTTGTGATTATATGAATAATACAATTTTAAATCGAACATCTTTGTTTATTAATTGATATATATATTGTATCATTTATAATTTAACATGATAATTACATATTAAACACGATATACATAGCGAAAATCGCCATTTTGTGTATGCAAGTTATTCTGCCTTCACCTTCAGATCATTCCATGTGTTTTTTAAAATAAAAAATAGGAATATTTTGTAGTGATTTATATTTATTTCCGATCAGTCGACATCTCTATATTTATAATCCAGCCAACTTAGCAACACATGTATCTTAACCAACTGTAATCAATGCACATCAAGCTGAAGAGGGAGATAGATAATTTTCTACTTTCGGTTTCGTAGAGCGTTGTCTCTGTCACACGGACCAATAAATAGACGTAAGCGACAAAATGTCACATAAACTACAGAGTGACAAAGAGGACGCTCTAGGACCTACTACCTCTTTAACTCGATGAGGCTTCAATACCTGTAGATGTAGGGCGGGGTCTCCGAAGGGCAGGTGCTTGAGCGCAGGTAGTGCGTTGGTACCGCCCAGCACCACGTACTCCGCCCTGGCAGCGTCCGCCGCGAGCAGCACCGTGTACAACGGCAGGCAAAGCACACGAGATTTGAACACGCTATCACCACCAGAGCCTGGGCTCTCATCCTCCTGGTACGTCACCTGGATATGACAATCAGAACATCTAAAACATGTACAATGTATCACCAGTCGTTTCTGTCATGCAGTCCTGCTCTAATGTATCTTCTTCTCTTGGAAGACAGCTTCAAAGTATAGCAAAAATATAATGTAGATAACTTTATTCTATACTGCATTTTTTATAACCATGAAGCAAACCGAATCACTAATGTCAAACTTGAAAATAATGTTGTCACATTTATTTTTGTAGTGTTGTTCTAGCGTAAATTTTATGGAACAATTATTTCAACGGTAACATTTTAAATATTGAATTAAGGGTTTTATCTATTAATTGAAATAGTTTGTGTTATTCAACATACCCGATCATTTACTATTATAATTTCAAAGGTAATTCAGGAAAGAAAAAATTAACAGTAGATATAATATCTCATATGGATTTACGATTAGTACCGATTAGTGACATCACTATTTTAAAAACACAATAAACTAGCAACACATGAAATGACATTCTACTCCATGGAAATATAAAAACGCAGCATAGTTTGTTAAATTTTAATCAAATAAAAGTGTGAGTAGGTTATCGGTGAAGAGACTGACCTCACGAGGATGGTCCGTAGGGCTGAGGCAGGCGTGCAAGGCTCTGGCGGCGCCGCGTAACGCGAGGAAGTCCCTCGGGGCGGCGCGCACCACGGCGCCGTCCCAGCCGCGTCGGCTCTCGAGATACAGCGTGCTTTGATCTCTCGGACCGCGAGGCAAGAACTCTAAGAACGTGCCGTTATACTGGAACAAAAATCAATAGTGTTTTTTGCAACATAAGCTTAAAATCCACTATCTGAATCCAACTATAGGGAACTGGTAGTAATAGCAACATGGTAATATTTAAACTAGGGTATTATAGATTATTTATCAACATATAATGTCTTTCATCGCAGGTGAGACAACCGTGCGTGGTGCTAGCGGCGATATTGTCGTCTTTACTAAACGTTGTATTATTTCGAGTATATTTATCCATACCATCTCGCCTGTATTCCCCGAAGGGTTAGGCAGAGGTGTACTAATGTACACCCACAGTTCGCCGAGTATGTTTTTAGGTTCCATGAAATAGGGGGCGAGCCTATTTTGCCATGAATCGTGCACGAAACCAAATTCCAAGCTGCTACTGAGAATTTAATAGGAAAAACCCGATAACACTTTGCTCGACCTGGGATTCGAACCCAGGAACTGGCTCATAGCAGTCGCGCTTACGACCACTAGGCTATATTATTAAAAACAGTCTATTTATCATTAAAAAATTTACCATAATAGAGACAACATACAATCACCTAAATTACCCTCAGCCTATAAAAATGTACAGGAGCTTACATAGTTCATTGTATTTTATTTATTACTAGCTGTGCGCCACGTTTTCACCCGTGTTAATTTTATACGATAAACATCGCCAACGCACCCGTGTATGCAATTTTTTATACCTTCTGTAAAACTATTGACATTTCCACTGATACTGTAGCTGATACTTATATTAGTGAAATAATTTTTAAAATCGGTCCAGTAGTTTTTGAGTTTATCTATTACAAACAAAAAAAGAACATGCAAAAAAATCAAATCTTTCCTCTTTTATAATGTTGGTATAGATTGACTAAACTTTTGGTATTGGTATCAGGCAAAATTATGTATCATTACATCCCTAATTTAAATGACCTAATTTTGAAGCAATGATGACTCATTTGGTATCCTGTATGGACTGGGCGTTGATCAATATGAGTTCGAATCCCTGCAAATAGCTTGAGTTTTCGGTGATGACACCATAGCATAGTGGTAGTAGGGCTTTTTTTGTTGCCCGCCTGACTTCCTACTACCCTCAAGTTGAAAATTTGTCTTCTAACACAAATAGGTATGTTCCGGCAGTTGCACTTAAGAGTCTTCCACTAGGCTTAGCTTACCATCATCTTGGGCCACATAATCACATACAATCAGGTGACTTCTTTTTTATCATTATAGGTTTACCGTTGTGGCAACAATCACCCCTGATTTTAAGTGACAATGGTAGCACACTAACGGCCGTTTTCAATAACTTATCTATCCGTTGTTTCATTTACTAAAGATAGCCAAATATAACCTGTTATCCTTTTTTTTTCAATAACCGATCAATGGATAGTTTTTCGTATTAACATAATATATATCATCCATAGCTTGAATAGATAAGAGGAAAGCTGATATCTGTCTTAGACAGTAACAATTACAAATATGTACTTATCGGGGATAGTAAACTCAGATATGTTATTGAAAATGGCTGTAAGCCTATTGGAAAACTGATGAGCGATGATGAACAATAACAGTTAGATGTCTGTGTGATCAGTTATTATCTATAAGAATATAAAATTGAAGTATTTTTTTAATATCAAAATAACAGCCTTTTACTAAATGCACATGAAAGTTTAATAATATAGGGGACTAATAACAAATAAACCAATTTTTAAAATTGTTGTCTGTCTATCTTTCTGACTAATCATTGAAACAGCTGGACTGCAGAGTTTCGCTGGCAGATAGCTGGTGTTATATGGAGTAACCTATAGGCTACTTTAATATAGAAAGAAAATAATAATAATTAGGGTTTTGCAAATAGGAGATAAACCAAAGTAGCAGCGACCAGTACCACTATATGCACCACACATGCACATTCCCCAACACCGCCACTGCCGCATATGAAATTCCATGGGAACGAAGATGCCGGCATAGCTAGTTATAGCACATATAATTATTAAATCTCATTGGAGTAAAATATACTAACTAATTCTCCATAAAGTCTGTCCAGCACCTGCACAGTGCGTGTAGGCTGGGTGGGCGGTGGATGGTGTGGTGGAGCACGCGGAGCCAAGTGCAGCTGTCGTACGTAGGCTACCAGCGCCGCAGAGCCCTGTCCAATGCGGGCTAGTTCATAGTCCCGGGTCATGTTTAGGCGGAACTGCTGTGCACCCATCGCTAACAGTGTAAAAATAGATAATATTAAAGTAGCTCATTGGCTTTTTATTTGGTTGAGTATATGAATAAATATTGATTTCATGTCAGCAAGTTCAAATTACACAAATTTAGAGAATTTGCATACATTTACTAATTTAAATTATTACAGCAAGCAGTGTAGGTAAATATCATGAAGAAATCAGAATGCTTGAAAAATGTTCTTATATAGTACAACCATATAAGGGGCTTCAAGTATTATTTACAAGGTGTTGAAAGTAATATTAAGATAGAAGAGAACATAGTTAGGCATGGTTGATAATACTGTTTTCTTAGGCATCACACTAGATGCAAAATTACAATGGGGTCATCACATTAAAACCTTGGCAGGGAAATTAAGCTCTGCTGCATACACAGTGCGTAAGATTCGCCAGTTAACTGATATTGCCACTGCTAGGTTGGTCTACTTCGCTTACTTCCACAGTTTAATGTCCTATGGTATTTTACTGTGGGGTTCAGCAGCTGAGGTAGATACCGTATTTGTATTATAAATTTCAAGAATGTAGTATCTTAACTTTGCCTTCCCAATACATCTTGGAAAATATAATGTATGTTCGGAAAACCTAAGATAATTTTGAACTTGTAACTAACATGCACAATTTCAATACTAGAAGTAAATATAAAATAGTCATTCCATCTTTTAGACTTAGTAAAACAAAAGTTTTTTAAGTAATTGTGTTATAGGTTTTATAATAAACTTCCTAAGCACATTAGCGATTTGCCGGATAATAAGTTCAAGTATCATGTTAAGCCGGTTTTATTGTCAAAGGGGTATTATAGGGTGGCTGATTACGTGAATGATGGTGATGTCTGGATGTGATTCCTTCTCTGTATATCTACTGAAAATGATAATAACTGTATATAATTAAATACTGTATAACCAATTAAAAAAAAATAATTAAAAAAATAAGATAAATCCGATCAAGTTTACTTGTCGGTTCTTCTCGATCTGGGATGTTTTCCGAACCGGTAGTAGTGTTTTGACATTCATAAGTGCCTTCTTAGGGCCTAAATTGAACAAAAGATATTTTGATTTTCATTTTATTTAATGCAATTTTTGACCCTCCCTCCTTCAAATGTAAGGCGCCGTAACATTTTCTGTACCCCCCCCACCCTCTGCCTCATTAACATTACGTAACACCCAAATCAGCAAGTCAGCATTACAACTTTTATAGGCCAAGAACAGCTGATGACGAAAATCTATCTGTTTTGAGGGCATTACAGTGTGAACTCACTTTAACAGCACTGACTATAGCAATGTGCTTCTGCGTACACACTAATGAATACTGGCAACAAAAACAAAATATAAATGATGTACAATACAGTCGCGGGATTCCCCGTAAAATAAACAAAAAGGATTGCCAATTTGGGAGAATAAAAATTATGTACAATACAATCGAGGAACTCCCCATAAAACAAAGGAAAGGGGTCACTATCTTGGGATATTTTAATTGCCTAGTTTTTTTTTTAATAAGATGACTTTGTACTTACCAACATTGTCCATGTAAATCAACAGCATTGACATCACTGTGACAAAGGTAAGCACAAAGAGTATGGCAGGCAGTAACCTCCTATACAGATCTGTAGGTGTGCTCTTTGTAAAACCTAGAACTGTGATCCTGGGGCTAGGAAATGGGACAGGCACAGGTAATGTTGCAGTTGCTTTGTCAATTGGTTTCGGTGTTTCTTTGACATTCTCTAAAGTTTCTGGGTGCTGCAGCTCCTCCATTGTAGGGTTTTCTTCTGTTTTCTACAATAATAAAGTTACAAAATAAAATACTTAATTATCAGATTCAACATTTCACAAATAAATTTTTTGACTGATTTCAATGTATTAACCATGTTGTGTTGTAAGCATAAAATTCTCCAAAATATGTTTAAGTTAAAAGATTTAAGTATTTATTTATAATTTTCATAATGCATTCATTTCATTTCATTCATTCATGCATAGCTGCCGCAGCATATAATTTATGCCCCCTCTGTGTGCTCTTTTAAAAATCAACTAGATAAATACTTGGCTAATGAAATAGTGCACTCAACAATACAAAATAGAATACACGCATCAGCCTACGGCTGTTAGTGTAATACTAATTCACATGTAAAACAAGTAAAATTTATTGTTTTTCACATGTAAAGTAGACAGCAAAGTAATTAGATATATTTAGTAAGGGGAGCCTTTTAATTTAATGTTCAACACACTACAATAAAAATAACTTGTTACATGAAATTATGAGTCTTAACCAATTCTAAATTTGATAGAACAAATTTCACATCATTACACAATACATAGTTTCACTGCAAATTTAGCGTATCCAAAGCACTTTTTTACAAATTAATTTCAATAAAACACTAAAAATTTGTCACCAACAAACCAAAAAGATGAAACCCAAAATATGACAGGTGTTCTTTTTTTTATAACTACGAAAAACACTGACCAAGCCAACTGAACACCTGCTAGGACAATAAAAAATGTAGACAGAATTACGAAGTTTAAGCCCCAACCCAATTCAACTCACCTTTTCAGCCATAATATCCTTTGTTTGTTTACGTTTCTAGCAGTCTTTTTCATTAAACAAATTAAATAATTACACCTCCTGTGAAAAGTTATGCTCGATAAATAAATAATGGTAAAGGCAAATTTTATTATCTTAAGTTATTGTAATGCTTTAATCATAGATTGTAGTATTTGTAATAAACGAAAATAAAATAAATAAATTCACCTTAAAAAATAAATAAAATTATGCGTGAGTCACCCAGCGTGCTCACCACAGATAATACACTAATACTAATACGGATTACGGGGTGCTCAGCAGAGATAAATAACAATTAGTGCTCATTGCTCACAGTCCGAGTTGGTCCGAGTCATAGACCAATAACCAGAGGGTCCGAGTCACTGCTCTCAGTATTAATAAAGTACTCTGTGGTCACTGCTGCCAGCTCCGTTTGAGTGCTGGGCGCTAGATCACTTCAAGAAAAGCGCTAGATTCCGCTAAACAAGTGTGATTTAAAAAAGCACTAGATTAAAACCCTGTTTTATAATTAGGAGTTAAATAGATACGTTCCACATTACCACCCTAAAACAAATATATTGTTTGATTGACCAAAAAATTAGTGATTATAGGTAGGTATAGTTTAGTTTTCGTAATTTCAAGTACCTATCGTTTACGTTCTGAACAAAAATAGGTTTACTTATTTATAGCGCAAGGCATAGTATTGAAATTAAAACATCAAGTATTTTAATATTTTTTTATTTATTAAATCATCTTATTAAAAATGAGACAAAAAATAATTTATAGGTCATTAACCGAATCGTCATCCTTCCTCTGCGTCGTCGGTTGGAATTTTTTAAAGAGTCCCAGAACCAGAGGGTACCTTGTCGTGGCTCTGTGATATCCATATATCGTTGGGATATCCTTAATTTATATTTTTTTGTTACTTCCAATTTGCCTCAATCAGTCATCAGGAAGATCATAATAATTGAAACATGTGGATTGTTTAGAAGTCAAGCCCATCATTACCCGTAAAATCAAATTAATCGTGTCCATGTAGAGAGCTTTACCTTATTTATTCTTAACTATGTTCATTGTGCTAAATATTCTTTCAGTATCTGCATCAAAATAAAAAAAAAATCAAAATCAGAAAATCTTTTATTCAATTTAGGCCCTAAGAAGGAACTTATGAATGTCAAAACACTACCACCAGTTTGGAAAACATCCCAGCCATCGAGAAGAACCGACAAGAAACTCGATCGGGTTTATCAATATCTTATTATCTTTTTTTTTAATTGTTTTTGCAGTATTTATTTATTTATACAGTTATTATCATTTTCAGTAAATGTACAGAGAGGAAATCACATCCAGACATCACCATCATTCACGTAATCAGCCACCCTGTACCTAATACCTTTTCGACAATAAAATCTGCTTAACATGATTCTTGAACTTATTATCCGGCAAATCGGTAATGTGCTTAGGAAGTTTATTAAAGAACCTAACACAATTACCTAAAAAACTTTTATTTGTTTTACTAAGTCTAAAAGACGGAATGACTATTTTATATTTATTTCTAGTATTGAAATTGTGCGTGTTAGTTACAAGTTCAAAATTATCTTCATTTTTCGAACATACATTATATTTTCCAAGATGTATTGGGAAGGTAAAATACTAGATTCTTGAAATTTATAATACAAATATGGTATCTACCTCAGCAGCTGAACCCCACAGTAAAATACCATAGGACATTAAACTGTGGAAGTAAGCGAAGTAGACCAGCCTAGCAGTGGCAATATCAGTTAACTGGCGAATCTTACGCACTGCGTATGCAGCGGAGCTTAATTTCCCTGCCAAGGTTTTAATGTGATGACCCCATTGTAATTTTGCATCTAGTGTGATCCCTAAGTATACAGTATTATCAATTATGCCTACTAAGTTTACTTCTATTTTAATATTATTTTCAACACGTTGTACATTGGGTAAAGCAAATCTGATACATTTTGTTTTGTTTGCCTTTGACAATAGATTATTTATAGCAAACCATTCTGATATTTTAAATAAAGTGTTATTTACATGCCTTGCCTCTAAATCTTTTCTTTTCGCTTGAAATATAAGTGAAGTATCGTCTGCAAAAAGAACAATGTTAGCACAGTTCTTAACCATTAGGGGTATATTACTTATATATACTAAAAACAAAAACGGTCCCAATATCGAACCCTATGGGACGCCGATTCTAGCCAAGGATTCCGAAGAGGTTACCCCATTTTCCACTAACTTTAAGACAGCGATCTGTTAAACATGATTCTAGAAAGTCGAGAGCCTTCTCTCCACACCATAATGTGTCATCTTAAGTGTAGCTGCTACCAAGCTAAATATTATAAATCACAAAAGCTATGTCCACACTGTGCCTTTTTTCGGTCGTCACTGGCATGCGTCAAAGCGCATTCAACAGCGCACGTGACGCATGCCTATGAGGCATGCCTCGTTATAGTTGAAAGCGTAATTCATGCTGTGTTGCACGCGTTCCCGCGCTCGGTGTGTTTCGTTGCAATAAGTCTTTCAACACCTCAAGATGGCGGACAATCATAAGGAATTTACGTTAATGTTTATTGAAGATTATAAAGTTTCCCACAAGTTCGGGATCAAAATAGTAAACTTTATACAAATAAAATTAAAAGACAAGATGCTCTACGAGTTTTGGCGATGAAATGTAGCATGAATATTGATGAAGTTAAAAAAACTCTTCGGTCCTATTTTTCTTGCTTGGACACTTTAAATAAATACATGAAGGACTAAAAATCTAAGAGTTATTGCTAACTTAATTTCTGCAGGTACTGCTTCTCGCAAATGGGTTGACTGCTATGTGATTTTCGGTCCAACTAATTTCAAAAGTAGATCGAAGTTTTTTTGGACATGCGTGTAAAGTTTTTAAAAAGAATATCTTTAGCATGTCTCAGTTCACGCATAATCACAAAACTTTGTTTTTTTTTTTTTCAAATAGTCCCTCACCAACAAGTTTTTTTAACTTATTTTTTGTTTCTTATAACCAATGAAGCTACACGTATTCCGGAAAATAATCACACATCTTTAAAAGTTGACCGAAACTTGACGACTAATGTGGACAGTTAGTTGCATGCGTTTTAATGCATGCAATAGTTGAATGCGCTAGACGAAAAAGATATTGAAAGATGAAGATGAAAGTTGAAGATGAAAAGGGAATAGTGTGGACATAGCTAAATACGATCTCATCCTTGCGTTAAGCACATGCGAACCTACCGCATTGAGGAAGCGCTCCACAGGATGCCACCCGGAAGACTGACGCCAATACTTCGTCTTTACAATAGCGCAACATTAATAACGCAATAAATAACGAATGGGATCGGCCGAGAACAATACCCCAAGCAGACGCTCCTCGGCACCATGGCACTCGACCCGCTACCGCATCTGTTGGGCTACGACATCCGTTGTCCATACTGCATTGACCAAACGCAAGCAAGGAACAAGGGACCGGATTCTCCCACTCTGACAGACACATATGTTCGGGTATAAAGGCCCGAACATATTAGTAACAAATACCCAAGTCCGGTGAAGCTGTAAAAGCCGCAGCGGCTTTAGGGCCCATAAGCCTAACAGTGTAGTCAGTTCTAAAAAAAAAAAAAAGTAACATATACACTTTATATTCAACTTTCTGATTGTATGTTTCATTTATACAAACTACCTAATCTTAGAGTGGCACAGTAGACCTTAAATAAGTATGAGCGTAGTGTCATCAACGCAGTCGAAAGCTTTTGAAAGATCACAGAATACACCGATTGCATCCTGCGACTTCTCCCATACCTCAAATATGTGACATAATAGCGTTGCTCCAGCGTCAGTCGTAGATTTTGATTTCGTGAAACCAAACTGCCGACCATCCAATATTTTATTATTATTAAGTACTCTACTAATTAAATTAAGCATAATTTTCTTAAAAATTTAACTTATCTAAGGAAGCACAGAAATTGGTGAAGTGAAGTGATATAACTTTTAAACTTATTCAGAAGTTTAAAAACATTCAGTGGAAATAAGTTCGTTTTGAAATGGTTATAAATAATAATTAGTACGGTATAATTTAACAACCATTGCGCCAACTCAGTTTACTGTGCCGAATATGTTATCACATTTTCAAAATGTCTTGGCGCACAGCGGAGTTTAATGTAGCGAGCCAGACAGCGTCAAGTCGCTTTGCTGTGCCGGTCATCTGACTCATACATTCCTCTAACTCACTTGCCTCGCGTACTATTTAGCTTCGCCATGGCCCAAATTTGAGTTACCGCAATGCGCCAGCGCAGTAAGCTGCACTTGAGTCATTGAGTTAGCGCAAGAATTTTTGCTGATTTACCCAATTCTAGTCCCGGAAAACCACACTAAGATGACAAGACACTAGACTTGTGTAACTCATGAACGAGTTGAAATGAACTGCTCAGTGCTCACTTCGAATGCTGTAAATGAAGTCCTTCACTTCTACGGATCTTTTTTGTTCAGCATTTCACCACTCACTTCGGAAAGAATTTGGCTCTTCCTTTAAACTCTTTCAACTTGCCTAGTAAAAGACTACGGTGCGGCCCGTGGTGGTTATCGAAACTAAGATGGTTCAACATCTCAGTCGCACGCCCTACAAGGCTATATTGCTTTCTCTGTCATCTTTATTTTTACGTTCTTAATTAAATATTCGTAAATGTTTGTATTTACTGTAAAAGAATCTTTTATTTTTGACTGCAAAGGTAACTATTGGAACAGGTATAGGAAATCGCTTCCGAAAACGAAGACAAACAATAGTACTATAGGATAGTTTGGCCGATCCTATTAATTAAAAATGCAGCTCAGCGTTTGAATTATTACTGTATTTATTTTGTCGCTCATAATCGATTACAGATATTAATGTCTTCTTGTGCCGTCAGTGACAGATGTCTTATTTATCTTTTTCAAGACCTGAAAGTCAGCCAGTCTATCATAAACAACATTGAATGAGGCTGAAGTAAGAACTATTTATTGTGATAAGTCGCCACAGTACTAATAATACCTTTTTTAATAGGTCGCCAAAAAATCGTTACTTATGAAAAAAACATATTTTTTAATACGTTATAATAGCATTATTCACGCTTCATCATATTAGTAGAGCTAAATGAAATGATAATTTCATACAAAAATACGTTACTTTACTATAAAAAAAAGAGGAATGAAACACAAAATCAAAAACAGCTGATGCTCAGGTCAACGGACGTGCGGGCGTGGCGCGTGGCACCAACTCGTGCAGCCCGCAGGTAGCGATCGTAGAAATATATATAACATTTGTCTATATACCTAACTTATCTACTTTGCCGCTGTGCTAGTCTCTACATAGCCACTTTCATGCGAATTCACTGGTTGAATAAACAAAGTATCGGGTTCGATTCCCCGCAAATGAAAAAATAACTTAAATAAAATTTTAACAAAGAGTCATGCTTTTTAATCCATCTTGTATGTTTATTATTCTGATTATATATTTAGTAAGGTACCTATGCAGATTAGTTCAGTACTATGACATTTATAAAAAAATTAGGTATGAAACAGCTTACTGATCTAAATTCTCCATGGCCTTATGAAATAATTTTGAAATTGTAACTACATGTATCTTGAGGTAAATTTGGGCTAGGCGTTGAAATAGCCAAGTGCCGGGTTCGATTCTCTTCCAAATTACGCAATGACGTAGTTTGAATGTCAATTGTAAAGGAACCTTGTGACATAAAAATTGCACATACTAAATTTAAGTAATTATTGTCATTACCGCGTTTTGTTTTGTAAGATTCACAAATCTTCTCTCTTTTTTCCATCGGGGATTAAAAGCGCCTAACTAAAACTTAGTTTGCCTATTATCTAGTTCGGTACGAAAGAAAGCATAAGTTTTCCTGTACTACACTTTACGCTACTTGCACTTTCGGCTTGTGTAGGTACTAGATTTGCATGCGACATAAAATAATTAAAGGCGGCATTCACAATAAAACTTGCAAGTAATTTGGAATAGTTGTGACGTATCGGTTTGCAAATTAAAGTATTGGACGGACTAAAAAAGGAAAGTCTGTTAACATAAAGTATAAGAATTCTTTTTTTTTAAATTCATTCTAATAAAGTAATTAACTGTCATCCTAACTGTAATTAATTTTAACTATTAAATTATTAAGTACCGTTTCATTTATAATTTCTTGTACAAAATCAAAGATAAATATGAATTTATTTAAATAATTATACACGTGAGTATCCAATTAGGTTAATTTAATATTCCATTATCATTTTTGTAGGAACGAGCTTCTTGTTACGCCATAAAAAAATGACAACTATAACTTCTAAATTCCATAAGAAGACTAGACAGTAGGGATAACTAAGCTTATAAATAGATGTTGCGAATGTCTCAACGGTTTATCGATATGTGGAAAAAATCAAAGTGCCATGGCCGACGGCCTACCTTATGGAGATGGTGGCTTAGCGGTTTGTTTTGGCGGGATTGATTATTAATTTTATTATTATTAATTTTTGAGAGAGTTTCATTTTGACTTTCATGAGCGTGTGAGCGACAAATATTCGTCCAATCGTTTTGTTAATGAAATGCTTGATATTATTTTATTGTTACTTTTTGTGTTTCTTGTTTTGTTTTAATAATGCCTATCGTCTACGTTTATAATGCTCGTGAATACGGTAACATTTTAATGTGCCTTGGAGAAGCTTGCAAGAATACTTCGCGTCCACTACGAATTTGGAGAGAGAGAGATTACCGACAGCTCGATATCCGGCTGACTCTCGTCTGATAACAGCAGCATTTCAGCGAGTGTCGGGAAATCGGCCCATTACTCCGGTAGCGGCAGGAAGTCGAAGTCAAGTGGCTGGTCAGTCCGAGGAGCACATTTAGATGTCGTTCGCCAGAATCCGAACTTAGGTACACGAAGTATGGCTAAATCGTTAAACCATCGGAATGGAACAAGTGTGTCATACTGGACAGTTCACAAGGTGTTAAAACCGTAACCGAATTGCGCCCATACATAGTGCACAAAGTGCAAGTTTTGCTACCCGGCGATCACGATCACCGGCGAGTTTTCTGCCGTTGGTTATTAGACCAGTAAAAACGTCTGCCTGGTTTCATTGACCACGTCATCTGGACGGGCGTTGACATTTACCAGAAACGGGCTGTGTATTCCGAGGTGAACCCACACGCTGTACGAAAAACCGAGCACCAAACCCATTGGTCGGTTTTAAGGCTTCACCGAACTTGAAGATCGCATACTGAGCCCAGTGCTTTTGCCACAGCGACTTGACGGACAGCGATATTTAAACTTCGTATCGAACAGTCGATGGATGGATGGATTCACTTCACTGAACGCGTTTCAATGAACTGCTTCATCAAGGTGAATGAATTTGCTTAAGCCTAAAGAGGACAGATTACAGATTATTCGATGATTTAGGTAGATTCGTTTTAGACTTAAGATTTATCTTTGCTTTAGATATTGTATAGGTGAGAAAAATTAGGGGTGATCTATACTCATAAACATCGATGCTCAAGTTGAAAATATCGATACGAGATTCGTTATAATATCGTTACATCGATGTAAAGGCTCGCGTTTTTAGCCTTACTGAGTCGAGTCGAATGGAAACAAGCTGCGTCCTATATGTTTACTATGAAATTACGTCCATTATAGACGAGCCACGGCACGCTCAATCAAATTGCTCGACATGCGAATATCTTCGCCGATGTGTTTTAAATCCTTGGATGTATGCACGCTGACATGTTTATATTTATGTAGGTAGAATAAATGACAATATTGAAAAAAAAATTAACGGGTCCTTTTTAAAATTTTGATACAAATAAAAAATTTACCGTAGTCAATTGTTTTCATATGTTTTATGTCGTATACCCAATATTTTGAATTACGCCGTTTCATCACCCTCCTATCGTTCTCTTCTTCATAAAAATTTACATTAAACGACACAGAGCCACGACGCTTCAACAGTTAACCGACAAATTTATTTCTTTATCTTGCTTGCCTCGCGTACCATTTTGCTGCGCCATGCTGCAAATTTGAGTTAATTCAATGCACTGGCGCAGTAAGCTGCGCTTGAGTTATTCAGTTGACGCAAGAAATTTTGCCAAGTTACCAATTTCTAATGGATGTACAAAAAATAAATGCGACTCAACTCGCTTCGATTCGACGTTTTTCGGTAGTATTGGGTCGTTCCTGATTTTTTGTAAAACGAAACGATATGCTTTTTTACACTCAAGGAACAGTTCTTAGAAACTGTTATAAGGAAAATTGTTTTTTTTTTTTCCTAATTTCGAGAACAATCTGTACTAAAAAAACGAACATTTGTCAGTTAACCAAAAAAACAATTTTTATTCATTCCTTCATTTTCGTATTTTCGTGTACAATTAAATTTGAATTGTATAGCTCTAGTAGTAAGATTAATTGTAGATTATTTGTTACTTCAAATTTAAAGTAGTTTTTTGTAACGGTTTTACTGTTAATTCAATAATAGTCCTTATAATAATGATTTTAGATCTATTCTATCAAATCGTTTCATTTGGGCTACCAATATAACGTTTGAGAGGCGTCTCGCTCGCTTTCTTCTTCTTCTTCTTCCTAACTTGGCAACCGGCCCTCTTTAATTAAGACCATTACTGACATTATCGAGTGATTTATAGTGTCATGTGATATGACGATTCAGTATCCTAACAAGCTGGTGGCTCCCTTGTTAGAACTTTCTAAGTTTTTGTGGGACCTCAGAATGAATGCTCAGAATTAAGCACAAAAACCAAACTATATCACGCAAAACGACACCAATATTACATAATACAGGGTCAAAAACCTAATTTAATGAATTAACAATAAAAACCACCACATGTCACTTCAAGATCCCGCTAAAAACCCCGTCTCGTTCATTTTAAAACTTTTTATTGATAAGTAGAGAAACAGTTCATCCGTTTTTCATAGAATAACTGGTTCTTAAAAGCTTTTCTAATCGAAACGACCAGTACTACTTTTCGGCTGTAGTCGACGCCAGACTTTAGGAAAAAAAACATCGAAGCTCGATGTTTCTCAATTTTTAGTGTATTGTAAAATGGAGCTCGAGTAACCATACGTACGCAACATACAGGTAGGTAAACAGAAACACAAACTTCCTTATAAAAAAGTTGTTAACTCTGTAGCTGTAGCACACAAAAATAGCTCACTGATTTGATAACACCAAAACATTAATGTTAGGAAAACACCAATGGTTTTCTAACATCGCCCATCTATAAGAACTATACTATTTCCATTTCTTTATTTTCTCGATGACAGTTCTAATTTAATAGTTGTAGTGTTGTGACCAAATAAGTAGTGATATCGATTCATCAGATTTTGATTAAAATAAATAAATAAAGATTACCTCTCGTTATAATTATTTTGATTCATTGTCGAGTACCTACTACCTATACCTACTTATTTTACAACAGCCTCGAAAATTTTGAAGAAGTTTGCATTATCAATCAAGAATTAATACGTGTAACATCTTGTAACGAAATATAATATTAGTTAATAAATTTGTACAAAAGTATCCGGCAGTAGTTTAGTAAGTTTAAAAAAATATCGGGTCTGTTATCGTGTTACGTTTATCGATATAGCTCCATCCCTATCAGTTTCTCTGACTCTGGTATAACTTTGTACGTGTGTAAACGTCATATTTTTATAAAATAATGCATACATAATATAAAAAAGACGCTCGTTCAAGTTTTCACAGGAGCTGTCATCGAGAAAATAAAGAAATGGATATGCTATATGTATTTATTGTACCACTACCAGTGTTGAAAGCATCGAAACGCGTTCCAATCAGTTATCACTTTGTTGAAAATGTACAATCCATTTGTAATAAATAATTTTTTCAATCAATAAATACTGTACATATGATATGAATTCCTAGAAAAGATAAGATGTCCTAAATCACTGTGGGAGTCACTGTTAAAGAAGACCTAGTGCTTGCTATATAGTTTGAACTAGGTATGCCACCATTTTTTAGGAAAAATATAGTATGTTTATAAAAAACTGCAAAATATATAGTACTTTTGGGAAATTTTGAAAAAAATATAACACACAATTATTTTTAATCATTATTGAGTAACTGCCCAAAAATTATGTGAATTTTTTTCAGGGCTCATGTATGTGATTTTTCTTTTATTTTATTAATTTTTCTGTTTGTGTCATATCCAAATAAGTGATCCACTTTGCGCTGTTCTATTCGTACTTTCAATTTTTCCATAATATTGTAAACACCTAAAATGTTGATATTGTTTCATTCTAGAAACTTCAAACAAAATGAAAGTAAATTTCAATGATAATTTGCCCTTCTTTTTCATTTAACAAAAGAAATTATTAAAAGGAAACAAAAAACCCGACAGCAACAAAAACATGACAAACAAAATATTTTTCTATTTTTGCTTTTTATTTGATTCCCGGACGTCGTACTTGGGTATTATATAGCCTGTGTAACTCGCACAATCAAGACGTGCCAAAGAAATAAATATACATACATATGTATATACATACAATACGCTCGAAAAACATAGCTCTCCTTTTTCACAATCGGGTAATAAGCGCAACAGTTGAACTAGCGATGAAAATATAGTATTTTCCGTACTATATTATTTTCCTATAATATATAGTACAATTGACTAAAATATAGTACGATGCTATATAATATAGTAAGGGTAGCAACCTTAGTTTGAAAATCGAAAAGAATATTAAAAGGGATGTATATTTTTTTTACTGCTTTAGCTTTATTGTTTTTAGTTTCATTTGGTTCATTTATTGGTGTCCTTAAAAAAAACGCAAAATCAATAGGATAAGAAAGATCTTTATTGTCAAAGTTTATTAAAAATTACATAAAAGTACATAACAGCAATTTATGAGTTTATTCCTAAATATGAAATTTATACTAGTTGGAATATAAATTATAACGTTATAAAGTACCTATACAATGATGTTTATAAAAAGCGGCGTAGACAACTAACTATGAAACTATGATAATAAATTATTGATGAAATATGATAAATATAAAATAATTAAACATAATGTATAGCTGTTGTTAGGCATCGAAACAAAATACCTTTTTGTGGTCTATAATTAGCAAAATACGGTTTTTATGTAATAAATTTTAGCAAATATTTATACAAAAATTACAAATTTTATTGTAACTTAATTAAAAGAACAAGTAAAGCATGTTTGTTTTCATTATAGCCACAATCTCATATGATTTTAAGAAACAATGTGGCCTAAGATGCTAGCACGCTAGCCTAGTGGAAGATTGGCTCTCAGGTGCAGCTGCCGGAACACACCTATTGATGTTCGGAGTCAGATTTTCAACTTGAGGGTGGTAGCTAGCCAGGCGGGCAATAGAAAATATACAAACCAAAGTGATATAAAACGGTGTGAGAATAGTTTTACAGGATTTTTTGATTTTACAAACAATTTGGATATTTTATACCTACCTATTGTAAAACAGGTAAGTCTTTTGTAAACATTACTATAATTTAACACTTACATAATTTTCTAAAAAAGAAATGGATAAAAATTCACATTTTAATAATTGATCTGCATAGATTTTGTATATGTCAATTATAATTTACAATATACTTTTAACTATTAATAAAACTCTTTAATGAAAACCAAGTGTGCATCAACATCTACCTCTACGAAGTGTAAAATAGTATATTCTATATTAATTCATCCTTTCCTATCTTAATTTATTAGATACATAAATATTTCGATAATCAAAAATAAATAAATAACGAAACTAGTTTCATTCATATTGCATACTGCACATAATTTAACTCAACAGCTAAATCCAAATTGAAAAAATGTATACGGTACATCGAATTATGTACGTAAAGATAAATTTTATGTTAAAATTGTACACTTCCAGAATTTAATAAACAGAATTAATGGATTAGCGAATGGGATTAAATATAAATACTGCATCTTACAAGCCATGATACCTTAACAAAATGTGTGCGCATAATCTTATTTACACAAAGTAATATAAAAAACTACTAATTAGGAATATCCTATTTAATGAAATTTATGGTAACACTGCTTTGGAACAGATTTTAAGTTAGAGCAAAAGTCATTAATTTAGCTTTTTAGAGTTCAAAACGCAGACTTTAAATCTGAAGTGTAGATAATGCTATATGTGGGTACTGACGGCATAAAAAAATTATTATTATTTATTTATCAGTAAGCTTTTAGCAGTCCTATTTACAATTACTGATATAATTTCAACTAATACCTTTTTAGTTTATTTTATTCATCGCGGTATTATGTACAATGTACTACGTACTAGAGACAACGCCTTAGTGCCTCAAACAGATTGAAGTTTGAAACATACATTCGAGTGCACACACGTCACACACTCGCACTTACAGACCACAGTCTGTACCACGCCGATCAATTGTTGCGATTAAACGTTTGAGTGCTAAATTTTACTTTATAAAATTGTCATGTGCACTTAAACAGCTCGAGAAACACAAGTAAAAGTCAAAGAGTGACATTTAATTAGCGGTATTAAGTGGAGCGCAATTTTTGTTAGTAATTTATTTTATGTTATTGTCGTTTAATTGTAATAATATTAAAAACTCAAGAAGCTCCTTTAGAATCTTAAAATTCTCTTTTTAACTTCTGATGGAATATCAAAGTAAAGAACTTTAATTACAATATTATCCATTAATCCCTTTTCATATGAAAAATTTGTTAATTGATTGTCATCACATTCTTATTAATTTATGTATTGAGTTTATGAAGCCCAGATAATTTTACTTCTTACGCAAAAATATTTTTGTTGGAATATTCCAATATTTACTATTTAAGATCATAGACAAACATTGGAATATAAAAACAAAGTCATTGTCTATGTACATTTTACAGTATAAAGCAATGATATTTTTTAAGTAGATACGCCATTGACACTCTAAAAATGCCAACATGAATGGTGGGCAATTGCCCTCAGTTCACTTTTCACTTTCAACTTAATGCCGGCGTGAATGAGAAGAAAATTTTGTGCTTTTTTGACAAAAGAGTTTCTTCCGCCTTATGCTGTGATTTGCTATCTCTTTTGTTTCAACATGCTGTTAACAAAAATTTTTATCGTTTTAAAATTGTTTTTAGTGAGTATATAACGCGTCTATTTATAAAACGTCATTAGTATATACGTTTATATATAATATTTTACTACAATTAAGTTCTTACTTTGAAAGCTTTGTAATTATAACACGCAAAGTTATTTGAAATGTATCGTGATTTACTTTAAATCTTATTATGCATAACTTCAAAATAATTTGTGTTATAATTAATTACACTTTCGTGGACACCCGACCTATAACTACCCTGTCATAAAAAAAAATGTATAAAAATACTTAATAGTTACTTATATAATTAAATAGACGACATTATTGTCATTCGTTTCCATTCACAATAATATTATTAAGCATAGTTATGTACTTATATTAATAATTATGTAAATTGTCCAAAAAAGTTAATATAAGTTTTATTGTCATTTATTTCTTTGTTTATTGAAATTCAACTTTGTAATAACTGTTATTGTGATATAACATTATATAACAGTTTGTCAGCAATGGAAAACATTAAAGGGTTATTTGATAAGTGATGGTGATACACGATTAGCTTATTATATAATAAGTAAGTCAGGGAGGCCGTGATAATAATATAGACATAAGAGTTAACTAGTTATACAAAATTAACAAAGTTCATTGAAGGTGATGAGGAACATTCTGATTATCAGATAAAGTTAGCATTCTAACATCAGCAGCCGCAATTACCTGGCGCTGTTTAGAACGTAGTTTCGAATTCTTTATTAAAAATAATCGGTCGTAATGAAAAATATGTTGTTACACGACTACCCTAAAAAGAGTATTATGTTGTTAGGGTTTATTGCACCACAGTTTTAAAAAGGCAGGACAGATTTGGATGTATGGGGTATCGTTAGAACTCTTGAATCATCGCGGGTGACACTGACTATAAATTTTTTGAAAAAAAATAAATATGTTAGCTACACATTCCAAAAGTACAAATAAATACTTTGTTTGTGCCAGAAACTGATAGCTGGCACCGGCTCGGTATTTAAACGCTTTTTTTGGTAATTTATTTTTGGTTATGACAATGTGCCAAATGGTGGCGCTGTGTCAAAATATATTATAACTTTAATCTAAGGCAGTCGTGTTTATTAATAATTTTTTTAGATATCCAATCTAATATGCATGTCTATATAGGTGTTAGTTCAAAGTTGTTTACTGTAAGAAACAACAAGTTGTATTATTTTTTTATTAGATTAGAAAATATTATGCGCTTGTTTGGCGTCCGTCGCACAAGACTACTCTTTCTAGGTCTACTATTATGGTAAAAAAACAGACCTCAACCAATGGCCACGTAACATGGTCTCTAAAGTCGAAAATTCCTTTATAAACCTGTAGATGTTAGTATATGGTTACGAACGCCAGATCGCGGCCACCATCGAGTTGGAACTTTCACAACTCATATGTTAAAAATAATTTGATACAGGTATTATAAGTAGACAAAAAAATATTGAAACTATTACTACAAAATTAGTTTTTTAACATACATAATATATTTATTATCTATATATAAATATAAAAATGAACTTATCTCTATTCTAAAGAAAATGATGAAATATAATAAGTATAGAAATATCTGGCCATCAGTTACTCTAGAAGCGATATTATTTTAATAACCATAGTATATTTTATTGTCAAACACACGACATAATTAATATAACATACCTAATTCATACTTTTACACCAATATTATTGTCAAAGTTTCAAATTGGAGTAAATTTTTCATTATTATTTTTTCAAAATAAATAAACATTATCTAATATCTATAAATTTCAATTCCATATATAAATGTATATTTAAATTGCCTATCCAGAAAAACGTAAAATCGAAAATATGTATAAATACAATAGTATTGTAGAAACTTATTATGAAGCCTCAATTCATCTCTGGTTTAAAATAATGCCATAGACAGATTATTGAGATTTTGAGGCGTTAACATTTTTATACGCTTAAACGATTTTAAAATATAAAGCAAATCGTTCCAATATATATACCTATTTATAAAAAAAAATCCCGCGCTAATAGCAAATACACAATGCTTTGCATTCTCTCATGAAATTTGCTATTTTATAGCCTTCCAAGTGATGGTATTATTTTTTAGAAAATAATAAAACCATAGAAAATTTAATAAAATAGGCCTGTGCTCGTTTTTCTTTAAAAGAATGACAACAGTTTATAACGTTTATGTATAATTTGATATTTTTTAAACACCAAAGTTATTTTTATGTATCTGGGAATGGACTTCCTTAATATTTTTAAAATGATTCATAGTATTATCAAGTGATGGTCTGATTTCACAATACAATATTCAGACTTGTATAATTGTGACCCATTTCTAGAAATATCCACTGTCCTTATTATATATAGTAGTCAACACTTTAATTATGATTTAAATGAGAAAAACTTGTTGGTCAGTTTTAAAGTGATAATAAAGCTATCCAGCACGTAGTATAGTAACAACTTACATAAGGTTACGTTAATGAGTCAAAGTCTTATGGTTGGTAGCAAAAATCAATTCAAATATGTAATACCTTGAATGTTCAAGATGTCCCAAAACAAAGATTTCTGAATTTTTTACATGTCAATGGCATTGATCTTCAAGAGAGTGACATGCACAGTATACTTTCGTTTCTGGGCAGGCTATGTAGGAATATATATAATATATAAGCTATATCAAGGAGAAGCTTAGGTTATGAAGACAACGCCCAACATGCATCTTAAATATTTGATATGAAATTGATATAAATAAGTATGTAGATTGACCTTTATTACCCTATTTAATTCCTGTACAAAATAATGCGTCGAGATTCGTTCTAAGATCATATTTTAAAATTATCGTTATAATTTGTATTTATATAATATAATAACATTTTTGTATTTTCTTATATAGAAAGTATCAAAAAGCAATTTTAGTGTGTTACTTTCATTTGAAATATGTAAAAAATATATTTAAACTATATGCTAATAATTATGTATTATATAATAAATCCTTATATATTTTTTAAATAAAAATATTTTATGCCTGTTTTTTGCTCACAGTACTTTTACTTAATTTTTACGCATGTCTATTCAAATTTATTAACCTTTGTTAAAACATTTCTTAAAATAAATTCATAAATTATTTGAACATATATATAATATAAACATGAAAGCTTTTAAAACGAATCTCGTCGCTAACTTGCGAAAAGAATTCTTATCTGGCGACCATATTGCGTAGAGCTGTCATAATGAAAACAGGAAGTAGTGTTGAAAACGGCGGGAGATGGTTTGCAGAGTTGAATTTTGCTCGTTGATCTCCCGGCATGGGGACAGCTGTTCCAGGATCAACGACGTGAATCTTCCAGCCAAGATTGTTGTGGGTGTAACACTGTGATTATAAGTAATAAAGTGAACAAATTCTCCAGGGAATTATTACGTTTATTTCGTGTAAGTTCTCAATTCAATTGTATATTTTTTTATTAATGTCCAGCTATAATTTATTTATTTAGGAACCGATTTGAATGATTTTTTTTTTCGTTGGAAAGAGGATACAGCAAAGGTGGTCGCTTTTAAATTTTATTGGCATTGGACCTTCGAATTCCAAGATACACCAGGGAACTTTTCAAAATTATTGGAGCTTGTTTCTTTTTTTTTAAAAATTGTCTTGTACTTAATTTATTTATATTGTCTTGTGAAATGATTTTGATGGTTACATACCTGATAATAGACTAGGTCCGGGGTCTCGTGAGCAACAGTCCAGTTGAGTACAGCCGGTTCCCCCTCGTTGCACTCCAGCTGCAAAGTGTTAACGTAGTCCTCGAAGGTCTCTGAAGTAGCTGACTTATCCGTAGTTTTATGGGTCCATTCACAATAGCGACCCACTGCAAAATAGTTAAGTTTAATTTTCTAGTATTATACTTTTTCCTTTTGTTAACCTATATATATTCCTACTAATATATAAAACTCAAAAGACTCAAAACGCGCTAATCTCTGGAACTATCAGTTAAGTGTTTTTTTTTATATCCTACTAGCTGTGCCCCACGGTTTCACCCGTGTTAATTTGAGCCAACAATACACCGCGCCGCGCCGCGCCGCGCCGCAAAGCTCCCGTGTAGCCTATCATATTTGTTCTTCCCGTAAGTACAAATTATTTTAATTTTTCATTATCTCCTAAACTATGTGTCCAAATAACATTCTCTAAAGAGCAAAATTTAACTTCATAAAAAACTTTTGTTCGTAAGGATTAATATGTCATGTCTAAAAATAATGCTAAAATCACTCTTTATTTTCATATCTATATGAATCTATATTTATATATTAAATCACTTTTTATTTTCAACAAATCTTGTCACAAAATACCTTATTATGGCTTATGTATAGGAGATAGGCATATGCTATCGTTAATTTTTTTTAGATATACTAAGAACCAATATTCTTGTAGAATATTGTATTTCCGTATCATTAACGATTACGCCAGCGCACGCAAATAAAGTAGTTCCGGAGGGCTTCAACTTCTGACTTATTTAACAAAAATCAATATTTAAAGCTAGCTGAGAGCTGTAGCCTAATGTTAGATATCCTATACTATTCCGCGTGAGTCTGACTATCATACACAAAAATATTTTTTCGAATCCGACGGGTAGTTCCAGATATTAGCGTGTTAATGCGGAAAGGTATATTCATTAACGTCAAGATATCAAGCAAGTTGGAACAACGATAGGCAACAGGTGGGCATCGGCGGCGGCGCAGCGCGGTTTAGAATTAGTTCAATAAATTTAATACGGGTGAATCTGCGGGACACAACTAGTGTAAGCTAATTATATGTGTATCAACTATTTAATAAATATAGTATTTTGTTTATTTTAAAACCGAATTGTGGGCTGCGAGAATGTTGCACTAATGTTCCCATTAACAAAATTGTTTTCCCACACAAGAAAAATCGATACTATTGAAGTATTGAAGGACTTTACTATATTTGTTTTTTTCGTACAGAAAAAAAAATTGGCTTATTGTAGCATATCAACTGGCTGGTTACCCTGAAAAAAAATTCGCTAGCTACGCCAATGGCAGTAAGTAATGACTAAGGTATACCTAGTTCTCTTCATAAGTTGTAAATAGCACAAAGCAGTAGTAAGAAGATAATGCTAGGTACGTTAATGTTAATACAAGAAAATTCAACTTATTTATATTGAAACAAAGATCTTAGCATTCCATGGATTCATCGTATGGCAGACAGAGGGAACACGAGCAGCCCCCGGGTTTGGTACCCAGGTGTAGGTCTAAGGGGCCCTCTTATGATGCACATCAGCGCTCACCTTGACTGCCCGCGATACCCTCCCTGCCAAGCCAGATTTGTTGCAGAGCTGTTAATGCTGCTTTAGATACCTGTTCTAAAATATAACTTACTGCAGTTCTCGACAGGCCGAGGTCTTTTAGCAAGTTATAGAAAGATTTCGCTGGTATACCTCTCGCTCCCACTTCCACCACATACAAGATAACAAATATCCGAAAATCCTAAGTAATAAAAAATTAAATTGTTTTCAATATATAAAATGTGAAATAACTGATTTAAAACAGTATAGAGATAGAGGTTAGATTGAATAATATAGTCTTACCAGCTGTGGGGTACGGGTAACCCTCATTGTCGTAAGCGACGCCGGCAAACACCCTCTGCTTTCTCTGGTCTTCCTCTTTCTTCTGACCGAAACCACCTTCAGATGAGTCACTTATGTAGAATGGATGAAATCTGCGAATAAAAAAATATGTTAAATCAGTTTTCTCAATTAGTTAAATGGGGATTTCTCCAGAGTTTTGAATCTGAATATATTGGATATTAGATGATTTTATACCCAGACGCAATAAATCCTTAAAAACATCGTGAGTGGAGGAGAAATCGCGAAGAAGGCCAAGACAAATTTTCGTATTATCGTTACCTAGCAGTGAAAACAGAACTATTCATTTTCCAACATTTGAAACCATTAATACGTCATAAGGCTGGTCCCTAGAGTCTGGCTAACGAAAGTAGAGATTGAAAAAGCGTGGCAAATTAAAAAAATCTCAAAATAGAATAAATAGAATAGTAATCTCTCATAGTTTGCTAAATTTAGTGTATAGATTTGCAGGAGATTTGCATTTATAATGTGTGACTGGACTAAAAAAGCGGACAATCTTAACTCGTTATCTTCAACGTGTATTGTTCACTTCAAATTCTGCCTGAAAGTTTAACCGTACTTAAAAGGACGCATCCTCTAAGGGTTCAGAAACGAGACATCCCGGCTCTCCCGAGATGTTTGGTAAACCTAGCTCGTGCCTATCTCTTGTATAGAGAAGAGGCTTTTACCCAGCGAGGGAAATGTAGGTTGGTTTAAGGTAAACCAATCCGACGTATAAATCAACGTTAGGTTGGAAAAGAAACATTTTACGAAACACCTAAAGAACTTCAAAAGTCACGTAAAATAAATTGGTAAAATGGGAAGCCCTTCTTTCCAAGTAGTTACTACACAGTAAAATAATTATCGATAGGTACTTGAAAATACTTAAGAATGTGTTAGAGTATATAAAAATGTTTTTAAATCTGGCAACCTTTTTCAAATCCCGCTTCTCAGTTTAAAATGTTTGTCATCTTCAAGTGCACTATCATTTGCAGGTCTGAGTATAATTGTGATTTAAATGCTAGTAAGATAATGACATAGAATAGGAGGTAATATCTTACTTGGCTGGGTTGGTCCTGTCGTCACCGCCTTCGACGATGAACGTATAGCTCTTTCCGCGTTCCACGTATATCTCAGGGATAAGTTGGTCGTTGATGTACCAAGCTATACCCCATGATGGATGACCTAGAATCAGTTTAAACACTTTTCTAGCTACGAAGCGCAGTGATAATTTCTCTACCATTCAACGAAGAGGCTGAGATTTGATTCCAGAACTATATGCAGTGTGATGCGATGAACACGATAGTTCCCTTTCTAAGTATTTACATTTTATGTAATACTTATATTGTAATTTCGCCTGCAAAATCCGCTATGTGAATTTTTTTTATCTGTATCTATACAGAGTTACTCTTAACAATTATTACTTTCAAGGAAGGTACAAGACATTCGACCAAGCAACCAAAACTTTTCAAGTTCTTTACATATATTGCTGTGAAGTGGATTATAAGTTATTAAAAAAAAAGTGATTTAAAAAAAAAAAAAAAATATTTTAATTAAAAATGATAGTGGCGAATTTTTATAAGCACTCCGGTAGAAATACATTCAATTATATACAAAAATTAGATTTTTATTAAAAACTTCATGAACGTAGCAGGTAATCTCATAGCCGGATCTCGTACTATAATACACTTATGTGAAAATTTATACAAATATATTTACCATAAGGTAGAAATCCGAATCCAATAGATGCGTCATGGCCTGCATGAAACATCACAATAAAATTCTATTTAAACTGTTGGACAAAACGTAGAAAAGATTCGTTATATTTTTTCAATCTTAAGGGACAAGGTACTTGAGTAAGGTTAGGTTACGAAAAAAGGCGGGTAGGTACAATTTTTTCTTACTTTTGATGACAAAAGAAGCGTGGGCAATGTTGTAAATCTTGTGAAATAAAAATTTATAAAACATGTAAATGTTTTCAAAACGAAGTCTGAATGATAGATACCTACCACTTATATTTTCTTATGGTACGTATACCTAATTTCTTTTCATATTTCTTACGAGATAAATTGATGTTCCGAAAAACGATTTAACTCTTCATTACTAATACTATATACATATATATATAAATAACTGCCTCGTTAGCCTAGTGGTCGTAAGCGCGACTGCTGTGAGCGAGGTCCTGGATTCGAATCCCAGGTCGAGCAAAGTGTTATTGGGTTTTTCCTATGAAATGCCCAGTAGCAGCTCGGAGTTTGGTTTCGTGCCTGATTAATGGCAATAGGCTCGCCCCCTATTATATGGGACCTAAAAACATACTCGGCGAACTGTGGGTGTACTATATTTTTTGAAATGTACCGATATTCAATTCGGCGGATTCCCGACGAACTAGGACATCTTGAAACAAATAATATTTTATTCCTTATATTTTATAAAAGTTTTGAAAAAACTCTTAAATCTTTTCATTTAGGGGAGAAGGGAGTTCACAATTTTCTTACTGAGGACTGAGTTGTAACTTCTCTATTGCTAACCGCATTTGTGAGACCAGAGCACTGATGATCCATGGTTTGCTACAGAAATAGGAGTAACGGTGATGCTGTTGTAAAAATGAAATATGTGAGTAAGAGTTTATTCACATGTTTCATTTTTTACATATGAACTACGTAAAAAAAGTACGCGAGTTGAATGTAGTTGAGATCTGAGGTGAAGAGCGGGTGCAGCCCCGTGTTATTTTTTACATAGGAGCTACGTACAGAAAGTGCGCGAGTTGAATGTAGTTGAGATCTGAGGTGAAGAGCGGGTGCAGCCCCGTGTTATTTTTTACATATGAGCTACGTACAGAAAGTGCGCGAGTTGAATGTAGTTGAGATCTGAGGTGAAGAGCGGGTGCAGCCCCGTGTTATTTTTTACATATGAGCTACATACAGAAAGTGCGCGAGTTGAATGTAGTTGAGATCTGAGGTGAAGAGCGGGTGCAGCCCCGTGTTATTTTTTACATATGAGCTACGTACAGAAAGTGCGCGAGTTGAATGTAGTTGAGATCTGAGGTGAAGAGCGGGTGCAGCCCCGTGTTATTTTTTACATATGAGCTACGTACAGAAAGTGCGCGAGTTGAATGTAGTTGAGATCTGAGGTGAAGAGCGGGTGCAGCCCCGTGTTATTTTTTACATATGAGCTACGTACAGAAAGTGCGCGAGTTGAATGTAGTTGAGATCTGAGGTGAAGAGCGGGTGCAGCCCCGTGTTATTTTTTACATATGAGCTACGTACAGAAAGTGCGCGAGTTGAATGTAGTTGAGATCTGAGGTGAAGAGCGGGTGCAGCCCCGTGTTATTTTTTACATATGAGCTACGTACAGAAAGTGCGCGAGTTGAATGTAGTTGAGATCTGAGGTGAAGAGCGGGTGCAGCCCCGTGTTATTTTTTACATATGAGCTACGTACAGAAAGTGCGCGAGTTGAATGTAGTTGAGATCTGAGGTGAAGAGCGGGTGCAGCCCCGTGTTATTTTTTACATATGAGCTACGTACAGAAAGTGCGCGAGTTGAATGTAGTTGAGATCTGAGGTGAAGAGCGGGTGCAGCCCCGTGTTATTTTTTACATATGAGCTACGTACAGAAAGTGCGCGGGTTGAATGTAGTTGAGATCTGAGGTGAAGAGCGGGTGCAGCCCCGTGTTATTTTTTACATATGAGCTACGTACAGAAAGTGCGCGAGTTGAATGTAGTTGAGATCTGAGGTGAAGAGCGGGTGCAGCCCCGTGTTATTTTTTACATATGAGCTACGTACAGAAAGTGCGCGAGTTGAATGTAGTTGAGATCTGAGGTGAAGAGCGGGTGCAGCCCCGTGTTATTTTTTACATATGAGCTACGTACAGAAAGTGCGCGAGTTGAATGTAGTTGAGATCTGAGGTGAAGAGCGGGTGCAGCCCCGTGTTATTTTTTACATATGAGCTACGTACAGAAAGTGCGCGAGTTGAATGTAGTTGAGATCTGAGGTGAAGAGCAGGTGCAGCCCCGTGTTATTTTTTACATATGAGATACGTACAGAAAGTGCGCGAGTTGAATGTAGTTGAGATCTGAGGTGAAGAGCGGGTGCAGCCCCGTGTTATTTTTTACATATGAGCTACGTACAGAAAGTGCGCGAGTTGAATGTAGTTGAGATCTGAGGTGAAGAGCGGGTGCAGCCCCGTGTTATTTTTTACATATGAGCTACGTACAGAAAGTGCGCGAGTTGAATGTAGTTGAGATCTGAGGTGAAGAGCGGGTGCAGCCCCGTGTTATTTTTTACATATGAGCTACGTACAGAAAGTGCGCGAGTTGAATGTAGTTGAGATCTGAGGTGAAGAGCGGGTGCAGCCCCGTGTTATTTTTTACATATGAGCTACGTACAGAAAGTGCGCGAGTTGAATGTAGTTGAGATCTGAGGTGAAGAGCGGGTGCAGCCCCGTGTTATTTTTTTGTTTTTAATAGCGGTAGATCCGAGTCCACAAATTCTGTTTTAAAAAAAACATGTAAATTCAAATAAACGTTCATCGCTAAGCACGGTGCGGTGCGGGAGGGAAATTACGAAAAATGAATCAGAAGTTGATAAAATTTCAGTGATTTATTTTACACTTTGATTTCTCTGTGTGAAATAATTAAGAAATAAAAAAATGTTTCATAAATTATTACTTGTTTCTTCATTGCCAAGATGTGTACAGGTTAAATTTAAACCAACGTCATTATCGACAGCAATAATGCTAATTAAGTCATAGCGCTATCGAATTCCTTAACTCTGCATTCATCTCGCGCGCTTTCCATATATGTATATACTTATATATTATTATTTACATAAAAATGAGACAGGGAGTGTCGTATAACAAGTATATACGAGACGGGGCAGTTTTCACACCTTACTGAATAACAATCGAAGAAATCCCAAGTACAAAGTCACAGGTCACATATGACAAGATTACGGCCACCAAAAACAACAAGCAAGTTTCAGCTTGTTCTACGTTCTGTTCGTCGACTGAGACTACGATTTCTATATATGAAACTCGTTTAGAATGATAATTCTACGAGGGGCTGTAAAAAGCGAGATTCAGCAAAGTCTTAAACTCATAAACGAAAAATTCATTCTTTGCAACGACAAAAATCTGGTAAAGAAACTCACATCGATATTGATAGCTTATACTATGAAATAGACACAATAATATTATAATAATGTCACATACCAGTGATAGGAGTGTAACCTCTCTTGCCACCCGCTGGTCCGATTCTAGCAGTGAAATTGGTAACACCTGATATGACTCGTGGTGACCAGGGTCGTGGGCCTGAGGCATCAAGATCTGCTAGTCCGATGCACGTGTTGTCATTCTGTGATTTAAAAAAAAGTTATGCCACACACGTTCAGCCAGAGTTGCCAATTTCGAAACAAGGGTTTGCCGTAAATAAATAACTGACTGCGGGATGGAGAAAAAGCGGCATATTATGAAACCAAACCAAACCGACCCGTTAATTGGCCATCGAACAAGATTTACCTGTGATTGTGGACTTGTTGTGGTTACATACCTGGGTTCCGAAGTCAAGTTGGACGTCATGCCTAGTGGTATCCATGAAGGAGTGGGCGTTCGCCTCGTATTTAGAGTTTAGTGGTCCGAAGGCCGCTATAACAGACTGGGACCTGGTTGTGAAGATCTCTTTATCCCTAGTGGACTCTTTGGCCGCGAGGGGACGTCTGTACGTGATTGTTGTGATGCCGTTTCTTTGGTGACCAGATACTGTGAATGTTATAAGTAGTACTTAAAACTTTCGTTTGTCCGTCTATTTGTTTCGGGTAATCTCCCAAACGGTTTGACCGATTTTGACGAGACTTTCACTGACATATAGCTGATGTTATAAGGAGTAACATAGGTTACTTTTATTTTAGAAATTAATTATGGTTCCACGCAAATAAAAATAAATTTGGAAAAAGACGATTTTGGGGCGCCTAAATGGCTTACCGTACGATGAGTAAACCATAAGATATAAATATCAAATTAATGTAGTATGTATAGTAGAGTTAACTAAAGCTGGCACGTTCACAGTACTCACACTAATGCAATTTTACCATACAGCATGATCAATAATTTTTTGGATTTTTTTTATTTTGAATTTTTGATTTTGATTCAAAATGCGATTCTAGTCAAAGTGTACACAATTGTAAATCTTAAAAAGACCTAGAAAATAGTCAGCAAAAGCATATTATGTCTATATTTTACGGATCACCCACATTAAGGATTTATGTCTTTAAAATGACCGGAATCGGGAGGGGGGGGGAGTAAGCAAGATTCGCGCGTGTGCTCGATCGACGGCATTCTGTAATCCACGTGAGCGCAACCGCGGGCACAGTTAGCTATAATATATTAAGAAAATACTGAACGTAAATTAGATCGCCTTAAAACCTTAAAAAAATGCAGTACTTAAATTATTAAAGGGAATATTATTACCTACGACCACATCGTTGGTGCCTCCGAGCTTCTGGTCTGGGCAGACGCCTCGCTCCTCATCGCACTGAGCTAAATGAGTTATTGTATAGTCCACAACGCGAGGTTGATTCATTCTGAAAAAGATTTTGTTGAAAAATACTGTTGAGACATCAACAATCAATATCAATTATCAATCAATACACGTACCTCTGCACGCTTAAATTTTTTGAACTACGCAACGGATTTTAATGCGGTTCTCACTAACATTTAAATAATTTTTTACGGAAGGTTTTTATACTACATAATACATGCCAATTAAGTTATTGTATAGTAGCTTAATTATTAAGCCATTAATTAACTACAATTATTGTTGTTCTTCAAAAAGCGTAGAGAAAAGTTCACGATGGCATACTGTGTATATCTATCTTCTAATGTTGACTCACAGTAACCATTTTTATTTTCAACATAATAATTAAAAATATTACATTATTCGCGAAGCTATTTTCTCCAATTTAGTATTAATCGTCATGCAGATAAATTTGTTGCTTAACTTGGGTATTTAATGTACAAAGATTAAAATTGTCCTTTCATTTTTTCGGTTTAAATGAATACCGTATAAGATATTCAAAATTCCGTCTGAGCAACATGTTCCCGGTTGTTTCGCCGGCGCGAGCTAAGCGCACTATTCATAACTTTGAAGTTGCATAACATACTATCACGCTTGTATTATATCCCCGAAGTGTTAGGCAGAGGTGTACACTCACAGTTCGCCGGGTATGTTTTAGGTCACATGTAATAGGGGGCGAGCCTATTGCCTCCAAACTCCGAGCTGCTACTGAGTATTTCATAGAAAACCCCAATAACACTTTGCTCGACCTGGGAATCGAACCTAAGACCTCGAGCATAGCAGTCGCGTTTGGGATCACTAGGCTAGGCTAGACTAGCACTATCAATATTAAAGCGGTAAACTCTATAAACAGATTTTTTAAAACATAAAATACACCACTTTGTATAATGTAGCTACCCTTGCGAAGCTGGGGCGGGGGTCGCTATTAGTAGTAGCAAGTATAGCTATAGAGCGTTTTGAGTGCGGAGGTAAACAGTACTAACTGCGAGTTAGTAAAAAGAAAACAAAAGATTTAAGAGGTTAAAAACAATCCGTGGTGATTCATCTAGTTCATTACTTTGCCACGTCAATATGTAAAGAGCACAATAAAGTCTTTGTTTTAATATTTCTGTATAATTTATCGATCAACTCAAACTTATAACTCCACGATCCTTACAAATGTATTACTTTGGACCCTTACCTGGTATCCCAAAAAGCGACTACAACGTCTGCTCCAAGCATAACCGGTCGTCCTTCACCTCCAGAAATACCAAATGACATGTACTGGTCTTTGCGAAGTCGAGCAGTCAATGTTATCTGAACTTGATCACCCTGCATGAAAATTACATTAATTGTAATTAAGTTTTTGTTGTTGTTTAAATTTTGGACTGGGAATTACAAGAGCAGTAACAACGCAAGTACTGTGATGCCAATCAACTAAATATTGATCAACAATATACAAACTATTATTACTAGTATTTTAACATTACAACTATAGGAGCGTAAATAAAACAAATTAGTTTTGACTTACGCCTTCACGCTTCTAAGGTGAAATTAATAAATGTAATATTTACATTTCAGTAATTATAAAAAAAGATTGTACTTATAAAATATATAAATATACAATACGCAAAGGCACTCATAAATGTCAAGTGAATTGAGAATACATTCTAAACAACCGGATTAATTCTTTACTGATCTCGAATCGTGATTATTGGAATAGCGATTATTAATGTTTTAAGTAGGTAGGTACATAGCATACTTTGGGAACAAAATTTTACCTGATTCTCGTAACCCGCTTGAAATACGTGGAAAATTAACAGATATTTAATAGTCTAGTCCAAAACAAAACATCTATATGAAAAAGGAAATTCAATTACTGCATTATAGTTTAGTTTAATCAGTACACATTTTATAAGTATGAAATACAAACCAAATTCCTAGGAAGTACCTATATAAATGTTGATAAAGGACTAAGTTGAATTGAAAACTACGTATTAAAATGCATTGATAATCATCAAGAGAGGAATCCGACAACAGTTGGCATCATAGTATTTTATCATTTTTATGGTGATTGCAATTTTATACCAATACGTTAACTATTGCAAGTTGTTAAGTCGGGACTGCAGCGTGCAAGTGGCAATTCTGAATCTTAATAATCCATTTATTTCTATAGAAAGTTTAAGAATTCCGTACCTGTATCTCCCAACGAATTTGTAGCCTTTTATCCAACATTTCCTTGCAGTTGTTCGAAGCGCTAAACGGGGTATGTGAGGTGGTAGAGGTCGTCTGTAATAATTTATTAGTTAGAAATATTGACATTAGAACGACGTCTTATGCGGCTACTTAAGTATTTGTGAGAGAATATCATTTCCATGAACATTTTATTTAAATCAATTCAGTAGAATTAAAACTCCTGCAAAACTACATCATTGTTAACTTTTTTAAATATGCAATTTTTTTATAAGCATCATCATTAAGTTTCAGCAAACAATCATCCGCTGCTGAGCATATCGGTTCTGATATAATATCGTCCAGGTCTGACCTTTCCAATGTAATTGAATTAACGAGTTGGCCGACGTTCGACGTCTCGTTAACTGTTATTAATCTGTGACTGTTATACAGGTCGGTAAATAATACATAAACAAACATAAAAATAAAGGTCGTAACGGTACACAAGTACACGAAACATGATCATGTTTTCCCGCTAGATGGCAGAACCATGAGAATTTTTGTCGAGTTTACTGTCTACTGTATTACTGTCGCTCGACAATAATCTTGATTAAATTTATATTAGTAAAAATAATAAAGTTAATAATTGGAAAGAAAAATCAATATAAATCTGATTTAGTGTAATATTTACTCTCGTATGCTGAAAATTTATAAAAACGTTAGTAAAATGTAAAAATATCTTTTAGATTTTGCAATTAAAATTACTATACAAAAAATAAACATAAACTTACCGGGTTGTACCACCATGGAGGCTAAAAAACCATTAGAATCCCAAGGTAAGCACATAGGAGTGAAAAATAGTGTAAAAGTTAATAATTGATATTATTTATTAAAAAAAAAAAATACTTGAAAAAATTAACAAAAATGTAGTAAACCGAACAATGTTAAATCCATGATATAATTCTGTATTATTGTTGACAAAAGATGTTATGAAAATCTCCTGTGTTTATTTTACACATGCTACACAAAATACATAAGAAGGCGTAATTCTTAACAAGCGAATTTTCATTTACGCCCGCTTACTTCTAATTTATATTTTTCCTTATTAAACGTGCTTCAGCAATTTCTTAATTGGCTTGCACTTTCCATTTGCAGAAACTGAATGGTTTACAATTTTTATTTATTAATAATTATATTGATTATCATAAAATAACGAAATTCCACCTCCATTAAAAAGTTTAAAAAGATATAAATGCCTTCAAAACATTACTTCAAAGGTCATAGAAAAAATTTAATTTAATAATATATTTTTTTGTGATTTAGTCTAGTTTTTTTCGCCACCTTCCGTTTTCCCTGTAAACAGGATTTGTTATTAGAAAGCGTGAATGATTAAAAACACATAATTAAATGGTGCAAAATTAATATTTATGTTAAAATCCATCTGCTGGCTGTTAGGAGTTAGTAACATGGCAACTTTTAGATGACTTTTAGACAATTACAATTATAATATTTATTTTTGAAAGGTGATAGGTGCTTCTTTTTAGTACGTTTAGTAAAGGGAAAAAATGTGCGTTTTTTGAAGTTAACGGTAGCGATGGTGGTTCATAATGGGAAAACATTTTATTAACTTTTTGTTTATTCTGTAAAAATATGTAATTTAATGTGATAAACTGTATTTTAATTAATTTTAAACTCAGGTAGGAATGTTGCAAAGGATAACTACCTTTATTAAAAAAAAAAAACTCGCAATGTCCCTTTCTATTTCTTTTTTTAAATAGATTATAGTTATTTATAGGTCGAAGTGTCAAGTAAATGTTGCCATGTACGTAGATAGCATAATAAATACATTAATTTAGTGTGTCCACTTTTGCAAAGCAATTAAAATATTAGTAAAATTGCAACAATTATTTTATAAAAACGATATTTCGTATTTGATAATATATAGGCGGGACGTCAAAAGGAACGCCCGCCGTTTTAATGGAACAAACACTTTCCTGTAGTGATTACAAAAAACTGGATATAGATTTTTCTTCTTGCAGTTTTTCTTAATAGCGGCCAAGTGGCATAGATGAGAACGAAAACGATTTTTGATTGTTATGAAACTTAAAGGCAGCTTCAATATAATAGCTACATTATTGGTATCAAATCAAAACATATTTTCGTGAAGTTTGTAGGAGTTTTCTGATTTGGGTATTAGATTTTCTAGGGGCCTTACCATTCATGTCTCCACCTAGCTACGCTAATGTTTTCATAATTTTACATTGAAAGGAGGATTTTGTAGTTAAAGTAGGGCTACTATACGTCACGGTACACCGAGATAAGTCCAGGGGTACTTCTGTTAGACTTGTTAAATTGGATATAACCGTTTCAAAAAAGAAGGTTGTCAATTCGAATGTATATTTGTTTTTTAAGAATGTTCAGCATAACTTCTTTGTATATGAACCGATTTGGATGATTCTTTTTTCCTTGGAAAGGGGATACCTCAGAGGTTGGATCTTCAATTTCGAAGATAAATCAGTGAACTCTTCAAAATCATTGAACATGGTTTTCTTTTTTGTTAAAAACTGTCTTGTTATGAGAACAGTCTGCAATATAAAATGTTGTTCGCCAAGTTTTATAATTAACTATATTGTTAAACATGAAAAGAAGTTAAAGTCAAAACTTCAGAAAAATATGAACGGGTAAAAAAAAAACCAGAACGCCTAAGCAAGACTTCACTGTTTTTGATTACAGTACTTATTAGAGTTTTTAAATGATCTATCGTTTGGTTCCATTTACATACAAAAAATCCCGTTCAACCATTCGGCATATATCAGAATATATGACAGGCCTAAGTTAATGCCAACTAAAATACTATAACAAAGTCCTGACTATCAATTATCAAGTAAACGTTTTCAACTCACAGTGATCTTCGTCTGGCCCAATGCGGGTGGCACATCCAAATCCTTGGGTATGTAGACGTGGCCGAAGTTATGTCTATACTCGACGCACCATACCGCTAGCCAGTCGATGTCGTAAGCCGTCAGCTTGCCGGGCAGCTGGATCTCTATGTCCTCACCTTGGTATCCACGGAGAGGATGCAGGGAACCCATTTCATTTGGCACCTGGAGTTTTGAATATTTTAAATGGCTTAAATAATTAATTTCGAAATTTTAGCTGAATGTTTTATATGTAGATACGACATCAACGCTCTTTAAATGCCATCGTGAATGAGGTGCAATTGCCCTCACTTCATTTTAAACTCAATACCGGCGCGGTGTAAGCGAGAATAAACTTTTATCCTTTTTCGATAACAGAGTTTCCGCCTTACGCTGTGATTTCCTATCTCTCTTGTTTCAAAATGCTGATAACAAAATTTGTAACGTTTTCAAATTGCTTTTAGTGAGAGTATAACGTATCTATTTGTAAATAATGGTAAACTTCATTTTATATATATGTGAAGTCTTTTTCCATCCAATTATGGAACGTCCATTAATTATGTTACAGTGTATATTTGAAATAAGTCAGACTCTATATGTTGATATTAAATTGTCAGTTTTTGTAGATAGACCTAGTGCTTGGTGGCTGCGATCCAGTCGGACAGTTCGAACACAATAGTAGTGTCCCCCATAACCCAGCTAGATTTGTTGTTGCCTAAATAATATCCGTATATAAATATTTTCACGCCAGGTAGGGGTATTTATCAACTCACTTTAGTTCCAAATGGACTGGGTTCAGACCCATTACCGACCCAGAAGTAGGCATCAGGTCCTGCACCATCGTAATGTAGGTTGGGTATGTAAAAAGTCTTTGCGTCGAGAACGCTGATGTTTCCTGAACGTAGACCGTGAGCCAGTCTTTTAAACTCTGGCAAAACACGTGGCCTTGGAGGGTCGAGACCGGCTGGAATGAAGACATCTCCGAAGTTCACCTGGAATTTAATAATTACATTTGTTTAATTTATAATACTCGAATCTCGAAGGGATGATGGACTGACTAATTACTTACAGATAGACAACAGCTTTAAGCGGTGGGTTTAGATTTCAGAAGCCTGAAATTTTTCATACCAGTTCCTTAAGTTTATAACTTATATAACTGGATTTTGAAATGAAAACTTCTTTTAGCCGCGTTGAGCGATTTTTGGTAGGAGTATTGGTATGGGTTCGCATGACTTTCGCGTCACCGGTGACCTTGACATGCTCGTGACGTATTGCGCTTGCGTCAGACTAGCGACGCATTACTACGCGTTACAATACTAGCGGCCTGTGTATATGTACACCCATATATAAGTTTCAAGAATTTAGCATCTTACGACAAGCGTAACTTTTAAATATACAAAATACCCGATCGAGTTTCTTGTCGGTTCTTCTCGATGTCTGGGATGTTTTCCGAACCGGTTGTAGTGTTTTGACATTCATAAGTGCCTTCTTAGGGCCTAAATTGAATAAAATATGTTTTGATGTTTTTGATTTTGATTGCCATAGGACCTTCAACTTAGATACACCAGGGAACTCTTCAAAATTATTGAAATTGGTTTTCTTTTTGGTTAAAAATTGTCTTATTTATCTAAGGAATCTGTATTTATATCATTCAACAGATAATTTTATCGATTTTGAATAATTTATTTCCAATACAGAAAATTTAAAATCATGGTAAGAAAATGAAGTGTTTTTTTTAAAATACTTACAGCTTTAGGTTAATCGAGTAAAACTAGGTTAGACTTATGTACGCTCTTAAGAAGTTATACTACTTACTTGGCGTAACCACAGGTTCGTAACAAAACAAAACTGACTCTAATAATTTTATCCCGAGTGCGAACAACTTGATATATTTATAAGCCATCAAATGATAATATTATAAAATGACTTTACTGAGTTTTTGATTATGTAGAAATAAATTAACTATGTATAAATAAGCTTTATTGTAATCATATTATTACAAAATTTATTTATACAACAGATTTATTTATACGTTAAAACAATTTAAAAAAGTCAGTAATATGACTTCACTTTATTATCGTTGGTGGATAACTTCATGATGTAGCACTTCCGTCACATGATGCGCTCTCTACTAAAGCCAAAAGAAGTATTAAGTACTTAGAAAATGTAAATATGTACCTACCGCAATATCGTGAAATTCAGTTCGTATCTGTAGGTACAATAAGAACACAAGATACTATGTAGACTCGCTATCTCAATTCAAAATTCACATCACAGATTTTCAAATTAAATTTCCATTCTTGTCGCATTACGAGCGAGCGAACGATCATATTGAAATTCACCGGTGAATGGCGCCAATTGATTCGGGGAGAATGGTGTCGCAAAACGTCAAATTTTGGCGGGAATCGACCGCGCATGCGTCGTTCGGCTAATCGATATTTTGTTTCAGCACTTTCGTCATGTCACTTTACATTTCATTAACTCTATTATGATTTTAAATAAATAGGAAAAAAAACTAGCAATAACACAATATGTACCATTTGCAATTAAGAATTATAATTTAATTTGAGAAAAAAGATACCTAATCATATTTTTTAATAATCGACTTATAAAAAAGCTACTCAATTTAGATGATTCTTTTTTGTTAGATAGCGTATAATATCTCAAGGGTGGTCCATTTTAGTTTCATTGTCATTGGACCTTCAACTTTCAAGGAATATGAGAAAACTCTTCAAAATCATTGAAGTTGGGTTTCCTTTTTGGTTAAAAATTGTCTTGTGTTACACCTATTTATATAATTCTTATCTTTATGACAAATCTCAGGCCAATCCGTTTACTGGTTTGAGCTGTGTTGGTAGATTAGTCTGTTAGTCAGTAATTGGTCTCCCCTTATATTGTATATTTAGATCAATAAAATTGAATTTCATTTAATTGAAACATGTTTTAAGGTATTATTTTCTTCAATTTTGTTTATATACTTTGTATTTAAGATTCAATAGATGGAAGACAATCTTTCTCACTTTCTTATGGTATATTCTTAAGGCTAACCCTTCAGAAATGTATACTTCATCAGACAATTTTTAATAAAAAAGAAAACCATATTCAATGATTTTGTTGTCAATATCAAAGTTGAAGGTCATATGCCAATGAAATAAAAATGGGACCACACTTGAGATATATACTCAAATAAAAAGAAGTCTTCGAAAACGGTCCATAAACAAAGAAGTAATGTCTGAACATCCATTACAAAAAAATTACATTAACTTCAAAACAGGTGGTCTGCCTTGCTGGCGGTTGAAAAAGTACTTCTTTAATATCAGTTCAAACTAACTTTGTCACATAATACAAAGACCAGTAATTATAAGATCAATCATAGAATTTATAAGACTATTCTATTTTTACGACATCCCTTCAATAAGAAAGTTCTTATATATTAATTACATACCGTGAATCTTCGACACCACACGCTGATCCATTTGATGTCTTTCAGGCGTTTCCCTGCCGGCAACCTCAGTAGAATATCTGAGTTACTATGAGGGCTCAATATAGGCGGGTCCCTGGGAAAAAGTAAAAATTAAAATTATGAAAATAAACACATCAGAAAAAAAGATGCATGCATGTAGGCTCGTTAGAAGTTATACAGCTTTGAAAAGTCACACTCGCTGTTATTATGTGACGTATGTATAACATCGAGCTTGACTATCTTCAAACAAGAGGCTTTTAGCAAACATTTTTTTTTGACTGACTATTCTGTTAGCCTTAGGGCCCTGGAACCTCTGATGGCTTTTACAGCATCACTGGACTTGGGGGCGAGAGCTTAGGACACTCAGCCGCGAAAGTTTTGGATAACTCGCGCACAAGGGTGCCAAAGTGGCCGGACCTCGGCTTGGGCGGTTGTCGCGATTGCAAATAAGTCGCAATTTCACTAATTCCCTATCAGTAAATTCGAGCTGACTGACATATACTCATATGCATGTTCCCCTCTTCCTGGGAGGAAGAAAGGAAATATGTGTATTTAGTGATCGGAAATGTAGCAAACAACATAACATAGTTTAGACTGTTTATAGCAATATGCGCGCTTATCGTAGCAATTGTATTCTCAATCCAAAACATTAATTTTAGAACGAAGTTCCTTAATGCGGCTTGCGGTGGGAGTTTATCTTTAGAAATTTTCACGTAAAAAAAAGCGTTATGCCCCCTCCATGCGACTTTCTCGACTCTCTCATTCTCTTTCTATTGTATACGAGTGTGTGAGTGCGTACGGCCGTTTGTATAAATCCCTTCCTCAGGCAGCCGTGACAGTGAGTTCAGACGGAGCCTCTCATGGTGGTCTCGCGAAAAAGCGCGCCTATTAAAGTAATTCAATTCAGTTATACAGTATGGTAAACTTACATCGATGTGCTCTTTATGAATTAGACTAACTCATTTTTAATTAATATTTTACTTTTTAATAATTTCGTTCCTGACGGAGTCTCCCGAAGGCACACTTTTTTTTTTTCAAAAAGGCACCGGCTAAAGTATTATAACTTCAAAGTGTCATCGCGTGCGGCACACTTTGTGCACCACGTTGCGTTGTCAAGTATCTGGTACAATCTCCTTGTAATAAGAATCGTTTAGCAGTCCCACAAACTTCTTCTATTTAGATTGATTGATTGATAGATTGTGTTCCGCAGCTACTTTCCACCATCGCACCGCTCGCCTTTGGCAGGGAGCTCATCCTCACAATTTGAAACTTAAAATGCCGCGGACAGGCCGGTTTCAAAGAAGTTTCTTTCCGCGAACGCTGCGGATTTAGAATAAGCTATCTTCTGAGGTTTTCATTAAATACCTATCTTGAATACAGGAAAAAACGGTCACTGTTTTATCGTAAAGTAGGGTTGCTTATATTTTTCATAACGTATTGCAAAATGCCCGAGGTAAATACATCCCCAAGACAGACTCATTATCATACCCCAACAATTATATTTAATCACAAAACGATTTGTTTTTATTATTCATATTTCTCCATAATGGCATGTAATTATGCGACGCTTTGGGGGTCCCCTCTTAGTATTTAGTGAAAGAGGGGAGTTACTAAATTGTTATGCAATAATTGAGTTTTGTTTTGCTTAACTATGTTGGTAATAGTACTACTAAAGGCCGCTTGGTGTTTTTATACTTGGTTGGCTAAATTATTATAGATCAACTAATAATGTGTAACGTGAAAGTATAGCGATAACTGTCGGCATATGTGAAGATCTATCGATACTAATCAATAGTGAACGTCAATCAACATGCCGTCATATATCTTTTTTTTTTTTAGAACTGACTACACTGTTAGCCTTAGGGGCCCTATCGTCAAACAGAGCCGCTGCGGCTTTTACAGCTTCACCGGACTTGTCCGTCATATATCTTCATTCAACCATCCATTTATCTACTTATGAGTACATTTTATTTTATTTGGTTTACGTTAGAAGTTAAGCGCGAAGACAACTTTAATTTTAAATAACATTTGCAGGAGTAAATTTATTTAAAAAATCATAAGACACTATTTTTGTAGAGTGTATAATAGTATTTTTTTAAAGGTCACTAACCGCGTTTATCTGTTTGTCCACTTACTTCTTCTAAACCACGTACGGATAATTTTACGATTTTAACTGTTATTTATGTAATCTTTTACGGAAAGTTTGTTATATTTTCTTATTATATTAAGTGAGCAATATATATATATACATACAATTGGTTTCTCGGAAACGGCTCCAACGATTTAGATGAAACTTTGTATTTAGATAAAGTTTTACGCTCCGAGTTTACCTAGACAGTTGTTTTTCTTTTCTGTTTATAAGACACCGAGCACAGCTCGGTCGCCCAGATATTTCTAAATAAAAATAAAAAGATTCATATGTGGGCAAGTGACGACACTGTATCTGATAGTGATCCACACTGTGATCCAATAACATTAGCGACTAGCGTTGGATCTACAATCCATAGTCCGATGTCAGATGTCTCTTCGCATTATGCTTGAAGAACCACATGTTGTAGGAAGAAAGAACTGACTAGCCGGGAGACAGTTCCGCAGCCTCACAGTACAGGACAGGTATGAAGAATATAGCATAGCTCATTTCGTTTTTTGTATTGCTTAAATTGCTTTAAGTCTATATGTATTCCAGCGCCAACCAAAAAGAAATGTGATGTTAATATTTAAATACATTGTTTTGATTGCCAGATTCACGAGGCTACAACTCTCAGCTAGCAATAAATATTGATTTTTGTTAAATAAGTTTGAAGTAGAAGCCCTTCCGAACTGCTTTATCCTCGTGCGCTGGCGTAGTTCTTAATGATACGTAAATACAATGTTCTACAAAAATATTGGTTCTCAGTACCTATATCTAAAAAAAACCGCGACAGCATATGCCCATCTTACGTAAGCCACAATAAGATATTTCGCATTTTTGTTTGTTGTTAAAAGTTACTTCATCATAAAGACAATCTTATATAATACTTAATCACCTGCTATTATAATCTTCAGGGTAAGGCACCAGCGTGCCTTCAGGCGAGGGTTGTGGAGTATCTCCCACCCAGAAGTACGCATCTGGTCCTGTTCCATCGTAAGCGAAGCCACTGATGTAGACAGTGTTTTCATCGACTGCATAAACGGTACCTCGGATCCCGTGAGCATACTGAGCTAATTTGCCGATCATTCGACCATAGTATGGCTCAGATCTACGTGATGACACATTACCTGAAAAAAAAACAATTCTTTGATTTCTTTGTCTCATTGTTGTGCCTAAAAAACCTGCTATGTAAATATCCTATTGTTCAGGAGAGTTAAAAAATAAGTACCTATATAAAACTATTTGGCCCGACAAATGTAGTTCTGCCCCTTCTTACAGCTTCAACTATCAAGTCCAGATTTTATGATTTAATTTTTTGTCATTAAACCAACAAATATCGATATAGTCTATACTAATGCTGATACTGATAATATAATATTTATTATAACTAGCGGTCGCCCAATGATCGAAATTCTACCAGCGACTTTTTAATCATAGACTATTTTCTGTTTGACATTTGCAGTATAAACCTAAACAATGAATATCATATCACTTGCTGTCACTTTTCACTGAGTGACAATGTCAATATTTTGGGGGGTCTAAGTTCAATGGCGTTAAAGAGGCGTTAGTTTGTTTATTTAAACATGCTAATCTCTAAAAGTACCAGTCCGATTCGAATAATTTTTTTTTGTGTATGGTATCCAAACTCATGAGAAATTGTATAAGTTATCTAACATTAGGCTGCAACATTCAGCTAGCTTTAAATATTGATTTTTGTTAAGTAAGTCGGGGGTGAAAGCCTTCCCGAACTGATTTATCCACCGTGCGCTGGGGTTAATGATACGTAAATACAATGTTCTACAAAAATATTAGTTCTTAGTATAATTTAAAAAAGTTCGCGATAACATATGCCTATCTCTTATACATAAGCTAAAGTAAGCGATATATGACAACTGTTCAGGCAACACTATTTTTTACCTGTGCTCCGGTTGTCTGTGTTTCGACGCTTGGGGGCGCGCACGGTCTCTACAGAAAAAAAACGGTTTCCCGACGTCGGTCTGGTCGGAGTGTTCGGAGCCTTATCATCATTCCAAATTTATTAAGTACTGTGATTGCTTCATAAAAAACGCTTGTTCGTGGTGGAACAGTTTTGTGTGTACCTAAGCAGATATAATAACTCTGACAACGGCGGCCGCTACAGTGACCAGTGTGGATTTGCACCCGGTCAAGGACACCGCATCAACGGCGACCCCAGGTCAGTCGGCACGGTTCGGCCGGGCTCAGTGATTTTTGGTGGGCCTGAACAAATCCCGAATTGATAGGATTTAGGAAGTCCCGGGACCGGCGAATCACAAAACTAGACGGCTTTAATTAACCGTTCTAAGTATCCGGCCCCCACATTTCATGGTCCTTCGTGCAGGATAGGGACTTGCTTAAATTATCCTTCATCAATTAACATCTTACTACGGTAGAATTTCTAAAAATATCAGTATTCGGTTCGGTAACCCGGGGTAGTTTAAAAAAAAAAGTTTTTTGTGTTATTAATTACTTTTTCGTTATTATTTCTATAGATACGATTAGATACGGCTAATTTCATTAATTATTGTTCATAAGATATCTATTTCATTAAATATTTCACATAATAGGTTCACAATATTTCGGTCGGTACTTCAAAAACTGTTATTAGGCTAGGAGTACACTGAGTTATTTTATTATTCGATACAGAAATTAACGGAAGTCCATTTATTTTGTTTAAATTTATAGTAAAATGCCCAAACCACAGTCAATTAAATTCAAAACTCAATATGATTGGTTTTTCAATACTTTGGAAATGATAAACAGTAAAAAGCACGCCACGGGAGTGATTTCGGCGCGCTTACGGAAAATAGATGAGCGGTATAGCATCTTGTATGAATGTTATGAGGCACTTTTGACTGATGAGACCGATGAGGAATTGGTTCAGCAGTATGATCAAAAATATAAGGAAGCTGAGGAAATTTATAACCAGCTGGAGGCGGTATCAGCGGCTTATCCCAATCTGGAAGGGGTCCACAAACCCACGGAGAGTGCTCAATCTGCGCGTTTGCCCACCATAAATCTTGCGCATTTTGACGGTGACGTATATTCGTGGACAAGTTTTATTTCGTTGTTTACGTCATTGGTTTTAGCTCGTAATGATATTTCTAAAACGGAGAAATTCCATTACTTGTTTTCGCACGTCGAAAACGAGCCTAGGTCGTTGCTAAAACATTTGCCGATGGTGGACGAATCTTTAGATACGGGTCTAGAGATTTTACGCGGCCGGTATGAAAACAAACGGTTATTGGCAGACAGTCAGATTGCTAGAATTTTACATTTGCCAACGATGAGTAAATGTAACGGGCTTCGTACTGAAATTCTAAATCCCTTATTAGAATCATCAAGGGCCTTAGAAAACTTAGGTTTTCCAGTATCAGAATGGAGTTATTTATTGCTCCATATCAGCTTACTTAAATTACCTACGGATTTGAAGTCTCGGTTTGAACAAAAGTACGGCGGAAATAATTTGGTAGTACCGACATTTACACAACTGTTAGAATTTCTGCAGAACGAGTGTCGCCATATAGATACGGCTACTACGGATATGACGACTTCGAATAATCAGTCAGATTCAAACAAGCATCCACGGTCGAGCAACACTAGGCGGAACCGGGTGATTCATCTTGTAGGTACAAACCAACATACAACCGAACGGAAAACTTGTATGTACTGCAATATGAACAATCACAACATTTCGGAATGTTTTAAATTTATTAAACTTAATGCACATTCACGAAGGGAGTGGGTAGTGTACAACGGCCTTTGTTTTAAATGTTTCGGAACTCATACAGCGGCAACTTGTGGCAAATATGTGCCATGTGATAAATGTGGTCACGTAGGTCACCATCGATTGGTTTGTTGCGTAGCAAACCAATCACGGAATACTCAGTCGGCAATGTATCGTGGTGTTAGGTCTCAAGATCGTAATCACGATAGTAAGCGATCATATACGGGTAACAAATCAGCCGGTTACAGCGCAGGCGGTGCGGGTGATAGGTCACATGATCGCCGCTATGTGTCAAGCCATAATAGTCTCTCGGAACGGAGACGCAGTGCCGATAAGCTCGGTCGTCAGAACTCGGAGTGTACTTGCGCGCGATCTGGAGAACATTCGCGACGCCGTCAGGAATCTGCTAGCCCGGTAAACGTCCGGTCGCGCAGTAATCATTTAGCATAGCAATCAATAATATATACAAATAATAAAATCATTTCGTCAGCTCAGTTGGAAGATGCGCGTAATTTAAATAATATTTCGGATGAAACGGTACCTAAACTTATTGACAACGTTATTTTACCGACGGTGGTTATTGATGTGAAAAAACAAAGTAACAGTTTCATTAAGGCGCGCGCTCTACTAGATCTCGGAGCACAAGTGACCATCGTACGAAATGATTTGGTTTCTCGGTTAGGTTTGCATCGACATTATATGACTGTACCTTTATTAGGTATCGGCGGGCTACAGACTAATAATAGTCAATCAGTTGTTACAATATATTTTAAACCTACAAGTTCCAATAACTTGTTATCGGTCACGGCGGTGGTTTTAAAGAAACCTACTACTTATTTAGCGGAGAGATTAAATTTAAATTGTGATAGCAACAATATACATTCGGCGGATAAGGCATGTTCTCGATTACAAGAGATAGATATAATTTTCGGTTGCGATATTTTGGGTAAAATTTTAAATGGCGATAAAATCAATTTAGGGAAACACGGTCCTTATGCCTTAGGTACTATTTTTGATTTTGCGATTTTCGGCCCGGTACAATCGGATAATAAAACGGATTATTTTATAGGAAATACGTTATTGGAAACGGTAGAAAAATTTTGGCGTACTGAGGAACCACCTCAGATTAAAATTAGGGATCCTATAGACTTGGAGTGTGAACGTCTATTCTTAACTACGACGTCACGCGGCTTAGACGGTAAATATACAGTTCGTCTTCCACTCCTTCCGGAGTGTGATAGGAAATTATTGGGAGATTCTCGGAATAAAGCTTTAAACCAGTTCTACTCATTAGAACGTAGAATGGCACGGAACCCGGAATTTCGCGAGAAATATGTTGGGTTTATGAACGAATATTTGGAACTCGGTCATATGCAAGTTTCGTCATTTGATTTTAGTTCGGGACTCGAACATTATTTTATAGGACATCATGGTGTATTTAAAAAATGCGGAGATACATCTAAAATTCGCGTAGTATTTAATGGTAGTGAGAAAACTAGCTCGGGGGTTTCGTTGAACGACTGCTTATATTGTGGCGAACGACTCCAAAATGACATCACGGACATCATTTTGAATTTTCGGTGGCCTCGTATAGTATTTACGACGGACATCAAAATGATGTTTAGACAAACTTGGATTCATCCTGAAGATCGTCGATATCAATTAATTTTCTGGCGGTCATCCCCATCGGAACCACTGTTGGTGTATGAACTTTGCACTAATACTTACGGTTTGAAATGCAGTCCATATATTTCCATACGATGTTTACATCTGTAGTAAAGAAATAAACATAAGCCGGTTAGCGCCACCTATCGTACAAATGTTACATTCACACTGGCATAGATACTCCTTGTTCTTGTTTGCTCGCGTTGCGTATAATAAAGTGTTACTGTTGGATTTTAATATACTTAACTATAAAACTAAAGCTTCTAGCTCTGCTGTTTTATTTCTACAGGTTATGGGCCTATCTCATAATAATTAGAAACAGTATTTAGTAAAAAGTTACAAGTTTAGTTCCGAAAAGTAAAGTACCGCGTGTAATAAAAAGTGAGGTTAAGTAGCCGACTCCGGTTATTAATTTTTGCAGCGTATTTTATATAAAAACCTATCAGTTTCCGAAGCAATGTCGATAAACACCGTGCATATTGATAAACTGACCGGAAGGGACAATTACAATACGTGGAAATTCGCTGTAAAAGCCTACTTAGAGCACGAAGATTTGTGGTCGTGTGTGAATCCTGACAAACAGGAAACCATTGACGCTACCAAGGATGTAAAGGCCAAAAGCAAGATTATTCTCCTGGTTGACCCAAATAATTACCACCACATAGAACAAGCTGTGAGTGCCCGGGATGTGTGGGTCAAACTTAAGTCTGCGTTCGAAGACTCCGGATTGAGCAGGAAAGTAGCTTTATTACGTGATCTTATTAATACAAACCTAGATAGTTGTACCGATATTGAGGATTATGTAAATAAACTAGTAACTACCGCTCATAAGCTGAGAAATATAAGCTTCAAAATTGACGATGAATGGTTGGGTACTTTAATGTTAGCAGGTTTGCCAGATCAGTACAAACCAATGATAATGGGAATAGAAAGCTCTGGTGTTGTAATAAGTGCAGATTTTATCAAAACTAAGTTGCTACAAGAAGTGAAAAAGGAATCTGATACTACTGCATTGTACACAAAGCATAGATACCCAATAAAGAAAAATTATAGTTCCCAGAATAATCAAAATAAACCCCGTGGTCCCCGTTGCTACAATTGTAATAGATATGGGCATCTGAGTAAGAACTGTTTTGCCAACAAAAAGGAAAGTTCTAGTACTAATAAAAATTATGCTGCAGTTTTTTCAGCTTGCACAGCAATGGACGATTATAATTGGTACGTGGATTCTGGTGCATCCATGCACATGACAAGAAGATCTGATTGGTTATATGAAACAAAGACACCTCCGATACAAAGTTTAAAGGTGGCCAATAATTCTTCAGTTACCGTACAGAAGATGGGAAATTTGGATCTCAATCTCTGCTGTAGTGATGGTAAAGTAAACCAAATCCAGGTAAGAGACATTTTGTTTATACCAGAACTGAGTACTAACTTATTGTCAGTTAGCCAGTTAGTTAAAAATGGATGTCAAGTTAATTTCCATAGTTGTGGCTGCAATATTTACAACAAAGAAAAAAGATTAGTAGCAACGGCGAGACTAACCAACAACATGTATAAATTGAATACTGTAGGAGGAGGCGCATTTCTTACTGCCACTGATAGCATTGAGAGTTTAGATGTATGGCACCGTAGAATGGGACACCTCAATTATGTTGATGTAAAAAAGTTAGAAACTTGTACTGAAGGAATGAAAATTACAAAAAATGATAGTAAATCATGTATTCCATGTATACAAGGGAAACAAACTAGATTACCATTTAAAAATGAAGGATCAAGAGCAACATCACTTCTTGAGGTTATTCACTCAGACCTCTGTGGCCCCATGGAATCTCCATCAATGGGAGGGGCAAAATATTTTATAACATTTATTGATGATCTTTCTAGAAAAGTGTTTGTATACTTTTTAAAGGACAAATCAAATATAACTTCAGTTTTCCATAACTTCAAATGTGAAGTGGAAAATGAGTTGAATCAAAAGATAAAAATTATCCGGACAGATAATGGCACTGAATATTGTAATAAAGTTTTTTCGAAATATCTTTCAGACTCCGGCATCAAGCATCAAACTACGACGCCTTACACACCTGAACAGAACGGTTTGAGTGAGAGAAAGAACCGATCTCTAGTAGAACGCGCCAAGTGCATGCTCAGTGATGCAAAATTACCAAAAACCTGTTGGGCCGAGGCTGTGTCAACAGCGGCCTACATTATAAATAGATCCCCATCTCGAGTTCTTAATGACATAACACCAGAAGAAAAGTGGTCAAGAACAAAACCTAATATTTGTCACATGAAAATATTTGGATGTAAAGCCATGGTTCATGTACCGAAACAACAGAGGCAAAAATGGGACTCAAAATCTACTGAAATGAGGTTTGTTGGCTATTGTGAAAATACAAAAGGATACAGATTATTAGACATAAAAAAAAGAATAATTTTGAAGAGTAGAGATGTTATATTTATAGAAGAAAGTCAAGAAAACTTAAAATCAACACTTACTATGACAAAACCAAACATAGAACCAGTTTCATTAACGTTGGGTGTAAGTACACAGAGTACAGAATTAGAAGTACCAACTCCGGATGAATCTAGTTTGGAAAACAAAACATATGATCAGACACTTAACCAAGACTCTGAAAATCCTACTTCAGAAAGTAGTTTATCTTTATCTTTTTCAGATGCAAATGACTCTATTTATATACCTAGCAGTGGAGAGATAGCCGATAACAGTTCATTTGAACATGATTTTTCCAATGTTACACTAAGACCACAGAACCAGAAGCGTGTACAAAAACACAAAATGACAAAGAAATCTGATGACAAGTTATGTTATGCAAATCTGGCTATATGCAATGATCCGATGAGTTTAGAAGAAGCTTTATCTTGCACAAATTCACAGCAATGGTTACAAGCCATGGAAGTAGAATATAAGTCATTAATTGAAAATAAAACTTGGATATTAGCTAAACTGCCACCTGGTAAGAAAGCAATACCGTGTAAATGGGTGTACAAGACTAAGAAAGATGAGAATGGAACCATAGTCAAGTACAAAGCACGGTTAGTTGTGAAAGGATGTGCTCAGAAAAAAGGTATTGACTATGATGAAGTTTACTCACCTGTTATAAGATACACCTCGCTCCGTTACCTACTGGCACTAGCTACGAAATATGACATGGACATAGATCAAATGGACGCTGTTTCAGCATTCTTACAAGGCGACGTTGAAGAAGAGTTATATATGGTACAGGCACCTATGTATGAAAATGGCAATGACACAGATGTCTGTCTATTAAAAAAAATCGTTATATGGACTGAAACAAGCCAGCCGTAATTGGAATAAAAAACTAGATGTTACACTCAGAGAAATAGGTCTGAATCGTTCAAGTATCGACCCATGTATTTATTATAAAATATCCAGTGAGAAAGATATTTTATTTTTAGCAATTTATGTTGACGATTTGATTTTATTCACAAATTCAAAATATACAAAAAACCATGTAAAACAAAAGTTATGTGAGAAGTTCTGCATGAAAGACATGGGAGAATTAAAATACTGTATTGGACTTCATGTAATGAGAGACAGGAAAAATGGTATTATGTATATTAACCAAAAGAAATACATACAGGAAGTACTACAGAAATATGGTATGTCAGACTGTAAACCTGTCAAGACACCAATAGATCCACTTACAAAGTTACATTCAACTGGTGAAGAAAATGCAATATTGAGAAATATTCCTTACCAAGAAGTAATTGGATGTATGTTATATTTATCTCAAGGGACGAGACCAGATATCAGCTATGTAGTTAATTACCTAAGCAAATATAACAATAAACCAGAAATGAAACATTGGGTAACTTTAAAACGATTAATGAAATATCTACGAGGCACCGAAAACTACAGTTTGTCTTACAAACAATGTGCAGAAGAAGAAATCGTTCATGCCTATTGTGACGCCGATTGGGCTAACTCTGAAGATGACAGAAGGTCCTGCACAGGATACACTTTTATATTTCAGGGAGGATCTATATCTTGGAGCTCAAAGCGACAACCTACTGTTGCACTGTCAACAACAGAGGCGGAATACATGTCTTTATCAGCCTGCACCCAAGAAGCACTATGGCTAAAACAACTGCAAGAACAGTTTTGGCCACATCTCAAGCATCATACTATACGTATTTATTGCGACAATCAAAGTTGTATTAATCTTTCAGGAAACGATGTTTATAATTTCAGAACCAAGCATATAGATGTCCGGCACCATTTTATCCGGCAGAACATATGTAAAAAGGAGATTGAGGTACAATATGTCAACACTGGAGAGATGGTTGCTGACGTCCTCACCAAAGCGACTCCACAGATCAAGCTAGACTACTTCTCTAGAAAAATGGGCTTATGTTTAAGGGAGGATGTAGTAAAGAAATAAACATAAGCCGGTTAGCGCCACCTATCGTACAAATGTTACATTCACACTGGCATAGATACTCCTTGTTCTTGTTTGCTCGCGTTGCGTATAATAAAGTGTTACTGTTGGATTTTAATATACTTAACTATAAAACTAAAGCTTCTAGCTCTGCTGTTTTATTTCTACAACATCAAATCGCTTATGACGAATCCCGAACGGTCAACTCGACATCAAACAATACCTCGGGCTGTAGTCTGTCAGTTCCGGTTCAGCTCGAGGAGATGTCTCGCGTGTCACGTCTTCTCATTAAAAATAGTTACGTAGACGATTTAAACGGCGGTGAAGATACTTTGGAAGATGCTTTAGAGCTACGCGATGAACTTATCCAAGTAATGCATTCAGCGGGTTATGAGTTAAGAAAGTGGTCTAGCAATGTGCTACAATTATTAGATGGTCTACCTACCGACCATTTGGAGACCCCGCGGTACTTTGACGGTTTTGACAGTAATGGTCTTATTAAAGTTTTAGGCATCCAGTGGGATCCAGTTTCGGATAGTTTTACGTACACGGTTAATTTACCATCGGACAGCACGGTTACTCGACGTAAGATTCTATCTTTAGTAGCTCGGCTATACGACCCGCTAGGTTGGATTAGCCCTGTTATTTTTTCATTAAAACGTATCCTTCAGTCGTTACTAGGCAGCAGCCTTGAAAACAATAACGGTTCGCGGAAGGTTGATTGGGATTCTCCAGCCCCTGCTGATATAGTTCAGCGGTGGCAAGATATTATAGAGGACTTACCAAGAATACAAGAGATCTTCCTGCCTCGTTGTTTAAAGCCAAGCTATGATGCTCGATATAGCCTCCACGGTTTCTCGGATGGCAGTTCTGTAGGTTATTCGGCGGCGGTATATATCCGCGCAGAAGCTTCGGACGGTACAGGCACGATTCAGTTATTAATGGCAAAGTCTAGAGTAGCACCTCTAAAAACTAGACTCACTATTCCCAAGTTGGAATTAAACGGGGCAAAATTGCTTACGGGTGTTCTGAACCATATTGTGTCATGTACAGAAAATAGCATTCGGTTTGAAGACATTACAGCCTGGTGTGACAGCACAATTGTGCTTGCGTGGTTACGGACACCGCCGCACCAGCTTCAAGTTTTTGAAGGAAATCGAGTTTCGGAAATTAAGTCATCGAAAGCAAGTATCACTTGGCGACATGTTCCCAGTGATATGAACTGTGCTGATGTCGCATCGCGCGGTTCCACGGCGGCGGCGTTATTGACACATGACCTGTGGTGGAACCCACCATGGTTATGTCAACCTTCGCAGACTTGGCCTAAGAATTATTTGGAATTCCCTTCGGATTTACTACCTGGTTTGCGAGCAACGGCTAAATTTATTAACATCGGACTTTTGAAACCAGATTTTAATCTCTTAGAACGTTTTAGTTCTTTCAATAAATTGGTTAATGTTACGGCATACCTGTTAAGATTTGTATATAATTGCAAAAATAAATTAGTTCGGAAGATCGGAAACGTTTCGGTATCGGAGAGACGGATTGCTCTTATGTGTTTGATTAGGCAAATACAAGAATCATTTTTTGGTGAAGATATTTCTAATATAAAATCCGGCAAAATAATTAAAAATCATTTACAACGGTTGAGTTTATTTATAGATAAGAATAATTTATTACGGGTCGGAGGACGAATAAGACATTCGGAATTGTCTTACGATGCGAAGCATCCCATATTGTTACCAGGCCAAGGAAAATTCACGGAATTATTGGTTACATATTATCACCAAACTTATTGCCACGTCGGTGCAAACACTTTAGCGGCTATATTGTCCAGAAATTACTGGATTATTTCGGCTCGGCGTATGACTAGACATATTGCATTTAAGTGCATTCAGTGCTATCGGACTCGGGCAAAACCTACGCAACCCTACATGGCAGATTTACCACCGGATCGTATAACGGGCGTGCGTGCATTTCTCGGAGTCGGCACGGATTTTGCTGGCCCCTACTTTATAAAATCTAGTACCTTGCGGAACTTTAAAATACAAAAATGTTATTTATGTGTTTTTGTCTGTCTCGCGACTAAAGCGGTTCACTTAGAGGTAGTTGCGGATCTTTCGGTAGAGGCCTTTGTAGCAGCCTTCACTCGGTTTATTTCCAGAAGGGGGTTACCATCTTTGATTCGTTCGGATTGCGGGACAAATTTTACGGGTACTGACAAATATTTGAAAGAGTTGTACGTCTTTTTACGAAACAATCATTCTGATTTAGAACAGAAATTGACTAGGGACAACATAACGTGGTTGTTCAACGCTCCTGCAAGCCCCAACTTCGGAGGTCTTTTTGAGTCCACCGTTAAGTTGGCAAAGACTCATGCTAGGCGTGTTATCGGTGAAACTAAGCTTACCTTTGAGGAACTTACAACTCTCTTCACTAAAATAGAGGCGATTTTGAATTCACGGCCGTTATGTCCCCTTAGTACAGATCCGCTGGATTTAGAAGTGTTGACAACGGGACACTTCTTGATTGGGCAACCGCTAGTTGCGCTCCCCGAATATCCTTATACGGAAGTTAAAATTACTCGGTTGTCTCGGTATCAACAGCTACAAAAGATGTCTCAACATTTTTGGTCACGTTGGCGAAACGAATACCTTCATACTCTTCAACAGCGATTTAAATGGACTTCGGTTACTGATCCACCTAAACTAGGCGATCTAGTGTTGATTAAAGATGAGAATTTAGCTCCTCTTCATTGGAGACGAGGTAGAATTGTAAAATTATTGCCCGGTGGAGACGGAATTGTTAGGGTAACGGAGGTAAAAACACAGGGCGGAGTTTTAATGAGACCCGTTTCAAAATTGTGTAGGTTGCCATCGGTAACTTTGGAATAGGTAAGCAAGGCGGACCTTGCTTAGGCGGCGGGATGTTCAGGCAACACTATTTTTTACCTGTGCTCCGGTTGTCTGTGTTTCGACGCTTGGGGGCGCGCACGGTCTCTACAAAAAAAAAACGGTTTCCCGACGTCGGTCTGGTTGGAGTGTTCGGAGCCTTATCATCATTCCAAATTTATTAAGTACTGTGATTGCTTCATAAAAAACGCTTGTTCGTGGTGGAACAGTTTTGTGTGTACCTACCTAAGCAGATATAATAACTCTGACAACGGCGGCCGCTACAGTGACCAGTGTGGATTTGCACCCGGTCAAGGACACCGCATCAACGGCGACCCCAGGTAAGTCGGCACGGTTCGGCCGGGCTCAGTGATTTTTGGTGGGCCTGAACAAATCCCGAATTGATAGGATTTAGGAAGTCCCGGGACCGGCGAATCACAAAACTAGACGGCTTTAATTAACCGTTCTAAGTATCCGGCCCCCCACAACAACATTGTTAAAAATTAAAAAGTGAATTATGGACATTAGTTATGGACATGGCATATTAATCCTTACGATTAAAAGTTACTTCATCATAAAGACAATTTTATAAAGTGAAATTTTGCTCTCTAAAGCATGTTATTTAAGCGCATAGTTTAGGAGATAATGAAAAATTAAAATAATTTGTAAGAACAATTATGATAGAATGACTACACGGGTGCGTTGGCGTTGCGGTGTTTGTTATATATATTAACATGGATGAAACCGTGGGGCACAGCTAGTAAATAGATAAAATAAAAGTGTCCGTTTTTAATGTCATTCAACAAAAAAAATAAAAAATTATCTGTCTGTCTGTTTGTTTTGGGTAATCTCCGAAATGGTTGGAGTGGTTTTGACGGGACTTTCACACAGGCCGACAACTGATGTTATAAGGAGTAACGTAAGCTACTTTTATTAAAAAAAAAAATCATGGTTTCGTGCAAATAAAATAACAAGTATTCGTTTTAAAAACATTATACAACAATAAAGTTACCTCCATCCTGTTAGTGGCGAATAGTGTTGATCTTATTATAACCGATACGAGGGGAAATATTACCCATGGCAATACCTTGTCTAACGTATTGCTATAAAGCAATTTTAAATAAAAATTGTTCTGTATTTTCCATAAAAGATTCTACTTAATTGTTTTGTAATAAACAAATGGCAATCGGCAGGGAGCTCATTCTTACATCTTGGAACCTAAATAGTCCCGGACATTCTGGTTTCAAAGGCTTCTTCTTCCGCAAAAACTTTCTCTCGAGTATGGGGTTCTTCAAAATGGGATTGCACAGCTTTATAAAGGGTTGACAACGCGCATATGTTTCGAAAGTGTTAATAGAAGAAACAGACGTAGCCTGTGAATTCAATTAACTTTTTGGTCCTCGGATGTCACTAAAATCCTACGTAAAATTGGCTTTATATGCAATATCGGGAGCAGAGTTATTAATGAAACCATTGCGCGTAATCTTAAATTACATAGGGTGCAATTTCTGTGTATTATGTATTTGACCGGAAGTAAAGATCAAGCCGGCGATGGATGAGACCTAGCCAACTATTTACTGTTCGTTTAGGATTCCCAAGTTACAATATGTAGGCTAATAGTACGTTTTACGTATAACCTTTATCTTATCTATACTAATATAATGGCCCATCCACATGCTTGCCAAATCTCGGCAAACATTCACAAATTCAAACGCGTGAATAGAGCGTTTTGCTTGGCTTGGGAAGATTTGCCTTGGATTACCATCGATACGAGCTAAGTCGGTATTTGATGCACAAACCAAAGGGGCTTGTGGCAAGCGCTTGCGCTTTGTCCACATCATTGCGTGTAATTAGTATCGCTTGCACAAATAAATAATTGAAATAACTTGGTACGGTTTAATATTAATTAATAACTATCTAACTTAAAGATAATTTTTAACTGTCTTCGTTGATGAATTTTCTGCATCCTTTTATTTTTCCTCGCTTCATTTTGTTTCTGTTAGAAATATATCGTATGCGCGAGGGCAATCGTTATGCGCAGGAGCTGCACCACCCCGCCGCAAGCCTCGTCCGACGGCTCTGCGGGCACGTCTCAGTCTTCTTCGTGTTTTGGCCGTGAGCTTGCATTTGTTTGTTTTGTATGCGCTACGTCATTCGGGGCGTTCGGTGGGCACTGAGTTATATGTAATTCATAGGTGTTAAAGTTTTGCACTGTATAACTTGAGTTGGTGTACCAGGAGTTTGCTGAATTGATTGCTTGAGTGATAGTGTCCTTGCTGTTATTGTATTTGAGGCCGCCATACACACATACATACAGTTCACTCCACAAACACAAATACTTCACAATCTGCAGTCCAGGTCGACGGGGCAAGGTCAAGGTTACCGCCCGCACCTGACGAGGTGAGTCTCCTTGTTTTATTTCTAAAATAATTACTGTGTATCGCAGCAATAGTTTCGAGAGGGATTCATTCGCGATAGATTGAATTGAACACCTTATTTTTACAATAAAAATAGAAAACCAATTATTATAACCGACACAAAGTCGACGTCCGTCATGCTTGCTTATCCAAAACACAATACCACACTCGCAAACGTGTGGATGGTTATGTTTGGCTTATCTATTTTATCCAAACGTTTTTAAAGTTTTGAAGTTTACGGCAAGTGGTAAGCGTGTGGATGAGGCATAATTACAAACTTCAAATAATTCTATTTTTTATTTGTTTGTATGAACACGCTAATTCCTGGATTCATAGATTATTTATTGAGAAAGGCTATCTCTACGACATTATGAACGTGACGGAATCTGGCAAGGTGTAGGCAAGTACGGAAAGTGAGAAACACGATAGGATAGGATACACGGATACGTTGTGGAGACCCGCGCCGATGCGACGTAGAGTTGCTCGTATAAATTTATCACGAGTGAAACCATAGGGCACATCTAGTTGAATAATAAGATCATTAATAGATGAATCACGATGTATATTTTGTTAATGAATGCTCCATAAAGCCGCACCCAAACTATCTCACCCGACGTTATCATTAGGGTTCTTTGACCGACCCATGATGTACTTACGTATTCAATGGTCTAAACAGAGGGGCATTAAGGGCGTCTTTGATTAACTCGTTAGTATAAAGCAATGTTCACACGAAGCGTTTTGATTACAGTGAATAAACCGGGTTAACAATTTGTTCCAGTTTGGGATATTCACCACATGCAAGGTGGTGGAACAGGAACAGCATAGAGCAGCAAATTAACAGTACTGTCCCTGATGGTAAGCACAGTTCAGTTCAAACACGACGGCGACCAGCGAGAGATTGGCAACAAGTGTGCTTTATTTATCCTTTATAAAATTCAAACTTTATGTGCCCAATTTTGTTAGCATAAACGAGGTACACTGTTTTTAAAATTTATTGTTTTGCATGTTAAAAATAAACTTAACAATATTGTAACAACGAACATTATAAGACTCTCAATTAACTCTTCTCGACGAAGACACCGCTATTGTATACTCAATTCCTCGTGGTTCGACGTCGCACCGGCCACGGTGCTCCTATAAAGTATGGGAAGCTTAGTGATCGGGTATTCCAGTTCTAGTGGTGTATAGGCACATTACTGTGTTCGTGTAATGATTCGTTATGTGAAGTGATTATTGTTAATTGTTTGTAAATCGTTTCTTCAATGTATGAACTACAAATTATTCTCATTTCTCGTCGATGTACAGTACAGTCAATAACAGTATATCAAGCACAGTGTTTAGGCTAAAAGGCGCTTATGACAATCATATGCACAATGATACATCACCTATCCTTTTTCCTCGTATCTGTCTATCCCTATCTACCCCCTACCTTTCATCGACGTCAGTTAGGCCTTGAAATTGCAACGGCGAACACAAAATGACTGCGCTATATATTAAATATAATAAACTTTATTTGAAAAAACTTGAATAATTATCGTGCATGGTGCGTGCTGAGACAGGAGTGAACACAAGAGGAGACCTTCAAAGTGCGTGAAAGCTGTTGTTCGGTGAGTCCCTTTTTTCTCCATTCCGTGAATTCCATTATTCCGTGTCATTATGCATATGTTGTGATCGATCAGGGAAAGTGGCCCCAAACAACAATCCGGCTAGTTTTTAAGAACGAAATCGAACCAGCGCTTACACACAGTGTAATCCTAACACAGCGATAACCATAGAGAGATTGTAATCCGTCTACGGTCGCCGCTGTCATGCTGGCCTGCATTACATTAACTGCATATGCAAAATCGACCACCTACCACCCCGCTATTGCCACTTCCTCGTTGGCTTGGGCGTCTCAGTGCTGAGCAATAATTCAACACCACTCAAATCTACGGTCTTCACGCAATATATATACACGGGCGTAGTAGCAGATGAAAAGCTAGTAAAATATTATATTAAAATGCGAGCGCAACCGTCGGCAAAAGCAAGTGGTATATAAATAGGCAGTCTCTGTTCCCTTGGAGTTACGATAACCGCGCACAATGACGTCACGCTCTGTATTCATCTAATATCCTAAGCGGAACGGAGAGCACATTAAGGGATATTTTGATTGACAACTTCGCCCCTACCAACAGGGGTGAACGTAGGGTTGTCACGACATTCTCACCTCTCAGTGCCACTCGAAACTCATTTTTTATAAATATAAAATAAGAAATTATTTTATAACAAAAGTTTTACTTAAATTTAAATATTGTATTTATTTGATGCAATATATTGCCATGCCCATGAGAGTGGTCGAATTTAGGTTAACCTATTTTTATTATAACTAAATTGGCTAATAAACATACGGTCCGCCACATTAGCCTTATAAAACCAGAGGTATCTTGATCCCCCTTTCCCAAGAATTCTGGAAACCCTGCTCACTGCAAGAACACAGCACTAGTTGTTTGGTTGCGATCTTTAGCTTCAGCAGTTGACCTTTCCCAACTAGAGAGACATTTCTCTACCTCTCTTACCTCTCTACCTGTCTTAGGTAAACAATTAAAATTAACAATAGGTACATCAAGATTTGATAGGTAAGTTATATCCAATATAAAATTCTGAAGATGCCCCGAGTTTTCTCGTCGTCAATATTAGCAGAGCAGTATCCATGGACGTTTAATGATCTGGCAAGCTGTAGACAAGTACGGGAAGTGAGAATAACGGTAGGATAAACGGGAGCATTGGCGACGCAGTGTAGAGTTAATCCAATTAGATTAACACAGGTAAAATCGTGGGGCACAGCCAGTTTATGAATAACCAACTTAATGTGTATAATGGGCGAGTACGTCCCTGGTCTCGGCCGGCTAGACCAACACTGACGTCACTAACTGCGTCCCAACATTATTGTAATTAATTTAAATTAAATTTTGGCGTCGTTGTCGTATATTATCGTTCAGCAGTCAACGTTCAAATAGGTCTTAAGTAAGTCGCAACTAAGGACTCATTTACACATCGAGGAATCGGTATTATTTCGTCAATGGCAAGGAAACTCTTAAGAGAGTATTCACACGCTCAGGAATCGTGAAAAATCACGAATACATCTGTCCAAGTGTATTTAAAATATTCGCCGAATCACCTATGTGTGGTGCACGGTTAGCAGAGGTGAGATAACGTTTTTCTTTCTTTTCGAAAAAAAAAATTTTTTTTTAATGTGTTCTGATCAAAGGCCCCTTATAAAAGGACACCGTAGTGCCGGTGGGAGTGAAGGCAAACAGAATGGAAACTACCTAACAGCGGAAAGACCCATCTATGTAGGAGTTTTAAGGCAAAATTCCTGAAGGTAACGCAGTATACAACTTTTGCCAGGCATACAAATAAAAGACTATATTATATGCCTTATTGCTATTCTGTATTACCACGATAAACTATTGCATGCCCTTTTGTACTATATAAAAGTTTATTTATATTGAAAGTTCATGGTCTTCGGAAAATAATATTTTGCTAATCCATCCCAAAGGTACGAAAAGTATTCCATACAAGGTTTCACTTGTGACACTAGCTTTCGCATGTAAATTCTTTTCATTGTCTTGAAAAGTTGAAAAAGTCTCGCGCGCCTTTTTGAGTTGTAGATACAATTAATAAAATTTCAACAATGGATACGGTGGTCTTTCTAAAACAGTAAGCCTTCACAACAACTCAATAAAGATTTATTGACATTGGATGAATACTTTAAGAACGTCTTAAGGGGCAAACAAAGAAACATCAAATTTTATATATAGAAGATCATATGAAATTCAAATAACTAATAAAACTAGCGATCGCCCTAAGGTCGAAATTCAACCAGCGACTATTTTCTGTTTGACATTTACAGTATTCATAAACAATTATTATTATCTACATCACTTGCTGTCAGTTTTCGTTGAGTGACAATGTCAATATTTTGGGGGTCTAAGGTCAATGGCACTGGTCGTTTTAGGTTTCGCAGTATTAATTAATTTAATTAAGTTTAAGTAACAGATATAATAGATCAATTTTAGCTTTCTGCACTTCTTCTCCATATAAACTTTAACCATCCTAAATCCTCAGTCTTCCGTGCACGCAATACGTTTAAAAATGTACCGAAATTCACGTATTAATAAATAGATATTTGATAGTCGCATATTTTGTCTTGTGCATGAACTAGATATCTACCATATAGAAAGAATAGTAACAGAAAACGTTTTTGTAAAATTAGCTATTATGTAGGTAGTCATTCCTAAATATTTTATGTTGAAGACATGAACCTGGTCTTACTAAGTTAATATATGAGCTGATCGTTTGAAATTATGGTTAAAAACAACGCAAAATGCTATACGAAGTTGGGTGAAGGGGCTAATAAGTTATTTTGTTGCAGCCCTGCGCCCTCCTCATTTAGGAATCCAAGGGTGAGACCTCCCTACGTACTAAACTTAATACCGTTTGTCTTGGCGTTTCGATACTCATTTGTAACGGGGGACCATTCGTTTCGTTGTCGCGTTAAAATACAGAAGCAGGAAACTTTATTCCATTGTCCTTAACAATATGAAGGGCAATATCCAATTCTGTATGGGGAATTGGCTTCCAAAAAATGTGTTCATGTAACAGTGAAAATATCCTTTTTACATTTGTAACGTAATTCTGTATAGTGCTTACAAAATTTAGCAAAACTAAATGCTGTTTCAGAGAAAAGTTAATAAATTCTTTGTATACCAATTTCAGCCCAAAAAGATTTGTGTTGAAATAATGTTTAATATGTTCCTTCGAAATTCGTATACCTGCGCAACTATACATATAAAGTAGGTACAATACATCTTTTTGTACTTCTTATTTTTTTATAAATCTTGACGCCAGGTCATAATATTACGAGTCTGGTATTATGTTATGAAAGTTATACCATAACATATTAAAATCTTTCAAGTAAAAGAACGTGCTTAAAGTATTACACGAGACTTCTATGGGAAAAACTGTTGCAGACAAACGGTCGGAGTGAAGTACTCTGAAAAAATTAATAGCCCTTCGATTGACCACCAGCGATAATAGATTTTTATTAGAACGGTATCCATATGTGCCCAATATGTACACGCACCTTCCTAGAAACGATTGGTCATGTAAGCCACTTGACAGGCCAACAGTGTTCAAGTTGAAACAATTCGTTGCAGAAATCGGTTAAGTAAATCATCATTTATTACCATCAATTTTGGGTGCTGTATACATAACCGAAGTGATCATAGATATGATTGGAGTTTTTGTACGGATCTTAGTATTTCATGTAAAAGTTGTTATTTTTAATCATAAATTTGCATTGTTTGGCCCTGTTTGTCGAATTTATGGTGACATTTTATACAATATAGCTTGTTTATTGTGCACAAGTAGCTGTTTACGTGAATGGAGTAGTGTGGACAGATAGTCTGGATTAATGTTAAACACCTGACAAAAACGATTAAGTAACATGGACCCTAAAGCGAATAGATGTAAAGTTGGGTTTACAATGTAACGAGCGTGGATTAGAACACGGGGGGTCGCAGTGAAGCTCTTTGCAAACACAATAACGTCTAAATTGTGTACGCCGCGGCCGCCGCGCAGCGCCGCCGTCGCGTCGCGTCGATTCTAGAAGTTAAGCGGTGTACACGCTTTTCAATGCAAGTGTGTTCTTAATGTTTTTTTTTAACTAATGATGAATAATAACAAAGTTATTTTATTACATTACATTTTATTTGTGGCAAAACACTTTCGAGATGTGAAACAGTAAAGACCGCGGCGTAGAGGCATAAATAAATAATATTTATGGCAGTCAATTGAAAATCTTAGGTCATAAATTAAAGTTTTGTTTTTGTGTTGTCATACAGTTGTTTTTATTTATTAATAGCTCACCTGGTAGACGTTGTTCTACCCTTTACACTAATCAATAAAAAAATATTTATCTCTGGTCAATAAACTCGATTACTGAGCTACCCATACCGATTTTCAATTCTGAAAAATTTTCAGTGTCATAACGAACAAAACAAAATAGGAATTAAGTACGCATATGCATTCGTACGTGCATTAAAAAAAACAATAGAATAAAAAAATAGTTTTTCTCAAATTTATGGGTAACGGATCCGGGTAGAAATAGAATAAGCCTTATCGGTCCACTCATTCTCAAATGATGCGCTTACTGGCGAACAGCGTTTAATTATTATTTTTTTGCTGGAAAATCTTAATAAAAGATTCCTATGACGTGCGTTGGATTGCCGTTACATTATTGTTTAGACATTCGAGAAGACAATAACGCGTATCGCCTGCGCGGCAAGAGGTAGGTGGGAGGTAGGTACACTAGGTACGCAAGATGTTTATTACTCCAAGATAAATCCCGAGACAATGTTCGCTGTGCACAATATTAGATAATGTAAATTCTCTTCATATCGCTATATGTAAAGCCAAAAAAAGAGACATCTTAGTGAATTAGTTTTATATGACTAGTTTTGGAAAACACATCAAAATTAATCAACAATAAGAATTTTTCTTAATAATTTCATGTATTTTAATTAAAAATCGACAAATAAATTGAAATGATTAAAAAAACCGCATTAACGTTCCCATTTGTAAATATAGCACCGAGAATTTATTTGCCAATATAGGTATATCATCATCATTACATTAATACGTGAAGCAAAAACTTTGTACCCCTTATTAAGCGTATTGCGTGTACGGAAAACTGTGAGAATAGGCATAGTTAAAGTTTATATGGAAAAGGAGTGCAGAAAGCTAAAATTTATCTATAACATCTGTTACTAATATATTAAAATAAATAAATAAATACTGCGAATCCTAATCCGACCAGTGCCATTGAACTTAGACCCGCCAAAATATTGACATTGTCACTCAACGAAAAGTGACAGCAAGTGATGTAGATAATAATCATTGTTTAGGTTCATGAATACTGCAAATGTCAAACAAAAAGTCCCTGGTTGAATTTCGACCTTAGGGCGATCGCTAGTTAATATTAATACATAACCAACCATTGTGATTTATTGTCGAACTATGTTTTATAGCATATTTAAAAGATAAAGTGGTCTACAAATATAAACTGCTTGTGCATCGTATCGGCAACAGCCCTTATCGAGGCGTCGATAGTAAATATACAAATATCACAGAAAACGTCACACACTTGGCACTGACAGGCAGCACCCCCTTTGCCTCTACCACCCGATAAGCACTCCCCATAATAAGCCGGCCCTGGTATAAGGTAATAGGTAAGCATACTTAGGATGTATGTGAAAGAATGCGCGGTAGATTTCAAAAGTACAAAAAATTATGACATTTAGTCAATTACACAACTTTACCGGAAGTTAACATAAACAATTAAATAATCTAAAATAATTTTATTATCTGACTTTATTCACTTGATAATGGCAGTGATTGGTCTTCATTAAAGAGGACCGGTTGCCAAGTTAGAAAAAGAAGAAGAAGAATCTTTTTCTCTCATGTATCTATTATAAATCGAGCCTATTACTTATAACGCCATCTTTTGTCAAGTACAAATTAATATAAAGTCCAACAATTTTGTACAAATTTAAATTTTACTCTACGGTGTTTAGAATACAGTAACCCGCCATATTTAATCATTTTTATGTGAACCAATATCGACTTATGTCAATATAGCTTTAGGCGAGTATGAAATCCGGTTTGTAATTGTGTACTTCTAAATTCTCCGATAGAGGTCACGGCCGAGAACCTACGAGTGACCGTTTTATATGACTGGAAGCGAATGTTACCGGATTCGAATATAAAAATTTTAATAGTGTTTTTGCCTGGTGATATCATCTATACTATATTTATAATATAACTAGTTGTGCCCGCGGCTTTGCTTACGTGGACTACATAATGCCATCGATCGGGCACACGTGTGAATCTTCCTCCCCCGCTCCCGGTTATTTTAAGACAAAATTGCTTATTATAGGTGTTCTTTAAAAGATAGATATTTAAGTAGGTACATTAATTTGATATATTATCTGTTATGGCTTACTCAGCGTAAGGCATCTAAGAGCCCGCATTGATTCAGTTATTTGTGCGGAAACCTTATTCTTTTTCTAAAATAAAAGTAGCTGAAGTTACTCCTTATAACATCAGCTATCTGTCAGTGAAAGTCCCGTCAAAATCGGTCCAACTGTATCGGAGATTACCCGGAACAAACAGACAGACAGCGCATTTTTACATAATATAATACCTATTTGTTTTATCGAGACGAAGGTTCATAGCTATGTTAGGATCCAATAGATAGCGCTCTGGTCGAGTCATTAATTACTGGAAAGGGCAAAAGAACAACGTTGGCGGTCCGACCTAGTATAGTATTAAATATACATAATTAAGTTTTCTAATGAGATTACTGAGAAATGCCTGTTTTTATACAATTAAGGTGATAAACAAACATACGGCCCGCCTGACGGTAAGCGGCTACCGTGGCCGCCATAGGGATTGCTGGCGCGTTGCCGACCTTAAACTCCCGTACCCAAACGAGATCTGGAAACCCTATTCACAACAGGAACACAATACTAAGTTATTTGGCTGTGATCGTTTTTAGGGTGGAGGATTGCTCCAAGTAGACAGAAATCTCACCTCTCTTCTTTGAGAAAATTTACTTTTATATTGACTCGATGAGAGAAGACTGGTAGTTAAACTAGTATTGTAACGCATCCATATACTTTAATGATCTTTTAACGTTTATTTTTTGCGAGATGCTACACATAGGTACATCTCTAAACGAGCAAAAAACAAAACAGGATTCGAACTTTTTGTTTGAACTTTTTGTTTGAAGCTTTAAATTTTATACGTTAAAATGTTGAATTTTCCCGAGTTCCTTTGTTTGACAGCATGACCTCTCTCAGCAACTTTTTAATATTTTCGTCCTTTTATTAAAGATCGTGACACACTCTGCCCTCGGTGACAACATGGCTCATTGAATATCTAGTTTTAAAAATGTAATATGTCCTGACCTTCTCTTTCGGCAGGTCAAGCCTTGTCTGTTCCCTCGGTGTGAAACCCTTGACTTTAGCAGCCGCTCGCGCGATACTGGTGACATTGCGCTTGCAATCACTATTATAGCTACCCACATATATATTACATACGTGTACACCAAATAGGTACATAGGTTCTGTAAGGGACCTTTTTTCTATTTTAGGCTAGTTAGGCTAGAAAAAAATTGACAGATCACTAAATACATTACGCACGTTTCCTGTCTTCCTTCCAGGAGGCAGAAGCATGTATATGTCTATAGTTAGTTAGCTCGAATTCTAAAACGCAGTCTAGCAATTTTTCGCATGATCGACAACAGCTCAAGCCGAGGTTCGGCCACTTTGGCACCAATAAGCTTGTTCTACTGCTTTCGCAGCTGAGTGCCCTAAGCGCTCGCCCCCAAGCCACGGTGAAGCTGTAAGAGCCGTCTGAGACCCCACAGTCCTTATGGTTAACAGTATAGTCAGTTATAAAAAAATATGTAAGTAATTTCGGTGATTATGGTTTTGATAAATAATAGTTGATTCTGATTTTGTGATATAGTGATTCCTGAGACAACTGCGCTGGTAAAATTACAAATGCACTGAGGAAAGTAGATACAAATGAGTAAATATTAATGGATTGTAACTACATACTTTTATAGTGTTTGTCGATTCCTTCTTTCTGATATTATTAAAAACTAAAGGAATTTGACATCTAAAGGTATTGACTTATTTTGGGGGAAACTGTATTATTTAAAAACCTTTACAACAAATTTTACCTAGTTAAAATTTTAAAATTTAGATGAAATTTTTAGATACTTCGTTAAATCCTTAGATACTTGGCACTTATAAAAAGTTTTTATCACGATATCATCATTCAGTAAAAAGTTAATTAAATTTTAGTACACTACGATTTTTATAAAAATTACGCGTTTTTTGTCGTCCACACGAGCGAAGCCGCGGGCACAGTTATAAATAAAATCTTGTCTGTTATTGAACGACTTACGAACTTACGAATTAACTTCTGAACGAGTTGACTGATTGAGCTCATTTTCACATATTAAATTAATTTGTTTTACCGAGATGATGGTTCATAGATATGTTAGGATCCGATAGATGGCGCTGTTATCGAGCTATTAACTACTGGAAAGAGTAGAACAACCGTCTGCCGAGTTAACTAATTTTTAATATATACATTTTAATTACTCAACTATATACCTCATTAACCTAGTGGTCCTAGGCGCGACTGATACGCTCAAGGTTCTGTGTTCGATTCCCAAGTCGAGCAAAGTGTGAACGGGTTTTGTATGAAATCGTCAGTAGCAACTCGGAGTTTGGCTTTGTGCCCGATTAATGGCAATAGGCTCAGCCTCTATTACATGGGACCTAAAAACATACTCGGCGAACTGTGAATGTACATTAGTACACCTCTGCATAACCCTTCGGGGATACAGGCATGATGGTATGTTTAATTAAACTAACTTAGTACACATAATATTTAGTGTTTTAACTTTTTTCCAGTTTTAAAACGATTACAGCTTATGTCTATGAAAATGAATCAAGTTCAGGTGCGGATTACACACAATGTATAGGAGTTCAGTGATATAGATATTCAAATAGAGGCGTTTTATGAAACTACGATTTTAGTAAGCATTAGTTACACGTTCTTCTGCCGTCCATGTAATTGAATCACCTCGATTCAGTATTTAAAATCTTACGATTCATATGATTATAAGGTAAAATAAACGGTAGCACAACACTAATGTGGCAACACTATTTTCAAGTTTGACATTAGTGATTGTCAATTTACTCCGTGGGATTAAAGCGCAGTATATGTGAGCATTAGAACTATCATCATTCTATAGTTCCATCATGATGTTTATTTACCTGCAAGGAAAGTGTAAGGCGACTACACAAGCGCTATAGTATTACAAAATCGGCAACGGCCTCTTTCTCATAATTAAATATTGTTACTTCATTGAAATCTCAGGTGAACGAACCAACGATATTTATCTTTTGAAACAGATTTTTCTCAACTCCCTCTCGTGAGAAATATCAGATTAGAATATGTTTACATTATTTTCAAGGGAACCGATATCACTGAACATTCCATATGTTCCAAATTATACTCTTTGGTTCACATCCGAGCAACACGACCTCCCTAATTACGTAGTTCACAAGCGCAAAGCGAAAGCAGAAATAACTATATATCGGTGTCAAAATGGCAAATTCAAGTTAGGTACATACATTTGCTATATTAAAGCTGTTACATAATACGAACTTGCTATTTCAATCCAACATTAAGTCAATTTTGCTATTTCTTTCATCAAAGAAGGCTTTTACGAATGCCAAAATATTACCATCGGTTCGGACAAACATCTCAAAAGTCAAGAGGAGCTGGCAAGAAATTCGATCGGGCGTATAAGGACTTTCTTTTTTGGGATTTGAAGTACGAAGCGATTGTTTATGTGAAGATAGGAAAAAATGCTAATACTCTATTGTTTTTGTGCTCTCAATTCGAAAATTTCGTGTTGATAGCTAAAGAGACAAATGGAAACAAGTCGCTGGTAAAAACTAGTATACCATAATATAAAAATGGATACTGGTTTATAAAACATGACATTGATAAACTCTTACACTGTATGTTTCACCATAAAAGTTGGTAGGTCTAAATGTTTTTTGTTTATTGAGTAGGTTTTTGTGCTGTCCCTGAACGCGAAGGACAGGTCGGGTTATTAAATACTCGAAAGGGAAGAACGACGACTACGGGGCCAGTTAAATTATTAATATTATATTAACAGCGAGGCTACGTTTTATTTATATTACTCGATATACAATGAAACTGGAAGTCCCGACTTCCTGGCAACAAACAAAGGCCTTTGTAATAGAAGTCTGCAGAAGTGTCTCACTATGATTAGCAGATTAATGTCAAAGAGAAGACATTTCTCCCGTTTACTATTCATCTAGGCCAAGGCATTCATTTGCGTATATTACAGATTTCTGTATTACCTGTACTATTTGATAATATTCTATGACGAACCGTTTATGCGTCATTATGTGTTTTTGTTTTCAGATTAGAATATTATACACTTTTTCTTTTTCTCAAATCGGTGATTGAAGGATTGTACAATACAATTTACCTAGCCGCGCCGTGGCAACTAAACCCCAAAACGTGTATTTCTCACACTTGACATTGGCGAAATTGTCTACACAAGTAGAAGCCATTTTATTTTTATTTTTACATAAGCAGAGAATTAGAAGTAATATTAAAGAGGTGTTTAACACATTTTTTTATTTGGTCACACTGTCAATTATTGTAAAATAATGTTTTCTTTTCACATTAAAACGTTTGATTCGACGGCTCGCTTTTAATTATTAATATATTATACTATTTCCATTTCTTTATTTTCTCGATGACAGTTCTAATTTGATAGTTGTTGTGTTGTGATCAAATAAGTAATGATATCGATTGCACACGACAGTGACGATTCATCAGATTTTGATTAAAATAAATAAATAAAGATTACCTGTCGTTATAATTATTTCGTTTCTTTGTCGAGTACCTACCTATACCTAGCTATTTTAAAACAGCTTCGAAACTTTTGAAGAAGTTGTCATTATCAATCAAGAATTAATACGTGTAACATCTTGTAATAAAATATAATAATAGTTAATAAATTTGTACAAAAGTATGTAGTTTAGTTTCTTACATTTTGTAAAAAAATATCGGGTCATTATCGTGTTACGTTTATCGATATAGCTCCATCCCTATCAGTTTCTCCGACTCTGGTATAACCTTGTACGTGTGTAAACGTCATATTTTTATAAAATAATGCAAAAAAGACGCTCGTTCAAGTTTTCACAGGAGCTGTCATCGAGAAAATAAAGAAATGGAAACGTTATAGTACCCGATTGAGATTACCAACAATTGAAACAGCCCTAAAATACAACAGGCAGCTGCATTAACAAGGGGAAACTTTTTTTTACATACCTAATAAAAAGACAATGCAACATGTAAAAATTCAAAAATATATAAAACCATTATTGTGTTTCCTCATATTGAACCGACCAATATTTTTAACAATATAAAGCACGAACGTAGTAGATGCATGGTAGATTGTGACCTACGCAATTATAATAATAATATACCTGTGTATCAGATGGGTATCTGTAAAACCTTTTTTTATTTTTTAAACTCAAGGTTTATTATTAAAAAAACCACTACAAACTACAATATTGTTTGTTTTACTATCGAATGCCAGAATACTACACTGAAAGAGCATTTCAGTAATTTTTAAGAATGATTTAATTAATATTATTATTCATAATATTTTTTGAATATTAAACTTTAATTGGAAATTTAAAATGTTTGTACACTGGATTGTAATTGATTAATTTAATCAATTAACCGGTTACTCTTATAGCTTCTTAGAATCATAAATGGAAGTAGATATCCTTGCTTACGTGACCTAGTTTCATTGAGTTTGTATAACTTATTATATTCCTATGACTTTATAAATTACTGACTTTATTATTAGTAAAGTAAAGACTGGCCGGTTTCAAATCTTTTGCAGAAAGTTTATTTTGTAGGCCTTTATAGATGATTCCAAATTTGAATTTAAAAAAAATTGCGCGGCATAACTTTAGCGAAGTTCGAAGGTTTAAATTTGCCTATCATAGTTTTTGCCAATTTTTGGTGTCAAATTAAAGTTTTAAAAGAAGTTAGCAGTTAATTTCAAATTTATGCCACTGTATAACATCATGCAGCGGCGCCATTAAACGAGAGAGGAAATGTTATGGGCAGTAGGCATGCTCCAATCTGGAGTTACTCAACGAAGTATTGCTGAGGAGATTGGAAAAAAATAAAACGTGATATCAAGGTTATGGTCACTTAATCGTGTTACTGGTGAAGTGGCTAAAATACATCCAGGCGGGAAGCGCATAACCACCCAACGACAAGATTTTTGCAAGTTGCCGCGATAAGACAACCAAATGTTACGGCCATGCAGTTGGTTCAAAGGCTCCAGGCACCAGTTGCTTGTGAGTAAGCAAACTGTGAGGAGAAGACTGCATGAAGCTAACCTTCATACTCGTAGACCGCTTCGTACTCCAGCACTACGCTGAGGAAATCGTGGCCAAAGATTATAGTAGGCTTATGAACATTTGCTCTGGGAAGATATCAAGTGGTCTATAGAACTTTTATCGATAAGTTCCGACGGTTCCATGCCGATTCGCGAAGAGCACGCGTATGGCGAGTTCCTGGTCGTGAGAACCGTCTGCAATACCTTCAGAAAGTCTATCCATACCACGGCGGAACAATTATGATTTGGGTGGGAATTCATGTTGGTGGAAGAACATACCTCGTTAGGATCAGAAACACCGTGACCGCAAAAATACCATAAACGGGTGCTAATACCAATAATCTACCCCCATCGACTATAAATGGGTCAAGAATTAACGCTTATGAACGACAAAGCACGTCCGCACACAGCGAGAGAGGTGACCAGTTGGCTACTGCAGTCAGCACGGCGCGATCGATCTTAGACTTACTCGCGTAATCACCAGACCTAAGCCCAATAGAGCACGCGTAGGACATGCTCCAAAGAAGGGCTTTGGAGATTTATTCTGCAAACATTGCAACAATATCCCGCAGCAAGGGTATCATAACTTGATTTAAAGTATGAAAAACCCTTGCAGGACCTTTGTTAACATCATGGCTGGTTTTACTGACTATTGATTTTTCGCATAATTGCAAAAAATGGAATAATTTCGCTTTATTTTTCACTTTTTCTTGAAAAACACATTCATCGTTAGGTTTATCATTATTTCACTTTTAGTCTTTATTTAAACAAAATCAAATTTAAGGAGAAAAAATATTATTTATTTATTCTGAAGTCTAGTGTGTTAAATGGGCTTTATAAAAATATATACATGTTGTATGTTATATTAAATAAATTTTAAGTAAATTGAGAAAATCCGAAATATTCCTAGGCGGCTTTGTTGTGTGTATATATGTTAACATATAAACAACTATACGAAACAATGAACGAACAGCTCTTAAATGATAGTGAATCAAACTTTTGAGAAATTTTCTTGTAGTAGGAAAAATCAACATTATAATTTTTACGTTATTGGAAACTACGATTCATTAATCGTAGATTAGTTTTCAATGTGATTTAGCAGGTGCTGTCCTCCGAAAAAAACCCTTTTTTCAGCAGTACCAACCGTATTGTATGTTTCAAATCCATGTAATTCCATTAATAATGGCGCGGCGTCGAAACAAATTTAATTATACTAACACGACAATACGCTTTTAGCGTAACTTTTGTCACTAGAAAAGGAATGCTTTCTAATAAGTGTGGTGAAAAACGATGAAGAACTTAGTATTTCATACAGATTAACGTTTGTGCAGAATGTGCGAACTCTCCTTACTAGTTTTTGATTATTAATAATGTAACGTACGTTTAGCGTCATGACGAAATCCCACCTGATCTTTAATGACGATGTAGCCTATGAAGATGACACGTAAAGCCTGGTGGGAGTACTAGCTATGAACTGTCTCTGTCGGAACACAGCTAGAGATATTTAGCGACAGATTTTCAACTGAAGGATAGCCAGGCGGGCATTAGAAAATCCTCTACCACCTTGCGATGATTTCATCACGATGTTTTCATTCGCCGGACGGTCAGGCTCATTGCAGGGATTCGGACTCACTTCGATTGACGCGATGTCTTACAAGCTATCACCACTGGACCATCATTTGCTTTCATATTGAAATCCAGCAATATATTTTCAGGATATATTATAAAATTAATGTACCATATTTATATAGTTACTTCAACTGTCGCCCTAATAATACTAGTGTTAAAAGTAACAAAATACTTATTAAATGTACAAATAAATGAAATTGAAGTGCCTGTTTGTAATGTCAAAATAACAGTTTTTACTAAATGCATATGAAAGTGTAAATAATTCTTATAACAAAAAATCATTTTTTTATTTTTAAGTCTGTTTGTTCTGGCTAATCTCCGAAACGGTTGGACCTATTTTGACATAACTCTCACTGGTAGAACTTAGGCTACTTTTATTTTGGAAAAATATTAGGGTTCGCGCATCAATCAGAACGCTTAAATGACATCCGCTGAGTAAACCATAAGAGATATAGCAAATTAATGTACTACATAATTATAGGCATTAAAAAGACCCACAAAAAACTCAGCGAGAGTATATGTCTATCTTCTTCTTTGTTTTTAAAATAGCCGGGATCGGGAGTAGCACGGTTCTTGCGTGTGCCCGATCGACGGCATTCTGTAGACCAGGCGAGCGCAGTCGCGGGCATAGCTAGTGTTATCATAAAGTACAAAGAAAACTTACATGATATATGCACTCTTTGGTAATTTAAAGAAATACAAATCTACATTTCACTTTAAGAAGACGGCAACCCTGACCATGACTTATACGTTAAGTGTGTATTATAAAAAGGAATAACAATAAAATATCCTTACCAGCGACTAGAAGAAGAAGCAAAACCACACGGAGTAGCGACGGGACGCCGCCGTGCGACTGCGAGGGCGGCAACCGTGGCGTCATTGGCCGAGCGCCGGGGGCGGTTTTCTATATAATAATATACAGCCTTCCAACAACCTCCTTGCACGATTTATCTGTTTTACGCGATACTTTTTAAATTTTCACAATCGACTTTGAGAGGTGAAGTTTCGTTTTCCCGCGTAAAGTGAGCGTGCGATGTTTTTTTTTTTTAATTCATAAAGAGACTAGATTGACGCGCTGTCTCATCGCGATCGCAAATATCACTGACGCACTTGGACTTTCACTTTCTGTACACCATTTTATTTTGTCACATTTGCGAACTTTCACTGTAATTGTTATTGGTATTTTTTATTTTCTTACTTAACAAATATAATTTATTGTCGACGTTACGAAACCAGTCTTGTTTATAGTTTTGTTTCTGTGAATAACATAAAATAAATGGCATCCACGCGTTACGTATGCTTGTATTGTGAGTTATTTTTTTGTCGTCATCGCAAAGGTCAACAAAATGACGTTTTTTCTCGTTGAATGCCACGTTATAACGTTATATTTTTAAAAGCTGTTTAATCCATTCAGTTAAATTATAGATATACCGGGCGATACTATATTAATAAAAAAACATCAGCCGCTATTATATGATTGCCGATAACATTTAAAAGTTTAAAAAAACATAACAGACTGGTGCGTTAACTTTCCAGTGAAATAAACCATCATACACATAGAGACATATTATATTATATGATTTAATAATGCTTTTACAACGATATTCGTATTTACTTATAATATCATTGGCTAATAATGCAACGATAAAAAAGTACGTCTATGTTTACCTACTGATGTAATATAATGCAGAAATACATTATCAATGTATTTTTTCCTTTTCCTCATACACGTATAAAATAAAAGACAACAATCGTGAATATGATTTTTTTTTTTTCGGATATACATATCTCTAAAACAGCTTCCAACGGTTTTTATGAAATTTTATGCACGAGAAGCTTATGTATTACTCAGTTGACAGACTATAAAAATTGTCTATGTTACTTCTCAGAAAAGATATTGCATTTCTCTTTTCCAAAAATTAAGTTTTGTATTAATTCTCATCCGATTTCATGACATTTTTTTTTTTTTTGATAGGAAAGCCTTTATTAAGTGTCGATAATATAAGTAAAAGTAAATTTTCAAGACGAAAATGATTACTAGGTAACAAGCAAGTGCGGAACCGCGAGTCATTTCTAGTTTATTAGCATAATTACTTCTACGCATAAGCACTTAATCACACAAGCACAATAAACATAACTAAGCATTGTGTTATTCAAAAGCAACAACGGCCACCGAAAGATCTAGAATCCATTGCCAATCCATTGTTATCATTCCAGTCTGTGTAAAAGTCCCCTATGTTATTGCTTTTGTTCCAGTTAATCTAAATAAAAATTTTAAACAAATCCTACAGTTAAATCAATTTGCTCGGCATATTGCCATTACTGTCCCTGAGGGTAAACATAGCACAATCCAAACACAACGGTGACCACCACGAGATTTAAATCCATCGGCAGTCACCACTGTCAAGCCGTCCTGCATAAATATATCTTCACGTTCTGTTATAGTATGTCACCGGGTAATTATAGGAAATGCTTATAAACAATCTAGTCAGATTATAAACTGTCTATAGATTGTGAATGGACGCTAAAACTTGCAATCTACCGCTTATGTTGTCGTAGGTTTTATAACCTAACTGGATCGGTTAAGTTGGGTTGGAACTGTGAGCATAACGGACGAGCCGAGCGAGCGAGATTGTGATAGTGGCCGGTGACTGCTAGAAACAAATCAACCGTTGTAAATTTACATTTATCATGATTTTACATATTTAATAGACACAACCTCGGAGTTTTTGGCGGGGTCTCAAACTGTCACGTACCTAGTAGTTTTTTAATTTTTTTTATTCATAAATTTGTGTTGTTTGACCTCTATATTATGTAATACGGGTGGATTTTTGCATAATAACGCTAGGTTATTGTGCACAAATGAAGTGGCTTGGAAATAATAACATGGACCATGATGAGATGCATAATTCTGCGAAGCCACAAAAACTCCCTAGAAAGTTCTAACAAGGGAGCCACCATCTTGTTAAGATACTGAAATCGTCATAAGAAAGGACGCTTTATTCACTTGATAATTAATGGCAGTAATGGTCCTCAATAAAGAAGACTAGTTGCAAAGTTAGAAAGAAGAAAAAGACAGAACCTGATAAAATCAAAACTAACTAGTATTTATTCTCACAATCTACGTCGGTAGATTTCCTACATTAATTACAATCTCACTAGATTGTTTTGACTTAGACAAATATCGCGTGATATTTCCGTAAACAACTACCTATAAACAGTTTCTTAATTATGTGATATTTATACATATTAAAATCAATTACCTACCTATATGTGGTACTTATAGTTTTGCATTAATTATAATATATATTATATTTATAAATCAGGATGAAACGGCGCGGCGGACGTCCTATCCAATAGTTGTAATGTCGTGTTGTTATTACCTACGCAACTCAACGCCGCGCCGCGCTAGACCCGAGTTCCCAACGCGAGCAAATACTGTGCAGTCATGAGAAAACATTCACTATTACGCAATCTAAACACCGATATTTCTCAAATAAGCGGTTCCAGCCAAGGTCTGTACACGAATCGTCAAGTTAAGTGACTTACGTAATCTCAAGGTACACATAAATTTATGTTTTAATTTGTTTTATGGCATTCCAGACTGGATATATCCTAATATATTAGAGAATTAATTTTCATACGTTTCTAATTCAAAATTAAAAATATCAAAGGGAACAAGATTAAAAAGAAAAAAATGTTGTTTTTGTGATCTTTAGTACTTTTTCTCTCACGAGATTCTACAAGACATAAGAAACAAGATCTTTTTTAACAAATAAAAAAAAAAACAACTTCGCTGTTTTTGAGGACTATTCTGGTGTATCTTCGAAGTTCAAGATGGACCACCCTTGAAGTATCCCCTTTTCAACAAAAAAAGATAATATAAATAGGTTCATAAACAAAGAAGTTATGTCTGAACATCCATAAAAAATATAAACATTCGAATTGAACGCCCCCTTTTTTGAAATCGGTTAAAAACATATACCTACCTAATGTGAAAATAAAGATTTTTATTAAATTGAATTTTATTATCTTTTATACCGGGGGTAATTATTACCCCTTTATACATAACTGGCTGTCCCCCGGCTTCACTCACGCGGACTACAGAATGCCCACCCGAATCTTGCTCCACCGCTCCCGGCTATTTTAGAGGCAAAAATGCTTATTGTGTGTGTTCCTTAGAAGATAGATGTATACTTTCGCTGACCTTTTTGTAGGTGTTTTTAATATCTACAATTGTGTAATACATTATTTTGCTATATGTCTTATGATTTACTCAGCGTAAGCCATTTAAGCGCCCAAATTGATTCACCAGGACCAGTTCTTTTTTATTTGTGCGGAACCCTCATTTTTTCTCTAAAATAAAAGCAGGCTGATTTATTACCTATATCATTAGATATCTATAAGTGAAAGTCCCGTCAAAATTGGTCGAACCGTTTCGGAGATCACCCGGAGTAAATAGACAGTCAGAAAGACAGACAAAAATTTAAAAAATGGGTTTTTTGTTATAGGTGTCACATATACATTTTGACATTACAAATATACACTTAAATTTTATTAATTGTATATATATGATTGTTGTATTATCACCCTAACCTTGATTGTATGTAAAAACTAAGATTAGACACGATTACGCACATTGTTATGAGAACAGGACTGTTCATACGAGAGTGTTTGCAAATAACAAGCGTGGGCTTCATTCACTGTGAACTCCCCAGCTCGTAATATTCCTTCCCACGCTCTCTCAAACAATTACAATACTCCAATGAAATATGATATGAAATAACTTCTCTTACAATTAATTGTGAGTAAACATAAAGAAAATATATTTATACCTAATACCCGGTGAGTTTAGAAGCATGACATCTTTCACATGATTTATTTTTAAGCAGTACTAAAAAGTGCAGAATAAGAGTTAAAACTGGACGAATCCTGATATTTCTGTCAGCATTGGAAGATCCCATCGGGTATACGGATAGTTTCAAATCCCGTTCGGGAATGATACAATATGCAACCTATCAGATGCGTGTAAAAATGATTCTAAAAGACGACAAGAAGAAATCAGTCACTATGACAGGTTTTCATTATGCATAGGTAACTATGCTGCCCGTAGTATATTAATTTGTCACTGAATATATAGCCAACATCAGAAAGGCCATAGTCTGTTCTAATGCGTATATTTTACAACATCTTACGTATTGGAACACAGCTTCACGAGTACTGCGGCCTTACGGCAGAAATAGGTTTATGTAATGATTGATAACAAAATTATTTTATCGTACTCAAAATCTTTTAGTGTGAAAAACAAATGTGTCTTATTTATATAAATTTATTTATTCAATTTGAATTTATAGACGACTTAAGAACTTATTCAGTAATTCAAATAGCACTAAAGGCTTGGTTGGATTTTAACTATGATGAATATACTATATTGATTTGATTTACGAAGCCGTTACTTCGTGGAATTCCTTGTAAGTAATTGATTCATAAATTTATTTGCTACTTCCGCTGGGAACTAATTAACAGTTGTTACACGTCTTATTTGCGATTTTTTTTATATTATTTAGTTTAATACCATTATTATTTATCATTCTAATAACGATCGGATCAAAAAATATAGATTTTATTTGCGGCAGAAAAACGTACCAAATGTTAATTAGTTCAAGGCTGAAGTAACAAAACAATTATTAATCAATTATTAATATAAAATATTTTTTCTTTTTTATCCTTTTTTACCTATAGGTTTAGCATTATAGCCTGATATTGCCTCAGCTGATTTTGATAAAACTAGATACAAGACAATAATTAACAAAAAGGAAACGTACATCAATGATTCTAAGGAGTTCCCTGGTGTACCTTCGAAGCCGAATGTTCAATGCAAATGAAATTATAGTGGAACCACCCTTCAGGTATCTCTTATGCAATATAACTAGAATCATCCAATTCAGTTCATATACAAAGTACCTCCTCCTTTTTTACAAGTAGGTTAACAAGTAGATGACATCTTACTTTAATCAGCTTAACAGTTTATATAGACAGATTTATCGAAAACGATTTGACTATCATAAACGACACTGTTTTACTTAAGATTGTACCAAAGCTCGCATTTTTTTAAATTATTTTTATTTTTAATGTAAAATTTAGGTGTCATAATATTAATAGCAACCCAAGCGAGTTTCTTTCGCTCATAAATTCCGAGAAGATTACAGACGCGACCACCACACACGTTGTACAATGCTCGTCTTACAATACCGAATAAATTAGAAGCTATCACAGTTTTGTTTATATGCCGATATATCTTGAGATGTTCATATCTCGCTTTTCTTACTCTTTACTTACCATCAGGTGGAATGTGTAAAGAAAATCTAGATTTAATACCAGCTACATATATTTTGCTTTTCGCGAGTTTCAAGTACCATGAACTAAGCCAGCAATTCCTAGAGTAGATACCGCAAAACTCACCACGATTTCTCAATTCCGTTACATTTATTATTGAATAAACAATTCCACTTTAAAAGATATTATTTTGTAATAACGCAATGATTCTAATAAAAGTTTTTTACTGTCGTTTCATATTGCATTGTATTTTGTCCGATTTATGTTAAGTGAGAAAGATTATTTTAATTAAATAATATGAATTAAGAATAATAATAAGCCCAAATGTTTCGGTTTCGTGGAAAAATGTTTGCTATAAAACTATTGCACAAACTGGCAGTATGCATTATTAGAATTTATTTTTAATTAATCGTTTTTTTTTTAATATTCATTTTATTGTAATTTACTCTACCGTGTGATATAAATAATAACTATTTTAAATATGGTTTAATGAAAGCAATTTGGATCTATGCTCGCAGCTATGTAACAAATAATGCAGCATTATGGCATAAACTTTATCTCTATAATTAATCGAAATTATCGAACAAAATCTAAATACTTTTGTAAAGAAATAATATGAATTTATCTCTCGATATATTTTGTGATTTTTAAATATTATTACATGCCAGTATAAATGCTTCTACCACAACCCATATTAAACTGTATTTTTATTAAGATTTTATAAAGGGTTACATAGTTTTAAAAGTTTAAGAACCGCTGCCCTAAACTACGGACGCCATCAAACCACTATCAAAATCACAAACGCGATTTCAAACGGCAGTAGGTAGTACTTTCATGAAGAAAAATCTTTTCCGAACACACAACACGTATTAATCCCAAAAACGAAGGATTAAAATACACCCTCAAAAAATACAACCCCGAAAAACCGAATTCAGTGAACCAAAGCTCTCTAAATCACCACTACTCGGGGAAAAAATCAATTTCTTTACTTCGATCTATTGTTAAATTCGTAGACACATTTAAATGCCTTTTAAGAAACAATGTAACGCGTTAATGTATAAAAAATATGTTTATGATTCATATTCATTTCGTTTTTAAATAAATTATAATTTTTAATATTACATTTTGTTTAATGGAACCTCGCTAATGAAGCGGCACACGTATGAACCGCAACGCGGTCCGTTTTGTACTGAACGTTCGAGTGGGGATGTCAGTTTTCAAGGAAAAATTTACCCGTTTTACTGGTAATTTTTGTAGTGGCTTTTTGTACGACTACGATGGCAAACAAGCTTACGCATAATAGTAAGCGAATAACGTAGCCTAACAATGCTTATAACACCATAGGTATCTCTCAGTTTTCCGAACCTGAACCCTCTTTCCCATGGAGCTTTGGATATTTTAATTGTCGCAAGAACACAGCACAAGTTTATTTAGCAATGATCTTCAGTAGAGTGGAGGTAGTTTACCAGTCAGGCTACTCCAAATAGAGAAAAATCTCCAAAGAGCTGTGATATAAGTTCAGGGTTTATAGATGAAATCGTGTTTACATTTCCCGCTTGAGCCAATTGAATCACATTTAACTGCATTTTTTTACAGATTAAAGTATAATTCATTCAAAGATGATTATGATTATCTATCCTCTAAGTTTACTGCGATCAGGTTGGACTAGTTAGGTTTAAAACCAAATTGTTGTTCAATAAAACGTTGTCCTGGTGCCAAGAAGTAAAATTCGAAATTGCAGTGGTACCAGATGACCAAATCAATACCTGGCGTAAAAAATGTTGATGTATAGTTAATATAATATGTATAGTTTTTGAGAGTGCCTTTTTATGCTTTGCGAATTTAATAATTTTCAGCTGTTTTCGCTGTCCGAGTTTTAACTATATATTAATCTTAAGTTTAATATATAGTTAACATATACTTTGTGATATTAAAATCCAATAAATCATGCTAAATTATACACAATCAATAAAGTATAGGAATAGTTTATGGTTAATTACGATTTTAAGGTTTGTCTTGTCTAAGACTCTATAATGTATTTATTTAGTTAATTTATTTGCATAGGTGGCACCAGGATTACTTTCAGGGGGTGCATTAGTATCTACACCGTTTTCCATCGTTATAAGTTTACCGTTATAACCACATCTCACCTGATCTTAAGTGATGATATGGCCCAAGATAGTAGCATGCTAAGCCCAATGGAAGACTGGCACCCCAGTGCAGCTGCCGGAACACACCTATTGGTGTTAGGCGACAGATTTTCAACTTGAGAGTGGTAATTAGCCAGGCGGGGGCATTAGATAAAAGCCCCACCCCCAAGCTATGGTTTCATCACGATATTTTTCTTCACTAAAGGCTCAGGCTCATAGCAGGGATTCGAACTCACGTTGATCGACGTGGAGTCTGTAAACGCTACCAACTGAGCCATTACTAAATAATAAAATGATATAATTTATAGACCATCATACACTTATTGTACAAATTTGGACAGCAACCTAGTCACCTTAAGTTTTTATTCACACAATAACTCGATAAAAATGTCTTCATTTTTCTGTTTATTTTCTTTCCCGTAAGTGCAAGTGCATCCCTTTGCACCTTGCCATGTGTTTTTAACTAAACCCTTAATATATTTAAATTATTGTCATAGGTAAATGTAAGGTTTTTGAGATGGCAACATAGACTACTACGCCGCCCTGCGTAGCCGTAAACCCCGCCCGCTACGCCGATATAACTACATAGGTATTTATACAAAAACCTGCGGAATTATACAGTGTTTTTATAGTAACGACTAGACTGATTGTACGAGGGATGAGGGAATACGGATACCGGTCGGTGTCAATGTTTAGTTTCGGATGTTACATGGAAAAATTTCATTAGAATTAGTGCCCTTTTTCCTAGAACTTTCGAAGTAAATCTTTAAATTTGGAATTATATATGTTCGAACCTTAATACGTATAATAAAAGTATGTAGTTTAAAAAAGCTAAAAACACACTTTTATCTTTCTCTAAGAATGATATAACACCTCCTGGCTCCATCACCAGACCCTCGTTACCAAGCCCAATCTATTCGACTCGTCAAAACAAATCATATGAGCCAAAACTCGAGGGATTTGCTAGTAGTCACTGAAGTGTTCCACTATCCACCTCCTAGCATCATCATCAGATTGACTCCAAGATACAAAATTATAATTTTTTCATCAGAACTACATATACATAAAAAGTTTAATTTCGATACGACGATCAGAAAGAAGTAGGTTAAAATTGACTTCTAAGATTTGATTATATTATGTTTTTTAGATATAAGTGAAGAGTGTTAATAAAACCAAGCTAAAATCAAAATGAAATCAAATTACTACTCTTCGCTTAATAGGACAAAACAATTGTCTAAAACTGAATCGCGACCAACATACAACAAGTGGTATATATTTATACCACATCGCCATACTGGCACGCTTAGACATGTCGAGTTCAGAGATCCGCCATTATATATCCAATAATACAATCAAAATCAAAATAATCTTTATTCAAATTAGGCCCTAAGAAGGCACTTATGAACGTCAAAACACTACCACCAGTTCGGAAAATATTCCAGAAATCGAGAAGAACCGGTAAGAAACTCGATCGGGCTTTTTTTTTTGTTAACTGTACAAATGTTAATATAACAGGTACAATAATAATAATTTAGTGGATGCATAGAGAGGGAGTCACTTCCAGACATCACTATCATTTACATAATGATCCACCCTATAATAATCTTTGACAGTAAAGCCCGCTTGAGATGGTCCTTGAACTTGTTGTCCGGTAAATCAGTAATGTACTTCGGGATCTTGTTATAGAACCTAACACTATTACCTGAAAATCTTTTATTAGCCTTCCTAAGTCTAAAATACGATGCGACAAATTATCCTATTTCTAGTATTAACATTGTGCTGATCTTTGACAAAATCCAGCTTGTCTAAGTTTTTACGAACATACATTAAGTTATCAAAAATGTATTGAGAGGGGAAAGTTAAAATACTAAATTCCTGGAACATGCTCTTTAGTGATTCGCGAGGTCTCATATTGTAAATTGCTTCAACTGCCCGCTTTTATATCTACCTCAGCTGCTGAACCCCACAGCAAAATACCGTAAGACATTAAGCTATGAGCTATCCCGCCAAGGATTTAATATGCGGACCCCACTGTAATTTTGAATCAAGCGTAATGCCCCAGAAGACAATACTATAAATTAAGCCTACTAAATTTCCTTCTATCTTGATACTACTATCAACACGCTGAACATTGGGTAAGACAAAACCCCAGTTATTTTAAAGACAATAAATAAATAAATTGAAATTCCTGTTTGTAATGTCAAAATAACAGTTTTTTACTAAATTCATATCAAAGTAGTTTCTACGGTACTTAAAATAAAATACCAATTTTAATTTTTTTTGTCTGTTTGTTCCGGGTATTCTCCGAAAGCGATTTTGACGGAACTTTCACTGGCAGCAGCTGATATTTTAAGGAGTGTAACCTATACTACTTTATTTTTAAATAAGAATTAGGGTTCTTCGCAAATAAAAATCAATTCGGAAATCGCCTATTCTGATGCGCTTAAATGGCTTATTAGTCTGAGTAAACCATAAGAGATATAATATTAAATCAATGTAGTACATAGTTTATATATCTTAATAAGAACTACAAAAAAGGCAGCGAGAGTATTTATATATATCTCCTAAAGATCACTCACAATAAGCATTATTGTCTTTTTAATAATCAGGAGCGGGGGTAGCACAATTCGCACGTGTGCCCAATCGACGGCAATCTGAAGTCCACGCGAGCGCAGCCGCGGGCACAGCTAGTTAATCATAAGATAAGATCACCTGATTGTTAAGTGATAAGCGATGAAGGTAACACGCTTAAGCCTAAAAACTTTGACACATGAACACATGGATCTTTGTCGATAAATTATCAACTTGAAAGTGGTATCTAGCCAAGCAGGAAATAAAAATATCCTACCACCATTTGCGATGCATCAAGATTATTTTATTTTCAAGATAATATAGTACTGGAATTAGATCACATATTTATTGACGATTAAAACTTGCCAGGTTTAGTTTTTAACCCATAACAAAGAAAGTACTTAACAAATTGGTCTTTAAATGATTGAAAATACATTAATTTCTACAGTATTTTAAGGGAAGTGCAATGGACAAACTTTAATAATAGCTTAATGTATGGAATCCTGTATTGGCTCAATTTGTAAACTAAATTAGTAATAATAATTTCTTTCGGTACCATTTTAAGCGTATTGCGTGCACGGAAGTCTGTGAGATTTGGCATGGTTAAAGATTATATAGAGGAGTGCAGAAAGCTGAAGTTTATATATAATATCTGTTACTAATATATTAAATTAAATCAATTAATACTACGAATCCTAATCCGACCAATGCCATTGAACTTAGACCCCCCAAACAAATGTGAAACAGAAAATAGATTATGATCAAAAAGTCGCAGATCGAATTCCGAGCTTAGGGCGATCGCTAGTATTAATAAATCCATACTTCTGTTTGTAAATTTAATATTTTTCCAAAATTTCCCAATATACGATGATAGATGGACGATACTGTTCATGAATATGACATGATTTTTTTTTTAATCTGTCTGTTTGTATGTCCGAATTTAATTCAAAAAGGGCTTGACCGATTCTTATCAAAAATTTTGTACACGGGATACTTATTTGATTGCTCAATTGATAGGGTACAATAATTTTTCAATAGATTTTAGAAATTGTAAGAAAAGAAAAATATTAGTAAATTCTTAACCGATTTTGATGAAATTTTGTACAAGGGAAGTATAAGTCATTTCATAATTTTATTGACAGGCTATAAAGAATTGACAAAAATATTAAAAACAAAAAATTACATTGTACTAATTATTATCAACCGCTTTTGACAACATTTCGTAAACATAGATGCATACGTGATTTCATAATTGACAGGCTAAAAGAATCGTCAACAATAATTTCAAAAACATAACATACCATCACGCCTGTATTCCCCGGAGGGTAGGCAGAGGTGTACTAATGTACACCCACAGTTCGCCGAGTATGGTTTTAGGTCTCATGTAATAGAGGGCGAGCCTATTGCCATTAATCGGGCACAAAGCCAAACTCCGACCTGCTACTGAGAATTTCATAGAAAAAACCAACAATACTTTTTGCTCGACCTGGGATTCGAACCCAGGACCTCGCTCATAGCAGACACGCTTACGACCACTAAGCTAGCCAGGCAGTGATAATTACAAAAAAATGTAAAAAAAAAAAAACAATATTATTAATTACTCAACCAATTTTGAAGAAAATTGTACACGGGAAGTACACGCCGTTTCTCAATTGACAAGCTATGTGAACTGTCGATGTAAATAATTACTGCGTAATATAAAATGCGAGCAGAGCCGCGGGCATACAGCTACTCTTTTTTATAAATAAAAGGGTAATTGACGGACTGACATGTCAATGCACAGCTCATAGTACTGCAGCTAGGACCGTAAAAATTATCATTCTGGTTCTTTTCCAAATGTAAGTAATCATCAAGGATTGTTTTTTGGAAACTCAAGCCCCTAAAGGTGGTGAAATAGGGGATGAAAGTTGTATGAAAATCCCTATTTTTTTGAATTTGAATGGTATTTAGGAATTCAGCTAGAATGGGACATAAAAACATATTATTATTTGACATAACTCAATTAAGACACGAAGGAAGCCACGGGTACGCACAAGTAATCTATATATATGCTGTTGCATTTGATTCATTGGCATTTGACCTTCAACTTTGACATTGACAACAAAATCATTGAAGTCAGTTTTCTTTTTTGTTATAAATTGTCTTGTTGTACCTACCCACAGTAAAAAAATATTTTTATGTCTTCTTATGATTTTACTTCTACCACGTGTGAACTGCGCTCATGTTTTTTTTAATAGCTCGGATTAAGTGACAAAACTGTCCGATAAACAAATGAACTGAACAAATACAAACACAACGGTTGCCACCGTGAGTGAGATCAGAAATCGATCACAGTCTTCGATGTGGTATGCCAGCGTTATGGCCTTTGCTAGCCTGGATATACACCGTCTAATCTCGAAACGCGACAAACCAAAAGTCACCGTGAGTTAATCACCATATACATGGCGGTCGAGATCCAGTCGGATCCAGATCCTTACCATTCCGTTTGGGTGCATACACGCCTAGTTTTGGAACTTGGCTTCTTTTTTGTACTAGTTAATTTGATAAGGAGTGTCGAATTACATCTTCAACACTGAGACGCCCAAGCCAACCTCCCTGCACGTGGTGCACCCTGCTGAGCAACGAACGAGGATATAGCGATATTGGGGTGGTAAAGCTGTTTTACCCCAGTGGGTTGCAACCACTATGCATATGGTTTAAAGTCCGTCATAGCGACTCGTTTTTGCGTGTTGCGTTTAACAGCAGCGACCGTCGATGGATTGCGATCAGTCGGTGGTCGCCGTTGTGTTAGGATTGTACTATGTTTAAAATCAGGGACAGCAATTGTCAATTTGCCATATGTTTTTCCTTCCTCCCAGGAAGCAGAGGCATGTGTACCTATATATATGTATGTGTAGTTAGTTTGTTAGTTAGCTCAAATCTCTACGGATAGGGAAATTAGCCAGTTCGCGACTTAATTGGCCAAGGTTTGGCCACCTTAGCACCCTTGAGCATGAAGCCATGCTTTCGCGACTGAGTGCCTTAAGCGCTAGCCCCCAAGCCAGCAAGCAAGCTAACAGTATACTCAGATAAAAAAAAATACACCTGGAGGATGGTAGACGAGATCCAATCGGATACAATTGTGGTGTACTGAACCTCACCCAACGTCTATAAATTATTTATTAAAAAAAATACACTTAAATACAGAAGCCCATCACATATAACTAATACCTTTAACTCCATATCCCAGAGCAAGTGACAATTTAATATGCATTAATATAATCGTTTCCAAGTTGCCACCCTAGCGCTTTCCACCCCTCACCGAGCCCTATGACACACCGTAAATATAATATCCCTTAGGTGTAGGGGCTGGGAAAATCATCCCCAAAGGTTTTCTCTTAAATTATCGTCATATCTCCGTTATGTCGTCTACGATTTGTTATTTCGTTCGGGGTGGGTTGTACAATTTATACCTTTTTTTTTTTTCATAATAATAATAATTTCTTTATAGTAATATGTGTAAGGACAAGTGATAATACATCCTTAGAAATTTAATTATATTTTCAGAAGAATTTGTAAACAATGAGCACATTTTTAATACTAATAGAGAAATAGTTCATTTTTTAAGCTTTCACTAGACAAATCAAAGTTTTCAGGTAATTGTAACTAATATATTCTTTAATAAACTTCAGCAAAGTGATCGATTTGCCGGATAATAATAAGTTCAAGAATCACGTTTAGAAAATATTCTTGTCGAAAGATTTTTTTATCATTATACGGTGGATCATAATAATGATAGTAATGTCTCGGAGTGACTCCCTCTGTGTACAACCAGAAAAAAAGTGTAATCAACACAAATAGTGTAAAAAAGTATTGTATTTTAATATTGAATTTTTTGGCGTTCCTTTTCGATCATATAGTAAATAGTAAAGCCGCTATGGATGACTGGGATGCTTTCAGGACCTATAAAATTATGAATCCAGTAGCTAGCGACTTTATTACTTTGTGTCCGATAGTGCCTAAACTAAATAAAATATATTTTATTTTAAATTTAATTGGTTTATAGGTAAAAATTACCTATTGACCCAGGCCTCTGTGACAACTCAATACCTTTACGAGCTTCTGACACATTAAAATAAAACTAACTGATGATTGCATTGCTATGGGAATTGAAATTAATCTTGCATTTCATTTTTTCATCTTATTCCAGACCCTTAAAGTTATAGCTGGTAAGATAAGTGAAAGATTTTTATTCCCCATTCACAGTAAACAAGTTGCCAACAGCTAAATACCTATCGAAAAAAAAAACCGTTTCTAAATCACTACGGTACGAATAAAGGGATTCTTTCCCTCTTCACTTCGCTACGGGGTGCTAGTTGGGCCAGGGCCCTATTGAGAATCAACGGGACATCTAACCTCCCTACTAATAAAACAATTACAGAGAAGTATTTCAGAGGTAACACACTAAAAATCGCTTATTAAGTGCATTTTTCTGGATTAGGTAATAAAGATATTCTTTAATTTTGATGAGTATCTTAATGACTTCAAACTCTGTTCCAATATGTATTAAATATTTACTTCTATGTTCCCAAAAAAAAAAAATTCTTTGGTATTTTCACCTACAACTTAACATTTACAAATACTAGCAAAAATTATCCATACTTGAACTCAATTTTATTCTGTTTCTTAGTTGGACAAGATGGAAATTCGGCCAACATGAAATTATTAATATATACCTAGATTAACGAATAATTAAAACGAGTGACAAATAACATTCATCTGTATGAATTTTGTTCAACTCTAATTGTATTAACATGAAAGTGTATATTTGAACTGATTGGTTTATGGTAACGTTTTTCTGTGAAGTGTTTTTCATTTTAAGTTGTTATTTAAAAACATAAACATTTCTCAAATGTTTTATTGTGAAATATAAAATATTAAGGAAATACAATATAATTTAACATCATTTTTTTTTCTTTCTAATAAAACCAAGTATGAAACCGCGTGCAAAAGAACCCTAGCTTAGAACCCAGGGGTTAGAAAAATATAAACTATACTAAAAGCTTAAATTAACAATTATAGTACTACTAGCTGTCCCCGCGGCTTCGCTCAAGTGCACCACAGATTGCTGACCTTTTTGTAGGCCATTTTAATGCCTACAATTATTTAGTACATTAGTTTGCTATGTCACTTAGGGTTTATTCAGCGTAAGGCATTTAAGCGCCCGAATTGATTCACCATGACCAGTTTTTTATTTTATTGGCACGGAACCCTAATTATTTTTCTAAAATAAAAGTAGCCTAAGTTACTCCTTATAAAATCAGCCATCTTTCAGTCATAGTCCCGTCAAAATCGGTCCTACCATTTCGTAGTTTACCCGGAACAAACAGATATACAGACAAACAAACATTTCAAAATTTGCTTTTTTGTTATAGGTAAAGTATATACTTTACATGTATTTAGTAAAAAGTTGTTATTTTGTCATTACAAATAGACTTCAAATTTATTAATTGTATAAATAAATATCTTGTAATTATTTGAATAAAGAGTTCTTCTATAAACTTACATAATTTGTATCTTATTCAAGATGGGACTCAATGCCCCACGTTGCTATCGCGTCAATACGTAACTATGTTCCTCCATACTTAACTACATAGGGTTTGAAAATCGAAATCCACCTGCTTTGCCTACATTCAATATAAATGAGGTGCTTTAAAACAGTGTTCTAGAATTAAATTATTTTGAACTTTTTAATACTTGCTAGTAAGATAAACCACGTAAAACATGTATTAATAACAATATTATCAAATTCCCGTTAAAATTCTTGAAAAAAAAAAAACTTTAAAATAAAAATAATGAGAACGTGCTACCATCCATATTATTTAGACTGCTATCGCCATCTATTGACTATTTTTTTAATGAATACGAAAAATTCTTACGTTTATTTAGATTGTTGAATTTACAAATATAGCAAACCAACGCAACGTTGTTATTATTTCTACCAAAATTCAACAGATGTCACTTTACTATTCTTTTTTGCAGTTTTTAGTGAACGGTTTCTTAATTTGGATCATATTTAGTGTAGGTACTTACTAATGTCAAATTGTCATTATCTAACGAAAAGCACTATTAACTTTAAACCGTGCCCAGACCAATAGTTTTTCCAAATCAACATTTTATATGTAAGATTAACGTTTTAAATTTATTGTCACTAAACAGATAATTTTATAACCCATGCATATAAACACACTAAACGAACAATATCATAAACATATAATAGGATTAACAGTTATACAGATCAGTGATAAAATATTATAAAAATAGATTTTTGAATACTGGGTTCCTGGGTTCATTCCTAGCTATTATAATATATTAAGTTCACTTAATTTATACATAATAACAAGACTTTAAAACGTAAAATAACACTACATTTTACACTTACTATCTTCTTCGATTTAGGAATTAAAAATGACGTTACACAAATCAATTAAGTTCCCGCCAAATTACCATTCCCGAACTCAGCGAAAGATATAAATTTTTATGAAAGTGATAGGGATGTGACGCAACATGTGGATTAATTACAATTTCGTTACCTACGTTGTTTTTATATAGGTATGATGACGAGTTATTTAATGTTATAAGAAAATGTCACACCATCGTTCGTTATATTTTAGAATTTTCGTAATAGATTAATTATAAGTAAAGTTTTAGAATACAAAAACTAATTACAAAATAAAGCGTCGTGGATAAACTTTAAATCGTTATGTCAACAAATGCATTGTTAATCGACATAAAAAAAAAAGCTCTCTGTATCCCAGTAATTTTATTTGTGTGTGTTATTAAAAAAAAAAATACAATCGATTTTTACGATTCCGCTACTGAAATTGTTAACTATGTTTTTTTTTTAAATCAGAAATTTATCTGGTTTGAACGAAATTTCACTATTTTATTATATTTAAATATTTGATACTAAACACAGTGGTTTTAAAGGGCATTAAAATAGTTACAATACTTCCAAAAACTTTTATTTTAAAATGTGATACCTATATTTATTAAAATATTGAGAAAAGTTTTTTTCACATTCATCAGAATGTCGAGGTTCTTTTGCTTGGTCTTTCTATTTATTTATTTATTTTAATCTTCCTTGGGCAAAATTACTCCAAAATCAACGATAGCAAGAACTTAAAATACAGTAATGACGATATGGTTAAACAAATTTCCATGACAATCGTCCGATTCCAAAACTCACTGTTCACGCGCTATGTGTATGGTGGTCGTTATAAATTCAAGCACGCTTGCCCTACATACCGCCCCGAAAAGTATTGTATTGTGTTAGTATACAGTTCATCATTAAAATGGATTTATAAATCATTGTTACACTACAATATTCGATCCTAAAGACATCCGGGTTTAAAAATACATGTCTAATCTAAGGACTTCGTCTATCATTTTGCTTTGAAAATGGATTGGTTCATTTCTATTTATAGAGTGAGATAAACAGCGAAGGCGTTGTGCATAGCTGCTCTTCCTTGCACGTCCATAGAACTACTTATAATGTAACAAGTACAGTGAACATACTAGAACAACTATTTCAAACAAAAGTAACATGGATTTTTTACTACTAGGTTTCCTACAATTACTCTCGCTTTCCTACAATTTGTGGGAGTGATTTTGTGAAAAGGGACGGAAATGTGTAACAGGAAGCCTAGGTAGCGCGTGCTATTTTTTCGATTTGACCAATGAGTGCGTGCGATGGTAGAGTTGGCCGTCAGATGGTACCGACCCATTTTCCGAGCGGTTGGTATTGTCAGCCAACAGCGTGTGCATGTGTGTGTTGAAAAAGATAAAGGTAAATAGAGAAGAAGAACGCATCAGCTGTGCGCTTAAACAACAGTTTTGTGTATAAAATGTGCTGTTATATAAACTAGTTTATATGTGTAAACTATATTATCTCAGATGGTATGATGTTACACATCATATGTGACTCCTGTTCGGCTCTTTCGTTTTTTGTGGATATCATTTTCAAGTAGTTTTTTTTTCTTTTTATTCATGTGAAAAATTTAATAGTGCGTTTGGACGGGAGTAAAAGCATTCTCATGGGACGTCGCTACGTGTCATTCAGGCAGCGTCGCGTTTGGTCGGCTCTTTATGACTCAGCACTGCCGTCTCCTTTAACATTTATACTGAACGCTTCTCTGGCTACTACACACATCCATTACTTCTGAATATTTGTTTTTCTTTCAGTTTTATTATTTATTCACAAATATCGATAAAGTTTTAATGGTGTATAATTTGTCTCTGGTGTATAATCATAAAGTGTGTTGTTTAAAAATATATATTGGTAGTTTATTTTAATGAGAAGAAAGAGAAGGCAGATTAACACTGATAGTAAAAGTTTACAGATTAAAAATAAACATTTTAGTAGATTATTTTAATATTTCCGTCAGTGGTCAGTCATAAATATACAAATGCATGAGTCATTTCTAGTCTTTTACAAAACTAACTCAATAAACGGTGAAGACGCGCGACAAAGCGACGCGACGTACGGAACGTTATGCATTTTCTGAAATCTAGGGACGTGTAACTAACATAAAACAATTGAATTAACGCAACATTTTATGAAGTAGGTACGAGCAATAATAAAATGTAATATTTTTTTACTAATTTATCTTTCCATCATTTAAGTATTTAGTATTAATAAAATTAAGGGCTTAATTGAGATTAGACTATTTATAGATGCATTTGTCAATTAGCTACGTAGCCTAATAACTCTATTCTCATTATTTGTCTCTCTTTAATGTCATATAAATGTAATTAAAACTAAAATAATCATGTATTTCATTAAAATATACTTCAGCTTTAGAATTATAAAATAACGAGGCAATTTATATTTTTTTCAGTATTTGAATGACAGAGGAAAATTAGTTATTACGTATTAAATATTTTAATATAATCACTGTTATTGATATAACGACATGACATTAAAAATCGTGTTTACAGTTCTGTTTATCATTGATCGTTTAAGGAAGGATACCTACTTATAATGTATATCTCCGGATATAGAAACAATCAATCCTATATTTGTAACTCATTTGAAATCTTGCTTCCATTCGATTCTATTAATAGTAAAATAGGTATCAAATCAAGGTTTGATAAATAATTTTTATTGTAATTTGAACTATTTATTGAGAACTACAATATTATTAACTCAATTCCAACTTTTAAAGTTTCCCAATAGGTTATGCTGACTTGTAATTATTCAGAAATAGAATTAACGTTAATGACCGTTTTAGGTTAATGGACTTTAACATTTAAAAAAAAACTTATCTTTGTTTTTGAATAACTATCATCGCGCTGGTAAGGTCACGTTTATTTTTTTAAGCGATGTAGACAATACAAATTACGACATTAATATCGTTAAGTGTTCTGTCATGTACTGTTATGTTGTCAATAAATTATATGTTTATCTAAGTAGATAATTAACCATATTAATATTTAATGTAGTTCAATGGTTTCCAAACTCAGTTCACAGTGTACTTACTAATTTCGTCTTTGTAAAAAATGCAATGAGACTAATCAGGACAGGATTTTTTTCAAAATAAATCTCACAATCTGCGGCTCGCATAGATATTAGATCTTTTTAGTATGTGCCAGCACCTTTTTTCTGTTCTCCGAAACTAAGGCCGAAATCTATAGAGCGTACTGAGTCTTAGCTTAGCTCAAACTTCGCTAAGAATTTACTCAGCGCAATCTTAGCTTTCGAATTTATAGTCGTTCTGGAAGTGTCTGTTAACTATCAATTAACGTTTCGATACCGCATCTTGACTGTTAAATTTCTTCAGGTCAAAAATAAAAAGCTATTTAAAATAGAATTGAAATTGTATATTATCCAACTTGATTTAAAGTAAAAATGACAGCTTATTCGTACATAAAATAAAAAAAAGTAACGAGAAACAACTGCAAACAACAGGAATAACAAAACGTGTACGTAATAAAAACAATCATTTCTATGTAGTAGCCAATAAGAATAAAGCAATACAGATAATTTAAAAAGTGTATAAAATCACTGTAAGGTTACTATTAAGTGCCGCGTCCACTAGCCTCGCAGAGTCGAGTCGAATCGAATCGCAGAAATTTTCCTCCTATACATTTACTATGAAACCGCATTGCTCGGCAGGCGAATTTCTTCTCCGATGCGCTTCCATTCGGCTCAATTCGCAGTTGAATGAATTTTTTTTTGCTTATTACGTCAACACGTTGCTTGTTTTTAATTTACTGTAGGTAACCTTGGTCCAGCTGATAACTTTTGAAAATTACATTCGTCGAGCTCAATAAAATTAAAAGCAAACATTGGATAGGTACAAAAGATGTCAAATAAGATATAAGACACTATTTCTTCAGCATAGAGCGTATTATAAAATACAAGTTCTAAACCAAAGTATATAGAAACTTGTATTGTATTAAGAATTATTGGAGTCTTTGATATCGTTACTTTCAATTAATTGATCTTTATCTTTGATCTGTATCATATGATATAATAAAATAGATGCTTTGTACATGGTTGGGAAAGCGGATGCGCACCGACGTTTTTCTTACAAGGTTGACAAGTTTTAATGGTTTTCTAATTTTTGGTAGATTTAGGTCAATCAGATTGAAATTTAACTAGGTGAAAATAAATGAAACTTATAAACCTATAAATAAATGAAATGAATGAATAATGATAAGTGACACCTACGTAGAATTTAGTTGACTTTGGTATAGGATGAAATGCCTAATTATAATTTAAAATATTTTATAAATCGAAAATGATGATAATGATACTTAAATAAATACTTAGGTACTTGTTTTAGTTGCTTAAAGTATTAAAAGTAGTGAAAGTTATATAAAATGTATTTATCAATAATAATAGTTATCAATCTGTGGTAGAATCATAATAGCATTTTCAATTAGATTTTAACTAAATGTTTGGTATAATCTCGTAAAAGGAAAGTGGTCATGTTGCTTTTATTACTATTCCGTATATGTATGTATCGTTCAAAATGAATGAAGAAATGTTGATATGACTTCATAAAAAACATAGAGAATTGTATATCAAAAACTATTTCAAATAAAAACATTACTCAATTCGAGCTGCGATGAATGAATAATTCGATTTGATTCGTCTCTAATGGACGCACAGGAATAAATACGACTCGATTCGACTGTAGTTAGTCGACGCAAGGCTTTATGCTATACTTACTATTTTTTTACTCGTATAATACCCAAGCCTTCCGTAAGTCGTCAAATTCGATGACTTGAACTTTACTCAGGCAGAGCCGAGCTAATGCTAAGCTTTCGACTATAAATTTCAATTTCGGATCTTATGGCTGAGTTAAGTCTGAGCTAATACTGAGTACGCTCTATAGATTTCAGCCTTAGTGACTCCTTGCGGGCTACCTGCTAAATCGTCACGGAACCCCAGAGCATAATAGCAGCGTACACTTTAAGAACCCCTGATGTAGATATTTTATTTTTAAAACAGTAGTAAAACAGACTACCAAAGATAATTATTTCTATCTAATAAAGAACTAAGTATACCGCAAAAAAAAAATTCGTTACTCTCCTTCTCAAAGTTCCAAGAAAGGCAACATTTTACAATACATCCATTATATACTTCACAGTTTTAAATGAAGAGTAATCCGCTTATAAAACAGACATAAACTTCTTCAAAGTTACTTGTGTTGTTTTTAATAAGTATTGCTGCTATTTTTATGAATGATGATGGTTAGCCTTTTTATTTCAGTTTTAGATGTCTGAAAGTTTAACAATTCGTTTTTTCTGTTTTTTTTTTAACTTTCCTGGTATATAACGTTATCAGTTGTCTACTCCAGCATCATAATCAAAAGCCTCGTAACACATATTTAGGAAAAATATAATCTACATTAGACTTGTAATGCAATGAAAACTTTAGTAATAAAATTGTGGACTGTCCTATTATCGCCCACACTAATAAGGATGCAATGGGGGAATGACACATTTTATGTAGGATAAGAATGTTGTGCGTACGATGAATTGCCACTCCACTAATAACAGTTCTAATCTGTTTTAATTAAGAACGTAGAGTGTAAATTGTTTTTGTTAATTGTCAAATGAGCAGCGAGAAATAAGTTGTTTTAAGCGGTGGCTAAATTATTCGTTGTTATTATTAATAATTTTTTCATTTTATAAAAAAGTCTTGACCAATAATTTTTTTAATTCAATTTTCTGCTTGCTTGCACTTTATATATAAAATTATGTAAGGGACTTTTGCAAGGTTTTTGCCACGTAATTTAAGGATATTTTATATTGTTTTTTTTTTTTAACTATTTATCTACACTGAGCAATGATGAAAAATGATATAAAGTATATTTCAAGGTATTTCGAAATGCAAGTAAAACCGATGGCAGAAGCTATTTTTAAGTATTTTAACGTTACCTAATAATTGTACGTAATTCTGGTTAACTGGCGAGACTTTACGATTCCGATTCAAGATGACTGCATACAGAAATAGATTCACGTCTACGAGGTGAACGATCTCATTCGACGCTCGTTTATAAACAAAAACAATAAATCTTTCTCGTGTCAAAAAGTTTACACGTTTTTAACATTGCCAACTTTCAGACGACACATTTTTTAATAAGCATAAATTATTATGATATTAAAATGTTTTGGCGTTGTATCGCCAGTCTGATTTGCACGACCAAAAATTTACTCCATAGATTTAGAAGTCTTTTCAGTAGGTAGTTTTGAGTACCAACTTGTTTCGTATTACATTAAAATCTTAATTTGTAAATATATCGTTGACATTGCTTATTCTTTTAAGTTTCGTTTGAGCTATTTTCTGTTGTTAAATCACTGAAAAGAACCTTTGGCCATATGCCATATTGTTAATACAAACTTAAAAACATGTTAAATTTGATCAGCGTTAATTACTTAGAACAAATAAATTTCTTTTTTGTGGTAAAGTAAATCGACGAAACAGCCGGTTAAAGCTAGTATTTGAACAAAACGTATGTGATTCAGCCGTAAAGGAAGTTCCGAACACATGAAAGATTTTGTTCTTTTTAGTTGCATTCATGTGGGACGACGGGCTTTGAAGACTTTAATTTATTTTGAAATCATGTGCTTGGTATGTCACTTAAGAATTAATTATTATTTTCAGAGATATTTTAACATATTAAACTCTTGTTTTAATACATTTATATAATATAAGTACTTACGGATAATAATATGGAGGTCGAAGCGAGTCAACAGTCATTAACGGAAAAATATTGAACCTAGAAGTATGTTTTTTTTTTTTAGAACTGAATATACTGTTAGCCGTAAGGGCCTGAAAACTCAAATGGCTTTCACAGCTTCGCCCTAACTTGGAGGAAGATTATAGAAAATCGACCTTGGAGTGTATAAAGTGTAGGACTGTTTTATTGAAACCTCACGACTAATTGTAAATAGTCTCTACATAATAATGGGCAGCTATGTGTTATAAGTCTTTATTAAATTGGTCCTTACTTATTTTCTATGTAATCTAAAGTCGATGTTAATGAATAGGTCCCTATACCTAACATCGCGCGAGCAAAAGACTCGGCTTTCGCGAAGTAATCGGATTGCCTTCCCGATCGATGTTCTCGCTTTACAAAGGTGAATTCCAGTTTGACCTCGTTTCCTAAATATGGAAAAGTTCTTAAAGCCCAACCGGCTTCCATGTATGACCATGGTTACTGGGTAGGTGATGTATTAAGTGTTGAATTTTTCCTTTTCTGATATCTTATTATACTTTTTTTCCTAGTGCTATATAGGACTACATCTTTGGGAAAATTGGGAGCTTGGTTTTCATTAGTCCATTGCAACTATCAAAATTACTGATGTACTCTCTTTTCCATACGTCAACCTCAGTGCTGAGGATCGTGACTCCGCATATCGCTTTCTGAAGGTTGACTCCATCAATCTCGATCTTCCGCACGATGTATAACCGTGCTGCTAGGCATCTACAGCCTTTTATTAAGATAGACCAACCACGAATTTGCAAATGGATAGACACAGGCTGAAGACGAAATTAAGAAAAGTAAAAAACTGTTCCTGACATTTTTGTATTTTGACGTTAATGTTCTTTTTTGATTTCAACTATGCCTAACTAAACTGACCTGTGAATAATGAATTTCCTTTTATCCCTAGTTACGACCCTGGACAGCGATTTCGCAGTTGAATGAATTTTTTTTTGCTTATTACGTCAACACGTTTCTTGTTTTTAATTTTCTGTAGGTAACCTTGGTCCAGTTGATAACTTTTGAAAATTACATTCGTCGAGCTCAATAAAATTAAAAGCAAACATTGGATAGGTACAAAAGATGTCAAATAAGATATAAGACACTATTTCTTCAGCATAGAGCGTATTATAAAATACAAGTTCTAAACCAAAGTATATAGAAACTTGTATTGTATTAAGAATTATTGGAGTCTTTGATATCGTTACTTTCAATTAATTGATCTTTATCTTTGATCTGTATCATATGATATAATAAAATAGATGCTTTGTACATGGTTAGTAGGTAACAGTGAATTCTAATTGATTATTTATGATTATTCAGTTTTAGCTTCTACCTTTAATTTATCTTTTGTAGGATGTCTATAGTTTATCGAAAATTGTTAATAGATATTCGCTTTATGGAGAAGTGTTGAAATCAGTAATATATTTTAGTAGGACTACATGGTAGATTTTCGGCCTAGCCGCTTTTCGGTATAATAAAGCCATGACCATTGCTCGTTGAGCAAATTGCCATTAATTAGATACATATTTCAGTAAGAACGCACGTTTAGATTGGTATGGACGTTAGCGCACGAAGATTAATATCTTGCATTACGCTCTTGACAATTAAATCACTTTAGCTGTCGCTTGTCTTGTCTCATCGCTGCCCACACGGCTTGGCTTCCTTACTTTATAGACAAGGCGCTGTTTAGCGGGCCGTTTCACTGGAAACTTATACTAAATTTAGAATATCCGTTCGGCCCTACATGGTAGAATCGCGTTCAGTGCGTTTGTCGTCGACTTTGACGTAGGAATCTTCGATGCTGTTCGCTTTTATAGTGTTTTTTTTTTGTGCGTTAATAAAATGACATTCGATGAATGTTTCTGTGTTGTGCAATTCTAAGTGTATGCGTGGGTTTGTGTTTAATAATAACAACCTGGTGAGATGGTTTATTTTTGTATAATCATTACGACAATTAAAATCCTGCAATTTAGAGGAAATCTTTGGTCACCAAAAACGTTGAGGTCTTGAAACTAATTATTATTATTGGATCATTGAATGATCTGAAGCTTCCCTCTGTCTTTAATACCAACTCTAAGATATACATCTATAAGGTATTAATTTGGAAAGTCCATGTCTTGTGTTTTTCTTTCTCAGGTCTCAGGAGAAAAATAAAAAAAAAATCTTAATTTAAATAGATTGTTAGCTTTTTTCTAAATCTATTTTTAATATAGGGACTTGGGTTCAAAAAGAACATGTCAGTCCCATCATAAGATCAAACAACTGGATATATTCGTTCATTAATGAGAATCTTCCACAACATTTTGGCTTCCTCACTTGCGACCTAACCTAATACCTAATACCCTTTACTTATTTATGTCAATCTTTGTTTGAATTTTAAGATTATCTAATAGATTTTATAGTTAGGTTTAGTTATTAAAAAAATTCGACGTAAAAATTGATATTGAAATTATAGCAAGTAATGTAATGTATTAATAATGACGTACGCTATCTGTATTATATATGTGATAATAATTTACTAATCGTGTGTTACCGATAATTTATAAATAAATAATCAATATAATATTTCTTAATCTACTTATATTAACACTTGAATTATGCACTTAAAATACTTAACATAAAATATCTTACTGAACATTGGACTACACACTTGTTTTACCCATCTGTGGATATCACAATGCAATGTCCTCGTGTATAATGTTTCATAACACAAATTTATATTCATTTGGTTTTCACTATTCACTAACGCCTGGTCATAAGTAAGTTCGATAATGTACAAGTTGCCACTTTTAATAAAAGGATTGAATACAAGAAATATTATATTAAAATCCTAAAAGGTAATTTAAAATCAAGTTTATAAGTAAGTAGTTACAAACATCAGAGTAATAAAAAAACTCGCAAAGAACGTAAAGCCCGTAATTTAGAAATCGAAAGTGCCTAACTAATTCGTTTTTTATTTGTAGAATAAAAAATTGATCTTGAAAAATTATTAATTCTATGATGAATCGGAGCGTGTTGAATCGTTCAAACGACTAATAGTTATTACAAAAAAAGATACGTTATACCTACTTACATGTTGAGACAATAATCAATGATTCATGGACTCATGGTTATTGTTTCCTTATCTTTAAAGTTTAGGATACTTGTAATTTGTGTTTTAATTTTTATACTGTATTTACGAATTGTAGACCCAGACTGCGTGTGTTAACTTTAGGTTTATTAAAGGTTACATAATGTAATTTGTTTATTAAACTCAGTGGAACACCAACAAAAGCTAAAAAAAATATTTACTCCATTCTTAGCTTAACCATTTATTCACTAAATTTAGTACCTTCATTGCCCGCTATATATATATTAACAAAAAAGATTTTCATGAAAACCATTTTATTTATTTTGTTCTACATAATTCGTTCATCCAAAACTACAATGACGTACTTAATTGCAAAAATGCCGAAATTGTGATTTTGATGTCATAAGGACCATTTATGGGCATTCTATATAAGAAAAAAAAACCTCACAACAAAATTTATCGATAGAGGGTTCGAATGTAGAAGGATTCGGCTAAAATTTAAACTTTATCTCGGAGAAAGTTATAAGATATAGGTACTGTGTCTCGTTATTAAAAGCAATATTTTGATTCCTTTTGTTGGTTATATATTACATTATTTTTGTAAATGTACGTTTACATGGTAAAATTGTAACTTAGCTATAAATACAACTCTACAAAGTTTTGATTAATATTTAGTAAAAAGTTTCTCTAATACCTTTTGTATCAACATCATTGATATACTTTTTTCTAAATAAAACGCTCCATTCTTCTTTAAAATCTATATTAAATTACCAGTTACTAAAACCTGACCCACATTTGTGACATTTATTTTAGATAAAATAATCTAACAATTCAAATTTGACATATAGTTATGATGTGCAGAGAATAAAACGGGAAAATAAACTGAGATATAATTTCTTATTTTTATATTTTGTTGTCATCAATAAGCCAATGTATGATAATAATATGTTTAACGTAAACGAGTTGTTAGAGTGCCTTGTTAGAAAGTTAAAGGTTTCAGGTATTACGATGTTAGCTCATAATTATTAAACTTATATTTCAAAGTATTTGAAAATAATAATGTGATTGTGGTTTCTTTTTGTCATTTTATGTTTTATTGCTATTCGTGTGAAACCGTTTTCTATATTAATGAACCAAGTCAAGGCAGTATTATTTGGTTCACCGAGTTCTATTGTAATAATAATCATTTGTATACAAATACATTAAAAATATCATGCTAATCTAATTAAACATGTATGAATTTGTATTTTAAAAGATGTCACTAGAACGAAACAGTGTTATTTTTATGCTCTGTATATATTTTATATCGCATAACAATAAATTTGCGGTTTACGACCACATCTATAATCTATCTAAACATGCATAGCTACTTCTAAATAAATTCTAACATGTTTCTAAGTATCTAATTAATTAAATACATATAATAAACAATCGTAACATCGGAACGTAAAAAAAAAAAGTATAAACATCATGCCTTATGACTCACGGTGACGAACTCCTCATTAACATATCACGAGAGCACGTAAGCTTTACGTACTTACGTACTTACGTTAGTAACATAGTAACCTTAGCTACGATCTGACACTCCAACCAATATCTCGTACCAATCTCAAATATTTTTGTATAATAATTTTACAATACCGTTTACAGATGAACGTAATTTTTTAGGACATCGCGCGCATCTTTATGATTAAATTACGCTTCAGACATTAAAGGCCTAGTATTTTCCTCATCGAGTGAGAACAAAGAAATTACATTTGCAAATTCATTATACACTTCGAAACGCACCAGCCTGTTGATCTAAACACGTGTCGCGGACGATGCATACGTGAAACGAGAGGATGCGAGCGTTCGACCCGCAAAGGAAATAAAAATTCGATGCAAAAATGATTAAAAGGAATGGTGATAATGTGTTTGCGATCGCGTCGAGCAACAATCAGTGTCAAGGCAGTAGGAGTGCCGTCTCGCTCTGTCCCACCGGCGCGGGCACGAGGATACCGCGAGCCACCGCCGCCAGGATGACGTCGCCCTTGCCGCCCGAAGCGCAACACACCAAGGAAACCAATATAGCGCTCTCCACCTATGTTGAAAAGTGGAAAAACAGATACGAAGACGCCGAGAGAAAACACAAAACTTACCTATTAAAATCCGAAAAAGGTTAGTACATTCAAATAATATATATTTAATATTTTTAGCAATTTTTAAAATATATTTACACATTTTATTATTTCGCAAGTACGCATGCTCAGACACATTTTTCAAGTCATAAGCAAATGAAGAGACATCTCTTTAAAATCCTATTCTCGTATTTGTCGGATTATGGCAGATATTAACCTGTTGCTTACTCATTATTCATAAATTCCTCCAATGCTAACTTATGTTAGATAAACTTTTTGTTTTGTATACTGTAGAAAATGTATACACATTATATTAATTTTAAACAGTTGAGGTTAATGTTGACGTCAGGTTTATGACTTGTTATCATACTGCGCAATACTAAATGTATTAGTAATCGAGGTAAGAAAGGGATTTCGATTTTATAACGTGATTCATTGTAAATTTTGAGTAGGTCCTTTTTTCTAAACGTGATCTAATTATTTTTAGGGTAGTCTAACGCACAACACTATTTTTTACAAATGTCAATCACAGACTACTGAGATGATAGTGATGGTACTACGTATATGTCAATTATTACTTTTTGTGTACCTATTTGTAAACATAACGAGATCGTGTTATATTTTTTGTGTTATCTCTTCTTTGTGTTTATAGTGTACTATTAATTTGAATATAAGTTTCGTAAAATGTGTATTGTAAGTTTTAGTATTTTTAAATCAGCTATCATTCTTATTTACATACATAAATTTGATACAGAAATTATGGATCCATTTCTCAATAATGTCTGCATAATTGGTATTATTATCAAGTACTTAAATAACATTAAGTCCATTAAGCTAATACTGTTGTATAAAAATTGCTTAACTATGTAGTTAATTACAATAACAATTAAAGTCATATTTTAAAACTTTTAAATTTCTTACTAAAGTAACTTACATATTTTTATAAATTTTATATTATTTACCTATAATTGAGATAAACTAAGCAATATGGGTCATAAAATGTAAAATATTTTAGTGACCAGGCATGTAATACTTAATAAAATAATGAAGGTTTACATTTATTTGCAAGGAACTAACCAAAATATGCTCTCTAATTTTTAAAGTTTTTAACATGTGACTAGTTTATAAAAGGTCCTTGGGGAAGATAAAGACATTTGCCTTGTGTAAAACCATGTAGGTATATTATGATAATATGTTTGCTATTATTTTCCAAAAATACATGTTGGTACTGTTAAAGAAAAATACATAATATACTAAATAATTACTGTAATATATTTTTATACATTTCTAAATAAGCTATTTTCCGTTGAATTTTAATATTTATTTAAAGTTTTATACTGGATATGATTTATTCAAAATTTGAAATCATTAATCATTATCATCATTACCTACTCTTGTATAAAATACATGTTCTTATTTTTTTGTATATAAGTAAACAATATTGTATTGTATATATATATATACAATATTGTATAACAATATACAATACTGTGTATAATATATTGTATACAATATTGTGTATTGTACTTATATAAGTATAAGATGCTAAATGTGAGGTCAAATAAATAAATTTATTATTTATTATTACTAATAGTCAGTATTGAGTAATGACTAATAAACCTGCCTAAAACTTTAGTTAGTTATGATTTGGTAAAAACAGTGAACATAAAATTCTTCTGAGAAATACAGGAATTTAGTAATGTGAAAAATTCACATGACTATTTGGATTCCATGGAATATTTTCTATGAAGTCCTTAATAAAAGGCTGCTGCTATAGTAGGACCTCTCTCCTCAGTATTTTATTTTATATTCATATGAAAACATACAGCTAATAGAATACAATAGTAAAAGTAATTGAAACAGAAGGTCAGTCACAAGTTTTTACAAAAAGGAACAGATAAATATAAAAGAAAAGAAATATAGTCAGCCATGAAGAGAAACACAAAAATTAACACAAACTAAAATTTAGTACATAAAAATTACTGAATAGAGGTCTCTGCAGTAGAGACGACTCACTTGAGACTATCATGTGAAGCAAGATTTAATGAAATCAATAAATTCTATGTTTTAAGTAAACAAATATTTTTATTTAAATTCACTAATCTACTCCAACAGATCCATTTTTAAATTAGAAATACTAAATACATGGAAGTAAAGCAGCTGGTACATGTACAAATAAAAAAAAACAAAAGCAGCTGATGAATGCAATGTCGACAAAGAGATGGGAGACCACTTGAACCTAACAGGGTCACAACCACCTCATACATTTTTAAAAAAAGTTCCTCATATTATCTCAGTTTTAACAGACTTCAAAAAAAGGAGGATGTTCTCAATTCAAATGTGATATCATATATTATGGATATTCAGCTATAACTTCTTTGTTTAAGAAACAATGATTCATTTTTTCATTCCCATTCTGTTTTCCCATTTTAATTTCATTGGCATTGGACCTTGAGTTTAAAGATACACCAGGGAACCCATAAAAACCATATAAGTTGGTTTTCTTTTTTGTTAAAAATGGCCTTCTCAAGACAAACCTCCTGTTTGGGAATTAGCCATTCTGTAGCCACCTAGGTACCTAATAATGGCTTTCACCATAGTAGATTTACAAGTTCTTGTGATATTAAACAACTGGTAAAAAACCTCATTTCTTGGTAGTCATTGTTATTCATGAAATGTACTCTGCTTACATTCAGGTGAAGTGGTTAAAAAGAATCATGTCCCTCTTTGTAACTTGAACATTCTACACATTAATGTGTAATTTCTGCATTAGAATTCCGTTTATATGAATTAATCAGAATTCATTGGAAAATTTTATGTTTGTTTTAAGCCCAAGACGTTACATCACTCATGATTCTGGTTAAAGTAAATATTGGCTAATCATTATTATGATTTGTTGAATTTATTTTAGTATATATGAGGTAAACAAAATTATGACTGTTGTTTGAATATAAATTGTATATATGACCGTTTTGAGGAAAAGTTACTAATCTTATTACAGCATTGTGCTTTGTTTATTTTTAGATGGATTTAGACATTTTAAGTAGAGGTTCACAATTTGTTTGGACCAAAGATATAATTAAAAAAAAATGCTTAGGTGATTTGGAGAGTAAATAGGGTTGCCACTCAAAATTTATAGAAAGTATTTTATGTTATTTATGCAAGTTATGCTATATTCTTTATGTGAAGAATAAAATGTATGGAAGTACTTTATTTCGCATAGCTTGAATTTACTAAGATATCTGATAAAAAATAAACAAGTTATGTGTACTTTATAAACTTATACAATATTTATTGAAAACCCCGTCGGATACTTGAAGGTGTTATCAGTTATCGACATTATATTCTGTTTATGTTAATATATCTCAGATTATAAATAAAAAAATTAGTTAAATGAGGAAACTTACATGGCAATACAGGCGGCGCGGCGCAGGGTACCGCCATACGATCAAAAGTGCTGCTGCGCCGCCCAGGGACTGGCGTAGGTGTTATCACGTTTTAAAAATTTGCTAAATTTTAGGAAAACTTAAAACTAAATACAGTGTATATATACTCTTTATAACGTTATCCTTTATAACGGTAAATTCCCTATAACGTTGTAGTGAGCCCAACTTGGTTGGTTTGCGTTAAAACCCACATATTGAAACACTCTTTATAGCGATACGTTATTCTCTATTACGAAGAAATGTGTTCATATTTTTAGACAGTAAATATTTATTATCGGTATTATTGTTTATTATCAGGTAACAAAAGACTTTGAAGCTCCGAAACATCCGAGGTCGATCTAGCTTTTGTTATCCTTAATTGCCTTGAATACGTGCAGTATGACGCATTGTTTTCTCGGAAGTGATGGTCTTCGACCAAGCATACTGGGTACCTATCGTATTATCAGTCGTAAACATACTTTGAAACTGTTAACATGGCCAGTAAACGGAAAGCGATTAGTGTTGACGAAAAAGTTTGTGTGATACGTGCGATTGAAAAGGGAGAAAATAAAAGTGACGTTGGAAGGCGTTTTGAACTAAGTCAATCCACTGTTGCTACCATTTGGAAAAACCAAAAAACCATTCTACAGGCGGCGCTGGAAGGAAACTCTTCTAAAAAAATTAAGAAAGCCAAAATTCGAAGACTTAGATCAGGCAATGCTGTCGTGGTGTAATTGTAAAAACTAAGGCTGAAAAGTTTGCCAACCAACTTGCATAATTGAATTTAAAGCATCTGAAGGTTGGCTCGGAAAATTTAAGCACCGTCACCAAATTACGTACGGTAAAATGAACGGAGAGGCGCGGGATGTCGATATGAATGTGACTAACAATTGGATTAGTACAGTGTGGCCTACATTAAAGATGAAGTACTCACCAGAATACATTTTTAATGCAGATGAAACTGGCCTTTTTTTCAAGTTGACTCCCGACAAAACTTTAAAATTCAAAGGGGAAAAATGTGTTGGAGGAAAACTGTCTAAAGAGCGTATTACAGTTCTAGTGGCTGCCAATATGAGTGGCACAGAAAAAGAAAGCTCTTAGTTATAGGCAAATCGAAAAACCCTCGGTGTTTCAAGAACATAAAATAGTTGCCAGTTACGTACAAAGCAAACATGTCAGCTTAGATGACATCGCAGATTTTTGAAGAGGAAGTGAGAAAATGGGATGCTGAATTAAAATCACGGAAAATCTTGCTTCTAGTAGACAATTGTCCTGCTCACCCATCATTTCAGCCATAGGACGCCCACTGCTGAACATAGGCCTCCCCCATAGATCTCCAGAGCGACCGATCTTGTGCGGCCTGCACCCAACGGCTCTCAGCGACCATTATTAGGTCGTCTTTCCATCTAGTGGGGGGCCGTCCTACGCTGCGCTTTCCGGTGCGTGGTCTCCACTCGAGAACCTTTCTGCCCCAACGGCCGTCAGTTCTCCGAACTATGTGCCCCGCCCACTGCCACTTCAACTTGCTAATCCTTGCATTTCTGATTCGATCTCGTAGAGAAACACCAAGCATAGCCCTCTCCATAGCTCGCTGAGCGACCTTGAGCTTTCTTATGAGGCCCACAGTGTGCGACCACGTCTCTGTGCCGTATGTCATCACTGGCAACACACACTGGTCAAAGACTTTCGTCTTGAGGCACTGAGGTATTTTGGACGAGAAGACGTCGCGCAGTTTCCCGAACGCTGCCCAGCCGAGTTGGATTCATCGACTGACCTCTTTTTCAAAGTTGGACCTACCTAACTGGACTGTTTATCCCAGGTAGACATATTCTTCAACAACTTCTAGACAAGAGTTCCCAACTGATACTGGGGTGGGCACCACATGGACATTCGACATGATTTTCGTCTTGTCCATGTTCATTTTAAGGCCCACCTGTTGAGAAACTTTGTCGAGGCCATCGAGCATTGCGCCAAGATCTTCCAGCGATTCTGCCATGACTACGATGTCGTCAGCAAATCGAAGGTGAGTGATGTACTCGCCATTGACATTGATGCCGAGTCCTTGCCATTCCAGGAACTTGAAGGCGTCTTCTAGAGCGGCGGTAAACAGTTTCGGAGATATTACGTCTCCCTGTGTAACGCCTCTTCTCAAAGGAATTGCCTTCGTGCACTGCTCCTGTACTCGGACCGACATGGTGGCGTTGTTGTACAAGCACTTCAACACTTCGATATATCGATAGTCAATACGGCATCGCTGGAGAGACTGCAACACCCCAGGTTTCGACCGAATCAAAGGCTTTTTCGTAGTCCACGAACGTTAAGCATAAAGGCAGATTATACTCCTCAGTCTTCTGTATAATCTGCCGCAGCGTACAGATGGGGTCTATGGTGCTAAAGCCTTTTCGGAAACCGGCTTGTTCGCGAGGCTGGAAGTCATCAAACTTGTGCTCGAGACGATTCGTGATGACCCTCGAAAACAGCTTATAAACATGGCTCAGCAACGAGATGGGCCGATAGTTCTTCAATAAGGTTTTATCACCTTTCTTGAAGAACAGGACCACCACGCTGCCGCCCCACGTTTCCGGCGTTTTACCCTCGAGTATAACGGAATTAAAGAGCTTCTGCAGGACTTTAAGTACCGGTGTTCCACCCACTTTAAGAAGCTCTGATGTAATTCCGTCATCACCCGGCGCCTTGTTGTTCTTAAGCTGCTTAAGGGCCATCCTAATCTCGTACAGGGTGATGTCGGGGATATCTTCGGTATAGTGTCGGGTCAGCCCGGCTCTCGGATCTTTAGCCAGGCTGATAACAGGCTTAGTTGACGAGGTATATAACTGCCCATAGAACCTTTCGATCTCCCTTAATACCTCTGGCTTGGTGGACGCTACGCTGCTATCATCCATTTTTAGCTTCGTCAACTGGCTCTGCCCAATATATGCATTCCTTGCGAACACTTTGGAGCCTTTATTCCGCTCTATCGTCTCTTTAATACTTTTGGTATTGTAAGACCGGACATCGTGTCGCAAGGATTTATAAATAGATCTATTGAGCTGCCTATAGGACTTAGCGTCATCGGAAGACTGCAGCGCCATACCACGCCAATCCGCCATGAGTTTTCGGGTTTGATCTGATATCTTTTGAGTCCTATTGCTACGGTGAGTTTTAAAGAACTTGGACCCAACCGCATGGACAGTTTCTACCAGCCTATTACTAATATCATCTATGGAGACGCAACTATCTAGGCAATCGAATTGGTTTTTCAATTCGAGTTGAAAGCTCTCGGGGTTTTGGAGTTGAGCATTAGAGGGTCGGAGCGTAGACTTCATTAGGCGAGACCTTTCTATTTTAAATTGATATTCATTGTGCCTCTAACCATTCGGTGATCACTGCCGGTTTTCACTCTGTGGATCACAGTGACATCATTGAATATTTGTCTCTTCGTGGTCATGATGAAGTCTATCTCATTTTTCGTGGAACCATCGGGGCTCATCCAGGTCCATTTCCTATGAGGTGGCTTCTGGAAGAAAGAGTTCATCATAGAGAGTCCCTCTTTCTCCATAAAATCGGCCAACCTCTGGCCCCTAGGGTTCCGTTGCCCATAACCAAATTGCCCCACTCCCAACTCTTCACCATCTCTTTTGCCCAGCTTTGCGTTAAAGCTGCTGCCCTGCTCACCCAATCATATCTAATTTTCGAAACATAGAGTTAGCATTTTTCGCAGCTAATACAACCAGTATTTTACAACCAATGGATCAGAGTGTAATTAAAAGCCTAAAGGGCCACTATAGACGGAAAATGTTGATGGATATGATCGAAACTGACGGCAAGGTCTCGATCAACATGCTACAAGCAGTGAACTTCTAATCAAAAGCCTGGCAAGAGGTAACAGCAGCCACTATCTAACATTCTTTTCGACATGCTGAATTATGTAGTAGCCAAGAAACGAACCAATTTGACAGTGATGACAATCTACCACTGAGTGAATGGATAAGCCAGTTCAACATACCAAACAATTTTAACGAAGATCTACAATAGTACGAAAATATAGATGAGGATGTAGCCACAACTGGTACACTTACAGATGAACAAATTGTTGATTTAGTGTCAAAAAGTCAGGAAACACCCGATAATCAAGATGAAGAAGATGATCAAGTGGACAAAGCCGAATCACCACCAACAATTCAACAAGCCCTAGATGCCGCTAAGTTGGTAGATTTTTTTTTGTTGTTTATTCAAGACGATTCCACCACATATCTAGATATGAATAGAATACATAAAATAATACAAAACAAGTACTGGCATAGCAAAAAACGTCAGAGAAAGTTATCAGTCTATATGTGTAAACAATAATTTATAAGCATTTATTATCTAAGACATACATATTAAAAATTCTTGTTAATTTGATTGTTTTTTTGTTCACTCCATATAACGATAACTCTCTATAACGACAAAAATGCTCAGTCCCTTGAGTTTTGTTATAAAGAGTTTACACTGTATGTTAATTTGAAGTCGCAATATCATTTTTTTTTTCATAATAAATAAAATATTGATATGTTTTTTTGTAATGTCATTGGGGTACCCATGTACCCTTTTCGGATTCCATGGGGTTTTCAATACATATTGTATAATCTCCAGTCTACATTGATATTTTTTTGACCTACAATATTTTGATATACTTGTTCGCCTATAGTACTATAAAGGTAGAATGTATTAAATATAATTTCGGAACACCCAAGTCGGATTCATCATCACTTTAAAACGCTGAACGTTTATTAGGACCCGTTTTCTCATTAAATTACGACTACCGTATACATTTTGTCTAACTATCATTGGAGTTTCACCATGGTAGGTTTGTAGGTCGGATTCAGGGCAGTGACTGTCACTGAATGTTGACAAATTGTAATATATGTTTTTACCATAGAAATCCTGTGGTATTTACAATTTCGTAAAGGAGAGTAACCTTTTTTGTTTATGGCCTAAAAGAACCCTTTATCTCTTTTTAGTTTCCTAGAAATTAATCGCGTGTACCGTCAGAAAAATAAGCGAATTAGTTTTATGAGGATAGTACTATTGTCTATGAGATATTGTTTTATTTTTATCATGCTGTATGCCACATTTTAATATTTTAACAATGGGTTGTAACGTTAGTCATGGTGATCAAACGGTTGAGATATAATATCGATTATATGCCTCTTTGCTCATCTTCATGCCTCAGTACATATAACAAATGCCCTAATGTGACTACATGGTCCTCTTAGTACTATGTAGTGGGGAAAAGATACAAAATCGCTAACAAATCGCGTGCTGGCGTATTAATCCCGTGCCTTCGTTCAGAATGAGCCTTTTGCCCACTTGAGTGCCCTTAAACGTTTTTCACCCTGGTGTTTCCGTTATGATATGTATACCGTACTGTGCGTTGCCAGGATTTTTGGCCAGGCAAGGAAAAGCTTATGTTAATTATTTTTTTATATACCAGCGTGACTAAATTATTTATTCTTCCCTTCGAGAACATTCTCACCGAGCGATACCGATACCTTGCTAGAGGATGGTAGCTGGCCCACTAACCCGTACCTGGATACGCCCATGTATACCGTGCGTATAGAATATAAAATTGATAAAAGCGTAACTTGTTTCTTCTTCAGCTAAGAGGGAACATGATGACTTGCAAAGGCGGTACAATATCCTCGCCGAGGAGCGGAATCACCTCGACGGGGAGCTCCGCGAGCGGGAGAGGGAGCTCGGCAAGCTCAAGAACGTCTCCGAGAAACTGTTCAAGGAGTACCAACAGCTGAAGAACCAGCATGAAGTCGATACTGGAGTTATGCACAAGTGAGTACACAGGCAGTTCAATTAACTGTAATATGTCATTTCATGTGTTCCTAGTTAATAACATAACATACCATACCATCATGCCTGTATCCCAGAAGGGTTAGACAGAGGTGTACTAATGTACACCCTTCGACTGGTATGTTTTTAGTTCTTATGTAATAGGGGGCGAGCCCATTGCCATCAATCTCTGGCACGAATCCAAACTCCGAACTGCTACTGAGAAGTTCATAGAAAAACCCAATAACACTTTGCTCGCCTGGGAATCGAACCCAGGGCCTCTAGCATAGCAATAGCTCTTAGGACCACTAGGCTAATGAAGCAATTACTAGTAATTGAATTTTAAAAATAGTTATGTACTCCAATCCAATTTAATCGTAAATCCGTACGGGACTTTTATTGTTAAGTTTTTCTGAAGAAAAAAAAGCTTTGAACACCAAGAAGGCCAAATAAGGTACACAAAATTGCGTCTTTAATAATCCAACCGAAGTGTTCTTTTTTTTTTTTTAAAGTAATTTGCCATATTAACATTTTGTGTTTCCTAAATTATATAGTTATACTAACCGTGCGCGATAAGTTGAGACTCGCCTGGAATGCAACCCTCCGCCCGCTGCCCTGTAACTTCCCCTCAAGCTCCCGTGTTGTACTGTAGGCAACGCCATCTTTTTTAACATCTTAGTCTCGTACTGGCTTACGTCACGCAACGACGACGCGCTCCGATTTTATAATCTTATTTGATACTGTTTCGATAATAGTTATTAGAGTTACTGCTATATTTTATTGTTATTTTTTGTGTTAAGTTTATTGTTATAATGAAAGGTAAAACTTTACATAGTGGAGAGAGGAAATCTCGTGTTAAAAGTGTTGAGCCTTTTTTGAACACGAAAAACGGAACAAGCAGTTGTGTTTACCTGTTGATCAGGCAGTAAAAAGAAGCTTTATGGCAACGGGAGTTTCGAAAACCATGTTGCTGAGGATCAATAGTGAAGCTAAGCGCTTACGAACTGCTTCATCGACAGCTGGTAGTTCTACAGCGGAGAATGAAATAAAATTGTCGAATCCAGGTAAAAAACACAAACCAAAGAGCAATAGAATACAATTGGACAGTTTCGACTTATGGGCTATCAGAAACATTGCGGATAGTTTTTATACTGTTCGAAAAGAAATACCCACTTTGAATAAATATTAGCTGAGGCTAAAAGAGATCTTAATTTCCAAGTGCAAAAAACATATTTAAGAAAAGTCTTGGTAGAAAAATTAGGCTACAAATTTAAGAAATGTAAGGATGCGAGACATTTTTTGGTTCAAAAACCAGACATTCGAGCTTGGCGGGCAAGGTACCTACAACTTCTTAAGGAGAACGATGACCTAGGTGCCGCAAAAAGATCAGTCATCTATATCGACGAAATCTGGATTCACTCACATTACACAGTGAGCAAATGCTGGGAAAATAGTATAGATGCATCAGTAAAAAAAAATCATAGTCCCGGTCAAAGATGGGTGATCGTTCATGCAGGAGGAGAGAATGGGTTCATGAATGGGGCTGCACTAGTATACAATGTAAAAGTAATTCAGGAGACTACCATCATGAAATGGATACGACAAATTTTAAGAGTATTCCCATTTTGCCACCCAATAGCATAGTGGTACTAGATAATGCACCCTACCACTCTAAACAAATAAATAAACCACCTACAAGTGTTGCAACAAACGATGTTATCGGACAATGGTTAACGTTCGACGAAAAAATGAAAAAACCTAAATTATATCATTTATTATATATAAATAAACCACCAAAACAATATATGGTAGATGAAATATTTAAAGAAAATGGCCATGAAGTTGTACGCTTACCACCTTATATGTGTGACCGGAACCCGATTGAATACATATGGAATTTAATAAAGCAAAGAGTAGCGGACAAAAATATAAATTAATCCGAAAAGAAATAGAAAATGAACATGGGATGCCATTAACAGTATAACTGAAAGCGACTGGCAAAATGAAGTGGACCATGTAGACAGGCTCAGACAAAAATATTGGGATGATGACCTAGGTACTGCAAGAAGCAAATGAACCCGAATTAGAAGGAGTAGAGCCACTTATCGGTGACGATGACTAATGTTAATATTATTATAATAAATACCTACATAAACTTAAACTGTGTTTTTATTAATTACAACATCACTTTTAGTAAACATATAATTAAATGTCGAGTTAAAGTTTAGAAAGGTTCCGCCCGCTAACCGTTATTGATAAAGGGATGCCGCTCGGACGCAGGTAGCCAGGGGCAACAAATCCTAAATAATATTTTGAATTATTTTCTTAACCTCTACCTTATTACCTGTAATTGACAAAGCTATTTTACTGTTACACCGAGACCAGCGCAGTTCCATAAGGCCTATAAGTGCGAGCTAGAGGTCTGATAAAAAATATTTATGACTCAGTTCGTACGCTTGTGATAGCTCAAGTATAATAAATATAAGGTGGCGTTGTTCCGGGTACAACACACGCTATATAAAAAAAAATAGCAGAGACGAAGTCGCGGGTGGAAACTTGTTGTGATATTTTTTTGTGAACAGTATAACCATGCGTCTGTGGCGTCACCGCTCCCAGGTCTCAACTTATTGCACACGGGTAGTAATAATAAATTATCGGGTATATTGCTATTTGATAATACAAATATTTCAATTATATAATTTAAAAAACATTGAAATCTTACGATTCAAATAAATGTAACATAATATAATAAATGGTAGCACAACAATACCGAAATTGATGCGGCAACGTTATTTTCAAGTTTGACATTGGTGATTGTCAATTTACTCCATGGGATTAAAAACGGAGTATAGTACATAAATAAGATATTAAACAGAAGTGTTGTAAATAAATCGGATAGTGAAGACCCATTGCGGGATATTGATCTATCGACAGAGGATACCGTTACGCGAGCCTACACATATATTATGACGGCAAAAACAACTAGATTGCTGTACATTCGCTGCTAATCCCGAAACAGGATGCTACATTTTTTGACATGCGTAAGGAATTGGAATTTATTCAGATACCACTCCTTTCTTGTTTTTCCTAGTTTTAAATATAACAGGGTGTATGGCCCCTGATTTTTTTTATGCAAGGCGGTGGAAAAGTTTCTACTGCCTCTTAGCTACTATAATAAATGTACAGTAAGAGTGCATAGCAAAGAAAAAAAAAGATAGATATACCGCAAAGAAACTAACTTGGTGGCAGATTCCATAAATAGGTACGCTTTAGAGTATTGATATATCTATAGGAGGAAATAGAACGTATAATCATTTCTCTATTGTGTAAAATTATAAAAATTCACGAATATATAAAAATTATCAACTTTTACGCTGACCTTACCACCGTCAGTATTAAATTTATTTTTTTCTTCTAATTACAGGGTGATGCAACAGGCCGGCGAGTGGTACAAGCAGAATAAGCAGCTGAAGCGACGCAGCACCGCTCTGCTGCAAGCGCTGCCGGTTAAAACGTTCGATATCGATCTAACCGACGCCACTGATACAGGTACATTCATTTATTATCGTCTATACTGTGTTCATCATAAAAAAGGTTGCATTAAATATCCATACAACGTAAATTGTTAAGTCGTGCTAATTTCGGTATAACCTAAAAATATGCATTTCAACAGTCAATATTATCATAATGAAAATACAATACTGATAAACGTTATAAAAACATTTTATACTATATTTTCTAAATAACTTCTTTAATACAGTCGACATTGACAGTTTTTATTTATAGACCTTAAATGTAATGTAGACAAAAAAAAATCATCGAAAGCCGTTGTATAATTTAATTCAATAATTTTCTTTTTTATCTATATAAATAAAATTATACGAAGTTAGCCGTTGCGCGCGCATCACGTAAAAACTACTGGATAGATTTTGATCATTTATTGCAACAAACTAGGTATGCCATATGTAGGTACCTAATATGTAATAATATATCACGGGAAGAGACTAGCATTTGAGATACAGGCTCGGCCTAGTTCAGGCGCTAGGTTTCAATAATTGATATTAAAACTATTGTATTTCCTAGAAATAAGCCTCATATTTTTGTATCTTGTTATGGTCAAATAAATTTATTATTATTATGATATAAATAAAATAGCTAGTAGAATTATCTTGTGTATTTGACTGTACCTCTAGATACGCCCACATAGGGCCGCGCGATCAAATGTGTTGAACTGCCTATATTTAATAATTATTTAAGACACAGTATCATCATCATCTGCTCCAAACCGTTTTCGGTTACAGCGACTTCATTGTAACAGTCTGACTGTTCCGCCCTTCCGTGTGCACGTACATGACTGATGTACCCTATCTTTGCCGTAAACGTGCGGTCACACTTGGGGCACAGTGGTTGTAACGTATAGCCGCAGGTGGTCTGGTCTGGCTTTCAGTTTATTACGCTTGTTGTCTAGCTCTCCTTTTCTTCAATCCTCAAAAGTGTAAATCTTTTGTTTTAAAAAGTTCCTCAACTCTGAACGTATTTCAGCAATTCATTCCCATTCAGAGGGGCTAATTTTGCAGTTCTTCATGTGTCGTTTTAGCACATCCTTATACAGTAAAAGCTTGCTTGCCTTCTTCAAGCTATATTATAGTAAAAGATGTTCTTCACCACACTCTCATCTGGTCTCCGAAACACATGACCACACGAACGTAACTGTCGCTGAATTAGAAACGCTTCCACGCCATATATATTAGCACGACGTATTACATCAGTATTTCTTACACGATCAGACCAGTGTATACGCATGATGTGTCTCAGATATTGAACGTGGAAATGGTCAAGTACACAGGTATTAAGTAGGGTAGTGAAGCCTGCGACCTCTATATACATAGATAGAAAACCCTTTCGTTGTAGTTTAAACAAGCTAAAGGCCATATACATTTAAGTACCACATCCACGAGCTAGTTGATCGCCATGAGACCGTCCTGCTATCGGCGGGTGATCACGAGACGATTATTCTTCGGCCTGTGTATTGTCGCGACGCGTGACGGATCGTTTACTCGTGAATGTGACTCGTCGTATCGTCGCGGTAGTAACGCCGTATGGAGACAGGACGATAATATTGCCGCGATTAACGAGCTCGCGGAGGTGGCGCCTTAGTGATCTGGAATGTAAAAAAGCATATCACGTAAAGAGTGTTTTCGTCCCCAGCATCAGACTCAAGCGTGAACGAGGAGGTGGAATTCCTGAAGCAGACTGTATCGGAGCTGAGTAAGCAGATAGCTTCCTTGCAGACAGACCTGAATACGGCTAAGCTTCACGAGTTTGAAGCTCACGAGACTAACGTCGCACTTGTCCAGGTACTTAATTGTTACTCATTACAATTTGAAGGGAAAACTTCTTCAGTATAGTCACGTTTTGAAACGCGATGAAACGAAAAAGATACACTAAATACAATTCCACCAAACACCAATAGGTGTGTTCTGGCAGCTGCACTTGAGAGCCAATTTTCCACTAGGCTTAGCGTATCACCATATTGGGCCACATTGTCACTTAAGATTAGGTGAGATTGTGGGCACAACGCTAAACATAAAGTAAAAAAAAACAACTTCGATGATTTTGAAGAGTTCCCTGATGTATCTTCGAAGTTGAAGATCCAATTCTATAATAATAATAATAATTATTGTTTATTTATCATAAATGCAGGTTACATTTCGGTGTTTGATCTATAATTAGTCCGGGTACATTTAGTCGCATGCGCGACATACAACATATTACATTAATTAAATTGATTCTCATAAAATTTACTTAAAATGAAAATTATTAAAATTTTACATATTACACCCGCTTAGAAGAGCTATCTATAATATATGTACAATATTCTTCTTTATTATAAATTAAGTCTGATACAGAATAATATGATTTTTCTATTAACCACAATTTTAATTTTCTGGCAAACCTTTTTTCTGGCAGTTCCCTAATATCGTAAGGAACGGTATTATATATACATCCACACATAGCATAACAGCTCTTATTGTATAATGCCGTTTTCGGTGCTCTAGGTATATTGAAATTAAAATAAGACAACCCTTGAGGTATCCCCCAACAAACGAAAAAAGAATTATCCAACTCAGTTCATAAACAAAGAAGAACAAACGGTAATTATGTAGGTAATTAAATTGATATTACTATTTTTCATTTGGTATGCGAGCAAGTTATTATTTTTGATTTTTAGATTATTAGAGCGAGAGAGAGAGGTAAAATCGACCGCTGAGATTTATCTTTAAATTACTTTATCACCTCATGGTATACAAGTTCAAACTTGAGAATGTCATCTGATAGGCAAATACTAGAAAATATGCAACGATCATTTAATTTATTTAAATTAATTTCCCTTCCCGCCAGGAAGTAGAATCGGAGAGGGAGAAATGCGCAGCGCAAGAGAAAGAGTTACAAGAGCTGAGAGGTCAGCTCGATCGGCACAACCGGGTTTCTAAACTGCTCATGGAGGAAGTGACGGGTCTAAAGAACAACGCCGACAAAGACAGGCAGATGGCGGAGACGTAAGTGCGAGCAAGATGAGATACTCTTGCAGTTTAATTTAAGTGTCAATTATATTAAAAATAATAGGTAACCTGACAATATTCGCAAAAAAATCTTACGTGTGTAATATAATCATTATTCAACCAGTTTTTTTTCTGAAGAAAGATGGAATATTTTGTGCGGTTGTTCATGTCAAACGAAACATCGATAACAGCGTATGACGTCATTCGTGTGTAAAATAATGTTACCCAATTGGTGCGTTGATCTGACATCTGTTGTTTCCATATATTATTATCTGCGGTATTTAAAAAAATATACATTTAGACGTTATTTTAAGTACTTATAATGCGTTATTTATGTGAAATTATATTTCACGTAGCTTTATAAATTCATAAAGATTAATTAATGAACGCTTTTAGAAAAGTTGTCCGGTTGCGTATAAATGTAAATCATATCGATTAAAGGTACAAGACAGAGGCGAGAGCGGCGAAGAAACGCGTGAAACTCCTGACTCATCAGAGCGCCTTGCTGATGGGAGAGCTTGAGGCCGACGAGAGGCTGATGCTAATCATCAACGAGGTGGACAGCCTCCGGGACGCCCTCGAAGAGCAAGCGGAGAGGCACAGAGACCAGCTCGATGAACTACAGGTATTGTTAATCCACCCGATGATAAGTATTCGTAGCCTATGGATGCTAGTAATACTATAGGTATTTATTCTCTGCGCCCTATCTCTCTTATATCTTGAATTTCTCGGAATCCATTTACATTTGCTGCAAATGAACTAGAAACATAATCGTCAGCTTTTAATTTCTTGAGGAAATCTAAATGCTTTACAAGTTTTCGGTTCAGTTATTCTGGAATTGATTCTCTCTCTGTACATTCACTGAATATTATAATAACTGTAAATATTAGAAATAAATACTGTAAAAACCTTTTTTTTAATAAGGTCATAAACCCGATCAAGTTTCTTACTGGTTTTTCTAGATGACTCGGACGTTTTCCGAATCGGTGGTTGTGTTTTGACGTTCTTAAGTGCCTTTCTAGGGCTCAAACTAAATAAAATATCTTTGATTTTGATTTCTTAATAATATACTATTAAGTTGTTAGAAAATGCTTAATTATTGGTTCCTTAGCGTCTGGAATCTCATAGGTTTTTCCAAGTGTAACAAAATGAGCATTGTGATAATGTTCCTTTGTGTACATAAATTTTATTGTCCAGTTGAAATTGGCTGAGAAACATGAAGACACGGACATACTTCTGTGGGAGGAGAAAATAAAACTGGCGGAAGAGGACGCACAGAGGTCGGTCGAGAGAGCAGAGCAAGCTGAAAGAAGACTCGCCGAGCTCGAGAAACGACCTATCGAAGCCGAGAGGAGACTTAGTGAAGTGGAGAAAAAGGTAAATAAACTGTGAATAAATACATGCAACAAGAAATACAGTCTTTTACAGTTTAAATTCGTTATTACCTGACTGTGAAAAAGGAGGGTTATGTATGTCTATTTCTTTGGCACACTCTGTAGCCCAAACGGCTTGATGGATTTTAGCATACGAAGTATCGTTAGATTCGTTTTAATAATTGTGGGAGTGACATAGGCTATATAATATTTAAGTTCGACATCTGGGAATCAAACAAAAAGCAAAACTAAAAAAAATAATTTATATAAAAATTTTAGTCATTTCTTTGTTTTCTGACTGGTTTTTTGTTTCTTTTTTTATTAATTAACTTGTTTGTAAGTTTACTATAAAAAAATATCGATAGTTTTCAAAAGTAATGTACCATTGTAAAAAAATTATATGATAATTAGATATTTGACTGGGACGCGACTACTATGTGAATCTCTTCTGGTTTGTCGTGTTTCGGGATGAGCCAGTGTCCAGTAGCTGACCGTCGATCGGTTGTTGATCTCTCAGCGGTTGCCATTCTTTTTCGATCGTACTGTGTTTACCATTAGGCGAGTTCAGTACACTTTGCCATGTTACAATAATAAAATCAATATCACATCTTCTCTTTGACAAATACTTTACTCGTCTTTGTTGTTTGATTCATTGTTTCATTTTATCTCGCTTGTGTTTTTTTGAAACTGACTGTTAGCCTTAGGGGCCCTGGAGCCGCTGCGGCTTTTACAACTTCACCGAACTTGGGAATCTCGCTTGTCTACCTCTCTCGGTTTATAGTATAATTATTTCTTTTTCTCTTTGTAGCCAGGTATCTTCCACCCTTTTTGCATTACAAACGTTGCGTTGAAAAACGTTGCATATGAAATGTTACGATAAAACTTCACAAATTTGTACTTTTATGTTATTGACTAAGCTTTGCCTCAATGGTGATATGATAGAAGATACGCTTGACACAGTTTTTTAAGTACAGCTGCTGGAAAACACTGATATTTTTAACTTAAGGGTGGTATCTACCCTACCACCATGCTATGTTTGCATCACAATATTTTTTTTACCCAATGCACAGGTACAATTTATGGTATCATCGCTTGCGGAAATTTCATCTTATAATGACTTCATCAAAGTTGACGTGAATCTATCCACAGTTGGCAGAGACGGAGAGGAGATTAGCTGAGAACGAGAGAAGTAGACCGCCGCAGAGGCGAACCAACCTGATGTCTCGCATCAGCTACTTCGAGAACGCAGGCAGTGAGAAGAAGACTGAAGTCCAGAAGGAAGAAATTATTGAAGTCAAAGAGGAAGTTAAAGAAGTGACGGGTGAGAGAAACCAGCTATAATACTATTTTTTAATTAAATACTTATTTTAATGGATTTCAATTGGTAAAATGTATTTACCTCGTACGGAATATGTAGATGTAACAAGAGATATTATGCGTAAATAAAGAGTTTATGTTGAAATTGATGGCAAGGGATCAGGGAGGGACCATATCGTTAATTTGCTGTGCTACTATATAAAAAAAGATTTTTTATTATTCTAAAAATTTTTGTTTGCGCGACGAAATTTGTAAAAAATTAATATTTATTTATGTAGATTGCCTGGAAGAAATCGGTCTAAGCGATAAGGCCGCCTAATCTGTACACAAATAATGTAAATAGATGTATAACATGTAGTGTGCAATAAAGATTTTTTATATCGTATTTTTTTGGATTGTATTGTGTTTTAATATTTTCCAGTGGTACGAGTACCGGCACGCGAGCCCTCCCCCCTCCCGGAGGTGAGGGCACCCTCCCCGGAGCCGGTTGCTCCCCCAGCACCTGCGGCGCCCTGTCTACCGCCTCCTCCTCCGCCCCCGCCACCGCCTCCCGCGCCCGCAGTGTTCCACCTGCCAGAGTCCGGCGCGGAGGACATGGCCCATATGCTTGCCAACAAGCAGGGCACGCTGAAGAAGAGCGCTAAGAACAACGGTAAGTGGTTGTCTGTCCAAGCCCTGTTAAGCTTTCGGAAGCCTCTAATGACTCCACGAGACCTTAAGGGTAGCAGTGTCGTCAGTTCGAACAAGAAAAATGATTATCCTGTTTTATAGGTCTATACTCCCACTGTCTTCAATCCCACTAATGTCAAATTTGAAAATAATGTTGCCACATTCATTTTTGTTGCTATCGTTTATTCTACCTTCCAATTGATTGAATCATAGTTTTTTAAATAATGGCGATTTTTATTTATCAGTTGAATAATTATGTACTATTTAACATAACCGATAATTTACTATTAAAAGCTATAAAATGTATATATGATAAACTGCTTCCAAAAAAACTTGCAAAAAACTACCCTCACTAAAATAAAAGATTGTAAACACACACAAGTAATTGCAAAGTGTTGACTTTGTCACAGTGTGAGCACATCGTAAAAATTCACTCTCATAACGTGCCTAAAATAACTTTAAAAATATTTAAAATTTGTTACAATTGTAGATAAATACTATATTGGTTTTTTAATCCCACGGAGTAAATTGACAATTACTAATGCCAATCTTGAAAAATTATGTTTCTATTTATTTATTTATTTATTTACACACTATGCGTTAAATACGCAATGGCGGACTTAACGCTTAAGGCATTCTCTGCCAGTCAACCATTAGGTGATGCAGAGATAAATGTTGTAATGTTGTCATTTAATTTATATTACTGTAGTAATTTTCCTACTGTATATTTTACGGTACAATTATTTGAATTGTAATATTTTAAATACTGAATCGAATGGTTTTTAATTGAAATATTTGTTTTTTTTCGACTTACCCGATAATTTACTATTATCATGACATAAATCAGCAAACTATAAAATGTATATAAATTGTGGAGAAATTAAAAACTAAAAAAACGCTTCAATTGCCTGCTTTATTCGTCCTTCATATTTGGAGGGTTCAATGTTTTTTCAGGAAATTCTTATTAATAACACATTGAACTAGCAACACGTGAAATGTCATTTTACTCCGTGAGAATAAAAAACGCAGTACAGGTGAAAAATGTTTTTTATTTGAGTTGTTCCCGCAGGAGGAGCGATCGACGCAATAGTCGATCAGATCAAGGGCGGTAAGTTCCATTTGAAGTCTACCGAGCAAAACTTCCTCGAGCGGAAACCGAAAGATGACCAACCCGAGGCGGTAAAGGAGATGCTGGCCATCCTCGGCACCCTGAGGAAACGGAGGAGCGGCAACAGGCCGAACTTCGTCGCTAACGCGGAGAAAGACGCGTGACCTTGGGACCTCAAGGTCAGCTCGATAATGCCAAAATATGTTTATCACTTTAAAAGGAAATCAATTTTGTACTACTTGTCTACTCTGACTACAGATGGAAATTCATTGAAACTGGAACATTTTTATGTTATAATTTCAGTTTTAATGAAATAGACACAATTTGCGTCGTACAATTTAAATATCGGTAATATTTTTTTTATCGTATAATAAATCATCGATATATCATAATTATAAAATATATATATCTTACCTACGACAGTGGCGGACCAAGGAGGGCGAATGAGGTGTCTACCCGAACTGAGACTTGTCCTTAGGGGGGCTTCCAAATCAAATCTCTAGAAATCCTTTAGATATTTGGAAATCTCTTGGAACTTAGTCTGCAACTTATTACTTATGGGATACATGTGAATAATAAAGCCTAAAATGGTGTACAGACTTATTTTGACTCAATTAAAAATATTAGCAACTGTCTGGCCGGATATAGTAGCTGGAATACCTCAAAACTAAAAAAGAAGCTGAGGTCTCGGGACAATATTGATTAAACTATGAATATATTTCTATATGTTTAAAAAGCGCTTCGTAAATATGAACATTTTTGTTGGCACGGGTGACCCACGTTGACTTTCGCTAATTTCGGCCCTGCTGATAATTTCGATTCTCCGAATCGCTTTTGCTGTGTATGACTATAGTTAATAAAATTTCGAAGGAGACAGAAATGAATCCGTCGCGTTCTATTAATCTTTTGTCTCTCTCTAGTAAATCGACGGTTTTTTTCCCAAGTTTTTGGTGCGTTATTGGTCACCATTATCATGTTGACTTTACAAGACTAAGTCATTCCTAAAATTGCATTTGAACGTCTCGCTATGGAGAGATAATAACATAAGACAATAAACTAACTATTATTATTATTACAATTAAGATAATGATTTTTTTTGGAACAATCTAAATATGAGAATTGCATTGAATTTACAAGGCAAATTATTTTAGATATATTTGAGACCTTTTTTATAATGTAAAAAGGTAAATTAATTTATGAATAAGTTTTAGGGGAAATTATATTATTGTCGACTATTATGTCGTATATCAGTTGTATTATTTAATTTGTTGACAGATATAATACACAAACCGAGATATGTACTTAGACATCGACATTGTTTACAAATACTCAGAAATTGTTGCCGTTTTTTTTAATGGTTTCTTTCTATGTATGCAATTTGGCCAGTGTCAAGTGTTACAAATACACGTTTTAGAATAACATGTATAGTGACATATCAATAATGTTTGTCATTTATTTTTTAATCGATAATAATCGCTAAGAGTTGCCAATTAATTATAGATGTTTTATATCTAGAATGAAAATAATTTTTAAAGTTTAAAATTACGATATTTCAACTAAATAATTTATAGAAGAATTTTATAACATTTTTGATATAAAAATATATACATATATATTTATAAGAAATGTTTGATTTTAAAATTAATTTAAGCAATATAACTTAATCTGAAACAATAGTATATTAATCCGAGTATTGCTATTTTCTTTATTGATATAATCTGAAAAGTTGTACAAGGTTGCTGTTGGTTGTTATGAAAATTTTAAATATCGCATTATAATTTAATGAATTTTAAATTATATTTTTTGGGTTGGTTCATATTATTTTAAGGAGTTTGTTATTTTAAGTCTGTATTATTTTGTTCCTAAAAGGAAAAAGGATATTAATGCTTTTTTTTTTCATATAATGGTATTTAATCCGTTTTAGATATGTATAATTTAGTTTTAATAAATAAATTTTAGAAGAGTTCACGATAACTTCGTTTGGCATAAAATACCGCGAATGTATTTTTATACCAAGTTTTTAGAATAAATTGCAAATGTAAAGTAAATACCTACATTTCTACTACATACTTTATTGAATATAATCAATTAATGTATATACATTTTTCAATATGTTTGCGCCTCTTTATCGTATTGTGAATCGATGTTATAATGTCCCATCCCTTAAATCCCCCCCCCCCCCCGCTCCGTCTATTTTCCTACCGTTGGCTTGTACCTGTCGTCGTACGCGCCAGTGTCTTCGTTGATTTAGCATAAAACGAATCGTATCGCTCCGACAAAATCGTGCCGTTGAGCCTGACCACGTGAACATATCAAAACCCTTGTAATTTGAAAGAAAGGATCCATCTTCGGGCAGTTTGTGACTCAAAATCGTGAGTACCTTTTTTCCTATCCTACCTATATTTGTTCCCCATTATCGCATCGGTTCACATATGATATTCACTTAGCATTCGTAGGTACATAAAAATCTTCAATCTGTAATTTCAATAAATCCATACAGTCCACTCATTATCGCGCAAACACAATATATTTAGGTTTTCATGTAAATACTGTGCAAAAGTTCATTAAATATCAGCTATGGGGTTAGGGTTGCCAATATTTATTAGTATTTTTGGTGATAAGCTATAAAAATATATTATTTTGTAAAAAGAGTCAAAAAGATATGTTATGTTTTTATTTATTAATTTTCTTGTAGTTGTTGCATCTTTAAACAATTTCTAGTTTACAATAAAGGTTCTTAGTTTTTCCAACTGAAATATAGTATATTCTATATTTTTTCAAGTATCACATAAATGACTTATTCAATATAGTAAGTACGTAGACCCGAAAAGTACTTTATTAAGTACGTTAATTTACGTAAGTACGGTTGGTAACCCTATTGTGGGGTAAAGTGAAAACCCCTCTTCTACTTAATAAGTAGTCCCGATCTTCCTCTGGCTTATCTTGAAGTCTGTATTTTCTTAGCAATGAAGCATAGATTTTTGTTTCGAGTTATGGATGTACTCAATAATTTTTAACTTGTTTTTTACTAGTGTATTAATTAGTAGTAATTATTTTCACTTGTAAGGTAACATTTTTGTAATGTATTATATTTTATCTTTTAATTTGTAAGTATCGATAAGGTCATTGCCGACTGAATGACAACACTACACATTGAGTTTTTAGCAGGATTTTGTACGTTTTTAATTTTAATTAATACATTTACGTTGATGTAATTTATGTAATATTAGTGGCATTTTGCGTGATATAGTTTTGTTATTGTGAGTTATAATTATGAATAAAAACTTAAATACATGAATTTTGAGTTTACACGAAAACTCCATGGAGGGTTTTAATAGAGGAGCCACCAACTTGTCAGAGCGATGTTTGAATCTTAGGAAAATAATTCGAAGTTAGGCTTAATGGATATGAATCCAGTGTCTAACAATAAAAAAAATCGCTTACCTACTGCCATTAGCTAATCCCCCGGTGCTACGACACGGAATATTATCTATGTAATAATTTTAATTGTATGAAATGTTTGTACATATTATCTGTATACATAATAGAATAAAATATATTAGATGCCAAACATCGATAATTTACTTTTGAATTGAAGTTTCCTAACGCCGGTGTTCCGGTCACTTGATGTCTCGATGCATAAAAACATGAGTTTTCGAGTCTCCTAGATAAAATATTTCGAAACTCAGTTTAGAGATGAAAGTATCATGAGAAAATTACTCTCGCAGCCGGAGTGTGAAGGGAAATGAGGCGTCTTACTACCATAGATTTACTATAATAAAGATCGGCAAAATATTATAGTATTATACTATAGTAAAAACGGTAGAAAAAGAATAGACTCGGCTTTAGATTAAATGCCGTCGAGTTGGGACTCCCAACTTTTTTTTAGATCACTTTATAATAAAGCTGAATATAAAATTGCACACTGAGGAAATAGAAAATCTTTTGAATGACAGGTGAAAATTTTCGAAGATCGTATTTTTTTGTGATTTTTTTATTCGGTCTTGAACGATTTTTGTGTTTTGTCTACGTCAAATATCCTACATTAACTTTTTGTGGGGTTTTGTGTTTTGAGTGCGTTTGATTTTTCCGTTGTGGTGGTTACGTAAATAAATAATTATCTATTGAAAATTCAACACGGCCTAGACAGACATAACCTCAACATTGAGATTTTTTTCTCAAAAACTATTTTCTCACTTTTTTCGTCACAGTGGGATGTACCGCTCACCCTTCCCCACTTTTTTACAGCCTCAAATTCAATGTAATCTAAAGTCAAACCGTAAAATGCTCCGCACCACTCGGCTCCCCGAACTGTATAGGAACATCGCTGCCGCTCTGCCGCGACCGATCGTAAGACGTCACATGCCAAAGAGTCAATTGAGTCTTTTAATGTGCGGCATTACACTTTATAAATATCGCTTCGGTGCTTGATGGAGACTCGATACTTTAAATATTTCCTCACGAGACATCTGGAGACTTGGTTCCGGCAGGAAACATCATATTATGTTACCTTTGGTGCCATTGCCTCGTCCGTTCATATCAAAATTGTATTATTATAAGGGGTTTATTTATAAGTGTGAGTTAATGTTTTCTCATTAATTATATTTTAAGAACGATACAATAAATTTTTATAACTTTGATGTTTTTTTTTAATTTTTTGCGTGGACTTAATTATCAAGTAGTTTCAAATTATTCCAACGATTCCTTACATTTTTAACATACGACGAAAAAAGAGGAGTATTGTAAGTTTAACACGTATATATCTGTGTCCGTTTGTCTGTGGCATCGCAGCTGCCGAAAGGCTGTACCGATTTAATAAATTTTTTAGAAGTGAAAACTTCTATAGGAAGGTTTGGATAGGGAGTGAATTCATGTAAGTCGTCATCGACATGGTCACGTGACGTGTTAACGATTATCAAAAAATATTTTCATATGTTACACAATTATATTTTACAAAGTTGGTGTTTCTTATTTCAATTTATATTTTTACTTTCTTAATTCTATCATTTGAAGTTTAGGAAAAATGTTTATAGTTTTAAGTTTTCACTTCGGTCGGCGATCTTCATGACTGCTGTGAATTTTTTTTTTGTTTAAAGATGTCTTGGCCAAGACTTTTCTCAGATATGCTTCAACAAAATCTATTCAGCAATTTGAAGATTATCAGCTCTTTTTAATTAATAAATGGATGTGAGCGTCTTTCAAAGGTCTGATAAGAGTCCAAATTTGGTATTCTGTTACTTCATTGATATTAGAAGAACATAGCAATATTGAGCTCATGCTGCACCATCATTTGAAAACTGCAGGATACCAACTCCTCACCAACTTACATTAGAGATATCGTGATTGGACTGATTGGAATGGTCTCAATGAATAGGTTACTTGTGTCAGGGTTTATTACATTTTCAATCTATTTTATTTTTTAATGATAAAGGTGTAGTAAACATGCATACATTTTACTTGATGTTAAGTGGTTATTACATACGGCCTATAGCTGTCCATCAACATCAGGAGTGTAGTATTTCGTTATTATCCACTTATCATAATTGTAACAGAAGTAAGTTACCAACAGTGGTGAGTTAAAGAATTTCGTGCCCGCAGGCGATTATTTTAAAAACAATTATTTTATTAAATTATAGCTGTGCGCCGCGAATTCACCTGCGTTTATTGTACGTGCTCGTTTCATACAATTATGGTACATTTGGTGTCGTCTGCAAAATGAACCATGCCAGCACAGTTAACAACCATCAGCGGTAGATCGTTTATATAAATGAGAAAAAAAATGGTCTCAAAATCGATCCCTGAGGTACGCCGATTGTAGCGAACGAACCCGAAGTGGTTGCTCAATTTATACTAACTTTTACACAGCGGTCTGTTAAATAAAAAAATTAGAAAGTCGAGAGAAGTGCCACAAACACCATAATGTTTTAGTTTAAGTATTCAGCGTGGTGTGATCAACGCAGTTGAAGGTTATTGACAGATCACAGAATACACCGATTGTATCCTGCGACTCTTCCCATGCCCCAAATATGTGACTCAGCAGCGTTGCACCAGAGTGTGGTGGATTTCGATTTCATGAATCCAAACTGTCGACCATCCAATATCATGTGTTTATTAAAATACTCTATTAACTGCTTAAGAATAAAGTTCTTAAAAATCTGACTAATCGAAGGAAGAACACAAATCGGTGTATAATTATCAGTATTACTTCTACAGCCTGATTTAAACAATGGAACTATTTTACTTATTTTCATAATATTAAGGAAAGTTCCTGTTTCTATGCAATGATTAAATATATGAGTAAAATATGGGGAAATGTTGATAATTTTATTATTGACTGTACTGTATCAGTATTTTTTAAGTTTAATTGTTTAAAAGTTCTTATTATTTCATCTGCACTAATGGATATAAAGTTGAATTTTGTCTTGTAGAATATTGCGTCTTGTCGTGTAGTCGTGCTATTCACATAATATCAAAAGAGATTCTAAAAAAAATGAAGTAGCAGTCGATCGAGTCTGTCTCACAGACAAAGAGCTTTAAAAATGTCCATTTAAGCAGGGTGGTGAATATGACTGTAAAAACACGGCACTGTATTACCAGTGCAGAGGGTTTCTGTCGTTCGTGATTTGGGGGTGATGATGGATTCCAAACTGCTTTATACGTATCACTATGATTACATACGTCAGAAAGCTTTAAAATGTTTGGATTAATTTACAGTGTTGCAAGGCCTTTTGTAAACTTAAACTCACTAAAAATATTATATTTTACATACATTAGGAGCTATCTCGATTATGCTTCGCCAATATGGTCACCAGATTATATCACACATAAGACTAGTCTAGACAACATTCAAAGTAAATTCCTGAGATATCTAAATTATAAATTTAATAACGAGCATAAGTCATACTTAATTGATTTAGACTTTTACAATTTAACTTCTTTATCAAAACGACGATCTATCTTCGACATGACATTATTGTACGATATTTTGAACAACAATATTGATTGCCCCGAACTAGTGAATAGGATTAATTTCAAAACACATACAAAAATTATTCGAAATCCGCGCTTATTTGCACCACCGCCAGTTAAACACAATTATGCTAAGAACTCTGTTTTACAAAGATGTTTTAACATGTATGATACGAAGTTTAGTCATATTGACTTATCCCAGTCAAATAGGAATGTTTTCTTAAAAGAATTAAAATCGAAAAACACAGTGAAATAGTCATCATGGCTGTGAAACAGGAACACAGAAAGGACTCAGTTTACTCTGTATTGCTTATAACATACATACATATGCAATTCACATATGCTTGCACTCAGGAGCATATGATCCCACCACACCTATACACTCTCACGCACACGCACACTACACGCAGACTCACACTCCCACTCACATTGAGATATAGAAACACATAATACTTCATAATGATATTTTTTATGTCATAAATATTTAACCGCTGCATAACAAACAAAATTTAATAATAATTGTTTCGTAATTGGCACCACATGATTGCAAAACATAACAAATGTATATTTTGTGTTAAATGTGCTGTGAAGCAATATGTACCAAATAAATAAATATAAAAAAATTATACGAACTGTTATACCCGAAGTATGTACCCTAAAGTGCCAACCTTTCTCTAGTATCACAAAACCATATCCTCCTTAGACCATTCCCAGTATTTAGCGTCAGCACTTCGCCCAGCCCTCTCACGATCCCGTAGCTCATCCTCAGTTCCATCTCAGACCCAGTCCGTGACACTCATAGTCCGTCTTAATTTTAATTCAGTGTTAAATAATTAATATATATCTATCTTGAAATAATTCTTTTTTTTAAAAAGGGATTTTTAAAGTCCCTTATAACAGAACGTTAAAAAAGAAAACCACAATTTATATAAAAAGTACGTTAAAAATAAACAATAAATACAAAATACAATATGGCGTATACGTGAAACCGTCACTTGAATATGATAAGTGCAGCATTGTTTCTTCGAACTCGTCCCTGGGGAAGATATTTCATTATTTAAATAAAAATGAACAAGCACTGCGAATTACGGAGATTCTTATATGGGCTTAGGAAATAAATTAATATTTCTAATCTTTAACACGCTAGCCATTGATTTATCAAGGTAGACTATTAACAAGGAAATAAAACACTTAAGAAAAAAATTTGTCTATTTTTGTTTTTTATTTGATTCCCAGACTTCGAATTTAATTATGATATTAAAGTATTATATTATTAAAGTAAGCCTTTTCAATCCTAGGTTTTGCACGTGATTGGACTATTTTAGTGGACACATATGGAAAACATTATAAAATTTCAGAGGATGTGGGTGTTTCGTCATCCAGACTGGACATATTTCTTTATTCTCGAGAAATCAAGCGTATAGTACTTGTAGAGCACGCAATAAAAATGAATAAATATTACGATCTATGCTCGTGTTCCCTCTGTCTGTCGCACGATGGACGGTGAATACATGGATCGCTAAGATGTTTGTCTCTTAAATGGATTTTAATTCCTTACATGGAGTATTCCTTCAGTTTGTCGACGACGAGCTTCTTATTCTTGCTGATCCAGTCGAGGTTCACCTTCGTCTTCTCGATACTTTGGTTAACGCTCAAAGTCGATTCCTTGAAATACTTCCCATTGTTATTGTACCAAGACATAAACTGTAATAAGAAATACACACACAAAAAAAGGAAAATCTTAGAAGAGAAATAAAAAATTAAATTATGTTTGATGTCATTACTGTTCTTGCAAAATCGGCTATGTACAAATCTGCAGTCACTCATTCATTTCCCTAGCTCGCTTGCCTCGTTTACCATTCACTGCGACATCGCGCAAATTTGAGTTAACTCATTGCGCCGCGCCTGCGCAGTCAGCTGCACTTGAGTTATTGAGTTGGCGCAAGGATTTTTGCTGAGTTTTCTACTTAGTTTTTACTTCTTTATAGGTGACTTTCATGTGTTGCTAGTTACATGATTTAAAATAGTGATAACCACCAATCCGAACTAATCGTATACTTATTGTACGAGATATTATTCCTGTTGATAAATGAAAAAAAAAAACATTGAAACCTTCATTGATGGCGGCGGAATTAGGTAGACAAAATCGTTCCGTTGCGCAAGGGCACACCGAAGCCTTTTCTTTTTATATATAATTAAAAAATGATTGTAATAATTGATAATAAAATATTTGATAAATATTAGCTTGTAATGTTTTTTCATTATGTTAACCAAGATGTGAATATTAAATTTAAAACGTCTATCGACATCCATATTACCGTCAGCCATAAATCAGACCTAGCACTATCGAATTCCTTAACTCTGCATTCAACTCGCGCGCTTTCTAGACTTACGCCGTAAAGGAGCAGTACTTGTGTTGTTGAGTCCCAGCCCGGAGGGGGTTATTGCCAATAATAACAAACAATTTCGAATATTCAAGCAGACGATATATACGCACCTCATCCAGCTCACGCTCTGTCGTAAACTCTTCCAAAAACGCACTGATAATGTATCCCATAACTTGACTTTTAAATCTGTAAACAAAGCAATATATTGCCTGCCTGTGCCTGCGAATTTGTGCACTTGGAATTTCGTGTATAAAAAGAGCGATAATAAAAGTTTATGTATGTCCATATTTAAGGACGCGCTCTCATATTTACCTACGTGTTTAAATGTTACTACTACACGTGTCAGCTCACGCATGGTGGATATAAAACAGATAATAAAAAATTAGCTTTCCTAGTAAAACAAACTACTTTAATAACAAAGTGCACACTTTCAAACTTTAATAATTATTTTAATAGCATTATAAATAACGAGGCTCGTTTCAATGAAATTACTGATACTTTATTTAAAATTTTGTTTATATTAACTAATGAATTTGTGTTTACAAATAAAATAACCGAAATATTGAATGTTCTACAAGCCAATCTATTGACGTTATCTTTTAAATTTTTGGGAACAATTTACTCTGTATTGTTTACAAATAGTAACACTTTGCACCCGTCTATTGCAACACCGACCCAGTTCAGCTCCGAAATTGCAACGATAAATACTGTAACCTAAGAACTTTCAGTAAACTATTTAGCTACTAACTCTACGGTAATATCTATACAATTAATAAAACTAAAAAAACCCATTGTTAAAATTTTTGTCTGTCTATCTGTTCGTTTGTTCCGGGTAATCTCCGAAACGGTTGGACCGATTTTGACGGGACTTTCACTAGTAGATAGCTGATTTTATAGGGAGTAACTTAGGCTACTTTTATTTTAGAAAAATAATTAGCTTTACGCACAAATAAAAAAGCTAGTCATGGTGAATCATTTCGGGCGCTTAAATGGCTTACGCTGAGTAAACCTTAAGAGAGATGCTAAATAATTGTAGACATTAAAAAGACCTACAAAAAAGTCAGGGAGGGTATATATATCTATCTTCTAAGGAACACCCATAATAAGAATTTTTGTTTTTAAAATAGCCGGGAGCGAGGAAGCAAAATCTAATTCTGTAGTCCACGTGAGCGAAGCCGCGGGCACAGCTAGTTAGATATAAATCTGGTCGACCTAAAAAGCCTGGAAGTCCAAACTGAATTGATAACTAAAGATCTCGACAATTTCATTTACAGCAAAAGAGAAAGTCTTTCAAACCATATTAGTTATCATAACTTAACTCAAAATCAAAATATTTTTTTTAAATTCAATGTAGGCCCTAAGAAGACACATATGAACATCAAAACACTACTGGTGTAGTACGTGGATATAATTTGGAATTATTTTTTAGCTGAAGTAAACTTGAGTACCTATACGTGGTATAACAGGTCAATTTTTTTTATATTTGAAAACTGTTAACTCATTTTTTGTACCTGTATAAACCGTGAATCGCGAAAGAGGGGTACGGGAATTTATTTTTTTGTATTAAATATGTTAAATGATTATAATTTTCTTTATCTAAGTTATTGTTCAAGGTTTAATTTATCCATAATTACCTATTATATATTACCGAAGTTTAATAGTTTTGTTGTAATCGGTCCGAAAAACAGTGAAAATTGTCACTATTTGAGAGCGCGTTTTAAGTACAATTGTCTTTCAATATGCAATAGGCAAAGAGGTGATTGATTAACCAATTAATTGATTGATTGATTGACTGACTGACGGACTGACTGACTGAAAAGGTAACACTATTGCTATCGCTTAACGAAATGCTATTATAAATTACGCTTGTCATAAAATTTCAAAGATGTTGAAGTAAGAAATTCATCATCAGATATTTAACTGTGTTTTGTGCTTTGAGAATGTCTCGGATTTCGTTCAACGTGTTAGGTACTTAATGTTAGCAGTCAGCCGTGCCTCACGTCTTCACTACTTCCGATCGATCGACATTCTGCCATACGTCTACGCTGCAAATTCAACCTAATACGTTGATCTCTACAGGGTTCTGTCCTTTCTCCGTCACTTTCTACCAAGCATTTTACCTAAATACAAAGTACAATACAATACAGTTCGTCGAGGTATTCGAGTGATTCAGTCCGGCGGAATATCGATTCGATGTCCGCAGGTTCGAAATCCGGCATGTACCAACGAATTATACGGAGTTCGCGTACATTTACTAATTTAATAACACTATCGGTGACTACTAACGGTGATGACTATCATCAGGTACTATAGAGGCACATTGTCAAGTTTGGTACATTAAAAAAAATGAAGACTAGTTTTTCCTTGCCTAACCAGCGTCCTCTCCCATTCCTTCTGGCCAAAATCGTGATTACGCCCATGAGCATAGATCAGGAGATGCATAATATATCCAATAATAGCTCGAGGAATGTCAAAATTAATGCTGCATATCGTATAAAGATAAGAAAGCTCCGATATACATACATCTTGTAAATATCCTCCATGCGGCTGTAAATGAAGTCCTTGGCGATGTAGTAACCGACGCTGTTATGCATGATGCTGATTACTACTAATGGAACATCATGACGCCGCACCTCAGAGTTGTCAGTGATCGTCCACTCTAGACACCTTGGAAAGGGATTGTTTATATCTAATATATTCTATACTATTTTAATTTGTTTGTTTAAACACAATAATCTCTGGAACTACCAGTCGGATTTGAAAAATTATTTTTGTATATGATAGCCAGACTCGCAAGGAATAGTATAGGCTATCTAACATTACGCTAGAATTCTCAGCTTGCACTAAATTTTGATTTTTGTACCGTAAGTCAGGAGTCGAGGCCTTCTGGAATTGCTTTACCCAAGTGCGATGGCGCAATCGCCGATGATACGGAAATATAATGATATACAAAAACATTGCTCCAACAAACAAACAAACAAGCAAAATGTCTTTACCGCTTTATTTTAATAATGGAAAAGATAAATATATAACACTAATATTAGAAAGATCAAGAGATTGTGTTCTTGTTTGAACGCGCTAATCTCTGGAATTACGAATTAGATTTGAAAAAATCTCTTTGTATTTTATAGCCTATTTATTAAGGAAGGTTACCGGCTATATCACTTCACGCTACGGCTCTAAGGACCTGAATATGTAACCATTGAGGTCAAGCAATCTGGCACGATGTGGGCAAGTATGGAAAATGAAAGCAATAGGGTACATGGGCGCGTTAGCGGCACCACTGTAGACAATTGAAGAGAAACTAACTGGTTAAGGATCCAGACTTCTTTGGAACAGGTGAGCGCAGTAAGCATGCTGGTGCGAGCGCTGGCGACATTGGCACGTTGCTTGCGGGCGAGCAGGAACCGCCAGTGTCGTACGCTGCCGCGGGCTATAGCGATGCAGTACACTTCTGAGCGGAGATCCAGAGGAATTCTGGAATATAAGTTTTATGTAAGACAGTAGATAGCACTAGCGAGCTACAAAGTCATGAGTTTTAAGCGCTGTGATTAGTGGAAAAACAGGCGTAAATATAGAGGCCCGTTACTACTTCCAGCGTGCTCATATCGCCATCTATCGATAAAATATAGTACTTCAGAAATAATAAATGGACAATACTTTAAAAACATAACAAATGATATCGTAAAATATTTTTACATGCATACCATCACGCCTATATCCTCGAAGGGTTAGGCAGAGGTGTACTAAAGTATACTCCTACAGTTCGCCGAATATGTTTTTAGGTACCATATAATAAGCCCAAGCCTATTGACATTAATCGGGCACAAACCCAAACTCCGAGCTGTTATTGAGAATTTCATAGAAAAACCCAATAACACTTGCTCGACCTGGGTATGGAATCGAAGACCTCTAGTATAGCAGCCGCACTTACGACCACTAGACTAATGAGGTAGTTGTTAAAAAATATTATTAGAAATATTATCATTTTGTAGAACTAATATTTAATTAGTTTTACTACTCGTGCGCGATAAGTTGAGACCTGAGCACGGTGACGTCATTGTCGGGTCCTGGTATAGTGAACAAAAAAAGAACACAACTGGCTTAGTATAGTAAGACTAAAAAAACCTGTGTTAAGTAATGGTGTTGCGCGCTGTACAACGTTGGTGTCATCGGGGAAGCGGGTGGGGAGTCGCATTCCGCGAGGCTCTCAACTTATCGCGCACGAGTAGTACATACTTTATTATTTTTTATTGACTAATATGAAAAGATGGCGCCATCAGTAACGTTTCCTTTAAATTTAAGGTGCTTCTGTATATTTTGTTTATTAGACATAATTATTCCTATCGAGCTAATATTATTCAGTATATCGATACTAGAGTCACTCTTGTTTCCAACTCGGTACAGAAATGTTGAATTACAATAAATCTGCTAAATGAATATATATATTGTATTTAAGATCACTTTTGTTGCTTTTATAATTATTCCCGGCCAGTCGCGCTGACATACAACGCCCTCTCTCACAGATGCTCTGCATACTCAATACTCAAGATTAAAAGTTTTTTATCATAATGGAAAATTTTTACTGTTTTTGGTGTTGTCGGCGGTATGAGGTGAGGTGGGAGTCGCTCTGCATTTTACGACATATCATGAATAGTCCATAGCAATCCGAAGTACTGTATTTACACATAAGTACGAAAATTTGTGATAACGGGACCTAAAGAAAAAGGTCCACGGCGTCCATGCCATCTACTTTAATACTTGGACTAAAGCGCTATCTGAACTTTAGACTATTTTGTCCTTACCTTTACACTGTATCACTTAAAACTAGTTATAGAATGACTTATTGCGATAAAATTCAACATAAACTGTCAGAAAAATGATGACAGTAGACCAGCTGACAAGCAAAGCACAAAATAAATGAATTTTCATTGACATTCGTCACTCTACCAGCAATAGATACTACGAAAAGGAAGCAAGTCTCTGACAAGATTCAAGAAAAACTGTACAAATGAGGAACTCACGGGTTATTCTCATCAGGGTTAGGTGTATTCATCCATTGATCGAAGAGCTGCATAGCGTTTTCTTCGCAAGCAGGCACCTTCATGCGGCACGCCCAACGGCTCAGCAGTACCTGATGACACAATCCTTGCATGTATTATCTGCTGAAGAATACCTGCCTTCTGTTACAATTATCTTTCAATAAGTCTATGACGTCTTGTTATATGACGATATGTTCGAAAATGATCACACGCTAAGCTTAGAAAGAGCATTAGTTCTAATGTGCATCTATCGGAGCACAACAACAGATGCTTAGTGGCAGATGCTCAACTTGAAAATGATTGCTAGCAGGCGGGGCCAAGAAAACGCCCCGCGACAATGTTATTGTTGCATGATTTCTTTTACGGTAATCTCACTTTTAATGTAGACTTCGAAACGAAGTCAACCACTTTGGTTTTGAGCAGATTCCACTGCTTCAAGAGTTGTTAGGTATAAAGCAATCACCTGCATCTTGACGCTCATAAGGTTCTTCTCGTTTACGATTTTCATGGCTGCGAGACCCCCGGTCTTCATGTAGGTGCTTCCGATAAGTTTCCTCATGTACTTCTGGAAAGCGCCGTAGTCTGGGGTTCGCTTTATCTTATTTTCGATTTCGGATAGAGCCTCCAGGGCGGTCCAAATTGGGAGGTAATCATATTCCCTCTGCAGGTAACTTGCCAACCTAGATATATTATTCAAAATGAAAATCAAATACATTTTATTCAATTAAGGCCCTAAGAAGGCACATATGAATACAACCGCTTCGGAAAACATCTTCTTCATCATTGTTTATACAACATCGCATAAAGTCGCTTGCCGCCGTCTGTGCCTCGCAACACTAAGTAGCGGATATTAATACAGTTTTCACTATAATATACAAAAAAAAGAAAACTTTATATATTTATACAAAACATTCTAATTATGTTTTTGTACCGTAGAGAAAATTCAATAATTATTTGTAATCAAGTCATCCAAAAACGATTTTCGGGCGCTTACATGGCTAAACCTTATGAGATATGCAAAATAATATTCTAAAGAATTGTAGCTGTTCAAAAAGTCTAGAGAATAATCCAACATGGCATATTTCTATCTCATAAGGTTGACATTTATATCTTCAACATAAGAATTACAATTATTAAGTTATTTGCGAAGTTATTTTCCCCAATTCAATAATAATCTATATTCAAATAGGTTACTTAATTTGGGCATTTAATGCAGATTAAAATTGTGATTAATAGTTTTTTGTTTAAATGAATACCGTAGAAGATATCACAAATTGAAAATTACGCGCGACCAAAGAAAGCGGTTGACCGGCACTCCGTACCTATTATGAATTTTGCGTAGCGAGCTAAGCACAATTTTCGTAACTATATAAGTTTCATAACACACCATCATGCCTATATCCCCGAATGTAGTGCAGAGATGTACTAATGTAGACACCCACAGTTCGCCGAGTATGTTTTTAGGTCCCATTTAATAGGGGGCGAGCCTATTGCCATTAATCGGGCAGAAAGCCAAACTCCGAGCTGCTACTGAGAATTTAATAGAATACCCCAATAAACACCACTTTTTAAATTTTGTACCCGTGCGAAACTGGGGCAGTTCCCTAGTTTGAATTAAAATTATATTTTTTTTTATTGTACAAAAAATATTTAAAGTTATTAATCATATTAATTTTCTGGACGTACAGAGACATCTATAGAGATTATTAACTCTTTTATTAGTTGGCGGACAGTTATTTTGAACACTATGTAGGTAACTTTTTCAGTGTTTTTCGCATTTCAAAATGGATTCTACAGTTAAGTTTTCTGAAACAGTACTCATTTTTACATGTCGCAAATTAAATTAAAGTTTTGGTTGTGAAATGTCTAATGGTGCGGTTGGAGTTGTAACCGATTGTATAATACGCAAACACGGAGCCACACTCAACCTTTACGGTTAAGGTAATCGTCAGATATTGTTTTAACGACATCTATCGCTTATTCTTCGTACTACATTGGAAAAAAAAAATTAAATAAAAAAATACTCTATTCAATTTAGGCTAAGAAGGCACCTGTGAATGTCAAAACACTACTACCGGTTCGAACAACCATTACAGTCATGGACAAGAGCTGGCAAGGAACTCGATCAGGCAATTTTTTTTTTCCAACTTAACAAATAATATTTACATTTATTAATCACATTAATAATTTAGTGGATGCACAGAGGGGTAGTCACTTCCAGACATCACTATCATTCACAATATTATAAATAATGATCTACCTTATAATAACCTAGACCCTCACATTATTGTCTAAAATACTTTGATTGGTGTGGTCAGCTAACCAACTCAAGCAACATGGATGGACTTCATAATATTATTAAAGAAGTCTTACCTTAGAGCGATGGTGTAATCGAGCCGATTGGTCGAAGCAAGTTCAAAGGCATCAGACAAGAGCTGAACGCGTCCCGGTATAGGAATCTGCTTATATTTATCACTGAGCAGTACATTTGTCAGAAGCTGCCAATTGCGATCGTCATAATTCACACGGTACGGAGCTGAAGTTAAGAAGAAATTATTATAATCAAATCAAAAACACTTTAGGAAATTTCCTGCAAGGATGCTAGCGAATGTTAAATATACAGCCATCGGATCGAATTATATTACCTATCACCGAGAAGAACCAGTCCCTAGTCTAGGCTTAGCACATTGTCACCTAAAACCTGGATATATTGGGGTCAATAGTTTACTATAGTCTTACAAGTTTGTGCGCGTCCATCCTATGTGATCGATAGACGTTGGCAGGGGCGAGGTACTACAGACGACAACGGGGGCAGGTTGTGTAGCGGGGAATGGAAACTCGTGCAACTGCATGACGTAGGCGCATAGTCACAGTATACTAAAGTAAACATTAAGTCTTTATAAAAAAAACTAAACGTCCGAAACGAAATCTAGGTAAACTTTCAGTACACATTAATTGTGAGTGCGCTGCGTTACGTAATTTATAACTGTGACGAAATATTATATTACCTACTTCATATAATTTAAGATTTTTTTCACAATCACTTTTAAAAACTATAAATAAAATCGAATTAGAAAAAAAATTATATAAAATCACATTAATATCTTTTGGTGAAAAGATAATAATGTCAATGTAATATAGCATTATCCAATACGTAAGTGGGTAACCCGATAAATGAAGTCAGTAAGCCGCCCTAGTGCGTGTTTATCTACCGAGCAGATGTAGATACCTAATTATTTGAAGAACATTGCCGATATAATATACTGTTTACTTTAGTGTAGTGTATTAACATGCTACCTCGTCCCCGCCACCACCTGTCACATAGGACGGTCGCACACGAACTTGTATCACTATAGTCAGTCAGAATTTCAGGAACACATTCATGCAAAATTGGAGTATAATATGTAAATAGTGAAAATTGGTCTAAATAAGTCGGTCTAGGGCATTCTGTTTTGGCATCAACCAGTGTACCTTTTGCAGACGACGAGTGCCAATCGAAATTGACTTCTTCGCTATTATACTGTAGTACAATACGTTCAATTTATTTTTAGGACTTCTTTAATTTACCTCATCCATCAATCTTGTACTACCAGTACCAACTTTGACCGCCGCTCTATAAATTTTTGTATTGTAAATGTTTTTTGCTATTGAGTATCTCTACTTATGGTGTTTTATAATAGCACCGCCAAATGACTGTACATCACCTGATGGTAAATACGGTATAATCCACAAACAATAGCGACTGTCGGTCACACAAATTTCATAAGCAGTCCTCAAATCTATGCCAGTCTGATTAAATGTCTCTTCTGCACGCCTCGTTTGAAGAACTCAATATTATAGGAAGGAGTTAGGAGGGAGTTAACTGGAAGACTATACCACATTTGTACGTTACGAAATTTGTCTTTATTCTACAAGCGCTCTAGACCAGGAGTCTTGTTTACTTGCCACGTATACTCTCTACCATGAGGTATCCAGTATAAAAAAAGGCTCACCGATCATATCAGAGTAGCGCACCTTTCGCTATAGAGTGGAAGGTGAATTGTCCACGCCCCGTCCAATACGCTCAGGCGTTCCCCAAGGTTCGATCCTGGCTCCTAGCCTATTTAACCTGTACGTCAGTGACCTACCTCGACTCCCGGAGGTCGAGGTAGGGCTATATGCTGACGATACAGTCTTATATGCCTCAGATAGGAATAGATCCCACCTCAGACACAAAGTCCAACGCTCCGTGACCACTCTCGGGAAGTGGTTTAACGAGTGGCGTATAGCCGTTAATCCCTCGAAGAGTGCCGCGATGCTCTTCGATGCGGATTCGTCACAGATACCGTGGAAGCTTAAACCTGTTAAGCTCTACGATAATCCGATTCCGTATGTAAGAGAGACCAAATATCTAGGGGTAACCCTAGATAGTAGGCTCTCTTTTAGACCCCACATCCGTAAGGTTAGGAACAGGGCCGCGTGGGTCCTGGGCCGGTTGCATCCTCTGTTGTGTTCGGTGAGTAAAATGTCCACGCGACATAAGCTCACGCTCTACAAGACGTGTATTCGACCAATTTTGACATACAGTTGCGCCGTGTTCGCACATATGTCCGAGTCGAGTTTCAAACGGTTACAATCGATACAGAATAGGTTCCTCTATCGTCTCACCGGGGCCCCGTGGTATGTTCGAAGCGTAGATCTCCATAGAGATATGGAGCTTCCTTCGATACATGCCTACGTTAAACAGCTCTCCCGTTCGTATTTCGACACCGCGTCGAACCACGCGAATCCGTTAATAAAAACAGCCGCCACTTATGTTCCGGCACCCACGGACATCCGGTGGAAACGCCGGCCGCGCAATATTTTTATTGATCCCGACGATCACATCGAAAATTCGAATAAATATTACACATCCGTCTCTCCAAACAGAGCGTGCCAGCGCCCACGCCCGCGTAACCACCGTTCTCTCCGCAGAGGGCGGGCGGTCAATTTCGCTCCAGCACACCCGTCACGTCCACCCTCTCTAGCGGTAACCCAAGCCTAGGTCCGTTCCTCGGTGTGAAACCCTTGGGTCAGGCAACCGCCCGCGCGATACAAGTGACACTGTACGTGCATCACTTAGCTACCTACATACAACACTACACACGTATGAACATACACACGTGCACACCACACAGGTACATAGGTTCTGTGAGGGACCTTTTTTTTTCTTTTTTTACGCTAGTTAGTTAGCGCTAGTTAGTGTAGAAACATTCCGATTACTGAATACACATACGCACGGTTCCTTCCTTCCTCCCAGGAGGAAGGGAACGTGTCTATGTGTATATTTAGTTAGCTCGAATCGTAGGTGTAGGGATTCGAATAGATCGCGACCTATTTGCGAACGCAACGACCGCCCGAGCCGAGGTCCGGCCACTTTGGCACCCTCGTGCGAGTCGTCCACAAAACTTTCGCGGCTGAGTGCCCTCTGCGCTCGCCCCCAAGTCCGGTGAAGCTGTAAAAGCCGCAGCGGCTTTAGGGCCCCTAAGGCTAACAGTGTAGTCAGTTCTAAAAAAAAAAAAAAAAAAAAAAAAAAAAAAAAAAAAAAAAAAAAAAAAAAAAAAAAAAAACATATCAGAGTTGAAGAGTAGCCACTCGTCAGCACCGGCATCGTGTTGGAACTTGTGCTCGCTGCTCAGACCCTCGTGAGCCGTGAGCCACTGCAGCGCGGGTGTCTGGGTCCCGGCTGATGCAGCGGCCTCTCGTTCGCTCAAGACACGCAGCGGAACCCACCACGAAGTAGATGTCCTGGGTTTTGTACTCAGCGATAGGTAGCGTTTCTAAAGTAGAAACTCTATACATATAATAATGGAGTAAAGAGTTGAAAACTGTACACTGGAGATATGTGAGAAAAATAAATTGAGATTCATGGACAGAACACATTTCGATAGTTTTTAGAAATGTTTATCTGTCATTCTGGACGTTTGTACTCAAATCACCGAAAAACTACTGAAGAGAATTCAATGAACACTTTGTAAAGGAGGACTTTGTAGAGGATTGTAAAACTTTAAATATTTACATTGAACTTCTCTACCCTTGTTATATTTTCTGGTTAATATTGGCTGATATTTAAAAAGATTTTCCTTGGATGTTCCTCAAACGGCTTTTTCGTCTTAGTGTTATGATTTTGATTAATATTAAATTCAAATCGTTGATAGGAAGTGGACGGTATCATCTCAGTATTTCATTGGTCTGAAAAAAGTGAAATGAAAATGAAAAGTTCACAGTAAAATGGGGAATACCTTCAAATTAGACTATCCGCTCAACGGCATACTAACAAAAAGTTTACATGCCTCAGAAAACTGTAGGGAACGACGTATTAGGTTAAATTCACGGCGTAGACGTATGGCGCAGAATATCGATCAATTGAAAGTAGTGAATGTGAGGCAAGGCTGATAGATAAACGTGAGCACAAGGGATCCGAGACATTCACAAAGCACGAATCGCGATTAAATCACCGATGTTGAATTTCATAACATTTACATATCTTTTTTATCGCTGTTTTTTATACTCAAAATTTCACGCAGACGAAGTCGCAGGGACAGCTAGTATTTAATATAATTTTAATTTCAATGCAGTATTTAGTTTTTCAAAACGTAATTTCTTTTTCACTATTAAATATTCTATTCGACATCTCTTCTTAGCAAGTAGCACTCTGGCCGTCTCTCAATTGAATATTCTATACGCACTTTCACGGTGTATATGTAACTAACCTGTGTAAGAGCAAGAGAGTTGTCCGCGTAATCCCTAGTGACGGTCAGCAGCGGGTACCCGGTCTGCATCGTCCAGGTGTCCATGATCTGTTTCACGGTCACGTCCGGCTTCAGTACTCCACGCCGGTGACTCACTTTGGTCAACTCATACCATAGATCGTCTTGTTCAGCATTCTTGTACGAATATTTTATCAGGTACCTAATGACAAGAATAATTGAATATTCTGTCGTCTATATTTGACTAAACTGTATCTAGTTCAGAAGTAGGACTTTAAATTGGTCGAGAGAAAAATTAATAAAGATTTTAAAATTTGAATGCTTCGGCCAAAAATGTTTAACTTATAAATACATTTAAAATATCGTAATACTTGAAAAGGATCTCTTCTCGTGAGACCACATGCAATTAATCATTAATACCCGGATTCTGATCTACTTTTATCTTTATTTTATCTGTTCCATAAAGCGTTATTACACTGCAGGTGTATCGCACCCGATTTTTGGTGCGGGGGCCACGGTCGCAGAATCGAATCAATAGCGACGCATGATTCTGCGTCAGGGCCCTTATGGCTAACAGTATAATTAATCAGGAAAAAAAGGAGATTGGGGCATTCTGTTCGGCATTCTAACGCGTTCTGTTCCGGCCTTTTAGTAGGACTTTATTGGTTGTTAACAATGGCCGAGTGCAAGGACCGGGTGGGTGCCTCTACATTCAATTAACGAACTATTAATTATTTATTTTTTTGTCTAGTATTTTGGACAGTATAGTTTCAATTCAAGTTAATTTAATTAAAATAAAAAAAAATACCGTGTTAATACTATTCTAACTAAATATACCATGTTATATCGAAATTGTGGAAAGAAGAATAAATAACTGGTATAACAATTCCCGAGTGTCAATGGTGTTTCAAAGATGGTGAAAAATGACGCCGCCTAAAAATTATTAGAAGTAGAGTCCTAAAAGGCCAGAGTGCCTTATGTTTCGATGTGCCGCCTCTCGTATAGTGAGATTCGGGGATAAAAATATTGTGCCGAATCTCGATCACTAGTTGTGAGAGTTGTGAGGTTAATTTGATATTCGCATCTGGCTGCCCATCGCCGCCTGTTTGACCGGGATGAGAAGACGACCACCAGGTACTTTTCCTTATTTTTCTTTGCAATAATTTAAATTTAAAAGTCCGTATCCTAAGGGTCTAATGTTAGCTTTACAATTAAGACGAGTTCTTTGTTTTCTGGTTATAGGCAAATATGAGCACGGTATGGCTCTTTGTTAAAATATAAAAATATTATAATTTACTATATGCTTCCCATATCCAAATGGATATTAAACTATCCTATTACTTAAACTAAACTATTAATTAGAGAGATATATATATATATATATATATATAAGTCATCACTATTGACAGAGTCGCTGATGATTGCCGAGGGAGGTATATATTTGAATAATGTTCTTTATTTGGTAAGTAAAGTTAATCGTTTTAATCTTTTTATAATTTAATCTTAATCAAAACATATTCATTTCATAAATTTCATCTAAAATTAACTAATCTGTAACAACAAAACACATCGAAAGCCTTGGAGGGTTTCCGTGGGGGAGCCAACACAACCGTTCGTCGCGCAGATAGCATAGTAGGTCAAAATTTAAAGGAACGTCTGTTACGACTCGATGCCATAAATGCAAAAACGAATAGTAGCAAATGTACAATGACGGTTCGTTAGTTAAAAGAACCGGGAACAAAAGGTCAGATATGTATAGATATTTTTTCTACAATTCTTTTCAAGTTGTCTAGTTTCCTTATATTCTTCTTCACCATCTTTATAATAGATAAACATCGATATTGTTCTAATTTTAAAATGCAAGCTTTACCTGCTAATCGCCTCCCTGAACACTTCTTCTCCCAAGAACATTTTCATCGCCCGGATGACAGCAGACCCCTTCAGGTACGAGATGGTGTCAAATATCTCAGTAATAAATTTCGGGTCGTTTATTGAAACTGATACCTGAAAACAACAGGATTTGGCATTTAAAATTGACTGTAGAATTTTAATTTCTAAGGTGCTTTTTAGATTATATTTCGTATAGAGCCTAAATGAGGCTGGTGTTTGGTTTTTTCTAATGTTTTATTTATTTATACAAGGGATTACAGTGGGGTCCGGATATTAATATTTTGTCGGGAAGATTAAGTTCTGCTGCATTCGCAGTTCGTAAGATTCGCTAATTACTAGATATTACTACTTTATAGGTTAATCTACTTCGCTTACTTCCATAGCTTAATGTCTTAGGGTATTTTATTTTGGAGTTCAGCATCTGAGGTAGATGCCATGTTCATATTACAAAAGCGGGTAATTCGAGCAACGTACACCAAAATACCTCGCGAGTATTCATAAAAACTTTGACAATCAAGATTTTTTCAAAACCAGCAGTTTTAATAGTAGTCATAGACATCGTGTTTTAGACTCAGTAAGACTAATAAAAGTTTTTAGGTAATAGTATCAGGTTCTATAACAAGATCCTGAAGCACATTACTGATTTGCCGGACAATGAGTTCAAGGACCATGTCAAGCTGGTTTACTGTCAAAAGGTTATTATAGGGCGGATCACTATGTGAATGATAGTGATGTCTGGAAGTGACTCCCTCTCTGTGCATCCACTAAATTATATGGTTAGTATTATTGTATTATATTTATTTTGATATTATTGTCTTCCATTAAATTTATTGTACAATTGAAAAAAAAAACCGATCAGTTCCTGTCGGTTCTTCTCGATTTCTGGGATGTTTTCCGAATCAGTAGTTGTGTTTTGACGTTCGCTCTATATGCAGATTTTTGATATCGGTTTTTATAAATATCTATTTTCCGAATCTATGCATTTGACGGATGGGCAACATTTTTATCGACTCTCAATATTTGAAACGAATTAATATAGTAATTAATAGGTAAGTTTATATTTTGTGTTTTCGATGAAATAATTTGGATTAATTTAGTTTATAATTTCACTTATTTTCATTGTGTTGTATCGGGACGTGTGAAATCAAAGACGGTCATAAGCGCACTGGCGTTTAATGAATGACGCTTTCCTTACATAGCTACAGTCATACATAACACATTATATAGATACTTAAAACATATTACAAAATTAAAAACATACATTACATTTTTATATGTACATAAACGCAATTTATAGACCACACGAATATCTATAAGTCTATAAGTAAGTATATGCATCCTAAATGTATCTTTAGACTATAAAATACAACCATACCATATTTCATTAAATTCGATCCAGTCGTTTTTACATGATTGGCGTTCTAACATACCGACAGTTAGAAAGACACAATTTTTTTTTTAAAAGTATCGAAATGTGTTCTGTCCAAGACTCTAAATCCCCCCGTATTATATTTTCCTAAATATCTTCAATGTACAGATTTTCACTCTTTACCCTTTTATTACAAGTAGGTATAGATAGATGTCAGTTGTATGAAAATTAAAATAACAATTTTATGCAAGGGCTGTTCTGAATGGTACTTATAATAGATCGATAGAGATCCTGTATAAAGGTATGTACATACTTATATAGGCATTGTACAAATTTTACCTTCGTAGGGACTCCCAGAACACTAACTAAAACATTTCACTTTACTTTAACTTTTATATTTTCGTACTATACAGTTAATTGAGAAGGATACACAATCTAATCTTTGAAAACAACAACATTACTTACTATCGGTCGGAGCCATACATTACCAAGAAAGGCTACCGTGAGCGCGATATAAATCGACCGTAGCGCAATCTATTACATACAATATAAAACTCGGACAGGCATGATGTTAGGATAATCACTGAAAAAATTAATATTCCTAATTATACCCGATATTCTGTTCCATCAATTAATTTTCTCTCAATATCGATTAATCTGTTTTATTATATTCACCTATATAAAAAATATTCATCATCATATATGAAAATATTATTTTCATTGTATTACAATCACAAGAGTGAGATTACCATCACACTCGACTCTTTGTAAAAGCGTTGGTAAAGGCATCACAGCGTCAGATTCTAGAGCTTCAATCCTAGTCACCGTCACTACAGATAAAGCTCCTCGTTGGACTAGTGATATAACAAAATTCTGGATCCAAACTTAATTACTGAATAATTTGTTTATAAAAAGTTTTTTTCCTTAAATTTTTTTTTTCATAATTTTTAGCAAACCCTTTTATTTCATGCCCATATTATGAGGGTGCATAAAAATAAATGGTCCGCCAGAATAAATTTAAAATGACGTCACTTAACCCCATGCATTGTCATCCAAACTAAGCCTGTATGTAAAATTTCAGCTCAAACGGTTTTCAAATTCAGTTCCAAGATTTTAAAACCATACTAACAAGGCAAGTTAAATAAAAGCTTGTAAATCGATTCTTAAGGAACTATTACTACAAACACAAGAAATACTTGTGTGTGGAATATGATTAAACGATACAACATCAACAATACATTGTAGGTATATAAAAGGAAGTCGCTATCCGCGTCTGTATGTTTGTCCGCTTATTTATTGTAAACCACGCAAAGGATTTTTATATGGTTTTCACTGTCATTTAAATAATTTTTTACGGATAGTTTCTATATACAATACATTCCAATGAAGTTTTTGTATAGTACAAAAAATCTAATGTTTTGTAATTAAGTCGTCAAAAATCAATTTTCGGGCGCTTATATGGCTTGCAGCGCAACCTTAAGATACGAACTAAACTTTAAGATATATATTTAAAAAATGTAGTAAAGAATTATAGTTTTTCAAAAAGCCCACAGAAAAGTACGCGATGGAATATGTCTATCTCCTATGGTTGGATCATAGTAACCACTTGTATATTCAGCATAATAATTAATAATATTACATTATTTAGGTATCTATTTCCTCCAATTCAGTATAAATCCTTGTCCAGATAAAAATTTAATGAATATTTACATTTTCCTCTACATTATAACATTTAAGTGAATTCCGCAAAAGTTATCACGGATTCAAAATTACGCGAAACTAAATTAAACACTCGCAACGAAACGATTGACCGAGACTCCGTATCGCCGCGGCCTATTTATGGACTAAAAATGCGCGTCGCGAGCTAAGCGCACTTTTCGTAACTATGAAGTTATTAATTATTAATAATAAAGCGATAAACGCTACATCAATCGAACATAATTTTACAAATACATATAAATGACACCGCTTTGTAAACTGCACCCGTGCAAAGCTGAGGCGGGGCGCTAGTAATACAATAAATTATTGTCTACTAAGTCTACTTACAGGGTGCGAGGACTCCAGGGCGTCCAGCTTCAGTACATGGAGGGTATTTAGAATGCCGTTAGTGGTGAGAGCATCCCAGCTGGGCTCGAGAGCGTCGACGCCTATTGACGCGATGTATGTAGCGAAACCCTCCTTCAGCCACAAGTCGGACCACCATTTCATTGTGACCAGGTTGCCGAACCACTGGTGAGCGAGCTCATGGGCTATTATCTGCGTAGGAACGATAAGCAAGCTTAAATTTATTAAAATACTAGCAATTTGTATTGACAATTTATATAGTCTATTAATTGAGAATTGATATATCTTCCCGTCTTCAAATTTTCATCAAAATCGGATAGAATGAATAAAAAAGTTTTTTTTTAATTTTCGATTCCTAAAAGAATTACTTAATGAAAATTCTTTTATCAACAATAACAATATACAATATGAGACTCGCTGATAATTAAAGAAAAAAATACAGCAATTTCATACTTTAACCCAATACAATCTTGCTAATTTAATGTGTATTCGTAAAAACTTTAACAAAGTAAATTTTGTCACAGACCTGCACTATTTTAGACTTAGTAAAACTAACAGTGTTAGGTTCTACAATAAGACTTCAAAGCGAGTTACTGATTTGCCAGACAATAGATTCAAGGACCATATCAAGCTGGTTTTACTATCAAAAGGTTATATTAAGTAAAGGTGAAAGGTCATTATGTGAATGAGGATAGTGATGTCTGGAAGTGACTCCCTCTCTGTGCATTTATTAAATTATTAATATGATTAATAACTGTAAACATTATTTATACAGTTAAAAAACAAAATAAAAAGATATGCCCGATGGAGTTTCTTGCCGGTTTTTCTCGATGACTGGGATGCTTTCCGAACCGGCAATAGCGTTTGGACGATCATAAGTGCCTTCTTAGCCTAAATTGACTAAAGTTTTTTTTTTCAATGTAGTACGAAGAATAAGCGACAGATGTCTTTAAAACCGATTTGACGATTATCCGTAACCGTGAAGAGCGAGTGTGGCTCTGTCTGCGTATTATACAATCGATTACAACTCCAACCGCACAATTAGACGTTTCACAACCAAAACTTTAAAATAATTCGCGACATGTCAAAATGAGTAGATACTGTTTCAAAAAACTTAACTGTAGAATCTATTTTGAAATGCGGAAAACACTGTGATAACAATATATACCTACAATGACCTACATATTGTTCAAGATAAGTGATCCACCAGTTAAGTTATAGAGTCCGTAGTCTTTATGGATTTTGTTTTATTATATTCTTCAAGCATAATATAACATAAAGTATCACTGTGGTAAATGCAACAAAAAAAAAAACTAACCAAAGCCATGAGCTCCTTATTTAACAACGACGACTGGTCCATATCGTAGAGCAGCGAGGTTTCCCTGTAGGTGATGAGTCCCCAGTTCTCCATGCCATCGATAGTAATGTCAGGAATGGCTATCATATCTAACTTCGGTAAGGGGAAGGTAACGTTGAACCACTTCTCAAAATGCGCCAGCACTTTTGGGCCCACAAGCGATGCGTATGAAGTCTGGGTGAAAAATAATAGAAAATTATTTGAAAGTTATTCAGTCATCAATGTAATTTAGACAAAAGTGACACGATACGATAAAAGTACAGTATAATCTATAATTTGACGGTGATAATCGAGAAATCGCCGGTGTGCATGCTCGCTGACATGCTGTATAACTCTTGGCAACTGGATATATGCTGGCTGATCTCAAAACGCGACAAAGCCAAAGTGAGTTACTTTGAAAGCTTTATAGTGGTCGCATTTTAGTCTGGTGCAGATCCCTACTACGCTGCTTGTATATAAGATATACCTCGGCAGATCACGGAACACGAAATCTCTATACATGCCACAATGGCGAATGTTACACACAGTGTATGGTAGTCGCTCTCCAATCGGAGACAATTGTCTTGCAATACCATCTAGCAATAAATAATTTAATTGATTAAATTAGTGAATAATATAATATTATACGTTCTAACCATGCAAATCTATTACACTTTGTTAGTGTTTTAGATAAAATATGTACATCTAAAAAGGAAAACCACTAGTAGCTGTGAGCTTCATATTCCTTTTTCTTTTTTAACGCATCTTGGGCTATCTGAAATATGCAGTCAATTTTTGAATAAATTTCAGTAACAGTTTCGTGTCGCTTTCCAATAGATTTGCTAGACCTAGCTTTAGAATAATAACGTAAATGTTCTTGCTCCACATTGAGTAGCAACAGGTAGACCGTTCATTTTAATTATGGTCTACATTTCTCTAGTTGATATGAAGGTCAATGACATGTATGTAATTAAAAAAGGACTAAAAAATTAGATGAACAACTAAAACAACTAAAATATCATTTGTGATTTACCTGATCGATAGCATCCTTTTTTGCCCATATTCTGAACTTAGTGGTGGACAGCTCAGGGGGGCACTCTACGTAGCTAAATTTAGAGATAACGTAGGCAACCAAATATGTTGACATAGGCACCGATATTTCGAAGTGGTCCCATACGAAATTTGATCTGGATTTCCTGAAAGTGTTTTGCAGATGATTATTATGATAGTTCAAGGGAAACCAATTGTTCGCTACAATTAAGTAGCAACACTTATATTTTTCCAATCGAAGTATACTATTAGGTCCTTACATATGAAATTAGTGTTTTATACTGAAAAAATGTGGGAGCGAGAATTAATAAAACCTTTGAAGGTGGTTTGGACAGCCGCATCGGAATTGAATTTTTTTCCTTGTAAGAAATTATCCAAATTTTCAAAAAAGTGGTAATGTTTTGTGGAGTATGGAGTATGGTGGGTATCAGAGACATTCCAACCGCAGTTCCTCTAATTTAGCGACCGTCTGTCGTCAAGTATGAGGTCTAGCGTTATCCATAAGCAGCAATGGGCTAGAGAAATTGACCAGTCTCGGTTGTTTAACAGCTAGTTTCTTATCATGGTTTGCAACTATTTATAATACAGATCTGCCGTTATCGTTTGGCCAGATCTTAGGAAACTGTAGTGTATGACACCAGCACTGGTCCTCCAAACACTCACGAGTACCTTTTTCACAGTCAACTTTCGCTTGGGACACAATTTGACCGGTTCTCCTGTGTTCAACCACTGTGATAAGCGTTTCCGATTGTCGTAAACGATCTATTTTTCATCACAAGTATCAATACAATTCAAAATTCCTTCGTTATTGTGACGGATGAGTAACGTAAACAGCATTCAATGCTGTCAATTCATGCGGTACCCATATCTCGAGCTTCTTCACTTTTCCAATTTGTTTCAAGTGAATTTTGTTTTATTATTCGCACCGAAGCCTACCGCTGATTCTGACGTAGTTTGTGAGGGACCCGCTTCCATGATCACCTTTAATTCGTTCTTATCAACCAGTTTCTCCGGCAGTCCACGGGGTTTGTTTCGTAGGGCAAAATTTCAAAAATGAAAACGTAGGAACCAAAAACATATCGTACTTTCTTTACAGTAGCTTCCCCATACACATCATTAATCATTCGAGCTGTTTCTGCAGCGCTGATGCCACGGTGGAATTCATATTCGTAAATAACACGATATTTTATGTTTTCCATTTTGTGAAAAGAACGACGTCAATACACATTCGGAACAAAAATATACAACCTTAATTTGAAATAAATATGAATTTGGGATTCCTAACCAAATGCCAGATATTTGAGATCAAAGTGGCCAATTCAAAAAAATGTCAATTTCATATGTAACGAGTATTTGCATTGCATTTAAGTCAAATCAGCCAGCTCTCAGCTTCTCAATATCCTTCATCCATTCTTCCAGTTTACATTTTTGTATAATTTTCTCCACAATGAGAAGAATGATTGAATGAGAATTCTGATGAAGAATAATTTTGTAATGAAACCATTGCAGAGCCGAAGGGAATTTTGTTAAACTCGTCTACACTGACCATAACTACCTTGCGTTCAGGTTATAATGACTTGATAAAAGTAATTGACAAGCTAAATTATTAAAATCGAAACCAATAAGCCGACTGCAACAAAAACACTTGACTAATTTTTTATTTATTTTAAATATTATGCCTAGCATATGTCACTCCCACCATTAAAAAGATTTTAATGACACTTCGTATGCTAAAATTCATCCAGCCGCTTAGACTACAGAGCGTGCCAAAGAAATAGACATACATTCATTCAAACATACATACGTTCGAAAAACATGACCCTCCTTTTTCGCAGTCGGGTAAAAATAAAATTTATGTAAACTTTAAAATGTAATTGTAATACTTACTGGAACTTATTAGCGATGCTGGTCCATGACCAATGGCTTTCTGCGGGGCTGTAAAGTTAAATAACATTTTAATACAATTTTTTTTAAAACTTTCTAATGACTCATTCCCAGGACTGGCCCGTTCATATAGCCAAAATAGGTGATAGCTTAGCATATTTATGAAATAAGTTTAATTTTCCCTCTGTTTATTGTACCTGATTGTAGACTGAAAATTAAAATTAAAAAAAAGGATGAAAATAATATACTTTTAATATTTTTTTAAAACGCGTCTACTTTTTGTAATTTGTAAAATTAAACTATTAATATCTATGTAGGTACTATGCCGTAATCATATATTTGAATAGAAAATAAGATACTCTATCAAGTTTTTATTTTGTGATTAATATTATTGCAATTTTATTTTCAATAGAACGTCTTCAAAGCCATCGTCCTAGGACGCTGACTTTGCTCGGGCGCTGATAATTCCTAGAGTTATGATACCAATATTTACTTACTTGTCCTTTGAAGAGTATTGCAGTGGCATGTTTCCGATAGCTGTGAAATCCTTGTGGTGCCCCAAAACCATTCTGAACGTAGCCTTGTACATTGGTTCGTCGAAGCAGGGGAACCCATTTCTTGCATATGTAGCTTCAAATTTTGTCGTTAGCAAATATCTAAGGGCATAAGTGTTTTTTTTTTCAATATGAAATTATTAGATGTGCCCGCGGCTCCGCTAGTGGGAACTAAGAAATTATTATTTATAAAGATATCGTGATAATTATTTTTAAATAGACTAAGTATCTAAGGAGTAAAAGAGAAAAAAAATATCAAAATCTATCCAGTCGTTTCTGCGTGGTTCGCGGACAACGGCATTACCCTATGTAATTTTATTTATAGAGATAGATAGATATTTATTTATAGTAACTTAAAATTTGCAAACTGATGTTCTCACTTTGTTGAGCTTTCGCGAAATTATATTTCATAGTGTTATTTTGAAGTGATACTATTGAAAAAAAATGTCAACAAGAAACACAAGTAACTGAAGTGAAATAAAGTATCTAATGAGACTCTTTGGTTAGGTATTATAATAAATAATCCATTGACGGTTTTATCCACATACTTAGTTTATATTAATTCTATGGTTTTAAATAATTCGCAACCATTTTATAAGATAATATGAACAAAATGTTCCGGCATAAAAGAAAACAATTCCCCTTTTGAGAGGTAAAGCAAAAACGCTAATGTACATTATTTACAAGACAGCTCGACAAGACATATTTATTTCCTGATATTTTATTAATAAAGATAAAAAAAAAATACTGTCAAGAGGGATCAGTTGATATATTATTTGTTCAATAATATTATACAAAACATTACTTTTATATGAGTTCAAGTTTTAATTGTATTTTTTTACAAAACTACTCTAGCTGTATACTTTCTTTACTTTTATACTATTCACTTGATGGGAGCACACAATAATAAAATTTAATCAACATATTTAGTCGCTAAAATACATGACAATTATTAACAAAAAAGAAAATTAACTTCAAAAGAGTTTCCTGGTGTATTTTCGAAATTGAAAGTCCAATGTCAATGAAATTAAAATGGGACAACTCTTGAACCGGTTAAAAAATAGAAGAAGAATAAAGACTTTGATAATAATATAAATCAATTAACAAGAGTCCAACAGTAAATAAGCGCAACAAAAGAATTAGAAAATGACAATAAACCTGCTTGATATGGTCCTTGAACTTATTATCCAGTAAATCAGTAATGTGCTTCAGAGTCTTATTTTAAAACCTGACACTATTACTTAAAAATCTATTATTGGACCTACTTAGTCTAAAAAATGGTACGACTACTTTATCTCTATTTCTGGTATTAACACTGTGCTGATCTTTGACAAAATTTAACTTGACTAAATTTTTACGAATATACATTAAGTTATCAAGGATGTATTGGGATGGTAAAGTTAACATGTTATATTCCTGGAATTTATTCTTTAGTGGTTCACGAGGAATCAGTTTGTAAATTGCACGAATTACCCACTTTTGTAATATGATGTTCTACCTCAACTGCTGAACCCCACAGCAAAGTACCGTAAGACATTAAGCTATGACAGTAAGTGACGTAGACTAACCTAGTGGTGGCAATATCTGTTAACTGACGAATCTTAAATACCGCGAATGCAGCAGAGCTTAATCTTTCCGCCATGGTTTTAATGTGTGGACCTCATTGTAATTTTGAATCCAGTGTAAACCCAAGAAAACAGTATTATCAAATAAGTCTACTTGTTAAGTACAGCACTTTGCAATACTTATATGATGAACTATTTTGAACTAGTTTGAACTTTGTTAAAAAATAAATAATAACAATTTGCACTACGATACTTTTTATTTCTTTTTTTTTTTTTTTTTTTTTTTTTTTAGAACTGACTACACTGTTAGCCTTAGGGGCCCTATCGTCAAACAGAGCCGCTGCGGCTTTTACTTTTTTTTTTTTTTTTTTTAGAACTGACTACACTGTTAGCCTTAGGGGCCCTATCGTCAAACAGAGCCGCTGCGGCTTTTACAGCTTCACCGGATTTGGACCTTTTTATTTCTCTCATAATAAAAACCTATATAAATGAATTTAACATAACGTTATCTAGTTTAGAAATTAATAAGCGCCATCTAGTTGTGACAAAATAAACTTACATATTAAACATTCCGCCCCCTAAGGGCATTTAGTGCCGAAATGGCCTTAACAAACTTTGATCTTACAACTAAATTTGACATTATTTATTTCTATGAACTTTACACATTTTTTTTTTAATGAACTTATAGACAATGAAATTACAATACAATGTTATACATTAACTGGTAAGATACATAGTTTTGACGTAGGTCTTTTGATCAATGATCTCTTAACACTAATTGTAACCACACGAGTGATCTTATCAGTACCTGGATGTTTTTCCATTATTCTACCCATTAACCATCGACTTGGTGGTAAGTCGTCCTCTTTTATGAGCACTATATCACCTATATTTGGCTCTGGTACTCGAGAACTCCATTTGTATCTATTCATTAAATTTGAAAGATACTCTTGGGACCAGCGACGCCAAAAGCTTTGTAACAATCGTTGAATGAATTGCCACCTTGATAATGAGCTCACATTTGACTCTAAATAATTATTAACCTCTGGTACAGCTATCAGCGGTCCTCCTATCAAAAAGTGTCCTGGAGTTAATGGTAATGGATCGTCAGGATCGGAACTAACTACCATTATGGGACGGGAATTTAAGCAAGCTTCCACTTGACTAAGAAGGGTACTCATTTCTTCAAACGTTAGTGTTGATTCACCTATGACTCTTTTCAAGTGGAACTTGGTCGACTTTATGCCCGCTTCCCATAATCCACCAAAGTTGGGCACATGGGGCGGAATAAAATGCCATTCAGTCCCATGTATTTCGAGATGTGCTACGACAGCTTTCTGGTGGTTCATTAACAGCTGAAGCTCCTTTGCAGCTCCCACAAAAGTCGTTCCATTGTCGCTCCACAATTGAGCGCAGTGGCCACGTCTGGACACAAAACGTCTGAATGCTGCTAAGAAAGCTTGGGTACTCATATCACTCACTACTTCCAAATGAACTGCTTTGGTAGCCATGCAAACAAATAAACAGATGTATCCTTTATGAGATCGATGTCCTCTACCCTTGGTTGTCCTAATCTTTATCGGCCCTGCATAATCTACTCCACTATGCAGGAATGCTCTGGCTGGCGTGCATCGAATGGATGGAAGGGATCCCATATATTGATGTTGAATTCGAACGCCTTGTCGAACACATGTGACACATTTGCGAATGTGATGTTTCACAAGACCTTTTACACCAATAATCCAATATGATGTTCTTATATAATTTATCATTAATTGTGCTCCACCATGTAAAGTGGTTTGGTGAGCATCTGATACAACTAACTTGGTAAAATGGGAAGAGTGTGGCAATATGATTGGATGTTTAGTATTTTCACCTAATTGAGACTTTTGAAGTCTACCGCTCACTCTCATAACACCGTCTTCATCTAGATATGGACACAATGATTTTAATTTACTCGTTTTGGGTAAACAACTACCTTTGGCCTGCAACTGTAAGTATTCTTCATGAAATTCTTCTCTTTGTACTTTTTTAATGCAACATAATAGTGCTTGATCTATTTCTTTTTTCGATAAATAAGTTGTCCGCTTTTTGTTTCTTTTAGAAAATCTTAGACAATAAGCTACAACTCTCACCAGTCTTTGTAAAGAAGAAAACCTAAGAATAATTGTGTCCTCAGACATTGTACTAACATGTGACCTGACTACTTCTTCCAAATTAACTTTTAAATCTTTAGGCCTTTTGTATAGGATCGTTTGTTCTCTAAGAAACTGTGGACCAGAAAACCAGATAGTATTCTCTACAAGTGACCTTGGGTCAACACCTCGTGAGGCACAGTCAGCTGGATTCTCCTTGGACGATACGTGGTACCATTGTGAGGAATCCAGTCCGGTCAAAATTTCTGAAACCCTATTAGCTATAAAAGTCTTCCACCTACTAGGATGACTGTTAAGCCAAGCGAGGACAACCGTTGAATCTGTCCATGCCTTGATATTGTTTTTATCAATCGCTAATACACTAGCCACCTCGTTTAGAAGTCGTGATAGAAGTACTGCACCACACAATTCAAGACGAGGAATACTTATCTGCTTGATTGGAGCAACCCTCGTTCTTGCGGTCAGCAATGAAACTTGTCTGTTACCAATATTGTCCACTACTCGTACATAAATTACTGCTGCATATGCTAACTGAGAGGCATCGCAGAATCCATGCAACTCCGTTTGAACATCTGCTTTTGAAATACCTAACCATCGTGGAATTTGAACTAACGTGAGTTGTGACAACTCGTCTCGGTAAGTAAGGCACTCATTTGTTAATTCAGCTGATAGTGGTTCATCCCAGGTTGTGCCGGCTAGCCATAACTTTTGGATGAATATTTTTGCTTTAATAATTGTGGGTGCGATCCATCCCAGCGGATCATACAACCGTGCTATTACTGATAATATAGATCTTTTTGTTTCAGATCCAGTCATCGTCACCGGATGACGCACCGAGTAGTGGAAATAGTCTTCATTACGGTTCCAGGTAAGTCCTAAAATCTTAGTTGTAGTGTCTAGTTTGTTTTTATCGTTGAAATAATTAATCTCGTTAGTCATTACAATATTGTACTTTATGTCCAGTAGTTTGTCCTTATTTTGTATATCCATTTCCTGGTTGTCCTTTTTATTTTCCTTTTGATTTATTTCTGATAAAAGCTCATCACTATTAGTATTCCATTTTTGTAACTTAAACCCTCCCCTTTCTAATAATTCTGTAATTTGTGTATATATTTCTATTCCCTCCTTTACATCAGAACATCCTGTCATTAAATCATCCATGTAGAATGATTGTGCTACCCGTGATTCAGCTAAAGGAAAATCTTTACCTTCATCAAAGCTGATCTGATTTAATGCCCTTACTGCCAAGTAGGGAGCAGACGCTGTTCCAAATGTTACAGTCATTAGCTCGAAATCTTCAATTTCGCTTTCAGGGTTGTCACGCCACACTATACGCTGATACTTAGCGTCTTCTTCAGCCACCCTGACCTGCCGATACATTTTGATGATATCAGCTACCAACACTATCGGGGAAACTCTCCATCGTAATACTAAATGTCTTAGATCTGCTTGTAATTTAGGACCTATCATCAGCGTATCATTTAATGAAACACCAAAACTATTTTTACTTGATGCATTAAACACCACTCGTACCTTCGTAGTTGATTTATCGTTCCTCACGACAGCATGATGTGGCAGATAGACGGCTTCATCTATTTTTCTATCATGTTCCGTTACAGGTCTCATATGCCCTAGTTGTATGTACTCATTAACTACTTCTGTGTAACTTTCTTTCAGATCTCTAGGAAGTCTTTTTTCTAGAGCTTTAAATTTTGCAATGGCAATTAAACGTGAATTACCACCTGTGCAACGCGGTAGATTATCCCGAAATGGCAATTTCACGACGTAACGACCTTCAGTTGTTCGTTGAGTTGTTTTAATAAAAATATCCTCACATTTTTTCTCCTCATCCGTCCACATTCGTTCTGGTTCCCTAGGCTGTTCTTCTATCTCCCAAAATTTTCTTAACATATCATTTTCATTTATTTGTGCATGCATAACTGATATATTAGTACTATTTCCGTAAATCTTTGTATCATAACTTTGTACTGTTCCAGAAAGAATCCACCCTAAGGAGGTATTTTGAGCTACGAGAGTTCCATTAGAACTTTTCTTTATACCATCTTGCAATATTGTACTGTATATGTTAGCTCCTAATAACATATCAATTTTACTAGGAGTATTGAACTGGGGATCTGCAAGGCACGTGTTTGGTAAGTCTATCCAATCAATAGACTCTATTCTTTTTTCAGGAATATAAGATGTTATATTATTCAGAACGTAAGCTTGAACCTCAATGTTAAATTCCTTGTTAGTACGCGAATAAAGCTGAACAGATACTATATACTTTGATGTTAAAGTTTTATTTCCCCCTATGCCAGTTACAGTTCCTCTAAATGGAGTTTTAACAAGCCGTAAGAGTTGTACTGTGGATTCGGTAATAAAACTAGCCTGAGAGCCTTGATCCAATAATGCTCTTAATCCATAAGTTTCACCAAATTGTGACTTGGCATTTACTAGTGCTGTAGCTAGTAAAACCTGTCCTTGCTTGGAAGAACTGTGAGTTGACAGACACGATACTATTGGAGGTGTACTAGCTGAAGAGTTAGTACCCTCAATGGTTACTTTGTTAGTAGGCCTAGTAACATTCATTTCGTTTTCTGGGTGTAAAAGCGAATGGTGTCGTTTTTTACAGATCCTACATGTTGTGGGCTTCTTACATTTATACACGGTATGGTTACTACCCAAGCAATTAAAACAAAGGGAATTTTTGGCAACAAAATCACGTCTCTGTACACAGTCTTGTTTGGCAAATTGCTTACAAAAACAAAGCTTATGATTCTCGGTACAGAACTCACAGCGTATGGCCGAGACACCATTACATAACAAAGTTTTTGAATAAGATCCACCGCTATGCTGTACTGAGGGTTTTTTAGGATCCACGAATTCCAATGCACGAAAACGACTTTCTATAAAAGATTTTAACTCTAACCAAGTCGGCAATTCATCGGAACCAGAATTATTTAATTCCCATTGTTTACGTGTCTCCGGATCTAATTTTAATGTTACTATATAAAGGATTATAACATCCCATGAACTTATATCTATATTAATATTTTTTAATGCATTTAAACAATCAGATGTTGTGTCTAGTAACTCTTTTAATATAGATGCGGATTCAATGTTCATTCGTCTCTGACCAAATAAACGCTTTAAAATACAATTAGCTAAGTATTTTTTATTATTGTAACGTTTTTCGAGAAGACTCCAACATTGACTATAATTTGCATCTGTTATAGGCGTATATCTTATTAACTGTTCTGCTTCACCAGTTAAATGACTTTTTAAATAATGTAATTTTTGCGCACCATCCAAAGAATCATTTTTGTGTACAAGTGAAGTGAATAAATCACGAAAGGTGATCCATTCAGCATAATTACCCGAAAAGGTAGGGATCGAGATTTTTGGTAATCTAACCAATGAGTTGTTGGCCTTAACATCAGATGTATTTTGGTGCTCTGATTTATTTTCTAACATTAAGACTTGGTTTAATGAAACCTTTAATGTACATTTATAAGAAAGATAAGTTTCTTCACAATTATCGTATATCTTTTTTGAAACATACTTTGAATTATTTAACTCTTCTATAATAGTTGTTTCATACAATTTTGTATGATTTGACTTAAACAACTGCCAATCTGTTTCTAAATGTTCTAACCTTATTTCAAAATATTCTTTACTGTCTCTCTTTTGGACTTTTTTTAAAATTACTTAAACCTTTTGTTATAGAATTATGCAAGTCTAACTGCATATTAATAAGGCCTTCCATTTTAATTAAACTAAATTTACTATAAAATTAAAACCAAACTTTTAAAATTACCTTCTTAAACAAAATTAAATTAAATACCTCCAAGTGTGTTTTAAAGTTTTTTACAACTCACGTCACGACGCTGATGATTACACAATTTTTCACAAACTGCCTTGAAGATTGAACTTGAACTGTTACACCGTTGTAAAGACACCCCGGCTGCTGCTGCTGATCTGGTGTAGGCCGCTCCCGCTGGTGATATGGTGAAGGCTGCCCACGTTGTTGAACTGGCACGTATCGATATTCGATGACCTCAGGTGTACTTGCACTTGTATGTTTGACGTTGTTGTACTTTTGAACTGGTTTGACGTTGTTGAACTTTTGAACTATGTTGAACTCGCGTTTCACTGGTTTGAACTCACTGTTGTACTGGATAACTGGGAGATCTTCTTACTTCTTCTGACTCCAATGCTAATTGCAGAAGAGGTCTTTATGTAAGAGGACCCTTTGACATTAGCGTCGCGTACCCTTCTGCAGCGATCCACTACGGGTACGGGGGCCGGGGGGTACGAATCCTGGCCTGGATTCGCTGTATTCAAAAATCCGAGTCGATTGGACCAATGTTAAGTACAGCACTTTGCAATACTTATATGTTGAACTATTTTGAACTAGTTTGAACTTTGTTAAAAAATAAATAATAACAATTTTGCACTACGATACTTTTTATTTCTCTCATAATAAAAACCTATATAAATGAATTTAACATAACGTTATCTAGTTTAGAAATTAATAAGCGCCATCTAGTTGTGACAAAATAAACTTACATATTAAACACTACTAAATTCCCTTCTATTCTGATACTACTATCAACACGCCGGATATTTGGCAAGGCAAATCTCATACATTTGGTTTTATTTGCAATTAGCAATGAATTATTAACCATTCAGAGACTTTTAACAAAGTATTCTTTAATTGCCTACGCTCCGATATTTATTCTTTTCACTTTGAATATAAATGAGATGTGATCTGTAAAAAGAACCATGCTAGCACAGTTTTCAACCACCAGCGGTTGATCGTTTATATGAACGAGAAACAAAAATGGTCCCAAAATCGATCCTTGAGACATACTGATTCTAGTCAATTATCCCGAAGACGTTGTCCCATTTACTCTTACTTTTAAACAGCGGTTTGTTAAATAAGACATTAGAAAGTTGAAAGAAGGGCCACAAACACCATAATGTTTTAGTTTAAATATCAGCGTGGTGTGATCAACGCAGTCGAAGGCTTTTAAGAAATCACAGAATGCACCAATTGCATCCTGCGATTTATTACTTACTCTTTGGTTTGACTTTTCTGATCGACATAAGTACTTATGTATGTGCCATCCAATCCTGGCTTTAGGTTTCCGTAAAACGGGATGGTTATTGTGTAATTCCTTCCAGTCTCCAGCTCTCGATCCAAAAAGATGGTCAATAGGTTATAGGTTTCATTGAGTTTCACATCTTTCACGTTCGGGTCCCTTGGATCCTGGATTCTGATGTCACTGTTGGACACGTGATAGTCCTTAGAGTGGAGTACTACTTTTGACGTAGTCTTTTTTGCTGATAACTGTAAATATTATTAATACTAAAATATTTTTGTGAGTAGGTACTTTAATTTTCATAATACATTGCTCGGTTTAAAGAGAATTAACTTTGAAACTTCCAAGTAAAAAGGTAATGTTTAGTTTACCAATCAATTCAACACGTCATACATAAAGCTACAGATATACGTTTACGTGTCGATGTCGGTTGACGTGAATTCATAGGTTTTACAAAAATCGCACAACTTGTCTATATTTATTATAAGTAATATTATAAGTATTCACTTTAAAAAACAATAATATATTGAGCTTTATCATATTAATATGCATTAATATAACTTAGACATAAATCTATCAAGAGCTGTTCCAACTTAGTCCTCAAGAGTTGCAACATATTCGTGATCAAGGGTATATAAGTACTTGTATAAAAACAGTTACCAATATGTCGACGACACCGAAGTAGCTGAAGTTGGAGGCGGGATCAACATCGTAGGTGATGGTGATATCGTAGTGGTGAGGAATCACGTCACCCGGTAGCAGGTACTCCTTGCAGTGACCTGGTGTTGACAGTAGACCGAGTAACAGTAGCCAGTACATCGCGACTGAAGATAAAAAAGAAATTAAAATACACTAAACACCACTTTCAAAATTGAAAAATCAAAATATAAAATACTTTATTCAATTTAGGCCCAAAGAAGGCACTTATGAACGTCAAAACTTCACTACCGGTTCGGACAAACATCCTAGTCATCGAGAAGAGTCAGCAGGAAACGCGACCGGGTTTATCTTTTTTTTTCAATTGTACAAATAATATTTACATAATAATCATATTAATAATTTAGTGAATGCACAGAGAGAGAGAAAGAGAGTAAATTCTAGAAATCACTATTATCCACATAACGATCCACCCTGTAATATACTTTTGACAGTAGAACCGCCTTCACATATTGGTAATATTGTAAAGTTGGGGAAAAATGTCATACAACAAGTCGCAGACATTTTATAAACCAGTATTAAAATTAGGAAACATTAAAAACCCGACTAATAGAAATTTACAGAAAATCCGAGAATAGGTAATGGTGAACAAAAGCCGTCACATCTCCTCCGAGATGGCTGGCTAGCTCGAAGAAAGATAAACGATGAAACACTACGCTTTTTCTGGGACGGAGGATTCTCAATTCAAAAATAATTATTGTTTCATGGATGTTCAGCCATATATTCTTTGTTTATGAACCGATTTGGATTACTCTTTTTTGTTGGATAGAGGATATTTCAAGAATTCCATTTTAATGTCATTGGCATTGGACCATCAACTTCGGAGATACATCAACGAATTCTTGAAAATCATTGAAGTTGGGTATCTTTTTTGTTAAAAATTGTCTTATTTTTTTTTATTTTATTAGCACAGCAAATTGACCAAACTGGCCCTGATGGTAAGCACAAACAATGAAAACACAACGGTGACCATCAGAAGCTTGTAACCCACCGACGGTCGCCGCTGTCATGCCGGCTTGCGACGGCCATCCTTTCGAGGACCACCAGGGAGGCAGGTGCCCCGGAGGATACGAGGACTAAAGGAATGGTTATGTTTCTACCAATATAAATTTAGGGAACGCGATCAAAATTGTATTTCAGCCGTGTGCTTGGAAATATCAGGAAAACTAAAGGCTGTACAGCTGTACGGTGAGGCGAAAAGTGACCACTTTAGTGACCCTTCCATCACCACGCACATTATCCGATAGGTGTAGCTAAATTAGGTATTAATTCTTATTTATGTTTGTGAATATTGTAACAATTTAATGAAATGCCTATGTTGGAAGTATTCTCCGTTTTATATTGTATTGTGTTTCGATTTTAGATGGAAGAAAATTTATAAGAAATTGCGAAATAGACGAAAAATACGCCAGTAAAATTTTTGTACAGGAGCATATTCGCCGTGAAGAGTTGTTCAAATTTAAACTACTCAAAATTAAGTTAATTTCCATTAAATACTTGTACTTACCTAAATACTTACCTACTTAATATTTAGTTAAAATTTAGCTTAATACGTGTAAACAGAAATAAAACCAAAATTTTATATTATTAACACGAATTGATGTAGATTTACTAAAGAATTTTACAATAATACAATGTTTCTTATACCTTAGGCGGAAAAGTATTGTTGTAGAAAGCGTCAATTTCACAGGATTTTAAGAAACACACATCGGTCAACGATAGAATCAGAAAATTTACGGAACCCTTTAAATCAACGGTGACTGTTCAATTCCATTGGGCAGACAGTTTTTAGGTAAGAATATTTTTACAAAAATATATATTTTCGTAGACATCACGTCAACTGGTGGAATAGACAATTGATATGCGGTAGTCGACACAAAATGCTTTTTAAAAACTAGTAGAAACTTTATTGTTTTATATAGTTTACAAAGATTCTTGAATCGAACTTGGAAATATAATGTGTCAGGAGTTGTTTGGGTGTACGTATAAGATTCGCTCATGGAGGTGGTAAACAATATTTCATTTACGTAGTATTGTATTCTATTTGTATTTTATAATGACAAATGTAATGGGCTGCAAGACGGCTTTTAGTAACACTGTTTATCATTATAGTCGACTTATTAACTGAGGTCTTCACGATCCGATAGCGCGAGCGAGAATCACCTTCAACCTTTTTTTCGAACTGACTACACTGTTAGCCGTAAAGGCTTTGGCACCTCAGAAAGCTTTGGCAGTTTCACTGGGCCTGGGGGCGAGCGCTTAGGTCACTCAACTGCAAAAGTGAGGTAACAAGCTCACGGGTAGCCAAGTGGCTGAACCTCGGCTTGGGCTGTTGCCGATCATACGAAAAAATCGCGATCTGACCAATCCCCTATCCATAGAATTCAAGGTAAGCTATCGGATATACATATCCTTGCCTCCTGGGAAGAAGGAAGGTACATGTGTTTATATAATTATTGATCTGTCAATTTTTGCCTAACTATGACAAAAAAGGATCCCTTTACATAACATATGTATCTGTGTGGTGTGCACGAGTGTGGGGTGGAGTGTAATGGTTTCTTTGGGTACCTAGTGATTACAAGTGGTTATAAAGTGCGTGCGGTCACAGAGTACAGCTGATGCAATCGGGCCCAACCAATAGTTCGGGTTAATAGTAAAGTCAATAGTACGAATTCCATAATCACATCGACACGATTCTCCGAGTATATTATTTATTGACTGGTAGATGAAGCAGATCCTTGAAACGTTGCTACTCAGGATTATTTCAATCTAACAGTTTGTTCGCGTCGCATAGTTGTAGATAGGGAGCTCTCGGCATACCAACTTATTTGTCGTATAGTTTTGACACTTTTCCAGCAAACTTGTTGATTCCTAAGGTTGATACGTACTGTACCTACTTTCGTGGAGCTTATGGCTAAATATGGTTTGCTCGGGTAGGATGGTTGAATGTGTGAGGAATTAGGATGTTGGAACGAAATCTATTTATTTTTACTATGGGTAGGCTTGCGTTTGAACACTATCTCGCCTGATCGTTTAAGTGTTGATATGGTCTACGATGGAGCACGCTGGCTTAGAAGGTACCTATTCACTCGAGATCAGAAGATACCCAGGTTATAATTATCGGGAAATACGAAATCCGGAAAAGTGTTCCACTCTTTAGCAATACGCTTTGTGTGCACTGGTAATTAATAATAATCTGTATTTGTATTATTATCAAAGGAAAGATTAGAATATATGTGACTATATTAAGGTAACTACCTATATATACTGTAGAACAGTTTATACTATCACTCTAGTCCACATAATTATTAATAAGTTATGATAATTTCTTTAAAAAATAAATATTCTATTTTATATAAGATATTATTTCGTATGAATCTAGAATTAAATGCAATGGAGAAAATTAATACTACTAGCGGTTGCTGGTTAGTCATACTTAGGTGCGTACGCACCAGAAACATTACAAAGTGCAAGAATCGGATTGGCAAACTCTTAAATTATCTATACTAATATTATAAAGAGGAAAGATTTGATTTTTTGTTTGTAATGGATAAACTCAAAAACAACTGAACCGATTTAAAAAAATCTTTCACTAATATAAAGCTACATTATCAGCGAGTAACATAGGCTATCGTTTAATTTGAAAAATTACTTTATTCATCATACAAATGTCGGTAATTTTTTTAACCAAAGTTTTAAAGAATTGCCTCAGAATTTGCTTTATTCCCGTGCGCTGAAAAACTATTGGTATTATATATAAAAAATACTATAAATATGGAACGACTCTCACTAATGCGAAGAAGAAAGTCCAGTAATATAGTTATGTTACAATAAACGTTTTTTGTTCAAATTAGTCAACTAAAACACGGATACGAATAAAAAGTGATTATATCCTTAACCATTTATGCTGTTTATTTAAGAGTAAATTACTTTTTGAATTATTCAAATGAAATTGATATTGGTATTGCAAACAGCTCGCGCTCTGTGGAACAATGCATGTATGTAAGTTAGGTAGGTGAACAGAAATGTTACTAGCTAAGTAATGTTATAAAGTGTATTAATAAAAAATGATTTTATGTACGTTTCTAATAATTGATCTTATTAATTAATGAACCGATCTTAGAGATTCTTTCTCAAAGCTACATTACTTATAAATAGCGAACAACATAGGTTGTATTTTTTTATTTATAAAAGAATATAAAATTCTTATCAAAATTGCGATAATGTAACCCAAGGTAATAAAAAAGTGAGCCGCGAAAATATAGTGACATTCGCATCATGTTGTTAATCCTTTTCCAACTAGTTATTTTCATAATCCAGGTTAATTATGTTCATGTAAATTCTTCTTTAAATTTTTTAAATCATACCTTTTGTTTAAATAAGTAACAGAGTATACAATTGCAAGAGTAAGGTTGAAGTTTTTCGAACGCGTTTTTTACAGCATGTTTTGGAATTTCACTTCTTTTTGTAGTTTATTATGAAGTTTCTAAATGAAATACTGGAATTTCATAATATCGATAAGCAGAAATGGCCTATCATGTTGATTTAGTTTATTGCTCTTAATGTTTGTCCCTAGGCCCTGTTCTAATTAACGCGCTTCAGAGCTCTTTAACGCTTCGCTTAGAAAACAACATGTTTGAACGACGCTTCGTGTTCCTTTTCAAAAATCGTTTACAGTTTGGCGGGGCTCTTTGGGTTCCACATCTGTTACTCTAGATCTTTGATTTTTGTGAACCATTAGAAAATACTCATCAAATTGAATAACTTTTACTAAGGCGGCATTTCGATAGTTCTTATAGTTTGGCGGGGCTCTTAGTGTTCCACATCAGGTACTCCAGACCTTCAATTTTTATGTACTATCAGACAACGCTCATAAAATTAAAAGGTGACATTTCGATAGCTCTTATAGTTTGGCGGGGCTCTTAGTGTTCCACATCAGGTACTCCAGACCTTCAATTTTTATGTACTATCAGACAACGCTCATAAAGTTAATAAATAATTTTTACTAAGGCGAGTTTAGATATCTCTAATAGTTTGACTGGGAACTTAATCTGATCTGATTTTGAAAATCGAGGTTTTCCATTTTTGTATGCAGGCAGGGGCGAGTGAAACAAGATGTAGCTGATAGCTCACTAACTGTATTCATTGAAGGATATACATAGGCATGCAGACACGCATATATAACACCTTATACAAAGCATTTCCTTCTCCAAGCCAAAATCAAAATCAAAAAATTCTTTATTCAATTTAGCTCCAAAAAAGGCATTTATGAACATCAAAACACTACTGGCGGTTTGGAAAACATCTCAGACATCGAGAAGAATCGGTAAGAAATAAGTAATATATTAGGTACAATAATAATACTTTAGTGAACGCAAAGAGAGAGAGAGAGAGAGAGAGAGAGAGAGTCACTTCCAGATATCACTATCATTCACATAGTGATCAACCCTATAAGCGTAGCGTAATGTTAGGTCTGTGCCCTATAACCTTTTCACAGCAAAATCTGCTTGACATTGTGCTTGAACTTGATGATCTTGTTATAGAACCTAAAACTATTACCTAAAAAGTTTTATTAGTCTTACTAAGTCTAAAACACGGTACGACTAATTTATTTCTATTTCTAGTGTTAATATTGTGCTGATCTTTGATAAAATCTAGCTTGTCTAAGTTTTTACGAACATACATTAAGTTATCAAGGATGCATTGGGAGGACAAAGTTAAAATACTAAATTCCTGGAACTTGTTCTTTAGTGATTCGCGAGGTCTCATACTGTAAATTGCTCTAACTACCCGATTTTGTAATAATACATGGTATCTACCTCAGCTGCTGAGCCCAGCAAAATACCGTAAGACATTAAGCTATGAAAATAAGCGAAGTAGTAGTAACCTAGCGTTGGCAATATCATATGGGGACCCCATTGTAATTAGAAATCAAGTGTAATACCCAAGAAGACAGTACTATTAACTAAGCTGACTAAATTCCCTTCTATCTTGATACTACTATCAACACGCCGGACATTGGGCAAGACAAATCTCATAAATATAGTTTTGTTTTTGCATTCAGCAGTAAATTATTTAGAACAAACCATTCAGATATTTTAATTAAAGTATTGTTTAATTGCCTAACCTCTGAATATATTTTATAATCAAGAATAAATCTCTAAATATATTCTAGTCTCTACGTATTTTAATATTAAAAATATTTTGTGTAATCTAATTCTTTACGTTTTCGTAAAGATCTGCCAGCAACTCTGGGAGGTTCTACTGTGATGTCAGACAAGGCTTCATGGAACTCGTCAATATCATGCGTTCTAGCAACTCTTTAAGTAAGTTCCGTAGCGGTTTTCCCTCCTCTCCAGTTTTCCTTTGCTCGGTGCTACCTGTAACCGTTAGAGCCTTTCGTGAAGGTACTGCTAGTGGAATTGCCAGAGGCGGCAGTGGCAGTGACGATGACGCAGAGGCCTCCAGAAGTGACGGCAGTGGTGACGACGGCGGCGAGAGGGGGGTGGTGATGGACACTGTCCAGCGAACAGTAACAGCGCCGGAGGAGCTTATGGTGTGGTCTAATGATCGGATGACAAGAATGACATCGATGAACACGAAGCAGTATCTTCCCATGCCCCAAATATATGACTTAGTAATGTTGTACCAGCGTCAGTGGTGGATTTCCATTTCAAGAAACCAAACTGTCGACCATCCAATGTCTTGTTACTCTACTAGCTGCTTAAGCATAATTTTCTTGAAAATCTTACTAATCGAAGAAAGAACGGAAATTGGTCTAAAATTAGCAATTATACTTCTACAGCCTGATTTAAACAGTGGAACTATTTAAACTTATTTTTATCATATTAGGAAGAGTTCCTGTTTCTATACACTGATTAAATATATGAGCCAGATATGGGGAAATATTGATAATTTTATTATGGACTGAACTACTATTTACTGTATCAGTATTTTTTAAGTTTAATTGTTTAAAAGCTCTTATTATTTCACCTGCACTAATGGATATAAAGTTGAATTTAGAATTTTGAGTCTGTCGTGTAGTATGAGTGTATGTCAGATGAGATTCTAAAAAAATGAAGTAGCAGTCGATCGAGTCGGCCTCGCACTTTAAAAACGACCATTTCAGTAGGGAAGTGAATATGTTTGTAAAACACGGCACATTATTATAAAAAATTAAAAACAAATGATACAAACATTAAAAAAGAAAAACGTTTTATATAAAAAGTACGTTAACAATAAACAATAAATACAAAACACAACATGGCGTATACGTGAAACCGTCACTTGAATATGATAAATGCAGCATTGTTTCTTCGAACTCGTCCCTGGGGAAAGATATTTCATTAATTAACTAAAAGAACCAGTGTTTTTTATATCGATTGTTGTAAATTAAACAAAGTGTCTGAAGTGAAATAAGTTTTAATGTTCGGTAAAATTCGGTAGTAATAATGTTGGGTACGCGTCACTTCCCCTCTGCGTGAGGGAGGGGGGGGGGGGTGTGACGTTTCCCCGGTTTGGACGGGCGTTTTGTTGCGCCGGATGCCCGTCTCGTAGATACCGTACGGATGCCAGTGGGCGGCGTGATGTTAGTAGTGAGGGGGTCCGGGGGGTGCAATAATGCACGACCGCTTGAGGTGCCGGGTCTTCAATGAAAGTCGATATCTTGTTGTTGATTGTTCGCAGGACGACCAAAGCTTTCTTCTTGTAGTTACCTACTCGTTGCTTGTACTTGTAGACTCGTTGAATTGCACCGTGCCCAATACGGCCCTTCTTCGAGCTTAAGTGGTTCGAGGAATGACCGTAAAGAGAGCCCCGTTTTATTCCGTGTTTATTTCGTGTTTTAACTTTACTTTTTGCTTTGTTGCCCTGTTAAACTCTTTATATTTCTCTCATTATATATCTTATGTACACATGTCATATATCAAAATGTTCCTCTTTGAATTACCTATCCATTAAATATTCACTTATAATATACATTACGTATACATTCCGTACATAAGCCAAAAACAATGTAATTTACGGGCGACATCACTATTTTCCGCTCGTAAAATCTCTATAATATTCGATATACTTACTCTATTGGCTTACTCTATATGTTAATCTATTCTATATTAGTTATATTTTCATATATGTGACACACAGTACATAATCGTTTATATACATCTTAATATATAACATGCAACTTGTAATGTAGCGTATTCGCTTACATTTTTCTATAATATTGTCAGTATTAACCTATTTTATCGTAACACATAGTATGTAACACGTAAATATAATAATAACACATAATACCCTAACCTAAGACACGAAAAACAACTGTTCTGTCGCCAACAAATAATGTTCGGTAATGTCTGTGCAAATATGTCAAAATTCTCTAATAACTTACTAAAGTCATTGTATATTCTGCACATTCTCACGACAGGCGAGTTTTATCCGAGAATGGTTCTACAGAGGGGTTGAGAATAAAACAGAATAGTTGAGAGCGATTGAGCGGTTAGAGCGGCTTAGCAAAGAACTTAACATTTCTAATAGTGTTCTATTACCTAATTTCTAAAGACAACAGTCATCTTTAACACGCTAGCTATTGATTTAACAAGCTAGATTATTAAAAAGGAAACAAAAAAAAAACACGACGGCAACAAAAACATCCGAATAAAAAAAAATTGTCAATTTTTGTTTTTTATTTGATTCCCATACTTCGAATTTAAATATTATATAATAGTATATGTCATTCCAATAATTAAGACGAATCTAACGACATCTCGTATGATAAAGATAAATTCCATCAAGCCGTTTAGGCTACAGAGCGTGTTAAAGAAATTATACCTACATCATACATGATACATATTTTTAAAAACAATTGTCTTTTTTCGCAGTTGGGTAGAAACAGGTAACACATAAGTCAATGATGCTAGTCAATATGCTAGTCTACAAAATCACGATAGAAAATAATTTATATTTGAATTTTTACATTAGGTGATACCAAAGTACGGCGGCGTACCTACACGCGTTCCCGTTCCAAAGGGATTTGCCTAAGTGTCGTAGCACCTCGAAAATTATGGTCTATAATTATATTTTTTATTGTTATAAATAACCTAACTATCTGAAATAACTAATACCTCTTTTTTATTTAGTCATTCCATCTTTAGAATCAGTATGTATTGAAATTAATAAAAATATGAATACCTATTTATTTATGCACATAAATAAAAATATAAAATACATCAGTTGATCTTAATAAACACACTAGCATCTAGAATTTTCTTGCTATAGAAGATTTTTCCAGTAGTGATAAGGATCGTAAAAAAGCATTTTGCATTTTTATCATTATTAAGTATGACCACCTTGTCCCTGGAAATGCGTAAAGCGATCACGTCGCAAGTTTTTGCGAAGCATAGAGCGAACACACTATTTTTAAATATGTGAACTCTATGTCACGATTTTTCGTTTTGGTCCTTAACTTAGTAGAGGGGTTTACATTTACTGATTGGACTTATAGGTACATACATACACAAATCACGTTTATTTCCCAACGGGGTAGACAGAGACCACGTCCTTCCACTTGCTACGATCAGGTGGAAGGACTGTTATATCTACTTATAGATATAACATATTAGTAAAAGTTAAGTAAACATTTTAAAATCGTTTTAAGAACTTACTTTGTAACGAAAATCAATTAATTTTTTTTTATAAGTGTTTCAAGAAATAATACAAAAAAAACATTGAATTTGATTACGTAAACAAAATTATAAATTCTCTTCCAACTGTGTAAATACCTGAAATACGTAAAAACTACACAACTGATAAATTAAATGTATTTTAATTCCTTACATGGAGTATTCCTTCAGCTTGTCGACGACTATCTTCTTATTCTTGCTGATCCAGTCGAGGTTCACTTTCGTCTTCTCGATACCTTGGCTAATGGCCAGCGTCGATTCTTTGAAATACTTCCCATTTTTATTGTGCCAGGACATAAACTGTAATAAGATACACGCTTAAAAATAAGGGAAATATTAAAAGAGAAAGAGAAATAAATAAATAATTGTGGCTATGCGAAAATCGTACTATTGTACTGATAGTTTGGAAGCAACACTAAAGCGTGCAAAGGTTACACAGCACCCGGACGCGGGATGGAAAACAACTAGAAGCGCTAAATTATAAAAAAAGTAAAGGAAATCGGGATATGTGAACAAAGAGTAGAAAGTGTTAGCCTACTAAAGATGTATCTTAGTCTATTTCTTTATTGAAATTACCTATGTTTGTTAAAAGCATTAACTAGGCACATACAGTGCAATTTTTAATCCCATGGAATAAAGTGACTTATCATGTATTGCTAATTATATAATTTAAATGTCCACCAAGGCGAACTGATCGTTAGACCGTACGAGATTTAATAACTGTGGTGGTTGTAATAAGGTCTACTGTTGTATGCAAGAATAAAATAACGTGATGTCGATTGCAAGTTGTATTGACGACTGAATACAATGTAGAGTTATGTAGATCGCGAGCGAAAGATTTGATGATATTTAATAAACAATAGAAACACCAAAATGGTAATAAGTTTTTTTCTGAAAATAAATTTGAAACCTTTAAAGACGAAGACCGGTGTAGGTAGACATAATCATGTCTGTTGTGGGCGAACCGAAGCTTCGTCGCACCTCCGTTAAGACAATGACATAATTGTTACAAATACGATTAATGAGTTAAATACACCTACTTTCTATATAAATGATTAAATCTAGAGAAACAAAGACGTTTTTAAAAACGTGTAAGGCATATTTCACGCAAATAATAATTAAGTCAGATCATTATTAGCAGAACAATTAATATCTATCATTAATAATTACAACAAGCTTAATTATTGTAAAGGAAACAAAAAAAACCCGACTGCAACAAAAATACTTACAATAGTCTTTTTTCTATTTTTGCAATTTTATTTGTTTTCCAGACGTCATACTGAAATATTATACAGTCTATGTCACTCCCACAATTAATATTAATCTAACGACACCTCGTATGCTAAAATCCATCAAGCCGTATAGGCTACAGAGCGCGTCAAAGAAATAGACATACACACCTTCATACATACGCTCGAAAAAACATAACCCTCTTTTTTCGCAGTCGGGTAAAAACTGCAGTTGTGCCCTTGTCTTACCGAAGGTTAGAATTATGAATTATACTGAGTTATCCATATTAATAAACCCGTAAAATTTCCGCATAGACTTACACTCGGTTTCTGAAAGGTTGGTCAAATTTTCGTTTAACTGACACAACTGTCCACTTAGCATTGTTGTCAAATTAGTTCGAGTTTCTAAAACGTTGATAATGTAAAATTTACTAATCTATAATCATTTTGATTTGACATTCGATATTATTTTGAAAGTATGGCCATATTGCATGTATTATTCAGATTAGAATTAATTATTTCATTTTCAACTGTTAAATCTGTTAAACAGTCAAGTACGATTACAACGAATTTAATTAAGTACTGTGATTTACATGATTCATATTTAGCAATAGGCGTTTATTAAAAAAATGCATTTTTTACCCTACAGCGATAATGTTCTGTACTGGGCATTGATTTAAACTGAGGCCTGAGACCGACAACGACTGCAGCAGAGATGAGGATATATTCTACACACTTTAGACTATATAAACACTAGCTGTGCCCCGTGGCTCCAAACGCGTTTATTACGTAGTAATTATTTTCATCCCGTAATTATATTTACTCAAATAGTTGACAATTCATAAGCCTATCTGCCTATCAATTAAAATATGACATGTTATTCCCGTGTACAAATATAATTAAAAAAGTAAAAGTAGTTCTAAAAATATTTATTGGAAATTCTTGTAGCATATGAATGGATACCTACATGATATAAGTTTCCCGTATACATAATTTCATGCCGTTTTTCAGTTAAATAAGTAAAAATACGAACAGACACATAGACAAAAAAGTTTTATGAGTATATTCGTGATCAGTGTCCAGGATTTTTATTAAAAATGTATACAAATAAATAAAGATTTATTATTAATAAATGTACCTATATGGTCAGAAATAGAAGCAAGAGGCAAATAATTATTCGTGAATTTTTCGAATAATTAAAAAAAACTGCTAATTTTTCGAATAGCTAATTTAAAAAACATAACATATCATGACGCCTGTAACCCCGAATGGTTAGGCAAAGGTATACTAATGTAAGCCCACAGTTCGCCGGGTATGTTTTTAGGTCTCATGTAATAAATAGGGGGAGAAGCTATTCCATTAATCGGGTACAAAGCCAAACGCCCAACTGCTACTGGGAAATTCATAGAAAACCCCAAAAACACTTTGCTCGACCAGGGAATCGAACCAAGGGCCTCTAGCATACTTCGAGTTATTCGTATATTTTTGTAATAATCCGAAAATTTCGAATTATTCATATATTTCCAATACTCAAGCTGGTTTCCAAGAGAGACGTGAGTATTTACAACAACATTTTAGTTATAGAAACATATTAAATACATTATGCTAGTGATGTAAACAAACATAAGTCAACAGTAATTCGCCAACAAACAATGATACTTCACAAAGCTTCTGACAATATATTAATCTATGATCACGGTGTAACTAGCGTTCGAGAAACCGAAAATAGCGTTTAACAAACGATTTTGATTTAAATTATGAGATCTCTGTTAACTGATTTGGTAATCAAATAAAGTATTTGAGCAAATCAATGAGTACTTAACAAGAGATTTGATAGTTTGTTAGTTAATTTTTGCATTGGCCAACCTTTCAGAAACCGGGCGTTAGTATATAAAGAAAACTGATCACGAAAATGTCCTTAAAAATTGTTTGTATGTCCGGATTTAACTCAAAAACGGTTCGAACGATTCTTATGAAATTTTGTACACAGGAAGCCTTAAGTCATTGGTTAGTAGGTAAGCTATAAGAATTTTCAATAATACCTTTGGAAATATAAAAAAAAAACAATTCCACAAATCTTAACCGGTGTTAATGCAATTTTCTACACGGAAAGTATAAATAATTATAATTTATTGGTTATGACAATATGTTATGTTGTAATTTTTTTTTAATATATATTACTATTAGAAATTAATTACACGGGAAGCTTAAGTCATTGGTCAATTGTTGGCCATCAAAATTTTCAAAAATACTTTTGTTTTTCTTTAGGTTTTTTTTTCAAAGTTCTAAAGTATTCCGTAATTAATGGGCAATATCAATTATCCAAAAAATTAATATTGAAAAAAAAAAACAATTTTAATTTTCTAAATCGCAAAGACAGGAATTAAAAAAAAAAAACATCACTTCTCAACAGATTCTGATCTAAATTTATAGACGAGAATTATACGTCATTTCATATTTGATAGGTTATAAGAATCGTCAGCAATAAATTTAAGTACTGCTTAATCTTAAAGTAGACAAGACAACAACAACAAAAAATTTTGAATATTCAAGCGATAAGCGAGCCAATATACGCACCTCAGTCAGCTCACGCTCCGTCGTAAACTCTGCCAAAACCGCATTGATCACATATCCGATATTTCGAAATTGACCTTTGAATCTTTAAACAAAGCAAAATTTAAAAACAGCGATAAAAAACCATCTGGTTTTGTACTGAAATTCATCATAGGTGATTTAAGAGTTTTTCGTGCTTTGGGAATATCTTAGGCAGTTAGCAGTCAGCCGTGTTTCACGCTGTTCACTACTTTCGATCGATCGATTTAACCTAAATATAAATTACAATATAGTTCGTCGTGGTAGTCGAGTGGTTTAGACCAGCGGAATATCGATTAGGTGTCCGCTGATTCGACCCCGAATGTACTAAAGAATTATTCGAAATTCGTCTACATTTACTAATTTGAAAGTGGACGATGAAGGAAAACATTGTGAGGCTGGCATAACGCCGACAACTGTCATCAGGTACTGTAAAGCCATATTGTCATTTTTGGTATTTAAAAAAAAAATTACATTATTATTCCTTTGCCTGATCTCCGTTCTCTCCCTTCCCTCGTGGCCATAATCCTGACTACGCTCATGGATGTAAATTAGAAGAAGATGAACGAGAAAGCTTCGTTAAATATACATACAATTCGTAAATTTCCTCGATGCGATTGTAAACGAAGTCTTTGGCAACGTAGTAACCGACGCTGCTACTTAAAATATTGTATAATACTTGGAATGCATCTTGACGCCGCACTTCCGGGTTTTCAGTAACCGTCCACTCTAGATACCTTGTAAAGGGATTATTATTAAATTGAATTATTATTTCGATTACTAGTCTAGGCGTGTTTTTAGTAGTAGCAAGGCAATGATACGGAACTATGTCTGATAGTAAGCATAACCCAAAAAGAATGCCGACCATTAATAGATAAAACTCCTCAAATAAACAAACTTCCATGGCAGTCACCAATGTCATGCTGACCGGCTAAAGAAACTTAAAGAACGAAACGAAAGAACTTAAATATACACCATCTGATCCCGAAACGCGATGTTCTTAAGCGAATCGATACGGGAGGCTTTTCACTGCACACATTGCGGTCGCGACTTATCAAACTGTACAGCCTTATGTAACAGATCCACCCTAAGTACCTAACTATAATTTTGAAAAGAATTTTTAACTAAAATTATTACAAGTAACGCCATCTAGTTTAACATTATAAGTACTTTAAATACTACTACGATTTGATGTTTTGACAAACTTAATTTAAAATCTTTGTAATGGAGGTTAAAATTTATAAAATATTTAAAAAAAAATTGCTTTGTATGCAGGAAGCTTTGTAATATGTATAATAAAATGGAAATCTACAGGTTTTACAATTTTGCATTATTAGACAAGGAGGGAATGAGGAATAACGAACCGTGGAAATACAGAACAAAACCAGAAATGACGGGACACGGTGAAATAACTAGGAAAAAAGATAGACTGAGGAAAAGGAACCGTGGGAAAAATAGACATGTTCTTTCTCGGATATTAAAAGAAGCGCTCCGAACTAGTACAATCTTTCAATTGAACTAGATCTGATTTCTAGTACTTTTAGTACAGTAGTACAATATATCGTACACATATTATACATGGACGAATATTAGGAATATTTTGATTCTCCTTCATACCTTCCAAGCTTAGGATTGTCATTCTAAAGACCCGAGGTTTTTTAGACCAAACTACACTTGCACTTGCAGAAAAATAGTACTAACTAATAAAAAACGTATTCTTCTATTGTAATAAAATTTTGAAAACAATTCTTAGAACAAATTTTGCCTCACCAAAATGTCTAAAAACAAAAATAAAAACAATCGTTACTCTCTCGTCGTATAGTTCAAAATAGTTTAATGAACTAGAGGCATATTAGGTGTTTACCTTGTATTTCGCTCTCTTTCGACTGAACCACGTCTCCGGTCTCATGAATCACATAGGTACTAAGTACTAAATAAGCTGTGCTCGCCTGCTGCAAACGAAGTACTAAATGAACGATTACTATGAAGCTTACGGAATAGTTCGTTCTAGTACAGTGTCAGGAATTAGTTCCTATTAGTACTTAGTACATGTACTACCCATGCCTATTGGGAATGGAAAAATACGCAGTAATATCGAGACTTTGGAAAAAAAATTGAGAAAAAAAGTTAGGAAAAAACCGAACAATGGGAGTTCAAAACAAACGTGGTAATAACGAGACCTTGGTAAAAATTTATGAGAAAAAAATGTTAGGAGGAAAATATCGTGGGAATAAATAAAAACGAAGGGGTATTTAAAGGGCAGTCAGTTAGTAAGAATCACTACCCACGTCCGGTGAAGCTGTAAAAGCCGCAGCGGCTTTAGGGTCCCTAAGGCTAACAGTGTAGTCAGATCTAAAAAAAACAAAAAAAAACTAAGAATCAGTCAATCAGTAGAGATCAGTGAGTCTCAAGAGGTCGTTATAATGCTAGTGAAAACAGCCAAAAGTTCTGTCGGTATTAACAGTGAAATTAGCTAGGTAATATTCAGGTCCTTGATCTTGCTCGTTGCGTCTGAAATATTTTTTTTTTTCTTAAAAGAATTAAAATCGAAAAACACATTCAAATAGTCATCACGACTGTGAAACAGGAACACAGAAAGGACTCTGTTTACTCTCTATTGGTTGTAACATACATAACATATACAATTCACATATGCTTTCACTCAGAAGCATATGATCCCACCACACCTATACACTCTCACGCACACGCACACTACACGCAGACTCACACTCCCACTCACATTGAGATATAGAAACACATAATACTTCATAATGATATTTTTTATGTCATAAATATTTAACCGCTGCATAACAAACAAAATTTAATAATAATTGTTTCGTAATTGGCTCCACATGATTGCAAAACATAACAAATGTATATTTTGTGTTAAATGTGCTGTGAAGCAATATGTACCAAATAAATAAATAAATAATATTACATATAATATAAACTAATTTATATTTATTTTATTCATGTAAAATATACGTGAATACCTTGGTAAAGAAAATGTGTTATAATTACATACTTAGATAAATAAGGAACTATTTGTGTGCTATTGTTATTTGTAATACATAATATTCTCATGAGAATATAAATCACTACACAACATCTACATGTAACATTTCACATACTACATTTTATACACAGATAAAAATACAACCGTGTACAAAATTTCATAAGAATCGGTCAAGCCGTTTTTGAGTTAATTCCGGACATACAAACAGACAGACTGACAGACAAAAAAAAAAATTAATGGGATATTCATGATCAGTATCGTTCATATAATATGTGTATCAGGAAATTTTGGAAAATATATTAAAAGTACAAACAGGATTACAGATTTATTAATATAGAAAGCTATATTTATATAATAAAAAATAAAAAAACAAAAGAAAATCATAGATGGGTTTGTCACTATGTGTATTGTGGTCGCAATCCCTATCACCCCGCTAGATTACTGTATATGCACCGGCTGATTTCGGAACACGACAAACCAAAAGAAAATCATAGATGGGATTATTACTCTTTGTATGGTATTGACATTATATGCCAATATGAATCCAACACATTAACTGTCCCAATAAAACTTCAAATATAATTAAAATCATACCTTATTGTACCGCCCTACGGAAAAGCTTTTTAGAAACGTTAAACCCCTTTTATTGCTTTCTTACCAAAAGCATAAATATAAATGGGTTCGTCATACAAACTTTGACCCAAGTTTTATTTTTACCACACGTGGAATAACACAATGAAATAATTCACTTGCCAGATAATTTACAATATGTGTATCGCTTAAAATGTATAAACTCCCGCGAGTCGCGGTTTGACAGCGTCATACAATAAAACAGTCATTATGCCGTACTGCGTAGTTAAACAGTTTAAAAACACTTCAGCCAATCATAAAAAGAATACTGGACTATCATATAATAGGTAATTATTAGAAATACAATACAATTCTAATTAAGTATAATATTGTCAATAAATCAACATTGACAACGCTGTCATTTCAAATCAACAAACTGGTTGTCATGGAAGCTGATATTTCCCTCTTACATACATTAATCTCTTATTTTTTACACTTAAAGCTTTATTTTCGTTACAAAAAGTAACCTATGTCCTTTCCTAAGGTCCAATCTATTTTTATACCAAAATTCATCAAAATTGATTCAGCGGTTTAGGCGTGAAAACATAACAGACAGACAGAGTTACTTTCGCATTGATGTATTAAGTATTGATTTATTAAGGAAGGTTACCATTAACTTCACGCTACAGCCCTAAGGAGCTGAAGTAGTAACCATTGAGGTCAAGCAATCTGACAAGGTGAGGCAAGTATGGGAAGTGAAAACAATACACTTTATGGGTACGTTGGCGGCGGCGCTGTAGAGAGTTGCTTGAATAAATTGAATACGGCTAACATCGTGGAGCACAGTAGAATTGAAGATAAACTAACTGGTTAAGGATCCAAACTTCTTTGGAACAAGTGAGCGCAGTAAGCATGCTGGTGCGAGCGCTGGCGACATTCGTGCGTTGCTTGCGGGCGAGCAGGAACCGCCAATGTCTCACGCTGCCGCGGGCTATAGCGATGCAGTACACTTCTGGGCGTAGGTCCAGAGGAATTCTGGAAAATATATTTTATGTAACTCTTTTCTGATTTATTTTGTGATGCACTCAATTGACTGATAGATAACAGATCCTTTAAAACTAGTTATGGAACGACTTATGGCAATAAAATTTTGACCAGGTGATAAGCACAGGATAGAAGAAATGAATGTTCACCGACAGTCCTTAACTATACCGACAATGGATACTACGAAAACATTACTATTACAGGTGTCCTAATACATGAAGCATCAAAGCAATTCTCTGACAAGACTCAAGAAAAGCGGCACAAAGGAGCTTACTCACGGGTTATTCTCATCAGGGTTAGGTGTATTCATCCATTGATCGAAGAGCTGCATAGCGTTTTCTTCGCAAGCAGGGACCTTCATGCGGCACGCCCAGCGGCTCAGCAGAACCTGATGACACAATCCTTGCATGTATTATTTGCTGAAGAATCCTTGCCTTCTGCTACAATTATCTTTCAATAAATCTATGGCCAAACACTATTAAGATATAACGTCTTGTTATATGACGATATGTTCGAAAATGATCACACGCTAAGCTTAGAAAGAGCATTAGTTCTAATGTGCATCTATCGGAGCACAACAACAGCTGCTTAGTGGTAGACGCTCAACTTGAAAATGATTGCTAGCAGGCGGGGTCAAGAAAACTCCCCGCGACAATGTTATTGTTGCATGATTTCTTTTAAGGCAATCTCAGGCCCAGTATAGGATAAGAAACGAAGTTTCACTGCTTCAAGATCAGTTAGGTATAAAGCAATCACCTGCAACTTGACGCTCATAAGGTTATTCCCGTTTACGATTGTCATGGCTGCGAGACCCCCGGTCTTCATGTAAGTGCCTCCGATAAGTTTCCTCATGTACTTCTGGAAAGCTCCATAATCCGGGGTCCGTTTTAACATATTGTCAATATGGGACAGAGCCTCTAGGGCGGTCGAAAGCGGGAGGTAATCATATTCCCTCTGCAGGTAACTTGCCAACCTATAATATGGTCATCAGCTTTCATTACACATAATACATTACAATTGGAAAACATTCAAAACAAGTTTTGAAATTTCTTTATTTCTAAAATAAGAACGATCACAGTGAGTACAATAATAACTTAAAGTACTATAACATGTTGTCATTACCGTCGAATCATAAACGATATGCGATTTCTATATGATTTAGTTAACTCAATAACAGATTGCCCAAAACTTTGAAATAAATTATATCTACGGGTACCCAGTAAGCGTACTAGGAACTCCAGTTTGTTCGCAATTTCGTCTGTAAAGCATACATATACTCAAAACTCTGACCTTTACAGGTATACAATAAGCTTTTCAATGCTTTTTAAAACATTTTCCACCAAAGTCAATGCAGTTTCTCAAGTCGGTCTCTAAAAGGTTAGTTCAGGAGTAATTACAGGAAACTTAAAACACACTCGTACACATACACGCTGACACAAACATACACACACACACAAACACGCGCGCGCTTTACTTCAATAAAAACATCTTTTTAAATAGACTCGTACACACTATCGTTATCGTTAGGTATAAGTATAAAAAGTAATGTATGTACTGCTTATTAATTGGCACTTTAGAATTATATTCTTACTATTTTACAATTTTTAAAATGTGCTGTTAAGTTGTATATCTCAAATAAATAAATAAATATATTCAAAATATAAAATATTTTTTTCAACTTATGCCCATGAAGGTACTTATGAACGTCAAAACACTACTACACCCAGTTAGGACAAACGTCCCAGCCATAGAGAAGAGCCGGCAAGAATTTATCTTTTTAAATAAATTTATCTATACAGTACTAGCTGTGCCTCACGGTTGCGCCCGTGTTAATTTTTTACGACAAAAATCGCCAACTCATCCGTGTAGGCATTTTTTTATACTTTGTGTAAAACTATCGACATTTTTATGAGAAATAAATTGATTTTTATAATTATAATTTTATAGACAAATAATATTTACAGTTAATAATCATATTAGTGGATGTACAGAGAGGGATTCACTTACATACATCACTATCATTCACATAATGATCCACTCTATAATAACCTTTTGACAGTAAAACCTGCTAGACATGGTCCTTGAACTCATTATCCGGCAAATCAGTAGCTAACGTGTAATGGTAATGTGTAATTAAAAAAAATCTATGATAGTTTACAATTTTTTACGAGCATACATTAAATAATCAAGAATAATCAGGTCTAGTTTGAAAACTGCCCAAAGATCATAAACATATCTCAGAGAAGCTCATCCCGAGATGGGATAGGCATAATTATGAATATTGATAGTGTAAGGTATCAAAGAGACCCAGCTGTTAGTGCCATTGTCTTTGTATGCATTAAAGAGCAAACAGCTTTCTGCATCGTTATTGAAATTATATTGCTACAGAATTCCCTGTTCGGAGCGATTTTGAATTGGTTTCTCTGTCGCTTGACAACTTAGCAACAGTGTCATGAACTCGAGCAATATGGACGGAGTTCATATTATTGAAGAAGTATTACCTTAGTGCGATGGTGTAATCAAGCCGATTGGTTGAAGCGAATTCAAAGGCATCAGACAAGAGCTGAACACGGCCCGGTATAGGAATCTGCTTATATTTATCACTTAGGAGCACGTTTGTCAGGAGCTGCCAATTGCGATCGTCATAATTTACACGGTACGGAGCTGAAATTATGACGATTGTAATGTAGTAAAACCACTACATATAAATAATTCTCTAAGTATATACAACACAGAAGTATAACATTTTAAAACATTTTAAACCCCGTGGCGGCACAATCCTTATCTTATCTTGCATACGCACTATGTATATTAATGAGCAGAGCATTGGTACATGATTTCATGCACGCAGATTACCTATAAATAGGGTGAGCCACCGGAACAATTATTTTTATCGTTATTATAAATACCCTAGTATAGGTGATGATGTTCGGGTGAATTTTAGACACTTGGGTTTAGTCTTAGAGGATTCATGCTGCGCGTCTGCGTGACTTAAATTTATTGCCGCATTCTCGAACGATCACGTTTGCAGAGTTTTGCAGCCCGCCGTCAGCAGGCACCGCGTAACCGGGAGCCAACGTTGCCGCTTCACCGATTCGTAGCTATTTAATCTTACTTATTTTATTTATTGCCAAGGAAACCGCATACGGATTGTCGGATTGCCGCGACACCCCAAAAATTAATATTCCCTTCGAGTACGAATGTACTTTTTCTTCTTTTTTTTTCAACCTGTAATGTCATCTTTTAGTGTTAAGTATCTCTAAGGGAATAATCTGTCTCGTTTCGTTTTAACATTACTATCTGTTTTAATTTTTCTTTAAAAACAATAAATTTCTTGTTAACTTTGCCCTTTGTTCAATTTTTTACAACCCTAGGGCCAATGCTTAACACGATATTATATTCAAATCAAAGACATTGTAGTAAATTCAGGTCCTGCGAAGACGCTCATGATTGGTAAAAGCACTGTCACCGGTTCGAAATATATTACCTATTATCGAGAGGAGCCAGCCCCTATAGTCGTACAAATTCGTGTTTGACCGTCTTATGTGAGACAGACGTTAGTGGAGACGATTTAGCACGTCATTACGTCACTACACTACACAGTATTGATCTAGAATAAAGAAAATTGGCAAAAAGCAATGTCTTATAGTACAAGTAACGGGAAAAATCCCAAAAGTTGTAAATTTGTAGTTACATCATTAAAAATAATTAATTTTGTTATTTGCAGTTGGTAAACTAACCACGGCATATATCGATGTATAGGGACAATAGCTTTCCAACAGCAAAGTTAAGTTTGTCCCTCAATATATTTTCCGTTACAAATGTTCGGTGTCTTCTTCAGTAATGTTTCTTGTTTGTTTGCTATGTATACTCTCTACCATGAGGTACCCAGTATAAAAAGACTCACCGATCATATCAGAGTTGAAGAGTAGCCACTCGTCAGCACCGGCATCGTGTTGGAACTTGTGCTCTCTGCTCAGACCCTCGTGAGCCGCGAGCCACTGCAGCGCAGGTGTCTGGGTCCCTGCTGATGCAGCGGCCTCTCGTTCGCTCAAGACCCGCAGCGGAACCCACCAAGAAGTAGATGTCCTGGATTTTGTACTCAGCGATAGGTAGCGTTTCTAAAGTAGAAAATCTATCCTTATAATAAAAGACTAGATTTGAAAACTGTACATTGAAATTACATGGGAAAAATACTATAGTTTGTAAAATGTAGTTCGGATCCTATGAAGCTATCAATCACTAAGGATGTGCTAGTGAAAAGAATATATCTAGAATCAGTTACCTACTGGATCGACTTTAGGTTACATGCCGCTGCATTTGAAGACGTGAAAAGTTGGGGTGGTAGAGGAGGGTGAAAGGAGAAAACGTACGGAAACAAATACTTTTTTTTTGTACAAGAATTTTCAATGGATAATTATTTATTTATGGAGATTGCTGTTCGTACCTAAACTAATCAATTTTACAACCACAATGGACAAATGAAAATATCTCACTCAAAACAAAAAACGGCATAAGTTTAGAAAAAAATTACGATCTTCGAAAATTTTACCTCTCATTTAAAAGTGAGCTTTATGCTGACTACTTAGGACTGAAATGGTCAAAATTATTAGATAAAAAAAAAGTATTACTCAAAAACTATGTATTTCCGCAGTGTAACATTTTATATTAAGCCTCATTATAAAGTGATCTAACTGTAAAAAAAATTTGGAATTTGAACTCGATGGCATGTAATCTAAAGCGGAGCCATTACTATTATTTGAATGTAATGTTATAATTACTCTATAGAATACTTTCAAATAAAACAAGGGCGGTCCCTGAAGCCGCTGTGGCTTTTACAGCTTCACCGAACTTGGGTTAATCCGAGCCATGAACTATCTCTATTTCAACTTTCATCAAAATTATTATTTAATCAATTGTATTAAATGTATAGATGAAGAAGAAAAAAAAACTTTTGTTTTGGCCTGTATCTTTTCTATGCTGTTGTATTGACAATGATATAGCGTAAGATAGAGAACAGTTCGGTGAGAAATATTTAGGTAATTCATTAAGAATATACTTTGGAGCTGGTGGCTTATTTACGTTAACAAGTCTAAGAAGCTCCACCTTCAACACTGATTCAATACCTCAATTCAAGACTCAATATCTTGATTATTGAGACATTCCAAAATTTCGTTTCTTTTTATTTGCAGTGCTAGGCGGTTTATCCATTTGCACAAAATCGTATGACGCTTTCTGCACCGTTTTAATTATTTTTATTAATTTTGTCCAAATAGTCGACCATTATGCCTCATCACTAGACCAGTATTTTTGCTAACAGATGTAACCTTGAAGTGACGCCAAGAATTGTTTTATTTTCTAACATTTATTGTATTTAGCGATGTCTAATTAAAATATTATTATTTTAATATCGTATTGGCACGATCTGAGTAAAAATAGAAAAAAGTTCAATATTGTCGGAATCTCTGAACTCAGCTAGAATGTTCTCGAAACATAGACCATGTATTCGTAGGTACCAAAAACACAGTAGTTAAGACAGCCATACAAAGCTTATCGCTCCGATTGCATTATACAACACAATAAACTCGATACGATTTCGAGACATTTCTAGTGATTTTAACCCTCCTCCTTTTTTGCAAGATGACCCTTTAGGAGATTTGTAAGTACGACTGAAGTATAGTGAGGATCAATATAGTGAGTCTTATTAGATTTTTTTTCATCGACTACGAATCAATTTTCTTTACCCACAGACGTAACAGTATTATAATAATGTACTAGATGTATCCGCCCCTCCATCCATACGAGACGTTACGGATAGACAAAAATTGCAAAAAGTGTCGGAAAGTTTTATGTCTATGATTTTAAACTCCTCTGTAGTATTTTTTCTCAAATGTATTTAACTAGCTGGTACCCGCGGCTTTGTCTACGTATTATTAGATATACTCCGACTGATCTCTGATACATATAAAATATACATGTACATGCATATAAAAAAGAAACTTATACATAAGTAATAATGTAACATTTTAAATATAGATTGTAATGAAGTGAAATTCTAAGAAATTAAATTATTATAGTATATCTTTACTTAATTCAAAAGACATGATAAACAAAACGTATGTTTTTTTCATTGTCATATTCATAGATGATTAGGTTTATCACTCATAAAAATTATCACGAGTTTGTCTTCATTTTTATTTTCACTCTTAGGTATATTTTCTCTATTATTAATTTAAGGTTGTTCTTGTTTATTTTGAAGATTTTAATATAGTTTTTAAATTTGTAAAATTTTAACTATTTCGTTCTAAATTTCTACGATAGATGTCATTGTATGATGTTTTTTGCGTTATCGAGATTTTTATTAAATTATACTAAACATACATACTATAATGCTTCATTATTCACTGGATCATATTCAAATAAAATTACTTTTCCTAAAGGATTATAAAACTTTAAATTATTAAATTGAATTACTCAGCCCTTTTATCTTCTGGTTATTATTTGAAATGATTTTACTTGGACATTCCTCAAACGGCTTTTTATTAATTGTTTTATGATTTAGATTCAAATTAAATTAAAATGCCTGATTGAAAGCGGACAGGATTTTTTCATTATTTCATTGCTTTAAAAAAAGTGAGATCCGTTCGTTTACATGAAAATGTACAATACCGTCAAATAAGATTTTCTGATAAACGACATACTAAGAGAAAGTTTACAAGCTCAATTAACTACAGGTTACTAGATTAAATTAACGTATGACAGAATAGCGATTGATCAAAGTAGTGTTTATGAGGCAAGGCTGATAGATAAACGTGAGGGATCCAAAGTATCCACAGAGCATGAAACACGAATAAATGGCTGATGGTGAATTTCAGAACATCTACATAATTATCTTTTATGTCGCTGTTTTTCATACACAAAATACCACGTGGACGAACTCGCAGGCACAGCTCTTATCCAGCTAATATAATTTTAATTTAAATGCTGTATTTAGGTTTTTAATGTTAAATATTTTTGACTATTAATGAATTACTAGCGGTCGCCCAATGATCGAAATTCGACCAGCGAATTTTTAATCATAGACTATTTTCTGTTTGACATTTGCGGTATGAACCTAAACAATGAATATTATATAATTTGTTGTCACTTTTCACTGAGTGACAATGTCAATATTTTGGGGGGTCTAAGTTCAATGGCACTTGTCGGGTTAGGATTCGCAGTCATAATTAGTTTAATTTAATATATTAGTAACAGATATTATAGAGAAATTTTAGCATTCTGCACTCCTTCTCCATATATACTTTAACCATGCCAAATCTCACAGAATTACGTGCACGCGATACACTTACAAAGGGTGTCTGAAGTTTTCTTCTCACGTATTAATATCATTTTTCTATTCGATATCTCTTCTTAGCAAGTAGCACTGGTCGTCTCTTCTATACACACTTTTACAGTGCATATGTAACTAACCTGTGTAAGAGTGAGAGAGTTGTCCGCGTAGTCCCTAGTGACGGTCAGCAACGGGAACCCGGTCTGCGTCGTCCAGGTGTCCATGATCTGCTTCACGGTCACGTCTGGCTTCAGCACTCCACGCCGGTGACTCACTTCGGTCAACTCCTGCCATAGATTGTCTTGTTCCGCATTCTTGTACGAATATTTTACCAGGTACCTAATAACAAGAAAAGTTGACTTTATTTGACTAAAACAATGGTCCCCAAACTTTTTTGTCTCATAGACCCCTTATCAATTTTTACTATTTTGGGTAGACCCCGATATCTTTTGAATATTGATTTTTTACAGATTCACCAAATTAAAATGTTTTTGACAGGTGTAAATAATTGTTCTTGACTACAACCTACTCAAGTTTTACTAAGTGAAAAACTAAAAAAAAACATTACATTAAATTTTATACATTTATTAAAATAAACACGGAATCCTAATCAAGTGAAATTGTTATAAACGAATAAATTATTTTAATGTTCCGACCACAAATCGAATATCTTGTCAAATGAAATTTAATACGTAATTTGGTATTGTAAATAAAATAATTTTAAATTAAAATTTTTATAATAATTCAGCACTTTCATTCCAATTAAACTTCAACAAAAGTACGTATAAAAATAATTTTCTCATGACTGATGCACGTAGTCATGAAATTCTATGAATCTAGGTCCATATCTTCATCAAATACCATAAACATTAACTTTTTACAAATATTTACCTATATGTTTATTACTTTTTATTATAACTAATATTTAATTATATTATGCTTTGTAAGTCTCGACTTAATGTATTGGTTACAGTAGCGCTGGTTTTCATGCAGTACTAATAGATGGCGACATAGTACAATATAATTCTTTCAATCAATAATATAATAATAATAATTTAAACATACTTAAAAATTACAATAAAAGTTGAATTTAATTACATTTATATTTGATATTATATGTAAGTAAATTTAGTTAAACCAAAATGTTGTCTGTGGTTAAAAATAAAAGATATGTCCCTTATCTATGGTGACTGCGTGTGATCAGACGTGTTTTTATTTATCTCAACAGTTTTTGTTAATTACCAGCGACCTAGATAATTATAAGCCATATTATAGCTATCAAGGTACAGGCTTTCATCAGTACTGAATATGGAATATGCAAGTTTTTACAAGTAAAATATTATCTGCCTATGTTGATACGTGAAGTCAAGCCAACATTTTAGCTCTTCACTATCGAAAGCAGATAAATTTTAGTGGACCCCCGCTTACGAATTGTGAACCCCCATTTTTTTGTCATGCCAACGTAAACCCCCGTCGAGACTCGCGTAGACCCCTGGACACCTGAACCTCTTTGGGAACTAAGGGACTAAAATGTCTCTAGTTAAGAAATAGGACTCTAAATAGGTGAAGAGAAAATTTTTAACAGATTTTAAAATTAAAATGTTTTGACCAAAAATGAAGAAAATACAAAAACATGTCACTTAACGTGATACCTGAAAAAGATCTCTTCATATGGGAACGTATGGACTTAATTACTAAGCCATCCAAAGATACCTTTAAAATCCCAGAAATAAATAGTTTTTTTTCTATAATACTTTTCAATTACTCAAGTTTCCTTATAATGTTCTCCTTCACCTTCAGCCAATAATAGATAAACAGCGTACATGTTATTATTTTTAAAATGCAAGTTTTACCTGTTAATCGCCTCCCTGAACACTTCTTCTCCCAAGAACATCGTCATTGTCCGGATGACAGCAGACCCCTTCTGGTACGAGATGGCGTCAAATATCTCATTAATAAATTTCGGGTCGTTTATTGGAACTGATACCTGAAAACAACAGAATTTGGTATTTTAAATTGACTGTAGAATTTTAATTTCTAAGGGGCTTTTTAAATTATAATTCGTATAGAGCCTAAATGAGGCTGGTGTTTGGTTTTTTCTAATGTTTTATTTACATAGATACAAGGGATTACAGAGGGGTCCGGATATTAATTCTTTGGCGGGAAGATTAAGTTCTGCTACATTCGCAGTAGGTACGTAAGATTCGCTAATTACTAGATATTACCACTTTATAGGTTAATCTACTTCGCTGACTTCCATAGCTTAGTTGTCTTAAGGTAATTGATTTTGGGTTCAGCAGATAAGGTAGATTTATTTATAAATTTACCATATTCATTTTACAAAAGTGGGCAATTCGAGCAATTTATAAATAGCTCGGCACATTGTCGGTAGGTACTATCTATCCCTGATGGTAAGCTCAGTACAATCCGAACACAACGGCGACCACCGAGCGATCTAAATCATCGGTGGTTACCACTGTCATGCCAGCCTACATAAATATGTCTTCACGGGTCGCTTAAAAGACCCGATGTCATAAGAAGGAGGGAACACATTGGCTGGGAGAAGGTTCCACAGTTTCACAGTACGACAAATATAAGTCACCAAGAACTTTTTAGTTCGTGCTGAGATGGAGGTTACCGTAAAACTGTGACTTGGAAGCCCAGCGCGTGTGGTGTTGTTATGGAAGGGAGATGAGGGTAATAAATAGCTCCTCAGAATACTCACCATGATAAAGACGATAGAACACGCTAAGTGAGGCAATGTTCCTGCGCAGCTGAATTGGCTCGATTCATTTGGTAACATTTACATCATTAATAATGCGAACAGGCCGTCTCTGCAACCTATCCAGAGCATCGAGGAGGTATTTTGCGGATCCATCCCCGAGTTGCGAACAGTATTACATACTCGGCTGAACTTGTGCCTTGTACAGAAGATACAGCTGACCGGGCGTGAAAAACCGTCGCACTCTGTTCAGGATTCCGAGTCTCCGAGATGTTGTAGAGATGACACTCCCGATGTAATCAGTCGAGTTGAGGTCGCTGCGAATATCCACACCTAGGATGTCGAGACTGTCACGCGTTGCTAGCGAGACATTCTGAAGAGTGGGGAGGGGAGAAAACGGAGATTTCTTTGAATAAAACGCGCACACTTAAATTTTCTTGGCATTGAACTCAACCAAGTTACTAGCTCCCCATTTAGATACGCGGTGCAAGGATTTGTTTAGTTCAATGACAAGTTCCATCCGACTCTTTTCTGTTTCTTCGCGACCACATGAAAGCTTATTATTATTCTATTCTACATGCAATAAATAAATGCCAAATAGGATACAACAAAGTTGTTAAGCCAACTATCAATAATCACAAGAGTCAGCCGTAATTAAAGTATCTTCCAGATCCAGAATGTCCAGAGCATACAATGATAACGCAAGGGATTCGGACATATTTTAAGGAAATATCAGCAGAATTTTTCAATGATCTGAATAATGTTTTGATTTAATATAAAAATGCTATTTGCATGGAAAAACGTTATGTGCTTTCTTATAATTTTAGTTTTATAGTGTTTGTAGTTTTTATGATATACTGAATTGAATTGTTTTGTATTTAGTTATTAAATTATCATTATTTTTAATGTTTGCCACATAGAAGTTATTATAGTCTTAAAGTTATTATATAATGTGTATTTTGTGATAATTAATCGTTGTTAGCCAGAATAAATATATAATAGCACCCATGAATGGTGCTGTCATCTGCATAGCAACGAGTATGGCCAAATGGTAACATATCATTGATATGCATAAGAAAAAGAGTTGGCGAAAGCACAGAGCCTTGAGGAACTCCAGCTTTTATGGACATTAATTGCGAATTACATCCGTCAACAAGTACACGAATTCTGCGTTTATGCAGAAAACCGGAGATCCAGTTGCAGGGGTTGCCGAGAAGTCCGAAATTCGGAAACTCGGAGAGAAGTCCACGGTGCCAGACCCTATCAAAAGCTTTCGCTATGTCAAGTCTGATCGCCAGAGCCTCACCATGCTTATCATGATGCCTCCCCCAGCGGTGCAGTACATACGCCAGAAGATCACCCGTTGATCGATCCTTGTGAAAACCATATTAACGATCATCAATAAAAAAGTTCTCCTCTCTCTTCCATTTGATACCCATATCATGAGAGTGCATAAAATAACTGGTCTTTGGGGGCCCACACTAATGGATTTAAAGTAACGTCAGTCAGCTAACCATACATTGTCATCTAAACTAAAAGTGTATATGCAAAATTTCAGCCCATCATCATCATCATCATTTCAGCCGCAGGACGTCCACTGCTGAACATAGGCCTCCCCCATAGATCTCCAGAGCGACCGATCTTGTGCAGCCTGCACCCAACGGCTCCCAGCGACCTTTATTATGTCGTCTTTCCATCTAGTGGGGGGCCGTCCTACGCTGCGCTTTCCGGTGCGTGGTCTCCACTCGAGAACCTTTCTGCCCCAACGGCCGTCAGTTCTCCGAACTATGTGCCCCACCCACTGCCACTTCAACTTGCTAATCCTTTTGGCTATGTCGGTTACCTTAGTTTGTCTACGGATCTCCTCATTTCTGATTCGATCTCGTAGAGAAACACCAAGCATAGCCCTCTCCATAGCTCGCTGAGCGACCTTGAGCTTTCTTATGAGGCCCACAGTGAGCGACCACGTTTCTGTGCCGTATGTCATCACTGGCAACACACACTGGTCAAAAACTTTCGTCTTGAGGCACTGAGATATTTTGGACGAGAAGACGTCGCGCAGTTTCCCGAACGCTGCCCAGCCGAGTTGGATTCGTCGACTGACCTCTTTTTCAAAGTTGGACCTACCTAACTGGACTGTAACAACTTCTAGACAAGAGTTCCCTACTTGATACTGGGGTGGGCACCACATGGATATTCGGCATGATTTTCGTCTTGTCCATGTTCATTTTAAGGCCCACCTGTTGAGAAACTTTGTCGAGGCCATCGAGCATTGTGCCAAGATCTTCCAGCGATTCTGCCATGACTACGATGTCGTCAGCAAATAGAAGGTGAGTGATGTACTCGCCATTAACATTGATGCCGAGTCCTTGCCATTCCAAGAGCTTGAAGGCGTCCTCTAGAGCGGCGGTAAACAGTTTCGGAGATATTACGTCTCCCAATCGGTCTTAAAATTCAGTTGCAAGATTTGAACCATACTAAAAAGGGCAGTTAAATAAAAGCTTGTAATATCAATTCTTAAGAAATAAACTACAAATATATGAAAATAATACCGGTCTGTAGAATATTATGAAGTGATATTACGTGATGTTGCCTAAACGATAGTATTTAACGTTGGTAAAAATTTACACAATAGATTTTTCAATTTTGTTTTAGTGTTTTTATTTGTTAGGTTGTGTTAGAAGTGAAATTGAGTGGGATGCGAGTAAGGAACCTCTGCGTGGTACATCGCAGGCAACGTCTGCTGTTTCTCAGCCGGCAGCTAATACCTGATGAGGGTGGTTACGTTTACCGTCTCTCTGTTATTCGGAGGAGACGAAGGACGTGGCGTGTTGGCGGGTTCGTCGTGCACTTGTACTGCCGTTAGGCAGGTAGGTGGGCATTTTGCCTCGCTTGCCACCTTCGTACTCGTAATCCTATTTCAGAGTGTCGTTGACACGTCTTGCGGCTTCGAATGAGACCGAGGGTCTTGGCTTAACCACCTGGACCAAGAGGAAGTAAACTTACCCTAATCTGAAGCGGCGGAGCATTGCAATAGTACAGGGGCACTGCCTGGGTGGACTATTTTCCACCCCATATTCGTAGAAACAAAAATGACTGATTCAAACCAAAAAAAAAAAAAAAAAGTTACACTAAATAGGTGAAGTGGGGTTGAGGTAAGAAGCGGACGGAGGTGCCGCTTGACTCAGGCTGGAGCTCAGTTGCGGCCACGAAGATGAAGACGGCATAAAGAGGTTTGCTTCGCGGACTGGGCCGTTCTAAAAGCACTGAATGCACAAATAAGGGAGGAGAAACGAGTAACGTTCCAGCAGTTCTTGAGGAAGGCCGATTATTGGGTGGACGCAACTGTCGGTAACATGGTGGTCGTAGAGGGGAGCACTTATGTTGATGACATGTATGCGGAGACCCTGAGGGCCCTTGCAAATAATAAGGTCGATGGCATACTTGACGTATGTCGCAGTTCCGGAAACCTGAAGGGACAAGCGTCAAGACCCTCAAGGGAGCAGCCAAGTTCCTGAAAGAAGTGGTGGAGGTGCTCTTGGAAAAAAAACAGAGCTAGGTGACTGCGCGCCTCAGACGGGAGACGAGGGTTCTGCGTAGACAGGTGGAGCACCTGAAGGAGGAGGTTCTAGAGTAGCGGCGCGAGGCAAACACGAGGAAGATCATGCCTCCTCCTCCAACGCCAGTGTAGGCGGAGTCTCCAGTCCAGTGGGGGAAGGCCTTGGCGGACACAGTGGAGACGTTGGAGCGGTCCATCCCGTCAGCCGTTGGACAGGTCGTAACCGCACAGTTTGAAAGCCTTGAGGTGGATGCCCGTCTCCTTCCAAAGATGATTATCCGCCCTACTTTGGCGGTGGACATGAGGCCTGCTGTTACTGCTGCGCAGCAGTTCTGAAGGCGCAGGTCGTAGTCCTGCCTATCCCGTTGGGAGAGGGGGCGAAATATATGTATGTGTGCTTAACAATATGCGTACGCTGCTTCTGGTGCGATGTGCGGAGTATGGTAAAAAACCACGGATAGGTGTTGGTGGCAACGTAAATTTATTTACAGGGTGCGACGACTGCAGGGCGTCCAGTTCCATTACATGAAGGATGTTCTGTATGCCCATAGTACCCCAGCTGGGCTCGACAGCGTCGACGCCTATTGACGCGACGTATGTAGCGAAACCCTCATTCAGCCACAAGTCTGACCACCATTTCATTGTCACCAGGTTGCCGAACCACTGGTGAGCGAGCTCGTGGGCTATTACCTGCGTAAGAACGATAAACATGCTTAAATTTATTAAATATAGACTAGCCGATGCACACGCGTTTTACGACGCAGTAATTATTTTCAACCTGTAGTTATTGACAATTCATATAGTCTATTAAACATAACTGCTTCCCGTCTACATTTTTTTTTCTCTGTATGATTTCTCAAGTATTGTTGAAAATTCTTATCGCATAACATCAATTGAGTGATGACGTAAGCTTCTCTTGTATAAAATTTCATAAGAATCGGTGAAGCCGTTTTTGAGGTAAATCCGGACATACAGACAGATAATGTTTTAAGGACATATTTGTGATCAGTGCCTTTTATACAGAATATTTATCAAGAAAAAAATATACAGAAAAAACCACGGAATAAAGAGCTTTATTCCGTGGACAGAACTATATATTTATGAATATAGATGATATTTTAATAAAGAGAGCCATCGCAAGACGCCTGGCAGACGTGATACATCGTTACTGATTGTTATAAAATTATGTGAATAGAAAATAAAATTTAATAAAAAATGTTTTTAAAAAACAAACTTTTATTTATAAATTTTATTTTATACTTTTTAATATCGGAATTCTTTTAATGATCTATATGTCACAGGGAGATGATAAAAAGATAAAATCAGAGATTCGATCGAAATCCGTAAGCTAGATGATCAATTCACGGAAGATGTTAAAAATCAACTCTGTGGGGTGATTTTCCTAAAAAACGTAAGTTGTTATGTGCATCATCAAGTGTTCAGGGATTAGCGTATAAGCGCAGTGGAAGACTTCTGATCTGAACCCACTATGGAGTGTGATATGTGATACAAAAATGACCTGCGTTTCGCAGGGCTGATAAATTTACAACACTTTACAATAATACAAATAAACTAACCACTGACGGCGTCTACGCAGACGGAAGAAGGTCCATAATTCACCGGCAACAGTTAAGGGATAGGTGGGAAAGGGTCAAGTCATGTCGTCCACTGGCTTCTTACACCAACTCGTCTTGTGGCGAGATTACTAGTTTACACAATATAACAACGGAACAAACTGCCGCAATAGGGAGAATATATCCATGTCGCAACATAGTTCAAAAAAACAATTACAAGAGGTGTTTTGGTATAAGTTATCAAACTGAGGTACGCGTAACTCAAACCGGCACATTGGCCTTCACGAAAACCACAATTGGCAGTGTTATAGGGAGAATATATCTCGTCCAATAGCCCAACAAAATCTTATTCAATCAACTGACAATAATTAACCATTTATATCGCGATCCGATCAAAAAACATAGCTTCTCAAAACAATAAGGCAACGAGGCGCATGCATGAAGCAAGAACGTAAAGGTGACAGCTAACGGCTGAGCGCGTGACAAGTGTGAAGTTGCATAAATAACTAAAGACAACTTGTTTTGCCAGACCGTGGTTCCGAACATAAGATATTTGATCAAATTCTTCAACTGTTTTAGTGAAAAGCTTGTATTATGGTAACCCAACAGCTTGTAGTGTGCTAATTAGTTGCCTAGTAGTAAGTTCTACGTATTATTCTACTCTATAATTAAGTCAGTCTGAAATAAACCGTCAAATATCTAACACATGTCATCATTGGATCTCCCTCTTCTCCGCACACCTGACATTCCGCAACCTGATATACATACATTTAAACATATTGAAATACCCAAACTCGCAACTGACGGTTATGCTTATCACACCAAAGTCAGGTATGGGCGAGGATCAAACTCGCGACCTCTTGGCTATTGAGTATATTGAGTTTAATAGTAGGACTTACTACCGCTGCGCCACGACATGACGAGGCACTGTACAGCTTTCATGTCATTAATAGTAGTCCAGCCCTTAATTGTCAATATTTCAACATATCTGACTAATATATTTAATCAGTGCATAAGGAACTTTCCCTAATCTAATGAAGTAAAATCAGGTTGTAAAAGTAATCTTGGAAATTAAACCTACAGCAAAAATATCTGTTGTTCCATCCATTAGTAAGATTTTCGAGAAAATAGGTTTTAAACAGCTAGTAAAATATTTCAAAGCACAAGTTATTTTGGATGGTCCGCAGCGTGATTTTACGAAAACAAGATCAACCACTGACGTCGGTATACGCTGCGAAGTTATATATTTAGGGTCTGGGTGGAGTCGTGGGATGCAATATGTGTATTCTGTGATCTCTCAAAGGCCTTCGACTGCGTTTACCACAGTACGCTTATACTTAAGCTGAAACACATGTGTGGAACTTTTCTCGATCTGCTAATATCTTATTTAATAATAATAACAGATCTTTGTCAGAAAATAAGTTTAAATGGGAAAACTTCCTCGAGATCATTATCCGGAATCGGCGTTCCTCAGGGCTATATTTTAGGACCTTTTTTGATTCTCTTTTAAATAAATGTTCTATCGCTAATAGTTAAGACCAACGCTATCAGGATTCTTTTTTTAGATGACACTTCACTTATATTTAAAGTGAAAATAATAGATTGAGGTTTTAGACAATAAGTAAATAATACTTTAGTTAAAATTTATGAGTGGTTTGCTCTAAATCATTTACCGCTAAATGCAAACAAAATTAAATGTATGAGATTCGCCTATGTATGTATGCATGTGTATGTATGGTATTACGCTTTTTTTTGTACTAGTTAGTTTAGATAAAGATTTGCAGATCACTAAATACATGTACACATTTTCCTTTCTTCTTCCCAGGAGACATACATACTTAAATTTAGTTTAGATCAAATAATTACGGATAGGGAATTAGCCAGTTGCCGACATAATTGCAACTACGGCAACAGCCCAAGGTAGGTATGGTAGGTACGGCCACTTTGGCACCGTTGAGCATGTTACCACGCTTTAGCGGCTGAGTGCCTTAATTGTTCACCCTCAAGACACGGTGAAGCTGTAAAAGCCGTCTCAGGCTCCAGGGCCCTTATGACTAACAGTATAGTCTTTTCTAAGCTATTAGCTGTCTTACTTTATTTTACTTTGTTGCTTTGCTTTGCGAGCAATATATAATGAGACCTCAAGAATTACTAAAGTACATAACATTCTTCATAATTTAATGTTTATTCGTACAAACTTTGACAATCTAGATTTTATCAAAGACCAGCATATTTTTAATACTATAAATAGACATAAATTAGTTGTATAGTGTTTTAGACTTAGTAAGACCATTAAAAAATTTTGGGTAATAGTGTTAGGTTCTATAATAAGATTTCAAAGCACATTACTGATTTGCCAAACAATGGGTTCAAGGACCATGACAAGCCGGTTTTACCGTCAAAATGTTACTATAAGGTGTATCATTATTTTGAATGATAGTGATGTCTGGAAGTGACTCCCTCTCACTGTGACACTGTGACAAATAAAATACCTACATAGTGGTCAAGTTAATTGATCCGCCAAATATCTTAAAGACTCCGTAATATCTATAGGTTGTATTTTATTATATTCTTCAAGAATAATATAATAAAGTGTCATTGTAGTTAATAAGCCAAAAAAACTAACCCCAGCTATATGCTCCTTACTTAACAATGACGACTGTTCCTTATCATAAAGCAGCGCAGTTTCCTTGTAAGTGATGAGTCCCCAGTTCTCCATGCCATTTACACCAAAGTCAGGAATGGCTATCATATCTAACTTCGGTAAGGGGAAGGTAACGTTGAACCACTTCTCGAAATGCGTCAGAATTTTTGGGCCCACAAGCGATGCGTATGAAGTCTGGGTGAAAAATAATAGAAAATTATTTGAAAATTATTCAATCATCAATGTAATTTAGACAAAAGTGACACGATACGATAAAAGTACAGTATAAATCTATAAATTGACGGTGATAATCGAGAAATCGCCGGTGTGCATGCTCGCTGACATGCTGTTAACTCTTGGCAGCTGGATATACGCTGGCTGATCTCAAAACGCGACAAAGCCAAAGAGAGTTACTTTAACATGTTTATAGAGGTCGCACCTCTGTCCAGTGCAAATCCCTACCACGCTGCTTGTATAAAAGATATACCTTGGCAGATCACGGAACACGAAACATGCCACATTGGCGAATAATACACACGGTGTACTGTGGTCGCACTCCAATCGGAGACAATTGTCTTATTAAATTACTGAATAATATAATATTATACGTTCTAACACTCCTAACCAGCCAAATCTATTACGCTTTGTTAGTGTTTTTTGATAAAATTACCCTTTTCTTATATTTATAATTTCATATTTATGAACTTGTAAAATTGAAAACCGCTATCTTTTTAATTTTTAGCACATCTCGAGCTATTTGAAGTGTGCACTCAGTTTTTGGATGAATTTCAGTAAAAGTTTCCAATAGATATGCTAGATCTAGCTTTAGACTAATCACGTAAATGTTCTTGCTTCACATTAAGTAGCAACAGGTAGACCGTTTATTGTAATTATGGACCACATTTCTCTGTATGAAGGCCAATAACCTGGCCAAAATTTAGATGGCTAAGTAAAATATCATTTGTGATTTACCTGATCGATAGCATCCTTTTTTGCCCATATTCTGAACTTAGTGGTGGACAGCTCAGGGGGACACTCTACGTAGCTAAACTTAGAGATAACGTAGGCAACCAGATATGTTGACATAGGCACCGATATTTCGAAGTGGTCCCATACGAAATTTGATTTGGATTTCCTGAAAGCGTTGTGCCGATGATTGTTATGATAGTTCAAGGGAAACCAATATAATGCATATTACTGCAGAATTGACTTCTTGAGAAATATTTGAAATTCTGTTGACATTGTCTTCAAGATGTTCGCTACAAATAGCAACACATATTTTTCCAATCAAAGTATAATATTCGGTCCTTACATATGAAATTATCGTTTTATATGGAAAAACTCAAAGAAAAAAAAAACAATCGAAGTATGTACCATTATTATCTATGCACTTTCACCATTTTATAGGTAGTTCATTGATTCCATTGCTGAAAAAATTGTGTGAGCGAAAGTCAATAAAATCTTTAAAGGCGGTGTGGATAGCCTCTTCGGAATTGAATTATTTTCCTTGCAAGAAATTATCGAAATTCTGAGAAAAAGTGGTAATCTGTTGGAGCAAGGTCCGGGATATCGGAGAAATTCCAACCATAGTTCCTCTAATTTAGTGACCATTTGTCGTGAAATATGGGGTCTAGCGCTGCCCTGAAGCAGCAGTGTGCTACAGAGACTGACCAGTCTTGGTTGTTTAACGGCTAGCTAGCGTTTCCATCACGGTTTGCAATTCTTGAAAATACAGAGCTGTTGTTATAGTCTGGCCAAGTCTTAGGAAGTTGTAGTACATGATACCAGCACTAGTCCATCAAATACTCACCAGTAACTTTTTCTTAGTCAACTTTCGCTTCGGACAGGATTTGGCCGGTTCTCTTGTGTTCAACCACTGTGATGAGCATTTCCGATTATCGTAAAGGATTCATTTTTCGACACAAGTAAAAATACGATTCAAAATTCACTCGTTATTGTGACGGTTGAGTAATATAACGCAGCATTCAATGCGTGTTAGTTGGTGTGCTTCAGTCAGTTCATGCGGTACCCATTTCTCTCGAACATATTCACTTTCCTGTTTTGTTTCAAGTGAATTAAATTTGTTTTATCACTCACATCGAAGCCTACCGCGAACTCGAAACGCGAAAACAAATGGATCTCTAAATTCGAAATTGTAAAACACATAGTGACCAGTTCGACAAATCGCCACTTTCTTATGTAAGGACCTAAATTATACATAATTCTGGAGTGTTTGCATTGAATTTAAGTCAAGTTAGCTAGCTCTAAGCTAGTCAACACCTTTCATCTATCCTTCCAGTTTACATTTTCGGATAATTTTCTCCACAACGAGCTTAAGCTTCTGATGAAAAATAATTTTGTAATGAAACTATTGCATAGCAGAAGGGAATTTTGTTAAACTCGTATACACTGATTATAACTACCTTACTTTCAGGTTACAATTACTTGATAAATATGATTAACAAGCTAAATTATTAAAAAGGAAACCAAAAACCCAACTGCAACAAAAACACTTGACAATTATTTTTTTCATTTGATTCCCAGATGTCGTACTTAAATATTATATAGCCTATATCACTCCCACAATTAAGACACATCTAATGACACCTTGTATGCTAAAGCCCATTTAACCGTTTAGAATACAGAGCGTGACAAAGAATAAGACATACATACATACCTACATACCTACATACAAACGTACAAAAAAACTAACCCTCCTTTTTCGCAATCGGGTAAAAAGGAAACACAAACCCGACATAAACCAAAAAATACTTATCTAATATTTGATTCCCAGACGTCGTACTTAAATATTATATAGCCTATGTCACTCCTATAACTAAGAGAAATCAAACAATACCTCGTATGCTAAAATACATCAAGCCGTTTAGGCTACAGAGAGTGAAAAATAAATAGACATAGGTACATACATACACACGTATGCTCGTGAAACATAACCCTCCTTTTTTGCAATCGGATAAAAATAAAACTTATAAAGAAAGAAAAAAGAAATAATATTTATTTGATAATGAAAATACGGACATAATTAACACAACACATATTAAATAAGAGATTACAATAAAATTTAAACATATATAAATTTACATATGTATAATATATATTACTAAATACATTAAATTGTAATTGTAATACTTACTGGAACTTATTAGCGATGGTGGTCCATGACCAATGGCTTTCTGCAGGGCTGTAAAGTTAAATAACATCTTGATACAATTTTCAGAAGTCTTTCTAATGCATGGGCTCCTCTTTGGGAGACGGCCGCAGCATGGGAATCGAAAGAGCGCGTGTCACGAATAAGACCACGCAGATCGCAGATTACGCAATTATTTATTAATAATTTATTTTCCCTTTGGTTTATTGTACCTAATTGTAAACTGAAGTTAAAATAGGATGAATAATAATATTATTTTAGTATTTTTGAGAAACCCTTACTTTTTTAATGTGTATAATTAAATTATAAATATCTATGTAGGTACTATGCCGTAATCATATATTTGAATAGAAAATAAGATACTCTATCATGTTTTTATTTTGTGATTAATATTGTTGCGATTTTATTTTCAATGGAACGTCGTCAAAGCCATCGTCCTAGGACGCTGACTTTGCTCGGGCGCTGATAATTCCTAGAGTTATGGGTTCCAATATTCACTTACTTGTCCTTTGAAGAGTATTGCAGTGGCATGTTTCCGATAGCTGTGAAATCCTTGTGGTGCCCCAAAACCATTCTGAACGTAGCCTTGTACATTGGTTCGTCGAAGCAGGGGAACCCTTTTCTTGCATATGTAGCTTCAAATTGTGTCGTTATCAAATATCTAAGGGTATAAGTGTTTTTTTATTATATGAAATTATTATATGAGGCTGCGGCTCCGCTAGTGGGGACTAAGAAATTATTATTTGTAAAGATATCGTGATAATTATTTTTAAATAGAGACCAAGTATCTAAGCAGTAAAACAGAAAAATTAATATCAAAATCTATACAGTCGTTTCTGCGTCGTTCGCGGACAACGGCATTACCCTATATAATTTTATTTATACAGATAGATAGGTAGGTATTCATTTATAGAAAGTCAAAATTGCTCACTTTGTTTTACTATCGCGAAATTATATTTAGTAGCGGTCGCCCAATGATCGAAATTCGACCAGAGACTTTTTAATCATAGACTATTTTCTGTTTGACATTTGCAGTGTGAACCTAAACAACGAATATTATTATCACTTGCTGTCACTTTTCATTGAGTGACAATGTCAATATTTCGGGGGGTCTAAGTTCAATGGCAGTGGTCGAGTTAAGATTCGCAATTTATTTAATTTAATATATTAGTAATTAACAGATATTATGGATAAATTTTAACTTTCTGCACTTCTTCTTCATATAAACTTTAACCATGCCAAATCTCATAGTCTTCCGTGCACGCAATACGCTTAAAAAGGGTTACAAAGTTTTTGCTTCATGTATTAATATATACTTTAAAAAGTGATAAGTTAAGTTTAAGTTTAAGTTTTTAAGTGATACTTTTGAAAAAAAAAGTCAACAAGAAACACGTGTAACTGAAGTGAAACAACGTGTCAAATGAGACTCTTTGGTTAGGTATTATAATAAATAATCCATTGACGGTTTTATCCACATACTTAGTTTATATTAATTCTGTGGTTTTAAATAATTCGCAACCATTTTATAAGATATTATGAACAAAATGTTCCGGCATAAAAGAAAACAATTTCCTGATATTTTATTAATAAAGTGGTTGTCAGATAAAAGAAAAATACTGTCGAGAGGGATCAGTTGATATATTATTTATTCAATAATATTAGACAAAACATTACTTTTATATGAATTCAAGCATAAATCTTCCCGTCAAGGTTTTAATGTGCGGACCAAAACAGTAATATCAACTAATACTACTGAATTCCCTTCTATCCTGATACTACTACCAACACGTTGGATATAGGACAAGGCAAATCCTCTCGTTTTATTTGCATTTAGCAGTAATTAATTGCCTAAGCTCCGGATCTATTCTTTTCACTCTGTGAAAGTATATTTGTAATTATAAGGGAACTTTCGTCCGTAAAAAGAACCATGTAAGCACCGTTTTTAACTACCAGTGGTAGATTGTTTAAATAAACGAGAAACAGAAATGGTTCCAAAATCGATCCCTAAGGGACGCCGATTCTAGCCAATGATCCCGAAGACCTTGCCCCATTTACACATACTTTTAGATAGCGGTCTATTAAATAAGAGATTGGAAAATTTAGAGAAGGGCCATGTACAACATAATGTTTTAGTTTAAGTATCAGCGAGGTGTGATCAACGAAGTCGAAAGCTTTTTAGAAATCACAGAATACACTGAATTGCATCCTGCGACTTATTACTTACTCTTTGGTTTGACTTTTCTGATCGACATAAGTACTTATGTATGTGCCATCCAATCCTGGCTTTAGGTTTCCGTAAAACGGGATGGTCAGCGTGTAATTCCTTCCAGTCTGCAGCTCTCGATCCAGATGGATGGTCAATAGGTTATAGGGGTCGGAGAGTTTTACATCTTTCACGTTTGGGTCCCTTGGATCCTGGATTCTGACGTCACTGTAGGATACTTGATAGTCCATAGAGTGGAGGACTATTTTTGACGTAGTCTTTTTTGCTGAGAACTGTAAATATTTATGCAAATATTATTAAGACTAAAATATTGTTTATGAGTAGGTACTTTAATTTACATTACATTGCTCGGTTTTTAGAGAATTAACTTTGTAAAATTTTAAGTGAAAAGGTAATGTGTAGTTTACCAATCAATTCAACACGTGATACTTATGTCGGTGTCGGTTGACGCGAGGTGACGCGAACTCATAAGTTTTATCTTTTATTTATTATAAGTTATATTATAAGTTTTCACTAAAAAAAAAATTATCGTGATTTATATTATTAATATAGATTAATTTAGACTGCTATGATCGAGGTCCTGGGTTCGATTCTCAGTTCCAGCAAAGTGTTATTGAGTTTTTCCTATGAAATTCTGAGTAGCAGCTCGATGTTTGGTTTCGTGCCCGATTAATGGCAATAGGTTTGCCCCTATAACATGGGACCTAAAAACATACTCGGCGAACTGTGGGTGTATATTAGTGTACACATCTGCCTAATCCTTCGGGGAATACAGGCGTGATGGTATGATGGTATTAATTTAAATTATACATAAATCTTTCAGGAGCTGTTCCAACTTAGTCCTCACGAGCTGTAACATATTAGTGATTGAGGGAATAGAAGAACTTGTATAAAAACAATTACCAATGTGTCGACGACACCGAAGTAGCTGAAGTTGGAGGCGGGATCAACATCGTAGGTGATGGTGATATCGTAGTGGTGAGGAACCACGTCACCCGGCAGCAGGTACTCCTCGCAGTAACCTGACGTCGATAGCAGACCGAGAAACAGTAGACAGTACATCGCGACTGGAGATAAAAATTCAACTAAATACGTGAAACTTCGCTTTAAAATTCGAACATAATAAAAACTTTTTCACTTTAGGTCACAACGCTACTACTGATTCGCATAAACATCCCAGTTACCGAGGAGAGTCGGCAAGAAACTCGATAGGGCTTATATTTTTACTCTACTGTACAGTTAATAATCATATTAATAATTCAATAAACGCAAACTATTATTATTATCACTATTATGTTCTATTCAGCTGTGTGCTTGAAAAAAGCAGGAAAATTAAAGCTGCACTGTACAGCTTTCCCAAGTGAAAAGTGGTACCTCTTTAGTGACCCTTCCATCGTCACGTGCATTGCCCTATAGGTGTGGCAAAATTACGTAATAATTCTTATTTAAGTTCGTGAATGTTGTAACAATTTAATGAAATACCCACGTTGGAAGTATTTTGCATTTATGGTGTATTGTGTTTCGATTTTAGAAAGAAGAAAATTTAAAAAAAATGGCAAAGTAGACGAAAAATAAGTTAGTAAAATTTGTAGATGAATGTATTCGCAGTGAAGAGTTGTGCAAATTTAAACTACTTAATTAAACAATTAACTTAAAATATCCCTAAATATTTGTACTTACCTAAATACCTAAACTACCTAATACTTAGGTAAAATTTAGTTAATCGCTTTGCCACTCAATACGTGTAAAGAAACCTTAAAACCAAAACGGTATATTATTAACACGAATTGATGTAGATTTACTAAAGAATTTTACGATAATACAATGTTATACTTATACCTTAGACGCAAACGTATTTTTGTAGAAAGCGACAATTTCACAGGATTTCTAGGAAAATACTATCGGCCAGCGATACAATTAGAAAATTTACGAAACCCTTTAAATCAACGGTGACTGTTCAATTCCATTGGGCAAACGATTTTTAGTTAAAAATAATTTTACAAAAATATACATTTCCCTAGACATCACGTCAACTGGTGGAATAGACAATTGCTATGCGGTAGTCGACACAAAATGCTTTTTAAAAACTAATATAGAAACTTTATTGTTTTGTCTAGTTTAAAAAGATTCTTAAATCGAACTTGGAAATAGATCGTATCAGAAGTTGTTCGGGATTGGAGGTTCTTATAGGATATCGCTCGTGGGGGTGGTTAATAATATTTCTTAGTAACTAGTGTAATACGCTGCAAGATGAGCAGCGAGACGGCATTTAGTAAAACTGTTTATTATTATAGTCGTCTTGAGGTCTTCCCGATCCTAAAGCGCGAGCGAGAATCACCTCCATCCTTTCTTTTTTCGAACTGACTACACTGTTAGGTAAGGGCCTTGGAGTCCCAGAAGGCTTTGACAGTTTCACCGGGCTTGGGGGCGAGCTCTCAGGACACTTAACCGCGAAAGCAAGGCAACAGGTTCAAAGGTGTCCAAATGGCCGAACCTCAGCTTGGGCTGTTGCCGATCATGCGAAAAACTCGCGATGTATCTAATTTCCTACCCGTAGAAATTGAAGCTAAATAACTACACTTATATACAAGTTCTTACCGTTTAGGTTTCTCCTGTCTGTGGTAGTCTGTGTGTTGTAGTGTCACTTGTACCGCGCGAGCAGCTGCTACACTCAAGGGCTCTACACCAAGCGAAAGGACCTAGGCTCGATTTGCCACAGGAAAAGCGTTGTCCTTCAAGCCAATCTAACGATTAACAGGTAACCCTGCTTTAAATAAAGTGAACATAGTACGAATTCCATAATCACATTGACACGATTTTCCGATTATGCTATTTATTGACTGGTAGAGGAAGCACGTCCTTGAAACGGTGCTACTCAGAAATATATCAATCTCACAGTTTGTTCGCGTCGCATAGTTGTCGATAGGGAGCTGTCGGCATACGAACTTATTTGTCACGTAGTTTTATTACACTTTTCCAGCAAACTTGTTGATTCCTAAGGTTGAAACGTATTGTTTTCTCTTAGAGCTTATGGCTAAATATAGTTTGCTCGAGAAGGATGGTTGAATGTAATGACGAATTAGGATGTTGAAATAAATATAATCTGCATTTGTATTCTTATCAAAGGCAAGCTTAGAATTTAATTATTTACCTTAAAAATTTTGATATATGGATAATTTTGTTAATGATAAAATAAATTTAAGTAAATCAATACGTAAATAGATGGAAGTTACTCAAATTGATTTTTTTCTTTACGGATGTGCAGTAATAACTTCCTTGTTTATGAACCGATTTGGATGATTCTTTTTTTGTTAGATAGGGGATACCTTAATGGAACCACCATTTTAATTTCACTGGCATTGGACCTTCAACTTCGAAGATACACCAGGGAATGCTTGCAGGGACGTAAACTACCAGACTATGAAGATAGGCTTAAGTTTAGTCTTAAAAGTCTTGAGAAAAGAATAAATGTTGCAGATCTAAGTACGCTTCACAAAATATCAAACGGTACACTTGGTAGTGAATTGTTGGGTAAACACAATATAAAGCTACCTACTCGTTCCGTAAGACATCAACAAATGTTTAGCGTTCCCCCCTGTATCAATAATGCATCGGAGAATACTTCATTCATATAATATGTAGGCGATATAACGAAGTTAACTTACAACACGACATACTTTTCACCAGTCTTCCTAAATTTAAAAATTCACTCACCTAATAAATTTCTTTTTATTTAATTGTTAGATTTTTTTTAGCGCCTAATGCTTTATCAATAGCATTTAAGTCAATTATTTATGTGGGGTACTTTCATTATTAGTTTTTTCTCTTTATTATTTTTTCGCTGCACCGCACACTACGCAGTCTATGATTGACCACCACCGCCGCGAGTCGATCTATTTAAATTATATTAATCCCTCTTGTTAGAGTTGCTTGTGCACGCTGTACGACATCCAGCTGGTCCACTACTATCGAAGCCGCAAATCTGAGGAATTGGCCGAGAAGAAGCGCTGCCAGGCTGAAGCTGCAGAATACCACATAAAGGTGATCGTAGAATAAGCGGTGCAGCTGTTTCTTACTTATCCAGTTTCAAGGTAACTCTTTCTTACATATTCCTAACTCTCACCGCTCGTGGATTAGCGACCCTCTATATTGCTTAGTTGACGCGTCCACATTTTTTTTGTCCTTCGAACCGGATGGTTCTTTCTAAATCTTTCTAACCGCACATTCTTTCTGGCTTCCGAGCCCTATACCGCATTTCTCCTCATTTTCCCCGCTTTCTTAATAATTTTATAGTATTTTCCGCATTCATGTAGTATTAAAAAACTACCTATACTACCCCGCAAGTTCAACGTTAGTATTATTTTCCCACATACATCTTTGTTACATCACCCATATTGGAGTATTAAAATCCTATTTTACTTGCTTTCATAATACTTATACACATATTAAGTATTTGATATTTGTATTTAAGTGTCTATAGTGCAATTATTTCGGATATTTTACTTCCTAAAAGCAAAATAATTCATACAAAACATTTTATTTATTTTAATCTCTTGTGAAGGTATTCCCGCTAACTACGCCACGCATCACTCAATCGTTCCGTGCGCTCATGTTTTTATGAGCCAGTTGCATTGTATGTTGCAGTCACTAGTGAGAATTTCGTAACATTGAAATAGTACAAAACTTGTAACATTTTTAGTAATCATGTCGTCAAAAGGTGACATGGATGATGACTTTGGAAGTCCATTTAATCTTAATGAGATTAAATTGAAACAGTTAATTGGTAAACGAGATGCCATTTTCGCTCGTATCCAAACTATTTACGATCACGCCTTAAATGCTTTCAAAGATGAAATCTCGCAACAAATGTTCCTTTACAATATCGCCTCTTTAGATGGTTTACGCTCAGAATATAATAAAATTATTGACACAGTTAATGAAACGCAATTAATATTAAATCCTACCGCCTCAGTTAATTATCAAAGCTTTTCGGCTTTTGAAGATTTGTATTGCCGCAGCAAACATGTAGCTCAACAATTAATAGCTGATAAGAAACATATTGTACCTGAAACAAGATGTGGAACGTCAAAAAGGTCAATACGTTTGCCTGAATCGGACTTAGTCGGATTTAGTGGTGACCCTTTAAAGTGGTCCTTATTTTACGAATCTTTTAAACGCACGGTTCATGAAAATCCAGATATTACGGATAATGAACGCATTCAATATCTCATAGGGAAGCTGTCAGGTAGGGCACTATCAGTATGTTCAGGTATAACACCAAATGGTGAAAATTATCAACTAATTTGGAGAACGCTTGTTAATAAATTTAATGACAAACGCAGCTTAGCCAACGTTTACTTGGATCAAATGTTTGAATTTAAGTCATTTAATGCCACAACCTCCAAAAACTTAGATTTATTTTTGGAAAAATTCTGTACCGCAGTGTCAAGTCTCAAATCGCTCAATATTCAAAACTTATCTGATTTTATGTTTCTTTATTTAGCTTTAAATAAAATCGATACAGAAACTGCAAGAGCGTTTGAAATGTCAAATCGCAGTACATCGTTACCTATGTACGATGACTTAGTTTCATTTTTACGTGATCAGGCAAAAATCCTAGAACGTACCGTTCCCACTTCAACTACTACACAGCGTTGCCGCACTGAACGTGCGCTCAAGCACACTGCTACCGCTAGCGCTAGGCCTACTCACGTATTTCTAACCGCGTCGAGTTTGAAGGCATGCTCATTGTGTAAACGAACTAATCATTATCACTTGTTCAAATGCACAGATTTTTATAATTTATCTATCGAAGATAAATATAACTTCATTAAACAGCATAATGGTTGTACGAATTGTTTAAGTGTTTCTCATAATAGTTCCGCCTGTAAATCAACTTATAGTTGTAGATATTGCAATTACAAACATCATTCGCTATTATGTCGTAAACAAACAGCGCGTGGTACAATTGCGCCCGCGCAGCCGCCACCATTTGATGGCTCGATGTTCGCTTCTCGGCCACCTCCAATATCACCCGCCCGCTTCTCCGCGCAACCATCGCAGACGCCTAGTCTCGACTCACCTCACTATTCTAGTACTAACGCTCCGCAGTCCGCTTTAACACAACATGTTTCGTTGTGCAACGTTCGCTCGAGTTCATATAACAATACGACTTGTTTATTAGGCACGGTCCAAGCATACTCTAAAGATTTGAATGGTCGTATGCAATCCGTTCGCGCCCTTATAGACCCGGGTTCACAAAACAATTTTATTACTTTGCAATTATGTAATAAACTTAATTTAAATTTTAATAAAATGACTCGCGCCGTTGTTAAGGCCATAGGTTCCGCACCTAATCCTATCAAGGGAGAAACATCTTTAGTTTTATATTCCCGATTAGATAAAAACGTTTCGTTACCGCTCAACACTTATATTATTAACCGCATTACCGATAAATTGCCCGTGGTAAATATCGATTCTTTTTCTTTACCGCACTTAAATGATGTCCCGCTTGCTGATGCCGATTTTAATAAACCTGGAGAAATTGATATTCTCATTGGTGCACCGCTATTTTCTGAAATTTTACTTTCTAACCACATAAAAGGCCCGCCAGGAACGCCAACTGGTTTTGAAACTATATTTGGCTACATAATAATAGGTAACGCCTCTGTCAATAATGATTACAATCAGAGTTCTCTCTCTTTATGTTCGGTTGTAGATCATGAACCACCTTTAGAACAAATTTTACAGAAATTTTGGCAACTTGAAGAAGTTTCATATAAACCAACTTTAAATCTTGCCGCTCGCGAATGTGAAGAAATATTTGCAAATAATATTAAGAGAGATGATACAGGCCGCTATTGTGTTCGCTTACCCTTCGCTCGCGATCCCGCTGTGTTAGGTAATTCATATCAACTCGCTAAACGCCGCTTCTTGTCACTCGAACGCAAGTTTTGTTGTCAGCCTCAGTTACAGGTTGAATATCACGCCATAATAACAGAGTATTTAGAAAAAGAGTACATATCTATAGTAAACGATGATAATTATTTATCTGGTTATTATATCCCGCACCACGCAGTGACTCGTCTTGATAAGACCACTACTAAGTGGCGTATGGTTATGGACGCTAGATCAAAAACGGATTCTGGAATTTCTTTAAATGAAATACTTCACACTGGTGAAAATCTTCAAAATGATTTGTTTTCAATTTTACTCGAATTTCGTTTTTATAAAATAGCTTTAACCGCGGATGTAAAACAAATGTATCTTCAAATTTTCGTTCAAACGAGTGATAGGATTTTTCAGAAATTTTTATACCGCCCTGACCCTACGGGTCCTCTAAACACCTATCAATTTAACCGCGTATGTTTCGGTCTGCGTAGCAGTCCTTTTTTAGCGTTGCGCGTCATACGACAGCTATGCGATGATGAGCGCGCTCGCTATCCTCTTGCAGCTACTGTTGTAGAAAATAACAGATACACAGACGACATCTGTTATTCTATATCCAGTATTTCTGATTGTTTACAGCTCAGATGTGACCTCCGCGATCTCTTTAAAGCCGGGGGCTTTGAGCTTGGAAAGTGGTCGAGCAACACGCCTGAGTCACTTGACTCACTGCCTGAATCTTACCGCTATAATTCTAATATAAATTTCGATGATCCAAATCATACTTTAAAGGTACTCGGACTACAGTGGTCGCCAGTCACTGATGAGTTTATGTTTACAGTAACGCTTGATAACCGCCCAATAACCAAACGCAACATTCTTTCAGTTATAGCACGCCAATATGACGTATTAGGCCTTATTGCACCAGTCATATTGTATGCTAAACTTATTCTACAAAAACTTTGTGTTTTGAAACTTTACTGGGACGAAGAACCGCCCCTTGATATTTTAACTCTTTGGCAAAACTACTTACGCGAATTATCCGCTTTACAACATTTACGAATCCCGCGTCATTTAAACGTTTTCGAAGGTTCTCAAATTCAGCTAGTCGCATTTTCCGATGCCAGCGAAAGAGCTTACGGATGCGTTATTTATATTCGCGTCGAACCCTCTTCTCTAGCACCCGCATTAACAAAGTTAGTTTGCGCCAAGTCAAAGGTTGCTCCGCTAAAGACAGTATCTATAGCCAGACTAGAGTTGTGTGCCGTTCTTTTGATGGCCAAACTAGTCCGCCGTGTGACCGATACTTACGGCAAACGCCACAAAATTAATGACATTTTCTGTTTTACTGACTCCATGGTCACCCTGCATTGGATACACTCAGAACCTTACAAGTTCAAAACGTTTGTAGCCACACGCATTACTAAGATCACGTCCGCTATTGCATCTGAACATTTTTATCACGTTCCAGGTGTTTAGAACGCGACCGACTGTTTATCGCGTGGTCTTTCTCCCGCTAACATGTTATCAAACAAAGAGTGGTATACTGGTCCGTCTTGGCTTAGACAAGATGTGTGTCATTGGCCGATCACCACTATTGCGCCTGACGCTAAGCTTGATTTACCGGAAGAAAAGGTTATTTCGCTCCCTGCTGTTACCACGTGCGAAGCGACATCTCATCCGCTTCTTGAATTATCCCAACGCGTTTCATCATGGCCTGTGCTTTTACACACAGTCGTGTATATTTTACGTTTCTTAAAAATACTACCGCGCTCAAATATTTTTACCGCCAGTGAAAAGAATTACGCTGATTTATACATTTTAAAATATTTACAAGGTCGTTATTTTAATGACATTATTCTAAATTTAAAATCAAACAAACGCTGCTCTAACGCCATCCAACGGTTGGCTCCTTTCCTAGATGACAACGGCCTCATTCGAGTCGGTGGTCGTCTCTCTAATGCTGACTTGTCATATGATCAACAACATCCTATTTTATTACCGCGAACGGATCGTATCGTGGAATTAATCGTTACTTACTATCACCGCACGAACTGTCATACAGGACCAGTCGCATTAATGTCAATTTTACGTCAAAGATATTGGGTTATATCATGTAGAACTCTAACCCGCTCCATAGTATTTAAATGCAATTTGTGTTTTAGGTCTAAACCTAAACAGACCTTTCCATTTATGTCTCATTTACCGGCTTGCTGTGTGAATGATGTAAAAGCTTTCGTACACACATCTGTTGACTTTGCGGGTCCAATCAATATTATACCTTACAGAAAACGTGGAGTTAAGTCCATAAAATCATATTTAGGCATCTTTGTATGCATGACGACCCGCGCAGTTCACGTAGAGCTCACAACAGACTTAAGCACTAACACCTTCTTATCCGCATTCAAACGTTTCTTGTCTCGACGTGGTGCTGTATCTGTGTTATATTCGGATAACGCTAAAACATTCGTTGGAGCTAAAAACGCAATTTATGATATGTTAAATTCTGAGGAGTTTAATGCTTCATTCCGAAACGAACTCGCTTCTAACCGCATAAGTTGGAAATTCAACCCTCCACGCAGTCCACACTTTGGTGGAAATTATGAGATTTATGTGAAAGCATTTAAGACGCATTTGTATCGAGTGATTGGCACGCAGTTACTTACATACGAGGAACTACTCACTGTTTTGACTCAGATTGAGACAGTGATTAATTCTCGTCCACTTACGCTTTTAAGTCAGGATCCTTCTGAGCTTACCGCGTTGACGCCATCTCATTTCTTGATGTCAACTCCGCTAAAATACTTACCCGCGTATGAAGTTGTCGATGAGAAGCCTAATTTACTACATCGTTACGCGCTTCTTGATCAAATAGTACAGTCTTTCGCAAGACGATGGAAACAGGAATAAGCGACCTGTGGTTCATCTTTGCCCGCTTCCTTCACAATAAACTTTTCAAGCCCCCGCTCTCTTATTGTATTATTTTAAAACCAATGGTTTTAAAGCCGGGGGCAATGTTAGCGCCTAATGCTTTATCAATAGCATTTAAGTCAATTATTTATGTGGGGTACTTTCATTATTAGTTTTTTCTCTTTATTATTTTTTCGCTGCACCGCACACTACGCAGTCTATGATTGACCACCACCGCCGCGAGTCGATCTGTCTAAATTATATTAATCCCGCTTGTTGGAGTTGCTTGTGCACGCTGCACGACATCCAGCTGGTCCACTACTATCGAAGCCGCAAATCTGAGGAATTGGCCGAGAAGAAGCGCTGCCAGGCTGAAGCTGCAGAATACCACATAAAGGTGATCGTAGAATAAGCGGTGCAGCTGTTTCTTACTTATCCAGTTTCAAGGTAACTCTTTCTTACATATTCCTAACTCTCCCCGCTCGTGGATTAGCGACCCTCTATATTGCTTAGTTGACGCGTCCACAATTTTCATCGTCCATTTACTATAAACAGTACTCGTTAACAATGAAAGTCGTGCACATATGCCATAGGGTATTTTAGATTTGAAGAGGTATTTAGAGTTAAGTTATTATTGTTTTTTTTTTATCTCTTACCTGTATTTGTGCCTTATAAAATAAAATAAAATCACTGAATTAAAGATGGTTTTGTTTTTTGTTAAAAATTATCTTGTAATGTAAAACATCTAATGGCACGTTTGGACGCGAGTGAAAGCGTTCTTATCGAACGTTGGTACGGGACATTCGTCCAGCGTCGCGTCTGGTCTGGTCTGGTCGGCTCTTTTCGATTCCGCGACCCCCTCTTAACATTAATTATGCTCAACGCCAAAGCGATAGTAACCACTACGTTTCGCTTGTTTCTACTTAGTTAGTTTGTTACGCCAAGTTTATAATATTATTATTATGTTATTCTTGATTTTCAGAAGATTATGGGAACTTAACAATGCTGTAAAACCAACTTTAAACTTTTATATAACTAGCTGTGCCTGTGGCTTCGCTCACGTGAACTACAGAATGCCCGCGGGAATCTTGCTCCCCCGCTCCCGGCTATTTGAAAGACAAAAATGCTTATTGTGGATGTTCCTTGGAAGATAGACGTATACTTTCCCGGACTTTTTTGTAGATCTTTTTAATGTATACAATTGTTTAGTACATTAATTTGCTATATCTCCTATAGTTTACTCAGCGTAACACATTTATGAGCCCGAATTGATTCACCATGACTTTTTTTTTATTTGTGTGGAACCTTAATTATATAAATTCAGCTATCTGCCTGTGAAAGTGTCGTCCAAATCGGTCTAACCGTTTCGGAGAAAACCTAGAACAAACAGACAGACAGACAGACAAAAAAATTTAAAATGTACTTTTTCTTATAGGTATCGTATATACATTCATATGAATTTAGTATTAAACTGTAATTTTGAAATTACAAACAGACACTTCAATTTTATTAATCGTATAGGTAAACATGGTTCTTCTAATTTTTATATCAAATCTCGTACTTATCTAATTATCTTTTTATTTATAGTACAAAGGTGGCCATCAAGCATGCGGCCCGACTGATGGTAAATGGCTACCGAACCCTATGAACGTTTGTACGAGTATTTACCATGAATATCACTAGCGCTTGGCCGACCTTCAACTCCCCTACCCTAAGAGCTCTAGAAACCTACTCACCCTACGTACAAGATTATTTGGTTGAGATCTTAGGATGATCTTTAGGTGGTGGTATTCCACCAGTCGGACTGCCCCAGGTAGAGAAAAATCTACAAAGAAATTTCTCTGAGCCCTACCTCTCTTAAACTATGAGCAAAAAAATTGAGGGAAATCAAAGGGTAAAGTGAAAGGACCAACTAATAAAAAGAGTAAACATGACATTTCAAAAGTGTCAATGGACGAAAGTTATATGGTTATTATAGAAAAGAGTTAAATAGGTATTTATGTGAAATTTTTTTTTTAGATGAATCAATTTAGTTTTTTTTAACCGACTTAAAAAAAGGAGGAGGTTTCTCAAGTTTTGTTTTAATGAAGTTCAATAAAAATTTTTTGTTTATGAACCGATTTGGATGATTCTTTTTTAGTTGGAAAGGGGATGTAGGGTGGTCCCATTTTAATTTCATTAGCACTGGACCTTGAAATTCGTAGTGCATCTTACACTAAGAAACTGTTCAAAATTATTGAATTTGCCATTCTTATTTATTAAAAATTGTCATGTAATAAAGTATCTTTTTATATTTGCAAAATTATATTCCTGCTACAATTACAATTGTTGTAGTTAATAAAATAGTCTATGGTTGATTTGATTATGGCGTTATCATCAGTCATCTTTAAAAATGACTGTTCTGTTCCAAACTCTCGGTAGAGAGTAGTATATTCTTTGGTTCCAAACAAATCGTCTTCACCTTATTATTTTCAATTATTTTCAAGTCCTAACAAAAATAAACCACATTTATTAATAATTTAGATTTTTATTTTCAGTAATTTTAACAGCGGGGTAAAATGATCGTCTAAAGCTACAGCCGTTTTAAATAACTAGTACGTTAAAAATAAACAATAAATACAAAACACAACATGGCGTATACGTGAAACCGTCACTTGAATATGATAAGTGCAGCATTGTTTCTTCGAGCTCGTCCCTGGGGAAAGATATTTATTTAGTTAACTTAAAAATACACTAATCGACTTTGTGAAGAATGTACGTATTCGATAATCTTGACTTTTTTTAATGGAACTAGCAAACTAACCTAATATTTTTTCAACAGTTGCCGTTAGCATGTTGTTCTGTAAATTTACGAAACAAAGTAGATTTTTGAATGTACATTTATATACATACCATCACGCCTGTATCCCCGAAGGGTTAGGCAGAGGTGTACTAACTTACACCCACAGTTCGCCGTGTATGTTTTTAAGTCCCATATAATAGGGGCGAGCCTGTTGCTATTAATCGGGCACAAACCCAGACTCCGAGCTGCTACTGAGAATTTTATAGAAAAACCCAGTAACACTTTGCTCGACCTGGAAATCGAACCCAGATCATTGCAGTCGCGCTTACGACCACTAGGCTAATTCATTTCCAAAAATACAGTTTTATTGATTTATTCACGGCATTTATAACATTCATAAAGGTTTATAAATGAATAAAAATATGCATACCTACCTATATAATACCTACTACCTATCCCTACTACCTCCTACCACCTAAAAAAATAAAAACCTCAGCTAACCTCAACCAAGGCCACGATAACTAAAAATGTACTTAAGAAAAATACGATCCGTATTTTTATCATAAATCCTTCAGAAGTTAACCTTATAGGATTCGAGGTTGAGCTTTTTCTTTAGAAGTACTTGATTTCAAGTACGGATGCCGAAACACACTAACACTAGAATTCATAGTCAAGATGGGGGACGATTCAGGCGCTATACGGCGAATTCAACCTTTATGCATTTCATAGACAAAAGAAACCCCAAAATTTGACAGATTTCAGGGACTGGATGCTGACTGACCAAATTTTGGTCAACTAAACGGGGACTGTTCGGAATTTGCATATTATTTGTATTCGTGGGTGATATTTTTTTTTTTTTTTTTTTCAAATGAAATTGAAGTGATGGGGGTTGTGGTTGAAATTGAGTCTTAAAAGGAAAGTAGTAACGGATGAAGCTATGCGCGAAATGCGAGTTATATCAGTGCCCAAATGTTATAATTCAATATAATTTCGTCGTCGATTTAGATTTACGAAGGAAACCTTTTCTAGACATTATGCCTCTTTTTGTTAACAAATGAAATAAATACTCTATTTACTTTAAACTCGCATTTTAAATCACGCACGCTGTACTTTGTAATAGAGGTGGGCGATTATGAGATATACTAATGTAATCTTTCGATTATGAACATAGCTCAAGATATCTCGATTAAAGTCATTAGTAATTACTAATATTAGTAGTTCTATGATAAGTGATCATTCATAATTGAAATTCCATTAGTTTTAAGCTTATTGTTAAATGTGTTCTTATAAAGAACTTTGTTTACGACTGCGCGTTTTTTTTTTGCTCTCCACTCTTCATTTTTAATAGGTATCACTCAAATAAAATACAGAAATTGCTTTAGACGTTTAAAAATATTTGTAACGATATGCACTTTAAAATACCAGTCTCAAGTTTCTCAGCTTTTTCATCTTATCTACCTAATGTATTTTAAATATAAACACAAAAACAAAAAGTGTTAAAAATGTAAGTTACAAAAAAATAAAAACAAAAAATATATTTAAATAAAGATTTATTAGTTTATTTGGTAATCATTATTGTTATGTTAAATAAACGAGTTAACTTCACAGATTGAATCGAGATTAAAACTATCAAGTTTAAATATCGAGTAAAATGTATAATGTATCGACCAGTATGTGATATTTATATTCACAACAGCTTTTGTACAATGTCCATAAAAAAATTACGAAAAAGAAAAATAATAACAAAAAATTAACGTTATCGTTTGTAGTTATAAACTTAAAAACAAAACATAACTGATTTCATTCTATTAACTAGAATAAGTATAAAAGGTAGGATTTCTTACTAATGAATCGATTTAAATAGTTATATTCACAAAATATAACCAGACGGTCTGTTAAATTTACGGTCAATTGTCAACAACTCAATTAGTCACTTACTAGTAGGCAATATGAGAGGTTCCCCTCTATAGGAACATCTACAATACCTACTCGTTGAATCCGAATTATAATCAGCAATATAATTAAAATTCATGTTTATCTTTACAAGATTTCGGGATATTTTAAGTCATCGACTAATTTGTTGTATAATTATTTAAGTAATTGCATAAAAAAATATTTAATAAATAAGAATAAATAATAAACAATTATCAAATTAACAATATTAAATACAAACAATTATTAAATATAACTTTACAATTATTATTTGCAAAACGAAATGTCGCGGACGGACAATTTTTTAATAATTATTTTTATTAGCAACTTAACCCTTAACTATATATAGTTAAATATGCTTCGATAAATAATAAAATATAATCTATCACATTTTATAAGGCACTTAGTTCAACGTTTTAAACTGGTATTCATTTGCCAATGCGATACTCGAACGATCGCGACCTGGCGCTTGTAATATTATGTATTGCGAAAATCGAATTAATGTAGTTAGGATATCCTTTCCAGGGTCTCACTCGCGACGGACGCGTCGGCCATTCGTGATCGGGGCTAAAATATGTAAATATATTAACGACAATATAAGCTAATAACTACATAAACATTTTTTAATCTAAACTACAAATTTTTAAGCGGTATCTATGTATTTTTAGCTTTAGCTAGGTTTTTAAATCTTAGATTTAGCCACACAGTATTTTGTCTACGATATATCAAATAAAGGGTATTATTCAAAAAAATAACAGATATCGAATTAGATACTTTTTTGTATTAAAACTATTTAAACACAATCTGTGAAGTAAAATATGGTGTAAAGTTATATTATTATTTACATATAAGCTTATTCTATCTACGCTAAATAAGAACTAATTACACACATTACATATATAATTAATAATTATATTAAATAACATTTAACTAGCTGAGTTATTTATCAAATATTTTCCGATGTTTTTGATCCCAATCACAAAATATTTAGGGCGTAAACTCAAAACAGCGATGCGCCTGGATGCGAATTCGCAACGCGTAAACCGATGATTTCGCGCCATTAGGCGTATGTCGTATGTATGGTACGTGATCGTGATTTGGCGTCTTGCTGCCATAGTACATGTAATTCAAGTATCCTAAACTGTACTGCACGCGTTTTTATAACATAGAGGATCTTTTTAGTGATATGTATCGTAAACAAGCTAAATTAATAAAAAGTTAACAAAATTGACTTTTTTATTTAATTCCCAGATGACGTACTTAAATATTATATAGCTTATGTTACTTCCATAATTATGACGAAATTAACGACACCTCGAACGCTAAATACATCGAGCCATTTAGGCTACAGAGCGTATAAAAATATAGACATTTAAATACGCTCGAAAAACATAATCCCCCCTTTTCGCAGTCGGGTAAAATGTGTTGCACATCTAATGTTATTGTATTAAAGTATATAACGTTACATGACAAAAATGCACGACGTCAATCACGTAAGTTTTTGCAAAGCATAGAGCGAACTCTTTATTTTTTATCGATGCGACTTCGCGTCAAAGTTTTGAGCTTCGGCCCTTGCCTTACCTTACTAAACCGTTCTTTAAATTTACTAAGTCGTCAGAGAACTTATAAATGCATAATGTAATTAAAAGTCATACAGAAAAATTGAAATCGGTGCAAGCACACACTAAATTGAATCAAAAATTAATTGATATTCGATTAACTTTTTACGGACATATTTATTCCTAAGTTTAACTTTTGATAAAGAAAATTTTTAGAAATAAAAAAAAATCCGAATTCATAAAATGGCGTAAATTTTTTTATAAATCCTCTTTCAACTGTGTATACTGATATTAAAACAAACTAAAAACTACACAACTGATAAACGCAATGGATTTCAATTCCTTACATGGAGAACTCCCTCATCTTGTCGACGACGAGCTTCTTATTCTTTCTGATCCAGTCGAGGTTCACTTTCGCTTTCTCGATACCTTGGCTAATGGTCAGCGTCGATTCCTTCAAATACTTCGCATTGCCATTGTACCAGGACGTAAACTGTAATAAGAAATATAAACTTAAAATAAGGGAAATATTTGTAAATCATTAAATAGTAAATTACATTTCATATCATTGCTGCGTTCGCAAAATCCGCTATGTGAAATCTTAACATACCATCACGCCTATAACCCCAAAGAGTTAGGCAGAGGTGTACTAATGTACACCCACAGTTCGCCTGGTATGTTTTTAGGTCCCATGTAATAGGGGGCGAACGTATTGCCATTAATTGAGCACACAAAGCCAATCTCCGAGCTGGTACTTAAAATTTCATAGAAACCCCAATAACACCTTACTCGACCTGGGCATTGAATCCAGGCCCTCAACCATAGCAGTCGCGCTTAGGACCACTAGGCTACTGAGGCAGTTAAAATCTTACTATTTGCAAATACTACTATTACAAAACTCCGAGACCGAGGACAAGCTACTAGGAGTGCCAAAATAAATAAAGTTAAGGAAATCGGGTTATGTGAATTGTTCAGGTCAGCATAAAACGGAACAAAACGTACACGTTTCGATATGGGCCAATTTGATTGGTGAATCGCAGTTGCCAACCATTTTGGTGCTTCTTTCAGCCCCCCTTGCCCCTTCCTATTCCAACCGTCTCTTCTCGCGCGAGCGCACCGGCACGAAGACCGTTGCCGACATAAATTTAGAAAAATCCAAAAACTGTGAATGTGGTGGAATCCAAGTATCCCGACCCTGACCTCATCAAAACTGGTGAGTAATAATAGTATAGTAATAGTAATAGTAATAATAAAATCCTAGTCTCTACTAATATTTGTTTTTATATATTATACATTGTTTCAAAAAAGCTTAAGTTTGTGTAAATTATTTTTTTATTGAACACTTACATAATAAACACTAAAACAAGTAAAGAAAAATAGACAGAGAACATTTGCTTAGTGCTACTATAATTAAAAGTGTACATTACATGATAAATAGAATATAAGGAGTAACAAGAAAAGCAATGAAATTAATAGTGTTACCTAGGCACCTATAGAGCATTTTTTAATCTCACGGAGTAAAATGACATTTCATGTGTTGCTAGTTAATTAGAATTAATCGTAAAAACGAACGAGATATTATTCCTAATGTAAACTTTTTCTGAAAAACATTGTACCCTCCAAAGGTGAAGGCAAAATCACTTCGGTCATTGGTCACCCGAAGTTTGTTGTAGTTTTTTTTTTTTTGTAAGTCCATGGACAATACGTACCTCATCCAGCTCACGCTCCGTCGTAAACTCATTCAAAACCGCATTGATTATTTGTCCGATACGTCGGCCTTGACCGTTGAATCTGTAAATAAAGGAAGATATTGTGTAATTTAGCCAGCCCTACGAGAAAGTGCTTTGTAAGTAGAGTATCTGCCCATTTAGCGAAATAAATAGACTCTGATAGCGGTAAACAAATAAATATAAATACTCAAGAAACGCTTGGTAAGTTCCCTAAAACTTCTGAATATATACTAATATACTTTTCAATTTCTAAGCCAAGTATATTGCAAATAAAAATTGGCTATTATTCATATTAATAATGCAACAGTTAATAAGCATTATAAACGTTACGTAAAAATGGCAATGTCGCTCAAGATACATCTCACGCCAAACTTTATGACCGCTGTGAACATAGGAACGTTAGGCTGCCTGTCCACTAGTGTTGAGGTGTGCAATTTTCGTCCAATAGAATTACATAAAATTTTGAAATGCAATTGCATTGGTCAAAATTTGCTAGAGATGCAATTCTATTGAACGAAATTTGCACAGCTCCGTTCCGCTACAGGGCAGGGGGAGACTTAGGCTACACAAAACACAAATTTAGGTACAAATACAAATGTAACAGGTATTTTAATAAATCATATTCAATAGCAATTGCAAAAATTAATGATTATCTTCAAAAAGCAAGATAACACATGAAGTTTTCAGTATTATTTATTCGACTATACGGTGTAGATACAATGCGCTAGTTTAGAATAGTCCCTATGTTCTGACCGGCTATAAAGTTTAGCTAGAGTTAAAGGTTTATTAAAAATGTGCAGAATTTTCGAATCTTTCTTTTTCATATAAATTTAATTCATCCGTATCATCAGTGAGCTCATGAGGCTTCTTATTTGCCAAATTCTAACTCACATCATTTTAAAACAATTTAATGAATCATTCATTGATATCTCTAAATAAATAATCTATTAATGTGATTCCGATATGAAGTGAGGTTCAATTAGTTTTGAAATAGGATTGACGATCAGCACCTCTAATGAAAATTCACAGAAACAAAAATTTGCATTATGGAAAACCAAACGTTTTTTCGTATTCGTAAACTACCACTATAGCTCCCGAATTATTTCCGCTAAGGTCACACATCGTTAGTACGCTGAAATTAAATGAAAGGCTAATTAAAGGAGGACAGTCGACGATATGGCAAAGTCGTGCAGACCAGAAAATGCCTATACACAACAATGGCGCGAGAAATGTCACCTTAAATAATGCATGTTCTACAAAGTAAAAAAAGCTCCGGTCTACATACGCCTTGTGAATTTCTTCGATGCGATTGTAAACGAAGTCCTTGGCGACGTAGTAACCGACGCTGTTATGAATGATATTGATTAATACTGCTGGAGCATCTTGACGCCGCACCTCAGAGTTGTCAGTGATCGTCCACTCCAGATACCTTAGAAAGGATTTATAATTATTTTTTTGGATTATAGTGTAGGTGTGTTTTTTATTGTAGTACGGCAAGGTTACGACATTGTGTCCGATAGTAAGCACAATCTGAATATGGTACACCTGTTCAATCAAATTCCATCCTCTGCTTTACACAACAGAAACATACGCGTTAGGCTTTCGAGTCACAGTTTTAGGTTGCCTTTATTGATGCTGAGCTGTGAAAATTTCGATCAATAGAATTGCATCTCTAGCAAATTTCAACCAATGGAGATCTCTAGATTTTTATGCAATTCTATTGGTCCAAATTTGCACATCTCCGCTACGGTGGACAGGCAGCCTTATGGTAACCTTCATCTTGGTATGAACTAAAAAGTTCTGTGTATCTTATCTTTGTCGTACCCTGAAACTATGGAAGAATCTCCCGGCCAATGTGTTGTCTCCTTCTTACGACATCTGGCCTTCAAGCATAACGTGCAGAGTATTTATGCAGGCTGGGATGATAGCGACGACCGCTGATGGATTTCGATCTCTCGCTGTTACAACTACAATTACTAGCTTACAATTAGGGACAGTACTGTTAATATGCCTAGCCATTAAGAAAATATCAACCCAAAAACAGTGGCGACCAACAATAGATAAACAATCCATCACCTTACCACCGTCATGCTGGCGGGCGTAAAAACAACTTGAATGTGCACCGACTGATTCGGTAAAGCGACGCGCATAAGTAAAATACTACCGATTCGCATGTACAACGTTACCACCCCACTATCGTCATTTCCGCATACAATACTCAGTAGGATGCACGTGCACATGAGGTTCGCTTGGGCGTCTATAATATTAATATGAGTGCTCATTACCACCCAAATAGAAATAACTTTTATAAAATGTAGATTGTATGACGTTACGAAATATTCACCTAAATAGCTATCGTTTTAGACTGAAACTCTATCTGCAATTGAGAACTATATTTCTAGCTAAACGTGTTTTAGTTTTGGATTAAATCATCATTTAACATCAGGTGAAATCCTGCAAAAACGATATACTAAAGCAGAATATTTTTATGAAATGCTTATAAAATTAAAATCGTAAAGAAACTCATTAGTTAACAGGAAACTAACTGGTTAAGGATCCAGACTTCTTTGGAACAGGTGAGCGCATTAAGCATGCTGGTGCGAGCGCTGGCGACATTGGTGCGTTGCTTGCGGGCGAGCAGGAACCGCCAGTGTCGCACGCTGCCGCGGGCTATAGCCACGCAGTACACTTCTGGGCGGAGGTCCAAAGGAATTCTGGAAAATAATTTTTATACAATACAATTTTAATTTCTTTTTGATGAACTTCAATGAGCACGTATTTTACATAAGTATAATTTCCATCACGAGTCGTTAGCACAACCTAAAACAGTAAAATAGTTAATTATTGGTGTAGTTCAGCTGTATAAGGTGAGATGGGAGGCGTTTTACATGTTATGACATTGCATGACTATAGCTAGCTACTAATAACTAATCTGTGGAGTAGCCCGCGCCAATTAAATCGTCCTGTATTTTTATAGACGCACGCAACCGTTTCATGCTCGTGATTCGTGACGGAAACTAAAGAAATCGTCCATGACATCTACCTCATGTTCTATAATGAATTTCAAACCGGACTAAAGCGCTATCCGAACTGAGTAATATTTTGCACGGTGAAGAAGTACTTAAGCTTTCTAGCTTACTCACTTATTACCTTCCTTAAACTGAAGGTACGTTTTTTTTAAAGATAACTGATCCTTAAAAACTAGTTATCGAAATCCAAAATGATGTCTAGACCAGATGATAAGCACAACACAGAAGAGATGAACGTTCACCAACAGTCGTCGTCAAAGGATACTACGAATAGAAGACGCGTTGAAGCAAGGTTCTAACAAGACTCAAGAAAGTTACAAAGATGTATTACAAAATAGTCACTCACGGGTTATTCTCATCAGGGTTAGGTGTATTCATCCATTGATCGAAGAGCTGCATAGCGTTTTCTTCGCAAGCAGGGACCTTCATGCGGCACGCCCAGCGGCTCAGCAGAACCTGATGACACAATCCTTGCATGTATTATCTATTGCAGAATACTTGCCTTTTGTCCCAATTATCTTTCCTTAAGTATATGGCCAAAAACTATGAAGATATGATGTCATGTTATATGACGATATGTTTAAAAATGGGTCTCGAAAGAGAATTAGTTTTCAAGTGCAGCAGTTGGAGCACACCGAAAGATGCTTAGTGGTAGACGCTCAACTTGAAAATGATTGCTAACAGGCGGGGTCAAGAAAACTCACCGCGGCAATGTTATTGTTGCATGATTTCCTTTAGCGCAATCCCAGGCTCAATGTGAGTTTCAAAACGAAGTCTAACATATTGGTTTTTGAGCATGTTTAACGGCTTCAAGACCTGTTAGGTATAAAGAAATCACCTGCATCTTGACGCTCATCAGGTCATTCCCGTTTAAGATTTTCTTGGCTGCAAGCCCACCAGTCTTAATGTAGGTTCCTCCAATAAGTTTCCTCATGTACTTCTGGAAAGCTCCGTAGTCCGGGTCCGTTTCAACACGTTCTCGATCTTGGATAAAGCCTTCAGGGCGGTTGAAAGTGGGAGGTAATCGTATTCACGCTGTAGGTAACTTGCTAACCTAAAATGAATATTATCTTGTTTAGTAATGGAATTATTTCTAATTAGACGTTGCAAGGTACATCTCCTGCATTAGCATGAAAATTCGGAGTCTTGGTTCCAAAACAACACACTTATTTATGCTTCACCCAAAGTCCATTGAATTTTCATAACCACTATTTACACCCTTGATTTTGATTTAGTTTTTTATTTTATTTTTGATTTTGTTGAAAGTATATTATATTACTACGGAATTTCATGTTCCTCAGCTTGTTTGGAACGTTTTTAATTGGTTTCTCTGTCAGCGGATCACTGAGCATTAGTATCGTGAACTCGAGTAACATGGATAATAGTCATATTACCAAAAACGTTTTACCTTAGAGCGATGGTGTAATCTAGGCGGTTGGTCGAAGCGAGTTCAAAGGCATCAGACAAGAGCTGAACACGTCCCGGTATAGGAATCTGCTTATATTTATCACTGAGGAGCACATTTGTCAGGAGCTGCCAATTGCGATCGTCATAATTGACACGATACGGAGCTGAAATTAAGAAGACAATATTATATTCAAATTAAAGACACTTTAGTAAATTTAGGTTCTATAAAGACGCTTATAAATGTTAAAAGTACTGCCACCGGTTCGAATTATATTACCTATCATCGACAAGAACCATCCCTTAGTCTAGGCTTAGCACATTTCACCTAAATCCCCATCCACATGTTTGCCAAGCCTTGGTAAACATTCACAAATTCAAACGTGTGGATAAAGCGTTTACCTTGGCTTACCACCGATCCGAGCGAAGTCGGTATTTCATGCACAAATCAAAGGAGCTTGTGGCAAGCGCTTGCGATGTGTATATACGTTTGCGTTTAGTTAGTATAGCTTTTCACTTGTGCGAAATAAATAATTAATCCGTAAATAGTTAGTTACTTTCCTTCCCTTCTTTCTTCTTCCTTTCTTTTCTTCCCTTCCGTTTCCTTTCAGAATTAAAATGACTTAACAGCACCAGACGGTAAATATAGTACAGTACACAAACAACGACGACCATCAATGATATATTAAATCGACAGTCGTCGACACCATGTCGGTTTGTTGAAATGCCTTTTCATGCTTCCTTTGAAGGACCCAATATCATAGAAATGTGGGAACAAATTACAACCAATATCTCAGAGTACCATTTATAGACAATCTGCATTTGGGCTGCAAGCTAGCTGCATAATTACAGTCAGTTGACAGTTTGAATACATTTATGCCAACCGGTCCAAAACTGCAATATTGCAGCTAGCTTATTGTTGGCGACAGAACAGTTATTTTCGTGTTTCGTGTTAGGTTATTATGTGATATTATTGTGTTTATGTGTTATGACAAAATAGATCGATACAGACAATATTATAGAGAAATGTTAACGACTACGCTACATTATAAGTTGCACGTTATATATTAAGATGTATATAAAGGATTATGTATTGTGTGTTACATATATGAGAATAGAACTAATATAGAATAGATAAATGCATAGAATAAGTCAATAGAGTAAGAACATTCAATGTTATGGAAACTTTACGAACGGAAAACGGTGATGCCGCCCGTAAATTGCATTGTTTTTGGCTTATGTACGGAATATATACTTAATGTATATAATATGTGAATATGTAATGGATAGGTAATACAATAAGGAACATTTTGATATATGACATGTGCACATAAGATATATAATGAAAGAAATATAGAGAGATTAACAGGGCAACCAAAGCGAAAACAAAAATTAAAACACGAAATAAAGCGGGGCTCTCTTTACGGTCATTCTCCGAACTACTTAAGCTCGAAGAGGAGCCGTATGGGGCACGGCGCGAATTATCGAAGTACAAGTAACTACAAGCAACAGTAAGAGAGCTTTGGTCGCCCTGCAAACAGCATACAAGATTTCGACTTTCATTGAAGACCCGGCACCTCAAGCGGTCGTGCATTATTGCACCCCCCGGACCCCCTCACTACTAACATCGCGGCCCACTGGCATCCGTACGGCGTCTACGAGACGGGCATCCGGCGCAACAAAACGCCCGTCCAAACCGGAAAACGTCACCCCCCCCCCCCTCACCAGAGGGGAAGTGACGCGTACCCAACACATATAGCCCTTACTTACATTTGCACGGTACAGCAAAGGTAATCATTCACGAACTACTTTGTCTTTATTGGGCAAACGACCTACACTAAAAGTCTTGTTGCTACATATATCCTCTACCACCAGGTACCGAGTATAAAAAAGGCTCACCGATCATATCAGAGTTGAAGAGTAGCCACTCGTCAGCACCGGCATCGTGTTGGAACTTGTGCTCGCTGCTCAGACCCTCGTGAGCCGCGAGCCACTGCAGCGCGGGCGTCTGTGTCCCGGCTGATGGAGCAGCCTCTCGTTCGCTCAGAACCCGCAGCGGGACCCACCACGACGTAGCCGTGCTGGATTTAGCGCTCAGCGATAAGTAACGTTTCTAAAGCAGACAATAATATTACATTACTTTGATTGAAATATAAGAAAGAATTAGAGTCTGGGCTTTCGGTAAAGGAAAACATCGTGACGAAACCACAGCATGGCTAAAGGTCATTTTTTGATGACCGCCTGGCCAGCTACCACCATCGAGTTGAAAATCTGTCGCATCTATATCTTTGTGTCGACAGCTATATTTAAGAGATAATTTCCCGCTAGTCTGAATAATAATAAAACCTATTTTACATAACCTAACATATACATATATTTGTCGAAAGATCCGATATATTTCTATAAAATAACTTTTGAATAACAATTAGATAAAAATTGGTGCAAAAACATCAAAATATGATGAAGTCCTTGTCCTTGATACTAATCCTTGTCTCATAAAAGTTGAAAAGGATAAGTAAGACCTTCAAACACTTATGGTGGACATTATAATTATATGCTTTCTGCGGATATTTTGTGTTATTTGTGTAGAAAAATATGCACTATTCTCTACACCACCTTCTTTGCGTACATACATCCCAATCTCATCGCTACTCCACATTAGTCGCATCAAATTAGTCCAGTGAAGGAGTCATATATACGATACACCAATTACTGGTCGTCGCATATTTACATCCGAATTGTAAAACACAAATTCTATTGTTGCGCTTTTAGTACGAATGTTGCTCGCGTGTGTATGACTGTCATCATGCTTGAAGAACCGCTTGAAGAATAGCCGTAATCATTCATCTGCATCTGCTATTCTAGGCTCAACTGATTCAATCAATTTTTCCTTGTGGTTCAGCACTTCCATCTTATTCGTATTGTATCGATACAGATAACATTAACAGCAAAAAATACAGTCCACATTTCTCCATTAATTATTAAACCCATAAATGTAATATGTTGAACAATTGCACATCATTAATTCAACATTTTTAAGTGCCTGGCGAGCTTAATGTTCACCAACGTACGCGTATATTTTTAGGCAAAAAATTACACGTGATGATTCACAGTAATACATATATCATATTATTATGCTATTTTTTCATTTCTAATTTATTATTTAGATTGATTAAAAATTTGGGCCAATAATGATGAGAATTATTTGACAAGTAATCTTATCAAGCAGCATTGTCCTTCTCTTGAATTCTCTAAAATCCGCACTTTCACAGTGTATATGTAACTAACCTGTGTAAGAGTGAGAGAGTTGTCCGCGTAATCCCTAGTGACGGTCAGCAGCGGGTACCCGGTCTGCGTCGTCCAGGTGTCCATGATCTGCTTCACGGTCACGTCCGGCTTCAGTACTCCACGCCGGTGACTCACTTCCGTCAACTCTTGCCATAGATCGTCTTGTTCCGCATTCTTGTACGAATATTTTATCAGGTACCTAATAACAAGAAAAGTTGAAAGATCTATCGTCTTTATTTGACTAAGCTTTCTCTAGTTCAGAAGCAGGACTTTCAATTTGTCGAGAGAAATTTTTTAACAGATTTTCAAATTTGAATGCTTTGACCAAATTGTAATGCTTGAAAAAGATCTCTTCTCGTGCGAATGCATACACTTGATCATTAAGCCAACCAACAATATCTTTAAAAACCCATATAACTATATTTTTTCTCACAATACTTTACAAGTTCTCAAGTTTTCTTTTGATGTTTTCTTTAAACAATAACCAGTAATAATTAAACAGCCTACTTGATGTTATTTAAAACAATGCAAGTTTTACTTGTTAATCGCCTCCCTGAATACATCTTCTCCCAGGAACAACGTCATAGTACGGATGAGAGCAGACCCCTTCTGGTATGAAATATTGTCGAATATCTCGGATATAAGTTTTGGGTCGTTGATTGGAACTGATACCTAAAAACAATAAATTTTAACATTTCAAGTTAATTGTAAAATTTAAGTAAATGCTTTTTTAGGTTCTAATTTATATATATATTTACTTTGCTCTTGTTTAGTGTTCACAAATGTGTTATTTAGTAATATAGGACGAATAAAGATAAAAATAGTAGAGGTGATGTTTATAACTACAATAAAAAAAAAGGTCAGTGTCAGTTCCGACGCCTTCAAATCGCGACTGGTATTTGGTCTTTAAGAACGATTGTCATGCAATAAATATAAAACAATAATAACAAATTACAAATTAAAAAAAAAAACAAGTTTCCCCATTTAATTTACTCTATACACGATAAAATTTACCAATGGTCAAAATATCCACAATAGATTCTTTTTGTCGATTTCGTTTTAGTGTTAATGGTTGTACTATTGGTGGTATGTGTAGTATAATACAACGGCGAGGTGTTGGTAGTCGCGTAAATCTACTTACAGGGTGCGAAGACTCCAGGGCGTCCAGTTTCAGTACTTCGAGGATATTCTGAATGCCATTAGTGGTGAGAGCATCCCATTTGGGCTCAACAGCGGCAACGCCTAAAGACGCGACGTGTGTGGCGAAACCCTCATTTAGCCACAAGTCGGACCACCATTTCATTGTGACCAGATTGCCGAACCACTGGTGAGCGAGCTCGTGGGCTATTACCTGCGTAAGAATGGTAAAGATGTTTAAAATTACATATATTCAAAAAACGCGAGCCGTATTGGGGCGCCTGGCAGTTATGATACATCAAAGGTAATTGTTGGTATCGAGTTTTATACCAAAAAGTAACATAAATATCAAACATTTAAAACAAATGAAAAGGCATTAAACATAATAAAAGAGTCCGAGGATATTACTAAAAATTATTAAAGCTGTGGCTCTCCGGAGCCCAGCAAGTATAAAATGTAACCTTCAAGTTTAGTGTTCTGTCAACTAACTGAGGGAGTATATATCTAGAGGCTCTGTTACAACCTTAAAGCATAAGGTAACGATGTCTTTAATTACGATAAAAAAGAAACTAACCTCAGCGATCCTCTCCTTACTTAATAGTGACGACTGTTCCTTGTCGTATAGCAGCGTGGTCTCCCTGTAGGTGATGAGTCCCCAGTTCTCCATGGCACCGGCGCCGAAGTCAGGAATGGCTATCATATCTTGTTTCGGTAAGGGGAAGGTGACGTTGAACCACTTCTCAAAGTGCGTCAGCACTTTTGGACCCACCAGCGATGCGTATGAAGTCTGAGTGGAAAATAATGGATATTCGTTAGCAATTTATTCAATTATCTATGTACTTTAGGTGAAATGAATAGAGTGAAATAAATTACTATATATTATAATAATATAAAAGCTATCTTTACAAATTTCTTACGCTTTGTTGATATTAAATGCTTCATCTTCTATTAAATTTTGATGTGAAATATCTAATTTTGCGGGTTAGATCAGCTGTTGGGTTGGCGACGCGTCGCAAGACACTCGTAACTCTGCGACTTCGTTCCCACTCGGCTTGGCGATCCCCTCTTTATCTCACTGCGCTGATCTCACATATAGTTGTTCCATCTCACGAAGTCCGTTTTTTTATTATGAGATATTTATTTAATTTAATAAACCAACCTTTCATGCTAGTTTTCTATCTACAATGACGGCTTCCCTTCAGTACATTTCGAGCTATTTGAAGTGTGCAGTCAATTTTTGAATTAATTTCAGTAACCGTTTCATGTCATTTTCCAATAAATTTGCTAGAGCTTTAGGCTAGGCACATAAATCTTCTTTCTCCGCTTTTAGTATCAACAAGTAGACCTTTCATTATGATTATGGGTCAAAATTTTTTTGGTGTGGCCAATGAGCATGAATATGTTTAAAAAGGACCAAAAGCTGAGGTGACTATATAATTTGTAAATTACCTGATCGATAGCATCCTTCCTCGCCCATATCCTAAACTTAGTGGAGGACAGCTCAGGCGGGCTCTCCACGTAGCTAAACTTGGAGATGACGTAGGCAACCAGATATGTTGACATTGGCACCGATATTTCGAAGTGATCCCATACGAAATTTGACTCGTCTTTCCTGGAAACGTTTTGTAGATTATTTTTAAGATAATTTCGTTGATAATTCTCTTTAGAATGAGTTTATGCTTTCCAAATTGAAGAAAATCATGATGAAATCAGCACATAGTGGAAGGGCATTGTGTAAAAATCATCAGCTTAGGAATGCGTTGTTGTAATATTTCCTACAATTTAACTTTAAAATCTATTCATGATATACCTAACCAGTTATCATCTTTTAGTACATAATTACTTAATATCGAGTATAGCTTACAGATAATTTAATGTAAATAAAAGTTATATGATTTTAAAATGAAAATGTAATACTTACTGGAACTTATTAGCGATGGTGGTCCATGACCATTGGCTTTCTGCGGGACTGTAAAGTTAAACTATATGTAGTGTCAAAATACATCCACTTATTACACAACTTTTTTGAGGTTTACGTCACCCAATAATACATTGAGATCAAAGCTCTCTTACAAAAAAAAAGTCCAAAATGGTAAAAGAACATCAAAAATAGTAAATGATCAACAAATCTCGGACTGCTTGTCCACTGAAACGGAGCTGTCGAAATTTCGATCAATAGAAATGCATATAATTCCTATCAAACGTTCAAAACTTAAGAAAGAGTGGAAATGTCTGTGGGCATTTACAAATTCTGGGTTCATAATAATTAGTTTGGAGTTTTTTTACCTTAATAGGAAAGCAGAATGTAAAATTTTTAGTTTAATTTCGAAATAAAATGAGGTTTTATTTTTTTGGTCATTTACTAACTTTGGCAATATAACGTACTATTTTAAGGTTATATATTACTATATCTGGTGATCAGTTAAACACAAGCCAAATTTTTTGGAAATGCTTCTTAACATATTGCATGGGCTGACATAGGAAACAGACAATCGCTTAGGACCCTCGAATGTAGGAGGCGGCTGTAGCATAACAACAAGGCAAGCTTAAGAACGTGTGTCGCCAACATGACCACGCGGATCATACAAATGAAGCATATAATTACATAGGTTTTATTTTCCCCTGGTTTGTTAAACCTGATTGTAGACTGAAACTTAAAACTTTTCAAAAAGACAATGTAAAGACGGATGAAAAATCTTTTTAATGGTTAAAACTATCATATATTTAGATACTATGCTGCGTTTGCGGGTTTGAATAAAAAGTATATTATTGGTACCTATTTTAATGGGTTGCCGTCTATATCATCCGCATAGGACGCTGACTTTGCTCGGGCGCTGATAATTCCTAGAGTTATGGGTTCCAATATTCACTTACTTGTCTTTGAAGAGTATTGCAGTGGCATGTTTCCGATAGCTGTGAAATCCTTGTGGTGCCCCAAAACCATCGTGAATGTAGCCTTGTACATTGGTTCGTCGAAGCAGGGGAACCCTTTTCTTGCATATGTAGCTTCAAACTGTGTCGTTATCAAATATCTGAGGACAAAAGAGTTCTTATTAAATTATATTTTTAAACTCAAAATTCTTGCAAATTGATGTTCTGACTTTGTTTTGTTTTCGCGAAATTATAAGTTATAATAAGAAATTATAAATACTAGCGGTCGCCCAATAATCGAAATTCGACTAGGTACTTTTTAATCGTAGACTATTCTGTTTGATCTTTGCAGTATGAACCTAAATAATGAATATTATATCACTTGTTGTCACTTTTTAATGAGTGACAATGTCAATATTTTGGGGGGTCTAAGTTCAATGGCACTAATCGGGTTAGAATTCGCAGTATTGATTTATTTAATTTAATATATTAGTAATAAATATTATAGATAAATTTTAGCTTTCTGAACTCCTTCTTCATATAAATTTTAACCATGCCAAATATCACAGTCTTCCGTGCACGCAATACGCATAAAAAGGGGGTAGAAAGCTTTTGCTTCACGTATTAATATAATGATAAGTATAAAAATAAGTAACTGTAATTGTAAATTATAAGTGTCTATGTGGTTTTTTGGTTAGGACTTAAAAGATTTTTAAGACTTTTTACTAATGCATGATCGATTATGCTCTGACATAAAATACAATTATTCCAACAAATTTATGATGGCAGTATTAATATTTAATCGAGATGATTAGTCGCTAGTATAATAGAAGAAAATGAAGAAATACTGAATGTATAAATCAAAGAAGAATGTATTTAATAGTTAATAGGTGTAACAAAAGAATTGGTAAGAGTAGTAGGGCGCTATGAAATTTCTTTAGACAATTCTCTTTACTTGGGGCGGTATGACTGGTTAAAGATCAAATCAAACAAAATTTATTTATTATACACAAGATTTACAAACATTTACACAGACTTTCAAACTAGGCAGACCCTGAACCGTTGTAGCTGATATACGAGATTTAAAAGAAAATTGCACAAACACCTCAGCTGGCCGTAAACGATTCTATAGGTATTGTTCAGAACGAACATAGTAACAAATCGGCGGGTCACTGATTGAACGAGATCCGCACCTACATTCAATATCTACTTCAATTCATTGTCTTTGAGAATTGTAAACGCTCTATTAAACGAATTGTATATACAAAATAAATGAATTATTGAAACGCAAACTCCATAATAAACAAGTATAATTTAATAAAATGATGAAATTTTTGTCCATATCTATGCAAATGCTAATACATACGATACCTTGTGTGATGTTTCTATGGTGTGTAGGGTTTCCGCAATTTTTTGGGGTAGGGAGATTCAAATATCTATAGTATTATTGCAAGCGAAGAAAATTCGAAAATGACACAAACAAATCTTGTTACTTACTCTTTGGTTTGACTTTTCTTATCGATATAGGTACTTATGTAGGTGCCGTCCAACCCTGTCTTCAGGTTCCCGTAGAATGGGATGGTCAGCGTGTAATTCCTTCCAGTCTCCAACTCTCGATCCAGATGGACGGTCAATAGGTTATAGGTTTCGTTGAGTTTCACATCTTTCACGTTGGGACCCTTTGGATCCTGAATTCTGACGTCACTGTCAGACACGTGATATTCCTCGGAGTGGAGGACTATTCTTGACGTCGCCTCTTTTGCTGATAACTGTAAATATTTGTACAAAATTAAGTAATGTTTATCCCATTAAATATTGTTTGACTATATTAATAAATTTATATTTCGGTCTGTCTGTATATGTTTTTTTGCAATTATATTTATATTATAATAAACCATTTAGGGCGGCTTGCACCAAAAATAGTATATTACGCACCGAGGCGAGGGTGACAATCGCGGGTGGCGATGGCCTACTTTTCTCCCTAGTTGCGTTTACATTTTTTTTCTTAACCGGGATGAAAAGTTTATATATGTACTCTTTATATATAAACACGCAGTTGCTAGGTTACCGGGAGATAAAGTAAAGTACGCGCATGCGCACATTTGCCATCTCACCGGGAGAGAATCGGATACTTTTGTCCCGCGTGACAGGGACTAAAAAGGAACTTTTCATCCCGGTTAAGAAAAAAATGAAATTCAGTTTTAGTTAAAATTCAGTCTAGTTATGTCAAAATGTATGCAACTGTCAATCTTAAATCTGGTTTTACGATTTTGGTGCAAAGCGCCTTAAATATGGTATAGGAACACACGATAATACTTTTACAAAGCATAAAGTACGAGTACAAATAATAATACTATACTTAGAACTTATACTATTTCAATTTCTTTATTTTCTCGATGACAGTTCTAATTTGATACTTGTAGTGTTGTGACCAAATAAGTAATAACCATCGAGTGACAGTGATCATTCATCAAATTTTGATAAAAATAAATAAATAAATAAAGATTACCTGGCGTTATAATTATTTCGTTTCATTGTCGAGTAGCTACCTATACCGACTTATTTTACAACAGCTTGGAAAATTTTGAAGAAGTTGGCATTATCAATCAAGAATTAATACGTGTGTAACATCTTGTAATGAAATATAATAATAGTTAATAAATTTGTACAAAAGTATCCGGCAGTAGTTTAGTTTCTTACATTTTGTAAAAAATATCGGGTCTGTTATCGTGTTACGTTTATCGATATAGCTCCATCCCTATCAGTTTTTCCGACTCTGGTATAACTGTGTACGTGTGTAAACGTCATATTTTTATAAACAGGATATTTTTCACAGGAGCTGTCATCGAGAAAATAAAGAAACGGAAATGCTATAGTTACTAGTAATCTTAGTAATAAGATTGTGCGAAGCCGCAAGCACGGCTAGTTGTTAATAAAAGTCCAGAAGAAAAGAACTTGTTCGAGTTTCTCGCCAAGTAATAATAATAACTCTCATGCGCTGTGATTAATTAAATACAAATGAACGTGCATTTGTAAATATTATTTTTTATATATAATACAATCACAATGGCGACCTCTTCTCAAGATCAAACGAGTTCAACATCTGTGTTTAATTATCTCTACTATTCGAGTTTATTTCATTCTATAGCGTTAAGGAATACAAAAACAATGTACGTTTTATTAAATTTAACCCCTGAGAAGGCTTTTATGAATGTCAAAACAATAACAACAGCGCGGAAAATATTCCAGTCGTCGAGAAGATGCAGAAAGAAATTTCGATCAGGTTTATCATTTTTTTTAAATTGTAGACTGTATTTTAAACAGTCAATAATTATAATTTTGATGGATATAAAAAGAGAGAGTCATTTATAGACATACAACAGGAACTTATTGTGTGCGTGTGTGTTGTGCGTTAATGTGAATTTCTTAAACTTATTATCCGGCAAATCACACATAACCAAATAAAAAACCCGTTTTTTATTTCACGTCACATTTGCAACGATACTCTATATTGGATCTAAAAGTATCTGGCTATAATTATAATTTAGCAGCATTCATTACAATTGTCTTAAGTCTCGTTAGATTTATTTAAAAATAGTTACCTACATAGAAATATCGTGTAAACTCTTAAAGTATAAACGGGGCAAATTTCATAACTAAGACTTCGCCAAAAAACACGTCTCAGACAAACCTTGAAAGGAACGTGATTTCTCTGCGAACAAAACGCCTATTAACACTAGCGTTGCCTTTCACGGTTCAGAACACCGAAGATACGTTTTATTGTTACAATCGATTAATATTCTTATACACTATCTAATACCCGTCACTTCGTCCGTGTATTAGGTATATAATAGAAAACTTATACATTACGGACGTAATTATATTCTATCTACTGTTCGACAAGCCTGTTGAAAATCTGTCTACAATCACCTACTCGTATACATGTGCTCTGTTATATTCACTTGAGAGCTGGTCTCTTCTATTTAGATACTTACTTAGAGTGCTATGTCACGTGGTCACTTAACATCGGTCAAGCGTCGTGGTGCAGTGGTTGTAAGCCCTACTATTGAGCTGAGACGTCGCGGGTTTGAACACCTTCCATCACTGACTTTTGTGTGATGAACATTATTGTCAGTTAGGTGTCTGGGTGTTAAATATCTATATATGTAATACATATCATGTATGTATGTCAGCGGTTTAGTTACCATAGTACAAGCTTCGCTTGATTTGGAATTTAATGGCCGTGTATGAAATTATGTCCGCATATTATATTATCCGATGATATTGTTGTAAAACGCTAAATTTATAAAATATAAGTTTTATTGGCAATTTCAAACACACAAATATCGGTAGGTACTTCAAAGAAAACTCACAAAAAATAGTTAATGCCTACCTCAAAACAATAAGCTTCAACATAGATTTAAAAAAAACGAAGGCGGTAATAGGTAAACCTTCGCACAAAGTTCGAACAATGTCACCGTTGTATCTAGTCAACTCCACTCGCGTACTCGAGTACTGGTTGTGCATAGCAAGTGAATAGCTTATAATGATTCCCTAATGATAATATATTACATTAAATCTACACGTATTTAACGAAACTGTGGAGATTTTTTTTCAAATTTGTTCAGGCATTTTTAAGTTTTGGTGGAATAAAGAAATTCACATACATGAACCCTGTAAACATTACACTCTTTTTTTGGGCAGTTGATTAATAATGATGAAAAACAAACGTGTACTTTATTTTTCCTAACTTTCCCAAAAGTGCCATAGTTTTTGCAATTTTTTGAAAAACATACTATTTTTCTTTCTAAGAAAGGTGGCAACCCTAGGCACCATTCCACACATGGCCAATTGGCCATGTCATTCCAAACCAAGTATAAATTTGTATTTAACTAAACAGGCTGATTTACATACATATAGTATAGATATTTAACACCCAGCCATAAAACTGTCAATTATCCTCATCACACAAAAGTGAGTCATGTGCGGGGAACGAACCCGCAAACTCTCGGCTCAATATCACTGAGCCACGAGACGCATATTATAAAACTTAAGAGACTGTTGCTTTGTTTGAACGCGCTAATCTCTGGAACTAGCAGTCAGATTTGAAAAAATAATAATTACGGGTTGCACTCCTGGAGTGCCGACAGAAGTGAAAACTTATTTTGCAGCGTTAGACATTTTTTAGATGGGTACTAGGGTTATTGGGTTATAAATTGCATTTTATTTATTTATTGTTAGAAACTTTAAAATACATTTAATATTTTTTTATGAAAGACGCGTTCGCGGTCTGCTATATATACATGTATATATGCACACACTATAGCTGCGTCTCGTAACGGTGTCGCGAGTTCAGAGATTTTATATCATCTTAAAATATGCGTACCGCGCTAAAAGAAGTTTTAAACTTCTAAACCTCTAGGCAATTAACTAGCGTATTTAGTGACGCAAAGGCTATAGAATGGTACGTTAATCGGCAGCGACGAATTTATAGAATTGGTGGAACTTAGGCAAGTACTGGAAGTGACGCAAAGGCTAAAATGGTACGTTAACGGCAGCGACGAAGCATAGACTTGGTGGATAAATTAAAACGTAACACGGGTAAAACCGTGGGGCGCAGTAGTACCTACAATAACAGTACACACACGGAAATCTTAGTGAATCTATCTCGCTTACTCCTTACAAGAATTATGTGAGAGCAAGTAGTGCCTTTACTTACTACGACCCACGCGACAACAAGGCCCGTCCAACTCGCAACAAAGTTTTTTGTTCAGTTTTTATAATTATAGAAATCGAAATTACATGTAAATCTAAAAAACGCATATATAAAAATATTTTGTTTTCTATAAATATATATATGTAACCTTGACATACTATATTATGGTCACTGTGATTGCCAACAACTATGCATATTATGTAGACATTACTATACGTATGGATGTAGAATCATTTGTCGAGTCTTTATTATTGACCATTTTTGGTCTATGAGAACGGCTCTTTGCATAAATGATTTATTAGACAGATTTGTAAATCAGTTTTTCTTTTAGAAACCCGCTCAGTTCATATATTCCTTACCATTTAAAGAGTCTGGATTAAAAAAAAACACGCCTGCAGTTCACACTCTGTACAAGTAAAACCTTCAAAAAACATAAAAATAACTTCTTTAAAATCACTTTTTCAAAATCCTAAATCGTGCGGAGAACCTAAACTGTGAATTAGTTATAGAATATTTAGCTATATTTCACCTTCTCTCTACGTTATACCTTTCTTCTCTCTCATGTAACGAAACGTCCCGTGTTATACTCAGAAAATATTTAATTAACATACACTCGATGTGATTATCCTTTATCTCACAATCGCATAAACAGGATCAATTTGAATATTATATACACACAACAATATATTTAAAGTCGTCGACCTTAAAACCGTTATATATACTCAACTCACTAAGCTGCAAACTATTGTCATGCAAACACAAAGTTATTGTTTCAATATGACAAATTGGATAACGGCTGTTGACATCTCCAGACAATCAGATAAAACAAAACTGTTTTCTTTTCAAATGTAAAATTAAGAATTTTTTTACATTGAAAATGAAAAAGAACTTCAACGGCCCATTTATTTAGCGACAATTAGCAAAGTATTCTCATGCAATATTGTGATTGTTGTACGTCAATTACAAATGGAAATGTGTAACGTTGCAATTTAAGTTAACATGAAGAAATCCAATAACAGTTTTAATTCAAATTTTGCTATTTATAATTCATAATTCCAAGATCCTCCATTCAAGATGATTGACTTCCAAAATAAATTAGAACATCTCGCTGGTATTTACGACCTGATTACTATTTAAATAATACTAGTTGTGCTCTACGGTTTCACCCGTGTTAAACTATTCGAGCAACTCTCCATAGCACAGCCGCCAACGCATCCATGTAGCCAATTGTTCTGAATTCTCGTACTTGCCACATTACTTCACTTTCATGTTTACTACTCTGCTATTTAGTCGTAGAATTAAGCCTATAATTATTCTCAACAAATGGGCTACAAGATACAAAAAAGAATTTTTCAAATCCGACTGCTAATTCCAGAGATTAGCGTTTTCTAAGAAAAAAAAAACTATGCATATTTGATTGATTTCTTAAAATTTTAATATCCAAGCCCATGAATTATACTAAATCCAATAAAGATTTTAACTTAGATTTAAATCTGCCATTAGGTTTTGCAAGTAGTTCTTAGGCAACATGCTTATCGGTGATAGGAGAAATTGAAGAGCTTATAAAAAATTCACTTACCAATATGTCGACGACACCGAAGTAGCTAAAGTTGGAAGTCGGATCGATATCGTAGGTGATGACGACATCGTAGTGGTGGGGAACAACGTTGCCCGGCAGAAGGTAATCCTTACAGTAAGCTTGCGTCGACAGTAAACCGAGAAACAGTAGCCAGTACATCATGACTGAAATTAAAAAGAAAACTAGTTGAAACTTCAATTTAAAAATCAAAACAAAAAAATCTTTATTCACTTTAGGCCCTAAGAAGGCACTTATAAACGTAAACACATCATCATATAAACAAACAAATCATATGAACCTAAACTCGAGGTGTTTGCAAGTAGCCACTGAAGAGATCCACTATCTACCTCCTTGCTCCATCATCAGATTATCTTCAAGATACCAAATTATAGTTTTGTCATCCGAACTACGTAACATATAAAGTTTCATTTCGATGCGACAACCAGAAGTAGGTTAAAACTGATTTCCAAGATTTGATTACATTGTTTGTTAGTTACAAGTGAAGTTATTAAAAGTGTGTTAAAAAGATTTTAAGCATTTTGGAATTTAAAAAAAATGTTGAGCGACCTCTAAATGTCATTTTATCCGAGTTGATTTTTGGTAAGGATTCTTAAAACGTGTTAAATTAACATATTTTCATATGACAAGTTTTTTGGGCTAACTAAAATATTACAGTAAGTAAATCAGCCTGCTGTTTAGTTAACATAATACAAGCTTTGTTTAGTTTAGAATTGTTATGTATGACTATAGCTTTGTAAGGAAAGCGTTATTCATTAAACATCAGTGCGCTTATGACCGTCTTTGATTTCACACGTCCCGATACAAAATGAATTAAATGGCCGTATATGAAACGATATATCATATTTATTACATTTTATATCGTTATTAAAGCGAACGAAGAAGAAGAAACCAAAAAGATTTATAATCATCATTATATTATTAATACGTAAAGCAAAAACTTTATACCCCTTTTTAAGCGTATTGCGTGCACGGAACACTGTGAGATTTGACATGGTTAAAGTTTATATGGAGAAGGAGCGCAGAAAGCTAAAATTTATCTATAATATCTGTTAGTAATATATTAATTAAATAAATTAATAATGCATATCGTAACCTGACCAGTGCCATTGAACTTAGACCACAGAGTACTTTACTTGGACTCCCCAAAATATTGACATCGTCACTCAATGAAAAGTGACAGCAAGTGATATAATATTCATTGTTTAGGTTCATACTGAAAATGGCAAATAGAAAATAGTCTTATGATAAAAAAGTCGCTGGTAATATAGCGCTAATTTCAAGATCTAGTAAAATAAGTAGTAGAAGGTAGGGTAGGTATTAAGTAGGCTAGAGTAGTAGAATACGGCTAAACGCTATCATAGTGAGAATTCGTGAACTACTTACGCGGTATAAAATACATTTCAAAACATTATTTAATGACAAGGAGAGGGGTATATCTTAGGTCTAAATCGATTCTAAATCACTGTAAGCTTACATATACCCAAACGTAAAATAATTTATTGTTATTTAATTATTGTTTCCCGAGATTTCTGGTTACGGGTGCCCTTAACAGCCTACTCGATATAAAGATCTCTCATAACTTTTATTAAAAAAATTGTAGTCTTGGACCGTAAAGGCTGCAGACCAACGACTTATTGACGTTTTCGAAATGTGGTATTGACGGCACATGTTACGCATTCCATGGACGGCCCAAAGGACAAACGACTCTATCCTTGAGGAGATAAAGGTTTCTCAGAGACTTTCAAGCGTCTGTCTCCAGAAAGTGCTGCAATACTTTGACCTTGTAGCTCGAAGGCACTCGGACAATCAGGAGAAATTGATACTCGCGGGAAAGCTGGAAGAAAGGAGACCAAGGAGACGCAACCCGATAAGGTGGTCCGACCAAATGTCCAAACAACTATACACAAAAATCTCAGAGGCATTTAACTACACTAAATACCGCGAAAAGTGAAAGCTGCTCTGCCGCGAGAAGGATCGTGAGCATCACGACGCTCAGCATTGAGCTTTCGACTGGAGAAGGAAGTGACGGCAATCCAAAAATAGTAAACTATCACCGAGAAATAGGCAGTCACTGTCCTACTGGCCTGTAAGTTTCTCGATAAATTAATGCACACTGTCTGATTGTGGAACGCGACCAAAAGACAGACACTGTGAACAGCTTATTACCATACATGGTCGTGATGCTCCAAGTAGAGAGAAGTTTCCAAAGAGATTTCCCTGTGTCCTACATCTTTTAAAAAGTATAAAGGTAACTTGATAACTTAATGTACATTCGTAAAAACTTAGTCAAGTTAGATTTGTCAAAGATCAGCATGATGTTAATACTAGTAAATATAATAAATATTTTAACCGTATTGCGTGCACGGAAGACTGTGAGATTTGATATGGTCAAAGTTTATATGGAGAAGGAGTGCAGAAAGCTAAAATTTATCTATAATATCTGCTACTAAATTAATATTGCGAATCCTAACCCGAACAGTGCCATTAAACTTAGACCCCCAAAATATTGACATTGTCACTCAATGAAAAATGACAGCAAGTGATGTAGATAATACTCATTGTTTAGGTTCATGAATACTGCAAATGTCAAACAGAAAATAGTCTATGATCAAAAAGTCGCTGATTGAATTTCGACCTTAGGACGATCGCCAGTATAAATAATTGATCGGTAAGGTATTTGAACACGCTACTACTGGGATTATGATCACTTCAAGTGCTATCGTAAAACCCAACCCAATATGAATTAGAGCAAGACTGATAATAGTGCAATTATATTTTGAATACAATCTGTTCGGTATTTATATACAAGCATTTAAAATATTTCAAATGATAGGAACAGACCGTGGCCGCGATCTAAGGTTGCATATAACACGCATAATGGAGCAATGAACATGCAATAATTAAATAATAATCACCTGCATAATATTATACAATATGCCACTCAGTAATATGTAATACTTTATGAATATGCCTTTATGACAATTTAATGATATAAAATTACACAAGAATGATGTTTTATAAATGTTGTTTGTTGGTTAGAAATTCAGGTCAAGGGTATAGAAAATGTTTGTTTTTTTTTTCCTTATTTGCTTTCTTCTGGTTTTCCAGCTTCCTTATCACTTGGGCCAGGATTAATATCTAAAATAGTGATTTATTTATTTAAATGCTTTTTGTTACCCGCCTACTTTGTTTACTAGATAATTCATGATATTTGGGTCAAGAAAAATTAAATTTTCTATATTTCAGGGTAACTTCATATTTTTATTTTAAAAAAATACACAATAATTCCCGTATGCGTTAGAAGGAAATGCAGTGCTATGAATTACTCATCACAAAAATAATGTACCAACCAACCCACCGATTCCTTTTACATTTCCCATCGTCTACCTTGTATGTTACTTTGTGTAGCTTGTGTGGTTACTTTAAAATTTAAAGGTTATGTAGAAGAATTATAGTAAAGGGAGGATTCTCCGACCAGACGGGTGTTATGTCTGGTGGACAGCTGCCCAACGGTTGTAGTTTTTTTTTTTTGAACAGACTACACTGTTAGCCTTAGGGGCCCTATCCAAAAAACAGAGCCGCTGCGGCTTTTACAGCTTCACCGAACTTAGGGGCGATCGCTTAAGGCACTCAGCCGCGAAAGTTTTTGACGACTCGCACGAGGGTGCCAGAGTGGTCGAACCTAGGCTCGGACGGTCATCGCGAATGCGAAAAGGTCACGATCTAACTAATTCCCTACTCCTACAAATTCGAGCTAACTAACATATACTCATATGCACGTTCCCCTCCTCCTGGGAGGAAGGAGGGAGCCATGCGTATGTGTATTTAGTGATCGGAATAGTTTTTCTACACTAACTAGCGCATTAGTCTCTAGCGCAAAAAAAAGAAAAAAAAGGTCCCTTATAGAACCTATGTACCTGTGTAGTGTGCACGTGTGTGTGTTCATACGTGTGTAATGTTGTATGTGGGTAGCTAAGTGTTGCACGTATAGTGTCACTTGTATCGCGCGGGCGGCTGCCTGACCCAAGGGCTTCACACCGAGGAACGGACCTAAGCTTGGGTTGCCGCTAGAGAGGGTGGACATGGCGGGTGTGCGGGAGCGAAGTTCACCGCCCGTCCTCTGCGGGGAGAACGGTGGTTACGCGGGCGTGGGCGGTGGCACGCTTTGTTTAGGAGAGGCGGTGGAATAGAACGCGTTTGCTGTTTCGATTTGGTCGAGAGGGTCAGTGAAGATGTTTCGCGGCCGGCGTTTACTCCGGCAGGCATTGGGGTCCGGTACATAGGAAGCTGCCGCTTTGATTAACGGATTCGCGTAGTTCAACGCGGTGTCGAAATACGAGCGAGAAAGGTGTTTAGCATAGGCATGTATCGAAGGAAGGTCCATATCTCTATGGAGATCTTCCACATGAACATACTGAGGGGCGCCGGTAAGGCGGTGAAGAAACCTATTTTTGATGGCTTGTAAACGTTTCCAGTTATATCTTGGCATATGTGCGAACACAACGCAGCTATATATCATTATCGGTCGGATACACATCTTGTAGAGCGTAAGCTTGTGTCTCGTGGACATTTTGCTTGCAGCACATAACAGAGGATACAATCGGGCAAGATGGTTGTAGTTGTTGTAGAGTTAATTTCTATAGCGCGATGTAGGATGCGTCGTATGTGGCTTGATAGATGTCGCTATGTAGATGTCGCTACAGTTACAAAACCAGCCACGACGCCTTTAAATGTCTAACCGACCAATGAAGAGACCAGAATGTCTATTAAAAACCCCTTGAAACTACAAAAACACACAAACTGTTACCTAAACGATCGACTCTAATATTGTACCCAACAGCAATAGTTGTTATTGTGAAAATTTCAAAACAAAATAACGAAATTCAGCATTTTTATTTTTATTTTAGACACGGGGTGTCCTATCAACATTTAATCCTTTTACAGCCTACACTGTTAATTATCATAAAAAAATAACATAAGTAGATACTTTTTTCTTAAAATTATTAGGTTCAATTCTCGTCTCGTTTATAAATTATTTCGAAAGTCTATTAATGCAGTTTTTCTTATCTTTAAAAAAGATATCATGATTCTTTAGAACATGTTTCTCTATCTCTTTCAGAGTTTCCTTCACTGACCCATTTAAATGTTACACCTCTATATAAAAGAAATCTGTCAACATATGACTCTAACCACTGAACGTATTAGACTGAAATTTGGCACATCACAGATAGTTATTATGACTAAGACATGCGCTGAGAACGGATTTTTTAAATTTCAACCTCCGAAGGCATGTAACGGGGTTTAAAAATTTGTATGGAAAAATCATAGGTTGCTCGAATAAATTTAATACGGGTGCAAGTATTGTCTAATTATATAAGGCGGACTGTCAAGACCGTAGTCGGTACGAGTTTAGGATTATATATCACATCCCGCATTGTATCCCTTATTGATCAACCAGTGCTGTATTTAAAACAGTACGTGTGTAATCGGCCTTAATTAAAATGAAATTTATGAAGAACGTGTAAGCGCGTAGTTGCATTTATAAATATGTAAACATTCTTATGTTAATCCGAGTTACTTATACGCGATTCAATCAATTGAATACAATTTCATTACAAGTTGTCATCATGTTTCACAGATTCAGTTTTACCATCAATACGATTAACTATCATACAAAATACGTAAATAATTTTCAATTTAATGTACGTTAATATTTTGTACATATGTTTATATACATACTGACGTTGCCCTGCTATTCTACACGTATTTACTATGTGATAGTTATTTTCGTTTCTTAATTATATTTTTACTCATACTAGCGATCGCCCTAAGTTCGAAATTCGACTAGCGACTTTTTAATCATAGACTATATTCTGTTTGACATTTGCAGTATTGATGAACAATGAGTATTATCTACATCACTTGCTGTCACTTTTCGTTGAGTGACAATGTCAATATTTTGGGGATTCTAAGTTCAATGGCACTAGTCGTTCGCAGTATTAATTTATTCAATTTAATATATTAGCAACAGATATTAGAGATAAATTTTAACTCTCTGCACTCCTTCTCCGTATAAACTTTAACCATGCCAAATCTCAGTCTTCCGTGCACGCAATCCGCTTAAAAAGGAGTAGAAAGCTTTTGCTTCAAGTATACATAGCATAAATTATTGACAATTCATGTAGTATACATACCAATTGAGGAACTAAATACTTCGTGTGTACAAAATTTCATCGAAAACATATTGAGAATTTATAAAAAACAATTTTTTCTAGCATTATTGACAATTCTTCACTTAAAAATGTGTATGAATTTATTTTGAATGATTTTTAATAAATCATTTTCAGTGTATGTGTGTTTCAGCTTTCCTGTATTACTCCTGAAACTAACTTTGTACAGACCGACTTGAGAAATTTATTTCGATTTAGGTGGAAAATGTCATCATTGAAAAGGTGGTTCGACTTTAGATTACATGCCACTGAATTTGATGAGTTGAAGAGAGAGAAGTGAGAGGTACATCTCCCTGTGAAGGAAAATTGCAGAAACAAATCGTTATTCAAAAAAAAAGAACCAATTTTGGGGTTATATCTGTCTAGAACTCGTATATGAATTTTCAATAGATAATTATTCATTTGTAATGATCACAGTTCAAACCTAACCTAACCAATTTTACCACCACAACGGAAAAATTAAAATATCTCAAACAAAACGTTAAAATAGGTCATATTTAACGTAAACAACAAAATAATCGTTAAAAACTAACAAAAATAATGTATTATTGGTAAAATTTACCAGTCATTCAAAAGTGAACTTTATGCCATCTACTTAGAACTGAAATTTGTATTGTCGGATTTTACAAAAAATTTGATAAAAAAAATAATCTCAAAAGCTATTCAGTTCCGCAATGCGAAATTTTATATTTAGCTTTATTAAAAGTGATTAACTGTAAAAAGATTTGAAGTCTCAACTTGACGTCATGTGGTCAAAAGCTGATCCGAAAAGGTTATGATGTAAATGTAAATGATGCGACTTTTCGGCCTATATATATATATATATATATAAAGTATAATTATGCTTTACAAATAAAACTGCGAACAAATTGGGGTTTCTAGTGCGCTTAATGCCTAATCAATGTTTACAATGATAAAGGTGATATCGATATCAACAAAGATGTTTTTCTAAAATCACTCTTCCCTAAAATCATAACGGTGTATTGGCCCGAATTTATTGAAGATTTTTTTTACGAGAATATAATGTCATACACGATTACCTTTAGTGATTTAAGACAACGTATTTGTAAAAAGCACAGATTTCAGAAAGAGGGTAGAGAGTGTCAATTTCACAGGATTTCAAGGACACACTATCGGTTAACAATAACATTACAAAACCCTATAAATCAACGATCGCAGTTCAATTCCATTCGGAAGATAGTTTTTAGTTGATAAATCGTTTTACAAAAAATCACTCAAATATTACACATGTTTATTGACATGATGTCAACTTTATTGATGGAATAAATAGTATCAAATAATTGAATTCAAAAAGTTTGTATTGTTTTAACTATGAGTACCACAGATACGTTTAACATTGAAGCTGGTTTTTATTTTATTTTTTGTTAAAAATTGTCTTGTACTGTGTTCTGTCTTGAAAAATGGGACTTGTAACTGAGGCACGAAGCTTTTCAAAACTCAGTAATACTAATTCGTTTCAGTTCAGTTCAAGTTCAGTTTCAGAACAAGCCTTTGTTTTTACACGTTGGCTCGTTTCCGATGACAATGCATTTTTATGGTTAGCTTGACCTGACTCGAAATCCAGGATTGGCTCCAGACGAAGGAACTCCTTAACAGTTAACAGCTTAGACACGAATTTTTTTAAATATATTTTTGATAGTCTGCTTTCACAAACTAAAGGTTGGCTTTCGACGAGGGAAATCTTCAACAGTCAGCAATACGGATAGAACATTTTATATACGTATTTAATTATGATAGCTCGTTTAACGGTAAAAGCTTGTGTTGAAAAATCATTTTTAAATCTAATTTAATTTTGAAATATTATTAAAACAAGATATAATAAAAACCGTTAAAGCTGGGCTCGTAAATGAATAAAAGAAAACATTTAGTTTTAACCTACTTAAGAAAATACAGTTACTAAATTCGAATGTATATTTTTTTATGGATGTTCAACGATAAATTCTTTGTTTATGAATCAATAATTAACATGATCCTTTTTTGTTTCATCCCTCAAGAATACCTCAGTTTTTGTTATACTTTTTTAAGCACGTTGTATATAAGTTATGAGAGTTATTGAGTGACTTTTTACGAACCGCGCGCACACTTTGTAACACATATTCTACACAATGAAGTTGATCGCGATTGTGGTGAAGGTAGTTGTTTACACTCGATGTCAAACGTCATAACGCATAGTGTGACTATTCAAAGAAATATTTAAACTTCTAACGCGCGGCGTTAGTGAGTAAGTGTATTGCATTCATCTTTTTTTTTTCTCTTTCATACAGACATGGGCCTGGGTAAAAAAAGAGCTGTAAACGGCAAATATGAAAACGGTGTAAATTTATAAGTAATGCATTACCAAACAGTCACTGAAAAAAGCGGATTTATTGACATCTCAAAGCAGAGATTTAGGATATTTCGTAACAGCGAAGTCATGTAATAAACTTCAATTACACTATTTTTGAAGAAGGATTAATATTAAAGTTATTAGTTATTTATTTTGTTGATTGTGATTTTTAATGATATTGTATGTACTATTTTAAAACAAAAATATATTCGATTTCATAAACCATATTTCAACTAATTACATTCTGGGCCCAGAAATACCCGTCTCCTTTTCGTTATGTTACCATACATTTCGTAACTTTGGCGACATTTTAATTAGTACCTTTAGTTTGAACTATTGTCATACCAAGTGAATTATGAATGTATTTTAATATTTCGAGTTGACTGAAAATCTACCCAGACAGTTTATATAAATAAGTTAGTTAGTGCTACAATACTATAACTACCTACACTTGACTAAGTGTATAAAATGCACCTACAATAAATATTTATTAAACTATATTTTTTTGGAAGATATTAATATTGATAAATTGTTTATTAATTCTTCCAATTATACAAATGTGGGATACTACAGGTGAGTGACAATAAAATAGTCACGTATTAATAAAAAATGAAAGAAAACCAGTTTAAGGATGTGTAGGAAGTCCGGCGGGAATGTAAATTTATTTGTCACTGGCAACCCACATTCTAACCACCGGTAAGGTGACCCCAAATAACAGTATTTTTTTAATAAAACATATTTTCGGAACAGTTTCAATTTGGATTGGAGCAGTGTAACGGTCATTTCTAAAAACGGAGAGGTAGCGGGTTGGAACGGCTTTTTTGTGATGAACATACTGTTAGTTCAAAAACTAGTTATTAAAACTGGAAAGTTTACTTGAATTCGTTAATCTCAGGAACTAGGTATCTGTCTGATTAAAAATATGCGTTAGATAAACAACAGATCATGCTACTAATCTAACAAGCGGAGTATTAACTATATATCATTATATTAATAAATCACGAAGAAAACTTCGGACCCCTTTTTAAGTGTATTGTGTGCACGGAAGTCTGTGAGATTTGGCATGGTTAAAGTTTATATCGAGAAGGAGTGCAGAAAGCTAAAATGTATCTATGATATCTGTTACTAACATATTAAATAAAATAAATTAATACTTATAATCCTAAAACGACAAGTGCCATTGAACTCAGAACCCCCAAAATAATAGGTCTTTACCTATGAAATTGCCGTTCTGCAGTACTGGCCATTTCAAATCAAAATAATTTTTGTTTGGCTAAGAATTCTAATTTCAAATTAATTTTATTTTAAAAACATGGAATTCTTTGTCCAAAAGTAGTCATTTGTTTATTGATTAGTGTTACATTTTCATCGCATTTCAATCTTTTTTGTCATCATGGATACGTTAAAAATTCGAGTAATTATGGAATATGAGTACCGTCGTGGCAGCAACGCGGCACAAGCGGTACGCAACATCAACGACGTTTATGGAGCTAACACTACAAACCAACGCACCACCTGTTATTGGTTTGCTCGCTTCCGTTCTGGGAATTTCGACCTGAAAAATGAACTTGGGGTGGTCCGAAGACTTTGGTCGACAATGACGAATTAAAGGTGATTGTGGAAGCTGATGATACATAATATACGGCTGAATTAGTAGCAGCTTTCGACGTTAGCGTCAAAACAATATTGGTCAATTTGCGTCAAATTGGCAAGGTAAAAAAACTTGACAAATGGGTGCCCCACGAACTCAATGATCGCCAGCGCGAAGTACGCGTCGAGACGTGCCTTGCACTGCTCAACAGACACACAAATGAAGGAATTTTGAACCGCATTGTTCCCTGCGATGAAAAATGGATTCTGTTTGATAACCGCAAGCGCTCAGCAAGTTGGTTAGATCCTGGTTCAGCACCTAAACAATGCCCTAAACGAAAACTTACCCCTAGAAAAGTGATGGTCACTGTTTGGTGATCTAGCACCGGTGTGATTCATCACAGCTTCTTACCAAACGGGGTGAGCATTACTGCAGATGTGTACTGTGAAGAACTGAACACAATGATGGAGAAGCTGGCACATCTCCAACCAGCATTGGTCAATCGCTCGTTTCCGCTGCTCCTGCACGACAACGCGCGACCTCATAGTGCACAGCAGACGGTCTCCAACTTGCAAGAACCGGGGTTGGAAGTTCTCCATCATCCGCCCTACTCACCAGACCTTGCGCCTACAGACTACTACTTTTTCCAGATTTTGGATAACTCCTTGGCGGGGAAAAAATTCAATACCCGAGAGGCAGTACAAAATGCCTTTGAAAAATTTGTTGCCAGCTGATTTCTTTAAGAAGGGCATCAATAAACTGCCACTGCGCTAGCAAAGATGCATTGATTGCATGGGTGATTACTTCGATTAATACAAATAAAAAATACATGAAAAAAATTATTTTAAATTTTTTCATACAAAACGGCAATTTCATAGGTAAAGACCTAATATTAACATTGTCATTCAACGAAAAGTGACAGCAAGTGATGTAAATAATACTCATTGTTTAGGTTCATAAATACTGCAAATGTCAAACAGAAAATAATCTATGATCAAAAAGTCGCTGGTCGAATTTCGACCTTAGGGCGATCGCTAGTATCAATTAATCTGGATAATGAGATATACTTGGTTTTGTAATCATCTTTATCAATAAATTCAATTAACTCAAAAATCATGATTGTTGAGGAATAGCGTTTAAAGTTATGCAAAAGTTCGGCGTCCAATATATTTTAATGAAAATGAAAAAATGTGAGCACACTAAAAAAATGTAATGATTTAAAGTATTTTCTATAGAACAATTTTACAAATGATGTTTTAAATTAATTCGCAATATTTATACATTTAAAAATAAGTAACGTTTAAAAACAATTAGCTATTAAAATAATGCAAGTTAGTATTTAAAATACTTCTCGATAGAAGAACTATTTAGTACAGTTAATATTATAAAAGACCTGTAACTATGAAACTGTGACTACTGATCAGATTCTAAAAAATCTTTCACTAATATGAATTAACTTTTCGGTAGATGGTTATAAGCTATATTTTATGTAATCCTTATAATATGTTATATAGTGATTAATGCAATTGCTAATTGCTAGTGTACACTTAATACGTCTTTTAAAAAAAAAGGATAACTGACTGATAAATCAACGTACAACACAAACTACTCAAGCTAGAATCGTGAAAATTTTCATGTGGGTTCCCATTACACTGTAAGTGGGCAGTAAGGAAGGATTTTGGGAAATTCAACCCCTAAAGTATTGAAAAAGAGGATGAAAGTTTGTATGAAAATTGGTATTTAGCAATTCAGTTAGAAAGTAAATAAAGATGGGTCCTTACTGTGACGCGAGCGAAGCTGCGGGAAAAGCGCTAATCATATTTTAAGACTTAGCAGCTACTAAACTATTTTGATGCTCAACAAATATATATAAATTAACATTAAGCCATCGCATTTATCAGATATTTTTAATAATTATATGTAAGGATTTCCTTCAGTACAATCCTTAGGTCACTGTAGAATTCAGAACAACATTATTGAACGCGGTGTACGACAACGTTACTATAGAAGGTATTCGTAGGTATAAATAATATATGTTAAACTTTGTCATCATGCATGAATTTATAAATCTGTTTATGAAAAGTTTTTCCTCTTACACAAACAACAGTCAGCAATCCAAGTTCACCGCTTTAAACAAAGGTTAGTCACATATTTATATCTACACGTTTTCTCAAACGTGATTTATTTATAATAATCTATCTATATAAATAAAAAATGCGTGAGTTTCGTGGAACACTTCGTAGCCTTGGACTAATAAGCGCGCAACTATTTCGCTTACGCGCTATGGATAACCGTCTACACTATAGAAAGGGTCGTGACGGAAACTCTTACGCTTTTTTTCGCCTAACCCCCATCCGGTAAGTCCATACCGTGCGATAAGGGACTTCGTTTCAAAAATTAAATACTGATCGTTGGGAAGACTTGAAACTTGACTTGATTTCGTCATCACTTGGGAATAGCTGGGCCGATTTGACTAATATTTTTGTTAGTAATAGTCCGATAAATGACTTTGAGGTAAAAACAATTGAAACAAGTGGGTAACCCACGAAACGAGGTTGTAAGATTCTGCAAAAACTATAATTGCTTTTTTCTTTTTTGGAACGATGTTCCTTATGGGACGATGGGAGGGGTACCCTAACCGGGAAAAAACGTCCGTAACGTAAGATTATTTTGTAACATTTTTAGAGTAGTATAGTTTCAGTAGTCCTAAAAATATGCTCGTAACCGCTAGAAATGATCGCTAGGTCGTAAGCGTCACTGCTATGATCAAAGACCTCGGTTCGAATCCTCGCCTTGAACGTTTTCCTTTAAATCTTTACTTCGGACTTCATTTAGTACTGAAGTAACTTAATTCGAAAATTTATATCATAGAAGTCTTAGTATTAATATATATTTTTAAATTATTTTTTTTTATTTGCTGACATAGCATAACTTTTTTGTTTATAAACCAATTTGGGTTATTCTTTTTTTTTGTTGGATAGCGGATATCTCAAGTGCGGTGCCATTTTAATTTTATTGGCATTGAATCTTCAACTTCGAAGTTACACAAGGGAACTTTTCAAAACCATAGAGTTTATGTATAGTCTATGTATCGTGGCTATACATTGTGTAATGTATAATCTACGTGATGACTGTTATTATTATTATTATTCTTGTAAATAGCTGTTTCTTTGTATATTATTATTATTATATATTTTTATAAATCATTGTAAATAATATAAAGGTGTTAAGGTAATTTTGTAAAGTAGTTTTTTTATATTTTTATCATAGAACTTGAAATTAATATTTTATAATAAGGAACTTCGTTCCTATCTGGTATCCCACGACACCACCCGGTTTTTTTTCTGGTTTATGAACTCAAGACTGTACATCACTATGCGTTCCTAATACTTTTTTTTGTTCGTTACTGTCCTGGAATTAAAAAAAAAAAAAAAACAAAATTGGTGGCGCTGTGATCGAATTATTGCCTGCGGAAAGAGCAAAAATGTCTGAAACTTCGTAAAGAAATAACTGATTTAGCACATTTTTACTTAAATATTTCATTTATCGAAATAATCCGAGAGGATCCGAGAGATAACGCTGTGTTCAAGCTATTAACTACCGGAAAGGGTAGAACAAAATTTAGCGTACCAACTGTATTTGTATAAAAATGTATGTTAGTGTATCTCCAATACCAATTCCAACAGCAAGCGTTTTTTTTATGGAGACGGTTTTTATGTTATCACTGAGTTTCGATACGTGGCACAGTCGTCAAAGAAACAAAATCTAAATGGCCTGTTTTTTTTGTTTGAATACGCTAATCTCTGGAGCTATCAACTAGATTTCAAAAAATTCTTTATGAATTTTGTAGTCTATTTAACAAAGAAGGTTATATAAAACATCACGCTGCGACAGTTGTGAGCAAATACGGAAACTAAGAACAACTATAGTTGGTCGATTAACTTTAACACGTGTGAATCCGTGAGGCATAGCTAGTATTTCATAATGTTTCGTGAATTCCTGCACAAGTACTTCCATTATGTTTTTACAAGTATTCCGCGAGCTATCGACATCAGGAAGTGATGTAACTTAAATGTAACATTCTTAAGTTAAACCAGTCATTATGTAAGAGAATTGTTAATAATTACAACTTCGGGCGTTGCGCTACAAACACATTCTCTAAGACATCGTTTCTTCAACCTTTTTAGTGTCGCGACCCAGTAAATATGCAAAAAATTAATTAAAAAAAAAAACACCGTTACGACCTCCTCACTAAAATAGAATATAATTTGAAAGTTTATCGAAGTTTTATATCAGCCAGATTTACAAACAATCTTTTTTTATTTTAAAATGGCATAAAAACTTCTACGGACCGTTCTTTAATTCCATGGAGTGAAATACAAATGTTCTGTGGAAATACACCTCCTGTGTTTTTCTTGTCTTAGCGCCGCATAAAGCATTTGCCAGTTTCAATGTTTTTAAGCCTTCGTAAAATTTTCTAATATACAAAGTGGAGTCTTCTGACAAAATGGTGGCTCTCTTGTCAGAACTATCTACGGAGTTTTTGTGACATCCCAAAATGTATGTTTTCCCGCGTTATATTTATAATCCACTTCACGTATGCACAACAACTGAACTATATCACGCAAAATGCCACCAATATTATATAAAATAGGGTCAAAAAATCTAAGCTAATGAATTAAATATAAAAACCACAACATGTCACTATAAGATCCCGCCAAAAACTCCATCTTCCTGTGTTGCTAGTTAAATATTAAAAAAATAGTGATATTCAGCAATCCATTCTAGTTCTAAAACCATACGAGATATTATTTATATTGTCAAGTTTTTCATTAAAAAGCATTAAGGAAGGTGGTGTCCGAATAAGATAAATAAAATTAATTAAGCCAATCGAAGCTTTCTTTTTTAACACGCTTTTATTAGCTTCATAAGTATGTTAGCATGTAAGTATCTAACGGAAACTTTGACCATGATTTTGACCTTCTTCAAAACGTCGGATCAACTCGAAACTTTGCATACTTATCAAGGACCGATGACAATTCAATATTTCAAACAGTTAGACCCGTTATCCTTAGTAGGATATTCAGGATTAGCGAAAACCCAACAAAAAAATAAAAAAGTGTAACGGAAACTTTTTTGTGTTGTAGTGTGGTGGTTCAGTAGTAACGAATCCCTACAATGAGTCTAAGATTTTGTTCAATGAAAACATCGCGATGAAAACATATCATGGTGGTAGCTAACTACTCTTAAGTTGAAAATCTGTCGCCAAACGCCTATGTAGCAGCTGCTACACTTGAGAGCCAGTTCCCCGAGAGGCTTAGTATGTTACCATCTTAGTCACTTGAGATCAGGTGAGATTATGGTCAAACGTTAAATCCTATAAAGAATTAAATAAAAGTATTTTGTGGGTAGTTTGTCATTCATTATATTTACATTATTTGATTTTTTTTTACATTATTTTACGATAATAGCTAATTATCGAGTAATGTTTGAAAATACGATCCTCAATTCAATATACTATTTTTTTTTTTCAGTTCAACTACATTGGAAAATTCATACGGCAACATTAATGATTGTCTATTTACTTTACGGGATTAAAAAAATGTAGTATAGGCACAAAATAGATAAATATTATATGGTATAGGTGCATGTCTGCATATAGGCTTACGGATCGAGAAAAAGGAGTTATCTATTTGGCTTACTTTATTTTGTTTCGTTGTTAATACCTGGTTATATTTAATATATGTACTAACACTAGTTTTAAAATTAATAATACTTCATAAAAATAATGCAAAGTAACCTTTTTTTATTTTTTGAACACGTCGCCAACCCCTAAGTTGAAAAACGGTGTTCTAAGAAGTGCTGTAAATATTTCCAAACTTTTGTAATTCGGGAAAAAAGATTCTTTTTGTATCGTTCTAGATCTGATTATTACTAATATTATATATGTAAAAAATTGTATGTTTGTTACTCAATCACGTAAAAATTGCTGAAGGGACCCAATTCTGAAGTCTGATAGTGTGAAACATATTAAACCGATTTGGATGTTTTTTTTTGTTGGATAGGGCATACCTCAAGGGCGGTCCCATTTCAATTTCACTGGCATTGGACCTTCAGCTTGAAGCTTGAAGTTGCTTTTCTATTGGTTTAAAATTATCTTGTAAATAGATTCTTTGACGTTCACAGAGTAAGATCCGGAACTAGTTTAATCCTTCTATTCATTAGCATTAAAGCTAACGTAATATAACTTGTGAAAGGTACTAAGTTGTAAACCACGGTAAGTAGAACCAACTGCAGATTGTATTACTGTCGTTCTGTTCTGTATAGAGTGGTTGTTCTTATAGGTATAGCTAGTTCTAATTCATTTATGCTCGCGGTTCGATGTATGCGTAAGTCGCGTATAACAGTGCCTACGTGTGCGGGTCAAAATATACAGTCACGTACACAAGAAAATTCAATTAGCTATTTTACTTAAATTATGTTGGAAATTTCTACATCTTATTAGTTCAAATTTAAAATAAATCAACAGCTCAACTACGTAAATGCATGTTTACAACTATCACTAATGTTATATAAAGCAATAAATATTTTTAATTCCCCAAATATTTTCTGCAGGGTTTAGGATGATAGTGTAGTAAGTAGTACACGAAGAATTTTTATACCATATTGCTGTGTATTTTTTCTGTTACCCATTGCGTTTAATAGTCTATAAATTGAGGAAGGTTCTAGGCTATGTAACAGCATGCTAAGACTCTATGGAGTGAAGTAGGATCAATGAACGTAAAGCTATCAGTATGATCTGTGACCAAGAGGGATGCGTTGGTGATGGCGCGGGAGAGTTCCTCGAACAAATCTAACACGGGTGAGACCGTGGGAAACAACTAGTCATTTAGTGTAATTATTTACCTTTGTAGTTTTCACGGACGTGATCGAGGAAGAAGGTAGAATGACACAATCGATGCGCAAGCGCAATACCTCGTTTCCTTGTTTTGTACTACTTTAAACCTACTATTTATTATATAATACTAGCTAAGAACTGCGGTTACACTGCGTTTAATTTTTAAAATTTTTAAATTATAATGACAACTTACAGTTGTTGAGTAACAATATTGTTTAATTTTAAATTAAATTAAAATTAATTATTGGTTTTCACATTTCGGCCTTCCTCTGTAATGTTCGGTGTTCGTGAGCACCGCTACGTCGTTCTCGCGTAGCGTAATTTATATCTTACAATTTGTATGGCAATTATTCTGCTTCTAAGGGTCGTAGCGTAATGGTGAAAAATCTATAACCTTTCTCAATAAATAGGCTATAAAACGAAAAAAGAACTTTCCAAATCTGTCTGGTACTTTTAGTCCGTTCAAACATACAAACAAAAATTTTGAGCTTTATATTATAAACATAAGAATAAATTAATACATATCATAACTATTTATAAAGAGATAAAGTTTTTAAATATTTATTTTATTTCTTTATAAAGGTTCGTCTATAATTGCTTACACAATAAAATAATGTGACATATGGACTACGCTAAATGTAATAATTTCTTAAATGTTTTGTGTTGACTTTATTAATTTATTTAGGAACGTTTTACAGCAAAGTGCAGATCAATAATATCACTATAGCTAGGTACTTATGATCTTGCAGAACCTAGGAATAGGTGAACTTGTTCTTAAGACAGTATGTCTGAATTGTGGGCAAAGTGGAGTGATGCAGTGCCGATGAGGACGTAATAGGACTCGAAATTTAAACAGACTTTGAAGTTGAGGGCAGTCAATTTTATTTAGTAAATAAATTTTGCGTCTAAGACGATTCTACGCTTTTTCAGTGAGCCTAACTTAGAATATTTTATTATTATTGTCTTAATACTTGAAGCAAAAAATTTGTACCCCTTTTTAAGCGTATTGCGTGCACGGAAGTCTGTGAGATTTGGCATGGTTAAAGTTTATATGGAGAAGAAGTGTAGAAAGCTGAAATGTATCTAAAAGATCTGTTACTAATATATTAAATATAATAAATTAATACTGTGAATCCTAATCCGACCAGTGCCATTGTACTTAGACCCTCCAAAATATTGACATTGTCACTCAACGAAAAGTGACAGCAAGTGATGTAGCTCGGGGGTAAGCAACCCGTGTTCCGCGGGCCACATTTAGCCCGCCAAGCATTTCTAAAATTACATTTATTTTATCGACTTTCTTTCATCAATATATTGTTATTAAATTAATTATAATAAAATGGTAGTACATACTAAACCGAAATATTTTTTTATGGCGAATAATTGTTGACGACGTTTTTAAACATGCAATACAAACGCGCAGCGTCTGCGAGACTTTTTTTGTGACGAGATACACAGTTGTCGGTGACTTGTTCAAACATGCAAACGGACGCGATGCGTCTGATGTATTTGTATTATGTACGTGACTGTACATTTTGACCCGCACACGTAGGCACTGTTATACGCGACTTACGCATACATCGAACCGCGAGCATAAATGAATTAGAACTAGCTATACCTATAAGAACAACCACTCTATACAGAACAGAACGACAGTAATACAATCTGCAGTTGGTTCTACTTACCGTGGTTTACAACTTAGTACCTTTCACAAGTTATATTACGTTAGCTTTAATGCTAATGAATAGAAGGATTAAACTAGTTCCGGATCTTACTCTGTGAACGTCAAAGAATCTATTTACAAGATAATTTTAAACCAATAGAAAAGCAACTTCAAGCTTCAAGCTGAAGGTCCAATGCCAGTGAAATTGAAATGGGACCGCCCTTGAGGTATGCCCTATCCAACAAAAAAAAAACATCCAAATTGGTTTAATATGTTTCACACTATCAGACTTCAGAATTGGGTCCCTTCAGCCATTTTTACGTGATTGAGTAACAAACATACAAATTTTTACATATATAATATTAGTAATAAACAGATTTAGAACGAATCTTTTTTCCCGAATTACAAAAGTATTTACTTTTTTTTTAATTTTATATTTTTTTACTCCAATATTTATTATAAAAAAAGTTTCGTAAATTACTAATAAGAATTAAACTATGTGCGGCCCGCAAAAAAAATGAAATTTAAAATTACCCTTAAATCAAAAAGGTTGCTCGCCGCTGATGCAGATAATACTCATTGTTTAGGTTCATGAATACTACAAATGTCAAACAGAAAATAGTCTATGATCAAAAAGTCGCTGGTCGAATTTCGACTTTAGGGTGATCGCTATTAAATATAAATTTAAACAATAAATCATCAACTGTTTAGTATAGGTACAAGCACGAGCTTAGTCGCGAAAAAAATTATAATTTTTCTAACCTTTTACCTATCCTATACAGCGTTACATCGAAACTGTAGTGAAAATGTACATCTAAAATTGTATCCTGAGAAAAAAAGTACTTATACAATATTTATTAGATCAGTTAAAGTACTCAATCAATTGCCTTAGCTCAGGAAATTTCATAAGTCTAAATACGCGCGTATCTTTGCTTTAATTTATTTAACACCATACATATTATATTTTTTAACCGACTTCAACTAAAGATTACTCAATTCAAATCTTTTTTTTTTATAGATGTTCAGCCATAACTTCTTTGTTTATGAACCAATTTGAATGTTTTTTTTTTCTTGGTGGACAGTACCACCTTTTAATTTCATTGGCGTTGGACTTTGAACTTCGAAGATACACAATGGAACTTTTGAAAATCATTGAATTTGGTTTTTGTTTTGTTAGAAATCGTCTTGTTGTAATTTCCCAGTAGAACAATTTTTAAATTAAGAATTCTCTAGTTGCCAGTACTATGCAATGGTTTTCAACCGGCAACGATTAAGATTTAAAAAGTTAGTAAGTAAATAATAATTGGGCTACACTTATTTAAACAACTAACTAACATATAACTATTGATTGTAGATAAAATTTAATAAAAAATGGTCTAAACAGAACTAGTGATTTAAAATAAATAAATAACTTGTCATATAATTTTATTTTTGGTCATGGGTTTTTGTCATGACCTTTTGCAGGTAATACTTGTTTGTACTTGAATGTTTTTACATCAAACAAACAAGCGAAACATTAAAACGAGAGTAATTTTATTAATATTGCAAATAACGTAATAAATCTAATAATACCTACATCTAATTGTGTCTATGTCTTCTCATAAAGACAGGTGGTACCAATGGCCTTTCGTGTTATAACTCAAACGTACGCACTTTACCGATAAACATGACATAAGCAATCTATTTTTAAGTATTGTTTAACGGTTGAAAGAACCTCACTAAACTTTATTATATTATTTTGTAGTACAAATCAATTTCATTAGTTTTTTGTGATTATTACTGTTATTATTATATAAGTACCGAAATAAAGAATAGAGTCATTTAGAATTTTTTCGTAAAAAAGAATAGAGTCACTTGCCAGCACTGCAAAATATCAACTAAGCAATAAACAAAGGGTTTACAATCACAACCTCAAAGTATTATTTGACGTAAGCATTGCAGCGTTTATTTATTAAAAAAATAGATTTATTATTTTCACGTAAGTCATAAGTAGAAAAAAAAATTAAAAAAATGTATGTACCTACATTAAAATAAAATAAACAATAAATTGAGGCTGTAAATACAATTTTAAATTACAATTAAGGTAGTAAATGTATAATATTGGAGTATTTTTAAACTTTAAAATTAACTTTAATCAATTAAATTACGCAATAAAATCAATATGTACGTTATTGAATATGCTAGAAGTAGATATCGGTCGCAATACCTTTCTGATTTGGAGGGCAAACCGTTGTTTCACTAAACGTATTTGAAATCGATATTCGATAGTCAGTTAGTTATAAAATATCCACTTACTTTGAGAGCTAAGCGTGGTGCTCCGTCGACGAATACACGCCGACTGTCCGAACTTTAAAAGTATTATTCAACTATTGCTATATTATAATAATTTAAATGCTTTTATACTCAGCTACGCGATCACGGCACGATTTATCGTACCTACTTAATACAAAATTTCCTTATTCTGTTTTCTAAATTGTCTTAGAGGAAAATTACATTCAAGTGATTTATTTTTCATGTCTATAAAATTTATTATTATGGGATTATCATGGTAGTCGGACGTTTAACTAACTAAAATGTTGGTCAAATATTCTAGATTCATGCTGGCATACAACAAGTAATTTTTATTTATTTGGTTTCATTTGCTCTTTTCAACACCAGCCATAATGGGTAGCAGTATGTGTCACGTTTTGAGATTATTGGTGTACACCAATATATCCAGTAATCAAGCGAGTGGTAGGGCTGTACCACCTTGGTTACGAGCACTATGCATTTAAGTAGTAAAAAGCCACTCATAGTTATAGGCGTTGCATTTCTGGATATTCTGACTAATATAAAGTTTAAAGTTGAAAGTCTGTCGCTAAGCACTTATAGGTATTCCCGGGCAGCTGAATATGAGAACCAATTCCCCATGAGGGTGTTACCATCCTTGTATACGGCCAGATCATGACTCCATTAGAATTACTGTCGAGGCTCGGCCAACTTGGCACCTTTGAGCTCTATTTGCCAAGCTTTCGCAGCTGAGTGTCTTCAGCGCTTGCCTCCAAGCCCGGTGATACTGTCAAAGCCTTCTGAGGCTTCAGGGTCCTTACGGCTAACAGTGCAGAAAAAAATGGGCAACGCTAAGCCTATAAATAATAAATATATAATATTTTGTATACCTATTTCACTTCCTATACATTAATTATTCCACTCGTGCATTCGCGCTGGTTCCGTTAACTTTTTCCCACGATACATATGTATTTTCATTTGACTTGCATATATGCTAGTCTCGCTCTACGCGATGAAGCTTTTACTTCTAGACACATTTGCATCTAGGGTTAGCCCTAGAATAGGGCGAATGACATTAGTGATTTGCCAGACAATAATAAGGTGGAACATTACGTGTATGATAGTGATGTCAGGAAGTGACTCCCTCTCTGTGCATCCACTAAATCATTAATATGATTGTTAACTGTAAATATTATTTGTATAGTTGAAAAAAAAAAGATAAGTCCAATCGCGTTTCTCACCAGTTCTTCTCGATGGTCGGAGTGTTTTTCGAGCCGGTAGTAGTGTTTTGACATTTATAAGTACCTTCTTGGGGCCTAAATTAAAAAAATTGAGCGACTGTTCTAGGTAACATGCACCAAAGTGTGATGTAATGGTAAAAAAGGAGAACATTTTTGATGTTATACTCGTTTTGACGTGTTAATAGAGGGTAACATTGAGTGCAGCGCGCGCATTATGTGACGGTATGGCGGCAGTGCGATTGTGTGAAGTTAGCCACCAATGATAATAATGTAAAATAATTTTGCTGAGTTTTATAAATTTCGTAAAATAATTAAAACGGTGTATAAATAAACCTTATTTTAATTGAATGGTCAGTAACCTGAATTTAACTTATTATCATTGCACACACAATTCGAATATATTAGGACAAAGCAAAAGGACACGATAATCGGATCTCACTGCATCCTAAAACGTGTCTTGATCCGGCATTGATTGCATTTTTTAAATTGTAATAATATAATAATTTACTGTATACGTAAGTACCAATATTCTCGTTGTACAGTCAGTGAGAGGGAAAATACTAAGTTATTTGCTTACCAAGAATTACTTATAAATTTTTGGTCTTTCCGCAAGGAATACGCTTTCGCAATTATGTTAGGTCGAGGAAAAAGTGTTTTCGCATAACGTAGGTATAAACTTGTTATAAAATTTCTTTGGCTGTACTATTTGTATCTGTCTGGTTTTGGCAACATTAGAAAGGTTACATTAAAAATTAAAAAAGAAACCTAATTAGCCGTGTACTTATCTGCGATTAATTATTGAGACGTAATGACAACAAACCGTTTTTGAAGAGATTGATAACTGGCGATGAAAAGTGGATTACGTACGACAAGAATGTGCGAAAAATGTCGTGGTCTAAGGTCGGCCAGGCTTCAAAGACTGTGGCTAAACTTGGGCTAACTCGAAATAAGGTGATGCTGCGTGTATAGTGGGAGTGGAAGGACATTGTTCATTTATGAGCTTTTACCGCCAGGCAAAACCATAGATTTGGATCTCTACTGCCAACAATCGATGAGATTAAAGGAAGCAGTTGAGAGAAAGCGGTCGGATTTGATCAACAGGAAGGGTGAAGGGTGTGGTCTTTCATCACGATAAGGCTAGACCACACACATGTTTAGCCACTCAGCAAAAATTAAGAGAGTTTGGCTGGGAGGTGTTGGTGCATCCACCATACAGCCCTGACCTTGTACCTTCAGATTTTCACTTGTTTCGGTCTCTTCAGAATTCTTTAGGTTCTGTAAGGTTAACATCAAGAGAGGACTGCCAAAATTATTTGTCGCGTTTTTTTGATCAGAAGTCCCAAAGTTTCTACAGCAACAGGATCATGTCTTTACCCACAAAATGGCAGAAAGTATATGTCATAATGGAGTAAAGTTTCCAAGTTCGTTAGAAACGACGTTCGGGGTAGTCGTTGTCAACGATAAAAAAACTGAGATCTAAGGGGTGCCAAGTTCCGTAGCAGTTCTTTTAATATAGTTGTAGGAATGTTCGTTCTCCATTTCATTTACAAAGCAATTTGTTACTTTCTTTGTTATGGGATTTCTTACTTGGCAAATCTTAGTTGTTTTAACAACTCAAGAATTATAATGGGTCAATTCGTGAAATTTGGAATTGTAGGTTTTCAAAAAGTGGTTAATAAAACTTACAAAATTTGAAAATTACAATAGTCCAATAGTTTTAGACTCATGGAGGGGTCGAAAGTAGCATGAAATAATTTGTGTAAATGTACACACTGGTGGGTGTCGCCCGTTTCGAACTCGGTTAGAACACTACCGTGTGTCTAGATACAATTATACAATATTTTTTACAATAAGTTTATATGAAATCAAAATTAAAAAATTCTTTAATTTAGGCAAAAAAGAACTGGCAAGAACCTCTATCGGGTTTATCTTCTTTTTTTTTCAATTGTAGGGGGGGGGGGGGGGGTAAGAATCCCAATATAACTGCTTGCATTAAGCATGTCCTTACGAGCACACATTTTGCAATACAAAAAGCAATTTTTAATCTTTTTCAAAATTGCAAAAAAAAACCGTCCATTACTGAATTACCTCTGTAATCTCCATCATTGCACTTAAATTTACCACGTTTTAATTTACCCTAGCATACACTTTATGTAACTGTCGTTCTTGTACTCCTCAGGTTAATTCCATTTTTAAGTTAAAAAACTGTCGCTAGATAAATAGATTCACTTCTCAATGTGTTCTTCAAATGCCGTTTCTAACATTGATCCGAGTTATTTATTCTCTCTCATCTGAATATTTCTTGTTCAGCGTTCACAGCTTCACAAATTATCTCTTATAAAGCGATACATATGCGATCTAATATTTCAACGTTTAGTTTCTTCGAGATAAATGTGTCTAAAACTAAACACTCCCCAGCCACAAAGCGTTAAAATAAGATATAAAAATAGTAATAAACAACAGCAACAATATGTTGTTAATAATGTAAATCGTTCACTAAAGCCCGCAACTTCGTTTATATGAAAGTGTTTTTATGTTTCGCTGCAAACAATTGTTTTTTGTTATCGTTAACGTTGTGGCCAAAATCTCACCCGATCTTAAATGACTCTGTGGCCCAGCTACAACAACGCAACGCCTAGTAGAAGACGAGCTCTCAAGTGCAACTCCCGGAACACACCTATTGGTGTTTGAGGACAGATTTTCAACTTGTGGATGGTAGCTAGTCAGGCGGGCGTTAGAAAAAGTCCTACCACCATGCTATGGTTTCATCACGATGTTTTCCTTCATTGAAAGTTCACGTCGATCGAGGCGGAGTCCATACACGCTACCAACTGAGCCATCGTTGTTCACTAACTTTGCCACACGGTTTCTTTCATCCGTGTTAAATTTATTGTACCAACTCTCCACCGCATCGCTATCAACGCATACGTGTTCCCCTTTATTCTTACCTCCTGTATTTAGATACAGCTTGTGAAGTTACATTACGTTATGATAACTGATCCACTCCTAAGAGTAATCTTTATATTAATACGTGAAGCAAAAGCTTTCTACCCCCTATTTAAGCGTATTGCGTGCGAGGAAAACTTTGAGATTTGGCATGGTTAAAGTTTATATGGAGAAGGAGCGCAGAAAGATAAAATTTATCTATAATATCTGTTAATAATATAATAAATTGAATAAATTAGTACTGCGAATCCTAACTCTACCAGTGCCATTGAACTTAGAACCCCCAAAATATTGACATTGGTACTCAACGAATAGTGACAGCAAGTGATGTAGATAATACTCATTGTTTAGGTTCATGAATACTGCACATGTCAAACAGAAAATAGTCTATGATCAAAAAGTCGCTGGCCGAATTTCGACCTTAGGGCGTTTGCTAGTAAGTATAGATTGCACTTCTCTTCTTTATTTCTGGCTTGAGGCTAGGGGCCCTGGGCACATGCTCTGTGTAGGTAGGAACTGTATAATTTAATACGATATTATGTTACAAGATGTCACAATGTCGTATGTTTACAGGAAAATTAATTAGAAAATAAGGGGTTTTTATAGTTTACCTATAAGAATATTGCCACAACATATTGCGGTTTTGGTTGACGAGTTTCATACGAGTACGAATAAATGACACAAAGTTTGCGTCATTGTGAATATTGTGGCATTGATAAATCACCTATAAGAAGAAAGAAAGAAAATACTTTTATTTGTCACACACAAGTTACACAAAACAATTAAAAAAATCATATATTAAGTAAAATTTAAAATCAAGAAATTGATAACCTTTTTCTATTTAATGGCAATTGAGTTCATCCACAGTAAGCGGTTTTTTTTTATAATTTTCTTAAATATAGCACTAAGATACGGCTCCATTGCAAAAACTATTATGGGAGTTTTTGTAGCAAATTAGAATGCATGTCACTTGCGCACAGCATATCAAAATCCCACTAAAAACACCAGCTGTATTGGATAATGCAATTTAAATAAATTTACTTTGCTGTACTACCTTTTTTAATCCTTTAGCGTTATTGAATCAAGACGAAAGTCTTTGACAAGTGTGTATTGTCAGTTCCAGTTGCTGATATCGCCTGTCCCCGTCGAGAAGAAAAAATGTCCACTAGTTATTATTTAAAATCCACTTCACTTGCACACGACAGATCAAAATGCCCACTAAAAACATCAGCTAAATGCAAATTAAAATATTTTTTTTTAAATTATTTAAAGGTTTAGCGTTATATATAGTCTCAAGATGAAAATCTTTGACCAGTGTGTATTGCCAGTTATGACTTACGTGCGGCTAACTAATTTGGGCGGGACTTTCAGGTAATCTGTCCCGCTTTAGCAAACAAATCAAACGATAATATAAATAGATAAGTTTAACGTTTTGATTTTGAGGGTTGATTTTTCAGTAAACAAAACAAACACTTTCGTACTAACCATCTTAATTATACGAAATTTCGTATGATTATTGAATACGCCTGGAAGTAACGAACCTATCGAAAAAGATTAAAATATGGACGAGTGAAAAAACACAGCCAAGTGTCGCATTTTTGAAAGCAATTTTGATTTCCAAGACCAAAATCAACAAATCAATTTATCAACTACATTCTTACTTGAAAACTAGACCAGATAATATATTTTAAAACAGATTTGCTCGACCGACAAATATAAGAAGTTAGATTAATTCTACTGGGCCGATTTCTCAATGGTCAGATAACTTTATTTGAGGAAGTATTGTTGAATTTTGACAGTTTCTCCATACGTTATTAGTTTATTAAAAAATAGTTACAAAATTCTTCAGGTGTCCCGTTTTGATGAGAAAAACAAAAGGTACGTTAGTTATAACCAATGGTATTGAAACGTGTTCGCTGACTATAGGCTTCCAAAGAAAGCCCAGTTAAATGACAATAGAAGGCCAGAAATCAGAAATGATGAGATCCGCATATGAACCAAAGTAACTGACATAGATTTTAAATTGTTAGACTTTAAGTGGCATTAGAACTGATGGCCGATGGAGCCAAAGAGTTCTTTTTATATATATAGAATAGCTCGGAACATTGCCAGTACTGTCCCTGATGGTAACCACAGCACAATCCAAACACAACGGTGACCACCGAGAGATCTAAATCCATCGGCAGTCGCCGCCGTCATGCTGGCCCGCATACATATCTCTTCACGTTACGCTTACAGGACCCAATGTCGTACGAAGGAGGGAACGCACTGGCCGGGAGAAGGTTCCACAGCTTCAAGGTACAAAAAGATAAGTCATAGAGAACTTTTTAGTTAGAACTTTTTTTACTATCTTGAGTGGTGGCCATGTACCGGAAGACATAAAGTGGGCAGACCCATCACAAGGTGGACTAACAACCTTGTTAAAGTTACGGGAACCAGCTGAAAGCAAACAGCGCAAGACTGCTCATTGTAATAATTATTGGGAGAGAGAGGTCTATGACACAATGGACTGGACGTATTTCGGCTGAAAATAATGATATGATTAGCGTTTGCCCATAATTTCCTATGTAGCCTAAGATGGTAGCACGCTAAGCCTAATGGGAGAACTGGCTCTCAAGTGCAGCTGCCGGAACACACACATAGGTGCTTGGCGACAGATTTAAAACTTGAGGGTGGTAGCTAGCCAGGCGGGTATTAGAAAATGCCTTACCGTGCTATGGTTTCATCTCGATGTTTTCCTTTACCGAAAGCTCAGAATCATTGCAGGGATACGAACTCACGTCGATAGTATAGCCATCAATACGATTAACTATCGTACAAAATACGTAAATAATTTTCAATTTAATGTACGTTAATATTTTGTACATATGTTTATATACATACTGACGTTGCCCTGCTATTCTACACGTATTTACTATGTGATAGTTATTTTCGTTTCTTAATTATATTTTTACTCATACTAGCGATCGCCCTAAGTTCGAAATTCGACCAGCGACTTTTTAATCATAGACTATATTCTGTTTGACATTTGCAGTATTCATGAACCTAAACAATGAGCATTATCTACATCACTTGCTGTCACTTTTCGTTGAGTGACAGTGTCAATATTTTGGGGGGTCTAAGTTCAAGGGCACTGGTCGGTTTTAGGGTTCGCAGTATTAATTTATTTACTTTAATATATTACTAACAGATATTATAGATAAATTTTAGCTTTCTGCACTCCTCCATATAAACTTTAACCATGCCATATCTCACAGTCTTCCGTGCACACAATACACTTAAAAAGGGGTAGAAATCTTTTGCTACAAATATTAATATATAGATACGACTGTTATAAAGAGGTAACATTAGTCACCAAGCAATTATAATAGGTGCAGGCGAAATTGTCACTTAGTGACCAATTGTGGTGAAAGTATTGAAACATTTTTATAGGTATAATCTACATAGTCTTAAACTTATTATACATATATATAATAGGAACTATAATCAACAAGAATTCGATGTAAATATTAGAAACCATAAAATTTTAAACTTATGCTATTTTGTTTTTCTTCTAGATAAACAAAACAAACAAAATTATATAACAAATGGTGCAATAAGGATCCGGTCACCGATATCCTATAATTTAAACTTGTAAATGACAGGTACAATTTCGAAGCCAGACATACCAAAATATAAAATAGTCATTTCATATTTTTTTACACTACAAAGTTGGCAAACAAGTATACGTTGCCGAATTTGAACCCCCTACCTCAATGAGACTTGGAAACCACACTCATCGCAGGAACACAGCACTAGGTTATTTGGTTGCGATCTGATGTAGGGTGGGGGTATTCCACTAGTCGGGCTGCCGCAAGTAGAGAGAAAAGTCCAAAGAAATATTTGACTTAGACAAATAATTTTTTTTAGTACCTAATTGTGTTAGGTTCTACAATAAACTTTCTAAGAGCATTAACGATTTACCGGGCAAAATATGTTCAAGAATAATGTAAATATTTTTTTATTATCAAAAGAGTATTACTGGATTATTAAGTAAGTGGCGGTGAATCTCAAAAGGACTCCCTCTCTGTATATACACTGAAAATGATAATGATGAAACAATATAAATACTGTAAAACAATATAAAAACTGTATAAATTATGTGCGCAATTCACACATGGTAGAAGTGAAAAATTCACGTTTTTTTTTTAATTCAGAAAATTGTCAAACACTCACTAATTTAAAGTTTATGAAAATGTACATCAAGTACTAACAATCATTATTCACAATATCATTTTCAATTAATGCACATTTGAAATATCCATGGTAACCTAACACAATATTAATCAGTAACAGAATGTCTTAAGTGTTGTCTAAAAAGTTTTGTTTCGTGCCTTTTTTGTGTGGTAATAAAATTCATTATTGCGTGGCAACAAAACCTCTTTTGTACCATTTCACCACTGCCTAAAACTTTCCTATCTCATTTTCTCCCACGTTAAATCTTATTAATTTATGTATCTGTCTCTTTTTACTGTCGCTTTCGCTTTTACGTTTCATCGACTTTCAAATCACAACGATGCTAAAGAAGTGTTCACTTCAAAACAATATAACAAAAATTGTTGAAAAACCCCAGTGTGTTTTTACCGACTCTTCTCGATTTTTCGAGTTTTCCGAACCATCATTGACATTCATAAGTGCCTTCTAAAGGCCTGAGATGATTAGAATATTATAAATCTTGACTTTTTGAAAATTATAAATTCGCGTAAATTTAGTTATTTATGAAACTACCGGCTGATGGTGAATAAAAACATGGTGAATGATCCTAAATACTTGAGACATATTCTTTCTGTAAGATACTAGCAGTTACACAGTTATTACTTTTGTCTCGTAATTTCATATTATTGACAATTCTTATAGCATATTGCAATTATGCAATGACCTATATTTATAGTTCCCGTCTATAAAAATTCATGAAAATCGGTTGAGAATTAATATTTTACGATTTCAGTAGGTATCTAATTTTTTAGTTAAATCCCGGACAATTTTGTTGAAGTGAAACTTCTTTATCGGGGTTGGAAAAAAATTTAGTGTAACATTTTATCGTTACGCGTCACATTTTTCCGTTACGCGCCATCTTTTTCTTATCCCTACCACGCGTGATTCGAAGTATACTTTCTCCAGCGGAGTAGGGATTGGTAAATGTCTCCAATGTATTTTGCGGCCCGTTTTGAGTAGTGATGACTTTGACCACTACGTGGTGTCATGCAATTGCCATTTACCAATAGCATATCGTTTTAACGGACTTACTCCTACCACTATACTTGACCGTTTTTCTATTGCACGCTTATTTATATTATCAAAGTTTAGTATAGTGACGGAAAGAATATAATGTAATATATTATAATAATAACATCAATATATTAGTTTTGAAGTTTGGTTTGAAATAAGAATAGCAATATATTAATTTGAAAGTGATAAAATAAAAAGACTTATTAAAATTTAAGTGAATTTACAAGAAAAGTGAGAGTGATTATATATTTCGTTTTATAAATTCAACACGTATGAGCATGATTTTAATATTTATTTGAGGGTAACCTCACTTTTTGATTGTAAGTATCAGTGAATGTATATAAATCTGTTAAAATTAGCAAGTAATAATAAATATGACTGTAAATCTAGTGAACATTATTAATTCTAAAAACAATAAAAAATAGAAATTAAAAATAATTTAAAAATAAAACAAAACACGATTAGAAAATAAAAATATGTATACGTACATCTTTTTTAATAATGATTTATTTATTCATTTTTAATTTTATAAAATCGTTGCATTTCTACAAGATTAACTGTCATCATATAATTGTATTACTTTGAAAAGATAATTCCAATTATTTATTCATAACTTGTGTATTTGATTAAGTCATTAAATATCTGCTTTGAATTATTTTTATTAAGTTATAATATTAATTAGTTGCATCGCAAAATTTAAACGGTCGAATACTAGAGCAGGGGGTGTAGGGATATTTCATAACTCTAATGATGTTGTCAACATTGTAACTTCAATGATAGATTTCTCTGTTTCCTGTCCTGACTTTCATGGGTCACTCGCATCAGCAGTTGGTGATTTATGTATGGCTCAATGCCAAATGGAAGATGGAAAAAAAAATTTAATAGTTGCATTATATATATCTCCTAATCAGAAGTTAGATTATATTATTGATTTTCTTCACCATTCATTATTACCATACACCAAAGGAGGTGCCGCCTTACTCCGTAACAGTAATGATAAAATACCTATGATTTTAAGTGGAGATTTTAATGTAAATTTCGCATTAGATAAATCTTTGAAGCTAGTTGAATTTTTAAGAGACAATTTAAATTTATGTCTACAAAACAGTCCACAAACATCAACAACAAGATCTGGTACTACAATTGACGCAGTTTTTACAAGACTACTAGAATCCGTAGAATGTAAAACATATATTTCATATTTTGCTACCACAAGCCATTAATTACAAAAATATTTAATAATGACAACAATAGTAATAATGATGCTATCATTATTGATAAAATACAACATTAGCAATGATATTATAATAAGAACAATGATAAAATAAATTACTCATTAATTGTATGCATGTCTATAATAATAAAATAGCTTTAATTTAATACGGAAAAAATTGTTTTTCATAAGGCTTAAGCCTTATCTACCCCATTTTCGTGAAGTTGCAAATAGTAGAAAAATGATATGTCGTAAAGAAGTTTCACTTCTTACCTGTGTATTCTGGTACACACACACACATAATTATTTTTTTTATATCATGTTTGTGACCGGTGTCCTCTATCATAAATGTCGATCAAACAATTTAAAAAAAACATGTACTACCCGTGCGCATTAAGTTGAGACCTGGGGGCGGTGACGCCACAGACGCATGGTTGTACTGTGCACAAAAAATATCACAAGTTTCCACCCGCGACTTCGCCTCTGCTATTTTTTTTAATGTAGCGAGTGTTGTACCCGGAACAACGCTGCCTTATATTTATTATACTTGAGCTATTACAAGCGTGCAAACTGAGTCATAAATATTTTTATCAGACCTCTCGCTCGCACTTATAGGCTTTATAGAATTATGTAAAGTTTTACCTTTCATTATAACAATAAACTTAACACAAAAAAAAAAAAATGTGTGTGTGTGTACCAGACTACACAGGTAAGAAGTGAAACTTCTTTACGACATATCATTTTTCTACTATTTGCAACTTCACGAAAATGGGGTAGATAAGGCTTAAGCCTTATGAAAAACAATTTTTTCCGTATTAAATTAAAGCTATTTTATTATTATAGACATGCATACAATTAATGAGTAATTTATTTTATCATTGTTCTTATTATAATATCATTGCTATTGTTGTATTTTATCAATAATGATAGCATCATTATTACTATTGTTGTCATTATTAAATATTTTTGTAATTAATGGCTTGTGGTAGCAAAATATGAAATATATGTTTTACATTCTACGGATTCTAGTAGTCTTGTAAAAACTGCGTCAATTGTAGTACCAGATCTTGTTGTTGATGTTTGTGGACTGTTTTGTAGACATAAATTTAAATTGTCTCTTAAAAATTCAACTAGCTTCAAAGATTTATCTAATGCGAAATTTACATTAAAATCTCCACTTAAAATCATAGGTATTTTATCATTACTGTTACGGAGTAAGGCGGCACCTCCTTTGGTGTATGGTAATAATGAATGGTGAAGAAAATCAATAATATAATCTAACTTCTGATTAGGAGATATATATAATGCAACTATTAAATATATTTTTTCCATCTTCCATTTGGCATTGAGCCATACATAAATCACCAACTGCTGATGCGAGTGACCCATGAAAGTCAGGACAGGAAACAGAGAAATCTATCATTGAAGTTACAATGTTGACAACGTCATTAGAGTTATGAAATATCCCTACACCCCCTGCTCTAGTATTCGACCGTTTAATTTTTGCGATGCAACTAATTAATATTATAACTTAATAAAAATAATTCAAAGCAGATATTTAATGACTTAATCAAATACACAAGTTATGAATAAATAATTGGAATTATCTTTTCAAAGTAATACAATTATATGATGACAGTTAATCTTGTAGAAATGCAACGATTTTATAAAATTAAAAATGAATAAATAAATCATTATTAAAAAAGATGTACGTATACATATTTTTATTTTCTAATCGTGTTTTGTTTTATTTTTAAATTATTTTTAATTTCTATTTTTTATTGTTTTTAGAATTAATAATGTTCACTAGATTTACAGTCATATTTATTAATACTTGCTAATTTTAACAGATTTATATACATTCACTGATACTTACATCAAAAAGTGAGGTTAACCTCAAATAAATATTAAAATCATGCTCATACGTGTTGAATTTATAAAACGAAATATATAATCACTCTCACTTTTCTTGTAAATTCACTTAAATTTTAATAAGTCTTTTTATTTTATCACTTTCAAATTAATATATTGCTATTCTTATTTCAAACCAAACTTCAAAACTAATATATTGATGTTATTATTATAATATATTACATTATATTCTTTCCGTCACTATACTAAACTTTGATAATATAAATAAGCGTGCAATAGAAAAACGGTCAAGTATAGTGGTAGGAGTAAGTCCGTTAAAACGATATGCTATTGGTAAATGGCAATTGCATGACACCACGTAGTGGTCAAAGTCATCACTACTCAAAACGGGCCGCAAAATACATTGGAGACATTTACCAATCCCTACTCCGCTGGAGAAAGTATACTTCGAATCACGCGTGGTAGGGATAAGAAAAAGATGGCGCGTAACGGAAAAATGTGACGCGTAACGATAAAATGTTACACTAAATTTTTTTCCAACCCCGATAAAGAAGTTTCACTTCAAAAATAACAATAAAATTGAGTGGTAACTCTAATAACTATAAACGAAACAGTATCAAAAAAGATTATAAAATCGGAACGCGTCGTCGTTGCGTGACGTAAGCCAGTACGAGACTAAGATGTTAAAAAATTGAGTTGCCTACAGTACACCATGGAAGCTTGAAGGGAAGTTACAGGGTTAGCGGGCGGAGGGCTGCATTCCAGACGAGTCTCAAGTTATCGCGCACGGGTAGTAAGTATGTACAGACAGAACTACTTACAGATTTATTAACATAGATGCGTAGATTTTATGACAAAAGTTCATACCTATAATTGGATACTGTTTTTATATCAACACAGAAACAGAAGATAAAATCTTGAGTTTTTAATGTGAAATTTATAAATTAAAACAAAAAAGAAATTATAATACGAAAGATATTTTTGAACCGACTTCACCAAAAGAAGGTTACTCCATTCGAATGTTTTTTTATGGCTGTTCAGCCATAACTTTTTGCTTGTGAATCGAATAGGATTGGATTTGATTTGAAAAATTTAATATCATTTCGCGTTGGACCTTCAACTTTGAAGATACAGAAGAAAACTCTTCAAAATTATTGAAGTTAGTTTTCTTTTTTGTTAAAAATTGATCTTGTTCATTCTAAACCTATTTCTTTTAAATTTTGTTTATAGTATAACATGTGCAGCGGATTGCCATTGCGTGTGGGACAAGGACAACAAATATTTCACTTGAATATTTGTAATTTGATACAAAATTGCAATGGACATAGTATTGTTTATCGCTTTTAATTCTGAAACTTTTAAGATCTGGCAAACAGTGATTATTTTAGAAAAACGACAGCAGTCGTATCGTGTGTCTAAGTTATAAATCAGACTTGAATGCAGCGAGTTTCTCTAAGCGACCGCGACGTTTAGTACATTACAACAGTAGGTTTGTTATTAGCTAATAGACCGTGAATTCAGACTGGATTATACGAAAAATATTTATCACCGAATCAATAGCGTAGCGGGTTATTTATTGCTGGTGGTTACACTTATTTTGGAGAGGGGTGTATCTGTCTGTGGCATCATAGCTTCTAAACGGCTTAACTGATTTTGATCTAGTTTTCTTTATTTGAAATGTGACTTGATGGACATTATTCTTAGCTATGATTCAATAAAATTTGTTAAGCCAATTCAAGATTATCAGTTCTTTTCTAGTTGACAAATAGGTTTGACCATCGCCCTCAGACCCGACTGAGTCAAAATTTAATATTCTGTTACTTCAATGATAATAAAAGAACATGGCAACGTTAACCTGATGCTGTAGCATCATCAGGAATCTGCAAGATACCTAACTCCTCACCAACTTACAGTAGATATGTATATCGTGTTTGGACTCATTGGAATGGTGTCAATGAATAGGTTACTTGTGTCAGGGCTTATCCTCTTCTTCTTCGTAACTTGGCAACCGGTCCTCTTTAATGAAGACCATTCCTGCCATTATCGAGGGAATTATAATGTCATGTGTTATGACTTATGCTTATGACGATTCAGTATAACACATAGTAGTATTCAGATTCTATAACTTCATATTTCATTTGTTTTTAAAAGATATATTTTTTTTAATTTTGCTTTCTCATATTGCTATGTTGTAAGTATGTACTGGCTTATTTTATCTTTTTTGTTATTATAAAAAATCACATAAATACAACTTTCTGTAATTCTGCGACTTCCGCAGTCACCAACGGTAGGTAGATATACAATGTAGCCGTTGAAAAAAAAAATTAAGTTTTTATCCTAGATTAATGTAACATGCGCAATAAAAAATTTAAAAAAAGTTTTTTCCCAATTTATCTGAATCGTCGAACAAATTACCTACTATATATATATAAATATTTCTCTTGACAATAATTAACATATATTTTTTTTAAAGCCTGCCTACCCACTTCATACTTTGATAATAAGATACATCGCAAATTGTCTGTTGATATTAATAGTGCAAGGTGTATCTACCTACTGGCTACTTATTAGTTTGCAAAGCACTTTTCTATTTCGAGGTCGCACGTATAGGCCGTGAACTCGAATCAATAATATGATTTATAATGTAGGCATGGACTATACCTACGTCATTCACTTTCACGTAGTTACCTTACATAATGTAGACCATAGTATTAATTTTATAATGAAGACATAGGACGAATGTTTTTATTAAATTAGCCAAGAGTATTTTTATCATTTGCCTTTATTTTGACATCACATTTACATCATAATATATTGTTATTATTGACATAAATCTTACACTAATGTGTAAATAGATAATTGCTCAAGCTGCGAAATCGCTGCGGACAAAATGAAAAATACATTGTTTACATAGGTATGTTTTATTTTATTTTTATACTACGAATGTGGCAAACAGGCATACTGCCCGCCTGATGGTAAGCGGCTATCGTATCCTTTGGACGGTCGTAAAACCATAACACGACTATCGCGTTGCCAACCATGAAGACCTCAAAGAGCTCTGGAAAAGCGACTCACCGCACGAACACAACACAACGTTATTTGGCCGTGATCTTCTGTAGGGTGGAGGTTTAACAATATACTATAGCAACACGGACGGAGTACTTGGAATTGAATAAACTCATTCAAGTCTCGACATGCGGGACTTGCTCAATTAAGTAATAATTTAATAATAAATATCTGGGTGATTAAACCTACGCCTGGGTCGCAAGTCCCGGAGCCGCTCGTGCTCCGTCTACCACACGACGGACCCGGCACCCGCACGGTGCATACATGGAATGCTAAGATGTTTGTCTCTTATATCGCTCGTTGTTTTCACTTCGGTTCTAAGAAAAGAATTGACTAGGGTCGCGATACGGCTCGCTGATGTAGTTAAATGAGACGATCACGAAATCACTAGAAGGTACTTGGAAATCTTAAACGGGATGTAAACAACCACAGATCAGACGAGACCGTCTAGGTTCTCTTAACCACCTAACAATTCAGGGTCCTACTAGAAATTTAAAAAATAATTGTGAAAGGTAAAAAATAGGCTATTTTTAACAGACTTCAGAAAAAGGAGGAGGTCCTCAATTCGAACGTATATTTTGTTTTGTGGATTTTCAGCCATACCTTCTTTGTTTATGAACCGATTTGCATGATTTTTTTTTTTGTTTAATAGGAGATGCCTCAAGATGGTTCCATTTTAAATTCATTGGCATTTGAACTCCAACTTCGAATATACATCAGGGAACTGTTCAAATTCATTGAATGTGGTTTTTTTTTGTTAAAAATTTTCTTGTTAATATAATTACCTGGGTGACCGAGCTATGCTCGGTGTCTTATAAACCAAAACAAAGAAAAACACCTATCTAGGTAAACTTGGAATGAAAAACATTATCTAAATGCAAAGTTCCATCGAAATCGTCGGAGCCAATGTAAGATATTAGCTACATTAGTGAAGACTGTTTCGCAGCCAATAGCTCCCACTTCCAGGTTAATATAACAGTAGGGTCTACGTTGCGTTCCATAATACAATGAAAATACAACAAAAAAAAATATTTGTTTGAATGTGTGGGTGTGGGGCGTTTTTTGTTTGTGTTAGAATTTGCGTGCATGTAACGTAATGTGTATTTTAAAACTTAAGACTTTGCTTTTTTACAGTTGACTACATTTTTTGCATCTTTGGGAGGGGGCGGGGAGGCAGGTGCTCTTCCCTGCACCCCTTAGCGACACTCTTCGCGTTCCGGTATCAGCAGTATATGTATATCCATATCCAGCAATTCAGCAGGTTGTTAGAGATCTATACCTAACTCGTACCACAACGCCCGTGGTGACCTGTCACAGTGACTCTCTTTTTGTGTATATCCATCTGTTAAGAGGCGTGCAGACCGTTCCGTATTTCGTTTTTGGTCTAGTCTTTTTCAACCCATTACAGTTCCGTTCTAAATCTATGACGACGACCGTCGGTGAATTCCCAATCTCTTTGTGGTCGCTGTTGTTTTTACTTTATACCATATTTACAAGCAGGCACAGATGCCATGCTACCGCTAAAGATAAACTAAATTTTACTACATCCATTTCGATGTGGTTTTCATTATCATAAAGCACATATCTCGAACGATTTCAACGTTTTAATTTTATAGTCCCTTTTGTTCAGCCAAGTCAACATTGTTTATTATAATATTGTTGAATAAAATACTTTATATTTCAAATGGTTTATTAACAAAAAAATAATTATATCTCAGCGAATATTATCTACATTTCAAGGCTCCATAACTACATACATACTACTTACATACAAAAGTTAATACAAGCTACTTTTATTAAAAAATATACCTTTTTTTTCGTTAAACAAAAATTTATCAATTTCGCCAACCGATACATAACCCATTTTTGATAAAATATGCACTCTCTCTTCTAACCTATATTTTTAGGAATTTTCTAGAATAATAATTTCATGGGTTATATTTTTTAATGTAGCAGTTACTAAATATAAGAGAGTGTCGGTTAGGTTCACTTCAATCATAGATAACTGTGATTTTTTTAAACCTATTAATATGAAAACAATGGCATTATACATGTATTCCATAATCGGCCGACATAAACTAAGCAAAATGTAAATTATAAGTGCTACATTAGATCCAGATTGCAGGCACATATTCCTTGTCTATAGTATTCACTTAATTTCAATTGAATTGCCGTCACTATCGGCTGACACTGAAGGGAAACACGAAACTTGTTAAATTTTATCGTAATACCGGCATCTATCGGTACATGTTGAAACTATACTATAAGGGAAAGAAAATAATTTTGTTAGTACATGATTCACAATTATAATTAAGAAAAAATATATATATAGTGTTTATTGTAAATTTTATTACCTTTAAACTAGAAAAAATGCTGTAATAATAATAACATATCAAACATAATATATCCGTTTGATCTTTGGGCACGAGGATGAAAATGAAGCGTTAATAACTATTTCAATCTCCGTAAGTATATAGTTTACGCCAGGCGTATTTCCTTTAAAATACATTCGAAATGACACGCACTAGGCGTCATTTGATTGAGGCAAATTGATTATAAACAATAGTTCTAATATTAACGAAACAGATTTTGGCTAAATGGATAAAAACACCCAAAACCTTACCTTTGATTTAAATGTCGTTTATATTTTTTATGAACTCTTACGAAGGCAATTTATAGAAGTTGATTTACGAATAACGCTCTTGATTTTTTTGTCATTTAGCGAGGAATTACGCCTGGCGTATTTGCTTCGACTGCTCCAAGCAGACTTACAGTAATAATCAACTCTCCTTTAAGTTTTAACATAATTCACAACTAAACTACAATTTAACTTCTAAAGTAGAATTATACTATTCAAAGTTAAGAGTAAAACCAGCGCTAGCTGCGGAACTTAACCTAAAAACAAATACCGTTGTACGTTTTACGAATTAAGGAAAAAATCTAGACTATTGATCAGTTCACGTGGCGCGCCGCTAAAGCATTTGCCAGTGTCATGCTATATTAAATGCCAATGATTTGGATGAAACCGAATTTAAAACGTTTAATTTAACATGAATTTTATACGTTTATATTCGTAACACGTCCATTACATAATAATAATAAAGAAATATATTTCGGTCACAAGTTAAAAATAACGTAATACCCGTTATTGGATACACGCCACTATCGTTGGTATAGTTCTCATACAAACCGCCACCTTATATTTATACCTTCAAGAATTAGTATGCTATTTTTTGCTAACTCTGCTTAAAAGGAGTCTACCAATCCTACGGTAAATTTTGTATAAAATATCTCGAACAATTTTTCTACCCAAAAGTACTGAACTCGAGCTATTGAAACATTGAGCAAATAAAGTTGATAAAAATATTGCTAGAAATTTGTATGAGAACACCCCGAACAGTGTTTAAAAAATAATAATTTTATCAATCAATACACATTATGTACAAAAACACACTTGACATAATATAATCAATCTGCTTACAGGACAAAGTTAAATTTCCAGAACATTCCATTGCATTCAGCTTAGGCTGATTAGCAAAAATCTCAAGGAAAAAGAATCGTTTATCAAAACAAAAGTGGTATAAAGAAAGATTCACTTTGTCCCATATAAACATCTATCTAAAACTATGTATATCTAGCTATATTACATATCTAATTAATATATCCTATGAACATTGTAATATTACGGATGGAGCTTTGTTCTGATATTAACAACACATCAACAGGTCGAAAGATCAGACTTCAAACATGACCACAATATGATCTTAATGATATCGATAACAAAAAATATTTTTATTCATCTGTTTATTCATTTTCTATATTTTTACTAATCTGTTTATTCGATTTTTATAATGTCACTCAACTGTTTATTCAGTTTCTATATATTTACTCAACTGTTTATTCAATTTCTATGTTTTTACTCAACTGTATATTCAATTTTTATATTGTTACTCAACTGTTTATTCAGTTTCTATATATTTACTCAACTGTTTATTCAATTTCTATATTGTTACTGAACTGTTTATTCAATTTATATATTTTTATTAAAATGTATTTTATTTTCGTTTGATTTTTTCAAGTTATACTACTTTAGGCGCCTACGATGCACACGCATATTATTTCAAGTTTGAAGTCCGACTATTCCTGAGGATCGGCCGTTTGACAAGGGTGGGTACAATGGCAGTATTTTCGTTTCAAATCAAAATTTAATGAACTACTTCACTTATTGTCTATTCAGAGCGTGCGTTATTTTTAACATTTTTCTAATTATTCGATCATATAGAATATATTCAACATTCGTAGATGTTTTTTTTTTTACATTCCATGACTATGTGGTACATATTATTAGTAAAAACGTCACTGTGCAGTTTAAAAAAAAAGCATCGATACTAACCCATTTAAAAATAATTTTGGGATTAATTGTATATCGACTAAGTATTTTTTTCAGGCACTGATAATCTAACCTAGTCGCCGAAATATATATTTCTTGTTTGGTCTTCCTGCATATCATGGACAGTGCTGTCTTTACTTTATAAACGCAATAGATTATGTGATCGCAAAAAATAAACAATAAGTTTTTCAACAAATAAGATATAATGTATAAAGGGAGAATGGGTTTCGATGAACCGGTGGGCGTCACGTCTGGTGGGCATAATATTATAGGCACTCGTTTTGTATTACATTTTCTTTATATATTAAAAAATTCAAAATTCAAATTTTGTTGAATGACTCAACAACTTTTTATATAAGCCTACGTATAATTTTTCTCGCACTACTCACTGACACCGCGAAAGACATGACATTATTGAACACTATACGTATTAAAAAAATACTTCGTGTAAATTAAATATCGATAGGTAAAATAAACTACGAATGAAGTACAAGAACAACTCTAGTGGGTAAGCCGTGTGATTTTCTGTCTCTTTTCATTTTTCTGTCTTCCTTGTGATTCATAAATTATCAAGTGAGGCGGAAAAAACTCACTCACACCCTTAGTGTTAAAAGATAACGAACCACAATTTCGATTTATCCTTTCGATTCGGGAGTAGACGGCTTTTGAAAATTTGTTGTAAATAATACCCGTACATTCATATATATTCATTATCACATCTTTAAAAGTTATATAAAAAATATGGCCTTAATACAGTTAAGTGACCTTGTATGACGTCATCGATCAACAAATAAAACTAAACGTAAAGGTATTTGTATTGTGTAAAGATCATTTTCTACAATTTTAATTCTGAAGGTGTGTTCCGGCAGCTGCACTTTAGAACCAGTCCTCCACTAGGTTTAGCGTGCTACCATCTTGGGCCATCTCGTCACTTACGATCAGGTGACATTGTGGCCACAACGCTAAACCTATAAAGATAAAAAAGGGCTAAATTATATTTCTTTTTAATTTTAATTTTTGAACATACTGTCAACTCGGGGATTAACCGCATAATTGAATACTGATAAATCTCTTTAGAATAATTTTTCATTTACGCCTGTACTAAAGGTGCAGCAAGGTGATGTAATATTTCCATTATTCTATTGACAAAAATATTGAAACTTTTCATGCTAACATGTGCATTAGAGATGAAAATTTATCGGAAACTTAACAAAACTGAATATTTGAACACTTTCTTGTGAATCTTATTAACTTACGGAATATTTCCGTAAATTTAAATATCGTAAATCTGGACAAATCTTCGTACCACTCTGTTCCATAATTACCCCGGTGTCAGTAGATATCTAGAAGGAAACGACAGGTTTCATTGTAATATGAAAACATTCTCTATACTCTATTCATCAAACAAAGTTAATATATCGTTCTCTCTTTTGCAACTTTTAGAGATGGGCGATTATGAATGATTTATATAATCGAGTTAGTTCAATGATCATTTTTTTTTTTAGAACTGACTACACTGTTAGCCTTAGGGGCCCTGAAGCCGCTGCGGCTTTTACAGCCCTATAAATACTCAGAGGTGGGCGATTATAAATGATGACTGAATTGAGTTATGTACGTATTAATGTCGCGCAGTCGTAAACAAAGTTCTTCATATATACCAATTAGCTAAAAAAAGGTCATTCGGTCGTCATAATTACTAATTCTATCAAATTAGTAATTACTAATATTAGTTAGTAACTTAGCATTATTATTTACTAATCGTACTTCGATTATGAATGATCACTCATCATCGAAATATCTACTAATATTAGTAATTACTAATGGCCATTATCAAGATATCTTCATAATCGAATGATTACGTTAGTATATCTCATAATCACCCACTGCTACCACATTTGTTTGCAAGCAAGTGAAAGGAACAAAGACAATTTTGACCCTACACCGCCAACGTTGGCTAAAGCGTCGCCACGCCAACATTGGGTCCAACAATCGGTCTGACCCGCCGCATTAGATATTTCACATCAAAATAGTAGTTATATAAAAACAGTAATCCCCCCTATAACACGGTACTTTTATAACGCATTTTCATATTACGCGATTACAATCTCTCGTATAACACGGGTATTCCCCCAAATAGCGCGGGGATTTCCCACGTTATATTTCTGTACCCACAGATCTGAGAAAACGCAACGCAGATGGAGCCGGTCAGAACACGAAAATGTACTATTATATAATATTCGATTTAAGCCCCCCTTTAACGAGAAAAGTAAAACGTGAATCATTTGTACATAACGCGTTATACAGAGTCGTACAAGCGTGCTATACGAGAATAATCCTACAACGCGTTTTCCTATAACGCGGAACAAATGTACCGTTTTATAGGGGGCTTTACTGTAGATGTTGTTATCAACCAAAAAAACACGTTGAATCGTAGGGTAAATAGGAACAACAGACGCGCCCGGGCCGTGCAAGCGACAGATGCAGACTGGTATTTTGTTGCTATACAGTGATGGTAAATAAAGGAAGTAAGTAAAGGTATAAGTAAAGTATAGTAAGGAAGTAAATAAAGCAAATTGCTCCCCGAAGAACCTTTTTTTTTGCTCATTGGTGTCTGGAATTTGTAAACACCAGGGACCTTATTCCAGCCGTTCTACGACCTTCGTTTTTTCGTTTGGCTTCTCGGTAAAGAAATATTTGGTATTATTGCATACCAGCATAATGTTTACCTGGTACATGTACAAGACTCTGAAACATGGCACGTCTACCAACCCGGCTTTTATGTAAACGCGTCTTTAACTCATTATCGCCAACAAATCCCGTGCGTTGAATTTTCTGGTATTAACTCTGTTCAGTGAAAAAAGTATAGTATCGCGGCGTCAAAACTTCACCTAAGGGAGGTGTGATGATTATTTTAGCCACCCCTAAACGATGTTTTACACAGTACCTATGGGAGTAAGAGCCTCCCCACTCCGGCAGAACTAAGTCCATCTCGTTGGTAATGTTTACACGATGATGCACCGCTTGTTGTCGGTGTGATGTGCATCGAGGGGCGTGGCTAGCGGCTCCGCGGGGGCGGGGGGCGTGATGATGTGAGGCGAGAGGGGCGCGGCCTTCAGCGTCTCCGGGTCGAACGTGTCCGCGGAAGCGACGGGAGCCGTCAGCGGTAAGTCCGTGTTTATGCCGACGATCTATTAAACATATAACATATGATGTGGTTATTCCTCTTATTTTTTAAGCGACTTCAAAAAAGCAGGTTCTAAATTCGAGTGTGTATTCTTTTTATGGATTTTCAGGTATCTTCTTCGTTTATGAACAGATCTGGATGACTCTGTTTTAGTTGGAAAGGGGAAACCTCAAGGATGGGTCCTATTTTAATTTCATTGGCATTAGACCACCAGGGGTTCCTAACCTTTTGAATCTTGTTACTCTAATGACCCCTATTAGGAAAATTTATTTAACACAACTCTATAAACAACACACGAAACTATAAACAGTCATAACTAATTGCACAAAAATTATAAAACCTGTGAAACTATGAAATTTTGCCATTTTATATAGAGAAAATATTTGTTTTAATGAGAAGTATGTAAATAATTTTTCCTTTATCAAAGTACAGCCTATTATTTAATTACACTTTTACCATAAGAATGTAAAGGTCCCTGAGGTCGGAAATCAATGAACTCTTTAAAGGCGTTTTTCATCGCATCATTGGATTTGTATTTTTTCACTTGTAAAAAGCTTTACTACCCCCCAGGATTGGGTTTTACGAGGTGCTAATCACCTACAGGTTCGAAGCTCAGGCATTAGACCTTCGACTTCGATGATACACCAGGGAACTCCTCAAAACCATTAAAGTTGGTTTTCTTTTTTGTTAAATTGTCTAGTTTTTATTTAATGGGTAATACAAGGTGTCCAGAAAGGGTATCGGGTATTTGTAAGTTCAATGAAACAAAAATTATTTGTATGCAATAAAAAAGTTTATTGTTTATTATTAGCATATGAATTACGAGAATTATTTGGAAAAGATGATGTTATCCAAATGATGACCGTTACGTTGCTGGCACTCTTCTAAACGGAACCGAAGATTGGCGATAACACGTTGACACATAGCTATCGATATTGCTGTCATTTCTGACCTGATGTTTTGCTTTAACTGGGTTAGATTCGTCGGATTTTTTTGATAAACCTTACTTTTAAGGTATCCCCATGCAAAATAGTCAAGCGGGCTAAGGTCGGGGCTTCTGGGAGGCCAGTTGATGTTACCCCTTCGCGAAATGACTTTATTAGGGAATAATTCGTTAACAACTTCCATTGAGTCATTTGAGGTATGGCAAGTGGCCCCATCTTGCTGGAACCACGTTCTTGAGTTGAAACCTGCAAACTCCTGCAACTCTGGGACCAAAAAATTTCGCAACATATCGCAATAACTGGCACTATTCACATTAATTGCTCGGCCTCGTTGATCTTCATGAAAATAAGGACCAATTATGCCTTTAGCAGACATAGCGGCCCAAACAACGACCTTTGGGCTATGCAGGGGTCGTTCATGCTTTCGTCTCGGATTCTCCACTGCCCAGTACCGACAATTCTGCTTATTAACATGACCATTCAGGTGAAAATTTGCTTCGTCACTGAACAGTATGTTGTTAAAGTTGTTAAATCGCTGCAGCATTTCGTTCGCAAAATTCAGTCGATTAGCATAGTCCGTATCCTTCAATTCTTGAACCAATTGAATTTTATAGGCTTTTAGATGGAAGTCTTTCTTTAAAATCGAATGTAAAGACGATTTTTTGATGTTCAACGCTTGGCTTCGCTTTCGGATGGATAAAGACGGATTTTGACGAACCGACGCCTCAACTTCTTCAATTGTTTCTTCATCGCGAACTGAACGAGGACGACCAGAGTTTTGAATTTTAACTGTCGCACCTGTATTCTCGAACATCCTGATCCATTTCCTAATGCTATCGTCACTTGGCGCGTGGCGTGTACGATATTTCGCACGATAGAGACGTTGAGCAGTCACTATTGAATCACCATTACGATAATACGCTCGTACGCAAAATGCGCGATGCGTCCCCGAGTACTGTTCCATCGTGACTAAAACTCCACAAAATGGCGGACGCCACGAACCCCTCCCCGCATCCTTTAGACGCCCCGTTTCGAATATAGCGCGAAAACAAATACCCGATACCCTTTCTGGACACCTTGTATTAGGTCCTTACATATGAACTTAGCGTTTTGTCGTACTGAACATTTTGATCTGAAATATCTCCTCTTTGGTTAAATATTCCAAATTCAAATTTATAAATTCATTTCGGTACATATGAGTTTTGAAAACAGTCATTCTTGTTTTTTCCTCATTATTTTTTTTTTGTCGTAGCTTATTACCGCACAATGGAAAACATGAAATATCGGTATATTTACGAGTACGAGTTCTACCGTGGCACCAGTGCTGCAGAAACAGCTCGAAGGATTAATGATGTATACGACGCTGGTGTCGCAAAATAAAACACGGTACGTTTTGGCTTCAACGTTTTCGTTCTGGAAATTTCGACCTTCAGAACAAACCTCGTGGACGGCCGGAGACCAAAGTGGAAAATGAAGAATTGAAGGCTATTGTGGAAGCGGATCCATCACAAAGCACTTCAGAGATAGCTGCACGCTTCAGGGTAAGTGATAAAACTGTATTAATCCACTTGAAGCAAATCGGGAAAGTACAACAACTTGAACTATGTGTACCTCATGAATCGAGTGAATCGATCTTGCAAACACGCGTCGACTGCTGTGTTACTTCGCTCAACCGACACAATAATGAAAGGATTTTAAATAGAATCATTACTTGTGATGAAAAGTGAATACTGTACGATAATCGGAAGCGCTCGTCGGAATGGCTAAACCCTGGAGACCCAGCCAAATCCTGCCCTAAACGAAAATTGACTCAGAAAAAGTTACTTGTGAGTGTTTGGTAGACTAGCGCCGGTGTCGTTCACTACAGCTTTCTAAAATCTGTCCAAACGATTACGGCAGATATCTATTGTCAGCAACTGTAAACTATGAAGGAAGAACTAGCTGATAAACAACCGAGATTGGTCAATCGCTCTAGGTCACTGCTGCTTCACGACAACGCAAGACCACACACTGCACAACAAACAACCACTAAGTTAAATGAGCTACAATTGGAATGTCTGCGACATCCACCTTACTCCCCGGACCTTGCTCCAACAGATTACCCTTTTTTTAGGAATTTGGACAACTTCTTACAAGGGAAAAATACAACTCTGATGCGGCAGTCCAAACCGCCTTGCAAAGAGTTTATTGATTTTCGCCCCCATGGTTTTTTTTAGTAAAGGGATTAATGAACTACCTATGAGATGGCAAAAGTGCACAGATAACAACGGTGCATACTTTGATTAATTAAATATATTTTACAAAAAAAAAATTGACATTATATTCCTCCCGTACAAAACGCCAATTTCATATGTAAGGACCCCTAATATTTAATAGATAACAGTATTCATACACAATTCTGCCAACGTCACGTGAATAGTGATACCCAATTATAAAAAATGTTGAATGGATTTGATGACATAACATAACATACCATCACGTCCGTATTCCCGAAGGGTTAGGCAGACGTGTACTAATTAATGTACACCCACAGTTCGCCGTGTATGATTTTAGGTCCCATGTAATTGGGGGCGGGAGTATGTTTTTAAATCCCATGTAATTTCATAGAAAAACCCGATAACACTTTGCTCGACCTAGGAATCGACGCAGGACCTAAAGAGTTGCAGTCGCTCATAGGACCACTAGGCTAATGAGGTAGTTACGGATATGATATTTGTAAAATAATACAATACAAGTTACAGACTTAGGAGGTCGCGTCATGAAAAAAGTTGAAAGTAAAGTGAGACGTCGCGGGACGCTTGGCAGATGTAAAACATCGAAATGGCATAATCAAAAATAAAACATACTATTGTATAAAATCGCCAAACTGAAAAACAGTTTGTTGGTGAAAAACAAATGCACTCAATACAGCTATCTTATATTTATATTATATACTAACTGTGCCCGTAGCTTCGCTCACGTGGACTACAGAATGCCCGCGCGAATCTTGCTTCTTCGCTCCCGGCTATTTTAAAGACATAAATGCTTATTGTGGGTGTTCGTTAGAAGATAGATGTAAACTCTCCCGGACTTTTTTGTAGATTGTTTTAATGCCTACAATTATGTCGTATATTCATTTGCTATATCTCTTATGGTTTACTCAGAATAAGCCATTTAAGCGCCCGAATTGATTAACCATGACCAGTTTTATTTATTTGTGCGGAACCCTAATTTATTTTTCTAAAATAAAAGTAGACTAAGTTACTCCCTATATCATCAACTATCTACCAGTGAAAGTCCCGTCAAAATTGGTCCAATCATTTCGGAGATTACCCAAAACAAACAGACAGACAAACAAAAATTTTAAAAATGGGTGTTTTGTTATTGTTTTCGTATATACTTTTATATGCATTTAGTAAAAAGCTGTTATTTTGACATTACAAACAGACACTTCAATTTTATTAATTGTATAGATTATATTTAACTTTTAATAATATTTATAACCTAATACTAACTTATAAATAACCTTATTCAATACTTAAATACTTTTTAAATTCACTATACTAAATATATATAATATATTATATTTACTTACATCTGACGCGTTTATCGGCTGCGCGTGCGGCAGATTGCGTCGGAAAGGATGCGCGATGCGTTCAAGCAGCCGCATGCGCTTGCAGCCGACAGTGCCGCCGGTGCGGTGGCCGGTCGCGGTCTCAGCGGTGGGCTGGTGGTGTGGGTCTGACAGCTCGCGGTCCGCGTCGGGCCGCCGCTTGCGTCCCACGACCGGCGCGGTCGGCCTGGACTCGATACCTGATCGCACATCGCAAATACACTCACACCAGCACTTTGAATAAATTTGTTTTCTTCTGTTCTTACGTATTAATATGGTTTTTATTATTTAATTATACTATACAGTCTATTTCAGTGAAGCTTACGAGAAGTGTAAGCAAACAAGTCCCGTGACTAATTCCATAAATAATAATAGTGATGGGTTTATAGTTCAGGGTTGCCAACTCTTATGTCAATATATCCCTAAAAGCTAAATCTGTTGCCACTAAAAATTATAAATATTCAAATGTTGGGCCCAAAAAAACTTTTTAAAAAGTACATTAAATGTAATAATAATGATAAAATCTAAAGACGTCACAATTTACACGGCACAAACAATACAACAACATAAGGTAAAGTAAGGCAATTAATACAAGTTGTGGATACAAAACTATCCTAAATATTTTGATTTGATTTATTTTAATTTTATTTTATTATTTGCTATGCTTTGATATTTTTTATGATTTCTTTTAGGTTTGTTTCAATTGTTTAATATGTATTTTATAGCTGATTCTTCACTAGTCAATGATCGCACAATTCTTGGTTTTATAGGTTATAAATTATAATGGTTTCTGTTAGTAGGTATATTTTTACTATTGAATTGCAATTTCTACTACTACTACAGTACTGTCTACCATACTATAGTGCATGCTGTGGCAGCTTTCAACGGTCAATGCACTTAAAATTGTGTTATATTATAAATTTATTATAAACTTAATGTATTGGGTGTTTTGGCCACTGACCATCCTAATTTAAATAAATAAATCATTCGCAACTATACTATTTCCATTTCTTTATTTTCTCGATGACAGTTCTAATTTGACAGTTGTAGTGTTGTGACCAAATAAGTAATGATATCGATCTAAATGAATATCAATATGAAATAAGTAGTGACGAGTCATCCGATTTTGATTAAAATAAATAAATAAAGATTACCTGTCGTTATAATTATTTCGTTTCATTGTCGAGTACCTATCTAAACCTACTTATTTTACAACAGCTTCGAAATTTTTAATAAGTTGGCATTATCAATCAAGAATTAATACGTGTAACATCTTGTAATGAAATATAATATTAGTTAATAAATTTGTATAAAAGTATCCGGCAGAAGTTTAGTTTCTTACATTTTGTAAAAAAATATCGGGTCTGTTATCGTGTTACAAAATAATGCATACATAATGTAAAAAGACGCTCGTTCAAGTTTTCACAGGAGCTGTCATAGAGAAAATAAAGAAATGGAAATGGTATATATTTATTATTCAATCACGACTATCTATACAACTAAGTTATACTAGTATGACTTATAGTCTATGAGGTAAGTTATTACTTAATACGACTAGGATCTTGAAACTAAAATGTCGCGAATAACCAGAGTAAAATATACATAACAATTTCTGAAGGAGATATTTATTATATTTTCTTTTAAATTGTTCTCAGAGTGTAAAAATCTTCTTGTAGATTGTTTTATATTTAAATACTTAGTTATCAACAAAATATTTTTTTCCAATATTATAATACATTCTCCCCATCAAATTCTTTTCCCCCAAATTACTATAAATTTTTAATTTTCAACGAGTTATATCGTTTTGAGTTGTTATTTAATATGACAACACTGTTTTCTCGGTGGATACCGTGTACGTTTAATAATCCTAAAATTTCGAGCAAAAGGTTTTTTTTAATGTAAATAATAAGTATGTTATTGTCTCTTTATATAGCTTCTTGTATAGCTCTAAAGTTATTTCAAATGCAATAAGTTAGTGGTAGAAAAGGAATTGCTCAGTTATAAGTTTATTTACAATTCTCGTAAGGTTCGCTTAAATAGACTGTATATTACTGTATTATGTTAACATTATTGTACTGTTGAAAAAAAATGAAAACATAAACCTGTTCAAGATTTTTACAGGTTCTTCTCGATGGCTGGGATGTTTTCCGCAACTTTTAACGTTTTAAAGTGCCTTCTTAGGCCCTAAATTGAATAAAGATGTTTTAACTCGGTTTTTTAAAGAATTAAAAAAATGCCTGTTTGCTAGTTCCTAACAAAAAATAAACAGAGGCAGTTATAAGGAATGCCGTCAAAAGTGAAAACTCAACTTTGAATTTTTAAATCAATTATAGTCTGAATTATATGCACAGCATGTCGGTGACGCGAAATCACAAGATTTTACCCATCCAAAAAGTCAAACACGCATATATACATATACACAGGCCACTACACTACGCATCGCTAGTCCGACGCAAGCGCAATACGTCACGAGCATGTCGAGGTCATCGGTGAGGCGAAGGTCACGCAAACCCATAAGTTTACCCCTATCAAAAATCGCTAAACGCGGCTAAAGGTATCACTGAAAAAAAAGAAAAGGGAAAAATATAAATACCAGGCGTGTTCCCGAGCGAGCGGGCGCTCCTGTTTGCCGGATTCAGGAGTGCCAAGTGTGCAAGCTTCTTGTAAGAGTTGCGTGCTCTGATGGTACGCAACCCGCGTAGGTACGAGCTGTCTTCAGGGGGAGGCGACCCCTCCTCCCGCTCTGACATGAACGATGTCTCCGTTATGTCCATCTCCATCGTTGTGTTGTTGCCTGCACACACGCATAAGGTGTATACAATAATATAGTCTTCAAACACATTTAAATTTCAAAGGTAACTAACTCTTTTACTCAATGTTTCAAAGTGATGTCACGGGACCATAATGCCGCGTTTTTGTGGTGTATTATTTATTTCAATTTTTTTTTAAATCAATTTATTATAGGGTATTAAGGGAAAAAATTCATAGGAATTATTTTCAACATTTGTAGTGTTTAAAACAATTTTCCCAAAAGTTGTCAAAATCCGGATTAAAGAAACTGCTATGGATCTTCGCACCAGTTAGATCTTAACTCTTTTATCGGATACGACTACCCTGAACGTCGTTTCTACCAAACTTGGCTCTATTCTTCTTACCTTTATGTTTTTGTCGGGATTTTTGGGTAACTATATCAGTAAGATGAACATAATTATTAGTTGTGTCCGGTTATTTAGTATTTTTACAACCTCTGTAAAAATGAATTACTTTTCATTCAAATTTTCATACCTTAAACTCTTTGTATAGGAACACCGTGAATAAATTTGTAGAAACGCTATCGCGCCCTTAATTCGCGAAAGGCACAATCATTTCTCCATGAAATCTTAATGATAAGCAAGCAAACAAACAAAACCAGAAATTATTCTGGAAACTTCCACCCCTTGTTTTAAACGGCTATATATACGAGCCACAATCGGGCCAGAGTCAATTCCGGTGAAGCTGTAAACGCCGCAGCTGTGTGGCTCCAGGGCCCCTAAGGCTAGAAGTATAGTCAAATAGAAAAAAAAGGTTCAGAGACAGTTCTTGTTTGAATATGGAATTGTATTTATCTTTGTATGTATGTATATCAGATGCCTAGTATATTTGCCTTATATATTCCAAGGTAAATATTATAACGTATCTCATTACCAGTATAATTAGCGAGCATTGAAGACGCGGTCTGGTCTGCGATCCTGTTGCTACGTCTGTACGGCGAAACCTTCACCCTCGATTTGGAGTAGTTCGTGTCCAGCTTGCGCGGTTCTTCCTTCTCCTCTGCAACATTATTATTTAATTTTTTTTAACTACACACTAACGGCAGATTTCACAGAGAAGGTCTTTCGGCAATACTTAAGCACAGTTTCTACATAGTAATATTTTTATCGAGGATTTTTTGGTTTTTACCTGACTACGAAAAAAGAGGGTTGTTTCTCGAGCTTATGTATGTATGTCTATTTTTTGGCACGCTCTGCAGCCTAAACAGCTTGATGGATTTTAGCATACGAGGTATTGTTAGATTCGTCTAAATTGCAGGTGTGTGACATAGGGTATACAATATTTAAAGTAGGACGCATGGGAATCAAATAAAAATCAAAACTAGATTTTTTTTCTTAAGTATCTTTTTTGCAGTCGGGTTTTCCGTGTCCTTTTTATTAACTTTTAACAAATATCTTGAATGTTTATGAATAATAATGTACCTAGAGGGAGTGAAAGGTGCGGGTAGAAAGTTTTTAACGGACCAAGTCGAAATTATAAAAGGCGCTCACGATGGCCGGGTATTCCTCGTCCAAAACTTTCACGGCTGAGTGCCCTAAGCGCTCGCCCCCAAGTTCGGTGAAGCTGTAAAAGCCGCAGCGGCTCTGTTTTTGGATAGGGCCCCTAAGCTAACAGTGTAGTCAGTTCGAAAAAAAAAAAAGGCCAGGTATTCCATTCATTTTTCGGGCTTGGTCGAAGCAATAAGTAACCACTAATAACCATACTGAAAATCTGTCGCCAAGCACAAATAGGTGTGTTCCGGCAGCTGCACTTCAGGGCCAGTTCACCACTAGGCTTACCTTGTCAGCACGTCGTCACTTAACATTACGTGAGATTGTGGCCATAGTGTTAAACCTATACATGATTAAACAGCAATTTAAATCAGTGAAAAAAGTTTTGCCAAGAATATATAACAATTATCTTATTATAGAATTGCTTCAAGACCCTAGGAGATCTATATGTAATCTAAGCCTTTCCTCAAGAGATGATCCATTTGGAAAGAGTTAATAAACTAAAAACTCACCTTCAACGTCAGGTTCTACTTCAACAACAACTTCTACCTCTACCAAATCTTCTGCAACCTTCTCTGCAACGTCTTTCTCATCCTTTTTATCTTTCTCAATGATTTCTATCACTTTTACAATTAGTTCTTTAGTTTGTGTTACTGCAGTCTGATCTTTAATCTCCAGTTCAGAGTTATCTTGTTCCTTCCTCAGTTCTGGTTCTGATTCCTCATGTTCCTTCTCTGAAGACTCTTTCTCTGTGACAGGTTCATGTGATTTATCCAGCTTTTTCGTCGGTTCCTGTGACTTTCTAACTTCCTGGGGTTTTGGTGAGTCTGACGAACGCAATTTACGGTCTGAAGCTGGTGCATCTTCTTTTAGCTTGAGTACCTTGGAATCTTTTGGCTGGAATTTTGAATTTCAATTAACAATTGTATATTGGTTTATTCTTACATTGATAAAATCATTTTGAGTAAGAGGTGAGTTAGACACTACAAAGCATTATATTATGCATCCCGAGTTAGTAAGAAACAATGTATATACATTACATATAAATATTGTGAGCATATTTTACACCTGAAATAAATAAGTAACATAACATAAATTATCTCTAATTAAATAACAAAGGCTGTGAAGAAGAAAATGTTTACAGATATTTGCATGCAGACTGAGTCATTCACAATTCAATAAATGCGCATATGTTATGTAATAATTAATAACAATAGAAGATAAACGCGTACATGGCAGTTGGTATAACTAATTTTACAAAACAATGAAAATACTTCAAACTGTATTAAATTAATGCAGGTAAATTATTTAATAATTACTTTTGAAATTTTTGCACCCTTTAGCTAGTCGTATTTTCTAAATTATTAAAAAATTCAATCGGGCAATTTTTTCCCCAACTGACTAAATTTTGTCTTACACAACCCACACATTTATGGGGACGAAATAAAAACAATTATTAAAAATTACGTAAAAGGCTTGTTGGTCTCGTGTGTAATATTTAATATCGAAGCACCCATCCAGTATTGCATTGAACGTGCAAATAATGTTTTAGACATTTATGTTGGTATGTTAGTACGAGAAAAGAAAATATAGTTTAAATAAGACCGACATGCTTTTACATACTGAACAAACGATCAACATTTGTAATAATAGCAACCCACAAAATATTTGTCAGTAGTAAATGTTGTTTAGAATTGATCATAAAATGGAATAAATCTATTTTCTAAGTAAGTTATTATAAAACTGGCTATCATCCAAAAATTTGCACGATTTTAGTTGCGTACTTAAAACACTTATTCATAAGTAAGCAAACATTCTACTTAAAGTTTAAGAAAACTTTTAGAGATGACTAAAACTGCAACTACTAACATCACAACAATCGATATAAAAGTGATAGAATTGGCAATCATTTTTTAGTGGATGCGCGTACGCACGTAATATACTTATGATTTAGTGTGACTAACACTGTAGACTTAAAAAAATTAACTCTCATTTTTCGCTTCCAAAACGCACCTCAAGAAGTATTGACATCGGAAATCGATTCTCTACAACATAATTCGGTTAGTATAGGCGGGACACTCACATCAGCATCGGAGTCCTTGTCTGTCTGTTTCTCGGATGCGGGACGGGGGGTCTCCGGGGTGCGTGTCGCCTTCACCTTCACCGCAACACAATGTTTAGTTGAGTTAGTAACGGACGGGCACATAACAAATGATTATTATCATTAGTATACATTCATCAAAATCGATTATGTATTGATCAATTTTCAAGTCGCTACGGACGTTATGTGGCAAGTATTTCATTCGACAACCGCATGTTTTAAGAAATAAATCTTACTATTTTTTTCGACATTTCAAAGTCCTTTTGTATAGTGTGCCTTAGAAGTAAATTTTTAATTTCTACACGTAGCAATTTACATAATTTGCGATTGCCGCGGGGTATTTTGACTTTTCAGAGTACTTGACTTATTTTATCGATCACGGTACCTTTACTCAGTTATGAAGAAAACATTTTTTTATATAGATAAAACAAAATACATATTATCACATCAATACTGAAAGGTATTATAGAGAGGTATTGTCCTCCGTAGCGGTTCTATTCTACCAACCACTAAAACGACATTATGAAATAAACTAACATATTCCCAATGTTCTAATGAGCGTATAAATTTTACAAATACAGAAAAAAAAAATTCAAACCAAACAATAAACAATTCTTTATTCAAATTAGGCCCTAAGAAGGCACTCATGAACATTAAAACACTAAAGTAAAACTGTTCCGAAAATACAGTGTAAGCTCTTTAAAATTAACAAGAATTTTTAATATGTATGTCTTAAATAATAAATGCTTATAAATTATTGTTTACACATATAGTCTGATAATTTTGTCGGACGTTTTTTGCTATGCCAGTAGGTACTTGTTTTGTATTATTTTATGTATTCTATTCATATCTAATCTAACACTAATCGCTTTTCGTTTACTGGCCATGTTAACAGTTTCAAAGTAAGTTTACGACTGATAATACGATAGGTACAAGTATGCTTGGTCGAAGACCATCACTTCCGAGAAAACAATGCGTCATACTGCACGTGTTCAAGGCAATTAAGGATAACAAAAGCTAGACCGACCTCGGATGTTTCGGAGCTTCAAAGTCTTTTGTTAACTGATAATAAACAATAATACCGATAATAAATATTTACTGTCTAAAAATATGAACACATTTCTTCGTAATAGAGAATGGCGTATCGCTATAAAGAGTGTTTCAATATGTGGGTTTTAACGCAAACTAACCAAGTTGGGCTCACTACAACGTTATAGGGTGTTTATTGTTATAAAGAGTTTACACTGTATGTCTATAACTAAACTAGAGAGGTGACACACGTGATGGCAATAGTCGATAACTCAGATTGCAACTAAAACAAGGACGTCTCTAGTAAGTAAGCGCTTTATTTTAAACTGTCAATTTTAAAGGTTCAAATAATTCCTAGACATTCCCAATAAATCAGTCAAAATCAAAATTACTTTATTCGATAAGAACGTACTTATAAATTATCAACACACTACAACCGGTACATTGTAAAGTTTATCAATATTTTTGTTCTTATTTTTTACACTATATGCACTGTTTACGGCGATTATAATTTTTTGTGGATATACAGAGAATCGATCACTTCCAGACATCACCCACCAACGTATGTCCCACCCTATAATACCCTTTCGACAATAAAACTCACTTAACATAATTCTTGAACATATTGTCCGGTAAATCTACAACGTGCTTAGGAAGTTAATTGCAGAACCTAACAGAGTTATTTAAAAGATGACTAGATGGAATTACTATCTTATATTAATTATTTCTAGTACTGAAATTATACATATTCTTTATAAGTTTAAACATATCTAAGTTTCTCTGAACATAGACAAAATTTTCATTGATGTATTGGGAGGAAACCTGTTGAAACTTATTTCTCAGTGATTCGCGAGGTCGTCCCATGTCATGAATTGCTCGAACTGCCGCTTGTAATATAAATATGGTATCTACCTCAGCTGCAGAACCCCTTAGTAAAATACCTTAGACCATTGCACTGTGGAAGTGAGCGTAGTAGACTACCCTAGCAGTACCAATATCTGTTAACTGGCAAATCTTACTGCACTGCGAATGTAGCATAATGTTCAGCATATAAATATATTGTACGTATAACACATACATAAATATCAATAGACATTTTATAATTGTTATTATGTGATATGAAACAGATGAAAATATGATATTCGATTGGAAAATGGAATAAATAACAATAACAAGGATGAACTTTAATGGATTTGTGACAATGAAATAAAGCATTGATAATTACCACGAACACACCGACACACCGATTAGTAATATGAAAACTATATACAGGGTCTTAAAGTTCACAAATTAAACCATTTATTTACAACAATACAAAAATCAAATGACAAATTTACTTGCAAAGAAGAATCTCAAATTGCTGGTGAATTCTTGCGCAAATTTTTGCTATGATTGCCCACTGTTTTACAAATTTTTAAAATTCCTAACTTAATATCAATAAAAAAAATTGGGGACTAAACCAGACAAAAGGCCACTAAATTGAGAATTTAGACTAATGACGGCAATGCAAATCATGAAAAGAATTAATTGATCTACCAATACTAAAGTTTGGTGCAATAAAACCTGGGACCCTCTTAAAATCTGTTAATAAAAGCTTAGTAAATTATTGATAGTAAAAACAGTTATTAAAAACGAAAACTCAATATTTGAATGTTACTTCTTAAAATATATTTCTTAATAATGTTATAAATTTAAAAGTATATTTGTTAGTTATTCAATAATTCCATAATGAAAATTCTAACTACACACATTATGTCGACAAATAGGACATGGAATAGCTTTTATAACACAATAACAAATTCAATAAAATTTACCTTACGGTCCTACATAGTCGCCTTGCTCCAGTAAGAGCTAGAATTTTTATATGTCCTATATTCAATTGACCCAAAACAACATATCAAGCTTTCATTTAGATTTTTAATATTGCCCCACTCCTTCAGGCGAATTCAGCGGAGGATAATCGAAATAAAATATTATATATATTTAAACAAGGTCTGTAAAGTTAATAATGGTTTAAAATAAATAAAAAATGCTGTCCTATTTAAGAACTGGCAACAGACTCCATCAAGTTAATCATATTTTCGTAATATTACATCAAAGCAGAAAGAATTTAAACTTAGTAAAACCAGTAATCATTGCAACTAACAGCAAGCAACGCACGACCCTGTAAATAGTTAGCTACTCCCATTCTACGACTAGTGGATACGAGTTGAGACGAAATTTTTTTTGTTTAAAATACAGGTACCAGGGTTAGGTACCTGCGATCTCCTCGTCAGGCTCCTAGAGGGCGCGCTGTCCGTCGCTGGGAGCTCAAACCCTTCGGTATCCGAGGTGTCGTCATACGTTAGCTCGGGGAACATCTCGTCCTGTTCAGGCTCGTCATCAATGACCAACGTGACGTCATCGTCATCCGAATCTCCACTCACCGTTCCGTTAGGCTCGGACGCTCTGCCGTTCGTGACGTCAGCGACGCCGTTCTGCACTATTGCAGTACCGTTCTGTTGTGGTTTCTCCTTCTCATCTTGGAGATCGTTCTGTAATCGATGACGTCAAGCTGGGTTTTTTAAGTACAAGTTTATTGGGGTCGATTCGAAATTACCACTGGTATTCATTACTCAGTGTCCTACCATGTATCATAAAAGGAGCTAAATTGTGTAATATTCAAAAGCTGCAGACGTACTACAAAGGAGCCATATTTTTAAAGAATTTGTGCTTTTATTTGACAGCATTTATTTAGGATTTACATGGAGAATGTCTTGGGAATTTTATCAATTATTCTGACTGAACTAAATATTGGATTATTTTCGTTTCCCATTAAAAAAATCTCTGCTTTAATTAAATATCAAGAGTTGTCTGATCGCTTACACGTAGCACTTTTTGGGATGAAATTTACGGAGACATACATATTGTACTCGTGAGTAGTTTAATCCAGAGAAATACATGTATGATTTAATGTTTCGAAAATACGTAATAATTTAGTTAATTTATATCACTTTTGAAATATCTATACATTGTTTACAGAGCTGACTAACCCTAAAAATAATAAAAAATTGTCACATGTAACTTCGGAGAATCCCGAGAAGAAGTGGAGTTATAACTACATAAATTATGGAAATAAAGTTATATAAGTACGCCCTGGACTACTTGGGATAGAAGGAAATATTAGAAACCAGCACCAAATTTAAATGAAAATTTAGATTTTAAATGTGAAAGTGATTAAACCGTATATTTATTTAGACATTTACTAAACTGGATATGCAATATATATAATTATATACACAATAATTCAATAAAAATATTTTTTTAGTAATTTCCTTTTAAAAACTGTGGATACTTGCATACACTAATAAGCAATGTTGTATCATATATACTAAATATAAATTTAATAAATATAAGACCAGACTCTTGACGATTTTTACCTTTCGGGCTGGTTAAATCAATGGTCAAGACCATAAAATATTTAAACTATACGATAATCGATTATTTATAATTTATTAATTCGATAATCCGCAAAATTCCTCTTTAGTAAAAGCGCATACTCGATCGCCACACAGAAACTTAACTACAAAAGTGAAATTTTTCAAAATCTCAAACTCACAAAGGTCAACATAATAATCACATTATTTATAAAACACGTACCTTTACAACTTTTTCTTCTTTAGCTCCATCATCTTTTGATTTCTCCCCCTGCGTATCTTTTTTCTCTGTCTTCTCCTTTTTATCCATTATCTTCTCTGTACTCTTGTCGGGCTGTTTCTCCGATTTCTCGCTCTGTTTCTTGTCTGTTTGTTTCTCTGGTTTATCGGTTTTATCTATCGCCTGTTTTTCTTTATCAGTGGTCATTTTTTTCTTTACATCTTTAGCTGGACTGTCTGTTTGTCTCTGCAATTCAACATAGCAATTAATTACTAACTTTGCTACATAATATAAATTAGTGTCAATGGATCTATCATGAATATGTAATTGGCTTGTATGGTGCATTATGACTCGAATTTTTCAAAAATATTACAGAAAAGGGGCTTAGTTAGCTTATAAATTACTTCTATTTAATCTATGTACCTTCTCTTTTTCTTCGTTCATGCAACTCATGATTTATCTGAAAAGAAAAAAAGAAAGACATTTTTCACATGTACAATTTTGTAATTAAATATATATTTTTTAAATTAGGTTCAATTAAATATGGTTTCTGTAGAACTAATGTTAGGATCAGATTTCAGCATATACATATTTATGATCACAAATAGGTTAGCAATTCTAACTTAGGCCAGTCACCTAGGCACTGAGGTGAAACGGGTATCTACCAATGCCTATTATCAATCAAACTTATTAATCACAGTAGAGCACTTTTAGCACTTCGACAGATTTAGGACCATCGTAACTAAAAACAAATGTAAAACACGACTATAAAAACAATTATTATATATGTCAAGTATATGCTAAAATAAAAAAATAAATCGTACAAATAACATACGTTAACAAGAACAAAAACGTTATCTATCACCTTTCACCAAAACTTTTCCAATTTATCGCGAACTAGTCGTTTCCGACAACGACCGATACATTAAAATAGTTTTTGCCGGTAACCGGTTTTTCAAGAGACTGATCAATATAACTGTACCACTTATAAATCCAGACGGCAACAAGTCTTTCAAAGCCACGTTTATTTTGTCTGAACAAAGTGGCTGTACTTTTTTTAAAGTAATATAAACGTTTTTGCGCTTTGTCAATGGCCGAGTTAGTAGCCTGAGTAGCTAGGATCTAGCTAGTCTTAACCCAACAAAAACATAAACGTGAAAAAGGGGCCAACTTCGATGGAAACGACGACGGTTATTTTAAACATAAAAATGCTTATATTGTGGGTGATGCTATTGCTATGCTATTGCTGAAATTTGTAGGTATTTTTAAGATCTACAAATATATGGTACATTAATTTGATATATCTGCTACAGTTTAATCCGTGTAAGCCATTTATACGCCCCAAAAGCGTCTTATTCCGAATTGATTCACCAATATCAATTCACCATTATTTCGCAGCTATGAATTAATAACATATGAATATGAATTAATAATTTAACAGCTATGAATTAAAAAAAAAAACAAGAATCGGAAAAGTGGTACTCACTTGAAAAGAACATAAGCGAACAGACAGACAGATAGACGTCGAGTTTTATAATAATGTGTAATATGAGTAAGCGAAATTAATAGTTGACTAGTACAACAATCGTTTGTAAATCTACGCAGAATTTCACAGAACGCAGTTTACCTACTTAAAGAATACTATAGAATTTATCAAACACGCGGAAATTTATCTCACTCTAAATGACGCAAGATTAAAAATGTCTTACCAAAAACTCTATAAACTAACAAAACCCGTGCATGTATAAAATAAATATAGATGCATACGGTTCAATGAACTCTCTGACACAACACACTCGTCATGCTCAATTTACACGACGCAAGTGTTAGCTTCGGGCGTTTATAAATAAATCTGTCTAATGCAAAAGGCACACGTACTGTTACACCACTTAGATGTATGGTATTATGCCTATCTACCACCCTCACAGGCCCATCCTAGTAAGCTCGAGTCCAATCCATAAGAAGAGGCTTCATTCTAAGAACAAGTTCCTAGGTTCCAATTGGTATTGTCCAATTTTTTTACACTTTCTTTTTAACACGCTTTTATTAACTTCGCTTGTAACTAACAAACAATGTAGGTAATTAAATCTTGAAGTCAATTTTAACCTACTTCTGATTGTCGTATCGAAATGAAACTTTGTATGTATATGTATTTCCGATGACAAAAATATAATTTGATATCTAGGAACTAATTTGATGATGACGCCAGGAGGTGGATAGTGGAACTCTTCAGTGGTTACTAGCAAACCTCTAAAGTTAAGGCTTATATGATTTGTTTTGACGGGTCCAATAAATTGGGCTTGGTAACGAGGATCTTGTGATGGAGCCAGGAGATGTTATATAATATTTAGTGCGTGGTAGTAGCATTTTTTTAAACCAATTCAATTTTATTATTTTAAATTTCAAATATGATAATTGTAAAAATAAATAAAGAATATTTTAAAGCCTTTCCAACGGTCCCGGATAACAGAAAGGAGGGTCCCGTTCATCCACACAATTATTTGTCGTTGAGAGTTAAGTTAGGCATAGAGAATTCTGAGGTGCCAAAAAATCCTGGAAAGTTCTGTAAAGAAAAAACTGAGGAAGACCGCTGGAAGCGATTGGATGCGGAAAACCAGAGATCAGATTCGATGGCGAACCTTAGGAGAGGCCTATTTCCAGCAGTATACTTCTAAAGGCCGATGATGATGATAAATGAAAAAGCAACTCTACAGCTATTGGAGATTAGAAGTCAAGTTTCTCTGTATCGTACCTTTCAATGTATGTATTGTTATGCACCTTATAATACAAGACAATGCAAGACACAAGCTACGTTACACCCGGATCAACAAAGGAGAAAATGCTAAAAGCGGGTTAGGACTTTTGCGTCGAACGAAAATAGTAAAATGAATATATGATTCACTACCATTTGTAGTACAAATAATTAATATAATTAAAAAAATATAAAATCGCTACCTACTTTACATTTAGACCATAAACAAAAATACTCAGACAAAACACTCGGACGTTATGAAAGGCGTATCAACAGGCAGCGAGGGCCCTTATTATTTAATAGTTTAATGATGTGTACAGCCCATTACAACAACGTATTCAGAGTTCAAGGTAAATTAACTACACTAAACGTCTATTACACTAAAATCGATTTATAATATAATTCAAGAAAAAACGTAACAATACATGTATGAAATACTAACTTGTAATCGCGCCTTTATTCACGTGAATATGTTTTTGATGTTTCAAGAAACCATAGGGCATCTATTAAAAAAAAAAAGTAGGATTTTATTTAATTCAACTTGAATATTTGATTTAAATGAAGGTGTTACTTTGAAGAAATCAATCATAAAATAATTTACCCGAAATTTCATTACTTTTTCCACTTGAAAAAGCTTAGTTTAATTCTACAGGGCGTCTGCTTCGATACATTGATAGGTGTTTGATGTAATTTATAATAGGTAGTTACCATTTACTCGTAGGCTTATGATTATAGATATATTTCCCAAATCATCATTATATTAATCCGTGAAGTAAACACTTTGTAGGTACCCTTTTTTAAGCGTATTGCGTGCACGGAAGACTGAGATTAGGCATGGTTAAAGTTTATATGGAGAAGGAGTGCTGAAAGCTAAAATTTATCTATAATATCTATTACTAATATATTAAATAAAATAAATTCATACTGCGAGCCCTAACCCGACTAGGGCCATTGAACTTGACCCCCCAAAATATTGACATTGTCACTCAATGAAAAGTAACAGCAAGTTATATTATATTCATTGTTTAGGTTCATGCCAATGAAATTGAAATGGAACCACCCTTCAGCCTTGACCACCTTGTAACCGCCTACTTTTTTAATGTCGCTTAATAATAACTAAGTAGTGGGTAATAAACGCGTGCGGACCCGGGGACTACCGCTAGTTAGTTACTTATTGAACGACATGAATAATGCTTGCGGACTGTATCAAACTTATCTACCAGAAGCTATTTAATTATAAGGAAAATAAAAGGAAACACAATCCGAAGTATTTGCATACTAACTTGCACAAATCACTCTGCCGACAAACTTTCAAACAGGAGTGAAGACTGGCTGGTGGCCAGTTTCAAATATTCTTCTATAACGCCGCCACCATCAAAGCATGGTTTTAAGATTGCTAGCTCATAAAATCGTCTGCAAGTCGAGTTAGTATGTCATAGTAGTGTAGTAGTAGTAGTAGTGGCTGGCATAGTCAACACGTATTTACTAAAGCGTCATATATAAGTGTTGTAAGCACGAAATCGATTTTTCTTTGTTATACAACTAAGGAGTAAAACAAGCGTTCGGCTCGCATGATGCTAAGCAGATACCTTAACCTATAGACGCTTGTAACACTATAGATATCACTTGGATGTTGCCGACTTTGAATCTCCTCTTACCCAAAGAACTCTGGAAACTCTTTCGCACGAAAACAATACAAAGTTGTTTGGCTGCAATCTTCTGTACAGAAGTAGAGATAAATTTCCAAAAAGAATTCTCTGTGCCCTATTTTTCATTTAAAGTTGACAGCGGTAAATCGATACTGTCATGAGCCTTGTGAAATGTCCTTCCACCGCGGCACCGGAGCGACGCGGCGCGTGCCCTTGCCTATACCTCTAAAGTATCTAACCCAGTAACACCAGCTGTGTAAATTTATACAAATAACACTGAAAATCCAACACTTATATAATACATACTTAGTGTGCCTGCTTGTGTATGAAAAATAGCAATTAACAACATACCAAGGTCGGTCCAATAGTTTCTGCGTAATTTACGTAAAAACTAACAGACAGATAGACTGGCAGACAAAAAATTAACTGACAATTTTTTTTGACAACTGACAACTTTAAAAATAAAAACATTAAATAAAAGAGAAATAAATAATTACTGTGTAATAAACGCGTGCGGAGCCGCGGCCAGAATTACAGTCACTTATAAATCATTCTGCATTGTCGAAACTCTCAAAATCCAATGTAAAAGACAATTTTTAACAAAAAAGGAAAACCACCTTCAATGACTTTGAAGAGTACCCTATTGTATCTTCGAAGTTGACGATCCAATACCAATGAAATTAAAATGGAACCACTCTTGAGGTATCCCCCAATCCAACAAAAAAAAAAATCATCCAAATCGGTTCGAAAACAAAAAGTTATGGCTGAACATCCAATAAAAAAAAAATTCGAATCGAGTAACCTCCGTCTTTTGGTGAATTCGGTTAATAAAACTGAAATGATTGCATTACTTTCAAAAGGAACGTGGTACGACATTGATTCTTATGATTTATGTTGATACTGATACAACAGTCTAAAAACCAAATAAAAAAAATAGTGCAACAGGTGAAATAATTATTGTTTCCAAACTTCGCCCATCGTATTCTATTTGTTAATTTCGCAAATATAAAGCCAAAGGTCAAACATCTGTCGTAACTATTCATTGTATGGTTATATGGTCTCATAAAAACATAATGTATACGGTGTTCTGTGGATAACCTTGCGCGAATGTGAATTTATAAATATGTACACTACAATATACTTCTCAGTTAAGGAAATGTAGGTCCATTCTCCACGGCAATTGGTGAGCGCCCACGCGCCAACTCGACAATATACCTTCTGTTGTTCTCAAACTTGGCTCAACGCTCTCAGTTCTATTTAGTTATATTTATTTTTGAAGTAAACCATCTTTATGCGCGACTTGTAGAGTAACTCAGATCTTTTTTCGAACGGAAATAACGTTCAGAAAAATCTATAGGCAAAGTTTGTAATTATTCGTATACAATTCAATAACAAAAAAAGTTTGTCTGTTTGACTGACTGAACCAGTTCACAACAGAAAGTCACAGTGAAAATGTTTATTTCATTACTATGTGTATGGTGGTTTTAATATATCCATATTTTAACATAAAACTTTGAAATGATCCAGTATATCTATTAAAAAATAAAAAAAAACAACTCGGCTGCATAAGGCCAACGTTGGCCAAAGCGTCGCCACGCCAACATTTGGTCCAACAATCTGCCTAACCCGCCGCATTAGATGTTTAACAACAATTATCGCTTGTAACCTTTACGAGGATGTGGCCTAAGATGTTTCAATCAGTGATGCAATCACAGAGTGCTGGTATCGCATTTCCCATTGCTCTCTGGTTACGAGTTACTACATAAAATAAAATAAATAAACAAAATAATAACTATGTGTTCCGATGTCACGAAAAAAAGTAAACCGGTAAAAATTTCTTAAGTTTAAACAAGGGCTTGTTAGCTCAACGATTTTTTAGAAAGGAAGTTCTCGAATAACGATGATCTGTAACCAAATACATTAATTTACAAATTGAAACAATAAGAAAATCGGTGACCTGTTAATTATTTCATCATCATCATCATCATTTCAGCCGCAGGACGTCCACTGCTGAACATAGGCCTCCCCCATAGATCTCCAGAGCGACCGATCTTGTGCGGCCTGCACCCAACGGCTCCCAGCGACCTTTATTATGTCGTCTTTCCATCTAGTGGGGGGCCGTCCTACGCTGCGCTTTCCGGTGCGTGGTCTCCACTCGAGAACCTTTCTGCCCCAACGGCCGTCAGTTCTCCGAACTATGTGCCCCGCCCACTGCCACTTCAACTTGCTAATCCTTTTGGCTAAGTCGGTTACCTTAGTTTGTCTACGGATCTCCTCATTTCTGATTCGATCTCGTAGAGAAACACCAAGCATAGCCCTCTCCATAGCTCGCTGAGCGACCTTGAGCTTTCTTATGAGGCCCACAATGAGCGACCACGTCTCTGTGCCATATGTCATCACTGGCAACACACACTGGTCAAAGACTTTCGTCTTGAGGCACTGAGGTATTTTGGACGAGGAGACGTCGCGCAGTTTCCCGAACGCTGCCCAGCCGACTTGGATTCGTCGACTGACCTCTTTTTCAAAGTTGGACCTACCTAACTGGACTGTTTGTCCAGGTAGACATATTCTTCAACAACTTCTAGACAAGAGTTCCCAACTGATACTGGGTGGCACCACATAGACATTCGACAAGATTTTCGTCTTGTCCATGTTCATTTTAAAGCCCACCTGTTGAGAAACTTTGTCGAGGCCATCGAGCATTGTGCCAAGATCTTCCAGCGATTCTGCCATGACTACGATGTCGTCAGCAAATCGAAGGTGAGTGATGTACTCGCCTTTGACATTGATGCCGAGTCCTTGCCATTCCAGAGCTTGAAGGCGTTCTCTAGAGCGGCGGTAAACAGTTCAGAGATATTACGTCTCCTGTCTAACGCCTCTTCTCAAAGGAATTGCCTTCGTGCACTGCTCCTGTACTCGGCCAACATGTGGCGTTGTTGTACAAGCACTTCAACACTTCGATATATCGATAGTCAATACGGCACCGCTGGAGAGACTGCAACACTGCCTAGGTTTCGACCGAATCAAAGGCTTTTTCGTAGTCCACGAACGCTAAGCATAAAGGCAGATTATACTCCTCAGTCTTCTGTATAATCTGCCGCAGCGTATAGATGTGGTCTACGGTGCTAAAGCCTTTTCGGAAACCGGCTTGTTCGAGAGGCTGGAAGTCATCAAACTTGTGCTCGAGACGTTTCGTGATGACCCTCGAAAACAGCTTATAAACATGGCTCAGCAACGAGATGGGCCGATAGTTCTTCAATAAGGTTTTATCACCTTTCTTTCTTTCGCACGTTTCCGGCGTTTTACCCTCGAGTATAACGGAATTAAAGAGCTTCTGCAGGACCTTAAGTACCGGTGTTCCACCCGCTTTAAGAAGCTCTGATGTAATTCCGTCATCACCTGGCGCTTTATTGTTCTTAAGCTGCTTAAGGGCCATCCTAATCTCGTACAGGGTGATGTCGGGATATCTTCGGTATAGTGTCGGGTCAAGGCTCTCGGATCTTTAGCCGGGCTGGTAACAGGTTAGTTGACGAGGTATATAACTGCCATAGAACCTTTCGATCTCCCTTAATACCTCTGGCTTGGTGGACGCTACGCTGCCATCATCCATTTTCAGCTTCGTCACTGGCTCTGCCCAATACATGCATTCCTTGCGAACACTTTGGAGCCTTTATTCCGCTCTATCGTCTCTAATACTTTTGGTATTGTAAGACCGGACATCGTATCGCAAGGATTTATGAATAGATCTATTGAGCTGCCTATAGGACTTAGCGTCATCGGAGACTGCAGCGCCATATCACGCCGATCTGCCATGAGTTTTCGGGTTTGATCTGATATCTTTTGAGTCTTATTGCTACGGTGAGTTTTAAAGAACTTGGACCCAACCGCATGGACAGTTTCTACCAGCCTATTACTAATATCATCTACGGAGACGCAACTATCTAGGCAATCGAATTGGTTTTTCAATTCGAGTTGAAAGCTCTCGGGGTTTTGGAGTTGAGCATTAGAGGGTCGGAGCGTAGACTTCATCAGGCGAGACCTTTCTATTTTTAGATTAATATTCAATGTGCCTCTAACCAATCGGTGATCGCTGCCGGTTTTCTCTCTGTGGATCACAGTGACATCATTGAATATTTGTCTCTTCGTGGTCATGATGAAGTCTATCTCATTTTTCGTGGAACCATCGGGGCTCATCCAGGTCCATTTCCTATGAGGTGGCTTCTGGAAGAAAGAGTTCATCATAAAGAGTCCCTCTTTCTCCATAAAATCGGCCAACCTCTGGCCCCTAGAGTTACGTTGCCCATAACCAAATTGCCCCACTCCCAACTCTTCATCATCTCTTTTGCCCAGCTTTGCGTTAAAGTCTCCCATTACAACAGTGAAGTGGGTTTTCGAGGTATGTATGGCCCTAGTAATGTCCTCAGACAAAACCTCCACTTCATCATCAGGGTGTGCCGAGGTCGGTGCGTAAACCTGTATGACCTTCAACGAATATCTTTTGGATATTCTGAGTATCAGGTACGCTACCCTGCTCGACACACTGTCGATGGTCACGATGTTGTTAATGAGAAACTTCCGGACGATAAACCCCACACCACCTAGGGACTGTTGGTAGCCCTCCCTGTAATAGAACAAGTTACCGGATTTCATGTTTATCGTGTCCTCACCCTCTCTTCGGACTTCTGATAATCCTATAAGATCCCAGGGTAACTTGTCTATTTCCTCTTCCAGCTCGACAATCTTCTCGTCCAGTCCTCAAAGTGCGATTATTATATGTTGCCAGGGCCAGTTGTCGTGGGGGTCGGTAGCTGGAACTCTTCCGGGGATTCTTAGCACCCCCTGCCCCGCCGTTACCATAGCCGCTACCGAAACTAGGAATAGCGGGGCCGCCGGGGACTGGGAGCCTGGTCGTTCTTGTCGTTTTCATAGGGGATTTGCCCATACTCGCCACGCTGGGCATGCGGGTTGGCGAGCGCAGATATTGCTTTTTGTTGTTTAAGTGGGGGATGCTGCTGCCCATCCCCTAGCTTTTTTCCCCTTAGTCGCCTCTTACGACATCCACGGGTAGAGATGGAGGGGACAATTCTAAGCCGGAACCACCACGGCATTAATTATTTACTGCGATAAAATATGTAAGCGGAGAAAACTATTGATGAAACAGTTGTCACTTCAATGCAAGAAAGAATAATGGTTAAAATACAAGTATTTTATCTCACGTGGGATTTCAACATTCCAAACACCTGACTATATTGTATCACTACGATTGAGAGCCACTGACATGCAATATTCGCAACGCCTATATATATACTAGTGAGTTCCTACAATCGGATACACTTAAAAACCTCGTCGTTTTTAACTCTCACGCATATAATGTGTAGATTTTAAAATCATAGATCTTATTTCGTCTAACGCTTTTTTTTTACTTTTACCTTCTGCGTTAATAAGCTGCCTCCTGAAATGTCATATCCCGTATTCTCCATTTACTGGGCAAATGGCATTTTTTAAGCCAAACAACGTATCGACGATTTCATACAAAAATCTACAATACTGTCATTTTCCAATACAAACATTTAATAAATGAATATTTCTGAAGCGTTGGAAGTTTTCTCAAGATGTTTTTTCTCAACCAATAATGCCAATAATGTAACACTAATTAAATTCAAGACAGTTTGAATTGTAATTCACTTGTCTTTATCTTTAAATATATAATATCTCAACGTTAATTACTGTCTTAGAGTATTTCCACAGAGCGTGCTACCTACCATCTTGGGCCACATCGTCACTCAAGACAGGTGACATTGTGGCCACAACACTAACTAAACCTATGACGATAAAAAAGTTTTAAATATCTCAGTTATAGTTATACTTAGATGATGCAGAACTTTTCAATGGTAGATAGCTAATGGTAGATAGCTGAGTTTATAGGGAGTAACTTAGGCTAGTTTTATTTTACAAAAAGAATTAGGATTCCGCACAATTAAAAAGAAACTGTTCATGGTGAATAAATTCAGGCGCTTAAATGGCTTACGCAAGTAAACCATAAGAGATATAGCAAATTAATGTACTAAACAATTGTAGACATTAAAAAGACCTACAAAAAAGTCTGGGAGAGTATACGTGTATATTCTAAGAAACACCCACAATAAGCATTTTTGTCTTTAAAATAGCCGGGAGCGGGGGAGCAAGATTCGCACGGGCATTCTGTAGTCCACGTGAGCGAAGCCACGGGCACAGCTAGTTCAAAATAAGATAGGGAGTTAAAATTTAATTAAATAATCATTAATGATAAAAATAAGTAATCTTGTCTGTTTATTTACCATTTCACTACAAAACCTCTGAACCGATCTGAAAGAGAGGTAGGGAACAGAGAAGTTTCTTTGGGGATTTTCCTCTACTCTGGTGGAATATCTCCACTCTACAGAAGATCACAGCCAAATAGCCCTGTGTTGTGTTCCTGCGGTGAGTGGGTTTCCAGAGCTCTTTGGGGTAGGGGGGATTCAAGGTGGGCAACGCGCTAGTGATACTTATGGTATTACTAGTGTCCATAGGCTATAGTAACCGCTTACCATCAGGCGAACCGTACGCTTGTTTGCCAGCTAAATTGCATTTTTTTTAAATGGCATAGAGGTAGCCTGGGACCTACAGAAGGATAAGAATTTACAAACGAAGTTGCGTTAATAGATAGTTGTATTTATATAATTTTATGTAACATAAAAACACAACAGCGCGTTTGTTATAATGACGTTTGTATACGCTGAAAGTTGATAATTTGCTAAACACGCTACGCGTGTAAACCGTGTCAGACACGTGCAACAGATCACGTATTTAAATAAACCATAAATTTATTACATGTATATATCGGCAACTTGAAAGATATAGAGCATAGTATATGCTTGTGTTAGAACAAGATAGAGATACGCGACCATTTTCGTATGTGTTGTCCGCCTACGTAAATCGTTACCAAAACAAATTAACAAAATAATACGCACAGTACTGTTTTCGTCTTATTCAACCTTGCCTATCGATACTATACTAAAAGCCATAGATTTATGTTTAAAGCTGTTGTCGATAATATATATTATATTTCTTCAATCAGCGTCGCGGAAACATTTGCCAGTGTCAGCGTTTTATTTTCATAAAAGTATTATATAATCCGAGTTCAATTCACCGACATTATTGTTGTATTCAATGTCAAAGCCATTGCGTAAGCATGTTGAACGCGGTAATACCACGGTATGTATAAATAACGCAGTGCCTACTTTATTCAAACTTTATCACTTGATTTTGAGGCTACTCGAATACTGTTTGAATGTCCGTCAATCACAATTAAGCGGCAAGACGGAATCTAATGCAATATGGCACAGAAGTACATTATATCGTGCAATAGGAGGATATAATATGATACTTTTTTATTAAACTTTAAATTACGTCCAGCAAAACGGGTAACAACTAGCTTACAAATACATTTACATAACATAAAAACATAACAAAACAAAAATTATTCCGATTATCACCTGTGACAACAACATGATAAAGTTAGCCATTTTAATGATAATAATATGAATTGATTTTACTTTTTTTTAATTTTGTAAAACAAATTGGATATTTTATACCTGGACATTAAAATTGATTAAAATTAAACAAATTAAAAAGCAAGGTAAATTGAAAATTCATTAAACCCCCGACACAAGTAACCAATTCATTGAGGCCATTCAAATGAGCCCAAACACGATATCTCTGCTGTAAGTTGGGTGAGGAATTACGTATCTTACTGATTCCAGATGACGCTGCAGCATCAGGTTAAGGTTTTACTAATGACATTGAAGAAACATAATACATAGCTAAACATAGCTAAGAACACCCTCGATTCAAACTACTTCACATTATTTTCATTGATGACTAACGTGCATGACCATGTCGCACATCCAATTTTACTCCCTACCAAAAAGAAAACTAAAAAAATAAAATCCATTTACATTTACGTTTTCAGAATGCTTAAATATTCTTTTGATTAAAACACACGACCATGTCCGGATGACCGAGCGACGCTTACATTCTCTTAAATTAAGAACGCCTAATGACTCTTTATTCATTAGCAGACACATAGGTATTAGCTGTCATGTTGTAACCATTCGAAACAATATAATTATCTTTGAAGCGTCTTGGATGGAAGCCACTTCGCGGGGGGCAATGAACTCCGCTGTCACAAATCCATATATCAAAAATTGAGCTCCCGTTTCTTGTTAAATATTACGATTTTACTAGGGTTTCCCGCGTAATAACGTAATGCCTGATCCACACGCTTGCCGAACCAAGGCAAACATTAACAAATTCAAACGTGTGGATAAGGCGTTTGGCTTGACTTGACACCGAGCTGAGCTAAGCCGGTGTATGATGCACAAATCAAAGAAGTGTGCGGCGAGAGCTTGCGATGAGACAAGTTTGTTTGTACTTACAATCACTTGCGCGAAATAAATAATTTTCGAATATTCCGTATTCGATCATTTTTCCTCGTTTAATTTTACTTCTTTTTACAATAAAAATAGGTTAAACCAAATGTTACCGACACAATGTAGACGTCCGTCCTGCTTGCTTATCCAAAACACACTAGCATGCTCAAAACTCAAAAGTATGGACAATGATGTTTGGATTGCCTATTATATCCAAGAGTTTGTAGAGGTTTGTAGTTTGCGGCAAGTAGCAAAGAATTAAAAGTTCTACTAAACAATACATTTTACAGTGAGAGCTACCATCACATAAACCGTTGATGCCAGACAATAACGTAAAAATAGGTTAAACCAAATGTTACCGACACAATGTAGACGTCCGTCCTGCGTGCTTATCCAAAACACACTAGCATGCTCAAAACTCAAAAGTATGGACAATGATGTTTGGATTGCCTATTATATCCAAGAGTTTGTAGAGGTTTGTAGTTTGCGGCAAGTAGCAAAGAATTAAAAGTACTACTAAACAATACATTTTACAGTGAGAGCTACCATCACATAAACCGTTGATGCCAGACAATAACGTAAAAATAGGTTAAACCAAATGTTACCGACACAATGTAGACGTCCGTCCTGCTTGCTTATCCAAAACACACTAGCATGCTCAAAACTCAAAAGTATGGACAATGATGTTTGGATTGCCTATTATATCCAAGAGTTTGTAGAGGTTTGTAGTTTGCGGCAAGTAGCAAAGAATTAAAAGTACTACTAAACAAGACATTTTATAGTGAGAGCTACCATCACATAAACCGTTGATGCCAGACAATAACGTAAAAATAGGTTAAACCAAATGTTACCGACACAATGTAGACGTCCGTCCTGCTTGCTTATCCAAAACACACTAGCATGCTCAAAACTCAAAAGTATGGACAATGATGTTTGGATTGCCTATTATATCCAAGAGTTTGTAGAGGTTTGTAGTTTGCGGCAAGTAGCAAAGAATTAAAAGTACTACTAAACAAGACATTTTATAGTGAGAGCTACCATCACATAAACCGTTGATGCCAGACAATAACGTAAAAATAGGTTAAACCAAATGTTACCGACACAATGTAGACGTCCGTCCTGCTTGCTTATCCAAAACACACTAGCATGCTCAAAACTCAAAAGTATGGACAATGATGTTTGGATTGCCTATTATATCCAAGAGTTTGTAGAGGTTTGTAGTTTGCGGCAAGTAGCAAAGAATTAAAAGTACTACTAAACAAGACATTTTATAGTGAGAGCTACCATCACATAAACCGTTGATGCCAGACAATAACGTAAAAATAGGTTAAACCAAATGTTACCGACACAATGTAGACGTCCGTCCTGCTTGCTTATCCAAAACACACTAGCATGCTCAAAACTCAAAAGTATGGACAATGATGTTTGGATTGCCTATTATATCCAAGAGTTTGTAGAGGTTTGTAGTTTGCGGCAAGTAGCAAAGAATTAAAAGTACTACTAAACAAGACATTTTATAGTGAGAGCTACCATCACATAAACCGTTGATGCCAGACAATAACGTAAAAATAGGTTAAACCAAATGTTACCGACACAATGTAGACGTCCGTCCTGCTTGCTTATCCAAAACACACTAGCATGCTCAAAACTCAAAAGTATGGACAATGATGTTTGGATTGCCTATTATATCCAAGAGTTTGTAGAGGTTTGTAGTTTGCGGCAAGTAGCAAAGAATTAAAAGTACTACTAAACAAGACATTTTATAGTGAGAGCTACCATCACATAAACCGTTGATGCCAGACAATAACTTAATAATCCCCGAACAATTGGACGAGACAGAGTTTCTTTCACGTATTTTCTTAAAAAAATAAAAACAAAATGTTCATCTTTTTTCCTTTTTACCAGCTTTTATTTAACTTGCAATGTTTGTTAGCTGTTTAAGTAAAATCTTGAAAGCCGAAATAGAACCATTGAATTTTGATTGCACCCAGAGTTAGCTTTCGATGAGAAACATTTTGTATGCGCATTTAATTAAGACTTGTTTGTTCAAATTTGTTAAACTTGCTAATCAATTGAATTAGATTTGCGCCGGAAACAAAAAGTGGACAGGTTAAAAACCTCTTCGGGCCTCTTCTCAAACTACAACACCCAGAGGAATGGCCTCTGATCCAATCCTCTGTTATATTACAATTGACATATTTCTCTGTCCTTTTTCACTCATGACCGCTTTCGTAGCTGGAGAATTCCAATCTAGATATTTTGAAACAAAATCCTAACATCTACCTTTATTCACAACAGCAATTATCGATTCAAAACAATTTATAATACTGGTCAATAATACAATTGCCTTTATATAAACGTAAATCGCTACTGATTGTGATTCCGCACGCGGCATGTCGGGTCGGTTCGTCTGAATGGATACTTATTTCTATTATTTCCTGCTTCAAAAAGATATTTAGTCCCTATAAAATTTGTTATTAGTGTAAGATAATAGATTTGTTTAAATTTAAACCAGGTATTTGTATAGCTAAATGAGAGAACGATTAAAAGTCTATTAAACGGAACAGTGATTGTGTTTGCTAGAATCTTGAGAGAGAAAAAACCTATTATTTTCCTAACACTGTTAGCCTAGGGTCCTGAAGCCATCAGAGGCTTTGGCAGTTTCACCGTATTTGATGAAAATCGACAAAAGAAATTGTTAAATAGAGGCTTCAAAATGACTAATCATATTGTGCCACTAGTCATGACGTACCAAGCACAATCTGAATTTGCTATTTTGAAGCGGTTAGAAGGCGATTTCTGCTATAGTTTTGCTCTAGCAAAATAAATTTGTAGGGAGCCGTAGTCAAAAAACTTGAGAGAAGACAAAGTTTAAAGTTTTATAGTGTATCCTCCGAGTTATTTAAGGTCAATTTTAATATAATGAATTGAGATTTTTTTAAACAAGTTTTGTCGGCTTGCCTGCTTTTTTTTAATGCACGCCTAACGTAAAATTTAACTCAATTACCGATCCTATCCGAATGGAGTTCTCGCATGAACAGAGACCTACATTGGAATAATATATATATATATATTTATTTATTTTTATTTATGTTTTTACTAGCCGTGTACGGTTTAACCCGTGTAGTCCAGTTTATCGTTGTTATCACTTCCCGTAGGTACCTACAACCTAAATTTTATAAAATGCAAAAGAAATTTTTCAATTATGATCCGTAGTATCGTGTTAACGTTAAAGCAAACAAACTGGAGATTTATAATACTATGTATAGTACAAGATTATATAGTTTTTATTACATTTTCGTCAGAGATTTCAGAAGTTAGGTTATTAATAATTACGATTATACTTTTCAGCAAATGTAATAATGATATTAATTAAACAGTTGATTAAGTACTATCGATTTTGCAACACGGACGAAGTCAGTATATTAAAAATAAAGTAAAGCGTTTTAGAATAGCATCCAATTAGTCAATATCTCTAGAATGCATGCAAATACATGTACAGTTGTCCTACTTGTCTCTCCAAAACAAGTAATTTGCAAGTTAAATGCTTTTGTACCTAAATTATATCTGTCCCGACTAGAAACGTCTTGGTGAAAAGCTCCAGATAACTGAATAGCACAGAATAGGTAGTTATGTGGTAGTTGCGCCGTTCAAATTTCATTGGAATGAGTGTTTCATTCCGTAATGGGCTACAAAATTGTTTCAAACTGTTCAATGATTGAGTTTTGAAGATAGGGTAGATAATGGTAACGTAATGTTAGAAATGCCATTGGCTTTGGTATGCAGTTACGAGAATACAAGGTTGGTGATTTTTGGATGCGTGAGTCATGTTATCTTGGAATTAAGATATTTTCTTTCAGCGTTAACTCAGGCTTATAAGCAGGTATCGCTGACGGATAACATCGTGGTAAAATCTAAATGTTACTGCAGGCGATCTACACGCGTCAAGCGTAATGGGTAGTTGGTAGATAGTTTCGATGCAGTCATGTCAACCGCATCCAAACTATTACAATTTTGCAGCCAGTTTGCAACCCAAATGCAGATCGTCTGTAATGACCCTTAGCGTGGGAGATAGTTTTGACAGCCCATCCCATATTGTATATATTATCTTTACTGGATGTAACTCGTATAACAAAGAAAATCAACAAAATAATGCGCACAAAAAAGTATTCCGTTTTTGTTCTCATAAGATGATAAGACAATAATAAATCTATGCGTGAAACATGATGCGGTAGTTCACAGGAACTCGGGGAATGCGTTCGCACGGACCAGTGCGCGTCACGGATCAGCACGCTCGGCGTAATGAGATTAAGGGCCTCGCCACTGACAACCATGAGGATACGAGCGGTCGCGGTTGGCCTCGCTCGATACATTTTTATACCATAAGCTAGTTTTGAAATCGTAAAGAACGCAACTAGAGATGAATGTGACGGGAACATTTGGAAACCTTTTCAAATAATTTAAATAAAAGACCATTTTTAACAACAACAAAAAACAACTTCAATGATCATAATGAGTTCTCTGGCGTATCTTCGACGTCAAAGGTCCAATGCCAATGAAATTAAAATAGGAAGACGCTTTCGGTATCTACTTTCCAAAGAAAAAAATAATCATCCAAATTGGTTCATAAACAAAGAAGTTATGGCTGAACATCCATAAAAAAAAAATATACATTTGAATTGAGAACCTCTCCTTAACAAACTAAGAAGTAATCAAAGAACAAAGAGAGGTAGGACATATAGAAATCTCTTTGAAAATTTATCTCTACTTAGGTGCAGCGTAACTAGTGAAATACTTCCACCCTACAGAATATCGCTGACAAATAACCTTGTTATGTTTCGTCATTGAGTAGGATTCCAGGGTTCATTGGAGAAGAGGGTTCAAGGTCAGCAACACTCTAGTTATAGGCTACACAAACTGCTTACTATAAGGTGGAGCATACGCTTTTATGCAGCCGAGCATATAAAATTAAAGGTTGAAGTGGCAACAGCAAATCCAGGTAAATCCTAATCACTATTCTAGAATTGTAAACTTCCAACAGGTGACATGCAAGATGTTTTGTTGCTGATTTAAAAAAAAAGCTAGTTTCCCAAAGCAGTGTTTTTGAGCCTTTTTTACCCTATGCTGTTTGTAATAATACAACATTTCTAAATACATAGTTAAGTATCTATAACAGACATAGTTTTACATCACCAAAACCCAATTTTTTTTATTACATTTAATTTTGTGTAGCAAAACAGATTCACAGGGGGAGAAATCAGTTCCTACAGATAAAGACTAAAGTTTTATTTATTTAATGTTTAAAACAAAAGAGATTTAACAACATTTACGACATTTGGCAGCCAAATTTGGTATAAGACACAAGTTACCTTCATATGAGGACAGACTAAAACATTTCAATATGAACACATTGTTATCCAGACGTAAGATCAGTGGTTACTCTGTCCTTCATAAGATAGTGAATGCCAATTGGGATACCAGTGAATTGTTGAGCCAATTCTCACTAAAAACAAGCAGTAGATGAACACAAACACTTTTTCATATAAAGTACTGTTCTAATAATGTTGCTTATTATGATCCAGTTCTGCAAATGTGTAGAGCATATAATGAACATAGTAAGGACTTGGATGTGTTTAATTGTAGTGCGAGTGGTTACCTGAAGGTATGTCTAAGTAAATTGTAAATTATTATTATGTTACTAATTGTTATTATGAGAATGTTGTGCGTTGCTTTAATCGGAGTGCAAATTCTATTGTATTACATTTATAGTTATTTTTTTATAGTATAAGTTCAGTTTGTTCTCTGTAGCAGTGCCTTTTATAAATAAATAAATAAACACAAATGAGAAACAAAACAATTACAGAATTTAACTAACTGACATGATCTAAATGTGTTATCTGGCTGCAAATGCACAAACATTTTGTTCAATATGTATAGATAACAAGGTCGACACAGGTGTGGCCGAGATAGTGTGTAGTTATCAGATTTTTAACTGTTTGGTCAACTGTGCCCATGAAGTCAAAATAAACTTGATAATTAGGCCGATTTAATAAAATGTGTTACCAAGTACTAATAACCAAAAAGTGAAAAGTAATAGATTTTGTAAATTATAATAAATAAATGTGAAATTTAGTACATTATTCTAATAGTTCTACCAATAAACTTTATTTTGAAGTAATAAATAATAGATTGTTCTTACATCCAAATAGTTAAAACTGTATTTATAGGATAATATAATGTACCTAAAGTATCTAATTACTTTGGTGATAGAACTATAAAAAAACGTTTACCATACATACTTAACAGTCTGCTGAAATTAGACACTAAACTGACAAAGCTATTTTTTAAAAAATAATTAAATAATATTTGTTATCCACGCTGAGCTAATCACGGGTGCAGGCAACGTAATAGTGGCATTCCATGAGTAAATAATATTGTAATGTGTAAATACAACATAAGACTCCGTTTGATCCCACAGTCAAACCAATCACACGGTTTTGTGGGACTATTTTTTAGAAATAAGATTATTACTTTACAAATAAATAAAAAAAAAAAAAAAAAAAAAAAAATTATGATATATCAAACCAAAAAGTGTTTTGACCTCAATATCAGAGAACCTACAAATTTCCCAACTTATTAAATACAGTCACTGCTTCGCTTACAAACTAACTATACGGAAAATGTGATAAGTAATTTTTTTTTTTTTTACTACTTTAAAAAACACCATTATAAAAAGAAATCTAATATTAAATGTCACAAAAACAAAACAATGATGACCCCACAAATGATGGTAAAACTTCGTTTTAGGCCACTTTATAAACACTTCTTTATTATCTATAAATTTTTATTACAATGTTTTGCATAAATTTCTCATAAACATAATCAAAAGACAAAAACATGTCGAGTTAGAAGAGCTCAAACAAGTTTTCCAAACTTCACATTCGTATAGGTTGCTAACAAAAATTATTGCAATTATTTTTTGCTAACAAAAACCTAACACTTCCTGGTTAGTGCTCTACAACCGAGATTGGATTTTTTACATTAGAGCGTTATTTTATTGCCTAAATATCTATAGCAGGCTCTAATACGATCGCCGTTTGTAAATTACGACGCTAGTTTTTTATACGCCGCTCAATTCATATACCGAGCAAGGGTTTGCGTTTTTTACATAGTAGTGTGACAAATTCATAACCTACACATTTCATATTCTAATTGGATTACAGAATTCTGAAAATAATATGTTATTTATTTATTTTTGGAATAATTCAGTATTGTTTATACATAATATCACTTCAATTTTGATTGAGAGATATCTATACTTGAACTAATGGCGGGCGGCACAATGGCGCGATATTTAGTTTCTAAAACACATTATATAGTAAGTATTTACTTACACAATTGATAGTATATATTCCGTCCTCTTAGTGAGATAGCACTATACGTAATTATCAACAAAATTTGTTAGTTATATACAGTCAAAATAAAACTACTAGCGAGAAAGCGTCGAAACCGCACATCGTTTTTCTGAATAATGTGTGTTGCCAATTAACTATCTATAAAATTATCAATCTATAATAAAAATTAAAATGTATAAATGATCATTTAAGTAACTGTTTTATGAGATAGTTTTAAAAGCTTGTAAAACTTAGGACTGAAATAAAATTAATATGTAAATATATAGTACGAAATGTCTATATACGATTTTTAGGTGCTACCCGCTTTTAATGGATAATGTTCAGTAATACTAAAAGTGTATCTAAAAAAAAATATGTATGTAAAATAATATGTATATATAATCTAAATAAAATACAATGTTTTTCTACTTAAATAAAAGTACATTCACCGGGTACCTTCTTCTTGTTTTGGCACCGCAAAAAGCATTTTCACTATCACTTCACTTAAGCACAATAACCAAACCTATATCACGCAAAATGCCATCATTATTACATAATATAGAGTCAAAAAACCTAAGTTAATGAATTAAAAATAAAAACCACAACGTGTCACTTAAGATCTCGCCAAAAACTCCTCCAGGTTCATCCAATTTAAGTAGGCGTGGTGGTCTGTGGTGCCTTATATATTCTGTGGTCTCACTGCCTTCCCTTACTCTTTGTCACCGACACTGTGGTCTTATCTCTGCTGTGGTCTATTCTACAGTCATCAGTGCTACCAGGCGCAATGTAATTACAGTAGATTCACTGAGGAAAAGTATGAAGAATTTACTATACTTACTTTTCCCTCCATTCGGAGGGATGTATTGACAACTTGGAAAATTTAATTTATGTTTAGTACTATAAATAAATATAAAATAGTAGTTCCATCTTTTAGAATTAGTAAAACACAGTAAAATTTGTTGGTAATTTTGTCAGGTTTTTTATTACACTTTATAAGAATATTACTAATTTCCCGGATAATAAGTTCAAGAATCTTGCTAAGCAAGTTTTATTGTCGAAAGGATATTATTGGTGGTTAGATCATTACGTGAATACCGGTGATATCTGGATATCTTGCCTCTTTGTACATTCACTGAAAATTATAATAACTGTTTATAATTTTCTATAGAATTCAAATACTGTAAAAAAAACAATGTTAAAAGTTAGATGGTGATAAACCCGATCAAGTTTTATACTGTGTAACAAAAATATAGTAACTAAATAATTTATATGCTTTCGAACTACTTTACTATTTACTGTCCAAAATGTGATCAGGGACTGTTTGAGCTTTTGTCGTATACCACGATTAGCCATTTGCCATGATTGGTAGCGAAGTCTCTCAGCAGCAAATGGCTGACCAATAAAGAAAATTATTTGATAATTAAATAATAATTACTCGATATTTTTGTCATCAGGTATACCATTATTTATACTATTTCCATTTCTTTATTTTCTAGATGACAGTTCTAATTTGATAGTTGTAGTGTTGTGACAAATTAGTAATAACCATCGAGTGACAGTGACGATTCATCAAATTTTGATGAAAATAAATAATAAATATTACCTGTCGTTATAATTATTTCGTTTCATTGTCGAGTACCTACCTATAGCTACTTATTTTACAACATCTTCGAAAATTTTGAAAAAGTTGACATTATCAATCAAGAATTAAGTAATACGTGTAACGTTTTGTAATGAAATATAATATTAGTTAATAAATTTGTAGAAAAGTATCCGGCAGTAGTGTAGTTTCTCACATTTTGTAAAAAAATATTGGGTCATTTATCTTGTTACGTTTACCGATATAGCTCCATCCCTATCAGTTTCTCCGACTCTGGTATAACCTTGTACGTGTATAAACGTCATATTTTTATAAAATAATGCATGCATAATGTGAAAAATTATGTATGCATAATATAAAAAAGACACTCGTTCAAGTTTTCACAGGAGCTGTCATCGAGAAAATAAAGAAATGGAAATGGTATAAAAATCATCATCAAAAGTCATAGTCATAAAAGCTTTTAACATAATAAATTTATTAAATAAACCTTGTAATACATAATAATTGAAATCTATTCACTTTTATTTACTGTAAAATACACCATTTTTCTCTTTAGGATTTACTGTAGGTATTTATTATTATACCTTCATATAGCACTATAAATATTCAAATCTAACCTGGCAGCACTGACAGAAATAAAGTCATACGTGACAAAATAAAACGAAATATGTCTTAAAGGTACATAATGTACTTATGTCAAAAATGTCAAAATAACCTGGTTCTGAACATTATTGGTCTATGTGGTTATTGGTCTATGGGTCTATGGTTCTGAAGGTAAGGTCGTTATTGGTCTATGGTAAGGTCGTCGACGCCATGTGCGTTTTATTAACGTTATAAGATTTTAAGGATTTCACAACAATTATATTTTGCCATGGATTACGTGTTGGGAGGTGTTGCAGCATTAATCACTGGTAATGTAACACCAAACAGACCGAAAAGAGTAAAAAGAGCATTAACGCCAACAAAACATCAACCATCCCCCAACGTTACTCCAAAAAGCGAGTTAGTAGATGACCGATCTATATTCCTCTCACCGACACTACAGAAAAAGAAAGCTTTAGTAAAGAAGTCACCGAAAAGGATATTTGAAAATCCCGATCTGGACATAACAGGCAATGAAGACTCGTCCCTTGTCAGCCCTAAAGCGGATAAAGCTAAGAAACACTTGAAAGATGACTTAGAAGCGGATAACAACAATGTTTTTTTAAAACTAAAAACTATCAATGATAATTCTTCTTTGAAAAGGGCCAAAGTTGACAGTTTGACAGAAAATGCACAACATAGTAATGAAAACACACCTACAAAGAAAAAGAAAAACAAAGATTTAAGTGCCACAATAACTGAAAGTGTGAGAAATGTAATTCATAAAAATCTAACTGAATCAGATATATCACAAGATGATAATGATAAAAGTGCTAATAAGTCACCTAAGAAAATGAAACAAAGACGTAAATCACTCATAGGTAATATTGAAAATGCTGGGAATATACCTAAAACTTCAGAATCAATAAATGATAAAAATAAACAATTTGGCAGCAACGTTCAACTCATCACACAGGATCCTGAAGATCCTGAACAAATTCCTAACAAAAAGAAGAGTAAAAAATGTAAGAGTACAACAGAGGCACAGCTAAATGATACAAACAATATAAAACAACTTGCTATTGTAAATAATACAAATTCTCAAGATGAAAAGGAAAATCATGATGATAATGCTACACAACAGAGTAATAAAAAATTAAAAAAGAAAAACAAAAAACGCAACAAAAAACAAAATAATTTAACAAAATGTGTGGAAATTGATCAAACAAAAGAAGACAGTGAGATGCAATTAAACAATATTAAAGGTAATTTAGAAATTATGGAAGCTGATGTTCCTGTTGAAGCATCTCATGAAACTATTGGTAAAGATAAAATAAAGAAAAAAAGATCAAAGAAGAAGAAAGCAAAAGTAAATCCCAATGCAATAACTGACAAGGATTCTGAATCTGAACATGGTTCTGATGATGAAATAGAGTCAGAGAGTGAGGAAATTAATAAAAAGTTACTTGAAAAAGATCCAACCGATTCTACATCTGATGAAGAAGAAGAGGAAGAATCAAAACAGCCTGTAAAGAAAGAAATAGAGAAACCAGAAAAAAATGAAAATGATCCTAATGTAGTTAAAAGAACTTTGTTTGTGGGAAATGTCCCTTTTAGTAAGAAATGTAAAAAAGAGATCAAGAGGATATTTAATAAATACGGACAAATTGAAACTGTCAGGTAAATATTATACTTTTCTTTTTGGTACAGGTCTAAGTAATGCCAAATAGATACTGTAGTTCATGGCAATATATAAACCCAATATCCAACAATACTGCAGTCACAGCCACTAACACTTTGCAAACACCTTTTGGAACATGAGTGTTTTTTACCACACCTTTCAAAATGAAACAGTAGCATAGGTAAACTTACCTGTTCTCTGGCAGCTGTAACTTTTAGTAAAATTTATATATATATATATATATATTAATAAGAAAAATATTCTGTTGGGAATGTAATTCAAATTATATCTAAAGGAGTTTTTTTCCCGGAAAAGCCATATCTCTGTTAATTCTTTGAGAAAATCATTGATTCAAACATAATCTCACCATGCAAGATAGGCACATATATATGTCGAGTTGCGGAAACTTAGAGCCCATGTAAACCTGATATATAATTTTAAACTTGATCTGCCCTGCTATTAACGAATCATAGCAAAATACTATGAAATGACTGCTTTCATTTTAAAACTCCTTTTAAATCATAAAAAACTGTTTCATAAATAATGCCATTTGCTGATGTTAATGAAAATAATATTTAAGGTGCCATTTATTCACAATCTGTTTAAATAATATGACAGTTATTAGTTAGATTGTTTACATTTTGTAATGTGCCAAATATTCCAACCCTGCTCCTGCCTGCTTCGAAACTGACCCAGCTATTATTTCATAATGGTCTAAGAATATATGCTTCTAAATAATAGATTAGATTAATTTAGATGAGATTAAATAATATGTTAGTGAATATTAAAATTTAAATTTTAATATCTTTATTTTAATTTTAAATTACATTTGCCTCACTTTATGTTATCAATGTAGTAGGTGCCTATAATAGGTTCACATATCTGTATTTGACTTAGAATGAATTGTAAAAATGGCTCAAGTAAAATATGCATGCTGTTGGCGCTTCTTTAATAAATAAATACATAACTATTTATAGAAGGTGATCTAAACTGAGGCAAACTATGGCTACAGATGGATAGACTGCTTAAGGATATCATTGATTATTGGAAAGAACATATGCTGTTGGATTTGCATTTGGACTGCATTACTAAACATTTGTTTCATGCTGTTCTTTCTTCTTCTTCTTCGTAACTTGGCAACCAGTCCTCTTTAATGAAGACCATTACTGCCATTATCGAGTGAATTATAGTGTCATGTGTTATGATGATCCTAACAAAATGGTAGCTCCCTTGTTAGAAATTTCAAGGAAATTTTTGTGGGACCTCAGAATGAATGCTTTTAGCTTATATTAATAATCCACTTCACTTATGCACAAAAACCAAACTATATTACGCAAAACGCCACCAATATTACATAATATAAAGTCAAAAACCTAAGTTAATGAATTAAAAAGAAAAACCACAACATGTCACTTCAAGATCCTGCCAAAAACTCCTTTCATGCTGTTAAAACTAGTTTAAGGAATCCTAAAGTTGTTTTTATTTTTTGGATAAAGGTCTAAGAAAGTCAACATAGTTATATATATTAATAAACTATTTACTTTGATCAGATTTTACTTTAAAAACTTGAATAATTACAATTTGCCATGTGTACTCAAATGGATTTTTTTTTTCAGAATCCGCACAGTACCTGTAAAGGACGCTCGTGACACACCAAAACTGGCAGTTATCAAAAATGAACTACACCCTGACAGATCTACTGTTAATGTTTATGTCAAATTTGTAGATGAAGAATCTGTTGAAAAGGTAATTTGTTTCACTATATTGTTAAGAAAATTTAATTTGAAGGCTTAGCTAATTGAAATGATCTAAACATTGGTCCTTCTGAATCCACTGTTAAACATGTTATGTAGTGTCTTTTGCCATGGTAAGTTTTTAGGCTTTAATAAGAATAGTGATTTTCGATAAAAACAATTTTAATTTTTTTAAGGTAACCTTTTACTGCAAAATAACCTAATGGTTATTTATTTAACAAGGAATACACAATAACTTATAATTTCAAGTATTACATAAGCTGGCTTAGGGGTGGGGGGATTCATTTTTTCTTAATTTTGCTGACAAAGTGAGCTAAGAGAATATTATGTCTTATGTAAGATGAAAAATAAATACAATAAAGAGGTTTAAAAAAATTTGTAATTTTTGTTAATACTATTATTTTGTTATGGTATACCAAATTTCATATTTATCACTATAAATAACTAATTAACTTAAATATAATTAAGTATTTTCTTTTAAATTGTAATTTTGATAATTGATAAAAGTTTTGTGAATGTTCTCAACTTTCTTATTTTTGCTTATACAAGAGGGAGGAGTTCTAAATCCATTAAAATTTGTTTACATAATACTTGAACTCCACTTACTTCAATTAAAGGAAATCATAATATGCATATAACACTTAGGGTAATGTTAATGTTAGTACATTTATAGGCTGTAAATAAATGCACATTAAGGTAAAGAAGGAGATAATCGGCTACTTTCGACTCTGTAGAATGTCATCTCTATCGCATGGAGCACTAACAGTGCTCGAAATTGACAAAACTTCACATAACGACTGAGTGACGGAGATATTAATTAACTGTTAAGTTCATCAAATGCATGTTAATCAGCTAGTCTGTCCACCATCTGTAGGATAAATAGAATAATATTAGCTCCTTACATATGAAATTGGCGTTTTGTTGAACTGGCCACATTGATCTCAAAAACCAGGCATTTGGTTAGGACTTAATTAATTAATTCAAGCTTGTGTATTTGTGTTTCGAATTTAGTGGTTCATTTGTTTTTCTGCCAATCATGTGTGGGTGTTACCACAACAAAAACCTGGAATTATGTAAATTAGCTAGTAAAATAAATAAATCATTACTTTTTAGGCTCTTGTAGAGAACAACACTATACTAAACGATCATCACCTCCGCGTCTCCCGTAGCATCAGCACAGGAGCTGAGCATGACCCTCGTTGCTCAGTATTTATTGGCAACCTACCGTTTGCATTAGAAGACGAAGCACTGAGAGCTAAATTTGAAAATTGTGGAGAGATTGATTCCGTGAGAATCATAAGGGACAAGAAAACGAACGCTGGTAAAGGTAAGTTAATGGTGGGGAAGCTCTTCTTTTCGTATTATTCCATACATACTAACAATTTTTTTATTTGAATTGATAACACTGTGAGCTGACAGTGAAAGAAAACACTTTAACACTTGAGAAATATTCTATTAGTATTAATGTTTATGGGAACAGTAGATTTCGCTGAAATCGCCAATACTTCGTTAGCTGGCTTGCTTTTTTCATTAGGAATGCCCACCACAGATGTTATCAATACATAGTATAAAGTGGCTATCCGCATCTGTCCTGTTGTCCGCTTACTTCTTCTAAATCACACAAAACAGATATCTATACAAATGTCACTGTCATTTAGAGAAGGTTTGTATATACAATATATTCCAATTAAGTTTTTGTATTGTAGAGAAAATTCAATGTTTTGTAATCAAGTCATCAACAAGTCGTATTTCGAGCGCTTACATGGTTTACGCTGGCCAAACCTTATGAGATACATCAAAACAATATACTAAAGTACTAAAGAACTGTAAGTCCTTCAAAAAACCTAGAGAAAAGACCACGATGGCATATGTCTATCTCCTAAAGTTGACTCGCAGTAACCATTAAATTTTTTTAACCCTATGGCTCTCGACGTCATAAAAATGTATGCAAGATTGGCAGCATTGGGAGCAGAGATATTAAAATATTGATTAAAAATATCAGGTTATTTGCGAAGCTCTTTTTCTAATTAAGCATTAATCCTTTAACAGATAAATATTTTAGTTATATTGAGCACTTAATGTAGATTAAATACCATACGGCATAGAAAATATCACAGATTCAAAATCACGAGCAAATAAAAAAGTAACTCGCAGGCTCTCAGCGAAACGATTGTCCGACAATCCGCTCTGAGGTTAACCTATGAATTGCGACCGGCGGTAATCTAAACGCAGTTTTCGTAATGAAGAACTGTCAGTACTAAAGCGATAAACTCTACACCAATGAAACATTATTTTTAAAACATAAATTTAATTTATACCAGTGCGAAGCTGAAGCTTGTCGCTAGTATGACATATTCAAAGAACGTGTAAGAAGTGCCATCTATTAACAATTTGTTTGACTTACATGACAGCTGTTAGTTACATTGTTAACATTATATAATGTGTGAAATATTTAAATGGATTTATAATTTCGCAAAAAAAATAATTCAGGTTTTGGCTATGTAAACTTCAAATCGAAAGACGGTGTTGAGCTAGCTCTAGCGCTCTCCGAAGAGGATTTGACGATCAAGAACAGGATATTGAGAGTTAAGAGGTGTACTCAAGGTGGCCAGAAGCAAGGAAACAGGTTTAATCAACGTGGCAACAAATCTTTCGGGAGAGATCGAGGGAACTACAGACAAGTGGGTAACTTTGGTGGACAAGCACAAAACGAAGGTGATGGAGCTTACAGAAGAGTTATGAACAAGAGGAAATATCAAGTATGTTTTCTTCTATAATTAAATTTCACATGTTTTTACTGATAGCTTCAAGTGATATTTCTGATGCAAGGGTTCCTGAAACTTGCATCGTTTGCATTGTGAGATACGAAAACTATTTCCTTTAGTATGAATGGCTATATACTTCTATTATGTTAATCTAGAAACATGGCCTTTTACAGCAGTATGAAGTCATAGATCTTATTAGTGTTCGATATTAAAATATTAAAACGTGATATAATTTTGTTAACCAACATCAAAAAAGGAGGTAGTTTAAAATTTGAATGTTCATTTATGGTTATTCAGCCATAACTTCTTTGTTTATGAACCGATTTGGATGATTATTGTCCCGTTGTATACCTCAAGGGTGGTCCCATTTTAGTTATATTCAAATTAGATCTTTGACTTCGGAGATACCCCAGGGGAACTGCTCAGAATCGGTGAAGTTGGTTTTCTTTTTTGTTGAAAATTGTCTTATTGTTAAAAATTATGTTGTTGAAAATAACTTCTTAACAAAAATCTGCGAATGTTTGAATAACTTTTATAGATAAGTTATTTTATCATCTGAAAATATGTAAAATAATTTCATTAAAGTATCAGCTAAGGAAATAAATGATGCTTTAATAATTCCAAGTGAAGTATACTCCGCGAACGCTTTAACGCTTTCGTTTGACGGTTCCCCCTAATTCAAAACATTGTGATGAAACTATAGCATATGGTGGTTGGGATTTTTCTAATGCCCGACTGGCTAGCTACCAGCCTTAAGTTGAAAAGGTGTCACCAAACACTAATAGGTGTGTTTCGGCAGCTGCACCTGCGGGCCAGTCTTCCACGAGGCTTAGTGTGTTACCATATTGGCCATAACGCTAAAAGAACATATGCATACAGACAGGCTGCATATTTTTGGATGTTATGTTCATTATAATAGCTATATAATGAAATCTGAAAAAAAAAACATGTAGAGACATAACTATAGATGTGTTGATACTAGATTCCATGTCAAAAGTTCGTATCATTGGACATTGTTAAAAACGAAATGAAAAGTATTTCTATCAAGATAAAGTACGAGAGGATTTAAACCTTTTAAAATCTTCAGTTGTTAATGTGATTTTGTGAAATGGAAACAAAAAATAATATCTTGGTACTTTTTTTTTAATTTAAAACTTATTTCTTTTAAAACCAGAATATGTATGTTCACCTAAAGAGCTGACTAACAGTGTTTGTTATACAGAAAAATATATCAGTCGTATCTCGTATCGTTTGTCGTCGTAAAAATCTATCATCTTGGGCCACATCGTAATTTAAGATCAGGTGAGATTGCGGCCACAGCGCTAAAAACCTATAACGATAAAAAAAGATTCACTATGTAGGCTTCATCACTATGTGTATTGTTGTAGTGTATCACCTCGCTTGATTACTGGATTTACAACGGGAGATCCTGGAGCGTGACATCTCTAACTGCCATTTTCAATAACATATCTGAGTTTACTATCCCCGATTAGTACAAATTTGTAATAAGTTTAACTTAATACGGATATCGACTACCCTCTTATCTATTCAAGTTATCTATTGATAATAAAGTAACAACAAAAGGCTATCTTTAGTAACTGAAACAACGGATAGATAGGTTATTGAAAACGGCCGTTAAAGTATAATGATCGCGATCTAGTCGGAAAGAAAACCTTATACTCTGTAATACGAGAATTAACCTTGGTTAAAATAGGAGGGCGGCAGTGAGGGTCCGGAGAGCAAGCGGCAGAACACCAACCAGCCGCGCAAAGAGAAGAAATCGAGGAAGGAGTTTGTCGGCATGACAGCTGAGAAGAAAAAGGTGACTTTATATATTAATTAATTTAACGTAACAGATAACTATTATTTAAGCACCCTAGTTAGAGTAAGCCTCAGTTAATACTAGAAATATATATATATATATATATATATATTAGTCATACAGTGTTTTAGACTAAATAATAGGACACAAATTCACACACGGCCATTTAATTCCAAACTAAGCAAAGCTTGTATTATGGTAACTAATAGCTGATATACATATATTTATACATAGATATTTACACGCAGACACACAACTGACAATTATGCTCATCACATAAAAGTTAGGTAATAGTGTCAGGTTTTTCATTAAGATTCCGAAGCACGTTACTGATTTGCCGGACAACAAGTTCAAGGACCATGCCAAGCAGGTTTTATAGGTTAATCATTATGGTTATTATTATATTAGGTGGATCATTATGTGGAATGATAGTGATTCCACAAGATAAAATAAAAAAGATAAACCCAATCGAGTTTCTTACCGGTTCTTCTCGATGTCTGGGACGTTTTCCGAACCGGCAGTAGTGTTTTGACGTTCATAAGTGCCTTCTTAGGGCTTAAATTGAATCACGATATGGTAATGACTCCATTGAGACCTGGTAGTTTGCGGTAGAATGGAAGGTACTAAACCAAGTTGAAGGACACCAGTGCGATAGAACAAGTTATGAAGACAATAAATTTAAATATTTTTATTGCATATTTTAGTCTATTTATTTAGAATGGTTCTAAGTTACATAACTTCACACGACGACCCTAAGTTGTGGAGCAGTAGAACCTCAAGCAACGAATCCATCTACCATGAAAGTCTGTCCGAATAATGCAGACATCACTGAGTTACAACTGCTTCTGCTACAAAGAAGGAATTATCACATAACAGAGATAAAAATTAAAACGTTAAAATTTCTTAATACTCTTAAAGTCTTAACAGGGGCAAACTGGAGCGTTCATCCAAAACATTTAAGGCGAATATATATCTCCGTCATCAGAAGTCGCATGGATTATGCCAGTTGTCTATACGATATCAGTGCTAACATACATTTGAGTAAACTCGACAAAATACAGAATCAAGCCATGCGTATTATTGGAGGATTTGTTAAAAGTACGCTTATCCATGTTATGGAATCTGAGCTTAACTTGTGTCCATTAAATATTAGGTTTTATTTGACTGGGAAATATTGGTTTTAAATGCAAGTCCTTTTCTAATAGTCTATTAATCACATTGTTGAACAAATTATCGCTACTATGTGAACAGCATAAATGACGTAGCAACAAAATTCCTTCTTTAGTTGTGGTACACGACATTTACAAGAATACTCCCTTGCATTCGATTGCCAAGTTAGAAATGTTTTCAATGACAACTTGGGTTAGTAATTTCGATCTAAAAGATTTTATAAAGTCCGATATTCCGTTTATAAATCAAAATAAAAAATATTATGACACACAGAAACTATCTCGTTCCTGTAATCTTTTTATTGAAAATGAATATGGTAGTTTTCATAAAAAATTTACTGATGGCTCTATACAGAAGAACTTCATTGGTGCAGCTTACTTAGATCAGAAGTTAGAAACCTCATTAAAGTTCAAAATTGAAGGTAATATTTCCATAATGACTGTAGAATTATTAGCCATTCTAGAAGCTCTAGCCTATATTGAATTACTAAATTTGACTAAATATGTTATATTGACTGATTCCAAAAGCGCGCTTCAACATTTAGCTAGTTGCACCTCGACCATTCGAGGCACACCGCTAGCTTATTCTATCCTTAAATCTCTCTTTAGACTTAAGACTAGGGCAAAAATTATTTTACATTGGATTTCTGCTCATGTTAGTATACCTGGTAATGAGGCAGTAGATATATTAGCTAAAGAAACGTCATCTGACGGAGTACCTCTACAGATATTACCTTTTTATACTGACTGTTTAAAACTAATTAAGCAAAAATGCCGCATTTCTTGGAAGGAGTATTTTGACGAGAGATCTCGCCAAAAAGATATATGGTACAAAACTATTCAACCTGACCCAGTAACCTCTTGGATCGACAATTGTTCTTTAAGCAGACATAATATTATAACAGCGTTTCGGTTACGTTCTGGACATTTACCGACAAACAAATTTGCTTTCATGGTGGGTAAAGCTCAATCTCCCAATTGCACTGCTTGTGGAGTTTTAGAGGACACTTACCATATCATAATAGAATGTACTCGTGGAAATATTTTTAGGAAACAGATTCAACTTAACTACACTTCTTATAATGTGGGTAACTGTAACAGTATGCTGGCCTCACCTATGTCCAACGAGGCCATTATATTATATAAACTTACTGGTTATATTATGAAACAGATAAATCTATGTAACACAATAGGCACAATAGAGCGGCATGACCGTTACGACGGCCAAGCTCTTAAAACTTAAGATTAAAAAAAAAGTGTTTTAAATAAAAAAACGAAATAACTAAAAAAATATTGTCACTTTCAGAAACACAAGTTCGACAAAGGCCAGAAGAAGAAGAAGATGCTGAGTGAGATATTAACAAAATGAGTGTGATTATGAATAATGACTAACATTGTAAGTTACTTTTCCGTGTAACCAGTAAATATTTAAAATGTATTTGTTTGTTTTCATACTTCACTTGCAATCAATCTACGGATGGGCATTTATTTTGAAACTAAGTTTTGCTGCTACTATGTCAACTAAACTCTTTTGTTCACATTTTTGGTTATTTGCATATTCTAATCGACACGGAGTCCCAACAAGCTATCATAGCTTGAAAATATTTGATCTTTTCTTTGGTTAGTCTAGCTGTGCCTCCCGGTTTCACCCGTATTAAAATTTTCGATAGGATTTGCGTAAAATCCGTTCCTATATGGCTAATGAAAGTATTTATTAGTATTGCCTTTGGCTAATAGATGTCGATATATTATTATTAATAGAATTATTATACAATCTTTCAACTCTCCTTTTACACCTTTATGTGTTGCATTTGTAAAAAAAAAACTATAAAACACGACGTCTTATTAACTTTTTTTCATATCTTCAAAAATGACGCCTTTTTGTCCCATTTTTAGCACCTTAAGGGTTGAATTTTCAAAAATCCTTCCTTAGTGCGCTCACCTACAGTGTAAAAAGAACCCACATACAAATTTTCTTTGTCCTGGGCCTTATACCTTAAACTCTGCGTTGATGAATCACGCAGTCAGTCAGTCAAGACAAGTGATTATATATGTATACATAAAAATAAAGAAATATATTGGTTATATAAAAAGAAAAAAAAAACATAATTTATTTGTTACAATATTATCATATAATTGTCATTACAAGATGTCATCAGTGTTAGCAATAATAATCACAGTTCGACACTTCTGAATACAACTATATGTGCACGCGTATATGTGGACTTATTTATCGATAAAATTTCGAAACACAATTCAAAAGTATCGATAAGAAAACAACACCTCTCGATAATATCGATAATACAACTCCACTATAACATTTGAAACTACAAGTTCGATAATTTTGCTAAATAATTAGACACCGTTTTCACATAATAATTATAATATAAAGGCCATAATACATTTTAAAACTAAATTATACTAAATACCACAATTCAAATCCACACATTAATTACCTAACTTACTGTACAAGCATTATAATTAAAGGACCATAGACAATATATACAGCTTAGTTTGCTGTTAAAAGAGACAATAAAAATCTTGTAGTTTATCGACTTATAAATAATTAAACGGATAAATTTTGCCAAGCAAGGTAAGTCCCTAAAAATGTCGACAAGTGTCTAGGTGCAAATAATTTTATTACCAAAGGAAACCCAAAATTCAATTACTAATTTTATATACATATTGCATCTAATAAAGATTACTTTTAACAAGATGGTGCACAATAATTTTTTTTTTTTTCATTTTTCTATTATCTTTTTATGGATAACGATTTCGATAATATATCTATAACATATCGACAAATATCTAGTGTCGACTTATAAGGAATTGGATGAAATGCATGTTAAATCTTACGCTATGTTTATAACTCAGCCAACTCGTCTGTCTGTAGAGAATGGAAATAATATATATGTACCTACATATATCGTAATACCATTTATGTTCAAAAGAGTAAGTTACTCTGACCTATGAATATTCTTGTCTTATATACAAGTGTTTTACTTATTGAAATTGCTTTAGGAGGCTTGTTTATATCGATTTTTTTTTTGATAATCGATTAATTGATAGGTTATCGATTGGTTTAAGAAGGGAATATACGTATGTCTGCCCGTCGCGTCGAGGGCATCGTGTTTTCCGAAAGTTGCGTACTTTAGTACCTTGGCGAGCTAAAAAAGGCAGTTGCCGCAAAATCTGTCTTGTGATTACAAAAATATATCGTATTATTTAAATTGGAAATCAACAATCGTTAGTTTTTTGTCAACAATCGATTCTAAGATAGTGCTAGTAACAATCGATTGTTAATCAATGTTTTAGCAACACAATTAACTTAGAGAACTAAGTACATCAATTTAAAGGACCGGAGGAAGAGGTAGGTAGGTACTATCTACTGAGTTTTCTTTAATTTTTAATTATTGTTGCTTAATGAAAGTTAATTGCCAAACAATAATAGTTAAATCCATTATTTGCTTATGGCACCATCTTATTCTATGGTAACTCATATTCAGGTATTTGTATTTTCAACATTTTATGTGAAAATCATGTCTTATTCCATATAGGTAGTCCATTACCAATAAAAATATATTATAAAAATTTCTCCGCTGTAAGATAAAATTAACAAGAACGTATAAATTTTAAAAGTGTACCCTCTTCAACAGTAAAATTCCAAGGTTAATTATTAGTGTAACGTTTCTGACGCAAAAAGGTCGGAAAAAAGATAGAATAAAGATAAATGCTAAATACTGAAAGAGATAGACGAGATAATAAAACAATAGTTAGCTCACACAAAATTAAAATTTCGCTTATACTAATTTTATTATTAATTAAGTTTCACTTCTATCACGTATATACATACTGAGTTGGACTTTATTAATTTCTTGTTTTTTATGTATTTTTAATTGGTTAATAAGTTAATGAACATAACCGCAAATTGAAAATACAAGTTATCTCATAATTGATTAAATTTGTGCCTCAATTTAAGCTTAATTATTATAATTTAATACTTAATGCATAACGACGTACTCTTTGAAAAAGAAATTGCTTTTTACACTTTTTACTATTCATTTTCAATTTTTTTTATTGAATCATGTGTTTTAAAAATAAGTAAAATATCTTACCCTAGTTTGAAAAAAAAAAATATTTAGAAAAAACCTATTGACGTATGCTTTAGGGTTAAGTGCGTTCTGTCAAATTAGTGTACTTATTTTAAAAATATTGTAGTCGAATAGCGATACATTAGTGTCACGTATCGATTTAAATGTAGACTTCTAAAATCTGGTAGATGCAAAAAAAGTTCCCAATTTCACTTACAAAACAGTTTGATCTTCGATTACATTGTGCAATATACTGAAAAATTGTGAGGAGAAAGGCTAAATGTTTGCGTTTCTTGTTAATTTTATCTTTCTACACAAACATTCTAACACTAAAAAGCGTTCGACCAATCATAATTGCTAACATCCCCTAAAACCCTATCGGATGCACGTGTACCCGTTAATATAAATATAAAACCTACTATATACATCACGACTAACAGTCATTTATCTACACTAAACTATCGAAATATCGATGTACAAATTGTACTTCACTAGGGCGAACTAAATGGTTGATTCGGTCGTTATAGATTATACTATTACTATTGACAAATTTATTTAGGTATTTTATGCAAAATCATAACATACTATCACGCCTGTATCCCTGAAAGGTTAAGCAGAGGTGTACTAATGTACACCCACAGTTACTGTTCTCCGTATATGTTTTTTAAGTTTCATGTAATAGGAGGTGAGTCTATTGCCATTAATTGAGCACAAAGCCAAACTCTGAGCTGCTGTTGAGAATTTCATATAAAAATCCATTAACACTTTGCTCGACCTGGAAATCAAACCCAGGACCTCGATCATAGCAGTCGCACTTACGACTACTAGGCTAACGAGGCAGTATGGAAAACCAAAGATGTATGAATCCGTTATAATCTTTTTATCAAATGATAGGTTGTTTTACTAGTGTAGTGTAACATATTTGTAATATCGATATTACGATTAGGTTTCTTTTGTAATAGTTGAGCAAATTATTAGTATGAAACCTGTTTTTATAGAAATACTTGAATTTTAAACTCTTTTATGTTTTGTATATTTCATGACATTTTAAATTTATTTTTAAATAACAATAGCAATGAAAAAGCAAGTTTATTTTTGGCAAAAACAAAACCCAATTATAAGGAAACGAATAAAACACGAAAAACAATGTCTTCAAAATGGCATAAAAGCTTTGAATATACAAACAAACAAACAACTACTGTATTATCTTCAGATTAAATTTTCATATCTTATTTAGATTTTAGATCAGCAGCTAGTAATTTTGTCAAATGAACTATAAAATTAATTAATGAAGTTGCAAAATTGATTTTAATATTACGTTAATATCGATTATGATGTATCGATTAGTTCAATTTAATCTAATATCTGTACTTATTGATTATACCATTTCGATAGATACATGACTTGATATAATAATGTTGGTAAAGCTTTCTTTGATGATTGGGAACTGATATATCTGTCGATATTTTAGTATTGTTTATGACTTTATTTAGTTATTATACAATTACGTCCAAATATGTTTAAATACTATTTTGAAATGTGCACTTATTGGTAAAAACAAGTAAGTACGTGGGGTTTTCTTGGTCCAGTTTATTTACGGTAAATTATCTATTCTATTACTATTTTATTGGCGCTAATAAATTAAGGATTTGAAATAATTGCAGCGCTCAAATATTTACCTTCTACCAGTGTGAAATGAATGCTGTTTTGTTATAGATAATACTGAGTAGAAAGCAATTTTATCTATAATTATCATTGATATCGATAGATGGATATCGACAGACCATCAGCCCTACCTAATCTTAAACCGAGCGATCAAAATGGCAACCGAACTAATTACGTTTGAACTTCAAAATCATCAGAGTGACGACTAGGAAGACTGCGATCCACGCTAACGTGGAAACAAAGCCTATGTAGACCTCGGAGTCAGTGAAGGGCCATCCTCGCGTCAGTATCGACCTTAACGAGTTCGTGGCTAACGTCAGCGGTAAGCACAGTGAGACGTATCTGAGAATCCAGGGCATGCCCTCGATGGGCCAGATCACTCCGCTGAGAAGCAGGGTCGGGTAGAAAGATCCGAGAGCGAGTTGTATAGCGTTTCGTTCCAATTCGCAGGCCGCTGATATCACGAAGCCGAAGCACATGCCACATAGACCTGAATATACATAAAATTTCATTTAGTGTACACTACATACACATTACTTGATTCAAATTTATTAGAATTCCAGCACAAATAGAATGTGTTTCAATTTAAAACATTTTTTGAAGTAAAAGCTTTTATAAGAAATGTCGTGCGATTTTGAGTGGCGGCAAAACTTATGGGTTCACGTCACCGTGCATCATCGTCGCATCACATGCTAATGTGACGTGTTGCGCCAGCCTGGCGACAGTGGCGACACGCAGCGGTTTGTATACGTGACTATATGTAATACACATAATAATACCTACCATAATATATTGTACCCATATAGGTACTCGACTGTATTGCTCAGAGTGAAAATAGAAGCGAAAATCCAGAAATTTCAATTTGAGATTTATGAAATTTTTATTATTCACAATATAATCACAGTTACACACAATAAATACAGTTATTTCAAAGTTTAGTTTTCACTTCTGTCGGCAGGCTCCATAACTGCATATTTTTTTAAACGTTACGTGACATTCATAATAATGACCACGCCCCCTAAATCTGCTTACGTAATACATTAATGATCCTGGGCTTTCTCTAGTATCCCTTTGACAAGTTTCATTCTTGAATTATTTTAAAAATTAAGCCCAGGCATCCACTAGTTTGTTCCTAAATCTATCTCGTAATTGTTTTCAGCAACAAAAAAAATTATTCATCGTTCTACAGTGAAGCTATAAAAATTATATCCTAACCTTGCAACAGAGTTAACATGACAACATAGATGATGTTTCCATTATTCTTAACTCCGAAGACGGAGATCATGAAGATCAACACAAGAGCGGTCTGCCCGCACATCACCACGAACTGGGTGACGACGTGCGAGAATAGGATCTCCCCTGGCGACACTCCAGCAACCCAGGACCTGTCCAGTAGTCCTTCCATCCGTTCCACTATCAGCGCAGACGACGTCAGTGCTACAGCTAAGAAGAATACGATCCTGAAAAACGATGAAAAATTTATGTTGTTAAAGTTTCACTGTTCACTGTTGCACTCTGCAACTACTCCCACTTTGTAACTACTCCCACTCTGCAACTACTCTCACTTTGCAACTACTCCCACTTTGCAACTAATCTTACTCTGCAACTACTTCCACTCTGCAACTGCTCCCACTTTGCAACCACTCCCACTCTGCAATTACTCTCATTTTGCAAACTACTGCCACTTTGCAACTACGCCCAATCTGCAACTACTTCCTCTTTTGATATAGTCGTATTATTATCAATAAGAGAACAAGAGCATTTTTCTGAAGTCAGGTGGATTAAAAACCCCTAAACTGACTTCTAAACATGTTTAAAAAACATGAAAAGCATTACACGTTATTTTGAGATATCATATCACATTGATGTCAAAATTTATCCAACCATAGACTTCTCTACTTACAAGTTATTCTGTTTAAATTTTATGTAAAACACGTGATCCTAATTTATCACATTGTTTCACTCACATCATTTCATCACATTGTAGAAAATAATTTAACAGCAATACCCACAATATCATGGATGGATAATGAACATTGTGTCAATGCATGTAGCTTCTTAGATTCATTCTAAAACTTACGTAAGTATAACTCCGGGCGCAACAAAGTCCGTGAACGAAGGGTTCTTACTGCCGTATATAGGGTCCATGAAGTCTATAGGGATGTCTCCCAGCTTGGGGTTGTAGTGACAAGTCTCGAGCAAATCCTGAAATTAAGCCAAAAGAAAAAATAGTAAATTCAAATAAGACCGTAAGAAGGCACTTATGAATATCAACAAATTGACCACCGATTCGAAAAATACCTATAGCCGGCTATTTTATTATTGATTATTTTTACACTGTTTATGTATTATTTACAGCTATTATTATTATTGGATATACAGAGGGAGTCACTTCCAGACATCAACATCATTCACGTGACGATCAACCCATATTACACTGTCGATAAATAATCCTTGTGTTCCATGATTTTTGAAAACCAGTAGCACTGCTGCTTTATAATATAATAAAAAATAAGTTTAAAAAACTAAAACCCGACTACGGAATATCTCTCTCTAAAAAGTAAGAAACAAGAAAATACATTTTCCGAAATTCTCATCTACTAACCATTCAATTATTTATCATTTGATAAGTAAATAACGTATATATTAGGTTTTTACCTATGAAATTGCCGTTTTGTATGAAAAAATTGATTTGTATTAATCGAAGTAATCACCCATGCAATCAATGCATCTTGCCAGCGCAGTGGCAGTTATTGATGCCTTAAAGTAATCAGCTGACGGGCAACAAATTCTTCAAAGGCATTTGTACTGCCTCTCGGTATTGAATTTTTTCCGCAAGGAGTTATCCAAATTCTGGAAAAAGTAGTAGTCTGTAGGCGCAGTCTGTGATAGGCGATGACAGAACTTCCAACTATTCTTGCAATTGCAGACCGTTGCTGTGCAGTATGAAGGTCGCGCGTTGTCGTGCAGGAGCAGCGGAGACGAGCGATTGACCAATGCTGGTTGGAGAATGCAGCTTCTCCATCATTGTGTTCAGTTCTTCACAGTACACATCTGCAGTAATGCTCACCGTTGGTAAGAAGCTGTGATGAATCACACCGGCGCTAGACCACCAAACAGAGATCATCACTTTTCTAGGAGTAAGTTCTCGTTTAGGGAATTGTTTAGGTTCTGAACCAGAATACAACCAACTTCCTGAGCGCTTGCGGTTATCAAACAGAATCCATTTTTCATCGCAGGTAACCATAGTGATTCTGTTCTGGTTTCCTACCACCCTAATGTTGCCTATGTTGCCATTAAAATTGGTGTATTTCGGTTAGTTGTACTTGAGAGTAAACCATCTTTATTCATTTGATTTCATCACGTGACGGTGTGATTGTGGTCGATTGTGAAGTATTGTTTATCTAGAATATGAAATAAGGTTTACCTTAGCAAAGTCCCTGTATGAGAACTGTATATCCCTGTTCAACATGAGGCCGATCTGCTGGTTAGACATGTCGAGCCACACTTGGACTTCGGACGACGAGATCGTTTCGTTGTCGGCTGTGTCAGCTGCAATAAATATATCGGGAGTAGAGCACAAAGCGATGGTAGGAGGAAAGAGCTAGATGGCGTATATGTCATCGAATAAATATTCCCCTGGTCTAAACCACTCTACCAACACGACTTTTTCAAGTCTCCGGATTAATACTTACATATTTGTACTAAGTAATATCTATCTAAAACTTAAAAGAGGTGTCGGCTTCCCTCTTTCTATCCAAGCTATGGGATATGGATATATGTAGATACGAAATACTACCGATATCCATAAATATGTTATTGAAACGAAAGTAAGTACAAAAGGACATATTACGGATAGATATATACGAAATACGAATTATTGGAAACGCCGCAAAACACTACCTACCTTCGTCGGGTAATTTAGGTACAAATGAGACTATTAGTTACTTACAATCTTAATATTAATGATAATTCTAAATTAAAACAGTTTTAACTTAATCTGATTTTTTAATCCAGCAAGACTACTTTCTTTGCTCTGTCTCCCTATCGGTAAACAAGGTGAACTGAGATTGGAGTTTAGCAGAGGTTTCTGGTTTTCTTTGAGTTAGGCTTGAATATTTAACTGAAGACTATTTTAGAATTTTTTTGTTGGTTTCAAGCAAAGTTTGAAGAGACTCTCCTAATCTTAATCACTAATTATGTAAAGAGGTAAAAATGTCTTGTTACCATTTGAAACATAACTTACCAAGAGCAAGCCTGGCGACGAGCGAATCAGTATAGTTCTCATTGAAGTACAACGCACCCCAGGCCTCGCCTTGGCGAACAGCATCCAATGCAGAGGACAGATCCACATAATACTCCTTTACCGTGTGATTATCCAGATGTTCTAAATACCGGCAAGAGAGGTTTTTCATCGAACAAGAATGATTGAACGGGCAGTATCCATCTAGTACGTTTACATCTGCATTCACTATAGCCTGTTGAAGAAACAAATCATTAATGTATGACAGGCCCACAATCATAAAGAGAAAAATAACCACAATAAACAAACTGTACGGTATGGTGTGGTAGTATATATTCTAATATGATAAATTTTAAGAGATTATTTATTTGAAAGCGCTAATCTCTGATACTGCAAGTTATATTTCAAAAACTACTATAGTATTTTATAGCGTATTTATTGAGGAAAGTTATAGGCTATATATTGTCACTTTATGATTCTAAGGAGCGGAAAAGTCACCATGAATGTTAAGCAATATGTCAAGAACTGAAACTGAGAACGATAGTATACACCCCATAGGTGCGTAGATCGAAATAATTTAACACAGGTTATTCTTTGCTCGTTTTTCAACCTTGTCACGGTAAAAAAAAAGTTCGTGATAAAACACCCACGTTTTAGTTACGTAGCACTAGCAAGCTCGAAGATATAATCATGATTTTGTAATAGTATTTATAGAAAAAGCAACAGAATTTTTCTGGACGTGTTAGCGATTAAATGGGGTATTTAACTTACCAATTTCAAACCGCTCGGATCTCTGCCAATGGCGAGGCAGAACAATATAACTTGCATGACGGGAAGGACGAAGATGAAAAGCATCACACCAATATTCCTCCACATCCTCAAGAAGTTCTTCTGGATCAATGCTTTTATCTTGCCTCTGGACGTTAGCTGTAAATTATTTTAAAATTTAACTCCAGTTTATTAGTAAAAAAGGAGTAAAACGTATCTATCTCAAAGTTGGAAGAATGCCGATGCACTTGAGAAAATGAGAAGTCGGGCGATGGACCAAATCAATCTATTTATTTTTTTATATAGCAACTCCTCAAAAAGATTGTACAGTATTTGATGGTGTGGTATAGTCTACAAGCAACGGCCACCGTTGGTGACACTTTCATCGGCAGTTTCTATATCATGCCAGCCTGCTGGAATGCCTCTTCATGCCTTATCATAGGAAGAAGTGAACACTTTGACTGGGAGATTATTCCACATCGAAATAGTAGAGTTCGAAAAATCGGAATGGCGATGGAAAATACTAGACTAAGCGCTATTCTGAGTGTCTAGAATTATAGCCAGAGTGATAGGAAATTAAACAAAAGGAAAAAGTAATCGCGAAAAGTAGCGTGAGGGAGAAGAGGCAGCAGTCTGAATTACATTTTTAACACGCTTTTATATTAACTTCACTTGTAACTAACAAACAATTTGAACCTACTTCTGATTGTCGTGTCGAAATGAAAGTGTGTATATGTATGTTCAAATGAAAATAGGAGGTGGGATATTGGAACTCTTCAGTGACTACTAGCAAACCTCTCGAGTTTAGGCTCTTATGATTTGTTTTGACAAGTCCAATAAATTGGTCTTGGTAACGAGGGTCTGGTGATGAAGCCAGAAGATGTTTTATAATTTTTAATGCGTGTTTTTTTTATTTATGAATTTTAGATATAAATCCAATACACATTATTATTTTAAAATTATTATTCAATTGTATTAAGAATTTTAAGCTTTCCGTTTTATGTTAAGCGAGAATGATTGTTGTTAAATATTGAATATGATTTAATTTAATTTTTAATTGTTTGTTGATTTAAATATTCCTGTTATTATAATTTGCAGAATTTATCTCTGCATGCATTTTGAGATTTTTAAATAATATTGCATGCCAGTATAAATGCTTAAGTATTGTTTACTAAAACCCATATTAAACTGTATTTTGATTCATTATTATTGTAATTGTGATTTTTTTTATTGCCTCATAGTATACACAGTACAATTCAAAAACTACAGCGGTTCGAGGGTCGTCCCTATCACGCCGGCCTGCGAGAATCTGAAACTGGTGTATTGTGGTCGTAATGCAGTAGTATACAAGAAATAGGGTTTCACAATTATAATATATATGCTCCTTATGTAACTACCATTTTCGCTTAAACGAAAAATAATCTATTACCTATAAACAAAAACAAATGTTATATATTATATACCAATGTATCCCAAGAGCTAATTAATATACTATATAAAAAAATACACTTACATTAAGGCAACCTCCGCAGTTATCACATTCTGGAGTAACAGCAGAGACCATCTTTGTTGGAATCTAGAACAGCAAAGTTTACAGTAGAAGTAGACTGGTTCAGAAAATAAAAGAAACAGAAATAGGTTAAAGAAATATCGTATAGTCATGGAGTGCATTAGGAACATTTAAATATATATACAGCCAATGACATTTTTTTAATAGGCGCGTCATACGCTAACATCAGTGTACTAAAAAACAGCGTAATTAAACTATACAAACAAACTATATATAATGTTATCAGTTAGTTATATAGTACGCAAAAAAGGGATATAGAATATGAAAGACGTTATATATGTTATTAGAACTAAATGAATATATATTTTGAGTTGTAGTGACGTGCAACCGCGACACTGGATAATACGTGACTAGGAGAATGTCAGGCAATTACCTGACTATTTTATTGCCAAAATAAAATAACGCATCTACACTTATTAAAACATCTTAGTATACAGCTAAGTTGCCAAACAAGCGTACGGTCTGATTACTTGATTGTAAGCGGTTACCGTGACCTTATAACCTTATCATCTGTGGAACTTATCACTAGCGCGTTGCCGACCTTACATCCCCCTACCCCAAGAAGCCCTGGAAACTCTACTCACCCCAGGAACACAATACAAGGTTATTTATCTACGAACTTCTGTAGGGTGGAAGTATTCCACCAGTTGGACTGCCCCAAGTGAAAGAAATGTCGAAACAAATTTTTCGTAATATTCGAACAATCTATACAAATACATAATTAAAATTGAAATGTCTGTTTGTAATGTCAAAATAACACCTTGTTACTAAATGTATATAAACTATATACTTACTAGGGTACTTATAACAAAAATATATTTTTTTAATTTTTGTCCGTTTGTTCAAGCTAATCTCCGAAACGGTCGGACCGATTTAACAGGGCTTTCACTGTCAGCTAACTAATGTTGTAAAGGGTAACTTAGAATAATTTATTTTAGTTAATAAATTAAGTAGTGAATGATCAATCAGGATGCTTAAATGGCTTACTTTGTGTAAACCATAAAAGATATATCAAATTTACTACATACATAATTGTAGAACTAAAACAACTACAAAAAAAAATTAGCAAGAGCATAAATCTATCTTCTGAGCATAATCCACAATAAACAGTTTTGTCTTTAAAATAACCAGGAGATGGTTAGGAAGGGGGCGGGTGTTCTGTAATCCAAGCGAGTGAAACCGCCGGCACAGCTAGTATAAAATAAAAATTTCAACTGACATCGCCATTGGAACCAACGCCAGGATCGATGATCAGCACCTCCTTGCTCTGGTGGAAGTTCAGGCCCACCACCTGGGCGTCTTCAGCCGCGTAGGGCGCCTCCTCACGCTTGGCCATCTTGTTCAAACCCAAAGCTCCGCCAGAGACATTCAGTTCGACCACTTGGTTCGCTTGACCTGTCGATATAAACAGAATTACTCATTGATGCAAATTTCAGGACCGCGCTTAAAACGTCAGAAATAAAAGAGAGAAAAATGTTGTTACTTATATACGCAAGTAAAAAGAACAGTAAGAAGTTACTTAAGTACAAAGATTTTACCCGCGTGTTATGATAAAGTTAGCCGTAATTTTTACTGTCTTTTATATATGGTTAAAAATAATTTAACGGTTTCAAAACTCTTACATAAACAATGAATCGAGAAAAGTTAGGGTCCGCCCCGTCCTACTGTCTCGTGGTCATATTTATTTTTTAATATTACTCTTAGCTTCCTGAAAACCGATGGACCTGAAACCCAATTTCCCAGACACAGAACTGCCTGCTCCGTATATACGGAGCTCAAAGTATATACTTTGATGGAGTTGGGTCCAAAAAAAAACGCGCGGTGATATATATTAATAGAAAAAATTTATGATTTATACTAAATTATTAATTTGTATTCCCTAGCACAAATCAGCTCGTAAACCTTGACACGCCAATACTAACGAGCATGGATGAACTGTTTAATTGTATTTACAGATACGTAAGCGTTCCTATAGCTTATTGATTTGAGGAAGTGTAAAAACAAGTTTTCTGAAACTTTGTTGATCATTTGCAACAGTTAAACTTTAATAGCTCAGTTGGCGAGTATTCAGACACCGGTTCCGAGGACTTGAAACCCTCTCGCTGCCAAAAAAAAATCGTAGACAGAGAAGGAACTACAAAGATAGATCATATAATCAAGAGTGAGATAGCGATAATATTACCTATCATTTTACTAAGTTTCCTTAAAATGTACCATTCTACGCACGCACAAACACTGTTTAATGTAAGATCTGAATTTACTTTGTTCTCGTTTAAAATGACAACTGTGACTCTTTTAGCACCAAAAAAGCGTTAGGGTAATAGAGGCAGAAAATCCGATGCCTTTTCATTTTTGCTTACCATGTTTTTTTTATATTTCTCTCTCTCAGTTCACAGTGAAAGATAAGTTAGAAATATCCCTAACTCCTTCAGTTGTTCCCTTTACAAAGAAAATACATGAGTCACGTGAATGCTGCAATCCCACCATTTGCAATAGGTTGTCATCGAAACAGAGTATTTGAATTGTTTCATCAAATCAACCTTGCATTCTTTCGCATCGCCTTGGTAGTCTGCACGGGAGCCTATTACCATAGAATGGACAATTGACTCACGTTGACAAAATCGCAAGGCCCTTAGCGTACGTCTTTGTTTTTGTCTCGCCCTTTGCACTGTCATTGCAAAATGCTTTCATAAATACAATAATTTATTATTGTCTTATTTATTTGTTTTGTTTGTTACACACCTTCTGTTAGCGGAAATCTGTTTTATAACCTATGTCCATAAACAGTCAGTATCATAATTATTGAGTAACGTTAAAAATAAATACCTGACTACGAAAAAGGGGGGTCATCACAGAGAACTATCTGTGTGGGTTATGTTTTTTTATATATTTCTCTGGTAATCTCTGTAGACTAAACGGGTTGACGAAATTTAGCATACGAGATGTCGTAAAATTCGTCTTAATTGTGGAAGTGATATTAAAGTACGAAGTCTGGGAACAAAAAAAAAAAAAAAAAAATGTATTTTTTTTAGTTAAGTGTTTTTGTTGCAGTGTTGCAGTTTTTTGTTTCCTTTTAATAGATTTTAGTTTGTAATTAATTTATATGAAATAAATAATGCTGTTGTTTGGTAAGCATATCACTTGAGAACGGCTGGACCGATTTGCATAGATCTTTTTTTAAATGTTATTAATGGCTCGAATAAGGTTTTTATGGTTTTTGAAACATAACTCATGACATTTGCGAGTATTATGGAATCATTTTTAAAAGGCAAATTTTTTCTATTTGCATTTTCTGCAGAATTAACCTTTTTTAAAAAATAATATATACATAAGATTATTTTAGACGTGTTTTTCAACATTATTCATCATGCCTATTAAGCTCTTCACAAAAAACACAATTTCGGGAATCGAACTTGCGACCTCTGGACTCAGTAGTAGGGTTTACCAATCTGGTAGGTGGTGTGGTAAAGTTTAAATAATGATATTATATTAATTTATAAAATGAAACAAAGACGTAATTGTGTTTCTCTGTAAACACAGGAAACAACAATTAAAGCCTTTATTTCAAGTATTTTTATACTCTTACAGTTATACAATATAAATTTTTTATAAGAGAGTTTTCTGTACACAAACATGACATTTTGTTTTAAAAAATATATGACGTCCCGTTCGCCGTCACTTTTGGCATCTAGTAACTTTCCATAAATAACGCAGAAGAAACAAAAACTTAAGAAAAGCACTCGTATATGAGTGTTTTCTTTACATATATAATTACGCGCTATACCCATGTATTTCTCTAACGATAGTTAAATTAAAAATGAATCTCTTCGAAAATCACTTACGCCATATTGGATATAAATAAATTTTATCCGAGTAAAAAAGTCCTCTTAAGAGACACATTTTTAAGAGGAATTTATTTAAATGAAGTAGGTACAGCACATTAAAAAACGTTATGAGTAATTTACGTCGAACAATATTCGGACATTTTATTTAATGGATCTATTTATATTATTAGTTTTAGACGATTCAATAAAAAAGGGTTTTAATACACTTTAACAACTGTGTTTACAACTAGTGTTTGAGATTGTTGATAATTATTCGAGTACTTAAAAGTAATGGCTTACTATTAAATATACAATATGATACCAAATAATTGTACGAACTATTAGTTTTTATATATATATGATAGTGAGATTGTAAATTGTGAGATGTAGTTGGCAAAAAAACCCTATATTTATGTTGAGATTTACAATGCACATCCTTTGTCGAACTACTAAACAAGTTGTATATCGTCTATAAAGGTATAATTTAAAAATTTAAAGAAAAAGGAACGATATATAAAAATTAGTTGATGGTTATATATTGGGAAAATATTTGTGTTATATAATAAAGAAGATAAACTATTTACTTATATAATAATACTTTAATTTGACTGGATCGGCCACACAACATTGCTACGACCTTTTACAACCCGATTAAAAAGATAGAAAAAAATCCTGTTCCCGAAATATCTCGAAGCAACTAGAAACTTCTCAGGACATAGAAAAAATGTCCGCGTCGTAAACAACCGCGGCGCATGTTTGTGTAAACATCGCAGTTTAGTATAGGGCTTATCGCCTCGATTACGTAATGAAAAGTTCACGACGCTTCACTATGTTTCTGCGGTCGTTTAGTGTAGGTATATAAGCGATTAAAGTGCGGCGCCGAGGCAGTTCAGTTTTGAATTACAAAGCGATAACAACGAGCGATAAAAGAAAGCGAAACCACAGTGTTGTGAGTTCGTGTAATTTGTAACTGTGTGCAATTCAAATAAATCTTCTTCATGTCAATCATCGGCATTTTTAATACCCACGGGTGTAAGAATATTTAAGATTTTTTTGCCTCGACAATTTAATACGTTTTAAGAATTTTCACCAAAAAATTAACTTGAAAAGTAGATAGATTCTTTTTTAATACCAATATTTTCAAAAGGAAGACATTTATATCTTGCATTTATATTTTTATTGTTATGTAAGTCATGTAATATTCATATTTACATAGGTCACTCGAAATATATCAACCATAGACAATAAACACGACAGGAAAATAATTATAAATGAAAATTTTGTAAATTTTTAACCATTTTGCAATTAAAAAAAATTTCAGCGACATTTTTAATTTTTATTACCTTAACTGAAAAAAAAATCATCTGTTTATTTTAACGAAAATAGTATTCAAGCTGCAATATATTGAAAACTGTTTAAGGCTGTTAGTTGTACTGTTTAAATTTCTACAATGTACGAAATATTAGCTAGATATATATTATTAAGTTTGTTATTTTACAAAGGTTGGCACTCAAGAAATATAAAAGGTAATAAACGACTGACCTTGTTTTCTAGATAGTTTTAGAAAGACGTCCTCCAGTGAGATACAGCTGTACATCGTGAGAAGAGCTTGAGGCGACTCCTCGGCCAGAAGACGTCCACTCCGCATAAGACCGATCTGGAAAATTATCACATTTTCACAGAGAGCTAAGGCATCTAGGCCTCGGTATGCAAAGAACGAAAGCTAGTACTCATAGGCATTGTACTAAAAAATTAAGATATATGTTTTGATTAAAAATATTTTGAAACAAAATTTATGGTGACTTTTAGCATAGAACTCTACCTTCCTATTAAAGAATTAAGTTGTAGAGTTGATTTCCACTTTTGTGGTTTTCAAACATAGTTATTCCTGTAATAATAACGAGAAAGGCCGTGCTTTCTCTCGGAAGAAAGCCTTCGCTAAGTAGTGAAATGTTTACTGGCTGGTATTGTCGGTGTGAAAAATGGGTTAAAATACCAAATAGACGAGACATTCAAGACGTAAATTAATTTGCATCCAGAGGTCCATTTCAACTGGCTGTGCCTTCTTTTGGATGCATCAAAGCGAAATTGAATTGGTTTGTTGATTAATCGTTAAAAAAATTAATAGCGGTCGCCTTAGGGTTGAAATTCGACCAGCGACTTTTTGATCATATACTATTTTCTGTTTGTCATTTGCAGTATTCATGAACCTAAACAATAAGTATTACTTACATCACTTGCTGTCACTGTTCGTTGAGTGACAATGTCAATATTTTGCGGGGTCTAAATTCAATAGCACTGGTCATGTTAGGATTCGCAGTATTAATTTATTTTATTTAATATATTAGTAACAGATATTATAGATAAATTTTAGCTTTCTGCACTCCTTCTGCATACAAACTTTAACCATGCCAAATCTCACAGTCTTACATGCATGCAATACGTTTAAAAAGGGTTACAAAGTTTTTGCTTCATGTGTTAATATAATGATACTGATGTTTATAAGTATTTTGAATCTCGCTTAAATTAAAAGCTTACAGAGGATTTAGTTCACAATACATAATCTCGAGAAAAACATTCTGGAATTCGAATAACAATAAAAAAATTTATACGGAGGACTTATTTAAAACCGCTTATAATTAAGAACTCTGTAAGAACTCAACTGTAGGGTTTTATATAGAAAAATTATAATAAATATGATAATACGATAATTCATTATAAAGAAAAATTCATGTTTCCATTCCAATTTATTTTGGAGGCCATTGCCCGGTTCACATTTACAGGCAGGGCATTTCTTGGTTTTATGCAAAATAAAAAAAAAAACCTAATAAAATAAACCACTAAACATGGTAATATATGATATGTTTGTATGTGTATGTATGTTGAGAGTCTATTTATATAGTTTCCTTGAACGACCAAGTAATTTACTCATTCATACAAAAACAAATTCAAGGTTTAATAACCATACGCTGTTGTTTTTCCTTCAATAACTTCTACATATTTAATGGCAACTTATGTTTAATATACAAATATGTCAATGTCATATGGATAGAAAACTTTACAAAATTTCAGAGTTCAAACAATGCTTTAACGAGATGGTGTCTTGTTAAAACAGGCTCTTGAGTTTTTGTGGCAACTTAAAATACATACTTCCAGTTATTATTTATAGTTCCCTTCACTAGTGCACAATAACTTAACTATATCACACATAATGTCACCAATGTTATAAAATATAGGGCCCAAATAACGTAAGTGTATGAATAAAAAAAAACTCCTCTTTGGCCAAAAATAACTATTTTTTCAAAACAAATGACTGTGTTAATATTTAAACAGTTTAAGATTAAGTAGCAGTAGTGATCGTTGAAATGTTAGGATCCTTTGACAGTAGCCTTCAACATACCTGTTTGCAAGTACGCTTACCACATCTTAGTAGCTTAAAGCACCGTCATATTTTCTAGTAATTTCCTGACTTAAATCGGGATAAATTAAAAAGGATGTTTTCATGTTTTTGATATTTCTCGATGCGATAACCTTGAGTCGCACGACGATAAATAATCAACCACATAATGTGAAAAATTAGACACCTATCTACTTAAACTAGCGGTTGCCTAATGATCGAAATTCGATCAGCGACTTTTTAATCATAGACTATTTTCTCTTTGACATTTGCAGTATGAACCTAAACAATGAATGTCATATCACTTGCTGTCACTTTTCATTGAGTGACAATGTCAATATTTTGGGAGGTCTAAGTTCAATGGAACTGCTCACGTTAGGATTCACAGTATTAATTCATTTAATTGAATATATTAGTAACAAATATTATAGATAAATTTTATCTTTCTGCACTCCTTCTCCATATAAACTTTAACCATGCCAAATCTCACAGACTTCCGTGCACGCAATACACTTATAAAGGAGTCCGAAGTTTTCTTCTCGCGTATTAATATAATGGTTTTATATCAAAGCGGCATATGTAATATAAATACTGTAAATCGGTGACTACCAAAAACACGATTTATTTCAGCATTAATATTTTAATTTGACAGTAGTACAATGTTATGTCTCGACGTAGTGGCCTCTGTATTTCCACAGGGTTGGGAACTGGGACTATTGAGAATCACTTTGAACCCTGGTTTTGATTCTAAAACGTAACAACGCTGTACAAAACTATAGGTAACAAAGTATATTTATTTTAAATTGCTGTTAAATCTTTGTTTCCGCGTGAAATAATTACAGTGTTTATGTGATATAACCTATTTATTAAGTTATGTCATTTAAAAACAGTGAAATCAAAATTTTAACTAAAATACTTTCATTGGTGTATTTTAGCAGGGTTTTATGCTGACAACTGTCAAATATGACTTCTTACATTTTCTCAATAATAGCCAAAATTTCAGAGGAACATTAAGTGTAAACATCCCTCGATTGAAATTCTTCCGTAACACGCTAAGCCTAGTGGGGAGAGGGAGGAGCTGGTTTTCAATGTCAACTGCCGGAACACACCGTTATGTACTCGGCGATATGTTTTCAACTTGAGCTAGCTAGGTGGATCCAACATGCTAGGATTTCAACATAATGTCGAATGATAAAATAAGGTTTAACAATTATTATTACGTGGGTGCAATTTACATAGTGGTGTAATATATGTATAAAAGAGTATGATTTAAGGTTTATCACTTTGGTATTGATGAGAGTTCATATTTTCGTAGTTAAGAAAAGTGCATTTTCCTCCCACCATTTCGCTGCAAGTGATTTCTTTGGTTGCGCGTAATTTTCAATCCTTGATACCTTCTACGGTATTCATTTAAATGATACAATGTACAGGACAATTTTAATCTATATCAAATGCCTAAGTTAATTAACGTTTCTCTGGATAAAGATTAATACTGAATTGAAAAAAGTAGCTTCGCAAATAACCTAACATTTTTAATTATTATGTTGAAGATAAAAATAGTTACTGTGAGTTAATCATCTTTTTAAATAACTAAAATTCTTTCGTATATTATTTTTAAAGTTTAACCAGCGTAAGACATGTAAGCGCCCGAAAATCGAATCATTTACAACTTGATTACAAAACATTGAATTTTCTCTACTATACAAAAACCTAATTGGAATGCACTCAATAACTGTACAAACCTATCATAAAAAATCTCTAAATGACATTAAAACCGTATGAAAACTCATTGCGTGGGATAAATGGCAATAAATATTGGGATACAATTTGAAAAATTGAAAAATTCTTACCATCAAGGGAGATTATGGTACGAATGCTACTCTGTTTTTATACAACAAAGAAGGCAAACAAGCATACGGCCCGCCTTATGGTAAGCGGCTAACGTAGCCTAGGGACGCTTGTAATACCATAGATATCACCAGCGCATTACCGACCTTGAACCCCCCTACCCCAAGGAGCTCTAGAACACCCTACTCACCACAGAAACACAACGCAAGGTTATTGGGATGTGATCTTCTGTAGGGTGAAGGCCACCAGACAGACTGACACAAGTTGAGAGAAAGAAATGTCTCTGTGCTCTAACTTTCTTACTCTGTAGAACAAGAGAAGTAAGTTGTGAAAAGTACTCACACAATGCGCCTGCCTGGCCTCCTCGATGTAATGTGTCGTGATGATAACAGTTTTGTCTCCTGAGCTGGTGATGCGGACGAGATGCGTCCAGATGGACTGCCGGAGAAGAGGGTCCACACCGACTGTCGGCTCGTCCAGGATGAGGAGTTCCGGGTCGTGCATAAGAGCTACGGCGAAGGAAACCCGCCGCTGTTGCCCACCGCTGGGGAAATAAACAATGTATAAAGTCACATAAATACATTCAATTATTCCACCAAATATATAATAAAGCAGAATTTTAATTTTATTTGTTTGTTTGGTTAAACATGCTAATCTCTGGAACTACCAACCGAATTTGAAAATTTATTTTTGGATATGATAGCCAGACCCTCGAGGAATAGTATAGGCTATCTAACATTAGTTCTCAGATAGCCTTAAATATTGATTTTTATAACGCAATTCGGAAGTCGAAGCCCTCTCGAACTGCTTTAAGCACGTGCGCTGGCGTAATCTTTAATGATACGGAAATACAATGTTCTACAATAATATTGTTCCTCAGTATATCTAAAAAAAGTCAGCGATAGCATATGCCTATCTAATATACATAAGTCACAATAAGGAATTTTGTGACAAACATTTGTTGAAAATTAAAAAGTGATTTATAAGCATTAATTTTAGTCATGGCATATTAATCCTTACGAACAAAAGTTACTTAATCATAAAGACAATTTGGTATATTTGATATATAAACAAATACTAACTATGCCCCACGGTTTCACTCCTATTTAATTTATTCGCTCCATTTGTGTGCTGTTTGTCAGATAGTCATGTTTGCACAAGTAGGTAATATTTTTTCCAAATTTCCCGATAGTTATGCTATAATATAAAGGGCACTAATAACGAATATGCCCTTAGAATTTTTTGTCTGTCTGTTTGTTTATATATATACCTATATATATATATATATATGTCCGGATTTAACTCAAAAACGGCTTGACCGATTTTTATTAAATTTTGTACACGGGAAGCTAACTCATTTCTGTTTTTTTTTACTTCTTATTTTTTTTTACAAAAAAAGAAAAATCTACTTTACCGGGTAAATCAGCCAGTTAACCTTTAAACTAACTTAACTTTAAAATGAAAAGCCAGTTTATAGTAAGAACTAATATCGGGTTATCGATATTAGTTTAATTTTCGCTTCTTTAGAGTAGCTCGGTAGCCCAGATATTTTATTCTTAATACTAAACTTTCAAATCTATAAAAATATATAATTAATTTTTAAAATTTGTTAATTTTTTATATATATATCATACTAGTATTTTTTCCGCGGCTTCGCTTGCGTAATAGTTGACTTATACCCCATCTTTTTTACTTCAATATCAATTATCACAGATCTATCTTCAATTTTGACTGATTTTCATTCAACTTTCATCCCCTTTTCCACCACGTACGGTGTAAAAGGAACCGCATCTAAATTTTCATAATCCGGACCCCAGTAGCTTGGGCTGCGCATTGAGACATTAGTCAGTCAATCAGTTATCCTTTTATATATACTAGCGGTCGCTCTAAGGTCGATATTCGACCAGCGACTTTTTGATCATAGACTATTTTCCGTTTGACATTTGCAGTATTTATGAACCTAAACAATGAGTATTATCTACATCACTTACTGTCACTATTCGTTGAGTGACAATATCAATATTTTGGGGGGTCTAAGTTCAATGGCAATGGTCGAGTTAGGTTTCGCAGTATTAATTTATTTAATGTAATATATTAGTAACAGATATTATAGATAAATTTTAGCTTTCTGCACTAGTTCTCCATATAAACTTTAACCATGCCAAATGTCACAGTCTTCCGTGCACGCAATACGCTTAAAAAGGGGTAGAAAGCTTTTGCTTCACGTGTTAATATATAGATGTATTTAAAATTATTCTTAGTTACTATAATTACTTCTCTTATATTATTATATTGTGTTTTTACGTAAAACTGTTTACCATATTATGCATACTGTGGCAGCCTTCAAATGTCAAAGCAATTAAACTGTATTTTTTGTATAGAAAATCAATGAATCTTTGTATTGGGCAGTGACTGTCCTAATTAATTAGAGAAATAAAATCTCCAAATTCTAAAGCAATTACTGCCAAAGTGACTTATAGTGAGTAATAATAGTGATAATATAGTGAGTTAATTTTGGAACAAGCAGGATACTCCGAATGCAAAGATATTCCACTGAAAATCGCCACAGTATAGTGTGTATTGTGGTGAAACCACTTCCACCCCCAGCAGTCGCTTTAAAATAAAAGATAAAAATAATTATTATTTTATTTACGCGGAACCCTAATTATTTTTCTAAAATAAAAGTAGCCTAAGTTACTCCTTATAACTTTTTAAGCTATTTGCCAGATAAAGTCCCGTCAAAATAGGTCCAACCGTTTCGGTAATTACCCGGAACAAACAGACGGACGAACAACAATTTTTTTTTGTCGTAAGTACCGTATAAACCTTCATATTCGTTTTGTAAAAAGCTGTTACTTTAACATTACACACAGACACTTCAATTTTAGAACGAAATTCCTTTTCGGACGATACGGATAGGGACTAGGCAAAAAAGTGTAATAATTTTCCGTCACGACCCTTTCTATAGTATAGACGGTTATCCATAGCGCGTATGCTATTGGCTGTGCCCAGCCATAGGTCACAAAACACTCACAGGTAGGGAGATTGGCTCATTGGGTCAAGGCTACGATCTTCGTTCCAACCGAGTATTTCACGACACTCACGTATTTTTTAATTATTTTTATTTTATTACTATTTAATGCATTTTAAAGCAATTATATTTATAATATTTCATTTATATCCTGTATCTGATTAAATAATTGACCAATTTAATTGATATTGATAATTATTTATTAATTTTGTATAATGTAATTGTAATGTTTAATTCAATCTTTGTTTTAATTACATCGCCAGCTTACATCCAGTGTGATTTTCCGACTATATATCATATTATAAAACTTTAAAGCAAGGTTGCTCAATTAATTTTAAAGGTGGACCATAATTCCTGATCATTTTTAGCTGACGGGTCACTTATTAAATAGTATTTGTTTACAGCTGTGATAGATTCATATAAAATAGATTGATAATTAAAATTATGAATTTTCAGTTCAAAATAACTTTGTTATAATTATAAAATCATGTGTACTGTTGACACACAGTAGAAATGAAATCATCAGAAAACAAAAATATGTTCTTCAAAATGTCTTCTCAAAAATACTAAATCAGCGGGACTCGAAATATAGACCATTCATACTAAATACACAGTACGTACAGGTCAGGTCAGCTAGGCCAGTTCAACAACGATTATGGCTATGAAAATCAGGACTTGCGAATGCAGCTAATGAGATTTTTTTTTTTCTCTTTATTTAAGGAGCTTTTTCAGTTTGTGTGTGCCAGCTCCATCGGAGCTAATCCAAATTCTACAAAATTAGATAAATTTCTACAAAATATAAAACTACATATTAACTAAATAAAAATACTACATAATTTTACCCCATATAAATAAAAATAATAATAATCCCCTTTAATTATTAACAAAAAAAATTCCACAGCATATCAGCCGGACCAGAGGTCGGTTCCGCTAGTAGGTATACAGTATACCTAGGGAAAATACACATGGAAAATAACTACATTTAAAGAACATTATTCTAAATTTAAATTAAATGACTTCTGCTTATTTCATACCTAATACATTCCACCAATAAGCGTATAATGTAAATGTATTCTAATCATTGTCTCGCAGGCTAAATCCTATGTTTGTCTCTTTTTAGTGTGAGTTTTTCATCGCGTCACAACTGTACTACAGAAGTTTTATTACCTACAAATAGATTTACATGAAACGCATTATGTTAAATATCGATGTTGGAAATGTAATTTCATTAGCTCGCATCGTGAGATGTCAAGATCGCAGGATGGATTGTGATAGGCGGGCGAACAACAGGTGCAACCGTTCGGCGCAGGCGCTGCCCCCCCCCCCCCCCACCCTCCCCCTAGCTCGGCGGAACGGCTGGTGCGGGCACTAGCCATGGATAACTCAGTAAAATTGCTTGCGCCGACTCAATTACTCAAGCGCAGCTTACTACTCAAACTCAACTCAACTCAAATTTGCGCTATGGCGCAGCAAAATTGTACACGAAACAAGAGAGTTAGAGAAATGAATGAGTCAGCTGACCGACGCAAGCGGTGGGGTGCGACTCTGTATCTTAGCCGGCTCGCTGCACTGAAGTGCGCTGTGCGCCAACACATCTGGAATAAGTGTGTTAACACACCCGGCGCAGAAAACTGAGTTGGCGCAATTGTACAGCGCAGCGCAGTGTTACCCATGGCTAGCGGGCACGCACAGTAGTCGTCGTCGTGCTTTTGAGTACCGCGCTTCTGCTTGTAGTTTGAAAAGCGCTACGTCACAAGTAGTTTTCGGTAGTGTCTTAGTTCGATTTTGTCTTGTATTGTATAACGCTGAGTTGGTGTCCCAGGAGTTTTGTTGAACTGATTGTTTGCAGTGCTAGTGTCCTGCGATTTGAGGCGGTTACACCCACGTACATACAATTCACTCCACATACACACATACGATACCGCCCGCGCCTGACGAGGTGAGTCTCCTTTTGTTTGTAATCAATTACTGCGTATCGCAGCAATAGGTTCGAGAGAGATCGTGATTCGCGAAGCTAAGGCCCAGTGTAAGTCGCGCGAATAGTACGTCGCGAACCTTCTCGAACAACCGATATGGCCTAAGATAGTAACAAGCCTAGAGAGGGATTGGCTCTCAAATGTAGCTGCCAGACACAGAACACGTCTACAGGTGCTTGGCGATTGAACTTCATCTTGAGATAGCCAGGCGAGCAAAGAAAATACTCTACCAACATGCTATGGTTGCATTACGATATTTTTCTTCTATGAAATCTCAGGCTTGTTATAGGAATCGAACCAACGTCGATCGACACAGTGCTCGGCCACGCTACTATTGCGCCATCATCGGTTCATGATACAAGCAATTCAAACAATTCAATTCAACATACAAGCTTCGAAAGACTTTTTTGAAGTAATACCATATTTTCACCGTTTTGAAAATTTTAAACGTTTCAATTTTTTTACTAGTTTGTTAATTATAATTCACATATAACATTTAATAAGAATTAAAAAGTAGATTATAGAACTATAAAAATGAAATAATTTTCAGAAACAGATAAATATTTCCGAAGATATCCTTCCCCTTACATCCAAAATTCCAAGCTCACAAACGTTTGTTTTTTAACCGAGTTCAACAAAAGACTGGATGTTACTGAAATTGTATTTATATATATTTTTAATGGATTTTCAGCCACAACGTCTTTGATTATGAACCGATTTGGATAAATCTTTTTTTGTTGGATAGGGGATACTTTCATTAGCATTGGACCTTCAAATTCTAAGATACAAAAGGAAAATCTTCATATTCATGGAAATTAGTTTAAAAAAAATGTCTTGTGTAATATCGAAATATGATAGGTATGCGGGTGTTAGTACAAACGATAGCAACGCGTTCACATGAAAATGCTGTGTAAACGTAACAATACCTCTTAACGTTCATATAACTCATGGGAACGAACAGATAAGCATTTACACATAATTTTGTCTTTGTAATTAGTTCTAGTCTTTCTGGACATCTCAATATTTAAATACTATATACTTTTGTGATAGTAATTAATAAATCTTTTATTAATTATTTTTTAAGTCATTTTTAATTTAAAAAAAATATATATTAAAAATTTTAACATCGCTCGACTCTATAGTTAGTGTAGTAGATTTTAGGTAGCCGAGTTTTGCTAGCGTAATACTGTAATATTTTCCTGGATTTATCGTTTAGCTAGTACGCCTAGTAGGTTTATTATAAAATACGCCTCTGTCTATATGTTTTTTTTAACTCGAAAACCACTCATCTGATGTACGTGATATTTTAAATATATAGATAAATTCCTTTGTCATGTTATACATATATAGTGTGTTATTTTAGGTTAGTTATAACAATGATGACAATCGTAAATCAAGTTGAAAAATAGACTGCCCCGCGCTACGGCTTTCTCTTGCATTTCGCTGTATAAGCAGTTTATTATGAAATAATATATAGTAAATCCAAATCTATTTTCCAAGTTAATAATAATAATATAATAAAGCAGAAAATATTGTTTGTTTGTTTAAATACGATAATTTCTAGAACTACCAGCCGGATTCGAAAAATTCTTTTAGTAAATGATAGCCAGATCCACGAGGAATAGTAGTAACATTCAGCTTCACCTCTCAGCTAGCCTAAAATATTGATTTTTGGTTATGCAAGTCGGAAGTGAAAGTGCACCCGAACTGCTTTATCCGCGTGCGCTGGCGTAATGGTTAATGATACGTAAATACAATATTCTATAAGAATATTGGCCCTTAGAATATTATTAAAAAAAAAGTTTACTATAGCATATACTCTCCCCCTTATACACAAGCCACAATACGGTATCGTGTGACAAAAGTATGTTAAAAAAAGAAAAGTGATTTAAAAGCATTATTTTTAGGTATGGCCTATTAATATTTACAAATGAAAGTTACTCCATCATCAAAACAATTTTATGAAGATTAACTTTGCCCTTTACTGCATGTTATTTGGACACATAATTTGAAAGATAACGAAAAATGAAAACAATTTGTAATTGCAGGAAGTGAGAATGTTTATGATAGGCTACACGGAAGCGTTGGTGTCGCGGTGTCTATCGGATAAAATTAACACGGGTGTAACCGTGGGGCACAGCTAGTAATCTATATAAATTAAAAAAAAATGCTAGTAGAAAACAAGCTATTATTAAATATTTCAATCATTTTAAAAGCGGAACGAATCCGCTAGTAGGACTATTGGTATAAAATAAATTTTGTCTAAGTGAAGTTAAACAAATAAATAAACTTCCAACGAGCCGTGTAATGCGGTGTAAAGAAACAAATGCATAGTTGTTAAATGGTGATTTTCAAACAAACAAGTGTTACGGATTTAATTTATTCATAGTTCTGTTCACACAGAGCATGTTCATGTTTGAATGGGTTCCTTTTCTAGTCGCTACTGTGTATATTTAATTATATTTAATGGTTCGAAGACTTTGTTATTATTAATTGCTTCGGAATAACTATATAATAAGTTTAAAGTTACATAGAAGCGATTTTTACAAAACCCACGTCTTTGGTTTTGCTTATTCCTTGTGGGGGACACTGTTTACTCAGCATTTACAATCGCTCGTACATACGATGCGCTCTGAGTTGAGTCTGCTGAGTAGACAGTTGCTTCCGATATATCGTCACACCACCACGCCGCGTGACTAATCAATCGTAGCGCTATGTATATTATATCATTGGCAGAATAAAGTACATTAATATAATACGCGATATTATTTGTTTTCAAATACCAACTAATACATATGCGCACATTCCTGCATGCAAAATTCAATTTCATACAAAATAGACTCATTTTCAATGAATATAATGAAATAGATTCAAAAATACATGAACTGCAACTACTTTAGATTATTCAGTACAAATGTACTAAATATGGTAAATATTTACCCTGTTAGAGTAATATTAAGTTTTATGGTAAATGTTTAATTTTATAATAAAGTAGTAATCAAGTTTGATATTTACATGATTGAAGTAACGAATCAAATGTTTCTTTTTTGCAAGCAAATTTAGTACCTCTGCATTTCCACTTGAGGCGCCAAGCTTTGTATAAAAGGCAATGACACATCTAATCATCTATAAAAACTTGTAATAGACTTAAAATTTCGAGCGGTACTTTCGAATATCAAAAACACTACTAATTCTGAAAATATAATAAATCGAGATAAATAGAGATGAAAATAGTATCGTGTACGTATACGTTCCTAAAAATAGTTTAGCCTTTATCCGCAATTTCGTTCCCGTTGTCTTTGAAATTAAACGGCTACAGCGCCACCTTTTGTAAAATCGTTGTATTAATAAAAACCCTGTGTGCATAACTCCTAAAAATTCATCACAATCAGAATAATAAACCAACCTAAGATTTATATACAAGATATTTTGTGCAAAGTCGTATTTTACAACTATTATAACAGTATTATTAAAATATCATTGCAGAGTCATCTTCTAAGTTATATAAATGGACGTTAACTTTCGCTCAGTTCAATCAGTGTTATATCTTCATTTCACAAATGAAATTTAATGATTTTTGCCATATCATTAAACTTTTAAAAGTATTGTTGTTTAAAGTTAGAACATAATTATCTATGAGAAGATCGATAAGTTACATGGATGCGTTGTCTGCGACGCGACGCGGTGGAGAGTTACCTGAATATATTTAACAGGGGTGAAACCGTCGGCTCTCAAGCCTAGGTCCATTCCTCGGTGTGAAACCCTTGAGTCTAGCAGCCACCCGCGCGATACAAGTGATACTTCACGTACAACACTTAGCTACCTACATACAAAAATTACACACATATGTACGTGCACACCTCACATGTACATAGGTTCTGTAAGGAACCTTTTTTTTCTTTTTTACGCTAGTTAGTGTAGAAATATTTTTCAGATCACTAAATACACATACGCATGTTTCCTTCCTTTGGAGCTCTTGTGCGCGAGTTGTCCTTACTTTTGCAGCTGAGTGCCCTAAGCGCTCGCCCCTAAGTCCGGTGAAAATGTAAAAGACGTCAGAAGCTCCAGGGCCCCTAAGCCTAACAGTATAGTTAATTTAAAAAAAAAAACTTCAGTCACAGCTAGTGGCTCACTTTTTATCCTAGCAAAGTTTTCCAATTATATCTCGAGTCACTGAAACCAGCCTAAACTCGGTAAAATATTATAATATAATATAAAAATAGTATAAATCCTACTAATATTATAAAGGCGAAAGTTTGTAAGTGTGTTTATATATTTGTTATTTCTTCATGCTCAAACGGCTGGACCAATTTTGATTAAAGTTGGTATGGAGGTAGCTGGCACCCTGGATTAACACATAGACTACTTTTAAGGTTTTTTTGAAGGTGTCTTTAAAATTATACGTGGGTGAAACCACGGGGCACAGCCAATTGTCAATAAATAACATTAAAAAATTTTATTCCTTTAATTAAAAATTAACGTAAATACTTACATACTTCACGCGTCTAGATAAATAGTTAAAGACTTCAGCGATCACCTAACATCTGGTGGCCTGTTGGCGAGTTCTAACCGTAACAAGAATTTTTGTCAATAATATTGTTGCCGTTGTCACTATTAACCAATAAAATTGTGTAGACGAATTAGTTCATTAAATTTTAGAAGCTTTTTTTTATAGTACGACGGCTAAGTACAACAAAATTCAAGATCAACGGTAACTATTGGATGCTGGTTTTCAGTCTAGCTGTCGTATATAAAAACGGGCTCACTAAGACTAGTTTATCACTATGTGCATGGTGGTCGCGTCCCACTCGGGTTCACATACCCTACAATCAAACTGATTACTGGATATAGACCGGCTGATCCTGAAACGCGACTGTCTAAACGTGCCTTTTTCTTTTTTTTCCTGACTGACTATCCTGTTAGCCTTAGGGGCCCTGGAGTCTCTGACGGCTTTTACAACTTCACCGGACTTGACTGACGGCTATTATATAGAGATGTGCGATTATGAATTATTTATATTATCGAGTAATTTCTAAAACAAAATCTAAATTTCTACTAATATTACTAATTACTAATGGCCATAGTCGAGATATCTACATAATCGAATGATTACATTAGTATATCTCAAAATCGCCCACCGCTAGTATTATAGGTACTTGGGTATGGTGGTCGCGATCCTTTCGGACACAATTTTCGTATCAGTTTACATTCTCATGCCTTCTGTAAGCACTCACTGCGTACAAAACCGACCAAAAATGGTAACTGTACTCGTTGCGGCCTACTTTTTAAGGAAAATAGCTTTAAAGAAATCTTTATGGATTTTCCAATCATCAATATAAAGTGCTTGGAACATACTTTTACTTCTTGCAAAAGATTAATTTTAAATATTTGAAAATCACCATTATACAATATAAAACCGTAATTATTATAATTAACATAATTGATACCAATATAATAAGCTCACGAGATTTTATATGTTTGTTTGAAAGCGCTAATATCTAGAGCGTCCAATCAGATATCAAAAAATATTTTTGCATTTTATAGTCTATTTATTGAAAATGGTTATAGGCTATATAAACTCATGCTATAATGCTTAAGAATGGAGCAAGAACCATGAACGTTAAGCAATCCGGCAAGCTGTGCGTCGGTACGGGAAGTGAAAACAACGATATGGTATAATAAACACATAGCCAGTTTATTAAGTAAATTAAATTTACGTTAAATTTCTGCTGTATTTCTCAGGGTCGTAGCGTGGCCTGTAAAAGGGCTATTTAGAGCAAAAAAAATAATCGAATAGGACTTTTAAAATAAAAACTCACCAGCTTTACAATATTAGTTGAGCATTGAAAATAATTATATAGTTTTAAATAATAAAATCATAATTTGTTTAATAATAATATGTTGTTAAAGCATCCAGGTAGCACTTTGATGTAAACAGTCTTTCTGTTCTCCGGAAGCTATTTTTCAAATCGAATCTATTCTTACGGTTAGAGTTGAATATCTATATACAAAAATATTTACTTCTTTCTTTGTTTGTACTCTATGCAATCTTAAATCTTGAAACTTTGCTGAGTTTACAATAAATGGCGTACGAGTCATTTCATTTTAAAAATAAATATCTTGGAGCATATCAACACTTAACAACAAAAAATGTAATGAGAGATTCGATCATTTTCCAATAAAGTTTTGTTTTCAACTACTAACAGCGCACCTGGCGGATATGCGGAGGAACTAAAATAGTGCATAAACGATTCGAAAAGTTCACTCGTAATCGAAATGTATTAAAACTCCTTACAACATCAGGTCCTTTAAGCGTATCATGAAGAGATATTTATGCAGGCTGGCATGACAGCGGTGACCGCCGGTAGATTTAGATCTCTCGGTGGTCACCGTTATGTTTACACTGTGCTGTGCTTACCATCACGGACAGTACCGTCAATGTGCTGAGCTATTATATTTAATTAAAAAACTAGCTGACGTGAGCGAATATTTCTTAAATTATAAAATGTAAACAATTTAACACACTGTTTCAACTTAACAATTCAAACACATTGCTAATAGATGGCGCCTCCTACATAGAAGTTGAATATATTTTCATTATTTTATTTAATACGTTTCTTTAAAAAAATATTAATTTCAATTTATTTACCTATGTTTAGTCAATAGCCAGTAACACAGGAATTAAAATGATGTTTGAATAATTAGTTTTGATGAAAAATTAAGGCTGAATTAGCATTGCCACATTAAAAAAAAACACCTTTCAGATATAATATGTAAAGATTAGAATTAAAGTTGTTATATTTACCTTAAATTCTTCACCATTCTATTCTCGCTGGGCAGGTCGAGGAAATCCAGGAGGAATCTAAGCCGATCTATAATCTCCTTGGTCTCCATACCGAAGATCCAGCCGAAGTACATCATTGTCTCTTTGATTGTGAACTCGCCGTAGAGTGCTATTTCTTGAGGCATGTACCCCACCCGCTTGCCTGGTACTCCGGACCCTTTTAAAAACAAGATAATATATACTTACTAAAAATCTAACACTGTCGGACTGTAAACAACACATACAAAAAACCTCTAATAATATAGACTCTACCTTTCCTTCCTTCCTTCTTATTACCCTCGTCATTTTATAACCTTTATTCTTCTTTTAGTAAAACTGTTTTAGTTATACAAAAAAATTCAAAAATCTAGAATTATTTTTCATCAATATATATCTACATTTTATTACAATACATAATACACACATTTTAATTTACTTTAATTTGAAGTCTAATTTATGTGTTAGTTTTAAATATCTTTGTAATATCTGTTTCATTAAAGCATACGGTTTTGGAATTTAGTCAGTTTCACAATAAGCGAGCTGTTTTTACTTAATTAATTGTATATTGTAATCAAAAATTTAAGTAACATTATTTATATAGCATGAGCTAATGTAACTTGTTGTAAACAAATTCTGCTTCATGACTGTCCGAAATTTGATTTGAAGAGATTAGATCATTTGACTCTTTACGAAATTCTTCGTTTTTCTCTCTTGGATCTTTTAAACTTATCGAACCAGGTGTCAGCCATCAAGTCTTATTATGATCTTGCAAGGCACATTATGCACAATCTTAAGATGTTCATTAGGTTTTGAAATGACTGTGACATTATATACTTAAAATTATAATGATCGTACGACTCATCTTTATGCGATAATATAACATTGTCATGCGATGCATTAACAGCAAGGGAGGTGGCTCATATCAAATCGCCACAAGCTCCCTCTTCTAATATATTTGTTTATCCAAAAGGTAACAGTGCGAAATAACGCAAAAAACTGAAATAGGTGGGTTTAGAACTTGAATAATAAATACTAAGCGCTCTGTGTCCCTATTCTGTATCCCCTCTGTGTCCTCTCTGTGTCCCCCCTGTGTCCCCTCTGTGTCTCCTCTGTATCCCCTCTGTGTCCCCTCTGTGTCCCCTCTGTGTCTCCTCTGTGTCCCTATGTCATGCACATTTGCTGACCTCTTTAGGCGCTCAGGTGGTCGAATGGTCAGACTCAATTTAAAACAATCATCGACACGGAAAGAAGAAGGAGCACTGAGGAAGCTTCTTTGAAAACTCCCTACCACCATGCTGTGGTTTCATCACGATGTTTCTTTACTGGGCGTTCAGGCTCATTGCAGGGATTCGAACTCGATGCGATCGAAACGGTGCTCGTAGCTACCTACCATTGCTTCAAAAATGCAAACTTTTTTTCAGTGACCAAACATATCAAATATACTGCGTGTCTATTTATTATTGCAGTACTATTGCACGCCTCACAACGCGAAGCGGTTGAGGTTGTGCTCTACTCTCGACACGTCAAAGTCAAGCAATTCTTTATTTTTAAACTGCCTCTACCACAACTAATTGGCACTTATACGATAAAATGAGTAAATATATTTCAAGAAAACAGCTCAAATAATCTTATAATACGTAAAAAACAATTTTATTTTGCTATAAAAAAAACTGTTTGAATAAAAAATTCACGTGGACGTCTGGATTTTTTGTACGAGGTGGTTACGATAACTCCCAAAAAAATGAACGTATCAAGACCGAGTTTTGTTTATTGTCTTCAGAATAACATTAAATAGTTAACTATTTAATATCAATAGCCCGTAGTTTATTAATACAATGGTTTTTAAAAATAAAATAAAAAGTTCACTATTTATTTGGATCTAAATCTAAAGATTATTTTGTTAAGTTGTTTAAATAATTGAAATAAGGAAATGGTAGAACTTGTTTTTTTTTTCTTCTAAATGAAATGATTGGTATGAGGCGTGTACTTTTAATTTTTTTTAAATCTACTTATTACCTTTATGAAGAATGGTCAGGTCAAGAGTAGTCTACTCTAAACCGACGAGCATGCATAAAAAGATTGATGAATGTTGAAGAATCGAAAGTATGCCAGGATCGTAGCAAGTGGAAGGACGTGGTTTCTACCTACTTCGTTGGGAAAGAGGCGTGATTTATGTATGTATGTAGTACGACAAAAAAAATCTTTTTACCTTTAGTACCAGGTTTCCCCCCTAGAACCCAAATTTCTCCGCTGTTCAGCTTCCGCCTCCCGACGATGCAAGAAAGTAATGTCGTCTTCCCACAACCTGAAGCACCAAGTAATCCATATCTGTAAGAAAATAGCATTTATTTAGTATCTAGCTTTGACACGCGGTTTCACCCGCATATAATTAAAAAGAAATCACTGACTGATGATTTATAATACTTCAGTATAGACAATATTTTGTATCAGTTGGCCAGGATAAATGCGTTACATCGCACGCAGTGTTTTATTATTTCAATTTTCCATTTTCTCTCAAGTTATGCGTCCAAATAACATGCTGTAAATGGCAAATTCTATCTTGATAAAATTGCCTTGAGGATAAAGTAAGTTTTGTTCGTATGGATTAATATTCCATGACTAAAAATCTAACTTTTTCATAAATTATCTTTTTGTAGCTTGTGTACAAAGAGAGAGAGCATATGCTTTCGCGGACTTTTTTTAGGTATACTAAGGACCAATATTTTTGTAGGCATTGTATTTACGAATCACTAACCATTAAGCTAACGCAGACGGATAAAGCAGTTCGGGAGCGCTGTATTCTATCTTACTTAATAAAAATTAATATTAAATCAATAGGCTCGCCTTTTATTACATGGGACCTACAGCATACTCGGCGAACTATGGGTCTACATTAATACACCTCTGCCTAACCCTTTGAGGAATACGGGTGTGATGTTACGTTAAATTAATTTATATGAACTTAATTGAAGCAATCATTGTATTAACTAGTAATCATTCTATATCTATTTAAATAAAACAATTTTTAACAAAAAAGAAAACCAACTTATATGGTTTTTATGAGTTCCCTGGTGTATCTTCAAACTCAAGGTCCAATGCCAACGAAATTAACCCTTGAAGTGTACCCTATGCAACAAAATAAGTATCATACAAATCGGTTCATAAGCAAAGAAGTTATGGCTGAACACACATAAAAAATACATTCGAATTAAGTAACCTTCCGTCTTTTGTTGAAGTTTGTTAATAAAATGATTGAGGTTTCCCGTCATGCACTGCATCACGCAAAAACCACTCAAAAGATTTTGATAATACATTTTTTTTTACTTTTAAGATTCTTGGTACTTATAAAAAAAAACGATATCTTCATTCAATAAAAACTTATTGAAGTTTTAAGAAGCTACGATTTTTACAAGCTCTACACGTTCTTCTGTCGTTCATGCGAGCGAAGCCGAGGACATAGCTAGTATATCAATAAAAATAAAATTTGTTAGTTTGTAAGTAAGCGCATCACCTAAAAACGGCTGAACCGATTTGACTTATTGTTAGTAACAGTCCGAATAAGGTTTTTGAGGAAAGTAAATTATTAAGTAAAAGTTATTACAAAAAAGCAACCGAAAAATTGTTGAAAACTTAAACTTGCTTTTTTTCTATTCAGTTATTTTATGAACTCAAAACCATAACTGGTGTCGTCGAGATATTAACAAATGGAAAGGGCAGAGCGAGGTTAATAAAATTGAATTGAACTAAAACTACAAGTAGTGAATGATAGTTAACTCATCATCATCATCATCATTTCAGCCGCAGGACGTCCACTGCTGAACATAGGCCTCCCCCATAGATCTCCAGAGCGACCGATCTTGTGCGGCCTGCACCAAACGGCTCCCAGCGACATTTATTATGTCGTCTTTCCATCTAGTGGGGGGCCGTCCTACGCTGCGCTTTCCGGTGCGTGGTCTCCACTCGAGAACCTTTCTGCCCCAACGGCCGTCAGTTCTCCGAACTATGTGCCCCGCCCACTGCCTCTTCAACTTGCTAATCCTTTTGGCTATATCGGTTACCTTAGTTTGTCTACGGATCTCCTCATTTCTGATTCGATCTCGTAGAGAAACACCAAGCATAGCCCTCTCCATAGCTCGCTGAGCGACCTTGAGCTTTCTTATGTGGCCCACAGTGAGCGACCACGTCTCTGTGCCGTACGTCATCACTGGCAACACACACTGGTCAAAGACTTTCGTCTTGAGGCACTGAGGTATTTTGGACGAGAAGACGTCGCTCAGTTTCCCGAACGCTGCCCAGCCGAGTTGGATTCGTCGACTGACCTCTTTTTCAAAGTTGGATCTACCTAACTGGACTGTTTGTCCCAGGTAGATATATTATTCAACAACTTCTAGACAAGAGTTCCCTACTGATACTGGGGTGGTGATACTCAGTAATATTTAATTCAGAATACTTTTAGTAATACCTATTAATGCAACTTTAGTAATTTTATAATATTTAACCCAGGAAAGAAAACTGAAGAAGTTATGAACGGATTCTGTGAGAAATTCTACATGTATAAAAGGTATACTGATCTGGACTGTACTGGTATGTCTCATATACTGAGATGACATTTGATAGTAGAGATTAAAATAGTAAGAGAAAGAGAAAAACATGTTATTATACTGACCCTACTTAGCGCTCGATTAATGGTACGAAAAAGATGGGAGATAATTTCATACTTGCTTTCAAGCTAGAAATCGTAGATAACAAATAAATAATAAAAAAGGAAATAAAAGGAAATTTAATTCGAGGTGGGATCCCGATAGCAGCAAAAGATTCCAGCGATGAAATAATTTTTCACGTGTTATGTGCTCTACTTTTTACCATATAGTGGAAGAAAATAAATAGTAGTATAATATTAATATTTTCGTCACTCGAAAGACTTAGCTTATTATATGATAATAATATTTTACCACCACGATAACGAAGAAATTAATTAAAATTGGCGGTACATTTTTAAATTGGATGGTTTGATGGAAAGGCACGTTCAGCACGTTTTATTTATTATTGTACATAATTCACATGCTTCATGCTTGTTACAAATTCAAAATGTAATGTGTGTTTAATGTGGAATGTAAATGTAAATAAGAGTTTCACTGTTATCGATGAATGAAATGCTCTTTTTCGAGTGGCAATGGTAAAAAAATGATTACTAAGCCAAACAAACAACTGATACACATACATTATTATACTGAGATATTATAAAACGCAACGTTTCTCTATCCGTATGTTTGTGTGCTTATAATTCGAGAAACATTTACCCGATTTACGTAATGCTCTTTTTAACTTATAGATATGTTCTCTGGCCAGGTCTTAGTATGTATTACATTGTTAAGTTATGTAAGCGCGTTCTTTTGCAATAGGTACGCTGCTTAGCCCGTTAATTATAAATCATTCCTAACGTAGTAAATAATAATTGCGTAAAATATAAATGTCTAAAAATAATTGTACAATATTATAAAATCTGACTTTTATGTTGTCATAAATTTAAATAACATCTTACATTACGTGAACTTATAAATATGAATGTCATTAGATCATACACAAATAAATACGAATAATTACGTTATCAGTCATTTTTCCTTTATCAGCATAAAGTCGTTTTGTTCTTTAATATTTATTTATCGCAGGTATGGTGCGAAAGAGAGAGATTAATTTAGATTAGATATGCAAAGATTATGTACGTTTATAGATATACTAGCAGTGCCCCGCGATTTCACCCGCACATAATTTAGAAGAAATCACTGATTGATGATTTATAATACTACAAAATAGACAATATTTTTTTCGGGCGGCCAAATGGTCACGGCGCGGTATCGCAATGCTCGTTCACGCCGCTAATTACTATAGACATAGACCCGAGCCGAGAGTTGAATTATTTTAATTTTGTATTATCTCTCAAACTATGCGTCCAAATTAACATGCTATAAAAAACGAAGTTTCTCTTCATTACATTGTCTTTATGATGAAGTAACTTTTGTTCGTAAGGATTAATATGCCTTGCTTAAAAATAATGCTCATAAATTAGTTTTTAATCTTCAACAAAAAAAATTTGCAAAGTACCTTATTGTGGGTCATGTATAAGAGATAGATATATGCTATTGCTAATTTTTTTAATATATACTAATGGCCAATATATTTGTAGAACATTGTATTGATGTATCATTAACCATTAAGCCAGTGCATGAGGCTAAAGCAGTTCGCGAGGGCTTCGACTTCCGACTTACGTAACAAAATATAAATATTTAAGGCTAGCTAGAAACTATAGCCTAATTTTATACAACCTATACTATACCTCGTGAGTCTGGCTATCATATAAAAAAGGAATTTTTCGAATCCGGCCGGCAGTTCCAGAGATTAGCGTGTTTAACAAAAAACTTTTCCGTTTTTTTATAGTATTAGTATAGATTTTACATTTTTCTTTTTTAATATGGAATGATTCGTATAATTTTTAGCCAAAGTGTTCTAGTCCTTACCATTTCAAATTTCGAACTCTACGTCCCTATGAGGCTGTGTCCTAAAAGTGCATGACCTCTATATGCTTAGAAACCTTCAAATGAGTTATCTAAGTATTATAGTACGGTGACTTTCGAGATATTCCAATTTTAAAGAGTATTTAAGTATGTTTTAAAATCGGATTGAGTTTTCAAACATGTGTCAAAATAAATTGTAATTTAAATCAAAAGAACTAAGGTTGATATCAACTTCGAAGCAAATCACCGCCAAAATAACTTTCTACTCCTTTTTAACCGTATTAGGAGATGAATTTCAATAAAATACGAAACACGTCTTCCATCAATTTTGTTAAAAAAGAATTATGAAAAATTTGAAGTAGATTGAGCCAAGGAACCACGTTGTCCCATACAAACTTTGCCCCCTTTTTCACCCCCTTACGGGTAGAATTTCGTAAAAATCTTTCTTATCGGATGCCTTCGTCATACAAAGAACACACCCTCCAAGTTTCAAGTCTCTACGATCAGCGGTTTAGGCTGTGCGTTGATCCGTCAGTCATTCAAGACAAAGCATTTTATATGTATACATAAAGATTAATTATGTAGATCACAGAAATAGTACATTGTTTGCAGGGATCGTATCAGCGAACTTCATTATTAATATTGCGAATATTATTTCGCCATGAGGAAATAAAAACGTACAGGTATCTCCTGTCAGTAATCCATACAAATAAATAAAATTCATGTGTCCGTTTGTTATAAAAAAAAACAAAAAAATCTTCTAAATGCAGTTGAAAGTATATTCGTTACTTCTATCTCCGTACGTCTGATTTTTCTTGATAATCTCCGAAACGGTTCAACCGATTTTGACAGTACTTTAACTGACAGGTAGTTGATATTATAAGGAATAAATAACTTAGGCTAAATTTATTTTATAAAATTATTATGTTTACGCGCAAATAAAAAACGAACAAACGACGATTTTGGAGCCCTTAAATGGCTTACACTGAGTAAACCATAAGAGATAAATCAAATTAATTTACTACATAATTGTAGACATATGGTCTACAAGACATATGTCTATCTTCTAAGGTTTACTCATAATATAACCGGGGGCGGGGGTAGCATCATTATTCGCCGGTGTGCCCAATCGACGGCATTATGTAGTACATGTGCGCACAGGCGTCGGCGCAGCCAGTAGGTAGATAGAATAAAGAAAAACAAGAGAGTCGAATGGTGTTACCCCATACACGATAATCACCCGAGATCGTAACGGGCCGATGGTCGCTTGCGGCAACACTCGCGTGTTCCTACGAGGACGAGTCCATTGCGAAACTAGCACCGCGCCGCTTACATTCATACATTCTACTCGCCAGTTCTGAATGCGAGTCAAATAATAATTTTGTCCTTTATACCGTTTAAATTACGGATACATTTTAATAACATTGTGTTGTTGCTTTTTAATTGCATGTGGTAATAACATAACATACCATCACGCCCTGTATCCCTGAAAGGTTAGACAGAAGTGTACATCCACAGTTCGCGGGTATGTTTTTAGGTTCCATGTAACAGGGGCCGAGCCTATTGCCATTTATCGGGCATAAAACCAAAACTCCGAGCAGCTACTGAGAATTTTATAGAAAACCCAATAACACTTTGCTCGACCTGGGAATCGAACCTAAGACCTCGAGCATAGCAGTCGCGCTTACGACCACTAGGCTAATGAGGCAGTTGAGATAGGTTAGTATGGTAATAAATACTTTTATAAAACATATTATCGTTAAAACTACTACTTCAATTCGTTCAATACTATTACTAGCGTTTTTCCCGCGTCTTCACTCGCATCATTGTTGAGCTGAGTATATGATTTTATGCACCATTATAACTTAATTGCTAAATACTAATTTCCATGGAACTATGTATCTACAAAAATTACGTATTCTCATACATAATTGCGTCCTCTCTTTCACCTCTTGTTTCACCTAATGTTTTTTCTCATTCATCTTTATCTGAAAATAATAAAACAAGTCCGGCCCAAGCTGTTCGTTTTAAAATTCCATTTCTGTGTACAGAAAAGTTCATATCCCATATCGAAGGTTTTTTTTTTTTCTATTTCAGCTATCGGCCGTTTTCAGTAACATAACTGATCTGAGCGAGTCCGATTAGATAAAAGTACTATCTTTAACTTATGACAGATACCGGCTTCCATATTACCTATTCAAAGATACGGATAATATCATACGACAAACTATCCACTGATAGGTAATTCAAAAAAATTAAGGACAAAAGGTTATATTTGCCTATCTTTAGTAACTCAAACAACGGATAGGTAGGTTATTGAAAACGGCCGTTATACAAAAACTATCTATCCATCGATTTCAAGTAATGATGGCTCAGTTGGTAGCGTGCACGGACTCCGCGTCGGTCGACGTGTGTTCGAATCCCTGCAGTGAGTCTGAGCTGTCAATGAAGGAAAAGATCGTGATGAAACCACCTGGCTAGATACCACCCTCAAGTTGAAAATCTGTCTCCAAGCACCAATGCGTGTGTTTCGGCAGCTGCACTTGAGAGCCAGCCTTCCACACTAAGGTGAGATTGTGACCACAACACCAAATCTATATCGACAAAAAAAGGGTCTATATCGAAATTTTGTAACTCAATTTTTTAAATACTTGTAGGACTCTCTAGTATCTAGATTTAAGCGTGAAGCTTATACTCGGGCAAGGCTTGAGGACGCGATGTATAGAGCTCATGTTACTCGACAATGCGCGCATAAATTCGCACGAAATATTTCGCAGCGAAATCGCTCCTCTTGGGCATGGTCTTACGGAAGATGCCGCACAATACCGTAATAAATGGCGTCGCATAATTGGGAACGCTGACCTCGCATATAGGGAAAAAAATTCAGTACCATTGCAAAGTATGATTGTGATAATTAATTTCGTACGTTATCAAGTTATATATTTTATATATGACATACTTATCGTCTCATTGTGTGTTTGTCCGTTTATGTTCTTTTCACGCGAAAACTACTCATCGGTTTCACATGTGTTTTAAAATCAATAGCTATTTTGTTTCACCAGGTTATAGGATATATTTTGTAAGATAAAGGATACGAAATAAGCATGGACGATAATAGTGAATAAATTCGGAAAAAGACGCTTATGTGACGCTTAAATGGTTCACACTGAGTAAAGATCTACAAAAATGTAATTGATAGCATATATCTATCTTTTAAGGATCACTCATAATAAGAATTTTTGTCTTTAAAATATCCAGCGGACGGCACCATGGGTGGGAGCGAAGTCACGGCATTCTGTAGTCCACGCGAGCTAAGCCGAGTGCACAGCTAGTAGTTAATAAACTCATAATTACTTTTTTTTAATTATCTATCAATTATATGAACAAATTATCCAATTAAAGACGAAAATTGATAACATGACCTTGTTTTTAAATTATTGAATAAAAAAATACTCGATACATCAAACATCAATTAGGTGGATGTTATATTATTTGATAATATTAGTGTTTCCAGTCGAGAAACGATCCGAACAGGTTTTTTAAATACTTATATTACTAATTGGCCTTTATACACAGACTAAATCATGACTTGATGCGAATTATTCAGAATCATTTTATTAATACGTAAAGCAAAAAAAAACTTTATTAAAAAGAGTTTAAGCGTATTGCGTTCACGGGAGACTGTGAGATTTGGCATGGTCAAAGTTTATATGGAGAAGTGCAGAAAGCTAAAATTTATCTATAATACCTGTTACTAAAATATTAAATTAAATAAATTAATACTGTGAATTCCTAACCCGACAAATGTCATTGAACTTAGACCTTTCAAAATATTGACATTGTCACTTAATGAATAGTGACAGCAAGTGATTTAATCATTGTTTAGGTTCATACTGCAAATGCCAAATCAGAATATAGTCTATGATTAAAAATTCGCTGGTCGAATTTCAATCATTGGGCGACGGCTAGTACAAATAAAAGCGTCTAATACTGATACGGTCACTATAAATGTTAATAAGTAATTGATTTGTTAACAGTTTATAACAAACTTGTTAAATATGTGCTTCCATAGACACCAACTAAAATAACTGATATGGTTTAACATGAGATCTCACTACTTTTTTAGTGAAAGAACTGCGATGCGAGACTTGGCATTTTTTTTACATTTCATGGTTTTCATGGTATCGCATTTCTTTTTGTAGGTCATCCTCCTTTTTCTCTTCTGTAAAATATCTTGTCCATCAGCTACTGATTTTCTTAAAGCCCACTCCACAAAGCGGCGGCCGCTTAAGTTCTGATTCAGAACCGTAGGTGATAGTTTTCAACAGACTTACTTTACTTTGGGGTCTACAAACGCAGTTCCTCCAACCAGCATCGCTAAGTGCTTCACCCTCCAACCGCGTAAACATGCGTATAATCGCGATGCGTTAGTTGAAGGTAATTTTTAATAATAATTTTTTATTTAATAAATAAGGAAATTTCGAGATTTTTAATTTTTACTTTATTTGTGAGCTAAACGCTAACTAATATTTGAAATTTATAAAACTGCTAGGAGTACCTTAGAATTTAGATGATCGGTAAGGGTGCTAGTTACTAAATTAAATAACTTTGCTCTACACTCTGCTGATATAATAATGATAAGGAGCAATAACAAAAAACATTGTATATTGTTTTGAGACGCGTCATTAGGTTTTAAATGTTATAATGACCTATAATCAATTTTACATTCGACATTTACATATATGGCATCCAAATTTTACAGTACAACTACGTATCTGCCATTCAAATGGGCCGTGAATGCTTTGACGTCACTCATCAATCGCCTCGCTCCATAAAGCAATCTTCCGGACCTTACAATTCATTGTGACGTCTTTGCCCTATTTAATAACAGATATTTGATATTCACTGTACATTATAGTCCAGCAGTTCGTATATATGTATATTACAAAAAGTGCCTTAATTTGCACGCAGTAATATCATCGCCTCTTATTTTTGTGTTTTACTCGTATTTTACGATTTCTATAGGTATTATTGATATTTTTTATAGACATACTGATATACATTTTCCGTGTACAAATATAAAGACAGATAAATAAAAAGGTCGTGCGGTCGAGGGACCCCCGTTAAGAGCGAAGTTACTAAAAGCGAAATATTATTTCAATCTTAGTGAGATTAATTCATAAAGAACAGATCGATGTAAATTTTATATATGTGTACCTACAAAATAACTGATAAACTATTAAATAACTTAACTGGACATGACTACCCTGAGGGCCCCGAAGTGCAGTGTTTTGCATTTTGGTGGCCGCTCGAGGAAGGGTTATACAACCGATCGCGCACGATGCTTGTCTGGATAATTTCTACAAGTCACTTTACGATTAATGTTTTATTATTGCACGAGACGGTATGATATAATTTATCGAGCTTAATATAAAATAGCAATAATACAAAAACTTTTATAAAAAAATCTCTTTCCTGACAAAATTCGTATAACGACTTATCTTCAGGAATTTTGTCAGAAAACACATAGATGAGGTTTTTGCCGTAAGTGACTTTTATTCTGGATTGCCTTTAAATGCACGGGTGCGATGGTTTGCTTGGACCTGGTCTTCTATCAGAATAAACGAAAAGTAAAAGTTATTTATTAGAAAGAACTTTATCCAACCTCTCCAAAATGTGACTCTCCAAGAGTTGTTCAAACCGTCGATCGTCATCGGAAGAGCTTTTAAAGTCGATCGCAAGAATTTCAGGTAAGTGTAAAATACTTTACCTTGAAATTCTTGGGGCGGCAAACATTCATACGACAACTGGAATCTCTTTTACTTTGCTTTTAGTAACCAATATTTATAAGTATTTACATCTTTGAAAGTGAACGAAAAGAAGACGAAAGTTATAGTGTTTGAAAATGAAGAGAACATGATAAAAGTATGTATTCGGATTGGTGGCGACGAACTGGAGCAACTGAATGAGTTTGTATACTTGGGATCGATGTTTACTAGTCATGGAAACCGTGTAACTGATGTAAAAAGGAGAGTAGATGTCGGTAACATGGTGAATGGGGAGTTGCACACCTTTATGAACAGCCAAAAAACTGCTACGAAAGCTCGTCTGGTAACACATAGAGCAGTGTTAGAGTTAGCACTTACAGAAGCAAAAGCTCGGTGTGGCAGAAAAAGTATGAAAGTAGAATAAATCCAGAAGAAATGAAAACGTTAAAACCTGTTAAGAGTTAAATTGAGTAACAGAATAAGAAATAGTGTGATAAGTGAACTTTGTGGTCTGAAAGAAGATATAGTCACATGGATTGAGATAGGAATGCATAGATGGGCATGTAGAGAGAATGGATGAAAGAAAAATGACTAAAAAATTTACAAGGCGAGTGCGAATGGAATTGTTGGAAGAGGTCGTTCTAGACGAAGGTTTTTGGATCAAATCGGGTACGTTTTGAAGAAAGTTCAGATCAGGAGTACTCTAAACCGAAAAGCGTGTGTGAAAAGATTGTCGAATGTTGGGAAAGAGGAAATGTTGGGAAGTTGGGAGAGAGATGTATGTATGTATTTATATCTCAAACCCAGAGCATCTGCTTCAAGATTTTTGTACTTAACAAAATATATGAGGAGAAATATCCACGTATGAAATAAAAATAGGTTTTCAGTTAATAGGACTGGTACGTAAATAAAAATAACAAACGAGTGTCTTTCGTTGTAGTAGGTTGGCACTTGGTCATCCGCTCCCCTAATATTTATAGTAGATATTTGATGGCAACACTATTAGCTTGAGAACTCCCAGTTCATATTATCATTTATTATTATGTTTACTCAGACATACTAATAATAGTTTTGGTACTGACAATAGGTACCGTACCATAAGGACGGATACCCGCTACAGGCAAACATGTCGAAAGTCTCGTAAATGAGATATTAAATAATTGAATGATTGTTATGTAATTAAGTAGTAATTAATGTTCTAAGTAATTAATACAACCCGGATTCGGCTTATGAGCTAGTGTGTTAGTTTAGAATATTTAATCAAGTATTTCTTGGTTAATTTCAGTTATTGACTATTTGGAACAACATACTAGTGTTTCGACTAACATTTTTTTAACCGACTTGATAATTTACTACTTTGTACACAATGTTAATTTCAATAAAATCGGAGAGAACAATAACGACAGGAAAATTACCAGATCAACTGACATTCGGCGTCGTAGATAAATTATAAGAAAAAGGCATAACGTTAAACCTGCAAATGAACAAAAACGTAGTATTAACGTAGGCTTCATAAAAAAACAATTCAGGTAATAAATAGGGTTAATGAAAAGTATGCAAATAAGAAGTGATAAGTCTTTGGCGTAACAAAACGAAAATAACTCCCAAATCTTTAGCCAGTGCGTCAACAACATCATGAAGATAGCCATCAATGACAATAATGTAAATTTATTGTACTGTTTTTTTTTTGAACTGTCAAAAATAATTTAAAAATGTATAAAATAAACAGCATTTTAATCTATATATTAATACGTGAAGCAAAAGCTTTCTACCCCTTTTTAAGCGTATTGCGTGCACGGAAGACTGTGAGATTTGGCATGGTTAAAGTTTATACGTAGAAGGAGTGCAGAAAGCTAAAATTTATCTATAATATCTGTTACTAATATATTAAAATAAATAAATTAATACTTCGAATCCTAATGCGACGAGTGCCATTGAACTTAGACCCCCCAAAATATTGACATTGTCACTCAACGAAAAGTGACAGCAAGTGATATAATATTAATTGTTTAGGTTCATACTGCAAATGTCAAACAGAAAATAGTCTATGATTAAAAAGTCGCTGGTCGAATCTCGATCACTGGGCGAACGCTAGTTTAATTAAAAGTATAAATGTTTATTTATATATCCTTTAATTATTTTTACACCACTAACGTGAATACACATTATAATTCATTGCAGACTAACTTCACACGTCACACTGCCGTCACATAGATTGTCTATTCGAATACACAGCTAATTTTATACGTATTATGAATAGAACCGAAGGCCTCTAGAAAAAATACGACAACATATCATTATTATTCATAAAACACGTTTAAAGTGTTAAATAACATGTTTCTAGTTAGTGCGAAGTCCAAAGTGATCGTTGACTTTACTTCTTTACTCACCAGAATAAAAATATTTTAATTATTTCCTTATAAGCTATTTTAAACAGTTTGATGAACGTAACGTTGGGTCAAACGGTATAAAAACACGCATCTATCGAGATTGATCGGAATGAATTTATCGGTGATCTACTAAAACATAATGACGCAGCAATTGAAAGACTATTAAATAATAAACACTAGCGATCACCCTAAGCTCGAAATTCGACCAGTTACTTTTTGATCATAGACTATTTTCTGTTTGATATTTGCAGTATTCATGAACCTAAACAATGAGTATTATCTTCATCACTTGCTGTTTCGTTGAGTGGCAATGTCAATATTTTGGGGGGTCTAAGTTCAATGGCACTGGTCAGTTTAAGATTCGTAGTATTAATTTATTTAGTTCATAGTAATAGATTTATAAATTTTAGCTTTTTGCACTCCTCCATATAAACTTTAACCATGCCAAATCTCACAGTTTTCCGTGCACGCAATACGCTTAAAAGGAGTAGAAAGCTTTTGCTTCACGTATTAATATATAGATTAAAGAAATTAAATACTGTTCATTAAATAACTCTAACACTATAAAGTGAAATATGTAAACAATAATGGTAAGAATACGCGAATCACTAATCTCGGGATGTTGATGCATGGAAATGAATGTCATTCGCGTTATAATTATTATTTAGATTTCATTACTTTCATCTCTGAAAATGTTGACTTATAAGTATATCCGTATAATCATATCAACTATAAACTTCTTTCTTTCTAATGCAGATATTTCTCTTCAGATATAAAAGACCACGGAAATTATCTACAATTAACTGACTGTTGCTAATACTTCCCACATTGTAGAATGTAAACAGTCTAACAGCTATCATGTTAGTCCATCAGATTTTAATTAGATGGCATTGTCACTGAAAAAGTTTTTAAATCATTTGTTTTAACGAGAGCATTAATTTTAAACTATTTTTCGTCAATAACTGGGAACATAAGCTTTAAAATTGTTTCAATAATTATTTTTGATGAAAAATGAATAAAGACATGAAGTTGCCAGGAAGAAGTGACTCTGAAGGTATTATAAACGTTTCGGTGATTCCCCCGATCGATTTGGAAAGCTTTTCTGAACAACTGTTTGAGGACTAATGTGGAGTGTGTGTATAACCATACATTACTGACATCATAACTTAAAAAAAACCAGCCGAGTATAATTTAGACTTGCGCACCGAAGATTCTGTAACTGTACAGCCACATTCGCCAAAATAGTTAAGTATAATTACTGAACAAAGCAACGAACAATTCTAACGAAAAGATAAACTATATTGAAGACAAACTTAACTGTGCCGTTGGAAAACTGTTGTCCCGATACAACAATATATGCCGCGGTCAGTTTACCAACTGCAAATAAGTTTTTTTTTTTTTTTTTGGGATGCAATTATAAATGTCAGTGAACTGTTTTTGTTGTTGTTGTCTTCTTACTTTATTTTTAATTTATTTCTTCGTTTATTACTTACTTTTAATTTTTATGTTTTCTATTTGTTTTTTTTTTTTCTAAATAAGTATATGTAATAACTGGATAAGGGTCCTATGGGGCTGACATATACAAAGTATAAATAAATAAAATATATAAATGTATGGTTTTCTGAGTTTTTCTTTACTTGTGCTATAAGATATTGCTTCTCGTCAAATTTCATAATTATAGGACAACTGGATGTGGTATCCTGTATGCTTTTATTCCCTTTGCGAGTTTTAAAATATACGGAATCTGTTGATTGCGTTGACTTCAAAGTTTGATTTTTACAGCTCCAAGGGATTGCAGCCTGGAATATTTGATATTAATTTCAACTTGATAAATTCACATACTCCTGAGAAAAAAGGCCTTGACATACAAACAGACGGACAACGAAGTGATCCTATAAGGGTTCCTTTTGTCCTTTTGATGTTGTTACCCTAACAATAAATTCCAAAAATCATTTTATAAAACCGATTATTGGTAAAAAATCATTTCAAAACAATAACGCAGCTACCAAAGAACAAAGCTCCGAGACAACGCATAGCCTGTGCGTGTGACAATAGATTCTTTTTACAATATAATTGCTTTATCAAAGGTTAATAATCTTTTGTTGTTCGTCGCCCTTGTCCAACGCTGGCCGAGTGCCATCGGTTTCCTTCTACATCAATCAAATGACTAATGACACAGCGTTAGATGTTTCTCTGTGAATTTATTATACCCGTGATACTTTATGAACAAATCATTTATTTTATTTATGATTTGGAAAAGTTGTAATCATACTTTCCTTTTATTTGGTTTTTTCTAAAATCCTGATATTAAGCTTTGAATATAAAACTGGGATTGTTCATTTTTTTTACTCGGATCTGTATCAAAAACCATTTCGATTAATTTGTAATAAAGTTAACTTCGTCGCTTCTGAGCCGATTTTTGGAATAATATCAAATTTATTTTAATAATGAAAACTCAATATCCTCAGAAGTTACGAAAATCGCGTTAATAAGAAAAATTATTTACCTCTCGTGTAATAAGCGAGGGTCAAAAGTTACAAAACAAGCAGAGTATGACATTCGACAGATAATATTAACAGTGTCGTTTTTTTTTAAAAAAAACCTCGTCTTTCCATATTTATGACAGTGATGAAATCATCATCAAAATAGTGTCTACTCTTTTCATAAACATAAAATAGCATGAAATAAGTTATAAAATATACAAATTAGTGTTACAAGATTCTTTATAAGTAGTATCCTAAATAAAAAGGAAAGTGTAAAAAAATTGGACAATGCCCTAAGTCAAAAAACGACGAGCGGAATCCAGTCACCCAATCAATTATAAATTAAATCATCTCAATAAATAAAAAATCGAATATAAACTGGCGGCTGAAATACTGACGGTCCGTGTATTTAAAAATAATTATGATTTTATTGCAGCAACTAACCTTTTGAAAGGAGTTTTTGGCGGGATCTTGAAGTGACATGTTTTGGTTTTTATTTTTAATTCATTTACTTAGGGTTTTGACTCTATATTATGTAATATTGTTGGCGTTTTGCGTGATATAGTTTAGTTTTTGTGCATAAGTGAGGTGAATTATAAATATACGCTGAAAGCATTCATTCCGAGATCCCACAAAAACTTCCTAGAAAGTTCTAACAAGGGAGCCACCATCTTGTTAGGATACTGATTCGTCATAACACTTGACAATATAATTCACTCGATAATCGCAGTAATGATCTACATTAAAGAGGACCGGTTGCCAAGTTAGGAAGAAGAAGGAGAAGAACCTTTTGAAATAGTACCTTTTTGTCTATCAACTATCGTTTTTTTGAGATCTAGAGATTACGTTTACTACTTTACGTTTACTATCATTTAAATAATGATCCAACCTATAAAAACATTTTGACAGTAAAACTTGCTTTACAAGGTTCTTGAACTGATTATCTGGCAAATCGGCAATGTGCTTTGGGATCTTACTAAAGAACCTAACACTATTACCTAAAAACTTTTATTGATAAGTCGAAAACACGGAATGGCTATTAAATTACACAATCAATTAATGACATTTTGATAACCAACAACAGATTTTAGTTATTTTGATTAATCATTATTTTAATACGTGAGAAGGAAACTTCGAACACCTTTTTAAGCGTATTTGCACGGAATTCTGTGAGATTTGACATGGTTAAAGTTTATATGGAGAAGGAGTGCAGAAAGCTAAAATGATAAATTTTTTATCATTTTAAAATTACAATATCTGTTACTAATATATTAAATTGTATAAATGAATACTGCGAATCCTAACCTTGCAGTGCACTTGAACTTTGACCCCCTAAAATATTGACATTGTCACTCAATGGAAAATGACAGCAACTGATATAATATTCATTGATTATGTTCATACTGCAAATGTCAAACAGAAAATAGTCTATGATCAAAAGTCGCTGGTCGAATTTCGATTATTGGACGACCGCTAGTAAATTTAAATATCTAAATAGTGTTAAAAGAATAATTTTTTTCTACACGATCTAATGAAGACTTAAGGTCTTCGCACATTATACAGATAGCAGACTCAACCGATACCAAGTTTTGGTTGAGTATTAATCACTCGACGACTGCTAATTTAAGCCCCTTTGTTTCTGTGGTGTATAATGAATAATAAGAAATTAAGTATTTGTTGTACTCACATAGTTCCCTTGGCGACGGTCATATTGAGGTTACTTAGTACGTGATTCGGCCGCTTGTTCGATCCGTAGTGTTTGAACGCGTGCCGCACGCACACCGCATGCTGGCGTTTCTGCCACGCCTGTATTAACAAACAAAGTAATCTTAACAAATCAATATTGACACCATCTTATTATTCTTATAAGAACATCAAATACTCTTGATTCTTCTGACCTTGATTGATCTTTTCTTCTTAATGCTAACTTGACAACTAATTCTCTTTTGTTCTGACCATTACTGCAATTGTCGATTATTTTGTTTCACAGACTATCTCGTGATGATTTTAATATTGTAAGTAAATGGTGGTCCAAAGAAGTGTTTGTGGTATTTCACAATTCATGGCCTATGTTATTTTATCAAATATATTTCATTTTTGCACGATACAGCCGATTTTTCATTATAATATGAGTACACGCGGACAGAGTGCACTCGTATGAGCTAGATTGTATAGAAGCCTACTCGGAGTTCGGTGTATACGTTACGAGTTTGTAAGCATCCGAGTAACATATGTCTGAGTAGTAAGTAGTAATACGAGTGGACTCGGTGCGAGTGTGGACATATAATGAAAACGCGGCTTAACCAAGTTATATTATGCGAAATGCCACCTATATTACACAATATAGGTTCAAATAACATAAATTAATGAATTAAAAACTAAGATCGCGCCAAATACTTCCGCTCAAATAATCAACCGATAGTTTTATATATTTTTTATAGTCGCGTTACTAATTTATTTGCCAATGTAATTTTTTTATTCTAATTCACATAATAATTCGGGTTGATTTTCGATGTTGTTGTTATTTTCTTCAGTGTCTAAGGCACTGTGAAAATATATCCATTATTCAAATAAAAGTACAAATACTTAGCAATTTCTGGGCAGCCCGAAAACTACGTTCCGTTTTCAACTCGCTTCAATTGAACTTAATAATCAAACTACATCAAATACATTACTACCGAAGATATATAAAAAGTTAAAACAACGCAAGTTTATGATTAAAAATTATCTTAGAACAAATGGCTCTTGTGCCGGTTCGTGTTACTAACAAACCGAAATGAAAATATTATTCCATCAACACTTTGGAAAATCAATACTGAGAAGTATTAGTGACAATTATTTAAAACGGAAATACAATACTTCAAACGAAACAACATACAAATATTTAATTAATTTTAAATTGACAAAGAATCATTATCTTTTATCTCTTATGTAGTTAACATGTTTGAGTTACCAAATACAGTAACGCTAACAAAGGTTCGATAAACACAGCACAATGGATACTTTGAGTCGTAAAAGGCAATCGTAAAGTAAACGTTTAACGTTTAGGAACGCTGTGTCTAACTCTAGACTTCTAGAGGAAGACATAACAGGTTCATGGCATAGCGACTGATGTCTTTGCTTCTCGAGCTTGTATTCGTTTTTGCATAACAGTGAAAGGTCTATTTTTTTTAGAACTGACTATACTGTTAGCCTTAAGGGCCCTGGAGCCTCTGACGGCTTTTACAGCTTCACCGGACTTGGGGGGGGAGGTCTATTGGATTTTATTGGTTTTTTTAATGCTAAAGCTTAATATTTTATCAATGTTAAAGGCAAATTAATTGGCTGAATCTACATTTATATTAAGGAATGTAATATAACAAAACATAATACATCGTTATGATTTGAAATGCGATGAAACGAAAAAGCGACACTAAGAAGAGATAAACTTACACAATGTACATCTATAGGATTTAGCCATCTAGAGAATGAGGTAGAATATAAACTTGTAATGAAAGTCCTGATTTTTAAGACTATGGTCGACGTTCAATTGGCCTAGCCGTATGACAACCAGACTTGTACTTGTACGTTACAGTACGTACAGTATGAGTGGTCGATAGTTCGAATCCCGCTGATTTAACATTTTTTATATAAACTGTTTGTTTTTAGGTTTTGTTTACAAATATTTTATTATTAATTATTGTTATAAAAATATAAACAAATTAGAAACTTAATCACTACAATCAAAATTTTTAAAGTTTACTTTCATAAATTTATAGTCTTAAACCGTATTTTTTAAAATTAAATGCAATTTTATTATCATTCCTTCATTTAATTATATAATTTTAATAATATTTAAATAGGTTATATTCTATTTTAATTAGTATTTAATCATACATAATACATAGCTAAAGGAATTTTATTCCTATAGCGTATCCAAAGGCTAACTACCTCGTTACCACTATGGTCGTAAGCGCGACTGCTATGATCGTGGTCCTGGGTTCGATTTCCAGGTCGAGCAAAGTGTTATTGAGTTTTTCTATGAAATTCTCAGTAACAGCTCGGAGTTTGGCTTTGCGCCCGATTAATGGCAATAGGCTCGCTCCCTATTACATTGGACCTAAAAACATACCCGTCGAACTGTGGGTGTACGTTAGTACACCTCTACCTAACCCTCCGGGGATGTCAGGGCCCATTTAGCTACAGTACAAAGAATGGCGTCTATCTTAGCGACGGGAGCCATGTCAACCTTTCCTCGAGCGACTCTGGAAGCTGTGTTAAATCTCGCACCCCTTAACCTATACGTAGAGAAGGTGGCGATGTTAACAATGCACATAATGTATGCCCGGGAGAGGGTGCACCGACTATCTCTGTCCTTGAGATCTCTACTGGACTCAGTGATAACAAAACCATTTTTGGGAATGATATTTATTTTATTTTTATTTTATTTAGTAAGGCACAATAACAAGTAAGAGATCAAAAAAAATATTAAAGTAACAATAATAACTTAACTCTAAATACCTTTTAAAATCTAATACCCAATAACATAAGTGCACAACTTTCATTGATAACAAGTACTGTTTATAGTAAGTAAATGGACTAAAAATCTAACAATTCAATAGAAATAAATATATTAAATAAGTGAATTTTTTAATTAAGGAAGACTGGAGAAAAATATATCGTATTCTAAGTTAACTACGTTATATCGACATGATAACTCCCAAAACTGTTTTAGAATTTTTTCATTCCATAGTGATCCCTCCACGGAACTCTTGGATTAATGTCAATATAACGTGAAAATGGTATACTGCGGGGTACAAATCTGGACATAGCGTAGGCTGTGGAGTATATGGGGAGCGACCCAGTCTTAAGAAACACATTATTCTTATCAGTTCCACCTCCATTTTCCAAGCGGAAGTGTACGGTAGACTTGAGTGTGCCAATATCTCTGCAATATGTCTGCAAAAGGCCTACGTTAATCACACGAGTTACATTCAGTCGGACAGCCAGGCCGCTCTCTTGGCACTGACTTCAGATTTAACAGAATCTAAGCTTGTTGCTATCTGTGTGGCAGTGCTGAACAGTCTGGGTAAAAATAACAGATTAATCCTGCGATGGGTCCCGGGGCATGCAGGAGTTCCAGGCAACGAGTCTGCGGGCGAACTTGCAAGAGCCGGAGTTGCGGAAAAACCGATTGGTCCTGAAACATTCTGTGGTATCCCAAAAAGCCTTGTTCGATTGATCTTAAAGAACTATTACAACCAAGAGGCTATAATTTTCTGGTACAACTTACCAGGATAAAATCATTCTAAAGAGCTTATTGGCGCGTTTAATCAGCTTAAAGCTGGAGAAGCTCTGATGCTCAGCAAGAATCAGCTACGAATCTTAGTGAGGGCACTCACTGGACACTGTTCTCTTAATAAACATATGTAAAAAATTGGTGTCCAGGATACAAAAGATTGCAGATTCTGCAAAATAGCGGTAGAAACTCCAAAGCACCTCTTGTGTGATTGTGACCCACTAATACCTAAACGTAACCGGATTCTGGGTAAGCACGTGCTACTCCTAGAAGAAGTTCAGTTGCTCTCTGCCAAAAAATTCCTGCAGTATATTAAAGCTATAGGACTAGATGGGGAGCTTTATCAGTGTAGAGCGATCACCACAGATCTCATTGGTCGCAGTGATACAGGACAGCATAAGCTTGCACAGCCCCCGTTTAGAATCTATATAATAATACGTGAAGCAAAAGCTTTCGGTACCTTTTTAAGCGTATTGCGTGCAAAGAAGACTATGAGATTTAGCATGGTTAAAGTTTATATGGAGAAAGAGTGCAGAAAGCTATAATTTATCTATAATATCTGTTACTAATATATTAAATTAAATACATTAATACTGCGAATCCTAACCCGACAAATGCCATTGAACTTAGACCTCCAAAATATTGACATTGTCACTCAGCGAAAAGTGACAGCAAGTGATGTAGATAATACTCATTGTTTAGGTCCATGAATACTTATTACTCAACCGTATCTCTAAACAGAGCGTGTTCGCGCCCACGCCCGCGTAACCACCGTTCCCTCCGCATGGGACGGGTGGCTATTTTCGCTCCTGCACACCCACCGTCGCGACCTCCCTCTCTCGCGGCAATTCAAGCCTAGGTCAATTCCTCGGGGTGAAACCCTTGCGTCTGGCAGCCGCCCGCTCGATACAAGTGACACTTTATGTGCAACACTTAGCTACCCACATACAAACAACACACACACACATACGTGCACTCCTCACAGGTACATAGGGTCTTTAAGGAACCTTTTTTCTTTTTTTGCACTAGATAGAGTAGAACATATTTCAGATTACTAAATACTTAATTTAAAAAACTCAAGAGGTGTCTTGGGATATAACATAACATACCATCTCGCCTGTATCCCCGAAGGGTTATTATTATTACTAGCGATCGCCCTAAGCATATACATACACGTCCTAATATATACATGTTCCTTTCCTCCTTGTATATGTTAGTTTAGCTCGACTCTACGGATAGGGAATGTCAGATCGCGACCTCATTAGAATCGCGGCAACAGCCCAAGCCGAGGTCTGGCCACTTTGGCACACTTGCGCGCTTGTTGCCCACGCTTTCGCGGCTGAGTGCCTTAAGAGCTCGCCCCCAAACCCGGTAAAGTTGTAAAACCCGCAATGGCTATGTTTTTGGATAGGGCCCCTAAGGCTAACAGCAAGGTCAGAGAGAAAAAAGTAATGAATACTGCAAATGTCAAACGGACCAAAGTCTATGATCACAAAGTAGCTGGTCGAATTTCGAGCTTAGGGCGATCGCTAGTAATAATAATAACCCTTCGGGGATACAGGCGAGATGGTATGTTATGTTACATCCCAAGACACCTCTTGAGTTTTTTTAAATAATCTGAATAATTATGACTATATAATTTCAATTTTTAATTGATTTAATTTAGGAACATGATTCGAACTGAGTGACTAATTTACTTAGTATTTTCTTACAAAATAATATTTATTATAAATAAAAATGCATAGATATTTATACCTTAAAAAAATTTTAAGACTGATTACAGACAACGCACAACTTACACCAGTAAGTTTACAAGAATTAAATTTTTCACATACACATACACATGGTGGAGTTTTGAGATGGAGCACCAAAGATAAGTAAAAGCTACATGAAAAATTTTTCAAGAGACTATACTTAACTTTATGAGACATTTTGACCGGAAATCACAAATTTATTTTTAATGTATGCAAGAAAATAGGCAATTTTCGTAAAAACTTTTTTTCGTGCCAATCGATCCTTTTTCTTTTAAGGGTCAATAAACTCTATGGCAGCATCTGAGGTCGGAGTACTAAAAATGTCAGAAATCGGAAAAAGCTTTCCCCGTACAATTCGTAGGAAAACATCGTGACTGCGATAACCTTTTGCAAGTAAAGAAATATACTGCCTTACAACCACTGCGTCACGAGGCAACTGAATACGATTAAGAAAGAATTTCAGGTTTATTTAAATTTGCTCATGAGATGTTACCGAAAGTATATTTTGGCTAATCTTTATTACAATGTCTGCTTACGCTAAGCCCTTGGAAATTGTTCCAGAACTTTCTCTGAAAATTACTTGTCTAATTACGTTGCTCAGTTTAATTGTTTTAGAGGTCAATTCTTGAACAAATAACAATTATTATAAATTATAAAACTGAGTTCCTTCTATTAAATACATCCGAGTAGCTCGCAGGAAAATATTATAAGTCAAAATAACTAAGTTTTCAAGGTAGAATTTTTAATTTTTTTGTCTTTGTATGTAAATTCTATTGTAATAATTGGCTACGAAATTGTGATTCCTGCGATGATACGTCGATGTACTATCAATTTCAATAACATAAAAAGCATCTATTGACGTCGAATAGCAAAAAAATAACAATTATAAATATTGTTTTGTCAGTGTGTCCACGCCACACGCGGATATAACAAAACATATAAAACCGGATTCACACGTTTGCCAGTTGCCACAAACTTCAAAACTCTACAAAGTACATAACGCTTGGATAATATAGCCAAGTCAACGTTTGCGACTTTGAGAGTGTGCACTGTGATAGTGTGTTTGGGATAAGCAATCATAACTCAACCTTGTGTCCGTTCTAATATTTGGTTAAAACTATTTGAATTGTAAAAAGAAGCAAAATTAAACGAAGGAAAATGATAGGATATGAAAAATTCGGTTAGATAGTTAAAAGTGTACAGAAACCGTACCTACCAGTTTTTCTTTCAGTTATTTATTGATTAATTATTTCTCAGAAGCGCTATTAATGCGCACAAACGTGTGGACGCATCGCAAGCGCTTGCCGCAAGCTCCTTTGATTTGTGCATCTAATACCGACTTAGCTCGTATCGATGGCAAGCCAAGCCAAACGCTCTGTCCACACGTTTGAATTTATTAATGTTTACCAAGGTCGGCATAACTTATACAATTATACATACCTAAAGCATCTATTTAAGCAATAATTTAATTTTAAGTTAATTAGCTGTAAGTAATTTTAATGATTTAATAATGTGGCAGTCCACTAGAACGAACATCTATCAATTACATAAATTCTTCACACAACCTATATAATATTTATATAAATTAATGTTTCTGTTTGTTTGTCCCTCTACACATTCCTAAATTCTAAGCCGTAAATTTGTTAAATAGTTGTACGCACACCCGCGAAGGTTCTGGACTAGTATAATAAATTTACAATAGATGGCGCGCAAGTTGTTTGATTTAGATGACAACGAAAACCAAGCTGCGGGCAAAAGCTGGTATAATATTAATTTTTATAAGATATTAAAGTAAATATTTTTCTGTATGTTACAAACAAAATAATTAGTTTTTATTAGTAGTTACCTAAATTTATTGATTATATCGCAATATCATTCACGTTTTGGTGACAGCCAAAATGCAAAGCCTTTGAATATATTTCTATTTATATTTGCACAATTCTTACAACACAGTACTGTTATTTAATTAATTTTATACTTTAATTAATTATATATTCTTTATTGCACAAAAAAGTATAAATGGAGGACTGGACTGGAAGCATAAAAATATTTTCAAAAAAGGACCACTCCATTACTTAATATGTAAACATCTACCTGTGCACCACGGTTTCACCTGCATATAATTTCGAAGAAATCACTGATTGATGATTTATAATACTTCAATTAATACAATATATTTATCGGGCGTACAGATGGTCGCAGCGCGAACCGGCACCGCACGGATTTTGTATAATTGATATTTCTCGCAGGAGTTTCGTATTTAGATAATAATTTGGTATTATCTCTCAAACTGTAAAAGACGAAGTGTATCTTCATTATAAATTGCCTTTATGATAAAATATGTAACTATTGTTCGTAAGGATTAATATGCCATACTTAAAAATAATGCTCATAAAATCTTCAACAATTTTTTTTGCAAAACACCTTATGGTGGCTCATGTATATGAGACAGATATATACTATCGCTGATATTTTTTATTATACTAATGGCCAATATTTTTGTAGAACATTGTATTGACTTATCATTAACCATTAAGCCAGCGCATGCGGCTAAAGCAGTTCGTGAGGGCTTCGACTTCCGACTTACGTAACAAAATATAAGTATTTAAGACTAGCTAGAAACTATAGCCTAATGTTATATAACCTATACTATTCCTAGTGAGTCTGGCTATCATATAAAAAAAGAATTTTTCGAATCTGATTGGTGGCAGTTCCAGAGATTAGTGTGTTTAAGCACAAAACTTGTCCGCTTTATTATACATAGTATTAGTATAGATTTTACATGTTTTTTTTTTGATAAGGAATGATTCGTATAATTTATAACCTAAATGTTCTAGTCCTTACCATTTCAAATTTCGAACTCTACGTCCCTATGAGGCCATGTCCTAAAAGTGCACAACCTCTATAAGCTTAGAAACCTTCAAATGAGGTACTGGTATAGTACGGTGACTTTCGAGATATTCCAATTTTAAACAGTATTTAATTATGTTTTGAAATCGGATTGATTTTTCAAACATGTGTCAAAATAAAATGTAAAATAAATCAAAAGCACTAAGAAGTATTGATGTCAACTTCGAAACAAATCACCACAAAAATAACTTTCTACCCCTTTTTAATCCCGTCACGGGATGAATTTCAATAAAATATGAAACACATCATTCATCAATTTTGTTAAAAAGTTTTATGCAAAATTTGAAGTAAATAGGACGAAGGAATCACGTTGTCCCATACAAACTTTGCCTCCCTTTTTCACCCCATTAACGGTAGAATTTCGGAAAAATATTTCTTATCGGATGCCTACATCATACAAAGAACACACCCTCCAAGTTTCAGGTCTCTACGATCAGCGGTTTAGGCTGTGCGTTGATCCGTCAGTCAGTCATTCAGGACAAAGCATTTTATATGTATAGATGATTAATTAATATTATGTAGGTACTATCTGTGCCCGCGGCTCCGCTCTCGTGGACTACAGTACGACGTCGGTATAGTACGTCGCTTCCACCCACGGCGATAAAAAGTTTATTATTTTATTTGAGCGGAATAATATTTTTTTTTTTTAAATAAAAGTAGCCTAAGTTACTCCTTATAACTTCTGAGATTAGTCAGAACACCTTGTTTTCACTTAATATTCGTTTTTGTACTTTGATGCTCATGCTACACTTGTATTATTCTAACGCGCTCTCTCAGACTATAACAATTTTTTTTCTCTGTCTCTCTCAAGCCAAGTACATATTTCCTGTCCTTTTTGCGTCAGAAACGTTGCATTGAAAAACGTTGCACTAAGACTCAGCCTTCGAATTGTACTCATATCGCGCCCAAACATATTTTAATTTAAAAAAAAATTAATTATGAACTAAAAAGATGTTCTTTGTTTTCTTCGTTTTTTTTTTTCAATTATCTACGTCTTGGATAAAATATATTTGAAAAATTGCAAAAAATATATACTTAAAGTAGACATACCGTCGTATCTTGTTTATCGAAAGGTGTCGAGAATTGCAACTGGCCCATTTTGGATTCCTTCTCGTCGCCCATCGGCGACGAAGGCGAGGTTTCGCTGTTGACAAAAAAAAAGTAAATTTGTAAAACAGTATAATAAAAGCAATATATTTTAAAATAAAGATAATGATATATACCCAACCCTACGGGAAGAACGTTTATTCCTAAGGGAAGGCATACAGACTTAAGCACAATTATTAATGTCACGCACGACATAAATGCGATTATCAAACGCCGAGAATTTTCTATAATTACATATTAGAAGCTAATGCTTTCTATATTTTAACCGCAGGTTTACATACTACGAGAACTTAGTATTTACATATCCTCAATATTACCTGTAAATATCGAAAATTCGTTGATATAAACCGAACCTCGAATCTACGGACATTAGATTATTATTACACTGGTTTTAAGCATTCTACTAAACTGCCTTTAAAGATAAATTGATTTCAATTAAAATCTACAAAAACTACAAACTTTTTATTTTCGTTTTTCTGATTGCAAAAAGCAAAATCGGCTTTGTGTTTTAAACACTACCGCGAGCTAACTAAAAGAATGTGCGTTGTGACGTCTAGTGAACGTTTTTGTTACTACAAATTAATGTTACAGCAACAATTTCCCAATGTATGATTTTGAAACGCTATAAAAATATAAGGAAAAAGATCGCGTAGATGCGTATGCAACGAATGGAAAGCCGATCGGAAGACGGTGCCTTGACCCGCCCACGCCCCGGGTAATTTTATATCTCAGACCTTGCTGCGATACCACCGAAAGTTGGCACCAGGGTTGCCAAAGTATACGTATAAGGAAATCTTGATTTTAAGACCTTAAAGTGTACCGGTTATCAATTAGAGAATTATTAAAACCTTCGATGTATTAACAGAGAAGTACAGGCTTCTCGGACATTGTTTTTTTAAAGTAGCAAGCAGGCACTGTGTAATTTTTTTCATAGAGTACAGCATTGGTAAAGTGGAGAGAGACACTTTGCCTAACAGTAAGTAAAGCCCAATTCAAAAACTACGGAGACTACCTCTTTCTATACTCTCACGCCTCAGTCTTCAGAAATTGCAATAAACGGGCTTCGGATTAACCCGGAGTACTGTTCGAGAACGGCTATAAATAGCCGTAAGAGTAGGAGAGGTAGGGCGTTGGGATAATTCTTTGGAGATCTCTCTACTTAGGGCAGCCCGACTGGTGGAATACCTTCACCCTACCGAAGATCGCAAAGAAATAAACTTATGTTGTGTTCCTGTGGTTAGTAGGGCTTCCAGAACTTCTTGGGGTAGGCGAGTTCAAGGTCGGCAAGGCGCTAGTAATAGCCGCTTACCATAAGGCAGGCCATATTAGATGTGTTAAAAAAAATTCGTGTCCAGTTAAAAAACACAGGCGATCGTGGAAGCGGATCCATCACAAAGCACTTTAGAGATAGCTGCAGGCTTCGGGGTAAGTGATAAAACTGTATTAATCCACTTGAAGCAAATCGGGAAAGTAAAAAAACTTGAACGATGGGTACCTCATGAATAGAGTGAATCGATCTTGCAAACACGCGTCGACTGCTGTGTTACTTCGCTCAACCGACACAATAATGTAGGGATTTTAAATCGAATCATTACTTGTGATGAAAAGTGGATACTGTACGATAATCGGAAGCGCTCGTCGCAATGGCTGAACCCTGGAGACCCAGCCAAATCCTGCCCTAAACGAAAATTGACTCAGAAAAAGTTACTTGTGAGTGTTTGGTGGGCTAGCGCCGGTGTCGTTCACTACAGCTTTCTAAAATCTGTCCAAACGATTACGGCAGATATCTATTGTCAGCAACTAAAAACCATGAAGGAAGAACTAGCTGCTAAACAATCGAGATTGGTCAATCGCTCTAGGCCACTGCTGCTTCACGACAACGCAAGACCACACACTGCACAACGAACAACCTCTAAGTTAGATGAGCTACAATTGGAATGTCTGCGACATCCACCGTACTCCCCGGGCCTTGTTCCAACAGATAACAATTTTGTTCCAGAATTTGGACAACTTCTCACAAGGAAATAATTCAACTTCGATACGGCAGTCCAAACCGCCTTCAAAGAGTTTATTGATTCTCGCCCCCATGGTTTTTTTTTAGTAAAGGGATCAATGAACTAGCTATGAGACGGCAAAAGTGCATAGATAACAACGGTGCATACTTTGATTAATTAAATATATTTAAAAAAAAAAAAAAATTGACTTTATATTCCTCCCTTCATAGGTAAGGACCTAATATTTTCAAATGCATTTAGTTAAAAGCTGTTATTTTTATATTACAAACAGACAATTCAATTTTATTTATTTGTATAAATAACACCTTGTCATCACTTAATATTCGTTTTTGTAGTTTGATGCTCATGCTACACTTGTATTCCTTGTTAAGAAGATCAGCAACCTAAGCCACAAACTCAGCCGGGGTACCCCGAAGAAAAGGATCTCCGTGTGCGGGTGAGTGGTGGATACATGTCCTCATAACTACATTTCCTACACAGGATCTACAAAGATGTTCCTTGTTTTCTTCGTTTTTTTTTAAATTACCTACGTCTTGGATAAAATATATTTAGAAAATTGAAAGAAATATATGCTTAGAGTAGACATACCGTCGTATCTTGTTTATCGAAAGGTGTCGAGAATTGCAACTGGCCCATTTTGGATTCCTTCTCGTCGCCCATCGGCGACGAAGGCGAGGTTTCGCTGTTGACAAAAGAAAAGTAAATTTGTAAAACAGTATAATAAAAGCAATATATTTTAAAATAAAGATAATGATATATACCCAACCCTACGGGAAAAACGTGTATTCCTAAGGGAAGGCATACAGACTTAAGCACAATTATTAATGTCACGCACGACATAAATGCGATTATCAAACGCCGAGAATTCTCTATAAAAAATTATTAGAAGCTAATGCTTTCTATATTTTCACAGCAGGTGTACATACTACGAGAACTTAGTATTTACATTTCCTCAATATTACCTGTAAATATCGAAAATTCGTTGATATAAACCGAACCTCGAATCTACGGACATTGGATTATTATTACATTGGTCTTAAACATTCCACTAAACTGACTTTAAAAATAAATTGATTTCAATTAAAATCTACAAAAACTACAAACTTTTTTATTTTCGTTTTTCTGATTGCAAAAAGCAAAACCTGCTTTGTGTTTTAAACACTACCGCGAGCTAACTGAAAGAACGTACGTTGTGACGTCTAGTGAACGTTTTTGTTACTACAAATTAATGTTACAGCAACAATTTCTCAATGTATGATTTTGAAACGCTATAAAAATATAAGGAAAAAGATCGCGTAGATGCGTATGCAACGAATGGAAAGCCGATCGGAAGACGGTGCCTTGACCCGCCCACGCCCCGGGTAATTTTATATCTCAGACCTTGCTGCGAGACCAACGAAAGTTGGCACCAGGGTTGCCAATGTATACATATAAGGAAATCTTGATTTTAAGACCTTAAAGTGTACCGGTTATCAATTAGAGAATTATTAAAACCTTCGATGTATTAACAGAGAAGTACAGGCTTCTCGGACATTGTTTTTTTAAAGTAGCAAGCAGGCAATGTATAGGTCTTTTCATAGAGTACGGCATTGGTAAAGTGGAGAGAGACACTTTGCCTAACGGTAAGTAAAGCCCAATTCAAAAACTACGGCGACTACCTCTTTCTATACTCTCACGCCTCAGTCTTCAGAAATTGCAATAAACGGGCTTCGGATTAACCCGGAGTACTGTTCGAGAACGGCTATAAATAGCCGTAAGAGTAGGAGAGGTAGGGCGTTGGGATAATTCTTTGGAGATCTCTCTACTTGGGGCAGCCCGACTGGTGGAATACCTTCACCCTACCGAAGATCGCAAAGAAATAAACTTATGTTGTGTTCCTGTGGTTAGTAGGGTTTCCAGAACTTTTTGGGGTAGGCGAGTTCAAGGTCGGCAAGGCGCTAGTAATAGCCGCTTACCATAAGGCAGGCCATATTAGATGTGTTAAAAAAAAATCGTGTCCAGTTAAGAACACAGGCGATAAATGCCTGCCATAGTGGCATACTTAAAGCGTATCGCGTTACACGGTCAGCCGGTGTATACCCCGTAATTAAACTGAGTGTAAGTGATCTGTACTCGTCCACGTACCACGTACATGGTGATAAACCAGTCACAGTGACTGTCTTTTGGCTTGTCGCGTTTGTAGTCAGTATGTCGGTGGCTGGAATAGCGGCGATGAGGTAAGATAGTACTGTGCTTACTATAAGAAACATTGTCGTGACAATGGTGCGTTACAATAGAAAAAAAAATCCAGTTCGTGTAGGACCACGCGCAGTTTATAGTTCCGTAGTTGCCCGTCACAATATGCATACTTAAAAGAGGTCATTGAGTAATTTTCAAATTACTTCTCTAAGTATATTAGTTGGTTGACTATTACTCGTCAATTTGTAAAGCTTACTTATCTGTGATAGTTTTCCTTTTAAATTCGTTATATTATGTACTACTACTGTGAAATTTTTCATATTCCCAAACACAACCATTCAGCTGGCAGAGGGGACACTTGACTCTAGCAAAAATTCGCACTTTAAGCCTTAATATTTCGCAAACTGAACCCTGAATCAAAAAATGGTTTTCACAATATTTTTCATAACCTATTCAACGGCTCTCAACATGATAGGAAAGACGAAAAAAAATTCGGCACTTTGTCGGCGTAATTAATTTGTATATCCATATTAAATTTCAGCTTCGGAAATTCAGATCAGATTCAGATTGAAAATCTGTGAGCTAAGTCGCGGACAGACGGACGGCCATGGTGAAACTATAAGGGTTCCTTTTTAACTATGCAACCCTAAAAACAAAGTTATATTCATTGCTCCTGTTGGGTATATTTGATTACCTATTTATATCAAATTTGACTGAAACAGAGTGTGAAAGTTAAAAGAACGTAACTCGAGCGAACACTCTTCGAAACCTTTTAACAAAATTTAGGTAATTTTACATGTCCATGAAAAAAATCTTTATTGGGAATTTTAAAATATTTATGTTCGTACTTTGAAGCTTCACGAACGTTGAACTTCACAAAACAATGACCTTTTCAAGGACGAAGCCGGAGGACAAAGGGTTCAAATCTTAGGAATAATTATTATTAAATGTTAGAACAAGTAAAAATCTCCCAAGTTTACATACAGAGTTCTGTTCTTAGAAATCTGAATCTACGCTGTCCGTTCTGACTTAAAAGGTTTTATCTTATTACCCATCTTAATTGACTGGTTAATATTTTAATAATTTTTAAGTATAAACAATGGCGGAAAACTTAACAAATATTATAAAGAAAAAGTTAGTATAACGATAGCCACATGGATACGTTGGTGGCGACACGGTGGAGAATTGCTGGGATAAATCTAAAACAGGTAAAATCTGAAGCACAGCTAGTACACATATATTGTTATGAATGGAACTCTCAATACACAAGTCCGATTCATACTTAACTAATTTTTTAAATGGACTAATAGTCATAATCGATATATCATCATAATCGAATCATAATCGCCCACCGCTAGCTATTTTCCACAGAGCAAAAATGGCTTTCAATTAAAAAACGGTTTTTGTCTTCAGTTCTCAGTTATTGTGCGCACAACCATGAAGTTTATATGTAAGTAAGTACAATCATTTTACTATAGGTGCCGCTCGAGTCCTTTCGTTTTAAAGACATCGTGAACGAAACCGCGTATAAAAGGTAGGTGAAAATAAAAACAATACTACATATCCAATCAAGCTTTCGACGAAATGACCTTACTTTTCTTTCCATTATATTACTAAGAAAAGGCAAAAATGTCTTGGTGCATAACCTTGCCTTTTAGAGTTAAAGAATGAGGTACAAATATAATTTCCAAGAACTTGACGTAATTACTAACATAATAATAACTTAAAATTAACTGTTGCCTGATATAAACATACAATTTAATTTAATTTAATATAATATAATACAGATCGGCAACTCGAAAGAGAAAGAGCATAGTATACGCTTGTATTAGAACAAGACGAGACCATTGTCTTAAGTGATATCGGCCTACGTAAATCGTGACCAAAATAATACCCATCTATTTTTGCTAAATCTACTATAATGTTCACTAGAAATGTTTTATTGTGGTTACGTGTACTGTATAACTGGATGTAACTCGTATAACAAAGAAAATCAACAAAATAATACGCACACTATAGTATTCCATTTTCAAAATCAAAATCAAAACACTTTATTCAATTGAGGCCTAAAGAAGGCACTTAAGAACGTCAAAACACTACTACAGGTTCGCAATACATTCCAGTCATCGAGAAGAACCGGTAAGAAACTCGATCGGGTTTATCTTTTTTTCCAACTGTTCAAATGTAATAATATAATACAATAATAATAATTTACATAGATATCATTTACATATGGATCCACCCTATAATAACCTTTTGACAGTAAAAGACAGTATTGCTGACCAAACTACACTAAATTTAAGAAACATATTGATGGTCTATATATGGTACATGCTATCATGGGCTAAACAAGAATTTTTTTAAATAAAAATGTCAATTAAATTCCACTTCTTAATGATATGAAAATAATTCAAAACAACTTATCAAACGGAAAATACCTAGAATGTTTATAAAAAGCTCGCAAAAACTTTACACGTTATATCTGCCAGTCGCGTTGGGTCGCGGCCGTGGTCGTAGACCTTTTGGTTTTTTTTTACTTATACATGACGCACGAGATTGTACATCTATGTACATATCCAAAACAATGTAACTAATAAATATCAAAGTTAATAGGGATTGTGATATGTCATGTTGTGATTTTTATTAATAAAATTAATACGTGAAGCAAAAACTTTCGGTACCGTTTTAAGCGTTTTGCGTGCACGGAAGACAGAGATTTGGCATGATTAAAGTTTATATGGAGAAGGAGTGCAAAAAGCTAAAATTTATCTGTAATATGTTTTACCAATATATTAAATTAAATTAATTAATACTGCGAATCCTAACCCGTCCAGTGCCATTGAACTTAGACCCTCCAAAATATTGACATTGTCACTCAATGAAAAGTGACAGCAAGTGATGTATATAATACTCATTGTTTAGGTTCATAAATACTGCAAATGTCAAACACAAAATAGTCTATGATCAAAAAGTCGCTGGACGAATTTCGACCTTAGGACGATCGCTAGTATTCATAAATTTATGTAATTTGGCTCTGAACATTGCTGGCACTTTGCGTGGTCAAGCTGAAGCGTCCTATAGACTTTACGTAACTATTAAATATACGAGTAAAACCGTGACAGGTCTTAGGCCACCCGACAGAAGCAAAGCTCCAAAGATTTTAATATAAAATCCAACTACTAATGAATATTATTTTATATGGATATAGTAGTAAATTGTTATTCGGATATTTTCCAGAAATAAAATCAAAAGTGATGTTATGTTATACCGCCTAGTTCCTTCTAATCCGTTCATGACGTTTTTCACTTCTCTAAGTTCCTCCCTCCTATTCTGAAGGTACTATTAAAAACTTCATTCGCTTCAATAATAAGCTGGTTCATTGATGTCCTAAATATATTTAAGTAGTCTAAGTTAATTTAGTTAGACACGAATTAATTAATTAATAATTCTTCGATCGACTGTTTTTACTTCACTTGTGACTAACATAACAATGTAGGTAATCAAATCTTAGAAGTCAATTATAACCTATTTCTGATTGTCGTATCGAAATGAAACTTTGTATGTATATGTAGTTAGGATGACTAAACTATAATTTGGTATCTAGGAGCTAATCTGATGATGGAGCCAGGAGGTGGATAGTGGAACTCATCAGTGGCTACTAGCAAACCCCTCGAGTTTAGGCTCTTATGATTTGTTTTGACGAATCCAATAATTTGGGCTTGGTAACGAGAGTCTGATGAATGATGATGGAGCTAGGATATGTTTTAAAATTTTTAGTGCGTAATAATAACGTGTTTTTTTTTGTTTTTTTAAATAAACTACATACTTTTATTGTATTTCATTCCAATCTATTTTTACCAAAATGTTGACATAGAGTGAATAATTATAAATGATTTTGTAATTGGAAGTAATCCCTGTCATTTTTTTTATTATTACTCAGTGGCAGAACTTTGGGACAGCGCGTCGATCGACGTGAGTTCGAGCTGCTTTCGATGTAGGAAAACATCAAGATGATACCACAGCATGGTGATGGAGACACTGTGACTCAGTCGGATACAGATTTCTACCAGTCCGCTTGATTACTGGATATACTCTGTCTGATCCAGGAACGTGACATGTCTAAGTGTGCCGTTATGGGAGGTGGCAGCTACATCTTGTGTATGCCTGTATGGTGGTCGCGATCTACCACCCAGAAAATGAAATAGTTTATCGCACATATGATTCTTATTAAAGGTTTACCTTAACATTTCGCATCCATTACGGTATGTTTTGTTTGCAATACTTCTTATATAACTACGCGTATTAGTTGTCTAAACACAAGTTAGATTAATAAATCTATCAATTGTTTAAGGAAACGGTGTGAATCACTCCACCGCGTTACACGTACGAAGGCCGCGGAGCTTCAGAAAGGGACGGATATAATTCTAATTGCTGCGTCGTAATCGTTTCGCCACGCTGGCCGTGAGCGATATGTCAAAACGAATGCGCACGCGCACGGAATTAACAACGATGACATTCCTCGTTCCACGTTACACAGACGGTGTTGCAAAAATATTTCATACAATATGTTTCTGGTCAGGCTTGGAACTAGCCTTTAGGTTAGGGTATAGCCATGGATACTTATGTCGGGGCACACAAGACGATCCCTCCAAGTTTTTTTTTATATAAGAAAAAGAAAAACAATCACAAAGCTTTTTGTAAAGAAGTTCCTTAAAGCGGCTTCCGATAGGAGCTAACTTGTAGAAATCGTCACGTAAGGAAAAGTTGTTTTGCCCCCTCTATACAACTCTCTCTCTCTTTCTCTCTCTGTATTGAAAGGCATTATAACAAAATAAGTTACAAAAGGCTACAAGCAGATGGCACTGTCTCGACATAAATAATTTAAAACAGAGAAAAATTCTAATAAAGGCTTTAAAGATAAATCAGTGAAATAGACGCATTTAGTAATTCAATGGTTTATCAATTATTTTGTATTGTACATATATATATATATATATAAATTGGATATAATTGGACAAACTGATTTTGAAATAATATTTTATTTATTTTATTTTGTAAGAAGGTCACCTCTGACAGGGTAACCCGACTGCACACTTTTTTATAGATCTAAAAGCCTAGTAATAATGAATATTCAAAATTATTAGTAGTATACAGTTCTTAGTTGCTTCAGTTTTCAACCATTTAAATACGAGCCAGAATTGAATTAATCTGTGTACCTACAAATCTTCAAATACAATGTCGGATGGACTCTACCAATTTTACGGCACAAAAAAAATTTGCGCGCACGCACTCGAGGTCGCGCACGATACTCTACACTGGAATCGCTTCGATGATTTCGTTTGCATTGCAATCAACGATGCCTCAGAATGTTTAGTCTTATCTTTAAGCTAATTTACTTATGCCTTATTTATGCTCACGTACATATCTATGAGGAGAGGTAGGCAAAGATTAATTTCCTTGAAGATTTCTCTGTACTTGGGCTGCTCAATTGGTGAAATAGCTCCACCCTACTGAAAATCACAGTCAAATAGCTTTGTGTTGTATTGTATTCCTACGGAGAGTAGGGCTTTGGTAGCTGCTTACTATCAGTAAGACCGTATACGAATGTTTGCCACCTTATTTGTATAAAAAAAATTGACAGAGAACAAGACAATTTAGACCTTGTAATGTCTTTTTTTTTCTTCCTATATACCTCCACTAAGTTAGATTATAAATTTCTCGACAATAATATATAAAAATCAATTAGTTATATAGTGCATTAATTTATATTTTTATATATTTATATAATCAATAGACAGAATATAAAGAAAATTAGAATCAATATCCAGTTTCCAGTTTTATATATTTCTAAAGTATTTTAATGCGTCAAAGCAGAAAAGCTGGTCTCAGTTTGTTGAGTAAAATATTAAAACTGTAAAAAATATGCCGAGATTAGTGTTAATTACTATATCGTAAATTTCAATCAAAGCAACAGCTGAAAGTCGTCTTAACATTTTCCAGAAGTGCTTAGTTTTCAATCCAGTGAAAAATATTTGTATGGAATTTATATTAACAATGTCTCTGATAAACACTAGTCTTTTTATTACTCTGTACTTACATGTACTTACATGTCCATTATTAAATAATTTACGACAACCACAATGTAAGATTGAACAGTGCAATGTCACGGACTTTATGTTCACAGGTCAGGAAAATAATGTGTTTTAAATAACACCACAATAATATCAAGCAGCGAAGGTTTTCTTAACGTCCTTTAAATAGCACGTGCCGTTTTATAAGTTTAAATTTTCCGGGACAGCAAAGATTTAGAATTAAAACAAATTCGAATTCAATACTTTCCCTTCCACAACAGAGCTACACACGCTGGGCCAACTCAGCACGAACTATAAAGTTCCCTATGACTTATCTTTGCCCTTCACGCGTAATGTGAAGAGATATTTATGCAGACTGGCATGATACAGCGACCGCCGATATATTTTGATCTCAACGTGGTCACCGTTGCGTTTGGATTGTACTTTGCTTACCATCAATGACAGTACCGTCACTTTGTCGAGCTTTATATTTAAAAATAGAATTTTCCTTTTCTTTCTGACCAACGGAAAAAATCATCTTCCTTTTTGAAACAACAAAATAATTATTTCACAAAAGCGGTTATTAAACACAATAATAACTAAAGGAAAAAATTTAGTAGCATCTTCATGTAAAAATAGGTATAATAACATAAAATTACACTCGAGAAATAAAAAACTTGAAAATATAATTGCGAATCATAATCCATTATAATGGCGACTAACAAAATAACATCTACTGATTGTTTAAATGTAGGAATGACGTCATTTCACTTTGTTATCGTATTATCTGTAGATCATAATTCATTTTGTTGAACTTTCCAAAATTATTCCGTTCCTTATTATGATGTTGTACAATCATTTTCTGTGTAAAATGGAACGTTAAAAAATGAGTTTGAAATAGGCAATTTTGATTGGTCGATTGCATTTGAGAAAAGTCAAAACAATTTTCATCATATTTAATTATTTTTTCTTGAAGTTATTTGATTTCATAATTATATACATAAACTAGCAGCTGTGTCTTACAATAATAATTATCATTCAGTTATGAGCTGTGCCTTAATATGCAATAAATTCTTTTAAGTTATATTGGCCATTCTTATTGTTTACAATAATAATAATAATATATTTATTTTTAAGACAACAAAGGTTCAACTATTACATTAAAGTAAATTATAAACTAATGAATAAATGATGACATTTAATAAAAATAAAATAAATTAAAAAATTTAATTAAACTATATTACAATAATCGATAATTGTTCAATGATGAGTACACATCATCGCACAACTACCGATATCCAGCGCTTCATGAACGCACCATCATAAATTCCCATGAGGGTCCTCATAATTGAGTTGGGACTATTACGAACCCTATTCAGGATAGATGCTACTCGCTTGCGCATGATGGCAATTCAAACATTTCGGAAGCACTACAAAATCGCGGCAGTCAATGGAGCTATGACATAAGCCTGATGTGAAATTCTTTTAAAAAAAATCGATTAATCCGTTTTTGTTTTAGGTTAACCCGGACACAAACAGACAATTATGGAGACATGCAACCAAAAAAGTTGCATATTCCTTATAAGCGTTCTAAATTATTGAATTTCTATCGGGAAATAAAAAAAAAAAAAATTACATGTACAGACAGACCACAGATTATTAACAATATTTCATACATAAGGCTATATATTATTAATAATAAACATTTTAAGATTGTTTGTTTGAACGCGCTAACCCTACTAGAGTTATTTTAAAAGTTCATTTTATAGCCCGTTTATTGACGTAGGAATATATACCATTTCCATTTCTTTATTTTCTCGGTGCCAGCTCCTGTGAAGACTTGAACTAGCGTCTTTTTTACATTATGTATGCATTATTTTATAAAAATATGATGTTTACACACGTAGAAGGTTATACCAGAGTCGGAGAAACTAATCGGGATGGAGCTATATCGATAACAGACCCGATATTTTTTTACAAAATCTAAGAAACTATAATATGCAATATTGGTGGCATTTTGCATGATATAGTTTGGCTGGTGTGCTTATGTGAAGTGAATTATAAATATAAAGCAGAGGAATGCATTTTGCATTTCCATCTAAGTCGAATGCAGTTTCTCAAGTCGGTCTCTAAAAGGTTAGTTCAGGAGTAATTACAGGAAACGTAAAACACGCACACACACACACATGTTAATTAACACACTCACACACTTTACTTAATAAACATATTTTTAAATATAATGATACACACTATCGTTATCGTTAGGTATAAGTATAAAATGTAATTTATGTACTAATTCTTAATTGGCACTTTAGAATTATATTCTAACTATTTTACAATTTTTAAATAAGAAAATTTTACGACGGCTTAAACACATTGACAGTGGCAACAAGAAGAACCAGAGTGGTAACAATGAACGGAAAGCAATCTGGCAAGTATGGGGAGTAAGAACAACGGTAGGGTAGGAAGGGGAGGGGAGTGTTGACCCAAATTCAAATTTATAACACGGGTGAATCCGTGGGGCAGAGCTAGTAGTAAAGTCTGTATATGAGAACGATTGTAATGTTTGTGTTTGGTAAACACAATAATTTTGCAAAGATAGCGGACGTGACTTAGCTGACTCACTGCCATTGTATCAAAAAAATACATAATTAACAATTTTATAATTATGTCATCAAATCACGTATCGTATCTGGGAAAATGTGTAATCTTGAAATAGCTTTATACAAGCATCAGACTTACGTATTTCCTCGTTTTCACGGTTCCTATTGTAGTCAACGCGAGCCGAGCCGCGGGCACAACTAGTTTACATTATAAACGTTCCAGACTTGACAATACGACACCAATAAACAAACAAATCTATACAATGAATAAAATTGAAATGTATGCTTGTAGTCTCAAAATAACAGTTTTTTTACTAAATGCAATCATAGTACGGTACATAAAACACTAATTTTTAATTTTTTTGTGTCAGCCATAACTTCTTAACTGAACCAACTTATATGATTCTTTTTTTTTTTGTTGGAAAGGAGTTAGCTTAAGAGTGGTCTCATTTTAATTTAATTGTACCCTGGACCTTGAACTTTGAAAATACAGCAAAAAAACTCCTCAAAATCATATTGAAATTGGTTATCTTTTTTTGTTAAAATTTGCGGTATAGTTTTTATTTGCAAAGTTTTTGAACGCGGATACCGCATTCTGTGTAGATTAACGTAAATGTCAATAAGACTATAATAAGGAAAAAAACCGCGCGATCTCCGAAGTTTGATAATGCAATGACGTAAGGTATTTCGACACTTATTATGTCAGAGAGCGGCGCGGCGGAGTGTACAGCATCGTTGCACAATTGAGACGAGATCTCGAAGCCTTCCTACTTATCTGTTATTAGAATTTAACTTAGAACCGTTTTCATCATTATAATAATACGTGAAGCAAAAACTTTATCCCCTTTTTTGCATTTTTCGATTTCGCATGGTTAAAGTTTATATTGAGAAGGAGTGCAGAAAGCTAAAATTTATCTATAATATCTGTTACTAATATATTAATTTTTTTTAATTAATACTGCGAATCCTAAACCAACCAGTGCCATTGAACTTAGACCCCCCAAAATATTGACATTGTCACTCTATGAAAAGTGACAGCAAGTGATAATATAATATTCATTGTTTAGGTTCAAACTGCAAATGTCAAACAGAAAATAGTCTATGATTAAAAGTCGCTGGTCGAATTTCGATCATTGGGCGAACGCTGGTTATTATAAAGGTTTTAACGAGATTTAATAAAGAACGTTGTATATTCTTATACACACTTATAAGAAGTTATACTACTGGGGGGTAACAAAACATAGATAACATCAATTATTTTTTTCTCTTGTGCTAAAAACATGTTGACGTTACTCATCCGTGATAATTATATGAATTTATTTTACTAATTTTTTTAATTATGTTAAAAATATAACGTATAAATAATATAATTAAAATTTTATTAAGATTTGAATAATGCTTGAAACGTAAATTATTTTACAGAAATAAAAAACGCTTTCTCCAACGGATTGGGCTGAAATTAGGCACACAATTTTTTATTCGTTATAGATTTGGCTTTGTGGCCTTAATCTCACCTGATCTTAAGTGACGATGTTGCTGAAGATGGTAGCACACTAAGGCTAGTGGAAGACTGACTCTCGCGTGTAATTACCGGAACACACTTATTGGTGTTTGGTGACTGATTTTCAAGTTGAGGGTGGTAGCTAGCTAGGCGGGCATTAGAAAAAGCCCTACCACTATACTATGGTTTCATCGCTGTTTTCCTTCAACGAAAGCCTGAGCTCATTGCAGGGATTCGAACTCACGTCGAGCACCGCGGAGTCTGTACACGCTACCTACCAACTGAGCCATCATTGCTTCATACATGCTATGAAAGCATGCGCCAAGAACGGTTTTTTGGAAATTCAACCCCTAAAGGGGTGTAAAGCGGATCCAACATTTGTATGTAGAAATACCAAACACCGCAATGAATGCAACTCATTACTGTTATTTTTAATTCATAAAACTTAGAAGAGGAGTGAATCAGAGTTTGCTGAACGATCACGTACCAGCCTCGGCTTCGTTATCACTTTTCATCAGATGTGTCTGAGACCAAGTGTCGAGCTCTATATATGTATAGGATTAACATTTTTGAAACTTGGCATGATCGAAGCCGCAGGAAAACAAACTTGGCGATTGATTTCGTAGACGAACATTTTTATTAGTTAATAAATGTTACAGTCGGGTTTTTTGTTTCCTTTTTAATTATTATTTTTTACTGAAAACTATACCGAAAGACAAGGAAGTAATATTTAGCACTCAAGCGTGTAAACGCAACAAGTGCCCGGCAAAGACTGTGAGTTCGAGTGTATGCACTCGAGTGTGTGTTTCAAACAATCTGGTTGTGATGTGGTCTCCATTACGTAGTATTTAATACCTCCATGATATATACGAGAGCGTGTGATAGGAATCGCGCGGCGCGTCGCGGCTGTCTCAATATCCGTAACTGAATTTCCGATGTAATCATTTTAAGAAGTACTAACGAACCGTTCGCGTTGTATTTACAGGTACTGACATTAATTGTTATGTAAGAAGCGGAACCGATCGAGCCTGACCTATACGAGTTAAATGAATGAACGGTCGTTCTACCCGTGGGAAAGGAAATCATTGGCTTTGTTTAAAATACGTTAATAATTGATGTATATGATGAGAAATATTTAAAATCACTTTCGTTTTGGTAATCGATACAGTACAGTAATATATACTTGTAAAACGTTATGTTTGTGACGTATATTCTTCCTCGCCAAACAATTTTATGTATATTCATAAATCTATAGTTCCTCCAAATTTTTCTAGGGACATGTTTATTATAAAGCATACTGATTACGAATTTACTTTTTTTTAATTATTATTTGTTAGTCTGTCTGTCTGTTCGTATGTCCGGATTTAACTCAAAAACAGCCTGACCTACTTTTATGAAACGTTTTAAACGGGAGGTTATGTTATTGCTCAAATAGTATACTATCAAAATTGGAATCTAGAAATCGTAAGAAAATATCAGAAACATGTATTTCTATTAAATTTTGCACACGGGTTGATTATAATTCTCCATAATTGAGAGGATATTAAAATCGTAAATTATATTTCTGGAAATCTTAAAAAAAAAATTCTCAACTACCTTTAATTAAATTTGTATATTGGAAATATATGGTATTTCTTATTGATAGACTATTTGGACTGTCATTAGTAAAAGTACAAATGAAGAGACAAAACTATTTACTAAATAAAAAACGCGTGAGGAGCCGCGGTACACAGATAATATTAAAGAAAAATATATCTTCATCAGATCTGTACATTTTCATATTACCGAACGCTCATTTTTGATAGCTAGCTACGACTGTCTACATTATTCCACCTTTCCTTCCTAATATGATTTTCTTGCCTCTTAACACCTCGTTTGAAGGACTCGATACCATATGAAGGAGGAAACACGAATTCTGGTAGACTATTCCACATCTGCATAGTACAGCAAAGGTTAGAATTTGCAAACTCCATGATTATTTCATGTTAAGAGAATAGTCTTTTTTTTATGCAATACAGGTATGCGCTTGGCCTCAATCTTACCTGATGGTAAGTAAAGATGAGGCCGACGATGTATCGCGCTTACCTATTAAATGCCTATTCACTCTTCGCTTGAACACTCCCAAGTTATTTGTGGATGGGAAAACAAACGACGGGGGTGAATTCCACTCCTTTGCCGTTCGCATAATGAACGACGGAGCATAACGCTTCGTGCGAATCAGGGTAATTTCCACAACATAAGGATGGAATCCCTCACGGAGTCTAGTTGTCCTATGGTGAAACGGATTAGGCGGAATTAAATCGTGCAATTCCTGTGCACACTGTCCAAAGTGCAACCTGTAAAACACTGAGAGGCAAGCTTCCTTACGTCGATGCTTTAGACTGAGCATTTTTGCAGTTATCAGTGCTTCATCACCAACAAGTCAAAAAGCTCGGCGCTCAATGGAGTCAAGAGCGGCCAACTGATATTTTGCTGATCCATCCCATAGGTGACAGCAATAATCTACACATGAGCGTACCTACTCTTGATACAAGCTAAGAAGCTGGTTCGGTGTGAAATACCGCCTAACCTTGAAGAGGATCCCCAATTTCTTGGCAGCTCTCCTCGCCTTTATCTCGATCGAACGCCCAAAGTTGGGTCTATTTAATTAGTTACAACTTTTTTCAGAAAGGAAAATTGATTCTGGTGTAACGCTGAATATGTTGTTACAAATACCTAACCGCATTGTAAAAGTAAAGATTTGCCACAATAAGAATAGAAATATTAACGCACTTGACCGCATTCCGATAATAAAATATTTTAATCGTAAGAGTGTCGTCCATACGCGGAAACTGGGTAAGTATGCCGTTGCCGGTCACATCCGATTATGTAAGGTAGCCTTTCGTGGCCTCTAGCGGTTTGGCAATGTTGGCGACAAACACGTGTTTGGGAGCTTTTAGCGTTGGCGTCGGCTTCAGAATGAATAGAGTCTTCTTGAACTAATCCTTGATAAGAAAAAAATGTTGTCAGCTGACCACATGACCAAAGTGCAGTATTAGTGAAGATAAAATTACGGGATGAAATTAATTACTAACCGCTAGTCGCTGTCCGTTAGTCACAATTCGTTAAATTAATTATAGTAAAACTCATAATAATTTCAAAGGCTACTGAGAAGTTTAAAGATCATTTTGGTCAAACATACCATCACACCTGAATCCCCGAAGGGTTAAGCAGAGAAGTACTAATGTACATCCACAGTTCACCGGACATGCTTATAAGTCCCATGTAATAGGGGGCAAGTTTATTGCCATTAATCGGCCACAAAACCAAATTCCGAGCTGTTACTGAGAATTTCATAATAAAACCTAATAACATTTTGCCCGACCTGGGAATCGAACCTAGGACCTCGAGCATAGCAGTCGCAGTTAGGTTTACTAGGCTAATGAGACAATTAATAAGTGTTTTACAAAATTAACTCGAATTATAAAACGAATTGAAAATTACTATGTATGTATTTATAACCCTACAACGAAAAATGTATAAGATTTTATGTCAATTATCAATATTAATAAGATGTTAATTAGTTTATTACAAATGTTTATGGGAGAACACGACCATTTAATGTCGTATTTAAAGTTTTAAAAATGTTAAAACCCCAATACAAGATATGACACAAGAAAAGATAAACAAATAGAACATCTGTTCATATTAAAAAACCTCTTTTTTTCATGTAAACAAATCGTAAAATATAATTAGTTATTGCCATTATAATTATTAATATCATATGCTGTAGTTTTGATGACATATATTATCGATTTATCACTACAAATACACCATTTATTAGAACAACAAGATACACCACACAAGTACACATGCGTGCTTAGTTTGGGGACCATTGTTAGAATATTAATTTATAAGTACAATGTGATTTTTAGTTAAATAAATTTCATTTATTCGCACACTGATAAATAAAGGTTTTTTGAGCTTTAATTTGCCTAAAGATTTCCCTAGATAATATTGTTTACAACTCAAGTCTTTAAATTATAAAAATATAAAAAAGGGTGTAAAATTATTTAATTATGTAGTACACTAATTTGCTATATCTCATATGGTTTACTCAGCGTAAGCCATTTAAGGGCCCACATTGATTCACTATGACCAGTTTTTTATTATTTGTGCGGAACCCTGATTCTTTTTCTAAAATATAAGTAGCCTAAGTTACTCCCTATAAAATCAGCTATCTACCAGTAAAAGTCCCGTCAAAATCTGTCCAACTGTTTTGGAGATTACCCGGAACAAACAGACAGACAACAATTTTAAAAATGGGTGTATTGTTATAGGTGTCGTATATACTTTCATATGCAATTAGTAAAAAGCTGTTATTTTGACATTGCAAACAGACATTTCAATTTTGTTAATTGTCTATACAATTAATATGGATGACTAACAGTTAAATTAAAAAATTAAAAACAGCAAAGGTATCTGTTAGCCAATAAATAACAAGTCATCGCGTTTAAAAACCTGTACAATTTGTAACAAATGTGAACAACTATTACTATATAGGATAACTGTCATTACTGATAATAATAACATTAAAAAAATCAAGACTTAAGCACTTTATATCCGAAACCACACTTGAGAGGAAAGGATGGTTTATGCTGCTTACACAACTCATTGAACATTTGCTTGCCCGCACTTTATAAGAGTTTTACATGTAGTAGAGTAATGAAAAAGGAACATCTAGTAAAGAATAAAGAACATTAAAATAGAGCAAGATACCGTATTTAAGAAAGTTAGGCCACAGGTAGAGATCGTTGGAGATTAATTCTCTCAACTTTACATGTATAAGATCGCAGCGAAATAACCTTGTATCAACTCCAAGATCGTTGAAGCTGTAAAAGCCGCAACGGCTTCATGGCCCCTAAGGCTAACAGTATAGTCAGTTCTAAAAAAACGTTGTCAACCACTTGTTTACCATTTTAGAAGAAGATATGGAATGCTTCCTGGACAGAGTGTTCCATCCTTCCGACTGTATCAGGTACTTCAAACGAGCCGTAAAGAGGCATTTTACAAGCCGGTATCGATAACGACTGCCGATGGAATTTGACACCGGCAGTCACTGTTGGTTCTAGACTGTACTGCAAGTAACAAGAGTTCAGACTGTGCAGTCATACGTCAAGCTAATAAAAAAAATCTCTTGTGGCGTTCTCTTACACCTAATTTTTTTATTAATAAATGATGAACAAGGAAACAAAAACCCCGACTGCAACAACAAAAACACTTCAGTAAAAAAAAAGATTTTTTACTTTCTTTTTATTTGATTCCCAGACGTCGTACTTTAAAATATTATAAAGCCTATGTCACAATTAAGACGAATCTAACGACACTTCGTATCCTAAAATACATCAAAGCTCGAAAAACATAGGCCACCTATTTCACAATCGGGTAAAAACACACGATTTTTCAGCAATGGAACTGAAAGCACGGAATAAGCCTAGTTAATGAATATACTTCAAAACGCACAAGAAACCGCTGACTAAATATAAAATATTAAAAGGTAGTGGTCATTGATATTATATTCAATATGATAATTATGTAGCAGATTGTACACAAGATAAACAGATTACTGTCGAAGGTGATCGCACGTTTACCTTCGTGAAAACGTTTAAAAACAACTCCGGAGCAAAGGAAGTTAATACAAAAGTATGTAGAGACTTTACAACTAAATTACAATTCAGTTAACACGAATCTATACGATGCCTACACGACTATAAAAGACAAATACCAAGACTTTGGAAAAAAAAAACTTTATTGATTTTGAGGGTTTCCCTGTAAGTCAAACGTATAATGCCGATGTAATTAAAACGGGACCACCATTGAGGTATCCCCTTTCCAACCAAAAAATAATAATCTAAATCCGTTGATAAACAAAGAAGTTATGACTGAACATGCATAAGAAAATACATTTGAATTGAGATCCTTCTCTTTTTTTGAAGTCAGTGTAATATATATTTAATAAACTTGAATAGCAATTGTTTATTTAGTGTAACGCGCTAATGTTTAGAACTATCAGTCAGATTTGAAAAATTAATTTTGCCTATCTACTGACAAAGTTCATAATTTCATGCTTCTAACTTGAGCAGTAACTATGAACGTTAAGCAAATTGGAGACAATTAAGGGAAACGAGAATAATTGAAGGTTCAAATTAAATCTTCAGCACTGATACGCCCAAGACAGCCTCACCTGCAAGTGGTGCACCCTGCTGAGCAACGAACGACGAAATGGCAAAAACAGATTGGTGGGGCTGTTTTTCCCAACTGGGTCGCGACCAACATACTTGTGGTGAAAAGTCCGTCAAAGTGACTCGCTTTTTGCGTGTTGGGTTTCGGGATCAGCCTGTGCATATCCAGTTAATTGACATCGGTGACCGTCGATGGATTATGATCTCTCGGTGGTTGCCGTTTTGTTAGGATTCTACTGTGCTTACTAACAAGTACAATGCAGTCAATTTGCCGAAATAGAATAAAAAAAATACTCTAAATAGTAATCAGTCAAAAAAGACTTATATGCGGAAGACAGGAAGGAGTAAATAACTCGGAATTACTTTCCGATATCGTAGTCGTGCCGTGTCGTGTGACAATCGCTTGACCCACAGTTTTCACTAACCTTGAACGCAGTTGCGTAGGCAACCGTTTGTATGCGACACGACGCGCCGCCCAACGAAGGTTCGCTATATTGCAACATTGCCGTTTTTACATCGCCGCACCGTCTTAACTAGCGACCATCTTAAAGTGACACTTTGATGTAACTGGGTATAATCATCTTCAAATTTTCATAATCTTTTTGTTTGTCTTTATACACGTAATAAATAGTTGCACAACCTTATTGTTGAACCAGGAGATAGCGGGTTCGATCCCTAACACGAAGAATTTTTACTCAAAATTCGTTTGCTACAAAAAATCTCTGAGGTCTCGTGAAACACCCAATAGTGACGAAGCATTTTTCGCTATATATTATGTGATATTCGAGTCTAGCTGATTTAGGAATTTTTTTGTCAACTTCAAAAATATACTAAGGTTACTCAATTCAAATGTTTTTTTTTTGTTGGCTATGAGATTCCTTAAGGGTGTTTCCCATTTTAATTTCATTAGTATTGGACCGTCAACTTCGAAGATACAACAGGGAACTCTTCAAAATTATTTTAGTTGTTTTTTTTTTTGTTAAAATTGTCTTGTTATTTTTGTGTACGTTTTTTTCAGTTTCTCGGGGTATTCGCACCCTCGACCACTTTTAATGTACATACAAAAATGCGTACAAATCAGGCCATAACACAGCTGAGAAATTTCCAAGACTGTCATAGTTTTGAAAATTTTATATAATATGTATATATTTGTTTTTTGAGTGTCGGTCGAGTTCGACACTTTTTTCAGTTTAACAATCTTTATAACAATCAGCTTCATAACGCGATGAAAATCATTGTTAGTAGATATAGACATTTTTGCTATTTTAATCGTTATTTTATAGCAGTTAAATTATATTTTTATCATAAGTGTATCTATGTATCATATTTTATCATATCTATGTATATAAAAGGATAACTGACTGACATAACTACGCAAATTCAAGTCCAAAAGGTAGACGAAAAACGGGATGAAAGTGTGCGACACATAGCGACATCTATCGAGCCACATAAGACGCATCCTACTATCCTACATTGCGCTATAAAAATTAACTCAATCGTTGAGTATTACAAGAACCCGACTACAACCGTTGGGCAGCTGCCCGCCAGACATAACACCAGTCTGGTCGGAGGATCCTCCCTTTTCAATAGCCCTTCTACAAAATTTTATATAAAAATTCCGTAATTTTTTAAGATAGATCTATGATTTATTTTTTCAATTGATATTTAGGTTAGAGAGTAAAAAGATGGGACATAAATCAATTATGACGAAAGCGAAGCCGCGGGCAGAGTGCTAGTTTGTTAAAAGTGAAGAGGAATAATTGCTTCAGAGGAACATCATTGCTTGAGAATGAAACAAAAAAATGTAATTTCATTTAAGAACAAAGTTTTTTTATGTTTTAATAATTTGTATGAGTGTTTGCTTCTCTGTGCGTTAAACGTAAACAATTTAATGGATTTTTACAATTGCAAATGTCCGGTTCTGTCCGAAGGTTGTGTTTGGCAACACACGCCGGCATCGCGGCACACGAGACACTGCAAATGTTTGCATATTTTTATTATTTACATATGGTTATATTATTTTTGTTATACTCCTGTGGAACGCAGATCCATTTCTTAGTAATCCTGAAGGTGAGCGATATTAGCTGCGACATATTTCTACTAATGTAGCTAATACCGTGTATGTTTTGTACTTGCTTATCACTGACCTCAGGATTGTGATTCTTTTGATGTTGCAGCTATTAGCTGTAGTGACCACTTAATATCACCTGGTTTCCATGTCTGCTTACTACTTCATACAGTAAAGGAAAAAATGCAAAGACAAATTTCCTTTCAACCGATAACCGAAATCATAGAAGTGATACGGGATTTATACAAATTTATTTTTTCTACTTTCCCCTTTAAGAGTTAGGTAATACTGTTAATTACTTCACATTTGAATTCAAAAGACAAAATTAGATAGTCAAATATTAGAAGCTACTGAAAGAAGCTCGTTATAGGAATACTAAAAGTGATTACTTCACAGAGTAATCGGGTATTTACACTATCAATCAACATAAACTTGTGAAATTTGAAGCCGTAGTTAAAATTTATGGGTTCTGCAACTTTTGTGAAAATCTTAATAAGTATACCATTGTCAGTATTAGGGATTATCTATCTACATATTAATACGTGAGGCAAAAGCTTTCGGTACCTTTTTAAGCGTATCGCGTGCACGGAAGACTGAGATTTGGCATGGTTAAAGTTTATATGGAGAAGGAGTGCAGAAAGCTAAAATTTATCTATAATTTATGTTACTAATATATTAAATAAAATTAATTAATACTGCGAATCATAACCTGACTAGTGACATTGACTTGGCCCCCCAAAATATTGACATTGTCACTCAACGAAAAGTGACAGCAAGTGATGTAGATAATACTCATTGTTTATGAATAATGTAAATGTCAAACAGAAAATAGTCTATGATCAAAAAGTCACTGGTCGATTTTATACCTTAGGACGATCGCTAGTATTAACAAATTTGTAATTCATAAAACTATTGAAGCAACGATGGCTCAGTTGATAGTGTGTACGGACTCTGCTTCGATCGACGTGAGTTCGAATCTCTGCAATGAGCCTGAGCTTTCAGTGACGGAAAATATCGTGATGAAACCATAACACGGTGGTAAGGTTTTTTCAAATGCTCGCCTGGCCAGCTACCACCTTCGAGTTTCAAATGTGTCGCCAATCACCAATAGGTGTGTTCCGGCAGCTGCACTTGAAAGCCAGTCATCCACCAGCCTTAGAGTGCTACCATCTTGGCCACATCGTCACTTAAGATCATGTGAGATTCTGGCCACAACGCTTAACCTGTAGCGATAAAAAAACTACAGACAGAACAGACAGCTGTCTATTTTATCTGTCTGTCCAGTTTAAACTTTGGCCCTCTGTTACGATCTCGATCGCCCAAGAATGATTTTCGGAGTCCTTTAATTTTCATCGTACATAGCTCATTTGCAAGAGAATTAATTTTGAAAATTCCGAGTAAAAAGCTAATATATAATTTAGCAATCAATTCAACACACCATACTTATAGTTACAGATATACGGTTACATGTCGGTGACGATGACGCAAACTCATAAGATTTGCCCCATACAAAAATCGCACAACGTGCCTATATAAGTTTTCACTTTAATAACAATTCATTTTACGATGAATGTTTTTATTAGAAGCGGCACCACATGCTAATGTTAATTGTAAACACAATAACTACGACACATAAATTGTTAAGTTTTATTACATCACTATTTGTCTCACTTAGCTGTCGACAAACATTTACGCGATTGTGAATTCACTGTGTGTACTTTGCGCATCAGTTAAGGCAAGCAAAACTTTAAAAATCCATTCAAGTGATGATGGCTGAGGGTTAACGTTGTCAGACACCGTGTTAATCGATGTCGCTTCGAATCCTATAATGTATCTGATCTTTTTAAAAAGAAAAACTTCGAAAAGAAAGCACAGCGTGTTAAAACAAAATTAAAAATAGTTTATTCAATTTAGACCTAAAAAGCAAACTTACTAAGTAGAACTTATTAACGTTAACTACGACGCGAAAAATATCTCAGTCATCGAGTAGAGTCAGCAAAATTCGTTTTATGATCTTACATAAACTTCTTTCGTTTAATATTCCTCGTCCTAATAAAACATTGCTTATATAAGTGTATTCTACTTTTATAAAAATATTTAGTGTCTTTATTTATCGTAATAATATAAAATTTTAATGTGTCCTTTATTCGTGTCTATATAGATTATAATTTTTTTATTTATATGTTCAACATATTATATAATTTCATATTACCCCTGCATTCCCCATAACAACTATTATGTATAAATAGTGACCGTTTTATGTTGTGTCAATGTATCCTTTATCCTTTTTATGGGTTACTCTCACAGGCAACTAAATTCTGTAACGTGTATTTGTCACACTTGACATTGGCAAAATTGTCTTTAAAAGCAGAAAACCAAAATAAAAAAAAGATTTGTTTTCTTTTTCAAACGTGTAAGTAATGTTTATAGTTAATTAAACTTACCTAAAACTATATTATATTAATTATATATTGGCATTATCAATCAAGAATTAATACGTGTAACATCTTGTAATGAAATATAATATTAGATAATAAATTTGTACAAAATTATCCGGCAGTAGTTTAGTTTCTTACATTTTGTAAAAAAATATCGGGTCTGTTATCGTGTTACGTTTATCAATATAGCTCCATCCCTATCAGTTTCTCCGACTCTGGTATAATCTTGTACGTGTGTAAACGTCATATTTTTTATAAAATAATGCATACATAATGTAAAAAAGACGCTCGTTCAATTTTTCACAGGAGCTGTCAGGGAGAAAATAAAGAAATGGAAATGGTATACCTAGATAAAACTTTAATAAGCATATGTATTGTCGCAAGTCTTACGACCTGAACAGTATATTTGACAATAGGAACTGTTCCGACTCAGCCCTCGAAGCAACATATCAACTACTGACCTCAATTAGACCTCCGGTCTTGTTTAAAAACGGTTATAGCTAGGCTATACATTGCAGTGACTTCTTGACATTAGATGGATTGTGTTCTGTAGTCTTGAATAGAGATATTAAATTTGTATTTAAAAAAAAACATGATAGCCTCTGCTTTAGATCAACTATTTAAACAAAGTTCAAGAATTCGATTTCGGCTCGGGTCGACGAAATTAATTATTCATCACTATATTATTTACTAGCTCTACCCCACGGTTTCACCTGTGTTAATTTTATAGGACAAATAGCGCCAACGTACCCGTCAAGGCAATTTTTTATACTTTGTGTAAAACTATCGGAATTTTTATGAGGAATACATTATTTTTTGCAATTATATTATAGCCTATGTTGTTCACTGATATTGCAGCTTTAAATTGGTGAAAGAATTTTTAAAATCGGTCCCGTAGGTTCCGGATAAACAATTACAAACAATTACAAACAAACAATCAAATCTTTCATCTTTGTAATAGTCTATATTACAAATAGTATATAAGATTAGGAGCAACAGTGGTTAGAAATAATATCCCGAAATAAAAATTATCATGCCATGTTGACCTCGAATTTTCTACGCGAATTTATTTGATTCCAGTTACTTTATTTTGCCGAGACATTAATACGAATTCTTCACATTTTTCTTGTTTTTAATATTTACACCATCAAAAGGCAATACTAACAAATGACAATGGGTAACTGAATATAGATCATAATTATAATATGTTTTATTTTGTGGTCCATAATTAATCAAAAGTATGAAGCTCATAACCTAGTAGCACATATGACTTAAATTTATTTATTCCACAAAAATAACGATAATTATAATTGTTTCGTTTACAATGAAGTAATATGCATATTTATATTTAATAATAAATGTTTTCGGTAAACATGATCATCAAGGACATTTAACAATTATTTTTGCACATCGTCATGGTCGGGTGCGCGTTGATGTCTTTTCTGTGGGAACTTATAATTTCAAACCCAAGAAAACCTTTAATAATTTAGCGATAAAATCACCTGATTTAAACCACAAAGTCTCGAATTTAAAATTAGAGGTACAAAATTTAGTACAATTTATACTTATTTAAGTGTTAATTTTGGTTAACTGACCTGTTAGAATTTTAATATTATTGTATAATAAAAGGAGTTAGTTGTTAAGCTAAAGTATGTAAATAATACAATATAATGCTAATATGTTTTATATTCAATATTTTTAATGCCTCGGCCACAGCCGATTCGGAAAGCACTTTCTTTTAGAGAAGAATCGGAAAGAAACTCTAGGGTTGCTGTTTTAAGCCTATATATTTACAATAATAATTAACATTCAAGTAATACGAGATTTTAAATACATTACAAAATATAACAAATACTTACCTTGTTTTATTAGCTTAAAGAACGTGGGAGCACCACACCCTTCAAAGATCGTCCACAGCCTATAATAACATCCCTTCAGTCTAATATTTTTGTAATAACATACTCCAAGGAGGCTTTGCATTGATATATTATAATAATATATTAATGTACCTATGTTTTATTATCATTATATTAATACGTGAAGTAAAAACTTTGTACCCCTTTTTAAGCGTACTGCATGCACAGAAGACTGTCGCCCGGTCGTGACAGTTATACATATTAATTAATTAAACACCTTAATGTGTTTATTACGTTTTATCTACATTAATCAATATCTGTGCCATTATGTCACAAATCCACATATAAAATATATAATATATTAATACAGTCATTGAAACGTTATTGGTCCGAATATCGCAAACAAACATACAAATCCTGAAGCTCAATATATGATTCTCGTTATTTCTATATTCGTTTAAACGTTATGGGTGCAAGTGGGTTTAAAGCAAACAATCAAAAATCATGGAAAAGACCGTCGAATGTTTCACAAACATATCGTTTTGAACGGGTATCATAAACGAGCCACAGTTGGACACGAGAAAATTATTTTTATTTTGGACGTCAAATCGAACTGATACTAAAATCGAAAACCGTTAAAAATCTACTAGAGAACACCTAAGAGTTATCGCGACAATAGTATACGAGTGGATCGCGGCCACCATACACTAAGTGTTCATCATCATCATCATCATTTCAGCCGCAGGACGTCCACTGCTGAACATAGGCCTCCCCCATAGATCTCCAGAGCGACCGATCTTGTGCGGCCTGCACCCAACGGCTCCAAGCGATCTTTATTATGTCGTCTTTCCATGGCCGTCCTACGCTGCGCTTTCCGGTGCGTGGTCTCCACTCGAGAACCTTTCTGCCCCAACGGCCGTCAGTTCTCCGAACTATGTGCCCCGCCCACTGCCACTTCAACTTGCTAATCCTTTTGGCTATGTCGGTTACCTTAGTTTGTCTACGGATATCCTCATTTCTGATTCGATCTCGTAGAGAAACACCAAACATAGCCTTCTCCATAGCTCGCTGAGCGACCTTGAGCTTTCTTATGAGGCCCACATTGAGCGACCTAAGTATTACACCCGCTATAGTCTCTTGCTTAGGAGCTACGTGTTCCAAAATTATATGATGTGGAAGGAATCAAGCAGGACGGCAGAGATCTGTGCATGCACACCGTTCCTTTGATTTGTATCGTTTCAGGCTCAGGCAGCGTAGTTATACTCAACTGCAACGTACATGGGAACGACGACCAGCATTGAATTGACAATTTCTCGTTTGTCACTATTGTTTATTTACTATGTTGTCTTTACCATCAGACACAGTACAACAACTTTGACGTGTCCCTAAAAAAGTTATTTATCTGTTTTTATTATGTCCTCATGTTCATAAAAATTCATTTACTGCTATACAAGATATTATCCAATATCATAACATTAAAAGATAGTTTTCGCTACCGTATAAAAACATAAAGACAACTCAAAATTCGTATTCCATTCAATTATTTCAACTGTTCATCTCATTTCTGAATAAAATTAACCAAACCACATTGCGTAAAATGCTGACACAGTAAAGAAAATGACATAATAACGTACGTGCAAGAATTAAATATAAAAACGACTACATATACAATGAAGTTTACCGCCAAATGAAACCTCTTCGTGATCTTATATTATATTTTAAGTTGTAATATTTACATAAAGTGGTTAAAAGTATTATTACGAGTTAGTAATGATGTCAATTGCAACATATAGGTAGTTTAAAAACCATTAGATCATTCCAATTAAGTTTTCCTTATCTATACAATGAATAAAATTGAAGTGTCTGTTTGTAATGTCAAAATAACAGTTTTTTACTAAATTCATATGAAAGTATATACGATACCTATAACAATAAGCCCATTTTTAAAAATGTTGTCTGTCTGTCTGTCTGTCTATTTATTTCGGGTAATCTCCGAAACGGTTGGACCGATTTTGACGGAAGTTTCACTGATAGATAGCTGATGTTATAGGGAGTCACTTAGGCTACTTTTATTTTAGAAAGATTTTATTTTAGAATTTTAGTTCCGCAAAAAAAAAATCTGGTCATGGTGAATCAATTCGGGCTCTTAAATGGCTTATGCAGAGTAAACCATAAAAGATAGAGCTAATTAATATACGACATAATTGTAGGCATTAAAAAATTCTACAAAAAAGTCCGGGAGAGTTTGCATCTATCTTCTAACGAACACCCACAATAAGCATTTATGTCTTTAAAATAGCCGGGAGCGGGGGAGCAAGATTCAAGAAGCAATTTGAGATATTAAAATGACCTATAAAAAGTCAGCGAGTGCATATGTCTATCTTCCAAGGATCCCCACAATAATCATATAGCCGGGAGCGGGAGTAGCACGATTCACGCGTTCGCCCAATCGACGACATTTTGTAGTACATACGAAAGAAGTCGCGGGTATAGCTAGTTACTTATAATAACAGTTGTCATGTTATATAACCACATTGTTAATAGATGCCGCATTTAATATATTATCATTATCATCGACATCCGGTATCCGAAATACCGTATTCCTAATGTTTTTAACCACTAGTTTAAAAACCAAACCATTATTTTTAAACTATTCCTCGATAGCGGGCAACATAAGCCTTAAAACGATGTTTGGATAATTAATTTTGATGAAGAATTAACGGAAATATGAAAATATTATATATCATTAAAATAAAAGTATATAGTAATAAAACTTATGCTGAGAGCCTATAGGACATTATAGAGCCATTTCACTTGATATAATTTCGATTGATTGACCAATGAAAATATAAATGCCCCAAAATTTTTTGTTTTCAGTGAAGCGGTCACCACTTTAATATAACTTCATCACGTCGTGTCGCTTGAGCAATTTATCGATCTGAACCTGGGGTCTTTTTCTGTCGAAATAATACAATGACAATGGCGAATTTATCTGCGTCGTAAACTGTAATAAAACTAACATTGTGACACTGTTATAAAACATAGACATCAACTCTACACCATGTTTTCCTTATGACACTATTACAGAGGCAATAAAATGTGGCGTAACAACCTGACTACACCGGACACTCGAATGAGAGCGCGTCGAACATTATTTTATTATAAGAAATTATATCTGTAATTACTAGAGCGGTGAGATTAGGAAGAAAATCAAAGCTCAAAGACTTTAGCACTAGTTTTGACACTTTTTAAATACTAGGAGTTACGAATGAGAGAGGTAGACCATAAGGACATATCGTTAAATATTTCTCTCTACTTGGAGCAGTCCGACTGGTGGAATAACTCCACTCTAGAAAAGATCGCAGCCAAATAACCTTGTGGTGTGGTCCTCTGAAGAGTAGGGTTTCCAGTGCTCCTTGGGTAAGGGTCGACAATTCTCTAGTATTTTTTTCTTATAATCTCAATTTTATTTAGGGACTTTTGTCACTATGATATGACAGTCTCATAATAACTTATACCTACTACTTATACAAATAAGAACTATAAATTAAAAAAAAAACAAAACATATCAATAAGCTATACAAATTCTTCAGAAAGAAGACTTAACTGACCAACAAGAGAACATAAAAGAACCACACAGCATTCTAGAAGCATCCGATGTCAGTTCTGCCGGAATACTGTGATATTACACCCACATCACTTATATTAATTATATATTTATTGATTAAGGCTATCCTATAATTATTATTACTGGAACACTCCATCAAGAAATGATGGATATCATTCATCTTACCACACTAGTTGCAAAATGGTGAGTCAACTATTTTCATGAGATATCCAGATTTTCTTGATGGAATATATCCAGACCTTAACTTAAAAGCCGTAACAATAGAAGTTCTATCCATATTAGCTTCTAAGAACCAAAGTACAGGAGAATGTTGACATTGCATTGATCGGTACCAAATTCCTTTCTCTTTTGAAACTAGATCAAAACATTATTTCCACATGTCACGGAATTTCTTCTTAAATATACCTAAAACTAATGAATAATAGGTTATCTCTTGTGTTACAAGCGTAGCCGCTTACCATCAGTCAGGCCGTACGCTTGTTTGTCACTTGAATCATATAAAAAAACGACCACACATTTCGTTATAGAAACGGTTTTAGTAGGTTGGCTAACCCTTTTTTTTTAGAACTGACTATACTGTTAGCCTTAGGGGCCCTGGAGCCTCTGACGGCTTTTACAGCTTCACCGAACTTGAGGGCGAGCGCTTAGGGCACTCAGCAGCGAAAGTTTTTTGGATAACTCGCGCACAAGGGTGCCAAAGTGGCCGGACCTCGGCTTGGGCGGTTGTCGCGATTGCAAATAAGTCGCGATCTGACTAATTTCCTATTCATAAATTTGAGCTAAGTTACATATACTCATATGCATATTCCGCTCCTCCAGGAAGGAAGGGAGGAAACATGCGTATGTGTATTTCGTGACCGGAAAAGTTTTTCTACACTAATTAGCACAAAAAAAAAGAAAAACAAAGGTTCCTTACAGAACCTATGTACCTGTGAGGTGTGCACGTATGTAACATATGTGTGTGATGTTTGTATGTGGGCAACTAAGTGGTTGGCTAACCAGCACCGTAGTGTGTCATTTATACACTTCCCCCTCTCATTTTTATTTGTTCTTTCTTAACGTACTTTCTGGCCTACATTTTTATGGAAAATGCTCCACTCGTAACAGTCGTAGCGTGATGTTAGATAGTGTTGAACCTTGGTGAATAAATAAGCTAAATATAACAGAAATATTTTTTCAATACTGACTATACATTTTAGTTTTATTTAGTTTCTAGAAGATGCTTGAAGGAAAACGATAGTCTTGATTGTATACAAAAATTATCAAAGTTACACTAGAAGATAGAACTGCAGACGAAACCGAAGTAAGTAACAGCCTACAAACTAGAACACAGCAGCGTGAAGCACTACCGCATTGCGATGGAATGTCATATTTAAGAATGCTTCCATTATGATTACCTAAAAAACAGGGAGACGAATCGAATTTTAAGAAAACCACAAATTTTTGCTAAGAATAATTTCGTATATGAAGACAATAATATTAAATTATTGTAATTTAAATCATAATATCTGGGTAACAGAACTATGTTCGATATTATGCAAAAACCACCTAACTAGATAAACTTGGGGAGTAAAATATTATTTAAATACAACATTTCACCCAATTCTTTAGAATCGTTTCCGAGAAACCAATTACATATATACAAATTTGCTCAATTAATAGATCACAGAATTTTATATGAACAGCGATATGTGTATTCATAATTTTTCAAAGAATTTTTACTTATTTCATGTGTTGTATTGTTTTTATCTCTGATGTTTGAGAGCACAGACCCAAAGTTTACGCGTATATAAACGATGTTAGTAGTAACTCCGTCTAATTACCGCATAAATTTTCTTAGACTAGAGATAACGTAAACATAGGCAATTATGACACAAATCCAATCAGAGCGAGAAGGTGTATGTGTTTTTTTATATCTCTCCACATTGCGCAAGCTGTGTTAGTTACGTAAAGTGACTAGGATAGTACTGATGAGATGAAGCCACCAACAAGTTATTAATTTCAATTATGTATTTTTTTTTAAATTAGGAACACCTGAACAACGAAGGAAGGAATAACTGGAGCGCCCGACAAACTTGATCACGACAATCGTGAAGCAATAATGACTCATGATAGCGTGTACGGACTCCGCGTCGAACTACGTGGCTTCAAATCCCTATAACGAGCCTGGGCTTTCGGTGAAGAAAAACATCGCGATGAAACTGACGGACATTTTGTAATTAACATCCGCAAAGCCACTGTCAAGTTGAGAATTAATCGCCAAGTAACTAAGTAAAGGTGTGTTCCGGATTCTTATACCACTAGGCTTAATGTAATCTATATATTAATACGTGGTGCAAAAGCTTTCGGAACCATTTTAAGCGTATTGCGTGCACGTAAGACTGTGAGATTTGGCATGGTTAAAGTTTATATTGAGAAGGAGTGCAGAAAGCTAAAATTTATCTATAATATCTGTTACTAATATATTAAATAAAATAAATTAATACTGCGAATCCTAAACGAACAGTGCCATTGAACTTAGACCCCCCAAAATATTGACATTGTCACTCAATGAAAAGTGACAGCAAGTGATATAACATTCATTGTTTAGGTTCATGAATACTGCAAATGTCAAACAGAAAAGAGTCTATGATCAAAAAGTCGCTGGTCTTATTTCGAGCTTAGGGCGATCGCTAGTATCAATTAATCCACACTGTCATATAAGATCAGATGAAATTATAGCCAAGCGATAAACCTGTGCACAATTTAAAAAATCATACATTTATATTTATAAATTTTAATTTCAGCACATAAAAATGAAATTAATTAATAATTCCTTTGTGTTTTAAATATTGGATACCTATTAGAAACGCAGTTTAGTTTGTTGTAAAAAAAACATCATGGACTTTGTACCTTCGTCATACAACTTTGACTAGTCATTATTACACGTAAATAATGAAGTTATTATTATGGCTATTTATCTATATTTACGCTATTCTAATTGTTTAATAAGGTGAGTAATAATATACTCGACTAGTTACTTTAAAAACTAAAACCCGGCTAGACAATATCACGCTCTGAAAACAACGTTTTTTTTATGAGCTAATTTACAGTGTTTTCCTATTAACATAAACTAAATAAGTAAAATCATGAATCAACAGTTCTGCATTTTCTCAGTTTACTGCAACTATATTTCCTTACCCCTTATCCCACTTATATAGGGTCGACAAAGCATATTTCCCCCTTCCATGCTGTTCGGGCTCATATTGGTTGGGGTATGCAAAATTATTTAATTTTTTAAATTACCCCTACAATTAAAAATCGGTGATGACTGGACACTTGCGCGTGGGACTCGGACGGATACCGGCGCGGCGGCTCACGACTAACGACACAGTTTTTTAAAGTTGTTACATACATCATAGTGCTGTGCATATTTCGGTTTGGCGTTTGGAGTAAATGCGTTTGGATACTGGAACACTCCGATAGACATCATCGACGGCAACCTCGGCGGCGAAAAGTAAGTGAGCCTTCATCCCGGTTATAGTATACCATATTTGGTAGTTGTTTTGTGTGGTATCAGCTTTCAGCCAGGTTAAAAATATACAGTCCACTTTATCTACAGATCCACCACACATACTAACCCACAACCTCTCAACTTCTCTGTGCATGGTGCTATTTTAAGAATTCCTCTGATAAACTCATTCCCGGATGTAATACCACACATTTATCTTAAGATTCGCTTCACTGCTACATATGAATGTTTTTTTTTTATTATTAAATTTTTAGAGGCTTTTATGCAATCCGCATATGTCAGCCTCATCGTAACATAACCGTTATATACTTTCATCATAACATATATAATATTATACATTAATTAACTTATGCACTCCCTATAATTATCCTCTTTATCTTGCTGAAATATATTGTATCCACTTAAATGTAATTTAACCTCTGGTCTTAACCAATTTCCTATTATTCTCACTAGATTTTGTATCAACTCCTCAATCAAAAAAATACTAATCAACTTAAATTTGATATCAAAATTGTTTTTTGAAAAACAAATGTTTTTAATTTTCTGTAACATTTTTTGATTTTTTTCATAATACTTATGTTTTTTATCTGACATGACATTAGATGCTTCATTGGACTCAGAGTGTTCTGATTTATTTACGAAATCAAAATTATCATTATCTTTATTCCTCTCCGAAGTCACGCATGATTTCTTTTTCCCTTGTTTTTTACCGCTTATTTTTGTTGATAATCCGATTGTTTATTGTATTAATTCTACCTCAATATCCTTATCAATATTGTTAGTAGTTTCTGATTGAATTCTTCAGACGTTCGATTCATTCATAAGCATGTTTCTGTATGACATTTCATATTCTTTGTTTTTTGTCTGATCACAAACGTGTATTTTATCATTACTGTGTTCTAGTTCTGTATATGATCTCAATTCATGTTTATTTCCATAAATCTGTAAGTAAGGCTTTCTTATAAGTACATTTTCCATAGTCATGATATTTTTTATATTTTTTATCTTTTAAAAAAACTGGGCAATTTTTGTCAAGTGCCATATGTGAACCTTTACAATTTATACATTTGTAATTGGTGTTATCACGGTTTTCGTGTTTCTCTCCACATTTAGGACGAAATGCCCAAACTTCCAACAGCCAGAACATTGACTGACGAGGAAGGTGTAAGCACCCACCTTAACCGACATCCGTACCCGAAAACGTACGAGGGTAAAGTGGATCGCTTAAAGCATAGACGGATTGTCTCCGACTTTACCCATTGCTCATTAATGTCTAATCTATTAAGTTTCCTTACCGATAAAATATCAGATTCACATTCCAGATTAAGTATTATCTCATCATCATCAATCAATCAATATCAATCAATCATCAATATTCCATAAGACAGGTTTATTTCATCTGACCTTTGACAACTATATTGCAATTCCTTCATTTTTTTTAAATTCATTAATCTGTTTACATTTATTTCATCTTCAAGTTGTATTAAAACTTTATAAGGGTTTTTGTACTTTATTGTCAATATATATTTTCAACATTTTCAGATCTGAGTAGTTAGGCTAAACCAAATTGCTTAGGTAAAGTTTCTTTAACTATGATGGAAACAAAATACTTTTCTGATTCTTCGTTATTTTCGAGCACATTTATATTAGGTAATTTCCTCATATATCTTCGTTTGGCGCTTCTGTTGACCGTAGTAAAACCTTCATTATCCTCTGTAAATCCTTCAACATCTTGTAATATATCTTCCGGATCTTGATGACATCTTTTATTTGCAACACGGTCCTCACAAATTTTTGGTACTTCCACTATCGCCTGAACAACTTGTTGATCATTTTCCACTTCATTTTCTATCACATCACTTCCACTAGAATCCCAAAAACTCGTCCATTTTTTTTGGTGAATGTCTTATTAGAATCATTAAATTAATATTGGATAATGATCATTTATTTTCTTAATAAATATTTTCCATTATTTCTAATAATATTCCTTTTTTCTGTTTCTTGGCAAAACAAAGACATGTTGTTTTTATAAAATTACGTAAGATGATTTTACGTATCACCGTGCGTCATCACAAACATATACCAAACATTATTTAAATTAATACACAATTTAATATGTTAGCCAACCACCGTCTTTATCCTACGTCATATACCGGAACTACCAACTTCATCATAAACACTGAATAGCTCTACAGCGATTCACTCATATAGTACATAGAGATCGCAAGTAAAATAAATACTTCCCATTGTCGATAAAATCTGAAATTTAAGCAAAGAAATTTCATATTTGTTTTTCAAAATTTTATAACGTGTATCTGTCACACTTGACATTGGCAAAATTGCCTACATACATAGACAGAAAGACAAAATAAAAAACTAATACAAAATGTTCACTATAGTCGTACAAGTTCGTGCTCGACCGTCCTATATTTTACTTTTCCCCGTTACGTTACCCACCCTCGTTATCGTCAATAGTACCTCGCCCCTGACAACGTCTCTCGGATATATAGGAAGGTCGCGCACGATCTTAAACTTCCGAGTCGAATTTTAGACGGTTACAAGTTATACAGAACAGGTTTCTTTATCGTCTCACCGGGGCCCCTAGGTATATTCGAAGCGAAGATCTCCATAGAGATATGGAACTTCCTTCGATTCATGCCTACGCTAAACAGCTCTCCCGTTCGTATTTCGACACCGCGTCGAATCACGCGAACCCGCTAATTCAGGCAGCAGCCACTTATGTCGCGGTACCCACCACCACCCGGCATAAACGCCGGCCGCGCAATATATTTACCGACCCAGACGATCGCATCGAAAATGCGAATAAATACTACTCATCCGTCTCTCCAAACAGAGCGTGCCAGCGCGCGCCCCCTCCCGCGTAATCACCGTTCTCTCCGCAGAGGACGGGCGGTAAATTTCGCTCCCGCACACCCCCCACGTCCACCCTCTCCAGCGGTAACCCAAGCCTAGGTCCGTTTCCTCGGCGTGAAGCCCTTGGGTCAGGAAACCGCCCGCACGATACAAGTGACACTATACGTGCATCACTTAGCTGACCACATACAACATTACACACGTATGATCATGCCAAGTAATCTTCATACAAAAAATAATAACGCTACGTAATGTCAATTGACACACTAGACTTCGTCGTCTCTATCTCTTTGTCATCTATTCTTGTCGTTGAAAATTGAATTGTCTGAAATCAGTAACAGAGTACATAAGTTTATTTCAAACTTTTGTACAAGTATAATTTTGTTAATTAAAAGTTTACAGGGTTTACTTTGTAGTGAAAATAGAGTGAATTGTGTTTATTTTTAACATAAAACTTATTGTTTGTAATCATATCGGATAAGTGCTGCGTTTACAACTGCATCAGCTCTAAGCCTGTAGTTTATCTTCACGCTTTTCCAAGAAGTGAGAAAAGATTTCAAACATGGTTAAAATCTATAAATGATCCTGCTTTAGTGAACCTTAATAAGAGCGAGATCATATCACGGCGAAGAGTTTGCCGAAAACATTTTGAAGCAAAGTTTATTCGACAAAGACTGACTAAAGGAATTCGGTTTGTTCTGACTCCTGATGCCTATCCTTCTTTATTTTCTGAACAGGAAATCGAAAGTGGCATACCTAATAGAAACGAAATCGGTAAGTTCACAATATAATTGTTTAAAGTTAGGTTATGTTGATATTTATATTGTAATAGTGCTGGGACATATTAGAGAATTACTGTGACTATCGATAATGATAATTTATTAATTTGTTTGCTATTTTCATAAATGGAAATGGATCATGTTTAAAAGTATAGCAGAAGCAGAATTATTGTTAATAAAGTATCTTCTGTACATGATAGTTTATTTTACAAGGGTCATGTGTAAGTTTATGTTGTTTTTTGTTGGTCTCTCGATGTTATTGAAAGTATTTTTTTATGAATGCCTTAATATTCTAGTTTTAATAGTTATAAAAAAAAGTAATTTTAATTTGTGCACAATTACAAACACTCCCTTTTTATTTTATTTTTAAAAATCATACGGTTGTATGGCTGCGTAGTAAAAATTATGATTGTTTAAAAAAGGTTTTGTTTCGTATAGCATTCTCAGTAAGTTCTTATTCAAAGTAACATGATTTTAGGCTGAAAATAAGGAACTCAATCACGTTGATAGTTCATTGATAACATATTTACTATACATTCACGCCTTAAATAAATAAAACAGTGCATCTCATTTCAGGAAGTAATATTAGTTATAGTGATGATTCATGTGTGCCCGTTCATCTCCATGATCATACATATAACTTGGATTCGAGTTTGGAAATATCAAAACCTATAGGAGCGCAGTCTGAAGAACTTAATAACTCTTTCTCAAGTAAATAGCAAATCATACATTTAATTCTATCGCATATGTTATGCATTACTAAATAATATGGACTTTGAATAAACAATTTCGTTTCATCTCATTTTGAAATCTTATTAATTATACATTATATATAACTTTTCCCCAAGTAATAAATTAGAAATAAAAATTTAAAGCTTACAGGACATTGCATATAATACAAATTTATATTAAGATTCTTAATAAATAAAAACAATAATATTAGGGGACACTGATTAACGTACATTGTATATTTCAGAAATACCAGAACTTGGTAAAGACAAAGAACAGAGCAATATCTATACTAACTTGACAAATTTGGTAATAGGTCCATCGACTTCTCACCAGGATGATACACAGCCTCAGGTTGGCATAAGTACAATTCGAGGTGATTAATTTAAAATATTTACAACTGATACTAGTTTTTATACAAATGTATTAAAAATTGTATGTCACTGTTCTCTTTTTTTTTACATATTTACTTTTTTAGAAATTCCAACAAAAATAGAGAAATTCGCAAGAGTTACAGAAAATATTACGACTTTGACACCAAAATGTAAGAAAATATATACTAAATGTTTAAAATTGATGAACTCCAGGAGACAGCTTAATTTTCAAAGAAGGCTGCCAACCACTATATTATTTACTTTATAGGGATATTTCAGGACATCGTTATGTAGTTATGTGATTAAGAGACGTTTCATATATTTAAGTTATATTTTTTTAATACTCCTTAATTATAGTCGATTAATGGTTATCGTGAAGTACTATACAATCGTCGCTGGTGTTATTTTCAAGTCATGATTTTTGTAAATTTTATGTTGTGATTTATGTGTTTATATAACATTAAATATTACTATATAAATAGCTGATCATTATTTCGCTTATAGCCGGTATATATTTCCTGACAAAAATTCAAATGTTTTAGTGTAACTTAACTTTTAAACAGAGTCTGGCCGTGCTATAACATTGCAGCAATAAAAAACTGGTCAATTAAACATTTGGACAAAGACAAAAAAAATTTTAAGTGTAAAGGTTATCTTTTTGTATCATAAAATATGTTAATGTGCAAGTTTTGTAAATATGTCAAATTTTTACTGCTCAGAGATATCATAGTCAGATTCATTTCTTTTATCGATAAATATTTATATAAGTGACCCTATCTCTACATCCATTTAATAAAGTTGCTAGTTTATAAAACTTAGGTCGGAAGTATATTTTCGAATGGTATCATTTAAAAATGGCGTTGGCTAGTGTATCAGTCCTGCCCCCCGTACCTCATTCCTAACGTTATACCCCTCGCCATCAAGTTTCCCGTCTGTACTAGTACATCTAATAGTCTGTGCGTATGATCACACACACGTGCACACCACATAGGTACATAGGTTCTGTTAGGGACCTTTTTTTTCTTTTTCTGCGCTAGTTAGTGTCGAAAACATTTCCGTTTACTAAATGCACATACGCATGTTTTCTTCCTTCCTCCCAGGAGGAAAGGAACGTGCCTATAAGTATATTTTAGTTAGCTCGAATCGTAGGTGTAGGGATTCGATTAGATTGCGACTTAATTGTGAATGCGACGACCGCCCGAGCTGAGTTCCGGCCATTATGGCACCCTCGTGCGAGTCGTCCTAAAAACTTTCGCGGCTGAGTGCCCTCTGCGCTCGCCCCCAAGTCCGGTGAAGCTGTCAGAGTCGCAGCGGCTTTAGGGCCCCTAAGGCTAACAATGTAGTCAGATCTAAAAAAATATATATACGACTATAGTTGTGCGTGGCATAAGTATAATAAATATGTCAGTTTAGTATATCAACAGAAATTTGTAACTCGTTTTGTATGAAAACCCATGAATTAACTTACACTTGATGACTAGAAATACCTCTCTGATTAGGGCTGCCATGATATAAATATTTGACATCGACAATAACTTAAAAATCCTCAGAATTTTTGTACGAAAACGATTATCTACCCGGAACTTTATAAAACATTATTCAAAGAAAGAATTAAGTAGCCATCTTTATTTCCTTTATGTTTAAATTTCTTAACCAATTAATTAATCAAATTTTCTCTAAACATCCGGACACTTTTTAAAAACACCTAACGGACGCTCCTCGACCGCTTTTCAAATTAGGACAAATCCTGGGAAACCGGGTCTGATAGCTACCCCATTTCATGATACGCAATTAAAATGACAATCACAAACTCGCAAAGAAAATTACAAGAGCCTCTATTCATGTGATTCTAACGCAGGAGTTGAATGAAAACATCTTAGATTTATTTATTAAACATAAGTACCTTCGTTTCTGCACGAAGTGTGTGCCAACTGAGCAATTTGCATCTTCGCACGCAAGGCCGCGGCTGTGACGCTAAAATACTATCATTGATTGACTGCACTATCAACATTGATAAATTGTATACTTTATTTACTTCAACGCAAGGTCTTATTTTGAATGGATATTCACGTTTTGTCTATTGCAGGATGGTGTTTTGATCTCAGTAAGTTTTAGAATCAGCTACTTTATATTTTGTATGCCAGGATTTAAAAAAAAATGGAGATAATTTCACACAGGAACTAACTAACTAGCGAACTAAGCTAAGCTTGTGTTATGATAATTAAACAGCTGATATACTATGGTCATGCAAGAATGCTTACCCAAAAATCAAATCGATTTTTTGAAAGGTTTTTTTTAACATTACGGTTTATTGTTGTGGCTACAATCGCACCTGATCTTTAGTGACGATGTGGCCCAGGATGGTAGCACGCTAAGCCTAGTAGAAGACTGGCGCTTAAGTGCAGCTGCCGGAAAACGTGTATTGGTGTTTGGCGACAGATTATTTGAAAAATTCCAAAATCAATAATGTCTACTTAACGCTCTCTAAATATACATTGTATGTCAAAAACGTACTTAGATTTAAGTACCTCAGTAAACTTCTTTCTACCTTTTCTTGTTTTTCCTTAATTTTTTAAGAGAAAACTTCTTTAGCATCGTCGTGATTTGAAAGTCGATGAAATGAAAAAGCGAAAGCAACAGTAAAAAGAGATTTTATTACCTCACCAAAAAGGCACGAAACAAAAACTTTTTAGATAACACTTATGACATTCTGTTACTGAGTGATATTGTGTTAGGTTACCATGGATATTTCAAATATGCATTAATTGAAAATAATATTGCGAATAATTATTGTGAGTATGTACTTGTATGAACATTTTCATAAACTTTATATTAATTTGTATTTGATCATTTTCTGAATAAAAAAAAAATATAGATGTGAAAGATTCACTTCTACCACGTGTGAATTGCACACATTCTTTTTTTATATTTGCTGGCTGGTAGGACTCTGCGAATGTGTCTGACGATCACCATACACTTGTCGTAGCACTTACTATAACGGCATGCTTAGGCGTCCATTGTTTGATCCAGTTGCCGAGACACTCGCAATCTAAGAGTTGTTTTCATTTCAACTTCATATTAAACTGCCTCATTAGTCTAGTGGTCCTAAGCACGACTGCTATGCTCGAGGTCCTAGGTTCGATTTTCAGGTCGAGCAAAGTATTATTGGGTTTTTCTATGAAGTACTCAGTAGCAGTTCGGAGTTTTGGTTTAGACTTTAAAACATAGCCGGCGAACTGTGGGTGTACATTAGTACACCTCTGCCTAACCCTTTGGGGAATACAGCCGTGATAGTATGTTGTTGCTATTAATCGAAATATTTTAAACGAGAAATTAACTTTCAGTCGTTATTAAGTTTTATTGTAATTTGTAAAAGAAAACAATATATGATTAGCATATCTATTTTAAAGATTTTTTGTTCCAGCTCAGCAAAGGAAATATTATACGATTGAAAAAGAAAAAAACAAATGTTTTTTTGCAAAACTAAATGTGGAAGTAAGCCATTGTCTTTCAACTAGTAACACAGATGTCCCACCATTATTTTTAATAAGTTTTAATAAAGAATTAGTAAATTGCTATTGAATTACCTAACTGGATGTAAATTATTAATATTTAACAAAAAATAAATTACACATTCATTTTTCGTGAGGTAAGAAAATGCATTTTTGCGATTTTATTCAACGGAGCAAAATGACATTTCATGTTTTGTTAGTTTATTGTATTTTGAAAATAGTGATGTCACCGATCGATACTAATTGCAAAACCACATCATACATTGATAGTTTTTTTTTGTCAAAAAACAATTATCCTTGGAATACGAAGACCCACTAGGAGAGACAAATTCGCATCTGTCAAGTTATTTTCAAGCTTGACATCAGTGATTGTCAACTTACTCCATGGGAATAAGGAACACAGTATAGTCATCGACGACTTTGAAGACAATGACGATTTTTACACCTTTTAAATTTTTTATTACTTAGTTAACTTGGTTAATTTGCCAAAATTATATATCAAATATTTATGTCTAGAAGTGCATGTTGTGTTAGCAATGGCTAGTGGACTAGTGTTCTTGGTTGTTTAATTTTATAGACATTTAGTGATTCATTTTTTTTTCTTTGTCATTTTTATTTTTATAATCTGTAATAATTCTGTGTTATCTGAAATTTCTTAATTTTTTTGTATTGTTTCAAATATTCACATTTACTAGTGCATGTTGTGATTGCCTTAAAAGGCCTAGTGCATTCAATCCTTAAAAGTTTTTTTTTGTTTGTAATTGTGTTTAATGCACTAAACACTGGCGGTCATAAATCTAAATAATTTGTGTTTTTCGTTTGTTTGAATGTGGTGATTACTGGAACTTCCAGTAAGATTTAAAGAAAACCTGTTTTTATTTCATAGCCTATTTATTGTGGAAGGTTATAGGCTATATAACTTCACGCTATGATCCTAAGGAGCAGAGCAGTAACCATGGACATCAAGAAATCTGACAAGGCATTTACGGGAAGTGACAACGTTAGCATCAGCGCGATAGATAATCGGTTGAATAATTTTAACTCGAATAAAACCGAATAATATTATTTCAATTATTTCATTAATGTATGAGAATTTTATAGTATGGAATAATAACCAGGTATGATAACCATTTCTTGTTAAGTGGTCACTGTAGCCTACAGCTACGCTTCCACGGGCTCTACCGATCTTTCAGCTCAGGAATAACCGTAATAACTAAAAATAACAGAAACAAAGTCGTTTCTAAGACTTTTTACAAAACAGTGAAGACCAAAGTTTAAAACTTTTTACTTATTCAAAACCGGTTGAACTTTTAAAACTGGATTTTCGTTTATTCGAATCCTTTTTTACTGTTTTGGGGAATCGATAAAGAGTACAAAACGAAACCTCTTTATGTAAACTGATTTGCTTAAGAGTTACGACTTATGTTGATCACCGTTCAATCACAGTAGTTATAGTTTAATTTATCAATTTTTATATTATACTCTGTGGCTTATATGCATTTTATTCATAGTCATAAAGATTAGCTAATCCCAAAATGCGATATTGCGATGCGAAAAACTATGTCAGATTTTTCCATATGTATGTGGTGGTTGCGACGCAGTTAGGTACACCTGCCTGTCAAACCTCTATTAACATTCCCTCGATTGTGGTTCAGATAAATTTGAATCTCATTTCAGTAGCCGCTTTTTTTTCAGAAGAAACATTTCAACATAAGCTTGTAGGGAACCGAATATACACTAGTGTATCCTAAAACCTGTTCAAAATGACACGCTATGATGGGTTCTTCTCTATGGCGGTCGCGAAAGGTAACTCATTTAAATAGACGCAAATTCTCTACCACTCCACTATCAATGACAATTTATTTGTTTGTACCTGACGATTTTCGTCACCTCTTAATTACCCAGTTATTAGGTAAAAATTGCGTAACTGTTGCAATTCCAATCTAAAGGCTTAATAATAATTATTATTATATAATTTTATTTAGTTTCAAAATTTATTAATAACAAAAATTAATAATGTCCGTACGGGTCCAAACTTACAAAATATTGAATACATTTAAAAAAAAGTGTCTTATTAATTTAAACAAACATATTTCTTTGAACGAACAAAAAGGTCTTAAAGAATTAATAACGTAATGTTACATTAAAAAAATTGTCTAGCGATATTGGAACATAATTTTAATTAGATAGTCTCAAAGTATGGAATTTTAATTAATTAAATATGTACAATTAATTACATACGTTATGAGCATCTTCGTTGATTATCAGCTTCCTTGTTTCATGCACTTAATCCCACCACTGGACACAGAAACACGCACAGAAAAGTTTTTGTTAATTTAATATTGACAAAAAAAAAACTAAAACAAAAATATGGCACACACGCGTTCACCTATTTGAAATAAACTTTCTAATTGGTGCGTAATTTTGTGTTCGCGGCGTGCAATAACCGCCACGTTCGATTGCTGACTGCTGACTGGGTCCGTTCGGTTTCGCTCGTTCGTTCTTTTCCTTTTTTTTATTTTGTTGTTGGTACAGGCTGTGGCCAGTGAGTTAGCGGCCAACGCGGTGTGTCAAGAGTGAGTGACGCAAGTTGTTTCGACAGCATTGGGTTTTTTCATTGCCCCAGACACAACCTGATTTAATTTTAATTATTGTTCGCAAGTCGGACTTGGTTTTGCGTATAATAAACGAATTTTGTAATGTCTTAAAATATACAATTATCTAGATTCCGGTAGGAAGGGGATTATTTTGTTAATTAATTATTATAGAAAAAACGATAAAGTGACACAAAGAAAACTTTTATTACTGAACAAAAGTACAGATATCTTTCATGCGGTTTTCTCAGCAAAAAAGCGAGTGAGTTCTGTGAAGTAGAAGGAAAAACTCGCATGGCGGTAAAGCATTTAGTTATGATTCTCTGTTTATTATATCGTCAAATTCCAAATCTGTCAACAAGCTAGCTAGCTAGTCGATGTGTTATAGGCATAAAATTTGCGATTGCGTAGCAGTGAAATTATATTCTTATCACTATTATTTCACATATGATATGTGAAAATATGCTATATATTGAAAGGAAGGTACGCGCAGTATTACACTGCATTTTTTCTAACTGCAGCGTATGTTAAGAGGTCAAACATATAACTTTTTTTAGTTAGCCGGGCTAGATAAGCAAACATGCCCATGAAGCTTTTAATTTTGGTTTTGGCTTCTGCAATATCATAACCAAACTAAAAACCTGAACTTCGTTTGTTGGCCAAAGTTTTTTTTTTTTTATTTAGTTCTATTGTCCTCAACAAAGTTTATATATTTTATTTAAATATTTTTATTATATTATTTATGTAAGTATAATTTAATGTACTCTATATATTAACCTCGATTATATAGAAAGACTAATAATTAAAGTTATACCTAATTATTATATTGAAATTTTTTGTTGGTAAATATAATTTATTGCCGTGATATCGTGTGAACGACAGTTTGGTGATTGATTGCCAACGTATTGCAATCTTTACTTAATATTTTTGATAGCATATCACACATAGCAGTGGTATAAATTCATTCATAAATTTCATATAGCTATATATTTTTCACCCCATATGCAAAATAGCAATTATAATAATTTATTCACAATTGCTATTTATTCGTTTAAAATCTATAAAAATAAAAGTGATAATGATTCATAATTATAATATTAATATATTTTTTAAAGTCTACGATGTACATAAACGACACTTAAGTCTCGTTGTGCGTATTTGATCATGTATGTAGTCGCTTTAAATTACGCGAGATTGTGGTCAAACTTAAATTTCTTCGGTCTCACCGTATACTTTAGAGTTACATTGTTACGCAAAACTAATCCAACAAATGCAACAAGTTACAACACAAGTGTATTTAATGGAAAGGATATTAAAGTAACAAAATACTTTGAAAATTATTACACATTTAAAAATTGTTTCTAATTTTCAACTTCAACAAGGATTAGCTATAGTGATTTATTTGGAAATTAATCATTTTTCATATCTATTACGAGGAAATGTGGTGAGCGAGGATTTTAATACTCATAGACGTACTAGCTGTACCCACGCTTCCACTCGTGTAAATAATAATGTTTATAACAGGGTATAGTATAAAGTATCCTGCCTCGGGCCGGTAATAAGCTATTTGTGTGCCGAATTTCGTTCAAATCCGTTACAAATTGCGTGTTTCAGTAATAAACAAACAAACAAACAAAGTTAGAATTCTTCAGGTTAATAGAACCAGGGCATATATATATTTTACCAATACAATCTACATCTATAACCGTCATATACCTGTTTTAATTTTTTCCCCATAAACTCATTATAACTGGGGACTTAGATAAAGTTAATAAAATTCTCTTTTTGTCTTGAAAGTTTTTATCCTTTGGCCACAATCTCACCTGATACTAAGCGACGATGTACCCCAAGATGGTAACACGTTAAGCCTAGTGAAAGACTGTCTCTCAAGTGCAGCTTCCGGAACACACTTATGGTGCTGGGTGACAGATTTTCAAATTGAGGGTTGTAGTCTAGCCAGGCGGGCATTAGAAAAGCCCTACCTCCATGCTATGGTTTCATCACCACATCAAACTAAATAAAGCTTGTATTATAGAAATTAAATAGCTGATATACCATACATATAAACATTCAGCTACGTAACTTTAAATAATAGTCTCAATTAAGTCATGGACGGAAATTGAACCTGCGACCTCTCGGCTCAACAGGATGGCTTGCTACCACTGCGACACAAGGCCTCCCTGTTCAGTTAATTGTTATAATGTAGATAAGTATTTTATTTGTGATGTTTATGATTCAGATCCATTGTTCATCTTTAGGTGGGAAAATAAAACCTTGACCGAATCTCAATGGCACAATTAAATTCTAGAATTCTGTCATCAATTAAACGCGAACCAAACAAATTAAATAAAGTTTGTTATTCTCTGACCTGGTTTATTAATGTTCCTTTCGAAGGAAACGGTTAATTAGGGTGTATATACAATGTGATATCAGCGAAGAATACTTCTTTATTCGTACCGGTTCCGTTTGCATTTAAATTACATTGTATTCTTTATAGATTGTTTTATTAAATTTGGTGTAATTAAAATATTTTTATTTTACTTTATTTTTTAAAGCACAAATACAGCTAAGAGATCAAAAAATAATAATTACAATAATAACTTAACTTTAAATACCTCTTAAAATCTAATACCCTATAACATATGTGCACAACTTCCATTGTTATACCAAGCACCTATGGGTGTGTTCCAGCAGCTGCTCTTGAGAGCCAGTTTCCTCACCAGGCTTCGCGTGATAATATGTTGGGCCACATCGTCACTTAAGATAAAGCGACAGATTTTCAACTTGAAAGGGTAGCTAGTCAGGCTGGTATTACAAAAAGCCACTGAGCTATGGTTTCATCACTATGTTATCATTCACCGAAAGTTTAGGCTCATTGCAGGGATTCGAACTCACGTCAATTGATGCGATGTCCATGCATGCTACTACTGAGCTATTATTGCTTCAATGGGTCATTCAACTCACCCGGGTAAAACATCTTTCCAAAGAAAAGTACGGTATTTGATTTGCACGTTAGTGCTATATATATAATATATATCGATGGTTTTAAAATCCGAAATATTTTTGTTACCTATGTGTGCCCACTAGACGACTGCATTACGAAATATTGCATACATTAAATTTCGTATCGTTCCACAAACACAAACCTTAGCAGAAGCTAATCAACAAATAAATAAATACTAATAACTTGGTTTTCATTTCTAAGACTTCCCAGTAAACATTCGTCAGATATATCAAAACGTATTTAAAATCTGATTTCAGTATCATATCATATCGACAATCCGAACTAGACAAACTGATTTCGCTAAACCACGGCAAAAACTAAGTCGACCTCACGCGATATGACAAACGCAAATGGAACTTAACAATAGCCGATGAATATCCAAATCCAAACCGCACCGCGCAATCGTTCGGCCAAGCGATTTGCTGAAGATAGTCATATAAACCAAAGAGATTGGCTTCCTCTCTTTGTAAATAAGCCAGCGTTCGGTGGAGTAAAAAAGACGAAGCGGTTTTCTCAAACCAATGATATAATGAGATTCGCTTCCTCTATTTCTAATTAAGCAAACGTTCGGTGGAGGAAAAAAGACGAAGCGGTTTTCTCAAACCAATGATATAATGATATTCGCTTCCTCTATTTCTGATTAAGCAAACGTTCGGTGGAGGAAAAAAGACGAAGCGGTTTTCTCAAACCAATGATATAATGAGATTCGCTTCCTCTATTTCTGATTAAGTAAACGTTCGGTGGAGGAAAAAAGACGAAGCGGTTTTCTCAAACCAATGATATAAGGAGATTCGCTTCCTATATTTCTGATTAAGCAAACGTTCGGTGGAGGAAAAAAGACGAAGCGGTTTTCTCAAACCAATGATATAATGGGATTCGCTTCCTATCTTTCGAATTAAGCAAACGTTCGGTGGAGGAAAAAAGACGAAGCGGTTTTCTCAAACGAATGATATAATGAGATTCGCTTCCCATATTTCGAATTAAGCAAACGTTCGGTGGAGGAAAAAAGGCGAAGCGGTTTTCTCAAACCAATGATATAATGAGATTCGCTTCCCATATTTCGAATTAAGCAAACGTTCGGCGGAGGAAAAAAGACGAAGCGGTTTTCACTACATTCGATAGATTTGGATTTTGGCGGTTTCTTGCATGAAAAGTATCGCATATTGAAACAAAACTACATGATGATGTAATAAGACCTAATTTAGATTGTAATTATTATGAATAAATTTCATTATTGCAAGTACATATTTGTCTTTGTTTGAATAGTTTTGGTTGACGCATTCACGAAATCCAAAATACAAAGTTTTATGCAAAACTTTTCTGCTAGTCTAGATAAAGTATGAAGGAAAATCGCCGTAATCATAATAAACTAAACTATTACTTAAGTATATTTTTTAGGATAATATGAAAATTATATTTAAAAAAATCGTATTTCTGTAACCGTTCGTTTACTTCGTTTGCGTTTGTCGCTCGCTAATACAACCGAAACTGCGGACCAGATCCACTCTTAACCACAAAACGATTTCAAATCTGATGAAATAAGTTTGCGTGAAAATCCAAAAACGCCCATCTTTACTTCCGAGTAATGTCAACATAAACGGAACCGGTAGTTAATACACAATTTAGTGTATTTTTATGTTTTATTGGTAACTCTAATTCTGAATACAGACTAACCGAACGAGGGCAAGCGAAGGCTAACGAATAGGTTTAGGTTTAGACACGATTTAGTGAGAACAAAGGTTTCGTTCGTCGTAAGGATAATAAAAAGATGTGCAATGAACTATAAAACGTTGCAATAACAATTCATTGACCTGTTTCAAACAATAAATTATTAATATTTTTTTATAAAGAATATCCTCGCTTGTTGGACCACAAATACGAACAAAATATTGAATAAATATATTTATAATTTTTGTCATTTTACAAGTATTCTCATGTGTTTTGTCGTGCCAGCGTGTATCTTGTAAAATTTTGCTGTGATTTGCCGAGCGTTGTTACTTTTCGCTTATGTTTAAAACATACAATAGCGAAGGCGAACGAAAAATAACACTTGTTGGCCTTCGCTTGTCTTCCTTCGGTTATTCTTCACCTGGCATAACAAATCTTAAAATTTTTCAACATTCACCTTCATAAAAAATTATCACTAAATGCCATCTTAATTTCCGTATAGTGAATAAACACGAATTAATTAAAATAAAATAATTATAATTAACTGAAGCAGTATAGAAATTTGCAATTAATTTCAAAATATCTGACGCGTCCGTTTTAATTCTAACTTCCTTCTAGCATCACGGTATTAATTTCAAAACATCCGCGATTGAACGGCCACAGTATCTTAGAATACAACGATTATTTGTGCCCGAAGACAAGCCCAGTACCATCTAAAAAAAACGACGCGACAAACAAAAAGAGAGTCAATAATACAGGCCAAGATGTATTTACTCCATCAGTATATTTTACCTGTAGTTTATAATTTACGAAGAAAAACCAATCATTATATTAATTTATCCGTAATTTTACTATGACGCATATATTCCGTGGTTTCTGGTCGCAAGAAATATATTAAATAAATAAATACGGTGACACAATTTTACACGCGGCCATTTAATTGCTAGTATTATGGTAACTAAATAGCTGATATACATAAATATATAGATATTTAACACCCAGACATACAACTGATAATTATACTCATCACACAATAGTCTGGTTGTAATATTAACTTAACAGCTTTTTACTAAACGCATATGAAAGAATATACACGGTACCTTTAACTAAAAAATATTTTGTTAATTTTTTTTGTCCGTCTCTCTGTTTGTTCCGGGTAATCTCAAATACGAATAGATCAATAATAACGGGAATTTCAACGGCTGTTAACTGATGCTATAAGGAATAACTTGGACTACTTTTATTTTTGAAAAATAAATAGGGTTCTGCACAAATAATAAAATCTGGTGAAAGTGAATCAATCCGGTCGCTTAAATGGCTTCGGCTGAGTAAACCATAAATGATATATCAAATTAATGTAGTATATAACAGTAGATATTAAAAATAACAAAAAAATCAGAGAGCGCATATGTCTAACTTCTAAAGATCACCCACAATAAGTATTTTTATCACTGAAACAACCGCAAGTATGACGATTCGGCGCGTGTGCACAATCGATGGCATTCCGTAGCCCACGCGAACGCAGCCACGGGCACATCTTGTATGCTATAAAACTATCTTGAGGATTTCTTTTACTGAAATCTTATGCTCGTAAGCGTGAAACCCACGGCCTTCACAGCTACGTCCAAACTTGTTGCAACTGAACTATCTAATACTCGTGTTCGGAATAAAAATATTGATGTTCAAAAAAAATCCTTTATGGGGTGGGGTGTACGGAGTGTCGAATTACATCTATAAAGATGAGACACCCAAGTCTGTGCATATGCAGTTAAATTTGTGCAGGCCCGCATGACAACGGCGACCGTCAACGGATTACGATCTCACAAACAAAAGACAAGAAAATTTTTACAAATGTAGCCCCCTGTAAAGTAATTTTTTTATTATCAAAAATTTTTCTGCTAAACACGGATGTATTAAGTCCTTACATATGGAATTAGCGTTTTATATGGAAAAATATATTATGAAAATATACATTTCATCAATAGAAGTATGTACCATTATTATCTGTGCACTTTCACCATTTTATAGGTAGTTCACTGATTCCATTGGTGAAAAAATCTTTAAAGGCGGTTTGGACAGCCACATCGGAATTGATTTTTTTTCCCCTTGCAAGAAAATTTTCCAAATTCCAAAAAAATTGGTAATCTGTTGGAGCAAGGTCCTGGGAGTAAAGTGGGTGTTCATGGTTCATTCAAACCGCATATTCTTTAATTTAGTAACTGTCTGTCGTGAAGTATAAGGGTCTAGCGTTGTCCTGAAGCAGCAGTGGGCTAAAAAGATTTACCAGTCTCGGTTGTTTAACTGCTAAGTTTTTCATCATGGTGTTATGAACGCTTATTAAATGACACCCAGAGATGGCGGTAGTTCGCACGATTCGCGTACGAATAGGTAAACATTCACGGTACCTACCTACTATGTGCATGAAAAAATAAACTGAATATTATCGTAGTTTAATCGTGTTCTTGAAAAACTGGTCATGGTGAACCAATTCTTCAATCTATTGATTGATTAATGTACTACATAATCATAGGCATTAAAACGACTTACAAAAAAAGTCAGGGAGAGTGATACATCTATCTTTTAAGGAACACCTACAATAAGCATTTTTGTCTTTAAAATAGCCTGGAGCTGGGTTGCAAGTTTCGTGCGGGCATTCTGTAGTCCACGTAAGCGAAACCACGGGCACAGCTAGCTTCATATATAACGACATGTATCCACCACTCACCCGCACACGGAGATCCTTTTCTTCGGGGTACCCCGGCTGAGTTTGTGGCTTAGGTCGCTGATCTTCTTAACAAGGCACTAGTCTCCACTGGCTCTAGGTTTTATTACGTTTTTCATAGCAGCACTTGTATTCGTTTAAAGTGTGTTCAGGTAGATTTGTGGACAGATACATTCCATTTCATTAATAAAACTAATATAGAAAATGATTTGTGCTAACATATACCTAATAAAAATACGGAATAGGACCTAATATTATTATGATTACCCTAGTAAAAACTAATGAGTATTTATATTAATACGCTATCCATTGACGCACGCATACTATAATGTATAAATATATGACGCAGACGGCAAGTCAATGAACTGAACCAATTACTGGTTATGTGAAGATTCACAAGTCCCGTTAATTTTTGTTGTGTTTCATATTATGATGATTGCTTTTACAGCTACATTTCTAATTCAACGTCGTATTTTTATATTGGATTACGTTACACTACATTACTTTTTAAAATGTAAAAAAATATGAATAATAGTAATAAATTAATCAATGACATGAAAAATGATTGTAATGAATGGATAATGAAGTAAATAATGAACATTTTTGGTGACGCCCTGCAGGAAGGAAAACCAATTCGTAATTATGTTGTATGATCTGACAGAAAACAACACTTATACATAGTAATTACATCAGATAACATGAATTAGTCTTAAATAACTATACATAATTACTTCAGCATTTTCAGTATTGTTATTCTAATTTCAGTGCTTAGTGAAAATTGGCAGCGAAGGAAAACAACTTGAACTTAAGTGCCAAATATTGCATAATGTTTCGCGCTTATATTTCCTATGGTTTCCCACATGAAGCGATGATCATGGTGTTGGAAACATTAACATTATTTACTAAAATATATATTTTAGTCTGTTAACTTTATATATAATGTAACGTATAATCTGTGGTAAGTTGTCAACGTTCATTCCGTCTTCTCATTAAAACCTCTGCACGAACAACACACTATTTTTATTTTTACTAGCAGTCGCCCAATGACTGACATTTGACCGGCGACTTTTTAATCTTAGACTATTTTCTGTTTGAAATTTGCAGTATAACACAGCCTAAACAATGAATATTATATCACTTGCTGTCACTTTTCATTTAGTGACAGTGTCAATGTTTTGGGGGGTCTAAGTCCAATTGCATTGGACAGGTTAGGATTCGCAGTATTAATTTATTTTATTTAATATATGTATTAGTAACAGATATTGTAAATAAATTTTAGCTTTCTGCGCTCCTTCTCTACATAAACTTTAACCATGCCAAATCTCATAATATCCTGTGCACGCAATACGCTTAAAAAGGGGTATAAAAAGTTTTTGCTTCATGTATTAATAAAATGATTATATTTTGGAACTTTTTCAGATGGTTCAGTGGTAGTATGTACTGACTCTGCATCGTTCGACGTGAGTTCGAATCCCTGCAATGAGCCCGAGCTTTCGAACAAGGGAAACCACGTTATGAACGATAACATGCTGGTAGGGTATTTTGTATTTCCCGCCTAGCTAGATACCACTCTCAAGCTGCACTTGAGAGCCATTCTGCCACTATGCTTAGAGTGTTACCATCTTGGGCTGTAGCTGTATAAACACTTATCATCAGATGGGATTGTAAAACATAATTATTATTACTAACAAGTTGCCTCCAATCATAAATTCGTGTTTCTTACCTTTAGGAGATTTGGTAAATAAATTCACATCAAACCTGAAACGGCTTTGATCTAAGTAGGGATGTTTATTTACCCAGCTGGTATATAATACTAACGAATACCTACACATTTAAATCAATGTTTAATTTCGTTTATTAAATGCAATGTAATTATTGTAATTTATGAATGAAACTCGCATTGATAAATATATTTTGCATTTGTACAGCTGTTTTGTTATTGGCAAAGTTGATTTCTACGTTATTCTGATTCATTTTCACTAATAATAAGCCATGTGATATTAACATATGAATGAAAAGTAAAAAAAAAATTCGCTATGATTGTTAAAACCATCAAAATTAATCACTAAAGAATTAATTTTTATCTATCCAGCGATCTCGTTAACATAAGTTATACTCGTGCCGCCTTTGAAGTTTCACAGAAGCAATATAAATGCTTTTAAGGATATTTTGCTATAAGAAGCTGGTAACCCCAGTTTCTAACAAACAAACTAAGCTGTAATTTTATGCATACGAATAAGAATAAATTTATTATAAAAACATATAACAAACTATTGATTCCTCGCGGCTCCGCACTCGTTTGTTACTACGCAGTACCTATTTACATCTCTTAATTTTATTTTTACTAATATTGTTCACAATTCATAACATGTATTTCCCGTGCATAAAATTTCATAAGAATCAGTCAAACCGTTTTTGAGTTAAATCCGGACTTACAAAAAGACAGACAGACAAACAAAAATGACATATTCGTGATTAATACCGTATCGGGAAATTTTGGAAAAATATTAAAAGTACAGACATGACTACAGATTTATTAATATGGACAGAATACCTTATAACAATTAACCTTGCCACTATAAAATTGGTGGAATATAATATTAGCTAAAACAGAGCCGGTTTGCCTTACCGAGTGGTGACCGTTTGACGATCACGGTCATCATGTATGGCGGTCAAGTTTTTTTTTAATAGTATCACGGCACTATGCATATTGGTAAACGCATTACAATCTAAAAAAAAAAATAATATAAATAAACATTTTATTCATTAAAACTGAAATATTGAATATAAGCTATATTCTTCTTATCAAACTCATTCATTTGATATCATGGGGGTGCATAAAAATTACTGGCCCGCCATCTTTGGGAGTCCGCCATATTAGATTTAGAATGACGTCAGTTAGCTAAGCATGCATTGTCATCCAAACGAAACGTGTGTGCAATATTTTTCAGGTCAATCTATTAGGGATAAAACATTTAAAATTCAGTTTCAAGATTTAACCCATACTAACAAGGCAAGTCATAATAGCAACGCTACGGTGATTGACAATGATAGACATCGTGCGGACAAAGTCTGTATAAAACGGAACAAAACTTACATAAGGTATTGGAGAATTGCAATCCGCGAGTTGATTGTTTATTTAAAACTTAAAGTAACATTTGGTTAATAAATAAAAAGGCTGAAACAATATAAGTCTGAAAAAATAATTGTGTATTTTTTTTTTTGTTTAAATCACGTGATTTGAAACGCCAATTAGAAAACGTGGCGTCGCCATTCAGGAAATATGAACGTTTAGACTCTTGCGTGAGTTCGGTGAGTTGACACATTTGTCATTTCACTTGTTACCTGACTGTCACCTTTGACGGCGTTGACATATAGAATGAATGATAACATCACGGGACCATAATGCAGAGTTTTTGTGGCGATTTTTTTATCAAAATTAAAAAATATATTTTTAAGTCACTTTTTATGTGTATTCATCATTTTTTTTTATTTATATGTATTATTTTCAACATATAAAGTGTTTAAAACAATTTTTCAAAAATTGTCTACTCCCCGATTGCTATCCATTTTGGTGCCCCTTTCAACCTCCAACACCCACCAATTCCAACTGCCTCTTATCTCGCACGCACGCCGGAACGAACACCATTGCCAAAATAAACATTAAGAGAATTAAAACCGTGAACCTGATGGTTTCCAAGTGTCCTGGCCCTGACCTTTTCAAAACTGGTGAGTGATTGTGATCTATCCTTCACACTTATTGATCCCGAAACGCGACAACCAAAAAAAGATCAACTATAGTAGTGATCTAGTTTTTTTTTTAAATAATAGCTTTGCACATTGACGGTGCTGCCCCTGATGGTAACCACAGCACAATCCAAACACAACGGCGACCACCGAGATATCAAAATCCATTGGCGGTCGCCGAAGACTTTACACTTAAGGACCCGATGACGTAAGAAGGAGGGAACACACTGGCCGGGAGAAGGTTCCACAGCTTCACGGTATGACAAAGATAAGCTATAAAGAACTTTTTAGTTAGTGCCGAGATGGAGGTTACCGTAAAACTGTGACTCCAAAACCCAGCGCGTGTGGTTCTGTTGAGGAAGGGAGAGGAGGGTATTAAATTGAACAGGTCTTCAGAACCCTCACCATGATACAGACGATAGAACACGCTCAAAGAGACGATGTTCCTGCGCAGCTGAAGCGTTTCGTTGTATTTGGTAACGTTTCTACCATTAACAATGCGAACAGCCCGTCTCTGCAACCTGTTCAGAGCATCGAGGCGGTATTTTGTGGATCCATCCCAGATATGCGAACAGTATTCCATACACGGCCGAACTTGTGCCGAACTTTACACGAGGTGTGTAAAACCTGTGGTGGTCGCGATCCATTCGGACACCATTGTCATACCATCCTACGTCCTACATAAAGAAAAGTATTCAAACAATTGTAAAGTTTAGGTGGAAGTTAAGTACAAACTTCTTGCATAAGCGAACGTACTAACCTATGACTCAAGGGACAAGAGTTTAGTTCGCGAAATCAAATTAGAGATGAGCTTATAGGTACTGGAATAAACATCTATACAATTAATAAAATTGAAGTGTCTATTTGTAATGTCAAAATAACAGCTTTATACTAAGTGCATTTGAAAGTATATACGGTACTTATAACAAAAAAAAACAATCTTTACAAATGTTTTCTGTCTGTTTGTTAAAGGGTAATCTCCGCAACGGCGAACGGAGAAGCCGATTTTGACGGCACTTTCACTGGTAGATAACTGATGTTATAAGGAGTAACCTAGCCTAGGTTTTATTTTAGGAAAAGAATTGGGGATCCACGCATTATTTTGACTTTACAAACAGACACTTCAATTCTATTAATTATATATGTAGAAGATATTTAATTTTGTTACTTTATAATTTTGTGTGTGCGGGTCAGACGTTATGCCTTAATTTTTGACGAATAACGTCAAGTGTGACGTATCTTCACTACAATAAAACAAGAGATTTAGCAAGCAACTTTATGGTATAGGATTTTCGTTACAATGTGCGCGCGGGTATCGTAAAAATTGAAACTCATCATAATTTCATAACGAGACTCGAAAAGTATAACTTCAGAAAAAAGAAATAATTAATAAAGTTAGTAATTATAAACTTCCACCTTTATTTTTTATATATTATGTTATATGTTATTGGTTTTTCGGAAACGGCTCCAACGTTTTGGATGAAACTTTGTATTTAAATAATGTTCTAGATACAAAGTTTACCGAAATAGGTGATTTTTTTTTTCTCTCTTGTACGACATCGAGCGAATCTCGCTTGCCCAGATATTATTGTGTTATACGAGTAATTAAATAAAGTGTTGCTATGTGCTGCGCTTTTCTTGTGTTAGTAAACATTTTACTGCGTGTAAGCTGGTGCAGAATGTTCAAGTTTGAAGGCATTGTAGGTACTACAGCTACTAGAACTACACATATATACATAGCAATAATGGCACAGTGGCAGCATGCACGGACACCGCGTCGATCGACGTCAGTTCGAATCCTATAATGAGTCTAAACTTTCGGTGAAGAAAAGGAATCGTGATGGAACCATAGCATTTTCTAATGCCCATCTGGCTAGCTACGACCCATAAGTTCAAAATCTGTTGCCAAGCACCTCTACATTAGATGTGTCCTGGCAGCTGCACTTGAGAACCAGTCCCTTCTGTGCTTAGCTTGTTACCATCTTAGGGCCACAACCGTCCCTTAACATCAGATGAGATTTCAGCTAAATACTAAACCTGTAAACAATTAAAAAAGAACATTTATCGTAGAAATATTCCCATAACTTTCGGGAACTGTAAATTTCTGAACGTTTTAAATCTTCAACATGTGTGCTGGTGTGATTAATAACCGATTTCTTTCCTCTGGAATAGGCTTCACTCAACGATGGGAGATGCTATTATTCCAACCTTGTGTTTATTAATAAAAATGAAACGGATAGTGATATGGCCGGATACCGGATATTCGGCCCTAAATCGCGTTACATGACGCGATCAGTTTGATTTGAACATTGGCGCGATTTACGAAATCGGAAATAAACTAAACTAATTAATAAAACAAACATTTTTGACGTGTTGATTATAAAAATAAACAGGTGTCCGTAACCTATTGTGGTATGATTTGCATTGTGTAAAACAATCAGAATTTTTTGAATTTTACTATCAGGAATCCGGCCGGATACTGAATTACTATCCTATTATTATACTATTATTTAACTATTTGCGTTTAGATTCAAGTATTTTATGAAATATGTTGAAAAACAATAATGTTTCGATAATCGTAAAGACAATCGACATCGATATAATGAGTCTCTCGTCCCTATAAAGTTACATGTAAACGTTACGTAAACGCTTGTCATTGACACTGCTTGTCTGAAATAAGCAAATAATATTTATAATAAATAATCCAATGTATATTATAAAATATATAACACACAAAACTTTAGAGTGTCTGACTCTCAAGTGTAGGTTGAGTGGAATACCTCCACCCTACAGAAGATAGCATCCAAATAGCTTTTTGTCATGTTCCTGCGATCTTGTTGGGTTAGTGGGGGTTAAAGGTCTACACCGCGCTAGTAATATGTATGGTACAAGCGTCTGACCTATAGACTGCGGCATCCTCTTTACCATCAGTCGGGCCGTACGCTTGCTTGCCACCTTGGTTGTATAAAAAAAACTTGTGGTTTGTAGACGTTGTAGCTAGCTACATGAACACTAGAAAAGTCCTACCAACATGCTATATGTCCACCACGATGTTATCTTTGCCGAAAGCTATCTCTTTTTGTTGTCCCATTCAAATACGTGTCATTTAATTAAGCAAAATAAAAATAACTATTCGCGTTCAATTTTAAATTCTTGGTAAAACTCAACTTGAGCCTGTTAATGTAAAGAATTTTATTGTATTACATTTAAATAATATTATTTTCTTATGTCCATTAATAATTATGTTATAAACAATATAATATCTAATTTATCTATGTCTTTTATTAGAGCTCCATTAAACAGACATATATTTAGTTTGTGACCTTAATTAAAGACTTAAATTATTTAGTAATATTGTTCATATTTTGAATGACCATATAAAAACCGCTCATGAGTCATTCCCAGACAACACTATCATTCACATAATGATCCATGCTGTATTAAACATTAGAAACTTGTTTTACATAATCCTTGGATTTATTGCGCGGCAAATGAGCAAAATATTTAAGAAACCTTATTAAAAAACCTAACGCAATTACCTAAATGTTTTTTTTTTACTTAACCATCTGACGTTAGTGACTTCCAAGTAACAAAGTTTTGATGGTAAGTTGATACTTTTTCTTTTGATAGCAAGTATGCAAGCGGTCATAAACTTATAGTGACCAGAAAAATTATGTAAATATGGTACAAGTATTTTAACCAAGTTCATTGAGTTGTTCCACAGCCACTTCAGTTCTGATGACAAAGGACAACCACTATCATATTTTGTTATTCACAACTTCATAATATAAATAATTATTTTATTATATCCTTCAAGCTGGTACAACTTTAAGGTAATAAACAGAATTGTCGACACTTATTTGAAATAGTTTATGTTTTATCTTTAAGTATACCAAACCATCTAAAAATACCTACTAGTCTACAATCTATACAATTAATAAAATTCAAGTGTCTGTTTGTAATGTCAAAATAACAGCTTTTTACTAAATGCATATGAAAATATATACGACGCCTTATAACAAAAAAAAAATACCATTTTTAAATTTTGTCTGTTAGTCTGTCTGTTTGTTCTGGGTTGTTTACGCTGACTAAAATCATAAGAGATATAGCAAATTAATATACTTAAATAACTGTAGACATTTAAAAGACCTACAAAAAAGTCCGCGAGAGTACATGTCTATCTTCTAAGGAACACCCATAAAAAGCAATTTTGTCTTTAAAATAGCCGGGAGCGAGAGAGGAAGATTCGCGCGGGCATTCTGTATCCACGCGAGCGAAGCCGCGGGCACAGCTAGTATTATTATAAAAAAGTAAAGTTATGAGTATGTTTTTAGGATGTAGTCATTGGAAATACTGGTCCGATTCAAAATTATTTCACTGATAGTAACCCTACACTATACCCGGGTATTTTGTAGGTTACTAGCTGACCTGCGCAACTTTTTCTGCATCATGTAAAGAGAGAGAGAGTGCCTCGTAGGCACTGAATTATTAGGAGCCTCCCACATTATTCTGATCATTAAAAATGTACATGCTCGCGGTACATGATCATTATTTTGCTGCGGAGTTATTTTAAAACTGTGATATCTCCTAAGATATTCATTTAAATCAATTACTTGTAAAGGGTAATTTCCTGTACGAAATTAAATACTTGTGATGAATAACGTATTTATTTCGATAAGAATTAATACCATGTATATAAAAACACCTTCGCAAATAATTCATTACTTAAGAACATATTATTATTACCATAAAAAATGATATATTGAGTAAACCTTAAAGGAGAGGCATATGCTATCGCGGACCTTTTTTCATAATTTTATGAGAGAAACAATTCCAACACACGCGTTACTTTAACCATTTACGCAGCGAACGCAATGGAAGCATCTCAGAAAGATAATAATTACATAAATGCACTGTTTTCCAATATTTCTTCATTTATGCTCCACTAATTATTGATCGTAGCGTCATGTAATTAAACCTCGATAATACGGGCAACTTCAGACACTGCCAAACATTCCTCGTTTCAAGTTCGTATCGAGTTGACCTGAGATTAGCGCGTTCAACCAAACAAACAAACAAACATACAGAGAATAATTATTACATAAATCACTCAAATCTAAAATGCTCCACTAATTACTATTATGTCATGTAATTAAAAACGAAATATGTAACTAGAAATGCCAAAATCCTCGTTTAAGTCGTTTCAGTTGACCTGGATACGCAAGTCAACATATTATTCGTCATTTTAATAATTTAGTCAACAAACTGACTTGCTTTCGCCTTTTATTGACGCAATAAATAAACTGTATGAACAGTTGACTATTGACTATTGGCAATAAGCGCGTGCTTAACATTTTTCCACCCATGTTGCAACGATAGCTTAGTAGTTTTAGTACAAAAAAATTACAAAAATACAAACTAGTTTTATAGAAAGTTGCAACGATGCGCGCCATCTATCGTTTATAAATATCAACACAACTCAACAATGAACAGTATACATACACTTAATTAACTTGTAGTCCAATAGATGGCAATAAACCACAATTACATAACTATAAAAACCGAGTGTATTCTGAACAAAAAAAAAATAGAGAAAGGTGTGCTTTATTAAAAGTGAAAGCTATAAGGCTTATTTTTGTGTGACAGAGAATAGACATTTAGGTTATTGGGCCCGCTCGACGACCTCTCAGCTACGTGCGAAAGTGGTTCTTGCGTCACAACAGGTCAGCATCTCATAAGACTTGCATCATCCGAGGGAAGTTATGTGATACTTACACTGTCTTGTCTATGAAACACAATAATTATCTACGGCCGTTTCATTGCTTTAACGTGATAATTGGCAGGTACTTACTGTAATACACAATATTATATTACATTATATAGGGTCATTTGCTTATGACGCAATAGAAAAGTAGACATACGAAGAATAAAACAAAATAAATACATAAATATATTATTATGTCCGTCAACAGTAGTTATTTTTTAGGTTGTCAGCTTTAGTCTCTGTGGTGGCTAATCTATAATTTTATAATGTAACAGTATAACGAAAGATATTAAAGAAACTTACCAGAAAAATAGCTGATTTATCATATCTTTTTTCATACTCAATGGCCTAATTGACTGTTCGGAGATACTGAGCAAATTTAACCTACGCGTACCAGCAGCATCTTTTAGAAACCCTAACATATTTTATAATCCTATTGCTAGGGCTACTAACAGACAAAATTCCTATTTCATTCGAGGGAGCAGCAGCACGAATAAATTGGTTATTGATTTAAACGTTGATTTGTTTGATACAACTGTACAGAAGTTGAAAGCTCTTCTAAATTCTAATTTCTTTTGCTAATATTTTTATGTTCTTCCGTCTACTTTATTCTTATTTTTTATTCACATACATATTATGTGAGAACTTGTAAATGGCCTTCATTAATTTATACAAGTAACTTAAATATGTACTTAGCTATAAGTTTTCTTAAAATATTAAAATAAAATAAATATATATATATTAAGATTGATGATTGATATTTCTAAACATTATATAGATACCTAAACATAATCATCTTAATTGGTTTTTTATTATATTAGCTCGGCAAATTGAAGGTATTGTCCCTGATCGTAAAAACCGTACAATCCAAACACAACGGCAACCATCGAGAGATCGAAATCCATCGGCGCATATATCTCTTCAGTTTTCACGTTACGCATGAAGGACTCGATTTGTAAGGAGGGAACACATTGGCTGATGATAGTACTACAGTTCCACGGTACGACAAAAACAAGTTATAGAGAACTTTTTAGTTCGTGCCGAGATGGAGATCACCGTAAAACTGTGGCTCTGAGGCTCGGCGCGTGTGGTTCTGCTATAGAAAGCATCATCATTATCTTGTTTCCCCTTATCCTACTTAAGTAGGGTCGGTACAACATGTTTTCTTCTTCCACTCTTTTCTATGAAATATCATCTCAGTATTTACACCTTTTACACATAAATCATTCTTCACGCAATCCATCCATACCTTTTTCGGTCTTCCTCTACTAGTTAATAAACTTATAGTTATATAACTTTCATCCTTCCTCGTAACATGCCCATACCATGCTAGCGTTTATCGCCTCAACTTCTCTGTGACTGGTGCTATTTTTAATCTAATAAAATCATTAGAGAAAGGAAAGAAAAAAGAAAGACGCTGTAGAGAGCAGAGGAGGGAATTAAATTGATCAGCTCTTCAAAAGGCTCACCGTGATTTAAACGGTAGATGAAGCTCAGCGAGGCAATGTTCCTGCACAACTGAACTTATTTAAAATACTTGCTATATTTTTAATATTATGGTTTATTCATATGTATTCATATAGTTGTGATTTGTAAACTGTACCTATTAATATTTACTACCGATCGCCGTAAGGTCGAAACTCGACCAGCGACTTTTTGATCATAGACTATTTTCTGTTTGACATTTACAGTATTCATAAACAATAAGTATTATCTACATCACTTGCTGTCACTTTTCGTTGAATGACAATGTCAATATTTTGGGCGTATAAATTCAATGGCACTGGTCGGGTTAGGAGTCGCAGTAATAATTTATTTAATTTAATACATTAGTAAAAGTTATTATATATAAATTTTGGCTTTCTGCACTCTTTCTCCGTATAAACTTTAACCATGCCAAATCTCACAGTCTTTCGTGCACGCAATACGCAATGTAAAGTTTATGGAAAATCAAAACAAGAGAGTGATTATCGACAAAGGACAATGTTAACGCGTGTTTCGATTATTGGAGAAATTCGGAATGTTCTTTCTCATCTAATTTAATGTTAATGACTACCTACTGAAAGATATTTGCTGTTGCTTTAATTTCGAATAATTATAGATTTTACTTAGCACACATACACATATAATGATACAGAAACGTTCATAAATTGAATTTTTTTCTTATATTTAATGAAGACCATTGCTGCCATTATCGAGTGAACAAATGTGTCCTGTCTCATGATGATTTCAGTAGCCTAATAAGATGATGGCTCCCTTTTTAGAACTATCTACGGAGTTTATGTGGGATCCCAGAATGCATGCTCTTAGTTTATATTCTAATCCACACTTAACACAAAAACCAAACTATATCACGGAAAACGCCACCAATATTACATAATATAAGTAGAAGATTTAAAAAAAAAAAAAACAACATGTCACTTCAAGACCCCGCCAAAAACTCCAGTAAATTGCGTCATGAAAAAATTTGTAATTCTAAAATACCTATTTCTGAATACGGCTGTCTATGCCCGAACGTACAAGAGGTAATAAAGTCTTCTACTAGGCACTAGATTAGAAATTACGAAATATATAAATATTTTTCCAAATCAAATAGTTTAAAGTTACAACATCACACGTTTTTACAGCACTGTAATAATAAAGTTGAATTGGGTTTTTTTTTCGTACTTCGGCAAAGAATGTTCTTAATACGCTTCTACGCATGTGATATTTAGCTCTTTAGATTTTATAATTATAAATGTATGCTAGTTCGTCACAAATCATAAATTTTGAAATTATGTGCGTGATATAATTTTTTTTTATCACTGTTAAAAAAACCATGAGTTAACTTTTGCACCTTTATTGTTTAAAAACACACCATTACGCCAGTATTCCTCGAAGGGTTAGCATAGCAGGGCAGAGTTGTAATAGAGCCTACTGACATTAAACGGGCATGAAGCCAAACATCGAAGTGCTACTGAGAATTTAATAGAAAAAATCCAATAACACTTTGCTCGATCTGGGAATCGAACCCAGAACCTCAAGCATAGCAGTTGCGCTTAAATCGATTTATTTATAGATACGTTTTATCGGTTTTACATTTTTTTTAAATAAAAAGCAGTCAGAGTTGTTACTTATTATTACCATACTGGAAGTATTTATGGCTGCAGTTACCAGTGAAATACCTTCGCCTTTAAATATACTAAATACCCTATGAAATATTTTAAATACTCTTAGTTTATAATTCTTAATTATTATCAAAATAAATCAACCCAATCATGCTTTCAATATATACAAATAAAATCCCATAAGTTAATTTCCAGTTATTTAAGATCAAATAATAAGGCATACCTAAATCAGAGAAGGTAATTTTACCTTGTCTCTACCTAAATACATATACTGTAGGTACAGTACTACCAGAATAAGTTGGCGCCACTGTGCACATGAGCTGTGTTCACTATTTAGACCTTACAACCATAATTGACTCTAAAATTGAATTCTAAATCTATATAATATTGAATCAGTTCGTTGTGCAACGCAATTATTGCAAAATTGCCGCTTTAGTTCCTCAAATTTCCACCACCAACTTATACTGGAAGCACTGTATTAGGTATCCACGACTGAGACAAGAGAAAGGTAATAGCTATTTTATTAACCGGAATTTTGTTTGAAGAAAAAATAAATTATGCCAGTATGTTACATTATTATAATGTAAATTAATCAAATATAATACTTCAGTAATATTAATATTATGATTGTATCACTACTCCGAAAGATTTTATTATAACTCGATTATTTAAGTCTTTTTTTACAAGTTCCTAAGTAAATCAATAGATGGCAGTGTTTACTGATGTCGATTTTCCACTGTATTTACTCATTTTAATTTACTTTTTAACACCATACACGATACATTGGTCGTATCGACTGACGGAGAATAAAAAAGAAATGAGGAAATCCGAACGTTAGAGAAATGATCTCATAAAGAAACGTAATTTTTTTACCGTTTGAAATCACTACACTTTTGCAAGCTACTACCTATTGCATGCTCATGGCATTCGTAAACAACGTACTTAAATTGAAAATTTATTAAACCCTCCACACAATTAATCTCAAGTTGGTGAGGAGGTAGTTATCCTACAGACTCCAGATGAAGCTGCAGCATCAGATTAAGGTTTTTTAATGTCATTGAAGTAACATAATACCAAATCTCGACTAAATCAGACCTGTTGAAGATGCCAACATCTATTTTCAACTAGAAAAGAGCTGGTAATCTTCGAAGAACAGATTTTCTTGAATTATAGCTACGAATACTATCGAATAAGTCACATTTCAATAAAAAAAATAGATCAAAATCGGTTCAGTCGTTTGTAAGACACGATACCACAGGCAGACACACAGATACACATAAACACAGATACACACGTTAAACTTAACCGGCCGGGCCTCTTTTTGCGTCGGTGGTTAAAAAAGGTAAAGAAAATTGGGATACATAAAACACATTTTTTCGTATATCGTGCACGGTAACGTTACGACACTGTACCCGGTGGTAGGTACAATAAAATCCAACGCACAATATTATTCACATCGATTCTTATTAAGAAATTGTACTTCTTGAAATCAATGATATTTTTAATGTAAATACGGCATTGACGCTCATTTAGAAGCCATCGTGAATGATGGGCAATTTGCCTTCCGTACACTTTCGACTTGAGACCAACGTGAGCGAGAAGAATCTTTTGTCCTTTTTTGACAACAGAGTTTCCGCCTTACGCTGTGATTTCATATCTCTTTTGTTTCAACTTGCTGATAATAAAATTTGTAACGTTTTCAAATTGCTTAGAGTGAGAGTACTTATATCGCGTCTATTTATAAAACGTCAAATAATTCTCGTCATAAGCTGAATTACAAAAACTTGTAATCGTTTCTACTTAATTACTAAAGAGAAACTCCAGAACATTCTAATCAGTTGTTAAGTATTATGACTTACCCAGTAGTCCAACTAAACATTTGCTTCACTCGTTCTGACCGTAATTCCGGAGGATGTGCCATTTTATCTGAAACAAAACATTACGGATTATTAAATTACAATTTGATTGCGGTCCTATTATAAAACTAGTTTTCTTATTAAGTCATATACATCAGAAAACCTCATAAGAGTCAGGTATTGTTGCGTTACGTAGTATTTCTAGCTTTAGCCATAGTTTGCAAGTCAGGCCAGCGGGATGATGGCAGTAACAATGGATTGACCTATATTCTCAGGTTTATGATCAACCAAAAATATTGAGGACGACTTGTACGAAAAAAGTTAATTCCGTTTTAGATTAAATTCAGTTTATTTGTGTCCAAATGTATGTGTAGAAGAACTATTGCAAAGGAAGGATCCTCCGGCCAGACGGGTGTTATGTCTGGCGGGCAGCTGCCCAACGGTTTTTTTTTTTTAATTGACTGTACTGTTAGCCTTAGGGGCCCTATCCAAAAACAGAGTCGCTGCGGCTTTTACAGCTTAACCGGACTTGGGGGCGAGCGCTTAGGGCACTCAGCCGCGAAAGTTTGTGACGACCCGCACGAGGGTGCCAGAGTGGCCGAACCTTGGCTCGGGCGGTCGTCGCGATCTAACTAATTCCCTAATCCTACGAGAATTCGAACTAACTAACATATACTCATATGCACGTTCCCCTCCTCCTGGGAGGAAGGAGTGGACCATGCGTATGTGTATTTAATAATCGGAATGGTTTTTCTACACTAACTAGCGCATTAGTCTAACTAGCGCAAAAAAAGAAAAAAAATGGTCCCTTACAGAACCTATGTGCCTATGTGGTGTGCACGTGTGTGTGTTCATACGTGTGTAATGTTGTGTGTGGGTAACTAAGTGTTGCACGTATAGTGTCACTTTGTATCGCGCGGGCGGCTGCCTGACCCAAGGGTTTCACACCGAGGAACGGACCTAGGCTTGGGTTGCCGCTAGAGAGGGTCCAGTCGGGTGTGCGGGAGCGAAGTTAACCGCCCGTCCTCTGCGGAGATAACGGTAGTTACGCGGGCGTGGGCGGTGGCACGCTCTGTTTGGAGAGACGGTTTTTTTTTTTAGAACTGACTACACTGTTAGCCTTAGGGGCCCTAAAGCCGCTGCGGCTTTTACAGCTTCACCGGACTTGGGGGCGAGCGCAGAGGGCACTCAGCCGCGAAAGTTTTGTGGACGACTCGCACGAGGGTGCCAAAGTGGCCGGACCTCGGCTCGGGCGGTCGTCGCGTTCGCAAATAGGTCGCGATCTATTCGAATCCCTACACCTACGATTCGAGCTAACTAAATATACACATAGGCACGTTCCCTTCCTCCTGGGAGGAAGGAAGGAACCGTGCGTATGTGTATTCAATAATCGGAATGTTTCTACACTAACTAGCGCTAACTAACTAGCGTAAAAAAAGAAAAAAAAAGGTCCCTCACAGAACCTATGTACCTGTGTGGTGTGCACGTGTGTATGTTCATACGTGTGTAGTGTTGTATGTAGGTAGCTAAGTGATGCACGTACAGTGTCACTTGTATCGCGCGGGCGGTTGCCTGACCCAAGGGTTTCACACCGAGGAACGGACCTAGGCTTGGGTTACCGCTAGAGAGGGTGGACGTGACGGGTGTGCTGGAGCGAAATTGACCGCCCGCCCTCTGCGGAGAGAACGGTGGTTACGCGGGCGTGGGCGCTGGCACGCTCTGTTTGGAGAGACGGATGTGTAATATTTATTCGAATTTTCGATGTGATCGTCGGGATCAATAAAAATATTGCGCGGCCGGCGTTTGCACCGGATGTCCGTGGGTGCCGGAACATAAGTGGCGGCTGTTTTTATTAACGGATTCGCGTGGTTCGACGCGGTGTCGAAATACGAACGGGAGAGCTGTTTAACGTAGGCATGTATCGAAGGAAGCTCCATATCTCTATGGAGATCTACGCTTCGAACATACCACGGGGCCCCGGTGAGACGATAGAGGAACCTATTCTGTATCGATTGTAACCGTTTGAAACTCGACTCGGACATATGTGCGAACACGGCGCAACTGTATGTCAAAATTGGTCGAATACACGTCTTGTAGAGCGTGAGCTTATGTCGCGTGGACATTTTACTCACCGAACACAACAGAGGATGCAACCGGCCCAGGACCCACGCGGCCCTGTTCCTAACCTTACGGATGTGGGGTCTAAAAGAGAGCCTACTATCTAGGGTTACCCCTAGATATTTGGTCTCTCTTACATACGGAATCGGATTATCGTAGAGCTTAACAGGTTTAAGCTTCCACGGTATCTGTGACGAATCCGCATCGAAGAGCATCGCGGCGCTCTTCGAGGGATTAACGGCTATACGCCACTCGTTAAACCACTTCCCGAGAGTGGTCACGGAGCGTTGGACTTTGTGTCTGAGGTGGGATCTATTCCTATCTGAGGCATATAAGACTGTATCGTCAGCGTATAGCCCTACCTCGACCTCCGGGAGTCGAGGTAGGTCACTGACGTACAGGTTAAATAGGCTAGGAGCCAGGATCGAACCTTGGGGAACGCCTGAGCGTATTGGACGGGGCGTGGACAATTCACCTTCCACTCTATAGCGAAAGGTGCGATCTGTTAGATAGTCGCGAATTATTTTAATTAGCCTATCGGGGACTTCAAAGTGATACAACTTGTAGATCAATCCCTCGTGCCAGACCTTATCGAAGGCCTTGGCAACGTCGAAAAAGACCGCAAGTGTACGGCGGGGTTTATATAATTCAGCAAAATTAAATGCAACGTGCTCCGTGAGGCGGTGCACTTGATGAGTGCAAGAATATCTAGCACGGAAACCGAATTGCTCAGGCGGATAGAGGTCTTTCTCCTCTATTACTGACTTGAGACGGTTCAGAAGGATCCGCTCGTACATTTTCCCTAAAGTATTTAGGAGACTGATCGGGCGATAGCTGTCGGGAAGCGACGCGCTCTTGCCGGGCTTACGGATACCTATGACTATGGCCTTTTTCCAGGCGGCTGGAAAATGGCAGTGGGCTATGGCTACATTGAAGATGCAGACCAAAAGAGCTATGAGGCGATCGGGAAGAAGTCTAAGTACTTCATTCCTGATCCCGTCGGGACCTGGTGCTTTTCTAAGCTTAAGGCTTTTTATAATGGAAAGAACCTCCTCAGACGTGACTGGGGACAGGGAGTCTGTCGCGGGGAGCTTATCCAGCTCCCGCACGCATCCATCGATACCCTCGACCCGGTCGGTATTTGCATCGACACTGTTCGGAGAGCACTGGCTCTCCAAACAAGTGGCGAGGCACTCCGCCTTGTCGCTGCTATCGAAGGCGAGCGGTATACCGGGACCCCTCTCGAGGGGGGGCATAAGATAAGAAGCCTCTATTTTGAGGCTGTGAGCTAATTTCCAGTAAGCCAGATGCGACGGCCTTAGCCCTTCGACGAGGGCGTCCCATCTGTGACTTCTGAGTTCTAATATACGGGCTCTAACCGATCTTTGAAGTGCGCGTAAACGTGCGCGGTTTTCCTCGGTCGCAATAAATAAACTGTATGAACAGTTGACTATTGACTATTGGCAATAAGCGCGTGCTTAACATTTTTTTCCACCCATGTTTCATCTATAGCTTAGTAGTTTTAGTACAAAATAAATTACAAAAATACAAACTAGTTTTATAGAAAGTTGGAACGATGCGCGCCATCTATCGTTCATAAATATTAACACAACTCAACAATGAGCAGTATACATACACATAACTTACTAGTAGTCCAATAGATGGCAATAAACCACAATTACATAACTATAAAAACCGAGTGTATTCCGAACAAAAAAAATAGAGAAAGGTTTGCTTTATTAAAAGTGAAAGCTATAAGGCTTATATTTGTGTGACAGAGAATATACATTTAGGTTATTGGGCCCGCTCGACGACCTCTCAGCTACGTGCGAAAGTGGTTCTTGCGTCACAACAGGTCAGCATCTCATAAGACTTGCATCATCCGAGGGAAGTTATGTGATACTTACACTGTCTTGTCTATGAAACACAATAATTATCTACGGCCGTTTCATTGCTTTAACGTGATAATTGGCAGGTACTTACTGTAATACACAATATTATATTACATTATATAGGGTCATTTGCTTATGACGCAATAGAAAAGTAGATATACGAACAATAAAATAAAATATATGCATAAATATATTATTATGTCCGTTAACAGTAGTTATTTTTTAGGTCATCAGCTTTAGCCTCTGTGGTGGCTAATCTATAATTCTATAGTAATGTAACAGTATAACGAAATATATTAAAGAAACTTACCAGAAAAATAGCTGATTTATCATATCTTTTTTCATACTCAATGGCCTAATTGACTGTTCGGAGATACTGAGCAAATTTAACCTACGCGTACCAGCAGCATCTTTTAGAAACCCTAAGATATTTTATAATCCTATTGTTAGGGCTACTAACAGACAAAATTCCTATTTCATTCGAGTGAGCAGCAGTACGAATAAATTGGTTAATGTTTTAAACATTGATTTATTTGATACAACTGTACAGAAGTTGAAAGCTCTTCTAAATTCTAATTTCTTTTGCTAATATTTTTATGTTCTTCCGTCTACTTTATTCTTTATTTTTTATTGACATACATATTATGTGAGAACTTTAAATGGCCTTCATTAATTTATACATGTAATTTAAATATCTACTTAGCTAGAAGTTTTCTTAAAATATTAAAATATTTATTATTATTTAATATTTCTAAACATTATATAGATACTTAAACATAATCATTTTAATTGGTTTTTTATTATATTAGCTGGGCAAATTGAAGGTATTGTCCCTGATCGTAAAAATCGTACAATCCAAACACAACGGCAACCATCGAGATATCGAAATCCATCGGCGCATATATCTCTTCAGTTTTCACGTTACGCTTGAAGGACTCGATTTGTAAGGAGGGAACACATTGGCTGATGATGGTACTACAGTTTCACGGTACGACAAAGACAAGTTATAGAGAACTTTTTAGTTCGTGCCGAGATGGAGATCACCGTAAAACTGTGGCTCTGAGGCCCAGCGCGTGTGGTTCTGCTATAGAAAGCATCATCATTATCTTCTTACCCCTTATCCTACTTAAGTAGGGTCGGCACAACATGGTTTCTTCTTCCACTCTACTCTATCAAATATCATCTCAGTATTCACACCTTTTATACGTATATCATTCTTCACACAATCCATCCATACCTACTTCGGTCTCCCTCTACTAGTTAATAAACTTATATTTATATAACTTTCATCCTTCCTCGTGACATGCCTATACCATGCTAGCCTTTAACGCCTCAACTTCTCTGTGACTGGTGCTATTTTTAATCTAATAAAATCATTAGAGAAAGGAAAGAAAAAAGAAAGACGCTGTAGAGAGCAGAGGAGGGAATTAAATTGATCAGCTCTTCAAAAGGCTCACCGTGATTTAAACGGTAGATGAAGCTCAGCGAGGCAATGTTCCTGCACAACTGAACTTATTTAAAATACTTGCTATATTTTTAATATTATGGTTTATTCATATGTATTCATATAGTTGTGATTTGTAAACTGTACCTATTAATATTTACTACCGATCGCCGTAAGGTCGAAACTCGACCAGCGACTTTTTGATCATAGACTATTTTCTGTTTGACGTTTACAGTATTCATAAACAATAAGTATTATCTACATCACATACTGTCACTTTTAGTTGAGTACCAATGTCAATATTTTGGGCGTATAAATTCAATGGCACTGGTCGGGTTAGGATTCGCAGTAATAATTTATTTAATTTAATACATTAGTAAAAGTTATTATATATAAATTTTAGCTTTCTGCACTCTTTCTCCGTATAAACTTTAACCATGCCAAATCTCACAGTCTTTCGTGCACGCAATACGCAATGTAATGTTCATGGAAAAACAAAACAAAAGAGAAATTATCGACAAAGGACAATGTTAACGCGTGTTTCGATTATTGGACAAATTCGGAACGTTCTTTCGCATCTGATTTAATGTTAATGACTACCTACTGAAAGATATTTGCTGTTGCTTTAATTTCGAATAATTATAGATTTTACTTAACACACATACACATATAATGATACAGAAACGTTAATAAAATGCATTTTTTTCTTATATTTAATGAAGACCATTGCTGCCATTATCGAGTGAACAAAAGTGTCCTGTCTCATGACGATTTCAGTAGCCTAAAAAGATGGTGCCTCCCTTTTTAGAACTTTCTACGGAGTTTTTGTGGGATCCCAGAATGCATGCTCTTAGCTTATATTCTAATTCACTTCACATAAGCACAAAAACCAAACTATATCACGCAAAACGCCACCAATATTACATAATATAGGGTGAAATGTCTAAGTAAAAGAATTTAAAAAAACCACAACATGTCACTCTAAGACCCCGCCAAAAACTCCAGTAAACTGCGTCATGAAAAAATTTGTAATTCTAAAATACCTATTTCTGAATACGGCTGTCTATGCCCGAACGTACAAGAGGTAAAGTCTTCTGCTGGGCACTAGATTAGAAATTACGAATTATATAAATATTTTTCCAAATCAAATAGTTTAAAGTTACAACATCACACGTTATTACAGCACTGTAATAATAAAGTTGAATTGGGTTTTTTTTCGTACTTCGGCAAAGAATGTTCTTAATACGCTTCTACGCATGTGATATTTAGCTCTTTAGATTTTATAATTATAAATGTATGCTAGTTCGTCACAAATCATAAATTTTAAAATTATGTGCGTGATATAATTTTTTTTATCACACTTAAAAAATTATGAGTTAACTTTTGCACCTTTATTGTTTAAAAACACACCATTACGCCAGTATTCCTCGAAGGGTTAGCAGAGTTGTAATAGAGCCTACTGACATTAAACGGGCATGAAGCTAAACATCGAAGTGCTACTGAGATTTTAATAGAAAAAAATCCAATAACACTTTGCTCGATCTGGGAATCGAACCCAGAACCTCAAGCATAGCAGTTGCGCTTAAATCGATTTATTTATAGATACGTTTTATCGGTTTTACATTTTTTTTAAATAAAAAGCAGTAAGAGTTGTTACTTATTATTACCATACTGGAAGTATTTATGGCTGCAGTTACCAGTGAAATACCTTCACCTTTAAAAATACTAAATACCCTATGAAATATTTTAAATACTCTTAGTTTATCATTCTTAATTATTATCAAAATAAATCAACCCAACTATGCTTTCAATATATACAAATAAAATCCCATAAGTTAATTTCCAGTTATTTAAGATCAAATAATAAGGCATACCTAAATCAGAGAAGGTAATTTTACCTTGTCTCTGCCTACATACATGTACTGTAGTACAGTACCACCAGAATAAGTTGGCGCAGCAGTGCGCCACTGTGCACATAAGCTGTGTTCACTATTTAGACCTTACAACCATGATTGACTCACAAATTGAATTCTAAATCTATATAATATTGAATCAGTTCGTTGTGCAACGCAATTATTGCAAAATTGCCGCTTTAGTTCCTCAAATTTCCACCACCAACTTATACTGGAAGCACTGTATTAGGTATCCACGACTGAGACAAGAGAAAGGTAAAAGCTATTTTATTAACCGGAATTTAGTTTGAAGAAAAAATTAATTATGCCAGTATGTTACATTATTATAATGTAAATTAATCAAATATAATACTTCAGTAATATTAATATTATGATTGTATCACTACTCCGAAAGATTTTATGATAACTTGATTATTAGTCTTTTTTTACAAGTTCCTAAGTAAATCAATAGATGGCAGTGTTTACTGATGTCGATTTTCCACTGTATTTACTCATTTTAATTTACTTTTTAACACCATACACGATACATTGGTCGTATCGACTGACGGAGAATAAAAAAGAAATGAGGAAATCCGAACGTTAGAGAAATGATCTCATAAAGAAACGTAATTTTTTTACCGTTTGAAATCACTACACTTTTGCAAGCTACTACCTATTGCATGCTCATGGCATTCGTAAACAACGTACTTAAATTGAAAATTTATTAAACCCACCACACAATTAATCTCAAGTTGGTGAGGAGTTAGTTATCCTACAGACTCCAGATGAAGCTGCAGCATCAGGTTAAGGTTTTTTAATGTCATTGAAGTAACATAATACCAAATCTCGACTAAATCAGACCTGTTGAAGATGCCAACATCTATTTTCAACTAGAAAAGAGCTGGTAATCTTCGAAGAACAGATTTTCTTGAATTATAGCTACGAATACTATCGAATAAGTCACATTTCAATAAAAAAAATAGATCAAAATTGGTTCAGTCGTTTGTAAGACACGATACCACAGGCAGACACACAGATACACATAAACACAGATACACACGTTAAACTTAACCGGCCGGGCCTCTTTTTGCGTCGGTGGTTAAAAAAGGTAAAGAAAATTGGGATACATAAAACACATTTTTTCGTATATCGTGCACGGTAACGTTACGACACTGTACCCGGTGGTAGGTACAATAAAATCCAACGCACAATATTATTCACATCGATTCTTATTAAGAAATTGTACTTATTGAAATCAATGATATTTTTAATGTAAATACGGCATTGACGCTCATTTAGAAGCCATCGTGAATGATGGGCAATTTGCCTTCCGTACACTTTCGACTTGAGACAGACGTGAGCGAGAAGAATCTTTTGTCCTTTTTTGACAACAGAGTTTCCGCCTTACGCTGTGATTTCATATCTCTTTTGTTTCAACTTGCTGATAATAAAATTTGTAACGTTTTCAAATTGCTTAGAGTGAGAGTACTTATATCGCGTCTATTTATAAAACGTCAAATAATTCTCGTCATAAGCTGAATTACAAAAACTTGTAATCGTTTCTACTTAATTACTAAAGAGAAACTCCAGAACATTCTAATCAGTTGTTAAGTATTATGACTTACCCAGTAGTCCAACTAAACATTTGCTTCACTCGTTCTGACCGTAATTCCGGAGGATGTGCCATTTTATCTGAAACAAAACATTACGGATTATTAAATTACAATTTGATTGCGGTCCTATTATAAAACTAGTTTTCTTATTAAGTCATATACATCAGAAAACCTCATAAGAGTCAGGTATTGTTGCGTTACGTAGTATTTCTAGCTTTAGCCATAGTTTGCAAGTCAGGCCAGTGGGATGATGGCAGTAACAATGGATTGACCTATATTCTCAGGTTTATGATCAACCAAAAATATTGAGGACGACTTGTACGAAAAAAGTTAATTCCGTTTTAGATTAAATTCAGTTTATTTGTGTCCAAATGTATGTGTAGAAGAACTATTGCAAAGGAAGGATCCTCCGGCCAGACGGGTGTTATGTCTGGCGGGCAGCTGCCCAACGGTTGTAGTCGGGTTCTTGTATATACACTCAATCGAAGAGTTAATTTCTAAAGCGCGATGTAGGTTGCGTCGTATGTGGCTCGATAGATGTCGCTATATGTCGCTATGTAGATGTCGCTACATATGCAACTGTCAATCTTTAATCTGGTTTAACGATTTAAATTTAAATTTATAATACATGGCCCTTTGCCAATTGTTCATTACATCAAATAGTCCATAGAAGTATATTAAATCTATTTTGTTGACTGCGTCATAGTCATAACGAAAATTTGTGAGAGTTTATTGACTAAATTATGCTGACGGTGTTTAATCTCTACAAAAGTATCCTGTGTTTAATTCCTGGTTAATGGCATTAGAGCATAGTATTTATATATTTATACCATAGAATCTATATCTACCAATGTTATGATTTTTTTCTGATTAATTTAAATCTAATAAGAATAAGCTTTCTGCAATTACCAAAATTGGTAATCAGTCATAGTTTTTTTGTTTATTAACCGATTTAGATGAATCTTTTTTCGTTGGAGAGGGGATACCTCAAGGGCGGTCCCATTTTAATTTCATTGACATTGGACCTTCAACTTCGAAGATACACCAAAGAAATCTTTAATCTGTTTTTGGTTTAAATTCTCCTGTAACTAGAATTAGCAAGTTGTGCAATATACTCAATAACCTCGTATTATTTGGCGTTAATTTAATGAAATGTAAACGTTTATTAAGTTACTTAGATTTTAGTTTACAATAATTACATGTATATGATAAATTGTATTCATCATTCCAAGCCTAATTTATGTGTTATTTTGAATGTCTTTTAATTTATATTTACTGTTTTAGTTGTTACTTCGATTTATACATATAAGCAAGCTGTGTTTACTGATAAATTGTACATTGTGATCATAATTTATGTAATAATCTTTATAATATTTTGCATGTGCTAATGTTACAATTGCTGTAAACCAATTAATAAAAATAAAAATCATTGAAGTTGCTTTTTACCCGACTGCGAAGTATGAAGGTTATGTTTTTCGAGCGTATGTAATGTCTACGGCTTGATGGATTTTATCATACGAGGTGTCGTTAGATTCGTCTTAATTGTGGAAGTGACATAGGGCTATGTAATATATAAATATGACGTCTGGGAATCAAATAAAAAGCAAAATTAGGAAATAATATTTTATGGCAAGTGGTTTTTATGCTTGTTGTTAAAAACTGTCTTGTAGTGACTTTTTTTGATTGTGTAAAAAATAGTTATTTTAATTTGATCAATTATCAATTGATGGAATAATATTATAATGATTAATTTAACGAAAATAATACTTATTTATACACGGTTAAATTATTTTTAAACAATTAAAAAAGTAAAAGTAAAATGAAGTTAGATTATTATCATTGACGGCTAACTGCATCATGTTGGCACGAGGGATAACATTTTTGGAGCTATTTTTGTTTTGTTACCACGAAGAAATATAACTTGTTACGTGCGTACGTAAGAATACACATATTATATAAAAAAGTGGATACTTTTAATTGATTTTCCATAATGATTATTTTTAATATTGTTATATGAACTGTAAATTTTCTTATAAATGATAAATGAAATAAAATTATGCGACAGACAAAGCGGATCCAGCAACCTTTGTACTTTGTTTAAACCTTACCAAATAAGTGGTAACTGGTAACACATGCCAAATAATCTTCTGCAGATAACTTAAATACATGCGTGTGTCGCGATTCCAAATTATTTCGCAAGGTCGTTACCATTTCCGTCTTTAAATACTTTCGACTATATTTCTCGGTGATAAGGTTTATTTTTTATTGGACTTGAATAGTTTTAGACAAACGTATTGCGTCATTGAATGCAAATAATAAAATACGTCTTTTCCAAGAGATGTATTATTTTCAATATTTGTCTTTTAGAGCGGCCACATACAGTCGGAATTTCGATTCACGATTCCGTACATATTTCACACACATACGTTTATTTCCGTTGAGAATAACAAGGGCCAGTTGAGGTACGACGACCGTTGAGTTCAGATATTATAACAGCGATGGACGACAATTTCCTACTTACGATTGCATTGTTGCTGTATCTTGCTAAGAAGAAGAAAATACGTCGCCGCTACTGGGTACATCCATTTAACACTCAAAGATTGCAAGACAGTCAAAAGGGTCAAATTACGAGACAATCGTACGACGCTGACTGACTGGCATTCCGTACGGAATTAACGTATGTGTGATGCGACTCGTACAAAATCTATGAAAGAGATGCATTCGAAACAGTTTTTTTCTGTGCGAGATTCCGGACGCACAAGCTTACCTGCGGAATTTCGGATCGAAGAAAACTACGAACGGAAAACTACTGTAAGTTTGTGATAAGTCCATAGATCTGTATGGATTTACCGCGTTCGAAATCCCGATTCGATATTTCGAATCGAAATCCCGAAACGGAATTCCGACTGTATGTGACCGCTCTAATACTGCTTCATTGAATGCATTGGTTTTTTTTCTGTAAAAAGCTTTATTACCCCGGCAAGATAGCGATTTTACCTCCGAGTATTAATCACACCCAGGAATTACTTAGTCCAATATACGACAATTCTAAGTTCCTGGTACGATAGCCGCCGCGCTTCTGTTTGTGAACCCTGCTAAGTGTACCACTATAACGGGAGACTATGTCTGACAAAGTCAGACATATAAATATGTCGTGTCCTTCACAGCACTCGTATCGAATACCAAAAAACCTCTGTATTCCCGAAGGGTTAAGCAGAGGTAATGTACACCCACAGTTCGCCGCGTATGTTTCCAGGTCCCATGTAACAGGAGGCGAACCTACTGTAATTAATTGGGCACAAAGCGAAACTCCGTGCTCCTACTGAGAATTTCATAGAAAAACCCAATAACACTTTGCTCGACCTGGGAATCGAACCCAGGACCTCGATAATAATAGTCACACTTACGACTACTAGGCTAATAAGGCAGTTGCTAGTTCCTGAGGATCCTAAGTTGTGATTTATATGAATTATGTTATCTTTTATTATTGCAGACAATAATTTCTAAGTAGAATCATATAATTTACGAAGTTCACGGTTCTCCTTGGGTAAAAGTGATCCATCGTCGACTGATCGCTGATGTGGTGACCACCGAGAAATCGAAATCCATCGGCTGTCACCGCTGTCACACCGGCCTGCATAAATATCTCTTCACGTGACGCTTGAAGGACCCAAAGTCGTAAGGAGAGAACATATTGGCCAGAAGATAGTTCCACAGTTCCACGATAAGACCAAAGTCATAAACAAAAATCAAATCAAATTTTGCTTTTATATTTTGTTTTATTTTATTTATAACTAGCTTTGTCCGTGGCTTCGCTCACGTGGACTACAGAATGCCCGTACGAATCTTGCTCTCTCGCTCCCGGCTATTTTAAAGACAAAAATACTTATTGTGGGTGTTCCTTAGAAGATAGACGTATACTCTCACAAACTTTTTTGTAGGTCTTTTTAATGCTTATGATTAAGTAGTACATTAATTTGCTATATCTCCTGCGGTTTACTCAGTATAAGCCATTTAAGCACCCGAATTGATTCACCATGACCAGTTTGTTTTTTCTGGGGATCCCTAATTCTTTTTCGAAAATAAAAGCAGCCTAAGTTACTCCCTATATCATAAGCTATTTATCAGTGAAAGTCCCGTCAAAATCGGTCCAACCGTTTCGTAAATTACCCGGAACAAACAGACAGACAGACAAAAAGTTTGAAAATGGGCTTTTTGTTATAGGTATCGTATATACTTTCATATGCATTTAGTAAACAAAACTGTTATTTTGACATTACAAACAGACACTTCAATTTCATTAATTGTATAGATATCTATCTATATATATATATATATATATATATATAGGAGCAGTTCTATAGATAGATTGACTCATCACGATATCTCTGGAACTATAAGACCTGGAGACTTGAAATTTGGCAGGAATATTACTTTTACCATGTAGAGGTCAGCTAAGAACGGATTTTAAGAAATTCCTCCCCCAAAGGGATTTGCGGGGCGTTAACAATGAAAAATTCCCGTTTTTAAAATATAGCTCCTATCGACCCCAAATTTGGTAGGTATCTTTTGTAAGAGATGTAGAAATAATTAATGAACGAATTTTTCGATATCCCATACATCATCATACAGGGTGTTGCGGGGGTGGGTATTAACAATGAAAAATTTTAAATTTCAAGCTATAGCTCCTCTCGACTCCAAATTTGGTTCGAGTCTTCTTTAAGTGATGTAAAAATGATCTAAGAGCGAATTTTATAACAATCTACTAATAATATGGATTACGGGGATGGGTTTTAACAATTAAGATTTTTAATATCTCAGCTGTATAACTTCTACAGACCCTAAATTTGAAAATAATTTTTTATCCGCCCACCTCCTCCCACACATCTACCTCAGAATTCCTACGCATTTAACATGTCGCGATATATTTATCTATATTACATATATATACGAGTATACATCCATCTTGTAAGGAACACCCACAATAAGCATTTTTGTCTTTAAAATAGCCGAGCCGGGGGAGCAAGATTCGCACGGGCATTTTGTAGTCCACGTGAGCGAAGTCGCGGGCACAGCTAGTAGATAATATGTATGTTGTATGTATTTTGTTTGTGTATTATGTAATTATGTGTATGTAATATGAAATATGTGTATTTATCGTATATAGTATAGTATGCTATGATGTATAATAAATATGTAATGTCTAATGTAATGATCTGAAATGTTATTATGAGTAGGTATAATATGGTAACTCGTATTGCCTAGTTTGGGGGCCATTGTTAAAATATAAGTTGTAATCTTTAGTTAAATAAATAAATTTCAAAAATTATAACTTTAATTTAGACCTTAAGAAGAACAGATTTATGAACGTCAAAACACTACTATCGATACGGAATACATTCCAGTCATCGAGAAGAACCGACAAGAAACTTGATCTGGTTCTCAGTTAAGGCAATATAAAGAACTTTTTAGTTCATCCCGAGATGGAGGTTACTGTAAAATTGTGACTCCGAAACGCGTCTAATTCTGTTGTGGAAAGGAGATGAGGGAATCACTTACAATCAGGCGGGATTAAGGTCAAGCGCGTGCCTGTATCACAAAAAAAAATTAAAAGAAACGTATTCTTTGAATACTTGAGTATCTGTTTTGTTTGAATGTACGACATTGCGATCGTACACGTGATCTAATTAATAATAATTTTTATCACGTACAAAGACATATCGGGGCTCTGAGACATTGCAGAACTATAAGCAAGAATTACCTCTCAATTTTCCTTGTTACTATGTTACTAGTTGTGCCTCACGGCTTCACCCGTGTTAAATTTATTCAATCAACTCTCTACCGTGTAGCTATGGAATCCAATACCGCGCCGTTTTTCGGGTTCAATGATGCTGGACTAGAGGGATCCGCGGGGTTTGCGGAACTGAAATAAATTTAATTCAAAGAAAAATGAGCGCAAACCTCTATAATATAAATATATTTCCTGTCAAAATTTTTTATTTATATCATCTATACCCGACCAAATAAATTCACTTGAGCTGACTTTGTATGGTTAGATAACGCTTTTTGAACGCTGTGACAATAGAGAAAAGTATTTAGAAGCTGCTTATAACTTATGTGAAGTCGATTCCGCTGATAAGGCTTCCTGTCAATAAAAGCAGAGCGGAGCTGTGCAAATTAGAGCAATATAATTGCATCTCTAGACAATTTTTCCAATAAGAACGCGTGGAAAAATACAACAACTTATTGCCATATAAAAACAAAAACATTAATAATTGTTACTGACGGAGTAGTTTCCCGCGTAATGTGGAAATGACGGCCATTTTGTTTAAACATGAATAATAAACAAAGATATTATATTGTATAGAGTTTTTAAATTATATAGACATTTTGTCAACAAAACATGTTAATGATACACGAATCTTGAATCTATTTATTGTAACCGGTTAATTATAGGTACATGTTTTGACGTAGTTCATTATGAAAAACAGTGACGTGAATGTTTGTAACCTCCGAGCCGCACTAACAGGTACCTAAGAATTTCTTTCCATTCGTGATTTTTTTATATATTAGGTAGTATACCTACCTAGGTACATAGGTGTATAGTTTAATTAAAAACTTTTTATAATATACACATACATTTGTCAAAAAATTAAGTATACAAATTTTTCCATTTTTCAAATATTACGGTAAACATTTATAGGCTCTAAATCGCCTGAACGCAGTCAACAGAATATAAAAACAGTTGACAATTGGCAACTGAGTGTGATTTACGATTTGCCTGCTAAGTGTATCATGAATGACCTTCGCACATTAGTTGAATGTCTATGTAAACAAGCTATTAAATACTAGACAAAGGAAAATCACAAATGTGTTAAAAATATGTAAGTGGAAAAGCTGAAACAATTTTTTTTTCTTAAAATCTACTGTGTGGTCTCTATTGTTAATATTATATTTTATTTTATTTATAAAATATACCCCTGTAATTGGGTTCTTTAGTACTTTAATTTTTTTTTAAATACGCCTAATATAACCGTGTTTACATATCCAGTATTTAAAAATCATCCCTTATTTAGATTTCTATCGAATTTAACCTTACTTATAAGTATACATCATAACATTGAACAATTACACAATATTGCTAATAAATAATTGTAATTGATTATTAGTTCTGGTTGGTGAATTCAGTTAGGGATCCGGTTAGCTAGTGTGGGCCAATTGTTGCTTATTAGCCAACCTTATTTCCATTACCGGCTATGTTACTATCAAATCAAATTCAATTTTAAAAAAACTTTATTCGATTTAGGGCCGATTTTCTAACCAATAGATAACTTTATTCAAGAAATAATTTTGACATGTGGCCCATACATTATCTGTCAAAACGTCAAAATAATTCTTCACGGCATGAAACTCAATGGTTTTTCAGTTTGTTTTTTTTTTAGCTGAAAAAAACCGCGTTTACAGCTTTTATAATTACTTAATTTTAGACAATCAACCTTCCGACAATAAAACTTAATTAACATGATTCTTCAACATAAGTCCGGCAAATTAACAAAAATAAATTGTCTAGAAAATGTACACATGTTTCAGATATTCCAGCGCAGTTGCGGCCAGTTTGTGTGTATTTTAAACAATGGTAAAACGAATAGACAATAATAAAAATATCAGATTTATTAAAGTACATAGACAAGACATACAAATTAAAACAAAAGGGAAGGGAGCTAAATAGCCGAGACATAAAAACTACAGTTTTCGAAATACACTTAAGAGTTGCAGTAGAAACTTAGAAATTTAATAAACGCTGATCTTATTAGCGGTGGTATTGTTCCAGTAGCTGGTAAAGCTGTATCCAATATGGAATATGATGCTGTATAAAACAAATATCTCAAATTATTAATTTTTAAATTTAATATAGGTAATTTAATATCAATGCTATAATACAGTGAAGTGGGTTTAATAACTTTTTACGCATAATCCCGGAGTACACAACTTTTAAAAAAATGTTTTAAACACTTTCTATATTGAAAATAATACCCATGAACAAACCCTAAATATTTTTTTTTATTTATATGAATAATACGCCAGAAAACACGGCACTGGTATTTATAGTCCCGTGACGTCAAAATTTATTTCATATATCAAAGCCATCAAAGGTGACAATCAGGTAACAAGTAAACTGACAAACGTCAATATTTCCTGCTTGGTGACGTCACGTTTTTAATTTACGTTTCAAATCACGTGACTCACAAACAAAAAATATTAATTTTTCAAATGGAAAATAAATAATATATTTTCCAGATTTGTATTTATTTAGGCTTTTTATCTATAAACCAATATTAACTACTCATTAAGTTACTTCAATTTTTAAGCATACAGTCAACTCGCGGATTCTGCGCTCAGTCGCCGTGTGTCTCTAGCTATTTAATTTGATTGTGCAGGTACACTATGATTTTTAAAGTTAAACAAACCAAAAAACATTTGATATTCTTTTCTTCAACCATATTGGCGTAATATGGAACAAGTCTATTCCAACAATTTATATCAAAATCAAAAATATTGTATTTAATTTAGGCCCTAACGCTGAAATCTATAGAGCGTACTCAGTCTTAGCTCAAACTTAACTCAGCCTTGAGTTCCGAAATTCAAATTTATATTCGCAAGCCTAGCATTAGCTCAGCCCTGCCTGAGTAAAGTTCAAAGTCATCGAATTCGACGACTTACGGAAAAATTGGGTAATATACGACTAAAAAAATAGTATAGCGTTCGCATATATCCGCGATAAATATTATTTTATATAGGATTTAGTCATATTTTAGTGGAGAAATATGTTGTTCTTAATTTAAACCAGTTTTTTCTAAATTTTACAGTTTCTTGCAGAAAAAATTACATGATATTTGGTGAAACCCCTTCCCCTAAATGCCTCATGTATTTAATAGACGCCTCGTATGCATGTATCGAATTGCCCGCTTTTGTAATATGAATATAGTATTTACTTCAGTTACTGAACCCCACAGCAAAATACCGCTATTTAGGCTATGAAAGTAAGCGAAATAGACCTAGCAGTGGCAATATCTGTTAATTTGCGAATCTTTTTTTTTTTCAATTTAATTATACTCTTAGCCTTAAGGGCTCTGGCGGCATTAGAGGCTTTGACGGCTTCACCGGGCTTGTCTGGTGAATCTTACGTACTACGAATGCAGCAGAGCTTATTAATACTTATATGTATCTAGCTGTGCCCCACGGTTTCACCCGTGTTAATTTTATACGACAAACATCGCCAACGTACTTGTGTAGACAATTTTGTTATACTTTGTGTAAAAATATCGACCTTTTTATGAAGAAAAAAATTAATTTTTCATATTACAATATAGCCTATGTTACTCGCTGATACTGTAGCTTTATATTGGTGAAAGAATTTTTAAAATCGGTCCAGTAGTTTTTGAGTTTATCCATTACAAACAAAAAAATCAAATCTTTCCTCTTTATAAATATAGGTATAGATATTATATTTGTTTGTCTGAACGCACTAATCTGTGAAACTACCAATATATTTTATTCTATTTATTGAGGAAGGTCACGCTACGGCCTTATGGAGCGGAGGAGTAACCATGGACATTAAGAAATCTACCCAAGTACAGGAAGTGAGAAAATTCAATAGGTACAGGCTAAACGGGTGCGTTAAGCGTTCGGGGCGATTAAATGTAACCCAATCTATTAACATAATTAGGGCAAAAAATTCGATTTTTGCAAGCTTTTATTTAACTTGCTTAGTTAGTATGGGTCAAATTTTGCAACTAAATTTTAAAACCATTACCCCAATCGATTGACCTGAAATGTTGGATGACAATGCATGGTTAGCTAACTGACGTAATGTAATATGGTGGACTCACAATGACTAGTTATTTGTTATGCCCCTCCATGATATGGGTATCAAATGAAAGGGTTTGCTGAGAATAATATAAATAGGTATATCAGAAATATTGATTAAAAATTGTCTTTAAAAAGCATTTTTATTTAATAACTTTGTTATTTGAAGGACTATATTTGACTATGCACTTATTATACATAATATGACTGTAAAGGTCAAATTATACTAAATAAATAAATCTTCAGACAAGCTTCTCTGATTCAGTTGTTCTAACGTGAAAATTCGTGGAATCAGTTCAAGCAGAGGATTTCACATATCGACACATAATATATTTCCTAGCTTACTTTTCTAACTTAGTACTATTTTTAAAACTTCAACCATAGCTATAACAAGATGGCGGCTCTCTGGTTAAAACTGTTATAAGGATGTTTTGTAGCAACTTAAAATGCATGTTATCACGAGTTTGTATTTATTTAACTTTACACAATAACCAAAATGCCGCAGAAATTAAATAATATAGGGTTAAATGTTATAAAATATTGAATTAAAACAAAAACTATCACATAAAAGATCAAAATCCCGCCAAAAGTGACGCTGTAACGCTAAAATTAGTGTTCATAAAACATCATTTAACAATTGATTAATCGATAGTCATTAGAACTATAGAACAATCGATTATCTATACAAATAAATACAATTGAAGTGTCTGTTTGTAATGTCAAAATAAATACTTTTCACTAAATGCATTATGCTTATGAAACTATATATGTACCGTGCTTATAATAAAAAATCTAATTTTATTGTCTGTATTTCTATCTGTTTGTTTGTTCCGGGTAATCTTCAAAACGGTTGGACCAATTCGGGGTGCATAAATGACTCCTGCTGAATAAATCATAAGATACATATCAACTTAATGTAGTACATAATTTTAGATAATAATAGTACCTACAAAAAATCAGAGAGAGCATATGTCTGTCTTCTAAGAATCACACAAAATGAGTATTTTTGTCTTTATAATAACCGGGAGGGGGGTATTACTATTCGCGCGTGCGCCCGATCGACGGTTTTATGTAGTCCACGCGAGCATAGCCGCGGTCACAGCTAGTTTTATCAACTAGTTTTATTAACACAATCAATTGTTAATTTCCAATACATAATTTGTGGTATTTTTCGGAATTGTTTTCCCAAGAAGATTTCCACGAATTACCTCTTTTTTAGCTCATCAAGTTACGAAAGTACGCAAGTTTTGGGTCACTCAATGACCTTTTTTCACTGTCGTTTTCGACTACACGATGGGCTAAAGTATATTTCGTACTAGAAACCATCGATAGTCAATCACCAATGTTTTACCAACACTAGCTAACGTAACATAGCATCACAGGTTAAAAACGACCAGAGATAAAGTGAAAGGAGTCCGTACAACAACTTACTGACTCGGCAAACTTATCGAGTTACATAACAATTTACTGCAAACCCCAAACGTGTTTCAAAACTGGAACGAAATATGATGCATTTAACTTTAAAAACTTGTTTTTACTAGTATTTATTTGGCCTGATTTAGATACGAATCCTAAATACATTGTTGATGGGCAAGCCTCATTCTAGAAAGTTTGTACATGTTTCCTCACAGTTCAAATGAATCTTAACTAATTTTATATTCTGTTTCGCTATTTGTTAGACAGAGAACACAATATCAATATGTATTATGTAATACTTTGACCATAGACATTTCTTTAAGTACAGGATCTTAAAATGTTGTAAAGGAATTATTAGAGTGACTAGACATCAAGGATTTGTAAACTTTGTAACTTTATAGGAATAAGAAGTATATTAAAAAGAAAAAAAAACCGACTGCCACAAAAACACTTGACTATTAATGGATTTTATTTGATTCCCAGACGTCGAACTTAAATATTATATAGTCTATGTCACTCCCACAATTAAAACGAATCTAACGACATCTCGTATGCCAAAATCCACCAATCCGTTTAGGCTACAGAGTAGCGTACAGAGTATTCAGTATGTCAATAAATTAAAAAGCTTGTAAAACGCAAGATATTTGTTTAGTACAAATTCCCCTTTTTTTCATTTTTTATTTGCATTACATACAGCCTTTTAAAATACATAATTGAGATAAGAATAAAACCTTGTAATAAAGAAGTTTGTCTATTAATTTATTATTTTTTAAATTTTACTCATCAAACCCTTTCTTTTGATATCCATATCATGGAGGTGCATAAAAAATACATGGTCCACCATCTTTGGGAGTCGTGCATTGTCATTCAAACTAAACGTGTACATCTCAATCGGTTGCGGATAACTGTTTTAAAATTCATTTGCAAGATTTGACTTATACAAAATCAAAATAGTCTTTATTCAGTTTAGACACTAAGGAGACACTATGAACGTCAAAACACTACTACCGGTTCGGAAAACAACCCAGTCATCGAGAAGAACCATCAAGAAACTCGATCGGGTAAGAATAATAACCATATAATTTAGTGGATGCACTGAGAGGGAGTTACTTCCAGACATTACTATCATTCACTTATCGATCCACCCTATGACCTTCTGACAGTAAAACCTTCTTGACATGGTCTTTGAACTGATTCTCTGGTAAATCAGTAATGAGGTTCGGGATTTTATTAAAGAACCTAACACTATTACCTAAAAAACTTTTATTAGTTTTACTAAGTCTAACACAATGTACTTACGACTAATCTATCTCTATTTCTAGTATTAAAACTGTGCTGTTATTAAAAAAACTCTAGCTTATCAAATTTTTATGAATATATATTAAACTAGCTGTGCCCGTGGCTTCGCTCACGTGAACTACAGAATGCCCGCGTGAATCGCGTTCCCCCGCTCTAGGCTATTTTAAAGACAAAAATGCTTATTGTGGATGTTCCTTACATGACAGATATACATTCTCCCGGACTTTTTTGTAGAACTTTTTAATGGCTATAATTATGTAATACATTATTTTGTTATATCTCTTATGGTTTACTCAGCATAAGCCATTTAAGGGCCCGAATTGATTCACCATAACCATTTTTTTTTTGTGAGGAACTCTAATTCTTTTTCTAAAATAAAAGTAGCCTAATTTACTTCCTATAAATTCAGCAATCTACCAGTGACAGTCCCGTCAAAATCAGTCTAACCGTTTCAGAGATTACCCGGAACAAACAGACAGACAAAAATTTTAAAAATGAGCTTTTTGTTACAGGTATCGTATATACTTTCATATGCATTTAGTAAAAAACTGTGATTTTGACATTACAAACAGACACTTCAATTTTATTAATTGTATAGATTATCAAGAATGTATCGGGAGGGCAAATTTAAGATGTTAAATTCCTAACTTCTAACAAAGGTAACAAAAATAAAAGCTTGTAAAACAGTCTTTAAATCATCGAAGTGAAGCTTGCTATAAATAATAGGTCTTTACCTATGAAATTGCCGTTCTGCAGTACTGGCCATTTCAAATCAAAATAATTTTTGTTTGGCTAAGAATTCTAATTTCAAATTAATTTTATTTTAAAAACATGGAATTCTTTTTCCAAAAGTAGTCATTTGTTTATTGATTAGTGTTAAATTTTCATTGCATTTCAATCTTTTTTGTCATCATGGATACGTTAAAAATTCCAGTAATTATGGAATATGAATACCGTCGTGGCAGCAACGCGGCACAAGCGGCACGCAACATCAACGACGTTTACGGAGCTAACACTACAAACCAACGCACCACCTGTTATTGGTTTGCTCGCTTCCTTTCTGAGCATTTCGACCTGAAAAATGAACCTCGCTGTCGTCCGAAGACTTTGGTCTACAATGACGAATTAAAGGCGATTGTGGAAGCTGATGATACACAATCTACGGCTGAATTAGCGGCAGCTTTCGACGTTAGCGACAAAACAATATTGGTCCATTTGCGTCAAACTGGCAAGGTAGAAAAGCTTGACAAATAGGTGCCCCACGAACTTAATGATCGCCAGCGTGAAGAACGCGTCGAGACGTGCCTTGCACTGCTCAACAGACACACAAATGAAGGAATTTTGAACCGCATTGTTACCTGCGATGAAAAATGGATTCTGTTTGATAACCGCAAGCACTCAGCAAGTTGGTTGGGTCCTAGTTCAGCACCTAAACAATGCCCTAAACGAAAACTTATACCTAGAAAAGTGATGGTCACTGTTTGGTGGTCTAGCGCCGGTGTGATTCATCACAGCTTCTTACCAAAAGGGGTGAGCATTACTGCAGATGTGTACTGTGAAGAACTGAACACAATGATGGAGAAGCTGGCACATCTCCAACCAGCATTGGTCAATCGCTCGTCTCCGCTGCTCCTACACGACAACGCGCGACCTCATACTGCACAGCAGACGGTCTCCAAGTTGCAAGAACTGGGGTTGGAAGTGCTCCGTCATCCGCCCTACTCACCAGACCTTGCGCCTACAGACTACTACTTTTTCCAGAATTTGGATAACTCCTTGGCGGGAAAAAAATTCAATACCCGAGAGGCAGTACAAAATGCCTTTGAAGAATTTGTTGCCTCGCGTCCAGCTGATTTCTTTAAGAAGGGCATCAATAAACTGCCACTGCGCTGGCAAAAATACATTGATTGCATGGGTGATTACTTCGATTAATACAAATAAAAAAATACAGTAAAAAAATTCGTTTAAATTTTTTCATACAAAACGGCAATTTCATAGGTAAAGACCTAATATGTAGCTAGCCAAAACTCGTACGGCATTTCGAACACTATTTATTAGTCGGTAGTAGAAAGAGACATACGTGGAAAATTATATTAGAAAAGTCGCGGCAGAAATTTATATTATCATCTATTGGGTATAGTTTTGAATGGCGTTAAAATCACTCGTGCTTTCAGCATGTCTCGAAGGCACGAACAATTTAATACGCGTAGGTATAAACGTGCGCATCGCAAATTTACGACGTATGTAAAAAATAATTTATTAGTCCAGTAAGATATATTTTTTATTACTTTTAGTAAAGGTAATTCGCTGTTTGAAATATATTTCTTTTAATTACACTTGTTTATGTCACTGTAAATAATTTGTGGTTTATAGTTATGAGTTGATACTCATAACTGATGTTCATCGGCTTCACCGCCGATTAACAGGATCCTGAGGGTAGGTTCGAGCGGAGAACCGTAACAAAAGTAGTTAGTAGTTCTAGCTGCTGTCATACCAGCCCTCTTCGTAAAGCAATAATTTTTTTTTCTTCTGTATCGATTGAAAAAGTATTATATGTTTATTTCCTTTAAAAATTGTACGTCTGTGCTAAATTTCATTACAATCGTTCCAACCATTTGAAAACTATTAAGAAGCAAACATACCAATATTTACATTTTTATTAATATACTAGCTGTGTCCGCAGCTTCGCTCACGTGTACTACAGAATTCCATTGATCGGGCACACACGTGAATCTTGCTCCCTCGCTCCCGGCTATTTTAAAGACAAAAATGCTTATTGTGAGTGTACCTTAGAAGATAGATATATTCTTTCGCAGACTTTTTTGTAGGTATTTTTATAGTCTAGAATTATGCTGTATATTAATTTGCTATGTTACTCACCGTAAGCCATTTAAGCGCCCGAATTGATTACATAACCAGGTTTTTTTTTTTATTTGCGCGAAACCATAATTCTTTTTCTAAAATAAAAGTAGCCTAAGTTACTCATAAAATCAGTTATTATTAGTGAAACTTCTGTCAAAATCGGTCCAACCGTTTCGGAGATTACCCGGAACAGACAGACAGACAAAAATTTTAAAAATGGGCTTTTTTGTTATATGTATCATATATACTTTCAAAAGCTGTTATTTTGACATTACAAACAGACACTTCAATTTTAGATAGATCAATTTTTTACACAACGGCTTAGGCAATGCTGCTTTTCTTCGGTAGAAAAATGTGTAACAGTGCCAAAGCAGTAAAGCCTTACATACTTAGGTACTTCACTCTTAAACCTGCGCAACAGCCTTGTACAATTAAACCGGGTACATCTTTATAATTAGCTACACCTCCGATCGGATATGTGTCTATTAATTCCGTTTCGAAATCAAATATTATAATATTATATTATAATATACGATGCCAGTGAAGCAAGTGCCGAGCTAAGTCAAGCAAAGCGTGATAAATAATTTAAACCCAGCAGAAAGCATTTTAAAAAATCCTTTAAAATCTCTTTTTAAAAATCCTAAATAAGTGAGGCTGAACTTTCGATCATTCGTATACCGTACTATAAGATACCCATAACAAAAAGCCCATTTTTTTTTAAAAAATCTGTCTGTCTGTTTGTTCCGGGTAATCTCCGAAACAGTTGGACCGATTTTGACGGGACTTTCACTGACAGATAGCTGATGAATTAGGGAGTAACTTAGGCTACTTTTATTTTAGTAAAAGAATTAGGGTTCCGCACAAATAAAAAAAACTGGTCATGGTGAATCCATTCGGGCGCTTAAATGGCTTATGCTGAGTAAACCATAAGAGATATTGCAAATTAATGTACTACATAATCATAGGCATTGAAAAGACAACAAAAAAGTCGGGAGAGTATATATCTATCTTCTAAGGAACACACACAATAAGCATTTTTGTCTTTAAAATAGCCGCGAGCGGGGGAGCAAGATTCGCGCGGGCATTCTGTAGTCCACGTGAGCGAAGCCACGGGCACAGCTAGTTAATAAAATAGATGTATTCTATCTCATTCTCTCTTAGACTAAATCGTAAAGATTTTTGTTTGTCTCTTTTTAGTGTCGCTTTTTCGTTTCATATCTAAACGGTACTCAAGAAGTTTTCACTTAAAAAAAACAACACTGAAAGGGAAAGGCAGAAAAATATTCTTCAATGGTAATTTTTATACGTCCATATGAAAAGGATCTTATGGTCCATTAAAAGATATTTGTTCGAGAATCTCTGGATCTAAAAATTGATATAGATATAAATTTACTTTATTTATATAGTTATTTCGAAAGATATATTTGAACATATTTTAAAGCAATGATGGTTCAGTGGTAGCTTTTACGGACACAGCGTCAATCGAAGTTAGTTCGAATCCCTGCAATGAGCCCTGAGCGCCCGCTGAAGGAAAACATCGTGATGAAACCATAGCATGGTGGTAGGCTTTACCTAATGCTCGCCTGGCTAGCTACCACCCCCAAGTTGAAATTCTGTCGCAAAGCACCTATAGGTGTATTCCGGCAGCTGCACTTTCGAGCCAGTTTTCCACTAGGCTTAGAATGTTAGTATCTTGGTCCACATAATCACTTGAAGTCAGGTATCTCACCTCATACGCTAAACCCATAATGATTTTTTTTAAATACAGAGTGTCAGCAATCTTTTACCAAAGTTACTTTGGCCGAATCTGATACGAGAGTAACTATGGATGACTGTTATTTTGTTTAGGGATGAAATCTAACGACTGTACTCAGCTTTATCTCTATCTTAGTTAAGCTCAAACTTCGCTAAGTACTAGCTCAGCCAATCTTAGATTTCGAATTTATGTCATTGTTTTGATACATCACAATTAGGTACTTAAGCCATGCTCTTTTTTATTCGTAGATATAGGCAGCCTTGGATCTAGGGGGGCGGGGCAAACCGGGAGCACTCGTCCTGGGTGACAGTTTCAGGGGGCGCCAAAATCATAATAAAATAGTGTTTAAAGTATGGTTGAAAAAAAAAATCCTCATCCATCGTCTATCAATTATTTATTTAATTTTAAAACGCCCTGTTGGTTTTTACCCACATCCTAAGAGTTCAGTCTGAAATTATAAAAACAATAAGTCATAATTTTTCTTTAAAAAAAATTCACACTTTAATTATAAGAGTGCAAATTTATTAAATGGTTTTTTTGTAATTTACCTCATACGCTGGAGAGAGGGGGCGCCACTATCAAGTTTTTGCCCCGGTTCGAAATAATCGTAGATCCGGAGCTGGACATAGGTAATACACCAGTTTTTCCGTAAGTCTAATTTGATGACTTAAACTTTGCTCAGGGTAATAAATGTACCTTACACTTGCGACTATAAATTTGAATTCTGGACTTAAGGTAGATAAGTTTAAATACGCCCTATAGACAAACGACGTTGGACAATAAGCATACCATAACATACCATCACGCCTGTATTCCCCGAAAGGTTAGGCAGAGGTGTACTAATGAATACTTACAATTCGCCGAGTATATTTTTAGGTCCCATGTAATAGGGGGCGAGCCTATTGCCATTGATCAGGCATGAAACCAAACTCCGAGCTGCTGCTACTAAGAATTTTATAAGAAAAACCCAATAACACTTTCCTCGACCTGGGATTCGAACCCAGGACCTCGCTCATAGCAGTCGCGCTTACGACCACTAGGCTAACGTGGCAGGTTCCAGTGAAATGTAATTATGAATTCACGGTATATTGGGTGGGCATTTTCTAACTCATACTCGGTACCTACCTACAACTATCAATGTGCAAAATTATCCGTATAGGCTAATGCCTATAAAAATGCCTTGCCTAATGGCAAGCACATAGCGATGCGTTCCGGTAGCTCTACCCCAGAGTCAGTCTTCATTCTCGTTGTTTTTCAATTTGTTATGGCCACTGGATACATATAACCTAACCTAATCTAACTTCGTATTATTTTTACCTCATTAGCCTAGTGGTCCTAAGCGGAACTGCTATGCTCTATATTCTAGGTTCGGTTCCCAGGTCTAGCAAAGTGTTATTGGATTTTTCTATGAAATTCTCAGTAGCAGCTCGGAGTTTGGCTTTGTATCCCATTAATAGCAACAGCACAAAAATTTGACTATACAATGCGCTGGTGCGTAGTATATTGGAATATTGTAGTACTGCATAGAATCTTTTCTACGATGTTTATTAAATAATAAAGTGGAGCGAGTACAGCAGCGGTTTCTATGGCATCTTACTTATGCTTGTTACTTAGGTAAGGAATTGCTAAGTTATGGCGACCGTCTTAAACACTTTAATATATGCACAGTAACTAATCGAAGACGTATGCTAGATGTTGCTTTCCTTACTGAGTTGATTAAAGACTCTATAAAGGCATCGAATCTTTTGTCGTCTTTGTCATTTTTACTGTTGCAAGGAAATTACCAAGATCAACTAGTTTTAATCTATTTGCTACAGAAAGAGTGCTCTCTAACATGGGGTATAATCCTCCCATAGCGCCAATAACGAGATTATTAATACACTCCGCAAATCCAACAAGCTAGATTTTGCATGACGACGTTCTCGCAATAGAGAAATATTTTGCTCTGTTAGAAGAGTAATGTTTGTAGCAATTATTAGAATTTAAGTCGTTTATTTGTTTGTTACTTTGAATCTGCTTTCTCTATTATTTCTTGTTACTCGTTATATTCTATTTAACATATAGTCTACACTTTTAATTATACTAGCATTAACCAATGCTCTATGTCTATTTTTCTTTACTTGTTTTAGTGTTTATTTTATGTAAGTATTCAAATAAATAACTAAATAGGCTCGCCCCCTATTACATGGGATTTAAACATACACTGTGATCTGTGGGTGTACATTAGCGCACGTCTGCCTAAACCTTCAGGATACAGGCGTGATGGTATGATAGTATGGCTATAACAAGATAGTGTCCCCTTTCTTGGAACAGTCCAGAGAGTTTTTGTAGGAACTAAAAATAAATTTTCTTATTTATTATTTAAAATCTACTTCGTCTATGCTCTTGTGCACTAAACTATATCACGCAAAATGTCATCAATAACACATAATAATATTATTTATATGAACAAATAAAATTAATTTATTATTTAAAATAAAAACATAACAGATTATGATTCCGTGAACAGTTTCTTAATTCTAGGCTTAGCATGTGGCCATCTTTGGCCGTATTATTATAATCAAACATCGATTGAGAGTAAAATCAGCCCTTTAGGCAAAAACTGGCCCATCTCCTAACGTATTCACATGATGGAAACCAAATAATAATACATTTTTTACAGTAACATGACAAAATGATGGAACTGTCTTTGAAAGCAAGCATAGTACAATCTTTAAACAGTTACGACCACCGAAAGATGAATAGTGATCAATAAACCGTCGCCATTCGCCACTGTCATGTCGGCTTGCGTAAATAGAAACTGGATATGCTCTAGCTAATTCCAAAACTCGACGAGCTTTAACGAATCTCTATAACGGGCTTTCCACCATAAGCATGGTGGTCGCGACCTAGTATTCAGTTCGTTCCTCGGTGTGAAACCCTCGAGTCTGGCAGCCGCCCGCGGGATACAGGTGACACTGCACTTGCAATCAGTTAGCTACCCACACACAATAATATGTTCATACATACGTGCACACCACACAGGTCCATAGGTTTTGTAAGGAACCTCTTTTTATCTTTTTTACGCTAGTTAGTGTAGACCATATTTCAGATCACTAAATACATATATACATGTTCCTTCCTTCCTCCCAGAAGAGGCACCATGTGCATGTTAGGTTGGCTGGAATGTCTCAAATCTCAAAGATAGTTAATAAAGACTTTTGATTTTTTTAAAAAAAGGGTATTATAAATTTTACGTGTGTATTTGTTTGTGCGTGTATCTGTGGCACCCTCTCACGAACGACTGAGCCGATTTAGATCTAGTTTTTTTTATTTGAAAGCCGACTTGATCGGGAGTGTTCTTAGTTATGATTCCAAAAAAACTGTTCAGCCGTTTGAAAATTATCGACTTTTTCATAGTTGATAAATAGATGTATCTTCCACCAGGTCTTATTGAGTCGCAATTTGGTATTCTGTTTACTTTAGTGTTATTAGAAAAACCTTGTCCTGATGCTGCAGCGTCATCTGGAATCCGTAGGATACCTAACTCCTCACCAATTCACAGCAGAGTTATCGTATTTGAGCTTACTGGAATGGTCTCAATGAACAGGTTACTTGTGTCGGGGATTTATAATTTTTTTAATTTACCTTGTTTGTGGAGGATCTAATGATCCCACTCCAACAATTCTTTTACTTTTAAAAAGCGGAGTTCGAATTAATTTTTATAAGCTGTTTTATTGTTATTATTATGTGATTAACGCGTACGAAGTAAACAAATTGATTTGTCTTGTTCCCTAACAAACAAACTTAGACCGTGTATTTTTAGTCCCCAGCGCAAATAGAAGGTTGTGTTTATCTGTGAGTTTGTTTGTGATATCGTAGTTCCCAAACGGCTGAACCGATTTGGATTTGGATTTTTTTGTTTGAAAGGTGACTTGATCGAGAATGTTCGAGAATTCAAAAAAATCAGTAGAGCCGTTTCACGATAATCAGCCCTTTTCTAGTAGATGAATCATGATGAAGGTTTTATAGTAGGTGAGTATCATCCTCAGGTCTGATCGAGTCGAAATATGGTATTCTATTACTTCAATAGCCAATTCTATATTCAATTCTCAGTAGCAGTTCTTGATTAATGGCAATAGGCTCGCACCCTATTACATGGGACCTAAAAACATACCCGGCGAATTGTGGGTGTGATGGTATGCTTCAATGATAGTAGAAGGAAAAGGTAGCCTTGAGCTAATGCTGGAGCATCATCTGGAATCTGCAGGATACATAACTCCTCACCAACTTACTGCAGAGTTATCATGTTTGGGCTCATTGGAATGATCTCAATAAATAGGTTTCTTGTGTCGGAGTTTTTTTTTCATTTACCTTGTAATAAGTAAAGGTAAGGCATACAGCATCGGTGATGTTAAGCGGGTAATGTAGCCTATAAATATGTATAATCAAACTCAAAAGAGCCGTTATCCTAAGGCCGAAAAAAGCCAAAAGAGAGTCACGGTGACGGCTTACCCCCCTGTTCATGGGTATGACGACCCCGTAAAGATCCCCTACCACCCCGCTTGATTACTAGATACACACTGGTTTATACCTAGGGTTACCACAATGAAGGAAGAATAATCAAAAACCATTTTTTTTAATCTATAATTAAATCGATCTATGTATCAAAAATTATAATTCTTAAATTAACATGTTGGTACAACATGTAGATAGATTTCACTACGTGTAAGTAAGAAATCAATATTCCGTTTTTTTTTTGTTTAAGAAAATGTCCGTAGTTTTCTCTGGATTTTTTTTTTTGATCTGGTAACCCTATTTATACCGGAGCGCAATACGCAAAAAGACACCCGCTGTATGTTAGTCGCGATCCAGTCTGATACAACTGTCTTTTCTTAACACTCAGCATCATAGAGTCTCAGCATGTTACCGTAATGCACTTGCACGTATGTGTGGTGAACGAAATACTGTAAGGAGAAAAGTGATTACGTATAGCTGTGCGCTATATGATAGTTTAATTTATACATATAGACTAAAATACTTAACATTTATATGCGGAACTAAAGCCAGTACACACTATGAAGAGCGTAAAAGAATCATCGCACACAACCAAAGAGTTCCACCGTTCACAGCTAGGTCACTTTCTCTTCACAACCTTGATTTCTTACGCAGAGTACGTTAACACTAACGTTAAACTGATGACATTTTCGTCAATGCGTTAAACCACCGAAAAACTTTTACTTTTCGTCCAATGAAAGTTGAAAAACATTTACCAACGTATTTTCCTCAACAGATTTCCTAACTCAAAACATTAACAATTTTGTTTTTTTATACCTTATAATAATTAGTGTACCATTGCGTTCAACAAGAATTAAAATAAAATAAAAAACTGAATTAAAAAGCTTACCAAAATATATGAAAAAGTTTATATTCCAAAAAAGACAATTGTTATTTTTTAATTCACAGTCACACGACACAGAGGCAAAGGAATAAGGTCACTGTCACAAAACAACGCACAACACTAGTGTTTTTTTTTTTTTCTATAAAAATCCAATAATTACTTGAAGATGGTAACTGACATAGGACACATCGGTTCGCCACGTTCTATACGGACAGTGGCTACGCCGGTTGTGTTAAGTTGATTTCATGTTTACACATCAAACCTAGAAACTTGTACGGTTAACCGTGTATAGTAAATTGTCGTAGTCGATAATACGTTTCCGCGTTGCGAGAATATGTTTCAAAACGGTTGAATTATAACCGCCGACAACTTATGTGATTTTGCAATAGTTGTCTTGTTCGTTTTTTTTTTTTTTCGCAATTATGCCTCGTATGGGTAAGTAAACAAGTAAACATCATACGTACCAATACGACGTAATAACAAGTACCTACAATATTAGCACAGTTCCGTAAATTAAACAACAAATTTTATATTTATATTTCATAACCATTTGGTGACTGGTTATATTTATTTATAGTTTAGAAAAAATAATGGCATAGGTAATACTAATAAGCAAACGTATATACGTGTATATAGAATAAATATATACCTAATGACATACCTACTACCGTTTATAAGCAGTTAATTATATCAGATTTTTCTCGTTACCTACGCTTTCATAGAGAAGAAAAAATGACAATTTATACAAAGTTAAATACGACAAACATACTATACTTAGGTATATACACAATTAAAAAGCAGATAAAAACTATTTCACATTTAAATACCTAATATTGGCGGGATCTTAAGTATGTCTTGACCCTATATTGCACAATAATGCTAGCATAAGGCATGTGATAATATATATAATATAGATTGGTGGTTGTATACAAATAATGCGGATTGGAAATAATAACTTGCAACAAGAACTAAGCGATGTCATAAAAACTCCCTGAAAAGCTCTGACAATTGGGCAGCTATTTTGTTAAAACACTTAAATCAGGAAAGCATCAGAAAGCACTTTGTAAAACATCTTGATAGTGACAGTAATAATCTATTAGTTGCCAAAGTAGGAAAAAGAAGAAGAAAATCGAACATTACCTATTTGGAACCTGGACAACCATCTATTAAATACTCTATATTATGTACTAGATTATATACTCTACATTACTAAATTAATCAGCTGTTCTAGTTTTTAGTACGTTAGGGTAACTCAGATGTATTTTTTTAAAATATAAATCATTATTAAAACCATTTCTTATAAAATAAAGGCGTACAAAATAGTATGAAATGAAAATATCGCCGAATGCCGTGTAGTAACTTTTTAAATTATACATACTTAAAGCCTTATTTTGTTCTTTGCTATTAACAATTATGAAGGCGCATTACTTTAAGAAGAAAAAAGTTTTCATCCCTGATGTTTTATAGATTATACTAAAACCTAACCTCTAATGTGTGTCCAGTCAAGTACAATAATCATAAAAAACGGTCTAATAGTGTTTGAAAAAATCGTCTACTTTGTACGTACTACATAGAAATCTTGGAGTAACTATATTACTGATAATCGAGATACAATTATATTAGGGAATAGATTACCTTCTGTTTTTTTTAAAGTCGGTCGAAAATAAGCCCGATTTTTTGGTGAAGGAAAACAACGTTATGAAACTATAGCATGATGATCTCAGATTAAGATGATGGTAGTCGGCTAATATTTGCCTGACAATCGATCACTTTTAATGTGATGACTACCTACCTAAAAAATCGTCTACTTTGTACGTACTACATAGAAATCTTGGAGTAACTATATTACTGATAATCGAGATACAATTATATTAGGGAATAGATTACCTTCTGTTTTTTTTAAAGTCGGTCGAAAATAAGCCCGATTTTTTGGTGAAGGAAAACAACGTTATGAAACTATAGCATGATGATCTCAGATTAAGATGATGGTAGTCGGCTAATATTTGCCTGACAATCGATCACTTTTAATGTGATGACTACCTACCTCAATCATAGACCTCATTACTCATATGAAATTAGAAAGCAACAGTTCTATTGCAACCAAATTATTGGAGGCAGCGATTACCGATCGGTCTCATGATGGGAGACTCTTCTTCTTCTTCATCTTCCTAACTTGGCAACCGGTCCTCTTTAATGAATACCATTACTGCCATTATCGAATGAATTATAGTGTCATGTATTATGACGACTCAATATCCTAATAAGATGGTGGCTCCCTTGTTAGAACTTTCTAGAAAGGTTTTGTGGGATCTCAGAATGAACGGTTTCAGCTTATATTTATAATCCACTTCACTTAGGCACAAAAACCAAACTATATCACACTTTAGCGGAAGTGAGGAACAGAGAGTAAAGTTCCTCATCCGCCATAGAAATGGGAGGATCGTCCGGCCAGACGGGTACTATGTCTGGCGGGCAGCTGCCCCAACGGTTGTAGTCGGGTTCTTGTATATATACTCAACGATTGAGTTAATTTCTATAGCGCAATGTAGGATAGTAGGATGCGTCTTATGTGGCTCGATAGATGTCGCTACGTAGAGACGTCGATGCGTTGATGCGTCAGCTGTGGCGAGAGATGTCGCTACAACGCAAAACGCCACCAACATACAGAGTCAAAAACCTAAATTAATGAATTATTAAACAAAAACCACAATATATCACTTCAAGATCCCGTCAAAAACTCGATAGGACTCATCGATTATTATTTGGTGGTGGTGAAAATAGGTCTTATGTAGTAAGTTTTCTTAAGATTATTTGTAATTTTTTGTATTTTTTTCTTCACAATAAGTACAGGTTATAATCAAAGTTTTTTCTATACTCTGTGCAAATGATATTCGACAATGATTGTAATATTATGTTGAACAGATTTTTTTCCATAAAAGTAGTTTTTTGTGAGCACAATGTACATAACTGTTAGAACGAAATATGGTAGAATACAATAAAATTCATAAAAATCATAATATTTTATCTATTAATAACAAAAGAGGTATAAAACGTAAATTTAAAGCAATAATTAAACGGTTTATATCATATGTCAAAAATCTCGAAAACTTGAAATTGTTGTGAATTCTGAGGTTAAGTTGATTATAAAAGTTTAATTTATTTAACGAAGTTTATTACATTAATAAAACAACCCAATTTACATTATAATGGCACTGTTAAAATCGTTTTTGTCACGTCATATCTGTAAGTATAAAGAACTATTAAAACTGGCTGTACTGAATTACCATAAATAATTATTCTTCTTTTTTTTACAGTGAACAACGCTTATCGAGGAGTAATTACTGCAATAAGACCATTATCAGCCGATTCCAAATGTACAGATGAAGACGCGCCTGTAGAAATGGAGAATCCATTCAAAAAGGAAAGACGACAGTGCATTTTATGCCAATTAAAGATTACACCAGATTACAAAAACTATAGACTACTATCACAATTTCAATCACCGTACACCGGCAGGATCTACGGGAGACATATCACCGGCCTTTGTAAGAAAAAACAGGTGCAAGTGGAAGCCGAAATAAAAAAAGCACAAAACTGTGCATACATGCCATATTATTACAAAGACAAAATATTCTTCAATGATCCTAAACTGTTTGATCCTGAAAATCCCATTCGTTCACATAGATTTTAAGATATTTTCTGTATTTTAAACTGTATAAATTAAATAGAATGAGCATTATTCACCATTTTATTTTGGAACTGATTTTTGTTTTTATTATAATCACTAGCTGGTACCCGCAATTTCGTCTGCGTTTTATTGGTTATACACAGACTGATCTCAGAACACGATAAACCAAAAAAATCGTCATTTTTGTATGATTGGGTAACAAACATAAAAACTTTCATTTATTATATTTGTAGGATAACACAGGTTAAACTATGACTTTTACTGAGATAAAAAGTACCCTATGTGTTATTCCAAGTGACATTTTAGCATGATTAAATAACAAACATGTAAACACACACTTTCCCATTTATTATATTAGCAGGATTAATGCAAGTGTTTATGTAAAATATTTGAGTTTTCACCTTTGTTATTCTTCATAAAGCTAGAGTGAATACAATTAATTTGGTATTTTAAAGAAACTTGGTTTTACATGATATGTATAAAATGTTATGTTAAAACTTTGGAGTGACAAAATGTGTGGGCTGCAACTGAGGCAGTCGTTAAATTGTGGCTTAGGATACTTATAACTAAACCTAAACAGCCTGAAATATACTACATTGAGATGTACTATTGATGCATTACAACTAACAAGAGTTTTAATAAAAAGCATGTTTGTTTTTCTAGCTCAGTGGTATGACTCTTATAGCACTATTAAAGTGCCTTAGCAAGTTATATTAATTTTATGACACTCATTGTCATCCCAGACTGTAATAACTAAGCGAAATGTATTTCGTATATGTGAATATACATTATACTATCTAAATGCATTACTATAAGTTACTGTCTGTTTCTTACCAAGCAACATACTGTCAGGCATAAGTGCTGTGCTATAATTTTTATGAAAAATCCCTTTGAAATGACCGCAGAGAGGCCAGGGAATCTATACCCTCAATGTCACAAGTACGAATGGCTACCAAGGCCCTAACACTACATGGATAATTTAATAAACAACTTTTTCATCTAAGTGTTGTTGAAAGCCCATTGAGCCGAGCATGTATATGGGAAAGGAAGAGACCACCAGATGTGTACTCTTGGAGTGCAGAGAGCTGGTCTGATATCATGTTAATTATCTTAGTATACTTCCGTAGGTCTTTAGCGACTGGCATACTAACTGGGCTGGCATGATGGAAGTCAGCTACTATCACTTAATTAATTAAAATTTTTTTTTTTTTTTTTAAAGGCTTACTGCATATCATTTATATTTTTCTTGGATAACACACCTAAAGATTTTATTCAACATATTCTGTAAAGAAACTAGAACAATTCATTACAAATATTAGGTTTATCATTTTTTAATTAATTTAAATAAAAATTATATTTTAGACATACAAATTAGAAATTATTAAGTAGAATAAATATCATTGAAATTAGATAAGACTATGCTTGCATCATCTGGAGTATTGAAACAGTCCTCGTCAGCATCATAGCCTACCAATAATGCTGGGATTTTGAATGTTTGGAGTATCTCTGAGTAATCCATGTTGGATGTATCTGGAAATTTATTCTTCATAAAATCCATTACATGAATTAATGCATCCTGACAAGCCTTTTGCCACTTTTTGATCAGATCTCTCAATTCTTTTGTATCTTCAGTCATTGCTCTGGCAAGAAGAAGTTTCTTCTTTACTTCTATTCTCCCTTTCAATTCATCAATGTCTCTCTGTGTTATAGATCCTGTGGATTTATATTTTGATGGTTTAGTCACTTTTGCATATGTTTTTCTTATAAGAATTGTTTTTTTTGTGTCAGCAAAATCATCATCATCATCATCATCATACAATTCTGCAGTTTTTTTATCAATCAATTTAACTTTAGATATTACTTTTGGGTTCTTGAGTTTTTTGGAAACATCCTTTGATCTAAGTGAATTCTCGTCTTCTGACTTTTTGGTATACAATCTTATGTCACAATCATCTTTGCCATTTTGACTGAGTTCTTGTGTCTTCGGAGTTAAGTTTTTTAGAGGAACATCATCAGAATCTGAATCAAATAAGGTTTGTGTCATAATTTCATTATTTTTTATTTTAATATTATCAGAATTGCTGAAATTGCCATGCATTTGATTATCAATTATTCCAGTTTTAAATATTTTCTTTTGTATAACAACCATGCATTCTTTTTTAAGATCATTAGGCTTCCATTCTTTGTTTCTAGTCTCAATTCTATTATTTTCATTTATTTCACATGTATGGTTGTTATCACTTATTATGACTTTTGTTTCTTCATGAGAATTCTGTTCGACCCCTTTAGAATTTTGCTTTTCTTTGTCATATTTTGGAAATACTATATTTATTGCACTTTTACTTTTAGTTTGACTAGGAGTTGAAACTTTTATATTCTCAGGAACAATGACCTCACATATATTTTTATTGTTTTCCTCTGAAGCATTTTTATGTATTGAGACTGAATTTATTGGTGATTCTGGGTCAACAGTAGCTTGAGTATTGTTGATGGCCGATATAAGTGATTTAGATTTCTTCCTACGCGGTACATCAATGTTTCTACATGGCGTATTCTTGTTGTTCAAATCAATAATAGTAGCATTATCATTTACATCAGCTACAGCTGATTCTGGAGATTTGGAGTCCTCGTTTTCCAAAACACGCACTTTTCTCTTTTTACTTTCTACTTTCTCTTGTTTTATCTCACTACTAGCAGCCAATGGTGATATGAATGGAGATGGACCAGCTTTTCTCCAATTTCTAGATAATCCAAGACGCCTGCACGGAGTTAATAAGGATTTACTAATACCACCCGGCGTTTTAGGAGATTCAATATTATTCGATTTCGACGTAGAAGCATTCTTCATGTTCGCATATTTATTCTGCTATATTAATCAGAAATAAAAAATATAAATTGAAATTATCAACAAAATATTTTTATTCCCGCCAGTGAATGAATGAATTAGGGATGGGTAAAAAATTTCTATGTATCGAACTATCGATAATTTCTTTTTTTTTTATGTATGCCTACCATGGTATTGGCATCTGTGAATATATGTACATAAACGGGTCTTGATGCATTTGATCGATATTAAAATCAGAGACAAATAAATATTAGAGGTTCAAACTCCATACCAGAAACCAATAAAAATTTAAACGTTCTTAAATACCAAATGTAATATCAGTTTTATTTGGACTGATTTCGATGGCCAGACTTTCTGTAAATCAGGCGAAATGATTTTTTGTAAGATAATTGTCATAACTTACGATAATGATGGTTTATAAAGTTTAATCATTAAATATTTGTAAGTATAAATTAGAGACAAATTATAAAAATTGATATAAATCTCATTTTATTTATTTATTTACTAGCTGTGACCGCGACTTCGGTCGGTTGGACGACCTAAGAACGAGTAATTCATATCAAAAGCGTAGATTCTTAAAACTTGAATTACTGAATTAACCACCTTTGACCAACCTTTAAACAATCAAATTTTGATTTTATCTGTTTCGGTCTGGCACTTTGGTTATCAGTCTATGCTGTCACCGTGAACTTCTCTTCAAACTTTCAGCTTACGGACTTCCCGACAACCTCTACAATTATTAAATTGCAGATGAATTGAAAATTTTTCAATTAAAGAGTCACCCATTAGTTATTATCCCTAATGTATTCTCTTTTTTTAAAGCCCCGTCCACGTGCTTGCCAAAACTTAGCAAACATTTACAAATTCAAACGTGAAGATAGAGCTTTTGGCTCGGCCTGCGAAGGTTTGCCTTGGCTTGCCGCCGATCCGAGCGATGTCGGTATTTGATGCACGAATCAAAGGAGCTTGTGGCAATCGCTTGCGAAGCGTTCACACATTTGCATGTAGCTAGTATCGCTTACGCGAAATAAATAATTTTAAAAACCTGGTACTGTTTCTGTGAATTTTTTACTATCTTCGTTGATTAATATTCCAAATCTTGTTTTTTTTTCTCCTTTCATTTTGCTCTTTTTTACATTAAAAATAGATTAAACCAAATGTCACACCGAAAAAAGGTCGACGTCCGTCATACTTGCTTATCCAAAACACACTAGCACACTTGCAAACGTGTGGATGTCTATGCTTTGTCTTCTTCTTCTTCCTCTTCCTAACTTGGCAACCGGTCCTCTTTAATGAAGACCATTACTGTCATTGTCGAGTGAATTATATTGTCAAGAGATATGGCGACTCAGTAACTTAACAAGATGGTGGCTCCCTTGTTAGAACTTTCTAGGGAATTTTTGTGGCATCTCGGAATGAATGCTTTCAGCTTATATTTATAACCCACCTCACTTAAGCACAAAACCAAACTATATCACGCAAAACGCCACCAATATTACATAATATAGGGTCAAAAACCTAAGTAAATGAATTAAAAATAACAACCACAACATGTCACTTCAAGATCCCGCCAAAAACTCTATGCTTTGTCTTGTCTATTTTAACCAAGCGTTTGGATGAGGCATAAAATACCTACTGTAAAATATAAAGTAGGAGTGAGGCCTATATAATGGAACAAGCTAAAATAATAGGTATTTACAAGTAACAATTTCGAGCTGTTATCTAATATCAGAAAAAGCTGTTACTAAATATTAGGCTGTTCCACATACTATATTATTTCCATTTCTTTATTTTCTCGATGACATTTCTAATTTGATAGTTGTAGTGTTGTAGCCAAATAAGTAATGATATCGATCGCATATGTCGATGTCGGTGACGATTCATCAGATTTTGATTAAAATAAATAAATAAAGATTACCTGTCGTTATAATTATTTCGTTTCATTGTGGAGTACCTACCTATACCTACTTATTTTACAACAGCTTCGAAAATTTTGAAGAAGTTGGCATTATCAATCAAGAATTAATACTTGTAACATCTTGTAATGAAATATAATATTAGTTAATAAATTTGTACAAAAGTATGCGGCAGTAGTTTAGTTTCTTACATTTTGTAAAAAATTATCGAGTCTGCTATCGTGTTACGTTTATAGATATAGCTCCATCCCTATCAGTTTCTCCGACTCTGGTATAACCTTGTACGTGTGTAAACGTTATATTTTTATAAAAAATTGGTTGCCTGTAAAGTCGGTATACGGGCGAAAGTTTTACGTGACAACGACTTTATGTCTGTCTCTCTCGCTCTTAGGCGGGCTAACCATGCCCGAGTGGAAGGGACGCGTGCCTCTCACTCGCTCTCATTGTGAGCGCATAACGTGAGCGGAGCGTAACGCAGTTTCTTGAAGTGTCACCCGGCAAACCAATTTATAAGACGTTATCACGTCAAAAAATGCATACATAATATAAAAAAGACGCTTGTCCAAGTTTTTACAGAAGCTGTCACCGAGACAATAAAGAAATGGAAATGGTATAGTGAGACGTATTTATCGGAACAGATTCAAAATAACAAGCGTTTTTTAGTAATAGCTTGAAACTGTTACCTTACAACGAACAGGCTGTTCTTTCGTACCTGTTCCAAAGAGTGTTACTGTTTCAGCTTGGAACATACTTTTCTGTGTTCTAGCGTGAGAATGTTTGTTATAAAATATTGAGTGATGGATTAATTAATTGAATGGATTGATAGATTAATACATTGATGGATTGATTGATGGATTTATTAATGAATTGATTGATGAATCGATTGTTTTATGGATAGATTAAAGGATTGATAATTGATGAACTGATTGATGTATAGATGGATTTATTTATGGATTGACGGATTGATGGATTGATTGATGGTTTGACGGATTAAGTAATGATTTGATTGATTGATTGATTGCGTTATACGTTATTTTAATATAACGATAGTGTATACGATTTCGAGTTACCGATCTATACTTAACTATGCTTAAGTGTTACTACATAGTATATTCCTAGTAAAGCGTAACAGGCTGTTATTTTGGAACAAGTTACTAAAACTGTTATTTACCTGAAACAAGAACAGTGGCAACAGGTATTTTATTTTACCTGTTAAAGCTCATCCCTAAGATAAAGTATGAACCAGAGACATATAAGAATTGTATGAACCATTCATTTAGATCATTCTTTTTATTTCAATTTTTCAGTTCAATAATTTCTACATTCATTCATTGTCATTTGTCAACCAGAGATTGATTTTCGTATGATGCGTGATACCACAATAAATATTGAACAGTTTATTTAAAAATAAATTCGAACGATAAATCAACGTTTGCCTGGACAGTGAGTACCACAAGTCCGTAGTATAAACGAAGTGTGATTTAATTTTGTATAAGTAACTACAAACATTACATAATGCCGTTGCTGAGGCTGACCACTGGTACTTTCGGCCAGTTGCGTACTTTCGCTACGTCGCAAGCTCTGGGGAAACGTGTTAAGACCTTCGCTGTATACCGCTGGAACCCGGACGAGCCCGATAAAAAGCCATACACTCAAAACTACGAAGTCGACCTCGATGACTGCGCGCCAATGGTTCTAGACGCTTTATTAAAAATTAAAAATGAAATGGATCCAACGTTAACATTCAGACGTTCATGCCGCGAGGGTGTCTGCGGCTCTTGCGCCATGAACATCGACGGCATCAATACTCTCGCCTGCATCAGTCACATAGATCAGAATTTATCGAAACCTTCGAAAATTTACCCCCTGCCCCACATGTACGTAGTAAAAGACCTCGTTCCCGACCTTGGCAATTTCTACAAGCAGTATCAGTCGATAGAACCCTGGCTGCAACGTGACCAAGAAGCTGTAAAAGGTAAGGAGACCCAACTACTTCAGGATGTGGAAGACCGAGCTAAATTAGATGGTTTGTATGAATGCGTTCTCTGTGCATGTTGCTCCACCAGCTGCCCCTCATACTGGTGGAACGGCGATAAGTACCTCGGGCCTGCAGTCCTCATGCAAGCTTATAGGTGGATAATTGATTCCCGAGACGAAGCTACCGAAAAGCGTCTGTCAAAGCTTAAAGACACCTACTCTGTGTACCGCTGTCATACAATTATGAATTGTACTCGCACTTGCCCTAAAGGTTTGAACCCTGGCCGTGCTATTGCTCAAATCAAGACCCTACTATCTGGTCTTGTAAAGAAACAGGAGCCTATCATGGACCCAGCTGGTCTTCAAAAGAAGGCTGCAAGTAACTAAGAGACATGTTTTATTAGAATTCAAATATTGCCAACATTCTTGTACTTTGCCTTTAGTAAGAAATAATTATGGAAATTTAATTGCTAAACAGTAAGGATAAATATAATTTTACATTTTGACATAAATATTATTTCAATAATGGAATATATCCATATAAAGTGTGAATAGATTGACAAGTCAACTTTCATCAAATTACAAAATTTGCATGTGGGTTGTATAATTTATATGGTGAATAAAGAAGCAAGTTACTTATTTGTAGTACTCGGCAATTGTGAATTTAAAAAAAGTAGGACTTACCATTAAAATGACTGAAAAGTATGCATTTTCGACTTGTCAACATATTCACTTTATAAAAAGGTAAAATGATGGATTTATAGTGTTCAAATTATGTTTTTAATAATTATATTTCTAAAATTCAATGAAATTATGTTTCTTTACTTTTTGACTTGTGCAGTTTATTTTATGGATAAGTGAATAATTACAATAGTTCTTTTTTATTAACAATTTTTATAATTATATAAATGTGCAAGATCAGCATGTTGTTGTTAGAAGTGACACTCAGAATACTAATTAGTGCTTGTTTGTTAGGAAATTTTGTGTTTTATATCAATGTGTTTAGTTTCTTTTTACAAAGTATTTGTGGTTTTAACATAAGTGGTTAGTTACTTTGACATATAAAATAGATTTCATAGACTGCAAGAACATAAAATTTTATGACTATTATACTATGTTGTCAAAATGAAATCTAAACACAAAGCATTTTATTCTGTGAAGATTTACAAATACGGTTTTTAGCTGTATTCAATTTTTTTAAATCTTAATCAGTGTTTTTATTTTATTTTAGCCAAGGTATTTATTGTAGTACATATACATGTTTGATTTTCTCTACTCTATGCAATTAAATTTTCATAAGTGATGTTTGTAAACAACTGGTACTTATGATAAAGTCGGTTCCAGTGAGATTAGTGTAATAATCTTGCTTAACTGAACCAAATTATGTCAATAATTGTATTAAACAGTAATAATATGTGAAAACAAAACAAAAAAAAAGAAGATTTTAACGTAATTATGTATAAGAAGAAAATGTTGACACTTTTTAAATATAAAAAAACTGGCCTGCAAATTTTTCCACGAATATTCTTGCAAAATTGCGCAAAATACGAGTTTCAAGGTAAACTCAATGTTACTTGGTAGTTGTAACCTCAATAACGTGTTTTTAACGAAAATTTAGTCTTTATATTCTATTTTACAAACAAAGCATTGTTTATGACAATTTGAAAATTTCTAGAATTTTTAGCTGATGACATTTTTTTTTAAATTTCTTATAACGCATCAACCTTTCAACCTCACCTCTCACTTAGAAAATTCATGGAACGATTCCTAGTAAGATTACATATAAAATTCTCGATATATAAAATTTTGATATTAGTTAAAAACAAAGTATTATTTGAATCGAAGTATTTTAATGAACTGACATAATTCTATCATTTAATATTTAAATTATTTTATCTATGTTAAATATTTATTTCTCATTTCATTTATTGAAACTGTTATTTGAATTCGTAATAAATATACAGTAATTGTTGTTTATTGAATAAATATCATTTAGTAAAGAATTTGTTTTATTCAGATACTAGCTGTACCCGCAGCTGCGCTCACATGGTCTACAGAATGCCGTTGATCGGGCAGACGCGCGAAATTAACCCCGCTCCCGGTTATTTTAAAAATAAAAATACCTATTATGGGAGATCTTTAGAAGATAAACGTAATATCATAAGTCTTTTTAAAATCTACAATTATGTGGTACAATAATTTGCTATATATCTCTTATGGTTTACTCAGTGTAAGCCATTTAAGCGCTTCGAAATCGTCGTTTTTCTGAATTTATTTTTATTTGTGCGGCACCTTAAAACTTTTTCTAAAATAAAATTATAGTCTAAGTTATTCCTTATAACATCAGTTATCTTCCGGTCAAAGTACCGTCAAAAACGGGTCCAACCGTTTCAGAGATTAACCGGAACAAACAGACAGATAAAAATTTTAAAAATGTTTTTTTATTGTTATAAGTATCGTATATACTTTCATACGCATTTAGTTAGAATCTGATATTTTTACATTACAGACAGACACTTCAATTTTAGTTATTTTATACATAAGTAAATGAAGTGACTACAATTTTTTTTCATTCAAGAGACAAGCAAGCACCTTAAAAGTTTTTTATTTACTTTAGTAAATTGTCAGTTACAATCGTGGATATATTAAATACATCTATTATATGATTACAATACAATCGTTAATTTAAGTTATACACAAGTCAGGAAACGAACCTGATCATTTTTTAGAGAAAAAAGAATGTTATTACGATAATAATTGATAGTGTTGGTTGTAAGGAATAAATGGTGCTAGGTAACCCTGTGCCTGAAATGAAAAGATGCTGAATTTAATTATATAGTTATATTAGGTGTGCCCGCGGCTTCGCTCACGTGGACTACTGAACGCCCGCGCGAATATTGCTCCCCCGCTCCCGGCTATATTTAAGACGCAAATGCTTATTGTGTGTGTTCCTTAGAAGATAGACGTATATACTCTCGCTGACTGACTTAATGTCTACAATTGTTTACATCTATTTGCTATATCTCTTATGGTTTACTCAGCGTAAGCTATTTAAGCGCCCGAATTGATTCACCATGACCAGCTTTCTTTAATTGTGCGGAACCTTAATTCTTTTTTAAAATAAAAGTAGCCCAAGTTACTCCCTATAAATTCAGCTATCTATCAGTGAAAGTCCCGTCAAAATCGGTCCAACCGTTTCGCAGATTACCCGGAACAAACAGAGAGACAAAAATTTTAAAAATGGGTTTTTGTAGGTATCGTATATACTTTCATATACGTTTAGTAAAAAACTGTTATTTGTACATAATATTATATAGATAAAAAAATATTTTATTATTTTTAAGTAGATTACAATTTTACAACCCAAGTACAGTTAATTGCATTCATATCTTTAATAACGATATTTTCCGAACTATATACTGTATTTGACCTCAACATGGCATAACTAATCGGAAATACAAAACGCGTTAATGGCTAAATATATCAACTGAATAAATTTTCATTGCGTAGGACCGTGATAAATATAATCAAGGAAAGAACTAAAAACGTTGTATGCGGGAAAACTTCGTTTAGATAGGATGTTTACTTCTAGAGCAAATAAATATTTAACAACCATTAAAAATCTTTCGGCCGGTTTTCAACCTAAACGTAAGGGTCAACCGTAATAATTTATTTTTATCTTAATAATTATTCAACATAAACCGGGTTTTACCTTGAATATAATCAAGTTGAAGCTTTTTATGACAAAACTGCATTTACTTACGCAGAGACGGATTCAGGGGAAGTACTTGTATTTATTACCAATTTCATTTCAAAACAAACATTTGAACCGATTTAAAGACGATTTGAGGAAGATTTTGCGTAAGAGCAAAGCGAGGACTTAAATCGATGTTCTCCAACACAGAAAGCTCAAACTTATTGCAGGTTTTAGAGCATTTTCGACCCACATTCTTCAATGCCGTGCCTTCCGAAAGCGGAAGAAGACAATGAAATTAATCATATTTCTACTGAATAATATAAGGTAATTTATAATTTTACAGTAAGCATTAAATATTATTGTTATTCAATTCATTATTACCGCTTAGGAATTGATTAAAAATGTCTAAATGTATAGGTGAGCGAATATTCTTTGCAAACTCTACCCCGCGTAAAAAATAATTTTAGGATTAACAATAAGGATACAGAAAATCAAAAATTATATTTATTATTTATAGGCATTTAGCCCATTGGGGACGCATTTTTTAATGTGCGCCATCACCACCACCACCTACCTACCACCTTCAAGTTCAAAATCTGTTGTCAAGCACCTCTAGTTCCGCAACTGTATTTGAGAGATAATCTTCTCACTAGCGTATTAAATTTTTCCACGTCTTCGCTTAATATCAGATGAGGTTGTGCCTAAACGCTTAACCTACAAAAAAAAATCTTAGCAACATTGCTAAGTTACATATCTTCTACCTCCATTTACAGTACTGCTAGCTACAACCCTTAACAATAAATCTCTATGCATAAATCAGTGTTCCTGCAGCTAGAAATGACAATACGATTGCCTATTACCTAAAACTAGATCTTTGTCTCTAAAACCTAATTTCTTGTCATTATGGAAACTAATAAAGCTGACGAAGGCTATAGTGAAATAAAAATGGTTTAGATAAATGTTAACTGTTAGTATAAATTGGTGCACATTATTATTTTCTGAATGCGGATCTGTGAACTACAAATAGCATAACCACAAGCAAGTCAAAGTCAACTTGCGTGCCTCTTGACAGAACGATGCGTTATCGTAAACTTGTTCTTTAGACTGGAATCTATACCAGGCTTTCCACTTAAAAACATTCCATTACGTCACAATTCCAATAGATTGGTCATTTAATTCACTGCAATTAATTAGCGTTTAACAGCGTGATCAGTAGGTACCTTTGTTCGTTAAAATCCGATATCATCAGTAAATAGTATGAAATAAAGTCGCATTCCGCGTCTGTCTGTCTGTATGTCCGCTTACTTCTAAATCACGCAACGGATTTATCGCCTTATACGATTCTCACTGTCATTTAGAGATATTTTTAAGAAAGCTTTTCATGTACAATACATTCTAATTATGTTTTTGTATACTCAGTAGAGAAAATTCAATGTTTTGTAATCGAGTTGTGAAAAAATTATTTTCGGGCGCTTAAATGGCTTACGCTGGCTAAACTTTATGAGATAAATAATGTTCACAGAATTGTAGTTCTTCAAAAAGCCTACAGAAAATTCCGCAATGACATAATATGTCTGTCTCGTAAGATTGACGCACAGTAACCATTTTTAATTTCAACATAATTATTAAAACCTTAGGTTATTTGCGAAGCTATTTTCTCCAATTCAGTAATAATCTTTATACCGATAAAAATGTCTGTTAACTTGGGCCTTTAATATAGATTAAAATTGTCCTTTACTTACATTATATAGTTTAAATTAAAACTGTAGAATATATCACAGATCAAAATTACGCGCAACCAAAGAAATCATTTGCAGCAAAACGGTTGGCTGGCGCAAACTGTCGCCACCCGCACGTCCCTCACCAAGTCATAGCTATGGGCTATGAATTGCGTGTTCAAATTAAGCGCACTTTTCCTAAGAATTATTATTAATATTAAAGCGAAAAACTCTAAATCAATCGTACGCGCTTTTTTGAACATAAATGAAATCCCTTCATACATTGCACACGTGCGAAGCTGGCGTGAGTCGCTAGTTACATATTAAAATAAAATATGTATGCAATTTAAAGTCTTTTACTGAGAAATTAACAAACAAATAGTAGGTAATCGGTCTTTGAGATTAGGTAATAGTATATAATCAGTATTAGTTAAAATCGTAATCGAAATGTCTACAAACGTAAAAGTTACGTAACTTACAGATGACCATTAGGTAATTAATTAATTAAAGATCACTTGAGAGATGATGTCAATTACTAATGGAACTTCCCATTAATTATAAATATTAATTGAATAATCAAGTCTCATCCATATTTTTAAGAATATAATGCTGTGTTCAAATGGGCTACAGAATGCCGTCGATCGGGCACACGCGCGTAACGTGCTGCCCCGCTCCCGGTTATTTTAAAGACAAAAATGTTTATTGTGGTTGTGAGTGTTCCTTAGAAGATATGCATATACTCTCTCTGACTTTTTTGTAAGTTTACCCAGTGCAAGCCATTTAGCAAATTTATTCACCATTACATAGGTACTTAATATTTCCAAATTTATTCGATTTTGTCTATCAATTATGAAATCACGTATGCATCCCGTCTACGAAATTGTGTCAGAAGTAGCTGGGAATAATTCTTTAATCAATTAATTATAATTATAAATTAAAATATTTTTGACACCGCTTACCTATATACCTTTTAATTATAGAATGACTTAAACTTCCCGTATACAAAATTTCATTAAAATCCGATATGTAATAATGAAATTTTAAATTGTTGGGATTTTTTTTTACGACCCCTATAAAAGTGTCATTGAAAATTCGTATAGCTCATCACTCTTATAATGATTTTATACTTTCCTTGTACAAAATTTACATAAATTCTTTTTGTTTATTTTTTTCTTATAGAACGCTAGTTTAATATGTAAGGACCTAACTAGCAGTGTATACCGTCACGCCCTGTAGCTGATGGCGAAAACAGTGGCGAACCTCGCTGGATTAACATTCTATCGCCAATCGCTGTTGTCTTGCTGGCGTGCGTAAAATATCTCTTCACGATTCACTTAAAGGACTCGGTGTCTGGGAGGCTGGGAAACTGTTCCACAGCTTTACGGTATTGCAAAGTTTGCTAACTTTTTTAAAGCCAAGATAGATCTACCGAAAAGTGAGTGTGGTTCTGTTATTGGCCGCTCCAAACTCACGCCGTGAATGAGTTCACGCTGACGCGCGACGACACGAGCGCGACGAGAACTACTCTCCACACTCGCAGTCGCAATTTTCACAGTCGGGTTCACGCACTCGTACTGAATGGACGTAACTCCAACTGCTGCGTCTTTGAATCCATGTGCACAGGCATTTTATAAACATTTGCTTAATAAAGATACAAAACAAACAAAGACAAAGCAGATGGTGGATAACGAGTACACATCGTATTATAACAAGTTATTTATAATTTAAACATGTTTATTTTAACATGATATAGCTAAAATACCGTGAAATATGGCAATATTATCATAAATGCTGAGTTATTTAAACTTTTAATAGAATTATTACAATACGGTGTTGGTTTACCATATTTAATTTATAAAGAATCGAACTGCGACGCCGCGCCGTGAATGTGGATAAGCGTTCGCGTGGCGCAGGCGCGAACCCTTTGAAGCGGACACAAAAAACCGACTCGGAACGGAAACCGAGGCGCGAACAGGCGTGAAATCCATCCACACTAGCGTTCACGCCCTTTCACGGGTGTTCTCGGTGTGAGTCTGGAGCGGCTATATGATAAGGAGAAGAGGAAATAAGGGTAAACAGTTCTTCAGAACAGTGAACATAGAAAAGGTACGCTATTAAAGCTATGTCCCTACGCAATGCGGATTCGTCCCAGAGAAACGAACAGTATTCCAAGCACGGACGCACTGGGAAGTTACTTAAATTGTTTTTGTTTCTATTTGCAAGACACCATGCGAAGCTTAATTACCCATTTATAATATCAGAAGACAGCAATTCATTAAAAAATTAAGTAAATTACCCACTTTTCGATAACGTCTTGCCCCAACCTCTACCAGTGTATCTCAAAACCTATTTTTATTTTGTACGCCTTTTAGATCTCTGTTCTTATACCTCTATAGGTACCTCAGTACCTATGTACTAGCTTGACGAAATGGCTTTATATCTTTTGTTAGGTACATTATAACATGTTGACGTGTAATGTTGTAAACAGCGGTGCTATAAATAAAATTACTAAGAATTTAAGATACGAGGTAGGGCACAGGCAAATTTTTTTCTAGGCACTCTGTAGTGTCTGTGAGTGAAAGAGAGGGAAGCATTATGTCATCTCTAGTGCACGTGCGGTCGCAACAACAGTCAGTCACATAGATTAATATGAATATACGGAAAGTCAGTCAGCTGTGAGCGCCGAGAGTGGGTGGGCATGTGCGTCTAAGAGCCGACAATAAAGGAAAAGAAGATATACTATACACTCCAACTGGGGGATACCTCTACTGATCTCCACCCTACAGATCGCAGCCAAATAACCTTGTGTCGTGTTCCTGCACTGAGAAGAGTTTTCAAAGCTCCTTGGAGAATGGGGATTCAAGGTCCACAACGCGCTTGTGATACATATGGTATACAATATGTATTGTATTAAAAACCCCGTTGAATCCCCAATGACAATACCAAATACCATACCATAGGTACCCCGATGACAATGCCAAAAAAAAATCAAAATTTTATTTATGATAAAAATAAAATGTTACTGCAATTTAAAATTAAAATATTTAGTTTTAGTTTCACTAAAATTTATCAAATTTTTAAAACGTGATAACACCGTCGTTAGCTTCGGCGTGGCGCAGCGTTACGTTTGATCGTATGGCGGTACCCTGCGCCGCGCCGCCTTTATTGCCATGACTACATAACATACAACTTTTTTACGTAATTTACATTTTTTACATACAGGGGTAATTTTTTTTAATTATAATCTGAAATAGATAACAAACAATATAATCTCGATACCTAATAACACCGTCACGGATCCGACGGGCTTTTTAATATTCACTGTACATTGTATTGTTTGCGACCTTGGTTATATAAAAAATATACGATTAATCATTATTATTTATTACATTCAGAAACGTTTAAAACGACGTTAAGGAAAAACGTCAGACCTCTAACCCCACATTAACTATCAAAAATGTCGTCGTTACCGACACACCCACAGCGGAGTGCGGGTCGACTGGTTATCAGATCTGTTCATTGAACTTAAGTTCACCAATAATACATTATTCATTGAATTTGTTATCTCATATGTGAACCGAACCGATTAGTAATGAACCGTAAAATAATTAATGTTCAATTTAATAATAGGCGTTAAGAAAGAAATTATGAAAGTTAAAACGCTACTACCGGTTCGGAAGACATCCCAGCCACCGAGAAGACCTGCAAGAAACTTGATCGGGGTTTTTTTTTAAATGTACAAAAAATATTTATACTTAATCATCTTATTAATAACTGGGTGTGCCCGCGGCTTCGCTCACGTGAACTACAGAATGCCAGCGTGAATCTTGCTCCCCCGCTCCCGGCTATTTTAAAGACAAAATTAATTGTTAGTTAAGGTGTTAATTAGAAGATAGATATATACTCTCGCTGGCTTTTTGTAGGTCTTTTTAATATCTACAATTTTTTTACTACATTAATTTGCTATATCTCCTTTGGTTTACTCAGCATAAGCCATTTAAGCCATCGAATTGATTTACTATGGCCAGTTCTTTTTATTTGTGCGGAACCCTACTTCTTTTTCTAAAATAAATGTAGTTTAAGTTACTCCCTATAAAATCAGCTATCTACCAGTGAAAGTCCCGTCAAAATTTTAAAAAATTTGTTTTTTTATAGGTATCCTATATATGTATTTTCATATGCATTTAGTAAAAAACTATTATTTTGACATTACAAACAGGCACTTAAATTTTATTAATTGTATAGAAGATTATTTTTCTATAGGTAACAGCACCCTTTATAGGTACACAACATTGTAGGTTAAGTTCACAGCTCATGCGCTCTACTCTATTTCCCTTTCTCGTCACACACACGCGCACACGCTGTTAGTTGACAGTACCAAGTTCTCGGAAAATGGGTTCGTATCATCTAACGGCCAGCTCAACCATCGCGCACGCTCATTGGTCAAATAAAAAAAATAGCACGCGTTCCCCCTGCTTCCTGTTACACACTTCCGTCCCTTTTCACGACATCACTCCCACAGGTTGCAATAAGGATGTTACACATAAAAAAAATATCTTTAAACATGAGAACACGCTCTGTTAGCCAGACTGCTCAAATGTGAACGCCTGAGTAACGAGGACATAGAGCGTCAGACTGAATCATCTGTTGTGTATTGCGTATCGTAAATTCGTCAAAGTGATTCTTTTAGTTTGACGCATTTAGGGATCAGTCAGTGTGCATCCAAATGTCGAGAGGCAGTCCAAGCATGACAGTGACGAACCCCAATGGATTTTCAATCATGTTGAAATAAAAAAAATAGCAAATTACAGCGTGGCGGAAACTCTGTTGTCCTTTAAGGATATTTATTCTCGCTCAGACCGGTATCAGTCGAAAGTGAGCTCAGGGCAAATGTCCACCATTCACGATGACATGTAAAGAGTGTCAATGCCGTATCTAGTTATATCATTACTTTACCATCCATAATCAATTAATTATGTAAGCAGTATAATATTGATCCTTTCCAATTAAGCGTGGTTTCGGCTAGAACTTTCTTAAGTCTTGATTTTTTTAATAAGTGCCGAGTAAATTTTATTTATTTGTTATTATCGGCAGAAGTAGGTATTGATGTTCAATTTTTTTTATAATCTCACCAGGTTTTTGTACATGTTGATTTGTTATATACATACATACATACACAAATCACGCCTATATCCCAACGGGGTAGGCAGAAACATATGCTAACATTTGTTATTATATGCTAACAGGTTTTTATGTTGTTTATTTAGCTGTTAGTCATCCATATAAATAAATAAATAATTATGATAGAGACAACTGAATAGTGTCTGTGCTGACAGATAATTACGAAGTATTAACTGTTGAAATCTTCACTATTCTTGTACAATAGCTTCTCTAAAGTTCCACAAAAATAAAAAGACAAAATAATGTATATTAATTTAATTAATAACAATACTATTATAATTATTCTATAAATAAATATTTTTAAGCACAGGACGCTTAATAAACATCTTCATATTTACATAATAGGAAAAATATGTGAACTGAAAAAAAAATAAACGATTTGATATTATTTCATAAGTTGAATTAAATTTACACACAAGTAAAATATTAAATTCTATTACATCAGCACCTTAAACAACCTATTCGATGACAAAATGACAATATACAAAACCAAAATGGCTGAACAGTAAAAACTACTTAAAAACAAAAAAAAATCTCATTTGTGTGGAAACTGATATTTTTCATTATAGTTACATACACCTTACACGTTCATATTTACAATAGTATTATATAATTTATAATCATATGAAATAATTATAAAACTACAAAGATTTCTATGTGTTATTAATGTTTTATAAAACTGTTTATTTTTAGGTTACATTTCAAAGGCGTTCCAGAGTTGTATATCACGTGACATTCAATATGAAAAAAAATTGCAGCCGCCGTCCGCCATCTTGTCAATGTAAAAACGCATCATTCACTTATCAATACCATCATTAAAAATATCTACGATTTATTACAAATGAACGACTCGAACAACTTTTTTATTAAGGTAATAATTTCTAGATTTCCCTACCACTAGCAAATATTCTCCAAATTTTTTGTTTTTGGAATTGTTAATTTTCACAGGTTAATCGGACGAAACTCTTTTTAACTTCAGACTATAATAATATAAATACTAACTCCCTTAGCCCTTTACATCCCACCATAGGTAATTTTAAAGAAAGCCATGAACATTATTTTTCGTACGTATAAAAAGTACATGGACGACTTATTCATATAGACGCCTAATAATAAGTTAGTTTTTTTGTCAATGCCACATGCAACTTACTAGCTTTTTTCGTGATACTCAATCATTTCATATTTGCTCTTTTTTGTCACCCTGTCATATTAATTGAAGATATAATTACAGCTATTATCTAGTAAGAAGTTGTTTCGTATTGTTATATATCGTATAAAACGCATTGCTTTTGAATAAATAAATATCTGGAAAAATCTAGAATTGTCTAGATTCAATAAAAACTTTGTAAAAACGTTTAGAAAAGATAACAAATCCACCTCTACATGTGTCAATGCGCGGAACGCACACACTGTGTTGTAAACAAACAACTATAGAAAATCCAAGTAATTTGTCTTCGAAACTTCGACCCTTGGCTTTAAACAGGTACACGACAGAGTTACATTCAGACAAGAGAAAGTTTTAGTTTAGACATTGACAAAAGTCAACTGGGAAATCTATGAGTGAGGAAGACATAAAACACGTAAAACATCTTGAAAATAAAACCTTAATTATTACAAACTGAAATATCATTTCATTAGCCACCTAAATTGCTTGTCTCGATTTGTTAACTTAGATGGATTTCATTCAATACATCAGATCATTTAATAGGCGTCTATTTGAATAAGTGTTCGTGGTCGACAAAAATTGTAACTATAAAATACTTTCTAGGAAATTTTTAATTATTTTAGTTAATTACATACAATTCAAAGATTGCTTAAGCAATATTGTGCTTATATGAATATAATCTCTTCCAAATGTTGTTGGCTAGCATTTTTTTACCACAGTAAGTGTAGTGAGGATTTTGTTGTTCGTGGAAACATTGGGAACTAACAAGAATACCACCTGTGAAAACTATACATTTTTAAAATAGTTTACAGGTTTAGCATTACGGTTAGAAACAAGATGGAATCACACTAAACCTAGGAATTTGCTCTCATGTGCAGCTTGCCGGAACACACCTATTAGGTGTGCATATCGACAGATTTTCAACTTGAGGGTGGTAGCTAGCTAGACGGGTATTAAGAACCCTGTCACCTTCCACGAAATCTCAGGCTAATTATCAGGTCACTTTCAATGTAACATCCCATCATCTTGGGAAATCTAATCTATGGATTCCATCCTTTTCATCTCCTATTGGATGGATCAAGGCATCTGTTCGCGAACCTGTTCTCCACAGTGGCACTTTTCGCCAAAACCCTGACAGATTAGCTGATGTTGTTCCTTCTTGATAAATAATGCAGTTTCGGTTTGTATAAGTCCGATGTATCGTATCTTTGAATTTTAGTACGTTGTGGAGTTTTTATCTTGCCGTTAGGCGTCTGTAGTGTCGAGTTTTGTTCGTAATTCTCTACAGATTTGTCGCTCGAAGGACTGTTGGGGTGATCTGAAAAAAAAAATTATCGGATTACCCACCATTTGGCTATAAGTAAATCGTTATAAAATTGTAACAGCTAGGTTTAGTGTTAGTTAGAACCTTTAGTTTATTGACCTCAAAGATGACGTTGTACAACTTTTGTACAGACTATTGATATGCTAAATTTTAGAGGTCTAATACCGGATCCACACGTAGGCAGTAAGTTATAGATTATTTGCATCGCAAAGGCTTCGCGACAAGCCAAGCCAAACGCATTATCTACACGTTTGAATTTTAATGTTGTTTGAATGTTAATGTTTGCCTTATGTTGTACTAGTTAGTCGACTGCCGGCAGTAGACAGCAATAGAAGTTTGACGTGAGAATTTTCGCGGTTTTATTTCTGTGACTGTTACACAAGAGATTATTTTACCAAGATAGAATTACCGAAGATGCGTTAAAAAAACTGTATACCGTTTGTTCAAAATAAATGCGCTCCATCTATTATTGCACAATTGACGATACTATGTCAGTAATCTCGTCAACTGTACGAAGTATCAAGTTATTTGAAACAGACAATGCGCGAACGTACCATGCGTTTTAAAGACTAGCGGTCGCCAAGTGATCGAAATTCGACTGCGACTTTTTAATCATAGACTATTTTTGTAGTGTATTAAGAGTATTTTATATGTAGGTACATAGAAATAAAGATACAGTTATGTGGGGTGGAGGGTACATGTTTCAGTATGAAATAAATGTCTGACCGTGCACGAGTGTTTTAGTTTAAATCTAAATTATCCGAGATATTACAATTTTTTTAAAAGCATAAATTTTGTAAAAATAAACGATTACATTAAAAAATAATTAACGAAAAGAAATAAATTTGTGATACTCACTTGGTTTCCTAGGTCTGGATAATCCTACACGCTTAGCTCGTCCCATATATTTCGACCTCGTGTTTATAGGAATCTTATTATTGTTCGATGATTCCTCAGTCTCTGTAATTAACAGATTTAGTTTTAAATCAGAATTCTTATGAATCTGGCCCATATATTGGAGATTCGTGTGTAAAATGTGTTAGGTCCGAGGAAAATTTTGAATATATTTAAATGAAAATTGTTTATAAACATATACATGTAAGTCCATGTAATATATTCACACTCAGGAGAGGTTAGATTAAAAAACAATTCGAAAAAATAAATTTCAATCTTCATTTATTCTAATCAAAGCACCCTCTGTGCGAGTAAAGGCAAACAGAATGGAAGCTCGAAAACCCCATCTGTGTTTTATGAGAAAATTCCTGAAGGTAACTCAGTATACTTACGCATATAGTAAGGGACACAAATAAGAAGTCTTTTGTAAAATTGTTTTATCTTATTACTATATTGTATTCACGAGATAATATATATTGTGGCGTTCTATTCTATAATAAACCGCTAGTGACAAGTAAAAGTTCATTTAACGGATATTTCGTATCCTGAGTTACCATGAAATTTCCTGGAATCAAATTATTTTTGAGAACGTATTTGAGTATCCCGCTGTGCCTAATAATCTTAGATACAATTATGATATTACTTTTGTGTATGACTATTATCATTTAGTACAAATTTATTTTTAGGTCTTAACTAATTGTTAATACAATATCTAAAATTATCGATAAAAATCAAATAACTTACCTTCGGTTGTAGATGATATTTGATCAGAACCACTCAGTTTCCTAATTTTATTCGATGTTAAGATATGTCGATTGTTGTTAACTGGAGTCGTCTCCATATCATTTGCTTTCCTTTTCAATGGAATCTCGCTTATGATATTAGACTCCTTGCAATAGTCTATCGTGGGCATTGTGTTTGAAGATTCGTCTATAACACCCCCAAGTATAATCTCAAGCACTTCTTGCTTCGATGTTTTGTTCACCATCTCTTCTAATCTAGCATCATAATCGTTCGATAGATCGAAAGAACATTCTGATTTTACAGGACTGAAGACTACTGGTCTTGATAAAGATGCTTGATAGCTCTTTTCTACAGGCAAAGCAATCTCCGCTTCAAAGTCAAAATTTTTTACATTTTTAGCAGTTGGTAATTTTAAATGGCCATTTTTGAAATAATTAACTATATCGTATTGTCCAAAACTTTGACACACCTCTCTGAATATACTCTCTTCGTACGTATCACAATTTACTAAATACATATTTTTCGTGGTTGTTAATGTTTCTTCAATTTGTTTAAGAAAACTTGAGTAAACATGTTTTTTTAATTCAGCATCATATTTCTCGTGTTCGGCGAAATAATGCAATAATTCCTCATCAGGACATTCCTCTAAGACTTCTCGTTTCATTTGCGTTTGAATATTATTATCCTCAATTTCTTCGTTTTCAGATAATTCTTCAGTTATTATCGTCACTTCAAATAGATCAAATCTGTTTATAGTTTCATTTATATCTTCATGAGGTTTGTCTGTTAGCTTCAACCTTTCAGATGCTTTGCTATATTCTGTTATTTCTTCTACTAATTGTGAAAATGGTTTGTTTTCTTCGTATGTTTCGATTTTCTTATCATTTACTTGTTGATTATCAGTTTCAGACTCATTTATATCTAGAGAATTGCTCTGATTGATATCTAAGTTTGAATCTACGAAATCGTTTTGTGTTTGATTAGCAACTTCAGAATTTTCCACGATTCTCTCTTCTATATTGGTTTGTACAAACTTACTGTCAATATTTTCATTATTTAAGCAAGCTCCTTCTATCTGATCATTAATGTTACTAGCATTGCCAGCCTCTGATGGATCTTTTTCTATAATCGTGTCTTGAGTTTGATCTTGGAACACCTCATTTTGATCCTCGGGATTAGAAACTTGTACTATTTCGTAGCTTATTTGATTCTCGACTGCCGTTTGAGCTATATTAGTAACACATGCGAATTCCAATTCCGGTCCTGATATACTAGAATAAGCTTGGCTTAGGCCAGGTCTGACGTTCGCTTGGAATTCTAAAAGAAGAGCTGCTTCTTGATTCATTCGCTTTTGCTCCTCATCAAGAAACTTTCGCATTTTCACCATTTTCTTGGCTTCTTCTAAATTCGCTGCAAATTTTGGCTTTTTCAATGTGATATCTGGTACAAAGGGAAGGCGAGGGGGTGAAACTATAGGTACTTCTAACTGTGTTTCAACTCTAACAATTGGTTTAACAGCCGGAAGACTTTTATTGCAATTTTCTGCATTAGTTACTTTGTGTTCTTTATCACTAGGGCTCGTTGAATCTCTGCTCGAATTGTTATCAGATTTCGAACTTGACCCTTTGGTTTCCTTCTTGCTCTCTGATGATTTTGAGCTCGTTTGATTATTAGAACCTTTTGATGAAGAACTGCCATCGTTTGAATCTCTATCAGTAGATCTTCTATTAGAATTACCTCTACCAGACAAACTGTAATGGTCGTCGGTGTCTTTTTTATCTCTTTTCTTATCTTTATCATCATGTTTACTTTTACTGCCACTTTTTTTGTCTCTTTCAGAGCGATGAGAACTTGACTTCGAGTCCTGTGATCCATGTTTAGAATCCTTCTTATCCTTACTTTTGTCGGAACTTCTTTCGGTTTTATCTCTGTGACTTGACGATTTCTTGTCATCAAATTGTTTTGAAGATCTTTGACTGGAACTCGAACTTCTATTTGATTTAGAGTCTTTGTGACTGCTAGAACCTCTGTGAGAACTTCTGTGCTTTGAAGAATCTCTGCTATCTTTCCTCTCGTTTTTGTCTCTAGATTTATCTCCATCCTTATGACTGGACTTTGATTTGCTGTGATCATCTTTAGGTTTTTTATCATGTCGACTACTATCCCGAGAATTTGATTGTTTAGAATTTGATTTTTTGTCTTTGCTGCTTGAATATCTTTGTGAATCTCGAGAACGATGAGAGCTTTTGTGACTGCTTCTTCTATCATCAGATTTTCTCTCTTTTTTGGTATCTTCAGAGTTTTCAGTTTCATGAACTTTGTTTTCAACGTTAGTTTTACTATTTGCATCACTTTCGTAATCTATTTGCAAATTGTTACTATTAGAACTATCTTCATAGAAAGGTGTGTTAAGAGCATTAATATTTACTTGATTATTGAATTGGTATGCCAGAGTAACTTGTTCTAAGTCCTTCTTTTCTTTACTTAAATCAACGGAATCAAGTTCAGATGTTTTAGCTTCAATTGCAAATCTAAATGAACTAGGTTCTTTTTTGTTTTCGATTTTTACATCTGAGTCGTTGTCAAACGCTTGTTGCGCGTCGCATGAGTTTTCAGTATTAAAATTTCTTACTGGAGTCAAAGGTGACATATTTCTTCTTAAAGAAGAATCTGAACTTGAATCATCATTATCACTGTTTGGGTTAATAGGTTTAAAACAATGTTCGTTTTCAATAGGTCCATCTGTTGGTAAAGGTATTTCTGTAGGATTCTCAGGAAGAAGTGCATACTCTTCAGGTGTTTTGGGTAATTCGATTTTGTTCAGATCTAGTTTCGGTGGACTGTTTTCAGGCGGAGGTATATTTTCAGGTTTCATTTCTTCAGGTAATGGTATCGTACTTTTGTCAATACTTATTTCAGAATCGCCTGTCGAATCACACACACCAGGAATACCAACATCTTGAACTACAGGTTTCACTTTTTCAGACTGAGATGACGATGAAGAATTTTCTTCTATTTTAGTTTCATCAATGTCTTGATCGATATCCATGGATTCTTGTTTTGTTTCCATTTCGACATCATCAGGCTTGTCATCATTGCTCTTTACAGAGCAAGGGCTAACAGCTTCCAGGTCAGTGGGCAGTAGATCGAGTGTAGGTTTCTCAACAGAAGTTTCAGACGAAGCAGTCGCAGATTTCTTTCTAGTTATTCCCAAGTAGTTGTACACAAGATCTTCAACTTGTGGAATAAAAACTGATGCAATTTTAGGATTAACTACTTGGTCAACAATTCTTTCTACGCCTTGTTCCAAATAGTTTCCACTGTAATATTAATAAAAAGTAACTTATACATTTCACTCTTACAATAAGATACCATTTAACCCAGTTAAGTTTCTTGTTCGGTAATTTTTGAATATAGGGGTATTTACCAAAATCATCGTTGCTTTACGTTCAATAATTAATTTTTGGGACCTGACATTAATAAAATTTATTATTATTATATTGATAATATAAGTACAAGGAAAATCACAACTTACAAATAATTAACTAGAACTTAAAATCGTTATAATTGATACATATCATTGGATTAAAAATTGGAGTAGTACCAATATGCAAGCGAAAAATAAAACGAATCATCGCGTCGCAGTATTTAGAAAAGGATCATAAGACAAACATGCTCAGGCATATTAAAATATAATTAAAAGAATAAAACTGCTTTATATGATACTAGCAACCCGCCTCGGCTTCGCGCGGGCAGCAGAGTAATACATATAACTCCATTGGATTACGCGGCGCACGAAAGTAAAGATCCCGGTCGAAATGATTTTATCTGACTTATTCAACAATCATCGTTATATTTCAGTCAATTTAAACGAAACCATAATATTATTATTGAAATATACATCTAAACCTTCCTCGTGAAATCACTTCGTTCAATACTGAAAATCCGTTGGATAGTTTTTGAAGTTATCGCGTTCAAGACAGACGGAGACCCGCGGCGGGCGAAATTTTCTTTAAACTAGAGTATGATTTACATCGACTATGATTAAACAGATAAAGGAAGAGTTCCATTCTTTTACAGTTCACACAAACGAGGCAATAAATATCTTTAGGGGAGTTAGAAATGCTTAGAAACAATATGATACTCGGTAGCATTGTAAGATAACTTGAAAACGTAAATTCGAATCTTACAAGGCCTGAGTTGTTGTGAAGGAAAACATTAGCATTTAACGGCATCATGGGCAGTACGACATCTTATATACCTTCCTAGCCTTATTAGCTATGTGTTTGGATTGACTCGACAAAGATATCTTACTCTAATATATGTTTTCTGAGTTTCTCTCTCAGTTGATTCTTGTTGAGGTCTTGTTTCCAACACTGATGTGAGAGGAATGTTGTGACTGAGTTCTCTACACGCTGACGCAGATTCTGATAAGCCGGCCTCGTGTCGACGTCAGCTATACAATCCTTTCGAAACTGTAATGAAGTAGAAGATACTATTAAAAAATTTGAGTAACAAGTACATCATAATTCTGTAGTCAATTTTGCTTTGAATCACAGAGTAATATTGTGAGGCTTGTTTTTAAATGTTCACCAGATATAGTAAAATTTTACTTCAAAAAGTATTTTATTCTGCCAAAATTAGTAAAACATCTCCGAAATTTCAATATTATTAGTACTTGACTCTGTCGTAGCCGTTTTGCGCTATTTCTTGCCATAGGTCAAACCTAAACTAACCCAGCCACAATATTTGATAAGTACTAATAGCGCAAGACATTTTACTATTTTTGATGATCAAACACTATTTTTGGCAGTTTAAAGTAGGTACTTTTTTGTAAGAAAGCTTAGGGTCTTAATGTATGAGGTATGTATTTGTTGATCATTATATTTAATCCCATATTGTGATGGGAAATATTGTCTTTTTGTGCATTTTTTTACCACATAAGTTAACTAGTCACAGATAAGTGTGAAATATATAATTGAATAAAATTTATTTCGCACATGAATGCTCAAATAAATACAGGTAGGTACCTCAGAAGTAATTTCATAAAAGTAGTATATTTTATTGAAGGCCTCCTTAACACGATATTATAAAAGTCTAACATTGATACTGCAGGCAGAGACTAGAAACAAAAACTACATATTATATATCATGGTAAGCCCACATTACACTATTCGGGTAAGTCATTATCATCATTATTTCATCCGAAAGACGTCCACAGCTCGACATATGCCTCCCCCAAAGCTCACCACAACGACCGGTCCTGTGCTGCCCGCAACCAGCGGCTTCCCACAAAATTTACATGACTACTACCGGACCGGGTCGTAGGGGTTCAGGATTCGTTTGAATTGCCATAATCGCCACGCTTGGCAGGTAAGCATGGTAAGTAGTTATAATAAATATTATAATACATTAATTACAATAAAAAACTTAATAACGACAAAATATAGTCTATAGCGCTGTTGTTCCAAAGATTACCTTCTAGAAAAATACAATACATACTACATAATACTATATACAATAGTATATAGGTGTATAAATAGATGTGCTGTGAATGTGAAATCAATTGTTATTAAAAAAAACTAAATTATTTAAAAGGAAACAAAAAACCAAACTGCAACAAAAACACTAGACAATTTTTTTTTTTCATATTTTTGCTTTTTAATTCATTCCTAGGCGACGTACTTAATGATTATATAGCGTGTGCCACTTCCATAATTAAGACGAATCTAACGACACCTCGTATACTAAAATACATCAAGCCATTTAGGCTACAGAGCCTACCAAAGAAATAGACCTGCATACATACATACGCTCGACAAACATATCCGTTTTTTTCGCAGTCGGATAAAAAGAGGCAAAAAATTTTTTTTGTGCCTTTACTAAACATATAATTATATGATATTAATTCGTTAATCAAAAGCAACTGCACTGCATTGCACAAAATCTTCCATCATCTAATAGAAAACAAAAAGTAACCTAATATTTAAAAAAATCTGAAACCTGGCATCAAACGGGTTAAAACATAAATTATGTAACACACCATATTATATTATATTATATTTAAAAAATTTGGCGTATGCCATAAAAATGAATACAGCTTGCATAGAAAAAGAAATTAACTTTCTTGTATATTGTCTCTATTTTTTCTGTAGATATTCTTTGTAACAACCATTCCATGTACCCTACAATATTTCAGGTCAACTTAATATAAATTGAAACAAGGTCAAAATTAAAGATTTTTATTATTATCACTCACTGACTAGATTTAAAAACACAATTACTTTTTACATATTCCTTATAGACAGTAGTTTCCACTGTGACCCGCAAGAGCTAATTATATGGTCAGGAGATGTTTCAAATTTTTATAATTTTTTTATTATTAATCCTATATAACGCGGGCGTATTGATGTGTAGTATTAAAGATGGCTGGGATCAGGGCAAATGATCAAAAATGTCAAAAGTTTTGATTAAATTTTATTTTTAAATTGACAGTTTATTTTTCTCGAACACAGTGGTACATACTAACAACACGAAAATCAAAGTGATCCCTGTTCTAGAATAGGATGGAAACCACTGCTTAAAGAGGTAAATTCATTTTTAATACTTAAATCAAAATACTTAGGTTTAAACACGACAATTTTTTACCAAAAAACAAAACCAAATAATGATCCAAATCGGTTCATAAACAAAGAAGTTATGCCTGATCATTCATCTTATTTAAATATATGAAAATCTCGTTTCATGATGTATGTTCGGGATAAACTCTGAAACTACTGAACCGATTTTGGTCAAATTTCGTAACTATCTAAAATTAGGCCCAACTTAGATAGGATAGTTTTTATCTCAATATTTGTTACTGAAAATTAAATGTTTGTTATACAATATTAATGTTTGCATTTTTATTGGTTACTTCTATAAATTTCTAATAGATGGCGGTTTAAGTTAATTCATCGATACAACACTCTAACATAATTTGACATCTAGGTTGCGTAGACATCCAGCAGATGGCGTCCAGTTTCGAATTGTAGATAACACATTCTATTCACGTCATATTTGTTAAGTACATAACCTAACCGTACTATTTTAACTTTTTCGACACGATGGTTTTATTATCTATGTAAGGATCCGATAGGTAGTGCTGTAGTCGAGTCACAAGGAAGGGAAGGGCAGAACGTCTGACGGGCCAGCTAGTAAATATATATACAATATGTATTAAAAACCCCGGTGAATCCGAAAAGGGTATATAGGTACCCCACGTACGCAGCGGTACGTTTGATCGTATGGCGGTACTTTGCGCCGCGCCGCCTGTATTGCCATGTAAATTTCCTCATTTAACAATATTTTTTTACTTTTTATTAGGGGTAATTTTTTTACTTATAATCTGAGATAGATAACATAAATAGAATATAATCTCGATACCTAATAGCAGCTTCACGGATTCGACGGGGTTTTTAATATATACTTTATTCGAATTGTGTAACCTTTTTTTTAAGTCTGTTTAAAAAAATTAAATTTATTGTAAAATTCTTGGCAACCATGACTATTCATTAATTTTTCATTAAAAGTAAATAATGAATACAAAATATTATACGTTCAATGAAAATAACGTAAAATAATCATAGTAGCCTGTAAATATATCATTGCTGAGGCCTCATCTAAAAGGAATGTATGTGCTTAATCAAAATATGAACTTAGACATATCACGGAGTTCAAACAACAAGAAATATATAATATTATAGTTGTTTATTCTTTCCATTAAATTATGTTCTACTAGTTTTCAACAGAACACATGAAGTTCTTAAAATAGGTTAGGATTCCCACAGTAATTCCTTCCACTATTAGATGCTAATTCCAGTTACAAAATTAGCAAATGTATACAAATGTATTCCACAATGCATTACACCACATTCATATGGATTCAGCCACCACAACTTATATTAAACTCATAGATACGAAAGCAGTAATATTAACTTATATTAAAACGGTGACGTTTTTTTTTAAAAATATCTCTATTTATGTGGCAGTCCGACTCCAACCTAAAGAATTGGAAATTCCAGACAGCCTTGTGTAACTTGTGTTGTGTTCCTGCAGTGAGTAGGGTTTCTAGAGCTCCTTGGGGCAAGGGGATTCAAGGTCGACAATGCTTTTGGTGTTACGAGGTCCATAGGCTATGGTAACCACTTACCATCAGGCGGGCCGTACGCCTATATGACACCATAATTGTGTAAAAATAAATGCACGTAATAATTAGTAGTCGTAATAAGTTACAAATATAAATGTACAAATAACATTATTGTGACATATTGTAGAACAAATGAATACCTGATATAATATTCTTAAAAATACGAGTAGGTAATCTAAATAAAGAAAGAAAAATGTTGCTTCTTTTGCTTTTATGTGAGACATTAGAAACAAGTGTAAATAAAAAAACAACTGAATTACACTACAGTTTACTTACATTATTAAAATTATGTTAAAAGATTTTATATTTTATCACATGAATTAATTTAAATTCATATAATAAACTTAAGAAATTAAAATTATACATAGCATTCAAAATATCTGGCTAAAATAAATATTCATTAATTAATTCATTGTTATTTTTATGAATACCAAGGATTAATGTATGTTTTTTTTTAAATAAATTTCAGAGTTAGCATTTGACAATAATCCCACCAGGTGCCAAATAAAGATGAGGCCTATGATGATAACAAGCTAAGAAAGAAGGAGATTGGCTCACAAGTGCAACTGCTATAACACACCTATAGCTGCATAGCAGCAGATTTTCAACTTAAGGGTGGTAGCTATCTAGCTGCCTAGCTAGGCAGGTATTAAAATTGCCCAACCACCATGTTATATTGTTTCATCACAATATTTGCCATCACAGGAAGCTCAATGTAGGACACAAACACACGTTGTTAATAGAAACTGTCTTTGAATAAGCTGTAAGGGGTGTTGAATTACATCTTCAGCATTGAGACACCCAAGCAGACCTCACCTGTATGTGATGCACCTTGCCGAGCAACAAACGAGGAAATGGCATAGCGGTGTGAAAGGGTTGTTTTACCTGACTGGGTCCCAACCACCATGCATTTATTGTAAAGTCCGTCATAGTGACTCGCTTTTGCGTGTCTTATTTCGGGATCAGCTTGTGCATATCCAGTTAGACTAATGTAGGCCGGCATGACATCGGTGACCACCAATGGAATACAATCTTTCAGTGGTTGCCGTCATGTTAGGATTGTTGTACTGTGATTACCATCAAGAACAGAACTGTTAATTTGTCATGTAACAATAAAAAAAAAAGGCTTCCACTAAGCCACCATTTCTTATTACAGCTTTTATAAGCACAAAACGAAATAATTAAAATCGCAACTTTATTCGCAAGAGAGCAAATTGCTTTATATATAACTAGCAACCCGTTTTCACGTTTTCGCACGGGTAGCAGAGTAATACATATAACTCTAGTGGTTTATGCGGCGCATGCCAGTAAAGCTTCCAGTCGGAATCATCATCATATTTCACAGCCACTTTACACAAAACTTTAATAAATTATACACCTAAATCTTCCTCATGAAACACTGTGTCCATTGATGAAAGCCCTATTAAAATCCGTCTAGTAATTTTTGAGTTTATCACGCGGGACTTTGTTTTATAATTTTATATAAAATAATGTACTTTAAGAAGAAAATTTTACATACAACTACATTATTGCTAACTAAGATTTGTTTATATGGCAACCAAATAGCTAATATTCAAACATAAATATTAAAACCCCTTTAGACATAGAATTGACAATGAAACTCATCAAACAAAAATTAGTATTTATAGAATTTAACTAAAAGGGCCATAAGATTAGTATGGCAAGTTTTACAGGGGAGTAAGCCATCATAAAGGGAATATTGATTTATAGGACAGCTAAAAATATATGGTCGGGATATCCATCCTCCAGACTGAATTCCCCCTGAATGATCCCTGATCCTTAAGTTGGCCAAGTGTACTGGTGTGCAGGCATGACCCATGTGCAGGCAACAAACGATAGAGTTAAAGATTTTACTTTAGATTGGATACTTAGATTGGAATTTAAACATAACATACCATCACACCTGTATTCCCCAAAAGGTTAGGCAGAGGTGTACTAATTGTATACCCACAATTCGCCGAGATGTTTTTAGGTCCCATGTAATAGGGGGCGAGCCTATTGCCATTAATGAGGCAGTTGGAATTTAAAGAACCATGACATTCTAGGTATACTCATTTGCAGAAAACCATACAGTTTACATTTTATATTACTGGAAGCATTCCAAACTTTTAGTGATGCTTGAAACAAAAACTTTTGGAAAACAATTCACTAATTCATTAATTTCACATATGTACTTAAATATTATTTAAAAAAAATACATTACACTTTTATTAATATCAAATAATCTTATAAGGACAAAATAAATGTATATTTTATGGTTTATAGTTAATATTATAGCTTTTGAAATCAACTATCACATACTTAGTTAATTATAACCTAAAAATAAATTTGATCTATAATGATTTATGATGTAAAATCAGCACTTATAATTATGTAAAAAATGTTATAACCCCATTTGAAAAAATACACCATAAATAAAATTTGAGTATAAAATACTAAATCAAAATTTCAAACAAAGAAACATTTTGAGGAAGATTTTCATAAACAACCTAATGTATAATGTATAACATTTTATAGCAATGCACCAAATCTTCTATTTAAATATAGGAGCTGTTCTATAGATAGATTGACTCATCACAATATCTCTGGAACTATAAGACCTAGAGACTTGAAATTTGGCAGGAATATTACTTTTACCATGTAGAGGTCAGCTAAGAACGGATTTTAAGAAATTCCTCCCCCAAAGGGGTTTGCGGGGCGATAACAATGAAAATTTTTAATTTTCAAGCTATAGCTGTATCGATTCCAAATTTGGTAGGAATCTTTTGTAAGAGATGTAAAAATGATCTAAGAGCGAATTTTATAACAACCTACTCATAATATGGATTGCGGGGGTGGGTATTAACAATTAAGATTTTTAATATCCGAGCTATAACTTCTACAGACCCTAAATTTCAAAATATTTTTTTATCCACCCACCTCCTCCCACACATCTACCTCAGAATTCCTACGCATTTAACATGTCGCGATATATTTATCTATAGTACATATATATACGAGTATACATCTATCTTCTAAGGAACACCCACAATAAGCATTTTTGTCTTTAAAATAGCCGGGAGCGGGGGAGCAAGATTCGCGAGGGCATTCTGTAGTCTGTAGTGTAGCGAAGCCGCAGGCACAGCTAGTTAAAAATATATTGTTGATCATAATTTGTAAAGCTATTTATGAACAATAATGTGTTGATATCATCTAATTTACTGAAATAAATCATATTAAAAGCTGTTATTTTGACATTACAAACAGACCCTTCAGTTTTATTAGTTGATAAAGATACAATTATAATAAGCTCATGTTCTTATTAACTTTAGTACCTATTCAAAAGAGAACATTCTATTTACATAAATAATGTGTAATATATAGCCAAGCCAAGTAGATGATCATCAAATGTGATAACAAATTGTGCGATACAGTGACACTGCATTCCCTAGCTATCAAAATACACACATATGATTGCATTTCACTGGTGTGTGTTCAGGTACATAGGTTAATAATATTTTTTTCTTTTTTGGCTAGTTAATTTTTCTCCCAGAAGGCAGATCAATCTGTATGTGTATAATTAGTTCGAATTTTACCAATAGGGAATTATTAGTCTCCGTCCGCATTAACTCTCACCCCCGGTGAAGCTGTCAAAGCTTCAAATAGCTTCAGTGCTCTTAAAGATAATAGTACAGAGAGTGGGGAAAAAAATGAGACATCACTTGTATTATTTACAGATTGCAAAAATATAAAATACACATGTTATTTAACATGTTAAAATGTTCATCTAACTTAATTTTTGACAACTATGTATCATTGATTTAAGATTTGACAATCGGATTTTATGATTTATTTCACTTTTTTTATTGAAAAGAATTCCACTTATTCATCTAGTTGGTTTGGTTATGTTGTATAAATCATTATAAATAAATATACATCTTTATTCTCTTTTTACCCAACTGCAAAAAGGGAGGGTTATGGTTTTCCAGCATATCTATGTATATTTCTTTGGCACACTCTGTAGCCTAAATGGCTTGTCGAATTTTAGTATATGAAGTGCGCATTACATTTGTCTTAATTGTACTCAATATTTAAGTATGACATCTGGGAATTAAATAAAAAGCAAAAATAGACAATTATTTTTTTAGTCAAGTGTTTTTGTGTTGTAGTTGGGTTTTGTTTCCTTCATAATTCAGCTTGTTACCAATAAGATTTGAATGAACAAACTTATTTTGCGGGTTTCAATAAGTGGTTTAAAAGGGAAAGGTTCCAGAATACAACGAAAAAACTATAAGTTAAAAAATTATAATCTACTGTGAATAAATAGAAATTATATTTGCATTATTTTTTTTTTTGGTTGATTTCGAAATTATTTCTGACCGAAGTATATCCTAAAATACAACTTTGGAACATATACTTCCATATTTTTCTTGGTTTTTGGGAATTGGAATAAAAAGTAAGTTAACAGCATATTTTAAAGTTCTGTTATAGGTAGTAAATTAAATATAAGCTAATAAATAATTTCAAGTGATTTTCACTCACCTGATCGAATATTCCCTTCGATTTAAGTTCATAAACGAGTTGATCAACCAAACGGGGGTCACCCGGCATGTAGTGCAAGTGAGCCATTATCGCGTTTTAATTACTAATTATGTATTTAACTACTTAATGTAAATAATGAAGCCTATATTTCAAAACTATTGTAATTTATTTCTTGTTAGAACTACTGGCAGTATTAGATCTACCTACTTCGTATCGTAGTTTTAGCAGTCAATAATATAGAGATGTGAAAGGATGTTATCGATAGCGGTTTAATTTTACTTCTGTCTACTTGTGTATACGGTATGGTACAGTGCGGTAATTTAAAAATACTATATTTTCAAACACTAATATTGTGCATAAATCCTTTTTTTTAATTTATCTGTGGCATATTTCTCTTAAAACCTCAATTACTTGTGCTACATGAGTAAATAATAAAAAAATCCCTTTATTATACCTAATTCTTTACGATTATTCGAAACTATTTGTATTTTAATTAAAATTATTTGTGTTTTATTACTAATTACTAAGATCTCTTATCAAATCTCAAGAAATCGGTAATGTGCTTAGGAAGATTATTACAGAACCTAACACAATTACCTAAACAAAAATTATTTCTAATATTGAAATTGTGCGTGTTACTATTTCCGTTTCTTTATTTTCTCGATGACAGTTCTAATTTGATAGTTGTAGTGTTGTGACCAAATAAGTTATAACCATCGAGTGACAGTGACGATTCATCAGATTTTGATTAAAATAAATAAATAAAGATTACCTGTCGTTTTAATTATTTTGTTTCATTGTCGAGTAACTACATATACCTACTTATTTTACAACAGCTTCAAAAATGTTGAAGAAGTGGGCATTGTCAATCAAGAATTAACGCGTGTAACAATTTGTAATGAAATATAATATTAGCTAATAAATTTGTATAAAAGTATCCAGCAGTAGTTTAATTTCTTACATTTTGCAAAAAATTATCGGGTCTGTTATTGTGTTACGTTTATCGGTATAGCTCCATCCTTATCAGTTTCGCCGACTCTGGTATAACCTTGTATGTGTATAAACGTCAAATTTTAATAAAATAATGCCTACATAATGTAAAAAAGGCGCTCGGTCAAGTTTTCACAGGAGCTGTCATCGAGAAAATAAAGAAATAGAAATGGTATAGTTACAAGTTCAAAGTTATCTTTATTTTTCTGAACATACATTATATTCTCCAAGATGCAATGGGAAGGCAAAGTTAAGATAATAAATTCATCAAATTTATTCCTCAATGATTCGCGTGCTCGCATACTATAAATTGCTCGAACTGCCCGTTTAATAAAACAAATATGGTATCTACCTCAGCTGCTGAACCCCACAGTAAAATACAATAGGGCAGTAAACTATGCAGGTAAGTAAGCGAAGTAGACCAGCCTAGCAGTAGCAATATGAGTTAACTGATGAGTCTTACACACTGCGTATGCAGCGGAGCTTAAATAAAATTTTAATGTGAGGACCTCACTGTAATTTTGCATCTAGTGTGATGCCTAAGGATACAGTATTACTAACCAAGCCTAATATGTTCTCTTCTATCTTAATATTACTTTCAACACGTTGTACATTGGGTAAGGTTAATCTGATACATTTTGTTTTGTTATATAAAGCATAGCATATCATAGATTATATTTAGCAAACCATTCTGATATTTGAAATAAAGTATTATTTACATGCTTAACCTCTGAATCCTTTCTTTTCACTTGAAATATAAGTGAACTACCGTCTGCAAAAAGAACAATGTTAGCACAGTTCTTAACCATTAGGGGTAGATCATTTTTATATACTAAAAACAAAAACGGTCCCAATATCGAATTCCTTGGGACGCCGATTATAGCCAAAGATCCCGAAGAGTTTGCCCCATTAAAACTTACTTTTAGACAGCGATCTGTTAAATATGATTCTAGAAAGGCAAGCGAAAGTCCACACATACCATAATGTTTCATCTTAAGTATAAGCGTAGTGCGATATACGCAGTCGAAAGCTTTTGAAAGATCACAGACTACACCTGTTGCATCTTTCGACTTCTCTCATACCTCATATATGTGACTTAATAGCGTTGCATCAGCATCAGTCTTAGATTTTGATTTCGTGAAACCAAACTGCCGACCATCCAATATTTTATGATTATTAAAGTACTCTACTAATTGCTGAAGCATAATTTTCTCAGAAATCTTACTAATCGAAGGAAGCACAGAAATTGGTCTATAATTTCCAATATTACTTCTACAGCCTGATTTAAACAATGGAACTAAATTACGTATTTTCATCATTCTGGGGAAAATTCTATAAGCAATACACTGATTAAATATATGGACCAGATATTATGGTGAAATATTAACAATTTAAGAAGGAACTACCTTTACTGAAATTATCCAAATATCTTCAGTATGTTTTAAGTTTAATTGCTTAAAAACTCTTATTATTTCACCTGCACTAAAAGATGCAAAATTTAATTTTGAATTTAAAAGTTTACTCAGATTTTCTAATAAGAGTGATGCTGCACCACTAGGTGATGATGTAATATATTTTTGTTAGATCTAGTGGTATATTTGCAAAGTAATCCTGAAAAACAGTTCATACCCCTGAACTGTTTGAGATATATACTCCTTCGACAATTAGATTTACCGAATTGTCTTTTTTCCTATTTTTGCCCATTTCCTTATTTATTATGTTCCAAACAGTCTTGGACATATTAGTAAATGCAAGCAGTTTGCCACTTAGAAATTTTGCCTTGGCAGCCACACAAACATGTCTCAATATTTTTGAATACTAGCTATGATATCCGGCTTAGCTCGGGAGTTGATATGTAGCCCAGTTATATTAGGGCTTTCACCTCGGAATGAAAGATAATAAGCTGCAAATTGGTATGAACCTTTGTTTTGTCATTCTAAATGTTGTCTCAAAAGTCACAATCGTTATCGTGTCCGCGTCTCAAGATATTCAAGGTCAAAGGTCACAAAAATCGGTTTTTCGCGAATATCTGGCTTCCTATCGGTTAAATGAGATTTGCATTTATCATAAAAGTTGTAGGCTATAAAATTCCCTACAACTTTTGTTTAAACTTTTTTTTCATACAACCAACCGTTTTGAAGGTAGAGCGCGAAGAGTGCACATCGTACAGTCATATACGGCCTAATGCAAGGTCAAGCGTGAGTTATGGTTATCAGTACGTTATAAAGTCAATTATTTAATTGGAAATTATAATTATTAAACAATGCCTATTATTTATGTACATTTAGATGTAGATTTAGATAAACTGGTGGAAGTATTTCAACAAGAAAACTGCCCAAAACAAACATTATTAGAAAATGGAGTGCGCATCTTGTTGGCATTATATAATGCTCCAAAATCTGAGGACAACATTGATCATTTCCGCTACACGCAATTCATCAAATTTACAAAACTAAATAAACCTGTACAACTGTCAACACTTCCACCAACAAGTGTAGCAGCTCATCAACACATAAAACGTGTCTACTACCAGATTCAAACGTGGTTAGGGAAGGACTTAGAACCTCAAGAATGGGGCTGGATGCTTGAAAATGAAATCCTGGAGCCCATACGAACGTTATTACCTCCAGCACCAGCCGAACTACTAAACGTAATATTTTGCAATTGCAAAAATGGTTGTGGTTCCCGCTGTGGATGCAGAAAATCAGGGCTACAATGTTCTTTAGCTTGCGGCCAGTGCAACGGACAAGCTTGCCTCAACGCTTCACTGTATCCAAGTAATCCCGATGAAGAAAATACATATGATCCCGATATTCTGGAAGGTTTGGAGATGAACATGACAGATAATGAGGATGATGACAATGAATCGAACATTTTTGAGCGACAAGAAGAAGAAGACGACGAAGAAGAAGAAGATAATTAGCTTCCATTTCCAATTTCATTACAATTAAAATCAACAAAGATACTTTTGATATTTGAACTCACATTTTGACAAATGTATATTATGCCGTATTTAATAATAAATAAAAATATGTGTAAAATATATACTCTTACTATCATTTTAACTTAAAATAAAACTAAAATATATAATCCAGAATTAATAATATTTTATACTTAAATAGTTAAATATGAATAATTATATATAAATAATCAAGTTACTTACTTTAATTAAATATAAATAATTAATAGTTAGTACATAAATAATAGGCATTGTTTAATAATTATAATTTCCAAGTAAATAATTGACTTTATAACGTACTGATAACCATAACTCACGCTTGACCTTGCATTAGGCCGTATATGACTGTACGATGTGCACTCTTCGCGCTCTACCTTCAAAACGGTTGGTTGTATGAAAAAAAAGTTTAAACAAAAGTTGTAGGGAATTTTATAGCCTACAACTTTTATAATAAATGCAAATCTCATTTAACCGATAGGAAGCCAGATATTCACGAAAAACCGATTTTTGTGACCTTTGACCTTGAATATCTTGAGACGCGGACACGATAACGATTGTGACTTTTGAGACAACATTTAGAATGACAAAACAAAGGTTCATACCAATTTGCAGCTTATTATCTTTCTTTCCGAGGTTGACCCCTTTTTTTACCTAATATGACTGGGCTAATGAGATTACGTGGTAGTTGAAATAAATAAAAAAATTATGACGTAAAAAGTAAAAAAAAGATATTGAAAACATTTTCTCATTATTTACACTACTTGTTTTCTAATTTTTTCGAATTTCCCACTCTTGAGCAAACTACGTATAGGTCAGCCGTGAGAGAAGCAGGATGTTTTGAGGTTCATGCCACAATATTTTAAAGTTTGCCCTTGCGCTTTGTTAATTGTAAAACTAAAGGCTAATTTAATTGGAAACTGCAATACATTAAATTGAAATGGCAATTCAGAAGAGATCAGTGGTATTCTATGTATAAATACTGTGAGTCCTTTGTTTTTTTCCAGAAATAAGTTCAGCTTCAATGATATTATTCGATAGCTGTTTTACGATCATCCTCGTTCCATTACATACTTTTGTGGAGTTGTGATTTCTGAGTAGTATGATTGGAGATCCAATTTTCAACGAAGGCAGTGTAATGGCATTCCTGGTACTTGTAAAGAGTTTAGAAATTCATTAGGGAAGTTGACACTTTCTTCAATGGATACCATCGTGTCGATCGATTTATATATTTTCTCTTTACCAGGAAATTTCCTTAAAATATTAAAGTTGATATCGTCAACAATATTATTTTCAGTGGCCAAAATTGCTCTTTGAAATAACCACTCTACATTGGTATAGTTCTGAATAATATTTGGATAAATTTCGTCGATTAGTTCGTTTTCAGTAGCGGCTATGTTACAGAAATCACTATTGAGTTCATTGAGGCCGGTCGTTTGGTCAGGAGCATATGTACCTTCGCCTATTTGTAAAAGTTTTTTTTTGATAATTAAACTCTCATGTTTTTTGTTAATTGCAGTATTTGTACTTTTGGCCAGAGATATGACTTTTTTAAGCATGCATTGATCTCGTCTGCTGGTGTTGACTTGGGAATAACTGGAAATGTTAGTCGAAAATCTCCTGAGAGTATGAGTAGAGCTCCTCCCATTATTTCAGAGTTTTTTCGCAATTCTTGTAATGTTCTGTCCATGGTTTCTAGTGATTTTTTATGGGCTATGGTGCATTCATCCCAGAAGATAATTTTAGCTTGTTTTAGAAGTTGTCACCGTCCAGATTTTCCTGAGATTTTACATACCGGGAACTGTTGTTCGGCTATATTCAACGGTAGTTGTAAGGTAGAATGGGGAGTTCGCTCTCCTTCCATAAGTGTGGCTGCAGTACCGGATGATGCTAGTGTCAATGCAATGTGTTTTTAGCACGTATTTCCGCCAGTATTAGATTTATTAGAAACGACTTACCGGTGCTTCCTGGTGCGTCCAAGTAAATAATTCCACCAGTGTTGTTATTTTCGGGTTCATTATAACGTTATAAACTTTTTTATGATTGTCATTGAGGAGTCGTTTGTTGTGAGCAATGTATTCAAGTAGTTCATTGTCATTGTAGCTTTTTCCTTTGTAATTTCTTAGTTTAGCACACTGAAAGCATTTCTTTGCGGTGCTGGCATTCCAAGTTCTACTAAGGCCTGGTTATTTATTGCTAAACATTTATCTTCTAAGCGAATGAGTGTTTCATTGAAGATGTCGTCATTGAATTCTATAGTCAATTCTGGATTAGTTTGTCGGATTTGGATAATATATATCATCACTCATATTCCTTTTGAAAGAGTCCCATAGCTGTTTTGGGTTTGATGGGTTACATGTTGCTAGAATTATGGTGAATAACTCTCGAATTTGTTCAGCTGAAGCTGTGAGTGTGGCTTCTTGTAATGTTAATTCCCAGTGGTTATCGTTTTCCAATAATACTAAGCGTTGACATACTTCTCTGTACGTCTGGCATAAGTAGCCGTCAATGCCCTGAGATCTGTGAAACTTTTTGGTCCCCGTATTTCGTGTAACAACATCCGGACATAGAAACATTCGACATTGTTTGGATTTACAGTGTATTGCGTTAGTTTTCATGATTTCTAGATGACCCTCCTCTGGCATTCCTTCGTTGAAAAATTTTCCTTGTTTTGTCCCTCGTATAATAAATAGGGACGTCGACATACAGTAATGTCTTTGCGAATGGATCCGTTTGGCACAGTTGGAAAAAAGCTGTTAATTTTTTGTTCTGAGGTGGTTCGCTTGCAATTTTTCTAGCCGAGTCTTTTGTGAAGTAATCTCTCGGTCCATTCTCCAAATGTACTGGTAGATGTTGCACAGCTGGTTCGCGTTCGTGTATGGGAAAACTAAAAATCCTCGACGCTGCTTCGTTACTGTTGATGTATCTTCCCATTTGGTAAATGAGGATCTCTTCATTTCTGTTATTTTGTTCGCTATTTTGCACTATTTGAAATACTGCCATATCACTGCCTTTGTTTACGTACTTACATATATATTTAATAGATTTTACTGAATTGCAGTATTCAACGTTTATGTGTGCTTGGAACATTTTGGAAAGTAGTGGGTTATATGGTACTACCCATTGATTATCTATTTCCAGTTCGTCTCTGCCTTGTATTCGTATTTTTGTTGTGAAGCCACCGTTTTTCGGTGATCGTCTTCTATATTTGAGATAACCGTCATCTTCAGTTTTTGTATCGTTCAAAAGTATGGTTTAGATATTTTTTTGTACATTTTCCATCACTCATGCATGGCGCATTGAAGTTTAATAAGCCACATGGTCCGTTAATCATGTTTTTACTACTATGTTGTATAGTTTCGGATCTTTTTGTGGATTGGGAAATTCAGCTGGGATGATTTTGTCGATATCCGTGGGATAAATTTTATCGTGTAGCCATATGAGATTGTGTGAGTGAGGTAATCCTCGTTTTTGCCACTCGATTGTATACATCCAGCATCTAACGGTTCCAATGATGTGGTATTTTATGATGACTTCAATAAATCTTATTTGTTTTTGTCGAAAAACTCGGGCTATTATGTCGTGTCGATCCATGGAGGTTTATGCGTATTTTAGTTGTTCTTTCATGTCTGGCCATGATGCGTTGCAATGTAAATATTATGAAGAGATCAGGTCTTCCATATTTTCTTACGTAGGTCATGGCATCTTGAGTATATTCGTGCATATTTCTTGTACTTCCTATGTATGATGAGGGTAAGATTACCATTGTTCCAATATTGTCAATATTGCCGTCATTTATAATAGCGTCTCGAAGGTGGATGTATTCTTCTGTGCGTAGTTTTTTGTGATTCAGTCTTATGTAAAGCATCCGTCTGCTTCTATTTTTGCGTACATACCTACTAGAAATTGTTGGAATAAACGGCGAGTGTTGAGTATGTGATTGTATATTTCATTGTCTCTGATCTTTAAGCGGTGAGCATAGAACTCCTTGGAAGTGATTTTTTTGTTTGCTTCTATGCCTGTTTCAAGATGAATTCGTTTTATATTAAATGATATCCGTCCTCTCCGTGCAAAAATATTAACGGATATTGAAGAGCATCATATGAACAGTGTGTCTCTGCAATGCGTTGTAGTCCTTTTCTTCTTCGTTGTACAATTATGTCACGGCTTGTATTTTCATTGTCCACAATTACGATGGCGACTTCATCTATCTGAGGTGCATTTAATCTACGTTCGTGTTGTCCACGTGTTCTTTTATCGGCTCGAACTACAATTTTATAGTCATCAGAAATCATGCGGTCTAATGTTGTTTTGAATATGTAAATCAGTTGATTGTATTTGTGTAAGATCCTCTGTACATCATGGATTATTTCGCGTCTCAATCCATTAAAATTTGTGCATCGTTGATCAATTTCTTGTTCTTCATTTCCGATGAAATATACTTGTAGAAATTTATAGTCTTCATTAGGCATTAGTAGTAACGATCCTATTTTGTGTTAAATTTGCCCTTGAATTGAAAATATATATTCAAATTCATTTCTATTAGTGTTAGTCGAAGTAACACCGAAAGAAGTCATTTGAAAGCAGGAGTTGTATGATCTTATATTTTGAAGAAAATGTTTTGATTCTAGTATTTCCCCGGTCATGTAATGTAGAAATTCCTGCGGAGGTGCTTCCAGTGGTGGTAATAGAATTTCTCCATTCATGCAACAGATACCTGATGTTTCTTTCCAGAATTTTTTCGCATGGCAAAATTGGCAAATGTTATTCATTTTTCCGATTACAACATATTTTTCTTTTCTTTCTTCGCTTTTTATGCTTCTCAGGGTGCTCATTCTGGTTCGTTGATTTTGTAAACGTGCTTCGTGCTCTTCTTCCGTTTCATTTCTTCGATATTCTTTTTGTTTACACCGTTTCGCTGCAGAACTGGGAAGATCTCCTCCTCTTTTACGTCTAGGCATTGTATTATGTAAAATATAAATTAAATAAACATCTTATAGACAAATATATTGTTACGTAAATGTGGGGTACGTTATGACAAAGAAAAAAATTTATTTAACCTTCAAGCGGTCGCGCGATATTTTGTTTACGGCCAAAAGTATATAGAAGGCATCGATTCAACGTCGCGCAACTGCTTGAAGGTTAAGAAAATTACAATTAAAAGCATTACAATTAATTAAACACACTATTAAAAATAGTCACATTTGATATTTCATAATAAAGGCTCACAGACAACTTTTTTCTTCTTCGCTTCAAAATCGAGAATTAATTAAACACACTATTAAAAATACTCACACGTGATACTTCAAAATAAATGCTCACAGATAACTTCTTTCCTTTTCGTTTCGAAATCGCTTGTTTCGCTGTTCAAATCGAACGAACTCTGGCGGGCGACACCGGGCTCTTATGTATTCAGAGAGCTAGGCTCTAGGATATTCGAGAAAGTTTGAGAATATTTTCTTTCTCACACCTTCTAGAATGTTCTCGACATTATCGTCCGCCGTAACAATAGGCCCTGCAGCTGTAGCATACGTAGTAAAGGCACGAAATTTAAAAACTTAAATTTGAAAATGTTATCAGAACTTATTTGAATAAATAAAATTATGTCGCTCTAACTCCAAAATATAAGTTAGCTACTGCTCTGTATAAATACACAAAATTTAATAACTTTATTATAGTAACAAATGTGATTTAAGACTTTATTGAAATTAGATTTTTAAATTTTGCGCCATTACTACACATGCTGCAATTGCTCGCAGCGCCTTTCGAAATGCAACCCAAATAATCGTTGTTCTGAATGAAGTTCAAATACTCGACAACAGATGGCGCCACTACACTTAATTTCCCAGTTGAAGGGTTGGAAAAGACCTTTAGGTTAAAACGGTAACTTTCTTGTTCGAGGGGGGATAAAGGGCTATCACACTATATAAGTCCCTTTATCGTGCCGGGACTCCTTTTTAAGTTTTATCGGTACGCTCATTTTATCAACTTAGTTTTATTAAATAATATAATGATATTTAAACATATATACGTTAGAAAGTTGCAAGAAAGATCCGCAAGTTAGCGCTTCTTCCGTGAATTCGTCGAGGGACATCTCCATTCTCCTATATACAAAGTTTAAAGTTACTTCTCCTATGTACAAAAATACTCTGTGCATGGACCTATACTTCACACTAAACTTTTTTCTCAAATTTGTGCTAAAATATAGAATTTTATTGTAAGTTGACAAATTGACAAAAATTGTGAAATCAGAAGAAACTCTTTTTAGTATTACATAAACAAAAATAAATACAGAAGGTTGTACAATTTGAAATGAAATGATTGAAATAGTGATAGATTTTTACTGATGCCTCAAAACAATCGTCTTACGTAGTATTGTATTCTGTTTGAACAATCGCAACAAGGGTTTGTAGGAGTTTTTGGCGGAATTTTGAAGTGACATGTTGTGGTTGTTATTTTTAATTCATTTACTTAGGTTTTTGACCCTATATTATGTAATATTGGTGGCGTTTTGCGTGATATTGTTTGGTTTTTGTGCATAAGTGAGGTGGATTATAAATATAAGCTGAAAGCATTCATTCCGAGATCCCACAAAAATTTCCTAGAAAGTTTCAACAAGGGAGCCACCATCTTATTAGGATACTGAATCGGGTTAAAATTTAGAATCGTTTGGCACGCGGAGGGATACGGGAGCGGGGGGTTGGGAGGGAGGGTGCCCCTAAACCCTATGACACTACTCCCGTTACAAGGTAACTCACAAGATTGTTATCTCTTGTAATATTAGAGGCAAGAAATGGATCAGGGAGGTTGACGGGGGCAGCCACCCACCCTCTGTCAATCTGTTACCCGCCCATGTCCAAGCCTTTACAGGCCATGGGGGATTTGCGGCGTACCTGCACCGCTTCAAGATCAAGGACAGTCCCACGTGTGAATGCGACCCGGATATTGCCGAGACAATTCTACATCTCATCATAGATTGTCCACGCTTCGGCTCGTCCAGGTTCGACCTTGAGTCCAGGCTCGGCCGTAAGGTGGAGTTGGAAACCCTCGAAATGTTGGTATCGGATCAGGAAACAAGATGTCATCTCATGGAATTTATAGAGAAAGTCGTGAGAGTGGCGTCAAAACGCAACAAATAGTATATCTCCATTGAAATTTGAAATGTTTATTTATTTATTCTAGTCACATATAAAAATTTAGATTGATTAAAAAGTTATTGACAGATGTATTTATAAAATTGACAATTAGATTTATTAAAATTGTTTTTTATGTGTTGTATATATAGACTATAAAATTTTAAGAAATTATTTTGTGTTGTATATGTTGTTAAATTTTGGGTTTTTTATTGCCATAAAATATTTATTGACTTTAATTATTTAGGTAGATTAGATGACTTGTGATATTAGACTCTAGTTAATATAAGGAAATTGTAAAAATTGTTTTTATGTGTTGTATATATTGTTGGTTTTTTCGGTTTTATTGACAATTAGACTATTAAATTTTAAGAAATTATTTTGTGTTGTATATATTGTTAAATTTTTCGGTTTTTTATTGCCATAAAATATTTATTGACTTAGGTAGATTAGATGACAGATGTGATATTAGACTTAGTTAATAAAAAAATTGTGTGGGAATGAAAAAATTTATTTAACCCAATATATGAAACTCTTATCTCTGATTATGTTAGAGGTAAAATTAGGGGGTGGGGGTAAATACCTCACAAAAAAAAAAAAAAAAAAAAAAAAAACATAACATACTTTTACGCCTGTATCCCCGCAGGGTTAGGCAGGGGTGTACTACTGTGGTTTTAGTAAATTTAATTTTTCAATAAAACAACACATTTTCTGTTTTCATTTATTATAAATGTAATTAATTCCTCAAAGGGATCTTACTTTTGTTTCATCACATTGCGTCTACACAGATATTTATGTAGTAAATCAGTAAAATTTTCTCTATTATTAAAATTATCTTTTTGGAAATATTGTTTGACAACAGGACACTGTGATACAATGCGTTGAGTCATTGAGTGTGTGTGCCATCCCCAGCCACAAAGGGATTTTTTGGGTCACTGTGGTTGACTTAGCAATGGATGAAACCATGATCCCCTAAACAATCATGTGCCCGCCAGTAATCCGTATGTATGGTGGTGCCCTCAGCCACATGTTTTTTCATTTCTAAACATAGGTCCTCACTATTATCTTCTATCATTCCCAGCACCCAATGTCCTTCTATGTGGCGTCCTATAACAAAAATAGCACTATATGAAAAAACAATGAAATAAATGTAAAATAATATGTTAGTTAGTCATATCTTACCTTTATTAAATTTTCTTTTTCCAAACTTTCTTTCGTCTATTTGCAGATTTTCCCTGGGCCTCCTATCTTTGCAATATATTCTTGTTTGTTGATTTGATATGTAGCAATAGCTTCTCTACAATAATTGAACCAGTCATTGATTGTAGCCCTAGAGAGCCTGTGTTCACTCTCAGAAAAATTGTCTTTTATTGTTTCATCATATGAAATGAAATGTAGTAACAATTTCTAAAAATTACTGAAATAAATTAAAAAAATGACATTATACTAGTAAATTGTTTGATTATTAATTTTATTTTATGTATTTATAAACATTTATTACTATCAAAACTTTTATGAACCTCTTTAATGTGTGCTATTGGTAATTTATTAAACTAAAAAAGGTACAACTTTGTCACAATTTTTGAAGTATTTTAGTATTTGTTCATCTGGCATCTCTAAATAAACGTCATTTTCATGCTTTGTAAGGAATATAGTTATTATTAATTTTCTCCAAATCGGCTAATTACCTTGTAATGGGACTAGTTACGTTATAATCGAGGAATAATTCTCTATCGACTTCAACCGCTTTCAAGCCGGAATTCGTGCCAAACTATTCTAAATCCAACCCCTGAATCGTAATAACACTCGACAATATAATTCACTCGATAATGGCAGTAATAGTCTTTATTAAAGAGGGCCGGTTGCCAAGTTAGGATGAAGAAAAACAAGGGTTTGTAGGAGTGAGGATAAACCATCAAAATTATAATATAATTCAGAAAATGAAGTGCCTTCCAGAAACTTCTGTTTTTACTAGGGAATGAAGAGGGATTATGGAAGCTATAAGATATATTTTGATGCTTAAGCTATTTAATTGCTCTATATTCATTTCGAAGTAACCCTTTCAAAGAAGGTAATAAAAACTATGTTGTATTTTAGTGTAAGGATCTTTTATTAAGATGTTTTCTCTCACAATTAAAAGTAGTTTTGGCCTGGATTCCAGGACACAGAAGGTCCCCTTTAAAGATTATCCACAAGACTTAATGTTAAGTTCCTAATCGTGATTTCAAATTAAGATGGTCTCTTAGATAAAATGGTAGTAATAAACAAAAAGGCCCTAAATTTGCACATCTTTAGCCAGTTATTCCAAATAAACCTTGGGTCTATAAAGTTCATGTTATTAGAAAATTTCATCTATCATTTGTAGAATGCGATTTAACCATTGTGAGTGTGGGTTTGATGAGGGTTGCCTTGAGCATATTTTTTTTGTTTGCCTGAAATTTAACAACTCTCTTTTATTTAATGCATGCATAAGTTATGGTTTTCCATTACCAATTAATATAGAATATCTCATTTATAACCCTAGTCCATTTACTGTGAATATTCTCTCAAAGTTTATAGTTAGTAATAATATTTGTTTATAAAATATATATGTGTATATATATTCATGATTTTATCCTAATTAGATTTAGATTTTAAATAAAACATGTTTTTGGATAATACATTAATTTAGTTTTATATTTGGTATTTTAAAGTAGAATTTCTTTCCTCCAAATTTATCAATATTCTCTTTATTGACGTGAAGTTTACAAACATTGCCATTTTCTCGAATTGAAGTTGAAGTTAAAGTGGCAGATACTTTGGAATATATCTCAACTTTGTGCTTACAATGTTATAATCAATGTTATATCTTTAGTGTAAAAGTCCAAATGATTATCTTAACCAGGACTTTTAACACAGTCATGTAATAATACAGAGTTCTTCAATATATTGTGGAAGAATCTGAAGATGTCCAGCAGAAGGCTTATGGTTCTTTTGTAAGTATATTCACTTTTTTTCTTTTCAAAATAATAGAAATTTCCTCAAGCAGTAGTAATTGTAGTAAACAAAAATGGAGCCATGAAAAGAAATCGAAAAAACTTAGACATCATATTCCTGATGATGAAATATCGCATTCTGATGAAGAAGAATTGCTAATCGAAGCTAGAAAGGGTAACATAACTAGAGGAAGTAGCAGTTCCAGCGTTACAAGTATAATAGTCATGTCAAGTTCGCCTGCAGAAAATGGAAAAGGACAACAACAAAACAGCACAAGTCCAGCTCAAACAAAACGCAATAAAGTTATCCCAGTAAAAATAACGCCACCCGAAAACTAACAAGAAGATTGCACTACTCCAGATTTAGCAAGTTTCTGTGATAATTTTAACATTAATGTACTTATAAAGCTAAAAGAAAGCCTTGAAGCCGCATTACAAAAGTATGACGATAGAGAAGCTAATCAAGGAAGGACTAATGATGATGGTACTCATACTGATAAAAGTTTACTGTATGAAATAAATACACCTGACACTAACAGAACTGGTGAAATAAATGAAGATATGCCTACTTTGGAACATTCTAATGTTGCACAATTTTAGGAACAACCACATTGCAGCAATCACGTGCTTAGTTTGAATCATTTCTTGGGTAGGGAGAAGCATAAATAAAAAACAAGAGCAGAAAATAAGGAGACGCTAAAGAGATCTGAAAGGAAAAAGAGAAAACAGAAAGAGATCCATAAGAAAAAGAAACGTAAACAGGAAGAATATAAACAAGAACTAGAAAGGGAACGAGAAAAGTTGAAGAATAGAGAACAGAATAGAGAACGTGAAAGGGAAATGATAAAAGAAAGGGAACGGGAAAATAAAAGTGATGAACACCATCAGGATCAAATTAGAGAGTCTAGTATAGATCCTTATGGGTCTGAAGAATGGAATAACGAAAGAAGAAACTGGAGAAACCATACACAGGAACAATCACCAATTGTACAATATGAAAGAAAATTTGATGAGGATGATCAATGGTCTAGGGCGACAGTATAGTGACAGGAGAGACGGATTGTGTGAAGAACAGAAAAAAGATATACAGATAAATATAAAAATTCCAAAAAATGTTTCGAATATTAAAATGAATACAACTGTTATGTATTAGATAACGCCGGATCTACAAACTGAGCTGGCGCCTTCCTATATCATTTTTTTTAAACTAAATCCTATGAAGAATGAATTTTTGGTTAACAACTAAAGAGATGTATGTCGCTTTAGAAGGTATTTTTAAGTTAGTATGTATGTATGTGTGTATTCATCCACATATTTGTGGCCTGACTGTCAATGGTATACGGTCATTATTGTTTTCGTTAGTCAAACTTAGTGGTCACTAACTATTACACTATTCCAGAAAAAGTTATTTACTGCATTCCAATCCACCAACTATAGTATTACTCAATATTTAGTGAGTTGTAGGAGTGTTGCCAGGATACATGGACATATTATTTACCACTTTGAAAATAATGAATATAATATTTACCAATTGAAAAATATGAGGTCAAGTTTTGGTTTATAAAGTTTCACTTTGATTTTAAATTCTTTAAATTTTATTTAACAGACGGAGATTTTTTATTTCAAATTTGGTAAAGACAACTATTTAATACATTTGGAAATAAATATTTGGCTAGCTGATAATAATTCTTTTTTTACTGTATAATATTTTGGCTATGCTCATCGACACAATAAGGCGGTTTAATTTCTTGATATATGTTTGACTGCAAATATTATAAGCGGTCTATAAGTGTTTATATTACACATATCGCAATCTTCAAAGTATGTAATTTGGGTGTATTTTTGGCAGAGATAACTGATATTACAGCAATTGTCAATGTATATTATTTGGGAGCAGATTTGGGATTCCGCAGTAAGATATGATTAAAATCTAGTAATATCTATAAATTTATATTTTGTATATATTTGTTTATCATTTTGTCCATTCCTGTACAAAATATGGATAATCGCTAACCAATTCTAACTTCTTTGGTTAAGTGTACATCTTACTGGGAATTTCAAATTATATACAGTGATGAATGATGATCCATTGACAATATAGTGAAATATTGTTCCGTAAGATATAAACTTGTAATTTTTTACCATAAAATTCTTTTTTTCACTTAAGTTAAGAGGAACATAAAGCAAACACCAAGAGATAGTAAATCTTAAGTTTCATTTATCCACCATACACATCAACATTTATTTTTTTCCTTTTTATATATTTTTGCTTACATTTTTTTGTTTTTTATGTATACCAACTTTTTACATTTTCAAGTTTTCTTTAAAAAGATTCATTGTACCTACTTGATTGATTCTTACCTAGCCGATCTTTAATGTCTCTCAATTTAGGATCATTACATTGTCATATGAATCAAGAGGACAGGAATATATACAGAGAAGTTCATTGAATGTTGATGGTAAATGTTAATTTATATTGTGTAATGTGTATTCTACGCCAAAAGTAGTTTCAAACGATTTTTAACATTATATCTCATGAAGATACTTCATTTGGAACTTTTACGAATTTATTCTTGTGCTATAGATTTATTTAATTAGAACTTGTAAATAATAGATCTCTTTATATATTGCAGAATTAGCATTAGTTAGGACCGAAGAGAAAATTATTTATGTCCAAATGTCTGCATATAAATGTACTTTTTGTAAAATTTGTTTCTCAACTTCATTACAATCAATATTAGTTCAAATTAAAATATTTAGTTGTCTATTTTTTTTATTTCTCTTCTACTATTTCTTTATTTTGTCAAACACATCATTTATAACAGCTGCTTGGATTTTATCAGCTCTTTATGTAGGGTAGAAACCCTACTTTTTAACAGACAGTGGGTTTTTGCCACATGCTTATTTTGATTTTATTTATTTATTTATATAGGCACACACACAGACACACACATTACAGATTATAAACAAAATAAGAACAAATCTCAAAATTATACATGTTTTAACTAGCTTATAATCCAATTTATATTAGTGCACATTAGTTGTAATTATTTCCCAAATGGAAACAAATAAATTTGTCACTTGCACGCAGAATTACATTGTATAGAATATATTAAAATAAAGTTAAGTATCTTTGAATTACATATCGGAATCGACTTAGATTCAAGTTAGAGATATCAATAGGATCCATATTAAGAGCGTTATAATGTTCGATATGATTGTATGAGCGACAAATATTTGCTATGGGACAGTTACCAATGTCTAAAGCAAAGTGAGTTCAAGCAGCGAGTCTGTATTCATGCAATATTATTTGTATGAGTTATATAGTATGGAGACGAAACTACACAGGTGTATTGAATTAAGGGCCTAATTTAAGTTTTATATAGATAAAGCAACATAGTAAGTCAGAATTTTTTTAGTTATACGAAATACAAAACCAAGTAACTGATTGCTTTATTAATATTTAAATAATTCAATTTAAATATATTACATATTGAAATCTAAAAAGCTCAAAAACGTATATATGAAGAATAAATTATCACTATCAATAGTGTAATAGTTATTGACCACTAAGTTTGACTAACGAAAACAATAATGACCGTATAACATTGACAGTCAGGCCACAAATATGTGGATCAATACACACATACATACATACTAACTTAAAAATACCTTCTAAAGCGACATACATCTCTTTAGTTGTTAACCAAAAATTCATTCTTCATAGGATTTAGTTTAAAAAAAATGATATAGGAAGGCGCCAGCTCAGTTTGTAGATCCGGCGTTATCTAATACATAACAGTTGTATTCATTTTAATATTCGGAACATTTTTTGGAATTTTTATATTTATCTGTTTATCTTTTTTCTGTTCTTCACACAATCCGTCTCTCCTGTCACTATACTGTCGCCCTAGACCATTAATCATCCCCATCAAATTTTCTTTCATATTGTACAATTGGTGATTGTTCCTGTGTATGGTTTCTCCAGTTTCTTCTTTCGTTATTCCATTCTTCAGACCCATAAGGATCTATACTAGACTCTCTAATTTGATCCTGATGGTGTTCATCACTTTTATTTTCCTGTTCCCTTTCTTTTATCATTTCCCTTTCACGTTCTCTATTCTGTTCTCTATTCTTCAACTTTTCTCATTCCCTTTCTAGTTCTTGTTTATATTCTTCCTGTTTACGTTTCTTTTTCTTATGGATATCTTTCTGTTTTCTCTCTTTCCTTTCAGATCTCTTTAGCGTCTCCTTATTTTCTACTCTTGTTTTTTATTTATGCTTCTCCCTACCCAGGAAATGATTCAAACTGGGCACGTGATTGCTGCAATGTTGTTGTTCCTAAAATTGTGCAACATTAGAATGTTCCAAAGTAGGCATGTCTTCTTTTATTTCACCAGTTCTGTTAGTGTCAGGTGTATTTATTTCATACAGTAAACTTTTATCAGTATGAGTACCATCATCATTAGTCCTTCCTTGATTAGCTTCTCTATCGTCATACTTTTGTAATGCGGCTTCAAGGCTTTCTTTTAGCTTTCTTTTAGCTTTATAAGTACATTAATGTTAAAATTATCACAGAAACTTGCTAAATCTGGAGTAGTGCAATTTTCTTGGTAGTTTTCGGGTGGCGTTATTTTTACTGGGATAACTTTATTGCGTTTTGTTCGAGCTGGACTTGTGCTGTTTTGTTGTTGTCCTTTTCCATTTTCTGCAGGCGAACTTGACATGACTATTATACTTGTAATGCTGGAACTGCTACTTCCTCTAGTTATGTTACCCTTTCTAGCTTCGATTAGCAATTCTTCTTCATCAGAACGCGATATTTCATCAGCAGGAATATGATGTCTAAGTTTTTTCGATTTCTTTTCATGGCTCCATTTTTGTTTACTACTCCAATTACTACTGCTTGAGGAAATTTCTATTATTTTGAAAAGAAAAAAAGTGAATATACTTACAAAAGAACCATAAGCCTTCTGCTGGACATCTTCAGATTCTTCCACAATATATTGAAGAACTCTGTATTATTACATGACTGTGTTAAAAGTCCTGGTTAAGATAATCATTTGGACTTTTACACTAAAGATATAACATTGTAAGCACAAAGTTGAGATATATTCCAAAGTATCTGCCACTTTAACTTCAACTTCAATTCGAGAAAATGGCAATGTTTGTAAACTTCACGTCAATAAAGAGAATATTGATAAATTTGGAGGAAAGAAATTCTACTTTAAAATACCAAATATAAAACTAAATTAATGTATTATCCAAAAACATATTTTATTTAAAATCTAAATCTAATTAGGATAAAATCATGAATATATATACACATATATATTTTATAAACAAATATTATTACTAACTATAAACTTTGAGAGAATATTCACAGTAAATGGACTAGGGTTATAAATGAGATATTCTATATTAATCGGTAATGGAAAACCATAACTTATGCATGCATTAAATAAAAGAGAGTTGTTAAATTTCAAGCAAACAAAAAAAATATGCTCAAGGCAACCCTCATCAAACCCACACTCACAAATTGATGAATTCATAATATGTAGTTTCCTTAAATGAAAAGGTATACAACAATGGTTAAATCGCATTCTGCAAATGATAGATGAAATTTTTCTAATAACATGAACTTTATAGACCCAAGGTTTATTTGGAATAACTGGCTAAAGATGTGCAAATTTAGGGCCTTTTTGTTTATTACTACCATTTTATCTAAGAGACCATCTTAATTTGAAATCACGATTAGGAACTTAACATTAAGTCTTGTGGATAATCTTTAAAGGGGACCTTCCAGGGATACTTCTGTGTCCTGGAATCCAGGCCAAAACTACTTTTAATTGTGAGAGAAAACATCTTAATAAAAGATCCTTACACTAAAATACAACATAGTTTTAATTACCTTCTTTGAAAGGGTTACTTCGAAATGAATATAGAGCAATTAAATAGCTTAAGCATCAAAATATATCTTATAGCTTCCATAATCCCTCTTCATTCCCTAGTAAAAACAGAAGTTTCCGGAAGGCACTTCATTTTCTGAATTATATTATAATTTTGATGGAATATCCTCACTCCTACAAACCCTTGTTTTTCTTCATCCTAACTTGGCAACCGGCCCTCTTTAATGAAGACTATTACTGCCATTATCGAGTGAATTATATTGTCAAGTGTTATGACGATTCAGGGGTTGGATTTAGAATAGTTTGGCACGAATTCCGGCTTGAAAGTGGTTGAAGTCGATAGAGAATTATTCCCCGATTATAACGTAACTAGTCCCATTACAAGGTAATGAGCCGTTTTCGAGAAAATTAATAAAAACTATATTCCTTACAAAGCACAAAAATAACGTTTATTTAGAGATGCCAGATGAACAAATACTAAAATAGTTCGAAAATTGTGACAAAGTTGTACCTTTTTTAGTTTAACAAATTACCAATAGCACACATTAAAGAGGTTCATAAAAGTTTTGATAGTAATAAATGTTTATAAATACATAAAATAAAATTAATAATCAAACAATTTACTAGTATAATGTCATTTTTTTTAATTATTTCGGTAATTTTTAGAAATTGTTACTACATTTTCTTAAATTTCATGTGTTGGCAACTCATATTAAGGCGACTTGAGACTAGGGATGTGAATTTCTAAAAATAAACCGATTTTTAAAAAATTGAAAAGTTTTAACAATATTAAAATCGATTAATTAATAATCGATTTTTGTTCAAAAAAATTATTGTTTTTTTTTTAAATAGATTTTTTTTCATATTTTCTTTAGAAATTTCATTAAAACCTGAAATATTTAGTCATAACATTCTTAATCAATTTAAATTACATATTTCAATAAAAAGAAATAATATTGTTAATAACAGAGAATGCCTATTCTTGTACCAAATTTTGTTGTATAGTAAGGTTGAATAAAAAGTAAAGAATTTTTTTTTCCATATTATTTTACGACCTTTTATCCTCGGAATTTGGTTTTCAAAGTAGGAATATTCTTTAAATTTTAAAAGTATTATCTATACTATATATTATATGTATACTAATTTAACAAAGCGGAAGTGTTTTTATGTTTTAGTTTATTATTTAATCTCTGAAACTACCAGTCTGATTTGAAAAATTCTTTTTGTATATGATAGATTGATTCACAAGGAATAGTATAGCCTATTTAGCATCAAGATACACGTCTTTAATATTGATTTTTGTAAAGTAAGTCGGAACACAAAGCTCTCCCGAACTGCTTTATCCACGTGCGCTGCGATAATTTTCAGTTTTACGTAAATACATGTTGTACAAAAATATTGGGCCTTAGTACATCTTTAAAATAGTCCGCAATAGCACATGCCTGTATCTTATGCATAACCCACAATAAGCTATTATATAACAAAGAGTGGTTTAACATTCAAAAGTGATTAAAGATCATTATTTTAAACGTGGTATATTAATCCTTACGAACAAGAGTTACTTCGTCTTAAAGACAATTTTATGAAGTTAAATTTTTCTCTTTTGCATGTTATTTGGACAGATAGTTTAGGAGATAATGAAAAAATGAAATATGTAATTTGTATTTGTGGGAAGAAAAATTATGATAAGCTATACGGGAGCACTGGCGTTGCGGTGTTTGTCGTATTAAATTAACACGTGAGAAACCGTGGGGCACAGCTAAAAATTAATATACACTGCGTAAATAGTTCCAAAGACGCGGGTGTTGCCTTCCATTACCTGTATTACAATCCTTTTGAACACAAAAATACAATATTAAATTAAAAAGCAACTCATTATTTAATTATAAATAACGATATTTATGGGTGATATATAAGTGCGATTGAAGTTTTTGGTGGGATCTTAAAATGAAATGTTTTGGTATTTGGTTTTTATTTTTAACTAACTGACTCACGCATTTTCGTCTGCGTCATATGAGAGAGAGAGGATTAGAAAGATTGGGTCGTAGGCACCTATAATACAATTCTAAAGGAGCTGAAACTTTCATTACTTTGCTGCGGATTTATTTTAAAACTGTGATATTTCCTAAGATATTTATTGACAATTTGGACAATTTTATTGAAACTAAATACTTGTTATGAATATTTTATTTCAATAAGGTAAATACCATATTTATAGAAACACCTTCGCAAATTATGCATTATTATAGAACAAATTTTATTACCTTAAAAAAGGTTATATTGAGTCAACTTTAAAAGATAGCCAAATGCTATCACGGACTTTTTTTTTTTACTTTTTAAGAGAAACAATTCCGTCACACATGATTGTTAAGTAACTTTACGCATTTACGCAGCGCACGCATTGGAAGCTCTCAAAAGTAATAATCCTTCCCTGTTTTTGCAATATTTTTAATTGATCGTATTGTTCTATTTGTCGTAGCGTGATGTTATATATTCTATAGGCCTTCTTCGATCACTGGGATATCAAACAAAAATAATTTTTTTTATTCGAAGAAGTAGTTCCTGAGATTAGAGCGTTCAACCAAACAAACAAACAAACTTTTCAGCTTAATAGTACTAGTATAGATCCATTAACTTAGGTTTTAGACCCTATATTATATAATACTGATAGCGTTTTGTGTGATATAGCTTGGCATGTGAAATGGATTATAAATATAAACTGGAAGCATACATTTTGATGTGCCACAAAAACTCCCTAGAAAGTTCTAACAAGGGAGCCACCATCTTGTTTACCACTATGTTCACTTGATAATGGCAGTAATGGTTTTCAATAAAGAGGACTAGTTGGCAAGTTAGTAAGAAGAAGGGTGATTGAATACCTACTGTCACAAAAAAAATTACATTAGATCCATCAAAAAAAAAATCGCCCGTGAAATAAATCGATTTTTAAATAATCGATTTTTAGGAATTAAAAACTCGATAAAAAATCGATTTTTATAAAAAACAATCGATTTAAAAAAAATATTATTTTTCACATCCTTACTTGAGACTAGTCTTGCGCAAAGTATATCACTGAAAAGAAAAGAGAGATATTTAATATCTTTTCAATGAAAGATATATATCTCTCTTTTATATCTCGCTCAGAGCGAGAGATATTGGGCTTACTGATATAATGATCTACAGAACTGTTTGGTCGATAAAGCCGAGAGCGAGATTTATCTTACAAAAACAAATCTTACGATTATAAAAACGTATAAAATTATTGCCATCTATTTTGTATAGAATATCTTGAAAAATATTATACAAACATTTGATTTCCTTCATTCTTAACAATTAGCCGGCTAAAGTATGTCAATCTAGAAATGCAAAAGTATGTAATACAAAAATAGTAAAATTATTGTTTTAAAACCTGTAATAACAATAATAGAACTGAAGAAGATCGTGTGAGTAACAAAATATGTTAGCGTATTTTATAAACAGTGGCTATGGCTACATTTATATTGATTTGAATTGAAATAATGTATATGTACATTATCTACCTTACAATATAAACATGTAATAAGTCAACATTTTTGTACAAATTTGCTAGTCACTTTAGAAAGTTTTTTATCTATACCTAATATTAAAACACAATCCGAAATACGTTGGTAACTATAATTATTTTTAGCGATGCGAAGTTCAAAGTGCATGGGTGAAATCACGCGTGACATTAAACTAAATTCAAAATTTGAAAATACTGAACCCTTAAAAATAAAAACACTTCAAACTACATAAATACTTGACACGGTAATTAATTATGCAACCAATATTGTGCTTTATTATCAAGGCATAGCTTATGTTTTCTTATAATCATTCGTACCCGATCGCCTTTCCGCTCTCGGCTTGTTGGATCGAATCAGCTACCCATCTCATAAGTAAGAATATGGTATATCTTTTTATTCAACTGATCTGAATCGCTCTGATTATATCCGAGTGAACATTATTACTGAGAGCTAAAGAGCTAAAGATATACTTTACAAACAGGTGAGCTACTGATATACTCGCTCTTTTCTCGGGATTATATATGATCTAATCTTTCGCTCGCGAGCTACACAACTCTACTTGAGACTTAACTTTGATAAACAGAGTTTATTTTGTTTGCACCGATTTTCTTTCACTACTGATTTACGTACTTTGGACTTCGATTATTGTATACTGGACACCGATTATCTGCCTTCCCGACCGACCTTTGCATATACTACGGAATACGATTGCCGCCTTCCCGATCGACCAGTGCATGTCATGTACAACGGATTTCGATTTCTGCCTTCCTGACCAACTTGTTTACACACTACGGACTTCGATTGTCGTGTTTTACGAAGATGTCGAAAAATCCTTTACCTCAGCCATCGACGAGTCGTAATTTCGACAGCGATAGTCCACCTATTAAACGACATCTGTATGTGTGGAGGAGGAGGTGCAAAACATGTGGAACTTGTTTAAGGTGTTCCGCCAACATGGTTCACGTGAAAAAGCCATCGCATTCGCAGAAGAAAAACAAATGATTGAAAAGACAAAATTATGTAATTACCATAAAATATTAATGCATGTGGAGTATACAACAAACAAAACAGTTTGATCTTTTGTATGTAACAGAGGTCCATGTAGAGCCAAATCAAAACTAAGTCGAGGTAACGGAACATGGTTTGAGAATATCAAAATTACATTGCCACAAGTGTTTTACTTAATGTATGCCTATACATCGAAATGGTCATATGATGAAACAATAAAAGACAATTTTTCTGAGAGTGAACACAGGCTCTCTAGGGCTACAATCAATGACTGGTTCAATTATTGTAGAGAAACTATTGCTACATATCAAATCAACAAACAGGAATATATTGCAAAGATAGGAGGCCCAGGGAAAATCGTGCAAATAGAGGAAAGCAAGTTTGGAAAAAGGAAATTTAATAAAGGTAAGATATGACTAACTAACATATTATTTTACATTTATTTCATTGTTGTTTCATATAGTGCTATTTTTGTTATAGGACGCCACATAGAAGGACATTGGGTGCTGGGAATGATAGAAGATAATAGTGAGGACCTACATTTAAAAATGTGCCCAGATAATATCAGGTCTTCCGAAGTACTAATACCATTAATAAAAAAACATGTGGCTGAGGGCACCACCATACATACGGATTACTGGCGGGCACATGATTGTTTAGGGGATCATGGTTTCATCCATTGCAAAGTCAACCACAGTGACCCAAAATATCCCTTTGTGGCTGGGGATGGCACACACACTCAATGACTCAACGCATTGAATCACAGTGTCGTATTGTCAAACAATATTTCCAAAATGATAATTTTAATAATAGAGAAAATTTTACTGATTTACTACATGAATATCTGTGTAGACGCAATGTGATGAAACAAAAGTAAGATCCCTTTGAGGAATTAATTACATTTATAATAAATGAAAACAGAAAATGTGTTGTTTTATTGAAAAATTAAATTTACTAAAACCACAGTAGTACACCCCTGCCTAACCCTTCGGGGATACAGACTTAAAAGTATGTTATGTTAAGGATACTAAAGTTTATGTAAATGTTAGTAATTTGTTGACAAATAGGTAGCGAGTAGTGATCGAATGGAGCGATGAGTGTGTTAGGTGTCTTGCAATATGTGTATGTCAATATGCCATGTCAAGTCCCAATATTATCACTTATCATGTTTATTCTAAGTAAAATCCCATCAAAGCCTTCAATTTAACTTTTAAATATAAAACCTCTATACCTCTGTCCAGGAAGGTTATTTCTTCATGGGAATAGTGTCAGAGTCTTGTTGCGATTGTTCAAACACAATACAATACTACGTAAGACGATTGTTTTGAGGCATCAGTAAAAATCTATCACTATTTCAATCATTTCATTTCAAATTGTACAACCTTCTGTATTTATTTTTGTTTATGTAAATCTAAAAAGAGTTTCTTCTGATTTCACAATTTTTGTCAATTTGTCAACTTACAATAAAATTTTATATTTTAGCACAAATTTGAGAAAAAAGTTTCGTGTGAAGTATAGGCACATGCACAGAGTATTTTTGTAGATAGGAGAAGTAACTTTGTTTATAGGAGAATGGAGATGTCCCTCGACGAATTCACGGAAGAAGCGCTGACTTGCGGATCTTTCTTGCAACTTTCTAACGTATATATGTATATATATATATATATATCATTATATTATATTAAATAATAAAACTAAGTTGATAAAATAAGCGTGCCGATAAAACTTAAAAAGAAGTCCCGGCGCGATAAAGGGACTTATATAGTGTGATAGCCCTTTATCCCCCCTCGAACAAGAAAGTTACCGTTTTAACCTAAAGGGCGTGTTTTTAAAGATATAAGGTCTTTTCCAACCATTCTACTCGAAATTAAGTGTAGTGGCGCCATCTGTTGTCGAGTATTTGTACTTCATTCAGAACAACGATTATTTGGGTTGAATTTCGAAAGGCGCTGCTAGCAATTGCAGCATGTGTAGTAATGGCGCAAAATTTAAAATTCTAATTTTAATAAAGTCTTAAATCACATTTGTTACTATAATAAAGTTATTAAATTTTGTGTATTTATACAGCAGTAGCTAACTTATATTTTGGAGTTAGAGCGACATAATTTTATTTATTTCAAATTAGTTCTGATAACATTTTAAAATTTAAGTTTTTAAATTTCGTGCCTTTACTACGTATGCTACAGCTGCAGAGCCTATTGTTACGGCGGACGATAATGTCGAGAACATTCTAGAAGGTGTGAGAAAGAAAATATTCTCAAACTTTCTCGAATATCCTAGAGCCTAGCTCTCTGAATATATAAGAGCTTGGTGTCGCCCGCCAGAGTTCGTTCGATTTGAACAGCAAAACAAGCGATATAGAAGCGAAGAAGAAAAAAGTTGTCTGTGATCCTTTATTATGAAATATTAAATGTGACTGTTTTTAATAGTGTGTTAAATTAATTCTAATGCCTTTAATTGTAATTTTCTTAACCTTCAAGGAGTCGCGCGACGTTGAATCGATGCCTTCTATATACTTTTGGCCGTATACAAAATATTGCGCGACCGCTTGAATGATAAATTTTTTTTTCTTTGTCTCAACGCACCCCACGTTCACGTAACAATATATTTGTCTATAAAATGTTTATTTAATTTATATTTTACATAATAAAATGCCTAGACGTAAAAGAGGAGGAGATCTTGTCAGTTCTGCAGCGAAACGGTGGAAACAATAAGAATATGGAAGAAATGAAACGGAAGAAGAGCACGAAGCACGTTTACAAAATCAACGAACCAGAATGAACACCCTGAGAAGCATAAAAAGCGAAGAAAGAAAAGAAAAATATGTTGTAATCGGAAAAATGAATAACATTTGCCAATTTTGCCATGCGAAAAAATTCTGTAAAGAAACATCAGTTATCTGTTGCATGAATGGAGAAATTCTATTACCACCACTGGAAGCACCTCCGCAGGAATTTCTACATTACATGACCGGGGAAATACTAGAATCAAAACATTTTCTTCAAAATATAAGATCATACAACTCCTGCTTTCAAATGACTTCTTTCGGTGTTACTTCGACTAACACTAATAGAAATGAATTTGAATATGTATTTTCAATTCAAGGGCAAATTTATCACAAAATAGGATCGTTACTACTAATGCCTAACGAAGACTATGAATTTCTACAAGTATATTTCATCGGAAATGAAAAACAAGAAATTGATCAACGATGCACAAATTTTAATGGATTGAGACGCGAAATAATCCATCATGTACAGAGGATCTTACACAAATACAATCAACTGATTTACATATTCAAAACAACATTAGACCGCATGATTTCTGATGACTATAAAATTGTAGTTCGAGCCGATAAAAGAACACGTGGACAACACGAACGTAGATTAAATGCACCTCAGATAGATGAAGTCGCCATCGTAATTGTGGACAATGAAAATACAAGCCGTGAAATAATTGTACAACGAAGAAGAAAAGGACTACAACGCATTGCAGAGACACACTGTTCATATGATGCTCTTCAATATCCGTTAATATTTCTGCACGGAGAGGACGGATATCATTTAATATAAAACGAATTCATCCTGAAACAGGCATAGAAGCAAACAAAAAAGTCACGTCCAAGGAGTTCTATGCTCACCGCTTAATGATCAGAGACAATGAAATATACAATCACATACTCAACTCTCGCCGTTTATTCCAACAATTTCTAGTAGGTATGTATGCAAAAATAGAAGCAGAGCGGATGCTTTACATAAGACTGAATCAGAAGAAACTACGCACAGAAGAATACATCCACCTTCGAGACGCTATAATAAATGACGGCAATATTGACAATATTGGAACAATGGTAATCTTACCCTCATCATACATAGGAAGTCCAAGACATATGCACGAATATACTCAAGATGCCATGACCTACGTAAGAAAAAATGGAAGACCTGATCTCTTCATAATTTTTACATGCAACTCATCATGGCCAGACATGAAAGAACAACTAAAATACGCACAAACCTCCATGGATCGACCCGACATAATAGCCCGAGTTTTTCGACAAAAACAAATAAGATTTATTGAAGTCATCACAAAATACCACATCATTGGAACCGTTAGATACTGGATGTATACAATCGAGTGGCAAAAACGAGGATTACCTCACTCACACAATCTCATATGGCTACACGATAAAATTTATTCCACGGATATCGACAAAATCATCCAAGCTGATTTCTCAATCCACAAAAAGATACGGAACTATACAACATAGTAGTGAAAAACATGATTAACGGACCATGTGGCTTATTAAACTTCAATGCGCCATGCATGAGTGATGGAAAATGTACAAAAAAATATCTAAACCGTACTTTTGGACGATACAAAAACTGAAGATGACGGCTATCCCAAATATAGAAGACGATCACCGAAAAACGGTATGGTAACCCACTACTTTCCAAAATGTTCCAAGCACACACAAACGTTGAATACTGCAATTCAGTAAAATCTATTAAATATATATGTAAGTACGTAAACAAAGGTAGTGATATGGCAGTATTTCAAATAGTCCAAAATAGCCAACAAAATAACAGAAATGATGAGATCCTCATGTACCAAATGGGAAGATACATCAACAGTAACGAAGCAGCGTCGAGGATTCTTAGTTTTTCCATACACGAACGCGAACCAGCTGTGCAACATCTACCAGTACATTTGGAGAATGGACAGAAAGTTTACTTCACAAAAGACTCGGCTAGAAAAATTGCAAGCGAACCACCTCAGAACACAAAATTAACAGCTTTTTTCCAACTGTGCCAAACGGATCCATTCGCAAAGACATTACTGTATGTCGACGTCCCTATTTATTATACGAGGGACAAAACAAGGAAAATTTTTCAATGAAGTAATGCCAGAGGAGGGTCATCTAGAAATCATGAAAACTAACGCAATACACTGTAAATCCAAACAATGCCGAATGTTTCTATGTCCGGATGTTGTTACACGAAATACGAGGACCAACAAGTTTCACAGATCTCAGGGCCATTGACGGCTACCTATGCCAGACGTACAGAGAAGTATGTCAACGCTTAGGATTTTTAGAAAACGATAACCACTGGGAATTAACATTACAAGAAGCCACACTCACAGCTTCAGCTGAACAAATTCGAGAGTTATTCACCATAATTCTAGCAACATGTAACCCATCAAACCCAAAACAGCTATGGGACTCTTTCAAAAGGAGTATGAGTGATGATATATATTATCCAAATCCGACAAACTAATCCAGAATTGACTATAGAATTCAATGACGACATCTTCAATAAAACACTCATTCGCTTAGAAGATAAATGTTTAGCAATAAATAACCAGGCCTTAGTAGAACTTGGAATACCAGCACCACAAAGAAATGCTTTCAGTGTGCTAAACTAAGAAATTACAAAGGAAAAAAGCTACAATATTAATGAACTACTTGAATACATTGCTCACAACAAACCACTCCTCAATGACAATAAAAAAAGTTTACAACGTTATAATGAACCGGAAAATAACAACACTGGTGGAATTATTTACTTGGACGCACCAGGAAATCACCGGTAAAACGTTTCTAATAAATCTAATACTGGCGGAAATACGTGCTAAAAAACACATCGCATTGGCACTAACATCATCCGGTATTGCAGCCACACTTATGGAAGAAGGACGAACTTCCCATTCTGCCTTACAACTACCGTTGAATATAGCCGGACAACAATTCCCGGTATGTAAAATCTCAGGAAAATCTGGACGGGGTCAACTTCTAAAACAAGCTAAAATTATCTTCTGGGATGAATACATCATGGCCCATAAAAAATCACTAGTATCCATGGACAGAACATTACAAGAATTGCGAAAAAACTCTGAAATAATGGGAGGAGCTCTACTCATACTCTCAGGAAATTTTCGACTAACACTTCCAGTTATTCCCAAGTCAACACCAGCAGACGAGATCAATGCATGCTTAAAAAAGTCACATCTTTGGCCACAAGTACAAATACTGCAATTAACAAAAAACATGAGAGTAGAATTATCAAAAAAATACTTTTACAAATAGGCAAAGGTATATATGCTTCTGATCAAACGATCGGCCTCATTGAACTCAATAGTGATTTCTGTAATATAGCCACTACTGAAAACGAACTAATCGACAAAATTTATCCAAATATTATTTAGAACTATACCAATGTAGAGTGGTTATTTCAAAGAGTAATTTTGGCCACTAAAAATAATATTGTTGACGATATCAACTTTAATATTCTAAGGAAATTCCCTGGTAAAGAGAAAATATATAAATCGATCGACACGATGGTATCCATTGAAGAAAGTGTCATCTTCCTTACTGAATTTCTAAGCTCTTTACAAGTACCAGGAATGCCATTACACTGCCTTCGTCTGAAAATTGGATCTCCAATCATACTACTCAGAAATCACAACAACAAAAAGTATTTAATGGAACGAGGATGATCGTAAAACAGCTATCGAATAATATCATTGAAGCTGAACTTATTTCTGGAAAGAACAAAGGACACACAGTATTTATACATAGAATACCACTGATCTCTTCTAAATTGCCATTTCAATTTAAAAGATTGCAGTTTCCAGTTAAATTAGCCTTTAGTTTTACAATTAACAAAGCGCAAGGGCAAACTTTAAAATATTGTGGCATCAATCTCAAAAAACCCTGCTTCTCTCACGGCTGACCTATACGTAGTTTGCTCAAGAGTAGGAAATTCTAAAAATTTATATGTATACCCCGGACAATAAAATGAAAAATGTTTTTTTATAAACAAGTAGTGTAAATAATGAGAAAATGTTTTCAATATCTTTTTTTTACTTTTTACGTTATAATTTATTTTTTTATTTCAACTACCACGTAATCTCATATCAACTCCCGAGCGAAGCCGGGTATCATAGCTAGTTTTTGAAAACTATATTTCATTTATCAATAATTGGTAGGTACCCTAGCGTGTTTGCAGCAATGTTGCTGGTGGGTAACTAATAACTTTTGATGTGAGATATTTTTAGGCTTTGATGTGACATGTGAAATAACATCTTAATAATAATAACGGATGTATAAGAGAGGTCGTAACTTGAGAGAAAAATGATAATTTCTTTCGATAGTATTCAAAATACGTCCCGAGTAAATTGTCCCTCTTTTGTGAGTTAACCATTATTTGAAACTTATCTCTTGGTTACATTTTGGGACTTTGTAACACTGTAATTTCTAATTCGAATCTTTGTGTTTTACCCTGCAGACTACACTACTTTGCACAAATTCTGTTTTCTACCGTTGTTGTTGTTGTTGAGTTGTTGACTTTTTATAAATTGACATTGTGATCAGTGTTCCCAGACGCACAGTAATTACAATATTTAAATACTTTAATTCCTTGCTATTCACTGTAGTAGTAGTATGGAGTAGTGTATGGAGAACACAGTATTGTTATCTAGGCAAAATTCATCCATTGAGACAAAAATTAACACTACATATATTTATTAGTAGTATCGAAAATACTTTTTAACTTTCGTCAAAGATGAATATTCTTGGTCATTATTTTTTTCAATGTGTATGTATTATAAGTATTAAGTATGTATCTGAAGAAATCGTAATGTGCGCTACTTAAATAGTATAATTCCTAAATCACAATATTTTATCATCATTTCAGTTGATAGAAAATTCAAGCGTTAGTCTAAAATGATGTAAATTTTTTTACTGTATAACGCATGAATTTTCTATCGACTGAACTGATGTTAACATAACATAACATTCATTTTTACGCCTGTATCCCCGAAGGGTTAGGCAGAGGTGTATTACTGTTTATCTACAGTTCGCCATGTACGTTTTTATGTCACATGTAATAGGGGCGAGCCTATTGCAATTAATCGGGCACAAAGCCGAATTCCGAGCTGCTACTGAGAATTTCATAAAAAAACTCAATAACGCTTTGCTTGACCTGGGAATCGAACCTAGGACCTCGTTCTTAGCAGTTACGCTTGCGAACACTGGGCTAATGAGGCGACACGTATTGAATATGGAATACGCAAGTTTTTATAAGTAACAGTCACTGATTTTTTTAAAATATTATCTACCTACATTGGTAGGTGAAGTCAAACCAATATTTTAGTTATTGTTCATTAGACCGTGCGACAGTCAATAATATTAGTTATGCAGAAGACATGGTGCTGTTGTATCCATCAATCATTGCAATCCGATAGTTTTTAGCTCACGGTCATATGTACAATGCAAGTAAAAGCGAATTCTTGGTAAGTAGATTAGTAAACATTTTGGCGAGATAACTGATAACCGATAATTGACAGATAACTCTCAACGGGCGACTCCTAAGTCTCCTTAATCGTGTTTTTGCTATTAAATACTTGGGGGGCTTTGGGTGACCGTTGACTTGTCTGATAATATGCATATCTAATGAGAACGTAGTGCAATGGCTGCCCGAAGCAATATGTTGGCTAACAAGTTTGCACGATTTTCTAGTTCTTGAACAATTGAAATTTATCTTTTTAAAGATTACTGCCAGACGCAGTATACATGCAGCCTGTGAGTCGGGTCAACTATTCGCGTAAGGCTATAAATTAATGCAATAAGAGTAAAGTATAATAAAGCTTCCAGGGTGCAGTTGGGACTGGCACAGCACTGTAGTGCATCACAGATGTTAGTCGATAATGACACAGGTGACTTTCAAGCAATTGCGCGTAAACGAATTGCGTCTGTGATGACACGTTTGAGGGCCAGTACCAACAGCATTCTGCAGCTGATCTCAAATAAAGTCGACTGTCTATTATTGCAGCACTTGGTGCGCGTCCATGTTGCGGGTGTTATTTAACGTAACAACATTTTTATTTTTAAGAACCACTAAAGTTATTATAGAAATAACTATATAGCACTAACATGGATGTATTGTCTGAATAAAGAACTTATTACTATTATTATTATTTATGCTTTTTCGATAAAATTAAACAATCCTGATTGATTGATTGATTAAGCTCGCCGACCACGCCACTCTAAAATTTCCACCACCTATACAATTCAGATACACAATTAATTTTCGTACACAGTAAGATCATAGTCAAAATTCAAATGCTATTATTGTTAATACCGCATTTTATATTTTATCTGGATTTTTTAAAATAAACGATGCGCGAGTAGCTTGAAGGATGCTAGATGTACATGAACATTAACTACGTTGCAAAATTTCGACTTGCCTAAAAATATATCGAAATTGATGTTGATTTTATTATCTACAAGACAATTTTTTACAAAAAATACCAAGTGCAATGATTTTGAATAGTTTCCTGGTGTATCTTGGAAGTTGAAGGACCAATGCCAATGACATTAAAATGGGACTACCCTATCAAACAAACGAAGAATCATCCAAATCGGTTCATAAACAAAGTAGTTATGGCTGAACGTTCATAAAAAATCTACATTCGAATTGCGTAACCTCCGTCTTTTTTTAAGTCGGTTAAAAATAAATATTAATTGTCCATTTACCCCATTAAATTATCGACAATATAAATCGATAATTTTATGAGAATATATCTATAATGAATATGATATATAATTATATTTTGTACCCAGTGCCCATCCCTATTTCAAATTTCAATTATTGAAGTTGCAACTGAATTTTTCCTTTTAGGGTAATTTACTTAATGAAAAGATGAAAATCAGTCTAAAGAATGATGAGAAACAACAACAAATTCTAGCAGTCATTATTGAACGGGATAAGCAAGAACGGCTCGCTTCAGGTAAGGATGAATTTTTCAAATTTACGCTATATGACGTATAAGCCTCCTAAATTAAGAAAGATTTTATCATATGGTATTGATTGTTCTCGTATGCTTTCTACATTTGGTCGTATTGTTGTCTTTGATAACCTATACTTGAAAAATATTTCAAACAATTGTGTACATATTTCAATGAATTAAAAATTAGTGATAATGAATAAGTTAACTTGTTATACGATCAAAGAAATACATAAAGCCTATCGTGATAAGATATTAACGCCTACAAGTTTCGTAGATTTATGTTTACAAAAAGCTAAACTTGCGCAGGACTTAAACGCTTTTGTGACTATTACTGAGGATATAGCTGAAAACCAAAGCATCGACAGCGAAAAGAGATTCTATATTGATAAAAATGCGAAGACTCTCGACGGTATAACGATAGGCATTAAAGATAATTTTTGCACAAGAAACATACGTACTACTTGTGCGTCAGAAATGCTTAAAGACTTCCATCCTACCTATGATGCCACAGTATACGCTAAATTAAAAGATGCAGGTGCTTGCCTCATTGGTAAATGTAACTTGGATGAATTTGCTATGGGTTCTGGTACAATTGACTCTATTTTTGGACCAACAAGGAACCCTTGGAAATACAATAAAGAGAAATGGCACATCACTGGTGGGAGTTCAGGTGGAAGTGCCGTAGCGGTGGCGTCCGGTGCTTGTGTTGCAGCTTTAGGTTCTGATACTGGTGGTTCTACACGGAATCCTGCCGCTTTGTGTGGAATTGTCGGCCTGAAACCTACTTATGGTCTTGTGTCTAGATATGGCTTAATACCGTTGGTGAATTCCATGGATGTTCCTGGTATCCTCACAAGAAATATAGAAGACATGGTTACGGTTCTAAATGCAGTAGCAGGGCCTGATAACTTGGATTCAACAACAATTAAAAGAAAATTTAAACCCATTGAGCTTGAAGGATGTTGAAATGAACAAAATATGTATTGGTATTCCAAAAGAATATCATTGTCAAGGTATGAGCAAAGAGGTTATTGATACATGGAATTTTGTGGCTGACTTACTTGAGAAGGAAAGATGTAATGTTAAAGCTGTTTCATTGCCTCACACTTCAGTTTCTATTTCCGTTTATTCTATACTCAATCAGTGCGAAGTCGCCAGCAATATGGCAAGGTATGATGGCATAGAATATGGCCTTAGAACTGATGAAACATATTCTACGGAGGAATTATATGCTTCAACAAGGTTAAAGGGTTTTAATAATGTTGTTCGGTCCAGAATTTTAGTTGGAAACTATTTTTTATTAACAAGAAATTATGAGAAATATTTTATAAAGGCTCTGAAATTAAGAAGACTGATTTCTGATGATTTTAAAAAGGTTTTCAATAGTGATGATGGTGTTGATTTACTTTTAACACCAACTACATTGTCTGATGCTCCACTATATGAAGAATTTTCATCAAAGAACAATAGAGATCAGTGTGTTTTTCAAGATTACTGTACACAACCCGCGAATATGGCAGGTGTGCCAGCTGTATCATTACCAATTTGTCTGTCAAGAAATGGTTTGCCATTATCCTTGCAATTGATGGGTCCTGCATTGTCAGAAAATCTATTATTAAATGTAGCAAAAAGGATAGAGAGCCTTGTAAAGTTTTCGGGTTTGTAATATTAAAATGGTAATTATCTTCATTTGTTCTATCATGATACCTTAGTCTATAGATGATAATATTAAGAAAACAAAGTTAAACTAAATATAGATTGTTTTATTAAATAAACATTTTTTATATATTAAGCTCTGCTGCATTCGCAGTACATAATATTTGGCAGTAAACAGATATTACTACTGCTAGGCTATAATTGTAACACTGTCTTAATTACTTAAATAATAGATTGCTTACATACTTTCTGTCATGGCTTAGTTTAGGCTAAGGATTTAAATCCCTCATCAGGTTTAGTCGTATGTTAATGTTAAAACTACATACAAAACAGTTCAGTTGTTTTTAAGCTATGTGCATTCAAAAACTTAATGTTTATAATTTTATCATATACTAGCAACTGCACGCGACTTCGTTCATGTTAATTACAATATAAAAGATTATAATATTATAATTAAACGGCCTATAACCATCAGGCCGAAAGCAGCTTTCTGTAATTTAATGAATTTTTTGAATTGGATCACTAGTTTCGATCAGTAGGTTGAATGAGACTGGGACCAAAAACGGAATACACTAGTGTCTGTATTTTGTTTAATTTTCTTTGTTATATGAGTTACAGTACACAACCACAATTAAACATGGTTAAAAAACATTAAATTACACTTGAAAATTATAGATTTTACAAAAATAAGTGGAATTTGGTTTGGTCACAATTTATGTTGGTCGTATACCACATATGGAAATGATCTCATTCTAATAGAAGCGTATACTATGTTCTTTCTTTTTCAGTTCGCCGATGTGAACTCAGATTTTTAATTAATTAGCTGGGCTAAAGTAACAGCTGAGATCAACCTGTTTCTTTTAATGTTGCAAGTGTGGAGCATAGTGTTTTAATATAGCTGTTCCTAAATGATTTTTCGAACCATTTTGACATTATACCGTAACTATAATCTTTTGTAATAATTAAATATAATAATAAGTATTGATAAACAAAATACATAAACTGTACTTGTAATAAAAATATGAAATCAACAAAAAAAATTAATATGATTGATATTATAGAAGAGATAAATGAGTAGAAATTATATGAGGGCACTAAGAATTATGAATCTACGTACATAAGCGACTGATCGACGCAATTTTAAACTAGAAAACCAACAAACAATTTTATAATATAAAAAAAAGATTGAATCACAATGTTTAATTGGAGCAACCACTACAGATATAATTTTTTTGTACCAATGAGCTGGCAACCCAGCACATGTCACTTTAGTCCAGTTAATTAAAAATCAGAGTTTCATTAAATTATTAATTCTAAGGTAGATCCAGAGATTACCTCCTTTACACATATTATTCACAAATTGTACCTCTTAATAACAATAGTAAAGTTTAATATTACATTTGTAGGAGATAATCTAGGTAGGTAGAAGACATATTGACGTGAAATTTTGCATGCGGGTTTCTTTTTCACTCTAGGTTTAAGGAAGGACTTACGGAAATTTAAACCTTCAAGGTGGTAAAAAAGGGGATGAAAGTTTGTATTACTTCAATTACTGGTTTTACTAGATGTACTGTTGAAACCTAGTTCTAGATGGCTCAGTTGTTAGTATGTACGGTCTCGGCATCGATAGACTGAGTTCAAATCCGGTGAAGGAAAACATCGTGATGAAACCATAGCATAGAATAGGGATTTACTGGGCTCAAGGTTCAACTTGATAGATTTTCAAATCTATCGTCAAACATCAAAAGGTGTGTTCCGGCAGCTGCACTTGAGAGCCAGTCTTCCACTAGACTTAGTGTGCTACCATCATCTTGGGCCACATCGTCTTCGTCTCTTAAAATCAGGTGAGATTGTGGCCAAAACAATAATAAAAATAGCCGTAAAAGTGAATTATTAAAAGTCCTGTGAGGTTTCATTGTATAGTAATGCCGGCAAACACAACAAACTGCCGATCCTTTTGCGCAAATCATCAAATTTACTCAAGATTTTAAGTTCCGCTATACTGGGTACTTTTTTTACGAATAGATTCGCTGTGTTCGGTTCCTTCTCCGAATACTGGTATTCCATGCCGTCCTGATAATCGTATTCTATGAAAAAGTTCTCATTAAATGGTCTGATTACTATGTGCCGTTTTGATTTTCCGTCGCATTTGCATTTAACTTTCAAAGTTGATTCCACTTCAGCTGATGTGTTCACCGTTAGTACGAGAAATGATCTTGTGTCGTGGTTAACTGTGTTTGTCAGTTCCATAATTGGAACGTTATTTCTATCGCCACATTGACATGGTACGGTTGTATTTTTTCTGGCTATCTCCAGCTGATCGCACATTGTAGGTAACGCCATCTTGTTATATGGATAAGTGAGAAATATTCGCCATTTCCCGTAGAATTGTTCCATGTCCACCTCGGATGTCACGATAGCGAACAGAAACGATAGAAGAAATAACTTTAACATTTCACTATTACACACCTTACCGATACGTTATTGGAAACGGCAAAACTAAGGCCAAACGGTAGATTTCAACTGCTACTTTAAAATCTGTAGGTAACTTTATATATAAAGCGGATGGAATTGCCATTCTAAAATGGTAAAATTTGCACACGGAATCGGTAGATGTGAAAACAAAAGGAATTTATTTGCATTTATTTGTCTTAGTCGTCTGCTTATTTTTAAATTATGTATGTAGGTATAGAATTAAAATCAATTAGAGTTTTGTTTTGATTAATTTTAATACTTATTGTTTTTATTTATATTTATATGTTATGAAGAAAAAGTGTGTCTGTATGTCAGCTCCGAAGCACGACTGAAGTTTACTCCATAAGTACGATTGTCTTTAAATATGGAATAGACAAAGAGGTGATTGATTGACTGAAAGGCTGACTAAGTAGTTATCTAAAAGCAAGATGAGGTATATATACAGACAATACATGATTTCATAGTGAAAACGTAACGTTTTCTGTTAACGCTTAACGTAACGCCTTTATAAATTTTCTTTTAGGCAAATAGATTCTTACGGAGTAAACTGAAATAATTTTTTATTTTAATTATGTTATTATTCAAGTGTAAAGTCAGCGTTCAAGGCATATTCAATAGATTTATATAAAATTAGTTTTGGAGACTCGATTAAAATGAGAACACAGTGAATATTTCTTATATTCAATATAGTCCTTTAGTATCATTTGCTCTAAATAAATATTTGCTGCAAAATATTCATGAAAAAGGTTTAAAGTGTTTTAAAAATTATGCCTTAAGGATTGTATTGATTAGATACATGGCGAAAACGCCTCTAAATAGTTGCAAAACTATAATACAATGTCGATTGAACGATCAAACTTGTCGAATTTCGAAATGATAACCATAATTTATGAACCGACAATATTATTTTTGCATTAGCTTTGGCCGTGATTTAGTAAATGTTATTTGATTCTATATGTTTTTATTTATATAGGCCCCGCGAGCTATTTGATATCAATATAAGCCTGCAAAAAAAAATCGAAACTTACAATGCATGTGATTAATATACACAAAAAGTAAAGATTATGTATGTATCCGTTATTTATTTTAAACACGTTTTACAGTCCATGAAACATAAATAAAATGTCAAAGAAAAATTTATTTCGCATCTGATTGATTAATCTTTAAGAAATGAAACACTTCCAGCTTGCCTTACCTAAAAACAGAGACTAGTCTTGCTTTACTAGGCTCTGCTAAAATTAAAAATCTTAAACAATTCTATCAGAGAATAATGCCGGCACACACAAGACACTGCCCTTTCTGCCGTCATTTCTAAAATACATGTCATAAAGTTCGAAGACACTGGGTATTTCCTTCACCCATATACTCGCTGTGTTCGGTTCCTTCTCCGAATACTGGAACTCCATGCCGTACTGATACTCGTATTGTATGAAATAGTTATCTTTCATCGGTTTGAATATTATGTGCTGCTTCGTTTCTCCATCACATTTGCATTCGAGTTGCAAGGTTGAATTTACTTCAGCTGATGTGTTCACCGTTAGTACAGGAAAAGAAAATTTCCTATTGTCCAACAAGCTAGTGATTTCCAAAATTGGCACGTTATTTCTATCACCACATTGGCATTGAGCTGTATTATTTTTCCTGGCAATGTTGTACTCTTCGCATTTGGTAAGAATCGGCATTGGGTTGTTTGGATAAGTGAAAATAGGCATCCATTTCCCGTAGAATTGCTCTATGTCGACCTCAGATGTCACCACCGCGACCAAAAACGATAGAATATATAATGTTAACATTGTACTGATTAAGTGCACTCGGCCAACCCTTTATTGCAACAGCAAAACCGCAAATCGTTAAAATTCAACTGTCACTGTAAAATCTGTAGGTAACTTTATATATAAAGCGGGTAGAATTGCCATAATAAAGTGGGAAAAATTGCACACGGAATCGGGTGGGGAAAAAATTGAATGTATATTTCATACTTAAGTCGTCCGATAAACTTTAAAGGTGCATGATTATTACAATTCACGAAGCATGTCTGAACGTTACGGTTGCACTGGTAAAACTATTTATTTTTCGATTTGACTATACTCTTAGCCATAACGGCCCTGAAGCGCTTGAGGCACTCAGCTTTTACAGCTACGTGCGTTTATAGCACTCAACCGCGAAAGTGCGGCAACAAACTCAAAGGTGCCAAAGTGGCCGAACCTTGGCTTCGGCTGTTGCCAGGTATGCAATAGTGCGATCTGGCTAATTCCCTATCCGTAATTCGATCTAACTGATTATACACACAACTATACATATATAAATGTCGCTTCTCTCTGCGACGAGGGAAGAATTATTATGCGCATATTATGTATTTAGTAATCTGTGAAATTTGGTCTAAATTAAGTAGCAAAAAAAAAATTAAGAAAAAAGGTTTCTTAGAGAACCTATGTGAGTTATTTTAAACATTTTATACTTTTGTTTAGAGAAGAACGCCGCAAACATAACACTCTGCTTACTCTATAGTTCAAATCATCTAGAGTCTAGACAGCCTAGTTCGGAACAGGCGACACCGCCCAGTGTGTATATTTACACGAACCATTTCGAGGTACTTTGGACCCCTCTATAAGTCAAAAACTATTTGAGCTACACGCTTGAAATTTTGTATGTTTAATATACCTCCCTTGAACATCTAAAACCCTAACTGTCATGAAATAAATCTATTATAGCTCTTGAGTTGCTTTGAAAAGTAGCATTATTATCACTCACTCTCTCATCAAAATCTAGGCCTTTTCTAGGTGATTCAGAAACTTGAAATTTGCAATCAAGGTAGATCATTAAGTTTATACAAAGGATATAAATAAATAAAACTTAAAAATTAAAGGAATTAATAATTATTTATTAACGACGTTTCCAACCTCTCACCAAAAGATGGCGTTATGCCTATTTATATCCCTAATGAACATCTAATCATATAATTTTATGCTAGTTAGACGTGCTACGGTAGTGTTTTCCTGATTTATATGGGCAATAGAATAAACTTTAATAATAATTGAATACGTAATAATAAAATACGCCGTTTCTACCGTACTTGGCCCGTTTTTCACATTAATGTTTTTGTTGGGATCATATTTACTCATGACATGAAGTTCGGACACACTGGGCTATTTTCTTTACAAATATATTCGCTGTGCGAAGTTCGTTCTTCGAGTACTGATATTCCGCACTGTACTGATATTCGTATTGCATGAAATAGTTCTCTCATTCATAGTTCTGAAAGTGTGAATATTATGCGCTGTATGTACAATTTATTTTTATAGTTGATTCTGTAAATTCGGGTGCTAACAGAAACACAATGTATGCGGAACTGATTTATTGCAAAGAGCGGTATACCTACATATGATATTATTTACGAATACAGTCACTAACATATATCACAATTTCCTCCTCTTAAATTATGTTGAACTTATATAGGTAAAATTAATAGTTAAACATCCAACTCTTTCCCTCGAGGGCAAAGAGAACAAACAATACACATTCATAGCTATCATTTATTTTGACAACATAATATGTTGGTATATTATACCTAGAAATTATCTAAAAGAGAAAAAAAAACAAACAAACCAAAAGTAGAAACAAAGTGTTTCCCCTTTCAAATATATACCTGTATCTCATTTACTTTCTGTTTTTGCGGAGACGAAGGTTATATCTAGGTTTAGGACTGTCTACAGGTGGTGGAGCAGATGGCAATGGCAATGGGTTATCTGTATCATGCTGCATTGATTCTTTATTGGGTGATATTGAATTGTCCGTTGTATCTGGAGGCTGTATCGGCAACGTGTTATTATCGTTTTCAGTATCAGTAGTAATAGTCGCCGATAAACTGTTTTCTGTGCTGTGACACAACTTGATCCATATGTTTCGTTGATATTACGTTGTCAGAATCCTTGACCTTATATGTTACAGCTCCTGTACGCTCCATTACCATTCCCGGTTTCCACTTTTTACAGGAACCCTTTGAAAAATCTCGAATAAATACGTGTTCCCCTACATCCACGGTTCTAGAAGTGCCACCCGCATGTTTAATTTGATACCGTTGCGCTTCTTCAACACACTCCGCTGTACAGCTACGAAGCATGTCCAGACGCGTGCGTAACGTCCTACCCAACTTTGCCATAGATGGTGCTTTTTGCGTGGTGGCATGTTCAGTATTACGATATTGTATAAGAAATTTACATAATGCCCTTTCAATATTCTCGCTTCGAAGTTTCGCTTTTTTTTTAACAGTCTTTAAGGCGTTCTCAGCGGCGTCATTACTAGCTGGGTGGTAAGGAACCGTGACAATATGCTTAACTACGAAGACGAAGAAATAATTCAAATTCTTCGGAAGTGAATGGCAGCCCACCGTCACTGACGATCTGTTTAGGCAGACCAAATCTAGCAAAACATTCTCTGAGCTTAGCAATAACTAAAGAAGCTGTAGTTCCGGTTTTCATAACAAATACTTCAATCCATTTTTAATGGGAATCAATAACAAGGAAGTAGTAAATACCATTGTAAAAAATCTATGTGGAGTCTCTGTTGGCCATACATACAGAACCGGCGTGGCTCGCGCTGGCGCATCTTGTACTTGTAGCACATGGCATGCAAGCTCGGGCACGTACTTCGATGTCTTTATCTATGTTAGGCCACCACACGTAATTACGTGCAATTTGCTTCATACGTACTATACCTTGATGTCCCACGTGTATTTCGTCTAAAATGTGTGCGCGTAACGCACCCGGTATTACAACCCTGTAACCCCAAATAATACACCCATGGTCGATATGTAGACTTTCTTTTCTATGAAAAAACGGTTTTTCGTATTCCAGTTCTACATTATCTGGCCAACCACTCATGATGTATCCAAATATTTGGCGCAGTACTAAGTCTTTTTTTGTTTTGTTAGCCACGTCCTTGTGGCTTAAAGGAAACGTATCTTCCACAAAATGTAAATATGCCGCATCATTCTTTATTTCTGATTCCCTTTTTGTCTTAACTGGGAGTCGAGATAACGCATCCGCATTACTATTGCGATCTGAAGGTACAAACTTAATATCAAAATTATAAGCGGATAATTTAACAGCAAATCTTTGTAGTCGACTAGCTGCAGTTAAAAGAATTCCCTTTTTTCCCCCAAAAATATAACTTAAAGCCTGGTGGTCTATTTTACTATACTGCTCACCCGCGCTCAGTGCTGCGAACAGTCGTTCGACCCGTGGTAAAGGATAATGAAAATATTTTAAAACTTTATTAAGGGTAATTTTGTAGTCCCCACATATTGTAATTGTATCATCCCGCTTAATAACCGGAACAATAGGTGTTTCGTAGTCCGATTGCTCAACTTTATAAATCACTTGTTCACGCTGTAATCTTTCAAGTTCACGTTCGACTGGCGCACGGAGCGCGGAGCGCGAGAGGGAGCGGACGGGATTTACAAAATATCGGCGTCTCGTCTTTTAAATATAATTTTATACTATTACTTTTACAGGTGCCTAATCCTGACATAAATACGTCCGCGAATTCAGATTTTAGTTGTGAGATAATAGAATTATTGTCCTTAGATAAATGATATAAATTGATTGATTTTAAATGTAATTTACGAAGCCAGCCGCGACCAAGTAGCGGCGGTCCGCCGCTTTCAATAATAAACAACGGCAGAAACACCGGTGCAGCGTTGCCGTACTGAACGTGCACATTAATATAACCCAAAGAGATAATCGCTTGACCGATATACGAACGAAACTTGTTGTTTTCATGAATTATACGTAAATATGAAAAATGTTCATCGTAAAATGACTTACTTACGGCCGATATTTTACTGCCCGTGTCTACTTCGAAACAAAATTCCTTATTATCTAACAGTAACATAATACTATATGGAGCGTACTTAATATCATTTTTAATTGATAACACTTGACCTAACATGTCACTTGAGTCGCTATCGCTATCGGACTCATTAATAAAATGTTGGTACCTGTGCTTGCCGATATCATTTTTAACTTTTGAGCACATCACTGCTAGGTGTCCTTGCACACCACAATTATCACAAATATACTTAATAAACTTGCACTTGTTTGGCGCGTGCGCTCCCTTACTGCAGCGCCAGCAGGCGCGACCGCGCCGGCGCATGTTCGCAGGCGCGGTCGGCGCCACACGATGTAGCCCAGCCGCGTGCTCGCCCTGCGCGAGTTCCGCCCGGCCGGTGCTCGCCAACAGCGCGACCCCGGCTGCGGCCTCGCCCGCATGCCGCTCAGCCGTCTCCAGCGCGAGTGCCAGCTCCACTGCCTTCTTGTAGTCCAACGTTGGTTCCGCGAATAGACGTGATCGCATGTTCTCACACCGCAGTCCAGACACGAATTGATCCCGAATATTAACTTCGAAAGTCGCGCCAAAATTGCAATGTACTACGAGGTGCTTAAGACTCTGCAAAAACATATTAATCGATTCGCCTTCCGCTTGCCGCCGTTGACGAAAGGTGTGTCTCTCTGCAATCTTCGATCGTTTGGGTTCTAAGTGACCGGTTACCAATTTTACGAGCTCTTCGTATTGCTTATCTTCAGGATAAAGTGGAGCACATAGGTCGCACATCAGTTGGTATGTCGGTGCACCTACGTGCGTCAGCAATGTAGCCACGTGTAACTCACTTTTTATATCGTTTAATAAAACGAACTGTTTCACTAATCTTATATATGCTGACCACTGTGCACCTCCCTCGAGGTCGAATTCGTGTAGTTTTCCGAAGGGCATCGTTAAATAACCACAATTCGTCGCCAATGTAAATTCGGGTGCTAACAGAAACACAATGTATGCGGAACTGATTTATTGCAAAGAGCGGTATACCTACATATGACATTATTTACAAATACCGTCACTAACATATATCACAGATTCCACTTAAGCTGATGTGTTCACCGTCGCATCAGTGCGGGAAAAGGTTCTTTTTTAATTGTCGGCCAAGTTTAACAATCAACACCCATTTGGCGCTTGTTAGATTTTACCCTCAAAATCTTAACGTAAACAAACATACACAGACATCTTAGTATATAACATTATAGCTGTGCCCCGCGGTTTCACTTGCGTATAATATAAAAGACACCTTCAAAAAAACCTTAAAAGTAGCCTATGTGTTAATCCAGGGTGTCAGCTACCTCCATACCAAATTTTATCTAAATTGGTCCAGCCGCTTGAGCGTGAAGAAGTAACAAACATATAAACACACTCAGAAACATTCGTCTTTATAATATTCGTAGGATTTCGCTCGCTCTTTAGAATGACGTTACTAATGCTTCAAATTACTCTACATTGTTGAGGTATTACCCCCGAGAAACAATTCAGTCAGGTACAATAATATTGTGATGGCACTTTAGTGACAAATTGTATTTTTTTTATCGTAGCACTGAAATGACCTATACCTGACGGTGAGCACAATGTGATCCAATAACATTTGCGGCTACTGTGGGATCTACAATCCCGATGGATGGATGGACAGTCGTTACTGTCATGCCGGCCTGCTCAAAAGTCATCTCACGTTATGAACACACTCGCCGGAAGACAGTACCATAGTTTCACAGTACGGCAAAGATATGACGTAGCAAACTTCTTTGCTTTCTTTGCTGGAGGTTATCGTAAAGCTGTAGCTCCGGAGCCCAGCGTGTGTGATTCCGTTTTGAAAGGAATAAGCTGGAATTAGGTTCAAAATCAAATAAAAAAATCTTTTTTAACGTAGGAATTCGCCATGGTACAGACGGCAGAACACGCTAAGCGAGGCAATGCCCCTTTAGAATGTGGCTAAGAGAATGCAATATAATGTTGGAGCGTTGGGTTTAGTTGAAAAAATATATATTCCTCCATTTTCTAAACTGTATTTTCATTTTGATTTTATTCGCAAACTGCCAAAAAGCCATAGAAAGTTGTGTAAAATTTAGGTTGTGAACCAGCCAAAACATACGTAATAATTATACAGAGCCTGCTTTTCTTAATTAATAATATAATTTTAATGTTTTGTATATAAACAACTATCATTACACCATGCTCCTCATAAGGTTGGCAGAAGGAATCGAGAACAACTTATTTTTTTTATTTTTTTTATGTGATCCTTATAAATCGCTCTCAAAAGGTTATTAACTTATTATATTGTGGATCTTTATATGAATGATAGTGATGTTTGAATGAGAGTGACTCACTCTCCGAGTCTCCACTAAATCTATACAATTAATAAAATTTAAGTGTCTATTTGTAATGTCAAAATAACAGTTTTTTTTACTAAATGCATATGAAATTATATACGATACCTATAACAAAGAGCCCATTTTTAAATTTTTTGTCTTTCCGTCTGTCTGTTTGCTCCGGGTACCTAATCTCCGAAACTGTTGGACCGATTATGACGGGACTTTCACTGATAGATAGCTGATGATATAGGAAGTAACTTAGGTTACTTTTATTTTAGAAAAAGAATTAGGGTTCCGCACAAAAAAAATCTGCTCATGGTCAATTCGCTAAAAATGGCAATTCGGACGCTTAAATGGCTTATGCTGAGTAAACCATAAGAGATATAGCAAATTAATGTACTACATAATCATAGGCATTAAAAAGACCTATAAAACCTACAAAAAAGTCCGTGAGAGTATACATCTATCTTCTAAGGAACACCCACAATAAGCATTTTTCTCTTTAAAATAGCGGGGAGCAGGGGAGCAAGATACGCGCGGGCATTCTGTAGTCCACTTGAGCGAAGCCACGGGCACAGCTAGTTATGAATATAATTATTAACTGTAAAATAAATATTATTTGTACAGTAGTAAAGAATTAAAAAAATATTATGTGTGCAATTCACACGTGGTAGAAGTGAAACCTTCACATCTATATGTTTTTTTAATTCAGAAAATCAAATACACACTAATTTAAGGTTTATGAAAATGTAGATACAAGTACTCACAATCATTATTCACAATATCATTTTCAATTAATGCACATTTGGAATATCCATGGTAACCTAGCTAAAACGGGCGCAAACGGTCTGCCCGTAACAATGTGCTACGCCAACGATGATAGTAACAAGTGGGCCTGCACAGCGAGAGAGAAGCGCGGCGCGGCGCCCGATCAACCTTCGAACTTGGTACCCAGTAAGCAGCAGAGAGCTGCAAACCAGTGTACGCAAGCCCAACTAACTCACTACGTGCGACCAACTCTGTTCACGCCTGAACCTACCAGGCGTGAAGAGAGCGAAACATCAAAGGTACACACGCAGTGAGGTGCCTACTCGGAGGCGTAGCGTCGGCGTAGCTATGGAGAACTAAGTGGACTGAGTCGCTGGCGGGTGAAAAATTTCTCGAAGATAATGACACACACGAACACCAAAATCGAGTCGCTGTATCCAATCTTCACAAGCAGAATGGCCGGTTACAATTATTCTCAATAATTCTTAATTTGGTTTCATGACAAAGAGCTTCTTGCAAGTCTTCAGAGTCTTGAGTCTTCTTGTCTTGAATAGCATTTGACACTCTGTGTGCCGGTTGGCTTTTTTTAGATCTTACTACACTGTTAGCCTTAGGGGCCCTAAAGCCGCTGCGGCTTTGACAACTTCACCGGACTTGGGGGCGAGCGCAGAGGGCACTCAGCCGCGAAAGTTATTAGGACGACTCGCACGAGGGTGCCAAAGTGGCTGGACCTCGGCTCGGGCGGTCGTCGTGTTCGCAAATAAGTCGCGATCTAATCGAATCCCTACAACCTACGATTCTAGCTAACTAATTATACACATAGGCACGTTCCCTTCTTCCTGGGAGGAAGGAAGGAAACATGCGTATGTGCATTTAGTAAACGAAATGTTTTCTACACTAACTAGCGTAAAAAAAGAAAAAAAAGGTCCCTCACAGAACCTATGTACCTATTTGGTGTGCACGTGTGTATGTTCATACGTGTGTAATGTTGTATGTAGATAGCTAAGTGATGCACGTATAGTGTCACTTGTATCGCGCGGGCGGTTGCCTGACCCAAGGGCTTCACGCCGAGGAAACGGACCTAGGCTTGGGTTACCGCTGGAGAAGGCGGACGTGGGGGGTGTGCTGGAGCGAAATTTACCGTCCGTCCTCTGCGGAGAGGACGGTGGTTACGTGGGCGTGGGCGCTGGCACGCTCTGTTTGGAGAGACGGATGAATAGTATTTATTCGCATTTTCGATGCGATCGTCCGGGTCGCTAAAAATATTGCGCGGCAGGTGTTTATGCCGGGTGGTGGTGGGTACCGCGACATAAGTAGCTGCTGCTTTAATCAACGGGTTCGCGTGATTCGACGCGGTGTCGAAATATGAACGAGAGAGCTGTTTGACGTAGGCATGAATCGAAGGAAGCTGTATATCTCTATGGAGATCTTCGCTTCGAATATACCTAGGGGCCCCGGTAAGACGATGGAGAAACCTCTTCTGTATGACTTCTGTCTGAAATTCGACTCGGACATATGTGCGAACGCAGCGCAACTATATGTCAAAATCGGTCGAATGCACATCTTGTAGAGCGTGAGCTTATATCGCGTAGACATTTTACTCACCGAACACAACAGAGGATGCAACCGGCCCAGGACCCACGCGGCCCTGTTCCTAACCCTACGGGTGTGAGGTCTAAGAGAGAGCCTACTATCTAGGGTTACACCTAGATTTTTGGTCTCTCTCACAAATGGAATCCGATTACTTGATTTTATTTTTGAGATCAATCGTGGTCGGCCTCAGCTGTTTCTATTATCTCAAACGACCACATTTCTTTTTATTATCATCGCTGAAATCCAGGAAGCTGTACCAAACCGTCCGCGTCCGCCTTAACCCTCTCGTTCTTCTACTACATCAGGTCCCCCACTGACGTAACTATCGATCAATTCTGGAGGTCTCTGAGAGGGGGTGTTGGATTGTTTTTGTAGGACTTAAACAAACAGGTTTTCAAAGGTTATGCAGAGTTCTAAAACTGTTGTATTTGAACGTTTGTTAACTAAATTATTTTTATGATGCATAGGATTAAAAAAGTTATGTTGATCACATTGTCTTTATATGTAGCAACTCTGTTTAACTCTTTCTTCCTAATGCGGTTGGTTAGTGTAATGAATGGAAAAAATGATGATGTGTATTTTGAAATTATTCACACACGCAAGGTTCTCAATTGTCAAAATCTAACAGTTCTCGGCCACTTGGTAGGTAAAATGGTATTTGGCAACACTGATTTATGTGTTATCGAAAATTTACACAAATAGGTCTTCGATGTCTTGACCTTTGTATCGTTTATCGCTGTTAATTGGCAGTTGTCTTTCTTATCCTACAAGTCAATACACCTATTTATAAACTAACAGCGACAGTAATCCAGTGTTATATTAATTTTCTAGGAATAGTCTGTTTTTAGGATCACTGCCACTAAAGCTTTGTTTTTATACCAGCTCGGCTAAATGATAGCAATTCGGCTCAGGACCAATATACAGGGCGGAAAAAACGAACGAGACATGTAGTTTGTGTTTAGTTTTTGTTTTTATGATGATTTTAGGTCCTATCTAATAGGGCATATTGCCATTAATCGGGCATAATGCCAAACTCCGAGCTGCTACTGACAATTTAAAAAACCCAATAACACTTTGCCCGACCTGGGGATCGAACCCAGGACCTCGAACCCAGGCGCTTACGAATACTAGGCTAATGAGGCAGTCACCTTCAAATTAACCTACATAACCTAACTTACAAATGGTTAAATTTCAGTCTCCTGTAATTGTAACATAGGTAGGTACATTGTTTATTCGAGAGATTTTATCCTTATCATAGACCGTATCTGTGCAATAACATAATGAATGTCAGTCAGTTTTTTGCATTTTGTAGTTGGTTGGATTCCCGGTATAGGTTAACTTTTTCAGAAAATCCGTGAATGCAGTTATTATTACTTCAAAAAATAAAATAATGTTTCCATTGAGTAAAATTTGATATCATCATTGTAGCGACATCTCTCGCCACAACTGACGCATCTACATAGCGACACATAAGCGACATCTATCGAGCCACTTACGACGCATCCTACATCACGCTATAGAAATTAACTCAATCGTTGAGTATATATACAAGAACTCGACTACAATCGTCAGGGCAGCTGCCCACCAGACATAGCATCCGTCTGGCCGGAGGATCCTCCCTTTTCTATGGCGGATATGGAACTTTACTCTCTGTTCTTCACCTCCGCTAAAATCATTATCATCTTCTTACCCCTTATCCTACTTAAGTAGGGTCGGCACAACATGTTTTCTGCTTCCACTCTACTCAGTATTCACACCTTTTATACGCATATCATTCTTCACACAATCCATCCATACTTTCTTCGGTCTTCCTCTACTCCTGTATCCATCCACCTTCATATTTAACATTCTTTTAGTTATTTAAGTTTGGAAATGGATCATCAAATATTTGATATATTTAATATAATTTCGTAACGTGTAGCGTGTTCCTATTGTCAGGTTTCTCACCGTGTATGCTTCTTATGCGCGACAAAGTTAAGCATGCCATCTCTTTGAAAATCATAATTGATATTCATATTTACATGAGTCCTTTATTAGCACTTTGGATTTTAATAGGGTTAGGATTCCAATTGTTTGATTATACGAAAAGATACTATATATGAGTGAGTGAACTACCCATTTACTGAGCAAAGACAGCTTTTCGTGGAAAGGCTTGGACTTCTCCACGCCGGTCTCACGAAATATTAGCGATGTAAAAACATAATTTCAGATTATGTTACAATGTTTTCTTTCCCTGTCAGACTAGAAAATAGGTATTATTATTTAAATTAAAATGAAAAAATGTTTTGACAAGAATTCCGAAGAATTTTATTGGTAAATGCCGAAACGCTATCTTGGGAACATATTTATAAACGACCACCGCTCTACTAAATAAACAAAAAATATTAATATTTCAGCTACATTGACAACGGACACCTTATCAAGATTAAATGTAAATATAGAAAATTTACCACAGCGATGTCAACAACTTCTCCAAGACGTTGTAATAGCCCAATCTTCAACGGACATCGTAGAACTCGACCCTATCGCTATGTCGCTATGTCAGACGCGACTGCTCTCCGAAAACCTTGAAGAGGATTACGAGATCCTAAAGTTGCAGCAGAAAAATGCAGAACTTCAGCAGAGGATAGACGCAAATAAGACATTCTTAGAAGGTTTGAGAAGGGAGTTGGAGAGATCGAGGGAATCGCTCGCGAAACAATCTCCAGGACCTGACGACATCCAGGAATATTTGAGACAGGTGAAACAGAAAGTGGTTTCTTACGAAGAGAACTGCGAGAAAGCTACGGTAAGTTTTTCATAGTATTCATAGCCAAGAGATGAGGTAATAATGACCTTACCACGGCGAAGGATATTTAGGTACTTGGCTATGCATTGCTTGCTACCGAATTGCGCACTGTCTCTCGCACTATATCTCAAGCAATAGAATATAATCTATACCAATATTATAAAGAGGAAAGATTTGATTTTTTGTTTTAATAGATTAACTCAAAAACTACTGGATCGATTTTAAAAATTCTTTCACCAATATAAAGCTACTGTATCATCGAGTAACATAGGCTATAGTATAATTTGAATAATTAATTTATTCCTCATAAAAATGATGATAGTTTTACACAAAGTATAAAAACTTGCCTACGCGGATGCGTTGGTGATGTTTGTCGTGTAAAATTAACACGGGTGAAACCTAACCACAGCTATATAGTGATATGGCAAGTCACAGTCATATTATGTTCGAAATCCAGTTGAGTATGAAAGTACTTCCATCCCGAAAACTTGATCGATAATATAAATTTAAGCCGAAAGAACCCAGTGGTTAAATTACTGACTAATATAGTCGACAAGTTCGTACTTGGCCGTCCTTTGTTTTAGACGTCGGCGGGAAAGAGGTAGCACGCTATTACACTACACATTACACTAAAGTGAAAAGTATTTTATCTCGGCAGTGTTCTTAAAATAATTACTTGCAGCCGCTCCGTAGATAAATACGTACTACGGCTGCTATCTGACTGTTTCTTGGGTTACCTACCTACTTATGTAGAGGGCAATGTTATATTAATTGTCATTATTATCTTTTCACCAAAAAAGATTACTACAAATTATGCAAGTTTTTATATAAATTATGTCTACTTGGATTTTATTTCTAGTTTCAAAAGTGATTGTTTGTTAGTAAGAATGGTATGTACCTTTTTTAAATAAAATATTATTTTTTGCTTAAAATTTAATATATAAAAAATAATTTTAGATTTATTTGTGATTAGTTATGAAGTACGTATTCGCGACTGTTTTGTAATTAAGTTTACTTAGATTTCGTTTCGGCCATTTCTATGAAGACGTATTACTGTTTACTTCAGTGTGCTGTGACTTGCGCACCTACGTCACGCAATTGCACCGGCTTCCCTTTCCCGCTACCATTACCCGTCGTCGTTATCGTCTATAGTACCTCGCCCCGCCAACGCCTGTCGGAAACTGACGGTCGCGCACGAACTTGTTCGACTATAGTTGAAATTGATTTGACTGAACTCAAACTGTGCTTGTTTTATTTAAAAAAATACTATTAAGCTGAAAATCACATGTTAATAATTATATTATTTTTGAAAACGACCTTGTAACCTTAGTTTCAAGTAGTTCTTAAATTTATCAATTTCCAGACGAAATTATCGAAGCTGGCAGTCCCAGATGCCATTATGCCGAAATCCCTGAATGCTCTGGTCTCCTCACTACGCCTCCTCAGCGATGAAGCCAGCCAATTGCGCCAACGTGCTGATGACGTCACTCTCGCAAGAGACGCCGTGGAGAAGCTACACAGGCTTCGAAAATAACTTTAAAGAGTTGTAGCGAAGAGAACAAATAAAATCAAACCAAAAACATAGAATTCAAGCTCAAAAGTTTAATATTATATCCTTAGATAAAAACAGAGGGTCTCTAAAGAAGTAGGGGCGCTGCCAGCAGGGCGGTCTATAAATAATGTACCTTTCTTCTGAAGATATGCCCTATACATATATATTTTCTATTTTATTATTTTCTTGAAAAGTTTTTGAATAAAGATAACATAAACAAAATATGACACCAATATAAATCTCTGCCTCATACAGGCTTGCGTCCTGTGGCAATGTATATACTAACAATTAAATAAATTTGGTCATAGTTATGAGCTGATTAAAAACTATCAAATATCACACTAACAATGAAGTCAAATACAAATGAAAGGTAAAAAGTAATTTTAATAGTAACATTGTAATTCAAAATCATACAATAAAACTGTTAAAAAAAGTCAAAATTTTTCTTTCGTTCCAGTAGCTAATGAAATCGCTCCATGGTAAGACAAGGGCATAATTTGTTAAAAATACGTAAAATAAATTAAGTATGTCTTAAGTTCTTCAAAAACGTCCTTTAATATGGAAGAACGAAGACGCTTCTAAAAATTGTAAGGCGAATTTCACACAAATAATTACTTCAGAACAATGTTAGCAGAACAAAAATGTATATCATGAAAAATTACAAGCTAAATTATTAAAAAGGAAACAAAAAACACGACAGCAATAAAAACGCTTCACAAAAAAAAACTGTTTTCGCTTTTTATTTGATTCCCAGGCGTCGTACTTAAATATTAAGTAGGTATATAGCCTATGTCACTCTCACAGTTAAGACGAATCTAACGACACCTCGTATACTAAAATACATCAATCCGTTTAGGCTACAGAGCGTGACAAAGAAAGACATTAAATACTCTTGAAAAACATAACTCTCCTTGTCTTACCGAAGGTGCGTCATGACCTTCATATGACATCACAAATTAGACGGGAGTAATGTCTAATTAACGTCATACGTTTACAGAAAATTCACGTAAGCTACAAAATGACCGACGCGTGACCGTTGTTACTTCGCTTCGTTGGGACTATAAAACGTATGTCTTTTCTCAGTTTCTTCGCTTGAAACGGTAGAACACACGCTTGGAACTTCGATCTCTATACACTGCCACGTGCACACATTTAAATCTTGACCTGTGGAAATAAATTTATTTATTTAATCCCACCTGATCTTAAGTGACGATGTGGTCCAAGATGGTAGCACATGCTAAGCCTAGTGGAAGACTGGCTCTCAGGTGCAGCTGCCGGAACACACCTATTGTTGTTTGGCGACAGGTTTTTAATTTGAGGGTGGTAGCTAGCCAAGCGGGTATTAGAAAAAGCCCTACCACCATGCTTTAGTTCCACCACCCCTTCACTGGGCGCTCAGGCTCATTGCAAGGATTCGAACTCACGTCAATTGACTTGAAAGTGCGTACATGGTACCACTGAGCCATCATTCCACCACCACCCCAGATCGCAGCCAAAAAGACTTGTGCCGTCTTCCTGTTATGAGTACAGTTTCCAGAGCTCCTTGAGGAAGGGGTGTTCAAATTCGGCAATGCGCTAGTGATATGCGTCCATAGGTTACAGTAGTCGCTTACTATCAGGCGGGCCGTACATTTGCCAACATAGTTGTATAAACAAAAAGAAAAAAAAATCGACTTATTACACCCGGTGAAAAAGATAATGCCGAAAGATAATACCTTTCTTTTTTTCCGGTGAATGTGGCTCTCTTAGATCCATCACGTGTTGGCCGTAGCCCGGCTGACCTCTAAGTCCCCATATGAAAAAGTTTTCAGCGGTCGTGTTCACTGCGCTGTCTTTCATCGTCTGTAGACATTTGTCTCTGGGTTCGACAGTCTGGCACTGAATTTCGGACCTCAGATGGCTGTAGTCGGTCTGGGTCGAATGGGTCCTGCAGTTTACTATTGTTGCCTAGGATGGACAGTTTTTTTTATTATCTACTCTTAAATTACTATTACATTAAAAGACGAAATTAATTTTGCTTCGTAACTAACCCGTGCAAAGCACCAAAGAACGAGTTAGTTCATTACAAATTTGCTAAGTTTAACAATTAAGTAAAATTAAGACACTTTTTTTAAAGAAATTTCTTTCTTTCTGAATTTGAATTAACAACACTCTGACCACTGAAAAAAGATAAAAGGTATTATCAAATATAATAACATAATTATTTAATTAGCTAGCTGTGCCCGTGGCTTCGCTTGTGAACTACAGAATGTCCGGCTATTTTAGAGATAAATATGCTTATTGTGGGTGTTCCTTAAAAGATAGATGTGTACTCTCGCGGACTTTTTTGTAGGTATTTTTAATGTCTACAATTATTTAGTACATTAATTTGCTATATCTCTTATGGTTTACTCAGCGTGAGTAATTTAAGTGCCCGAATTGATTCACCATGACCAGTTTATTTGTGCGGAACCCTAATTCGTTTTCTAAAGTAAAAGTAGTCTAAGTTACTCTTTGTAACATCAGCTATCTGCCAGTGAAAGTTCCGTCAAAATCGGTCCAACCGTTTCGGAGATTACCCGGAACAAACTGACAGGCAAATATTTTAAAAATGGGTTCTTTGCTATAGGTGTCGTATATTGTATTATAGTATTTTGTCATTACAAACAGACACTTAAATTTTATTAATTGTATAGATTTATTGTTATTGGTAACCTACAGTAAATCTTGTACCTACCTATTTAGTAGATAATAGCATTGACCATACCCATTGGCAAGCTCTCCTCTTCCATTCCCACAAATCCCATGAATAATTCTTCTCTATGTAGTCTTCGACGGGATGCACGTCTGTCTGTATATCCTTTTCGTAAGTCTGAACTGTGAATTGGGTACTTATAATTAGCATATTTATTTATTACAGGAATTTCATTTTTAAATTGTTGAGATTATTACAGAACTTTGAAACGATCTAATAGATACAAAAAAGCAGTAAAAAGAGTCGACAGGAGACGGGTGTTTCTGGACCCAGAATGTAATTAGTTAAAATATGGTTTATAAAATTGAATAGGTATAATTTTGTTTTTAAAATCGTACAATATCATTAAAATTCACAATTAACAAAATAAGTAAGCTAATAACTTTAAAAAAACAATAAACATAACCCTTTTTTAGTTAGCACCAAGTTAAATTAGGAAGAACAACCCGAGTTACCAAAGGATTCGCCCAATAAGAAATAGAACGCAAAATATCATATTATTTGCATTGTTTAAATGTTATTATTAAATCTACTCAATTTTTATTATAATATTGGTACCGCTGACAACCCAGTGTATGCATGACCTATATACTTACACTTATGCAAATTACACGATAGTCGATATATACATTTTAACGGTATAGTGTACCTATACGCAATACGCATAAATATCTATACAAAAACGTCGCGAACGCATAACTGTGTATCAAGTGATAATCAGCACTGGAGGACACGCATCCTTTAGCATATAATACTGACTCAGCAGGGCTCGTATTCTATACGCACATCTGAAATTCTTATTCTTGGTTTATTAATTTTTAATTGTATACTTATTTTTAGTTAACAGTAAGTATTATTTTTTAATTAACTACTTGTGTGTAAGAAATGAATTTCTTTCTTTATTTCTTTCTTTCTATATTTCACACGGGTGATGTTGGGTGGATGGTTACACATCATAATATGTTTATGTAAATATGACACATATGATGTAAAAAATGTGATGTCAGACTAAGGTAACGTGTTAAGGACTGTTTTTTGTCATGTCCAGACACAAGAAAGACCTCTATAAAAGCTTTTAATTGGGGTCTAATGTAAGCTGGTGATGGTACTCACTCTTTGCCACATGTTTTATGACCAGATTCTCAATGCCCTTAACGCTGAAGACGTCTTCAACGATATTTAACAGATTGATCACATGCGGATTGTTTCTAGCGTAGTCCAGCGCCTCGTTGATGTATCTAGACACAATAATGGTACAATATTAAGTAAAATAAAATTTAAAACAAATAAATAAAATTGAAGTGTCTCTTTGTGATGTCAAAATAACAGCCTTTTTACTAAATTCATATGAAAGTATAAGTTAATTTTTTGTTCGTCTGTATGTTCCGAGTAATCTCCGAAATGGTCGGACCTATTTTGATACGATTTTCACTAGCAGATAGCTGATGTTATAAAGAATAAGTTAGGCTACTTTATTTTAGAAAAAATAATTACATTACAGTGCAAATTAAAAAAATGATCATAGTGAATCGATTTGAGTGATAATAATCAATATCATCAATAAATAAATAAACACCAATTATATCAAGACTTTTTTGAGTTCAGTATTTTTTATAACTTACAATTCTTTGAAACAATACTAACTACATTTAACTTTAACTATCTATCTATAAAACTTTTTATTTATTTGAAATAAGTATAAGTACTTTGAATATCCTAAGCAAAGTAAAATAATAGACACAGTTTTTTTAATTAAACAAAAAATATTTCTTTCAACTTAAAGAACAGGAACTAAGTTCAAAATCAACTAAAGAATCTACCTATTTTGTGTATCTGTTCTTTAGTTAGATACACATATTAGCTAATTAGCCTTTAAGTGAGAGTAATAAATAGAGATCAAAATGGGAAATTGTTAACGCGAATTCTCGGCTTTTCGACACTTTTATCTCATCTTGAATATCGTTTAGATTTCCCGGGAATTCCCGCTTCGAGATATCTCGACCAGAAACCCTACCATGTGACGTAGTCAGCTGATATCTGATTCAGCAATAGATCGGAATAGGCCTAATGTAAATACTCAATCTCAACTTACCGATTAGGATCTCTGCTGAACCTCGTTGCCATTTTCACGGAACAAAAGCCGTATCGGTTCCCTTTGGCCTTGATCAGACCTAACTTCATATTGCTCGGCACAAGGGCGCCCACGGTAAGGCACAAAGCACAGAATCCCAAATACTGCAAAAGAAGCACAGTGGCACAGTTTTGAAACAATAATGGCTCAATTGGTAGTGTGTACGGACTCCGCGTCAATCGACGTGAGTTCGAAGTCCTGCAATGAGCCTGAGGTTTCGGTGAAGGAAAACGTGATGAAACCATAGCATGGTGGTGGGGCTTTTTTTAATGCCCGTCTGGTTAGCTATCACTTTCAAGTTGAAAATATGTCGCCAAACACCAATAAATGTGTTCCGGCAGCTGCTTAGTCATATCGTGACTTCTTTGGAATCGCGAAAATTCCGAAGCTGAAATCCGACCACTTTGGCACCCTTGCGCGCTTGTTACCTATGCTTTCGCGGCTGAGTGCCTTAAGCGCTCGCCCCCAAGCCCGGTAAAGCTGTAAAAGCCATCAGCGCCTCTGTTTGTTTTTGGATAGGCCCCTTAGGCTAACAATAAGGTCAGATCGAAAAAAAAACTGCACTTGAGAGCTAGTCCTCCCACTAGGCTTAGTGCGTTACCATCTTGAGTCAAATCTTCACTTAAAATCAAGCGAGAATTTGGTCACAACGCTAAACCTATGTCGATATAAAAAAAAAACAGTATCATTTAAATCATCAAGTTCATCTTTTTTTCCAACTGACAATACTGTTAACCTTAAAGGTCCTATAGTCATTAGAGGTTTGACAGCTTCACCGGACTTGGGGGCGAGCGCGGAAGGCACTCAGCCACGAAAGCGAGGCAACAAGCTCCAGGATGCCAAAGTGGCCGAACCTTCCCTTGGGCTGTTGCTGTACATGCAAATAAGACTTGATCTGGCTATTTCCCTATCTGTAAAATTCGATCTTAACTAACTATACATATATACATGTTTCTGCCTTCTGAGAAGAAGCAAGAAATATGCGCATATGCATTTAGTAATCTGGCAATTTGGTCTAAGTCTAACTAGCCAAAAAAATAAAAAAGACGTCCCTTACAGAACCTATGTACTTGAGTGGTGTGAATGTGTAAGTGCAGTGTCATGTGTGTATGTCGATAGCTAGTGAATACAATGTCACTATCGCACGAGTGGCTGTTTGGATCAAGGGTTCCACACCGAGGGAACTAAGCTTGAGTTGCCACATGAGAAAATGGACGTGGCGGGTGTGCAGCAGCGAAGTTAATCAGCTAATAGAATACGAGGGATGGGATATGTGAGACTGATATCACCTTGATCATAATATTTTATTCAAGAATAAATAAACAATAAAATAAGTATGTAAATGCCCTACTGGGCACTGGGCAAACTTTCTTCCTAAGGGAGGACATGAGCTTAATCGACACTTTACCAGCCCATGACGTATTGGTGTTTCCAACAGCCGAGAAATCTACAATTCTGTATTTCCCCAAATAACATTTCTCATGTATACAGGTTTTATCACAATGTTTTTCTTCAACCGTAAATGTAGACAAAGACTGAATATTGTTGGTACTGCTTAGGTTCAAACCTGCGGACATCCTATCCATATTCCGCCGGTCTAAATCATTCGGCTACCGCGATTTCTCTAAAAAGAGATGATGTTTATCAATCCATTGGGTACAGCCTCCATCAATGATCACCACAACGACCAATCTTACTTTTGTTGCATCTAGCGGGTTCCCGCAACATTCACCAAGTCGTCAGTGATTCATTATCCATTTTGTAGCAGATCTGCTCACGCAGCGTGTTCCGCAATGCGATCACCACTCTCGAGAACACTTCGCCCCATTGATTACCTATATTATAGTTTCTATCGACTTGTAAATAATCAAGACAAAATAAATTGGCTGATCCAGAAACACTCATACACTGAAGCGCTTTACTGGGTCGGGTGTTCACGATCTGACTGGGGATAAAAAAGACTCATCTATGAATGTAATAATACAGTAACCCACCTGGACATGTTTCTCATTGACGGCCGTAAAGCTTTCATTGTAAGCCATATAGTTCTTTAGAGAACCCAGCGACAGACGCTGCTCCATGCTGACACGGATATTCATTCTGTCCTGAAAGTTAATCGATTGCTCGCTTATCCAAATGAAATAGGCATAATGGATGACATCAAACCAATAACGATTCTAAAATTCAAATACAAACTACCCCAATAACAAAACAATTTTTTTAGCAATGATTGGTGAGTCAAGGAATATCTTTTCAAATACTACACTAATTGTACGCTTAGTTTTCGGAGAAACAATGTGACATATTCATAGAATGGTTTTAGCTAGCTCCATTAGCTATAGTATTTTTGGGCTGCTGCATAAAGAGATTTTTCAAGATAATTAACTATTTAGAAAAGGTTTAATTTAATATTAACGGCATGTGGTTAATAAACGCTAGGCTATTGTATCAACAAATTCAATTTACAACTGCAAACTCAAAATCTGAATGAACTTCGGGTTATGTAAGAAATACTTCAAGTACTTGATAAGTAAAGTAGGAGGATACCTGATCACAAACAACTTGCTTTCCGCTTAGCATCCTGTCAACCACATTATGTGGTATCGTCGTCTGGTCCCTTATGGTGGCCAGCATCGACATGAGTCTGTTAACTGTCGAGACGAGGAACATTACATTCTGCATCGCACGCCACACCTGCCACAGCTTGGAGAACAAAGGCTACGAAATAAGTAACGATGTACTTTTAAAGTTCCATGGTTCTTTGAAGACCGCTTTCGCCTTGCGGTCGAAGTGTCTAAATAAGAAACTGATATGAAAATATTATAGAACCGCTCTTAGCATGACGAGCAATATCAATAGTGTATCCGACTCAATTGTTATTTTCATCAACAATCAAACTTGTTGCCCTTTTTTAATCGACTTCAAAAAAAGACGATGGTTACGTACTCAATTCCAATGTGTTTTTTATGGATGTTCAGCCATAAATAACTTCTTTGTTTATAAACCGATTTGAATGATTTTTTTTTTGTTTGATGAAGGTGGTCCCATTTTAATTTAATTGACATTGAACCTTCAACTTCGTAGATACACAAGGCAAGTCTTCAAAATTATTGAAGATGGTTTTCTTTTTTCTTACAAATTGCCTTTTTATTCTACCACGTAACTGTTCCTGATGGTAAGCATAGTACAATCCGAAACAACAACGACCACCGCGATATGCAACTAAATATCTCTGGCTGATACCGAAACGTGAATAACAACAAGAGAGTGGCTGTCACGAATTCATCACCATGTAATTTCATGTTTGTAATTATTATGCCTGTGTTTTCAACGTTTAATAAATGTCTTTTCTTTCTATCTAAATCGTAGTCATGGTTGGTACCCACTTGAGTATAGGTTACTATCACCTTGCAAAATCTATTTCAACGAGACAACGAGGCTTTGCGCTCTAACTATAGGAACTAACCTTATGAAGGTATCATCGAGAAAATGCTTTAGAAGCCTTACATGTTAATAATTACAAAAACATTTATAGTAGATTTTACATTACATTAAAAGAAGAATTTAACTGTCACTGAAATTATTTCCCTTATTGTTCAGCCTTACTAACTGTTTACATTTGCACTGAATAAAACTCGTTAAGCGAAGCTGTACACTAATGTTTATTAGCCGGAGAAGCATTAAATAGAAAAGACAATACTTACCCTATACAATTAAGAAAAAAATACAATTGTAAGAAGATAAACAACAATGGCCTTTTTGGAAGGCAAACACTTACGAAAACCGCTACAATAGGTACAGCGCTTTTGTACTTTACAGCTACGTGTAACTCTTCTAGAATGACCTTAACTTTTTCCACGTACTGTGTCGCTTTTTGCGTCATGGTCTCCACATCCGAGAGGAGTTTGCGAATAAACACTTCGTACTGTCGGTTGAATGAGAGCAGATCGAATACCTGCTTGTAGTGGTCTCTGAAAGTTTTCCAATATTATTTTGATCTTAATAACTTCTTTACAAATATTTATAGTAGTAGACAGAAAAAGCAAAAATAGGAACCTTTTTATTAATACCCCAATAAAGTTTATGAATGATGCAATATCAGTAAATTAACCCTTAACATCCAGTACCTTTTTGAAGAGTTATTTTTGTTCAATTACAATTAACAATCGAAAGTATATGCTTTAAACAAACGTGTTATTAAAAAGTGTAGTTTTTCTAACAATTCTAGAAGTTCTTGTTTCAGTTCTCGTCTCTGGTTATTTACTATTCCCTAGTTAAAAATACTAGCGATCACCCTAAGCTCGAAATTTGACCAGCGACATTTGCAGTATTCGTGAACCTAAACAATGAGTATTGTCTACATCATTTGCCGTCACTTTTCGTTGAGTGGCAATGTCAATATTTTGGGGGGGGGGGTCTAAGTGCAATGGGACTGGTCGCCTTAGGATTCGCAGTATGAATTTATTTTATATAATAAATTAGTAACATATATTATACATAAACTTTAGCTTTCTGCACTCCTTCTCCATATAAACTTTAGCTATGCCAAATCTCACAGTCTTTCGTGCACGCAATTCGCATAAAAAGGGGTAGAAAGCTTTTGCTTCACGTATTAATGTATAGATAATGTTTCTATGCACTAATCGAGGTGTTCCAAATTGCTAACGTTTGAACGTGATTAAATACCCTATTCTAGAATAAGTAAAGAATGTTACCAAATACGGAGTGCGGGGTGCTATGTCGCGTTTCGGGATCAGCCTGTGCATATCCAGTTAAATTATGCAGGCCAGCATGATAGCGGCGACCGTCGATGGATTACGATCTCTCAGTCACCGTTGTGTTATGATTGTACTGTGCGTACCATCATGTATAGTACCTTCAATTTGTCGTACTACTGATTTTAAAAAAAGTTGCGTAATTTACAAAAAAAAATTAATTATCATTTTTCAATTTAAAAAAAAATGATATAATTACATTGTTAATTCAGAATTAGATATAACATCGATGAGAACATTTCCTGTTTCGTCTTCGATGATAACAGAATCCTCTATGGCCGTGGTGAGGGTGTTCACACGTTGCATTACAGTAATAAGCGAGTTCGACAGCGATGTCAGGCAGGCTTTACAGGCATCCACAAGGTTGAACGGTACTGGAATTTAATTGCATTCAAAATGCTTTATTCAGAACCGCAAAATGAAGGGCAAATTGCGTCCTTCGCAGTTTTGTGTTATGACTTTCAATTAAGTAAAGCTTTCTGTATAATTAACTATTTTGTCAATTAGTGAAACTCTTCTTAGATTGACATGGAAATTCTTTGGCTTACTTTTAGGCATAGACTTAATGCTGAAAAGCATTTTCATCCAGTCATCCAGGAAGCAAGAGAAAGGTATATATGCAGGTTTACCATACATAATGTTTAGCAAAAAAAAACTAGCCCATATTTAACTGCTTCAAGTAAAACTTCATAGCGAATGCTTGAAGGAATAGTGTGAATTGGTTTTCAGGTACCTACTAATTTGAAGCCCAAATTAATTTTACTACTAATGAAAAAGGCAAGATTTCGGTATCATAGTATGACATCGCTGGGCCAGTGAAAGTCCTTGTCTTGTATGCGAATAAAATGTTATAAAATTCTTCTCTCCTTTAAAATAATTAAAAGCTCAGTTATTAGTGTTTTCACGTATCTGGTAAGAAAAATATCAATTACTTACAGTCGGGTATCCCTTCACCGCCCTTCTTACAATCTCTATTAAAAAGTCTCACTCCTGAGATGACTTCCAGCAGCTCGTTCAATTGGATCAGCTTCTCTGTACGAGGTAGAGCAACAAACACTTTGAGGTCCTCCATAGATAGTACGCTTTCTAAAGCAGCCATTCCTTCCTTTAAAGTCTAAAAGAACAAATGATAATCTAATTTCTAGTATACGGGTGTGTCTCACTTCTGGAAGATATCTTCCTAAAAAAGGCTCGGGCAGAAGTACCACGCCAACATAATAAGAAGTATCTACTTATGAAAAATTTTAACTCAAGAAAACTCAGGTGTGTGCGCCTTTTCTTCGAAAAAATCACCCCTCTCCACTCTTCAGAACGCAACGTCTCGCTAGCAATGCGTGACAGCCTCAATATCATAGGCGTGAATATTCGCAGCAAACTCAAATCCAGGGATTACTTTAGGAGTATAGAAGACAAGTAGTGTAGTACAAGACACAAGATCGGTCGTGTATGGAATACTGTTCGTATCTATGGGATGGATCCGCAAAATACCTCCTCGATGCTCGAGGTTCAATTTAATTTCATCCCCTTCTTACCAAAACAGAACCTCACGCGCTGGGCTTCAAGTCACAGTTTTACGGTACTAACCTTCATCACGGCACGGCAGATTTAAAACAAATTGGTACGGTAATTTATAAATGTAAAACGCGGATTTAGAAATACTCATTGGTAGATCCATGTTAAGTTGCAAACCTTAAGAATAGTATAAATAACGAAAAAGTGACCATTTAATTATTTAGATTAGATGCATAAAATGTATATGTGTCAAAATCCCATCCTAGTATCATTGATTTTATTGATAAAAGCTGTCAGTAGCATTAGGGATCCTATACAAAAATTATAAGGTTATAAAAATTGTACGCTTTCTCTTGTGGGGTTAAGCCATAAGCCACTAGCCACAGCGGCTCACAAAGCCAATATAACCCATGCCATCGGTCAAATTCAGCCTGATTTATGCGCCAGTCATGGAAAATTGAACATTTAGGATTTGCATAAATAATGGCATCGATAGACCTTTCAAACGAACATAAAAATTCGATGATATCTTACATGTACATTGTTTTATTTAAATTTAAAGATAGGAAGCGCTTAATGAAAGACCCGTTACTTTTCAAATATGAATTATGAGATCTTGTTTTTATCTCTTATGTGGCTAATAGGGTTATATCCTATAGTTTTTGTTTGCAAAAACTACATATTGTTCTAAGGCCAGTTTCTACAGCTGTAAATTTTACTTACTACGATAATCCCCGGATTACCCAAACCACTGGCAAGTATGATATATATTGATATCTTTCTGAAAAGTTTCTTGAATGCTGCGTCATCGTTTGGCTCTGGGTCTTCTTCTAGAATCTCATTTACTAACGGTCGTAGACACTTATTAATAGATTCTAAATGTTTGTCCACTAAGTTTTGCAGTTTATCATAGTTCATTTGTATTATGAATTGCATTTTTAACGTGTTGGTTGATGTATCACCACCTGTCAAGTAAGATTTCTTTTGATTTTATTAACCACTAGCTTACCGTGTTTTCGCTCGGCTAAATTATAAGATTTGTTCACTATAAAACCACATACCAGGACTTAAATTTCTATAAGTATATATTTAAAAAAAACAGTAGTTTCCGAGATTAACTACTACTTACAATATTGACAAGTTTTACGTCTTTAAATTGGTTTTATTCGGGTACCTACTAGGTATTTCGTCGACCATATTTCTTTTTTCCAGAAAAATCAAACGTACCTATAGTATTTGTAGAGCTTACTATACAGTGGGAAGCTAAAATAGGTACCTAAAGACCACATAATAACAAAAAAACCTTGACAAAGAAATATTTTTCTTTTTTTGCTTTTTATTTGATTCCCATGCGCCGTACTTAAATATTATATAGTCTATGTCACTCCCACAACTATTACGACGAAATTAACGACATCTCGTATGCTAAGAACCATCAAGTTGTTTGGGCTACAGAGCGTGCCAAAGAAACAAACACACAAAAAAACATAACACTCTTACAACATTTTCTTTCATCGACAGCTCAGACTCATTGCAGGGATTCGAACTCACGTCGATCGACACGATATCCATATGCGTCGTAAGGATGTTCACCCAATAAGGACCACTTCTTAATAAAGGCCACCATTTCAAAAACCTCACACCCGATACTCAATCTAAGTCAAATCTCACGCTGTCGCTCCTCATTGACCAATCACTAAAGTGCATAGGCATCAACTGAATTTTACATCGCCATTTTGTCAGTGTGCCATTCAACGCATTACATGTCACGTCGTACCGTTTGATTTATACAATTTGTTCGTTTTATCTTGACAAATTCAAGTGTTTCTCTTTTGTTTTTGCAACAAATTTATGAATGTGAAGGAATAAATAACATCGACGAGCTGACTGTGAAGGTATGTTCTATAAATCACTGTTTTCTTTGTTAATTTGGTTAGTTTTCTCTGGAATGGGCAAATGCTTAAGAAGGTCCATCCCCTTGTTACCAAATAAGGGACCGGACCACATTTGGCATATGAAAATTGTAAAGACTTGTTTACATGATTCGATGAACTCAAACTCAACTAATTTATTTATTATTTTAGCGGAGGTGAGGAACAGAGAGTAAAGTTCCTCATCCGCCATAGAAAAGGGAGGATCCTCCGGCCAGACGGGTGCTATGTTTGGCGGGCAGCTGCCCCGACTGTTGTAGTCGGGTTCTTGTATATATACTTAACGTTAGAGTGAATTTCTATAGCGCGATGAAGGATAGTAGGAATGCGTTCTATGTGGCTCGATAGATGTCGCTATGTGTCGCTACGTAGTTGTGTCGATGCGTTGATGCGTCAGTTGTGGCGAGAGATGTCGCTACAATTATTATATTACTACTATCATACTTGTAATACTAATGCAGTCTTCTATTACTACTTACTAAACGTACTGCACTAGTTCACGCCACTGGTTGTCACTAACGCTAAGTACATTTTTTAAGGAAAGCAAGAAATATGGAAAAACCACAGAAAAAAACTGAGGTGCAGGATGGCCTCAAAACGATTTGGTGACTACTTTGGAAAAAGTAAAAAATAGCCAGTTGTCGGAACGTGCAGTTGCTTTAACAAATAACATATAACGACGAACTCAATATGTCCTCAAATATGGGAGTTCCCTTAATTCAAAACAAAAGCATAGTCATGCTATGAACAAAAATGTTTTGTAAATTCATTATAATTAATGCTATTATTTGATAGACCAAATAAGGCTCACTGCCAAAAATGTGATTTCTGTAGATTTAATAAGGCCCATAGGCTTTAACTAAAAAAAAAATCCTAATTATTTCTTTTTTTATGCTTAAAATTATTTCATTTAATAAATAACAATATAAAACCAAAGTGTGTTTTATTAAAATACATAAAAGAAACGTATTATTCTGCAGTAAAGTTCATATAGTCTTTATAAGGGTCATTACTTAATTTTTTATTACCTACATTTATAGATTATTCTTTCGGAAACGATAAAATATGTGAAATCATTTACCATAATATTTAAATTCAACACAATAAAGTACTATTAAATGCATGATTTTTGTTCTGTGTTTTTATTTCAAATATAAACAATTTATATATGGTTTGATGTTCTTTAATTTTAAATACTTCTTAAATAAGATTTATTGCAAAAACGTGGTCCTTATTAGGCGCAGATGGCAGAGGTACAGATGTATGAAAGATAATTACTTACGCATCAGTATTTTAACGCACTCTTCGACAAAATACTCAAGATTATTTCTGTTTATCGTCTTAGAGAATAGCTTTCCATATTTAGGATTCAGCAGTAGCAAATCGATAAGGTATATCACGAACTCTGGATCCACAGTAACATTATTCCCATGACAATTCCTGGTGACTTCATTTGCAATGTTCTTTATTACGTTTTCATTGCAAGCCATCGTTATGTGAAGATCGTTGATCACTTCTCTGATTAAATTTTGTTTCAGTGTATTTATATTATTAGCTAATATTGGTAGGTCTTATCTATGTATGTATATTACAAATAAGTTCTTTACAAAAACCTCGACGTTCGTTGAATCAATGTTGCTAAGTTACATGATTTGATAAGTAAGTAGTCACTTTATATATTAAAAAAGGTTACATAGTATACTATGATACGATTATGAAAAATTCGGAGTTCTTCCAGCTATTAAACTATCAATACTGATATAATAAAGCGGAAAAGTTTTGTTTGTTTAAACACGCTAATCTCTGGAACTACCAATCGGATTCGAAAAATTCTTTTTGTATATGATAGCCATATTCTCGAGGAATAGTATAGGCTATCTTAAATTGTGCCGCAACTCTCAGATAGCCTTTAATATTGATTTTTGTTACGTAAGTCGGAAGTCGAGGTCCTCCAGAACTTGTTTTTTCCGCGTGCGCTGGCGTAATCGTTATTGATACAAAAATACAATGTTCTACAAAAATATTGATCCTTAGTAGGTATATATAAACAAAAAGTGAGTGATAGCATATGCCTATCTCTTTTATAAAAGTTATTCTGTGACAAAGATTTTTTGAAAATTAAAAAGTGATTTAGAAGAATTATTTTTAGACATGGCATATTAATCCTTACGAACAAAAGTTACTTCATCATAAAGACGATTTCTAGTCATTAAATATGCAGACAAAATATTTTACATTTTCCGAGTGCGAGGTATGAAGTAGGTAATATTTATATTGTATACTAGTCGTGCTATGCTGTAGAATAATTAGGTAACATTACTGAAAAAAGCACCAAACAATTCTAACGGAAAGATAAACTATATTGTAGGACAAACTTAACTTTGCCGTTGGAAAACTGTTGTCCTCATACATCGACGTATGCCGTAGTCAGCTTACCAACTACAAATAAGTGTATAATCGAAGAAGTATCTTTTTTTTTACCGTAATCGTAACTCTTTGGATTTTTTCCTTTACTTGAGCCATAAAAACATTGCTTCGTGATAAGTTTAATGATTCCAGGTCAACTGGAAGTACCCTATAGGTCAGAGAGTGTTAAAAATATGAGACTCCATTATCACACACTCTCAATTTCTCCACATACGCTCCTGATAAAAGGGTCTTGGCAGACAGACTGACAACGAAGTGATCTTATAAGGGTTGCTTTTTTCCTTTTGAGCTACTGAACCCTAAAAATCATGTTTATTTATTTAACGCTGAATTACTTTTACACAATCAAAAAATTAAAGTGAGTAAAGTGACTTCACACTATGACTTCAGCTCATAACTGTATCCTCTACTAAACGCCTTCTGAAATCTGGGATATTTACTTCATAAATAATCATCATCATTGTATTAATACGTGGGAAGAAAACTTCGGACACCTTTTAAGTGTATTGCGTGCATGGAACTCTGTGAGATTTGACATGGTTAAAGTTTATATGGAGGAGTGCAGAAAGCTAAAATGTTATCTGTACATAATATGTTACTAAAATATTAAATTTAATAAATTAGTACTGCTGTGGCGACATCTACATAGCGACATCTATCGAGCCACATAAGACGCATCCTACTATCCTACATTGCGCTATAGAAATTAACTCAATCGTTGAGTATAAAAAAAAAACTACAACCGTTGGGCTCAAGTCCGGTGAAGCTGTAAAAGCCGCAGCGGCTCTGTTTTGGGATAGGGCCCCAAGGCTAACAGTGTAGTCAGTTCTAAAAAAAAAAAAAACCGTTGGGCAGCTGCCCGCCAGACATAACACACGTCTGGTCGGAAGATCCTCCCTTTGCAATAGTTCTTCTACACTACGAATCTTAACCTGACCAGTGGCATTGAACTTAGACCCCCAGAATATTGACATTGTCACTCAATGAAAAGGGACAGCAAGTAATATAATATTTATTTTTTAGGTTCATACTTCAAATGTAAAACAGATAATAGTCTATGATTAAAAAGTCGCTGGTCGAATTTCGATCATTCGGCGACCGCTAGTTCAAATAAAACTATATAATACCTTGTCATACTTTATTTTTAACGTTTATCTTACATTCTGAGCATTGTTATATACAATTATAATCAAATTACAACAGTAATTGTTCTCTGTATTTAAAGAAAAAAAAATTGTCTCGTAGAGAGAATGAGCCACCTCAAATCAGTGTTGCCAAAACAAAATAATCTTAAAAAACTAAACATTACGTCCAAATAGTTCCCGTAACGTTGGACAAAAAAAAGCAACAAAAATTATACAAAATATTTCATTAAATAAATTGTCTCCATAACTTCAACCGGCCTTATTTACCCTTAAATATGGGAGGGAAAATTTCTTAGTTAACAGCCATGGGTCATTCATCCATTTTTACGATTTGATCACTTGCATCTCTTTAAAATATCGAGCCGTACTTAATATCCTACCAACATAATTTTGGCCATGAGCCTTTTTCCGCGACTTTACTTAGGTTAATTATAAAAATAAATGCAGCCAATTTCTTCACATCGATGTCTAATTTTAGGATCGCAATTAAAAATGAAAATGCTTTGAAATTTCCCCAAAGTTTCCTATGAATGACAGAAAAGTAAACTACCTGGAAGAATTTTAGATTTAATTGATAACAATTATTAATGCATCACTTTAAGGCGTCTGTCTTCTCCTTAATGTCTCCCTAAATTACTGAGTAAGGAGACATTTCCTGTATTGTTCCTCTAAATTACTAGGTAAAACGCCTTTCACTTAACTTACTGGGTAAAGTGCCTTCGCTTAAAGGCGCACTAAATTACTTGATAAGGCGCCTTTCCTGTAAAGCCCTACTAAATGACTAAATAAGACGTCTTTCACTTAAATGTCTCACCATAATATCAGGTAAGGCATCTTTCCCTTAATGTCTAACTATTTATCTCTAACTTACTAGATAAGGTGTCTTCCCTTGAATGTCCCACTAAATTACTGGGTACGGAGCCTTTCCTGTAATTCCCTACCATATTACTAGATAAGACATATTTCACTACATGCCCCACCATATTATCGGGTAAGGCATCTTCCCCTTAATGTTCCATGTTTGTTACTGGAAAAGTTTATTCCCAAAAAAAAGCCACTGGCCCACTTTCCATGCTGGGTCAAAACAGACTGGTGGTTTCTGGTGATGAGCAATTGCAAAATTACCAAGAATTTTCATCTTTAATCGCAACCGTGTAGTATATCTTAGAAGTTGCCAACAAATCATTCGTTTAGCATCTTTTAGGTGAAGAACGAGATAAATCCAAAAAAATAGCTTATTAGGTACGCGTTATAATATTAACAGGAGTATATGCATAATACATACATCATTACATTATTCACACACGTACTTGTGTAGTACATAACTTACATAAGTTATGCATTTTAAGTGGCTCAAATCAGAGTTCGCGGTATGACAAAAAAAAAATACTCGCTTTTCTGTGAAATAATTACATTTCAAACAAAATTATACATACATATACCTAAGAGTTGCCAATATTTTAAGTCATAATTTTAGTCATTTGAGATTACAATAATAATAAAAAATATCCATGCTAGATAATAGCAGTTTTTTCGCTCGGCGATAAATATGAGCGCGCGATTTAATTTTTAGACAGACTGGTGACTTTTGTCTATAGGAAAGGCGTGCATGCATCTTCTGTTCGTACGTGTGCATTCTATACCGCTGTTATTACATTAAGACCGTGTAAAAAAAAGTTTGTTTCAAATTTTTTAGCTTCCATGATCGTCTTAACGAAGTTTGTGAAGAGAAAAATAAATCACTATATAAAATATATTTCAATTGAACATAACAAAAAGTAATCAATTTGTCCCTACAAAAAAAAAAAAACTAAAATTTTTAAGTGTACTTCCCACTTTCCACCTTGAGAGTTAGAGATATTTTGTATAATACATATACTAAAACAATAATTGAAGATTATTATTGCCATTATCAAATAATTATTGCATTAATTCAGATTACATCTTATTAAAATGGCCTTAATAAAATCAACGAAACTGAAAAGCAATATTTCTATTTCTTATCATTAATATTCAGTCAATAGCCTAAAAGCACAACGAAAAAACGCAAAACAACTCGGAAACCACACATATATAAGTTCGCGATAATAAAATCAAAAGCATTAGTATCGCTTTGCAAACAAAGTAATCTAAAAATGTGTTAACTTTTTTAGTTAGTGGCGTACTAAGCCCGTTGGAGACTTAACTGAGCCGCACTGCTGCCAGATAATCTACTCGATTTCCCCTTAACTTAACAATTTTAAAATAAAACACAGTAAGTAAAATATATGTGGAATTTCAAGACCCTTTTACTTTTTAAGTTTGCAATTTGCGTAAGTACGGGACTTCTAATTTCATACTGCATCTTATTTACTAAACATACTTTTCCATTTGAAGGATTTGATTAAAAATAGTTTAGTCAGCTACCAAATTTCGAAGAGACTTGGGAGATTTGGAGTACCCCAGCCTCTGGCCTCAGGATGGCCCGACTACTGAGGCTCTGCATCCTTTTTAGTCCGCCACTGATAGTCGTACTGTTCAAACGCAAGTTCTTTAGTATCGCTAAAACTAAAACCCCATTCGCTAACCAGTGATGTCCGTGATATCGTCGTGTTTTTATCGATAATTTTTATATTAATTTGCAATTGAATATAACCTCTCGGATATTTAAACTGACTTTGATATGTTTCACTATATTTTATATAACAAATAAATTCAATACTTTTTATATTCATACCAATAATTTGAATAAAGTTTCGTATAATTATCGATTGCACCCTTACTCATTACGTGACAACCCCAATTGCATTTTATATGACGCTAAAAAACTTGCATGGTTACAGTTAAATTATCACAAAAATATATCGTCCCTTAAATTTATGGAATAGTGACAACACAAGGAAAAACAATGAAACCATATTTTAATCATGAAATATGAGAAAATGTCGCTTATTTTTATGTAGGAGATTTTTCAGTAATTTAAGCATTACGTACACAACGATCACTCTAACGTTAGAGTTAAAAAAAAAAAACACTTCTAACTAAACAATTAAATTATATATGTATAATAGCTGTATAACAGTGAAATGAAATATTTTCATAATTGCTATCTCACATGTGATAAATGAAAACCTGCTATATTTTAAGATTATTGTACACAGTGCGACTGCATTAATTACCAATTTCTACATTACTGACAAATTCATTACGTGATTTACAAGCATTTCGTATACATATATCATTTAAAACTATCAGTAGTAGAAATTCTCAGTTTCGTATAAGAAATTATTTTTCATTTCACATGAAAAGTAGCAGTGATATATGAAACTTTCTAATTCTAGTTTTGACACTTCATTCTGTAAGGGACGATATATTTCCCATAGGTACATAACGATGAAAAACATGAGTAAGGAATCTCACGTGAAAATCATCTTATATCATATTATATTATCATAAATAAAAGATGAATAAACAACAAGTCCTACTATGGTAGGCATTATAACGTCTCTTAGCGTTAACTGAAATAAATTAATCCAAGAAATGCGTTTTTAGGTATTTCATCATGCCGAAAGCCCTGAACCTTTGCGTGCCGATCACTTTGTACAAGCTCTTGTCGCAGACAACGAAGCGCTTGTTGGTCGGATCGTACAAGTTTTTCTCTTTAATTATACCCCAGATACGTTTGACCACTTCGTGGCGAGGCATGCACTCCTCTCCCAACAGTTCGGACAAAGCCGGAGACAGTTTGCACGCTCGTGTGTAACCGTTGCCTTTAGAAGCGCCTTTGGGTTTTCCACCGGCTTTCTTTTCCTAAAATTAAAACAAATCATTGTATTGGAACCAGCCGGCCAAGCCAGGTGAACATAAGAAAATGTTTTTTTATCTTTAATCCCAGCATGGCTATGTGCCAGCTTGCACAAATGACTCTTCACTTTATGTTTGACTCCATGTTGTATGAAGGAGAGAACACACTAGCTTGGAGTCAGTTCCACAGTGCAGTAAGATTAAATGAAGAGAACTTTTTTGTTTATACCGAGATGGAGGTACCGTAAAGCTATGGGTCCAGAGACCAGCACGTTTTACCACACTGCTATGGTTTCATAATATTGCCTTATTTGAAAGCTCATGCAGATTGTGGGAATCGAAACAACGTTAATCAATGCGACGTCTTGTAATGATTGGCATTAAACTTATATTGTTCGATGTTACTTGTAGTTAGCAGGTCTTTATGGAAACAACGTCATAACTTTATATGCATTTAATGAGCAGTGACATGACAAAAGACTTGTGTGTAACACGTAATACAATAGTTTGACCAACGATTATAGAGTAAGTGTTGCTATATATAACATAAACCAATTTATTTAATTCATGTATAGTATTGATTATATTATTATCATTTCATAGTTATATTTATTAAAATATTTCATTAAGTAAACCCGAAGGTTTTTATCAGTTTAATTATTTCGTCTATTTTTGTTGTTAATTATTGTCATAGTTCTATTATACATTATTCTAATGCATGCGCTGTGCGAGCACTCGTAAGGAGGTTGCTTGTTTATTATGAAGGTTGTATGTCAGCTCGGAGGTGAAAGTTACTCAATGGAGACAAAAGAAATTTTCTGATTAATTCAAGAAGTGGTGTCTGAAATAATAAGATGTGTGATAGCAGATTTATTAAGATTTACATTTTCTTTTATTTGATTTAGGTATAACTGATAGAACCCTTCGGGTTTATTTAATGAAATATATTAATAAATATAAATATGAAATATAAAATATAAATAATATAATTAAAACTTTATATGAATGAAATAAATTGGTTTCAAGCCATTCATTACAGTCTCAGCATAAATACCACTGAGCAACTTTACAGAACTATTAAGGTAAGACCGCACTGAGCAGAACTGAACTGCAGAGTATCGGCACGGCACAACACGGCATTTTTGAGTATACCGCAATTGAACTGGAGCGGCGCGACAATTTGTAGAAAATGTTGTATGTTAGTAGTTTGGCCCCCTTTAAACACGATTGTTGAATGTGACAATACAAAATTTACTTCTCTCTTACTCACATTTCTCTGTACTTTTTCTTACGTTAATGCTGTCTAGAAGTGACTCCCTCTCTACACATAAAGTAAATTAATATGATTATTTGTAAAGTTGAATAAAACATCTTGATTTTTTCACAATTTTTTTGTTAGTAATATTAATTTAATTTCAATTTGTGGGGTTATATAATTTCGTCAAAAGAATTATGATCGACCAGAGTTCATAACCTGAAACGCGTCAGTTATCTTACTTTACAGATTTCCGCTGGAGGACCTTGTTTTTAAGGTCATTGATGAACAAAATTAAGAAAACAACGGGCCTTATTCTGCCTCTTGCACAGTATAACCTTTTTTTAGCCCCCTTATTTCGTCTTTCACACCGACTGACCTTTCTTTTAGGAAATCTTAGAATTTTCAAATTAGGACACGATAGTCATATCCAATTTTCGTACATAAACCGTGCGGTTGTGAAACCTGTGCGCGACATGGCACAAGTCGCCTTGTTGATCAACTATGCTGCACAGTTCAGTTCCACTACCACATAGTGCGATATGTCTCATACACTTTCATGCAAACAATATTTGACCATGATGATCTGTACCACTGTGCTGCAGTTCAGTTCAGTTCAGTTAGTGCAATCTCACCTTTATAGATTCAAAACTATAAATCACAAGGCAGTAAAAATTAAAGTATATACAAACATATATAGAACATACGAACATTTTTGAGAAGTTATAGTACTTTTTAGATACATATATTTTGTTACCTTCTTTGACTTAGATTCAGGTTTCTTCTTCTGTTCTTTTTTCCTCTTTTTAGGCGCCGGCTGTAATACATAATAATAAACTTTCATATTGATGCAATTGATAAAATAATTAGTCGAAACGTTCTAATTATAACACTCGCGGTTAACTAGATTTTATAATCTTCATGAAAATACTAAATTTCCGCAGAAATTAATGTTAAAAGAAAGTTTTTTGAAAACTATCAACATCAAAGTCACAGCTGATGCTTGGAGTGTTGAAAACCATACAAACATATTTCATTTGTTTTCCTTAGTTTTTTGGACTTATGGGAATTTCACCATAAATAGTTAGGAACATAGATTTTATTTTATTTTTATTTATTTCACAAATAAATTCATATACAAGTGTAGCTACATCTACATAGCGACACACAGCGACATCTATCGAGCCACATACGACGTATCCTATATCGCGCAATAGAAATTAACTCTTCAATTGAGTTACATACATACAAGAACATGAGTTATATACATACAAGAACCCGACTACAACTGTTGGGCAGCTGCCCACCAGACATAATACTCGTCTGGTCGGAGGATCCTCTCTTTGCTATAGATATTAAATGTATGATTGGAAGCTATAATGGTCAGTCACCATTATTCTACTTAAGAGTACCTTGCTATGTAAGAAGTACATTTTATAAAAATATCATGTCACTGTGTTTGTAGTTGCACTCCTCCGAAACGGCTGAACTGATTTTTATGAATTTTTTCATGTTTATTTGGTAGGTATGAGAAAATATCGTAAAGTACATATCATACCACTAGGTGATTAAGGTGTCACTAAAAGATAAAAAAAAAATTTTTTTGACTGTTTTTTAATTTGTTATTGATTTGGCATCTAAAAATTCCTATTCCTATTCCTACTCCCAACTTCAGATTTTTAATAGCGATTTTTGTATGAACAAAAAAATATTTTTTTTCTTTGTCCTGTTACTGAAGAATCCGAGTATTCTCCTAAAACTTGTATTTAAATATCTTGGTGAGCGAAGCTGCAGGCAACAGCTAGTATTTATATATAAAACCAAAGTTTCTCCACACTTCAATAAATAAGTATAATTTAAAATATGAAATAAACTAATTAGGTGGTACATAACATAAAGATTAAAACATGAACATGAAATTTAAATTTTGCACATTAAAAATTCTAGTTAATTTTATGTTACTAAATGGGCACTATCTATAAGCAGCATCAGAGAAACAGCATAACATATTAACTCTTGTATTCCTCATGTATTCCGTGTCACAACATGATTCAAGAATACTTTAAATTACCACTCCTGTTTATCAAAACTATGCACAGATGGTGTGATGAACAACTTCCGTTGCAATATAATTTAAGCTGGATACAGAAGTCCTTAGAATTTAATAAGTTTTGTATAAAGCCAACATATCTAAGTAAACTACTTTACTAATTCTAGGTAAAAATGATGATTATACAGTTGTCTCTGATTTGCTAAGATTAAAGATATATTTAAAAGTGTTACATACCTCTTCTTCTAGTTCTTCAGATTCTTCTTCCTTTTTGACATCAACATCTTCAGCCTCCTCATCAGAATCAAGGCTATCTACATAATCCATAACTAGCTGATCTATAAGCTTCCTCCTACCAGACAAGTCAATATTGAGATCAGCCTCCAATTTCTTGATGACTTTCTTTGTGGAGGTGTTTGCAAGTTCAGCATTTTTTAGTATTTCTGTGAACAAAAAGCAGTAGGAAATAATACAATCTATACAAAAAAATAAAATTGAAGTCTCTGTTTGTAATGACAAAATAACAGCATTTTACTAAATGCAGAAGAAAGTATATATGGAACTTATAACAATTTTTTTCTGTCTGTTTATTCCAGCTATACTATGAAAAGGACTGGACTGATTTTGACAAGACTTTCACTGGAAGTTAGCTGATATATAAGGAGTAACTTAGGCTACTTTTATTTCCACTGAAATAAAAATCAATTAAGAAAAATGACAATTATTGAACACTTAAATGGCTTACATTGAGTAAACCATAAGTAATGTATTATATAACTGTAGATTATAAAAAGATTTACAAAAAGTCAGCAAGAGCCTACGTGTATCTTTTAAGGCTCACCCACATTAAGCATTATTGTGTTTAAAATAACTGGGGGTAGGATTAGTACAATTCACATTTGTGCCCGATCAACAGCATTCTGTAAATCACGTGAGTGCAGTCACGGGCACAGCTAGTCGGAAATCAATATACAGTTAACTTGATAAAAGGCATCACATCAACTTTAGTGTTCGAAATCAGCAACACTATATCATAAACATGAAAAAGCAAATCCACCTTGATACAAGACAAAATGTACTTTAAAAGTGGTATTCAAATGCAAAATTGCTTTGATCCAAAATTTGTTAGGAGCAAATCCGCTTCTGTCACAATTAACCAATCAGAAGCCGCCATTTCAAAATTTCTAAGATGGCGAATTCGTAACTTTTCTTTGGAAATCGACTGTAGATAGTGCTGATATTTATGGGTTTTCTGGTTAATTTTGTGTGTAATGGAAGAAAATATTCAACCTGCTTGTGGAGGTCAAGCTACAAAACTTTTCAGATATTAATACGAATGGCAGCAAACATGCAAAATGGCAGAAAGATAACAAATAATTCACTAGCATTTTGTTCCTTATGCCACGGCCTGCAGAAGCATTCTACAATAATGTACTATTAACATTTTCTTTTGCATATTGTTGTTTTCATCTATTTTTGCTTTTTATCCATATTTTCGTATTATCTGTACAATATGTTATACATTTTGCTTTAAATGATTTTTTTTTTGGTTAAGGTATTCTGCAAAAGATTTTTTGATATTACCAGCATAATAAAAAAGGTATTTACATGTGTAAGAAAGTAGCTTTGGCTAATGCAAAAAAAAATCATGACATTCATTGACTGCTGACTGCCCGTGATCCAAAAATCAACACAACTAAAATAATATTGGTGTTGCGACTTTCTACTTCTGGATGTGAAATTAGCTCCCAAATCATTCTGAATTGCTTACGTCAATTTGGATTACGAGCACGAAAGCCTTATTGAGCACATTTGGATAAGCAAAAACAACAGTGACTCAGATTAGAAAAGGCCAGGCAGCTTCAAGTTGAAGATGTGAAAGAAAATATCTAGTGAAATACGACAGTGACTCAGATTACAAAAGGCCAGGCAGCTTCAAGTTGAAGTTGTGAAAGAAAATATTTAGTGAAATTGCCTTTTTGTTAATGAAATAATGACAGGTTACCACAAAAATTTCTGGATTACTTTATCCAAATCATGCTCAAGAGAATTTTAGCATGTGTTTCAGCCCGTTGCGAGTTATTTTGTATTAATTTAGTAAGATAGGACATTTAAAATTAAATAAATTGATTTCATATACATAACCCATTGTTATCATTTTAAACAGTTTTTCATAGAAATTATCGGACTTCATTTATACATCCACAATAAAAGGGTATAAAAAACTTGTGTTAATTTGCAGTCAGTACCTTATGTCAATGTCATTTTGATTTGTCAGCTATGAAAAGCAAACATGCTTTGATCCAATATTAAAATGCAGACACCTTAGTCCGAGGGTACTTATGAATTATTAGACAATTTATTGTATTTTTTATATTTAAGGCTATGTTGCTTCAATCATAACTTCTAATTAACAAATCTATACAAAAATCTTGCTATTATATCAATTTCCTATGCCATAGCAGAAAATCATAAATATCTCAATTTAGGTGTTTTGTGACTGAAGCGTCTTTGCTTTTAAACCCCTCACTTGGTCTTTTATGCACTTTTGTTTCTTATTTTTAAAATTATGCTAAACTGAAAAATTTGTCATTCCTACCAAAGATTTTCTCAAAGCTAAACATAACTTTTCATTTGCCATAAGTATGCAATTTGGAATTGCACTTAGGTTTGGCAACCATACTATGTTAGGCATCCAACTACTATATTTGTAAAAAAATATATAGTAGGCGAAGCTACTATATTTTTATCAGATAAAAAATTAAGCAACATTATTTATTCCCAAATGTATAATTAAGTGTAAAACGGGATTGACGGATTGAGTGGTTAATGATTTATCTAACAGCAAGATGTAGGTATACACATAATCGAAGGTGCGCGAAGTACCTACATTGAGCAAAAAACGTAACAACTTTATAAATTTCACTCCTCATAAAATTTCTATACTGAGGGATAGTATTAAAACCATTTCATATGGAGTAAGTTCAAAAAAAATATCGTTATTTAATAACAAACGCTTATATGTCAACAATTTCCAACAAATAATTAAAATTAACAAGTTTCGTTTATTCAATGTATTGTGTGGTACGGAACGCTAATGGCATGACATTTGACAGTTCTGCTGATGAGAAATAATTGTATAAAAACTTTAATTTTAAAATAATATTTGCATTTAAATGCAAAATGTATATCTTGAAACTGTTTTCAATTAATGATGCGCACCAATTTGTATACTCAAAATATATTTCACAGTCGTCATAAGGCCCATGCATAGGTAGTGTTATGAGTTACGCACCGATTAAAAATAAACAACCAATGAGCAGAAACAACCAAACACTTCTAATAATATACATACCTATACAACTATATAAAATTATATTAACTAGTACTTTTTACTTGAAACATTTTCCTCTAAACTAAATAACAACAGAAATAAATGGATTTATGAAACTATAAATTCGCCCATACAATCGGAAGCCATTTTATAAATCCGAGCCAATGCTAACCTACAGAAGTTTATTATATTTTCCAATTAAAAATAATGAAATGATAACACTTACTTTCAATTCTACTTTTCAGTTCTTCTGTGCTTATATCTGCCATGATTATAAATAAATTTCTTGAGCTTTTTTTAAATAGAATGTCGAATCTCAGCCACACAAAAATAAACCTACGCACTACGTGCTACACGGTATACTATATTTATTTAAGCTACACGGAGTCATTTCATTACGAATGAAACGAATTTAATAATTTATAGTACGGTATTCGATAGAAATCGATACATCGAATTCACTCGATGTTTATAATACGATGCACTAATCGATTCGATGCTTTGAATAACTGTTGCTTTAGTCGATGTATTGATGTATTTTCATAAAACATCAAATCATTAGTAACCAGCTAATAATTATAAGATATAAAATGAAGCCATGGAATCTGATTTTTCAGATCTTTCTGACAAATCAGAAGATAACTTTTCTTTGTGGGATAATCACCACAAATTAGTTCACAAGAGCTGGAAAACGACGAAGTCTGACGATGCTATTTATAACAAGTTTTCTATTTACTTCCGTAGTCCAGTAGGAATACTTAATGAGAACCTTCTGGAAATTTGCAATGATCTGAAAGTTCAGCTTCCTAAGCTTCATACAATTGGTTACAAATACTTGAAAATAGTGGGAACTTCATTACCATCTGAACGTTTATTATTTTCTAAAGCAGAAACATCTATAGGCGAGGGTAAACCTGGTTGTTGGCGTGGCGATACAGGCCGTGGCAACGTCGCGACGCATCGCCACGCTATGTGATGGAATATATGTACTATGAATTATGAATATATAATTATGAAAATAATTGAGTTGTTGCGATATCAATTTTTTTTAATTTTTGTATTTAATAAAAATTAATATTTATGTAATAAACAATAATGATTTTATGAAACAAATTTGTCATTTTTTATCTTTTCATTATGCCATATCTGATTTCTATCGTAATCTGTTCTTTTATGCATTTAGCTTATACAAAATAATTACGATGTTTCACATCTGCCAAGAGTCCCGTGACTGATTTTTTTATTTTCTTTCAATATAAACTACTTTTACTGGCAGTCGCACGACTTATTTGTATTCGATTTTCGGTGTGAGGTTTTTAAAGTTTCCCGACGTTTTGACACCTTTGCAGGAGCCGTGGTAATGGTGGTTCAATTTCAATGAAAAGTACGCGCGAAAATGTAAGCTTTGCATATTATTTGTAGTTTTTGGACATGTAAAAAAGAATATTGTCACATTGGTTTTTTATATACCGAAGGTTTGGATGAAATGTCTTTTTTCCTTTTAGTTGCATATATTCATTTAACATCCTTTACCACAAAACAGGCGAACTGACAAGAAAAGTGCTGTTGTAGGCGTAAGTAATACAGAATTAAAAATTGCGGTTTGTTCGTATGCAGTGTCAGGGGCTGTCTACAGCTACATGATCCAATGTTAGAAAAAGAACTCGGTTTGAGAAAATATCGATGTTTTTAATCGATACCTGGGAAATTGATGTAATAAGTCAAAATTAACATCGATGTATTTTCTAAGTGGACATCCCTAGTTTATAAAATAGCCAGGGTTGCCAGATGCCGCTTTTTTTTTTCTCGTACCAGGGGCTGCCACATTTCTTTTACTTTCCATACATCACTCATAAAAGTAAAAATTTTAAAAGTCAATTAATTTCCTTAATTTACAGTATGTACTAATTACAGCTAGCCTATACCTTAAGTTGAGTTAAGTTAGCTTATCCTTAAATTTGCGGCCGCAAAATGAAAAAAAAAACATTACCATAAGTAATTTATATTTTAGAATACATTTCCTTAGATAGTTCGAAATATATACAATCTAACTTACGATTTGGACCTTTAGTACTTTCTGCAGCTAAAAGCTTACAATGTACTGTATCTATATGACGGAAAACTAGCTGTGCCCCACGGTTTCACCCGTGTTAATGTTATCCGACAAACACCGCGCCGCCAACACACCTGTTTAGTCTGTCACAATTTTTCTTCCCGCAAGTACAAATTATTTTAATTTTTCATTAAGTATCTCCTAAACTATATATTCAAATAACATACTTTAGAGAACAAAATTTTACTTCATAGAATTGTCTTTATGATGAAATAACCTTTGTTCGTATGTAATAAAAGGCCATGTCTAAAAATAATGCTTTTATATCACTTTTTAATTTATAACAATTTTGTCACAAAATACCTTATTGTGACTTATTTATAAGATATAGGCATATACTATCGCTGACTGTTTTTTTAAATATACTAAGGATCAATATTATTGCAGAAAATTGTATTTCCGTACAAATAAATATTACGCCAGCGCACGCGGATAAAGCAGTTCGCGAGGGCTTCGACTTTCGACTTACGTAATAAAAATCAATATTTAAGGCTATCTGACAGTTGAGGCCCAATTTTAGGTAGCTTATACTATTCCTCTTGAGTCTAGATATCATATACAAAAATATTTTTTCAAATCCGACTGGTAGTTCCAGAGATTAGCGTGTTTAAACAAACATACAAAAAACCTCTTCCACTTTATTATATTATTAAAGATGATAGAGGTCTGCCGTTGTGCACGCATCACGCAAAAAATATTTGATAGCTTTGATAAAAAAATTTTGTTCTACTCTGCATTCTTTATCCAAAAAATAATTATCACAATATCTCCATTCAATAAAAAGGTATTAAAGTTTTAAGACACTACGATTTCTATAAGAATTACGCGTTCTTATGTCGTCCATGCGAGCGAAGGCAAAGGCACAGCTAGTCTGTAATAAGACAATTTCTAAGTTTTATTTCTATTCAATTTGTTTTGTTGAAAACCTGTTCACGCGCACTTTTATGCAGAGATGCCTGTCTTGAAAGTAAATGAAGTCAACTTCTGGGATTGTAATTTGTAGATCCAATGAAACAAGTTTTTTCACAAATGTTTTTTTTATTCGGCATGAGATTTGAGATTTTTGATTTCAGCAACCAGAGAGCTTGATGGATAATCTCACGTCGTTTTCTTGGGAATTTTAGCATCAGCAGCCATTCCCGAAAATTTGAAAAAACAATCTGAAATGCGCTGGAACTTCAACTATTAATGCATAAATATACATTTCCCTACATGGTTCTAAAAAAAAAGAAAGTAGGTATAATGTCAATTATAGTACCATAAGAACAATGACAACAAATTCATATTAGCGGGGATTCTCAGTTCAACCGCTATAGATGATATATTTGCTGATGATGAATCTCGTTATGTGCTGGGTCGATCGTTTGTGGCATGGACATAAATTCTTTTTATAATTAATATTTTTTATTTTTGTATACATGACGCTGGCAGTCAACATTGTTAAAATCTCGTAAAAATCGTACGAGATTTTTATTTTCTCGTATCTTATATAGGATTGCTAATCCCGTAAAGGTTCGAGATTTCTTGTATCTCTGGCAACGCTGAGTATAGCTTTTATTGGCTTATAGTAGTCGGAAACGCGCCATGAAAAGTTGCACCATTGAGCAAATAGTATTTATGGCATCATACATTTATTATTTCTTAAAACATGTAAATATAAACCATAATAATTTAGATTAAGTATATTTTAATTATAAGGCAATATGAACCGAAATACTTTTCTCTACGATGCGTTCAGTTCAGTACGAATAATAATTGTTTTTCATTTACACATGAATCTTTCTATCAATAAAATAAAATTAACTTTGTAAGAAACATTTTATTACATTAATATATACCACTTGTAAATTATATACCATGTATACGATGAAACGAACAAACTGATTTTTGAATTACATTTCTTTTAGCATGTTATGTTAAATTGATATAAGTAAAAAGCGGTGAGTTTTTGCGGTTTCTGAAAGTGACATGTTGTGGTTTTTGTTTTTAAATTATTTACTTTGGTTTTTACCTTATATTATTATGGAATATCGGTGACGTTTTGCGTGATATAGTTTGGTTTGTGTGCATAAGTGATGTGGATTAAGAATATAAACTAAGTGCATGCATTCTGGGATCCCACAAAAACTCCGTAGAAAGTTCTAACAAGAAAGCCACTATCTTGTTTAGATACTGAAATTGTCATAAGACAGGACACGATAATCACTTGATAATGGTAGTAATGGTCTTTATTATAGAGAACTAGTTGCCAAATTAGAAGAAGAAGAAGAAAAAGCTTAACTCTTTTTCCGTGCTATATTTAAAACGTTTAAATTTTTTTTTTATTAATTTGTCAATTTTCATAGTATGATTTTAAAAATGTGAACTTGTGAACGCTTCTATTTGATAGCATGTGTCAAAACCATGTGCGTGTTGTTTTGATGTCAAAATATGAAAACTAACCTTTATGTTTCATTAATAATAAATAGGATTTAAGAATAGTAAAATATTTTATTAATTTCGACATGGCTAAAGTAAAAAACAAGCGTAACTCAGGCTTAGCGGATAAGGTTCATAATAAGAGGAAAACCGAGATTAACAAAAAGAAAGTTAACCCATTCGAAGTTCATGTGAATCGAGAAAAGATAAAAGTTTTGGGTAAAAAATCTAAACATGACAAAGGTTTGCCTGGTGTCTCACGCGCCAAAGCTATACAGAAGGTAAAGTAGCATATTTTAAGTTTATGTCAATTCGTAAGTGCTTTTAAATTGAACAGTCCTTTCATTATTGAATTGTATATGTTGTAAATAAATGTGTATTTTTAGAGAAAAGAAACTCTTGGTACCGAAATGAAACTGATGAACAAGACAAATACGTTTATAGACAAGCGTATTGGAGAGAAAAACTCCCAATTAACGGCTGAGGATAAAATGGTTGCTCGGTTCGCCGCTGAAAGGGCTAAGATGCACAGCAAGAAAAATATTTATAATCTTGCTGATGATGAAATACTGACTCACAGGTTAGTGTCAAAAAACAAGAATGACAACTAATCATAAAAGAGTTGTATTTTGTATTTACATGTTTCCCCCTATGCTGCCTTTGCTTATACAGGATGTCCCAAAACTCAACGTCAAGCCGAAACGGGGTGACAGGATTGATTGTAACCATCATGAGAAAAATCAGAAAAAAAATTTATCTTATGCAGTTTGGAAATTATGGGCAAATTTGGTCAAACTGTAACCATTTTTCAGTTATTGTGGTTAATTTTTATTATTTTTGTTCATACAAACTTTGGAACCATAACCCTAAATAACATTTCTAGAACCACAGTCAAGAATATGACACAACTGCTCCAAGTTTTCTAGAATTAAGACTATTTGTTAAACTATGAATCTAAATTTTCAAAATTTGTTTACTTTGAATGGCACTCCTTTTAAATAAATGTACTAAGGCGCCCTGGCAAGTGCCATTAAAAGTTCGCGCATTTAATCAGGATTGTATGTAAAATGGTACAATACTTGTTAGTTTCATACTAAAAAAAAAATAGTAAAAAAATAAAAACCTTGAGTAACCTGATTTTTGCTAACCCATTTTACTCAGTTCAAATGTTTTTTATTGATGTGAGAGATGGATAGTGGACATGCTTGCCATCTTAGTTACTTGGTTTTGTTTTTGTAATTTATTTAGAGACTTATACTTTGTATATATCAGCCCCATAGGACCCTTATCTAATTATTACTTATACTTATTTGTAAAAAAAAAACAAATAGAAGACTACAAAATTAAAAATAAGTAATAAATGAAGAAATAGATAAAAAATTAAATAAGACAACAACAAACAACATAGTTCACTGACACCAACTCAAGAATGTAAAAAGAGCCTTGGCCTCCTCATTGATAGGGTTTGACAGCAAACCATGAAACGTGCCAATGTCATGAGGGTTCAAATTGATAGTCCTCATCAGTGTATGTCTATCCATTGGTATTTTTGATTTCAAATATTTTATTGTTTTCTTCAAATATACATTATACTAAAGGCTAAAATTACTAATTTAGATATAAAAACATCAGTTAATTATCAGTAAAAGAGCTAATTTATAATCAGTTGAACAAGTCTAGTAATACCATATGTTTATTGTTATGATGCTTTATATTAGGGATATATTGATACCGATATATTGGTATCACTGATTATTTACAAACTGATAGCTAACAATTTGAAAAGTGTGGGAAGCAACAATATTAACTTTTCGTTGCTGGCAAGAAAGCCACATGAGGTGTTAGTGCCGACATTGCTGTCTTTACAAATCGTTGCATTATTTCACACCTATTTACTATCAATTTTGATAAAAAATATCACTAAAAAAGCTCACTACATATCATTAAAAAAGCTTATCACCAGTTTCGAACACAATATAGGCACATATAATCATCAAAAAGGTTTTAATCTCCTCCAGGCAGGTAAAAATGTGTAGGAGCATAAATGCTTCATTATGTATTTAATTTATTACTAAATTTTTGATATTGGTCTTGATATTGTTATCGGTATTGTATCAGCAAAATGTCATTACGTCACTACTTTACACTTTTTTTCATTTCTATAAATAGTAGTTATCCCTAACAGTATCTATCAATTTCTTTTTCAGAGGTCAAACATTGGAACAAATAGAAAAATTTGATGATCCTAGGTCTGATGATGAAGAGGAAGAAGGGAAAGGATTTGGAGGGCTAGATGGTTAGATTTTACATATTATGTTTTTATTTTTTTAATGATTTGGATGTTGACAAAAAATAAAATTGAATGAAAGATTGCAGAGGAGTTTCATAATTTCATCTTAATTTGTTACTATAAGTATATCCAATTTTTGTGTTAATTTATCTTATTTAACATGTAAGTTTAGGTGATTTATGCCTAATGTACATGGTTAACCATATTGTTTATACACTCTCAGATGAATTTGTATCGGAAGGACACTTTGGTGGTGGTGTCTTATCAAAAACAGACTCAAAAGATGGTGCTAAATCTCACAAAGACTTAATAGAACAGCTCATAGCTGAATCAAAGAAAAGGAAAGCTGAAAAACAAAAAGAAAAAGAACAAACACTTGATCTGACTGAGAAGTTAGACAGTGAATGGAAAGATTTACAACCTGTTGTGTTTAAAAGACCGAGGGTCGAGGAAAGTGAATCGGCAATAGATAAATTATTAAATAAAGCAGAGAAGAATAGTCAAGATTATGATAAGATGATGAGAGAATTGAAATTTGAAAAAAGGGGTACTGTAAGTCATTATTCATTGCTTGGTTTTATTTCACTATTAACCTGTTTCATTTGTTTTCATTTACAAAATTTTCTTTATTAAAATAATAAATTGTTATAGCTTTATGAGTTAGTTTTTATAATTACCTTATCATAAAGCAGAAGGCATAAACAGTTTTTTTTTACATTTGAAGCTTTAGATTTGTAAAAAACAAGTTTGAATGGGTCAATTATAATGATCTACATCTACTTATATCAGTCAAATGCATTGACCATAGGTGATTTGTATGAACGAAACTCACATTTTAGTGTTAGGGTAAATGTTAAAATACTGCATCTGGCTCATGTAGACCTTTTACTGCATCTTCAAACACCATCTCTTATAAGGTCAAATACTATAGTATTTGACAGCCCTTGTTTGAGCTATCATAAGTTATACTATTCCTCTAGCAAGTATTTATATCATAGGAATTTGTCACTAAAGATTTAAATATACTATCGGCTTCAACAAGCTGTGTTCCTTCATTAATGAACAAACATATATAACAAGAAATTTTCTACTTCAGCCATCAGATGGTTTGAAAAGTGATGAGAAAAAAGAAAGAGAAGAGAAAGAGAAACTTGAGCAATGGGAGAAAGAGAGACTAGAAAGGATGACAGGTGATGAAGAAACTATTGCAAAACCTAAACCGACTACTGCAAAACACAGGTAAGAAAATGCTCAAGTTTTATTTTCTTGACTTATGCTATCTCTGTAAGTTGTTTGAGTTAAGTATGTTTGGACATTTCACATTTTGATTCCGCTCCCTTCAATTTGAGTATTATAGTTTTGTTATTACACATTTTCAAAGATGCAAACTCAATTTTTCGCTCCGTTGACAAATTTGTTTCATGTCATCATCCCTGATTATAAATAATGAACAGCCAGGTAACATTAAATGCCCTTATAACTTAAATTTTTAATAAAAATAGGTTTTCTGACCATATTATGGCAAATGAAATCAAATTATGTGGTTCTTGTAAATATTCTCCTTAATTATTCTTTCTTTACAGGTCTGCAGAGGATTTAGATGATAATTTGGAGTTAGACAATGAACAAGAGTATATGTTAGCTTATGACAAGGATGGCAAACCTTTACTTCCTGAACACATCCTCAAAGATTTCTCAGGTGATTTTATCATTTGCATTTACTCATTGCATTTGGCCATACATTCTACAATTTTTTTTTTTATAATCTCATCCTTATTCTTGAACTTAATTAAGTTGACTTTTATAGGTAAAAATTAAATACATGCTTAAATCTAAAACATAATGTAAAATTTGCAATATAGTACTTTCACTCCAATGCACACCCAAATGCATCTTAGATTAGTTCTTATTCGTATCACAATGCATATTTTATCTTTACTTATTACTAGTACATCTGCATATGTGCATGCAAATGTTGTTTTCCACGAAATGTATTTTTTTAATATTATTATTTTCATCAGTTCCAAACTCGAAACCCAAACTTGACGATGGCGTATCGGATACGTCATCTGATGAGGATGCAGATGAAGATGATGAAGCTGGTGATAGTGATCAGGAAAATAGAGATTCAAACTATGAAGAAAATGATGTTAAAGAAGTTAAACATATTAAGAAAACAGACAAAAATTCAATACTTTTCCAAAATTCAGAGAGTTCTGATGATGAATCTGAAGACAGTGGTAATGAAAACAATGTTAAACAACAAAAAGATGGACTTCCAGAACCTAAAAAAGATATTAAGGATGTAAAAAAATCTGAAAACAGTACTGTTGGTGATGAGAAAAAGAAAGAAAAGTCTAAAATTGTAATTAAGAACGAGTCAAGAATTGACGAAGATTCTGAAGACGAATCAGATGTGGACGATGTTGACGATGAAAAAGAAGATAATTTAAAAGATTTGAAAGAATCTGATATTGAGAGTCATGATGAGGAAGTGGAAGATGTAGAAAAGATTACATCGTTTTTTGATCTCAAATTGTCTGAAGGTGAAAATTTAAAGGTATGGATATTTTGAAAAATTCTTAACTTTCAGTAATTCAAGCTTTATTATCTTTATAAATTTCTTCGTTTTCTTATCATACTTATAACGTAAAAGAGAAACCGAATTAAAAATAATGATAATAAACGCGTTCGATCTTTTTGTCCATTTTTATTGATGAAGGAGATGTTTCTCCAATTATCAGCAGTTTTGGTTTTCAAAAGTTCCACTACTTTTTTTTGTTCTCTCTATTAATTTTCAGGTAGCTAAAAATTTTAAAAATGTTGATTTCTGTCTTGTCCATTTTTATATCTGTTTTAAAAGGATTCAAATTCTTAATGAAGTAATTCCAGATGAAGAGTTAATTTTGATAATACAAATTTCCCAATAAAATCTCTTTTTATTTCAGGAATTATTATTAGGAAAAAGTCCATCAGAACAATCGGCAGTTTTGAAGAAATTGATAAAAAGCTATGATCCCAGCTTAGCGGAGAATAACAAAGAGAATCTTAGCCGTTTGTTTGCACATTTATTACAATATCTTAACGATATATTCACAAATTTGGATGACGAAGGTTCAATAATGAAGTCTTTTCTTATTTTCGATAGGATTGTTCCATATCTTTTCGATTTAGCAATAACAAATAAGGTTTCAACGAAAAACTATATAGTCAATTTGTTAAAGGAGAAATATGAAGTATATAAAAAGAGACACAAGAAGGTTCCAGATTTAGATACGTTGATATTTTTCAAGTTAATATCGCTTCTGTATCCGACGTCAGATTTTCGGCATCCAGTAACGACGCCAGCTCTGATTTTTATGTCCGAGATACTGACTATGTCAAGATTCAATGATGCGTATTCAATATCGAGAGGTTTCTTTTTGGTGTCTCTGATTTTGGAGTATACATCGCTTTCGAAACGTTTGGTTCCGTCTGCTTTGAATTTCTTACGTGGAGTTTTATATTTAGCTGCAAACACATCAGTGCTTAACCCCGTGCAAATCGTACCACCATTTAGACTTCATATCGACGCGAAAATTTTGAATTTAGAACTTGACTGTACCAAAATGGTGGTCGTAGGGAAAATGGCGGCGAAAGATTTAGCTTCTAGAACGATCGATGATGATTTCAAAATACGATGTTTACTCACGTCCGTGAGAATGCTTAGAGAGTTCTTCGATTATTTCAAAGAATTAGAAGCTCAGGAGTGTTTGTTTGAGGCTCATTTGAGGTTATTGGGGCGTGTTGACATCGATTTGTATCCGAAGAAAGTGGTTAAAGTTGTTAACCAAATTTCTCAATATATAAAGGAGAGCTTGGAGGTTAAGACGTACACGCCGTTATGTAGAGAGAAGAAGAGGCCTAAGGCTTTGAGGCTGTATGAACCAGATGTCCAGGAAGTGTAAGTAAATTACTTAATTTTCTCAGATTGCCCGAGCTTATAGCTTTTCATAGAAAAATAGAAAGATCAGAGTTCAAAACCTGAAGAGCGACGTTATCATACCAGAAATGTCACAATTATCGTATTTTCGTATATTGGACCAAAATAATAGAGTACTTTACCGATTTTTCCTCCCAAGGACCTATTTTATAGACAAACATCTTAGCATTCCATGGATTCACCGTGCGGGTGCCGGGTCCATCGTGTGGCAGACAAAGGGAACACGAGTAGCCCCCGGGACTTGCGACCCAGGCGTAGGTTTAAGGGGCCCCCTTTTGATGCACATCAGCGCTCACCTTGACAGCCCGCGATACACTCCCTGCCAAGCCAGAGCCTGTTAATGCTGCTTTAGATACCCGTTCTAAAATAGAACTTACTGCAGTTCTCGACAGGCCGAGGTCTTTTAGCAAGTTGTACTTTTATCGTATGATAACTTGAAAATTGTATTATCGTATATATTTTGCCATACAAAGGCATTAAAAAAATGGTGTGTGTGTACCAGAGTACACAGGTAAGAAGTGAAACTTCTTTACGACATATCATTTTTCTACTATTTGCAACTTCACGAAAATGGGGTAGATAAGGCTTAAGCCTTAAGAAAAACATTTTTTTCCGTATTAAATTAAAGCCATTTTATTATTAAAGACATGCATACAATTAATGAGTAATTTATTTTATCATTGTTCTTATTATAATATCATTGCTATTGTTGTATTTCATCAATAATGATAGCATCATTATTACTATTGTTGTCATTATTAAATATTTTTGTAATTAATGACTTGTGGTAGCTAAAATATGAAATATATGTTTTACATTCTACGGATTCTAGTAGTCTTGTAAAAACTGCGTCAATTGTAGTACCAGATCTTGTTGTTGATGTTTGTGGAATGTTTTGTAGACATAAATTTAAATGGTCTCTTAAAAATTCATCTAGCTTCAAAGATTTATCTAATGCGAAATTTACATTAAAATCTCCACTTAAAATCATAGGTATTTTATCATTACTGTTACGGAGTAAGGCGGCACCTCCTTTGGTGTATGGTAATAATGAATGGTGAAGAAAATCAATAATATCATCTAACTTCTGATTAGATTTTATAAAATTAAAAATGAATAAATAAATCATTAAAAACGAATAATTAAAAAAGCTACGTACGTATACATATTTTTATTTTGTAATCGTGTTTTGTTTTATTTTCAAATTATTATTTAACTTATATTTTTTATTGTTTTTAGAATTAATAATGTTCACTAGATTTACAGTCATATTTATTAATACTTGCTAATTTTAACAGATTTATATACATTCACTGATACTTACAATCAAAAAGTGAGGTTAACCTCAAATAAATATTAAAATCATGCTCATACGTGTTGAATTTATAAAACGAAATATATAATCACTCTCACTTTTCTTGTAAATTCACTTAAATTTGAATGTCTTTTTATTTTATCACTTTCAAATTAATATATTGTTATTCTTATTTCAAACCAAACTTCAAAACTAATATATTGTTGTTATTATTATAATATATTACATTATATTCTTTACGTCACTATACTAAACTTTGATAAAAAAAGCAACATGGCGCGTAACCGAAAAACGTGACGATTGCTACAAAATTTCTCCCATACGTCGATAAAGAAGTTTCACTTCAATTGTCGTACATGAACGATAATTAGCGTACGATTGTGAACCATGGAAAGCTCTTAACGCTATAGTCGTACAAGTTTTTGTGCGACCGTCCTAGGTTTCCGACATACGATAACAGGTTGTCTAGCGGGGAAGGTAGCGCGTGCAATTTCGTGACGTAGGCATGCATTCACAGTACACTGAAGTGAACAGTTTTACGTCTTCATACAAACGTCCGAATGTAAATTTTATTATACAATAGTCGCGAGTATGCTATTTATAACTAGTTATGCCTGCGGCAGCGCTCGCGTGAATGCCGTCGATCGGGCATAAGCACGAATCATGCTGCTCCCGGTTATTTTAAAAACGACTGTGTATAAATAATATGGGTGTAAAAAATAGACATATTACATAGATTTTTTTGTAGGTTTTTTTAAGAACTGTAATTATGTACTACATTAAATTGATATATCTCTTATTGTTTACTCAGCGTAAACTATTTAAGCGCCCCAAAGCAGTCGTTTTCCAGAACGGATTTTTATTGGCGCGAAACCCTAATTGTTTTTCTAAAATAAAAGTATTCTAAGTTACTCCTTATAACATCAGCGATCTGAACAAACATTTTTGTAAATCGGTGTTTTGTTATAAGGTACCTTATATACCTACTTTCTTAAGCAATTAGTAAAAAGCTGTTATTTTACACAACAGACAGGACTTATCAGACTTAATTACTATAATTTATCAACAGCTGACAAATGGAAACTGCGCATAGATTACAGAAATGACTTTTAGACTTCTATCTCACTCTTACTTGTACGTGTGTCTCTATCCTTCAGGTTCACAGGAAGCAAGAGTTCGAAATTGTCACGAGAGCAAGCGGAAAGCGCTCGCCTAAAGACGAAGTACAAGAGAGAGATGAAGGGAGCTATGAGAGAGATCAGAAGAGATAAAGCTTACATTGCTTCTGTTAAAATAAGGCAGAAGATACACAGGTATGTCGTTTGTTACCTAATTTATTTTTACATTTAATGAATAATATATTGAAATTGCAATACATCGTTACCAAATTCATCATTAGAATCAATTATTTAGATTATCTTAGAATTTAAATGGAGATCAATTGTGTAAAATTTGTCAGTTGTACTGAACTTTAACACTATATTCATTAAAAAGAGGGTTGAACTTAATTTCGAAATCATTGATTTCACAAAAACATTTCAAAATATGTAGTATTTTAATTAAAAAAAATAATTTTTGTCAAATAATCAATTAGGTATTGCAGGGAGATATTTCGTTTGCCACATGACTATTGATTCTGTGAAAAACGAAACACAGTTATCAACTCTGCACGCTCTTTACTGTGGGAGCTTCATGTTACATACAATCGACAAGTTATGTATACTCTATGAGCACACCCTAAATAAAACCCCAGCGCTGGCTTGCTTAGTAGCCACGGATTCAAAAAATTTTGGAATTTGGATTAAAAAAAAACGAAACACAGACATAGTATTCAGTACAATACCAGTTTTATTTAAAGTGTTAAATTTAATATCACAAAACAAATGGATCTAAGTTAATTTATTATTTTTATTATAATTTATTAATTCGAGGTATTTTTTCCAGCGATAATATGAGGAAGGATAAAGTGAAGCAGATATACAAAGATGCAGCTATACAACAAGGGGAATTAAATAAATTGAAACGAATGAAATGATGTACTGTAATATTGTATATTGCTTGGTGAAAAATAAATAATTATCTTTTATTAAGACAATGATTTCATTATATGTGTACTATGTACTTATAAGAAAGCTTAAGGTCACTCAAATGGCAATGAAAACGGTTATGCTCGGAGTTTTCTGCATAATCGAATCGGAAATGAGAATGTACGTAAAAAAACCACTCACCGAATAACTAGACTTAAGTGTCAGTGGGTAGGGCATATAGCTCGTAGAAAGGATGACTGAAGGGGCCAAAGAGATCTCGAGTGACGTTTGCATACTGGAAGGGGCAACGTGGGCAGACCCGTCAAAAGTTGGACCAGGACCTAGGAACAGGTAAAGGTTGCGGGAAGACTGTGGATGTGAGCAGGACAGGACCGATCGTTGCGGCGATCTATGGGGAAGCCTATGTCCAGCAGTGGAGGTTTTGGCTGAAATGCTGAATATTTTTTTTTTTTATAATAGCTCGGTACATTGACGGTACTGCCCCTGGTAGTAAGCGCAGCACAATCCAAACACAACGGTGACCACCAAGAGATCTAAATATCTCTTCACGTTACGCCTAAAAGATCCCATGTCATAGGAAGGAGGGATCACACTGGTCGGGAGAAGGTTCCACAGTTTTACGGTTCGACAAATATAAGTCATCGAGAACTTTTTAGTTCGTACCGAGATGGAGGTTAGTACCGTAAAACTATAAAAGTATTACTAAAGAATTTACACAAAAATATTGCTAAAACCAAATACATAAAATAGGAATATGTATAGTCAAATGAACATGCAACAACAATGAACACCCACTCTTCGGAATATAAACATACTAGCTGACTCGCGCAACATCGTCTGCGTCACTTAAGAGAGAGAGAGAGAGAGAGAGAGAGAGTGGGATGTAGGCAGAGACAAATAACAATTGTCGTAGGCACCTACAATACAATTATAGGTGCCGCCCGCCTGCCACATCATTCCGCTAAAATGCACGTGCGGTACTTGATTATTACTTTTCTGCGAAGTTATTTTAAAACTGTGATATCTCCTAAGATATTCATTGAAATCAAATGATATAAAGGAAAATTTTGTCCAAAATTAAATACTTTTAATGAATAATTAATTTATTTCGATAATGATTAATACCATGATTATAAAAACATCTTCGCAAATAATGCATTATTTTAGAACAAATTTTATTACCATAAAAAAGGTTTTATTGCGTCAACCTTCAAATATAGATATAATTATGCTATAGCGGACTTTTTTTAGAACTTTTTAAGCGCCCCAAAGCAGTCGTTTTCCAGAACGGATTTTTATTGGCGCGAAACCCTAATTGTTTTTCTAAAATAAAAGTATTCTAAGTTACTCCTTATAACATCAGCGATCTGAACAAACATTTTTGTAAATCGGTGTTTTGTTATAAGGTACCTTATATACCTACTTTCTTAAGCAATTAGTAAAAAGCTGTTATTTTACACAACAGACAGGACTTATCAGACTTAATTACTATAATTTATCAACAGCTGACAAATGGAAACTGCGCATAGATTACTGAAATGACTTTTAGACTTCTATCTCACTCTTACTTGTACGTGTGTCTCTATCCTTCAGGTTCACAGGAAGCAAGAGTTCGAAATTGTCACGAGAGCAAGCGGAAAGCGCTCGCCTAAAGACGAAGTACAAGAGAGAGATGAAGGGAGCTATGAGAGAGATCAGAAGAGATAAAGCTTACATTGCTTCTGTTAAAATAAGGCAGAAGATACACAGGTATGTCGTTTGTTACCTAATTTATTTTTAAATTTAATGAATAATATATTGAAATTGCAATACATCGTTACCAAATTCATCATTAGAATCAATTATTTAGATTATCTTAGAATTTAAATGGAGATCAATTGTGTAAAATTTGTCAGTTGTACTGAACTTTAACACTATATTCATTAAAAAGAGGGTTGAACTTAATTTCGAAATCATTGATTTCACAAAAACATATCAAAATATGTAGTATTTTAATTAAAAAAATAATTTTTGTCAAATAATCAATTAGGTATTGCAGGGAGATATTTCGTTTGCCACATGACTATTGATTCTGTGAAAAACGAAACACAGTTATCAACTCTGCACGCTCTTTACTGTGGGAGCTTCATGTTATATACAATCGACAAGTTATGTATACTCTATGAGCACACCCTAAATAAAACCCCAGCGCTGGCTTGCTTAGTAGCCACGGATTCAAAGAATTTTGGAATTTGGATTAAAAAAAAACGAAACACAGACATAGTATTCAGTACAATACCAGTTTTATTTAAAGTGTTAAATTTAATATCACAAAACAAATGGATCTAAGTTAATTTATTATTTTTATTATAATTTATTAATTCGAGGTATTTTTTCCAGCGATAATATGAGGAAGGATAAAGTGAAGCAGATATACAAAGATGCAGCTATACAACAAGGGGAATTAAATAAATTGAAACGAATGAAATGATGTACTGTAATATTGTATATTGCTTGGTGAAAAATAAATAATTATCTTCTATTAAGACAATGATTTCATTATATGTGTACTATGTACTTATAAGAAAGCTTAAGGTCACTCAAATGGCAATGAAAACGGTTATGCTCGGAGTTTTCTGCATAATCGAATCGGAAATGAGAATGTACGTAAAAAAACCACTCACCGAATAACTAGACTTAAGTGTCAGTGGGTAGGGCATGTAGCTCGTAGAAAGGATGACTGAAGGGGCCAAAGAGATCTCGAGTGACGTTTGCATACTGGAAGGGGCAACGTGGGCAGACCCGTCAAAAGTTGGACCAGGACCTAGGAACAGGTAAAGGTTGCGGGAAGACTGTGGATGCGAGCAGGACAGGACCGATCGTTGTGGCGATCTATGGGGAAGCCTATGTCCAGCAGTGGAGGTTTTGGCTGAAATGCTGAATAATTTTTTTTTTTATAATAGCTCGGTACATTGACGGTACTGCCCCTGGTAGTAAGCGCAGCACAATCCAAACACAACGGCGACCACCAAGAGATCTAAATATCTCTTCACGTTACGCCTAAAAGACCCCATGTCATAGGAAGGAGGGATCACACTGGTCGGGAGAAGGTTCCACAGTTTTACGGTTCGACAAATATAAGTCATCGAGAACTTTTTAGTTCGTACCGAGATGGAGGTTAGTACCGTAAAACTATAAAAGTATTACTAAAGAATTTACACAAAAATATTGCTAAAACCAAATACATAAAATAGGAATATGTATAGTCAAATGAACATGCAACAACAATGAACACCCACTCTTCGGAATATAAACATACTAGCTGACTCGCGCAACATCGTCTGCGTCACTTAAGAGAGAGAGAGAGAGAGAGAGAGAGAGAGAGAGAGAGAGAGTGGGACGTAGGCAGAGACAAATAACAATTGTCGTAGGCACCTACAATACAATTTATAGGTGCCGCCCGCCTGCCACATCATTCCGCTAAAATGCACTTGCGGTACTTGATTATTACTTTGCTGGGAAGTTATTTTAAAACTGTGATATCTCCTAAGATATTCATTGAAATCAAATGATATAAAGGGAAATTTTGTCCAAAATTAAATACTTGTAATGGTAATGAATAATGAATTTATTTCGATAATGATTAATACCATGTTTATAAAAACATCTTCGCAAATAATGCATTAATTTAGAACAAATTTTATTACCATAAAAAAGATTTATTGCGTCAACCTTAAAATATAGATATAATTATGCTATAGCGGACTTTTTTTAGTACTTTTTATGAAAAATAATTCCGTCAAACATCACTGTTGCGTAACTTTAACCATTTACGCAGCGCACACAATGGAAACTTTCAAAAGGAATAAATTTTGCCCGTTTTTGCAACATATTTCATTGTTGCTTCGCTCCTATTGGTCGTAGCGTGATGTTTAAAGCTTAAAAGTCTACCTCGATAAATGGACTATCCAACACTAAAATAATTTTTCCATTCCAACCAGTAAATCTTGAGATTAGCGCGTTCAACCAAACAAACAAACTCTTCAGCTTTTTAAAGTGAATATTGTATGATATTTAGGTTTTTATTGATTCATTGTCATTATTTTATCATGTTAGTCAAGTGAAATTTAATATTCAACTAAGTATTTTTATTCCGTGAAATGAAACGTTTTAATCATCTGACTGAAAACGATGAACGTCAAGATTACGTCACTTTAAAACGGCACTGATAATACGTCTAATTTAAAAACTCTTCACCTTATAAGCTTATCTAATATTTCGTTGAGTTCTTAATTTTGCTGAATTTATTGTTCCGGTGTTTAGGCTCGCCGCTTTATATTTCACGTTTTGTATAGAAATTTTAGTCATATTCATCGCGCCTATTTTTAGTACCAAACAAATACAAGTAAGTAATAAAGTTAGGTATTTCACAAATATAATATAAAATGAAAAATTTCAAGTACAATACCGGCGTTTTGTGTAAACAATTACGTAATTGCTTTATTTTACTATCCAATCATGAAACCGCATTTTCTGATTACTTGGTCATCGTATTGAATTAAAATAAGTAGATTCATTATCCTAATACATTATTTTAGTATTTTCGTGTGATTTTGTAGAGGTAAGTACTTGAGTAATATTATCTTACATAATAACAACTGACCGATGGTATGTATTTTGTAAAAATTAATGAATTATCATAATGTAGATATGGAAAATAATCCATTGTAATCATTTTTAGATAATAGACTTAAAATAAGTATTCCGTGTTTGTTATTTCAATAGAGTGGTTGTGTGAGGACATTTGTGTAAATACGAGGAAATGAATACTTTAGATACAGCAAGGTAATGTGTTTAAAGAATGTAACAACACATCATTTTCTTAGCCCTTATCCTACTTAAGTAGGGTCGTCACAACATGATTATGACATCATGTTGTGAATTTAAATTTGGCTTATTTAATTATTTTCTTTACAATCGGCCACTTGCCAGACATCAATCCTCCTTGGTATCAAATAAGTTTGATATTACAAAATATATAAAACTAATAAGTTAAAACAAAATAAAGTAGTAGTTTTCAGTAACATGCATGCCCGCCCCACACATATGTTCCCCTCTGCCACCATCACATGCAAACACAATGTAAATGTAACAATGCAAGACTCCATTGCTTGGCATGGTTGTAAGGCATTTTCTACTCCCCACCCTAATTACCATCCTCATGTTGAAAACCGATAAATAAGCACCTATAGGTGTGTTCCTGCTTGGGAGCATTCTAGGCTTATTGTATTCCCATCTTTAAATACATTGCCACTTATTATCAGTTGAGACAGTGATTAAAAGTAAACAAAACACTTCTTTCAAATCTTAGTATTATTGACTCTGATGAATGTTTGCTTAATATGATGTGATCAAATAATGAAATTCGTGCTTAGTTGTACTTTTCCTCGTTTTTGACAAATAAAAAACCTGTGATTTAGCTTATGGTGGGTAAAGTACAGATGTTTAATTAAGCATTTGTGGCTGCTGAGAATTTAGGGTCTATTGACAAACACTGATACATCTTGTAGGCTGATAAACCTACAAATGGGGAAACTAATATTACGCATATTTTGCTGCAGCTTTACCTTCCCCAGAAATATATGAAACCCCATTGACAACATCTTCTAGTTGTTCTATAAAAATAGTAATACTTAAAATAAGAAATTTTCCAACAATATTCTGACAATTTCCATAATGCTGAATTGTTTGTGTTGCATGTAAGTTCATTCAATCAGAATCTGCTTACCCACACCCTGCTGGGGTTTAGGGAGGGGGGGGGGAAATAAAGGGGTCAACTCTTGCTATTACCATGCTATACTTTTGGTTAACTAATATGATGACATGTCTCCACTGAAATAGCTGTTATATCTTACTGGCTGTGTCTACTTGTGGCTTTGCTCGCGTGGACATCAGAAGAACACATAGTCCTTATAAAAATCGTAGTTTCCTAAAACTTTTATAATTTTTTATTAAATTAAGATGCTGTTTTTTTATAAGGAACAAAAAATTATCAAAATCTATACAGTAGTTAATCTTTTTCTTTATATAGATCACAAAAAACAAATTATTTACACTTCTACAAATAATTCTAACCATTGTAAGAGTTTTTGTTCTATATTGTAGACTTCTTTCAGTACAATAATATTATACAACAATGTAATTGATTGTTGATATTTTGTTAATGATTGTAAAATAATTTTGTTTATAGGTATAAATTTTTGTTTCTCTTTTAGTATATTTTTTCATATTCCTTATTTTTTATACAGCCTTCAAAGGTCAATGCACTTAAAAGTGTATATTTGTTATATAAAAAATTGGTTTATTGGTAATAAAAGTTAATTAAAATCTTCTCTCCCCTAGAAAATTCGTAATGGCGAATTGGCAAGTCATTGGTTCAGTAATCTTGCCCAATGTTGGCGGTTGGGCGAACGGGCTGTACTTCGCTGGTCAGATCCGGAAGGGGGATGAGAAGTCGTGGTATGATTCACTGAAGAAACCAAGCTGGACACCACCTAAATGGGTGTTTGGACCTGCATGGACAGTTCTTTACAGTGGAATGGGTGTCGCTTCGTATTTGGTGTGGGAGGAATGTGGTGGATTTACTGGTAAGTAAAGACATTAAATTGTATGTACTGTACAATTGTATTGTGGTAGAGGAGGTGGTTTTGCTAGGATATGACAATTGTGCCAGGATATGCTAGTATATTATAAAATTCTAACGTCTCTCTGTCTGTCCGTTTATGTTGTTTCCACGCAAGAACATCTTATCCGATTTACATGTGTATTTATTTCATAGCTACGTCATCTGGCCTTGTTATAGGATATATTTCGTAAGATAAAGTAACGTACGAAATAAGCAGAAACGATGATGGTGAATCAATTCGGGAAAAAGACTCTTTTGGTGCGCTTAAATGTCTTGCGCCGAGTAAACCATAAGAGGTACATCAAATAATATACTACAATTTTTTAATAATAGATCAGCACATTGACGGTACCGTCCCTGATGATACGCACAGCACAATCTAAATACAACGGCAACCACTGAGAGATCGTAATCCATACATGGTGGCCGCTGTCATGCCGGCCTACACGTTACGCTTAACGGATCCAATGTCGTTAGAAGGAGGGAACACACTGGCCGGGAGAAGGTTCCACAGTTTCATAGTACGACAAAGATAAGTCATAGAGAACTTTTTAGTTCGTGCCGAGATGGAGGTTACCGTAAAACTGTGACCCCGAAGCCCAGCGCGTGTGGTTCTGTTGAGGAAGAGGGAATTAGATTGAACAGCTCTTCAGAACACTCACCATGATACAGACGATAGAAAACGCTCAGCGAGGCGATATTCCTGCACAGCTGAAGCGGTTTGATGTATTTGGTAACATCTACAGTCCACGCGAGCGGAGCAGCGGGCAGAAGCTAGTCATAATATATTTTGTTAAACTGACTTTTTAATACTTATTGATTAACTTAAATACACTCATCAAAAAAGTCTAAGCAACATGTACTAATTTAAATTTTAGGATGGTTCTTCACATTATAACATTGTTTTTTATTTTTAAAATAATATCTTTAGGGTTCTATGATGTAAAAATAACAGCTGTTGTGTTTATAAGTTCTTTTAATAACAGAAATGAACAATATTAGAATATACTGTAGAAACTAAGATACATAAGAAACTAAACTTTTTTCTTACAAAATGAAATTTCTAAAGAAAATGTATTTATTGTGAAAGAATAGAACAATTTAATACAAAGTATGGGCTCCTCTGCTATTCAGAACTTGTCGGCAACGATTATTCATTGAATTAATGAGACTGTTTATGTCATCTTGCGGTATTCGCTCCCAATGGAATTGTAGCAAATCCTTCAGCTGTTGGGTTGTTGTCGCTCCGTCCAAGTCCTTCAAAACACGTCTCTGGAGCATGTCGATGGGGTTGAGATCTGGCGATTGTGCAGGCCAGGGCAATACCCGGATGTTCTCCGTTGCAAAGTATTCACTGGTTCGCCGAGCTGTATGTGAACGCGCATATTGTCATGCATTAACCTAAAATCGGAGCCAAAGGTTTGTGCAAATGGGTAGACATAAGGTCTGAGAATATCCTCAATGTAATTTTCAGCATTCATGTTTCCATTTACAAAAACGAGCTCAGTTCGCCTGTACTTCATAATACCCGCCCATAACATAACTGTTGAGCCGCTGTATGGATGAACTTCCTGAACGCACCTGAGCCTTTCAGTATTTCCGGGCCGACGATACACTCGCACCCTTCTTGTATCAGGCTTAAACTCGAATCGCGACTCATCGGAAAACATAATTTTATCCCATTGTTCCTGGGTCCATGTTATGCGTTCTCTACACCATTCATATCGACGAGCGCGATTCCCGTGACGTATCGGTGGGCACCTGATTGGGCGTCGAGCTCGTAGGCCGTACTCATGCAGTCGATTTCGCACAGTTTGAGGACTTACATCAACACCACTTGAAATTTGTAGCCTCAAACTTATCTCTCGAGCGGTTAACATCGGCTGGCGTCTTGCAGTCAGTTGTATGTACCGGTCTTGCCGAGTGGTTGTACTCCTTTTACGGCCTGGATGCTGTTCAGCTGGTTCTCCTGTATTATTGTAGCGCTGCCAAAGACGACAAATAACACTTCTATGAATGCCAAAATGTCGAGATACCTGAGAGTGATTACTTCCCGCTTACAACATCCCTACAGCTCTTTGCATTTCATCTGCCATCAAATGACGTCGCTTCATGACGTAAAGAATATCTAACAATTCAATTTTGTCGCTAACTTTATTTAAATGGTTGGTAAAATTATAAAATCAAGACTAAACGTAGCAATTAAAACGCACTTAAATTCAAACAAATTCGCAGTCATTTGAATTTTATGAAAAAACAATACATAATCAAATATTTTTTACAACCAGCCAGTATGTCATCAATAACAAAAAAGTTTACTTACCTACGCACTTTGTTTGAGTAAATATTTAGAAATTAATTAATATAAATGGAAAAATTTGTAATATCACGCATGTTGCTTAGACTTTTTTGATTTGTGTAGTATAGTACCTATATACTACATAGTATATAGTTATTGCTCGAAGCGAATCTAATTTTATCGAGTTATCATGAAGGATATTTTTTTATCGTAGTACATTAAAATGACATCATAGTATCTGGTGGTAAATACAATCCAATCCAACAACATCGGCGACTACTTAGAACTCTACAATCTATCGCAATCGTCGTTGTCATGGCGGCCTGCTTAAATGACTCTTCACGTTATGTTTGTAGGATTCTATGTTGTAGGAAGTTGGGAACAGTTTCACAGTACAGCAAACATATGAAAAGTATTTGAAAGATATTTTGTTTAAAATTCAACTAAAGTGAGGTAGGTATAAATGCAGATATGTCTAGTACCTATGCAGTTACGTGTATCGCCGGCTTAAGATTGCGTCATTCAATTTATCAACACTTGTATTCATATGAACTCGTTTATCATATATTTCAAGGTTACATCACAGAAAGGTGTCGGAATTTTCTTACGTCTTGTCACGGATACAATGTACTGAAATCCCTACTAATTTGAAGTTAAATATTATCGGCTGGCGGTGAAGGAAAGCATCGTGAGGAAACTGGAACGCACACTGGCACCTTAGATTTTCAGATTTAGGGATAGCCTAGCGAGCATTTAAAAGCATTTCATTTCCATTAAGTAAAAATAATTGGATTGATTTATTTAGATTTTTTTTTTCTTTAAATAAGAAATAATCTAGCATGTCTTGTATACTATTTTGGAATTCAGACTGAAAACGTCATCTTTTAAACTCGTTTGCCAAAAAAGCGTAGGTAGTAACTTTTTTTTCAGTACAGTCACTTAAAGTTAGGCTATAATATAATAATCAACAGTGTTCATTGGGAAACAAAAGTGATATTTTCTATAATTTATAGAATGATTATTCAGTTAAGCTACAAAGAAAAAAAAAGTAGGTACTGGGGAAATTATCACGGGGTGTCAAATTAGTGGATTTTTTAAAATGACTGTGATATTAAAAGCGAATAACTTAGTTTAAAAAATAATAAAATGATTACGTCACCAATGGGTTGACAGCCATTTCCCGTTTGACGTTGATTTATGGGACACCTGTACATCTGATGATATCTTTTTTATTCTTCCAGACGAGGCAGTTTTACCACTTAGTCTTTATGGCGGGCAACTACTGCTGAACTGGGCGTGGACACCGATATTCTTTGGACTTAAAGACTTCAAATTGGTTAGTATATTCTTGATTACGAGCGGTTATTGAATCTATGTGTTTGCATGAAGTTCTTTCAAAATATAAAAAGGTGGGAAACAAGCATACGATCCGTCTGATGGAAAGCGGCGATCGTAGTCTTTGAACGCTTGTACAGGTATTTTTATAATATAATAAAATCCCGAAGCACGTTACTGAATTAGCCGGACAATGAGTACAAGGACCATGTTAAGAGAGTTTTACTGTCAAAAGGTTATTATATGGTGGATCTTTATGTGAATGATAGTGATGTCTGGAAGTGACTCCCTCTCTGTACATCCACTAATATATTATTATTTTTTTTATAATTTAAATTTTTGAAATAAAGAAAAAATATTTATTGTCACACAGAAATGCACAAACATAAAAAAAAAACCTAATAAACATAAAATATGAAAAGCAAATGAAAAAAAAACGATGTGGCAACAAGATTTAGCATCAGCATAAGTCGCTTGTGATTCGTCATGAGACGATGCTGTTTTTCAGCCAAACCTTCAGATTCAGAGTGCAATCATTTGGATAATCACATTTAAGATATTTCTCGCTCAATTGTAATTATCGTCTGCTTTCTTTTGCTGTATTAGAAAAAAAATAACACCTAGTAAAGTCTAGTAAGTAATATGCCTGGAAATTACGAACTTGCAAGAATAAAATAAAATAAATAAATATGAGGACACAATTTCACACACGGCCATTTAATTACAAACTAAGCAAAGCTTGTAATATGGTAACTAAACAGCTGATATACATATAAATATAGATATTTAACACCCAGACGCAACTGACAATTATGCTCATCACACAAAAGTCAGTCATGGGTGGGGATCGAACCCGCGACCTCTCGGCTCAATAGTAGTGTTTACTACCCCTGCGCTACGAGGCCTGTCAATTAAATTAAAAGTTCAATGATAAAATAAAATTTCTATTAGATAATATATTTTGGTGAAAAGATAATAATAACATTTAAATATAGCATTATCAAATACGCAAACGAATACAGTCAAAGGGCAGTCCTAGTGTGTGTTTATCTACCGAGCGGCTTTAGGTGTAATTATTTCAAGAACACTACTGTTTACTTTAGTGTACTGTAGTGACGTAATGTCGTGCTGCCAACGTCTCTCACATGGGACGGTCGCGCACGAACTTGTTCGATTATAGTATTAACGTTATGAATGTTCGTATACCAGTCAGTTATTACATATATATTCAGGTTCTTTACTTATCATAATATTATTTGTAAAACATGCTAAATGTAAATATAGCCTTGAACACGTATTCAATATATTTTTACTATTAATAATCGGTGAAATATGCGACCATTTGGGTATATTGTAGCAGAATTTGATGCATTAATCTGGGCCCATATACAATATCACAGTAATTAAAAGGAGGTAAAATAATTAGATCACAAAGAAGAATTCTTATATTTAAATTCAAATAGTTTCGTATTCCATAATTATTTATTAATTTATAGAAATCATTTTAAACTTTATTATTTATATGTTCAACAAAACGTACAGTTGGAAAAAAAGTAAACCCGATTGAGTTTCTTGCCGGTTCTTCTCGATAACATGGACGCTTGCCCGAACTGGTGGTAGTGTTTTGACGTTCATAAGTGCTTTAGGGCCAAAATTTAATAAAGTATTTTTTTATTTTGATTTCTCATCCATAAGCGTCATTAGATGTTTCTTTCTGTTTCACAGGCGTTTATCGAAATATCGGTGTTGTCTGGAGCGGCTGTAGCTACGACTATCTCCTTCGCACATGTAAATAGAACAGCTGGCTTACTCCTTCTACCGTACCTGGCGTGGCTGGGGTATGCGAGCTCGCTGACCTACTCCATCTGGAAGAACAACCCCAAACCGGCCATCGACAAGGCTCAGTAAAGGTAATTATTATTATAATAAAGGGATGTAACGATATCGATACGATATATCGTGATTGCCAAATATTTATTTATTTTTATGGACCGCCAGTGGTCAGTGCACTATACACAATTACAAAAAAAAAAAAAAAACAATTTTAATGATAAAATGCACTAGGCCATTTAAGGCCGTCACAACATGCACATCAATTTGGAAAAAATACGTCTTTGGGGTGCTTAAATCGTTTACGCTGAGTAAACCAAAAGTGTATATCAAATGAATGCCATATGAAATGATTGATGATGATGATGATGAAATTAAATTATGAACTACATAATTTGCAGTTCTTAAAAAGACCCAAAGAAAAGTCAGCAAAAGCATGTCTATCTTTTAATTGCTCAACCAACCACCGCATTAAGTAGACCATACCAGCTATAATTAATAAAAATATGACATTAGCGACACAACGCGCTCTCGAGGAAGAAGATATATTTTTTTGGACGTTTATTTTTATACAATTGTTTTCTTTATATTTAGGTTCCGTGGATAATTGAATAAATATGAAAATATCACTTTTCTCATTAGCCTAATTGTCGTAAGCGCGACTGCTATGCTCGAGGTCCTGAGTTTTATTCCCAGGCCGGGCAAAGTGTTATTGGGGTTTTCTATGAAATTCTCAGTAGGGCTTTGTTCCCGATTAATGGCAATAGGCTCGCCCCAAAATTACACGGGACCTAAAAGCATACACGGCGAACTGTGGGTGGGTGTACATTAAAACACGTCTACCTAAACCTTCGGGGATACAGGCGTGATGGTATTTCATGCTATATAACTTTCTTTTTTCATTTCAGATCACAAGATTCGAATCATCGAATAACGGATTACTTAATTCTAAGATAAGGTGTTGTAATGCGTTCTTTATTGCTTCGTGACACTTAGGACTGTTTATCTTAAAAACTTTACCCTTACTTTATTGCAAAAAGAATTAACAATAAAACTGTCATATTTAAGTTTGTTATAGAGTCTTAGTGCAGTTAGTCTTTTAATATCAAACCTAAGAAGTTACTAAATAACTTTGTCTTTAAAATCAAACTTTGTGAGATAAACCGTAAATAATTATTACAGTTCTCTTTAGCGATTAATTTATGTTGTTATATTTATGTTTTCAATTTCAACATGTATTTATTTAATTTGATAAAGTCACATTGTATTTCATATTAAACTTATCTGTAGTTTATAAATGAACGTAGCGAGTAGGTATATCACATAATTATAAGAAATGTGGATCAAAACGGATGACAAATAATGCGTCTTTTAATAAAAAAATGGATACTTACATTATTTTAAAGTAATATTCAATTTTTTTAATAACATTTTGAATGCTGAATAATTGCTTTTTTCGAATGTATAAGAAAAACAATGAAATATATCTATTAAATTGTTGTTTTCAAGTAAATATGTTACGATTCGAGTTCTTTAACTAATACAATTAGTCCATATCGACCTTGACAACTCTTAGACTATAAATGTCGCACGTCGAAATTGACAACGTCATTATCGACCACACGGCAGCTCTTAAACTATTTGTCATGTATCATCAAGTATATCGTACAGGGCTAAACAGATATATTCGCTTGTATCAAACTTGTAATATTAAGTATTATCGCACATAGAGGTGAAGCATTCCTTTCTACAGCATTTAATAAAAGAAAATTAAAATATTTCCATTTGGTATTACTAACTTTACATATATATTAAAGTGTCTTTTTGAACTATTTAAACTCGTCAACCCAATGACGTGTTTACTTTTTTTTTCGAATATATTTACTGTTAAAAATTGAAGTGTTTCAATAAATGTATTATAATACTATTTATTATTGTGTTTAATTTGTATTCCTGTTGCGTACCTTGTTTTTTTTTTAAATTGCACTTGCAACCTTGTAAAGTGAGAGAAGTGAATCTTCTTAAAAAGTGAGACGTGGATAGCCTGAATTGTGCATTAGATATACAATGTATAGCTGTTTCTCTCCTCTGTATGTTATATCTTTCTTCTCTCTCATATAACTAAATTGTGCCTAAATGTGACGCGTCCTCAAAATTTCACTGTCAATTCTCGTTCAATAAAATTTTTGAACTGCCACCTAAAAAGTTATAACTTCATAAAGAAGTCTGACGTATGTGAATGTTTCTAGTAAGCGGGACAGAGGAAGGAAGACTCAATTTTTTGGTTTTGTAATCTCCCCATGTTATCGAGAAAAGCCACCAAGAAACTCCATAGGGTTTATCTTATTTGAAGTGAAAACTTCTTTAGCATCGTAATTTGAAAGTCGATGAAATGAAACGAAAAAGCGAAAGGTTGTTTTTGCCACACAATAATGAATTTTATTAACTCATTAAAAAGGAACGAAACAAAAACTTTTTAGAACACACTTATGACATTCTGTTACTGATTGATTATTGTGTTCGGTTACCATGGATATTTTAAAAGTGCATTAATTGAAAATGATATTGTGAATAATGATTGTGAGTAATTGTATGTACATTTTCATAAACTTTAAATTAGTGTGTATTTGATCATTTTCTGATTAAAAAAAACATAGATGTGAAGGTTTTACTTCTACCACGTGTGAATTGCACACATAATTTTTTTTAACTTCGAATAATGTTTACAATTTGGTACCTACCATATTATTTTTAGTGGGCACTTAAAGCAAAAAAGCACTTAAAAGGTATTTATGAAAGTCAAAAAACTACCACCGGTTCAGAAAACATCCCGGTCACCAAGAAGAACCGGAAAGAAACTGAAGAACTTTATCAACATTTTTTTTAATCTATTAAATTGTATACAGTTGTTACCATTTTGAGATGTACAGAGATTTGTGGCTTACCTATATCTAATATACAAGTATTGTTTACGAGGGAGTTCCTATTAATCCTTCACTTCTATAATCTGCTCCCATAATCTACAAAAATGGTGGTAAATTTCAGCGACGCAACCTGAGAACGGACGTTCTTAACAAAAATAATAATTAAAAGCTTATCCTTTAAGATTAGGCAAGCGTGTAGACACGGCAGCGCCAGCGGCAGCGGGGATCAACCGGTGGCTGGGAGAATCCAGACAGCGGTCAACTGTCGAAGATAGATTTGTCAGTTTGATTTATTATTTCAAGGAATTCTTGTACCATTTCTCACGTTCTCATTTAACGTGAGATTCTCATAAGGTGAGTTTCTAATCAAATGTGTTTCATATCATAGTTAATTATGTTGATCGTGGATATCTTATTATATTAAACTTTGTATTTAGATAATGTTTTACATTCCAAGTTTACCTAAATAGGTGTTTTTCTTTTTTTATTTACAAGACACCGAGCACAGCTCGGTCGCCCAGATGTTATATTTTAATACATGCAGATGACACGAAAAATTCTCCTAAACCTGTGAAACATTTGTTTGTGGAAGCAAGATTGATCATGAATTAATTTTTTTTAATTCATGACCTATCTAATAATTTATAACTCTGTGGGATTTTAGGTACTTACGTGATATACTTTTATTAGTGTAAAAAAGTCAAATAAAGGTATATTCAAAAGACATTCGTTTTATCTCAAAATTATCGTGTTAAATTTTTAATAAGGTAATTGGAACTTTCAATTTACCTATTTAGCTATTTCTTAGAGCTAAAAAGTTAAAAGCAACATCGAACTGATATCAAATTATTACTTCAAATGGAATAAGATTGACACTGGAAAATAATTTTTCAACACCAATGGAAGGACATGTGGTTATGAGATGCCATAAATCCACCACCTCTTTTCTACACTATAAAATCTCTACCCACTCATCAACCACTACAGCGGTAGTAAATAATATGTTTCTGAAAAGTTCCGAAACATTGGCATAATCCACATACTTATTACTTATTTACTTATATAATAGAGCGGAAAAGTTTTTTGTTTGATTAAACACGCTAATTTCTGAAACCACCAGTCGGATTCGAAAAAAATAATTTTGTTTATGATAGCCAGACTCACGAGGAATAGTATAGACTATCTAACATTAGGCTACAACTCTCAACTAGCCTTAAATATTGATTTTTGTTACGTAAGTCGGAAGTCTAGACCCTCCCGAACTGCTTTATCTCTGTGCACTGGCATAATCGTTAACTATACGGAAATACTATGTTCTACAAAGATGTTCGTCCTTAGTATATCTAAAAAAAAGTCCGCTATAGCATATGCCTATCTCTTATAAATAAGCCGTTATAAGGTATTTTGTGACAAAGATTTGTTGAAAATTAAAAAGTTTTTTATAAGCATTAGTCTTAGACATGACATATTAATCCTTACGAATAAAAGTTACTTCATCATAAAGACAATTTTATGAAGTTAAATATTGCTCTTTATAGTATGTTATATGGACATATAGTTTAGGAGATAATGATAAATTAAAACAATTTGTACTTGCAGGAAGAACAATTAAGATAGACTATACGGGTGTATTGGCGGCGCGGTGTTTGTCGTATAAAATAAACATGGATGAAACCGTGGGGCTATTACATAAGAAGATATTATTACGACCTTAGAGTTAACTAGGTAATTAGGTCTCAAAATTTCATCTCAGAAATATGATATCGAATAAAAATAATGATACTCATGGAAACAGGCTCACAATTTTTTCATTAAATCTATGCCAGAGTTCACTGTTATTTTCTTGAAGACGAATTTACGTGGTATTTAAGGCGAGAGCTAGAAAATAAGCAGTTGTTGCCCAAACCAAAACTTTAAGAAAAATATTTTAAAATATATACTCACTTTTTATAATATCACTTTAAACAGACGAATTCTAAGCGAGAACCGTTAGTAATGGAAGTAGATAAGAGGAATTGCTCGTCGGGTCTCGGATTAAAGCCATTTCTCCGTTTGATAAAGGTCATGTTTTTGCCTTAAATCACTATTAGCATCCAAATAAATCTTCTGGACACCTAACGGTATCTAAATACCTACCTATTACATAAATAGTTCTATAGATGGGTACTTTAGGAGTAATATCAAATTATATCTACCTTTAATCCTCTAAAAGATCGGATCGGATCGCCGCATCGCTATCCTGCGGTAAGTAGGATTTCCAGAGCTCTTGAGGGAAAAGAGATTCAAGGTCGGCAACGTACTATGGTATGGTAACCGCTTATCATCAGGCGGGTTGTATGCTTGTTTGCCAAATTAGTTGTATAAAAAACGATTTAAATATATATGCCTTTATTTCTTGAGGTATTAATTATCATCATTTTTTCTAAAGAAACTGCACTGAATTTATAAGTTCAAATAAAGGACAGAAATTACTGAATACCTATACCTAATGCAGGTTTGTTATGGAACTCCGAAAGAGTGACCGAAAATATCGGAAACCTACCCTTAATAAATAAAAAACATCCGAAACCGTAAAGTAAATGTTTCGGATTGGGACAGTGTCGATTTTAGACGTGTCGATACATATCAAACGAGCATAAGTCCACTGTAATATATTTTTGTACTGTCTTATTATGTTTATCATATTTAACAACTTGGTATTTATTTAATTAAAAAAAAAATCATCAATTAACGTAGAAATATGGGTCAGAATATTCAATTTTATTTCAATACAAGTCTCAACACCAGTGCAAATAGAATTCACTAAAGTCCAATCCGGCCAATCACAAACAGTACTGTGCAGTGTCATGGCTGCCATTGCTGTCTCTAGCTCATGATGTTTGAAACTTGCGCTCAAGTTTTTACAGAATCATGGATGATAGAATTAGTGTTATGAGTTCAAAAATAGCAGAAAAGAAGCCTATGATAAAAACTAATGAAAAACGCAAACAAATGAAAATAAGAAATTGCAATATGATTTTTTCAAACTGACCTAAATCGTGAAACATGCCTAAGTTCTAAATGATAACCGGTTTATCTCCATTACGAGAGTTTAGAAATAATACCGACTGTTTATGTTAAAATAATGAGTCCTAAAGCAAATACATCATTTTCTCAAAAGTAGTTTATCTGTGACTTAGGCGTATTTGAAATGCATCGACACACATGTCGATTACCGAAATAACTTAAAAAATAACAATTAATGAAAAAAGAGTTAAATAGATCAATTATTAAATTATTTGAATTAAATAAAACCTTATTATCTTTCTAAATATTATCCTTTGAACATGTAATATCCATATCTATATCTGAGACTATCGTTCTTCGCTCTATGAATGTGAAACTTTATATGTTTGAATGTTTGTTACTCAATCACGCAAAAATTACTGAACGAATTTCGATGAAATTTGACACACAGATAGATCATAACCTGGATTAATACATAGGATACTTTTTATCCATGTAAACGGCTTAATTACTGTTATTAATTTATGTTGTTTTTCGATATCCAACGTCGTTAATAATTTTTTACCGTTAATATCGCTTTAAATGTGTAAATTATTCGTGTAACACAGATGCTGTAGGTGACAAAGTAACCGATACAAGAGACTTTGGAGATGCTTATTGGTTGTAAATATGAGATAAACAAACAAAAACATGATAAAACACTCTGAAGAAATAAAAGTACAATAATTTTCATTTCCATTTTATTCACTTAAAAGATAAACATTAAATATCTTTCTTATTAAAAAGTAGGTAGAGCTTTTCCCGCGGTTTCGCTCGCGTCATACCTATTTTTCACATATACCTATGTTTTTATGACCCCTGAAAACATTCTAACTGAATTGCTAAATACCAATTTTCATATAACTCTTCATAAATTACGGACTTTCATACATACTTTCATCCCCTTTTCACCATCTTAGGGGTTGAATTTCCAAAAATTCTTCCTTAGTGCTCACTCACAGTGTAAAAGAAACCCGCATGTAAATTTTCACGAACCTAGCCAAAGTACTTTTGAGCTGTGTGTTGATATGTCAGTCAGATATGTCAATATAGACAACATTCAAAACGCATTAATATAAGAATGAAAATTCCAAAAACATTAACGTAATTGGAATTCCAAAACCACTTACATTCCTTTTTGTAATTGTTAATTTATTTAGTGTTACAGAATTGTTCTGTTGTCTGAATTTTAATGTCTCAGGAAACAAAGCGCTCCTCGCACGTGTAATCTACCTATGTAGTTGTAAAGTTGACGACATTCCCACACGCTCACCTACTCTCGCGGCGGCCATTTTATTTTACGACGTCATCAAAATAGCGGAACATGTTACGTCGCTTGAAAATTTTCTCTCGTTTTATAATGTTGTAGTGCAAAAGTAGAATGCGTTTTTATCTATACAATTAATAAAATGGAAGTGTCTGTTTGTAAAGTCAAAATAACAGTTTTTTACTAAATTCATATGAAAGTTTAAAAGATACATATAAAAAAGCCCATTTATAAAATTTTTGTCTGTCTGTTTGTTCCGGGTTATCTCCGAAACAGTTGGACCGATTTTGACGGGACTTTCACTGATAGATAGCTGATGATATTGGGAGTAACTTAGGCTACTTTTATTTTAGAAAAAGAGTTAGTATTCCACACAAAAAAAAAAAATGGTCACGGCGAATCAATTCGAGCGCTTAAATGGCTTATGCTGAGTAAACCATAAGAGACATAACAAATTATAGTAGGATATAATCATAGGCATTAAAAAGAACTACAAAAAAGTTCGTGAGACTATACAACTATCTTCTAAGGAACACCTACAATAAGCATTTTTCTCTTTAAAATTGCCGGGAGCGGGGGAGCAAGGTTCGCGCGGGCATTCTGTTAGCCCACGTGAGCGAAGCCACGGGCACAGCTAGTTTTTACAATAAATTGCATGATTTTTTTTTCTAAAGGTGGCATACGACTTACCTTAGCCCGAACCTCCTAACTCAAAGATCTCTGAAAACTTTACTCACAGAAGGAACAAAACACTAGGTTATTTAACTGCGATCTTTTGTAGGGTGGAGGAAATTCTACCAATCAGACTGCCCCAAAAGTCAAAAAGGAAAGTCAATAAAATTAGGTAGAGTACAGCCCAAGTTATTGTAAATCAAGTTGGTTTATAAATGCCATTAACTGCTAAGAAATGTAAAATACTACTCAAGACATTTTGTTTTGAATTGAATTGAAAAGTTTATATAAGTATTTATTGATTATCATAATACCGAATTTGAATGTTTCAGGCTGATCAAGCAAGGCAGGGCGGGGCGGGGCGGGGCAACGTATACACTCAGCGACTACATAATCTATTTTATATCAACTAAATTATCTTGTGAATGTGCAAATAACGAATGTATAGTGAGAAAATATAGTTCTTAGTTTTTGTTATATATATATATTATATGATGTTTAGTTGTCAGTGTGTTTGTTTCTCTCTATAGTTTAGTTCAAACTACAGTTTGTTATATTCGTTTATAATAATTTAATATCTAATAATAATAATAGCTATAGGGTGGTTTTAAACCAGTTAGGGAAGAGAAATGGCTTATCACCGCTGTATTGCAAAGATAGGGTGCATCGCGTAGAGACCGGGGTAAGACTTACCACACAGGTACATAGGTTCTGTAAGGAACCCTTTCTTTAAGCTAGTTAGTGTAGACCATAATTTTAGATTACTAAATACATAAACACATGTTCCTTCCTTCCAACCTGTGTATGTAGGTATATACGTATATGTTAGTTTAATTCGAATTTTTTCAGTCATATCGCGACTTCATTGCAATCAAGGCAACAGCCCAAGCCGAGGCCCCTTGCGCCCATGTGCACATGTTGTCCACGCTCGCTCCCAAGCCATGGTGGAGCTGTAAAAGCCGTCAGAGGCTCTAGTTTCTAGGGTAAGACTTTTTTGATACAGGGAAGATAAATATGAAATCCTTAAGGTGGATCACCGTTGTTTTTGGATTGTTCTATGCTCACCATCAGACAGAGTGTCTTCACTTTGCTGTGCTACTGAAAAATAAATAAAAACTAAACCAGTATCAACTGCACGAGTTGCCAGAGGCAGCGTTCGGCTTTTTAAAAATCGATTATAGGTTTAGCATATTCGCCACAGTCTCACCTTAAGTGACAATGTGACAAGATGGTATCACGCTAAACCTAGTAACACACTAGCTCTTAAGTGCAGCTGCCGGAACACACCTATTGGTGTTTGGCGACAGAGTTACAACTTAGGGGTTGTAGCTAGCCAGACGGGTATTTTACAGACGGGTATTAGCATTTAATCACGATGTTTTCCTTCCTCGAAATCTCGGGTATATTGCAAGAATTCGATCGACGTGGTGTCCCGTACATGCTACCACTATGTGAGGTTGGGGCGTTATATACTTAGCCTATAACAAGACAAATTCTAAATTAACTAAACAGAGACATTACGAGAAAAATTAAAGTTTAATTATCAGATTATAATATTGTACAATAAGTAAATTTCGCCGAGATACACTCTCCGAGGCGGCGGCGCGTCGCGGCGCGGCGTCCGCGGAACTCGAGTATTTAATTGTATAATTGACTTAAAAACTCACGAACGGATAACTTTGCTGGAAGACTTCGTGAATTATCATCTCTAATGGATGGTAAGAGAACGTATTCTGCGTTTTAGTGTTGGATTAATTGATAAATTTGTCATTTTTGAAAATTATGTTTGAAGAAAATAAATCAGTTTATAAATGTTCGCATGTTTTTTGTCTCCATATTTTCTACTACATGATGATCTCAAGAGACTATTCTTTACCGTCGTCCGATACTAATTTACACCTACAGTTCGCCGGGTATGTTTTCCGGTCCCATGTGATAGGGGACGAACCTGTTGCCTTTAATCGGGCAAAAAGCCGAACTCCGAGCTGCAACTGAAAATTTCATAGAAAACCCAATAACACTTAGCTCGACCGGGGAATCGAACCTAGGACCTCGAGATAGCAGTCACGTTTATGACCATTAGGCTAATGAGGCAATTTTATTATGAACTATCAATATTAAAGTGATAAACTCTAAATCAGGCTTTTTTTAAACATAAAATACATCAGTTTGTAAATTGTAGGTACCTGTGGGTAGTTTGAATGTAAAAGAGCGTGAGAAGATATCGGATTACTTAACTAATCTATGTTAATTGTAAATAGATGTGAAAAACAAGATTAATTTTAATAATTGGACTTTACATATTATTAAAATTTAATTATCCTTACTATAATTATTTTAAAAATATTAAAAAAAAACATAGTTATTCCAAGGTTTTCAGTTTTCTCTTCTGTCGGCAATAATAGTAATAGGCTATAAAAATCATACATATTTGTGTGAAGTTGTGAAGTCGGTGCAAGACGCTGTATCTATATATTTTACAAAATTCAATGTCTCTCTGTCTGTTTTTCCTTTTGTGTTCATTTCACGCGAGAACTACTTATGCTTTACATGGTTCTTTTTTATTCATAGGTATGTTATCTGGCAATGTTATAGGATATATTTTGTTAATTAAAGGAGCATACGAAATAAGCACTGCCAATAATGGTGAATCTATTACGAAAAAGACGCTTTTGGGACAATTAAATACCATTCGCTGAGTAAACTATAAGAAATATATCAAATTAATGTATGCCATATTTATATGTCGAAAACAGACCTACACGAAAGTCAATGACAGCATATGTTTATCTTGTAAGAATCACGCACAATAAACATTTTCGTTTTAAAAATAAGCTTAGATTGGTGGTTCGCGCGCGTGCGCTTAACCCCGTTCATTCTGTAGTCCACGCGAGTGCAGCCGCGGACACAGCTAGTTATAATATAATTTACGACTTACTTACTTATCCGTTCGACGTAAATCACGTTAAAACTTTTTTTTTCTTTTACGTAAATTTAAGTATTTCGAGTATCAGTTATCCTGCCTTTGTACTTCTTTTTCATGTTTACAAATGTTCACGATTAAAAAACTTTCTTCAGTTTCATCGTTTTGTGGACTAATGAAAATACCGTTTGAAAACTTCGTCACGGGTCACATATTATATTAGTTATGAAGAATAGAAAACAATTGTCGATCTCGGAAAATTAAATTAGAATTTTCATTCAAGTTTACAGAGTTACTTTTTTCATTTGATTAATATTAAATACACTTTTTTTTTCTTCTAATTATAGTATTGGACTCTGCGTCGATGGACGTTTGTTTTTATGTCCTTAGCGCTTGTCAACAATCTCACCTGATCTTGCGTGACGATGTGGCTGAAAATAGTAACACGCTAAGCCTAGTGGAAGACTGGCTCTCAAGTGCAGCTGCCGGAATGCAAGTATTGGTGCTTGGCGACAGATTTTTAACTTATTAACTTAATCCTCCAATGACGTAACAAGGACGATGTTTGCTTTGTGGCTTATTCGGACACGGTAGTTGTTCAGCGTCGGTTCAAAATTAGTATTAACTATCGCCAAGTGTCTATCCATATGTTCAGGCAGCTGCACACTTGAGACTGTTCAGAGCGATTTAAATCATTTTAATCCCAAGCCACGGTGAAGCTGTAAAAGTTGTCTCAGGCTCCAGGGCCCTTATGACTAACAGTATAGTTAGTTCGGGAAATCTCTATTTATGGAAAAATAAACTACCAATGTAAAAAAGTTATAACAAGTTGGCTAATAAATAAATCCTACTATTAAACGGAACATCTTCCAAAAAATTTTAGTATAATTTTTTTTATGCATACATGCAATATTGAGTACCTTTATAGATAGATACAGTCCGATACACACACACTAACATATAATACATGCCCATTCGCACACGGACGCAAACAGACATTTGTTTAAATAATCAAAGTAATATAAATATTGTTTATATTTTTAAACCGACTTCAACAAAAGACGGGATGTTACTCAGTTCGAAGGTATTAATTTTTTTTTTGGATGTTCAGCCGTAACTTCTTTGTTTATGAACCGATTCGGATGATTCTTTTTTTGTTGGATAGGGGATATACCTCAAGAGTCGTCCCATTTTAATTTCATTGGCGTGAAACCTTCAACTTTGAAGATACACAAGGGAATTCTTCCAAATCATCGAAGGTGGTTTTCTTTTTTGGTAAAAATTGTCTTGTTGTAGAATCTATTATTAGCAGTACTAGTTAGTATATTTTAAATTATTATTTTAGTGTATCTTTCTTTTGTATCATTAAAACTTGTTAGTAATGGAAACAACAACGATGAATAAAATATTTTGGAGACAAACCGACTACCAAGATAACAAGTGTACAAGATAAAATATATAAGCGTTAAGATTTAAATTTTATTTGTTTGTGTTTCTAAAAAAGTACTTTGCATTAATAAATTATTAGTTCTAAAAAAAGGGATATAAAATAATGAATGAAAAATATAGATTTAAGTGGAAACCTTCAGACAACACACAACAAAAGAAGCGAGCTCAAATTCGAATGTCCAACCATTTGAGTCCCTACATCCCGACTCCATCATCAGGTCAGCTCCATGGTACCATAATATTAAATTGTCATAAAACTTACAAATATATGCCAAATTTCATCTCAATCGGATATCAGGAAGTGATTGAAAAATGGTTTGCAAATTTTGATGTTACATACATACGTAGTACATGCTTACATACGAACGCTGCAAGTTAAATAAAAGCTTGTAAAAACTAAACAATTGCTAATTTTCCCAATGACATTTTATATTATATAGACGCATCTGCCAACAACATTGCACAAAAAAACAACGCAATTTATTTATACACATAGAAACTATAAGTAATGCTTCCAGTTGTAGAGTACGTAGAAAGAGAAAGGATATGAAAAAGTTTATACGCCATTTTTGTTGTTAGAAAGAAATGAATATATATTTTGACCTGTAGTGACGTACAATCGCGACAATAGATAATACGTGAATGCAAGAATGTCGGGCAATTACCTAACTTTAGTATTGCCGGTTAATGCATCTACACTTATAAAAGTATCTTAAAATTTTCCCAATATTTAAAAAAAGTAAATAATGAAGTGATAGACTACGTACTCAAGGTCGAGGACGTGACCTTGACCTCGACTGCAACAATAAATTTCCTTTACCTCTTATATTGGAACTATCTGAAGTCTTCACCTTGTCGATCTGAGTTATATCAGTCCAATAGATATTTATTACGTCGCAAGTTGCAACTTTGTTACCGTCGATCAAGATGTTAATTTTTTTACAAATAAATACATTTTTGTTTAAGTACCTATCTATCTAAATTAATTATAAAATTGAAGTGGCTGTTTGTAATGTCAAAATTTTAGGTTTTACTAAATGCATATAATAGTATATGCGTTGACTGCTATGATCGAGGTCCTGGGTTCGATTCCCAGGTCGAGCAAAGTGTTATTGGGTTTTTTATGGAATTGTCAGTAGCAGCTAGGAGTTTGGCTTCGTACCCGATTAATGGCAATAGACTCGCCCCCTATTACATGGGACCTAAAAACATACTCGACGAACTGTGAGTGTACATTAGTACACCTCTGCCTAACCCTTCGGAGAATACAGGCGTGATGGTATGTATGTATGTATATAAAAGTATATACGATACCTGGTGGAAAAACCAACCTAGTCGTCCTCCAGATCTCCTATTTCCCCGGGGGGTATTATACCGACACTGAACCACCAAGAAAGAATAATCAGAAACCACTTACCGAGCAATTCCTCCTTGTTATCCAGCTTCCTGGGTATCCCAAATCTGGCGTTAGCGTGATGCGTGCAAGAAGCGTGAGCCACGGCCGTTAAACAAAGCGATGCTAAAAGATGCGAGGTACGCGTGCGCTTAACCGACACTTGAAGACAACTATCCTTTTGAAGCGGGCGTCCTTTACCATGCGGGTTACCAGATGCCAAAAAGAAATTTCTCGGCAAGAGTGACCTGACATTCTCGCTCAGTAACCCAATGACCAATCAATACCTATAACGAAAAAAACATTTTTTAAATTTTTGTCTGTCTATCTGTTTCTTTGTTCCGGGTAATCTCCGAAACGGTTGTACCGATTTTGACCGAACTCTCACTGATAGATAGCTGATAGTATGAGGGATATCTTATTAATTAAGCTACTTTTATTTTAGAAAAATAATTATGGTTTCGCGCAAATAAAAGAAAAATTGGTCATGGTAAAACAATGCGGGCGCTTAAATGGCTTACGCTGAGTAAACCTTAAGAGATAAATAAATTTAATATACTACATAATGGAAGACGTTGAAAAGACCTCCAAAAAAGTCAGCGAAAGTACATATCTTTCTACTAAGGAACATCTACAATAAGCATTTTTAAAATAGCCGAGACGGGGAGCAAGATTTGTGCGTGTGCCCGATTGATGGCATTCTGTAATCCATGTGAGCGAAGCCGCGGGCACAGCTGAATATTAAAATAAAATAAAGAAGCCTTTATGCGCGTTGCAAGTAAAATTTAATTTATTCAATTATAACTGCCTCATGAGCGCCTATATTGGTCGTAAGCGCGACTGCTATGCTCGAGGTCCTGAGTTCGATTCCCAGGTCGAGCAAAGTGTTATTGGGGTTTTCTATGAAATTCTCAGTAGCAGCTCGGGGTTTGGCTTTGTGCCCAGTTGATGGCAATAGGCTCACCCCTATTACACGGGACCTAAAACATACACGGCGAACTGTGGGTGTACATTAGTACACCTCTGCCTAACCCTTCGGAGAATACAAGCATGATGGTATGTTATGTTAAAAATTAGTGTAACTGGTTTTACTGAACGTTATTTTCATCAGTTTTATTCCAAAAACACTTTGAAATAGATGTAAAAATATGTTGATCATTTGAAAAACTTAATTAAAATTCGGTCTCAGATTTCGCAGATATTTTGTTTTATAGAAAACAGTCGAAAAACTAAATAAAATGAATTGTACTTTCACTGTTATTTCATTATTAATTGGAATCGGGAATAACGAATTCTCAAAGCAAAACAAATTCGGTTGATCTTAATAGAAGTCGATACAATATGACCGCAAGACTTCGGATAGAATCTGCGAATACCGATGGATAACAATATAAAGCAAAATATAATCGAGTCTAGGAACTTCAAAAGGGGCCATTTAAGTAAATTGAATCTCTCAGACGCTCCCAATTAAACAAATTTTACGAAAATCACTTGAAAATTTTGCACAAAGTTCAAATATTATTACAAGGGGTCGCGATATCCATTTAACATTCATCATGAATTGAAACTGTAACTTCAGTTTTATCTAGTGAACTCTAAACTTTGCGCGAGGTTTTACTTCGTAACTTGGGAACGGCTTAAAAACAATTTAACTTTGCCGAAGGCGGTGTAGCTATATTCCGTTGATTCATTTTAGGGATGTGAAATTGTTAAATTAAAGAAAAACATCATTCATGTCTGCCTATTCCATTTTGGAGCGAAATTCCTTAACGCGGCTTCAGGGTAGGAGTTGATTTGCAGAAGTTGTCACGTAAGAAAAAAGTGTTATGCCTCCTTCATGCGACTTTCTCTCTCTCTTACTTTCGCGAGTACGGGGAGTAAAAGCTATATATAGGCTACATGGGTTGTGCGGTGGGGAATTGGTCGAACGAATTATGAAACTTATATCGATGTATTTTTTATGAAATGGTAAGCTCTGGAAACTCTCCTCACCGCAACAATGTTTTTCGATGATTCGTTTATATTTTTATGAACTTGAATTGTTTCACTTCAAATATTAAATATATTTTATCAGGTTTAGATTCAGGTATCAGTTCCGACACACGACTGGAGTTTACTCTTTACGTATTTTACTATTGTCTTTGAATATACAATCACTGACTCACTGACTGAGTGGTTAATGATTTATCTAAAAGCAAGATGATGTATGTATGTATGTATACACATTCAATGAAGTAAAAGTTGCGCAAAATACGTGGCGCAGAAAAACGTAACAATTTTTATTAAAGCCTTGTTATATTTATATTTCATTCCTCTTCCAATTTGCATACCGGGCTCCTTATATGAAAATCAATTCTTATGGAGTAAACATCAAAAAAATTGTATACTCACACTCATACTTCCTAGTAGTAAAATTAGGCCTAATAAGAATGAATTTCGAAACCTTACTTTTTTTTCTTTGTCCGCTTCACTCACGTTTTGTATAAACAATTAACTTTACCTAATTTTCCTATTAGCAATTTTCAGTGATAGCTTCTCGAAATGAAATAAGTGTTTTAATAGAAAATAGGAAACGTTTAGTTTGTTACATAATACTTAATTCGGAAAGATAACAAATTAGTGAGACTTATAATGTTTTATCTATATAAATAAAATGATAGAGGTTTGCCGTTGTGTATCACGATTATACACTACTAAGTATAGAGTTTTCATGTACCGATGCTCAATTCGGAAAATATCCGACTTACTAGGACGGCTTTAAACATAAAGGTAACTCCATTGAATTTATTTGAGAATAAATCCTACCGTTATCATTTGGGTCTTCTTTTTTCTTATTTTTGCTTACGTAATACTTAAATGCTCCCTAAATGATATACGGAAGCCACGCGACTAGTTGTTACCAGTCATAGATCAAGCAATTTGATACGATTTGATATTTTTTGAATTTGCAATTAGTGATCCATGTATCGTAATGCTTGTTAATAAATTATTTTGAATGTAGTATCATCCTTAATACTAGAACGTATTATGCCAATGATGAAGATGTATAAATGCAGTGTGCAAACATGAAGAGGAGGTGGGATAAATGTGTGTGCACTCCGGAAGGCGCCTCCGGCTTCCGTCTACATCGGAACTAGGTTCAACACGTCCACTGCGATGTTTCTTATAAGTTCACGTACCGTGTTTTAAAATTGTTTATTACATATTTTTTACTACACATTCGTTCATTTTCTAACCTGTCACGGATTAAACAATTTACAACTACACCATATCACCGTTGATGTAAAAAGAATAATTGAAAAATGAGCGATAATTAGAAATTTATCTTTTGGCTAAAATCAAATAAAATTCATGAAGTTTTGGCAATTAGAAATGAAACCTAATATTGGTTGTTAAATCATCTTTGTGACTGAATATAGCCGGAAGAAACTTGCTGATGCATACAAGTTATGTTTTTTTTTTAATAGTTGCAGGAGATTTTTCAGTTGGCGATTGCGTAAGGCGTAAAATATCACGACCTAATTCTATGAAATAAGTGAATTTTTAATACAGAAAAAACGTGATTTCGAAAAAAATAATTATCTGTAATTATGGGCGGGAGTTTTACTCTGGCATTTAAATTGGTTCAAATTATAAGAATCTGCAGTAAAGAAGGGATGTCACAAAAATTGGCTCCGTGCAGCGCCACCTATCCCGTTCTCATTGCCTGAAAACTTTTCGAGGACTTAACGTACAAAACAAAAAAGAATTACTGAAGCCCAAAGGCCAGAATACTGAAAGATATAATAATTTTGGGTGTTCGTGAAAAGTGACAAACCAAAACAGAATAATTGTGAAAGATCTTATCGCCACGTGTATGGTGGTCTTGAACCAGTTTCCTATCACCAAGCTAATTACTGGATATACACCGGCTGATTTCACAACGCGATAAACCTAAGCATGTCACTATGGCGTTACACAGATCGATCCAATCGGACATATACAATATGTATTAAAAACCCCGTCGGATCTGTGAAGGTGTTGTTAGGAAACGAGATTATATTCTGTATATGTTATCTATCTCAGATTATAAGTAAAAAAAATTACCCATAATAAAATGTAAAAAAATAATTAGTTTACTTAAATTAGTTACTTCGTACGCACGCCACTAACAACTTGGCTAGGTATATTACCAACTGGACTGTGAGTGACGAAAACTCAATGTCAGACCATCGACATATATACTTCGAACTCTCTGCATCAATACAGAGTCAGAATATTGTGTACAGGATATCCAAGAAACACCTCGTGGGAAACCTATAGAGAGACCCTAAGGACTAATCTGGAAGTAATCCCTAGAAGCATTAAGACTGTTGAGAGTCTGGAGCTGGCAACTATTGCTCTCTCAACAGCGATCAAGGATGCCTTTGAGCAAAGCTGCCCGATGCAACAAAAGACCTCAACAAGACGAGTCCCTTGGTGGAACTCTAGGCTCAGGAAGCTTAGAGAAAAAACCAGGCGACTCTTCAATAGAGCTAAAAGGACCCAAGAATGGGAAGTCTACCAAATAGCCTTAACTAATTATAACAAAGAAATTAGGAAAGCCAAGCGAGCATCCTGGAGAAAGTTCTGTGAGGAAATCAATGGTTTACCTCAGGGAGCTAGAATTCACAGAATGCTGGCTAAAGACAAACCTAATCAAATCGGACTCCTCAGAAGACAAGATGGGACCTTCACTAACAGTGAATGGGAGACCATGGAGCTTCTTACTGCAGCTCACTTTCCAGGCTCTGAAAGTCTTATGCCGCGAGGCAGTAAGTTGCCCTCTTTAGCTAGACCTCTTAATAAGGACTGGCGTAGAGCAGCGATTGTCATAAGACCACAGAACGTGAAATGGGCTATTAAAACATTCAAACCCTACAAAACGGGCGGTGAGGATGGAATCCAACCTGTGTTATTACAACAGTGCCTGGACATTCTAACACCTGTTTTAGTTAAGATTTTCAGGGCAAGCCTTGCACGGGGATTTATACCTGAACCGTGGACAAAGGTACGGGTAATATTCATACTCAAGGCTGGCAAGAAGGACTATGCATTACCAAAGTCTTTCCGACCTATCAGCCTTACATCATTTCTTCTTAAAACAATGGAGAAGATAATTGACAAAACTATTAGGGAGGAGGTTTTAACCAAGAACCTGATTAGTCCTAATCAACATGCCTATAGCAAAGGTAAATCTACCGAGACTGCGCTACTTTGTCTTATCGACAAAGTGGAGAAGGCATTGGAGGATAAGCAGATTGCACTATGTGCATTTCTTGACATTGAGGGCTCCTACGACAATACACCAGCAAAATCGCTGATTCGGGGTTTTGTGACCAAGAATGTAGATGCGACCACCATTAGGTGGATTGAAGCAATGCTCTCAACTCGTACAGTTAAACTGTCATTACATGGCACTAATCATGAGGTGGTTACCACAAGAGGTTGTCCGCAAGGCGGTGTGCTATCGCCCCTACTGTAGACCCTGGGTTGACCAGCTTTTGCATACGATGGAGGAACTGAGGATTGACGTCCAGGGCTATGCTGATGACCTGGTGATAGTTGTTCGAGGTTTCTGTCAAAGTACCATTTCGTACCTTATGCAGAAAGCGTTATATGCCATTCAAAACTGGTGCAAGGATAATGAGTTGAGGGTTAATGCAGATAAAACCGTTATAGTACAATTTACAAAAAAAAGGCGTCTTGATAAATTAGTACAACCCTCACTAAATGCCAAGACAATTTCCTTTTCATCAGAGGTCAAGTACTTGGGGGTAATCATGGACCAAAAATTGACCTGGAATAGACAGATTGATGCTTCAATTCAGAAAGCAAAAATAGCAATAGGTATCTGTGGACGACTGGCAGGTAAGCGCTGGGGTTTAAACCCTAAGCTGATTATGTGGCTCTACACCGCCGTGGTTAGACCAATAATAACATACGCCTGTGTGCTTTGGTGTAGGAAGGCAAACCAGTCGACTGTCAGGGCCCATTTAGGTAGAATACAAAGAATGGCGTCTATCTTAGCGACGGGAGCCATGTCAACCTCCCCTGGAGCGGCTCTGGAAGCTGTGTTAAATCTCACGCCCCTTCACCTTTACGTAGAGAAAGTGGCGATGTTAACAATGCACAGAATGTATGCCCAGGGGAGGGTGAACTGGTTATCCCTGTCCTTGAGATCTCTACTAGACTCAGTGATAGCAACACCAGTTTTGGGAATGATATCAGACATGATGACTCTCAAAACTATTTTAGAAATTTTTTATACTATAGAGATCCCTCCACAGAACTCTTGGATTAATGCCGAGATAACGTGGAAACCAGGTAGTCTACTATGGTATACTGACGGGTCCAAATCTGGACATAACGTAGGCTGTGGAATATATGGGGAGCGACCCAATCTTAGGAAACACGTTAGTCTTGGCAGTTTCCCCTCCATTTTCCAAGCGGAAGTGTATGGCATACTTGAGTGTGCCAATATCAATCTGCAAAAGGCCTACGTTAATCACATGATTTACATTCAGTCGGACAGTCAGGCCGCTCTCTTCAACAGAATCGAAGCTTGTTGCTAACTGTGTGGCAGTGCTGAACAGTCTGGGTAAAAGTAACAGACTAATCCTGCGATGGGTCCCGGGGCATGCAGGAGTTCCAAGCAATGAGTCTGCCGACGAACTTGCAAGAGCCGGAGCTGCGGAAAAACAGATTGGTCCTGAACCATTCTGTGGTATCCCAAAAGCCTTGTTCGATTGACCTTAAGGAACCATTACAATCAAGAGGCAATAATGTTCTGGTACAATTTACCAGGACAAAATCATTCCAAAGAGCTTATTGGCAATTTTAACCAGCGTAGGGCTGGAGAAGCTCTGATGCGCAGTAGGAATCAGCTACGAACCTTAGTGAGGGCACTTACTGGACACTGTTGTCTAAATAAACATTTGTACAACATAGGTGTCCAGGGCACAAAAGATTGCAGATTCTGCAAAAGCGCGGACGAAACTCCAAAGCACCTTTTGTGTGATTGTGACCCACTAATACCTAAACGTAACCGGATTCTGGGAAAGCATGTGCTGCTTCCAGAAGAGGTTCAGTTGCTCTCTGCCAATAAAGTCCTGCAGTTCATCAAAGCTATAGGACTTGATGGGGAGCTTTAGCAGTGTGGGGCGATCACATTAGATCACATTGGTCGCAGTGATACAGGACTGCATAAGCCTGCACAGCCCCCCTTTAGAATAATAATAAATACAAGGTGTCCAGAAAGGGTATAGGGTATTTGTTTTCGCGCCATATTCGAAACGGGGCGTCTAAAGGGTGCGGGGAGGGGTTCGTGGCATCCGCCATTTTGTGGAGTTTTAGTCACGATGGAACAGTACTCGGGGACGCATCGCGCATTTTGCGTACGAGCGTATTATCGTAATGGTGATTCAATAGTGACTGCTCAACGTCTCTATCGTGCGGAATATCGTACACGCCACGCGCCAAGTGACGATGGCATTAGGAAATGGATCAGGATGTTCGAGAATACAGGTGGGACAGTTAAAATTCAAAACCTTGGTCGTCCTCGTTCAGTTCGCGATGAAGAAACAATTGAAGAAGTTGAGGCGTCGGTTCGTCAAAATCCGTCTTTATCCATCCGAAAGCGAAGCCAAGCGTTGAACATCAAAAAATCGTCTTTACATTCGATTTTAAAGAAAGACTTACATCTAAAAGCCTATAAAATTCAATTAGTTCAAGAATTGAAGGATACGGACTATGCTAATCGACTGAATTTTGCGAACGAAATGCTGCAGCGATTTAACAACTTTAACAACATACTGTTCAGTGACGAAGTAAATTTTCACCTGAATAGTCATGTTAATAAGCAGAATTGTCGGTACTGGGCAGTGGAGAATCCGAGACGAAAGCATGAACGACCCCTGCATAGCCCAAAGGTCGTTGTTTGGGCCGCTATGTCTGCTAAAGGCATAATTGGTCCTTATTTTCATGAAGATCAACGAGGCCGAGCAATTAATGTGAATAGTGACCGTTATTGCGATATGTTGCGAAATTTTTTGGTCCCAGAGTTTCAGGTTTCAACTCAAGAACGTGGTTCCAGCAAGATGGGGCCACTTGCCATACCTCAAATGACTCAATGGAAGTTGTTAACGAATTATTCCCTAATAAAGTCATTTCGCGAAGGGGTAACATCAATTGGCCTCCCAGAAGCCCCGACCTTAGCCCGCTTGACTATTTTGCATGGGGATACCTTAAAAGTAAGGTTTATCAAAACAATCCGACGAATCTAAGCCAGTTAAAGCAAAACATCAGATCAGAAATGGCAGCAATATCGATAGCTATGTGTCAACGTGTTATCGCCAATCTTCGTTTCCGTTAAGAAGAGTGCCAGCAACGTAACGGTCATCATTTGGATAACATCATCTTTTCCAAATAATTCTCCAATTCATATGCTAATAATAAACAATAAACTTTTCTATTGCATACAAATAATTTTTGTTTCATTGAACTTACAAATACCCGATACCCTTTCTGGACACCTTGTACTTCGTACGCATTGTTATTATTTGTATATATTAATACGTGAAGCAAAAGCTTTCTACCCCTTTTTAAGCGTATTGTGTGCACGGAAGACTCTGAGATTTGGCATGGTTAAAGTTTATATGGAGAAGGAGTGCAGAAAGCTAAAATGTATCCATAATATCTGTTCTGGCCATTGAACTGAGACCCCCCAAAATATTGACATTGTCACTCAACGAAAAGTGACAGCAAGTGATCTAGATTATACCTATTGTTTAGGTTCATGAGTACTGCAAATATCAAACAAAAAAATAGTCTATGATCAAAAAGTCGCTGCTCGAATTTCGACCTTAGGGCGATCGCTAGTTATTATTGTTATATAATTTCTCAAATTTATAATTATTCCCTGTTAAATTGTCCATAATATATGTATACCCTGGACAGGTTACAGCAGCGAACTGTCCGCGTTATGAATGATACAGGTCTCACTAAAAATTTAGAACCGCTTTCAGATGCGAGGAAACGTTGCCTCGCTAAGCAAGTTTTATCTTCTGTACCGTGGTGAATGTTCTGAGGAGTTTTTTGATCTTATCCCATTATCTCCCTTCACCCAAAGAATTACGAAGATTGGTTTACGGTAGCGCCAATTATGGTAAGAATCCATAAATTCTTAGCTTTGCTGTCCCGTGCCGATGTAGTGTGGTCTCTCTGCGAACGTGTTCCCTTCTTCTTATAATATTGATTTCAAACGAGGCGTGCAGAAGTATTTCAGCAAGCTGGCGTGTCATCGACGACTACCACAAAAATTTGTGTCACCAACGGTCGCCGTTGTTTTCGGACTGTAACGTATTTACCATCAGGTGCTGTACAGTCATGTTGAATAAAAAAGAACAACTTGATCCAATCTTGACTAAAGATTACTTAGGATTAGAGACATATCTCTATCCGCCCCGCTTATAAACTTGTCTGAATGTTAATATTAATTACAACAGATTTCAAACGAAAGCATCGTCTTATTTTCTGAAACAAAATGTTTGCAACATAATTATTAGATGCAAACCCGGTGATTTTATTTTAGTTTTTTTTTTTTATTATGTTTGGATTATATTGGTGGCTCAGCGCTAAACCTAAGGTCACCGCGTCGTATGTCAAGGTTTTTGAATATTACAAACTGTGGTTGCGGTGTTTGGAAACATACTAACAAAATATAAATATACCCAAAAATTACTTTGCTCTATGATTCTACTAAGAAGTAGACCAAAAAGAACTTGCATCTGAGTAGTCTATCCATAGACTATCCAAAGGTATTTGATATAATATATTATATAGTTTATTATTACCCCTGCAGTTCCCATAAAAAGTATTATATATTTTATGACTGTTGTTTTAAGTCAATGTGTCTTGTTTTTAGATTATTGTACAGTAGGTACATCGAACATTTGGCAACTAAATTCTATAACATGTATTTGTCACATTTGACACCGGCGAAATTGTCCACATAGATATATAGCCAAAACTGAAAAAAATATTTTTTTATTCATTATGGGGCTTGATGATGCTGATTGTCAGTAAACTATACCTTCGTTGTTACAAGCCAAATTATTGTTTTCCGAGTTACCGTCTATAAGGTTAAAGAAAAATAAAATGTAATTAGTATGAATTTGCAATATAGAAATGTCTAGGCAAAAATTAGTCTATCTATCTTGGCTCTAGATTGTAAATCTAAATTATAAAAGGTTGAATGTAGTCTCAGATAAATTAGGATCGGGCCGCCTTTGACCGTATAGTTAATTGCGAAGTTGTTGCCTTTACACGTTCAATTAATACGGATAATATTTTTATATTCAATATTCCGTATGGAAAAGATAACTTGTTTAATGTATTATGGCTCGTGTAATGTGGTTGTAGATGATAATTTACATACTTTTTTGACTGTTTATATGTTACTTTTTCACCATGTACAGAAAAAAGAAGGTATAGAAAGGACAAGGCTCTTAAGTGCGGCTGTCGGATTACAGCACTAAGTGTTTGGTGATAGATTTTCAAGATAAGTGTGGTAGCAAAATAAACGATTACTATAAAATAAGAACATATATAAGCGATCGGTATATGTATGTAACTATAACAATGTATACAATAATGACGGTATATATAAAAAAAGTATCTGCCCAGTAATAAATTCTGAGACGGTTCAATAAAAAAGTTTTAAAATTATTTTGTGAATTTTGAGAGTCTAAAACTATCTCAAATACATAACCGTACCTCTAACGTACTGGATATGAAGCGAAGTAATAGAGATAACATTATAATACTTTTTCTGTCTGTTCTTTATTTTGGCAATCGATCGTATTCATTGAAGATTATTACTGTCCTTATCTAATATTGAATTGTCTCGTATGTAAAGTACACCCGTAGTATACTAAGGTATGCCTTAGTGAAAGAGCGGCAGTTCTTTTAAATCCATTAATTTTTATCAAACACAATTTGTTTTACTTTTTTCACTTGAATTGCTTCACCAAACTATTTTGAATAAACATGATCACGAATGATCATGAAGTTCACTTCAATAATTTAGTCAAACCAATACGTCAAAATAGGTGGAAAGTGTAAAGTTGTCTAATTCCGGTATAAAGCAAGTCTCGCGGGAGGGCCGTAATAAAAGCTCCCCGTGTTGTTTCATGCGCTCGTAGATACGTGCGAGTCTTCAACTGCCCTCCCAGAGGAACACGCTTTTAACTGCCTCCGACTGTATTACGATTTAGGATCAACTGATACGATGTACGTGTTTCTCCCACATCAAATACGGTTAACACGTCTTGAATATTCTGATCATAGATTAAGGAACCCTATGAACCAAATTAATTTAGTTTTATGTGGTCTCTAACATAACACACACTTGTACATTACACACGATGTCCAAAAAAATAATTGTCTCTGAGATTGTGATGTCTATACTAATGTTAAAAAGCTGATGGGATTTCTATTTGTTTGAACGCGCTAATCTCAGGAAGCACCAGTCAGGTTTAAAGAAATATTTTTACATTTTATAGCCTATTTATTGAGGAAGCTGAGGAAGTATAAGCTATATAGCTTCACGCTACGATCTCAAGCAGTGAAGCTATATCAATGAACGTCAAACAAACTGGTGAGCTTGGCGGCGCTGCGGCGCGGCGTGGTGGTGCGTTAGGCAAATAAATTTAATACGGGTAAAACTGAGGGGCAAAGCTAGTGTAATATAAATTCTTGATAATATGGCTTATATACTACTTATGTAGATTCAAATATACTGGGTAAAGCGTTAGACGGCTAAGTAGAATTACAGTTTAGCAGTAGTAGAAAGAGAAAGAATTTTAATGATGTATGTAGCGGAACCCGACATCAGATAAACTGCGTTTTTATTTTTACGGAGTGAAATGATATTTCACGCGTTACTAGTTTATTGTGTTTTTAAAACAGTGCTGTCACCAATAGGTACTAATCGTAAACCCGTATGAGATATTATACGTATTGGTAAGTTGTTTTCAATACACATTCAACACTTCATAAATGAATCCCGAATAGGGGGTCTAGACAAATTCGCATCTCTCGTGGGTCAACCAAAGCGTTCTTTTTCAGTACTTTTTTTTTTGCTGTTTTTTACTATAATAAGTTAATTTTATAGTTTCTTGAATTATGTAATGATATTAGTATATGATCGAGTGTTGAGTAACACAAAATATTTAAATCAATAAATAAAAACCCTCAATTCAGTATTTAAAAATCTTACGATTCAAATAATTGTACCCTATAATATAAATTTGGCTCGATGTGCCTCTGGGTACAGAGGAGTTTCGGTAGCCTATGCAATTTTTAAAGAGATCTTTAAACTCCAAAGTTCTATTAAGCGTTTACAGTTGCAATGGGTTCCATCTCATATAGGGTTAGTACGAAACGAGAAAGTTGATAGTTTGGCCAAGCGAGCGTTAATGGAAGGTTCAGCTATAAGTATTCCACCGTACTATTCAGAGGTGTTAGGTAAATTTAAGAGGAAATGTCGTGACATGTGGAGGGAATATTTTGACCTGGTTTCAAGAGAGAAAGGAATTTGGTACCGAACAATACAATGTGAGCCTCCTCCTGTACCGTGGTTCTTAGAGGCCAGTATGGATAGAACTTCTATTGTTACGACATTTAGGTTAAGGTCTGGACACATTCCATCAAGAAAATTTGGATATCTCATGAAAAAAGTAAACTCACCATTTTGCAATCACTGTGATAAGATAGATGATGTCCATCATTTCTTGATGGAGTGTTCCAGTACAGATAATTATAGGATAGCTTTAAACGACAAATATAATATTAATATATGTGACGTAGGCGTATATCACAGTATTCTGGCAGAACCGACATCGGATGCTGCCAGAATGCTGTGTGGTTCTTTCAAATTCTTTAGCTAATGTCTTGTCTTCTTCCTTCGAAAGCTGTATAAAATTGATATATATATTTTTTTTTTAGTTTATAGTTCTTGCTAGCATTAGTAATAGGTATAGGTTATAATGGGACTAACATGTCCTTAGGGACAAAAGCCCCTAAAAAAAAAATTGAGAAAAAAAATAAAAGTGACAACATTATTTTCATGTTTGACATTTGTTATCGTCAATTCACTCCGTGAGAATAAAAAAAAACGTGTTATAATTGCGTTTACTTTGTGTCACTTTAAAGTTAACCATAAATATCCGATATAACAAAACTGAATAATTTAAATCGCAAAAACAAAAAAAAAAAAATGTTGTCTTTGATATGACGTAAAAATCTATGGATGTGAATCTCTGTGTATGTGTGTCTGGTGAAAGAGAAATTTTGGTAATGCTGATTTTGGTAAATTTTTATTTAATAGATTTGAAATAATGTATTTGTTTCGGACACTGGTTGTCTCATCAGCAATAAGTAGTACAAGGCTATTGTTGAAGGTAACGCCGCGCGAGAATTACGCGACTAGCTGGCACACGGCATTCGGTCAGGGTATGTACCCGGTCACTTCGCACGTATGCTGGGTCAGCAGCGAGTTCCGCTAAAGCTTTCATGCTCAAGGTCTTATCGAATGGCACTTCTGGTGCATCGGTGACTCTAGATAACCAGCGTGTTTCGACACATCTGAAAATAAATGCGAACAACAAATTAGTATAATCAGACACGCCTCGTGGCGCAGTGATAGTAAAAGCTACAATTGAGCCGACACGTCGCGGGTTCGATCCCCGCCCGTGACTGACTTTGTGTGATGAGCATAAATGTCAGTTGTGTGTGCCTGGGTGTTAATATCTATATATGTATGTATACCATCAGCTGTTTGTTACCATATTACAAACTTTGCTTAGTTTGGAATTAAATGGCCGTGTGTGAAATTGTGTTCTTGTATTTATATATTTTTTAAAGTAATATTAATTTTATATTTTTGTGTTTATTCAAAAAGTCACAGATTATTTTCGTTAAAAGATTATGCATTTATTTTTTCCTATTTAAAATTATATATGTGTTCATATTGTAGACTAATTTATATATATTATATAGTTAATACAATCTAAGCTTTAAAACGATGTATTTAGGAACTTTATTTATAAGATTAATAAACTAAAAGGGATAATTACTGGGTGAAATTATTTGAATACACCAACTGGTTCTTTAAGGTGGATTTTCAACTTAGTAATAATATCTAGAAATAGATATAAATTAGTCGTACCATGTTTTAGACTTATTAAGACTAATAAAAGTTATTTAGGTAATATTGTTAGGTTCTATAACAAGATTCCGAAGCACATTTTTGATTAGCCGGACAACAAGTTGAAGGAGCATGTTTCTTGCCGGTTCTTCTGGATGACTGGGATGTTTCCTTTACCAATATTATTGTTTTGACGTTCATAAGTGCCTTCTTGGGAACTAAATTGAATCGAGTATATTTTTATTTTATGTAACAAGGGGGTATGGTAGAAAAATATTCTATCACAATATAAAGGATCACGATGGAGTTCATTTATGGAACAAAAAGACACTTGTAGAAGAATTCGAGCGTTTCTGCCAAAAGTTATAATTGAAATATTAATAACTTACGCTGGACAAGTATCAGCAGGTACCAGAACGTTGATGGGTGTTGGCACAAACGGATCTAAAGGCTCAATATGAACAGTATATTTCTTTAATCGAGATGTGCTTCGCTTGTCACTCTTCTTTTGAATAACACGTTCCTGAAATTAAAAAAAAAATATTATAATATATTGAAATTAATCAATTCACTGAAATTTTGTAGAAAACAATAGTTGCAATTTTTGCCATACTGTTTATTAGATTTATTTCTCTATTTTTCGTCCAATAAGATATGTCGTAATAAAATCTTGCACAGAGCCATAGGTCAGCAGAACCTGAAAATCTACATCGTTGCCTTATGTAACTAAATATTTTAATGGAAAATAGTTTCTTCGTCTTCCTAACTTGGCAATTAGTTCTCCTTATTGAAGACCATGAGTGTCATTATCGAGCGTCTTGGACGTTTCAGTATCCTAACAAGATGTGGTTTACTTTTTAGGATATTTTTGTGGCATCTCAGAACTCATGGACCATGTTATTATTTCCAATCAACTTTACTTGTGGGTAATTACCAAGCTTTGTTATGCAAAATGCTACCCGTATTTCGCCACAATATAGGATCAAACTACACAAATGTATAAATGACAGTTTGAGATCCCGCCAAAAATAAAATAGTTTTTATCAACAAACTCAGTTGATGTAAGTCATGATATTATCGAAATTGGTAAAAAGATAATGATTAAAGAGGAAAACTAGCTCTTGAAACCAGTTTTTGAAAACATCAATAATTGCTTGGAGTTTGATTTCAAAATTAAGGGGTTTCAGTCAAGTTAGCAATAGAAAATGTTCGCCAACTTTACTGTGATAGAATTATGATATGTTTGCTGCAAAACTCCGTTTAGCTACGTACATTATAATAAATGCAGTGGATGTAATCTTTAATTTTTTCACTTATAAGGCAGAGCGTCGTTTTCATATTCTGAATTGAGGGTTCTTTGTCTCCTAGGAGATTTTGAAAAGGTTCTGCACTGCAGTCCAGTAATCTGAAACAAAACCTTGATTAAGAGTCATTGATAGTATGGAATCAATAAGAGTGATTAATTTATAAGCAGCATTATAAATAAATAAGGATGGGTTATGTTAGCTATTCTAGAGAAGCAATTGTTTTTACTGTACGATTTAGTTTTAAAAACTGTCATTTCTTTCTTTCATCCAGTCAGATGTTAGAGTGGTCATTTTGTGTTTCCAGTAAGGATAGTAGTTGATAATTTATTAACATTGCTAGATCGTACACAATTTTGACATCGTCTGATAAAAGAACGGTTCGTATACTATCATAAATTTATTATTTTATTTTGAAATAAATTCTTTAAAATATAAGTTAGTAGAGCGAGTGTTATCTCTAATTGGATTCCATGAACGATTATATATTATTATCTATGCAAATAATAAAATTGAAGTGTCTGTTTGTAATGTCAAAATAACAGTTTTTTTACTAAATGCATATGAAAGTACATATATACGAAACCTATAACAAAACACCAATTTTTTAAATTATTTTCTGTCTGAATGTTTCTTTCGGGTAATCTCCGAAACGGTTGGACCGATTTTGACGAAACTTTTACTGGTAGATAGCTGATGTTATAAGGAGTAACTTAGGTTACTTTTACAAAAGAAATAAGTTTCAGCGCAAATAAAAAAATACTGGTCAAGGTGAATCAATTCGGGCGCTTAAATTGCTTACGTTGAGTAAACCACATAAGAGATATATCAAATTAAGGTACAACATAATTTTAGATATTAAAAAGACCTACAAAAAAGTCTAAGAGAATATATGTGTAACTTTTAAAGATCGCTCACAATAAACACAACTATAACCAGGAGCGGGAGAAGAACGATTCGCTCGTATGCCCAATCGACGGCATTCCGTAGTGCGCGCGAACGAAGTTGCGGGCACAGCTAGTCTATAATAATTATATACAGATAACATATCAGTAGAATACTAAATACTGGTTTATCAATCGCTATCTGAGTCACACTGGCGGTTGATTGATGTGAACTAACTGCACATTAATGCTAATGACTTGGACAATCATATCGTCGCCTGTCGCCTGTCGCCTGTCACTGCAGTGGGAATATCTTCCCGACACTCTCCCCATGGGACAGGCAGTTCGCAAATAATTATATTTTAAACTAGAAGCGTTGTTCTGTATATCATTAGGTATATTAATACGTGAGAAGAAAACTTCGGATACCTTTTTAAGCGTATTGCGTGCACGGAAGACTAACACTTGGCATGGTTAAAAAGTTTATACAGAGGAGTGCTGAAAGCTAAAATTTATCTATAATATCTGTTACTAATATATTAAATTAAATAAATTAATACCGAGAATCCTAACACACCATGACAAAGTGATGAGGAATGAGTTGTGGTTGGCATTGTCTAGGTATGGGGTTGGCGGGGATCTGATACAAGCATTGAAATCTCTCTATAATGATTCCAGTGCTTGTGTTAGAATAATTGGAGCATACACTGAATGGTTTGATATCCAAAAGGGTGTCAGACAGGGATGTGTAGCGTCTTAATGGCTGTTCAACCTATTTATGGATAATTGTATAACATATTTGAAAGAGAGTGATTGTGGACTGAGAATGAACTAGTTACTTGTCAAATGTCTTCTTTACGCTGATGATCAAGTTTTACTTGCATCATCGGCTAAGGATTTGTAAGCGATGGTGACTATTATGAATGAGGCTTAGGAAAGAAAGGGAATAAAAGTAAATGCAAAGAAGACGAAAGTTTAGGTGTTTGAAAAGGAAGAAAACATGACAGAAGTATGTGTCCGGATTGATAAGGATGAACTGGAGCAAGTAAGTGAGTTTGTATACTTGGGATCGATGTTTACCAGAGATGAAAAGTGTGAGAGTGATATAGGAAGGAGAGTAAATGCCGGTAATATGGTGAATGGGGTGTTACACTCCTTTATGAAAAGCCAGAGGATTTCTATGGAAGCTCGTTTGGCTGTGCATAGAGGAGTGTTGGTTCCAACACTCATGTACGGAAGTGAAAGCTGGGTGTGGCAGAAAAATCATGAAAGTAAAATAAATGCAGTAAAAATGAGAGCGCTAAGAGGTATGTTAGGAGTGAAATTGAATGACAGGATAAGAAATAGTGTGATAAGAGAGCTTTGTAGTGTGAAAGAAGATATAGTCACACGGATTGAGAAAGGGATGCTTAGATGGTTTGGGCATGTTGAGAGGATGAATGAAAGAAGAATGACTAAACAAATTTATGATGTGAGTGTGAAAGGATTCGTTGGAAGAGGAAGGCCTAGACGAATATTTATCGATCAAATCGGAGACGTTCTGAAGAAAGGTAAGGTCAAGAGTACTCTAAACCGACGAGCATGCATGAAAAGATTAATGAATGTCGAAGAAGCGAAAGCGGTATGCCAGGATCGTAGCAAGTGGAAGGACGTAATCTCTGCCTACCTCGTTGGGAAATAGGCGTGATTTATGTATGTATGTATCCTAACACGACCAGTGCCATTGAACTTAGACAAATATCAATCAGAAAATAGTCTATGATTAAAAAGTCGCTGGGCGAATTTCGATCATTCGGCGACCCCTAGTTTTTATAATTGTGAATATAATCAACACTGCATTAAGAAAAAAACTATTCATTTCGTTTAATCTGTGTTAAATAAACATCAAGATCAATTTAATATAGAATAAGGTGCATTTTATTTACGTCATTTGTTGTCAAATATGATAAATCGTATTTCCAATGATGATCACAACATTATGATTTTATCAGCTATAATTTTATCCTTTCATACGCATTTAAAAAAAAAATTGTCTATTCTGTTAGGCTTATGGGCTCTAGAGCCTTATAATAGATTCTTTGACAGCTTCACCAAGCTTGGTTCCCTTTTCAAAATGATTGAAATCCCGTTTTTGCATGTTCTACGAATACTTGTTTTTATTATCTTTCCCGCATATAATATTCAATTAAACTAAAATAATCAATATAGTAAACAATTAAACTATAATCAATGTACGTATTTTTAATATCATAGAACAGTGTTTAAACTTGAAATTAAAAATTTAACTGCGTACTTGACCATAACGCTAAACCTATAAAGATTTTTACGTCAAAGAAATACACTTTTTTAACTGCGTACAGTACACACATTATTTTAAAATTTACCGTTCCATTAATTTCATAAGTATACAAATAAAATAAAGAAATTTAAATTATGTTCGAAATACGGAAAAGCCTGTAACAAAATCTACTCGATTCAAAATAATTATATTAAGCACATAATTGCACAAAATCCATTTGTTTCAAACCGTGAAATGAATTATGCTCAGTAATTTTCTTTACAGTAACAAATCGTTAAGCGCTTAATAAATGCATTGGAATTCTACATAAATCAACCATAGAGACCGCTGAAAGCTTTTCAAAGCTTCACGTAAAGAGACATAGATAGGGTTGTGAAAAGTTCACGGTTGTTTTTTTTTAAACTAATTGTTATTTCAACTGCGAGGAGTCAAATGTTCTTCTCCAGTCATTGTTGTTTGATATTGTACTGTTTATTTCTTGATAATAAGTTATGATATGTATAATACGTGGAGAAACGGTACACTCGACTTATTAACTCAGGTCTTTATCATCCGATAGCTCGAACGAAAATGTCTTCTAGATCTGACTACATAGTTAGCTGCAGCTTTTACAGCTTCACCGGACTTGACCACTGTCTTCAGAAAGAGATAAGACGCCGCCATCTCGCAACAATTCGCGGAACATGCACACGTTGAAATCTTAATTGTCCCGAGTATCGTAAACACACAAATAAGTTCTAAAAACAGGATGTCTACAAATGTCCACATCTCGTTTTTATCTATATTATTAGGATAGGCTATAGGTGTGTTGGCGGCGTGGTATTTGTCGGATAAAATTAACACGGTCGAAACCGTGGGGTACAGCTAGTTGGATATATAAGCAAATTTTACAGGTTTGTAGGCACAACTTTGCAAAGGAGAGCACTAGGAGAATCCAGTCAGGATGAGGAACGTTCGGAAAGTTATGTCGAGTCTTCACATCGCCTATTTCATAATCTTTCATGACAAAAGTCTTCAATCATCGCGTCCTACCGGTCATGATCTACGGAGCCGAATCGTCCACGCTCTATACTAGTTCACAAATTTAAAATCGCTCAGCGAGCTATTGAAAAAGCTATGCTCGGAATTTCTTTGAAAGATCATTTAGAAATGATTTAATCAGACAGAGAACTAGAGTTATCGGCAAAACTAAAAGGTCTAGCTCGCTGAAGTTGCAGTGGGCTAGCTACATACGCCGAAGACGTGATAATCGATTGGGTAAGTAAGACCGCGTTTAGGCAAACGAAGTGCCTAACCTGCAAGATGAATTGACGATCTACGTAGGGTGATTGGATTCGACTAGATGCGAGAGACTGAAGATCGGGTCCAGTAGTGATACTTGGGGGAGACTTATGTTCAGTAGTGGAAAAATACAGGCTGATGATGATGATAAGCGAACTACAGTCTGACCAATCATAGTTCTATTCTACTTGATAGGTCACTCATTTTTACAGTACGGAACAGTGCTTCTAGTAAAACATGGAATTAATTGGAGCAACCCTAAAGTTTGAAGTAACGGGTTTCGTGATCGATTTTAAAAGCGGCTCACAGAGGAAAGGTGGTGGGTGAATGGATTGGTTCACTCTGTTACTGTTTTCTTTCATTTCGCAGCGACGACGTGCTACACGTTGTAAAATTACACACGTTTCCTCCGTTATCGTTGAAAATGCTAGAGCGCTTGTATTATCTTTTACTGTATACCGTTAAACTCAGTTTAAAGAACTTCTTATAATTTTAAATTCTTTGTTTTTAATTCACATAACCTTAAGCTGGAAAAATGGTGGGAAAAATTGAAGAGCGTTGGACTAAAAATCAGTAGAACATCAAATTGAACATTTTTTCTGCGACTTCGGAGACCATCAGCCAGTCAGTCATTCAGTCATAATTCAGTTTAAGTATCTCGATACATTGATGCAAAACGACGGTGTTATTTATGAGGATTTAAGAAACGAGAATATAATGCATCGTGAATAAAATGATAATTGATTTCGTGGATCACATACACAATTCACGTATGCTCTTAAAACTGAAACGAAAGTTATGTAAAAGTATTAAAATTTGTTGTGGTATACGGATCTGAGTACTGAGCAACGAAAGAGATGAATGAAAGAAAATTACACGTGGCAGATTTGCTAATGTTAAGATGGACAAGATTAGGAATTAGTATATCAGAGGAAGTATGAAAATAATATCAGTGACAGAGAAGTTCTGGAGTAATAGGATAGCGTGGTATGGGTATGCTATAAGGAAAGCTGAAAGCCGTATAACTAGAAAAGGGTTTAGTATAAAGGTAGACGGATATAGAAGTAAGAAGGTATAAATGAATTGTGCGACGATGTATGCACCAAACCGGTAAGCATTGAGATAAAAAGTAATAGAGGAGAGTGAAATATTTAAACATTTTACGTCAACCATACTTAGATGTGTTAAGGGTTAGAAGAATATAGTATAAATTGTGGTCGTGAGTATATTACATTTTAAAACGTACATTTGTCGTCTAGTTTCTTAATTCCTAAAAACATTATCTATAATAAAATTAAAAACTTTTTATTGAAAAAGGACATACTTAAACATTTCCTTTACTTTTTCCATGGTTCCATTAATCAATATATTTCGTTCGTTCACTTTCAACCTCAATTCTTCAGTCCGAGTCATTTGCTCTTCAAGTTCTTGTTTTAATTTTTCTAATTTTGTTTCTCGTCTATCATCTTCCTTCACATTCCATTCTCTCCTATCATCTGTAATTATAACGTTATAATTATCTATAGAACTAAAAATATATAACGAGTATGTATATATGGAAAATATAGATACATTAATGTAACAAGAATATAGTCATGTTTTTTTATCACGGTTTATTACTAATGACTTCCAATTATATTTTACATAAGCCACAGCGGGACAAACCAATGGCAAATAGCCTTCAAAATAAATAATTTCTTACAATCACAAAGCTATATCAGGATTATAAAAAACTTCAAATACATTAAAATCGAAAAGTGTCATGAGTAAAAATTTTATAAACAGGTTTGACACAACAATTTTAATCCACTAATTAAACACTAATCCAAAAAGAACAGTGACAATCACCGTTGTTATATAAGCCTACAAATGCAACGAAAACGATGGAAGATATTAGGGATACAGTCTATCACGAAATTACTTCACTTTAATCATACAAAAAAGTAATTGCGTGTAATTTTAATTACAAAATTACGTACAGATCAACCATTATTATTCCTCGCCAGCAAAGACCAGAAATGTCCTTACCGTGCTGATTATAAGACTCGGTTGCACGTTAAACATATCGCTGCACAATAGAAGTAAGGTCTTTTCGACCTTATTCTTTTAAATATTAAGCTTGTTAACATACTTATTTTGATCCCTGATGCATTACAAGAATTAAATTAAAATGTTCCTAGGATGATACCCAGATTCCCCATTCAAAGTTCTCCTGTTCACCTTTGAATCGTTATAAATAATTATATAGTGATGTTAATAAAAATAATGTTGATATTGGCATCTTTTATTGCTCGTTCTGGAATTTTCACTAAAAATTGTATGAATTATTCACTATTTGATTTATGACGAATTTGATATTTGTAATTTGGTTTTGTTGGTGTTGTGCTGAGGCATAGTATAATAAGATGTACATATCTGTAAAGACACTTTACACAGTCTTTCCTCAACTCGTCTGTCTTTTTTATAAAATATAAAATTAATATGTCATTGAAGCGACAATAGATAAATAAATTTACTAATATCTCTTTGAATCGTCTCGAGATCACGACTTAATACTTCATTTTCAGCGCAGTAGTTAATCAGCAGTTTATAAATAGATAGATTTTCATGTTCTCTGGCGTTGAAATTTTCTATAATTGTATTAACGCTCTCTTCTTTAGTGTAATCCTGGAAAGCAAAACCATTTTTTTTATCAAGCTTGGCAAAATGTCTACATTTCATTTGATATTAGATGTATATAAGAACAGAAGGTTTTGGCTTGGATGCAGAGTTCACAACTTAAACGAGCAACCTAGAACTATAGTACTTATTGAAGGGAAGTCCCGGATGATAAACGTAATACTGTTTATTTTAGTTGAACAAAATTAGCAAAAGCTGCCGCACCGCACGCCTTATTTTGACTCCTTCCTCGATATGCGCTATTTTAGCTCCCTTATTCCGTCTTCCACCTCGTATGACACATTTTTTTATAAATTTTCATAAATACCAAATTATCGTATGATATGTATGCTATGTTACATCATACGAATGCATGAAATTATCGAACATGGACAATAATTATCGCTAATATCGTACATGCTAAATAATAACCTTACATCTTTATAACGTAAAAGCGGTAGCTATAATAAGCTTTTCCACTTTAGTATAGTGATTTCAATCACTTATTACGTTATTATCATGTGTGACAATCATTTAAATATTAGCAGATTAGAGCATTTAGAGCAGAGTAATCGAAAAACCAGTTATATTTATTTGCTTGCGAGGATTTACCAGTATATATAATTCAGATTCCTACATACTTTGGTCGAGGTTCTTGCCCGTCATCAATATGTAAGAAAAATTTATTATAAATTTAAATTAAATTAATAATTTAAATTTATTATATTATATATTAAAAATTTATTCGATCATGCTAAGTTTCAATTAATAAATATCCCACTATGAATACTCCACTGCTGAGTCAAGGTACTCCACGAGCTTAATCACCACAGTGACTGCACTGCACTTTGATCAAATGAATTATATTATAAAATGAGTTAAAATTAATAATACATACAGTAATCTCGTCTAAAATCTTAATATGAACATCTAATTGTCGTTTAATATCTTCTACTTCTTTTCTCTTCTGTTCTTCTTCCTTCTCTTCTTGTTTTTTGTTGATGCGAATAACGCCCTTCTTTGCTAGAAAGTTGTAGATTTTCATCTCGTTGTCGTAGGTTTTTTGGAGGTCACGCATTTCCTGTATAATATTTACATGTATACTTTATCAACACTTAATAAAAAAAAAAGTAAAAAATCGGGATGGCTATGTTATTGGACTGTATTAGTAAATAAAAACAGCTTACTTATACGTTCTGAAGAAAGGTAAGGTCAAGAGTAGGTACTCTAAACCGACGAGCGTGCATGAAAAGATTAGTGAATGTCGAAGAAGCGAAAGAGGTATGCCAGGATCGTAGCAGGTGGAAGGACGTGGTCTCTGCCTACCCCGTTGGGATATAGGCGTGATTTATGTATGTATGTATGTACTTACATGGAAATTCTAAATTTTAATGTTCATAAATCAAATGGATTGATAAATTAGGTACTCTCATTAAAATTTAGTTAATGACATACAATGTTTGTCTTTATTTCGTCTACTAACGGCAATCCTCTTTGTAAGCTGGGCATAAACAAGGAATTCTATTACTCAGTTCCCCATTTAACTATGCCGAAGAAGATATTAAAACTTTAAGTGTAAATGGAATAAAATATACCATTTTAAATCATAAATAGTTGGCATGGAGGTATGAAGGGCTTCCAATAATAAGTGAGATTGCGATACGAACTCTTTGGAAGTTCAAAAAGTAAATATTTGCTAGAAAACCGTATTATTTGTTAGATATAAAAAAATAAAGAATTTTTTTGTTTTTTAAAAATGGGAGTCGTGTGTCTGCTATTTCTTGTAGCGTGTTGGCGATAATGGAAAAACAATGAAATAAGCGTAGTTATTAAATATTAGTGTTTAAAAAAATTTACTACGAAACAAGCCAATCAAAATTTACAGGATACACTAGGGGTACAAGTAAATGCTTTACCGTATTTCACAGTTGCATATTGGTCCATCAAAATTTAACCTGGAAGAAAATCTACTAAAGATGAACCTCTCGTAGGATGTCCTGCGACAGCAGTTATCGCAGAAATGGTAAAAACTGTCGAAAAAATGGGGTTTCAGATCGTCGTAAATGGTAAATCTGATTGCGGATGAGAAGAAAATTATGACAGTTATCGCCTTGTTAATAACATAGAATGTTTAAACATGCGCACACAGATTTAAGATAAATTCAGACTGAACCAGTCAGAACACGAAAATGTCCCATATTAGTATTCAATTGTGTAAATTTTAAAAGGGCATGCAATGTCAGCACCCCATGTGCTTTAGTGTTATTTTAAAAATATGCCGCCTTTGTTTAATATACCTGAACTTGTAATATTTGGTCCATTTTTCCTTTTTCCTGAATGGATTTCAGCTTATTACACCACTCATCTCTCTGGTCGTATGCCAGGGTGGAAGACTCGAAGAGGTCGGTAAGAAACTTTTTCCCTTTACCGAGGGCCTGCATCATTTTGTTCCATGACTGGTTAAATAGAGCTCTGAGGATAAAAAAATTGTGATCATTACTTCAAATTAGAATGTTTTAGAAGTTAAATTGATTCTTATGGTAAAATTATTAGAGTGTACACCAATGTTACTTATTTCTCAAAGTGTAATTATGTAAAGTTTTAAACAGTGTACTGAAGATGGATGGATGAAATAGCGGCTCATAATCTACTTTCCAGATCCACAGAATAATAATGGATGATTTTCATTTGTCTTAATTTAGGAGACATTTTTAGTTTGCGTTTGTTTTAAGTAACGACAATGTTCTTAGATCTTTATTATACGTCTCTTTTACTACATGTTTATGTACGTATATTTTTAGTTTTTTTTTTAAATTATGTTGTTTATAAATAGAAAATAACAAAGACTTTAGTATAACACCATAAGGAAACGTCATAAAATCCTACCTGTCTTTTAACATGTGCTCTATATCTTCCCTGATGATTTTGTTCTCGTATTGGACCTGGTTGAACCTCAGTTGGGCAGTTTCAAGTTTATTTTCAGTTGACACCAGCCTCTGTTCGCTCTGGCAACGACGTTCATCCAGCTAATCAAGTAGAAACTGGTTCAATACTTTATCTCTCTTTTTTCTGTTAATATCGGTTATAAAATTATCAGATCCTTCATTATTCATGTCATGGGTCAAAGCTTAAAGCCCCAGTCACGATTTATGAACTAATAAAGTTTGGTCGTCATATTTTGGGTATCAATGTTCAATATGTATGTGTTTAGCATAATGAATGTAATGTCTACTCTGAATTATTCTTAGGGTGTTAGTACTTGATCAATCGTGACCACTATATACACGAGCTGATTGTGAAAGTTAATTGCCATTGCTCTCAAATTTCTTTCTAATTTGCATAGCTATTTTATTTTGCAATGAAACATTTTTTAGTTCCATTAGCGTGATCATGAATTTTGTGCTATCTATTTTTAAATGAAATAAATTACTTCTTATTAATCCCATATAAGCAGCTAGCAAATGTTCAAGAAATTATTTTATAAAATGTATCTGAAATATTTTTGCCTGGTGGGATTTGCATGTCAGTATTAGTGCACCTGAGCCAATGTTTTTAATTTATTACTGCCTAAAGTGTATCCTTTGGTTGCATACATATTTAAACCGTCATATAATTTTAGCTAATTTTATTACGATCGTATTTGATTATAAACTAATTAATTCATACTGTTTATGACTCTAAAATAAATGAACAGAAATACTACTTATAATACAAGAAACATCTATACATCTATATCTTCACATAGGTTAAAAGAAAGTCGCTATCCGCGTCTTGGTGTTTGTCCGCTTACTTCTTCTAAATAACGCAACGGATTTTTATACGGTTTTCACTGTAATTTACATAATTTTTTACGGAAGGTTTCTTTATACAATAACAATCTAGTTATATTTTTGTGTATTAGAGAAAATTCAATTGTTTGTCAGGTCATTAAAATAGATTTTCAGACGCTTAATTGTAGTTCAAAAATCCTAAAGAAAAGTCCGCGATAGCATATGCCTATGTCCTAAGGTTGGCATAAAGTAACCATGTATATTTTTTTAATAATAATTAAAAATATTAGGTTATTAGCGAAGCTATTTTCTTCAATTCAGTATTAATAGTTATACACATAAATATATTAGTTACATGGGCATTTAATGTACATTAAAAATGCCCTTATTATCATTTTAATTACCAATTATCATTTTAATGAAAACCGTAGAAGATATAACAGATTCCAAATTACGCGAAACCAAAACAATTACTCGTAGCGAAACGGTTGGCAGGCGCACGCTGTCACCGCTAGCGCTGCGTTCCATCTATAAATAGTAAGTCGCGATCTAAACTCATTTTTCGTAAAGATAAACTATCAATACCAAAGAGATGAACTCTAAATCGGTCAAACATGATTTTTCAAACATTAGTAAATTGCACCCGTGCGAAGACAGAGCTGGTCGCTAGTTTTAAATAAATCTTAAAAATTCTGCTACAAAAAATACTCCATACTATACTTTAAGTGGTAATATTGACAATATATTAGAAAAGACATGCTTTAAGAATTTTCATTTAACTTAGGATTAATATAAACTTGCTTGGAACGTGGTTGCAAACACTTTGGTAATAGGATCAAAGAAATTTATAAATTATTACCTGTCCCTTGGTAGTGTTAGCAATTTTGCGGTATCGTAGCATTTCTTTGCTATTCCTTTGTAAAAGATTATCCAGTTGGTCCATCAAAATAAGTCCTTCTGTGAATATAACAGTAATTAAAATTTAAAAAAAAAACTGCCTCGTTAGCCTAGTGACCGTAAGCGCGACTGCTATGATCGAGGTCCTGGGTTCGATTCCCAGGTCGAGTAAAGTGTTATTAGGTTTTTCCTAGGAAATTCTCAGTAACAGCTCGGAGTTTGGCTTCGTGCCCGATTAATGGCAATAGGCTCGCCCCCTATTACATGGGACCTAAAAACATACTCGGCGAACTGTGGGTGTACCTTAGTAGACCTCTGCCTAACCCTTCGGGGAATACAGGCGTAATGGTATGTATGTAAAATTTAAAACATTGTTCTTCCTTCATATCCATTCGCTATCAATGAATTTATTATGTATTCAATATTTGGTAACTTGAGTTATTGCCAATTTCGCCAACTATATCATAACTAATTTGAATAACTTTTGTAAGCAATTTGGAGATTTCTGTATTTAGTCTATGAAAACTTTTAGATATATAAAAGGTTAAATCCGATTTGTTCAAATGCATCTTCCATCTTCTTTAAAATACTTTGATAGATGGAATGGCTAATTAAGAAGTCCTTTTATAACAAGGTGTGCGAAAGTAACATGAAGAGATATTTATGAAAGAAAGAATAAAGAATAGTAAGCAAGAAAAATTATTTATTGTCACAAAGATACACAAACAAAAACATGAAATAAAAAAAAATCTAATAACATTATAATAAAATCTAATATTAAAAACAAAATCAAGAAAAATAGACGGTGCGACTAAAAGATTTGGCATCAACTTTTTGTCGCCCGTGAGGAAAAATCACCAGACGATGCCGTTTTTCAGCCAAACCCTCAGATTTAACTGGTAATAATTTGAAAAATCTCTAAGGGATTACGCGCTCAATTTTAATTAACACCTGCTTTCTTATGGTAGCAACAACATAGACAAAAAATAAGTAATTTAAGTACCTAGTAGAATAAGTAAACAACATGAGAGCCGCGACCATCGACGGATTTAAATATCTCGGTAGGGACAGTACCGTCATTGTGCCGAGCTTATTGTATTAAAAAAAATGCAACAAAGCGCAACGTATAGAATGACTAATTTTCATACTGTACCTTCACAATCTACTTCGGATTTCATTCTTAGAAGCAGAGCTTTCATTAGATCCTTCTTCATTTTTATGTCTTTCTTCTTATGTGCACCGGATTTTGCTATCTGTGAAATAAAATGAATTGGCTTTATCGGTTTGAGTAATAAACTCAAAAAACACAATGACACAATGGCATTAGCGGATGCCGTGAGTGTTTCAACAACTCGGGGCATAGGCCAAATTCGCCGTCAGCCTATTTTTTTATCGTTATAGGTGTAGCGATCTGGCCACATTCTCACCTGATCTTAAGTGACGATGTTGTCCAAAACGATAGCACGCTAAGCCTAGTGGAAAACTGCTTCTTAAGTGCAGCTGCCGGAACACACTTATTGGTGCTTGGCGACAGATTTTCAATTTGAGTGCGTAGCAAGACAGATGGGCATTTTAACAGGACTAACATGCTATGGTTCTTTCACAATATTTTCCTTCACCGAAAGCTCGTTAATCATTCATCAATAAACGTTGTTCTTAGGCACCGTCTCGCTGCGCGTGATTTTATCTGTAAACTTTGATAATTATAGTCAACTAATTCAACTCTTGCCGTGGTGGTTCCGGCTTAGAATTGACCCCTCCATCTCTACCCGTGGATGTCGTAAGAGGCGACTAAGGGGAAAAAGCTAGGGGATGGGCAGCAGCATCCCCCACTTAAACAACAAAAAGCAATATCTGCGCTCGCCAACCCGCATGCCCAGCGTGGCGAGTATGGGCAAATCCCCCCAATGAAAACGACAAGAACGACCAGGCCCCCAGTCCCCGGCGGCCCCGCTATTCCTAGTTTCGATAGCGGCTATGGTAACGGCGGGGCAGGGTGTGCTAAGAATCCCCGGAAGAGTTCCAGCTACCAACCCCCACGACAACTGGCCCTGGCAACATATAAAAATAGCACTTTGAGGACTGACGAGAAGATTGTCGAGCTGGAAGAGGAAATAGACAAGTTACACTGGGATCTTATAGGATTATCAGAAGTCCAGAGAGAGGGTGAGGACACGATAATCATGAAATCAGGTAACTTGTTCTATTACAAGGAGGGCGACCAACAGTCCCTAGGTGGTGTCGGGTTTATCGTCCGGAAATCTCTCAGTAACAACATCGTGACCATCGACAGTGTGTCGAGCAGGGTAGCGTACCTGATACTCAGAATATCCAAAAGATATTCGTTGAAGGTCATACAGGTTTACGCACCGATCTCGGTACACCCTGATGATGAAGTGGAGGTTTTGTATGAGGACATTAGTAGGGCCATACATACCTCGAAAACCCACTTCACTGTTGTAATGGGAGACTTTAACGCAAAGCTGGGCAAAATAGATGGTGAAGAGTTGGGAGTGGGGCAATTTGGTTATGGGCAACGGAACCCTAGGGGCCAGAGGTTGGCCGATTTTATGGAGAAAGAGGGACTCTTTATGATGAACTCTTTCTTCCAGAAGCTACCTCATAGGAAATGGACCTGGATGAGCCCCGATGGTTCCACGAAAAATGAGATAGACTTCATCATGACCACGAAGAGACAAATATTCAATGATGTCACTGTGATTCACAGAGTGAAAACCGGCAGTGGTCACCGAATGGTTAATGGTTAGAGGCACATTGAATATCAATCTAAAAATAGAAAGGTCTCGCCTGATGAAGTCTACGCTCCGACCCTCTAATGCTCAACTCCAAAACCCCGAGAGCTTTCAACTCGAATTGAAAAACCAATTCGATTGCCTAGATAGTTGCGTCTCCGTAGATGATATTAGTAATAGGCTGGTAGAAACTGTCCATGCAGTTGGGTCCAAGTTCTTTAAAACTCACCGTAGCAATAAGACTCAAAAGATATCAGATCAAACCCGAAAACTCATGGCAGATCGGCGTGATATGGCGCTGCAGTCTTCCGATGACGCTAAGTCCTATAGGCAGCTCAATAGATCTATTCATAAATCCTTGCGATACGATGTCCGGTCTTACAATACCAAAAGTATTAAAGAGACGATAGAGCGGAATAAAGGCTCCAAAGTGTTCGCAAGGAATGCATCTATTGGGCAGAGCCAGTTGACGAAGCTGAAAATGGATGATGGCAGCGTAGCGTCCACCAAGCCAGAGGTATTAAGGGAGATCGAAAGGTTCTATGGGCAGTTATATACCTCGTCAACTAAGCCTGTTACCAGCCCTGCTAAAGATCCGAGAGCCGGGCTGACCCGACACTATACCGAAGATATCCCCGACATCACCCTGTTGTACGAGATTAGGATGTCCCTTAAGCAGCTTAAGAACAACAAGGCGCCGGGTGATGACGGAATTACATCAGAGCTTAAAGCGGGTGGAACATCGGTACTTAACATCCTGCAGAAGCTCTTTAATTCCGTTATACTCGAGGGTAAAACGCCGAAAACGTGGGGCGGCAGCGTGGTGGTCCTGTTCTTCAAGAAAGGTGATAAAACCTTATTGAAGAACTATCGGCCCATCTCGTTGCTGAGCCATGTTTATAAGCTGTTTTCGAGGGTCATCACGAAACGTCTCGAGCACAAGTTTGATGACTTCCAGCCTCCCGAACAAGCCGGTTTCCGAAAAGGCTTTAGCACCGTAGACCACATCTATACGCTGCGGCAGATTATACAGAAGACTGAGGAGTATAATCTGCCTTTATGCTTAGCGTTCGTGGACTACGAAAAAGCCTTTGATTCGGTCGAAACCTGGGCAGTGTTGCAGTCTCTCCAGCGGTGCCGTATTGACTATCGATATATCGAAGTATTGAAGTGCTTGTACAACAACGCCACCATGTCGGTCCGAGTACAGGAGCAGTGCACGAAGGCAATTCCTTTGAGAAGAGGCGTTAGACAGGGAGACGTAATATCTCCGAAACTGTTTACCGCCGCTCTAGAGGACGCCTTCAAGCTCTTGGAATGGCAAGGACTCGGCATCAATGTCAATGGCGAGTACATCACTCACCTTCGATTTGCTGACGACATCGTAGTCATGGCAGAATCGCTGGAAGATCTAGGCACAATGCTCGATGGCCTCGACAAAGTTTCTCAACAGGTGAGCCTTAAAATGAAAATGGACAAGACGAAAATCATGTCGAATATCCATGTGGTGCCCACCCCAGTATCAGTAGGGAACTCTTGTCTAGAAGTTGTTGAAGAATATGTCTACCTGGGACAAACAGTCCAGTTAGGTAGGTCCAACTTTGAAAAAGAGGTCAGTCGACGAATCCAACTCGGCTGGGCAGCGTTCGGGAAACTGCGCGACGTCTTCTCGTCCAAAATACCTCAGTGCCTCAAGACGAAAGTCTTTGACCAGTGTGTGTTGCCAGTGATGACATACGGCGCAGAGACGTGGTCGCTCACTGTGGGCCTCATAAGAAAGCTCAAGGTCGCTCAGCGAGCTATGGAGAGAGCTATGCTTGGTGTTTCTCTACGAGATCGAATCAGAAATGAGGAGATCCGTAGACAAACTAAGGTAACCGACATAGCCAAAAGGGTTAGCAAGTTGAAGTGGCAGTGGGCGGGGCACATAGTTCGGAGAACTGACGGCCGTTGGGGCAGAAATGTTCTCGAGTGGAGACCACGCACCGGAAAGCGCAGCGTAGGACGGCCCCCCATTAGATGGAAAGACGAAATAATAAAGGTCGCTGGGAGCCGTTGGGTGCAGGCCGCACAAGATCGGTCGCTCTGGAGATCTATGGGGGAGGCCTATGTTCAGCAGCGGACGTCCTGCGGCTGAAATTATGATGATGATGATGAATTCAACTCTACTATTGCCTTCAACATAATGTAGAGGTTGGCTAAAATAAAGAAATATTAATAATACCTTTAAATCTTTTAGTAGATTTATGTACTCCCTTTTCAAAGTTCTCAGTAGGTGATCTTGCCTCCGGAATTGCGGATGTACGCCAAGGCTCCGATTCAGTCTGTCAGCTTGTATTATACGGACCTGGAAGATGAGCAAAGATTGTTGGCTAATTGTTACGGATTTTCCAAGGTTTGTTAGTTTATAGTAATAAGGTCGTAAGAATGTTTCTAGAGCCTACGGTACTCTCTAGCGACTAGATTTAAGAACCATCCTCATTTAGAGGCCCAAGATGGTAATACGCTTTCACCGAAATCTCATGATCGTGGGGTTCGAAGTCACGTCGATGGACGCGATGTTCATACTACTACCACTGGAGCCATAGTTGTTTTATCATCATTGGATTTTTGTAATTAATATTGTTAAAAAATAGTAACTTCTGATGAGAAATTAGATCCAAGCAAGGTATTTTTATTGGGTTACTGACTTGTCTTTGCAATCTTGAATGTTCGTCTTCCATTTTTTTCACGATCTCTATATCATTCTGAGCTTCACCGGGGAGTGGCTGCGTGCCATTCATTCTTATTAAAGTATAATTAAGTTTTAACAAATGTAAAATGTCTTATAACACGTAAAAAATGTTTGTTAAAAATTTTATGACGCATAAAATAATTTATGCACGACCCTCTTGATTTTTTGTGGGCTTTTTGTTTAATTATTATTATTTTTTATTTAATCGTGCGCACTGCGGACTCTTAGTCCACACTTATATGAATAAATATTTTAATGGTAATATCTATTATAATAATTACTTTTAAAATTAAATAAGTCTTAATAATTATTTTTTGGGTATCTAGAAACAACGCAGCTATCTCAGCTGTGTAGGATTCTTCGTCATCGTTTCTTTCATCGGTCAACCGATGGTGCTACTGATTGAATTTAATTTACAAATGCATGCGTAATTAGTTCATCAATCGTAATTAATCTGGTCTTTTAATTGTTTCTTTAAAGAAGACGGATACTATTTCGTACAGACATGGGCCTGGGTAAAAAAAGAGATGCAAAAATATGAAAACGGAGTAAATTAATAGCAAATACAATATTAAACAGTCACTGAAAATTAAACGGATTTTATTGCAATCTAATAGCAGATATTTAGGATATTTCGTAAAAGCGAAGTTATGTAATAAATTTTAATTAAACTATTTTTGAAGTAGGATTAATATTAAAAAAGGGTTATGTTTATTATCTTTTAAAGTTATTAGTTTACTTAGTTTGTTGATTATGAATTTTAATGATATTGTATGACTTTAAAAACAAAAATATATTCGATTTTATAAACCATATTTCAACTAATTACATTCTGGGCCCAGAAATATCCATCTCTGTTAGAAGATTTTTCTGTTGTTTAACTGGTTTAATTTACGTTAGATGAAAAAACTCTTCTTTACTTTTCTTTTCTTCTTTACTACCGTTATGGTTTGACACGCGATTAAACAAAAAAGCGACAATAAAAAGAGACAAACATATAATATATCTATTATATAGAATTTAGCTTGCGAAAGAATGAAATAACGAATTGGTCTAGCGGTGTGAAGACCAGACTTGTACGTACTATTGTATGTACAGTATTTATAGATCAAGTCTCTGTGGTTTAGGATTTAAAAAAAGATATTGTTATGTTTTCTAAAGATTCCACTTCAACCGCGTGAACTGCACACTTTTTTCTGGTATTGATGTTGTCAAAATATTTGGTATTAAGAAATTTAATAGGACTAGCCGGGCAAGAGAGACAAGTGACAATGTCGCTAAAGATATAACACACGTTGTGCTTAGTATGAAAGAACACTGGATTTCAAGTGATAAGTGTTACTATATGAACACAGTAATAGTGGGTTCTTGACGACGGATTTTCAACTTAAGCCTAGGAATGCAGTGGGCAGTAGAATGTGCCCTAACACAATCCTTTGGTCTCGCCACTATATTATCCTTCATCGAAAGCTGAGGTTGGGTGTAAGCTTGAAAACCAACGTCGTTCAGTGCGTTGCCCGAGGTAAATATAAAATACGCCGAGAAAATGTTTTGAAATAACTAGGTACATTTAATTCGCAAGCGGATTTCCATTCCATTATAAATTCTATTTTATTAATGTTAAGATCTATATTGTGTTGCTTTAGTTATTACCGCGGGTTGTGTCAATATATTGCTTAGCTTAGGGTTGTCACACGTATATAGAATTTAATTGTCTTTGGATTAACGTTCGATAAATATTAACACGACGAATTCTAATCTCCATTTAATAATTTACGTATAGAAGTTGCTGAATGCTAATTGCTCGTACGTGGTCACTAATTTTAATTTGCCTGGTAACAACAAATGTTTGAGAAGACCATAGATTTAGTATAATATCTATAGATTGGCAATAGATTGAATAAGGGGAGACCAAAAACTAAATACACTGGTGTTTGACTATTTTGTTGCTTTTCTTTGTTATACGAGTTACTTCAAGATACAGTACACCTAACAACAATTAAACACTTCTACTAAATATTAACATTATACTTTAAAACATTACATTTTGCGAAAATATTATACATTTATTTTGGTCATGATATACGTAAGTCGATAATACCCAAGACCACATACGAAAATGGTCTCGTATCCTTATCTCGTTCTAACACAGGTATATATTATGCTTTTTCTTTTTCAAGTTGCCGATCTATATAATTATATTAAATCTATGGTAAAGACAAACTTTGTGAGGAAACCTGAAAGCTCCGGAAAGTGTGTCATAGTATTAAAATGTAGGGGGAAAACACAGAAATGTAGCTTTCTCTGTGTTAAAATCGATAACAAGTCGTGAGTTGGTGTGGTGAGTAAGCCTGTGTTTTTCCTGAATGAGGTTTTCCCTGCAATGGGAAAATTATAGGCTGGTAGTACTATAGCTACTGTCACTTTAGTGTTGTCAATTATATTATCAAAGACATGTTTCAAAAAAGAAAAGAAGGCCAAATAAGTTTTGTAAAAAAATTGTTGATACCGGGATTATAGGTACGAATCCTAAAATTAATTCAGATTAATTTAAGAGTTTTTAAAAGTTAAGATGACCCTTGGCATAGTGTTAGAATATTCTTTAGTCCTTACTCGGCTATGTACCAACAGCTTAAAAAATGAAACTATGTGAGTGTGTACTTCGAAAATAAAACATTGTATAAATACAAAATTTCATCCAAATCGGAAGAGCCGTTTTCGGGAAATCAATTACCTACATAAGACCATACTAATAATATATACCAATACCAATTTATATTAATATTTTATTACTTGAAGCAAAAGCTTTCGGTACCTTTTTAAGCGTATTGCGTGCACAGAAGACTGTGAAATTTGGCATGGTTAAAGTGTATATGGAGAAGGAGTGCAGAAAGCTAAAATTTATCTATAATTTCTGTTTCTAATATATTAAATTAAATAAATTAATACTGCGAATCCTGCGACCAGTGTCATTGAACTTAGACCCTCCAAAATATTGACATTGTCACTCAACGAAAAGTGACAGCAAGTGATGTAGATAATACTCATTGTGTAGGCTCATGAATACTGTAAATGTCAAACAGAAAATAATTTATGATTAAAAAGTCGCTGGTCGAATTTCGATCATTGGGCGACCGCTAGTTACAATAAAAACGCCAAAACCGAGTTAATGCTTAGCTGTAATTTGATGTAAAACATCCAGTTGTATCCGACTGGATGCGATCACCATACACCAAGTGTAATACTCGCCATCCAGGCACAGTGCCTCTATTGGAACAGCAGTGAAAGAAGAGGATAAGAAACTGATAGGATTATTAAAATTGTGGTACCTGCCTACCTATTTATCGCACAATATTATACTGTGAAAAATCTATGTTTATTTAATATATGGATCAATAAACTGCGTTCGATTAATTTTTCTAAAATATATTATTATAATATATGATTAATTTATAAAAAAATATATTATTATTGAACCTTTGCTATGTATAATAATGGAATGCATAAAATAGACAGAAGTATATTAAAATAATATTATATTACTATAATATAATATTGTAAATGCGAAAGATTGTGAGTGTGTTTATATGTTTGTTACTTCTTCACGCTCAAACGGATGGACCAATTTTGACGAATTTTGGTATGGAGTTAGCTGATACCCTGGATTAATACATAGGCTACTTTTAAGGTTTTTTAAAAGTATCTTTTAAATTATACGTTGGTAATAAATACAATTTATTTCTAGTTGAAAGCAAAGAATGACAAATAAATAGAACCAAAATATAACATGAAAATGATATAAAGTTTATTTTCACTTGCCTCATAGATAACGCGAGAGTGATCAGCTATGTAAAACAAATTTTCGAGGGCTCTCTTCGCATCACGATTCCGAGTCCTGTGACGTTGTATATTGCAGTTCCGTCCCGGGGCTTGTACAATCTTCCCTACGATTTTCTCGAATACTTACTTATGCATAGGGTAAACTTTGAAAACTATTTTTGAACTTGTGTTCTTTTCCCTTTCGTAATTAACCTGTTTGTAGGTTTGTTTGTCTTTTTTTTTTTATCGATATAGATTTTATAGCGTTGTTGCTACAACCTCACTTAATCTGAAGTGACGATGCGACTCAAAATGGTAGCACGCTAAGCCTAGTGTAAAGTGGCTCCCAAGTACAGCTGCCGGACACACATTGGCACATGTGAGTATCTGGTTGATCACACGTTATATAAACATTTAAATACACTATTTCAATCTCTCGCGTATACGCACAATAGACAGCCAAGATCTTCTGATTATTTAATTTTCAGTATACCAAGTCATCATATTCATTTCCGCGACCAATCCTTCGCCGTAGCAACAGCACGGCTGTGGAATTCGCTTCCTATCAACATCCACCTAGCTAACTCTCGGATTCCTTCAAGTATTCGCTACGTAGCCTTTACTTGGAGTAATTCAACATTGACTAGATTTTTCTATCTTTTTTTTAAACTAAATATTATGCACACCTTGCATATGCCTTTCTTTTGCTTCCGTTGAAGACTGGTAAAGAATGCTTTTGAGCATTAATTCCTAAACTTGTAGTTTTTTGTGCAATAAAGAATATAATAATATAAGCCAAAAAATCAAAGAAGTGTGTTTAAAATGTCATGCCAACTCAGCGATGCTAATACTTGCTGGTCGGCGCTGATGAGGTTTGAGATATGTATATGCGAAGTTCCTGAACCTTCACGCACCCACTGTATATACACTGGCTTGATAGCACTCGATTCTGGAGCATGTGGTTGATGAGGAATGTTTGAGGCGAGCGAGTTTTGCACCGTGCGGACGCGACGGCGATTTGATGAAACTCTCCGACGAGAGTGCCGGTGGTGATAACGACGAATCGAAAAAGTACCCCCACCGGATATAATGATAATTATTAGCAACGACAAAAAAATATTAATATCATACTACCCACTTTATATACGCGGCTAGAAGAATATGTTTCCGATCTGCCATCACTTAACAAAGTTCTTATCTCATTTTTCTTTTTATAAGGTTTTCTTCAAAAGGAGGTGAACAAGTTTCTTAATAAGGGTTGACAACATCCACGATTGTTATACTTCTGGTGTTGCCAGCGTACACAGTCTGCGGTGTCCGGTTAAAAAAAATACAGATTCATTGTAATTTTCAAACCGGGGATTTCGATGCAGCGTCGTTTGGATTAAAATTGAACCAACAACATTATACCAGTACGGACAATAAAAAAAGACTAACATAACACACAAAAACTATTTCATTTACTTTATATCTTATATGTTGTAAACAATTCAGAACGTAAGACGTTGCTTTCCTTTGGAATGACTGTAATAATTATGTCAACCTCCGGACATGTTTATCAGCGTAACGGAAAGAGATTTCTTTCTAAATCTAAGTACCTACCGCTAGATAATACTGAATCAAAGAAATTAATCTGCTATGTACAGATATAGAGGTACCACGCTATATATATACCACAGTTTCGTAACGACGCTTTCCGCGAATAAAAATAAATAGTTCTTCTTCTTCTTCTTCTTCTTCCTAACTTGGCAGCCGGTCCTCTTTAGTGAAGACCATTACTGCCATTATCGAGTGAATTATATTGTCAAGTGTTATGACGATTCAGTATCCTAACAAGATGGTGGCTCCCTTGTTAGAACTTTCTAGGAAATTTTTGTGGGATCTCGGAATGAATGCTTTCAGCTTATATTTATAATTCACATCACTTTTGCACAAAAACCAAACTATATCACGCAAAACGCCACCAATATTACACAATATAGGGTCAAAAACCTAAGTAAATGAATTAAAAATAAAAACCACAACATATCACTTCAAGATCCCGCCAAAAACTCAAATAAATAGTTATTATAACTGAAGTAGGTGTATACAGAGACGTGGTGAAGCGTTTGCTCAGAACGGGGAATGGGATGTGATTGAAAAACTTTTTTTTTAATACGTACATGGTGACTATTTCAATAATATTTGTTGTCAGTTTTTTACAGCTTTTTTAATTTTTAATTTTTCTAAGTCTTATCTTTGTCGTACTGTGAAGCTGTGGAACCATCTACCGACCAATGAGTTCCCTCCTTCTTACGACATCGGGTCCTTCAAGCATAACGTGAAAAGATATCTCTCTGTGGTCGCCGTTGAGTTTAGATTGTATTGCGATTACCTTTGGGAACATTACCGCCAATTATAGTAGCAAGTAAACACTGGTAAAGCGAAAACAAATATTTGTAAAAATAAAAATTCCTTTTTATAGTTCGATTAAGTTATGAGGTAAGTAAATAAGGTACTAAATTAATGTAATATTTTTTATAGTGGCAATATTTTAAATACAAACTTTTTTGTAAATTGAAAAAGGTGGTAGATGCACGTTACAGTGTAGAATTCGCCACTTCGATTGGCGCTAAGTTTTTCACCGTCACTGGCTGCGAACGACGAAGGGCGGGGGACCACGCAGGCGCCACTTCCCGCCATTTTCTCGCGAACGTGATACCCGGCTAACGAAATTTTACCCCTAATAGGGTGGTTTGAAGATTTATTATTATAACTATATGGTTCTAGATTGTCAGTTATAATTGATAGTTTCATGATTTAATAGCAAAGTTATATGGTTAAGTAATTTTTTACGTTTAACTAACTACAATGACAGGCCTCGTGGCGCAGTGGTGGTAAACGCTACTATTGAGCCGAGAGAGTACGCTGGTTCGATCCCCGCCCGTGACTGGCTTTGTGTGATGAGCATAATGTCAGTTGTATGTGTCTGGGTGTAAATATCTATATATTTATGTATATCAGCTATTTAGTTACCATATTACAAGCTTTGCTTAGTTTGAAATTAAATAGCCGTGTGTGAAATTGTGTCCTCATATATAGTTTATAGCTTACAATCTTAATAGAGCCGTCTCCATCATTTAACATCAGTTACATATTTTCCCGTCGGAAGGTACTAACATTTAAATGTTTTAAAAATCTTTAGATATTTATATATTTTTTAATATTTCTCTACATCGTCAGGCGACAGCTTTATTTGTTAAATTATATTATAGCATTGATGTCAGTGTATTTTATTTTTATTCTTTAAAAGTTCTCGCGTTTTTAACTGATACAATCTCACCTGATTTTAAGTGACGATGTGGCCCGAAATGAGAAAACATAAGCTTAGTGCAGGGACTGGCTCTCAAGTGCAGCTGCCGGAAAACACCTATAAGTGCTTGGCGTCAGAATTTTGAACTTGAGGGTGAAAGCTAGCCAGGCGGACAATGGAAAATGCCCTACTAGCATGCTATGGTTTCATCGCGATATTTTCCTTCATTGAAAGCTCAGGATCATTGCAGGGATTCGAACCCACGTGGATCGGCGCCATAATTATTTCAAATTGTTTCGAACCTAAATTGTTTCAATTTTTTTTTTGATCAAACTAGTTATGACTACTTGACTACAATGTATTTTCAAAGACCTCTCGTATACCTACATAATACAAGTAAATCGTTTCTGAATTTTAACTTCTCTGTTATCATATCCTATGCCTACAGTAAATAGAAATGGTACAATATTTATTCATAATTGTGTTAGGATATACATTATTACGCCTTTAATTATTTATTTCTAAATTTGGCGAAATGACCGAAATTCAACTGATGGTAAATACTGTCGAAGAACGGCTGCCACTGTCAATAGAAAAGTATGTATGGATAATCACGGTTTTAATAGCGAAAACTTTCTATTCAGGTAAAATCGTTATATCATAAGGACCACCGCCTGTATGTATCGTCATTCCTTAGAATTTTTCGGGTAATATTTAATTTAAAGGCTGGCAACGGTTCATCCGAACGGTCAGTCGTTTTGGCGGCGTCGTCGCGCGTGGTTGTCTCTCCGCTATATTCTTATTTAAATATCGTGTCATCTTAAGAAATATTTAAATTAAATTTTAGAAAAGAAGTATGTGTTAAGTCATTTGAGTGTTTTCTGTGTATGTTTTAGTGACTGTGATTTGATTTGTACTGTATCCTCGGATGATATGTAATGTGAGTATAATATGTAATGCTTTGTGGATTAGTTCTTCTCCAAGCGGCGAGGATTTCCACTACATCTTCTGTATCGTAGTATATCTTAAATAAGGCACTGGATGTAGGTTACACTAATAATATGTTATTACTTTTTGTTAGCGCTGGTTTCTTTGATGCTGTAACAGATGTCTTAGATTTTCGGGACACAGATTTTTTGATTTAGATACATTTTTGATAAAAAAAATTATCGAATAATAAGATGATTCCGTGTTATGAAACATGCAATTTTGATTTTGGAATTTTGCTTATTGATTTAATGTTATTTAAAATTAGTAATAATCGTAAACATTACATAAGGAACTACATTACATTTTAATATTAACACTACAAGTATTTAAAAAAAATGGGAAGATATAAAAAAAAAAACAGATACAACAGTAGACCGTGATCTTGTGACGCCAGAAACCCAGTTCAGGCAAGCACTAGATGGGATCTCGGCTAAGTTTAACTGAAGTACTGACTGTTTTAAAGAAAAACTTGCAAGTCATATATATCTTAAGTTTTATTATTTATTACAAATAATGAATAGTTGTAAATTATTTATTGTAAAATATGGAATTTCACATCGAAATAAATAGTAAATCGAAGGGCATAGAGTGGAAATGTTCGGTTGTAAGTAGGGCCCAACAACTGTATCCGAATGAATCGCGACCACCATACACAAGGTGAAACGCCTGCTCTATGGCACGTTTAAACGCTTATGGTGATAAACCCGTCACAGTAATCTCTTTCTATTTACTATCATACTATTATATATACTATTTACAGTGTATATATTGTGCATTCTCCGAGAAACAATAAGAAAAAAATTGTGGGTAATCTGATTTATATTGAAGTCAGAAAATTCTGTCAATGTAAAAGAGAACGAGGGCACGAATTTTTCCTTATATTTTTCATTTATGATCTTGCAATGGAGGCTGTATAGGCTACGATTAAGGCGTCCAATAAAGAAAATTCTATGTGAGATCAGTTCCTACTATCGATTTATGAGATAATTATGGAACTGGATGAGGAAACTAAAAAAGTAAATACAATTTTATCGCAAAAATAATACCAACTAACTGCACTAACTAACTATAACTACTGATACCAATTAAAATCTATAAAAATAATTAACATTGAAGTGTCTGTTTGTAATGCCAAGAGAACAGCTTTTTACTAAGTGCATATGAAAGTAGATATAAGGAACTTAAAAAAAAAATGAACTTTTTAAATTTTTTGTCTGTTTGTTCTGGCTAATCTCTGAAACGGTTGGACCGATTTTGACGGGACTTTCGCTGGCAGATAGCTGATGTTATATGGAGTAATTTAGGCTATTTTTATTACGGAAAATAATTAGGGTTCTGCGCAAGAGTAAATCATATGAGATATATCAAATGAATGTGTCACACAGTTGTAGACATTAAAAAGACCACCAAAAAGGCGTATCTCTATCTTCTAAGGATCACAATAAGCATTTTTATCTTTAAAATAACCGGGAGCGGAGATAGTACGATTCGCGCGTGTGCCCGATCGAAGGTAATCTGTATTCCACGCTAGCGCAGCAGCAGCAGTCTATATATAAATGAATTTAAAAAAAACATTAATATTAAATAAATTCTACCTTAAACATAAATGCACATATACATATATGCTGAGGCTTAATTATTAGGTAATTATATATGAAATTGGCGTTTTGTTGAACTGGCCACTTTGATCTCAATCAATATCTGGCGTTTGGTTAGGAATTCCAAATTCAAATTTATTTCAAACTTAGGCTTATGTATTTGTGTTCCGAATTTAGTGATTTATTTGTTTTCGCAACATTTGATTTTTCTTTGACATCGTTCTTTCAAGAAAATTTAGAATATCGCATTATTTACGAATATGAGTTCCAAAGTTTTCGTTCTAGAAATTTCGACCTACGAAACAAACCCCGTGAACGGCTGGAGACCCTAGTTGATAATGAAGAATTAAAGGTGCTCGTGGAAACAGATCTATCGCAAATCCCGTCAGAGTTAGCGGCAGGCTTTGGTGTGAGTGATAAAATAATTTTAATTCACTTGAATAAAGCTCGAGAAATTGGTACCGCATGAATTGACTGAAGCACACCAACAAACACGCATAGAGTGTTGCTTTACATTACTCAACCGTCACAAAACCGAGGGAATTTTGAATCATATGGTTACTTGTGACGAACAATAGATCCCTTATGACAATCGGAAACGGAATCCTATCCAAAGCGAAAGTTCACTCAGAAAAAGATACTGGTGAGTGTTTGGTGGACCAGTGCTGATATTTTATACTGCAACTTCCTAAGATCTGGCTAGACAATAACCGCAGATCTGTATTGTCAACAATTGCAAACCATTGTAGCGACATCTACATAGCGACACACAGCGACATCTATCGAGCCACATACGACGCATCCTACATCGCACTATAGAAATTAACTCTTCGATTGAGTGTATATACAAGAACCCGACTACAACCGTTGGGCAGCTGCCCGCCAGACATAACACCCGTCTGGTCGGAGGATCCTCCCTTTGCAATAGTTCTTCCACACCATGATGGAAAAGCTAGCCGTTAAACAACCTTGACTGGTCAATCTCTCCACTGCTGCTTCAGGACAATGCACCCCATACTTCACGACAGACGGAGTCGCTAAATTATGAGAATTGCGGTTGGAATGTTTCCAACACCCACCATAACCCCGGACCCTACTCCAACAGATTACGACTTTTTTCGGAGCTTGGACAATATTTTGCAAGGAAAAAAATTCAATTCATATGAGGTTGTCCAAACCGCCTTCAAAGATTTTATTGATTCTCGCTCCCACAATTTTTTCAGCAATTGAATCAATGAACTACCTATTAATATGACCAAAGTGCATTGATAGTAATTGTACTACTATATACTTTGATTGAATACATGTATAATAAAAAAAAAAAGAATCGTTTTACCTTTTCCATATAAAACGATAATTTCATACGCAAGGACCTATTATTTAATATATTAAACACGACTGCGATGACTTATCTTCTAAGAAATGGTATTGCTTTTGTATATAATAATAATATTTTTTTCATTCCCAGTGCATCTCGTCGTAGGGTTGCATCTAATCTAAAAATGATCCTGCAAGCTTCTATAATCCGCTCTATTTCAGCTTAACCATCAATGTACCTGATATTGGAATATATTTTTACGAGATTAGATTTTGTAGCATCATCTTTTCTCGTCGGATAGCCATTTTTGCTCTCAAATTATGTAAAAAAAAAATATATTGAAAGATATTTGAGAAAATTACTACGCGGGGGCTTAGCACCATGGTCAGAAAAAAATTCCGAAAGTTTTTGAAGTCTATCACGTAGAAACTACTGGACCGTTGTTCATGAAATATACCATGATATTAGTTTATAGCCAGGAGGAACATATAAAATTCATTTTTACAGGTATGGGACATATATAGTGTCTATAAATTACGCGAATGAATGCTCTTTGGTATTTTAATCGACTTTTCTTATTTTAAAAGTTACATGTAGTTTCAAAGCAGACAACGCCAAAGACTTGTGTTTTATAAAGTTTAGAAATAACAACGCTTACACAAGTAAGTATTATGACCCTCACAAATACTTTCTCCATTAAATTCTAAGCTTATAACGATATAAGCCAAGCGTTAAAATTAAAGAGATACACTTGTGAACAACTTAGTGACAGCTTAACTTAATGTTCTAAAATTTTACTTGTTAAGTTAAATAATAAAATGTAGATATAGTATGTAGGTAATAGATTTAGTTCTATTCAGTTGTGGTTCCGGATCTAATTTAATAAAAACTATTGAAATAAGTGCTTAGTTTTTTTTATAGTACCACGGAAAATTAACCGTACTGTCCCTGATGGTAAGCACAGAACAATCCTAATACAACGGTGACCACCGAGTGATCGTAATCTATCAACTGTCGTGATGTCATGCTGGCCTGCATAAATATTATAAGGCATAAAGATGAAACACATCGGCCGGGAGATGGTTTTACAGCTTCCAGGTAAAGATAAAACAAAGAGAACCATCGGCTTGATCCATTGGCTTTGCGTAGAGATGTTGGTTCACTCTGCATCTTCTACGGCATTTATTATGGGGAGTGTTCCGAGGAATTGTTTGGATTGATCACGGCTGCTGAATTTAACCATCGGACATCGCGTTAAAATCGTAAATTCCATCCACACCACCTCGATATCCAGCGTTCAACAACAGTGCGTTTCTTAAGGCCACTTTCTAACTCGCACAACCTCTTTGTGGAGTCAGCTGTCGCCTGAGGTCTTTCCGAGTCGTTATGACCTGGTGACCTTCAATAAGAGAGCTAATTCTTTCCTAAAAGGCTGACAACGCATCTGCGAGCCCTTTGGTGTTGTGGATTTTTGTGGGCGGCGGTGATCACTTTCCTACAGGTGTGCCGTGCCAGTCGCCCGTATCAAAATCAAAAAAAAAAAAAAACTTTGAAATTCGTGCCGATATGGAGGCTACCGTTAAACTACGACTAAAGTAAACGTTAGTTCACATTTGTTGATAAAGGAACTTACTTGCATTTACTTACTTATCAAAAGGGACGCAAAAAATAGCATCTTGAAAAAACATTTGTCCCGAAGATTGATTCCGAGGTATAAATTAAACTCGCGCCGAGGGAGACCCCGTTGGTCCCACAATTTGTCAGGGATGCATCCCCCTATACCCTTAACTAGGTCACTCGTGTTAATTGTACTTACTGGGCTTTACCGGGTTTTCGAACTTGGGCTTTTCCATAACATAAGCTTTTACATAATTGTTTGAACGTCCGATCCCATGTCCTTTTGATGCCGAGTTTATATAAATAAATATTCATAAATTCATGTATCATGTAGGAACGTATAGTGGGTAAACATGGAAGTCTTTATAGATATAAGATGAAAAAATCAAAATCAGAAAAATATTTTATTCAGTTTAGGCTCTAAGAAGGAACGTCAAAACACTAACATCGGTTCGGATTAATATCGCAGCCATCGAGAAGAACCGGCAACAAATTCGATCGTCAACATTTAAATATTAAAAAAAAAAAAAATTTACATTATTATTATTCATTACTTCAACAAAAAACTGGAGTCATAACTTCTTTGTTTATGATTCGATTTGGATAATTCTTTTTTTGTTGGATAGAGTGGTCCCATTTTAATTTAATTGGCATTAGACCTTCAACTTCGAATATACACAAGGGAACTCTTCAAAATGATTGAAGTTTGTTTTCTTTTTTGTTACAAATTGTCTTGTTCAGTGTGTGTACAGAGAGGGAAATATTTACAGACATCACCGTCATTCACGTAAAAATTCAATATACAAGGTGTCCAGAAAGGGTATCGGGTATTTGTTTTCGCGCCATATTCGAAACGGGGCGTCTAAAGAGTGCGGGGAGGGGTTCGTGGCGTCCGCCATTTTGTGGAGTTTTAGTCACGATGGAACAGTACTCGGGGACGCATCGCGCATTTTGCGTACGAGCGTATTATCGTAATGGTGATTCAATAGTGACTGCTCAACGTCTCTATCGTGCGGAATATCGTATACGCCACGCGCCAAGTGACGATAGCATTAGGAAATGGATCAGGATGTTCGAGAATACAGGTGCGACAGTTAAAATTCAAAACTCTGGTCGTCCTCGTTCAATTCGCGATGAAGAAACAATTGAAGAAGTTGAGGCGTCGGTTCGTCAAAATCCGTCTTTATCCATCCGAAAGCGAAGCCAAGCGTTGAACATCAAAAAATCGTCTTTACATTCGATTTTAAAGAAAGACTTACATCTAAAAGCCTATAAAATTCAATTGGTTCAAGAATTGAAGGATACGGACTATGCTAATCGACTGAATTTTGCGAACGAAATGCTGCAGCGATTTAACAACTTTAACAACATACTGTTCAGTGACGAAGCAAATTTTCACCTAAATGGTCATGTTAATAAGCAGAATTGTCGGTACTGGGCAGTGGAGAATCCGAGACGAAAGCATGAACGACCCCTGCATAGCCCAAAGGTCGTTGTTTGGGCCGCTTTGTCTGCTAAAGGCATAATTGGTCCTTATTTTCATGAAGATCAACGAGGCCGAGCAATTAATGTGAATAGTGACCGTTATTGCGATATGTTGCGAAATTTTTTGGTCCCAGAGTTGCAGGAGTTTGCAGGTTTCAACTCAAGAACGTGGTTCCAGCAAGATGGGGCCACTTGCCATACCTCAAATGACTCAATGGAAGTTGTTAACGAATTATACCCTAATAAAGTCATTTCGCGAAGGGGTAACATCAACTGGCCTCCCAGAAGCCCCGACCTTAGCCCGCTTGACTATTTTGCATGGGGATACCTTAAAAGTAAGGTTTATCAAAACAATCCGACGAATCTAACCCAGTTAAAGCAAAACATCAGGTCAGAAATGGCAGCAATATCGATAGCTATGTGTCAACGTGTTATCGCCAATCTTCGTTTCCGTTTAGAAGAGTGCCAGCAACGTAACGGTCATCATTTGGATAACATCATCTTTTCCAAATAATTCTCCAATTCATATGCTAATAATAAACAATAAACTTTTTTATTGCATACAAATAATTTTTGTTTCATTGAACTTACAAATACCCGATACCCTTTCTGGACACCTTGTATAATATCCTTTAGACAATAAAACTTACTTAACATGATTCTTGAAGTTACTATCCGGGAAATTAATAATGTGTAAGAAAGAAAGTGCGTTAGAAAGTATATTATTTCTATAATATAACTGTTCTCAGTTCTTAAACAATAGATATGTTATTTCATTGACGTAGGCGCTTCTTTGCGGAAATTAATTTTAATTAATTTATCCGAAATGTCTTTGCTAATTTCACATGAAAGAAACACATTAACAGTTGTTTCGACGTTCTGCATCAAAAATCGTTTGATATTGATTGTTAAGGTGAATCTGACAATGTTAAATCTGAAACTAATCACGGGAAAGAAGAAACAATCAAAAGTGAAATGTTAGTAACTGAAACGATAAAAGAGAAGCGGTCGAACCCGTAGACCAGAACGTTATTAACCTATTTATACAATTAATAAAATTGAAGTGTCCATTTGTACTGTGAAAATAACAGATTTTTACTAAATGCATATATATGAAAGTATATACGATACCTATAACAAAAACCAATTTTTAAAATTTTTGTCTTTCTGTCTGTCTGTTTGTTTCAGGTAATCTCCGAAACGGTTGGACCGATTTTAACGAGACTTTTACTGGTAGATAGCTGATATTATAAGGAGTAGCTCAGGCTACTTTTATTTTAGAACAAGAATTAAGGTTGCGCACAAATAAAAAAAATACTGGTCATGGTGAATCAATTCGGGCGATTAAATAGCTTACGCTGAGTAAACCATAAGAGATATAGCAAATTAATTTACTACATAATAGTAAATATTAAAAAGACCTACAAAAAAATTCAGTAAGAGCATATGTCTATCTTCTAAGGTTCGCCCACAATAAGCGTGCGTGCGCCCGGTCGACGGCATTCTGTAGTCCACGCGAACGAAGTCACGGGCACAGCTAGTAATCATTATATTAATTTATGAAGCAAAAATTTTGGTCTCCTTTTTAAGCGTATTGTGTGCACGGAAGACTGTGAGATTTGGCATGGTTAAAGTTTATATGGAGAAGGAGTGCAGAAAGCAAAATTTATCTATAATGTCTGTTTCTAATATGTTACATTAAATAAATTAATACTGCAAATCCTGCGACCAGTGTCATTGAACTTAGACCCTTCAAAATATTGACATTGTCACTGAATGAAAAGTGACAGCAAGTGATATAATATCCATTGTTTAGGTTCATACTGCAAATATCAAACAGAAAATAGTCTATGATTAAAAAGTCGCTGGTCGAATTTCGATCATTGGGCGACCGCTAGTATAGGTATATAAACATACAGTACTTACTGGTTTCCAAAATGAATTGTATGTTGTATATGAAAATAAGATGGAATATTTCTACATTGTATTTATTTGGTAAGTTAAATAAATTGATTTTTACCAATGATATATTTGAGGCTATAAATCAAAGAAAGCCCGCTTAATCCCCGATGTCGGGTCAAACAATTACTCAGCTCATTCCGACTAATTGCCGACACTGGATTATCAGGATTTTAAAGCTGGGATTTTCCTAAGGAACTTGGTTATGCCGGTGACTTTGGCTGTGTTTAGAAAATATTCATTTGCACGGTTAAAACTATCACTGACAAAAAATAAAGTATTGATCAGTGTTCGCTTAGAACTGCCTTATTAGCCTAGTAGTCGTAAGCGTGACTGCTATGTTGGAGGTCCGGGAACGATTCCCAGGTCGAGCAAAGTCTCTCTAAGTAGCAGCTCGGAGCTTGGCTTTGTACTCGATTAATGGCAATAGGCTCGCCCCCTATTACAGGGGACCTAAAACATACACGGTGAACTGTGGGTGAACATTAGTACACCTCTGCCTAACCTTTCGGGGATACAGGCGTGATGCTAAGTATATTTATGTCGAACAACTACAAAAAATAATACCAAAAAGAACGCTTTGGTTGACCCACAAGAGATGCGAATTTATCTCTCTTAAACTCAGGCTTCGCATATGAAGGATTCAATGTTTTTATCAGCTTATCAATAGGTATAATATCACATACGGGTTTACAATTAGAAGTGTCTGTTTGTATTGTCAAAATAACAGCTTTTTATTAAATGCATATATATAAAATTATATACGTCACTTGAAACAAAACACCAAAAAAAAAAAGTTGTTTATTCCGGGTAATGTCCGAAAAGGTTGAACCGATTTTGACGGGATATTCACTGGAAGATAGCTGATGTTATAAGGTGTAACTAAGACTACTTTTATTTTAGAAAAAGAATTATCTTCTTTTATCCGTTCTTAATAATTCCAAATCCCCTAAATATTTAAAAACACTATTTCAATCTCTCGCGGATATACATAATAGACAGCTAAGATCTTCGGATTCTTTAATTCTCAGTATATCAAGTCATCATACTAATTTCCGCGTTCGATCTTTCACCGTAACAGCAGTACGACTGTGGAATTCGCTTCCTATCAACATCCAACTAACCAACTCTCGGGATTCCTTCAAGTATTCATTACGCAGGTTTTATTTGGAGCAATTGAATATTGGCTAGATTTTTTTCTTTTTTTTTTTAATAAATATTATGCACACCTTGCATATATATACCTTTCTCTTGCTCCCCTGGAAAACTGGTAGAGAATGTTTTTTAGCATTAAGTCCTCCATTTGTACTTTTTTATGTAATAAATAATATATAATATGGTCCCGCGAAAGTTAAAATAACTGCTCACGGTGAATCAATTCAGGCGCTTAAATGGTTGACGCTGAGTAAACCATAAGAGATATATCGAATTAATGTACCATATAATTGTAGACATTAAAAAGACCTACAAAAAAGGCAGCGAGAGCATATGTCTATCTTCTAAGAATCGTCCACAATAAGCATACAACCGGAAGCGGGAGTAGCACGATTCGCGCGTATGCCCGATCGACGACATTCTGTAGTCCACACGAACGAAGTCGCGGGCACAGCTAGTTATTCTATAATTAGGTAAAGGTCGGTAAAGATACATTTTACACTGGTCGGTGTGACCTTATTAAAGCGCAGCACCGTTATTAGGGTTCTAAAGATAAAGCTCTTTAAAGTAAAACGGATAACGTAAGCTTAGCAAGAGGGTTCCTTTTCTGGAGATGGAAACTTAATAAAAGTTTCTTGCCGGCTTTCATCCCAACGGGAGTACGATTAACAAATCATAGGAGCCTAATGAGGTCCTTACTTATAAAAAACTAGCTGGCACTGTAGAAGTTTCTCAATCTTTTCCGGTAGTTAATGTCTCGACCACAGCGTCACCTATCTGGTTTAGATTTTACAGTTTTGATGTAAAACATCTATTGGGGTGCCTTGGCAGTAAAATCGAATCGTATGCCGTGGCGCCAAACGGTACGACGCTCTCGAATGCCGTCACACTCCCTCTACCTCGCGCGACAGCTCTCGACTCTCTTGCGTGTGTGCGTACTCAACTTTTTTTATTGGTTATTGATTTTTATTGATTAAAAATTGTAATATTCACTAAGATGTTTTATATCTTCCCGTGACCACCAATTATTACTTTTCTTTTATACAACTAAGTTTATTTTTGTAGTAGTAGCTCAATAAATTGACTTGTATGGATGAATATGATTCATCTCATAGTCTCTTTATGGTTATTAGATAGTCCGTCACTTTTTCGTGCTAACTATAAAAAAAGAATATCAGCACTAGGACCATTCTAAACCAATAACGTATAGTAGATGATTATTTATCGAGTCACCAACTTTATTCCCAGCTCTATCCAAGTGTTAGACTTTTATTTTAATTTGCAAACTCCGTGCCAAGATCTACATTGCAAAGTTTTAACAATGTCGCCTCTAGGGAACTTCTTTCAACAATTACTACTAATAACTTTTTACTTTATACCCCTCGCTGGATAGGGTTGCAACGCAGGGTTGATACCCTTAACCAAAACTTTACAATTATCAGTTATTTAACGTGAGACATCTAATACGGGGAATCAGACCGAATGTTGACGTGGCGATGCGTCGCCATGTATATAAATAAACAATCACCTTTTTCTTAATAAATCTGAATATTTATTTAGCCTAGTGGTCGCAAGCGCGACTGCTATGCTCGAGGTCCGGGGTTCGAATCCCAGGTCGAGTAAAGTGTTTCTCAGTAGCAGCTCTGAGTTTGGCTGTGTATTCGATTAATGGCAATAGGCTCGTACATTAGTACACCTTTGACAAAGCCTTCGGGGATTAAGTTAGTAAATAGAGCAGGCTCTTTGTAAATTTCTGTCTACTTGAGGTATCTCGACTACAGAAATACCTCTACTCCACAGAAAATCGCAGCCAAATAACCTTGTGATGTGTCCTGCAGTGCGCAGAGTTTCTCGAGCTTCTAGAGAAAAGGGGGTTCAACTTCAGCGGCAGTAATACCTCTGGTATTATCAGCGCCTATAAGTTACGGTAACCGCTTACATTGGCAGGTTGTATGCTTGTTATGTTTGCAACATTAGTTGTATAAAAAATTACCCTGTTAACGCGCGATGCATGCTGGCCGTTGTGAAAAAAAAAGACATATTTTTTAAATAAGAATATAAAGTATTTTGTTTTGTTTTAAATTTTCAGTGTCACATTTTTTTCCTTCGATTATACAAGCAATTACATGTACTTTTTATTTATAATATGTATAAATATCTTACAATTAAGCCACATATTCAACCAAGTCTCATAGTGCTCAGAAGCATAAAATCAACAAATCGCATCAGAAGTACCATTATAATTCATTAACATACCCAATGTATATCGGAGCCATTGACTTTAATATATACAAATGATCCATTATCGCTTTAAAAAAGGCTTTTCATAGATTTATCTACGCAAACGGGTTCCAGATATTACTGCTTTATATATTTTCTTTTAGTTGTTTTGATTTGTCTATTATAGAACAAGCCAATTTTTAACAAAAAAGAAAACGAACTTCAATGATTTTCAAAAGTTCCCTTGTATATCTTCGAAGTTCAAAGTCTTATGCTAATGAAATTAAAATGGGACCACCCTTGAAGTATCCCCTATCTAACAAAAAAAAATCATCCAAATCGATGTATAAATAACGAAGTTATAGTCATCTCAGTCGAACATCCATTAAAAAAATCATTCGAATTGTGTAACCCGTGAACGGTGAACGAATTCTTTCGTTGAAGTCGGTAGAAAAAAGGAGAAGTCAAAAGTTCGTACATCTACATATTAATACGTGAAGCAAAAGCTTTCCGTACCTTTGTAAGCGTATTGCGTGCACGGAAGACTTTGAGATTTGGCATGGGTAAAGTTTATATGGAGAAGGAATGCAGAAAGCTAAAATTTATCTATAATATCTGTTAATAATATATTAAATTAAATAAATTAATACTACGAATCCTAACTCGCCAAGTGCCATTGAACTTAGACCCCCCAAAATATTGACATTGTCACTCAACGAAAAGTGACAGCAAGTGATGTAGATGATACTCATTGTTTATGAATACTGTAAATGTCAAAAAGTCTATGATCAAAAAGTCGTTGGTCGAATTTCGATCTCAGGGCGATCGCTAGTAAATATAAAGATGGAGTACGTATTAAAATCTGCATATAAATCTTGTTGTACGTGATAGCCCTAGCGCAGTCTAAGGATTTTCTTGATTGGGCATTGTAATTAAAACCGATTTTCCTTCGTCCGCGACGTTTTCTTATTGTCCGTAGGTATATATTTGTGTTACTGTTGTTTATTTTATCGGTATCTTGCCTAATAATTAGCCTGTAACAGTACAATTGATCAATCAACAAGAGGATGTTTAATCAGAAACCAATAACCAATTTAAAACAGATCAATTTATTTGGAGGTATCTCTCTACATGGGGTAACCCGATTCGTGGAATACCACCACCAGGCAGATCGCAAACTTACATTGTTCCTGCAGTGAGCAGGATTTCCAGAGCTCCTTGGGGTACGGGGTTCAAGGTAGGCAACGCGTTAGTGATACCTATGGTATTACAAGCGTCCATGTGCTGTGATAGCCGCTTACCATCACGCGAGTCGTATGCTTGTTTGCCATCTTAGAAGTATAAACAAAATTCAAAGCAGTCATGAGGACAGCCGACAGAAATGAAAACTATAAACATTTCCTAAACTTCAAATAATAGAAATAACTATTATTAATACTAATAATAGAATTAAGAAAATACAAATATAAATTGAAATAAGAAATACTAACTTTGTAAAATATAATTGTTTAACATAATAAAATATTTTTTGATAATCGTTAACACGTCACGTGACCATGTTTGATGACGACTTACATGAATTTACCCCCTATCCAAACCTATAGAAAAGATTCACTTAAAAAAAAACAATCAATTAAATTTGATTTTAATTAACGGAGATGTTTATGCAACAATTAGTGATATTTGACGTTGATGATGTATAATAATTTAATTTATACTTCTTCTTCTTAGCCTTATCCCACCTAAGTAGGGTCAGCACAAAATAATTTACACTATCAGCAATCATGTCAGTAATCACACCTTTTATTATCCATATGATTCACATTAATCTGGGATAGAATATTTCGGACACTCCTATAGACTAGCCGCACACTTAATAGAACCTTCGTGTGATCCCCACCCGATTCATGAGTAAAGTAAAAAGTAGACCTAAGTAGGGACAAAATATTTTTACGTATTTATAACGGGTTCTTTCAAACGCTCGTAACTTAATTAAATTGCGGGTTTGTATTGTAGACTAGATTTTGGTCTGAATGCAATGTCCTCCTCGTATTTTACCACGTCAAAGGATCTAAAACGAGGGAACGTGCGAAAAAACGTCATAACATTAATTTACACGGACGTCTGAAAAAAGGCAATCAAAAATTTCACAGGCGGGTGGAGGATTTTAGTAGAAGCAGCAGAAGGCAGGGTCGTAGTTAGATGTTTCACGCTGGTTTATCTTCGTTTATAGGAGAATGGATTGGTAAATGAAGATGCATGCTTCCGTAAAACCACAAGATATCGAGAAAGTTCCCATTCGTATTGTTACTCCTGTAAAATAAAAACAAATAATTACAGATATCCTCAATCGTTGTCGCTTTTCCAAAGAAATCGTCTATAAATGACTACTCTGTGATTGTAGTCCTTTTCTCGCTGTTTGTATTCACACATAGACCAACCACAGATATAACTGTTTAACGTCAAAATATGGCTTGCTTATATTTAAGTTAAAAATTATGAGTTAAAATTTCGAGAAGTGAACGGTTGTGATTAATTAATGGTCTACTGATAATGTTTAAAAAAGGGAGAAGTTTGGGACGTGATATTTTTAGAAATTGTTTGTTTTTATACAATCGCACCGATAAGGTTTCGTTATGTGCATGTACCGCGCGACTGCGAATTCTAGGATTTCTAAGAATTACATAGTATATCAACTATCTTTTGCCCGCGACTTCGTCCGCGTGGATTTCAGAATTGGGTCTTTACCGTTTTTGCGTGATTGAGTGACAGACATCCAAACATACAACAACGACAAACATTTACATTTGTAGAACACTCTAAGTATTCTTGATACCCATTTATTTAGTTTTCGAAAATAGCGCGCAATTTATATTCGAATGTTTTTAGAGAATTCCAGATATTTTTCCGGATATTTCATTAGTGTTTGCAATTAATGCATTTCTTAAAATACAAATAGTATTTTGGTAATCATATTAACTCCCTTGAAACGACGACGCTTACGACAAGCAATACGATGCTTCTTCATTTATTACACGAACAGATGATTTCGTCGTTAGCTTCTGTTTTTCAACCAACAACTAACAATAACATTAAACGTAAACGATTCGTCTGCAGATTTTAGTAAAATAAGTTTAGATTTTTAATTGAAAATATAAAATTATACATATTATACAATTTAAAAAAATCACAAATATAATTTAAAACTATCTATATTTCAATTTAAAATTTAGACATAACATTCTGACTACATACCTGTGGACATTCTGAAACTTCTTTATAAAGTACCCGAGTTGTTGGATAAAGTTTTAGGGCTGCCGTAATTTTAATAAACTTTGAATATAGATTTTATTTCTCTGAACCTAAGTTGGTGAAACCAAACAGCATCGACTTAAAAACCAATAAAACAGATAAACAGATTTTGTTATATAAATAATCAATATTTAGAACGGAGGAATATCAATTCGTTGTTCGCAGGTCAGAGCTCGGACAAGTACGGCCTTTAAATCGCTAATACGGCGTAGTATTTACGGCTGTACCTTCCTTCAGGAAGAGGCATTTGCCCAACAGTGGGACATGTATACAGACTTGTATTATTATTATTATAATGTTTGGTTTATGGTGCATGAAATAAGTGCATAGTTTTTCACATTTTACCCAAATTTGGGGGAAAGCGGTGTTACGTTGTATTATTACTATACACGAAACGATAGACATAAAAATCAATTCGTACATATTATTGTAGACCTCTTAATATCTCACTCGAATAAACAATATATTCCTGGTAAAATATTAAAAAGAGCAAGTAAAGGATAGTTTCAAAGGAATTTCCGAGTCTGTGTAAACAAATTCAATGTGCAAACTCAATTTTGACACAATTTCCTTTGTTAGATTTTATTTCTTGAGCGCTCTACGGTACCACACATAGTGCCCCCTACTATGAGCCCGAGTCCTGAGTCGAATACTTCACATATCACACAGATCTTTCTCGCTTAATTTTAATTGAAATACTGTATTCAATTCAATAAACAAGGTTCAATACAGATCAGAGCTCAGAATGCTTTAAAAAAATTTATTATAGATTTTAGCGTGATGGCCACAATTTTACCTGATACAACACGCTTTTTTTGGAGATTTCTCTCTACTTGGGGCAGTTCAGCTGGTGGAGTACTTCCACTCTGAAGAAGATCGCTGCCAAATAAACTTGTGTTCCTGCAGTGACTAAGATTTATAGAGCTACTTGGGTGTAGCGGGTTGCATGGTTGGCAACGCGCTAACGATACCACTAGCATTAGAAGGATTCAGTAGCTGCTTACCGTCAAGCGAGCCGTATGCTTACTTGCCAACTTAGTTGTATAAAAAATATTTTTCTTAGAGAAAAAAAAACATGTGTTGTATGTTAGATAACAAATTATACATTAATAAAGAATATATTATTATCGTATGCAATGAGACGTTTTTCTGTATAAATATAATCTTGTGATGCTATATTGTAGCTTTTCTAATATTAGTTATACTGACAAATAATTATCGGATGGTAAGGATATTACAATCCAAAAATCAATCAAGTGCAAGTCGGACTTCCGTACCGAAGGTTACGTTTTACTACACAATATATTTGTAACACGTACCTGTTTATTAGTAAAATGTGTTCCCTTTAATTTATTTCGGGAGCGTTAGTGCAAGCCTATCGACTCACGATTAGTCAGTTTTCTTATTTTCTGTTCTATTTTAGATCTTGCACTTTAATCACATCTAGTTTGGTGCTTAAAATTATGTAAGACTTTTTTATATAGGGCTAACGGGCTAGTTTCATTCCGTAACGTTTCGATAACGTTCCGAAACGATCATTGTTATAGGCAGCCTAATCATATTATGACTTATACTTCCCGTGTACAAAACTTCATCAAATCAGTTAAATAATAATAAAAAATGTTATAGTATTTGATTTACGACTTCTAAAAGTATTATCGATCATTCTTATAGCTCATTATTTGACCAATGGCATAAACTTCCCGTGTACAATAAGTATCCCAAGTTTATAAGAATCGGTCAAGCCATTTTTGAGTTAAATCCGACAGACTGACAATAATTTCTTTAATGGAATATTCGTGATCAGTGTCCTTTATATAGGTAGTATATCGGGTTATTTGAAAAAATATATTAAATGTAAAGTAAGAACTAGAGATTTCTTAATACAGAGCGAAGAAAAAACCTTTTAAAAAGTACGATTGTAGAGTGGGTTGAGTCTTTTCTTTATATTTTAGTCTTTGATTCTTTTTTTTTAAAGATATCCGTGATAGTTTCAACCGGCTACTTATTTAGGCTTAAAAGTTATAACCGTTTAAAGATAGTACAGACAACTTGGGAATAGCAGTGGGATTACTTTTCTTGAAATGCAACTCTAAAAATAATGGCTACCATCGAATAACAGTCGTTAGATCAATCTACTAAAATATAGTTTCATACCTAAGTCTTTTGTAAGACGGCATTGTAGAGAGGACAATTTTCGCTCAACCTAGGTCGGTTTGCGTATGACTACGATAACAAATGGTAGGGGATTCGGGTCAGGGTTGCCTACCACAATAACCCTGTGCACAAAGTTAAAGAATAATTGACGAGTGTTGCCAGCTGCAATTTCTTCTCAGTCCTTTAAGTTGCATATGTTAGTCTTTTTACTGAATGCAATTTGGACGGAATTAGGTCGGGTCTGAATAAAAACTTTATCCAGGCTTAAAATAAGTTATTAAGTCTCACTATGTTCTGAGTTAAGTATGGGGTATGCCAAAGGTTCTCAAACTTATTTAGACAATCGCCCACTTTGCGAATAAAAACCTTAAGATACTTAACAATAAAATATTTAGAACTTCAATGTTGCAAGCATGGTACAGGAGCTATGAAAGAAACAAAATAGGGTAAGAATAAAGAACGTAATAAATTATACAAGCATAGTAATTATATAAATAAAGTATTTTAAGTAGTATTTTAACTTTGCCCTCCCAATGAATATCGGGAAAACTTTAATGTATGTTCGGAAAAAATTAGGCAATTTTCAACTTGTACATGACGGACACCATTTCAATAGTAGAAATAAATTAAAAATACTTAGTCATTCTATCTTTCAGAGTTAAGTAAGACAAATAAATGTTTTTTTAGGTAATTGTGTTAGGTTCCACAATGAACTTTCTAAGCACATTACAGATTTACCGGATGGAAGGTCACGAATCATATTAAGCAAGTTTTCTTATCGAAAGAGTATTATAGGGTAGATCGCTACGTGCATGACGGTGATGTAAATATATACAATGTAAACTCTTTATAACGTTATCCTTTATAACGATAAACTCCCTATAACGTTGAAGTGAGCCCAACTTGATTGGTTTGCGTTAAAACCCACATATTGAAACACTCTTTATAGCGATACGCCATTCTCTATTACGAAGAAATGTGCTCATATTTTTTGACAGTAAATATTTATTATCGGTATTATTGTTTATTATCAGGTAACAAAAGACTTTGAAGCTCCGAAACATTCGAGGTCGGTCTAGCTTTTGTTATCCTTAATTGCCTTGAACACGTGCAGTATGACGCATTGTTTTCTCGGAAATAATGGTCTTCGACCAAGTATACTGGGTACCTATCGTATTATCAGTCGTAAACCTACTTTGAAACTGTTAACATGGCCAGTAAACGGAAAGCGATTAGTGTTCACGAAAAAGTTTGTGTGATACGTGCGATTGAAAAAGGAGAAAATAAAAGTGACGTTAGAAGGAGTTTTGAACTAAGTCAATCCACTGTTGCTACCATTTGGAAAAACCAAAAAACAATTCTACAGGCGGCGCTGGAAGGAAACTCTTCTAAAAAATTAAGAAAGCCGAAGACTTAGATCAGGCAATGTTGTCGTGGTTTAACAATCAGCGCCAAAATAATGTACCCATCTCGGGACCAATTGTAAAAGCTAAGGCTGAAAAGTTTGCCAACCAACTTGGCATAATTGACTTTAAAGCATCTGAAGGTTGGCTCGGAAAATTTGAGCCCCGTCACCAAATTATGTACGGTAAAATGAACGGAGAGGAGCGGGATGTCGATATGAATGTGACTAACAATTGGATTAGTACAGTGTGGCCTAAATTAAAGATGAAGTACTCACCACAAGACATTTTTAATGCAGATGAAACTGGCCTTTTTTCAAGTTGACTCCCGACAAAACTTTAAAATTCAAAGGGGAAAAATGTGTTGGAGGAAAACTGTCTAAAGAGCGTATTAAAGTTCTAGTGGCTGCCAATATGAGTGGCACAGAAAAAAGAAAGCTTTTAGTTATAGACAAATCGAAAAACCCTCGGTGTTTCAAGAACATAAAACAGTTGCTAGTTACGTACAAAGCAAACAAGTCAGCTTGGATGACATCGCAGATTTTTGAAGAGGAAGTGAGAAAATGGGATGCTGAATTAAAATCACGGAAAATCTTGCTTCTAGTAGACGATTGTCCTGCTCACCCAATCATACCTAATCTTTGAAACATAGAGTTAGCATTTTTCCCAGCTAATACAACCAGTATTTTACAACCAATGGTTCAGAGTGTAATTAAAAGCCTAAAGGGCTACTAAAGAAAGAAAATGTTGATGGACATGATCGAAACTGACGACAAGGTCTCGATCAACATGCTACAAGCAGTGAACTTCTTATCAAAAGCCAGGCAAGAGGTAACAGCAGCCACTATCCAACATTCTTTTCGACATGCTGGATTATGTTGTAGCCAAGAAACGAACCAATTTGACAGTGAAGTCAATCTATCACTGAGTGAATGGATAAACCAGTTCAACATACCAAACAATTTTAACGAAGATCTACAATCTTACGAAAATATAGATGAGGATGTAGCCACAACTGGTACACTTACAGATGAACAAATTGTTGATTTAGTGTCAAAAAGTCAGGAAACACCCGATAATCAAGATGAAGAAGATGATCAAGTGGACAAAGCCGAATCACCACCAACAATTCAACAAGCCCTAAATGCCGCTAAGTTGGTTGAATTTTTTTTGTTGTTTAATCAAGACGATTCCACCAATATCTAGATATGAATAGAATACATAAAATAATACAAAACAAGTACTGGCATAGCAAAAAACGTCCGACAAAGTTATCAGACTATATGTGTAAACAATAATTTATAAGCATTTATTATCTAAGACATACACACTAAAAATTCTTGTTAATTTGGTTGTTTTTTTGTTCACTCCATATAACGATAACTCTCTATAACGACAAAAATAGCTTAGTCCATTGAGTTTCGTTATAAAGAGTTTACACTGTAATTCAAATCATAATAATTGTAATATAAATATATATATTGTAAAAACAATTAAAAAATATGTTGTTAAACCCGATCGAGTTTACATCGGTTCAGCCGGTATGGACATTCATAAGTTCCTTCTTAGTGCCTAAACTAAACAAAATATTTTTGATTTTGATTTTGATTTAGATATATGAGAGATTATAATTTCATACAATTGTCGAAATACGTATAAATCATTATTATTTGCCATTTTTAATAGACTTAAAAAAACGGAGGTTACCTAATTCGAATATATTTCAATATTTTGTTTTATGGATGTTTATGAACTGATTTGGATGATTCTTTTTTGTTTGGTAGGGGATACCTCAAGAGTGGTCTCATTTTAATTTCATTGGCATTGGACTTACAACTTCGGAGATACACCTGAGAACTCTTGAAAATTATTGAAGTTTGATTTATTTTTTTGTTAAAAATTGTCTTGTTTAATCTGTCTGTGCCCCCTTAGACTGCCTCATCGCCCCTCCATTTTCTATCCTTTCATACCTTCAAAATTTCCAGTGCCCCCACAAGGGGAGCGTTATGTTTCACTTTGAGAAAGGATGGGGTTACACGAAGCGGGTACACTGGCAACGGTTTATTCGTGGTTAATAATTGACTAGTATACTCGCTTTTAATAAGTCATGAAGTGATTTATTATGTATCCTACTAGACGTTGCTTTCTACAGATTGGTCAGCTAGTTAAAAAAACATGCATGCAGTTCGCACGCGGTTTAAGTCAAACCAACAGGAAACATAAAAATATTGATATAAACGATGCACGTGAATAATACACCATGCTGGCTTGACGCCTGGCGCCTTTTCCCATGGCTTCGGAATACGTACGCCCCACACACGTACAGAGAGGAGAACAAGATCAGGGAAAGCACTCTATAATGTATTCTGTCTCATTCAATCGCAGGCTAAATAATATAGATGTAGTACGATGGGACACTTTTTCTCGTGAAGTTTTCATCCGCCAAACGCGCAATAAGAAACTTTGTTTCAGTAATATGTATAGATAAAAATAATATAGAGATTAAACCAAAAGCAATGACCTTGTCATATATTTTGCTTTGTTAAATTCTAATCTATTTAATACATGAAGCAAAAGCTTTCTACACCTTTTAAAGCGTATTACGTGCAGACTGTGGGATTTAACATGGTTAAAGTTTATATGGAGAAGGAGTGCAGAAAGCAAAAATTTATCTATAATATCTGTTACTAAATATATTAAATAAAATAAATTAATACTGCTAATTCTAAACCGGCTTTTGCCATTGAACTTAGACCTCCCAAAATATTGACATTGTCACTCAAGGAATAGTGATAGCAAGTGATGTAGATAATATTCATTGTTTAAGTTCATACTGCAAATGTCAAATAGAAAATAGTCTATGATCAAAAAGTCGCTGGTCAAATTTCGACCTTACGGCGATCGTTAGTTATTCCAAATGCTTGGTCTTTGGCCAAAAAATATCGTTCTTATACGTTGGCCCAAAGCTTATATAAAAAAATAGTTGTGATAAGGCAATTTTAACAAGAAAGAGAATCAACTTCATTGATTTTTGGGAGTTATCTGGTGTATCTTCGACGTGGAATGTCCAATGCCAATGAAATCAAAATGAGACTACCGTTGAGGTATCTCCTTTCCAACGAAAGAAGAAGCATCTAAATTTCTTCTTAAACAAAGAAGTTATGGATGAACAACCAAAAAAAAAAACAAAAAATCGCATCGCATTGAAAAAGGTAGGGCCTCTGCAGCCAAGTACCTACTATTGTATCCGCTAGTTGCACTTGGCCCAATGTAATCTTTATAATTCTCTCATGCTTCTTTTTTATAGACCTGAGAGATTGTTTGCAGAAACTATAATTAAATTAGACTTTATTGTAAAATATAATACCGCATAACCACTCAGCCTCATAAAAATACTAATATCAAGCTCACTTAAAATAAAAATATTAAATTTCCCCATTGAAATTCTTCAGAGATTTCTCTTGAACGCGATAGATATTAAATTTTGAATCTGATCAACTTGTAATTCTCATAAGTTCAAAGTTGGAGAGGTAAGTCTGCAGTTAATTGATGGCCGTCTACTTCAGCTTTCAACTCCTTAACTGTATAGTGTTGAGTCTTTGTACTTCAAATTTTACTTTATGATTAAATTTGGGAGCCGAAAACAATGTTAAAACACTTGAAGAGTTGTTGTAGCCGAGACCATAATACGCACGCTATGTGCAAAGATCAAGACTCATAACTCTTAAGTCATATTATTATAATACTAGCTGTGCCCGCGGCTTCGTTCAAGTGGACTTCAGAATGCCATCGATCGGAAACACGCGCGTATCTTGCTCCCCCGCACATATACCCTCGCTAATTTTTTTATACGTCGTTTTAATTTCTACAATTATGTAGTACATTAATTTGATATACCTCATATGGTTTACTCAGCGTAAGGCATTTGAACACTCGAATTGATTCACCATGACTAGTTTTTTTATTTGCGCGGATCCCTAATTCTTTGTCTTAAATAAACGTAACCTATGTTACTCCTCGTAATATCAGCTATATGCCAGCGACAGTCCCGTAAACATCTGTCCAACGGTTTCGGAGATTGCCCGGAACAAACAGACAGACAGACAGAAAAGTTTAAAAAAAGTTTTTTTTTGTTATAGGTATCGTATATACTTTCATATCCATTTAGTAAAAAGATGTTATTTAGAAATTATAAAAGACACTTCAATTTTATTAATTCTATAGATACAGGGATTAATATTGAAACGGGTCAGTGAGTGGAACTTTGAAACTATAGGAGATAGAGAAATGTATTTTAAATATACGAAAAACTGCATTCAAATATATAAAAAAAACTTATACTCGAGTGGATTATTGAACCTGATAATTTTTACAAAAAATAACATAATTCATTTTATTACGGTAAAAGATAGAAACCCTGTGTCTAAAATTAAAAAGAACATTTTAAATTTAATTATTTTTAAATGAATTCAAAAAGAGACGAGGTTCTTAATTCGAATGTATATTGTTTTTTCATTAATGTTCAGCCATATCTTCTTTGTTTTTCAACCGATTTAGATGATTCTTGTTTTCGTTGGAGAGGGGATACTTAAGAGGGTTCCATTTTAATTTAATTGGCATTGGACCTTGGAATTCCAAGATATATCAGGGAACTCCTCAAAATTAATAAATGTAGTTTTCTTTTGTCTTGTGTTTTGGAATGTTCACAACAACAGCCATTAATATAATAATGAATTCTTTTAGGTAACGATTTTGTTACTGCATTATATATTTTCAGTTGGGGAATTTGTTTTAAAATGATCTCTATGGTGATGCAAGGATGCATAACAGACGTAAAGGTAGACACTAGCCCACAAATATTTGCGATTTCAAACACAAAGAATCTCACAGTCCTTTCATTTCCAAATATATCCACAATACGAGAATATTTTTCAAGCGTTTATATTTCCTCACGATATCTCCTTTCACTGTCGACCGATAATGATGCAAAATTTGTGAATTTATATGTACAGGATAATTTTTTACGAAAAAGAAAACAAACTTCGATGATTTTGAAGAGTTTCCTCGTATATCTTTGAAGTTCAAAGTCCAATGCCAATGAAATTAAGAGGTTTTCTACCTTAGAGGTATCCCCTATCTAACAAAAAAAAGTTATGAAATAACATGCATAAAGGAAAATTCATTCGAATTGTTCTTTTGTTGAAGTCGGTTCAATAAAAAGATCCCTTTCTTACAGCCAAAAATAAGCAGAATATGAGAAAGCGAAGGACATGTAAGTCACCGCTACAGATAGGTTTTATGCAATAAGACAGATCATTATCAGAAAATATGTCGATGAAATATTATATCTCTGTTACAAAATATATAATACAATATGTTTTAATATAGCCACATATAGTTATTAATTTATTGTGTTGACAACGTTGAATCGCCCCTATGTCGTTCATTTTTGTTAAGTGATCGTTCGTTATAATCTTTATGATTTTATAGAGATCTCTCTATTTTCTATGCCTGAATATGTTTTTATTTATCGTAGATATTATGCCTTTGATAGTGTATTCTGTAAAAATTTATAGTCTACTAGCTTCGTAGGACTCGTCCGCATGGAATTTTGTGTACGATTCTAAGAGATAAAACAGTAATCATGAAAATCAAGCCATTTGGTAAGCTGTACTAGTACAGAAAGTGAGAACAACGCTAGGCTACACGGGTGCATTGGCGGTGTCGAGTTATATAACACGGAAGAAACTGTGGGGCATAACTAGTATTTATATAAAATGGAAGTAAACCTTATTTAAATACCTATAACCGTCTTCAATAAATAGGCTAATAAATGCAAAGTAATTTTTCAATTATGTTTGGTAATTCTAGAGTTTAGGGACAGATTAGACGTTTAAACACAAAATAAAACGATCTCTTGAACTTTATAGCATTGTATATACATTATTATATATAATTTATTGAAATAATTTTGAATAAAATCAATAGATGGAAACGTTTGAATTTTTATTTCCTAACACTGTTCATAGATGGCGCTGTACGCCTTGGTTTAAATTATCACGAATTTGGTTTTATATTTATTGTTACACTAGCGAGTTGATCATATTTACTAAAAATATATGGCGTAGGTATATTAATAATAATTTATACGCGTGGGAAATAGTGTTAGTATTTGCCGACACCGATTGCACAGTAGTTAATTAAGATATGACTCAGCTTATATCTTCGCAGAATCTCTTTGTTACGAATAATGACGTCATTGTAGCGCGTTAACTCAATTCAGGAGAACGGACAATGGACAGAATATTAATCTAGAATGGATCCGGATCAAAGTGTTGGGTGTTTATTGAGATATCCAAATCGCCTTCCCTGTTTTGGAATTTGGATAGAGAGCATAACATTTAATCGTCATGTTTTCCTTGTTCATTTTATTTAAATACCTTTATACGTGTTTTTACTCGCACTGTCTAGCAGATGATAGGATTTTTAATTTCAATTATTTAGCTGTGCTCGCGGCTTCGCTCACGTGGACGACAGAAGGACGTGTAATTTTTATATAAATTGTATTTTTTTAAAACTTGATTAACTTTTTATTGAATGAAGATATCGTGATAAATATTTTTGAATACCTGCAATGAACCTGGGCTTTTGGTAAAGGAAAACATCATGATGAAACCATAGCATAGTAGAACATGTGTAGCTACCACCTACAAGTTCAAATTCTGTTTCCGAATTCTATAGGTTGTGTGTTAAAGCAATTTCGCCATTAAGCTTAGCATATGATACATCTTAAATTACATCATCACTTAACTTCAGATGAGATTGTTGTTAAACGCTAAACCTATAAAGAATTTTAAAAAACATGTAAATAAATGCTTTATTTGGCTGACAAATAAATATTCCACAGTTTCAATCCATTGAACGGCAACTGAGCTGGATTAATTAGAATTTAATTAATGAACCTTAGTAACACTATTGGTTAATTGGTGATAAAGTCAATCAAATATTTGGCCAACATTAACCAACCTCTAGATTGTTTCCGAACGTTTGAATGTGACCCGAAAAACTACTCTAAAAGGACAAGTTTTTTTTTTTATCACACACAGAGAGCCGCAAAGCTTTTCGGACGTAGACAAATGATGGGCAAGAGTAATGAGCCAACGTTTATTTCAGGCCTAAATTAATGGACAAACCTGTCCGCTGACTTATCGAACACTTTAATTAAATGACAGAGTTGAATTGTTTGTGACACCGGGGGCAATAAACCGCCCAGAAATATAAAACAGTTTAGTATTATTTGTAAGGTTCTATGTTTATGTTTACCGGGTGTGGTTAATAATAAGCATTGTCAGTGTATCTGTTCTAAGTTATTTCACAAAAGTATCATTTCGAACTTAGGACGGGACTACATGCCTAGGTTAGTGATCGATGGCTTTTTGCATGCCTGGCAGCTTTTATTATATTATTTCGCTGCGGGCTCTTAGGCCGCACACTTTACAAAATAGATTATTGATATTAAATATATTTAAAATACACCACAAATTATTGATACAAACAATTTTTGGCTTACTTGCGACCCGTCCCATGAATGCACGGGTGCATTTTACAAATTGGAGTATTTTATATTTAAAAATAAATGATTTACACTGAGTGTATCGCTTTAGTATTTATAGTTCATGGTTATGAAAAGTGCACTTAACTTGCGACGTGCAATTTATCATAGGTGCGGATTGCCTGCCAATTGTTTCGCTGCGAGTGATTTTTTTGGTTGCGAGTAATTTTGAATCCGTGAAATCTTCTATGGTATCCATTTAAATTATATTAGGTACGTACAGGGCAATTTTTATGTACATTAAATTCTCAAGGTAGAGTACAAGTAGAGGTAGTATAGATACTATCGCGCATCGACTTCTTTTTGGAAATCCTAGATTGGTAGTATTTTAATAAAACAACAGTGACCGTTAAAAGATAGCTTTCTGTTGATAGTTGACACAGTGTATCAAATACATGGTTAACACAGTCATACCGTTTTGCAAATATGTAGGCAAAAACTTATTTAATTACTTATAGTTGAGTTATTTATTTATTTATTTACTTACTTATTGAAACTCATGAAAATGAGTCACTTAAACGAATTCTTTACCACGTCACCTAAATTTGATAGACATCAAAACTTTTCGTAGTGCCTGTAACAGCCACTTTTTCGTCAAAAAATATTGCAAACAATAATAATCGATGTAATAGGTGTTTTGAATATAACGGGACCCGATTAAAATTTCTGAATACGTGCCTTTCGGAAGGGTGTTTTAGAAACGGGCCTTCATAAAACTTTCATATTAAAGCACAAAACTAGCTGTCTGACGGAAAACTTTTCAAGTTTATTAACCGGACTTTCCAACAATTAGCCTAGATTTTTAATTTTGAAATCTAATAATGTTAAGCGAGTACATACGAACACATAAATAAAGACGGTTTAAGAAAAATACAAAAAGAAATTGAGAAAAATATTTTTCTTAATTAACAAAAGCTCTGTCTGTATAAGGCAGCATTTGGAATCGCGCGACTGAGAAGCATTAGCGACCTAGACTCGTCGCTGTTTCTTTTTTCTTTTCTTTGACAGCTGAATATGATTATGTTGTCAAATAATTAAAAATAATAAATATACACGAACTAGAAAATTTCGTTGATCTTCAGATATTGGAGCTGCGTTCTACTGGTCTGAATATCGGACAATTTCGAACGATTAACGATTTACCGTGATATAAATAAATAATAAAATAATTTACATTTATAACTTGATGACTCACTGGTCTCAGACATTATAATCCAATGTGCATACCTTTGTTAATACATAATTGTGGCAGTACACATAGTCACATACTAATAAACCCTTCACAGTGAATTTTCTTTTGATTTGTCGCGTTTTGGGATTAGTTAGTGTATCAGTACTGCTAAGAAGCTTGGATGACAGCGAGGACCGTTGAAGGATTGCCGATCTCTCGGTCGTCGCCGTTGTTTTTGGGTTATACTATAATTACCGTCAAGCACAATGTCGTCACTGTGCTTTGCTACTATAGAAAAAAACACATGGATTTTTTACTATCCCAGCGAATATTTATGCGCTCCTGATAATTGTCACTTAGGGCAAAATTGGTTTGTTTAAATACAATGTGTTCTTAACAGCTTGTTCTATTTTTCGCCATCCGACGACGCCGCGACGTCTCGTAATTCTTTCCGATTTAGTCGCACCTTCTTAAATCGTACTTTAAACAGACTGCAAACACGGCTTTCACGGATGCCGTGGAAGGCGACAATTTGCAAGCGACGGTGAAATGTAATTTGTTGGTAATGAGCATACGTTCGGAGGACAAGGAAGTATGTTAGAGGAAATAGTATAACTTGTTTTCACAGAAAATAAAATTGAATTTGCTCTAAACTATATTAACCATATGACCAAGTTATAAGCTAATGGATAATGTCAGTACTTAGTTTATAATAGGTTAGTTGATTCTTTTTTAAAGTAGGTCTTCAATTATGAATTATTGTCCGATTAGAATCAAAAAATATGACCATTATTTTTACCTTAAAAATGCAAAGCTTGGTTTTAAAAGTTTACTCTTCGTAAACAGGCGAAAACGCTCTCAGCCATATTAGCTTATATATTATTTCTACTGTGACGTCATACAGCTCGAAAACAAATATTTGATATTTAGCAAACGTTCCTTGTTGTAAAAATCTCGATACTTTTTACGTCATAAATATCTCTATCGTCATAAAACAGCTCTACCACACCGCTATCGCCTTTCCTAGTTAGTTACTTAGCAGGGTGCACCACGTGCGGGCAAGGTTGGCTTGTCCGTCTCAAGTTTAAAGATGTTACTCGACACTCCATATCCCAAATGATAATTCCAGAGATTAGTAGGTTCAAAAGAACACTATCTCTTGAGTATTAACACTAGCGATCGCCCTAAGGTTGAAATTCGACCAGCGGCTTTTTGATCTTAGACTATTTTCTGTTTGACATTTACAGTAATCATAAACAATGAGTATTATCTACATCACTTGCTGTCACTTTTCATTGCATGACAATGTCAATATTTTGGGAGGGTCTAAGTTCAATGGCACTGGTCGTTTTTAATTTAATTAATTTAATATATTAGTAACAGATATTGTAGATAAATTTTAGCTTTCTGCACTCCTTCATATAAACTCTAACCATGCCAAATCTTACAGTCTTCCGTGCACGCAACACGCTTAAAATGGCACCGAAAGCTTTTGTTTCACGTATTAATAGATTAGTACACTTTTTATATATTTTTAATTTAGGAACTTGGGTTCAAAAAGAACATTGTCAGTCCAATTTAACCTAAACATAGCATTTACACAATTATCTTGATCTAACTTCCACAAAATTTCGTCTTCCTCACTTGCAGGTGTAGCCTCTAGGCCTGTCCTGGTGATCCTGTGAAAGATGCCTTGGTCATTATATTCAAGTTAAAATGTATTAGTACTTATATATATTAAAAGGTGTATATTGAAGTGATAACTTCTTATGAGACGGTTTGTCGCTTCATAACGTAACGAATAATAGTAGCATAGTTTTAGTCAATCCTAACAGCACCCTCGTAGCCTAGCAGTCGTAAGCGTAACTGCTATGGCTGAAGTCCTAGGTTTGAATCCTCGCCGGCTTTCCTTTCTCTAGTTTAAGTTATCACTTCTGTCGAGCGTCCCGAGACGCACAATTTTTTTTTATTCCAGTTTGGCAAAGTGTCTGTATTTTGTAACTTAGCAATAAGTAAATTACGAGAACAACGGGTGACTGTCTATGTCATGAGAAAAATACTCTCGGACAGTTCGCTGACCTCATGCCAGCAAAGGGATGCCTGATTTATTATTCGATGCCTCTTACAATCCGAAGATATATTACGTCTCCGTTTTTTTTAAATATTACATTTTTCCGAACTTGTAGCATTGTTTAATATTAACAAGTGCTTATTTAGAAGTTAAGTTATGTAAGTTTATTTAGGTTCTAGTTAAATTTAATAGAACAGTTGCTAAGTTTAACAAACAAACGTGGCACTAGGTCGTAAATGTGCCGGGCCGTTCGCGCACATTTGCTAGGGTTAGCATTGTTGCTAGTTATGTAATGGGGTGCGGACGTACTTTATTACAATTTCAAAAATAGAACGACTGAATGAATGGAATTAAATTGGACACTGCAAGTTCTCATGCACAAGTTTGTGTGCGGGAGTTTTTGGCGGGATCAAATAATTCATAATCTTGTATTATTTTTAATGTAATTGACCATATATTATGTTATATTGTTGGCGTTTTGCGTGCTACAGTTTGGTTATTGTGAACAAGTGATGTGATGTATCATCAATAATAACCAGAAATATGCATTTTGAGTTGTTACAAAAACTCCTTAATCAGCTCTTATAAGTGAGCCGCCATCTTGTTAGAAAATAGTTTGAACGTTTATGATTAGAAAAAGTATTTTATCGACTTGACACTGGCAGAATTAAGTAATAACGACAACATTGCCATTAAATAACAAAAAAACTTAGACGTACATAATATAATGTTAGTGTTGAAAGCATTGGATGGAAAATAAACAACTTAAAACTTTGTCCTCTTTCTTAAATTTATTTTATAAGGAGACTTTTCATTCGATAATATTTATATTTTAAAATAATGTTTGGGGAAGTTAAGTTGACATTCTCTTTTATTTAGCGATTTAGGCTTAGGCCGCAGATTCACCTGTATTTTTTATTACCCGACTTACGAGGTGTCGTTAGACTCGTCTTAATTGCGGTAGTGACATAGGCTATATAAATAAAGAGAAATATATTATACTAGCTGATCCGCGCAACTTCGTCTGTGTCACATAAGAGAGAGAGAGAGAGGGTTAGAGAGAGTGCACCTATAATACAATTCTAAAGGAGCTGAAACTTTATTTTGCTGCGGAGCTATTTTAAAACGGTGATATCTCCTAAGATATGTATTGTAATCAATTGATGTAAAGGGCAATTTTGTTCAAAATTAAATACTTGTGATGAACATTGTATTTTTTTCGATAAGGATTAATACCACGTTTATAAAAAAAACACCTTCCCAAATAATGCATTATTTTAGAACAATGCATTATATTGAGTCAACCTTAAAATATAGACATATGCTATCGCATTTTTTTTTAATAACTTTTTAAGTAAAACAATTCCGTCACAGAATTGTTGCGTAACTTTATCTACTTACGCAGCACACGCAATGAAAGCTCTCAAAAGTAATATATTTTCCCCGTTTTTGCAACATTTTTCATTGATGCTCCGCTCCCATTGGATCTCATACCACCTTTAGCCTTCCTAGATAAATGAACTATCCAACACAAAAATAATTTTTCCATTCGAATCAGCAGTTCCTGAAATTAGCGCGTTTTACCAAACAAAGAAACAAATTCTTCAGCTTTATAATATTAGTCATAGATGCAATATTATGATATTAGTATAAAGATAATCAAGTGTTTTTGTTACAGTCAGGTTTTTTGTCTCCTTTTTATTAGAAGCATGTCAACGTGATGGTACTGTATCATAAAGTAATTATAGTACAATCCAAAAATAATGGCGATCATCAAGAGATATGAATCCAAAACGCGACAACCTAAAAGCGAGTCACAATTTCCTACCACTTCGCTAGACTATTGGATATACATCGACACGAAACGTCTAAGCGTGCCAATAAGGCGGGTTTTACCCGTGGTGTATTGTGTTCTCGATTCCGTCTTATATAGGCGAGAGTAGGGTTATGGTAGTCAGTACAATGATAAGAAAGCTAAAAGACAAGTGAAAATCGAGCGAAATGGTCGGCCATACTACACCCTGTTCCTACCTGATCACGGGTTTAACTTAACTTTCGACGAAAACAATGTATTGTTATTTGCTGCGATTTTATTGCACTTTTTTTATGTACAACGTAAGAGAAGAAGTATTTATTTCAATCGGTTTTTAAAAATAAAACTTTTTATTAACTCAAGTAAATTACTAAACAATCTTGTTGTGAGATATTTTTAGTAAGATATTTAACGATTTATTTATTTTAACTATTTTTAGTTTATTGTCAATTTTGGGGTAATGGAAGTTAGTTGACCTCCACTGAATGGAAAAAGGATATAGCAAAGAAAACAATCTGTAGGCAAGGCTAAGAGACGTGTTCTTCGAGATAAGCAATTCACCTAAGATACAAGTTTTCGTAACGTATGTGGATACGTGAAGAGCTCGAAAGTATGCCACAATGGCGCGGGGATGCGATGGGAAAAGAACAAGGGAAGTCGTACACTGACCTGGTTCCGTTCTTCTGCGTATCGGCAAATCTACTACAGGTTGTCTTTTACAGCCATCGTTAAATATATATCAAGGAAGTATTCGCGAATTTTGGTGATTTTCAGCGGGAGCGCGGGGTGCGTGGGACCAATAAAAACTTTGACCGCTGTGAGAGTGTGTGACGAAAGCAGTGTCGCATGTCGGTAACAAATCGTACACGACGGGGGTGGGTGTGGGAGATGATAGGTTATAGGTGAGATGCGAGATGGCGTTACCAATATGTGATAACAATGAAAATGACCAAGTAAAAGATGCTTATAATAGTTCCTTATTATGCGATGAGCTTGGTAGCAACAATGAGTTATGGTAACGAAACCGGCACTTCGTGTGCATGGTAGGCACCTGCCGACTGCTTCCAATGGGATTCAGGAGAAGGTTATGTATGCAAGAAGTACTGTAGATGTATTGACTCTCATTGTTTATTATGACTATGTTACCGATGTCAGGGTTATGGTCAAATTTGATTTTTTTAAAGTATAATTATAGCCAAAGTATGATTCCAAAATTTAAATCTGCTTCGAATTGATAAATTATCAGTTATAGTTATAAAAATCTGTGTTTTAATAAACCTGAAATAAGTAACTTCAGATTTTTATAGATTCTTGCAAGTGACAACTATTACACCTTTTACCCTACCAAGCAACGATTGATGACGTATTTCCCCGTTAAGAAAAACACAAATATTTTATAATCTACACTTATTATCTTTCACACGTGATCGACATAATTAATATTTTAATTAGGAAAATAAATGTAGCCATTTCTTCAAACGGCATAAGTTAACAAGACTTGTGTAGAAAGCTTGGACGAGCGCCAAACATCTAGGGAGCCTTTCGATCCGGAAAAATATGTTTTGAAAGCAACTAGCAATTGTTTAGGAAAGTATTCCGGGATCTCAACGTCTTGGACTCGTGTCGGTTGATTAGATAATATTATTGAAATAATATAAACAACTATAATGTAATTGTATACAACATAACAACATTGAAATAAATTATATCGGATTTTGTGTAACACATGAAAAGTGGGTCGAAAAAATATCATTAACCAGTGCTTTATAACACAACAAAATATATTCTATAAAATATCTATGTTCATATTTTTGAAGTGAAAACTTTTGAAGTCAAACCTCTTTTCGATCGGTATGAATTGGATTTTATGAAACGAAAATGTTATAACGAAAAAGAGATAGTTTTAGGCTGTGAGAGAATGAGATAGAATGTCTTTCTATACAGTTTCCCTATCCTTCGTTTGTTCTTATTCATAATGTACTCGAAATATATACAAAGAGAGGGAGAGAGAGAAAGAAGTTTCACTTCTACCGCGTGTGAACTCGCATTCAAATTATTTTTTAATACCGTTGTGATTTGGAATGCTAACGAAATTACAGATTAAAAAGAGACAAACACGTACATCTATAGGATTTATCCTGATAGAAAATGAGATAGAAATACATTATACGATATTGTACGCGTTCCCTATTACGCGTATTACGAAGCCTTGGGAAATGGCGTTACAGCCAGAGTGGTGTATTGTTCACACGTATCGTTTATGTGCTTATTTTTAACCGAATTAAAAAATGGAGGAGTGTAGTCAATTTGATTGTATTTTTTTTATGGATGTTCAAGCCATAATTCCGTTGTTTATGAACCAATTTAGATGATTCTTTTTTTGTTGGAAAGGGGATACCTTTTTTTGATATTGGACATTGGAGTTCGAAGATACACCGGGGAAAAATTTCAAAATCATTGGAGTTCATTTTCTTTTCTTGTCTTGTTCTGAACTCTTTTCACTGCTACCGCGTGTGAGATGTTTAAAAAAATATATTTAATATTAACCAAAATATCTTTTAAACACGGTGTTCTTCAAACATATCGTGAAGAGACATTTGAGCAGGGCAGCATCACAGTGGCTACTGATGATGGATTGTAGATACCTCGGTGGTCGCCGATAAACCCAATAACACTTTGCTCAACCTAGGAATCGAATACAGGACTTCGATCATAGCAGTCGCGCTTACGACCACTATACTAATGAAGCAGTTATTATTTAAAAAACAAGATATTTTTTCTTTTTGAATCTCATGAAGCTGGAAATAAAAATTTATTATATTCTCAAAGTTTCAAATCTATTAATATTAACCCGTCTCTTTGCTATATAAGTTTCCTGTAAATACCATGAGGTTTTTGGGTATTGATTTAATAAAAAAAATTACTCTTTGGCTTCAGACGTCACAAAAATGTACGTAAATTGGTTTAAAATATGCCATCTCTGCGAGCAGAGTTATTAACAAAATTTGGAAAATAATTTACATATAGTACTTGTATCTTCACCGAAGATGTGTATTTGAGTTTATAAACTAAAGGCAAATAAATTCAGGAGTTAGTATTTAAGAGATATAAATGAATCAATGTCTTGCTCCCAAGGCGATTGGGAACAAACTGACGTAATTAATATAGGGTGAGACGCAACCCTCTGTTGTATTGAAATTAACTGAGTTTGAAGTATTATTTTGTTATAATAATTTAACTAGTTAACTTGATTTGAGCAGATTCCTCTGTTAGGTATAATCAGAGGAATTTATTAATTATTGAGTTGGTAATGTTTCAGAAGGTTTTTTTTTAATACAAATTAAATGTATATAACGTTTATTTATTCATGTATTTCATTTTATTAAGACCATTAACATATAATTGGGTAAAGTTGTTTTATACAGCAATTTAACCGTAATAAATACAATAATAATTTACGTAAATAAGAAATCCTTCTGGCAATTATTAATTTTTTTTATTTATTTATTAATTAATGTGTCTAGATTATGGAAAAAGTGGATTTTGCTGACCAAGCCACACCAATTTAGGTTTTTTTTACCCGTTGTAAAGTGAGGCAGTTTACAACCGTCTTCAATAAGGACGGAGTTTAATACGAAAGCTTTTTTTATGGATATTCAGCAATAAATTCTTTGTTTATGAACCGATTTGAATGTTTTTATTTTGCTTGATAGGCGATACCTCAAGGGTGGTCCCATTTTAATTTCATTGATATTGGACCTTCACCTTCAGAGATACACCAGAGAACTCTTCAAAATCATTGACGTTGGGTTTCTTTTTTTCGTTAAAACTTGTCTTGTAGTAGAGTACTCTATAGGACTTTCGTAATCTGAGTTTTACCTGAAGAAATATGAATGTAACGTATTACCTAGAGAGAAAGGCACTCCGTAATCTGAAACAAGGCAAGACAACGCACCTGGATCAGCTCTTCTTAGTGTCTGGGAAATCCTGCGCAGGTAACAAAACAAGTTAGTAGGTCATATTAGTATTTGTATGAGTAATGATTCAAGGACGGGTGACGTACATGCACTACCTGCGAGTGTAGTGGAGTTGAATATCTGAGGCACTAATATTGTGTCCTGAGGTGAAACCAGTCATTTTTCCATCGTTCAGCGAAGCCATTATCTTTTTTTTTTATTATCTTAGCACGGTAAAGTGACTACACATTGGGATCTACAATCTATGGTCTTTCGCAGCTGTCATGACGGCCTGCTTAAATATCTCTTCACGTTATGCTTGAAGGACTCCATGTTATTGGAAGAAGGGAACACGCTGGTCGGGATGCAGTTCCACACAATGATATATTATAAGTAATGTATTTTTATTTATTACTATCGGTCGTCCAAAGACCGAGTTCCGACCAGCGACTTTTTAATCATAGACTATTTTCTGTTTGACATTTGCAGCATGAACCTAAACAATGAATGAATATTTTGGGGGGTCTAAGTTCAATGTCAGTGTATTAATTTATTTAATTTAATATATTGGTAACAGATATTAAATAAAAGATAAAACTTTACTGCACTCCTCCAATAAACTTAACATGCTAAATCTCACAGTCTTCCGTGCACGAAATACGCTTAAAAGGGAGTATAAAGTTTTTGCTTCACGTATTAATATAATGATGATGATTCTGTAATACTAACAACATAAAATATAAAACGTTATCTGAAATATAAATGTCTGTAACAGGGAAAATATTACGTAAATCTCACTGAAATTAGTATTTTGAAATGAATCTACTGACGATAAGCAAGTTCCAAAGTTACTGTATAAGCTTTCTATTTTTAGCGAAAGTGTCTTTGAAAGTCTTTCCTCGTCAATTCCTCAGCTTTAATTTTGTATATTTTATACAAATACACCTGAATGGAATACCGGCGAGTTAAAATATTATTAAATACTACCTGTGCTCCACGGTTTCACCTGTCTATACCAATATTATAAAGAGGAAAGATTTGATTTTTGTTTGTAATGGATAAACTCAAAGCTACTGTACCGATATTTAAAATTCTTTCACTAATATAAAGCTACAGTATCAGTGAGTAATATAAACTATTTTATATTTTGAAAAAATAATTTATTCCTCATGAAAATGTCGATAGTTTTACACAGAGTATAAAAGATTGCCTACACGGGTAGTAACGTTGGCGATTTTTGTCGCTGTCAAAACGGCGTGATCAATTGTCTCTATAGGTTATGCTTGAAGGACTCCGTGTTTTTGAGAAAGGAGGGAACACACTGGCTGGGAGATATTTCCACAGTTTCGAAGTACAACCTATCGTTCTTCTCATATCCCGTACTTGCCTAAAGCTTGCCAAATTGCCAGACGTTCATGGTTGCTGTTCAGCTCCTTGAAGACGTAGCGTAAAGTTATCCTTCCTCAATAAATCTATACTAATATTATAAAGCTGAAGAGTTTATTTGTTTGATTGAAACGCTAATCTCAGGAAATACTGGTTCGAATGAAAAAATTATTTTAGTGTTGGATAGCCCATTTAGCGAGGAAGGCTATATAGCATCATGCTATGATCAATATGAGCGGAGCATCAATGAAAAATGTTGCAAAATCGGGGGAAATTTATTCCTTTTGAGAGCTTCCATTGCGTGCGCTGAGTGAATGGTTAAAGTTACGCAACAAAAGTGAGTGAGTTTTTTTTTCTTAAAAATTTCTAAAAAAAGGCCGCGACAGTATATACCTATTTCATAAGGATTACTCAATATAACCTTTTTTATGGTAATAAAAGTTGTTCTAAAATAATGCATTATTTGGAAGGTGTTTTTATAAACATGGTATTCATCCTTATCGAAATAAATACGTTATTCATCACAAGCATTTAATTTTGGACAAAATTGCTCTTTAATTTTTTTAATTCAAATGAATACCTTAGGAGATATCACAGTTTTAAAATAACTCCGCAGCAAAGTAATCATCAAGTACCGCGCGGGCATTTTTATTATGCGGAATGTGGGTTTTTTTTTTTTTTTTTTTTTTTTTTTTTAGAACTGACTACACTGTTAGCCTTAGGGGCCCTAAAGCCGCTGCGGCTTTTACAGCTTCACCGGACTTGGGGGCGAGCGCAGAGGGCACTCAGCCGCGAAAGTTTTGTGGACGACTCGCACGAGGGTGCCAAAGTGGCCGGACCTCGGCTCGGGCGGTCGCCGCGTTCGCAAATAAGTCGCGATCTAATCGAATCCCTACACCTACGATTCGAGCTAACTAATTTATACACATAGGCACGTTCCCTTCCTCCTGGGAGGAAGGAAGGAACCGTGCGTATGTGTATTCAGTAATCGGAACGTTTCTACACTAACTAGCGCTAACTAACTAGCGTAAAAAAAGAAAAAAAAGGTCCCTCACAGAACCTATGTACCTGTGTGGTGTGCACGTGTGTATGTTCATACGTGTGTAGTGTTGTATGTAGGTAGCTAAGTGATGCACGTACAGTGTCACTTGTATCGCGCGGGCGGTTGCCTGACCCAAGGGTTTCACTCCGAGGAACGGACCTAGGCTTGGGTTACCGCTAGAGAGGGTGGACGTGACGGGTGTGCGGGAGCGAAGTTGACCGCCCGCCCTCTGCGGAGAGAGCGGTGGTTACGCGGGCGTGGGCGCTGGCACGCTCTGTTTGGAGAGACGGATGTGTAATATTTATTCGCATTTTCGATGTGATCGTCGGGATCAATAAAAATATTGCGCGGCCGGCGTTTGCACCGGATGTCCGTGGGTACCGGAACATAAGTGGCGGCTGTTTTTATCAACGGATTCGCGTGGTTCGACGCGGTGTCTAAATACGAACGGGGGAGCTGTTTAACGTAGGCATGTATCGAAGGAAGCTCCATATCTCTATGGAGATCTACGCTTCGAACATACCACGGGGCCCCGGTGAGACGATAGAGGAACCTATTCTGTATCGATTGTAACCGTTTGAAACTCGACTCGGACATATGTGCGAACACAGCGCAACTGTATGTCAAAATTGGTCGAATACACGTCTTGTAGAGCGTGAGCTTATGTCGCGTGGACATTTTGCTCACCGAACACAACAGAGGATGCAACCGGCCCAGGACCCACGCGGCCCTGTTCCTAACCTTACGGATGTGGGGTCTAAAAGAGAGCCTACTATCTAGGGTTACCCCTAGATATTTGGTCTCTCTTACATACGGAATCGGATTATCGTAGAGCTTAACAGGTTTAAGCTTCCACGGTATCTGTGACGAATCCGCATCGAAGAGCTTCGCGGCGCTCTTCGAGGGATTGACGGCTATTCGCCACTCGTTAAACCACTTCCCGAGAGTGGTCACGGCGCGTTGGACTTTGTGTCTGAGGTCGGATCTATTCCTATCTGAGGCATATAAGACTGTATCGTCAGCGTATAGCCCTACCTCGACCTCCGGGAGTCGAGGTAGGTCACTGACGTACAGGTTAAATAGGCTAGGAGCCAGGATCGAACCTTGGGGAACGCCTGAGCGTATTGGACAGGGCGTGGACAATTCACCTTCCACTCTATAGCGGAAGGTGCGATCTGTTAGATAATCGCGAATTATTTTGATTAACCTATCGGGGACTTCAAAGCGGTACAACTTGTAAATCAATCCCTCGTGCCAGACCTTATCAAAGGCCTTGGCCACGTCGAAAAAGACCGCAAGTGTACGGCGGGGTTTATAAAGTTCAGCAAAATTAAATGCAACGTGCTCCGTGAGGCGGTGCACTTGATGGGTGCAAGAATATCTAGCACGGAAACCGAATTGCTCAGGCGGATAGAGGTCTTTCTCCTCTATTACTGGCTTGAGACGATTCAGAAGGATCCGCTCGTAAATTTTCCCTAACGTATTTAGGAGACTGATCGGGCGATAGCTGTCGGGAAGCGACGCGCTCTTGCCGGGCTTACGGATACCTATGACTATTGCGTTTTTTCCAGGCGGCTGGAAAATGGCAGTGGACTATGGCTACATTGAAGATGCAGACCAAAAGAGCTATGAGGCGATCGGGAAGAAGTCTAAGTACTTCATTCCTGATCCCGTCAGGACCTGGTGCTTTTCTAAGCTTAAGGCTTTTTATAATGGAAAGAACCTCCTCAGACGTAACTGGGGACAGGGAGTCTGTCGCGGGGAGCTTATCCAGCTCCCGCACGCATCCATCGATACCCTCGACCCGGTCGGTATTTGCATCGACACTGTTCGGAGAGCACTGGCTCTCCAAACAAGTGGCGAGGCACTCCGCCTTGTCGCTGCTATCGAAGGCGAGTGGTATACCGGGACCCCTCTCGAGGGGGGGCATAAGATAAGAAGCCTCTATTTTGAGGCTGTGAGCTAGTTTCCAGTAAGCCAGATGCGACGGTCTTAGCCCTTCGACGAGGGCGTCCCATCTGTGACTTCTGAGTTCTAATATACGGGCTCTAACCGATCTTTGAAGTGCGCGTAAACGTGCGCGGTTTTCCTCGGTCGGATAGTGGTCGTGCGCACGAGTCGCCGCGTTCTTTTCCGTCAACAACGCCCGCACGTCGGCAGGGAGTACGAAGCGGCGATCGCTCGCCTCTTCGACCTCTCTCGAGGCCTCTCCGATGCCGACCGGCAGGTGGTCGACCAGGGAATCGATCGCGAGATCTACATCCGCAACGGACCCCAATACGTCCGGGATCCTATCTAAGCTGGACGAGGACGGCCTGTCCGCAAGATAATGTTTTAGCTTGGCATAGTCAACCACTTGGACCGAAGGAGGGCTAGAGTCGTCTGGTTGACCTAGCTGCATGATGACCGGACGGTGGTCGGAGTCGAGCTCGTGTACGACCCGAATGAGTCGTAACCGAAGCGCGATACCTTTAATGAGAGCGGAATGTGGGAGGCGGGCTGCACCTTATATTACACGACGACGACCTCTCTCTCTCTCTCTCTTGTGTAACGCAGACGAAGTTGCGCGGGTCAGCTAGTAGACTATAAAATGCAAAAATATTTCTTCAAATCTGAGTTGTTGTTCCAGAAGATTAGGGCGTTCAAACAAACAAGAGAACAATATTTTGAGCTTTATAATATTAGTATAGATAAAAAAATGAACATTTCTGAAGGAATGAATGAAAGTATCAGTAAATTAGATTGAAAGTGTAAGAGATATCGGCAAAAGAATTGTATTGTACTTCAGTTCAAACGAAATGTTCTTTTATTGTCTTTTGTATTCCTTCATTGTTTGTCGATTTCATCCAGGCTTCTTATTGTTGTTCGAATTTTATTTAAAAAAAAAAACTATTGAATATATTAAATTTGAAATAAGATTTATATATTTTTTTAATATTACTGCGTCATTGTTTGTTTGTTCAAATTTCAACAGCCATATGGCAAAGCCATACATTGAAAGAAATATCGTATTATTTACTATGGAATTATATATATTGTGTATATAAAATTATGTATAATAAAAATAAAAAGGGTGTGCCAAAAAATGAGTTCATTTTTTTCTTGATTAGTCTCGAAATTTCAGTTCAGGGTTCGGATAAAAGTTTCAGTTATTAATACTAATATTTTAACAGGTTGCGTGTAAAATAACACGTTTTGGGGATGCGCGGTCTTAAAAACATTTCAAGAATAGGTATTTGTAAAATCTATGGCCTTCGCGCTTTGCCTGAAACAACACCGAATAGAGTGCGAAAGTGACAACTGTAGTTCAAAATATAATGTAAATCATAGTTTCGTATTCCCCTATTTCCTCCATTAAAAATGAGCTAATTGTAATATTTTTTTCAAAAATAATATAAGAAGTACTTTAGCTATGCCTGTATGTTCTTTATTTTGTAGTCAAGTTTGTTTGCTGGACGTTTGAACATGACGGTAAAAAATGGGTAATTTTTGTCATTTTAAAAGGCTCCTATTTTTGTTAATAATTTATTTATGAAAAAAATCAAAGCATTGGGACATGGTAGTGGTAGAAATAAATATTTTTTTTAAATAAATGAAAATATATAATAAATATGTTATAATAATATGTATAATAATAATAAAATAATATATATAATATTAATAAATATGTATTTTATTTTATATGATATAAATTTTACGGTGCAAAAATATTTTTCATCGCCGGCGACTCACTGTCAAAGTTGGTGTGTGGATGTGAATATTAGCAGCGATTTAATGTCGCTAGCAATGTGGCGATCACGTCGCAGCAAATCTGAAAAGTCGCTAGTGCTGACGACATCCCGGCTGAGTGGACTTAGGGCAAGCGATTTTTTAAATTTTTTAACTTAGTCGACCTACGTTAGTGTTTCACGTACTTTTGTGACGGAATTTATAGAAATTTATAATGATTTATCTACTTTGTGGTTAAAAGGTAAATATTACTAAAACAGAGTTATAAAGACATGAAGCTGTTAGATTTTAGGCGAAAAATTTAAGGATGTGGAGCCAAATGCCACCGGGAGTGTTATTAAAAAAAGAATGGTTATATAAAATATTCCTTCTACATCTTCATTATGTTATTACTTGAGAGAGAATTTTGGTCTTTAAAGTGGTCACTTTAAATGGTCATCTATTGACCGAAAATCTTCTATTTTCTTTATCTTTGTTATCTATGCAAATATCCGCTAGCGCAAGCAGCAAAGAACCGAGCACAGGCAAGATTTTATCAACAGCACACGCAGATCTGCTACGTTTGCATACCTCTGCTACTAAATGGACACAAAGGACTTAAAGTCGCCAGTGATCAAAGTCGCTACATGTATACCGACTATTACTCTCAAGGTAATCTCTCTCCAAGCACCGTTGCAGTGCTCCAGTCGTCCGCATTTGAGAGTCATTCCCTTTTCTAGGCTTAGCGTGTTAACATATCCTACAACATCGGGTTAGCTGGCCAGATTGTATTCAAACGCCAAACCACCACAAATCGATTTAGAAAAATAGGCCGGAGCTCAAATACCTGATCAGTTAACTGTTACGAATGCATACGCTTACAAAAATATTTTTTCATATATTTAACACTTGCTTTTGAGAGTTCCAATATTTAAACTAAGCGTATTGCAGACAAAATTAATCTATTAATTTAGTCCGTATAGGAAATCATTTATGAACATCGAAGTTGCCACCGGTTTAGGAAACATCACTTTCATCGAGATGAATGAGTACGACAAAAATATTTTTTTATTAGCAAGGCAAAGTGCGTCACTTGCAAACATAATACAATCCAGAAATAACGGCGATTATCCAAAAATCAGCAAATCATCGATGGTTGTGGTTGTTATACCAGCATCCAAGCCTCTGCACCTGAATATTCACTTGCTGATTCCTTTCTAGGGTGGCCAATGAGTTTTGTAGGGTGGTCAACATGCCTACTACCCCAGTTGATTACTAGATAAAGATGTACAATGATTGAGACTAAAACGCACTTGTTGTCCTACACAATTGTCGTCTCTTAAAACAGAGCTATTCATTTTTCTTTGCACATCTTCAGTTGCATATTTATTTAATATCACGTGATATTATGGCCATAATATAGCTTATAAAATATAAAAAGCTCTTGCCACGGGAATATGATTCTAAAAGAAATCTGGCGAGGCGTTATTTTTTCGTAAACTCAGACCCGTACGTGATAACTCGCCTGGCGTCGAGCTTTGTGCATTCTTCTTTGTTATCTTCAAATCCTCTTGTCATGGTTTACTCGTCTTGTTTGTTGTTGGAGACGAATCATCGAACTGCTAAGAAGTATGAAACATAAATTCGATAAATACTAACCAGTGCGACATTAATAAATACCTTATTCCAAAACTTTATTTTTATGTGATAACATTTCGGTCTCGAAACATTTATAATAGTAATTTTTCAAGATAACCAGATAACTAGTAGGTACTAAAATAAATTAAATAGTAAAAAAAAAAAATTTAGTTAATTCATTTCAAATTTTGTACACGGGATGTATAAGCCATACTTTAACAACAGGTCAAAATAATATGTAAAAAAATTTGAAGTAAATTTTGGGATTTGATGAAATTTTGTTCAAGGGAAGTGAATGCCATTACACGGCTAATCTTACAATAAAATTAAATAATAAGTACAAGTATCTTTTAAAAATATTTATTTTTTAAGATTAGATAATTAACATGAGATTACTAAGTAAAAACCTTTTATCGTTAACTTGTTTTAAGCTATAAAAATATATAATAATAATGATATAAATATGTTTTTATCCTTCAGTTTAGTACGGTATGCAAACCGAAATCACAAATTTTGTTTTCTATAAAAACATTCATGAAGTTGTTCGCTTGAATAAACAATGCTTCTTTGCCATTTGCTGGTAACCTCGTGACCAAATCGCAGTAAGCTTTGCGTACGGTTATGTCTGAAATTTAAGAATAATTCGTTCAAAAAAATCTACACTAACAATATAAAGCTCAAGAGTTTGTTTTTTAAATGAGTTAATCTCTTCTTCTTCTTGTTTTAGCGTTGTCTAATAATTATACTAAGTGGGGGTCTTCTGACAAGGTGGAGGCTCTCTTGTCAGAACTGTCTAGGGAGTTTTTGTGACGTTTCAGAATGAATGTTCCTACTTTTTATTTATAATTCACAACAACCAAACTATATAACGCAAAATGCCACCAATATTACATAACATAGGGTCAAAAAATCCTAAATAAAAACCACAACATGTCACTTCAAGATCCCTTCAAAAACACCCACGCGCTAATCTCTGGAACTACCAATCAATTTGAAAGATTATTTTTCAATTCTATACCCCATTTATTGAGGAAAGTTATACGCTATATAAGTTTACAATACGACCCTAAAGAGTGGAGCAGTAACCATGAAGATAAAGCAATTTAGCAAGCTGTAGGTAACGATACGCTACATGGGTGTGTTGGCGGTGCGGTGGATAGTTGCTCGAATAAATTTAACTTGGCTGAAACCGTGGGGTAAAGCTAGTATTATAACTTGGGTCCCGAGGATGGCATATATGTCAATTTTACGTACATTTTTGTTATGACGAGAGCCATAGGGAGTCAGCTACTATTTGATTATAGACAATTATCTGTTTGACACTTACAGTATGAACGTAAACAATGACAAGACAGTTTTAATTTAACAAAAAAGAAAAGCAACTTCAATGATTTTGAAGAGTTTCCTCGTATATCTTTGAAGTTGAAGGTCTAATGCCAATGAAATGGAAATGGGACTACCCTTGAAGTATCCCCTATCCAACAAAAAAATAATCACCCAAATCGGTTCATAAACAAAAAAGTTATGGCTGAACATCTATAAAAAAATATTCATTCGAATCGAGTAACCTCTTTCGTCTTTCCCGTAGTTTGTTTAAGTCTGTTAAAAATCATATCACTTGGTATCACTTTTATTTGCTATTAAACTACTGAAGCATTATTTACTTTAATTTAATGTATTTTTAACACGTTTAAAAATTTTAGTTTTCTGCATTCCTCCATGTAAACTTTAATCATGGCAAATCTCGCAGTCCTCCTTGCGCGCATTTCGCTTAAAAACAGGTCCAAAGTTCCTTTTTTCAATTTGGCTTTCTGTCCATGTAGGTAATTTTGCTAATATCAGTGACGTTTTCCCTTTACGTCTTAATATATACTAGCGGTCGCCCAATGATCGAAATTCGACCAGCAACTTTTTAATCGTAGACTATTTTGTGTTTGACATTTGCAGTATGAACCCTAAACAATGTATTTGGTATCACTTTTCATTGAGTGACGATGTCAATATTTTGGGGTTCTAAATTCAATGGCAACAGTCGTGTTAGGATTCGCAGCATTTAATTTAATATATTAGTAACAGATATTATAGATAAATTTTAGCTTTCTGCACTCCTTCTCCATATAAACTTTAACCATGCCAAATCTCACAATCTTAGGTGCACGCAATACACTTATAAAGGTGTCCGAAGTTTTATTCTCACGTATTAATATAATGATATACCAATCTATATCAGATGTGGAAACAGTACAAAAAACAGTGAACAAATTTTAGATAGTATAGTATCTGTTGGTCTTAGAATTTACTTTTAATAGTTTAAGTTTTTAAAACTACCGGTAAATATTGTTTTTATAGAAAATGATTATTAAGTAGACTTACCGCTACTCTTTCTGACACCTGGTCCAAATTTGAATTTAGGAGCTCCATCATCAAGATATGCGTAGACTTCAGCCTTTGCTAGCTGTAGGTCTTTTAAATTAGGTATTATCGCCGTGAATGTCACACAATCTAAATAAGTATCAAAATGATCAATTAACAACTTTTAAAACCATATTATTATATAAAAAAATACGACAAGACAGCGACAAACGACAAATGATAAAATTGATGTGCTTGTTTGCTAACTAGTTGTTTATAACTGCTGTAACTTCGTACTGACATTATTTCTCGTCATCCGGCTTATGGCATCCTTTGAAGTAGTCCCCCTTCGACTGAACAACATGCCCTACCGGTGGTTCCACATCCTGATGCAGTTCTGGTAATCGGTTTTCGGATTAGCCGTGAGTGCACGCGTCGCTTTCGTTTCAACCGTCTCTCTTTCTTCAAACCGGTGTCCTTCGAGCGGTATTTTTAATTTTGGGGACAACCAAAAGCCATAAGAGTCTATTTCAGGACTGTACGAAGGCTGACGGAGTTGTTTAACATTGTGTTTCGTTAAAAACGAATGCTGGCGCGTTATCATGATGGAGAAGTTTGGGCCGTTTTTGAATCGCTTGTCAATTTTGATTTTGAATCTCTTTTATTTGAGTTTTACCCATACAAGCATCTTCAATCTCTCGCTACTCTGATTGGTGCGCTCACTACTGCTTACCATCCAGCAGTGAATGGCATCATTGAGCGTCTGCATCTACAGTTAAAGCAGCCATTATGTGCCATACTACTTCACAGTAGACTGAAGCTCTTCTATTGATTCTACTTGGCATGCGCAGCGCGTGTAAAGAAGATATTCAGACTTGATCTGCTGCGAACCATTTCGCTTACCGGGTCAATTTTTATCTTCACGAGATGACTTCACAACTGATGACATCACCCAATATGCATCTCATCTCCGAAGTCATATCCGGAAATTGACACCCAGAGACCTACGACATGGCATTCTACCTCTCCATTTTACTTTCCACGTGACCTGCGGTGTTCTTTGCATTTTTTATTGCGACAGGATCACGTGCGCGATTTTCTTGAACCACCTTATATGGTCGTTGAGAGACAGCCTAAATTTTTCACTATCGACATGAAATGCAAGAAAGTTACCGTCACTGTTGATAGGCTCAAACCAGCATACATGTCGAAAGGAGTGTGTACTGAACCAGCCACTCCCTCCAAAAAGCAAAAATGTATTGAATCATCTAAAGTACCAGAACCAGAATCTCAGGAGAGGAGAACAAGAAGTGGCAGAATAGTCCGTTTTCCTGATTTTTATCGTCCGTATTCACGGTCCAGCCAGGGGAATATGTGGCATACCACAGTTACAATTGCAATAAATCGCTGGCGCCTATGTTTCTGGATAACCGACTATACTGGTGCCTCACCGCGCGGCGATCGATCTTGAGCCGCGCTCGCGCACCCTCACCGTGCTACTCGTGAACAGACTTCTTTGTGGTTGGACGTATCGCACGCGCTAATCGTTATATTTGTTTAATACATTTATTATTGTACTTTTGTTTCTCTTGCTAAGTGGGTTGTGTATATGCATACCGCAGCCACAACGTCCTACATCATTTTGATGGTCTCTACACAACTCTTTCTGAGTTTGGAGCAAAACTTTATGCAAATTCTTTATTCCAATCTCTCCGTCATTTTCAACGATAGCAAAATCCGACGAACGCGAAATCGACAATGTACGTAAAGGACACGCGAAGTTGTGGATACAGGTCGGGGATACTTTTAGGACAAACCTCGTATGTCTGTTTATTACACAATAACAAAAAAAAAAACTTACCGTAGGATATAGTGTAATAGTCGGTTAATCTGATTGGTTCTTTGCCTCTGCGGCTGTATATGAAAGTTATTTCAGATGATAGCACGGCCAGAGGCCTTGCCTCGAAAGCGATCACCAGGTTGTCTGTTTTCTTATTTATACTGAAAATTAAAAAAATTAAAATTGCACAACTGATTTACATACAGTTTACACAGTGACTTCTAAACTAGGCAGAGCTTGTATGTAATCAAAATTATTTAATACTAGCGGTATTCCGCGGCTCCGCACGCGTTTTTTACTAAGCAATAATTGTTTAAATCCTGTTATTTTTACTCATATTGTTGACAATTCATATGCCGTATTAATTGAGGAGTGACATGTATTTCCCGTGTACAATTTTCATCAAAAGCGGTTGAAAATTATTATTCTAATGTACAATTTCTAATGCATTACTAACAATTGTTATAGTTTCTCAATTATAGTATATCGGAGTAAAAGAGCCATCTATGATCACAATAACACAACTTCCGCTTAAATGACATTGTTTGTAGTCAAAACATGTTTGTTTGAGCCGGCGTTCGAAGGCAGTCTAAAAACAAATGTTTTAAATCTACCGCCACCTACAACTTCCCGTTCGCGCTCGCGCTATAAAAACAGAGGAATGGCCTGATGCTATACATGTAAGTCCGGTGAAGCTGTAAAAGCCGTCAGAGGTTCCAGCGCCCCTAAGGGCTAACAGTATAGTCAGTTAGAAAAAAAAAGTGATGCCTTATACTCTTTTAGAGAACGTCGTACAGTGCGGATGCGCTGTATGGTCATATTATTTGGATCAGTCTATCAAAATAAACCTGTCGTAATGATTCGTCGACCGCCCTAGTACAAATGATCGCGCTAAAGGCTGTATCATTGCAAACGAAATACGCCTATACTGTGTACCTGCTCCGTCAAGTATGATGTACGTTTCCCGTCTACAAAATTTGGTCTGAATCGGTTGAGAATTGATGAAAATTAATCTTTTTGAATTACTTTTTTTTAGTTCTAGAAGTAATATTGACAATTCTTATAGCCGATTAATTATGTAAATAGGTAGTCTTCCCGTGTATAAAATTTCATGAAAATCTGTTAAGAATTAATGAAATTTTAAATTATTGAAAATTAATATTTTTACGATTCCCAAAAGTGTTGTTGAAAATTCTCATTACTTATTTTCACGGAATGATTTATACTTCCCGTGTACATAATTTCATCAACATCGGCCAAGAATTAATGAAAATATTTTTATTACATTATCTAAAAGTAATATTGAAATTTCTTTATACCCTATCAACTGACCGATGACATAAGCGTCTCGTGTACTAAATTTCATAAGAATCGGTCAAGCCGTTTTTGAGTTAAATCCGGACATACAAACAGACGGACAAAAAAATCGGTTGTCTGTAAAGTCGGTTTACTGAGGATAGTTGAACGTGACAACGTCATAAGAAAATACTGATGGAATGGTATCATTTTAATGCAATGCAAGACAGATGTCGAACGCTGCCGAACGCGGAGGCCGATTGTGCCTCTTAGTCGTTCGTACCGCGCTCTCGCTTGCACTTCAAGCCTTAAATGGAACGCCTCAAAGTGAGGTAACGCCACATGAGTCATGTTTTTTCGTGCGTGCAGCCGGCTCCATCGAATTATAAGACGTTGTCACGTCAAAAAATTAATGGCATATTCGTGATCAGTATCATTCATATAATACGCATATCGGGAAATTTTGAAAATATTAAAAGTACAGACAGGACTACAGATTTATTAATACATATATATAGCCACATTTATATAATACCAAAAAAAAAAATCATAGATGGGTTTATCACTGTTTGTTTGGTATTATCATTATATGCCAATATAAATCTAACACATTAACTGTCCCTATAATACTTGAAAAATAATTAAAATCCATATCTTATTGTAATGACCTGCGGAAAGGTTTTTTGAAAAACGAACACCTTTACCAAAAGCAAAAATATGAATGGGTTCTTCATAGAAACTTTCACCCAAGTTTTATTTTACCACATGTGGAATAACACAATGAAAAGTTCACTTTTAGCAAAACTGTAAAATCCAGATAATTCACAATAGGTATATCGCTTAGAATATATAAACTCCCGCGAGCCGAGATTGACATCGCACGTCATATTCCTATCATAAAATAAAACAGTCATTATGACATACTGCGTACATAGTTAAAGAGTTTAAAAACACTTTAGCCAATCTTAAAAAAATATTGGACTATCATTTAATAGGTAATTATTAGAAATACAATGCATTTCTTATTAAGTATAACAATGTTAAAAATCAACAACTGGTTGACGTTGACAACGCTATTATAAACCGGTTGGTAAGTCAGCCGATGTCATTTCACCATTATCGCGCATGCGCATTTGGTGTTCGCATATTTTCTTCTTGGAAACTTTCATCCCCTATTTTTTCCCCGTTAAGTTTTATTTACGCTACAAAAAGTACCCATGTCCTTTCCCAAGGTCCAATCTATCTCTATACCAAAATTCATCAAAAATGGTTCAGCGGTCCAGGCGTGAAAACATAACAGACAGACAGACAGAGTTACTTTCGCATTAATAATATTTTTATGGATATATAAACTGACGCTTTTCCATTGGCTTCGCTCACATCGTAGTCGTCGTTAATGTTTTTATGACAAATTCTGACCGAACTGAATTGCTGACTGTCAATTTTCATATAATTTATTTTCAAAAACGAAGAATTTTCATACAAACTTTCATTCCCTTTTTATCACATTAGAGAAGAATTTCCAAAAACCCTGCTTTTAATGCTCACCTACAAGGAAAGGAAGCAAAATTTTACGGTCCTAGTAGTCCTAGTGGTTTGGACCGTGCGTTGATACGTCAGTCAATCGGTCAGTATTCTTTTAAAACTATATGTATATAGGAGCTGTTCTATAGATAGATTGACTCATCACGATATCTCTGGATCTATAAGACCTAGAGACTTGAAATTTGGCAGGAATATTACTTTTACCACGTAGAGGTCAGCTAAGAACGGATTTTAAGAAATTCCTCCTCCAAAGGGGTTTGCGGGGCGTTAACAATGAAAAATTCCCATTTTTGAAATATAGCTCCTATCGACTCCAAATTTGGTAGGAATCTTTTGTAAGAGTTGTAGAAATAATTTATGAACGAATTTTACGATATCCCATCCTACAGGTTGTTGCGGGAGAGGGTATTTACAATGGAAATTTTTAATTTTTCAAGCTATGGCTCATATCGACTCCAAATTTGGTAGGAGTCTTCTTTAAGTGATGTAAAAATGATCGAAGAGCGAATTTTATAACAACCTACTCATAATATGGATTGCGGGGGTGGGTGTTAACAATTAAGATTTTTAATATCCTAGCTATAGCTTCTACAGACCCTAAATTTGAAAATATTTTTTTATCCACCCACCTCCTTCCACACATCTACCTCAGAATTTCTGCACATTTAACATGTCGCGATATATTTATCTATAGTACATCATCATCATCATCATAATCATCATTTCAGCCGCAGGACGTCCACTGCTGAACATAGGCCTCCCCCATAGATCTCCAGAGCGACCGATCTTGTGCGGCCTGCACCCAACGGCTCCCAGCGACCTTTATTATGTCGTCTTTCCATCTAGTGGGGGGCCGTCCTACGCTGCGCTTTCCGGTGCGTGGTCTCCACTCGAGAACCTTTCTGCCCCAACGGCCGTCAGTTCTCCGAACTATGTGCCCCGCCCACTGCCACTTCAACTTGCTAATCCTTTTGGCTATGTCGGTTACCTTAGTTTGTCTACGGATCTCCTCATTTCTGATTCGATCTCGTAGAGAAACACCAAGCATAGCCCTCTCCATAGCTCGCTGAGCGACCTTGAGCTTTCTTATGAGGCCCACAGTGAGCGACCACGTCTCTGTGCCGTATGTCATCACTGGCAACACACACTGGTCAAAGACTTTCGTCTTGAGGCACTGAGGTATTTTGGACGAGAAGACGTCGCGCAGTTTCCCGAACGCTGCCCAGCCGAGTTGGATTCGTCGACTGACCTCTTTTTCAAAGTTGGACCTACCTAACTGGACTGTTTGTCCCAGGTAGACATATTCTTCAACAACTTCTAGACAAGAGTTCCCTACTGATACTGGGGTGGGCACCACATGGATATTCGACATGATTTTCGTCTTGTCCATGTTCATTTTAAGGCTCACCTGTTGAGAAACTTTGTCGAGGCCATCGAGCATTGTGCCTAGATCTTCCAGCGATTCTGCCATGACTACGATGTCGTCAGCAAATCGAAGGTAAGTGATGTACTCGCCATTAACATTGATGCCGAGTCCTTGCCATTCCAAGAGCTTGAAGGCGTCCTCTAGAGCGGCGGTAAACAGTTTCGGAGATATTACGTCTCCCTGTCTAACGCCTCTTCTCAAAGGAATTGCCTTCGTGCACTGCTCCTGTACTCGGACCGACATGGTAGCGTTGTTGTACAAGCACTTCAACACTTCGATATATGGATAGTCTATACGGCACCGCTGGAGAGACTGCAACACTGCCCAGGTTTCAACCGAATCAAAGGCTTTTTCGTAGTCCACGAACGCTAAGCATAAAGGCAGATTATACTCCTCAGTCTTCTGTATAATCTGCCGCAGCGTATAGATGTGGTCTACGGTGCTAAAGCCTTTTCGGAAACCAGCTTGTTCGGGAGGCTGGAAGTCATCAAAATTGTGCTCGAGATATATATGTATATATATATATATATATATATACACTGAAAATCTGTTATAACGACCTCGAAGGGACTGCTCATATTCAGTCGTAAAAACCGATAGTCGTAACAACCGGTTATGTTTAATGTGTATCGTGCAAGTACAAACAAATCGATAGGGAATTATTGGAAAAATATATTTATTCAACTATGTACATTTTGTTTATTACACATAAGTACAATGCATATTATTTTTCTGTGAGCATAAAATCTGTAATTTTGGTCTGTTTGGAACACTTCTGTTGTGCATAGATATTTTGTAAATCACGTTGGATTTTAATTAACGTATCGTCATAATTGCTGTGGATATGGAACTGTTAATTAAAAAGAACAATCTTTCTTAATACACTAACAGCATTGATATCATCATTCAAAGTTGGTACAGTAAATTGTTCTTCAGAGTCTTCCTGTTCGTCATCTTCCTCCTGAACATCTCGTACAATATCATCTTCCGTAGCCCGTGTGCAAATTAGCCTTCGAATAATGTAGGCCACTTTTGCGTTATCCATTCTTCTACAGTATCCTTATCAACACTAGCAGCTTCACCACTCATTTTCCCACCGACAATACCGTGCCGAGCCCGGAAACGTTGAATCCAACTAGACGAGCAAACAAAATCTTCGCCAAAACGTTGAGCAAAATCATTAGCTTTTTGTTGAAGAATCGGTCCGTTTATTGGCACATTATTAGCCCTTTGATATTTAAACCACTTTAACAAAGCTTCTTCATATTTCGTACGCTTCGTTGTTCTGGCTCGTTTCATGTTCAAAAAATTATTGTCATAAAGCATTTGAATTTTTTCTCGCTCTTTCCAAATGGTTGAAATTGTCAAGTGTGATACACCATATTCCTTTGCTAAGTCTTTGTTTGAAATTCCGCTCTCTAGCTTGGATATAATACGAGATTTTTCTTCAATATTAATTTGTTTTCTTTTTTTTGGGACATTTTGAAAGTTTCACGAATAACTCCACAAAGTTTTGGTGCGTCTTGTGTATAGATAAGTAACAAACTAACTGAAGAGATATGAAGAAGCGGGCTTTGACTCTACTGCATGCACGTGTTTTGTTTCTAAGAATTAGAAAAAACCCTACACTAAACTAAATCCTATTGTTTTCTTTCCTGATTTTAATAGCCATTGAAGACAAATGTGGATACCTATTCAAATTGTTTACAATACAGCTTAGCCGGTCTTTCTAACAGATCTAATTCTCCAAAATATTAGTTAAATGTGGTCGTTTTATGAGGTATGTTGTTATTAGAAATATCGTATAAAGCAGTGTTTTTAATAAGGCGGTCATATAGCATTCAGGCTTTGTTCTAGGTTATTATAACCGCATGTTGTTCTAAACGATGTCGCAGTAAACGGTTTTGACTGTATATATATATATATATATGAGTAATACATCTATCTTCTAAGGAAAACCACAATAAACATTTTTGTCCTTAAAATAGCCGGGAGCGGGGGAGCAAGATTCGCGCGGGCATTCTGTAGTCCACGTGAGCGAAGTGCGGGCTCAGCTAGAAGTATATAGATTTAGTGTTTTATCTAATTTATTATCACGTAATGTATCTAAATATAATAATATTAGGAAAAAAGGCATGATACTGTACAATTAATTTATTTTATTTTATTTATGTACATTAATAATGTTATAAGCAGCAAAATGTGCATCTAGATGCCACTCAGGAATACTGTTTATTGTAGTCGACAGACAAAAGTCCCAGGTCCAACATTCAAATAAGAATTATCCTCTCTTCAGAATCAGACAGAGTGAAAAACGTAGCCTCGAATAATATTAACAGATGGCCTCTCTATCCGATAGCTCCTGCAAGAATGCCCCTTCCAGTTGGTCGTTGCCTGCATGCGGTCATAAATCACAACTGTTGCTATCCGGCTATGTCAATAATAACAGTCGCTAGACAATAGTACGAATGATAAGTCATTAGTAAGAATTCCATAATCACATCGTCATGATGCTCCGACATGTATATTAAATAGTATCTTTAAATTAATACGTGAAGCAAAAGCTTTCTATTCCTTTTTAAGCGTATTGCGTGCACGGAAGACTCTGAGATTTGGCATGGTTAAAGTTTATATGGAGAAGGAGTGCAGAAAGCTAAAATTTATCTATAATATCTGTTACTAAAATATTAAATAAAATAAATTAATACTGCGAATTCTAATCCGACCTGTGCCATTGAACTTAGACCTCCCAAAATATTGACATTGTCACTCAACGAAAAGTGACAGCAAGTGATGTAGATAATACTCATTGTTTAGATTCATGAATACTGCAAATATCAAACAGAAAATAATCTATGATCAAAAAGTCGCTGGTCGAATTTCGACCTTAGGACGATATAGGGCTGCCCTCTGTGTTTCTTGAGTTACCTAGTAACGTATTTGATAATGCTTTGTATTTAAATTATTTCTACCTGGGTTTTATTTTAAAACTACTTTGTAGTTAGTTAGTTTGTAGAAGATGGATTTTATTTACTAATGTAGTAATAAAGATTGATGTGGCACTTACTAAAACGAAATTATATTCCCATTGAAGTTGGTCATATTGGCGTTTTTTAAGATAAAGCTTATGTTTGAAGTGGCCATCGGGAATGTCAATTCAGGGAATAAAATCGTTTCTGGTACTGAACCCGTCTGCGGCGTGCAGCATGCGTGTGTTGCGAAGTACTTCCTTATACATTTTAGGTCGCTTACAGAACAGGGATAGCTGATGGAATCACCTTTAAAGTATTTGAAATAATAATTAATATTAATTAATACTTATTACATTTCTTTAATATAGCAGCTGGCCTAGCAGAACATCACCTTAAAACCTTTTCAATGAAAAAAACAACACGTGTGCAGTTCACATTGAAACCTTCAGAAAACAATATCTTCTCTAAAATATCTTATTTATTTATTTATATGGCACACATTACGAATTATAAACAAAATAAGAATAAATTTCAAAATTTTACATGTTTTAATTTGCTTATTCATAATCCAATTTATTAGTGCACATGAACATCATATGTATATGTACATCAGTTGTAATTATTACATTACATAGAACATATTAAAATAAAGTGTTTTTGAATTACATATCGGAATCGACTTAGATTCAAGTTAATGATGTCAATAGGAACCATATTAAGAGCGTTATAATGTTCGATATTATTGTATGACAGACACATACTTGCTATTGGACAGTTGAAAGAGATATTGTTTTCTACCTGTACTAGAGAGATAGATAGAGAGGAAATTTTAAAGTGTACATACAACAGTGCAAGTCTGGTTATCAAACCGCTAGGCCAATTCGACGACTGATAGTTGTGAAAATCAGGACTTGAATTAGCCATGTATAATGTATTATTCCATTTCATCCTCTCGCAGGCCAAATCCTATAGAATGTATATGTTTATCTCTTTCCAGTTTCAAGGTACTAAAGAAGTTTTCACATCAAAATCCAAAAATAGTGACGTTACCATCGGGAGATTGTTTACAGAGATGTTTTCTAAATGATATAATTACTATAGAGTGCATGCAATGAATTTAGAAATCCAAAATGAGTTGCTAGCCATAGGTGAGTTCTGCATCCCAGTAGCACTAAAGTGGCGCGCCTTGTTATATGACTGGTCTCCTGCCCTACTAAAATGTTATCTTAATGCCTTCCAAATGACCCTCCCAGACCAGAGTAACTTAGTAAGATAGGGGAAAGCCTCTAACAAACCTTGCTGTACTTGTGGTGAGGTAATAGGTACAGCCAAGCACTTACTAGCAGATGCAAGGTGCCTCTTCATAGGTGTCACTACTCACTTCGCCATGATAGAGTACTTCAGTTCATACGTGAAGCAGTAAGTCTTTTAGTAGCCAGAGCTCAAATAGGATTGGACACCAACAGAAGACAAATTAACTTTGTAAAAGAAGGCTCAACAGTAAATGCTAAAAGTAAACCCTTCTCAATCCTAGGCTCTGCACCTGATTGGACTATTTTAGTGGCCATATATGAAAAACATTATAAAATCCCAAATGATTTGGGTGTTTCGTCATCCAGACCAGACATATTTATTCTCGAGAAGTCAAGCGTGTAGTACTTGTAGAGCTTACTGTATCGTGGGAAACTAATATACCTAAAGACCACGTAATAAAAATGAATAGATATTACGATTTATCTAATAAGCTAATCAAAAATGGCTATGCGGTTAACTTATATGCGGTGGAAGTGGGAGCGAGAGATATTCCAGCGAAATCTTTTTATAACTTGACCTGTCGAGAACTGCAGTAAGTTTTATTTTAGAACGGGTATCTAAAGCAGCATTAACAGGCTCTTACCAAATGTGGCTTGGCAGGGAGGGTATCGCGGGCAGTCAAGGTGAGCGCTGATGTGCATCATAAGGGGGCTCCTTAAACCTACACCTGGGTCGCAAATCTCGGGGGCTGCTCGTGTACCCTCTGTCTGCCACACGATGGAGCCGGCACCCGGACGGCGAATCCATGGAATGCTAAGATGTTTGTAGTGTATTGTATAACATCTAAACTTATATATATAACTTTATACTTGAATAAAAATACCTTCATTATTGTGCTTTCTTCTAGGATCTGTCCGGACGCTATCGCCATGTTCGACGCAAACATAACAGCCAATTAATATAAGCAATACGGGCAGATAAACATTAATATTTATCATAATTAAATACATACTGAAATATATAACTCATAAAATGTCTTTATATACCCGAACTATTGCCTAATTTACATACAAATTATTATACTATATTGAAATTAACTAGTTGTGTGTTTAAATAAACTCTTTATAACTGACTAGCTGTGCCCGCGGCTCTGCTCATTATGTAGTATAATGCCGTAGATCGGGTACACGCTCGAATCGTAGGTACTATCTTCGCTGCCAGTTATATAAAGATAAAAATGCTTATTGTGGGTGGTCCTTAGAAGATATACATAGGTTTTGCTGTCTTTTTTGTAAGTATTTTTAATGTCTACAATTACGTTGTATATATCTCTTATGGTTCTCTCAGCGTAAGCCAATCAAGCGCCCGAATTAATTCACCGTAACCAGTTTTTTTATATGCAAGGAACCATGATTCTTTTTCTAAAATAAAAGTAACCTAAGTAATTATTCTTTATAACATTAGCTAACTGCCAGTGAAATTTCTGTCAAAATCAGTCTAACCGTTACAGAGATTACCCTGAACAAATATACAGACAATAATTTTAAAATTGGTGTTATTGGCGTAACAATAGTTATATACTTTCATATTATTATGCATTTGGTAAAAAATTGATCTTTTGTGATTACAAACAGACTCATCAATTTTATTAATTGTACCTATAAATAGATTTAATCGTTAGCGGGTTAGTTTATAAACAAAGTTACAACAGCTATATAAACATGGCTGTCGAATAAAATACATACCTTCAAAATTAACGTACAAATAAACCTATTTTTTTATTAATACTATACATGTTGATAAATGTAATTAGTCGTAATTAAATTCATTGTTACATTAAATAAATGAAATTTCTTTTAACTTTATTACCTACTTATCTAGTACAACCGCTCGACTTTGTACGCGTGTATTACAACATGGAACATAATAACAATAACATACAACACTTAACAATACTAGTCTATAACAGACTATTACCGAACATAGATTTCTATAACTTTAAGAGTTTTATTTATCGGATGTGAAGCCGCCGAGATTATTTTCTTGAACCAAACTGAACTCAAACTGAAATTGCTTGAACTTGAACGCACTGTCTGATCCCGAAACGCAACAAACTAAAAAAGAATCACTGTGACAAGTTTGCCACCAAGTGTATGATGATCAGAATCCAGTCGTTAACAGATCCCTAGAACCCGTCTTGATTAGTGGACATACTAATTGGTAATTTGACGTATTCCCGTTAGGAGGTGATATGGGTGACTATTTGCGATAATTTTAACCCCCATATGCATTATGCAAAAGTGAACCATTTTTAAGTTATCATATTTTTTAGGTTTTTTCAAAGTAAGTCAAAAATGCAACATCAAAAATTCATTTAAAAAAAAGTATCAATTTAAATCTCATATTTTCTTCTGATTTATAAAAACGTTTAAACACTTTTTATTTGTCAATACTATACCAACAATTATCTGTCGTATATCGTAGTATATTTTGAAATAAGCTAAAAAACATGTAACTCAAAAATGGTTCACTTTTGCATAATGCATACGGGGGTTAAAATTATCGCAAATAGTCACACCCCTATCACCCCCTAACGGGATTACGCAGATTTACCAATAACAATGTATAACTTACGTCGATGTGTTTCTTTATGAATTGTATTAACTGATTTTTTCATTATAATTTTACTTATTTTATTTTATAGGAACTTTGCTCCGACGGTAGTCCCCCGAGAGCATACATTTTTTAATATCATAGCGACCAATAATTGGGAAAAGGGTAAGGGTAAAGAATAGGTCCACCTCATTTAAATAACATACATACTGCTTATAATGTCCAATAAATATTAAAATGGTATTTTACATGATTATGGTCGTTTATAAATAAGCAATGTGACATCTGTTTGGGCTGGTAACTCTATGGGGAATAAACTGCGATATTATTCTATGATACGTTGTCCTACCTATGTAGCTTTTACTATCTGAATATTATGATTAAAGTAAATTAAAACATTGAAATAGATATATATCTTGCACGTTTCTCAGTTTTCACAGGACAATTTTCATAAACGTTTCAGTTATTTTGAGGAGTTTTCTGGTGTATCTACGAAATTCAAGGTCCAATGCCAATGAAATTAAAATGGGACCACACTTGAGGTGTTTCCCTTCCAGCGAAAAATAATCATCGAAATCGTTTCATAAACAAAAAGTTATGGCTGAATAACAATAAAAAAAAAAATTCAAACTGAGATCCCTCCTTTTTTTAATTAGGTTAATAATAAATAAGTAATTTTATATTTATTCACACACAACGAGTGCTTTTATAGTTCAAATTTAATCATGAATGATCTATGGGTATATCCACAAACCAATGTCTCAGACCTTTAAAGTTCTTCAGTTGATAATTATATATTTATTTATTTATATATAGAAACTTCACTGCACATTTTAAAAATTGTAAAATAGTTAGAATATAATTCTAAAGTGCCAATTAAGAAGTAGTACATAAATTACATTTTATACTTTATACCTAACGATAACGATAATGTGTATGAGTTTATTTAAAAATATGTTTATTGAGTAATGTGTGTGTGTGTGTGTGTGTGTGTGTGTGTGTGTGTGTGTGTGTGTGTGTGTGTGTGTGTGTCGCGCGCGCGTGTGTGTGTGTGTGTTTTTTTTCCTGTAATTACTTCTGAACTAACCTTTTAGAGACCGATTTGAGAAACTGCATTCGACTTAGGTGGAAAATGTCAAAATCATTGCAAAGCATTTTAACCCATTTTCACTGGAATCGAATCGTCGACCCCTACAATTCAGGCTATAGAAAAAGTTATTGTTATGGGCACCCGTAAAAAGGCACATTTAATTCCCTTAGCAGCCTTAACGCGTGATTTGATTCTGTCCATGGGAAGGTCGGACGGAATGACCAAACCCATGTCAACCTTAAGGGATTAGCTTCTAATTTAACGACGTGCAAACGATCAGGCCATTGCAATGGATATATTGAAGGTTTACTTCACTAATTGCGATCATTTGCTTCCTATCTCTAAACATTTGTTTGACAAAAAAGGAAATGAAAAATTTGTGTACATAATTATGTATCTACGCAAGGTTTTTTTTATGATAGCTCTGCACGTTGATTGTACTGTCCCTGATGGTAACCAAAGCACAATCCAAACACAACGGCGATCACAGTGAGATCTAAATCTATCGGCGGTCGCTACTGTCATGCTCAAAAGAATTATAACTTTGCAAAATACAACACTATGTATTTACTTCGAGATTTTTGGAAATTAACCGTTCAGAGAGTGAATCTAGAGGTTAATTAGGTATTTGTAAATAATAAACTTCCAGAGGACGTAATGACTCAATCAATGCCAGATAGTATGTGCCATCGTCGTTTATGAAACGTTTATCGCTTTTATAAAAAGAAGCTTGTACGGTGAGGACTTATCAATGGCAACTTCACTGATCCTCAACGACAGATGCATAGATATTAAGATAGAAAAGACTGGATAGGGATTTTTAACGCAGAAAATATGGTACTGGTAGACAGTATTAATTCAGTTAAAAAAGTTCCCTACGACATTTCTTTGCCTTACGTGAAGTTGTCTCTCGGCCAAGCTGTTCCTTCGTTCCTAGAAAATGGGGTCTTTTATACGTAACGTTAAGAGCTATTTAAGCACAGCGAAGACTAGTAATAGATTGTAAATCTTTTCATTGTTTGAGCACAGTGCCTTCACCGCCGTGCTACGATAAGAAAAACCTACAGAAACAGAATATTGAAATATTGGTGGCATTGTTTAACCGACTTCAAAAAAGACGGAGGATACTCAATTCGAAGGTTTTTCAGCCATAACTTCTTTGTTTATGAACCGATTTGGATCATTCTTCTATAGTTGGATATGGGGGATACCTTAAGGGCGGCTCCATTTTCATTTCATTGGCATTGAACCTTCAACTTCGAAGGAACACAAGGAAACTCTTTAAAATAATTGAAGGTGATTTTTTTTTGTTAAAAATTGTTTTGTGTGATATAGCTCAGTTATTGTGTACTAGTCACGTGGATTATAAATTATTATGACGCAGATCAGTGGAGGTGAGTGATGAGCGATAATTATTATGATACTAAAATAAGACGTTATGGTTAGGCCTTGTAAATGTATTTAATAATCGTATGCGCTAAATATTTACGTGTTGCTTGTGGTCTGTTTCTCACGCACCGTGTAGGCCGCGATTTTCGTTGAGAACAGAACCTCTTTTTTTATTTATGTTTTTTCATTTAAATTTTATTCTATTTTTCTATCTTTTGACACTTCGTTTTAAAATTACTATTGTTATTATCTTCGCTTCAAGTGCTTCCATTTATTTATTGAGTGTTAATTATTAGATATATATAAGGCAAGACCGCATACTCTTTCGCTCCTATTAATTTTAGTTTGTATTTATTTTATCCGCTTAATTTATTCATCCGCTACCCTTCCTGGCGGGAACTATTTACACGTTCCCGTCATCCAAATATCTTTTTGTTCTAATATTTATACTGAGAAACGTTCTCATTTATAACATATGAACTTGTTAGTTCGTGAAATTGCAGTTTTTAATTTGGTACGGTAACCAATAATCATACCTTAATCTAAATACAAGATCCGCGTCTGTGTGTATCATGAATATAAATTAACTTTCAATAAATACATAATACTGTCTTATTGGGTTTTAACCCTTCATTCAAAATTAAAATAGGGTTCGCATTATAAACCTTCGGTGTGAAGATTTAACTCTGATGCATTTGCGGTAGGTACGTAAGATTCGCCAGTTAAAAGATATTGCCACTACGAGGTTAGTCTAGTTCGCTTACTTCCATAGCTTATTGTCTTACGGTATTTTCTTCTGGGGTTCAGCAACTGAGGTAACTACTATATTTATATTACAATAGTATATTTAAATTACAAAAGCAGGCAATTCGATCAATCTCACGAATCACTAAACACGAGCTCGAGGAATTTAATATCTCAACTTGTCCTTCAATACATTCTGCAAAATTTAATGTATATTCTTAAAAACTTTGACAAGCTATATTTTGTCAAAGAGCAGCACAGTTTTAATACTAGAAATAGACATAGATTAATCACCGTATTTTTGACTTAGTAAGCTAAATAAAAGTATTTTTAGATAATAGTGTTAGGTTCTATAATAAGATTCCGAAGCGCATCACTGGTTTGCCGGACCATGCCAAATCGGTTTTACTGTGAAAAATATATTATATGAATGATAGTGATGTGTGCAAATAACTCCTCGGTGCAATCAATAAATTATTAATATGATTATTAATTCAATATATGATTTGTAAAGTAGAAACTATTAAAATAAAAAATATAAACCCGATCGAGCTCCTTATCGGTTCTTCTGGGTGACTGGGATGTATTTCGAACCGGTGATAGTGTTTTGACGTTCATAAGTGCCTTTTTAAGTATTTTTTTATTTTGAATTTATCAGTGTTATGATAAAAATGTTTAAAATTAAAATGTTTGGCTTCGTTCTCAGCACTGAAAGAGACTTTATGCATCCAACTATTTTTACCGATATTTATAACGCTTTGGTTTATTCTCTACTGTAATACGTTCATTCATTTGAAATCCAAATTGGACCAATATTGTATTTAGTAAGCAGGAATTTTTCTTTTATAATATTTATTATGGTATACCGCATACAGGTACAGCTATCTCGGACATAAAAATGCCTTTTTTGTTGTGATCGTCCTGTCCGCGCACTTTGTTGATCACTTACTTATTTACAAACTGTCCGCCATGTTGTATGGAGTCCAACAAACGGAAATTGGCTTACGATATATTATAACATGTAGTTTAGATATGTGGATAAATCTATGCTTGTTGACATTTTTATAATATTGTACTTATATTAGTGTGATTATATTAATACGTGGAGCAAAAACTTTATACCCCTTTTTAAGCGTATTACGTGCACGGAAGTCTGTGGGATTTGGTATGGTTAAAGTTTATAATGGAGAAGGAGTGCAGAAAGCTTAAATTTATCTATATTATATGTTTTACATAATGTATTAAATAAAATAAATTAATACTGCAAATCCTAACTGACGGGTACCATTGAACTTAAACCCCTTAAAATATTGACATTGTCACTTAATGAAAAGTGATAGCAAGTGATATAATATTCATTGTTTAGGTTCATACCGCAAATTTCAAACAGAAAATAGTCTATGACTAAAAAGTCGCTGGTCGAATTCCGATCATTAGGCGACCGCTAGTATAAATTAAATTACGATAGGAGTCCATAGTTTTATACTCACTTTCAAGGCTACTTATATTTTTTTTTTTTTTTTTTTTTTTTTAGAACTGACTACACTGTTAGCCTTAGGGGCCCTAAAGCCGCTGCGGCTTTTACAGCTTCACCGGACTTGGGGGCGAGCGCAGAAGGCACTCAGCCGCGAAAGTTTTGTGGACGACTCGCACGAGGGTGCCAAAGTGGCCGGACCTCGGCTCGGGCGGTCGCCGCGTTAGCAAGTAGGTCGCGATCTAATCGAATCCCTACACCTACGATTCGAGCTAACTAAAATATACACATAGGCATGTTCCCCTCCTCCTGGGGAGGAAGGAAGGAACCATGCGTATGTGTATTCAGTAATCGGAATGTTTCTACACTAACTAGCGTAAAAAAAAGAAAAAAAAAAAAGGTCCCTCACAGAACCTATGTACCTATGTGGTGTGCACGTGTGTATGTTCATACGTGTGTATTGTTGTATGTAGGTAGCTAAGTGATGCACGTACAGTGTCACTTGTATCGCGCGGGCGGTTGCCTGACCCAAGGGTTTCACTCCGAGGAACGGACCTAGGCTACTTATATATTTTATTCAGTTTTTATAAACGCAGGCCGTCATGGCGGCGGTGATGGGTTATTGATCAGTTGGTGGCGCCACTGTTTCTTTTTGATTAATTTCTGATTGGTTTACTATAATTTTGCATCGGCATGCAATATATTGTCACTTAAATTTTTGTTTACAATGTACAATTTCTCAGGTAAACACAGCTTGCTTTTTACAAGTTTTAATTAACTTGCCCTGTTAGTATGCGTCAAATCTTGTAACTGAATTTTGAAACTGTTATCGCCAACCGATTGAGCTGAAACTTTATATACACGTGTAGTTTGTACGATAATGCATGGTTAGTTCAGTAACGTCATCCTAAATCTAATATGGTGGACTTGCAAAGATTGCAGACCAATTATTCATTAAGTACCCCCCCATGATATAGAAATGAAATGGAAGGGTTTGCTAAGGGAAATACGAAAAAGAAAAAAAACTCGTTAAAAAACAATATATGAATCTCGAGTGCACAGATTCCCGTTGAATTTTGTATGAAATCTTTGTAACTGCATAGCGCAGTGGATTTTACAGGAATCACTTAATGCGTTTACTTTAACAGTTTTATCTCGAGAATTCACCGAGAACGCTTCGGAATACCCTTTTTATTTATTACATCTTATTAGAATTCACAAATCGAAATTATTCTATAATGTAATGCCATTATTTTTTGTTCGCTTCTATTAAATATTTTTCTAAAATATGGTAATTCGTTATTACAATTTTTAATAGAGGATTTGCGATTGCTTTGAAATGTTGCCACAATATTGCATTTCAAAATATCGTTATAAAGGTCACTGATCACAATTAATATGAGTTTTGAATTTTTGTCTGTTAGTACTTTAAATTAAATTAAATCAAAAAGGGATATTTTCTACATGGGAAGTATATATCACTCTTCAATTGATAGGCTGTACTAATTGTTAATAATACTTTTAATAATCATAAAAAAGTAAAAAAGAGAGCAATAGTTTATTAATTTCATCAATCGATTTTGAAATATGACCACTTTAATCTCAAATATCTGGCCTTTCGTTAGGAATTCTAAATTCAAATTTATTTCAAATTTAGGCTTTGTTTATTTGTGTTTCGAATTTAGTGATTCATTTGTTTTCTCACCATTTGATCTTTCTTTGACATCATTCTTTTCACAAAATGGAAAACTTTTTACGAATATCAGTTCCACCGTAGCATCAGCGCTGCAGAAACAGCTCGAAGTGTTAATAATGTATATGGGGAGGCTACTGTAAATAAAGCACGGTACGTTTCTGGTTCCAACGTTTTCGTTCTTGAAATTTTGACTTACGAAACAAACCCCGTGGACGGCCGGAGACTCTAGTTGATAATGAAGAATTAAAAGTAATCGTGGAAGTGGATCCATCGCAGATTAAGCCGGAGTTATCGGCAGGTTTCGGTGTTAGTGATAAAACAATTTCAATTCACTTAAAAACCTATTGGAAAAGTGAAAAAGCTCGGGAAAAGCGTACCGCATGAATTGACTGAAGCACACTAACAATCACGCATTGAGTGCTGCGTTACATTACTCAACCGTCACAATAACGAGGGAATTTATGTAACTCTACAATTAATAGGATATAAAAGTTTGCTTAATAATTTTAGAAATTATTAAATATACTTAATCAAAGTTAAAAATATGAGACAAAGAAATAACTGCGTGAAATCGGTGAAATAAACGAGAATTGGAGAATAAAGGAGATCTGTTTACTCAGCAGTTTTATACATAGATGTTTTATTTATTTAATTCGTGTTAATCAACGACTGTAATAAGAGACTCTGCAATATTCTATATGCTCTATTAATTTATTTGTTACATTTCTGCTTCTATATTTCGCAGTGACATTGCATGTCGGTTGTGATCACGTCGTGGATGTGCATTGTACTTAATGAATACAAGATTTAAAAAAAAAACAAAATTGAGAGAGACCTTTGAGACAATTAGGTCCATTCCAATGAGCGCAAACGCAATACCTCTACTGTAAATTGGTGAGGAGTTAAGCAGATTCTAAATAATGCAATAGCATTAGATCAAAGCTAGCATGCTCTTTTGATATCGTTGAAGTAATAGAATACTAAATAGCGACTCTGTCAGACCTTTGGAAGATGCTCACATCCATTCCACAAATGTAAAAGAACTGACATCCTTAAAACGGATGATTTTTTTTTCTTGAACCATAGTTAAGGAAACTCTCGATCGAGTTACCTTTCAAACAAAAAAAAAAGTAAATTAAAATTGGTCCAGCTATTTTAGAGCTACGATACCCCACATACAGACCCACATGCTAAGCTTATAACCCGTTTTAGTGCGTCCGCCGTTAAAAATATAGTTCATGTAGGTTTGTACAAAACTAGAAAACTTATAAAGATGAAGGTTGTTAATACATTTCTGAATAATACAATGAAAATGTTAGCTATAGGTATAATTATGTCAAAAGAATTGAAATTGTTATTTTGTTTTGAAAAACTCTTAGCGTTTGCTGACGATATTTAGTATTGGTATACGATATAGGATTTCAAGATTTGCCATTTTAACTTGATTGCTTCAAGTAGAATTTTCTTTTACCATACGTAAGGTTTCTTATTTAAGATTTCATCAAATGTTGGTAAAGTATGTTTTTGTGGTGAAGGGAAATTTATAGCATCGAGCTGATTATATAACTTTTTAAGTATGTTCATAAAAAAATAGCTTGAAGTTGGGTGATTAATGAAGCTTGGAGTCGAAAACTAAAAATTTTAAATGTTCCATATATCATATTTATGGGTAACTCATTGAAGCACGGGGAAATTACTACGTTTGATATTTTAAAATAGTCGTTTTTGTTTTATCTTTGTTGTCTTTTTTGGATATACGTTCTTTAAGCCTATCTCCGTATTATTTTTCTAATGTTTCAAACATGGCTGAAACAATGGTGGCTTTGCTTTTAGAATAGTCCAGAGATTTTTGTGTCAACTTAAAATACATGCTTTTATTTATGTTGTTTATAATTCATATTACTTGTGCTTCTCCTCTAGCAGTTGAAAGCCTCCATTTTCCGACAGAGCAGCCTCCACTTTTCACAGATTTTACCGCGATTAAGTGCATCTGCGATTGGTGTATCTAGTTGTTTGGACACTTGGTCGGACTACCTTATCAGGTTGCGTCCCCTTTGTCTCCTTCCTTTCAGCTTTTCCGTGAGTATTAATGTCTCAAGAATGTCGTAGGACCTTCGAGCTGTATAGCCAAAGTATTGCAGTACTCTTTGGATACAGGTGCGCGAAATTATCTGCGAAACATTTAGCTCCTCGAGAATAAACATATTTGTCGTGTGTAAGCCGTCCACGAAATACGTTACTTGCGCACTTATGTTAAATTATGTACAAATAATTGTTTTTCACTGTTTCGTTTATGTTTTAAAATGTGAGACAGATATAACTTAATGATTATGTTTTCGGGGTCTTTAGTATTTGAAACACGCCTATACAATACCAGACTAAGCATGATACATTCGTTTAAACTGCACTATGTGTAATATACCATAAATAGAGCTTAGGTACCTATATATCTTTCTATAAGAATACAAAAGTGGTAAAAGTTAATGTTGTTAAAACGTTGCAGAGCTTACGAACTTTAAGCCTGATTGTAAGTTGTTTGTTTCGTGGCTTAATACCTAAATATATGTTGTTAATAAATATATATTTAGGTTGCTATAATAAATACTTTACTTATAGTCAATAAAAACAACAAATACATATTTTACATTAGTATATTGTGTCAAATTACATGGGAAGATTTGAATAATTTATTTACACATATACAATAATAAAAACTTTAAGTAACAGTTATACTATTTCCATTTCTTTATTTTCTGGATGACAGTTCAAATTTGATAGTTGTAGTGTTGTGACCAAATAAGTAATGATATTCGCATATATTTACGACAGTGACGATTCATCAGATTTTGATTAAAATAAATAAATAAAGATTACCTGTCGTTATAATTAATTCGTTTTATTGTACAACATCTTCGAAAATTTTGAAGAAGTTGGCACTATCAATGAAGAATTAATAGGTGTACCATCTTGTAATGAAATATAATATTAGTTAATAAATTTGTACAAAAGTATCCGGAAGTAGTTTAGTTTCTTACATTTTGTAAAAAAATATCGGGTCTGTTATCGTGTTACGTGTATCGATATAGCTCCATCCCTATCAGTTTCTCCGACTCTGGTATAACCTTGTACGTGTATAAACGACATATTTTTATAAAATAATGCATACATAATGTAAAAAAGACGCTCGTTCAAGTTTTCACAGTAGCTGTCATCGAGAAAATAAAGAAATGGAAATGGTATTATTGTGAATAAAAGACGTCCACAATATTTTAATGTGTGCTAAATTAATAGCGCTTGTTTTATTCTTGTTTCTTACAAAGTTACAGTAGTTCGTAGTAACAATGTGGTTTCTTAATAACGTTCTTGACTGTAGTTTGCTTGTAGATTCGCTGCTTGCTGTTGCTGGTGTTGTGGTGTTTCTCGAACTGATCGCAGTACTGCCGCCCTCTCCGCTATATTTAACCTCGCCCTTTGCCTCGCAACCGGTAGTGCGATGGATTCCGTGCGGGGCGTCGCTCAGCCAATGAGCGCGCACGCCCTGTGTGCGCGCTCTCGGCAGTACCATGAGTCACCATGCCAGATGTTCCGAGTCTGGCATGGTTCATCCTTACAACTAGTGAAATTTATACATTTAAACTTATAACTAGCTATATTCTTATTCTAATCCTTTTAAAATACACATATTCACACATATTCAGTTCATATTATTATATCTATTCCTAACACGTATTTATAAACCTTATTCCTAACACGTATTATTTCATTTATTTGTTCATTCTATACTATTAGACTATCGTTATTCACTCGCCCCGCTCGCTGTCCGCAACAGTTCTCCCCCCGGCGTAGCCTGCGCAGCCTCACTCTCCTCTCAGGACGGCGAGCTTCGTCGTCGGGCGCCGGAACACACCGCTCCTCGTCTTCACGTCGGCGCTCCGCACTCCTCCATCTGGTCCGGTGTAGGTTCTCGTGACGATTCCGCGCGGCCAGGTGTTGCGCGGCAAGGCGGAGTCGACAACCACGACCAAGTCCCCGACGTTCAGAGGGCGCGTGCTGTCGGCTGAGTTCCCGCGTGGCACCAGTGTAGGGAGGTACTCCTTAACCCAGCGCTGCCAGAAATGATCGGCGAGCGCCTGGGTTGCTCGCCAGGTACGCCGGTCCGCCGTGTCGCAGGTCCCCGTCGTAGGCATACCCGTCGAACTCCCAAGCAGAAAATGGTTGGGAGTGATCGCCTCTGGGTCCCGCGGGTCGACACTCACGTGCGTTAGAGGCCGCGCGTTAATCGAATGCTCGGCCTCCGCGAGCACGGTTTGGAGCACCTCTTCTTTAGGCGCACGCTCGTTCAAAGTGGCGGCGAGCGCGGTTTTTACCGACCGCACTAGCCGCTCCCATGCACCTCCCTGGTTAGGCGCGCCGGGCGGGATGTAGCGCCACTCGACGCTGTGCCGTAGCCCCTCCCCCCGTAGCGCAGGTGCCCATTCGGCGTAGGCGGCGCGTAGCTCGGTGTCCGCCCCACGGAAGTTGGTCGCATTATTGCTGTACATCAGTGCGGGCCAACCTCTTCTCGCTGCCATCCGTCGTAGTGCCATTATCGCCGAGTCGGTAGACAGCGATCCCACGATCTCCAGGTGAATCGCTCTTGTCGTTAGACAAGTGAACAAGGCGATCCACCTCTTTTCTCTTCGCCGTCCTATAGTTACTTGCATCAAGGCGCGCGGCCGGTAAGTCTCCGGTCGCCGGCGCGCGAGGCACGGCTTTGCGTACCCGGCACATCGCACATTCCCGCTCCACGCTACGCACTGCGGGTCGTAGTTTCAAAATCCAGTATCGCTGTCGCAGGTCGTTTATTACGCGCTCGCGGTTTCCGTGTGCCGCGGCGCGATGTTGCTTGGCGACAAGTTTTCTGACGATAGTGTGTTTCCCATCCAGTATGACTGGACGTTTCACACTTGTCGGCACGTTCGCGGCTCCGATCCGTCCACGCATACGCAGCGTGCCGTCGTCATCAAGCTCTGGATCTAGTTTATAGAGACGACTTGATCGTGGTATCGTTTTCCCTCGCTTTAACTTGTTGATGTCTTCACCGAAGCTTTCCCGTTGTGCTTGCCGTAGTAACATACTCTCCGCGCGTTCTAGGTGTCGCTTATCGACACGCGACGCCTGGCGTCGACATATGTCTGCGAACGCGAACATCGTAGCGACCGTTCTCACTAGTCGTTCATAAGTTGAGAACCGCGTCGCGTCCGGTTATACGTCGGGCTGCGATTGCTCGACTGTATGGTTCACGGTAGCTTCCTCAGAGTTTTCTTGTGGCCCCAATGGTTCTGCGGGCCATTCGTTCTCTTTGCACCTCAGGAAGCTCGGTCCCGTGAACCACCGTTCGTCTGCAGTAATCGCTGCGTTCGATGTTCGTGTCGCGTCGTCGGCTACGTTACAATACGTCGGTAGCCATCTCCATTGTTCTGCTTCGGTGAGCTCAGCTATTTCACTTAGACGGTGCGAGACATAGGGTGTATATCTGCGCTTGTCGTTCCGAATCCAGTGCACGACAGTTGTTGAATCGGTCCAGTATACTGTGCGGGCGATATCTATGCGATGTTCACGACGTATAGTGTCGCTCAGGCGTGCTCCGATGACGGCGGCTTGTAATTCGAGACGCGGTATTGTTTGTACGCGTCTCGGGGCTACTTTAGATTTTGCAGCTACAAGTGCTACGTCGATGTAGCCGTCACCGTATATCGTTCGCCAATACGCCGTCGTCGCATATGCTTGTTCACTCGCGTCGCACAGTATATGCAATTCTGTTATCCCCGTCGGTGCCAAACTGTAGTATCGCGGCAAGCGCAGGTTTGCTACATGTTCTAACTGTTGTAGCCAGTCGTCGAATGAACTTGCGTCCTCTTCGGGTATCTCGTCGTCCCAGCCGATCTGTAAGCGCCACAGGTTCTGCAGGAATATTTTCGCGCGTATCGTGTAGTGGCTAAGTAAGCCGAGTGGGTCATAGATTGACATAACCGCACTCAGAGCTTCTCGCTTTGTAGGTGCCTGCTTGCGTGCGCGTACATCGGCTGGTACCCGATGCATGGACGTGTTAAACCCTAGTTCATCCGTAGCTGCATTCCAGTATAGGCCCAGGATCTTTTCTTGTTCATGCCCGCCAAGTTGTGCGGGCGATCGTGCGCGTAGCTCGTCCGGTGTTTCACTGAGTACGCTCGCTCGGTTGCTGCTCCATCCGCGTAACGTAAAGCCGGCTACTGCGTGGACTTCTTGTATTTCCCTTATAGTGGGGATAGCTGTTTCTTCATCGTCGTAGCTATCCACCAGGTCGTCCATGTAGTGGCTCTGCGTTATTGCCTTGAACGCGTCTGGATGCGTTCGTGCATGCTTTTCAGCGTTGCGGTCGCGTACACTGTGTGCTATGAACGGTGAGCTTGCTGCGCCGAATATCAACGATCTCATTTTATATTTCTGTGGCGGCTTGTTCCGGTCGTTGCCTCGCCACAGAAATTGTTGTGCCGGCTGGTCCGCTTCGCGTATTCGTATTCTCAGAAACATTTCCTCTATATCAGCAGTGACGGCGACGGGCTTCTCTCTGAACCGGAATAAAATCCCCTGCAGCGATCGTAGCAAGTCCGGTCCCTCTAATAACTCGTCGTTTAAACTCGTAGTTCCACTGCGTGCTGCGGCATCGAATACTACTCGTAGCTTGCCGGCTTTGTTCGGGTTGAATACAGCGAAGTGAGGTAAAAACCAGCTGATGTTGCTAGTCTGTTCGTGTCCCTCGCAGCGTACGGCGTAGCCCTTCTTAAACAAGTTTTTGATCTGACTTGTATACGCCGCCGCAAACTCTGTGGAACGATCCATTTTCTTTTCTATCGAGTGAAGTCGTCGTAGCGCCATATTGTAGCTATTAGGTAGTACTACGTCGTCGCGGCGCCACGGTAGACCTACTTCGTAGCCTTCACTGCGTTTTTGGATCGTTCCGTCGAGTATTCGCGTCGCGCGCTTGTCGGCGTCGCTGATTCTCGGTTCGCAGGCTACGCCGAGCGCGTCTATTTTGAAGTGCCGTTCTACGAGCTCGTGTAAACTTTCGTTCCGGATCTCGCTGCCAGTGTTGCGTTCAGGTGCGTATATGTGTAGCATGGCTTCGCTGTGGCCGATGATCACGTGTGGTGCGGTTCCGTGCACCACCCAACCCAGTTGAGTTTTCGACGCCGCCGGCTGGTTCGGTTTGCCGACGCGTAGCTCTCTGGATACGATCATCTCCCAGTGGTCCGTACCTATCAATATACGCGGCCTCGCCTTCTCATAGCACACCTGCTTCACTTTCAAATTGCGCAAGTGAGCGTGTTGGAGTGTGCTTAGAGACACTGTTTGTTCGCGCAGTCGGAGTCCTTTTATCGTTCGAGCTCGGAACTCGTGCTTCTTGTTGCCGCCCGGTTCGTACAACTTCGCTTGTACAATTTGGCTATTCGTGTACTCTTTGCCTATATTGACGCCTTGTAGTTGCAGTGGATGTGACGGTCCATGTGCTCCGATGTCCTTGGCCAAGTCCTCATCGATTAGCGATATAGTCGAGCCCTCGTCCAACAGAGCGTACGTGTTCACCGCTCCTTTGGGGCCCGATATAGTCACCGGACAGATTTTTAGTATAATCTGTCTCGGTTCTATAGTTGTTGCGACAGCCATTACCGTCTCGCTCGTTGACGGTGTCACGTTGTTCTGAGCTTGCTCTTCGCTATCGCTTGGTCTGTCGTTGTGAAGCGACGAGTGATGCGGACGACGACAGGAGTTAATACCGCACGGCTTTCCTTTGCAGTACACACGACGATGGCGTTTGTCAATACATTTGAAACAGACGCCTTTGCTCTTCACTAGCTCCCACCGTTGCTCGACGTTCAGTGCCTTGTATTGCGGGCACCGAGACAACGGATGGGGCTTATCGCAGCTAGGATACAGATGTTCGGTTTCTGTGTCCACCGTAGCAAAGACGTTCTGTCTCTTTCTGGCGGCGACTTGCGGTGCGGCAGGCTTCAATACTTCGCGTCTAGAGGTCGCTGTCGAAGCGGTGGCGGGCGCATATGTGTGTTTTAACGCACGGCTCGCTTCACGCATTAGGAAGCGTGATAATACAACGACCTCTGGATCCGTTGTTCCCTCGTTCTCTTCCGCATAGTCGCACCACCGGGACTTCAGGTGTGGGCTAAGTTTTTCTAATACTTCCCGAGCCAGCATCGGGTTGTACAGGTAGCTCCGCTTGTCGAGGTTTAGTAAAACACAGACTATGTTTTGTAGTTTTACTGCGAACGCGTTCAGTTCGCTTGCGGTAGTTCCCGGTCGTGGTAATTTCCGCATATCATCCAGCGCCTTGTCTATAATTACTTCCGGCCTGCCAAAACATTGTTCCAGTGTCCGCATGATTTCATCTGGATTGTTCGCGGTGTGTAGTAGCGCTGCCACTGCGTCGCGGGCGTCCCCACGCAGGCTGTTACGTAGGCGCGCTATGTTTTCTATCGGCGAGAAACGATACAGCTGCGTGGAGTCCCTCATAGCTGCTTTGAATGGCAGCCACTCGTTGATCGCTCCAGTGAATACAGGTAAGTCGGCGGCTTGGCGTGGCGGTGGATAAGTATGCGTCATCTTTTCTAGTATCGCGGCGAGCTGTTTAATATCACTGCTCGATTGCGACGGTGATTGCGAACGGGCACGTCGTTCAGGCCTGCGTTCGTCTTGTTGCCGCGCGTCGTTACGGGTACACGGTAATTGCTCCCCCCGTGTAGCTTCGGGCTGTGAGCGGAGCCAGTCATCCACTCGGTGAATACGTTCATCTGGCTCCTCGTTCGTTTGCTCACGTACGTCCTCTGCTTCATCCCGTATCGACGTTAACTCCACGGCGAGGCGCTTCTTTATTAATTCCGCCTCCATACGGAGTTCTTCACGGCGAATTGCGGCTAGTTTCTCTTCCGCTTGTAGATCGGCGAGGCGTGATCGCATAGTCGCACTCGTCGTCGATCTGTGTGAGCGTGGCGGGGAAACGTGGCCTGTTCTGACGTCAGTGCGAGTAACAGGTACAGAGGGTGTTCCCTCCGGTCGGGGTGTGCCCTCAGCCCTCTGTGTGTCTGGCGATAGCGGCGATTCTTCGAATACTCGGACTGTGTTATTTCTGTTTTGTGATTCCATTGCGTCTCCCTGGCTTCTCGTAACAACCATTGATCTGGGTACGCCGTTCATGGATACAGATGTCTTGATAACACGTCGTTTCTTCTTCAAGCGTTGTTGTAGATCGGCGAAATGTTCTGTTCTTTTTTCTTCCGATCCGGCTTCCGAAGGACCAGATAATATTGTGAATAAAAGACGTCCACAATATTTTAATGAGTGCTAAATTAATAGCGCTTGTTTTATTCTTGTTTCTTACAAAGTTACAGTAGTTCGTAGTAACAATGTGGTTTCTTAATAACGTTCTTGACTGTAGTTTGCTTGTAGATTCGCTGCTTGCTGTTGCTGGTGTTGTGGTGTTTCTCGAACTGATCGCAGTACTGCCGCCCTCTCCGCTATATTTAACCTCGCCCTTTGCCTCGCAACCGGTAGTGCGATGGATTCCGTGCGGGGCGTCGCTCAGCCAATGAGCGCGCACGCCCTGTGTGCGCGCTCTTGGCAGTACCATGAGTCACCATGCCAGATGTTCCGAGTCTGGCATGGTTCATCCTTACAACTAGTGAAATTTATACATTTAAACTTACAACTAGCTATATTCTTATTCTAATCCGTTTAAAATACACATATTCACACATATTCAGTTCATATTATTATATCTATTCCTAACACGTATTTATAAACCTTATTCCTAACACGTATTATTTCATTTATTTGTTCATTCTATACTATTAGACTATCGTTATTCACTCGCCCCGCTCGCTGTCCGCAACAGGTATAATGATACGTAAACCGTACGCCAGACAACCAAGAAATCAAAATAAAAAATATTTTATTCAATTTAGGCCCTAAAAAGGCACTTATGAACGTCAAAACACAACTACCGGTACGGAAAACATCCCAGCCATCGAGAAGAAATGCCAAAAAACTCGATCGGGTTTGTCAATTTTTTTAAAATTGTTTTTATAGTAGTTATGCAGTCTGTACCCTCTCTTATTACGTCTTGTTAATTGGTACATACGTTAGAAATGCTGATGTTACGTTTTTAACCCATATTATGTCTGCAAACTACTGATAGACACCTGGTGTTTTGACTGAATGTATTGCGACATATTTCTCATTATTTCATAGTAAACAGCCCCACTTTGTGTTTATAGAATAAGAGTTTATAAAAGAGACATTTGTAACAAATAAAAGCATTCTTAATAAAGCTTCTTGAGAATCAGTCTTGTCTTAGACTTTTTAAAAACCCTCGGCAGTGCTCCCGAAATTTAACTGGCGCAGTCGGTAGGATACTCAATCAACAATAAAAGTCTGTGTTCGAGTCTTACAAATCGGTCTCATGTGCAGATTTTGAGTATCTACGAACCAATAAATAAGTTAACGTCGGGTTCCACATCTATGTCCGAGAGATCCTGTCCTAAAAGCGAAAGCAGCTATACGGCAAGACATGGGAACGAGCAGACTGTAAGTGACCATTTTTACAATCCTTGTCTCGTCCTTGTTATTTTCTGTGGTTGTATTTTTCGTTGGACATTGTTATAATTTTCAAACAAAAATCGTTGAAAATTATTTAACAAATTTTTATAATTTTCAAACAAACATCGTTGAAAATTATTTTTCATAATTTTCGAATAAAAATCGTCGAAAGTTATTTGACTTCATAGATTATAAGATATTGAGAAATATTAATAATAAATATTAATTTTGAGAATTTTAATTTGATAATTTTAATTTCGATAATTTTAATTTTGAGAATTTTGATTTTGATAATTTTGTTATAAGATTTATTTTGTGAATTTTATTTTGAAAATATTATTTTGTGAATTTTAATTTTGTGAATTTTACTTTGTGTGTGTTTAATTAAATAAATACAATTCAAAATGCAACGCAACAATGAATCAACAATTCAATTAGTATCAAAAGAACTTTTAAGTTTAATTCCCAAGTACGATGGTGATCAAAATACTTTAAATTTATTTATTAAAAAAAGTGAATATATAATCAGAAATTTTAGCGGATCAAACAATGTTGTTCAAACTACATATGTGTTTCATGCTATAACTAGTAGATTATGTGGTAAAGCCGCTGCTCTACTAAGTGAAAGAGAAGACATAACAACTTGGGAACAATTAAGAGCTGTTTTGATTCAACATTTTGGTGATCCTAGATCGGAAGAGTGTGTGGCAATTGAGTTGGAAAATTTAAAAATTAAAGTTGGTGAAACATATACGCAATTTTGTAACAGGATACAACAAACACGCTGCACCCTCTTCTCCAAGGTCAATTTATTAACTGATGAAGGCCTCAAAGCCGCTAAAATGATTATCTATAATAATATGTGCTTGAATGTATTTTTATATAATTTACCAGAGGATTTAATTCGAATTGTGCGACTTAAAGGTTGTACCGTTTTAGAAAACGCACTAAGTGTTGTCATGGAGGAGGTCAATTTTCAATATCAGTACAATTCTAAAAATAAAAATAAATCTAATATTAAACCAGTTCAACAATTTTTCACGCCTACTTTAACAAATAATTTTAATAATAATTTCAAACCTCAACCTGCATTTGTGCCAAATACATTTAATTCCGGACAACAAAATTTTAAATTCGGAATTCCATACCAAACACAAAATAATTTTAAACCGTATAATAATAATTTTAAATTCGGTATTCCAAATCAAAATGTACAATTCAGACCTAACCTAAACCAACAAGGATATAAACCAAATTTTGGAAATAATAATTTTAAATTCGGTATTCCTAATCAACAAGGGTTCAAACCACAATTTAACAATACACAAAACCGACCTAATTTCAACATGCCAAATCAACAATTTAAATTTGGTATACCACCACAAAATCAACCTCAACGTAATCCACCTCAATTTCAGGCAAGCGATGTGTCAATGCGCACAGCTCGTCCTATTAGACAAAATATGATAGAGTCTTTAGAAATGAACGACCCTGAAATTGAATACCAAGACTATCAACCTGATTATACAGAATATGAAAATCATTATTTCATTGACGATAATCAACAAACTGCTTATGACGATTATCATGAAAACATAGAACCTGTTGAAACTGAAGAAGCTGAAAATGAATGCGTAAATTTTCCTATAAAAGCCTCCAAGAGCGACCCCCAGAAATAGTACACTTAAATTATGACGGCATAAATAAACTACCGCATATTTATATTCCTGAAATTGATGCTCTATCACGAATTAAATTAAATATATTAAAGGACGATATGTCCTTACGAGTAAACGTGAGTGACACTGAACGATCTGAGAGTCCAATACTAATTTCAGACTCATCAGAAACGTTAACTATTCCTTCAGATTCCGATAAGACTTTAACTCACCCAATTCGTTCTCCTTCATCCAGTACTATTACTGCCTGTTCATTACCGGAAACCATACATTCTGCTGAAGATATTGATACGAATGGTATTCCCATTATTGAAGAAGCCATCGACACAAAACCTAATCAAATCCTTATTTTTACTTGGAACAGAAACCAATTATCAATAAAAGACTTATCACATGAAAAACAAAAAATTTTGGAAGTACATTTACCTGTAAACAACACTAACCTTGTTAAGAAATTTCTTTTAGAATATATAAAACCTAAAATTAAATATTTCTTTTACTTTGAGAGCGAAATTCACCGTAAACAATTTACAAATGCCGTGATAAAACTATTTAAAAAAGATACCGTCAAAATATATGAATGTACTAAAAGAGTTATATACTTAGGTGATGAAAAAGAGCAACGTGCCACTATACTTGCTTATCATCAAGGTAAAACAAGTCACCGTGGAATCAAAGAAACTCTTATGAAATTAAAGCGTAATTATTTTTGGACAAATATGGATATTACAGTCGCTTCTGTAATCAATTCTTGTGAAACTTGTAAAACTCTAAAATATGATCGCAAACCTTTAAAACCAGAATTAATGTTAACGCAAACTCAAACAAAACCTTTTGCTGAAATATTTATAGATATATTCTCTATAGAAGGAAGCTACTTCCTTACCATAATAGATGCTTTCAGTAAACTAGGTCAGGCTTTTGAAATATCCAATCGCTCTACACCTGAAGTAGTTCGTGCCTTAATTAAATTTTTCTCATTTTATGGCGTACCAAATAAGATCAGTGCTGATTCTGGTACTGAATTCAACAATACACTTTTAAAAGAAACATTACAATTTTATAAAATAGAATTACACATAAGCACTCCACATAATCCTAATTCTATGGGTTTAATTGAAAGATTCCATTCAACTATTTTAGAAATATATCGTATCGCTAAATATGAACATAAAATAACTGACGCGGCTAACGTTATGACTTATGCAATTATGTCATACAATCAAACCATTCACTCAACGACTGGTCTTACACCATTTGAAGTAGTTTTTGGACACACTGATTCTAATAGTACTTTTGAAGTAAACTTTAACAAACAATATACGCAACAATTAGTAAACGATCATATGAAACGAACGAAATATCTTTATAAATATTTAACAGACAAAGTAATTGAAAATAAAGAAAAGATTAAAACAAAACGTGGTGGTGAAACATCATTTGATATTCAAGAAGAGGACACTATATTTGTAAAAGGTGTTAATACAAGGCGAAGTAAAGATAAACCGCGTTATCAAAAAGCACAAGTATATGGTAAAATTGACAGAAATATCTGTCCTGTAAAAATGAAAACTCGAAAAACAAACGTGCCTATTAAGGATATAAAACGACCTTCGCAGGTACCTCCTCGGGCTCCTGGCTCTGATCATCAGGATTCACGCCCTTCAACTTCACAGAATCGATAAAAATCCCGGTATAGTCCTTGTGAAACAAGGTCAAGCTAGTGTAAGTTATGATAAGTGGACAATAATTAAGATTTTAGATTTAAGTCTGATACGTGAGGATTTAGAATTCAATATAAAAAGATATACTAAATTTAATCAATATTTAAAAACACATTTTGATAATGAAACATCTAATGTTCAACTTTTTAATGTAAAGCTTCAAACGAATTATGTAATGAATATTAGTATTCAAAAATTAGAACAGTTATCTCCATCAACTAGAATTAAACGTGGACTTCTCAATCCTCTTGGATCTATTATTAAGCTTATAACTGGTAACTTAGATCATAATGATGCTTTAAGATATGAAAATATGATTGATTCTCTAACGACACGCCAAAATACACTCATTAAAAAGGTAACCTTAATATCAGATATTTCTGAATCAATGATAAAGATAACAAATTTCACGAAGGACAATTTCATTCGAATAGATAAAGAGTTACGAGAAATAAAAAAATTAATAAATCAAACTAATATTGATATAACTACCCATAATTTTATTAATGTTTATAATTTATTTTTCCATAATTTTCAACTACTCTACATTCGGTTGAATGAAATTGAAACTTCTCTGGCATTCAGTAAATTAAAAATATTACACCAATCTCTTATAAACTCAAATGAATTATTAGAATTGTTAAAAAAGATAGAGAAATTCTACAAACTTGTGTATCCAGTAAGTTATGACAGTTTAGTTAAAATAGAGCAATGTATAGAGCTTAAAGCTTATACAAAAGGAAGTCAAATAACATTCATTTTAGATATACCAATAATTAGAGATGAAATTTATACATACTACAGAGCAATTCCAATACCTATGACCAATCCTTCTAATCATACCACCATCATTATTCCTAAATTTCCTTACCTATTAGTAAAAGGGTCTAAATTTGTCTCGCTCACTTTACCTTGTAATGAACTTCACGACGAAATGTTCCTGTGTCACGAGGATGATTCTCGAACAACTTCAGAAGACACTTGCATAACAGCATTAATTCAATTTTCTTCGAATACGAGTTCTTGTCATCCAGTACCAGTTGAAATCAAGACCATTAAGATACAACCAATTGGAAAAGAGAGATGGATTCTTCATAGTAACGCTGAGAATATATTATCAAAAATTTGTAACGACGAAATAACGAAAGAAAATATAGAAGGGACATACTTCCTCGTCCTAGATGACCATTGCGATGTTAAAATTGGTGAAATTACGCTAAAAGCTCACCATATTACTACGAGTAATTTGAAGATGTCAAAATTACCGATTATTAATCTTCCCGAAATAACAATTACTGAGCAACAATTGCAACGTGAACCCATCAATTTGGATAACAGTGAATTAATAAATCTTCAACATTTAAATAATCTTTTAAAAATCAGTGAAAGTGAACTAAAAACATCAAGTGAAAGAATTATTAATGTAAAAAGTGTTAGTGCCGGAACTTTATTGTTATATGTGATTATATTTCTATTAATTCTTGTATTCTTAGTATATAAGCTCAGTTTTTGTAAAAATTATTGCTATCGAAATAATCATAGTGATAATCATCCCTCTGATAATTTCGAACTTGAGGGGGGAGGAGTTATGCAGTCTGTACCCTCTCTTATTACGTCTTGTTAATTGGTACATACGTTAGAAATGCTGATGTTACGTTTTTAACCCATATTATGTCTGCAAACTACTGATAGACACCTGGTGTTTTGACTGAATGTATTGCGACATATTTCTCATTATTTCATAGTAAACAGCCCCACTTTGTGTTTATAGAATAAGAGTTTATAAAAGAGACATTTGTAACAAATAAAAGCATTCTTAATAAAGCTTCTTGAGAATCAGTCTTGTCTTAGACTTTTTAAAAACCCTCGGCAGTGCTCCCGAAATTTAACTTAGTACTTTATTGTTTACAAATAATATTATGTTTGACAAAGAGTGAATCACTTCCAAGACATCTCCGTCATTCACTTAATGAACCACCCTATTAGTACTTTTTCTAAAATAAAATTTGCTGAACATGATTCTTGAATTTATTATCTAGTAAATAGGTAATGTGTTTAGAAACTTTATTCTTAAACCTAACACAATCATCTAAACACTTTTATTTGTTTTTTGTCTAAAAGATGGAATGATTATTTTATATTTATAAAATTTTTTTAGAATATACATTAAATTATTCAGGAGAGGGCAAAATTAAGGTACTAGATTCTTGAAACACCTGATCAAATATCACACGGCGAGAATATTTTGTGTTATTTTACTATAATTTCAAAGAAAAAAAAGTAGATAAAGTTCAGGCAACATTAGCGGACAAAGAAGCATTTTAGGGCCATGTCAATATTTCGATACAAAGACCTACAAATTCTAGCTTTGCCCAGATTATAAATTGCTGTAATATTTTATTGTGAAACGTTCATTTAGAATTCGCCCGGTGACGGATAGTGTCAATATATTATTTAGAGACATCTAAATAACGCGTATTTGTTACATTGAAAACTATTAAAAAATTATTAATAAAAAAAATTATATAAAAATTATCAAGTCAATCGACTGATATTTACTTTTTAAATTATTATGAAATTTAATTTTTACATCATACTAGCTGATACCCGCGACTTGGTGTGCGGTATTTATTATATTAACACCACGACAAGAGATCACATCTCTGAACGCGTAGGTACTGCTTATAAAAATCGTAGTTTCTTAAAACGTTGATAACTTTTTATTGAATAAAGATATCGTGGTATTTACTTGTTTATATAATGACCAACTATCTAAGGAGTAAATTTGATCAAAAATTTGATCAAATCTATCTAGTACTTTATGCGTGATGCGCGCAGAACAGTAATTTTTTATTTTATATTTATACCGGTTGTAACATTTGAATGGGCCAGTGAGGGGAACTCTGAAACTATAATATATAAAGAAATATGTTCTAAAGAACCATGACCTCGGTTTTAAAGATTACAAAAACTTTTACACGAGTCGGGAATCGAACTTAATCATTTTAAGAAACAAAAAATGCTATCCAAGAAAATGTCTGTTAATGTGAACATTTCAAAACAAAATAATTAATTTCAGCATTTTCTTTTAATTCTAGACACAGGATTACCTGGCAACATTTATTCCTTTCAAACTACTCTAACAACTATCGTAATAAAATGAAATACTTTTTATTCAAAAAATTAATTAGGTTCGATTCCCGACTCGTATATAAGGTTTTTTGCAAATCTATATCAATATATCTCTTATATATTCGGGGTCCCCCCACTGGCTCATTTAAATATCACAGTGTATGACTAGATAAATGAAATTGATAACCGTAACACCAGAAATGTTTGTAGATAATTTTTTTTTTAATTGAGAAGGTTTCTATTCTATTAATTTTATTTTAATATTAACGCGAACGAAATCGCTGGTACAACTAGTCAACTATTGACAACTGAACGTGGATTTTATTTTTGACCTCTATAGTTCAGTCTATAATAGAATATAGGGGTGCAGCTTTTTCTTGTACCAGCATTATTTTATACTAGTCAAAGACTAGTATACTATAAAATTGAATAAGATACCATCAATTAATCCACTAAACAGTACAAAAGGTGAGTAAATTATACTAGGTTAATTATGAGCAACAACAGAGAGTTACGTTATCACGCACTTAAGCTGAAAAACGCAGCGTTTTAACGCTCGGTTTCATGTACAGAGAAACTTAGTCGAACACAACATTGATAGAGTTACTTGAGTTAGGAAAATTACGTATCTATACTGTACTGTGTAACAAATAGTACGTTCTAAAAGGATGAAGTTTCTTCTGGCAGAAGTCACTGTCGCATCGTGTCGTCTTTTATTCGCGCTAAAAAAGATCCTGTAGACATGGCACCCGTTGTTTAATACATAAATAATGTCACGGTGCGTTGGTTCAGTTGTTATGCAAGTTCAGACCCTAAAAAGAGCAGAATTTTGCGTCATAAACGTGATTGTTAATTTTTATCTAAGCGTTAATTTTAGAAACTATACTCCCTTAGGCCTATTATGAAAAAAAAAATTATTGATTATAGATCCTGCAGTGTATGTGTGTTTCCTTGAGATAAAATGTGTGAGCGTGCTCCTTTATCATATTATGTGTAGTCGTTTACTTAAGTATTCTATGTGTAAACAGTTAATAAACATCTTTAATAGAATACGATCGATTTCATTTGTTTAAAACAAACCCCCAACATTATTATCGAATCGCCGATATCATTGAATTATACTGTGCTCACCATCAGGTATTCTGACGCCACTTTGACGTCATATAATTTTGTAAGAAATCAGTATAACTATGATACGCGCGTACATAGTGGGAAAAACTACACTCTGAAGTTGCTTCTTAAATCTCATGTTTTGTTGTGGTGAAGATAGTCACATTCGATGTTATGCGTTACATACATAATATACACACATTCACATACATACATGCATCCCCTTTTTTATACTGGTAAACCTATCATGATGTTCCTCCCTCCTTGTACAGCTCGAGAGTGCTATATGAGAAACCTACTCACTCAGGACTATTGATATTCATCAAGCTATTCGATTGATCTTCATTAAAGATGTTTATGGTAATCAGCTGTTAGATTAGGTTAGGTCATATTACAAGTTATGATGGGGGGAGGACCTGGCGGACGCGCGTTATGGTAAATATACCATAGACGCCATCCGCCCGGTCCTAAGAGAGTGGTGTAGGAAGGAGCATGGCTCCCTCACGTTTCGACTGGTGCAGGTGCTGTCCGGACATGGTTGTTTCGGATGGTACCTGTACCGGATCGCAAGGAGGGAGGAGACCACCGTGTGTCATGAGTGCGGTGCTGCCAATGACACCGCGCAACACACTCTTTCTGAGTGTGCTGCGTGTGAGAGCCAGCGCCGGGCTCTGACCGCGGTGGTAGGAGGGGACCTCTCGCTCCCGAGTGTGGTTAGCGCCATGCTCGGCAGTGAGAGGTCGTGGGAGGCGGTGGCCTCCTTCTGCGAGGAAGTACTGTCGAAGAAGGAGGCTGCGGAGAGGGCACGTGAAGATGATCCTCTGAGCGGTCCTCTCCGCCAAAGACGAACGGGCGGCAGGAGGAGGCGATTCGTCCGCCAACTCCCGTCGCCCTAGCTGAGCCAGGGAAGACGGGGGGGGGGGGCCGTCATTCCATTGCATAGGTTCGGCGGCTGTGGGAGACAGTTGGGTTGTACCGAATTGTCTCCCTTTGTGGTGGCCCGGCAGTAGTAGCTTGGCCTGCCGCCGGGGCGACGTGGTTGAATGCAAAAAAAAAAAAAAACGAGTGATGGACCAATGCTGGTTGGAGATGTGCCAAATTATCCATCATTGTGTTCAGTTCTTCACAGTACATATCTGCAGTAATGCTCACCCCGTTTGGTAAGAAGCTGTGATGAATCACACCGGCGCTAGACCACCAAACAGTGACCATCACTTATCTAGGGGTAAGTTTTCATTTAGGGCATTGTTTAGGTGCTGAACCAGGATCCAACCAACTTACTGAGCGCTTGCGGTTATCAAACAGAATCCATTTTTCATCGCAGGTAACAATGCGGTTCAAAATTCCTTCATTTGTGTATCTGTTGAGCAGTGCAAGGCACGTCTCGACGCGTACTTCGCGCTGGCGATCATTGAGTTCGTGGGGCACCCATTTGTCAAGCTTTTTTACCTTGCCAATTTGACGCAAATGGACCAATATTGTTTTGACGCTAACGTTGAAAGCTGCTGCTAATTCAGCCGTGGATTATGTATCATCAGCTTTCACAATCGCCTTTAATTCGTCATTGTCGACCAAAGAATTCGGACGACCGCGAGGTTCATTTTTCAGGTCGAAATTCCCAGAACGGAAGTAAGCAAACCAATAACAGGTGGTGCGTTGGTTTGTAGTGTTAGCTCCGTAAACGTTGTTGGTGTTGCTGCCACGACGGTACTAATATTCCATAATTACTCGAATTTTTAACGTATCCATGATGACAAAAAGATTGAAATGCGATGAAAATGTAACACTAATCAATAAATAAATGACTACTTTTGGAAAAAGAATTCCTTGTTTTTAAAATAAAATTAATTTGAAATTAGAATTCTTAGCCAAACAAAAATTATTTTGATTTGAAATGGCCACCAGTACTGCAGAACGGCAATTTCATAGCTTTCGGTACCTTAAATGTATTGCATGCATGGAAGACTGTGAGATTTGGCATGGTTAAAGTTTAAATGGAGGAGTGCAGAAAGCTAAAATGTTTTATAATATCTGTTACTAATATATTAAATAAAATAAATTAATACTGCGAATCCTAATGGGACCATTGCCATTGAACTTAGCCCCCCCCCCCCCCCCCCAAACTATTGACATTGTCACTCAACGGAACAGCAAGTGATGTAGATAATACTCATTGTTTATGAATACTGTAAATATCAAACAGAAAATAGTCTATGATCAAAAAGTCGCTGGTCGATATTTGACCTTAGGACGATCGCTAGTTTAAATAAATTGATGTCCATTAAACTGATCAGGTTATTTTTTCCTCTTTTCTCTGATAGAGAAATACTGGAATCATGCAATCGGCTTGTATTATATTACGAGCTGATGGATTTATAACTCTGTGGTGTCTTGTTATTAGAAAGTATGCTAAATCTATATAAGCGATTTTTTGGTTTGTGTGTGTTGAACACGCTATTCTCTGGAAATACCTACTATTCAGATTTTAAAAATTCGTACCAACCTATCGGAACCAATCGGGCTTGAGACTGATTTTAAATAAAACTGAAGTCTTATTTGAAGTTGCTTATGAATAACATATGCCGCTTACATTTGTCATCAGGTAGACTGTAACATTGTTTTTGACGTATTTTTAATAAAAGAAAAGCCTCCCGCATTTTCCTGTCAAATTGACTTATCAGCAAGTGTTTTCGTGTCCACTAATGTATGTGAAAATGTTTAAGAAATATTAAGAGGAAAGACGTCGTGTTACTTTCAGAGCATCGTGTCTAAAAATATCGTGTACGCCAAAGTGAATCCCTAGGGGGGCCACATAGAATAAATTGAGAAAATATATTCCTTTTGAAAAAACATGGTTTAATAACTCTGCTCTTGTGGATGGAATATATGCCAATTTTTACGTACATTTGTGTGATCTTGGGAGACGAAGGGTTAATTACGCTAAAAGTATATAAGATCACATTCAGATATTATTGCTAGAATAGTGATTACTGATATAAAAGACCATCTGTGAAAAGCGGTTTCACTGGATTATAATTTTTAATTACTGATAGAAAAATTATTTTCGTTTGGCGTAAACAATATTTTTATTATAGTTTATGCACTTACATTTCGGCTCTTCTCGATAATGCTCGGTTCTCGTTGGGCGGACATATTATTAAACAAGTGCATATTAATTCTATATTGTTTTCTATTACTCTTTGTTTAAGCGCCACCTCCACGAGCGAGAGTATGGCCACGAGTTCGTCCTGCTGTCGTTGGGTCATCTCCACGAGACGACTATTCTTCCACCTGCGTATTTTCGCGACTCGTAATGGATGGCCGTGTGACCGCAACGACTCGTCGCAAGTCGCGACTGGTTGCCGCGTTTCCAATCATTTTGTGGCGAGTGCGCTAGTGTGAAGGCCGTATCTGCGTGTTTCGCAGCAGGCACGCAGTGAGTCTGGACGTTTTCCTCGTTAATGAATAGTATATAGTATAGCCGTGTGGAGCCACGTTCATAGAATTGTTATAGAAGAAAGTGGCAGGACTACAATATCGCCCCGATAAACTCGTTCGTGGAGGTGACGCCTTAAAGTAAATTCTGTTTAACGTAATAAAATACCCGGTCTCTTCAATTTCACTATGTAGAGTTTTTTAAGTTCTTGCACCAATGTTACTAATATAAGATATTGTTTAATGTGAATTTAAAATGTTTTCATTTGACTCATATATTTAGTCGTCACACCAGTTACAGGTATAAATAAAGCTGGTGCGTACAAAATCCATGCAACCGTGGTGATTGTCCAAAGTACGTTAGGCATCACCCCGACGTGGATCCCCGGCCCCGCCCCGCCCCGCCCTGCACTGGCCTCGAGCCGCGGTGTTGTGTTGTGTTGTAAACAATGCCTTACCGTCATTAGACAAACCTATTGTTTATTCCAGAATTTGCCGAGTCATTCGATTTCATAATTAATTATTCCGACTTTCTTGTTGTACGGATTTTATATTTTATTTTATAAACCCCTGATAAAGGTTTTTTAATCGATAATACCTACACTGAATAATATTATGAAAATAAAGCGTCTTTCGGCGTATGCGATAATTTCATAGTCGGTTATTTTCACTCCAATATTTGGGTGATATGCAGAGCAATCACAACATTCTAAAGACTATATTATAATAGTATTCTAATGCTGGCCATACACGCTCCAGTCTAAGTGCGCAGGCAGACCTCTCCGGTAGACGGTGACGTGTATGCCTGGCGTTAAGAAAAAATGTTAATACAATTGTCGAATAACTTTAATACTTTTTTTTAATGTCTGATAGAAAAATTGAACAACCTTCCCTAAGAGCTTTCCTATTTGTTTCAAATGAAATTTACAACATTTGTGTTCAAATTCCTCACAGCAAAAGTTGAATTCGTTTCACGTAAATAATAATTAATAAAATTTACAAATATCCTTTTTTATTATAAGGTGACGTAATCGAATTACTTAAGTTTTCTAGGAGACCACCAATTTTGATAGCCGTACAATAAATACATTGTTTTGATCTAGTTCTATTTTTGTATAAAATTAAGTAACTTTAATACTATATCAAAATACAAATAATATAATTAATCGGTTCGTTATAATTCCAATTGTTTAAATATTAATTGTATATTGTTTATTATTCATTGTTGTAATAGACAAGTGTTTAGTTTAAGATAATTTTATTCCAATGATATTTAGTTACGAGTAATTACTGTGAAGTTCTGTAATACTTTGTAGGGTTTATTTATATAAGACTATGTAAAAAAAAACACATTCAATAATTTTGAGAAATTAGCTGGTGTATCTTCGAAGTCGAAGGTCCAATATCAATGACATTAAAATGGGACCATCCTTGAGGTATCCTTTTTGTAACGAAACAAGAAGTTATACCTGAAAGTCCATAAAGAATATATATATATATATAGTTACTACGCAGTAGTTATTTACATCCCGTAATTTGTCAATAATTGAGATAAAAACTATCCTATCTTTTAAGTTGGACCAAATTACAAATACAAGTTACGAAATTTGATCATAATCGGTTCAGTAGTTTCGAGGTTTATCCCGAACATACATCGTGACACGAGATTTTTATATATATAAGAAGAAAGATATACAGTCGAATTGAGAACAACCACCTTTTTTGAAGTCTGTTAAAAAATTAGGAATATTCTTCTTTTTCGTAAATCATTTCGGAGACGATTTCAGACTTGATAAAAATAATTGTGATCATTCAAGCATTTATTATTAGCTTCATAAATATTTGATGAGGTCAAATTATCGGAGACTAAACCGAAAAAACAACACTGTAAAAATTCAGTTTAATTTTATATTATTTTTGTTACATTTTGCGGCTAAAATTTAATGTAATTGCACACAGTTGTCCATATATTTTATTATGTTAGACAAAGTTATCTCCAGACACTGTGGCAAAAGTAAAGTAAATATTATTAACAATAACAAATTTAATGTACATAAGTTGCCTATGCGTCGAATTTACTACATATCACTCTGATTTTATTTGTTTACTAGGTCACGTGGAATATAGAGTACCGTTGATCATATACACGCACGAATCTTGCTTCCCCGCTCCTGGTAAATATAAATGACAAAAATACTTATTGTGGGTGTTTCTTAGAAGATAGACATATACTCTCGCTGACTACGTTAATTTTATATATATCTCTTATTGTTTACTCAGCATAAGCCATTTAAGCGCCTTGACCAGTTTTTTTTATTTGCACGGAATCCTAACTCTTTTGAAATCTTTACGTCTCCTATTTTTCATATTATGGTGTTATTAATCCAAAATTCTTGTAAATTGTAATTCGTTAAAATTCACACATCGGTTGTATAATAAAGCGAAGATCGACCTAAAAAGTACGGTCTTTTGAGAAAACGGTATTTGTAACAAACAACCAAGTAATGCAGTGATATTAAAATATAGCACCTTTTTTATTTATCACCCACGGGTGAGTGTTATTTCACAAAATAACAGTGACTTTTTTCACTGCTGTATTATTATTTACAAATAGTTAAAAATTTCATCATGCCTAGTAATTACAGAATAATACTCATTGTTACAATATTTGCATTTTTACCCATCGAATGTTACCCAAAAATTACAAATAGTTATCCATTTGGTGGCAAACCATCTATATTTTTCTAGTAATTAACTAGAACTACCAACAAGAGATCAGTGAGCACCAGTCGACTGAATATACAATAAGATCTGTTTACAGTTTCTTCTATGTCTTTAATAATTGATTCAGGCAATAGTTTAAGTTTAGGAACATTCTTAGTTCTTTGGTCTTGTGGCGGATTAGGTTTGTCCAAATCCCGAGGTGACGTACTAAATAAGGCATTATCAATGATGCCTAAATAAACTAAAAAATCTGTTATATTTTACCTACAATTTTTACAACCGTTTTTTTTTTAGGTTTTAGGAATACTTGTGTTTTTATATTTTGCATAAGTATGGGGCCTCTGAACTGGTTCGGGAAGGGCTCTTAAATATTTCAAGAAGACATGTTTAGAATACATCGCATCGTACGACGCCGCGATCGCTGTGATTAGAAATGTATTACATGCGCGAAGGCAAACGTTCTGCGCAGCCGCTGCGCGCCCCGTCCCCCGCGATTTGTCAGACGGTTCTGCTCGTCACGTTACAGACCACTTTGTGCTTTGAAACAGTGAGCTCGCGTTTGTTTGTCTTATATGCGTGACGCCATTACTGACGTTCGGTGAAGCGCTACGTTATAGTCCGCCGAGCGTTTTGATACATGGTCTTAAATGTTGTTTTGTATAACCTTGAGTTGTTGTACCAGGAGTTGCTGAACTGAATGCTTGAGTGACAGTGCCCTTGCTGTTGTAGTATCTGAGGCTGCCACACACACATACATACAGTTCACTCCGCAAACACAAATACCTCATATTCTGCAGTCCAAGTCGACGGGGCAAGGTCAAGGTTACCGCCCGCTGCTGACGAGGTAAGTATTTTTTTATTCACTGTGTATCGCAGCAATAGTGTTCGAGAGGGATTGATTCGCGATAGATAATTGAGTAAGGGCCCAGCACATATTCGCGAACCCTTCTATAACAAGACTATTGAATATTTCAAGGTCACTTTCTAGTCCGCCACTGTTCTTCTGGTCACTGTTTTTATAGCAAAATTCTTACCATCAAAAATACATTGCGTTTATTTTGGTGAGACGTCTTAAATCGAACTAGCGATCGCCTTAAGGTCGAAATTCGCCCAGCGAATTTTTAATCATAGAATATTTTCCGTTTGACATTGGCAGTATTCATGAACCTAAACAATGAGTATTATCTACATCACTTCTTATCACTTTTCGTTGAGTGTCAATGTCAATATTTTGGGGTCTAAGTTCAATGGCACTGGTCGGTTTAGGATTCGCAGTATTAATTTATTTTATTTAATATATTAGTAACAGATATTATAGATACATTTTAGCTTTCTGCACTCCTTCTTCATATAAACTTTAAACATGCCAAATCTTACAGTCTTCCGTGCACGCAATACGCTTAAAAATGGGTAGAAAGCTTTTGGTTCACGTATTAATATATAGATGTAGCTAGAATAATTCATTTACATAATATATATACAAAAACCTTCGTGGCTGAATCTCAAAGTAGGTGGTGGCACGGAGTATTTGATTCAAATACATCGTGCGAATTAACGAACAATAGGCTATCCCTCCCCCTCCCTCACCCCTTACACCCTTCACTCCCAACTCTTGATTTAATTTAATCCTCCACCCGTGACGCGATTGTTGGGGAATTAGCAATTATGATTCTGCCCATCTTAAAATCATCGAGGGACAAGCTAATCCCATAACGATGAACTCGTTCATTGATGTACACCTAATTTGGTTTTTGTGTTGTAAACAATTATATTGAAAAACTGGCTAACAAGTTTTTAGGATATTCGTTTTAGGGGCTGAATTCAAATTAAAATACTTTACTGTTTTATATACAGCACATTTAAAACGTATTTATTTAAATTTAAATTCACAAAAATCAATAGGAAGTCAGACGAATGAATACGAAGAAGGGTGTCAGAATTGAGAAAATTATTGTGTCAGTAGTAGTGTATTGATATTCATAAAGTGCCTTCTTGGGACCTAAATTGTATATAAAATAAATTTAGCAAAAATACAACAACTTTAATGATTTTCAGGAGTTCCCTTGTATATCTTCGAAGTCGCCTAAGAATATGAAAATACCAGTATCTCCTTCCCAAGAAAAAACGAATCATCGAAATCGGTTCGTAAACAAAGAAGTTGTGGCTGAACATTCATAATTCGAATTGGAAACGTTTGAAGTCTTTGAAGTTTCCCTTTTTGAAGTCGCTAAAAAATATTTATAATTTTCATCGTTTTGTTAACACGATTTAAACTTAATTTTAGTAGGTTAGGTAATAATGTATTAAGTATTATCTTTTACCGATTTGGCCGATAATGAGTTCAAGGATCATGTAAAGCATGTTTTTTTATCGAAAAGGTATTTGTTATAGGGTGGATCATTACGTGGATGACAGTGATGTCTGGAAGTGACTCCCTCTCTGTACATCCACGGAAAATGATAATAACTATAAATAATACATGTAGAGTAAAAAATAATTTAAAAAATGTTTATAAATTGTTGTGAATGTTTTTGATCCGAATAGTTCCATGAATAGAATTATACGGATTTAGGATTGATCACATCTATCAACAATCATCTATCAAATCTATATATCAACAAGAAAAGTGCTGATAATCTTCAAACCGCTGAATAGATATTCTTGAATCATAGCTAAGAAGACTCCCGATCAATTCTTCTTTTACAGAAAAAATATTAAATCAAAATCAGTACAGCCGTTTGGGAGGTATGATGCCACAAACAGACACACAGATGGTTATGTTAAACTTAATAGCCATCCGCTTGCCTCGGAGGTTAAAAAATATCACGTGCAGTGTTGTGAAAAACAGAGCAACAATAAGTAACATATCCAATTACTCATTTATTTCCCATATAAATTAGGCAATCCAAGTGTCAGTTTAGAAATTTCATGCTAGTCAAACTTGTTATTATTATTTATCAGTAGAATTCAAGTTAAATGTGGATCAAATACTAGAATAATAGAAAAAGATCAAAGTTAGTAAAAGCAAGAATTCACAAGTTACTGCGATAAGGATATAAAACGGTTGGACGAAGGGTAGTCCTCAAAGGGTATTTTTTATGGATACCCTCGTTACAGATGCACGGTTTCCACATATTTCTCCGGAATATCTTAACATTATGACCGGTAAATATTCTAACAAAATATCGGACAAAGGGTTTCGGTTCGTATTACACAGGTGTATAAAACATGCGGCCATATTTTATATAGATAAAGTACAGATACGTATTTAGGTGGGGTGTAAAAAATGTTAAAGGTAGCTTCTGACTGAATTTTTTAATATTTTTAATGAAGTGACTATACTGTTAGCCTTAAGTGCCTCGCAATTAGAGGCTTTGACAGCTTTATCGTGTTTGAGGGGGAGTGCAAGCAAAACAAAGGCAACATGTTCAAGGGTGCCAAAATGGCCGGACCTTAGCTTGGGGCAGTTGCCGTACATGCAAATAAATCGCGATCTAATTCCCTATACGTAAAATGCTATCTAACTATAAATATTATTATATACATGTTCCTGCCTTCTGGGAGGAAGGAAGAAACATGAGTAGGTTTATGCATTTAGTAATCTTGTAATTTTGTCTAAGTTTACCTAGTGAAAAAAAAACCCTTACAGGACCTATGTACCTGTGTGGTCTGCAAGTATGTGGCGGTGCAGTGTAATGGTGTCTGTTGATAGCTAGAAATTGCACTTGCAATGTCACTGTATCTTGCGAGCGGCTGCAAGACTCAAGGGCTACTTGCCGGTGGAACGGACCTAGGTTTCAGTTGCCGCTGAAGAGGGTGGTCATGGCGAGACTTTTGGCGTACAAAAGGCCGGTACTATTTAGGAAGAGAATGAAAATTTTTTAGGTCGTCCTTTTGTTTAATTGTTTTCCTACGGCAGCCACTTAACGAGCTTAAAAAAAAAGTTTAGTTTTTACCAACAATCTCACCTAATGTAAAGTGACGATATACCAATATGGTAACACGCTAAGCCTACTGTGGGGAGTAGACTCAAATGCAGCTACCGGAACACACCTATTGGTGCTTGGGGATAGATTATCAATTAAACGGCGGTATCTAGCTAGGTTGAAAGGTTTTGCAGGATAAAACAACCGATAACAAAACGCTGGGGGGTCATACCCCCTGAAATTTCGATAAATTTCTGTCCAAAGTTTCTTTGAATCCTGATGAGATTGCCTTGAAAGAAATATGATTATATTAGTCGTTTTCTCTCTGTGGGATTACGTTGTTATTTGATAATGCCGATTGATGTGGAGTGAAGGCCATTCTCGTTATTTGGAAGATCTACATTCATACAAAAAACAGCAGCATAAAGTAAATAAATCAGAGTTGGTCGCTTTTTCGATTTGGTGCCAAGTATTTCGATATCAGCCAGTCAATATTAATTTATCTAAAGATTTCGTTCCACTTTCGGCAGTCAATAACCGCTGTTACAGTTGGTTTTACTATGTATTTAATTTTAAACTCATTAAAGCATTCATTGTATATACCAAGTCATAATAATCATAAAAAGAATATTTCTATCATCATTAAAAAAAAAATTCTATCTACACATCTTGTGACGTTATTTAATTTGATATATTTTAAATATAAAATGATTGTGGTTTGCCATTGTGCGCGCATCACGCAAACACTACTGGATACATTTTGATAGTTTTTATTTTATTTGACTCATTAGATACTTGGACCTAATCTAAAAAGATATATCATGATATCATTATAAAGAAATATCTGTGCGACCGAGATATGCTCGGTGTCTTATAAACAAAAAAAGAAAAACACCCTATCTAGGTAAACTTGGAATGTAAAACATTATCTAAATGCAAATTTTCATCGAAAACGTTGGAGCCTTTCTGAGAAACCAATTACGTATATATATATACAAGAATTTATCACTTAATATAATATAATAAGATAATTATTTAGTTAACGCGTGCGGAGCCGCGGGCACAGCTTGTAAATGAATAATAATATAACACGCCCTTAGCTTCCAAAAAAAAGTGAAAATAGAATCCAAAAACTTAAAGTTCCTACAAATAAAGTTACGGAGAAAAAAAAACTCGAAGTATTGACAAAAGAAGAACAAAACCCTGGTAGAGATATAGCGTGTTGATAGGGAAAAGTAAATATAGATACTAACGTTTTAAGCGTTTACATAAATACGAAAATAATAAAAAACGACCTCGATGCTTGATTTCAAATTGTAATGTGTTTACAATTCTTAATTAATTGAAATCAAAACATATGAATATAGTCTTACACAAAATAAAACAACAATTAAATTGAGAAAAACGAGATATCGATACTTCAGTCGATATTAGGGATGATTCAAATATTGTTTCAATGTACATAATATTATCTACACTAAACAAAATCAAAATAAAAAATGTTTTGTTAAATTTACGCCTTAAGAAGGAACTTATGAATGTCAAAATACTATCACCGATTCGGAAATCATCCAAGTCATCGAGAAGAACCGGTAGGAAACTCGATCGGCATTATCTTTTTTTCCAATTGTACATTAAAATTAATATAATACAATAATAATAATCTTAACACACTGCCTCATTAGCCAAGTGGTCGTAAGTGCAACTGCTATGATCGAGGTCTTGGGTTCGATTCCCAGGTCGAGCAAAGTGTTATTGGGTTTTTATATGAAGTTCTCAGTAGCAGCTCGGAGTTTGGCTTTGTGGTCGATTAATGGCCATATGCTCGTCCCCTATTACATGGGATCTAAAAAGCATACACGGCGAAATGTGGGTGTACACTTCTGCCTAACCCGTCGGAGTTACATACGTAATGGTATGTTATGTTATGTTATTAATAATTAATTGAATGCACAAAGAATAAGTCAATTCCAGACATACCTATAATTTGCATAATAATCCAACCTATAATAACCCTTTGACAGTAAAACCCGCTTGAAATGGTCCTTAAACTTGTTGTCCGGCAAATAAATAATTTGCTTTGGAACCTTTTAGAACCTAACACTATTACTTAAAAAACTAAACAAAAACTAAGTCTAATACGGTACGACTAATTTATGTCCATTTCTAGTATTAAAATTGTGCCGATTTTATATCTCATGTTGCAGATTGCTCGAATTGCCCGCTTTTGTAATATTATCTACCTCAGCTGCTGAACCCTACAGCAAAATACCGTAAGCAATCTATCTGCAATTTATTATGTATTATCTGTTATTTATGTTAAATAAAATAAAAAATTAACTTTGAACACAACAGATACTGAGCTAGTGTTATCGATATTCAACAATATAATTTCCCCGCTTTCTAGTGTTCTTAGAAACGTGTAAATCAACTGCGTCAATTCATTAGACTAACTACGCTTCTAATAATCGACTTCAACAAAAGACGGGCGGTTACTCAATTCGAATGTCTTTTATTTATGGATATTCAGCAATAATTTGTTTGTTTATGAACCGATTTTGCTGTTTCTTTTTTCGTTAGATAGGGAATACTTCAAGGATAGTCCCATTTTAATTTCACTGACATTGGACTTTGAACTTCGAAGATACACAAGGGAACTTTGAAGTTAGTTTTCTTTTTTAGTAAAAATTGTCTTGTTCTGTTCATTTCCTCCCTAAAGCTGTGATATAAAATGAACCATTTGTATCGGTTATTATTATAGCCGATTCATTAGCAGTTATTCAAATAACGGTAGCAGTTTCACGCACTTGAATATAACGGTCTCGGCAACCAATCAGCGGGTTCGTTAACAAAATCAATTGAAACTCATTAAAAACTTTTCAAATATCAGTAACAATTAAATCCTTCTCTAATTATTCTGAGAAGTCAAGAGAATATGCAAAATGAATTAGATTAATTTTATAACAAAGGTCTTTAAAGAGAAAGCTAAGAGAGAGAGAGAGACAGAGAGGGTAAGGCACACATAAATTTCTTTTGAGATTTTTCTCTGCTTGGGGCAGTAAAATACCTCTACCTCGCAGAAGGTTGTAGCCAGAAAACCCAGTGTTCTGTTACTGGGGTGAGTAGGGAGCTCTTTGGGGTAGAGAGGTTCAAGGTTAATTTATTATAAGCGTCATTTGTCTACAATTACATTACCATCAGGCAGGCCGTATTGCCGTATGCCTGTTTGCCACATTAGGTATATAAAAAAAGTCACGAATTATAAAATACAAATGAAGTAAAAATACGGTTGCTTTTGTTATCTACCTGTCTATAGATAAAAGTATATAGCGTAATGGTTTGTAACTATAAACATTCTTTTTTTGGAAAACAAAGTATTTTTTTATGGTAAGCACAGTAGAATTCAAATACAACGGCGACCATCCAGAGATAGTAATCCAGTGACGGTCACCGCTGTCATGCAGGCCTGCAATAATTTAACTGAACATGCACAGGCTGATCCCGAAACACGACACGCAAAAGCGAGTCACTATGACGGACTTTTCATCACATGCATGGTGGTACCGCGACCCAGTCGGACAAATCAACCCTACCATCCCGACTCCATTCGCTGAATCAAATATTGCATTCATTCATCCAAAAAACGTCTACTGCTAGACATAGGCTTCTCCCAAATATCGCCACAACGACCGGTTCTGACGATACGATCAGAAGATCCAGGTGCTTCCCGCAACTTTAGCAGATCGTCGGTCCATCTTGTTGCGAGTCTGCCCATACTGCGAGTTAAGATACGTGGTCGCCGCTAGAGAACTTTCGGCCACATCGGCTATCTGTTCTACGAACTACGTGCCCCGCCCACTGCCACTTAAATCTAACAATTCTTAAGGCTATTTCGGTGATTCCTCGCCACAGGCGAGAGAAGTACCAGTTACTTGATTCTACTACGAATCTTCTGATTTCTGATTCCATCGCTCAAAGACATAAAATCGTATTGCTACAATAAAAATATACTTTATTATATTATATAGCACAATAAAACCTACACCTAGTACCTTGGTGTTGTATTTATCCTTTAAAGCACATCCAATCACAAGAGAGCAGAAAAAGATAAAATTAAATCGAATAATGTAATTGACCAATCACAGTACGAGTTTTTACAATGAAAATATTAGGTGTATTATTTTATAGATGGACCTAGCTGTAATGTTTTATTCGACGCTTCGAAAATAATATAATGACAGATTAAGCAAACATTTCAATTTTATTTATAAAAGTAGAAAATAAATTCCAATATGAAATAAATTATAACATACAATTTTAAGCAAAACAAACAATTTGTAATATTAGGATACTAAATTACACATCGAACGTTTTAGCTAACGATGAGATAGCGTGCTCCAGTAAATGCCAGAAACAGGTCATTCTTGTATAAAGCTAAATATAATTTAATACGATATGGCTAGACGAGTTTTTGAGGGGAAACTAAATCTAAGTAACATCCCTCCCATTCCTCTGCGAAATGGCTGGTGGAAACTGAATGTTCAGTAAGAAAGAATGACTTCATTAGTAGGTCTTTGGTAAGGCTATAATGTTCATCAGAGGACTAAGTACTTTTATTTGAATCTATCTCATCTATCTATTTATTTTATTTTTATTTGAAACTTTTTCAGAGCCCATGTTCGAATGTCAGAAATTAAAATCAATAATACTCTATTCAGTTTAGAACTAGAGAAGACACTTAATAAAATTAAAACACTACCAACGGTTCGAAAAATATTCCAGTCATTAAATAGAGCCGGCAAGGAACTCGATCAGATTTATCTTTTTTTTAAACTGTAAGTAAAATTTACGGTAAAAATATGTAGTATTTTTAATGTATGAATAGAGAGATAAATCTCATGTGCCAATTATTCATTCATAAGGCATCGCATACACGTAGCCAATATGCGAGAACAACATTTACAAGACCAAGGTTGTGGTTTTGAGTATTCTATAATTTCTTTGCTACCAACGACTGATTAAGTATTCAATTACTCTCATCTAGCTGGGCTTTTATTGGCACCTAGTCTACTGAAATGAAAATAAAATAATTGACCAATATACGGGTGATCTTTGGAGCAAAAGATTTCTTATAAGAAACATGCTTAAGCCAAATTGTAAGAAGTGTAGAGAATTTGTTACAAACCGTTTATTATTACAGCTGAGTTTCTTTCCATTTCTTTCTCTCATCATGTCCTGAAGTGGTGGTAGAATTTAAAACTCATAAATAATTAATATTACCCATTACATAGAAGGAATCTAAGCTAAGTTTATATCGTCCATCCTATATCTGAAACATATATTTGTAATTTGATATCTTCTGAATCGTAATATATTTGAGATGAAATTGTCATAGAATATGTGTAATTATGTCTATAAAATAATTGCACGTTAACCACTTTTTAACTATCGCATTTTGTACACATTTCCTCGCTCGTGACCACGGCTTGTGGGACCAGGTCAGAACATCACGGTCGAGTCAGAAGTAAGATGCGTTCTAGAATCACTTTAAAAATATATTTACAACTAGCGAACCCGGCCAAGGGTTACTGTGCTGTTTGGAGTCCATCAGAAACATTGTTCCGAACTTTTGAGGTCTGAAAAATTCATCAAAATCGCTTCAGCCGTTTCGGAATCCATAGGTACATACAAATATAGATTTTTATTTATAAGAAGAAGAAAGATTATAATATGATTTTTTCTTTTGCTCTATCGAATAAAACCGTTATACATGCCTACGTCAAACTTGTTGTGATTATAGTAAAAATACCAAAGCATCTAAAAAAAAAAAAAAAAAAAAAAAACAGTACAGGAAATACACATTATTTTTGGCAAATACATAACAAAAATATGATTTAATTTTAAATATTACACTAATAAAAAATACGTTTTTAGACATTATAAAAAAGTTCTTTATTTTCAACTTTTACTACAACGTGAATGGTTACGAGTGTTATTAATTTGACAATATTAATTATTTCATGTGAGCCAAATGGCACGCAAAAGCTTTAGGTCATAACTATGATGTTAGTTGAAATCTATAGGGTCTCGTTTATCATAAAATATATATCATTTTAGTTGTCCATATTTTCTGATTATTAAGTCCTATTAATTTTTTTTTTCTTTTTTTTATTCCTGACGGCCGTTGGGGCAGAAAGGTTCTCGAGTGAAGACTACGCACCGGAAAGCGCAGCGTAGGACGGCCCCCCACTAGATGTGGACGTCCTGCGGCTGAAATGATGATGATGATGATGAAGTCCTATTATACCATGCAGGTTTTTTATGGTCGCATTTGCTTTTCATTCCATTCTAATTCCATTTCATCTTTCCAATGTCGGATAGTTTCACTTCATCCTATATTTAAGTATTCTTCTTGTTTTGGCGCTACAAAAAGCACTTGCCAGTGTCAATGTTTTTAAGTCTTCGTAATATTTGCTCTCTGCTGGCTCTCTTGTCAGAACTTTCTAGGGAGTTTTCATGACATCTTAAAATGCATGTTTTCCGCGTTATATTTATAATCCACTTCACATAAGCACAACAACCAAACTATATCACGAATAATACAACCAATATAACATAATATAGGGTCAAAAAACCTAAGTTGATATATTAAAAAAAAAAAAAACATGTCACTATAAGATTCCGCCAAAAACTCCTAATTAAGTCTTCAGGTGTAAGTGAAACTTGTTTTTTGAATTGTTTAGCTCACTGAATGTACGTCATTTAAGCCTAACTTCGTATTATTTTTCTAATTGAAAAACATATTTAATCACTATCATAAAAATCAAAAAATCTTTGAATAAAATTTGAAAATTACAAAACGATACACCGAAGCGACATATGCGTAAAGATAGTATTGTATTTTTAATTACATTCTAATATAAACTAATTCAATTAAATCAAAAATGTAATTATGGAAATTTTGTCAACAGCCAGTCTGGTAACCTTGAATATTTTTAACAAGACGTTTTTATATTTTCGAGAAACAACACGACCTCAGCGAACCCTCCAGCCCTTCCTCCGAGTCCTTAACAGCGCTATATATCTTGAGCCCGGACGCGAACAGAAACACTAATCCCCGCGAAAGGGCGCAACAGTAAATCATCAAATCGTATCGGCGAGCCCAAATCCTTAGATATTTATCACCCGGTTATATTCTGTTGACGCCGCAGTTATGTTCGGACCATTCATAAATTATATTGGTTTTGTTTTATATTACGGGTGTAAGAAAATAGCCCATGTATATCTAGGAACCTGTGCTATCTAACAGTGAATGTTCCGTCAAAATCGGTCCGACCATTTCGAAGATTATCTGGAACAAACAGACAAAATTTTAAAAAATTGGTGTTTTGTTATATGTATCGTATATACTTTCATATGCATTTAGTAAAAAAAACTGTTATTTTGACATTACAAAGAGACACTTCAATTTTGTTAATTATATAGAGGGCGCTTATGCTGTGTTTTTTACGCCAAAAGGGCAGCAAATATGTAGACGGCCCACCATCGGTACATTATTACAGTCACCTATGACCAACTGCAATAACAAGGGTATTTAGGTAATTTCGAAAAGCGTATTTTTATCCTTTTTTAAAGATCTCCATGTCATAGCCCTGGGGGAAAACCGTGCTGGGTAATCTACCTTTATAACTATAAAATACGTCACCAACCATCCTAACCGATACACAAGAAAGGGGGTGTCAAAGAGAGGTAGGACACGGAAAGGTTTTTTGGAAATTTCTTTCCACTTAGGGTACCTACCCCGACTGGTGGAATACCTCCACTCTTCAGAACGTCATAGCCAAAAAACCTTGTGTTGTGTTCTTGCGGTGAGTAGGGTTTGTAGAGCTCTTTAGAGTAGGGTAACCGCTTAACATCAGGCGGGCCGTATGCATGTTTAAAAAAAAGTAATAGTGTTTTGACGTTATTAGTTCATAAGGGCCTAAATTGATAAAAACAGTGTGCGGAATTTAATATTGATTCTGAAACTTCTAATACATGAATTAAAAGGAAAACCAATTAAAATGATTTTAAGGAGTTCCCTGGTGTATCTTCGAAATCGAAGGTCCAAAGTTAATGAAATTAACATGGGACCACCCTTGAAGTATTATTACAAGGGTCCGAACTACCCTCCTGGTCGGACTGTGTGGAAGAATATACATGGAGGAAAAAACGAATGGGACATGGAGGAACAGTAAATTAAATATTGAAATTATCAAATTTTACTCAAAGGAAACCTTCCTTTCTTATTTGAAATAATAATAATAACCGCATTCACAGAATTTCTAAAAAAAGCTTACCTATACCGGGAATCGAATCAAGTGAAAATTATCTTTCACTATGTTATTGCACTAATCGATAAAGTCTGGGCCGTGGACAAAATCTCTCGAATAAACTTTTTTCTTAGAATTCCACGATGAGACTCGGCAATTAAATAAAAAAGACGTCATTTATACATAAAGTAATTGCCAGATTTTTTTTATCTACCTACCTTTAAAATTTTCTTTTTTAGTAATTTTTGAGACCTTTTTTGACTGTCTATCTGTGAGGTCGTAATTTTAAAACAGGAACGAATATCTCCATAATCTCTTGTTATTTTGTTGTTTGTGTTCCTTTTTCTGCTATTTCATAATAGTCATTTATAATGACATATGAGAATTAATGAAAAGACTTGGGAGCTTGCTTTCAACATGGGGGTGGTAGATAACCAGGCGGACATTAGAAAAATCCCTACAATCATGCTATGGTTCCATCACTATGTTTTCTTTTACCGAAAGCTCAGGCTCATTACAGGGATTCGAACCCACGTCGATCAACAATCCTACCCTACACAGCAAACCTAGAGTTTATTACCAATTCTTCTCTAGGGCAAGTGCCTTCCGAATTTGTAGTAGAGTCATTTTAAATACTGAGTATATAACATATTATCAAATACGTTGTATTATTAATACTAGCGATCGCCCTAAGCTCGAAATTCAACCTACGACTTTTTGATCATATACTATTTTCTGTTTGATATTTGTTTGGGGGGTCTAAGTTCAATGGCACTGGTCGGGATAGAATACGCAGAATGAATTTATTTAATTTAATATATTAATAACAGATATTATAGATAAATTTTAGCTTTCTGCACTGCTCCTCCATATAAACATTAACCATGCCAAATCTCACAGTGTTCCGTGCACGCAATACGCTTAAAATGGTACCGAAAGTTTTGCTTCACGTATTAATTTATAGGTAATATAACTTAACAACTAGCCCTTTTAATCCTGCAAATATTATAAAGGTGAAAGTTTGTGAGTGTGTTTATAAGTTTGTTACTTCTTCACGCTCAAACGGATGGACCAATTTAGATGACATTTGGTATGGAGGTAGCTATCACACTGGATTAACACATTGGCTACTTTAAGGTTTTTATAAAGGTGTCTTTTAAATTATACGCGGGTGAAACTCTGGGGCACAGCTAGTATACAATAAAATTGAAAATCTTTCAGTATCCCCTTTCCAACAAAATAATTATCATATTTTAAATCGAATCATAAACAAAGAAGTTACGCCTGAACATCCATAAAAAAATATGCATTTGAATTGAGAACATCCTCCTTTCTTTATGTCGGTTAAAATGTATAAAAAACAGTATAAATTTTACTTAACCCCACCCCCTTTGCAATAAAGCGAGAAGTTACCTAAGTAAAATACTTAATGGACTTTAATCTAAGTTGATTTCTGTACTAAAATAGTCGATCAACCTCCTTTTTAGATGTCAAAACTTTTTCCCGAAACCGACAAAAGGTTTGACAAAGGACGCCGTGTCTCGAAACCCCTTTGCTCTCGTTTCTCTGCCTTTTGGCACAAATTGCAAGCAATAACGGCACCGTGAAGCCAATGATACGAAACTCGTTGTTCTATGTTGTCAAATAAAGAAAACCGTTTAGATATATTGTGGGAAATAAAAGAAATAAACGAGTAAATGACGAGCCTTATTCACAAGCTTAACATAAATGGATTCTTCTAGAACAAATTTAATTTAATGTTACTTGTTTATAGTTGGTAAACAATATTGTATTGTTTGTTTGACTCTCTGAAAGTCGCGGAACCCACTAGATCAATAGAAGGTTCATCGACGCCATCTTGTCTTGGAATGAACCACCCAAGAAATCTTTAGAATTTTTTATTATTATTAAAGTGAAATTTTCTATTGCACTGTTATAATTTGAAGCTCATTGAAACGAAAAAGCGACACTAAAAAGATATATATAGAATTTAGCTTCAGAGATAATGAGATAGATAGATACATATACATTATAAACGGGTATTGAAAGTCCTTATTATCACGATTATGATCGAATGGGTCTAGCAGTTTTACGACTGGACTTGCACGCACGTTTATATGTACAGTACAAGTGGTCGATAGTTCGAGCCCCGTTGTTTTAGGGTTTTTGATGAAGATGTTTTTATGTTTTCAGAAGGTAACAATCACTTCTAACTGAGTATAAACTGCACGTATGTTTTTTATATAATTTTTTCAGGTTTAATATTTGGCCACAATATAAATCAGATATGATATGACGTTATGGCCTAAGATCGTAGCACGCTAAACCTAATGGGGGGGACTGGCAATCAAGTGCAGCTTTCAACTTTAGGGTGAAATTTTCTTTACCGAGAGCTCAGACTCATTGCAGGGATTCGAGTCCACGTCGATCGACGCGATGTCTGTGCATGCTACCACTTAGCTATTACTACTTAATTTTTGCAAACTGACATGTCATGTTTTTTTATTTGAATTTATGTTGTAACATTGACTTGATGAAGAAAAAGGCAATGGAACATTAAATCATAAGAGGAACCACGAGACAGGATAAGTAGCATCGTAGCGTATCGTGTCGTTCCTTTTAACCTCGCGTTGTTTGGCTACGTGAAAGAACAGGACAGAATACATTATGTTATCAATGCAAAACAGAAAAAAATGAATTTAAAGTCGCCCTCGGGTACTCGGTTGCGTATTTTTAACGACTTAATAATGTAAAATCCAATTTTAATATTTATTGGATATTATAAGCCTTATGTTTGTTATTTAAATGAGGTGTACCTAGTATATTCTTTTTTGCATATATAGGTCGCCTTGACAAAAAAAAATCAAGCGATGTATTTCAAATTTTAAGGACGAAAACAGTATGAATATTGTGAGTCGCTCATGACTTAGACTTAAAGCTTAGGAACGCCAAAGTCCCTTCGACGTCCAGCTTTATTAAAAATGATTCCTTACGATGTTAATATAGCTTTATTGGTAGAGATTGGTATTGGAATCTGAAGACTTAAACAATTTTCACATCAAATCGATATCTAATATTCTTCAATATATTGTAAATACGTTACTTAAGAATATGAAATCCTACTTCAAGAGTACTGACATTCTGCGAATATAATGTGTTTTTTTTTTAATGAATGTTCAGTCATAACTTCTTTGTTTACGAACCGATTTGGATGTTTTTTTTTGTTGGAAAGGGGATATCTCAAGGTTGGTATTTGATTTTATTGGCATTGGACCTTCAACTTCGAACATACACCAGGGAACTTTTGAAAATCATTGAAGTACATTTTTCTAATTGCCAAAAATTATCTTGTTGGTTTGTACTGTACTTACTATCGGATACTATGGCGTCACATTATTGTGATAGTGTATAAAAAAAACTAAATTGTAACATAGATCACTTAATAGGTTAACATTCTGTTTATACGTATTAAAAATATTGTCATGCAGAACACAGACCCGGTTATGTAGTACGTCCTTGTAACCGGATAGAGCCGGTTATAGCCAGACGCGTCGAACACGGCCGTCATTAGAACCGGCGGATATGAAGCGAAAATCCGGGTATTGCCACTTGAACTGGCCCGTTTCTATTCGAATTTATACGCCATGTTTTATTTATTACATATTAGTCTTTGACAGGAATTTGTTTGTACGGAATCAATCAATATCGCTTAAGAAGGTCAGTTTTTACGAAAAGTTTCAAATGTTGAGGCCAAGAGAACCGGAGTGGCTTATCTGCTTTTCTCGACAAATTCACCTGTTAACAAGTTCATAATATAAAAATGTGTTTATTACCAAAACTACAATGGCCGAAAGTTATTTTACGTAATATATAGACCGCACAAAAAAAAATCCGTAACTGGCCACTTACTTTGAGGATATTAAAAAACTAATTATGACATTTGAAAATGGAACTCATTTTACCCTCATTGGTCTTTTAACCTCTCTACCCTAAGGAATTCTGGATACCCAAATCACCGCTAAAACACAGCACAAGGTTTTTTAGCTGCTATCTTCCGTAAGGTGAAGGTATTCTACCAGAGGGGCTGCATCAAGTGGAGATAATTCTTCAAAGGATTTTCTCGCTGTCCTAACTCTCTTAAAAATCAACGAAACCTTTCATCTTCTTCTTAAACTATCTCGCCGTATATTTATATTTACTAGCGATCACCCTAAGCTCGAAATTCTACTTACGACTTTTTGATCATAGACTATTTTCTGTTTGACATTTGCAGTGTTCATAAACAATGAGTATTATCTACATCAGTTGCTGCCACTTTTCGTTGAGTGACAATGTCAATATTTTGGGGGGTTTATGTTCAATGGCACTGGTCGGTTTAGGATTCTCAGTATTAATTTATTTTATTTAATATGTTAGTAAAAGATATTATAGATAAATTTTAGCTTTCTGCACTCTTTCTCCATATAAACTTTAACAATGCCAAATCCCACGATCTTAGGTGCACGCAATACGCTTAAAAAGGTACCGAAAGCTTTTGCTTCACGTATTAATATATAGATTTATAAAATTCATACACAGATTTATTCAATGATTTATACACTTCCTTCCTAGGTCCTATTCCAGTTGCTTTTTTCAACGCATCGCCGAGTCACCGCGTCATAAACTCACTTGTAAGAAACCGAAACACATCATATTCTCGAAAACGCTCCGTTAATAAAAGTGTTTAAAATTACCTTATTAGTGCTTATCGTGAAAAACCAGAACTCGAGTGCCAGTGATGATATAGAAACCAATAGAACTTGTGACCTTTATGTAAAACGGGAGACGTGGAGCGACAAGGTACCTCTTTCCTTCAAGTTACCTCTATCATTAAAGTACCTTTAACTGAATAGTTTATTCATATTAAATATCTTTTACCATCGCTGTAAACAGGTATCATTTCGCATTGGCCAGTCAGCTAACATGGTTTCGAAATTATTGTTTATTTATTGGTTATTGATGATTTTTTGAAACATTTCGATAGATTTTGCAACTTTTTTTAGGAAATACGAAACCGATGAAATTATGTTTTTAAACAAAGGACGTTTTAGGAGATTTTGAATATATTTAGACACAAGTTACACTAACATTATTCATGGGATTTCACTCAACATTTTCGAAAATTAGTCATATAGGCCCAAGATTGTTGTCCTGTTCAAGTGAAATAGCGGGTTTTTAAATACATAGTACACAGAGTATAATCTTTATTTGGATTAATAAATAAAAAAATCAAATAACTGTATTGTGTTTAGTCTTTGTTTGAAGAGTGATTGGCGGTGTGATAGGGATGATGTTATGAATGACCCAACAGTGAAAGTGAAGGAGATTATAGAAAATAAGAGAAGACATCGTTATAACTTAATAGTAACTTAAGAACATTTTCGTACCCAAACAATCTCGTATAAATTTCCAAAAGTTTTAAAAGTATACAATTTCTGGTTTTCAAGATTATAACATATTATAAAATGCCATACCAATAAATGTATTACATTGTTTTCACCCCGTGCGGTCGGACACTCGCAATCTGTCTGCGAACGGTAGCCAGGCTTTATCTTGCTAATTGAAATCCCCCATGAAAAACTCCCTTCGGACACGAAATGCGACCTCTACTGAGGTAACTCGAATGAATCAATCTTTTAGATAGAACATTTTTTTTTTAATTCTGGTAGTTGTAATGACTACATTTCAGTTAATAGTAGTCGCTGTTCAGTTTCTTAATATACGGTAATATACGTTCGTCGAAGATATACCGATTTATAACAAGACAATTTTTAACAAAAAAGAAAACTAACTTCTACGATTTTGAAGAGTTCTCTGGTGTATTTTCGAAATTGAAGGTCCAATGCCAATAAAATGTGACTACCCTTGAGGTATCCCCTATCCAAAAAAAAAAATATCTTCCAAATCGGTTCATAAACAAAGAAGTTATGGCTAGAAATCCTAAACAAGTTGCTATTGATGTAGGTTATAAAGCGACGTGACATAATTAATCATTTTATTAGATTTTAGACTCGCAACTCAGGGATAAAATATAGTTTAGAGCATGTCTACCTTTATTCTATACCAAACAAATATGAAGGGCAAACAAAAAGTCTTACTAATATAATAAAAAGATCAAGATATTGTCTATTTTCTTGTTCAAACGCGCTTATAACTGGAACTATCAGCCAGATTTCAAAAAATATTTTTAATTTTATAGCCACTTTTTTTGTATCAATCTTTATAGTCCTTGGGCTACATCTTAATAAGTACTATTCAAGCTATAATAAATGCTATCCGTAAAAAAAACGATCGACCCGCGTTTCTAATTGGCACCATATTACGTCTAGTTCCAGCTTCCGTTCGCCTGTCCAATATAATGGTGTCGGAAGATGTCAATTAATGCCTATCTCTCCATCAGTTGCTATTGTACAGATCAATTAGTGTTTCATGTTTCTATGGAAATTTTTTCTAGAAGTTTGAAAATCCAATGGCTCATTTTGGAGATGTTAAATCGAATTTCAGCCCGCGTATTCTCAAGTTTAGAAGTTCTATGTTTGACTCATTGTGAAGATTTTAAATCACCTCACAGCCCGCGTGTTCTACAGTTTGGAAATTCTATGTTTGGCTCATTGTGGAGATGTTAAATCACCTCTCAGCCCGCGTGTTCTCAAGTTTAGAAGTTCTATGTTTGACTCAGTGGGAAGATTTTAAATCACCTCTCAGCCGGCGTGTTCTACAGTTTGGAAATTCTATGTTTGGCTCATTGTGGAGATGTTAAATCACCTCTCAGCCCGCGTGTTCTCAAGTTTAGAAGTTTTATGTTTGACTCATTGTGAAGATTTTAAATCACCTCTCAGCCCGCGTGTTCTCAAGTTTGGAAATTCTATATTTGACTTATTGTGGGGATGTTAAATCACCTCTCAGCCCATGTGTTCTCAAGTTTAGAAGTTCTATGTTTGACTCATTGTGTTAGAGCATGCATATATTCCTTCATAACTTTTCCTACCTCGGCCACAATTAGCGCCATCTACAAACAAAACAAAAAACTCACGTGCGACGAGTGACAAAAAAAAAACAGAAAATACAAAACGTGTCGCCTAACAGAGCGCATAAAACTATTGCATCTCCGTCGCAAATTAAAAGAATAAATCAAATAATAGTTAAGCTCGGACTTCACAAACCCCGGGGTTCCATATTGCTTCAACAGTGCGTGATGTGCAGTGCATAGAAGCCACGAAAATCAACATCAGCACGCCCGAGGTGAGTGCCGGCCGGCAACATACTTATCCAAATTCCTACCCCGCATGCTAGGGAGAAAATATCCAAAACAATACACATTGTGAAGATTTAAAATCACCTCTCAGCCCGCGTGTTTTCAAGTTTGGAAATTCTATGTTTGGCTCATTGTGGAGATGTTAAATCACCTCTCAGTCCGCGTGTTCTCAAGTTTGGAAATTCTATGTTTGGCTCATTGTGGAGGTATTAAATCGCTTCTCAGCCCGTGTCTTTTGAAGTTTGGAAATTCTATGTTTGCTGCATTGTGAATATATTAAATCGCCCCTCAACTCGGTGTCCTATCCTTCCTAAGATATCGGTTCCTTAAAACGTTTTAAGCAATGACAGGTCAGTGGTGTCGTGTACGAACATCGTGTCGATCGACGTGAGTTCAAAACTCTACAATTAGCCTACATTGCAATGAAAACATCATGATGGAACTATGCCATGCTAGTAGGCCATTTTTTAGGACAGCTACCACACTCAAGTTGATAATCTGTCCAAGCACCTATAGGTGTGTCCCAGCAGCTACACTTGAGTGCCAGTTCACATAATAGGCTTAATATGTCACTATCTCGGGCTACATCATCAGGCGACGAGATCGACGATAACACTAAAAACCTAACAATTAAAACAAAAACCATGAACAGGTATTCCTGCAGGCGGGCATAATGGTGGTATCTGCTATTGGTATTTATCACCGACGGTCACCGTTGTTTCTGACATTCTGTATTACTCCGTATTATCCATTTGTTACTGTGCCGTTATTTTACTGAGCAACATTATTCTTATTTTTTAAACACGAAGAGGCTTTCCATCGCATGCGTCATAAAAAATGTTCTAACTCTTTACAATGGAAATGTATTATTACACTGTTTAAAACAACCTTTCGTCTATTTTACACTAAATCGGTCGTAAGCTTTTCATTCGTATTAATGGCAATGTTTGTAATTTAAACTTAGCAGGTAGACTTTTTTTGGTTGTTTTTTTTTTCTTTCGAAAACACAGAACAATTAAAACGGGAGCTAACTCGATCTGTATATAAATGACGGTGATTTTATATGATTTTGTTTTCATATCGGCATAAAAGACTAGCGTCGATGCAATTTAAAAATTATAATAATCATGTGTACCTAGTAAAAAATTGTTTATCGAATGGTTTGTGCCGCGTTTTCTATAGGAATCTTATTAAAAATTGTTAATTTTGTATTTAAATATGGTTATAGATTTAAAGTGATAATAGCTCAGTTGAATTGAGTTGTGCACTTGTATTTTGCGTTTATAGACTTGAGTTCGTAAGTTCAAACAGGCCATTTTCTACTTTTTTTCACTCATTTATCGACGTATTTCTGTAGCTCCAATTGAGAGTTAGCTTCCTTTCTAGTCTCATGGGGTAGATTTTATAAATTATATATATTCACTTATCGTTAGGCAAGCGGTAAAAAAACATTTGTGCATTTTACACACGATAGAAATACCTTCAGAAATAATTCTTCTTTAAAGTCCTTTTAAAAAAAATCGAAATCCTCGAAGTATCGCCACTCGCACTGTGAGTTCATCATTGCATTAAAGTCTGGTCGTAGTATCGCTAGGCCAATTCGACGCCAATCATAGTTATGAAAGTCAGGAGTTGCACCAACCGTGTATGGTGTAAATGTATTCGTCATTCTCTCGTAGGATAAACCATGCAGATGTTGTTTATATTTGTCTCTTTTTCATTTCATCAAGTTTAAAATAACAGCGGTACATAATAAGTTGTCAATTCTATAATAAAAATGAAAAAGACATTGAACAAGCTGTTCTTTTGAAACTGTGGCACGAGCTCGTGAGAGTTTTTTTGTAAATTGAAACCCGATTTGTTTTTAGAAACATTTGATTCGTTTGCTTTCTCCGGGATAAGCATGTTTGGCGTTCACTCAAATACGACGTTATATTTATTCGGATGTGTTTGTCTTTCCCAATCATTTTTGTGCTACCAGCCTTTACCTATAACCACCTTCGTGTTATTTAATAAAACCGAAAAAACAGCCTTTTAAACAAGTAAAAAAGTGTGTGTGTGTGTCAGCTCCGACGTGACGCTCGACTGGAGTTTATTCCTTAAGTACGATTGTTTATGGATATATATATTGTACAAGCCTATTGGCAAAGAGGTTAATGATTGATTGACTGACGGACTGACTAACTGACGGACTGACTAACTGACGGTCTGACGGATTGACGGACTGGTGGACTGACGGGCTGACTGAGTGGTAAATGATTTATCTGAAAGAAAGATGAATCATCATCATCTTGCTTTGTGTATATTAATACACATACACTATTTCATAGTGAAAACGTAACGCTTTTTGTTAACGCTCAACGTAACGTTTTTATAAATTTTACTTCTCATAAAATTTCCATACCGCGGGGTTCTTATATGTGAAGGACTAAACTCCATAATGAACTCCAAATAAAGTCAATATTATTTGTCGCAATATATTGTGATTGTAAAAATAAATATATCTAATTAACCCGTGCGAATATATCGGACATTATAGATTGTATGTAATCTAACAGCATTCATGTTTGTCATACAGATTGCTAATAGATGGCGCCTCCTATATGCTAGTTGATATTTCTGTTATATAACTAAGTTGCCAAACGAGGATACGGCCCTCCTGATGGTAAGCGGGCTACCTTAGCTTTAGGATACATACCATGCGCGTTGCTGATATTGAGCTCTCCTTCCCCAAAGAGCTCTGGAAACCCTACTCAACGCTGGAACACAGCCCAAGATTATCTTCTGTAGGGTGGAGATAATCCACCAGTTGGACTGCTCCAAGTAGAAAGAATTATCCAAAACATTTCACTATGCCTTACCTCTCTTGAATATCTTCTATACAATTAGTAAAATTGAAGTGTCTGTTTGTAATGTCAAAATAACACCTTTTTAATGAATGCATATGAAAGTATATACGATACCTATAACAAAAAACCAATTTTTTACATTTTTGTCTGTCTGTTTGTTTGTTCCGAGTAATCTCCAAAAAGGTAAGACCGATTTTGACGGGACTTTCACTCGTAGATAGCTGATTTTATAGGGAGTAACTTAGGCTACTTTTATTTGAGAAAAAGATTTAGGGCTCCGCACAAATAAAAAAAAACGGGTTCTGGTGAATCAATTCGGGTGCTTAAATGGCTTACGTTGAGTAAACCGTACGAGATATAGTAAATTAATGTACTACACAATTGTAGGCATTAAAAAGACCTACAAAAAAGTCAGGGAGAATATACGTCTATCTTCTAAGGAACACTCACAATAAGGATTTTTGTTTTTAAAATAGCCGGGGGCGGGGGAGCTAGATTTGCGCGGGCATTATGTAGACCACGTGAGCGAAGCCACTGGCATAGCTAGTATTATATATAATTTAAATATTTAAAAAAATCATGAAATTTTAAACCATTCGTGGTGCGTCGTCATTAAACGTCATATAACCTGTAAATTATATTTTAGTTATTAATTCAATTCAAATATTTTGTTTTTTAGGAGTTAAATAGCAACAAATGTAAAATAAATTATATATATTTACATTAGGTAATTGTAAATAAGACGGAATATTGAGTATATATTAGTGCATAATATTCATTTAAATTAAGTTACATAATGAGCGGTAACCACTAACCTATAATATATTCACAACGCATCGGAATTGTGGTCACCCGTAACACATGATCAACTATTGATCATAATATACTATTATCATTTGACGAACTTAATTATGATTGTGTGTACTCACTGTTTAGTAAACTGTAATTTATTAGTTTCTCATACTAATATATCAAATTTTATGCAAAATATAAATTAAAAAATTTTCATTCATGTTAGACTCTCCTACACAAGGCGTTGAACTGAGTTAATATTTTAATACCAGTAAAGGCAAAACAATTTTTAACCAAAAAGAGAAAACCGACTTCAATTATTTTAAAGAGTTCCCGTGTGTATTTTCCAAGTTGATATACCAATGAAATTAAAATGGGACTACCCTATCCGACAAAAAAAGAACAATACAAATCGGTTCATAAACAAAGAAGTTATGGCTGAACATTCATTAAAAATATAATAGGTATATTCATACATTCGAAATGAGTAACTTCCGTCTATTAAAATTATATTTGAAGTTAAATTTCATTACACGCGTTTAGTGAATTGTAAAATTTTGAGCTGCGCGAACATCATGTCAGGGAAGTGTGACATGATGGAGTCCCGTCAATAATAATAATAGAAATTTTTAAGAAAAAAAAAGTTAAAATATTTAATAAATACATTAAAATAATGTTTATTTATACAACATTAAATTACTTTATAATACGATTAAAAAACAAAAGTCAGTAAAATTAATTCATATTATTATCACTGATTGCTAAGTAATTTTGTTAACACGTGGGATACAATTTGTAGAATTGTTTTTGTTTTATTTATTCCAAAGATAACTTCATAAATGCGTACTCCACGTTTTTGTGGAATGTGCCTGGAACAAAAGTATAAGTCTGATAGGGATCCTTGTTCTCAATATGTGGGATCCAGGTGCCTTCCATACTATATAGTATGTGTATATAGTAGTATACGCCCTTCCGGTATTTAAATTAAATTCGTTGATCCAACTAGGCCATAAAACCATGAAAAAAATGCGTTTGCGGACACACAATTACTAATTTTCTTGCTTATAAAGCCATGACGCAACGGAAAAACAACCATAGATATTTCAAAACCAAAATATACCTATTTATTTACTTACTACATAATTATAGTATAGTTATTGCACCTGAAAAATCAGCTATGTGAAAATTTTACTCTTCAAAAGGATTTAAAAGTTTTTTTTTTATTCAAATAGAACTAATTGAGAATAAATGAAAAGCATTATAAAATCCCATAGGATGTGGTTATTTCGTCATCCAGACCGGACATATTTATTTATTCTCGAGAAGTCAAGCGTGTAGTACTTGTAGAGCTTACTGTACCGTGGGAAACTAATATACCTAAAGACCACGCAATAAAAATTAATAAATATTACGATCTATGTAATAAGCTAACCAAACCGGCTGTACGGTTAACTTATATGCGGTAGAAGTGGGAGCAAAATCTCTCTATAACACGCTAAAAGACCTCGGCCTGTCGTGAAATGCAGTAAGTTCCTAATCTGGCTTGGGAGGGAGGGTATCGCGGACAGTCAAGTTGCGCGCTGTGCTTATGTGCATCATAAGCCCTTAAATCTACACCTGGGTCGCAAGTCCCGAAGGCTGCTCGTGCTCCCTCTGTATGTCACACGACGGACCCGGCACCCGCACGGTGAATCACTGGAATGCTAAGATGTTTCTCTCATACTGTACCTACTTATAAGTACACAAAAAATAAAAATTAGATTTTTTTATTACGTTTTGAAGGCGCAATATCATTGTTCACGTAATGTGTTATAGTAGAGGCAGAATAGAGTAAACATAAACACCAATTGTCAACTCCTTCTGCACGTATCAGATACTATCAATACATTACCTTGTCATCCATTGAAAGCATCGAAACTATTGTGAATTTCATGCCAACATATTTCCATAAAGTCTATAATAAATCAAATAACCGATATTACCGATATAATACCTGTATATTACCGATAACGTACGTTTAACGACATATAGATAAAGGTATAACTACTCCAGGTCACTATCCGACCAATTTGATTACGTAGTCACTTTGTCGGACTGACTCAGTGTTCGAATTTCGAACTTTATTGCAATACCTATAATATGTCTTTACTTACCGATTTCTGTATTAAATCATTAAAATTCCTTTAAAATCCGGTAGTAGACAACTTTTGAAAAATTGTTTTAAACACATTACAATACACTACCTCGATATCAATATCTACAATCAATCTATCAATATATATACTATATCAATACTATATACTCGATTGTGCATACGTATTGAACGATGACGTCACATTTTCTGATTGGCGTCTCCAATCGCGTGATTCACAATAAAAAATCTATGAAAATAAATCAACAAGTTTTTTCCAGTTTTGTTTAAAGCTTTTCGCCATCACGCCTATATCCCCAAAGAGTTATACAGAAGTCTACCAAAGTACACCCAAACTTCGCTGGGTATCTGTTTTAGGTACCCTGTAATAGGGGACGAGCCTATTGCCATTAATCAGGCACAAAGTTAAACTTCGAGCTGCTACTGACAATTTCATAGAAAAACCCAATAACACTTTGCTCGACCTGTGAATCAAACCCAGGACCTCGATCATAGCAGTAGCGCTTGCGACCTTTAGGCTTGTTATTGAATAATTCAGCTTTAAACACACTTTCAACTCGCAGATTATACTAACATATACTTTACCTACATAATTATTCTAATAATGATAAGGCGATTCAAAAACTATTTTACTTAAAATTTTAGCCATGCGCATGCGTTAGAAAATGCCCTATAACTAATCATTGCACTCGCTCGCAATTTTTTTTGTTATTTTATATTACTTAACTTATTTTATAATATTTAGTCTGTTTTAAAACCGTACTATCAAAAAAAAAATTTAAACTATAATATTACTATAAAAAAATATCTATTTAAAGTTAAAACTTTTATAGGCACTTTGTGCGATTTTTGTATGGGGTAAATCTTATGAGTTCGCGTCATCGACACCAACATGTAACAGTATATGTGTAGCTATAAGTATAAAATGTTGAATTGATTGCTAAATTATACATGCCATTTTTACTTGGAAGTTCCAAAGTTAATTTTCTGGCAAACGAGCAATGTACTATGAACATTAAAGGACTCATAAAATCGTTCTTGGTTGATCGTGATCGTAACAGAGGGTCAAAGTGTGAGTGAGACAGAACATTATTTTAGTATAACAGAGCGTGACAGCATATCGCTTGAGTGGAGTATTCAACTGATCTATGTTAATTATTGTTGCTCGGAGTGCCAATAGATGTGAAAAACAAGATTATTGTAATAATTATTACAATTTATAAAGTTTTAAGTTTTCACTTTTGTCGCCAGTACTCCGTGATTGCATATCTTATTTTTTTTTAATTCAGTTTGCTAACAATTGTACAATATTACTATAGCTAACATGCATTTAAAAAAATGTACTAAATGTACATCATAATTATAGGCAAACAGAACATACTCTGTGTATTTTAGACATACGGCAATATACCAGCCAAGTTCGAAACGGGCGACATCGGTGTTTATATTTTTACACGAACCATTTCGAGCTATATTCGACCCCTTTATAAATCAAAAACTATTCGACCTACATTCTGGAATATTTGTATGTTTAATAAGTCTTCATTGAACGCTTAGAATCCAAAATTTCACGAATAAATCTATTATAGTTTTTGGGTCTGAAAGGTATAGCGCTTTTACTAATGACAGACGGGCAGACTCACTCATCAAAAACCTAGACCACTAAAATATTTTATTAATTTCTGCATACATTTTATCGACATATATTTTTAATTTCGCAACACTAGCGAACCAACCGGCTGCGCCATCCGGCAGTCGGTCAACTCTACCGGTTAATTAGTCAACAGCCGGCTGAACGAGATTACAATGTTTACTTGAAGAAGGGCAGTTCTTTATTTGTTTTATCGCGGTGTTTGTGTTGTGTTTTATGAACAGTTTTGTTTCATTTGAATATATATAAAATTTTGTAACTGGTTTAATGGTAGGTAACTTGTACGAACTCGAAAAGGCGCCGTTTCAAATCTTACAGAGAGTCAGGTACAGAATTATTACAGTTTAATTCAGTTTTATTATTCTTTCAGCGTTTGAATACCATCTCACTAAATGTTATGTGACGATGTGGCCCGAGACTTAAACTTTTAAGGGAGCTTTGCCTCGGTGTTGCGTAAAGTCACCAAATAAGTAAATAGCGCGCGAGCGGAGTTCTTGATCATTCATACTTGTCTCAATTACACTATGCTTTATGAAAACAAATCATAAAAAAATTCTCCGCTTTTTCAATACGTCACGAATCGTTCTATTGTCACGAATAGTCACAATAAAAACCTGTGAGAAATACAAATCTATATTAGTAAATTCTGTCTTTCTGTACCTACTTGTAATTTTTTTCCAAATTTCCCGACAGACGTGCTATATTATAAAGAACACTCATTACAAACATGATATTTTTAAAATATCGACCGATTTGGTTGAAATTTTTTTTACAGGAAGTTCATGTAATAATTTTTTTTTTTTTATTAATTGTCGTTCTTGATTTCTTCTACTGTTTTAGAAGAAATATTGTGGACGGAAAGCATAAATATGATTCCATAATTGATAGGCTGTAATAATGATCAATAACACCTGTACAAAATGGGTAAAAAAATGTTAATTCTTAACCGATTAGATGACATTTTGTAGATGGGAAGTAAAATAATTATGTCATTTATGAATTGATGGGCTATAAAAATAATTGTAAATAATGTGAGTGTATAAATGAAATATACTAAAAGAAAATAATTACTGTTTAGTAGATGCGTGTGGAACACCTAGGGGGGAGTAATAAGATTCGCGCGTGTGCTTCATCGACGGCATACTGCAGTCCACGCGAGCGCAACCGCGGACATAGCTAGCTGCAGATAAATTCATCGACAATTGGTTAACTATTACTTTTCACGTCTCTAACACAGCCAGCTGCGCCATATGTCAGCTTCGACAATTAATTGGTAAGTTGACCAGTGAACGTGCTTACGACTTTTACTTGTACGTTTTTTTTCCAGACTAATGTTAATTAAAGAACTGTCCCCTAATTTAACGTTAATTACAAAATAAATATATGTTAAACCGAAGTGAAAAAACTGTCTAAAGGTTTAGTGGAGAATCATCGAGTACAATGTATTACTTACTGGTCGACATGGAGAAATAGTTTCTTGTATTGAACTTTTTTTATACCAGCTCGGTAAAATGGCAAAAAAACCTAATGGTAAGTGAGGTACAGTTCACAAACAACGGTGACCGTCGCTGATGCAAATTTCATCGACCGTCATTGATGTCATACTTGAAGGACCCAAAGAAGTTGCTGTGTAGCTCTTATGTCGCTTAAAGGGCCCTATATCTATATATTAATACGTGAAGTAAAAGCTTTCGGTACCTTTTTAAGCGTATTGCGTGCACGGAAGACTGTGAGATTTGGCATGGTTAAAGTTTATATGGAGAAGGACTGCAGAAAACTAAAATTTATTTATAATATTTATTACTAATATATTAAATTAAATAAAATAATACTGCGAATCCTAACCTGACCAGTGCCATTGAACTTAGACTCCCCAAAATATTGACATTGTCATTCAATGAAAAGTGACAGCAAATGATATAATATATATTGTTTAGGTTCATACTGCAAATGTTAAACATAAAATAGTCTATGATCGTCGCTGGTCGAATTTCGACCTTAGGGCGATCGCTAGTAATAATATATTGCTCAGTTATTATTTCAGTTACTAACACTGAAAGAAATACTGTCATGGTTCCAAAATTAAAAAAAAATTGAGTATCCTGGACATTTATGTGTCTCAGGCAAACAACTAAAATCCAAGATGGACGCCAAAATTTCATATGTTACGAAATCGGAACCATTAGGTTAGATAAGTTTAAACAAAATACATAAGTAATGCCTATAATTATGAACTACATTCATTTGCTTTAACTCTTATGGTTTACTCAGAATAAGCCATTTAAGCGCCCAAATTGATTCATTATGACCAGTTTTTTTATTTGTGCGGAACCCTAACTCTTTTTCTAAAATAAAGTAGCCTAAGTTACTTCCTATAAATTCAGCTATCTACCAGTGACAGTCCGGTCAAAATCAGTCCCATACCATACCCTTACTACTCCTGACTTACACTTTGTAACATATCCATCCAAAGGTTACCTGGAAGAGATTCCTTTCAGCAATAAGGCCGCCCTTTGTACTTATCGTATAAGTTTAATGTTCAATTTTATATGTAAGTAACAGTCTACAATAAAGATTAAATAAATAAAGAGAACCAAGAATTATTCTTTGATAAAGAAACAATCACGAACAAAAATTACGTTTAGTTGAAAATTGGTATGCTTGATCCTTAGGGCCCTTGATTTCAAGTACAAAATTAAGCAATTGTTTTATGACGGTTGATGAGAAAAAAGTGAAACCTATTTTAACTGCCCTGGCAACATCATTTACACGATCGCAGATATTATCTAGTTGTCAAGGATAAACAACTAAATGCATGCCCCACATTTGTTTTTCTGAGGGCTCTATCTACCTTTTTCTTAAATCTGTGGACAATACTATAAAAAAATACCCAATGAAAATGAAGGAACTTATGTTCACTATTTTTTCTTTAATATTGCTAAAACAACAAGTTGCTATTTTTTAATACCTCTAAATATATATTTTACTAGCTGTGTCCGTGGCTTCACTCACGTGGACTACATAATGCCCACGCGTATCTTGTTCCCCCGCTCCCGGGTATTTTAAAGACAAAAATGCTTATTGTGGGTGTTCCTTAGAATATACATATATACTTTCCCAGACTTTTTTGTAGGTCTTTTTAATGCCTATAATTATGAACTACATTCATTTGCTTTAACTCTTATGGTTTACTCAGAATAAGCCATTTAAGCGCCCGAATTGATTCATTATGACCAGTTTTTTTATTTGTGCGGAACCCTAACTCTTTTTCTAAAATAAAGTAGCCTAAGTTACTTCCTATAAATTCAGCTATCTACCAGTGACAGTCCGGTCAAAATCAGTCCCACCGTTTCGGAGATTACCAAAAACAAACAGATAGACAGACAAAAATTTTAAAATTGGACTTTTTGTTATATGTTTCGTATATACTCTCATATGCATTTAGTAAACAACTGTTATTTTGACATTACAAACAGACACTTCAATATTATTAATTGTACAGATTACTTCTCTAAGAAAAATTAATGTTTCTGTAAAACGAATAGGAGGGCTATCACTCACGTTTTATAATAAAATATTGTACGTTAATTCGGGCAATAATAATTATTGAAAATACTTTGATGTACATTGTTTCATTCTTATGTACCATTTAATTTATGTTAATATATAATTCAAAGATCAAGAAAGTTGATCGCTATTTTGTGTATTATTATATTGGCTCAGTGACTGAAGTGATTTATAAATTTCGTTTTACCTTACTGTTAGCCTGAGGGGCCCTATCCAAAAACAGAGCCACTGATCGCTTTTACAGCTTTACCAGGCTTGGGGGCGAACGCTTAAGGCACTCAGTCGTGATAGCGTGGGTAACAAGCGCGCAAGGTTGCTAAAGGCTTGGGCTGTTGCCGCGATTGCAAAGAAGTCGCGATCTGACTAATTCCCTATTCGTAAAACTCGAGATAAACTGACGGAAGGAAGGAAAATGTGTATATATATGTATTTAATGATCTGAAATATGGTCTACACTAACTAGCGTAAAAAAGAAAAAAAAGGTTCCTTGCAGAACCTATGTAGGTACCTATGTGATAAATTTATGTTATTATATTTAATATAACGTTAGTAAAAAGGCCGAAATAAATTAAAATGAAACAAAGATAAAATTTACGACATAAGATATTTATTTTGAGACAATGCATTTTTTTTTCTACCTTTTTTAACTAACCGGATTTTTTTTTGGTGTCAACCCTGTGTAAATATATTTTAGTAATGCTATGAAATTATTTTCACTAATCTGCATAAAAAATATATTGTTTACTTTTGTTCCCAATGTCGTGTAAGTTAACAAAATAAAACTCAAATCAATTAAAAAATATGTGAAAATTTTTGATATATTAACACATAATTTTTCGATTGTACGAATGTAAACGTAGGTTAAATAATCCGATCAAGTATTATACAAGTACAAAGTAACGTTTTAACGTAACATAAAGCAGTTATCTGTCGATATCTAGTTAATTAACGGTCGTGTCGCTTCACTATTCAATCAGTCGTGTTGCGCCCAGCTAGCGGTAGTCGGCCAACTACGTTTATTAATTACCCGGGAAGCCAGTAAACGCGTTTACAACGTTATCTTCAATGCAGTTTTTTGCATGCATTTTCCTATTAATATAGTCGAATGGTCTAATGTTTTAAGTTATAATTCTTTTGGCGCATTTAGTGGAGGATAAAATTGAGAAATGTGCACACATGCCAAAATAACTCTTAAAATTTTTATCCAGCGTGCCATCAACATTATGAATTTGTACACCTTTAGATAAATTTTGGCTAAATTTTTTTTTTTTAATTTTGTCTATTTTACGAGACGGTCAATTTGGTGGCAATGTTTAATATTTCAGTAGTCATGTTCAGCAGTAATGTGTTTAACTGAGTGTATTGCAGTATTATTGTAAAAATCTAAAAATCCGTCTTTGTTTGTGTTTAATAAATTTTATGGTACATAATTTATGTAAAACTTAAATCGATGTGTTAATTATGAATTCAACTAGTTAACTAATTTTTAAATAATATTTTACTTTTATTTTTTTAAACCTTCGTCCCTGACAGGGGTCCCCCGACCGGACACGTATTTTAATTTTATTATATTGTAATTACGGGCTATATATATATATATATATTGTAGACCTTTTGACTTACATTATATTTTTTGACATAAACAGTTCCAAGATCACTTTATGCTTATTTCTAAAAATTCCATGCCATAGTGCTGTGAAACACAAATACACAGACGACAGTCGACTTGTCAGTTGAGCGAGTCGACCACGCGCCCGCGCGCCCGCGCTCCTCGTAACTCGTATCGATGTACTACCGGGGGACGTGTTCAACAAACGGTATTGTAATTTGTTATTGCGGTATATTACATACACAATGCAGTGTATTTATTTTTCTTATTCCTTTATCTTGCAATCCTAGACTTATCTATTATGTAATCTCAACAAACTTAATCTGGCCTTTTGCTGTATGTCGGATACTATGCATATAGTGATTAGCACGATATAAAGACTTTCTTCCGATTTGTCGCGTTTAGAGATCTGTCAGTCGAGCCAACTGTCAAAAGGTTAACTTTATAATATGTCAATAATATTATAAATTCCAGGAAAAATATTTGTTAAAATTAAGTATTTATTAGATTTTAATTTGTGTTCTTCCCAAGAAATGTGTGACCTAATTTAGTATTATATTTATCTCACATACTTCTGTGTGTTTAATGTGTCATTAGTCATTACCCGGGCGACCCGCGACTCAAGCACAGTTTCTCTTTTATAGTTTAATTCGAATGCCTGATTTGTTTTTAGAAGTGATTGTTTATAATAATAATAATAATATGCGTCTGTAAATGTCCCACTGCTGGGCAAAGGCCTCTTCCCAAGGGAAGGCGCGGGTTTAATCACCGCGCCAGTCCACGTCGTATTAGCGATTTCAAACGCCGAGAGTTCCACAGATCTATATTTTTCTCAAATACAGTTGTACTATAAGAACATTTCTCAAGCGTTCAGGTTTCCTAATGATAAACATCACCTCATCATTATCATCCTTCACCGTCAACCGACAGTGTTACCAATTTAAATTAGCAAATATACGAGAGTTCCGAAAAAATTGTTGGCACATGCCGGGGTTCAAACCAGTAGGCAACTGATTGATATTATATAAATCACACGACCATGACGACCTACACTTTAACTCTCTTCCTTTTATAACTCATTAATATTTCGTGTCAATTAATGTGGGCGAATTCTCAGGGCGATCCGCGACTTAAGCACAGTTTATCTTTTACACTGTGTATTCCAAATGGCTCATTTAAATAAAGAAGTGATTGTTTAAAAATTAAAAAAACGTATGAATGGTTACGGTTAAATCTAAGTTCATGGCTCAGTTGGTAGAGTGTACGGAATTCGCGTCGATCGACGTGAGTTCGAAACCTGCAATGAGCCTAAACTTTCGGTAAAAGAAAACATCGTGATGAAACGTGGTAAGGATTTTTAATGCTCGCCTGGCTCGCTACCACCCTCAAGTTGAAAATCTGTCGCCAAACACCAATACGTGTGTTCCGGCAGCTGCATTTGAATGACAGTCTTACGACTAGGCTTAGCGTGCATAGTGCATAGGTGACTTCGTGGCCATCACGTTAAACCTATAACGATTAAACAAGTGAGTATCACGCGAGTGAACCCGCTGAAACAAGCATGTGTTGTTAAGCTTCTTGAAGCGTGTCGTCTTTATAGCGAGTTCTGAAATCGGGCTCTCATAAAAATATCGATGTTTTCATAAAACGTAGTGGAGTGGACAGAGTTACATACCGGAAACTGGGTCACATCCATCCAGGTAAAACATTATCTCTACTCCCACGTCAATCTGAAGTATGTACGTATATTTATATACTAGCTGTACGCGTGACTCCGCACGGATAGTCTACACAATTTACTTAAATATAATTCTTAAGAACACCAGTGGGTCTAGACAATAATGTACGAATTTTCTTCAGAGATATCCTTTATACAATGTGTATTAAACCCCGTCAGATCCGTGAAGGTATTATCAAGTGTCGAGATTATATTCTGTTTATGTTATCTATGTCAGATTATAAGTTAAAAAATTACCCCTAATAAAATGTAAATTTTTTTTAGTTAAATGAGGAAACTTACAATACAGGCGGGCGACGCAGGGGCTGGCAACGGTGTTATCACGTTTTAAAAAATTTTCAAAATTTTAGGGGAACTAAAAGTAAATATGTATGTCAATTTTAAATCGCAATAATATTTTTATCTTCATAATAGATAAAATTTTGATATTTTTTTGGTAATGTCATTGGGGTACCTATATACCCTTTTCGGATTCGACGGGTTTTTTTATACATATTGTATAAGGGTACCTCGCAGTAGTTAATTACATCTCTTAATTTATATTACGTACGTTTTTTAAAATGTTTATTGTGGCTTTCTGCCTATGTAGTAATTGATGTACGTTACTTATTATTGACAATTCATAAAGTCTATCAATTGAGAAATGATACATTCCTACTTACGGTCTACAATGTTGATCAAAATCGGTTGTAAAGTAATATTTATTTATTTTTACTATTTCTTAAAGTAATATTGTCAATTCTTTAAGCACATCAATCATAGAATGACGTATGCTTCCTGTGTTCAACATTTCATCAAAATCGGTAGTCAACAATTTCCTTGTGTATCTTCGAAGTTGAAGGTCCATTGCCAATGACTTATAAACTATCAATTGACAAATGATATAAGCTTCCCGTGTACAAAATTTCAAAGCAACTTTTAAAGCCATTTTTGTGTTAAATCCGGACATTCAAACAGAGAGATAGACATAAAAAAAAAATAACATCATGTTCCTGATCAGTGTCCTTTAAAGTAACTTTGAAGAATATACATGTACAGATAAAAAGAATATATTTTTAATATTTGAATCAACATATAAGTAAAAATTAAATTAAATCATATTCAATAAATATTTAAAAACAGTCCTTCTCGCTTAACATAAAACGGAAAGCTTTAATTTTTTAATACAATTCAATAATAATTTGAAAATAATAATGTGTATTGGATTAATAACTAAAATTGTTAATTACATTCATCTCTCTAATACATATAGTTATAAATAAATACTACGAAAAGTGTAGTAGATTTATTTATTAATAAAGATAGGTAACTCTAGCGGTGTGCCCGCGGTTTAACAAACGTTATTATTACATCTAACGGTCGCTCGAAAATATGTACATTATGGTACCTACTACTTTCATCATCATCATCATCATTTCAGCCGCAAGACGTCCACTGCTGAACATAGGCCTCCCCCATAGATCTCCAGAGCGACCGATCTTGTGCGGCCTGCACCCAACGGCTCCCAGCGACCTTTATTATGTCGTCTTTCCATCTAGTGGGGGGCCGTCCTACGCTGCGCTTTCCGGTGCGTGGTCTCCACTCGAGAACCTTTCTGCCCCAACGGCCGTCAGTTCTCCGAACTATGTGCCCCGACCACTGCCACTTCAACTTGCTAATCCTTTTGGCTATGTCGGTTACCTTAGTTTGTCTACGGATCTCCTCATTTCTGATTCGATCTCGTAGAGAAACACCAAGCATAGCCCTCTCCATAGCTCGCTGAGCGACCTTGAGCTTTCTTATGAGGCCCACAGTGAGCGACCACTACCTACCACTTACCTACTACTTTAGTAATGAAAAAAAAACTGTGGTAGACCTCTATAAAGTGAAAACATAAATTTGAAAATTGCAGAATACTTATAATATCAACCATACTCTATAATTAAATGGGCAGTTTTTTTTGTAAATTTTTGAGATAACATTGAGAGAAAAAAGTTTGAATTTTTTTTTCAAGTTGATTTTTTTTCTTTATAGGCTTAGCTTTGTGGCCACAAAATCAATCCAAAGTGACTATGAGACTCAAGATGGTAATACGCAGAGCCTAATGGAAGACCGGTTCTCAAGTGCAGCTGCTGGAACAAACCTATTGGTGTTTGGCGACAGATTTTCAACTTAGGGTGGTCTAGCCAGGTGGGCATTAGAAAAAGCCTTACCATCATGCTATGATTTCATCACGATGTTCTCCATCACTGAAAGTTCAGGCTCATTGCAGGGGCTCGAACTCACGTCATAATTGAATTTTTGGGTACTCAATAGTTCTTAAAATGTGTTATATTAACTTAATTTCATAAAATAATACCTTGTTTAGACATTTACGTCATGGTCTAGGTTTTTTATGAATTTTATTTATACCCTAACAATTCAAAAACTATAATAGGTTTATTCGTGTAATTTGAGATTCTAGGTGTTCAAGGAAGGCATATTAAATATACAAATTTTCAAGAATGTAGGTCGAATAGTTTTTGACTTATGAAGGGGTCGAATGTAGCTCGAAATGGTGCATAAACAACACACCGATGTCGCTCGTTCCGAACTTGGCTGACACATGGCCGTATGTCTAAATACACAGAGCATGTCGTGTTTGCCTATAATTATGTTGTACATTTAGAACATTTTTTTTAAAGTGCATGTAAACATTAGTAATATTGTACAAATGAATATAAATATTTATTCATAATTACTAAAATAACACGGTTACTATTACTTCTGCCAAACTGTACCGCAGTTTATTGGCATACGTAGCTCCCTTTCACATTAAATTATTCTTTATTACATTATTCCCAAACTAAATTTTTTACGAAAATCTTCACCAAGATACTTGGTAATTTTTTTTAAAGATCTTTTGGTAAAGCAGTTACTTGTGAGTTAATACGCTTAATGCAGTTTATGGCGAGACGCGTGTTATACCTAATATATGGTGTTGAGATCCAGTGAAAAACATTTTAAGTATCAAAAATAATTACTCAAGGAAACATAATTATTATTAAAGGATAAGTATTTCTACAATATCAACGTCTCCCCGGCCGCCTTTCAAGATAATTCACTGTAACAAGTTAGATCAAGCCTTCGGTCAACTTTCGTAATTAAATATTCGAACACTCGAACGATCGAGTGATCCCGAACTAATGAGACCAACTTTGAAGGCTCGATGGAAAAGAAATAAATCCTTCAGACCCCGTCTTATTGTTTTGAGATCGTTTCAAAGATTAAGTAAAAAAAAAACACGCTGGCTACTTCATTCAAATGCTTCACCAGATCGATTTATAAGCAATGTTGATCGACGTGAGTTTGAATCGCTTCAATGAGCCTGAATTTTCGATGAAGGAAAATATCGTGATGAAACCTTAGCAAGGTGGTAGGGGATTTTCTAAAGCAAAACCCAAGTTGAAAATTTGTCGTGATGTACCAATAGTGTGCTCCGGCAGCTGCACTTGAGGGCCAATCCTTCCACGAATTGACATGTTTGTTATAATTTTATATTCAAAACACCTTAATCTACAAGATAATATAAAAACTAGTGTTAGATATTTGTTGGTATATATATTGAAACCGTACTAATGACCCGCATTATTGACGGGACGCGATAGGAACAGGTGTGCGCTGTGAACACACGCATCATATAAGGCTGCTACAACAGGCCTAAAGTTCCTTCCAAGTTCGGTGAAGCTGTAAAAGCTGCAGCGGCTTCAGGGCCCCTAAGGCTTACAGTATAGTCAGTTCTAAAAAAGGCCTAAAGTTCATTCTCGCTCGAACTATCGGACGAGTAGTAAGTCCACAGTAGAAGCTGCTCAATTGATAACTTTTCGAAAAAAAAAAGAAAATATTTATCTCTCGAAAACTATTAAGTTTATCTTAATTTGTCTATGAGTAAAAGGGATTTGTGTTATGATTTTTAATTTTTAATTTTAACTACTGTGCGCCCGCAGCCAACGCAATCGTGTATATTTATTCTTACTTCCCATACTTGTCTACAACATACCAGATCATTAAACCTTCATGATTATTGCTCAGCACCTTAAAACCGTGTCGTGAAGATATATTATCTATAAACTTTCTCAATATTTAGGCCATGAAATTAAAAAAAAAACAATTTTTCGATTCTGACTGGTAGTTTTTATTATTACATATTATTAACTCGCTTAGACAAAACCAATATCTTAAGCTTTTTAATATATTGTAATATAATAGGGTATAGATAGGTATAATAAAATATATGCAATATATAACTAATCGAATTAATATTAAGAATATAAATAGTAGTTATTTTTATAAAACCTTACTGTTGAATTTATAATCAAACAACAATGTCACCGGAACCAGATGTTTATCGGTTTCCGAAACATTGTGCCCGGATATTACAACCGGATGCCCGGTTTCAGCTATAGTAATTTTATTTCGTTCCGTACAAATCAAATATAAGTTGTAAATAGTTTAAAATATTAATAAAGGTTATAAATTTTTATGATTATTGAAGGCGCCGGCATACAATGAAGGGAAAGGAAATAGGTACCTTGTCGCTCCACGTCCACCGTTTCCATAGGTCGCAAGTTCGCAAGCACTAATTTTATAGGTAGTTCAAACGCGGGCGCGGGTTAACTTTAAACACTTTTAGCGGAGCTTTTTTGTACGAGTATTGCATGCACTGTCACTTGTACTTGTTTAGAGCGAAGTCTATAACGTGACCTCTTGGCGATGCGTTTTGAAAGCGACTGGGGTGGGAACTAACTAATGAGTGAATGAATATATGTATGAATGCATTAATTAATAATATAAATAAATATAAATATACAACGTATACAATTATTTTTCTGTTAAATAGGTAAATCGGTTAATTGATAGTATTGTCTCTGCCGGCCTGCATAAATATATATTCACGTTATGCATGACCCTGATGTTATAAGAAGGAGGAAATACACTGGCCGGGACGACAAAGATAAAGAAGACATAGAATTTTTTTAGTTAATACCGAGATGGAGATTACTGCAAAACTGTGACTCCGAAGCTCATCGTGGTTAGTTTTGTTGTGAAAAGGAGAGGAGGGAATTAGATTGAACAACTCTAAACTGTAGAAGTTTGTGCATCCGTCTATTGGATGGTTTTTGATACCGTCACAGTTGATTGGTAGTGCGTTTGATCGTATTGATTTGAATCTTATATTTAGTCTGAATAACCTAAAAAGTGGTCACACAGCAGTAAAAGTATTTTTTCGTACGTAATGTTTCCATGTATCGACTGTCACATTTGTTAATCTTAATTGACCTTTATCTATCTAATCATTTTTTTTTAATTGTTTATAGCACGTAAGTGTACAATTAAAGGACTTAATGCTGAAAAACAATCTCTACCGGTCTTCCAGGGTGGTACGAAAAGTTGTATTCAGGGCGTGTATAATTCTACGTAAAGAAATTCTAGTAGACATTCAACTGTTGCAAGTAGAAACTACGTAGTTATAGCTTGAAGGTATTCTGAGAGTTGGCTAAATGGATGTTGATAGGAAGAGAGCTTCACAATCGTGCTGCTGTTACGGTGAAAGGTCGGTCGCGAAAATTAGTATGGTGACTTTGTATACTGAAAATTAAAGAATACCGAAGATTTTAGCTGTCTAGAAGATAGTGTAAAGTATGGAGCAATGTTTGTCGGACACAATAATCTTGTTTTATCGCCCTAAAAACTTAGAGAGATAAAAATAAAGGAAAGTGGTGTTTCATCCTTTCTGCCTATCCCAGTAGGGATAACGCAAGATGATAGATAAATTGATAGCAATATATCATCAAAAAACAAATTGAAAATCGGATAACTAAGTTCATTATTAGAAACGGTATAATAGCTTTGAGACGAGATATTAATGGCCGTTCCGTATTTAAGTTGGTAACTAATGTTTGATTTTGTTTAATTGATCTGTATTTGCAATACAGAGTTTCTATTATTCTAAGTGCCTCGAGAAATGGATACGGAATTTTTCCGTTATAATTCCATTGCTTCCATTATTCTGTTAATGGATGTTGTTTTAATGTATATTGTTTGAATGGAAGAAATATGGATAAGTAGTTCATAAAAAAACTAAGATACTAATAAAAGTGCTTTAGATAATATACGTAAGAAGATTTCTTTATGATTGAGCAATCAATGAAATGACGAAATGCATTAGTTTCAGTTGAATGAGCTTAAAATTTAACCTCCATGTTTACACTAACTTTTACCAAACCAAAGACCCTTACGTTACCTGATCTTAAGCAAAAGTAGGTGTTAACAAGATAAGCTTGGCAAGGGTGCTGGGTTTCAATTGCGACTGCCGGAACAATCTATTGATGCATGGCGACAGATTTGAAAGTGATAACTTGCTAGACCAGCACTAAGAATTGCTCTATTCTTTAGTCCATGATGAGACTTGTCTTCTTTTTTACCCGACTGCCGAGAATAAGGGTTATGTTTTTTATGACAAAAATATATGACGTTCCCATCTTCCTACCCACTCTAGACAACTCACAACACTCTAGATAAATAGATTAATTAACTAGCATATATATCTGTTTGTTTCAGGTGGAGAAACACAAACGGTTAATCAAGAGAACGACAACGTTTAATACGAAGAGGAACGCACGCAACCTTCGATTAAAATGAGTTTTTAATGATCTGTTTACGGACAGTCGCGCACCGGACGTCGTCAATATACCATGTGAGAAATGACGCGATCGATAATAACCGTTTAAAATGTTCGCAAAAACCAACTGGTTCTGGGACAGGAGAAAGTGTAGAAGAAATACACGATGACACCGCGAAACCGGTAAAACGACTCATAATAAATAATATAACACGAAACGCTTAAATAGTTTTAGGTGCGCTTTTTTGTGTGTCACGCGTGTGTTTTAAAATTAAAATTGATTTGCATTTTTAATTTTTTCATAATAATAAAAAAAATGAATATAAACCGGGTATTCCGGATGTAAAGTTTCTTTCGTCCATAAGCAATAATAGGTAAGTTAGTACAGCGTTAATTAATATTCGTAGTGAATTCAAGAATCACCGCTTTGTAATTTGGAAACCGAGTATTAATTAATCCGGTTAAAAACAAACCGACAGTGATCTTTATGAGATTCCGTTGATTTAATCATAACAATATAAACTGCAAATAAAATACGGGTCCAATGAACCGGTTACGAAGCTAGATTAGTTAGATGAATTTTATTATAAAAACACCTTTTAACTTGAAACCGGTCGCCAGCGAAACCGGATATCAGCGAAATGGTTCCGAGCGCGACATTCTTCGCTAAAACTACGATGACAACGCACTTGAACGGGACATTCGGACTTAACTCAACTTACTTAGTACCGACTTATCTGAGCCAAGAGGAGTTTCTGGCTCTTCAGATGACAAACACGTCTGATGCGAACACAACGTTGAACGAAACTCAAATAAACGTTGTTTTAAAAACCTGGTATCCAAGTGGTTATTCACCAGCTCATATTATAATCGCTTCAGTGGTTGTCACAGTGCTTATGATTATGGTTGTGGTTGGGAACATGCTCGTCATAATAGCTATAGTGACTGAGAAGGCTTTGAAAAATATACAGAATTGGTTTATAGCGTCATTAGCGGTGTCGGACTTTTTTCTCGGGTTAGTGATAATGCCGTTTTCGCTTGCAAATGAGCTGATGGGCTATTGGATCTTTGGTTTCTGGTGGTGTGAGATACATTCGGCCATGGATGTGTTGTTATGTACTGCTTCTATAATGAATTTGTGCCTCATATCTTTGGACCGGTATTGGAGTATTACTCAGGTGAGTGAATTATATTAATTAATATCCATTTCTTGTCTAATATAAGTTTTTGTTTCTCTATAAATGGCGACAGTTGAATGTGTAATAAATACTAAATAAGTAGGTTAAACCCGCGACTTTGTAAGATTTTAATGAATTTTTACTAGGTATCTCTGGCGGGAATAAGGAATGAATGAAGGAATGGAGATGCATGAAGATGTATATTAGACAATTATTACTTCATTTTATATTCACTCATATTATTAGTTATATAACTTCCTCATTATCCTAGTGGTCGTAATCGCGACTGCTATGCTCCAGGTCCTGGGTTCGATTCCCAGCTCGAGCAAAATGTTATTAGGTTTTTCTTATGAAATTCTCAGTAGCAGCTCGGAATTTGGCTTTGTGCCCGATTAATGGCAATAGACTCGCCCCCTATTACATGGGACCTAAAACATACTCGATGATCTGTGGGTGTACATTAGTACACCTCTGCCTAACACTTCGGGGAATACAGGCGTGATGGTATGGTGATGATGGTATGATTATTGACAATTTTTGTAGCCTATCTCAAATTATGGATTTATCATAAACTTTCCGTATACAGAATTTCATCAAAACCGGTCAATTCGTTTTTGAGTTCAATCTGGACATACAAACAGCAAAAAAAAATCACATCATATTCTTGATCAGATTCCTTTGTAATAGAGGTCTATCAAGAAATTTGGACAAAAAATTACATGTACAGATAGAACCACAGACTTATTAATATAGATGTAAAACGTATTATACAAACTATTGGTGTTTTAGGTGAGATAGGTACACGACTTCTGCATTACGTGCACCCCTTTCTCTGCTGATTAAATTTTGACTAGAAAAATTTTGTTTTCGCGAGAGCAAAATGCAGACGCAGCTTTGAAAGATCTGAGTACATACTCTCCAAGACCAAAGCTTCTGTTGAATGCAGTAAAAGAAGAAAGTAGCTTAATGCAATTTCTTCCTTTCTTCTGGCCTTTACCGGAATATTCAGGCAATTATGCTAAGGAACCTAAAGTTGTTACAAAATCGTCACATAAAACTAAAGCGACATTATAGACCATCAACAATTTAAACAATATAACACATTGTATTGGCTTCGCAGAGAACGAGTTAAGGAGTAATATACTATGAACAATGTAGCTTAGAACGTTGCAAACTTTGTTCATTGCTCTCGGGAAATGTTTTCCTCGATATATCGACATTCGTGAATTTCTAATAGATTACGCCACAACCGTCCAATAAATGGGTTTTCAAGTTGATTAATGTTTTTTATTAAATCATATATTACGACGTGCACTGACGGGGTTTATCAGAAGGAATAAGACATATCGGTGTGTTATAAATAGTGCTAGGTTTACTGAAGCTGATGACGTAAACAATATGAGGCTAATATTTAATAGTAGCTGAGTGAAAGCACCAATATGTGCTCGACGACAGAATTTTTGAAAAAGAGGATGATAGTCAACCAAATATGTACTTGAAATGATTTTAAAATATTCTTAGTTTTATGGTAAATTTGTCAGTCTGGTGACGTAATTGTCAGTTGTGTATCTGGGTGTTAAATATCTATATATTATGTAATATATATCAGCTGTTTAGTTACCTTAATACAAGCTTTGCCTAGTTTGAAATGAAAAGGCTGTGTGTCAAATTGTGTCCCGTATATTTTTTATTGATTTATTCGGTCGTTTTTCTTAATGAGGCCCATTGCAGCATTATATCTATCTTCATTTAGCACCGGTGGTGATTCTCTGAAACTTGACTAATTTCTAATTTCATACCGGTATTATAAATAAAATAAAATATAAATAAGAAAATCCTTTTATTTCTTGCAATTACATAATAATTAAAGTTACATGCATAAATCAAGTTGAAGTTAATAATATAGTAAAAAAATAAATATGTACACGTAATTTTTGCTAAAGTAGATTAATAATAAATAATAAATGTTTTAATTTAGAAAAGTAAATATTACCTAACCTCTAAAATTTTATAAGAACAAGAACCTCTCACGTGAGGGTGAATGCCTCCTCCAGACTGTTCGAGTAGTCTCTATCTTTAGCTTCTAACAACCATTTAATCCCTAATAGTTTTTTAGTGTCGTCTTTCAATCGCGATTCAGGTCTCCCTCTCTTTCTAGTACCTATTGGACCAGACCATGTTGTTAGTCGGCTTGTCCATCGATCATCGGTCATTCTGGCAACATGTCCTGTATTACCATTCATTATTCACCAGTATTCATAGATAGATAGATAAAGCCTTTATTCGCTGACCATAGGTATCATAACATAAATAATCTTAATAAATAAAGTAAATAATTAGTGCATATATTTTCAACAACCAGTTTGTTTGTCAGTATGTCTCTCCGACATAGGCCTCCCCTAGTTCCTTCCACGCATTTCTATCTTAAGCTAACTTTCTCCATCCCATTGGTAGATCATCTTCCCATCTCTTTATTTGACATCTTCTTTGTCTTTTCCCGTTTTTGGGTACCATATCATGATGTCTTTCGTCCATTTCCCTCTTTGTTCTCATGATGTGTCCGTTCACCAGTATTATTACCAGTCTGTAAATAACCCACTGTTAGACAAAGGCCTGTTGCCGAGCCCCACACCATATTGGCGTATCAAACTACAAAAATCTACAGTTTCGTATTTTCCCACAAAATGATAGTATTAAGAGAACAAGTCTCAAGCATTTAGGTTTCCTCACTGTCTTATCCTGTTATTAGAAAATCACCACTGATGTCCACAATCATTACTTCCACATAATTGATTATACCCCTATTTGTTTTGGAACTATTAAAAAAAAAAAATATTACCACGTTTGAAAGCTAATCTATGACCACAAAGGACTGGGTAAAAAGTACCTACATTAATAAATATCCCATAAAAATTCTATAAGTCTTTATTTCACTTATCGACGGCCTAAAAGCGGGCACGCCATGTATAATTCAAAACGCCACTACAAGCTGTATATCATTGAATAAGAGCTCCTCCCTTAAGGTTTCCGGATAAAAAATATATAGAGAAAAACTACCACAATTCTTTAAGATAAAAAAAAAAACATGAAAATATTTTTACGTTTCATTTTCATCGTGTATTTTTGTATTTTCCTGCTCCTTTTTTGCTGTGGTTGTCAAGTGTTAGTTTTCATTTGGGATTTATGGTGGACTCAAATGCGATCACCATTCACGTTGTAAAGAATTTATATAAAAGTTTAAATTTCACGTTTTATGTAATATTATTATAGTAGTGTATTTTTTTATAGTTTGGTCTACGACACTGAGCTGAAGCAAAGCTGAGCCAATTCCACGACTGTCAGTTTTGAAAATCCTCTATAACTATGTATGTGTTTGTTATTTTTTAGTGTCGGTAATATTAGTCTCTTTTTTCAGTTTAGCTCCCACGCTGCGATAAGTAACTTCGTTACAAAAAAAAGTATGACCACCGTACACGTTTCAGTTGGTAATGAGACCTTCATTTTCACCAGAACCCATCTTCTCGGCCCTTAGGTAATTGCCTATTTTCTTTTTATATTCACCCACACAATTTCCAACACAAGTCACGTATTCAATTAGTTATTATAGAAATCATTAGCGTATAATAATGTACGAAATGTATTATATTTGTTGAGTAAAGGAAAAAATACTAACAAATAATACGAGACACGAAAACATGTACGAGACGTGGTCCTCAAGTAAGTTAATTGTCCAAATATAATGTTGATATAACGAATATAAAGCAATTATTTGTGCTACATCAATACATATAGCTCAGTGATAGTAGATATGGAAACCGGGTCCATCCACGTGAGTTCGAATTCCAGCAATGAGACTGAGCTTTAGGTGAACGAAAAAATTGTGGATAAACCATAGCAGGGTGTTAGAGTATTGCCCCCCTTGCGAGCTACCACCCTCTAGTTGAAAATCTATCTGCAATAACTTATAGGTGTGTTTCGGCATCTGCACTTGAAAATCAAAAACATCTCTTTATTCAATTTAAGAAAGCCCATTTAACGTCAAAACACTACTGCCGGTTCGGAAAAAAATTCTATTTATCGAGAAGAACCGGTAAGAAACAGGGAGTGTTGCCTGGGAGCAACACTGAGTCATAAGCTTAAAAACTATATAATAGGTGTATGAAAACTGGAAGTTTCTGAAGCAGTTCTTGGTTTTAGTATAGCACAACGCATATATTGTGAGTAAATCCAATACACTTTGGGAACTTGCATCTCACTTTTTTATCAAACCATTGGGGCCAGTACCCAATCTGGTCTTGCCATAATGTGATTGGAGGTGAATGCTGGGTAGGTCTTTTGTATTTTTTTGCTTGTATCTCGTTCTCCAGCGAACTGCGACTAGATATGCTTTATGTCCAATTTACAAAGAGTTACTGTAACATCCAGACGAAAATCTGCTGACGATATACGACATGAAAGGTCTTTATCATTAGAGACTCTTTTATTAAGCAACCATGCGTTTGCCATTGTGAGGTCCAAGTAATGGTAGAACACACGTATATGCCATCGTTTGCTATGCAACTGTATCTTGTAAATCCCCATGATGCTTTCGATTAGGTCAACATCACCCATGTGGCGATTGTACTCTCCTCCACATTGGGTCGTTTTATCATTGTGGTACCAAGTATTGGACTCCAGTGGTTAGTAACTCTAGGTAATCGAATAAGAGACATTAGATATTATACCATACCCAGGAACTGCCTGATATCCATTTCACGATAAGTGATTCACGATAAGTTCACGATTCCACACGAAAAGTGCTGTTAGGATTATTCTGAAATTGATAAAGGTTGGTCTCCTCTGAAATCATCTGGATAAGTTCTTGTGGTAAGAGGTAAAAGAAAAACTGAATAGGAGTTTCTAGCTCTAGAAGTTCAGTACCCAAATTCTTGTTACCCTTGAACCGGCATTTAACTGTAGGCTCTTCTTCTGCCAAGGTAAATTCAATTTGGTGAGTTCCTTTGTAGTTTGTTTAGATTGATTGCTTAGAGGTGATGAAGGTTGAGAAACGGTAATGTTTCAGCACTTGGGGTGATGGAGGTGAGCTTTCATGATTATTTGCTAAGGTTTCTATAAAATAATCCACGTCAATATCTAATTCGGAAGTATTGTCTTCAAATGTTTCTAATTCAGCTACAAAATCTGGGTCCACGAGGTTGACATGATATAACACACACACATACATACTAATACAAAATAATACCCCCTATCCGTTATTGTAGCCTACGAGCAACAAATCTAAATTTACAAAAACAAAGCAAAAAAAATGAAAATAATTGTTATGTATAACATCAAACATTAAACTTGATGCACTTACCTGTCCATGTTATCAAAATAAACCCTAAAAACACGCGCACGAGCACACGCAAACTTGTTCAAACCCCTAATAACTATGTGAAAAACTTCGACTTGTGACAGCAAGCGCCATCTAGTGATTTCTTTTTAGTACTGGTTCGTTACTTCTGTTTGTAGACTAACGGTATACAGTGAGTGCTATATGAGAAAAAACGAATCGTATGAATTTGGTGGAATGTCGAAGGGTATGTTGCTTACAGTCTACATCACGATATAGAGGGTTAACCTAATAGTCAGAGTAGAAAAAATAACCCACGTTGTTATAAATGTGCGGCACAACTGACCACACGACCTCGCAAACGCGAATCGCTTAGCGGGCGAATTTTCACTGATTTCGCAAACACTGCCCTTAATCTTTACCGAGGTGATGTCTGTAAATAAAAAGACTTGGTTGACACCATATTCGTTTTATTTTCTTTCCCTCTTACACTAATTACAATATATATAAACTATCTCACTTACACACTTCCTGTCATTCTCTTCATTCGTTTACTCTTTCATACTTGCAAAACTTAAATAAACTATCCTTTTCTTAAATAAATACGTTCCATTTCTTTGTACCTTACATGCCCTTTGAAATTGCAATTTTTTTTATATTACCGAATAATAAAAATTTAATTTCACACTACATAACCTTACATGTCCATATATGGTTTTAGTGGATGCCCAACACAATACCATTATTAAGTTTTTGCAAAGTCGAATAAAATTACTTAATTTCGCTCCTTCTGAAATACTGTTTTTTTATTTATGTAAGGATGCTTTTACAACTGGTCTATGCCAGCCTCATTTAAGCATACCTAAGTTCAACACTAGAAAACAAAATTATAGAAACTCTTAACTAAATGACAACACTACATAATTATATCACTTGTCTTCTACACAATTAACAAAATTGAAGTGTCTGTATGTAATGTAAAATTAATAGTTTTTTTCTAAATGCATATGAAAGTATTATACACGATAACTATGACAAAAACAACTTTTTTTTTAAATTTTTGTCTGTCTGTTTGTTCCGGGTAATCTCCGAAACGGTTAGACCGATTTTAACGGGACTTTCACTGTTAGATAGCTTATATTATAAATAGCGACTTAGGGTACTTTTATTTTAGAAAAAAAAATAATTAGGGTTACGAGCAAATTAAAAAAAAAAACTGATGAAGTTATGGTTTACGTTCAGAGATATACCAAATTAATGTACAACTAAATTTTAGATATTAAAAAGACCTACAAAAAGTCAGCAATGGCATATGCCTATCTTCTAAGAATCACCCACAATAGGTATATAACCGGGAGCGGGAGTAACACGATTGGCGCGTATGCCTACTGGACGGCGTTCTGTAGTCCACGCGAACGATGTCGCAGGTACAGCTAATTAATTATAAAGTTCGTCAGCATACTAACCAAATTAGAATTTGGTACCGTTAGTATGCCGTGGAAAAAAAACCAGTAATGATTAATATTTTTCGATGTTGAAATTAAACAACAATGTTTTGATATAGATATAGAGTACGCAAAAACATTGATAAATCGATGTAATGGACATAAAAATCGGAAGTCAAAGTCGATATTTCGACATTTGTCTTTTCTAAATGCAGTCCGAGGGCACATACGTAAGCAAAATATAAACAGCAACAAGAATTCCTAAAGAATACCGACAAAATATGTATGTTTTTATTTCGATATTTATCGTACATCGACGCTTTCTTACCGATATTAGACTCAATATTTCACCAATATCACTCATCCCTAATTATATATCGATAGAATTATCACTGCGAAATTTTTCTTTTAGTTGGGTAGACAGAAAAAAAAAACTGACTGATAGAAACGTTTTTTGGTGTGTAACGTATTTCCTCTCGCCTGCCTGCAATCTGTGTACTGTTTTCTTGAAAAGGGAAGGAAGTGTGTAACAAGAAGTCGAAGAGGCGCTTGCAATTTTTTTTATTTAACCAATGAGCACGCGCGATTTTACAGTTGGCCGTCAAATGATACCGACCCATTTTCCGAGAGTTTGGTAATGTTAACCAACAGTGTTTGAGTGGGTTTATATGAACTAATTTATATGTGTGTATGTGTAAACTTATTTTATGTTAGAGATATCTTTGAATCGCTCGATGCTCTTTATGGCTGTGTGTATCGTTACATAAAGATGGCCTTTAAACATTGACTTGCGGCCCGGGATGTGCCGTAAAACACTTTTATGATACAGCACGTGACGATCGGTGAACCGCCGATACGATATGAAGGATCACCGATAGTAATATTATTTATCTTGAACTGTCTTCTACCAGCTACTTTATACGTATAGCAGAAGTAACAAAAAAAAAAAAAACTTATTGGATGAAGTTCTTTAACTCGCATTTGACAAGTGGAAATTACACGGGAAAAAGTATCCGACTCGACCGACACCAAAAAGAGACAAACATATACATCTGTAGGATTTTCAAAACAATGACCGTCGTCAAATTGGCACAACTGTATGATGACCAGACTTGTACGCACTTTATAAACAAAACTCTTATTACTATTACTTTCATTATATATAGCCTAGAAAATATTAGTGCCTTAATCTTCTTCTATCCTTTAATTCTCATAATACCCTTCGGTGCTCTGGATAGTTTGCAAAGACGGGCTGTTCGCATTGTAAATGATACAGACGTTACTAAGTCCATCGAGCTGCTTTCGATGTGTTAGAATCCCTCCTTTATAAAACATGAACTCCTTCAAACATATCGTGAAGAGACATTTGAGCAGGATGGTGTATTGTAGATTCCACGGTGGTCGCCGCTGTTTGTGGATTGCACTGTGCTTACTGTCAGTTAGAGTGACATCACATTGCCAGGTTAGGATTAAAACATAATGTGCTACATGTCCAGCGATTTCTTATTGAAAAAGTTCTTAATTTACAAAGTTTTCTGAGTCGAAACCTTATATTGGCAACGCATTGTCTGATATTTATATGAGCTAGCGGCCGCCCAATGATCGAAATTCGACCATCGACTTTGTAATCATAGACTATTTTCTGTTTGAAATTTGCAGTATGAACCTAAACAATGAATATTATATCACTTGCTGTCACTTTTCATTGAGTGACAATGTCAATATTTTGGGGGGTTTATGTTCAATGGCACTTGTCGGGTTAAGATTCGCAGTATTAATTTATTTAATTTAATATATTAGCAACAGATATTATAGATAAATTTTAGCTTTCTGCACTCCTTCTCCATATAAACTTTAACCATGCCAAATCTCAGTCTTCCGTGCACGCAATACGCTTAAAAAGGGGGTATAATGTTTTTGCTTCACGTATTAATATAATGATATTTGAAATATACTCGTAATTAGTAGTTTATATAAATAGATAAAAAATAAACAACTGTGCAAAATAAATAAGTGCTTACTCTCAGTGTAGTGTGTGTTTACTTGTAAGCATTTATGTAATTTTTGTTATTATTATGTCTTACTGTCTAACGCAGTTTTACTCAGTTATAAATCAAACACCTCAAGTATCAACTACTTGCTCTTATTTACTTTCAAAATTATAACCAGGCGACACAATATCTTCATTGAAAATGTGGCCTGTGTTAAAAGTAAGTTGTCGAGAAAAATACACAGTAATTATAGGCAGACATTTGAGAGTTTTTTTATGTGAAGTACTTTTGTGAAATAATAAGATAATATTTCTATAAGAGTTTTTGCAAGTGGTTCGAATTGAAAATGCAATGTAAATATCTGCAAAACTAATTTTCGGCCAAAATTTTACATAAGAGATTTTAAATTTGCGATTTTTGAACTGCAAAATTGATATTTTAAATTTAATATGTACTTTAACTAAGTAAATAATTGCAAAAAAGAAAAACTCTAGAGAAAGTAAAATATCTATTACTATTGTTCGAAAATACTTAAATTCTCATTACCGACGCTTTAAACCTCTAGAGGTTTTTACCACCGCTCGCAGTGTATTGTGAAACACGTCGGTTTGTACGTTTACCGCTATTCAGGGCCGTGTGTCCATAAAGACAACTTGTAAACATTGACTTGAGACTTGGGGCTAGCTATAAAATAGTTTATGCTGCAAAACACGATAGCGTAAAACTGTAATTCAAAGCTCGGATATGTCCATTGTAAGTTGAAAGGTATATTTAATGTCTTAACGTCAACATATTTAGCGGTTTTGGATAAGTACTTTTACTATTCATAAATATATAACCCTTCTCTTCGAACGGAGTAGGAAAAGACCCCATTCTTCCACTTGCTACGATCCTGGCATAGATTTATCGCTTCATCAACATTCATCAATCTTTTCACGCACGCTCGTCAATTTAGAGTATTCTTAACCTGAGCTTTCTTGGTAAATATAAACAACCGTGGACATGAGCGTATCTAAGTATGGTCAGGTGTGGGGAGCAGCTGCCCTTCGAAGCAAAGTGTTAGTAAACACTCGGTTAAAGTAATCCCGAGATATTAAAAGAAAAAAAAAAACATTGGTCGATATTTACCTGCAATAAAAAGCCAGTTAAATGAATTTAAATGATTATAATTCCTAGTTATCGTCATCGTGTATCACTCTCGTTGCATGATGAGCGCAACTCTCAATATTATCCTGAACTAAATATGCCAAAGAATAGTAACACACCTTCGTAACCTTTCGTAGATGCATGAAGGTATTAATATAACATCGGAAGGCTTACAAGCGTAGAGAGATGTAATGTTCCATCATTGCTACCTACCCCCACTACACGACGTGATAAAAGATAAATATTATTAAATAACACACGTAACAAATACTCAAACATGCTGGCAAATATGCTGAATATTGTTACCGGCTGTATGTATCACATGACTTTATAAAGACGGCCTCTGAATATTGACCTCGGATAGTCCATAAAGAATTTTTTATGTGACATTCGCGTGACAATCGCTAAACAAGCAAATAAAAAAGGACCACCGTAGGCCTTGTTATAGTTTTATATTGACCTCAAGGACATAATATGTATCCTATTAGATTACTAATGTGAATATAGGTACTGCTGAAAGGGTGGGAAGTGACTTCCGCTCTATACGCCCACTAAAATGATTATTAACCGTAAACAATACATATAAAGTAAATAAAAAAAAAAAATTAAAAATGTATCGTAAACCCAGTGGAGTTTCTTTCATTTCGTCTCGTTAACTGGAATGGTTTCCGAACCGGTAAGTAGTATATTGAAATTCGTAAGTGACTTCTTAGAGGATAATTAACTGGACAAAACATTTTTGATTTTGACAAAAAGTGTGTTTTTTTAGATCTGACTACACAGTTAGCCATAAGAGTCAAAGAAATCTCAAACATCAGACGGTTTTTACAGCTTCACGGGGCTTGACCAAAATTGTGTTATAAGCTTGAATTCCGAGGGACGCGGACTTAACTTAAATTTCACCATTTTAAAATACTAGTATAAGTATAGAATCTATATATTATATTAATACCTGAAGAGAAAACTTCGGATCCCTTTTAAGCATATTGCCTGCACGAAGGACTGTGAGATTTGGCATGGTTAAAGTTTATATGGAGAAGGAGCGCAGAAAGCTAAAATTTATCTATAATATCTATTACTAATATATTAAATTAAATTAATTCATAATGTAAATCCTAAACGACCAGTGCCATTGAACTTAGACCCCCCAAAATATTGACATTATCAATCAATTAAAAGTGACAGCAAGTGATCTAATATTCATTGTTTTGGTTCATGTATAGTGCAAATGTCAAACAGAAAATAGTCTCTGATTAAAAAGTCGCTGGTCGAATATCGATCATTGGGAGACCGCTAGTTTGGGCTAGATACATGAGATATACGTATAGCGGTGTATCACTATGTTTGGAACAAAGACAAACCATTTTTCAATTGAACTTTTGTAATTTGACAAAGAACTGTGGGTTATTTCGCATTCGTTTTTGTTTCTGACGTTTTTGAACACGATCCAAGTTCATCTATGCTATTAAAACACATGAAAAGATGTACTAAACTACATATATTTAATCATCGATAGATTAAATAAGACGAGGCCAAAACCGGAATACACCAGTGTGCCTATTAACCACAGTTAAACATGTCTACTAAGCGTTAAAGTACACTTTAAACTTTAGGTTTATCAAAAATGAGCGGGATTTGCTTTAATAATTATTTAGGTACGCCGATTACGAAAATGGCCTCGTATTCCTATCTCGTTCCAACACTAGTTAATACTATGCTCTTAAAATTGAAGTTTTTTTTATTTATTTCTGTCTGTCTGTTGTTGTTCCAAGGTAATCTCCGAAACGGTTGGACCGATTTTGACGAGACTTTCACTGGTAGATTGCTTATGTTATAAGGAGTAACTCCGGCTAATTTTATTTTAGGAAAAGAATTAAAATTTAGCTCAAATAAAGAAAAACAATTCAGGTGATTAAACGGCTTACGCTGCGTAAACCGTGAAATGTATATACTACATAATTCTAGACATTAAAAATACCTACAAAAAATTACAGCAAGAGCATATTATGTCTCTCTTCTAAGAAACACAATAAGCATTTTTATTCTTTAAAATAACTGGGAATGTGAGCAGTTAGTACACAGCTAGTATATATTCAATATTTACCATAAATATTGATCACGAGAAATTTTGCTGAAGTGTGTATCGTATTTTGCAAGCCTGCGAAACGACACTGTTCATCGATAGATTATTTCCTCTGAGCGGTCGCCAATCCTTTTTGATGGAATCGAATTTACCAAATGCAGAGCTAACATTTAATCAACAAAGTATTAATTCTTATTTCTAATATAAATCTTAACGTCTATCTGTCTGTTTGTTGGCGTGCTTATAACTCGAGAACAGTAGTTACTCATATACGTAAGTGTACTTATATTATGATTTTCTAAATCTAAAAAACATAAAATATGTATTGTAGCTTTATGTTATATATTTTGTTACAGAAACACAATAACATCAAAAATGTTTTTCTATTTAAATAACATAACATACCATCACGCCTGTATCCCCGAAGGGTTAGGCCGAGTGTACATCCACAGTTCGCCGAGTATGTTTTTAGGTCCCATGTAATAGAGTGCGAGCCTATTGCCATTAATCGGACACAAAGCCAGACTCCGAGCTGCTTCTGAGAATTTCATAGAAAAACCCAACAACAATTTCCTCGACCTGGGATCGAACCCAGAACCTCGATCATAGCAGCCACGCTTACAACCTCTATGCTAATCAAATTTGAAATCGTTTACAGGTTTAGCGTTATAACCACAATCTCACCAAATTTTATTTGACGATGTGGCCCAAGATGATTGGACACGCTAAGCCTAGTGGGAAAACTGATTGTCAAGTGTAGCTGCCGGAACACACCTATAGGAACACCTTGGAACATATTATTTTCAACTTGCGCCAAGCGGGCTTCTTCCCCCAAAGCTGCCTGAGCATTGCACAGATTCGAACTCACGTATATCGACGCTATCAACTAAGCCATCATTGCTTGGTAAAAAAAGTGATGCTGTGTGTCCTGGTGCAATACGATGTTAAATATGAAAATATTACGTTAGTAAATAATTGAGTAACAAACAAAAGGGTTTCAATAATCAAATACTAATAACTTTTATATATAGTGGTTACAAGTGTGACTGCTATGACCGAGGTCTCATGTTCGATTCTCAGGTCGAGCAAAAAATTTTATTGGGTTTTTCTATGCAATTCTCAGTAGCAGCTCGGAGTTTGGCTTTGTGCCCGATTAATGGCAATAGGATCGTCCCCTATAACATGGGATCTAAAAAACATACACGGGAAACCGTGAGTGTACATAATGTACAACTCTGCCTAACCTTTCGGGGATACAGGCTTGATAGTATGTATGTATGTATGTAAAATTTACTGTTTTTCATCATTAGTTGGTAAACAAAAGTAACGGTTAGTTAATCTATACATATTATAAAATAAAGTCCCCCCGTGTCTATCTGTCTGAGTGCGATAAACTCAAAAAATAAAGAACGGAATTTCATATGGTTTTCATCGTTAGACGGAGGTGGTTCATGAGAAAGGAAATATCATGATGCTTGTTGAAGATGTCGGTAAGAATCATGCCGATTGGGAGCTTTACTGGCGCGCCAGTGCGCCGTGTACACTAATAGATAGATAAAAAAAATTAAAGTATATATTATTCCCGTGCGAAGCTGGGCGGGCTGGTAGTATGGATATAAAAATAAATTATGTTCATTTCGCGAAAAAATAATAAAAAATATAATATACAAATAGAAGGTCCGGCGAGTATCTCGCCGTTTCGTCTCGATAGCAGGGATGTTTTCCAAACCGGCAGTGGTTTTAACGTCCGTAAGTGCCTTAGGCCTTAAATTGAATGGAGTTTATACGATTCGGATTTTATACTGATAAATAAAAAAGGAATTTTGTACTGCGGCTTCGCTTGCATTTGACGTAAATCCAACAAATTGCATGCTGTCTAGCCACTGTATATTTTGTATTTATAAAATGTCCACAAAGGTGTCGTATTTTTAAAATGTTTATCTTGTAAAGATCACCCTTAATAAGCATTTTTGTCTTCAGAAAAACCGAAGCGGAGGTAGCGATCGATGGCATTTTATAGTCCAAGCGAAAACAGTTTTTCATTATTAATTTTAAATACGAGGATCATAATCCGTAGAGCTGCCGAAATATGTAACAAGAGAACGTCTGCCAGCTTCTCACTATACTAACTTAATGCCCCCTAATTTTCTTTGAGCTTTCTGCTGCCCCCTCGAAACTTCTTATAGTATATTATGATGTATTTAGAGTTTTAAAAACAGAAATACAAACATTAACAAAAACTAATGATCATCAAAAATTCGTTCAAAATTAGTTGACTAGTAGTTACTCGTCCTTCACGACCGTGTGTTAGTATATAATAAAACACTCATAAATATTAACTTGTGTCACCGGAACACGCATAAAAAATTTATATGCCTCCTTAAACGTGTCGACTATGAAACAGTATCGAAAGGACATTAAGCTTTTCCTTTTGGTTGAAATAGAAATTTTGTAAAGGCAGTTTTTCTGCGAGACGAGATTTAGAATTTTCAGATAAATTCTTCTTTAATATGGTATAGAAAGTAGTTTGTCTAACTTCTTTTTTAGATCTTTGTAGCTTTAGTGTATGGTTATAATCTCGTCTGATGTTAAGTGACGATGTTGTCCAACACGCTTAGTCTAGTTGGGGGACTTGCTCTCAGGTGTAGTTGCTGGAATACACCTATAGGTGCTCGGTGACAGATTTTCAATTTTCAAGATTTTGTGGAAGATGCCGTGGCCCATTATATTCAAGTTAAACTTAAGATATTTCCGTTGAAGATACCTAACACAGATGCTAACTTAACTTTAATAGCATTAGCTGATCCTCAAAATAATAATTAACATAATTCGATTAATATAAATTTATAATTATAAATTGTTTATTAAACAAAGTCTGGATTGAAAACGTCTGAGCTTAATAAGTCTTTAGTCAAATAAAAGCCTCGGCGGTTTAAAGATGATTAATTAATTCTACGTAAAATGAACTTTCCGAAGGCGCCGGATCTACTTCCATTATCTAAGGTTAGACGTTTATTAGTATTCGTAAAACGGTGTGGAGCTAAGTCGGTTCGCTTGGACGTCACAAAGAAAGGACATGGATTCAAATCCGGCAACAGGCAATATAAATCTTAATAATAAAAAAATAATTTAACAGAGAATTATAACAGTATAATAATAATACAAGAGGAATTAAATTAATAATATCTGTCTATACAATTAATAAAATTGAAGGGTCTGTTTGTAATGTCAAAATAACAACTTTTTACTAAATTTATATGAAAAATTGAAGAGTGGTGGATTATGCTGGTTATTATGCGAAGGGATGAAAGTCATGTGGTGAAGTAGACAATGGAGATGATAGTTAGCAGTAATACGAGAAGAGGGTGCCCTAAAAAGACATGGATGAATTGTGTGAAAGAGGATATTATGTGTGTACGGGGAGTGAGAGAAGAGATGAAGAGTGATAGGCTGGAATGGAGAAGAAGACGTGCTGTGCCAATCTCACCTAGTGTGGGATAAAGGCAGAGAGAAGAAGAATATGAAAGTATATTTATTTTATTTATTTATTTGGTACATATTACTTCACAGCACATTACTTAGAGTACATACGGTAGTTTTAACAAAACACCAATTTTCTAAAGTTTTGTCTGACTGTATGTTTGGTTCGGGAAATTTACGAAACGGTTGGACCGATTTTGACGGGACTTTACTGGTAGATAGCAGATGTTATAAGAACTAACTGAGACTACTTTCATGTTATATAAAATAATTTGGGTTCCACGCAAAAAAAACCGGTAGGTATTGGTGAATCAGTTCTGACGCCTAAATGGCTTACACCGAGAAACCCTATGAGATATATCAAATTAATGTATTAAATCGTTGTAGATCTTAAAAAAACCAAGCAAAATGTCAGCGGGAGCATATGTCTATTTTTTAAGAATCACTCACAATAAACATTAAAATAACCGGGAGCGGGGGTAGTATTCTGTAGTTTACGCGAGCGCAGCCGCGGGCGTAAATTACATAAGTTTTAAGTGAATAATTTAGACTTAATATTTTGCATTAAACCTGCAAGAAATTTATTTAGTTAAAAATTCTCGTGCTCCCTTTTTAATTATGCATAGCTTTTAAAATTATTTTATCTAACAAAACATAAGGTATAATTTATTAATCTATAAGAAACTTTCAGTACAACCCTTGCATAAAATTATTATTTTCATTATAGTAGAACTGAAATATTGATTAAAATCTTTTATTTAAAAAACTTTTTAATTATTTTTTTATGGTTTTCTCATCAAACCTTTCAACTTAACACCCATATCATGGGGTGCATAAAAAGTAACAGGTCCGCATTCTTTGGGAGTCTGCCATATTGGATTTATAATGACGTCACCTAAGTAACCATGCAATGTCATCCAAACTAAACGTGTATGCAAAATTTTAGCTCAATCTGTTGGGGGTATAAATGTAAAATTCAGTTGCAAGATTTGTTCCAAACTAAAAAGGCTAGTTGAATAAAAGATTGTAAAAAATAACACATAGAGTGTTGGTGTATTCGTAACCGACACGACAATGTTGTTTCCATTATAATTTCATTGGCTTCATCAACTTTGAAGACATATCAGAAAGCTCCTCAAAACCATTGAATTTGTTTTTTTTTTTTGTTAAAAATGTGTATTGTGTATGCATGCATCTTAAAATTCGCGCCGTCCTTACTTACGTTACGAATGTTACAATATTCTACACTATTTTTTTTCTGTGGAACTTTGAAAGCATTGTAATAAAAGTGTTTGAGAAGTATCTTTCACATTAGTTCATCGGAATAAAGAGCAATGGGTTGCAACAATACTGTCGTGGTAAATAAATACTCGACTGACTGGCTAGCACTTCATAAGTTGAGAATGTATTCTTAAATATCAATCCACTTGCTACAGTAGTCGTACTTGAGATTCAGATAACTGTGTATAGCCTTAGTATCTTATTTCTTCGATGTTGTCATTTACTATCGAGTGGACAGTTTTCGGTAATGGCTAAATTAGGACTTGGAAAAAATTGAAAACCAATGTTTTGGCTCATAAAATTATAAAATATCTATCACTCACATATTATACAAGAAACACCCAATTTTTGAAATGAAGTTAGGTAGTGATTCGATAATTGGACAAGAATTGACAGTGAAATTAGAGAGAAGGAAGATGTAGCGACATCTATCTCCCCACATACGACGCATCCTTACAAGAACCCGACAACAATCGTGAGGCAGCTGCCCGCCAGACATAACACCCGTCTGGTTGGAGGATCCTTCCTTTGCAATTGTTACCCTCCATAAAGATATAACGTATAGAGAAGGAGAAAGACAGCTATACACTATAGATTTTAATTTAAATTCAAACACCTTTTACAGTACTGTAGGCGCATCCGATAACATTAGTAAAGATAATCAAACTAAGTTAAATCGAAATAAATTAATACAAAATTAAACTAGTGAGAGAAAAGAAAGTCAAAAAACTATATAATAAAAGAAGAATATCAAATGAATTAATTACACAAAGTCTAATTAATAAAACATAGATTAAAAAAAGGATTTGATTTTAAAATACACGACACGTCGCTGATGACCAACAAAGTTAATTTATATAAGTGAACATGAAGCCTAGACGAAATGATTATACCCAAATTTATCTGCCGGAATACACCTTTAAGTACTAAGCGACATTCATTCATTAAAATCTTTCGGTGATTGTAATACCAGTTATTGGTTCATACATAATTAATATTATTGTATAATTCTGAAATAGCTCGGCTCTGTGCGGAGCGACATTAATTTTGCTTATGTACACTTGTTTGCATTGAAATCATTGTGACACGGTACAGTGGTATGTCACCGGCAGAGTTCTCCTACTATCTAAACTCGATTATAATAAAAATCTACATTGCAAGCAATGATGGATCAGTTGCTAGCATGTACGGACTCCACGTCGATCGTTGGTGAAGGAAAGCATCGTGATGAAACCATAGCATGATGGTAGAGTTCTTCTAATGCCCGCCAGGCGAGCTATGACCCTCAAGTTAAAAATCTGTTGCCAAACACCAATAGGTCTGTTCCGACGGGTGCACTTGAAAGCCAGTCTTCCACTTGGCTTAGCGTTCCACCATCTTGAGCCACATCGTCACTTAAAATCAAGTGAGATTGTGGCCACAACGCTAGACCTGTAAAGATAAAAAAAGAAACTATGAAGTTACTTATTAAAATAAGCGTAGTCACAATAAACCTCTTCATTGATTGTGGTGAAGATAGTCTGTCTGAAAACCCCTTACTAGCGTTGACGTGTTACAATTTTCTTATAAGATATGTTATAGATTTGCGTGAATCTATAAATTAAAAAAACTTATTAAAAACATTAAAAAACTCGTTTTGTTATCGCGTCGGTTAAAACATTTGTAACAAATGTTAGGGGAATATGATGGCACGAAAATTTGAGATATGCCATTTGACATTCAGTTCGAAACCACAACTAGGACAGCAGACAAACGTAACTCATTTCGCTTGCTACGAACTTACTTAGTATAGGCCCGATATTTGATTGAACTTTATGCTACAAAGGCTTATGATTAGAAGTTATTTCAATAGACTGAAACTACAATTACAAATGATTATTAACATTAGTCAGGTGAAGGTGAAATAAAAATCTAGATAGTGGGGTGCTTTTTTAATGCATACATTTTCGTAATTGTTTAATGGAATTTTACGTAATATAATTTGGTAAATTATAACATGAGTGTAGTGAATTCAAAACAATTAGATGGAAAATAAACTTCTAGAAAGCACAAAATCTCTCAACAAATTCTATCTACCATCTTACATTTCTTTTGTTTTGCCCAACGGTTTAGACAAATAGTACACGCGAATTTATGAAGAAATTTAAGTAATGTAAAAGAAGCTAAACAGGTAAGCTAAGGAAATTAAGGAACATAGTAGGAAAATTCCTTTGAAAATTTATCTTTACTTGAAGCAGCCTGACTCATGGAAAATACTTCCACCCTATAAAAGATTTGTCAAACAACTTTGTGTTGTGTTTCTGCAGTGAGTTCAGTCTCCAGAGCTCTTCGGTGTAGGAAGTGGGTTTCAATAAAGAAACAGAGATATCGTAGAGAGCGAGTATATCAAGTAAAATGTTAAAAATAAATAATATAAACTATATATATGGAGCGTAGCTATATATGTCTGTAAAACGTGGACGATGAACAAAAGAGATGAGGAAAGATCAGAAGTATTTGAAATGTAGTGCCGGAGGAGGATGGAGAGAATTATACGGATGGAAAGAAAAATGGTTGATAAACGATGAAACATGATAAAATAGAGAGGATATAATTAAAAGAAACATCAAAAATAAGAAGGGAAAATTATTGGGACATTTCATACGACATGATTACCTATTATAACTATAAGAAAAAATAAAAGGGAAGAGGAAAAGAGCTCGACCAAGAAGGAAAAACATTCAGCAAGTGAAGGAAAAATTAAGCGTCGTGTCTTACCACGATGTCAAGAGGAAAGAGTGTAGGGAGAGCTGGAGATTGCTTCACCGACAAGAGCAGCATCGCTTTTAAATTTAATGTATTGCTTCTTTTAGTTCTAATCTTTTTTTAGTTCAATATTCATATTTCATACTTGTACAATATAAAATATTACACACATCAGCGACTTTCTGAAAACTTTTATTATTATTTCTTATCGCAATAGTGATTCAAGTTTATAATTAATTTTCATTGTTTTGAGCGTAGTGAACACCTTTAACAGGATAAATAAAATTTTATTTAATATCTTTACAAAATGATAAATCCTTTCTATCTATCACAGTAACGAAATGGTGTGATGATTTAATAAATATATCTAAAAATATTTCTCTGTTATTTTCAAAATTACGAGGCTTCCCACAAAAAGCCCACGATCCGTAATGGACGAATTAATCTTCGCATAAGGAACGTAAACACCTCGTAATTGATTATGATTAATGTGTTCACTGTAAATATATAACAGAGACTTCACTCTTTAGAATCAGAGGATTTGTAGAATCTCTACTTATAACATACAAGAGAAAATATATTATAAGAACACCGCCAGATTCAAATAACATTTACACTGATATTTCTTAAAAAGGGCTTGTTTGATCATGGATTTTTCATGGTGGTAGTGTATTTTCTTGTAGCTAATTACCACACCCTCAAGTTAAAAGCCTTACCATAGAGCCTTGAGTTCATGTATTTTGTTCTCGAACAAGAAATATTTTAATCAAATAGGGTGGTACGGTATAATAAACAAGCAGTCGTCTGATGCTAAGCGCCCAATGTAGCCTATAGATTTTGTAATACCATAGGTGTAGGAGCAAAAGAGTCAAAACATGTTTGTAACGTGTCTGCGTTCGCAGGCAGTCTAAAAACAAATATTTTAAATCTACCGCCACCTACGACGTCTCGTTCGCGCTATATAAACTGAGGAGTGGCGCGATGTCACATCAAAGTTCGGTGAAGCTGTAAAAGCCGCAGAGACTTCAGGGCCCTAAGGCTAACAGTATAGTCAATCAGAAAAAAAAAAGCGATGCCACACACTTTACCCGTAGAACATCGTCCAGTGCGGATGCGCTTTATGTTCGTATTATTGTGATCAGTTTGTGATCAAAATACACCTGTCGTAAGGGTGGTGTCGTCCATAATGAAGTTGACGTGTCGCCTCAGTTCACTGGTCGCCCTAGTACAAAAGACCGCACTAAAGGCTGTATCATGGTACCGAAATTTATTTGTACCATACCTCTCTTTTTCGCTTTCGAAATCGGCCAGTAGCTTGCAGAGATTATAAATCTTTCTATGATCCACCATTAGACACAATGATGTCACTTTGTCGTGCTACGATATAAAACAAAAACTGATATTAATCAAGTCAGGTTAACGAATTACTTAACATTTTCGTAAACATTTCTAAAGAAAACCAAATTAAATGGCCTGCTAAATTACGTAGCGTTAATTCCGACACCTGTATTGCTTTATTGCTTTTATCTCGTAAACGAGGGTGACTGCTCGCACCCACGAGGGCTATCTAAAGCTTGTTAAAGTACTAAGTAGTGATACCATCGGGTCTTTGCTACGGGACGCGAATTGTTTCCTGTAAGGGTCGACCCTTACAAGCTGTTTAAAACTTACTCTCTCTAACTATGTTGGAAAGAGATTTGATTATGTTGATAATGCAAAAATACATAAATTTCAAGTTCGAAATTTTTAGATTTTGATCTATATCAATAATTCTGTAGTTATGTCTGTACTTGTAATATATTTTTTTAATTTCCCGATGGACATACTATATAAAACTGATCACGCATATGCCCTTGATCATTCTTAACCAATTTTGATGAAAGGTGATGTAGGTGATTTTGATGTAGGTATTTTTAATGCCTACTATTTATGTAGTACATTTATTTGATATATCTCATATGGTTCACTCAGTGTAAGTCATTTAAGCGAGCGAATTGATTCACCTGGACCAGTTTGTTTAATTTGCGCGGAATCCTAATTCTTTTTCTAAAATAAAAGTAGCCTAAGTTACTCCTTATAACATCAGCTATCTACCAGTGAAAGTCCCGTCAGAAAACAGACTGACAAAAATTTTAAAAATGAGTTTTTTGTTGTATTTGTCGTATATACTTTCATGTGCATTTAGTAAAAAGCTGTTATTTTGATATTACAAACAGACACTTCAATTTTATTAATTGTATAGATTGCGGAAGGTTGTAGGGTATGTAACTTCACGCTATAGCCCTAAGGACCGGAGTAGTAACGCTAAACGTCAAGCAATTTGGAAAGCTGTAAGCAATTATGTGAAGTGAAATGAAAGGTATGCTGCAAGAGTGCGTCAACAGAGGCTTGATGGAGGGTTTGTTGATTAAATTTAACACGGGTAAAGCCGTGGGATAATGGTAGTCAGATATAAAATAGCCAAATGATCAATCAAGTTTCTACATATTTTCAAAGTTCGGTTTCAAAAATCCATCAATCTACTGTTATCGAAACTGACAATACAAATTTCTATCTATTGGTCTAGGCTTTTTAATAATGTATCTTCGGATAGCTTTTTCCATCCTTTCATCTCATCCATATACGAGATGACTTATCGACGGTCGTTGGTGATACATTTTTATAATTAACGTTACTTATTTGTGGATAAGTGATATTGACTCTTGAAATATCAAAACATTATTCATATTTTTTTTGCGATAACGATCTACAGGCCTTATATACAGAACATATATAAGATAATTTCTGATTTATACAAACGAGCTTCAAACTGATAGCCTTGACATAGGAATAGATAGACATTGAAAGAATTGATTGCAACGTAATATATGTTTATCATCATTTGTAGGGAAACCACGGATAAACTTTTCGCTTTTTAAAATACACTAGCGATCGCCCTAAAGTCGAAATTCGACCAGCGACTTTTTGATCATAGACTATTTTCTGTTTGACATTTACAGTATTCATAAAAAATGAGTATTATCTAAATCACTTGATTTCAATTTTCATTGAATGACAATGTCAATATTTTAGCGGGTCTAAGTTTAATGGCACTGTCAGATTAGGATTCGCAGTATTAATTTATTTTATTTAATATATTAGTAACAGATATTACAGATAAATTTTAGCTTTCTGCACTCCTTCTCCATAAAGACTTTAACCATGCCAAATCTCACAGTTTTCCGTGCACGCAATACGCTTAAAATGGTACCGAAAGCTTTTGTTTCACGTATTAATATATAGATATATACGTTCAGTAAAACACGTATAGGTATAATTTATGAGAGTAATCAAGCGCTCTGAAGCGCTGAGATACGAGCCGTTTAATATTCTTAACGATAAGCCGTGGTTGCTTTTTGTTTTACAGCGATATCTTTGAGGCACACCGAGAGACCATGTTTTTCTCCATTTATTTAAAATAAATTTGCGCAGCATTGTAACTGCACTATGCCTGATGGTTAGTACACTAAATACCAGTACCAGTTGTCACAGTGTCTTGCACCATGTACCTGGTACAAATTATGCTGGTACGCATTAATACCAACTTTCACTATCGATCAAGGAGCCTGGTTTGTGTCGAAAACAGGAACATTTTGTTTTCATTGTTGCATATGGTCACTTTCTTTTTAGATATAATTTGGTAACTAAAAAAATTCTTTACTTCTAGGTATACCACCGTCTTTATTTGTGATTTTGTTCCCCTAATTTAAGACCAAGTTAAGACAAACAAACCAATGGAATACATAATTGTGTTATTTCGCTTTTTCATATTGAAGCGGAATATTAAACATTTGTTTTGTGATTTTAGAAATATTTTAAATATCTTTAGGTATATTCGCAGTTATAAATCATAAGCAACAATATTTTCTTCCACTAAAGTTTATATTCGCCATCATTAAGTATCTCCTAATTATAATATTTATTCCCAAGAAATATTTTTGTCATTAAATTAATGAAAACGGTCTCTAAAGGGAGATGTTAAAAACGGAGGTTTCATCAAATCCCTAAACTAGATGATCAATTCACGGAAGTTGTGGCTAGGTTAGGTTTGAAGGTTTGACTTCTAACCTGTTTGGTAAGATATAGCGGGAGACGGCGAGCACCAGTCATTAATTTATAAAGAAGTTGTATGTAAGCGTTTTGATATTGTTTGATGATTCGATTCTGGTGATATATCTATTATGTTAAGAATAAATCTGATTAATTAGGTTATTACACGTGTATTTCAATGGCGATAGTTAAGATGATAACATAATACCATACCTTCAATTCATCATGCAAATGAAATGCGTTGAAATAGTAGAGATAAATTTTCTACACCTTTCTTATTTCCTTTACATATATTTTTAATATTCGTTGGTTCTGCACGAGTACTTCTTGCTTTTATTATGTTCATTATTTTTTCCTTCCTTCGTACAGCTCCACTTCTATTTGAACACGTTTTTGATATATACCTACATATCGTTTGTGACTTTGATGAAATCTCGCAACAGAATGTTCGATATTTATTTAGTGCATTGTAATCCACAACAAGGGCCATAAAGACATTTTTTCCAAACTCGATTATGAACTTTTTCAAATATTCTAACGATCGATTTCTCACAAAATTCCATTTCTGACAGATACGCAATCAGCGAAATAAGTTTAGGCAATTTACTTCGCTGATTTCTCGGTTTGACAGAACGACAATGAAAATAATAATCTAAGACAAATGGTCGGCATGAGCGTTTCAACATTTTCTCAATCTCGTAACTTGTTCCAACCTGGTTTAAAGGTCGCGGTCCAAGTTGTAAGAGTTAGGATGTAACACGAGCGGAGCGGTCAGCGAATGTTCAAGCATTACTATAAGTACGGAAATTTGTAAGTTCTGTGACAAGTGTAGAATACCGTTACTTACTAAAAGTTTATATCGAAAAACATCTGATAAAGTCTACTTTCTACATGTCTCGTTTCAAAAACGACCAGCGTATTTTTTCGTGCAATTTTCTCCATGTCATATTTCAAATTGATATCATTTCCACATTAATAATTTCACATGAATAATTCAACAAGTGTGACTCTTATGCCACTACGATAATTATAATGAGGGTGGATAAATTTTAAAAATAATTATTTCCATAGTGGTATAATTGCCGACGGAAAGTTCATTTTATTTTATTATTTTGTTCAAGTTATTTGAGAAGAACGGTATTTAATTTGCCAAGGTTTTATAATAAAATTCTCTTTAGTAAAACATACTTAGTCTTTTACATTGACTCTCAGAATATATAAATTAAGATAAGTCCAAACTCTGAAAGTCGGATGAAAATTCTTAGTTTGGCCTATAAACAACTAGGTTAGTTTGTAAGGAGTTATTTGGACGGAAACGCTTGGACGGACGTGAGAGTTGATTAATATCTAGATATTTTATAATATCCAACGAAGCTATATTGGGGCATCTTTCGAAACTGAATCACTTTATTATAAGTAACTACGTATTTGTATATAGGTAAATAAATAATGATAATAATTTATTGGAATTGTAAATTATATTAGAAAATATAACAAAAATGTACGATATTTTATAGCTACATTAGTGAAGAATGTGTCGCAGCTAATAGCGCACAGTTCTGCCCGTCTGCGTTCCACAATAGATTGAAAATATAACAAAAGTACATAATATATATTTTTTTAAATTTTAGATTTTTTTTATGTCTCTGTGTGTGTATGCGATTATTTGTTGTTTGAATGTGTGAATGTTTGATCGTAGGGTGTGTTTTAGTTTGTGTGTTAGATTATGCGTGTATGTAATGTACATAAATGCTTTTACGACGCGGCCCTACATTTTAAAATTCTAAGATATTCGCTTTTAGGATAAGTGTTTGATAACAAAGTTTCCAGCTGAACATGTTCTGGTAGAAGAAAATTAGAAACTATTCTAACTTCATAATTTCACTTCAGTATTTTGATTATGTTTCATCACGTCACTTTATCTAAAATTTTAGGTTTGTTTTACAATTTCAAATCTTATTCTAAGATATCTATAGCCTCCTAAGGACGAGAAATAGAAATTGAAAATTCCCGTACTTAGTAGCAAATGCAAACTTTTTGAACTCTAATATGTTCTAAAACTATGAAACAATATTCAACGTCAAACCTATGAAATTTGTTACTGTTGGCTGTGAGGTCACTTTTCGTTTCACGTATAATGTTTTTAATGTTGACGAGATATCTTCAGTTTTTTCGTATGATGTACCGTATTTGATCCGCCAGGCCTCAGGAGGATATACATACTTCAGCAGCGATTGGGATAATTCTTTAGTAATGCACATACAATTTATTCCACTACTGGGAGTTTTTGAAGAGATCTTGTCTATCATGTTGTGATTTTTATTTGTTACTAGAAGAGCCCGCGTCTGCACTCGCGTTAATTACAGAATACCGTCAATCGGTCACACGAGCGAATCATGCTATCCCTGCTCCTGGTTATTGTAAAAGCAAAAATGCTCATTGTGGGTGACCCTTAGAAGATAGACATATGCTCTTGCTGACTTATTGTTGGCCTTTTTAAGGTCTACGATTATAACCACTTCAGCTTGATATATCTCTTACAGTTTACTCAACGTAACCCATTTAAGTGCCTCAAAATAGTTGTTTTTCTGAATTGATTTTTATTTGCGCGAAACTCTAATTCTTTTTCTAAAAGAAAAGTACAGTCACTCCTTATAACATCAGCAATTTGCCTATGAAAGTCCCGTCAAAATCGGTCCAATCGATTAGGAGATCAAAACAAAATTTTAAAAATTTGTGTACATGAGTAATATATACCTTCATATGCATTTAGTAAAAATCTGTTATTTTTATATTACAAATAGGCACTTTAATTTAATTTATTTATGTTTAATATAGATTCGGAAAATTTTGGCACGCTATGCAATATTTCTTTTTGCATGATAAAGCTTGTTTGATGGATTGAAAGTTATAATACAGACTATGAATTCTAAACAGTAAAAAAAAAACCCTGGAATGTCCTAAATAATTGGCTACCTTTATGTTAGTATATTGAAATCATCTGAAGACTTGAGAAGAGACTCTGTGTAACGAAGTAGTTAATTAACTGTTTGTTAATAGCAGCAATAATCCTTGATAACGAGGATTTGTTACCAAAGTAGGGAAAGAAGAAGAAATCCACTGCTGTTATTTTGCACAACCTATAAATAAAAAAAAAACGATTATTTTTACTTCTTGCAAGAAGTTCGTACTTCCTTTGTGAGAACATAAATGATGTTTTACAGCATAGTTAACTTGTTAACACGCTCATCCGGCCACATGACTGGCTCTGTGCCACTGTTCTGTAATTTGTCATTAATGCATATTCGCTTTGTGGCCGTCTTGGTGGTGTAGTTTCGGAATTTAATTAGATATTTGGAAGTCTTTAGTACACATAAATTTGCTAAGACACAAATGTTTGAACTCTCTAGCTGCACACAGCCACTCTTTCGTCGATTTCGGAATATAATTTTCGGGAGCGTTATAAGGTTGGATCTAATGTACGTTTTTAAGCAAGTTTGTAAAGAAAAAAATTGTGATCATGAAGTGAGGATCCAACCTTTGCGCGACTTACTATGCTACGATAATATGTTCTAACAAGAATATAATGTATCCTATTAGGTTATGAAGCCTCATTAGCCCAGTGGTCCCAAGTGCGACTACTATGCTCGCTGTCTTGGGTTCGATTCCCACAGGTCAAGCAAAGTGATTATGGGGTTTTCTATGAAATTCTCAGTAGCAGCTCGGAGATTGGCTTTGTGCCCTATTAATGGCAATAGACTCGCCCCCTATTATATGGGGCCTAAAATCATAGTCGGCGAATTGTGGGTGTAAATTAGTACGCCTCTGCCTAACCCTTTGTGGAATACAGGCGTGATGGTATGTTATGAAGTAGAAATTTGACATTGGTATCTTCACACCTGTACGACGGAGATTATTGTAACTGTTAATCCTTTCTCCATTCTCTGTGCTTCACCGGTAAGCTTGTATTATGATGTGCTTACCACTAGATTACGGCAGTCATCTTAGTCAGTTAAGCTAGTATTAAATAAATATAGATTAAATTGTACAAAATATGTGCATATATTTCGAAGTTCTAGCAGAACCCGTCCAGTACAAAACGGATCGATTTTAACGAATCGCTCCCAGAGGTTCGCAGTCCCAATAAACTATCTTACATTTAAATCGGCCGTGCTCGGCGCACATTATAGATTCCGCAGCTCCGGCATTCCCTTTGGCGAACACAACAACCTAACCGCTTAGACGAAACTTTATATTATGGTCTAAATTCTAAGCGATACGCAATTTTAACTCAGTTTCTTTATATGAGTGAATTATGGTAAATTATTATATAATAGTTACAAGCAATCTATTACTAGATAGCTTCGGCATCTATGCTAGATATCAAATACTACTTGTTGACGTATAGGTTATTCCTGAACAGGACCAAAATTTATTTAATTCATACAGAAGTACCATTCGCAAGTTTCATTGTTTTTTTTAATCATGAAAGTAATACTATCTTATGATAATATGACCTATTTCAAGTTAATATAATTATCTTCTTATGTCTAAGTCACAGTATTAGTATATTAAACGTGGTCAAGTGATATTATCGCAAAGTGAAGGCTACTTTACAAAATTTTATCGTTCAGATAGTTTATCTTTATTATTTTGAGGTTTCTCGAAATGTATGTGTTGTTTTTAATTCGAATTCATTTGTACACGAGAACAAAACTGTATTACGCAATATGCCACTAAAGCTACATCATAAAATAAATTTAAAATGTTATGAATTCACATAACGACCGAAACGAGTCCCTTTCCAGCGACGAAGTAACATGGATTTTTTACCTTTTAATTTTTGTCATACTGTATTTTCCTATCATCTGCTTAAATTTACTAGTAGTCGCTTCTACATTAAAACAAATAAGGTTTTCGCAATCTACTATTGGAATAGATACATGTATATTTTACATAAGTGGCAGCACTGTTTTTTACGTGGACCATTATTTAAAATATAGTTCCTTATTTGCTAAGTTTCGCTGTCGCATTAATTACTGTAACTGTTAATTAAGGTTATAAACGTTAATTTGTAAAGTGTCAACCGAATTTATCGGCGCAAGTATCATGCAATAACCAAATCACCATTTATACAGTCCACTGAAGCCATACATGCTGATGCAGACGTAACCATCATACATTGAGCCACTTCAGCTACACAGGAACATTACCTCGCTGAGCGTGTTCTCTCGCATATACTATGTTGAGTATTTTGAAGTCCTGTTCAATCTAATTCTCAGCTCTCCTTTTCATAACAGAACTATACACGCTGGGTTTCGGAGTCACACTTTTTCAGTAACCTCCACCTCGTTACGATCTAAAAAGTGTTATAAATGTCTTTTCTTTGTCGTGAAGCTGTAGAGTTATCTTCCGGCCAATGCGTTCTCTCCTTCTTTCGAAATCGGGTCCTTCGATTAAGGTTAACGTGAAGAGATAATTATGTAGGCTGGCATCACAGCGGCGACTCTCTCGGTGTTCACCATTGTGTTTTGATTGTTGAAAGCAATAATATTTTCAATAAATTCTTAATGGGATTATACAGAATGAATGTTACGATTAAACAGAAGAATTAATAATTAAACGCTATATGTTTATAGTTTGCACCATCGGGAATAGCCTGAACGCAGCTCGAGATGAAAGGTCTTTGAGAAAGTGCGGTTAATGCATTACCAACAGGTGTGAATACCTTAAGAAACACTAACGAGTAACTAATGAAAGCCCCTGGAACCTCACCGCGAGACGTGAACAAGTTACATTTAGTTAATTATTTTGCTTTTATCATCCATTACAGTTAGACTTTTTCACCTTCAAGTGCAGTGCTTAGTAAGTTATTATCTTCGTTTACATCGTCACTTCAGATTTCTGCCGAAAGATGTATGTCCACAATTATCAGTCCTGTACTTCTAGCATTCAGCGGCTTCATGCAACCTTTATCAAGTTGTCTGGCCATCCTGTGAAGGGTCTACCCACGCTGCATCTTCTGTGTAAGATCGTTACTCTTTAGCTTCATCGGCAATCTGATTTACGAGGTATATGCGAGGTGACTTTGGTTCCTGTGCAGATCTCCGGGAATATAGATATGCCCATTGCCCTTTGACCTACCTTGAACTCATCGTTTACGACCCCCTATCATCACGATACGTAATCACTAGGAACACACTTTTATTTTCTTAGCTTAGGAACCGATAAAGAATATACTATCTCTCTTCTTTATTTATTGTGTCATTTCCTGCAGCAAGAAAACACTGTTATGTACCTAATTTTAGTGACGAAGTGACATAATACGATAATCATGCTCAGCCTAGAGGGACTGACTTTTAACTGTGGAGTACAGCGATAGATGCTTGCCGATATATTGAGGAGAACACCAAGTTAAAGAGTGTTGGAAGCTATCCAAATTTTGGACGTAGTAACCACAGTCAAATCTTTTCGGCGGTAAACGAGCTCGCGTTACTACCTACGTCTGCGTTTCGTCTGTGTTTGAGCTTTTTTGCTATAACTTATAGTATAGTTATAAATAATAGGCTGTAAGTTGGTCGAATAAATTTAAAACACTGGTTCCAACTTCAAATCACAACTACAGCGATATTTGTTTAATAAACAAGAGACAGAGTGATCAAAACTTTTGCACTTTTAAATTGTGTTTAAACTTTTATTTAAGTATTTATTTAAGTATTTAAGTATTATTTAAGTATTTAAGTATTTATTTAAGTATTTACATATGTTCTTGTACGTTTTTTTTGTATACTTATAAAATTTTTGTTTTTAAACTTTATTACTTTTATAGTTATATTTTGTGTTTGCTCGTGTTTGTTTTATTTTAAATTTAATTTCCCATTGCAATACAGAAAATAATATTTTTTTCTATATTACCACAGGTTAGTTGGAAGAAAAGTCTTTAGAGCGTTAAGCTCGCCAGTGTACAAACTAAAAGAGCAATAAAGTTTTCATTCATTCATTCATTAGTACTGGTGAAACCGTGGAGATTACCTAAAAAAGGTATATAAAACATTATTAAGTTTCAAAAGACTTTATTAAATTAACTTGAACGGTAAAGCAGCAAGCATGCGTAATATCAACGACAACATAAGTATATTCGGCTAATTACAGCTTCCATTGAAAATTGTAAGAGGTCTATCCGTTGCACCAAAATGTTTGCTTACCAAAATCATTATCAATTACACTAAGCGTCCAAACACATTGTCGTTGACCCACAATAACTTTAAATCGCTTCATTGCATATACAGCGTAAATTTATTATAACGTGTTAATCTGTTAACTTTGTATAATCCTCGAAATTCTTTCAAGTATTCGCTTAGTAGGGTTTACTTAGAGCAATTGATTATCGGTTAGATTCTACCTCTTTTTTTTAGTAAATATTAAGCACACCTTTCACTTTCACTTGTTCCTCTGCAAGACTGGTTGAGACTGATTTTTAGAATTAAGTTCTTCAAATGTATTTTTTTGTGCAATAAAGAATATAGATTATATTGGTATTCGCGTTGCTTCAACGTTGTAACATATGCTACAAACTATTCTATGTATGTACTATATGTCGTATAATAATAAATTTACCACAATGTTGGGATTATTTGCTATTCGCTACGAAGCCTTTCGAAAGCTTTAAACCGTTAACCGCTTTCTACACATATTAACTCATTCGTATAATTAATTATTCAGATAAATTTGTTTATCATAATAAATATCGAAAATATTGTTTTCAATCGGAAAATAATGCCCGTGATTAGTGATACCTTAAGCGAATTCCGAAAAGAATTTCGGTGTAATAATTTATAACTGCTATGGCGATAGAAACGGGTCAGTTTTAAGAAAAATATGACGTCATGTTTATCATTATTGTTCGGGTCAACCAGGACCAATTATATGCATAGTATAAAAAAATTGCTATCCGCGTCTATCTGTTTGTCCGCTTATTTATACGGTTTTCACTGTCATTTAGAGAATTTCTTAAGGAAGATTTATTTATACAACAGATTCCAATTAAGTTTTTGGATAGTAGAGAAAATCCACTGCTTTGTAATCGAGTCATCAGTAAATTGATTTTTGAGCACTTACATGGCTTACGCTGGCCAAACCTTAAGAGCTACATCAAAATTATGATGTAAAGAATTGTAGTTTTTCAAAAAGCCTAGAAAATAGTCCGAGATGATATATATATCAATAACCTCAATCATTTGAGGTTGACTCTCAGTAATCATGTTTATCTTCAACACAATAATTGACAAAAATAAGTTATTAGCGAATATTAGTTTATTTTGAATATTCCGTATCAATGTTTATGCCAGGTAAATATGTTTGTTAAATTGGGAATTTAATTTAGAGTAAAATAATCCTTTACATTATATCATTTAAGTAAATAGGTACCGTAGAAGATATCACAGATTCAAAATTACACGCAACCAAAGACATCACTCGCAGCGAAACAGTTGACCGCACTATGCACCTATGATAACTTGCGCCTCGCTAGCTAAGCGCACTTTTTGTAGTTATAAACTACCAATACTAATGTGATAAACTGAAAATCATGCTTTTTTAAACATAACATATACCACTTTTTAAATTACACCCGTGCGAAGCTGGGGTGGGTCGCTCGTTGTTATTAAATAATAAAAGCAAATACCTTACACCAATAAATAACTCAGAATATTGAACTATCCGACGATCCAAGTGTGAATGTGCCTGTGGCCAGTCAATAGTGCGGGACAATATAGTAAAGTCAAAATACCATTAAGAATAGAATGGAAACGAATACAATTCATGTCAACAAGAGAAATAACTAAAGCAGTGGTTTATCCAAACAATGGTGCTCGCGTATGGACAGGCATAGAATACAAAATGTTACAAGCCAATAACTCAACCACGTAGCCCGAGTTGAAATAATTCAGGCGCACAGGCCAGCATCGTTGTTACACATGGATCTGACGTTCAAACAACTCCTTCATTGGTACAACATTGTAGTTAAACTCGGGTATATATCATAATTTTTAAAGGTACAAGAAGTAAAGAATAAAACTGAGAGCTGCGCGTGTATCATGATACGGAGCTGTGTTACAAAAACTGATTAAAATCATATATACCCTGTAATAAAAAAAAAACCCAGTAAAAATAATTAGTTATTCTTTCTTTTGTTACATCAAAGAAGTATGTATCACTTCTTACGTGCGTACATAAATAAACACAATTATTTAAAGGAAAGAAAAAAAAAAACTTTTTGTATTTGAAACACATTACGCAAATGCTACCCCAAATTATTATAAATTGATGTCTTAATATAACAATGATTGATGAATGATTGATGATGAAAATTGATGTCGTACGATGTTAATTGTAACTTTAAAAAAATCTACATTAGTATTTAGATGTCTCAACTTATCCATTTCATTCATTTTTCTTGTTATTTATAGCAAATTATTTAACAGATTTACATTGCTGATATTGACGTAATTTCTTAAAGTATAAGTTAAAGCAAGAAGAATATTGTCGATTCTCAAATATGGGGTTTTCATAAGCATGTTTGTAACAATATTATTTATAAAGTTTATGTACTAGAACCATGTGGTTTGGTCTACGGAGCAACATCTGCACGGTAGGATCCATCATAGCACGAACAAAGACGTTCGCTAACTCTTACCTTCGTCCTACCGTTCAGATGTTGAATAGTCTATTAGACATTTTGTTCCCTCCTTTCTATGATATTGGATCTTTCGAACCAGGTGTGAAGGGACATTTCAGCAGGCATCAATGACTGCCGTTGAAATTTGTGTCACCGACGGTCGTCTTTGTTTGTGGACTGTACCGTACTTAGCAACAGGTGCTGTCCAGTCATTTTGTCGAGCTTGTGTGATGAAAAAAAGACATATTTTGTTACAAATGAAATTTATAATACATACATATATAAATCACGCTTATTTCCCAACGGGGTATGTAAAGACCACGTCCTTCCACCTGCTACGATCCTGGCATACATCTTTCGCTTCTTCAACATTCATTAATCTTTTCATACATGCTTGTTGGTTTAGAGTACTTATGACCTGACCTCTTCAGAACGTCTCCGATTTGATAAATGAATAGTATTCTTTACTCTAATGATTTACATTTTAGACAGCGATGTGTCTCACGTGAAAACCGGTAGAACAATGTCAATGCATACGAACTTAATCTTAACCAGTTATATTCAACCTGTGGCTTGTGGGATTTGAGTTCTATATAGGATGTGACGGCGGATGTAGCCGGATTTGTTGTCGGATTGCTTTGCATCCGACGTTTGAGTTCAGAATCTTATGGATAAGCTCGCGTCCGGGCCGCTTGATCCAGCGGATCCGTTGTGAGTTATTCCACTTTTAAGATATTTAATTAAGGTTGGAATTAAGTAATAAAAGAGGTTTTTTATTTAGTTTATAAAGACTAGGTTTCTTTAGTGCTGTTTCAAGTTAGTTTAGAACTTACTAAGTTAATTGCGTGGTCGTAATGACTGCCTATAAAGCTACTAAAGTCAAAGTTATTAAGTAATTATCTAATGGGACACTTGAGATACTTAATGGGTAACTTGGAAAATAGTTTTAATATAAAAGTAACCAAAAACTCATATAATGATAACTAGTAACGATAGCGTGTCTGTTCGTCATTGGTGAAGTTATGTGAATTTACATGACTTGTGATTAATGGACTTTTGTGTAACAAACTTTATATCTAATTGACAAGTTTCTATCTACGGTGACAGACTAGCGTACGACCCGCCAGATGGTAGGAAGTGTTACCGCAGCCTGGGAACCCTTGTGGTAACGCCATCTGTATGTTTATAATGTTATCTATACTTTTCTATTTATCTATACTTCACACGCTATATATTTAATCTATGCAGTATACGCTACTCCTTCCATTTTCAAAAGAACGGAACGCACAACCGCAAACCGCCATCCCCCCCCTCTCTCGAAAACTGACCGCTACGCATCGCACGCTAATTTTTTAATCTATAAAAAAAGTGTATCAGCTATATTGATAAAACCTTACCAGGAATTTAAAGTGTGTTTTTAAAGAACCACTTAAAGTGAAATTGTGGTGCAATCAGCATCGCGAACCAGCAAGATAAACAGCACGAGGTCCTGGCAAGTTCCGTTCATTTTCCTACCAAAATACTTCCACCACCTTGTCACACCAAAGGTAGCGCGTTGCCGACCATGAACCTTAACCCCCAATGAGCTCTATCCATAACATTTTAGCGATTTCAAGCACCAAGAACATCAACAGTTCTAAATTTTTCTCACATATAGTGATATATATATTAGAACATAATATCTCAAGCTTTCGAGTTTCTTCACGATGTTATCTTCACCGCCAGCCGCTCGTGTTACCAATTTGAAATAGTAAACGTACGCGATCTCATAAAAAATCATTTTTACTTTCCGGTAGCCGAACCTGCGGACATCGTATCAATATTCCGCCAGTCTTAACCACTCGACCACCAGGGCTTAATGTACTTGATGTAAGAAGGTATTGCATCTTCTCAACTAAAGAGCTTTTTAGTTTTTAGTGACGTCAGTATTATTCACAATGTGGACAGTCTGTCGCTGGAACATATCCAGAATATCATGGATACAACCGTCCTAAAATATCCTATCATCAAGATATCCTTTATTGAACAGATTATGCTCTTAATTCCAATCAACGCCCTTCAATTCGAACCCTTAGAGCACTTAGCACTAACTTATTATCGCTTTTCTTTTATCTCAAGTATGTCTATTATAGTTATCCTGTTTATATGTACTAGCGATCGCACTAAGGTCGAAATTCGACGAGCGACTTATTGATCATAGATTATTTTCTGTGTGACATTTGAAGTATTCATGAACTTAAACAAAGAGTATTGTCTACATCACTTGCTGTCACTTTTCGTTGAGTGACAATGTCAATATTTTGGGGGGTCTAAGTTCAATGGCACTGATCTTGTGGCACGATTCGCAATATTAGTTTATTTATTTATTTATATTATTTTAGCTTTCTGCACTCCTACTCCATTTAAACTTTAACCATGGCAAATTTCACAGTCTTCCGTGTTCGCAATACGCTTAAAAAGGGGTAGAAAGCTTTTGATTCACGTATTAATATATAGATAAGCTATAATACGTATGTGCGAGCGAGATAGCAACAACATAACGTGTCACATTTTCTCAGGCATCAATTTCACGAGCCGAATGACGTTTCTGATATCCGTGATATCTGATAAATTGACTATCGATAGATTTGCAAGGGAAAGTGGTGCTTACTGCATCCAGTTAAAGTTAGTTCTTGTGGTCAGGTTTATGGTTTCACAGGGAATTCTGGGTTGAATATTACACCGATACAAATACGTCATAAATCTCTAAAATAATTTATGGGTAGGAATCTTTGTTAAGAAAAAACACGGTCTAAATCACTACGTCAAAAGCCAACAAGGTCTTATGTTACCATCTCTTCTTCCTGATATAAGAACATTTCTTAACCATTCAGGTTTCCTTACGATAAGTATATAGTACACTAATTCAGAGACAAACATCTTAACATTCCATGGATTCACCGTACGGGTGCCGGGCCCATCGTGTGGCAGAGAGAGGGAAACAAGAGCAAACCCCAGGACTTGCAACTCAGATATAGGTTTAAGGGGCCCCCGTATGATGCACGATATATAAAAAAGTAATTGAGACGTTTAGTCCGGCGGAATATGGAATAGTTGTCCGCAGGTTATAGACCTGGCAAGTACAAGTACCAATGAATTTTTCGGAATTTCCCTACATTTACCATTTACCAACTAGTAACCGTACCAGCTGACAGTGAAGGAATACATCGTGAGTAAACCGGAACGCTAAAGAAATGTTCTTATAGCACCATTGTATATGAGAAAATATAGATCTATCGATTTATTGGCATTTGACATCACCAATACTTCGTGGGCTGGCGTGGTACCTCCTGCCTTCCCTTAGGAAGAGGCTTATTTTCTCAACGCGGCAGTCGGGCATTTATAGGCTAGCGAATTGTAGGCGATATTACAAGCAACTTTGATACATACACTAATTACACGGGTTGATTCGGAAAGGTGAGTTTCTGAAGCGAGTCAATATTGCTCAGTTTATGCGATGCAACTTTAAAAACTGTCAGTGAAGATAGAACAATCAATGAAGCTAGATATGCATGTTATTTTGTTGGACTATAATCAAGATTTTTAATAGGTCTATTGTGGTTATATCATCGTATTAATATGTCAGTTATTGCAATTACGCCATATAGTGGGTGTTTACCCGGTTAATGCTAAACTTTGCTATATTGGTTTATGAAAAGATAGGCGACCAAACTGCCCAGGATTTTAGAAAGGAAGTAGCTCGTGAAAAAAGGAGAGATGCACAATGCCTTATTTTGCTAGCGACGATGTTCCCTTCCTTTCTACAAGACTGCTGCAAGCGGGATAATGTCAACAATCCACCACACAAACGCTCGCGTGCAAAGTAGAAAGTATTTTTTTCTGCTACGACAGCGGAATCGCTCGAAAACTTGCAGCCACGAATCAATGCTAATTGCAAGTGACGTTATGATATGTGCGGGAGCAGGATGACGAGTAAGGAGTTCACCAACTAATACATGATAAAATAGGCGCAACCAGTGGGAAAAGTATATCTTTATACTTGAATTATTATTCCAACAGACCGAATAAATCGTAAACTGATCGTGCTATTACACGATATATTTATTTTATAATGTAAATTGATGAAAATCTCATTACGCTACGGTATAACACATACTCTATCGAACCGCACGTTCTGTGTCTACACTTGAATGATTGAATAAGCAAATCAAATTGTATCATTTGTTGGACTAATCCTGTGTATCAAACTTGGTTTCAAGTTGCCCGTTTGTGCATATAACTCGGTTATGGGCTGATTTAGCGTCAACACGCAATGAAGATAATAATCGCTAGGAATATTTCCTACAATTCTCTAATATAATAAAAACGCACTATTGAGTTTTTGGGATTTAATCCTAAATACTCGATTGACATCTATGAAATTTTATAAGGATTGAAATTAACTGAGGTATTACGGTTATCGTTACGATGTGTATACATACATTCTCCTACTTTTAGTTAAATGATTAACCACCCAATCAGTTAGTCAGTCAGTCAGTTTACCAGTCAATCAATCAATCATCTCTTTATCTATTGCATATACATAGACAATTCCTATTTAAGAAGTAAACTCTAGTCGTGTGTCGGAACTGACACACACACACTTTTTTATTTCGTGTTGTGTTCCTGCGGGGAGTAGGGTATTCCAGAGCTCCTTAAATAAGCAGTCGCATACTCGAAATGATAATAATTATACATTACTTTCAATATTTCATAAAACAAAGAACATTAAATTAAAATTAAATACGGAATTTAAAACAAAAATTAGATTCTTCGGAATAGTTTGTGATAATGTTTTTGTGGGTTCTTATTTTCGTTGAGTTTCTGGGGATGTTAATTGACCTAACAATAATTTTATGAATGGAGTAATATTTATACTTTTAAACAACTACGACTGACTTTACTTAGACGTAGACAAGGAAGAACATCAAAGACTTACAACTAATTAGTGAATAGTGTTGTTACATTACGTTGTGTACATACACAACAATAATGTGGTTTTAATCTCGGAATTTCATTCCCGGAGTCCCATTCTGTTTTTCTGTTAGTGCCTTGTCAAGTCCTTTTTTAGGATTTAACTTAAAAGTGGTTATCATTTTTGTTGTAATAAAGAGTTTAAGATAGGTTGTTACAATACAATATATGTTTTTTTTTAAAGAATGTCTATCAAAGTTATTTTATGTTAGTCACTGAGGTAATAATATGTACATACGTACATATATACATACGTACATATATACATATTACTTTAATGTCGTTAGTTTCGTCCACAGATAAATGAGTTGGTACCGTGACATGAAAAATTTGTAATTTTATTTTATAGTTATAGCAAAATGCTTTTGCCTTTTCAGTTTTCGAATATAATGAAAATACGCATGCAAAAGCGAAAATTGTTCACTTAAAGAATTACAAAAATTTCGTCAAAAAAGTAACAGAACAGAATCACTAATATAATTTAATTATTTCGATCAATAATATTGAAAAAAAAAATTCTTTTGTAGCCTTATCTATATATTAATACGTGAATCAAAATATATCTACCCCTTTTTAAGCGTATTGCGTGCTCGGAAGGCTGGGATTTGGCATGGTTAAAGTTTATATGGATAAGGAGTGCAGAAAGCTAATGTTTATCTATAATATCGGTTGCTAATATATTAAATTAAATAAATTAATACTGCGACTTCTAACCTGACCAGTGCTATTGAATTTAAACCCTCCCAAATTATTGACATTGTCACTCAATGTAAAGTGACAGCAAGTGATATAATACTCATTGTTTAGGTTCATACTGCAAATGTCAAACAGAAAATAGTCTATGATAAAAAGTCGCTGGTCGAATTTCGGCCTTAGGGCAATCGCTAGAATTATTAATTATTTGTTAGTTATATGAGACATACGAGTTAATGACACCCTCAGCATCTTTCCCCGGATCACGGCCTAAGCACACAAATCCTTATATGAAAGTTATTTATCTCGTATGATTGATGTATTATCTTACACGATGCCCACAGTCGACAAGGAAAACATTATAGAAAATTGCTCGAGTTTTTCTTCGGATATATATACGTATATGAGATTATTTTTTGACAGAACCAATCGAGGTTATTTGTTTTTTTTATTATTATATACGATCGGGGTTTCGTTGCTAGTATAGCCACGGGCTTTTGCTGAAGAAAAAACAACATCTTAATGGAACCATAGCATATTGGTAGGGCATTTCTCTATGAGATTTTTAAAATTATTGCCAGTTAAATCTGAAGGTTTGGCTAAAAACAGCGTCGTTTGGTAATTGTTCCCCACAGGCGACAAAAAGCCGTTGCCAAATCTTTTTGTCGCATCGTCTATTTTGTCTTGATTTTGTTTTTAATACTTTATGTTTTATTCGTTTTTTTTTTTATTTCATAATTTGTTTTTCGTCTGTATATCTTTGTGACAATTAATAATTTTTCTTTCTTTCATTTTATTATACCCGCTTGGTTTACTACCATCTTTAATCTGACGTGTGTGAGGTCGGATTTATACCCGATAAGTTTTTAAAAGCAGATTACATAATTTTATCGCAGCCACGCGAATGTCATCTTCACAGTAGCCAGAGGTAATTGGATGGAGGGAAGATACAATGTTTGAATGTATGGCCTCACATCTGTCGCCGGAAGATACGTCATATTATGCTCAAAACTGGCTGGAGTACGTCACATCCAACCTCGTAATCGGTGTTACATTTTTGAACCGACATTAAATTTATGAGTTTTGGGTTTGAAGACATCTTCATTCTCATAAGAATTTACAAAATTCACTTAAATTAGAACATTAAATTCTTAATATAAATATATACAGCTGGCAAAGCAAACGCATTGCGTACCAACCTATTTTATTTATTAAATTGAAGGTAGGTAAAAAAACATACCATACCAACAGTATCAAAATACATGAACAATTATAGACTGGATGTGTCTCCTTATTAGTTTAGTTAAAATGTTTAGTAATTTAATTTTTCATTATTATTTAGGTAGTTTATTAGTTTTTTTAAAGGCTGAGATAGTTTTAGCTTCTTTAATATTTTTGTGTAGTTGTATAGTTGTGCGCTTTCACAAATGATGTTCTTTTTTTCATAATTTGTCTTTGGACGGCGTGAGACTAAATTTTTTGCGCTTCTTAGTATTTTTGTTTAAATATTTTTCTTTTTAGTGAATATTATACAACTATACAATATGTCTTTATTTAATATTTTTCCTATGAGTACCTAAGCAATAATAATATTTATATGTTTGTTCAATACTCAGTAACTTTGTTAACATTACATTTATTTTAAGTATTGTTTTAATTTTTGTTAGATATTTCAAAATGTCTTATGAAAAAAAGTTAACTTCGACTACAAGAATTATTAGAAAACCGAGAGCCAGAATTTGAAAGCCAGTTAAAAACCATTTAGTCTTTAAATATCAGGGTAAATTGTGGCCAAAACCCTATAGAGAATAAAAAATATGTTTCAAAAGTTTGACTTATTTTAAAAATCTATTACAAATGGTTAGAGTTTGGCAGTTGCGCGGATCGTGGGAGACACATAGGTTGAAGAGTTTTGAAAGAATTAGACATATAATAAATCTAATAAAAAGTAAGTGAAATAGATTCTCTAAAGGCTATTTATTACAGACGATCTGCCTTCGAACTAGAAGCCAGCTGTATAATTGCGGTTTGGATGTGGTTACGATGTAGTTGTGTAACTGCATTGAAACTGCCAGCCGACTGCAGCTAACAAAGAACTGCACGCTGACTTTAATAGAACTGCAGATTGAGTTGTATCTACGGAGTTAAAAATGCACGCTGATTTGTGTCAACTGCACCGTAACCGCATCCGTACTGCAATTACGGAGTTAACTTGCAGTATAAAAGCAGATCATCTAACCTTAAGATGTATACGTAGTAACTTCATCCTTTTCTTTAGGGTAGAGATTTTTCTCTACTTGGAGCAACCCGACTGGTGAATTACCTCCACCCTACAGAAGATCGCAGCCAAATAAATTTGTGTTGTGTTCGCACTTCAGAGTGACTGGGGTTTCCAGAGCTCCGTAGGGAAGGGAGGTTCAAGATAGATTAAGTTCTAGTGATACCTATTGTGTTACAAGCGTCCATAGGCTACGGTAACCGCTTACCATCAGGGGGGCTGTACCCTTCCTTCCTTCTGTAAAAAAAAAAAACCAAATGAATGGGATCTATCAGAACTCACCGTTCTCTCAGCGATGAGACAGCTCAACAAAGGTGAATAAAAGTGTGTTGAACAAATCCACGAACATTTAAAACTGCCCGTCGCTCAAAGTTAAGCGAGTGAGCAGTTTTCGCACTTTGCATGTATGTACATACACTTTGCACTTAAACTTTGGGAACTACTGGCTGGTTCGGCATAAAACCGGATTTTAAATAATAACATTGTATTTATATGCGCAATCACAGGAAACGACACTGCGCCTCGATTATTTTTAACACGATTTATGGTGGAAAAATTTAATTTCGCATTTCGGTTAGAGCACTAGGAAAGCTATGTTAGTAAATCTGTAATTCTGTCTGTATATGTTTTGTAACGCAGCTAGTTATCGTGGGGTGGGATTTAGACTGAAAAAACAAACATACATTTATAGGATTTTCAAATATTGATAGTCATGGAATTAGCTCAGCTGGTTATGTCCAGATTTAAGATATTATCTTATCTTATTTTATAAGTATATAAAAATCTCGTGTCACGATGTATGTTCGGGATAAACTCCACAACTACTGAAGCGATTATGATCAAATTTCGTAACTGTCTGTAATATGGTCCTTCTTAAAAGATAGGATAATTTTAATATGAATTATTGAAAAATTACCGGATGTAAATAACTACTGCGTATTAACAAACGCGTGCGGATTCTTTATATTTTTATAATATTATTTATTATTAAAATGTTTATTTTCATATCTCTATATACACTGTCTATGATATAAGTTTTCTAGACATGTGACATCTAGCCCTCGACCGGCAAACTTAAATTCAATATGACAATGCTACGGCGCGGGATGTCTGTTCTTAAGTTTTCGTTCGTCGCCTTCACATACTGTGAAATAAGTTTGTTATTGCCCCAACCATTGATTTTTAAAGTTGCAATTTGCATTAAAGTCTGCATTACGCAATTTCTAGCTTTTTCCAGCTGAGACCAGTAATTGAAGCAGCCTTTTTCCAACAGAAAGCCTATAGGTAGTTCGAGTACGACCCAGCCTTCTTTTGCCTTCAGACACCCATAAAACACTCTGTTTGAACAAGTGTTTACGATATAATCGGAGATTTCATGAACAAAGTTTTATGTGTGCTAGAGAAACATTCGTGTCCAAAAGGCTTTGATAATAAACATTATTAAAAGGGAAAGAAAAACCCGATTGCAACGAAAACATAACTAAATTTCTTTTTTCTATTTTTACTTTTTATTTGATTCCCAGTAGTCGTACTTAAATACTATATAGCCTATGTCAGTCTCACAATTAGGACGAATCTAACGACACCCCATAAACAAAAATCTATCAACCCGTTTGGGCTACAGAGCATGCCAAAGAAATAGACATACATAAACAGTTCGAAAAACATAACCCTCCTTTTTCGCAGTCGGGTAAAAACTCACATATTTCTCACTTAATATGAAATTGCGATAAATGGTACGGTTATAAGTCTGTACTGTATAGTAATTCTCTAGTTTGAATTTTCCTTGACATGTGAGAATTAATTCTTGTTTGTCTAGATACATTTCTAAGAAACGGGAAACTATATCTTACGTTATACTTCACACCTGCCTCTTCCCAAGGTAAGTAGGTAAGGGAAGATTACTGCTTGTGTCTTGTAAGAATCGATGGATTATATGGCGGATCGAGATACTTGTTTACACACAAACTTTAGCGTTTGCTGTTTTAGACATTGTGTCATACTGGATGACGTAGACAAATAGTTTCAGATTAATGGTTTCTTTAAAAAATTGATTAAAAAGCTTTTTATTTTGATTTTAATGACAATACCATTCAAGGCGCCATCTATTAATAATCTATTAAACTAAAATGACAGCTGTTAGATTGTTTACATTGTGTAATGTACGAAATATTCGTATTATACTTATTTTACATTGTACCTTTACAATATTTTATATTATAACTAGCTGTACCCGCGGCTGCGCTCGTGTGGACTACAGAATGTCGATCGATCACATTCAATTATCCTAATACCATCCCGCTCCCGGTTATTTTAAAGATAAAAATGCTTTATGTGGGTTATCCTTAAAAGATAGACATGTGCTCTTTTGACTTTTTCTAGGACTATTTAAGATCTGCAATAATGTAGTGCATTAATTTGATATATATCTTATGGTTTACTCAGCGCCCGAATTGAGTTACCGTAACCAGTATTTTTTTAATTTGCGCAGAAACCTAATTTCTTTTCTAAAATGTAAGTAGTCTATGTTAGTCCTTATAACATCAGCTATCTGCCAGTGAAATTCCCGTCAACATCGGTCCAACCGTTTCAGAGATCACCCGGAACAAATAGACAGACAGACAGAAAATAATATTTAACTTGTTCTTTGTTATAGGTGCCGTATATACTTTCATATACATTTGGTAAAAAGCTACTATTTTAATATTCTAAACAGACACTTCAGTTTTCTTAATTATGTAGATTAATACGAACGAAGTCACAGGTGATTGCTAGTTATTTTATAAAAATAACTCCGAAACATAGTCCACTGGGTGTTCGAACATAAAAATAAGAAAATCTATACCTTCCAATCTAACTTGTGTTATTCAATTCGCATAGATATCTCGAGGCAGATGTTAGAAAAATTGTTTGTTCGCGCAAACCCTCCTATATTAACTAACTATTTTAAAGTCAAAGATACTAGCTATATTGAAGGGACATTTCTATATATTAAAGTCATGCTAAATTCAATAGTCTCATTGTTATTAACGTATATCGATACTTAGTGGAATCACCCGTGGTCAAATTTAGGTGTTTTAGCAAGTTATAGAGACATTTCGCTGGAATATCTCTCGCTCCCACTTCCACCGCATATAAGTTAACCGCATAGCCATTTTTGGTTAACTCATTACTTAGATCGTAATATTTAATCATTTTTATTGCGTGGTCTTTAGGTATATTAGTTTCTTAAGGTACAGTAAGCTCTACAAGTACTATACGTTTGATTTCTCGAGTATAAATAAATATGTCCGGTCTGGAGGACGAAACACCCGCATCCTCTGAGGTTCTATAATGTTTTTCATATGTGTCCACTAAAATAGTCCAATCAGGTGCAGAACTTAGGATTGAGAAGGGCTTACTTTTAGCATTTACTGTTGAGCCTTTTTTATAAAGTTAATTTGTCTCCTGTTAGTGGTCAATCCTTTTTGAGCTCTAACTACTGAAAGACTTACTACATCACGTATGAACTGAAGTACTCTATCATGGCGACGTGAGTAGTAACAGCTATCAAGAAATAACTAGGCATAGTAGGGCGGGAGACCAGTCATATAAAAAGGCGCGCCACTTTAGTGTTACTGGGATGCAGAACTCACCTATAGCTAACCACTCGTTTTGGATTTCTAAATTCATTGCGTGCACTCTATAGGTGTCATTTTCATCTTGTTGTAGAAAGGATTTTATTGTCTCGGTCATCCTTTTTCTTTCTCAAACCCAACCCGAGTCTATAAACCTGTGCACCTGCCATAAATTGTTTATGGAATTGAACTCTTGACTCTAGTTCTGTGGCATATTTGCCTTTTGGGAGAGATGTAATTATTTCATCATGGAATTTCCCCAAGACATACATTTTGGTGACTAAGGTTTTAGTTTTTGATTAGGGCCTTATTATTGAATATTTTCAGATGTCACTCATATAATGTGGTATTTATGTTTGTACGTTATATATATATAACTTAATGAAAATAAATATTAAAAGGCAATGTTTACTTTGTAATCTGTCGTATGCCCAAAAATGTAATAAATTGTTTTATTAAATAATTTTTTTCCTTTCCTATCATTTTGTTGAATTTTTTTTTATCTTTTCTTAATTTTTCCCCTTTTACCTTTTTTTTAATGATTACAGACTTGATTTCAATAATTTATTTTTAGAGCATAAATATATACTTGATTTATTATTATTGAATGTTTTATAAATAAAATAATATGATATTTCAAAATTAATTGAAAGGCTTTTTTTAACTAAGCGTAGAAAATTATAAAACGAAATGAAATGATTGAAAAACTGTCTACATTAGACTTTCTATGTTTAATTCAGTTAAAAAAAGAACTATTGAGAACTACGCTCGATGAGTTTTGTTTATTGCATAGTCACTTCCATTAAAACTTTAAGTCAACGTTGTAAAAACTGTGAAAACCGCAGACACTGCGTGAAATATGAGATTTCAGCGTTCCCGACCAGCTTGAAAAGGCACCTATTTCTAACGAAGGAAACGACGGAAAATACAGTCTATTTTCTTGAAACGTGATATACATACATACCAGCGATTGTAATGCACAACTATGCAGTGTCTCAGTATAACTGTATTTTGAATTACTTAGGCAATAATATTTTTGTAAAGTTCATTGTTATCATTGTTATACTTGGAATTTGAAATATACATTGTAGTGTATGTGTAACTATCATGTACCTAAATATATGATTTATAATATCACTAGCTGTGCCCGTGGCTTTGCTCACGTGGACTAAAGAATGCCCGCGCGATTCTTGCTCCCCCGCTCCCGGCTATAAGTCTTTTTAATATCTACAATTATTTAGTACATTAATTTGCTATATATCTTATGGTTTACTCAACGTAAGGCATTTATGTGCCCGAATTGATTCAAAATGATCAGTTTTTTTTATTTGTGCTCCCTATAAATTCAGCTATCTACTAGTGAAAGTCCCGTCAAAATCGGTCCAACCGATTCGGAGATTACCCGGAACAAACAAACAGACAAACATTTTTAAAATGGGTGTTTTGTTATAGGTATCGTGTATAATTTCATATGCAGTTAGTAAAAAGCTATTATTTTTATATTACAAACGGACACTTCAATTTTATTAATTGTATAGAAAAATATAAGCATACCTACACCAAGACACATACATACACAGTTCAGTCAATACACTATCTCGAGCGCACCACGGCCAGAGTCTCCAGATTGGAGGTTTTTCCCCACCTTGGGCAAAAATAATGTAGTTGGGGAAACTTGGGGAATAACTTTATCTACATAGCCGTATTACTAACTACTATCTGTGCTCAGGGTTCACAACCTAAAGCGTGGCAATTATCGTACTATCATCTTCGAAATTATCGTATTTCCCTGTATTGGACCAAAACTATCGTACTTCACCAATTTCTGCTCCAGAGGACCTATTTTTTTAAAATATTTATAGTGTTAAAATTATCGTATTTTCTTATAATTTGCTATCATACGAGAGCATGCGATTGTCGTAAATGTATGATACGTACACGTACGGTTGTAAACCCTATTCCTGCTTATGACATCTCCGATATTTTAATTCAAACTCCACAAACTCGTTTTTGAAAATATTTACTGTTTTTTTTTTAAAGTAGCTCGACAAATTGACTGTACTGTCTCTGTTGGATGATGTACTTTCTCCCTTTCTCTTCAAATTCCCTTTCTTTTAGCGTTCCTGGTTCTAAGCTGGTAATTATTACAGCAACGAGGCGACGAGCAATGTAGTGCATTATTATTCCTACGCAATGTAAAACAAATTATTAAAGACACTATTATTCTACCGTCATCTATCCTTTATTATTGTTAATAATCGTAATAGTCAGCCGGCGTTACTGCAACGTGCGAATAAGCAAGCATTATGTAGGTTTTAGGACCTCAAGGTCTGAAAGAGAGAGCCTTTACGTTTCTACACTAGACGTTACCATGCGAATTAAGATTTTCCCGAATTTACGATAATCTCGGCCTATGTCATTCCCACAGTTAAGACGAATACGCAGGAAAAACATAACATGCGGTTGTAATTATATTTTACAAATTGAAAAAAGCAGTAAAATTTTTGCTTATGTAAGATGTGTTATACCCGCCTCTTAAAGGTGCCTATAATAAAAATAAACAAAAATTTTAAGAAATAGGCAGGTTTAAGTTTTTTGGGGAAAAGTTGCTGAAATATAGTTAATACTTAATTTTTTTGGTCGCCATGGGGAAATTTTAAAAATGCAATCTGGAGACCCTGACCGCGGCACCGCGTCAGGTCAGTTGTACGAGAGTCATGGGTGAGAGTGGACGTATTACAAGTGCGTGCCGAGCCTGTGATACACTTGCATACAATTTCGGCAGGTTCAAAATTAAATTTTAATGAAATTGGATTGAATGTCTGCTTCCTGTAATAATTTGATACATAAAGTGATTTATATTTCATTACAATAGAAAAAGTAACATCTAGTTTTTATTAATCTACGAGAGGCGGAACACTCCCCGCTGGTATCCCACGTGCCATCTATATTATAACTTTAGCGCGATCTTTTGTACTAGGGCGGCGGATGAACCAGGGTGGTCCTTGATCTAGGGCGGCGCATGATCTAAGGCGGCACGTCGAGTAGGGCTGCCCTCGAACCATTACGACAGGTTTGTTTTGATAGACATCAGATCCCAATAATACGAACATACAGCGCATCCGTACTGTTTACGTCGTTCTCTAAAAAAGTGTGTGGTATCACGCCGTTCCTCTGTTTATATAGCACGAGCGCGAACGGAAAGTTGTAAGTGGTGGTAGATTTAAAAACATTTGTTTTTAGACTACCTTCGAGCGACGACACGTTACAAACATGTTTTGACTAGGAACCATGTCGAAGTTGTGTTATTGTGATCATAGATGGCCCTATACTCCGTCATATATTAATTAGTACAGAGGTTCCCAAAGTGAACGTTGAAGCAAAAGTAGAAGTGTAACAAGATGCTCTAGTTATCTCTTCTTCGGAGTGATTTTAATTTCCATATATCATAAGCCATCAATGATAAAAATTTAAATTAATTTTACGGACTTGAATTTTCCTCAATACTATATCCTCCCACCCTCCACTATACTCGTTATAAAGGGTATAATTTAAAAAACAGAGGCTTTTAAAAAAATTTACACACCTCAGATTGAGAAGCTTATCTTTGTTTTTGACGGTAAGCGGCTGCCGTAGCCTATAGATGCTTGTAATACCGTAGGTATCACTAGCACGTTGCTGACCTTGACCTCCCCTACTGCAATAAAGCTCTGGAAACCCTATTCGAGTCTATCGGAACACACCTATTGGTGTTTGGCGACAGATTTTCAATTTGAGGGTGGTAGCTAGCCAGACAGGCAGTAGAAAAAGCCTTACTACCATCATACTATGGTTTCATCACGATGTTTTCCTTCATCGAAAGCTCAGGCTCTTTGCAGAGATTCGAACTCACGTCGATCGATGCGGTGCTCGCAAAATTACATTACAATCTAGATTTCATACTGCTATTTTAAAAATTATTACTTTAATATTATTTTCAACAATAGCAAACAGAGTCTCGAGGGCGCCATGTTTCTTAAACTTCCATTCGTGTACAATACAAAGTTTATAATTTCAGCTTCGGTGAAACAAACACGGATTAGACAAGCTACGTGAGCCACTTCGATTCCCTGAGGCACGTTCCGATATTGTTGTTTTGCAGTTGAGAATATATCTACCTTTTATCACATCTTTATTAAAGGCGAAGGTAATATTCTTTAAATTTTATTACACTTATCAATTTTTAAGTCTTTTCCAAAGCATGTCGCGCTCAAATAATTGAACTGCTCAATGAAAGAGATACGCTAACATGTGAGTAAATTATATTGAGCGTGAGAATATAAAGAAATTTTGTTAACATTTAAATCCAAATTTCAAATGAATTGGAAAGAATATTTCAATGAAATATGAAAAGATAAAGGCATTTGATATAATACAATCAATATAAAGCATTATGCCTCGTACACCATGGTTTGGTAAAATTAGTCAGGGACTTACCTATTGTTTTTCAACTGAATCATTTAATTGATTGGACCACTAAAATTATCTTGTACTCGTCTGTTAGTGTGTTAATTTAGTGACAATTTAGTCTGTTAGTGATTCTATAACTTATAAACGACTTGACCGATTGAACTCATATTTATATAGTATGTGGGAGTATTTAAAACTACTAGGAATTTTGTATTTTTAAATCTGCATACACTAAACTGTTAAAATCAACGACAAGGATTTTTTGGATAAGAAGACGGTAAGAATTCGTTAAGCTGTTAAGATTATTGTAAAATATATTTTTATTAAAGTAAACGAATTAAAAATTATTTGCTTCAGCTCTCGGCATTATCATTTTCCCACATCATCATCATTTCAGCCGCAGGACGTCCACTGCTGAACATAGACCTCCTCCATAGATCTCCAGAGCGACCGATCTTGTGCGGCCTGCACCCAACGGCTCCCAGCGACCTTTATTATGTCGTCTTTCCATCTAGTGGGGGGCCGTCCTACGCTGCGCTTTCCGGTGCGTGGTCTCCACTCGAGAACCTTTCTGCCTCAACGGCCGTCAGTTCTCCGAACTATGTGCCCCGCCCACTACCACTTCAACTTGCTAATCCTTTTGGCTATGTCGGTTACCTTAGTTTGCCTACGGATCTCCTCATTTCTGATTCGATCTCGTAGAGAAACACCAAGCATAGCCCTCTCCATAGCTCGCTGAGCGACCTTGAGCTTTCTTATGAGGCCCACAGTGAGCGACCACGTCTTTGTGCCGTATGTCATCACTGGCAACACACACTGGTCAAAGACTTTCGTCTTGAGGCACTGAGGTATTTTGGACGAGAAGACGTCGCGCAGTTTCCCGAACGCTGCTCAGCCGAGTTGGATTCGTCGACTGACCTCTTTTTCAAAGTTGGACCTACCTAACTGGACTGTTTGTCCCAGGTAGACATATTCTTCAACAACTTCTAGACAAGAGTTCCCAACTGATACTGGGGTGTGCACCACATGGATATTCGACATGATTTTCGTCTTGTCCATGTTCATTTTAAGGCCCACCTGTTGAGAAACTTTGTCGAGGCCATCGAGCATTGTGCCAAGATCTTCCAGCGATTCTGCCATGACTACGATGTCGTCAGCAAATCGAAGGTGAGTGATGTACTTGCCATTGACATTTATGCCGAGTCCTTGCCATTCCAGGAGCTTGAAGGCGTCCTCTAGAGCGGCGGTAAACAGTTTCGGAGATATTACGTCTCCCTGTCTAACGCCTCTTCTCAAAGGAATTACCTTCGTGCACTGCTCCTGTACTCGGACCGACATGGTGGCGTTGTTGTACAAGCACTTCAACACTTCGATATATCGATAGTCAATACGGCACCGCTGGAGAAACTGCAACACTGCCCAGGTTTCGACCGAATCAAAAGCTTTTTCGTAGTCCACGAACGCTAAGCTTATAGGCAGATTATACTCCTCAGTCTTCTGTATAATCTGCCGCAACGTATAGATGTGGTCTACGGTGCTAAAGCCTTTTCGGAAACCGGCTTGTTCGGGAGGCTGGAAGTCATCAAACTTGTGCTCTAGACGATTCGTGATGACCCTCGAAATAATAAACATGGCTCAGCAACGAGATGGGCCGATAGTTCTTCAATAAGATTTTATCACCTTTCTTGAAGAACAGGACCACCACGCTGCAACCCCACGTTTCCGGCGTTTTACCCTCGAGTATAACGGAATTAAAGAGCTTCTGCAGGACATTAAGTACCGGTGTTCCACCTGATTTCAGAAGCTCTGATATAATTCCGTCATCACCCAGCGCCTTGTTGTTCTTAAGCTGCTTAAGGGCCATCTTAATCTCGTACAGGGTGATGTCGGGGATATCTTCGGTATAGTGTCGGGTCAGCCCAGCTCTCGGATCTTTAGCCGGGCTGGTAACAGGCTTAGTTGACGAGGTATATAACTGCCTATAGAACCTTTCGATCTCCCTTAATACCTCTGGCTTGGTGGACGCTACGCTGCCATCATCCATTTTCAGCTTCGTCAACTGGCTCTGCCCAATAGATGCATTCCTTGCGAACACTTTGGAGCCTTTATTCCGCTCTATCGTCTCTTTAATACTTTTGGTATTGTAAGACCGGACATCGTGTCGCAAGGATTTATGAATAAATCTATTGAGCTGCCTATAGGACTTAGCGTCATCGGAAGACTGCAGCGCCATACCACGCCGATCTGCCATGAGTTTACGGGTTTGATCTGATATCTTTTGAGTCCTATTGCTACGGTGAGTTTTAAAGAACTTGGACCCAACCGCATGGACAGTTTCTACCAGCCTATTACTAATATCATCTACGGAGACGCAATTATCTAGGCAATCGAATTGGTTTTTCAATTCGAGTTGAAAGCTCTCGGGGTTTTGGAGTTGAGCATTAGAGGGTCGGAGCGTAGACTTCATCAGGCGAGACCTTTCTATTTTTAGATTGATATTCAATGTGCCTCTAACCATTCGGTGATCACTGTCGGTTTTCACTCTGTGGATCACAGTGACGTCATTGAATATTTGTCTCTTCGTGGTCATGATGAAGTCTATCTCTTTTTTCGTGGAACCATCGGGGCTCATCCAGGTTCATTTCCTATGAGCTGGTTTCTGGAAGAAAGAGTTCATCATAAAGAGTCCCTCTTTCTCCATAAAATCGACCAACCTCTGGCCCCTAGGGTTCCGTTGCCCATAACCAAATTGCCCCACTCCCAATTCTTCACCATCTCTTTTGCCCAGCTTTGCGTTAAAGTCTCCCATTACAACAGTGAAGTGGGTTTTCGAGGTATGTATGGCCCTACTAATGTCCTCATACAAAACCTCCACTTCATCATCAGGGTGTGCCGAGGTCGGTGCGTAAACCTGTATGACCTTCAACGAATATCTTTTGGATATTCTGAGTATCAGGTACGCTACCCTGCTCGACACACTGTCGATGGTCACGATGTTGTTAATGAGAGACTTCCGGACGATAAACCCGACACCACCTAGGGACTGTTGGTCGCCCTCCCTGTAATAGAACAAGTTACCTGATTTCATGATTATCGTGTCTTCACCCTCTCTTCGGACTTCTGATAATCCTATAAGATCCCAGTGTAACTTGTCTATTTCCTCTTCCAGCTCGACAATCTTCTCGTCAGTCCTCAAAGTGCGATTATTATATGTTGCCAGGGCCAGTTGTCGTGGGGGTCGGTAGCTGGAACTCTTCCGGGGTTTCTTAGCACCCCCTGCCCCGCCGTTACCATAGCCGCTACCGAAACTAGGAATAGCGGGGCCGCCGGGGACTAGGGGCCTGGTCGTTCTTGTCGTTTTCATAGGGGGGATTTGCCCATACTCGCCACGCTGGGCATGCGGGTTGGCGAGCGCAGATATTGCTTTTTGTTGTTTAAGTGGGGGATGCTGCTGCCCATCCCCTTGCTTTTTTCTCCTTAGTCGCCTCTTACGAAATCCACGGGTAGAGATGGAGGGGTCAATTCTAAGCAGGAACCATCACCACATATATTTGTTTTATCGAGACAATGGTTTATATATATGTTAGGATCCGATTGGTGGCGCTGTGGTCGAGCCATTAACTACCGGAAAGGAAAGAACAACGTCTGTCGCACCAACTAGTTAATACAAAATTATTGAAAAATAATACCTCTGAACGAACGCGTCTCTCAGCCCACCCTGTACCATGGAAAGGTGATGAAAAGCGGTGAAGGAAAAGCCTCCGGTACCTTTTTAAGCGTATTGCGTGCACGGAAGACAGAGATTTGGCATGGTTAAAGTTTATATGGAGAAGGAGCGCAGAAAGTTAAAATTTATCTATAATATCTATTCACTAATATATTAAATAAAATAAATTAATACTGCGAATCCTAACATGACCAGTGCCATTGAACTTGGACCCCCAAAATGTTGACATTGTCACTCAACGAAAAGTGACAGAAAGTGATGTAAATAATACTCATTATTCATGAAAACTGTAAATATCAAACAGAAAATAGTCTATGATCAAAAAGTCGCTGGTCGAATTTCAACCTTAGGGTGATCGCTATTACTTACAATAGTGTAATTGCCCGAAATTCCCATTGTCCTATGAACACACTATAATGTTAATGTTATATTTCTAAGTCCATAAAAAAACCATTATACCTTGCTCAAACAAAGCTAGTCTTTGAACCCATAAAATATCACCTCTCGGACAATAAACTCAAGTAAATGGTCGTACAGGTCACTATCTGCATGATCCAGCAAACTACGTTACCATAAATTTGCCGCATCCATTAGGCCTCGGACGGAATACGATCCTGAATAAATAAGGATAAAATATTAAACTGAAAGTGAAAATCAACATTTCTTGTTGGTTGGGCTGTCCTGCCCGATGGGGCAGCGAGGCCACCATGCATATTTTGACAAAACAAACCGCGGACAGATCAACAATCTATCGTCAGTTATCGCTATCATACAGACCTGCGTAAATAGATACTGGAGATTGGACCTGCTGATACAGAATTGTGATGCGTCTAGGCGAATCATTAAAAACCCTAATAAACGTAAACGATAAACATAAGTTTTAGTATATGTATCCGCGTATCTGTGTTTGTCGGTGCCATCGTAACTCCTTAACGGCTGAACTGATATTGATCAATTTTTTTTGTCCGACAGACTAATGTTTTGTAATTTTTCTTAGCCATAAATCAAGAAAATCTTTTCAGCCGTTTGAAGATTACCAGCTCTTTTATAGTTGATAAATAGATGTGAGCATCTCGCACAGGTCTGATCGAGTAGGAATTTGGTATTCTGTTACTTCAAAGATGCAGCATTATCGGGAGTCTGCAAGATACCTAACCCATCACCAACTTCAATAGTTTCAATAAATAGGTTGGGGATTTTTAATTATTTTATTTATTTTGTATCTGACTGTACAGACCTACCAAATATGTTTTTTACTTATCTTGTCTTATGTATAAATGTGTAATAGAAACCACATTCTTCCACTTGCTAGGAACATAGCGTACATCTTTTGCTTCTTCAACATTCATCAGTCCTTTATATATGCTCGTCGATTTATGGTATATTTGACCTGATCTTTTTTCAGAACGTACCCGCTTTAAGTTTCATTGGCGATAAACATATTTTTCAGGCTATTTAACTTGCAATGTTTGTATATTAGTTTGTTTGTTTAGGTCATATCTTTGCAAGCTGAATTAGAAACATTTCCACTTATACCACGGACTTATGTATTTTTACGGTATGCATGATCTGAAAAGACATCCAGGATCGGCTCCAGACAAAAGAACTCTTTAACGCTCAACAACTTAGACACGAAGTATTGTAATACAATACAATACAATATCTTTATTTGTCTGAATATTATATTCAATACAGGTCTTACATTAATAAAAATAGTTAAATAATATTCAATTGAATATCGTTTATATTGTTCATGTGTTGATATGTTCATACTTTATTGTATTGTATTGTATTGTAATGTATTATATTATAAATGCATTGGATTTTGATTGCCTGCTTTAAATTCCACCGTAGCACGTCTGTTACACTCAGGGTAGGTTTTCGATAAGGGAGCTAATCAACAGTCAGTATTTTACAAATATTATAGAAAGAATTAAAAAACAAAAATAAATAATGAAAATTACTAAATACAAAAAAAAGTCAATTCAATATATTATAAAAACTACATAATATTTTTGCGTGCAAACAATACATTATTCAAATTATTGAAAATTCTAGCTTATATTAAATACTTGTTTATTAAATTGCGTTACAGTCGATGTTGGTGTGAATGGGAGCGTTGAAAGAGGTAGGCCTAAACGAACGTTCCTCGATGAAATCGGGGACGTTCTGAAGAAAGGACAGGTCAAGAGTACTCTAAACTTTCGAGCGTGCGTGGAATGATTCATGAATGTTGAAGAAGCGAAAGATGTATGTTAAGATTGTAACAAATGTTAGGACGTGGTCTATGCCTACCCCGTTGAGGAAGAGGCGTGATAAATGCATGTATGTTACAGTATAAATGTGGTATCATATTTTCGTATCAGTCAAGTCGCCACACTGGCGCCCTACATACTATAATATGTCGGTTATGAGATATACTATATTATGCAAACCGGTTTACTATCTTCTCTATGTAACTTTTGTGTAAGCGAGTCGCGGCGTGGCGTAGTCACAACGCTTCGCGTCGTTTAGATAACGTTCAATGGATAGCGTACTTTATTGTATTAAATCAACTGGTACGAGTTGAAATTATTTTCAAACTAAATCTTTTATGACACATTAAATTGTACGACTGATCTGTGGGTATTGATCGTGGAAATCATCAATATAGCAAAATAGAAAAAAGCACATGTTAATTATTAGGAAAGCGCTAAAATATAATATTTCATTATTATATTATAAACGAAAGTTTTACAAACAAATAAACCATTGTAACTTGTTTTTACATGGATTTACGATACTGAAAACATTAATCCTCATGGCTCGGTTGCCCAGATATTATATATTACTAGGTCAAGCAAAAACTTTATACTCCATTTTAAGCGTATTGCGTGGACTGAGATTTGGCATGCTTAAAGTTTATAGGGAGAATAAGTGCAGAAAGTTTTTTTTTAATAATATCTGTTGCTAATATATTAAATAAAATAAATTAATACTGCGAATCCTAACCCAACCAGTGCCATTGAACTTAGACCCCCCCAAAATATTGACATTGTCACTCAATGGAAAGTGACAGCAAGTGATATAATACTCATTGTTAGGTTCATACTGCAAATGTCAAACAGAAAATAGTCTATGATTAAAAAGTCGCTGGTCGAATTTCGATGTGTAAACTGGTAATAACTGGTAACTGGTAACTGTGATATACAAGGTGTCCAGAAAGGGTATCGGGTATTTGTTTTCGCGCCATATTCGAAACGGGGCGTCTAAAGGGTGCGGGGAGGGGTTCGTGTCGTCCGCCATTTTGTGGAGTTTTAGTCACGATGGAACAGTACTCGGGGTCGCATCGCGCATTTTGCGTACGAGCGTATTATCGTAATGGTGATTCAATAGTGACTGCTCAACGTCTCTATCGTGCGGAATATCGTACACGCCACGCGCCAAGTGACGATAGCATTAGGAAATGGATCAGGATGTTCGAGAATACAGGTGCGACAGTTAAAATTCAAAACTCTGGTCGTCCTCGTTCAGTTCGCGATGAAGAAACAATTGAAGAAGTTGAGGCGTCGGTTCGTAAAAATCCGTCTTTATCCATCCGAAAGCGAAGCCAAGCGTTGAACATCAAAAAATCGTCTTTACATTCGATTTTAAAGAAAGACTTACATCTAAAAGCCTATAAAATTCAATTGGTTCAAGAATTGAAGGATACGGACTATGCTAATCGACTGAATTTTGCGAACGAAATGCTGCAGCGTTTTAACAACTTTAACAACATACTGTTCAGTGACGAAGCAAATTTTCACCTGAATGGTCATGTTAATAAGCAGAATTGTCGGTACTGGGCAGTGGAGAATCCGAGACGAAAGCATGAACGACCCCTGCATAGCCCAAAGGTCGTTGTTTGGGCCGCTGTGTCTGCTAAAGGCATAATTGGTCCTTATTTTCATGAAGATCAACGAGGCCGAGCAATTAATGTGAATAGTGACCGTTATTGCGATATGTTGCGAAATTTTTTGGTCCCAGAGTTGCAGAGTTTGCAGGTTTCAACTCAAGAACGTGGTTCCAGCAAGATGGGGCCACTTGCCATACCTCAAATGACTCAATGGAAGTTGTTAACGAATTATTCCCTAATAAAGTCATTTCGCGAAGGGGTAACATCAACTGGCCTCCCAGAAGCCCCAACCTTAGCCCGCTTGACTATTTTGCATGGGGATACCTTAAAAGTAAGGTTTATCAAAACAATCCGACGAATCTAACCCAGTTAAAGCAAAACATCAGGTCAGAAATGGCAGCAATATCGATAGCTATGAGTCAACGTGTTATCGCCAATCTTCGTTTCCGTTTAGAAGAGTGCCAGCAACGTAACGGTCATCATTTGGATAACATCATCTTTTCCAAATAATTTTCAATTCATATGCTAATAATAAACAATAAACTTTTTTATTGCATACAAATAATTTTTGTTTCATTGAACTTACAAATACCCGATACCCTTTCTGGACACCTTGTACTATTATTCTGATTTTATAAGTTGTTGTTCAATCAACTACATTTTGTTGAGGAATTGAATGTAAAAACAAAATTGCACCCGGGTGAAGTCGCGCGTATCATTATTCCTTAATAAAATACTTAGTATCTGAATCTTTTAAAACTGCGAAATAGAATTTCCAGAAAAGCCCTTAATAAAGATATGTTTAGTTTTAACAATAAATTTCATTTAATCCCTAATTAGAAACGCTTTACCGGCGAATGATTTACGTGGCTTGTTTTAATTTGTTTTATTAATTTTGTTGTTGTTTTCGAAATTCAGCGTAAATTATACAGGGGATTTTCCAAAATACATTTTCTATTAGAACCTTAGCGACTTTGCATGAGTTTTGAGATAATTTAAAGGTTATTTTTAAATGATGTTAAGTGACGATGTGGCCCAAGATGATGACACTTTAACCCTAGTGGGAAAATTGGGTCTAAATTGCAGCTGCCGGAACACATATATAGGGGCTCGGCGACAGATTTTCATTTAGAATAGCTAGCCTGGCGGGCATTAAAGTATACCCCACCACCATGCTATGATTTCATCACGATGTTTTCCTTCACCAAAAGCTCAGGTTCATTGCAGGGATTCGAACTCACGTCAACCGACGGAGTCTGCACACGCTACGACTGATCTATCATTGTTTGATGATTTGATATAACTAAACCCATGACCGATGACAACATTGAACAACCCGTTTAGGGGTGACACCCGAGCCCAACTATGACCATCAGTTGTAGTTCTTTCTACCTATAAAAAATCGTAAATCTATGGCAGAGAGCATAACCGCCACTAATTAAATTATCTAGGTAACTATGATATCGTACCACGAGCATAATAAATTGATATTTAGAAAAAAAAAACAATGTGCACACTGTCAATCGATCTGGGATTCCTCAAAATTTAATACCCCGTTCGCGCATAACCAACGCTAGTCAGGGGATTCCCTCGATATAGCGCTCGTCCCTTATATTGTGGATATGCAGGCTTCAGTTGATAAGTAGATACGTATTAATTTTGTCATTTTATTGTCCAGATCTATATCAAATAACAAATACCTCACCGCTATACGTCCGCTTCGCACTACGGTCGGCTTGCTACTGCCTCAGTCGTAGCCGCTTTTCTCTGACGTAGGTTCTTGAGACAAAGTCAATATACTATCTCTTAAAGTCACTACAGTCATATTTGTAATCGGAGTCCTATAAAACCACATACCTATATCTATAATTTTTATAATATAATAAAACAGAAGAGTTTTTTGTTTGTTGGTTTAAACACGTTAATCTCTAGAAATGCCAATCGGATTTAAAAATACCCATATTTAAAGATACCCAGATTCAGGAGGAATAGTATAGACTATATAACATTGGGCTACAACTATCAGCTAGCGTTAAATATTATTTTTTGTTGTGTAAATCGGAATTGAAAGTGTACCCTAACTGATGTATCCGCATGCGCTAGCGTTATGGTTAATGATACCTAAATATAATGTTCCACAAAAATATTGCTCCTTTGTATGTGTAAAAAAAGTTTGTCATAGAATATGCCTATCACTTATATATAAACCACAATTAGGTATTATGTTACAAAAAAATATTGAAAATGAAGCCTGCAGAGCAACATCATTCTTGAGAACAGCTGGACAGCATTAACTATTTTTCGTTTGAAAATGTTCGTTAAACATTTAGGGGGGGGGGGGGGGGGGGAAGGTTGAAACAACGGTAGGGTACACACAGAAATTTCCGTGGAGATTTCTCTGTACTTGGAGCTGTCCGACTGGTGGAATACCTCCATCGTATAGAAGATCGTAAACAAATAACCTTGTGTTGTGTTCCTGCGGTGAGTAGCGCTTCCAGAGCTTCTTGGGATAGAGGGATTCAGGATCGGCAACGCGCTAGTGGGACCTAAGCGTCCAAATCTACTTAATCTTAATTATAAGATACACATATTATGTACAGATTACATTACAGTTATTATAATTACATGAAGGTAATATGTACTTTAATTATAGCGTAACACTGTGTTTTAGATGTAAGATTGATTTCACTTATATTATGTAGGTACCTAGTACTAGTCACTATTAATATTACTACGTAAATAAAAAAAGCATTGTTTTAATAATTTCTTTATTTCGTGTAACTAGTTATGAAATGTATGTAAAAAAAACTTAAATGTAGTGTGCTGACGTTGCACTTAACAAATGTATCGTATGTACCATGTATTCGTAAATCATGTACTGTATTCAGTTATTAAAAGGTAACCATCTAATAATCACGTCTCATTACTTTGACACACCGAACCTGCCACATCTCACTTACTATTCCTTAATCTTCATTCCTTCATTCCTTAAAACCTTTCCTTCTAACCTTCATTCGTTAATCTATTATCATTATGCGGTAGTTGTCACATTATTTATACAATGATTCACTACTTTACAATAATAATGGTTACATCTCGGTTGTAAAGTAGGCTACAAGAGGACATACCTAACTCTCCTAACAAGAGTAAAAATTCATTTAACGAATTGAAAACCAACAGTTAGGTGTGTTTGTACGTAGGCAAATAGACAACTAGAAGGCGCTAACCGCGAGGGAAATCTACCGTCGGGATAATGCACGGGACACAATGAGAGTAGGATTAATTCGCTACTTGGCTCATATCATATTTGGCGTAATCAATAAATATTTCCTGAAGTATTTGACCTAAGAAACCAATATTTATCGATTTCAGATTTTAAAAGTATAAGATGGGTACATATTTTAATTTTAAAATGTTTTTTTTTTTTAATATCTGAAAATGATGTCGGCCATGTTGTAACGTCATAAGACTTTAAGAAAATTTCAAGCCGAATGTTATCCGAGTGAAGTGCCTATGAAAGGGTGTAGGTTCATTATTACAGTTACTCCTGGTTTTTAGCCTAAAATATACTGATGTTTAAATTATTTGTTAAATACTAAAAAAACAGAAGTAATAGAGTATACAAACATAAGTTTGGTTCATAAAAATTTGTTGTCAAATACCGCGATCAGTCAACAAATACTGTAACTAAACTCGCTCGCTCGAGTAAACCGGATGGTTCCCATTACGTGAATCATCCAAACAAGTCCCTACTACGAAAATTTTCCGTATTTGTTGTGGTCGGATTACTCGGGAATAATTGCCCTTTTATATTTTAACTTAAATTAACTAATGTGAAGATATTAATAGCTATCATCATCCGAAATATATTTTCTTACTATGCATTAAAATGCAAAACAGGTTGATGTGTTGAAACTCACCAAAGATGCATTATTACCAGATACAAATATAATAAAAATATTATCGAAGTTTTACGTAAATGCCGTTTTTCGCCACCAAAAAAACTACATGTAAAGATTTAGAAGATTATTGTAGAGATTACAAGACTTTTAAGACAGGCACAGAGAAAATTCTTTAAAGAATTCTCTCTATTTGAGTCAGTCTGACTGGTGGAATAACCCCTACTCCAAAGTAACTCCAAGTAACTTTTTGTTGTGTTCCTGCGGTGAGTAGGGTTTCCAGAGATCCTCGAGGCAGTAGGGTTCAAAGTTAGCAACGCGCTGGTGATATCTTACTACCAGGTGGCCAGGCGGACTGTATGATTGTTTGCCACCTTTGTTGTATATTAAAAAAAGATATATTTGTAAAACAAAATATTCGACGGCTCATTATATTAAAAAGTGTGTATGTGTGTCAGCTCCGACGCACGACTGGAGTGAACTCTTTAAGTATGATTGTCATGGAATAAATATAAAATAATTATAATAGAAATCGCGCCATTTTTTAGTAAATATACAAAAAAACTGTAAGTATTTATATTTGAAGTAATCAAAAGTATAAAATAATTCTAGCATTAGTTACTAAATAGCGCATAAATCAGATATTTACTAAGAAGTACAGACAGAAAGAAAGACTGACAGAAAACAACGCTTTTACAAATTTCACTCCTCATAAAATTTCCATACCGGGGTTCTTATATGAAAACCGATTCTTAAGGAATTACTAACGTTACTTGCAACTGCCGTTTTTTGTCATCTAAGAACAACATGTTAAGCATGAAAAGCTTATTACAGACATAACGCTTAATAATATTTAATGTATATAGTGTATAATCATAAAATATTTAATGGCTCAGTAGATCTTCAGCCTAACCGTTGGCGTATCGTATTGCTCCGTTTTTATTCGCTTCGATTGAAATTTATTTGACGCTTTCTCAACGTTTGATATTCAAGCAAGTCGAAGTTTTATCGATACGACCATGCCGCGGCCGACTACTTCCCAACACTGCGTCGAATTCAACGTTTTATTTTATCGATATCGATTTTTTCGAGCGTTTCTCTACCAATATTTTTAACGGTTTATTTTACTTGCGATAAATGTTTAACATAATGTAAATAACTGAAAACTGCCAAAAGGTAGTATCATTATATTAATACTTAAAGCAAAAACTTTGCAACCATTTTTAAGCATATTGCGTGAACGGAAGACTGAGATTTGGCATGTTTAAAGTTTATAGGGAGAAGAAGTGCAGAAAGCTGAAATTTATCTATAATATCTGTTACTAATATATTAAAGAAAAAAAATTTATACTGCGAATACTACCACGACCAGTGCCATTGAACTTAGACCCCCCAAAATATTGACATTGTCACTCAATGATAAGTGACAGCAAGTGATATAATATTCATTGTTTAGGTTCATACTGTAAATGTCAAACAGAAAATAGTCTGTGATTAAAATGTCGCTGGTCGAATTTCGATCATAGGGCGACCGCTATTAGTATTAATTTTGAAAGTTTTTATTAAACCCCGTAAGGCAGGGTTTGTTAACTCGCAAGTTAAAAACTGGTACGTAAGGAATTTTAAAGCACCCACGAGATTTGTTCAGTATTTGATCCTACTTCTAGCAATGCAAGGTTTGTGGCTGACCTCGTAGACCTTCTACTGAATTAACGGAACGGACATTGGTACCGTAAACTCGTATTAAGGCATATCCCTGTTATAAAAACCGGCCGAACGATCAAAAGCCATTTTTCAACACTCATTACGCTCACACAGAAAAAAAGACGTGTATTTGGGCAGTACGTGAAATTAAAACGAAAGTAATTGGAATTACATTAGATCGTGCCACGACGTATGTCACGACCACGATGGGAAATTAAGACGTTCTAAAAGTATGGTGAATGAATTTTCGTTGTTAGTTGCAGACCTTTTGCTGGCCTAATAATATCAGCCGGTAAGTATCCTATTCCCAAGGGAAAGTACGAGCTTACTCACCACGTTAGCTCATGACGTATTGACAATTTTAAACACTAAGAAATTTACAATTAATTACTATTATTTAAGCAACTTCAAAAAACCGAGGAGCTTATCAATTCGAATGTTTTTTCTATGGATGTTCAGCCATAACTTCTTTGTTTATGAACTGATTTGGATGATTCTTTTTTTCGTTGGAGAGGGAACATCACATGGAGAAAAGAGTTTTAATTTAATTAGCATTGTGCAGACCAAATGTCATTTTTAAATCGTCTTCGAGATTGATTCTTTTCTGTGAGCCGAAAATATTACCAATTTGAATGCTTTTAATGTTCGCGAATTCGGAAAAATTTGTTGGTATACACCGGGATTCGAACCTGCGGATATCGTACCGATATTACACCGATCAAAATCACTCGACCACCAAGACTTCTTGGGACTGGTTTGGAATACATTAAACACTCAAATTAAAGGGAGTAATCTACTTATTTGGTCCTTCGACAAACCGCCATAATATAATCTTTGGTCAAAGTTGATGACGGCATCGAAAACAGTAACTCGTTATAAAAAATAATTGAATTGCTTTTTTATAGGCAAAGCACGGTTTACTCCTCTGCCTAAATCAATGCCTCATATGAGAACTAAATTAGTTCATAATATATTTCTTTTAGATATTAGTTTCCATAGGATGTAGTAATAGACTATACTACTTCTACTACTACTACTTTCTATTATTACCGTAAGTAAAATAAAAAAAGGGAATGCCTTATAGGATCATATGTTCTACGTCTGTTTATTCGTGTACCAAGGCCTTTTTTCTCGAAAATGTCTTAAGTTCATATAAAGTTCAAATTAATATAGATTATGTTATATCATCAAATACCAGGTTAAGGCAATAAAAAACCTTCATGCCAAAAGTTTAATTCACTGATCGTTTATCAAGACCTATAAGGTACCTTTGCGGAGACCTACAATGTTGCAATATGTGATGAAAACAAAGCTTTAAGAGTAAGTTAAGGACTTTATTTCAAATGAGGCGTGAAAAGGCATTCTGGCTGGCTGAATGATGCCGATGAAATTTGTGTGACCGACAGTCGCCGTTATTTTTGAACATTACGGAACTTACCAGATTTACAGGTAGTAAGAAATGAAAGTTTTGTTTTATTCAACAAAAATAAGCATAAGACCCGCCTGTTGGTAAGCGGCTACCGTAGTCTATGATAGCTTTTAATACCATTGGTATCAGCCTAAAGAGATCTGGAAACCTTACACGCCACAGGAACACAACACAAGATTATTTGACTGTGATCTTCTGCAGGGTGGAGATCTTCCACCAGTCGCACCGCTCCGAGTAGAGAGAAAATAAATGCTTTATTAGAATAGGACATATTGATAAATAAATTATGAATTACGCAGATGAAGTCTTCGACGGATGAACAATAAAAAAGTTTTTGCCATTGTGATATCGATTCGGAATATAAGTACAATGTAACCTTTGTAAAGGTCACCTCCGAGAACAAACAATGTGAAGTAGTACACGTTTAATAAATACGAAACTACCTGACAGTAACCATCTCCTAGCGAGAGTCGGGAGGGACGAACTTTCACTCGGCGCAATCACACTCGGCTGACTTTCCCAACTTTAGGGCGCCTTTGTTTACAGTTCGCTGGGCTATCGAGTGTTCTGATTGGAGTATGTTAGTTACGTGGGCCCTTTAATAACACTTATCGATAGTTTTGTGTCTGTGTAAGTACTTATGAGTAAATGGCAGAATTTATATCGACATTATTGTAGCTTTGAATATATTAGGAAAGCCGTTACAGTGATTGGCTTCGCTTATTATAATTTATAAAATATCTGAATAATAAAAGTCGTGGTAATATAGTGAACTTTGAACTATTATTAAAGTGTTAAACTAATTATACTGAATTGAACTTAGAATTGAATATGTAAAACACCAACGTCGACTGGGGCTCATATAATTGACAACAACGTGTCATTAAAATGCGCACTCTATTAAAAAAAGTAAACATTGATGGTTAGTTCATAAATGATATAGCGCCATCTATTGAGAACTATAAGACTTAACACTGGTCATTTAGAACCTCTGTCAACTAGTCATGCTAATCAAAAAAATTACCAGTGTAATCTAATAACATGGGCGACCAGAGTTCGCTCATCGCTGTGATGCTGGCCTGGTCAAATACTTCTTCACTTTATGTTTAAAAAATCTATGTTGTAGGAAGAAGAGAACACACTGTGAGGGAACTGGCACAGTACCAAAGTTTCATAATGTACACATTGTACGCTGGTTTATTACAGTTTCATGGCAAACTCTGAAAAACAACGACAAACAGCAAGAGATCAAAATCCATCGCCGGTCGATGCTGTTATACTGACGTGCATAAATATCACTTCAATTTACGATTTAAGAAATCGATATCTGGAGGAAGACGGTTCTATGATTTGGCAAAGACCTGTATACTTTTTTTTTATTATGAGATGGATGTAATCGTAAAACTGTGGCTTCGAATCCCAATGCTCCTGCTATGGGCACTGTAGGTTAAATTTTGTCCAACACACAGGCGCAGGTCTTCGGAGTCACTATTTTACGATAACCTTCATTTTGGTACGAACTAAAAGTTCTCTTTGTCACGGTACTGTCGAACCATATCCCGATCAATGTGTTTCCTCCTTCTTACGACATTAGGTCTTTCAAGGGTAACGTAAACCGATGGATTAAGATGACTCAGTGGTCGCCATTGTGTTTGCGGTAAAGCGCAGTACCGTCAGAGACAGTATCGTCAATTTGTCGTGTGTAGTATCTGTTAATCTATTCACATTTTTAGTCTGTAAGGAGTGGGTAAAATAATGTATGTACTCTACGCCTTTGTCTCTGAGTGATAAGTAAAAAGTTGTGTGTCACGTTTTATTATGATTAAATATATACTAATAGTTAAACGTGGTATTTATTAAAATATAGACAAGTCTAAATATCAAAATATAACATCGTGCTATAAAAAAATTTCTCTGAGTTTAAATAACAGCTTTTTACTAAATGCATGTGTAAGTATATACGATACATATAACAAAAATCACATTTTTTTTTTTATTTCGTCTATCTGTCTGTTCTGGGTAATCTCGGAAGCGGTTGGACCGATTTTGACGGCACTGTCACTGGTAGATAGCTGAATTTATAGGAAGTAACTTAAGCTACTTTTATTTAAAAAAAAGAATTAGGGTTCCGCACAAATAAAAAAACTGGTCATGGTGAATCAATTCGGGTGCTTAAATGGGTTACGCTGAGTAAACCATAAGATATATAGCAAATTCATGTTCTTAACAATTGAAGACATTAAAAAGACCTACAAAAAATCAGGGAGAGTATACCTCTATCTTCTAAGGAACACCCACAATAAGCATATTTGTCTTAAAAATAGCCGGGAGCGGGGAACAATATATTATGTGCGCGAGCATTCTGTAGTCCACGCGAGCGAAGCCGCGTGCATAGCTGGTTGATGAATAAAACTCCGTTTACTTCCTTTTGTTGGAAGACATAATGTAGTAGCGCATTTTACAAACCATACCTATTATCAGATACACAAGAATGAGCACTGTTTTTGTACGGTAAAAGAAAACTGCCAAAATAAATTTTTACGTTTTTCCAATCCTTTGATAAAAACGTTAAACATAAGAGATTAAGGGAAGGAACTTTGACTCGAAAGTATACAAGTGATACTCTTAGAAGAGGACTTTTAAACAAATATCTGAAGTGGTGTCTATCGCTCAGCGGTTGCTGATAGCCCTTACAGTTCTCAAGTGGTTTGACGAAATGGAAATGTTGTCAGAAAAGGGTTCAGTTGCCCTTCATACAGTTCTCTCACTGTATTATAAGCCTATCTTTTGATTATAACACAATTGTAATTGGTATTTTGAAAGTAGTTTGTAAATATCGGAATACTGACCTTTAGGCGAGTTTTCTAGCAAATTCAGAAAAAATCGTTGGTACCAGCCAAGGCTTAAAATCAGCAGAAATCAGATACGTATTATGGCCTTCATCATTTTCTATTAGGTCGGGGAAAAAGTGTTTTCGCATAACGTAGGTATTAAACATGTTATTAAATTTCTTTGGCTGTACTATTTGTATCTGGCTGATTTTGGTAACATTAAAGAGCTCGATATTCGGGTGCCACACGAGCTCAATGAAAGAAACCTAATGAACCGTGTACTCATTTGCGATTCATTATTGAGACGTAATGAAACCGAGCCGCTTTTGAAGTGATTGATAACAGGCGATGAAAAGTTGATCATGTACGATAATAACGTGCGAAAAAGGTCGGCCAGGCTACAGACACCTGGGCTAACTCGAAATAAGGTGATGTTGTGTATATGGTGGGACTGGAATGACATTGTTCAATATGAACTTTCACCGCCCGGCAAAACCATCAATTCGAATCTCTACTTTAAACAACTAATGAGATAAAAGGAAGCAGTTGAGAGAAAGCGGCCGTAATTGATCATTAGGAAGGGTGTGGTCTTTCATCACGATAACGCTAGACCACTCACATCTTTAGCCACGCAGCAAAAATTAAGAGAGTTTGGCTGGGAGGTGTTAGTGCATCCACCATATAACCCTGATGACCTTTTTCGGTCTCTTCAGAATTCTTTAGGTTTTGTAAGGTTAACATCAAGAGAGGACTGCCAAAACTAATTGTCGCGTTTTTTTGATCAGAAGTCCCAAAGTTTATACAGCAACGGGATCATATCTCTACCTACAAAATGGCAGAAAGTCATCGAACAAAACGGCACATATATACTGTAAATAAACTTTGAAAAAAATGTCTTGAGTTTTCAAATAAAAATGCGAAGAAACTTTTTCCCCGACCTATAATTTATTGTATATAAGAAATTTGCTAGGAGACAAGAGAATTAATTGTGTCTGATTGGATTGCGACCACCTTACATCAGATGTAAAATTTTAAGTGATTTTTTTATTGTTATAGGTTTAGCGTTGTGACCACAATCTCACTTAAGCTTAAGTGACGATGTGGCCCAAGATGATAGCACGCTAATCCTAGTGGAAGACTGGCTCTCAAGTGTCACCTCTTGGTGTTTGACGACAGATTTCCAACTGCAGAGTGATAGCTAGCCAAGTGTGCATTAGGAAAATCCCTACCACCAATGCTATGGTTTTATCATGATGTTTTCTTTCACTGAAAGCTCAGGTTCATTGCAAGGATTCAAACTCAGATTGATCGACGCGGAGTCCGTACACGCTACGAACTGAGCCATCTCTGCTTCAAAGCACTATATGTAATTTTCTTTTGCGTTTTCTTAAAATATTAATGAAAATTCGTATAATATATCAATTTGAGTAATGGCATACGGTTCTCGTGTACCTACAAAATTTTATTAAAATCACTCAAGCCGTTTTTGAATTAAATCCGGACATACATATAAACAGAGAAATATTTATTTAAAGCTATTTTTGTGCTAACTGCCCTTCAAAATAGACGTCTAACAGGAAAGTGAAAATTTTTTTTTACAGACATAACCACAAATTTATTTATATATAATAGGTATTTACATAATATACATGAGGTTGAGAAAGTAAAAAAACGAAATATAAAACAAAATTTTAAACTCGGCTGCCTAAGCGGTAACCGTGATCTGTTGGTGGGTGTTGAGTCCACTTGAGCGGAGCTGACCGATTTTCGACCAATAGAATTGAATCTCTACATTTTTATGCTGTTCTATTGGTCGCAATTTTGCACAGCTCCGCTCCACTCCGCTTCAGTGGACAGGAAGCTTAAGTTGGAGAGAATCTTGGCTAAGTAAATACGAACGAAGTTTTAAGTGAGAGTGTATGGAGTTCAAATAACATCTTATATATTTGTTTTAACCCGTGGGATGTAATAATCTACTTGCCTAATAATAATAATTTACATTACTGTATATTATACGTTTTTTTTTTAATTCTTTGTAGATGTACTAGCGTTTGGCTACAATCTCACCTTATGTTAAGTGACGATGTGACTCAAGTAGCTTATCTATTTAATTATTTAAACAACTTTCTTTTCTTGTTATCGTCTAGTTGTGCCTGCTTCTCCGCTGGCACACACGAATCTTACTGCCCTCGTTCCTACCCGCGACCACGCGACAAACAAGCATAGACAAGAATGTTTATTATCGGTATTTATTATAACATAGACATAATTATTATCCTGTGACTGACTTCTTTGTAGGTTTGTTTAAGATCTACAAGTATGAAGTATATTTATTTCATATATCTCTTATTGTTTACATGGTGCCACAATAAGCGTCTTTTTCCTGAGTTGATTCACAATTATCGACACTCCTTATTTCGTATGTTACTACATTAATCAAAATATATAATCGATTAACCTGGCCGTGACATCTACAATTTTCTCTTTGGTTTTATACCCAACGATATTTTATAAGTAGATAAGGCATTGATGCTCTTTACATGCCACCGTGAATGGTGAGCAATAATAACCCTTAGTTCACTTTCGACTTGATACCGGCGTGAGCGAGACAATACTTTTATCCTTTTTTAACAACAGAGTTTCCGCCTTACGCTGTGATTTCCTATCTCTTTTGTTTCATCATGCTGATAACAAAATTTGTAACGTTTTCAAATTGCTTCTAGTGAGAGTTCAACGCGTCTTTTTATAAAACATCATTGTTTAAACATGTATATTTGTAGATGTACCTGTATGTTGTGCATTTTATACATGTACCTAATGTACGTGATAGGATCCATTTACTCCTGACAACAAATGCAGATGGCGCTGTTAATAGGATGCGTTGGCTCTACAAGTATTTAACTCTAACAGGCAGTTAATTCGCAGGGCTCTCGTTCGTTCGCGTTTGCACTAAACTTTTGCAATATTAAGATTGATCCATAACGATCTATATATCACCGTTTATGAGCGCTGGAACGGGCACTCTCGCCAAATTTAGATTTATATCGTATGGTACAAGTTATGAGATTGTTGACATTAATCAGAAAATGTTACTCTCATTCTTCTTTTTCTTTTGGCACCGCAAAAAGCTTTTGCCAGCGTCAATGTTTTCAAGCTTTCGTATTAGTAGGTATTTTATTCAAAGTGGTGTCTAACAAGATGGTGGCCCCCTTGTTAGAATGACTTAGGGAGTTTTTGTGAACCGTCAAAATGCATGCTTTCACTTTATATTTAAAACCACTTCACTTAAGCACAATAACCAAACTATATCAGGCAGAATACCACCAATATTACATAATATATGGTCAAAAACATAAGCAAATGAATTAAAAATAAAAACCCCAAGACGTCACTTCAAGACCCCGCCAAAAACTCCAAAATGTTGCTCTATACGAATGTTCCTATAATACGCCAAGCTTAGTATGATGCAATATAGGCTCAGTTGGTTGCGTGTATGAACTCTGCATCGCGTCGATCGTCATGAGTTCGAATCTCTGCAATGAGCCTGAGTTTTCGGCGAAGGAAAGTCTCTTTATTAAACTAAACTAAACTAGCTCTGCCAATATAAATATATCAAATATAATCGTGTACGGTAATTTTAAACAAAAATGCGTATCTAATGAACACGTTACTTTAGTTTCATATTATAATCACATCAATATGTAATATTTACAAAATCTTTACATGTATGATTTCTGGGTGATGTCAAAAATCGGTCATATAATATTATACAATAATTTAAATTTTAAAAAGTTCAAATGTATGAAATATTTCTTCTTCTTCTTCTTCCTAACTTGGCAACCGGTCCTCTTTAATGAAGACCATTACTGGCATTATCGAGTGAATTATAATGTCATTTGTTATAACGATTCAGTATCCTAATAAGATGGTGGCTCCCTTGTTAGAACTTTCTAGGAAGATTTTGTGGGATATCAGAATGAATGTTTTTAGCTTATATTTATAATCCACTTCACTTATGCACAAAAACCAAACTATATCACGCAAAACGCCACCAATATTACATAATATAGGGTCAAAAACCAAACTTAATGAATAAAAAATAAAAACCACAACATGTCACTTCAAGATCCCGCCAAAAACCAGCTTATAAAACATTTGTATAATAATTAATAATTAGCTGACCGGCGCGAATATAGAATGCAAGGAATCTAACAGCTGTCATGTTAGTTAGAGATATTGTTAACAGATGTCGCCTCCTACATTATATGAATATATTTTCATTGGGAATACCATATTTTAATTTTTTATTGTTTGTACTTGTTTCATAATTTCATCTGTAGCTGGGAACATAAGTTTTAAACTGATGTTTGAATCATTTATTTTGATGAATAGTTAAATTAAATTAAAGGAGATACGGTGATGCCAGGAAAACAACAGCATTGAGAAATAATATATATGTGATATTTACAATTATTTAAGTTAAATGCTGATCAACAAAACACATTTTTTTGTTACTTTAATTTTTTTTTTAATTGACTATTAACAATCGCTGTATTGCCTATCGTCGACCAAACGTAAAAGTAAGCGTTTTGATCTGTTATATTCTTGGTGAATGATTGGTCACGAATAGGGTGTGCATATCTTTAGTTTAGCAAAGAATATCGTGGATATAATATGTTAAACAATTATTACTCGACAGGATAAAGACAGTTGTAGTCAAGCAAGGCCGTATTTCAAGAACCGAACCGAACTCAAGAAAAAAAAATAGAAACAGTCATAAGGACTGCTGACAGAAATGAAAACTTAAAACAACGGAATAACTATGTTTTATTTTTAAATTGATTAAAAATTCATAATTTCTAAACTGCTATTACAGCAGGTCGGTGACCAAAAATCACAAGAAATAAATTATTCAAAAAGTCAAACACGCATAATTGATACAGGCTAGTATACACAGGCCGCTATACGTAACGAACTTATCGAGGGCATCGGTGACGCGAACCTAGAAGTTTTTCCCCTACCAAAAATCGCTCAACGCCGCTAAAGAAGTTTTCACTTATAAAAGGCGTCATTGATGAAATAGAAGCAATATTACTGAAGTTTGATAGAGGGTTTTGAAGCTATGATGGGTCAGTGGTAGCTTGTAGGGACATAGAGTCGATCGATGTGAGTTCGAATCCCTGCAATGAGCCTTAGTACCATATCATGTTAATAGGATATTTTCTAATGCCCATCTGGCTAACTACTACCGTTAATTTAAAAATCTATCACTAAGCACCCAATTATGTGTGTTCTGACAACTGCACTCGAAAGCCAGATCCTTCGCTAAAGTTACCGTAACACATCGTCACATAACACCAGGTGAGACTGAGGCCTAAATCCTAAGAAGTTTATAAATAAATATTTTTAAACAAGTCAATTTTTAACTCAAAGGAAAACCAATTTCAATGATTTTTGAGAGTTCCTTTGTGTATCTTACAAGTTGAACATTCAATGCCAATGATATTAAAATGGGACAACGCCTGAGGTATCCCATATCCAACAAAAAAATAATCATCGAAATCGGTTCATATACAAATAAGTTGTGGCTGAACATCCGGTCCAAGTTCAGTTAAGCTGTAAAAGCCGCAGCGGCTTCAGGACCTCTAAGGCACAGTGTAGTCAGTAAAGAAAAAAAAAGGCTGAAGTTGATTGAAAAACAAACTTTATTTATCAATTATCAAACTAATAGTACCTATGTGATAAAGTTTAATGAATTAAGTTGCAGGAGTAGGGTTTCTTTGGTCAGTCATTAGAAGCGCAAGCAGTACTAATAAATTGAAATAAACTTAGAACTTAAAAAATATATTTTTTTAATAGCATAAGGTGTAACCAGTCATTCCACTTAAACCGAAGCCTGAAGATTATTTTTAAATACCTTCACCCCGCAGACAGAAGATCGCAGCTAAATAACCTTGTGTTGTGTTCCTGCTGTGGGTAGGGTTTCTAGAGCTCTTTAAGGAAAGGGAGTTCAAAGTTGACAACGCGCCATTGATTACTTTGGTTTTACAAGCGTCCATTGGCTACGGTAACCACTTACCATCAGGCGAACCGTAAGCTTGTTTGGCATCTTATTTGTATAAAAAGACTATGTAAAGTTTGAAAGTAGGTCATAGTTTTAGGACTCGATTAAATCATGGTATTCGTAACTCGCGATCCAAATCGGTAATAGTGCAAACGTAAATACTGCCTGAGACGATGGGCTCGTTGCATTGATTGCTTCAAGCTTATGATTATCTGATTGGATTTATTACTAAGCTGAAAACACAAATGCCAATAAGTACACTAGTACGTTTCCAATTTCATCTTCAAATTTATTTATTTATTCAACAAAAATCATTACTAGCATACCAACCAATGTATACAATTAATAAAATTGAAGTGTCTGTTTGTATTTATTAAAACTAGCGGTCGTCTAATGATCGAAATTCGACCAGCGAACCTATAAACATAGTCTATTTTCTGTTTGACATTTGCAGTATGAACCTTTCATTGAGTGACAATGTCAAAATTTTGCGGGGTCTAAGTTCAATGGCACTGCTCGGGTTAGGATTCGCAGTATCAATTTATTTAATTTAATAGATTAGTAACAGATATTATTGATAAATTTTAGCGTTCTGCACTCCTCCATGTAAACTTTAACCATGCCAAATCTCAATCTTTCGTGCATGCATTACGCTTTAAAAGGGGTAGAAAGCTTTTGCTTCAAGTATTAATATATTGCTGATGTACAGGCTATCAAGATCAATTTATATGAAGAGTTGATGTGTTTGCCCCCTTATCGTGTCCGGAATAAGACAACTGAGGTCACGATGTTCCCAACCGAAGATACAATAAAATAGGTAGGTGGATAAACGTGGATACATAAAAAATCTATTTACTGGATACGACATGGCAATAATTTAATTTTACACTTTCATCGGTATTGGATTATCAACTTCGAAGATATAACAGGGAACTCTACAAAATCATTGATGTTTGCTTTCTATTTTGTTAATAATTGTCTTGTTAAGGTCTACAATCCGGGAGTTCACAACCTTTGGGAAATTGTTTTAAACACTGTATATGTTAAAAATAATTCCTATGATTTTTTTACTGAAATAAAAGACAGGACACAAAAACGCGACATTATGGTCCCGTGACGTGACAGTGACAAGAGTGAAAACTCATGCAAGAGCCTAACATTTATATTTAATGATTGGTGACGTCACATTTTCTAATCGGCGCGGCATTTCAAATCACGTGGCTCATAGACAAAAAATAGTAATTTTCTAAAGGAAAAATTCATTATATAAACAATTATTTTTTTGAGATTTGTATTGTTTCGGACTTTTTATCTATAGACCATTATTACTCAATAACTTACTTTAATTTTTAAGCATACAGTCAACTCGCGTATTATGTACTACATTAATTTCATATAATTATCTCTTGAGGTTTAATTAAGCGTCCCAAAGTCATCGTTATCCAAATTGTTTTTGATTTGAGCGAAACCCTAATGCTTTTTCTAAAATAAAAGTAGCCTAAGTTACTCCTTTTAACAAAAGCTATTTGCCAGTGAAAGTTCCGTCAAAATCGGTCAGGAGATTATCCGGAACAAACTGATAGGCAACAATTAAAAAAATACATATATATTTTTTCATACGCCTTTAGGAAGAAGCTGTTATTTTGACATTAAAAATAAAAACTTTAATTTTATTTATTTGTACAAATAATATTATTTACAATGGGGCAATGATTGATCAGAAATATTACGCTCGGGTACCTACCGTACCTCGTCAATGAAAGGGGTTTCAACCCCACAACGAGCCTGAGCCTTAGTTGAACGAAAAATCATGGCATGATAGTAACACGTCCTGCCGGTAGTGCTCGCTTTATTAACTACCGCCCTTAAATTGAAAATCAAATCCCTATTATCTATATATTAATACCTTTTTAAGCGTATTGCGTGCACGGAAAACTGAGATTTGGCATGTTTAAAGATTTTATGGAGAAGGAGTGCAGAAAGCAAAAATTTATCTATAATATCTGTTACTAATATATTAAACTAAATAAATTAACATTTCGAATCCTATAATGACCTGTGCCATTGATCTTAGACCCCCCCCCCCCCCCACAAAAAAAATATTGACACTGTCACTCAATGAAAAGTGACAGCAAGTGATTTAGATATCATTCATTGTTTATGAATACTGTAATTATCAAACAGAAAATAGTCTATGATTAAAAAGTCGCTGGTCGAATTTCGACCTTAGGGCGAGCGCTAGTTATTATTATTAAGTGAATATTGTACATAAAAACCACTCACTTTATCTCTCATTAACTTGCTTAGGACTTCAAATAGACTAGTTGACTCTTTTTTAAAGTAGGTCTTAATTATTAATTATATTCCAATTAGAGAGAAAAAAAGATTACCTAAATTTTTTTAAGACCTAGGAAACCGCTAAATTGTATTTTCAAAGTTTACTTTTCGTAAACAGGCGAAAACGCTGTCAGCCATATTAGTTTATATATTGTCTCCGCTGTGACGTAATAAGGGTCGAAAACTAAAATTGACGTTTAGCAAACGTTCATCATGTAAAAATCTCGATACTTTTTATGTCATAATCAATGATATAAATGTCATTTTCCTGAGTCTCCATAAAGTCCTATGACGTCACAACAAGGCCGACAGCGATTTCAGAGGTAAAAAAAACACAAAAAACATTTAAAAAAATTATACAATTAATAAAATTGAAGCGTCTGTTTGTAATGACAGAATAACGGCTTTTTACTAAATGCATATCAAAGTATATAATATACCTATAACAAAAACCCATTTTTAAAATTTTTGTCTATCTGTCTGTTTGATCCGGGTATCTCCGAAACGGTTGGACCGATTTTGCAGGGACCTTCACTGGTAGATAGCTGATATAGGCTGAACTTGGCTACTTTTATTTCAGAAAAATAATTAGAGTTCCGCACAAATAAAAGAAAACTGGCCATGGTGAATCAATTCGGGCGCTTAAATGGCTTATGCTGAGTAAACCACAAGAGATATAGCAAATTAATGTGCCACATAATTGTAGGCATTAAAAAGACCTACAAAAAAGTCCAGGAGAGTATATGTCTATCTTCTAAGGAACACCCACAATAAGTATTTTTGTCTATAAAATAGCCGGGAGTGGGAGAGCAAGTTTCTCGCGGCCATTCTATAGTCCACGTGAGCGAAGCACGAGCAGAGCTTGTTTTAAATATGTAGCAATTACACTTTTAATAACTGTTCTCGATAAATATTGGTTTCTTAAGTCAAATACTACAGAACATATTTATTTAATACGCTAAATTTGATACGAGTCAAGTAGTATATTTCACACACGGCCATTTAATTCCAATCTTAACAAATCTTGTATTATGGTAACTAAATGGATGAAATACATACATACATACATCAATATTTAACTGACAATAAATGCTCATCACAAAAAAGCCAGTCATATGCGGGGATCGAACCTGTGACCTCTCGGCTCAAAATAGGGCTTACTACCACTACGCCTCGAGGCTTATTAAGTGTTAATTAGATGTAGATAATCCGGATATCATGTAAAATAGTGGAAATAATTGTAAAAATAATATTTAATTGATGTAGGCGTTACTTTGCGGAAATCCATCGTAATTACTTTAACCAAATTTTCTTTGCTACTTCCGCCTGAAATGATAAAACGGTTAACATTTTCGAGTTCAACTCAACAAGTAATAACAAACGTTTTTTGTTTCAGAAAGACGAAATAACCGTTTTGTCATTTGAGGTGGAAGTAGCAAAGAATAGGAGACGGATACTCTTTCATACAGACATGGGACTGGGTAAAAAGGAGATGTAAAAATATGAAAACGGTGTAAATTAATAGCTAATGCATTATCAAACAATTACTGAAAAAAGCGGATTTTTTGCAAACTAAAAGCGGAGAATTAGGATATTTCGTAAAAGCGAGGTCATGTAATAAATTTCAATTAAACTATTTCTAAAGTAGGATTAATATTAAAAAAGGTTTATGTTTATTATCTTTTAAAGTTATTAGTTTACTTATTTTGTTTATTGTGAATTTTAATGATATTGTACGATTTTAAAAACAAAAATATATTTGATTTTATAAACCATATTTCAACTAATTACATTCTGGGCCCAGAATTACCCGTCTCCTTTGGATAAAGTAATTGTAAAATTAATATCACATATGTTATACATCTCTTAACTCATAAAGCTCATTACATCCCTATATTAAACTAATTGTGCATTTTAAAACGGAAAATACGGTTTCCATAAAATTTTACGTACACAACCCCGCTCACAATGGGACGATTTACAATAACGTCACATGTAGTTAAATATAACGGGTGATATAACTCGTATTACACCCCAAAATTTTATTACGAGGTATCCACTGACCTCGTAATGTACCGTACATATCGGTACAGACATTATATTAAACAAATTTAAAATGGTAACAATATTTTCTGTCACCAAAGTTTACCTTCGTCACCAATATGTATCCCCGGAGTTTTTGGCGGAACCTTGAGTTACTATATTGCGGTTTTTTAATCGACTTCAACAAAAGACTTTATTAAATCCGTTCTCTGTCAGTCAAATTTGAGTCCAATCCGTTCAGTATTTAGTCACGGGTTCCTTTTATATATTATATAATAGGTCTTTACCTATGAAATTGAAAATTACAAAAACTGAGATCATAAATATTTAAGCTAGATGATCAAGTCGCGGAAGATGCCACATCTTAATAAATAAATATTATAATAAAAAAGCATAATAAATGTAAAATGTAATCTATAACAGGTTTGACTTGTGTTCAAAAAACCAGAGGGAGACGGCCGTTCTAGTAAGCGCCAGATTCTACTCTAATAATATCGAAAATGTTTTACCGCGTTTGGATATTGTTTGGCGATTCGATTCTGTCGAAAAACAGCAATTAATTAGGTCATAATTGTACGTGTAGTTATTTGGACATAGTTAAAATCATACCTTTTTAAAATTGACGAAAAAGAATAAAACCTACAACGCTTAATTATCGCCACCGCTTCTAGTATGTTGTAAATCTATGTTGTAAGGAATGTACATGACAGCTGTCAGAATTCGCCGTCATAAATCATAGGGAACAATTCTATATCAAACTAATGGAACCGGACCAGTCGGCTGAGGAATAACGTTTTGACCAAATAGCCATTACTCTATAAAACTATTAATAAGAATTTACGAGGAAAAATGAAAGGGAAATTAGAAAAAACAATTGTGTACGTATTTAGGCACGTAAAAAGATATACTTATATTGAGTAACTATACAAACAAGCTAAATGATTAAAAGGGAAACAAAAAACCCGACTAACTGGAAACTTTTTTCTATTTTTGCCTTTTATTTAATTCCCAGACGTCGTACTTAAATATTATATTATGTCACTTCCACAATTAAGACGATTCTAACGACACCTCGTATGCTAAAATCCATCAAGCAGTTTCGGCTACAGAGCGTGCCAAAGAAATAGACATACATAGATACGCTCGAAAATTATAACCCTACTTTTTCACAGTAGGGTAAAAATATCGCTTGTGCCAACAACATGACGAAGTTATAAATCAACGATAGTAAGGTAAATTCATCTTACTGACTTTTTTAGTTAAGTAAAAGTAAATTAACATTGTAAGAAAACATTAAATTATTTTTATACAATAAAAAAAATTCGTGCGTACAAAGTACACAGGTCAGAAGTGAAACTACATTGCAAACTAATTTTTCAATCTCGTTTATATTTATACTAATTTAAAGCTTTCGATTTCCAAGACTAAAGATTATTAACATGTCATTAAAATATTATGTATAATAAATTCTTAAATGACGAGTGGAAAATTAAAATGGTACATGATATTTGTAAATATTACAACTTCCTAACCTTCAAACGAATTAACATAAAAAATTGTATATTAACAAAAAGATAACAAATATATTACTTACTCTGAACTACTGCTTAGTATAGGACGATTTAAAAATTTATCACAAAATGTTTATTTATAAATTTAACTCTCTGTTAACACATTGTCTCCATGGTTACGTGCTTCATGCTACGTTTGCTCTTTCTCACTGTCTCTCAATCGGTCTCAATCGCTCTCTCCCTCTCTCTCTCAAAACGTTTCACATTTTCGTGACGCCTTGCGTCCGTAAAAAAATTACCCTCATGCGCTCAAAGTTTCACTTTAATAAAGCCACTAAAATAAAATCATATTATCATAATACTAATACAAGAGAATAAGATAATACCGTTCTCACGTCATATTTTCTCGTGTTACAAATGAAGGCTTTAGTTTTGTTTTCGTTTCTTTCCAGGCTGTGGACTATTTAAAAAAGAGGACTCCAGCTCGTGCTGCTCTTATGATAGCAGCTGTGTGGTTAATGAGTGCTCTGGTTTGCATCCCGCCTCTACTAGGCTGGCGAGTCAGCAGACCTCTGGAACAATTTCCACAATGCAAGGTAAGTCTTAGCTTATTAAGTAAGTTGTTATGACAAATATTAGGATTCTAGACACCAGCTTATATCTAATAAAACTTTTCGATTTTTCTGTGTATTAAGTATAAGATTATTCTCGAAAATTTAGATGAATATGTTTATTTACTGTAATTTGATGTCGATTAATAGGATAAAGATTCTACATTACATTTAATGAAACATGGAAGAAAAAAAAAAGATTTTCAGAATTAAAAAATTACTTGATTCTGAATTTGGTAATCGGCCAGTATTTTTTCTAGATAGACATTTTTATTATTAAGGGAACACAATTTCACAGACGGCCATTTCATTCCAAACTAAGCAAAGACTGTATTATTGTAACTAAATAGCAGATATGAAATACAAATTAGCGTGATAAAAGAAATTCGATTATGTATTGTTTACTTCTCACCTAAAATATTTTAATTTAACAAGTTTTAAGAAATCTCTTCAAAAATCAACTAGATGTAAAAAATTCAAAGTTCCCTCAAGATTTTTTTAAATTCCAAAATGCTCAAAAATATAATAATTTTATTACTATTATGTTGGTATATTGTCTGGTTTTAAACATAATATGAGGAAAGATTAAATCTAATTTTTTGAACACAAAATATTCATGTGAGTAAACCGTATCCAAAAGCTTTAGTGTACTAAAGACCCATTAACCAAAATGAGCTGAAATAAAATACGAGGGAGATTTAAACCCAGTGCCATTGAATAATCTCATGATTAAAACATCCGTCACGATTCGCAATTCTCTGTCGTCTAATAAATATTATAAGAGATGTGAATTTTTTTGATAATTATTACTTCTAAGTCTTAGCGTTAGGTTTTTAGCACCGTAGCGTCTGAACTACTTATCAGACTTTGATAAATTATGTGTCAATCGATTCGTTATTAAAGTCCGAATGCGAGTGATATGGGCTACATTTTATATGAACAAAATCGATATGTCGAATTTTAAATCCAAAAAAGAGGACCCTGAATTTGTTTCGAGTGTCATGTCAAACGAAAGAAGAAAAGATGCCGAGTTCATTATATCTATACTAATCTAATAAAGCGGAAGTTTTTTTATTTGTTTAAACACGATAATGCCTGAAACTACTAGTTGTATTTGAAAAATTCTTTTTGTATATGATAGCCATACTCACAAAGAATAGTATAGGCTATCTAACATTAGTCTACAACTCTCAGTTAGCCTTAAATATTGATTTTTGTTACGTAAGTCGGAAGTCGAGGCCCTCCCGAACTGCTTTATCCTTATGCGCTGGAGTAATCATAAATTACTCAAGTCCGGTGAAGCTGTAAAAGCCGCAGCGGCTCTGTTTTTGGTAAATTTTGCTCTTTACAGTATGTTATGTTTAGGAGATAAGGAAAAATTAAAATATTTTATACTTGTGGAAATAACAATTGTAATAGACTATACGGATGCGTTGGCGACGCGGTGTTAGTGTCCAATTACAATTACAATACTAGCTGTGCCCGCAACTTCGTCCCATGGAATTTTGTGATTACAAAAAAATGTGAAGAAAAATATAATATGTAAGTGTTCTGAAATTCCACATCGGCGATTTAACCAAGTTTCATACTTTGTGAATGTCTCGAGTCCCTTAGACGCACCGTGGTACTCACGTTTATCTGTTAGCCTTGCCTCACATTCACTACTTTCGATCGATCTATATTTTGCCATACGTCTACGCTATGAATTTAACCTAATACGTCGTTCCCTACAGGTTTCTGGGACGCGAAAACCGTTTCTTATTATGTCATTCAGCGGAAAGTCTCATTTGACAGTAATCCTCAGTTTCCTGTGAACGAATGGATCTCACTCTTTTTGAGAACATTGGAATACTGAGAAAACCCCGTCCACTTTCCATCAATCATTTTATTTTAATTTTAATCCAAATCATAACACAATGAATCAGAAACCCATTGAGGAATATCCAAGTAAAACATTTTAAATATTAACCGATATTATCCAGTAAAATTTATGGTTTTGCAATACTTTAGGAAAAGCTAAGTTTATTCAATTTTTATGAACCATTGATGATATCCAGTGAATAATAAAGCACGTATGTATTTTTAATGTAATTTAATAAAAAATTTGATAGCGCGTAATTATTACCAGGAAACAATGACATCTCTTGTAGAAATTTAGAACGAAATAGTTAATAATATAACAAATTTAACAACAATATTAAAATCTACAAAATGAATAAGTCCAGCCTTAAATTGATTAATACACGTCCATAAAGAAAATATACTTAAGTTTGACAAATTAGTTATAAACCTAGCATTAAAATAGTTTGGATTAATTTTGTATAATTTCACTTTATATTTACCAGATATATTAAGTACCTACAGTATTAAACGCAATTTATATAGACCGTACAAATGTCCATAAGTGTAGAAATACATCTTAATCGACTCTTTACTCTTTTAAGATCTAAGTTTAAGTTCAGTTTCTAGTGATTTGGACCCTGCTATAATTTGAGTATATTTCTAAAAAAATCGATTTTAAAATCCACTTAAAAAAAACTACTTTCACTGTCGACTTATCCGTATTGTGGTGGTCTAGCGTGAAGATATAGAAATACAAGGTCTTCGTTTTCTTTCTGTGTAAATTATAATAATCTGTAGTCGGGTCACGGAATAGAAGAGTCTAAAGTTAAAATTAAAGTCCACGGGTAGGTATTCCGGGTAACTAGGTGTGGCCATTAAACCTTCTGTTATTGAAATAAATATTATCTTAGTTATCACGTTCAATCAATAATACATGGTGGTATTGTGATACGATATTTTCTAGTGCCCATCTGTCAAGCTACCACACACAAGTTAAAAATCTATTGCCAACCCACTTAAAAGAGTGTTCCGAGCCCGGCAGCTGCATTTGAGGGCCAGTCTCAAAAACATGGGACAACTGTCCCATGCCAAATGGCATTGAGATATCAAGACTTCTCCTTCCCCTTATCCTACTTAAGTAGGGTCGCCACAACATGTTTTCTGCTTCCACTCTACTCAGTATTCACTCCTTTTATACGCATATTATTCTTCACACAATCCATCCATAACTTCTTCAGTCTTCCTTTACTCCTTTATCCATCCACCTTCTTATATAACACTCTTCTAGTTATATGATTTTTATCCCTCCTCATGGCATGTCCATACCATGTTAGCCTATAACCCTTCAATTACTCTCAGATATCAAGTAAAGAAAGAAATAAAAAACCACCACAGGACGCCTGGTAGATGTGAAATATTTATGCTAATTCATATTTGTATACACTTGGCCTTTGAAGGCAATAACAACATGCACTGTGTAAACAAAAATATATGAAAAGAATACAAATTAAAAAAGACATATATATATATATACTAATACAACAAGAAAAAAAACAGCTATGTCAGCTTTATATTAAAAAAATAAAAAATAAAATGAACATATCTCAAGTGTTCAGGTTTCCTCGTGATATTGTCCTTCACCGTCGATCGATAGTGTTACCAACTAGGATCAGTAAATGTACGTGATTTCCGAAAAATTAATATTCCGCCGATCTAAACCTCTTGACCACCACAACTTTTTTCATTTCACACTCGTCGCTTACAATCGCTTGTCGAGCACACGCTTATATCGTTTGTGTCTGCTAATGAAATCGCTGTTTCTATGGTTAAACAAGAATAATTGAGCTTCGATCCCAAAGCGATAAACGATCTTAATATTCTGCCAATGAATGATTTTACGATAAAAAAAGTGCTCGTAAAGAAATTCCACTGATATAGAACTCTAAATGCTTCTTAAGGGACTCATTTATTATACTAAGTAGGTGAAGTTACAATAAGTTATGGTAAGCAGAGGAAAGCAAGTTTTAGAATTGATTACAACCGCCTAGAGAGGACGTTGCGAACGTTGGCTTAGCCGAGATTTAATTCTTAGATTTTTTATCAGAGGTAGGGCGAAGAGAACTTTTATTTGGAGATTTCTCTCTACTTGGAGCAGCTTGACTGATGGAATACCTCCACCCTAGAAAAGATCGCAGACAAATAACGTAATATTGTGTTCCTGTGGTGAGTAGGGTTTCCAAAGCTCCTTGAGATAGGAGGATAGGGTTCAAGGTTGGCAGCGCATTAGAGATACATATGGTGTTACAAGCGTCTATAAGCTATGGTAGCCACTTACCATCAGGAGAGCCTTACGCTTGTTTGCACCGTTTGTTGTATAAAAAAACAGATACGCATCCCTCCAAATCATTGGAGTTGTTTTGCTTTTCTGTTAAAAATTGTCTTGTCATTTATACATTGAAAAGAATTCACATTATTTAACTTTAACTGCTTCATTAGTTTAGTAGTAATAGGCGCGACTGCTATGCTCGAGGTTCTGGGTTCGATTCCCAGGTCGAGAAAAATGTTATTGGGTTTTTCTATGAAATTCTCATTAGCACCTCGGAGTTTAGCTTTGTGTCCGATTTACATGTCCTCTATTACATGGGACTTAAAAACATACCCGGCGAATTGTGGGTGTATATTAGTAAATTCCTGTCTAACCCTTCGAGGATACAGGCGTGAATATATGTTATGGCTAACTTCACCATGTTGCACTTCGGTCACATGATGCACGGGCAGTTCTCAATTTTTACCCTCACGTTTAGTGGAGCGGACAAAGAAATAAAACAAAAAACAAAAACCAGCTAAGTGCGAATCGCACTCACGCACTGAGGGTTCCGTAATTGTACAGCTACATTCACCAAATTAATCAGGTAACATTACTAAAGGAAGCATCGAACAATTCTTACGAAAAGATAAACTCGATTGAAGGACAAACAACTATGCCGTTCAAAAACTGTTGTCCCCATACATCGACATATGACGCGGTCAATTTACCAACTGCAAATAATTTTATACTCGCATTTTTTTTTTGTGATATAATTTCAAATTTCTTGAGATTAATTTAACTTGAGATCATTTGTGAAAACATGAGGTATAAAACTGATAAACTCACTCATCAACTTAAACAGCTTTGAAAGAATTGAAGTCGTTTTTTCTAGCTCTATTTCTGTTACCCCTAGTATTATCATATTTGTCATTGTGGATACTTTTCTACCATGTTTGTGTATTTACCATAGAATTAAGTTTATTATTATATTATAATGTAACATTTCATGTCCGGCAACATCATCATCCAATTACCACTGCTGCTAAAACAGCTAAGTATTCAAACATCAACATCAAAGATCGCAAACAGCTTCCCGACTATGACACACCATTTACTACTTGTCATAGCTTCGTATTATCCAAACAACATCTTGAATAACAAATAATAGGTAGTAGAGCTGTCCTCACCGTCAGGGATATTACCGTCAATTTAGCGTGCTATATAAAGTTAAAAAAGCGTTTATTCTATGAGGAGACCCTTTAATATTTATTTTAATATTTAATAGTATTTATATTTAATATTTAAAAAGATTTACAGCCCTAATTATAAATGTTGTCTATGTTCAAGAGTGCTCAGATAAGTTACGAACTAACTTTTCGTAGACAAGGTCCAGACATTTCTAAATTTAGTTTACTAATATTAATGGAAAATTAATTAAATTTACAAACATAAATGAATATTAATTTTATATTGCGGCAATAAATGATATGGAATAGTATATCACTTCTTGCTTTTACGCATTTTGTAGTGGCCTGTCGTTGTGATTTAGAACTCGATGGAACGAAACGTGTGTATGTGCCTGCGTTAATACGAATGTGAAGTCTTCAGAAAATGTGTCATAGCCAGCGTGGTGTATTGTTCACGTGTATCGCTTGTGACAGAGACGTTGAAATCGTGGTATGAAAGGTTATAAGGATGGATACACCATATTACTAGAAGAGTTTTAAGCATACATTTGATATATTTACATCTATGGTTTTAAGTTTGAAGGTAGACGAATATAGGGAGTAGAGGAAGGCCGTAGAAGGTATGGATGGATTCTGTGTGGAATGATATGTGGATAGAAGATGTGAATACCGAGATGGCAGTTGATAGAGAAGAGTGGATGAGGAAACCATTGCTGATCCTACTTAAATAGAATATGGTTAAAAAGATGGCATCTCAATCATTGATATACAAAATGAGACCTCGCGAATCATTAAAGAACAAATTTCAGGAATGTGGTATATTAACTTTGCCTTCCCAATATATCCTTGATAACTTAATGGATATTCGCAAAAACTTAGTCAAGTTAGATTTTGTCAAAGATCAGCGCAACGTTAGTACTAGAAATAGAGTTAAATTGGTCGTATCATGTTTTAGACTTAGTAAGACTAATAAAAGTTTTTTAGGTAATAGTATTAGATTCTATAACAAGATCCCGAAGCACATTACTGATTTGCCGAACGACAAGTTCAAGAACCATGTCAAGTGGGCTTTACTGTCAAAAGGTTATTATAGGATGGATCATTATGTGAATGATAGTGATGTCTGGAAGTGACTCCCTCTCTGTGCATCCACAAAATTATTATTATTGTACCTGTTGTATTAACATTTGAACAGGTAAAAAAAAAAACCGATCCAGTTTCTTGCCGATTCTTCTTGATGTCTGAGATATTTTCCGAACCGACAGTAGTGTTTTGACGTTCATAAGTGCCTTCTTTGGATCCAAATTGAATAATGGTTGGTTTGATTTTTTATTTTAAACTGCATAGTAATAATAATGTTATAGCAATTCCGATACTCAAATGAGACACCAATAATGATGACATTTTTACGTTATGGTGAGGAGCTTCTGATAAACTACATATTGACAAGGTTTGTAAAATGATCTAACACGCCTCTTCACTTACAGCGCCATCTTTACACTTTGTCAAACAGGGCGTGAAGCAAGCAAAGTTAAACAAATGATGCAAACACATCAAGCATTACAATTATATGTTATATGATAACTATGTTCGACTGCATCGTGACTGGTGAATATTTGGCTCGTAGGCCAAATATTAAACGTGTTGAATTGATTATGCTGGGTAGTTCACCGTATTAACTTTGCGGATTTAAAAAACGAGAGATGTGAACTGTATTTTTGTTGTTAATGTTATCTGTATCGACACAATGCAAATAAGATGGAAATGCTCAACCACGAGGAAAGAAAGGGGTGGAATCAATTGAGCTTCAGGATAGAAAACATGTATAGGTACTTACTTGGCTGTTAGGTTACGTAGACGGCAGATCAGTACGGCAATTCTTCTAGCGGTTCTTGAAACACGTTCATATCATAAATACATGGGCAAGAAGCACGACAACAACATACGGCCACATACAGACGGAATTCCGTTTCGGGATTTCGATTCGAAATATCGATTCGGAATTCCGTACATATTTCACACACATACGTTTATTTCCGATCAGAATAACAAGGCTCAGTTGAGAGACGACGACCACTGAGTTCAGATATTTTAACAGCGATCGACGACGTTTTTCTAGTTGCGATTACATTGTTGCTGTATCTTGCTAAGAAGAAGAAAATACGTCGCCGTTACTGGGTACATCCATTTAACACTCAAAGATTACAAGACAGTCAATATAATAAATTAATATATAATTACACATTGTATAATATTATATTCAGTACAGAATTAACGAATGTGTGATGCAACTTGTACAAAATTTATGGATGACATGCATTCGAAACAGATTTTTTCCGTGCGGGATTCCAGACGCACAGGCTACCTGTGGAATTTCGGATCGGAGAAAACTACGAACGGAAACTACTGAACTATGAAACGGAATTCCGACTGTATGTGGCGCTACTCTTAATGAGACGGAAGCGTTGCGACCGGTAACCGACGTTTATATAGAGGACGCCGTTAATGACTGTTTTACAGGGCTGTTACTGCTAGCATTGGCGGTTTAGCGGTGTGCCATATAGGGGAAGGAGGGGTGTAGGGAATACTGCATAGTTGTCGACACAAATAACAGACAATCTCGGCAGAATGTGAATATAATATCCACCAGTGACCACTATTCAACAGGTGTAACACCAGCAAAAGTGTCATGTTTAGGCTTATCGCGTTTCGGTATCAGCTGGTGCGTAGCCAGTAATCAAGCGGAATGGTATGACTCTGTATCCGCCTGGATCGCAGCCACCGTCCATTTGGCGATAGAACTAGCGGTGGGCGATTATGAGATATACTAATGGAATCATTCGATTATGAAGATAATTTGAGATATCTCGATTATAGCCATTAGTAATTACTAATATTAGTAATTTGGTGATGAGTGATCATTCATAATCGAAGTACCATTAGCGATTACTAATGCTAGGTTACTAATTTGATAAAATTAGTAACTATTACGACCGAACGACCTTTTTTTTTGGCTTTCCACTCTTCGTTTTTAATAGGTGCCAGTCATCAAAGGCTCGATTATGAATGATCGTTTTAATTCATAATTCGATTATGAATTATCACTCATCATCGAAATACCTCGATTATGTAAATCATTCACAATCTCCCACCCTAGATAGAACCTTCACAGTGACTCTGTTTTGGTTTGTTGCGTTTTTAGATCAGCCAGTACCATGAACTTGAAGGCCAATATGACAGCGATGACCGTCCATTCATGGACGCTTTCACGATGCTAACTATTATTTTTGAACTACACTATGCTCGCCGAAAAGTCTTTGAGGAACCGTAGAGTAATGTCACAAAACATCCTTATCTGAATCATAGCGTCTAAACTGCCTAAAGTGACTTACTCTTAACTTCTAGCATCTACATTTATATAAAGTAACCTATATACATTCTACATTAATGAATCTATGGAAGCGGAAACAGTCGAACTCTATTGTATCCCTAAATTTATAGCTTTGCGAAATTCAAATTATTTCTTAGTGCTATTAATGTGAAATACCGCCTTTTGTTATCGTCGACAAACTTTCATAATGTTCCATAATATTTAAGTTTATTTCCCTAAATTGTGCAATTTGCTTTTTTACTTAATGAAACTCCTTAATAGCCGAAGGGTTGAGAACAATAGAATATTTATCAAATTTTCACGTGTTCAAATCCAGGCAAGCACTAACATATATTTTGTAAGTGATAAGGTCTAATTGGTAGCGTGTTCGAACAGCACGTTGATCAACATATATTCAAATCGTACAATGAGCCTTCAGTGATGGAAAATATCGTGTCGAAACCATATCATGTTGGTAGGTTCAGCCGTGTATAGAATACTGTTCGCATCTTTTTGAATGGAACCGCAAAATACCTCCTCAATATTCTGGACAGATTGCAGAGACAGGTTGTTTGCATTGTTACTGATGCTGACATTACTATATACAGCGAGCCGCTTCAGCTTTGCGGGAACATCGTCTCGCTGATCGTGTTCTACCGTCTGCATCATGGAGAGTGTTCTAAAGAGCTATTCAATCTAATTCCCTCCTCGGTTTTCCACTACAGAAACACACGCGCAGGCCTCATAGTCATAGTTTAAAAAAATTGTCTATGACTGATCTTTGTCCTACCGTGAAGCTGTGGAACCTTGTGGCCAGTGTGTTCTCTCCTTCTTACGACATCGTGAAGAGATATTTATGCAGGCTGGGTTGACAGCGGCAGCTTTAGATCTCTCGGTGGTCATCGTTGTATTTGGATCGTACTGTTATTACCACAGGGCCAGTACCATCATAATACCGAGCTATTATAAAAAAGGGCATCTTCTGATACCCTTCTGGCTAGAGATTACCCTTAAATTGAAAATCATCCAGCAGTTACTTAAGATCCAGCCCCAATAGGGTTAATGTATTATCAGTTTTGGTCACGTCGTCACTTAACATCAAGTTACGTTAATTACTTTATTTCAATCAATTTATAGAGAGAGAATCATTTATTAACTGTTACTTAAATATGACCGACAATATTTAATCTCTTCTCTACCGAGACGTGGCTTGACGAATAATAAAACAAAATTTCACCTTAAAATATTTAACGTAAAAAGAAATTCTCTTAACAAAGATATTTTAACAAAATAATATAAAAAAGAAAAACACACAGACCGTGTTTTAATAGATACTTAGTCGACTTAGGGCTTTGTAAAATATAATACTACTTTGAAATTCTGACCTGCTGTCTAATTAATGCAATGGAGCTCATTCCCTGAGCTGAGCTGTACGGGTAACCTCTCAGAGTGGAATATTCAAGTTTTATAGTTAATTCTTTCGCAAGACTCTGCTTTCCCCTTAAGGCGAGTCTATAAACCGCATACTTGTTCGCATACCACGTTTTATTACACCGATGCGCAAGTGATAAACTTTTAGCGGAGCGACAAGCGAAAGCGGTCTAGTCGCTAAGAGAATATTGAAAATAGTTTTTAAACAAAAAATAGAAACAATATTCAAACATTTTTTTTTTAAATAACTTTAATTATTTCTACACTTTCACACAAAATTCATCACTCTTTTCATCCTCTCAAAGTTTAATTTTGCAAACGTAATTACGTAATGAGCACAGAGGCAGCAAAAATAATATGTTTCTCTAATAGACAATCATTCAGTCGTCCAGTCTTTTAGGTTAGGATATTTTATTCTGTTAAATAATTCTTTAACTGCTTTAATTATCTATATAAATATATAATAAGAAAATTTTTACATAAATAAAAAATGGAACTAGCCTTGAGGTTAACACTTACCAACGAAATAAACAATCATATAAATCGGTTCATAAACAAAGCAGTTATAGTTGAACATCTTTAAAAAAGAAAGTACATTCGAATTGAAAACCTGACCGACAGACTATATGACTAGACTGACAGATATATCAATGTACAGTCCAAACTACTAGGGTTAGGACCATAAAAATTTGCAGGCGGGTTCGTTTTACACTATAGCTGAATTCTAAGGAAGGATATTTGGAAATTTAACCACTAAGGCGTGGAAGGTTGGGTTGTGAGATGAAAGTATGTATGAAAATACGTCATTTTTAGATAGATCTATAAACATTTGTTTTTAGTAATTTAGTTAGAAAGTAAAAAAAGATGAGACATAATTCTTAATTCATAATTCAACAAATCTCTAGTCATGTGTGTAATTTTAGGTAATTTTCAACTAAATAAAACATTATTTTAAACATGTTTAAAGATTGCACAGTTTTATTAGGAAATACGTGTCAGAAACAAATAACAATTACTCTAAAATTCTATTACTTTTAATAAAAATAATTAATTAACTACCTATAAGTTAACAGTTTTTAATTATTACAATCTGTACTTCATTAAAATATTATCTCTAGCCAAAACTTCTAGAGATATTAATGTTCCATTTCATTAATATAATACATAAGATTATAAACACTCGGCGGTCGTCGCTACTTTTAAATTGTGTGAAAAATACACATCTTGCCTAGATGGTAATAAATAAATATACGACAGTTGCCATTGCGGGTATGGGAAAATTCATCGACGAAATATAAAAAAAAGGACATAGCCCTGCAACTAAGGAAATAAACAGTAATCAATCAAGTAAACTTTCATCTAATCCAATTATTAGTTTGAACGTAATAACCAACTTTTACATAACTCCTAGTAACTTCTACAGCTAATACTATTCAGAGAAATCTTATGTATATGCTCAATATAGTTTTTTATTTCTTGTTATTTATACGACAATGTATCTTTTATTTTATTTAAAAAAAAAAAAAACGAATTTCGTTAACAAATTTACAATATTATCGTTCATAATATATAATGTAACATTATCAGCCAGAGGTGACGTCGCTAACTCCACCTAAGTTCCTGTCACCCAACTCAGTTCAAACGTACAGTTTAGTATGTAACTAACACAAAAGATTTAGTTGTTTTAAGCACAAAGTAAACCTATTTTAATGTTATGCTACACTTAATTAAGTACTAACATAGAGTAAACAAATGATGTAAGCTTAGGTACTCGCTAACAAACCTATTCACTGGAAAGTCTGACAGGAAGAAAGGTTGTTAAATCTAATATCATATTAATATTTTATAATGAAGGCAATAAACTCATAGACTAATTAATATTTTTAACAGATATGCCTGTATTTAGTACGAAACGATTTAATAGGTCTTAAAGAATTTAGCACTGTGTATTTTTAAGGTAATTTTAAAAGAGGACTACGGTGTTGTTATTTTGAAAATAATGTCTGTATCTTTGACAGGGCATCACAGTTTTATTATTTACTTATTCTCGGTAAGCAATTTTCAACCTATTACAAATGTAAGAAGTATCACAATAAATAGCAATGCTAACAAATACAAAGGTTTTACACATACCATAATCAACTGTTAAACTAACATTTCTCATATCATGTTTATGCAATAACTAGAAACGTACCTGAAGTAAAACAATTGCAGGTAGATTGTTTTTAGGTCTGCGTCAGGAATAAGCGTAGTGGTAAAGGTTCTAGACGTTGTTTAAGCTCTAATAATTTTGTCAGTCAATATAAAGGTTTTAAATTTTTTTTTAGACACCAATTAATCATGCGGTATTAATGATTCGAACAACAAAAATATTGTGCTAATATTAAGATCTATATAAAATACTAGCAGTCGCCCGCAACTTCATATGCGTTTATTACGCAGTAATTAGTTTCGGCTCGCAATTGAATTTACACTCATATTATTGACAATTGAGGCCACGAGAACTAGAGAGGCCTACCTGGTTTTTTCGATCAATTCACTTATTAATGTGCTTTTATAAAACCAAAATGGTCGAAAGTTATTCAATTCATACTGCTATCTATGTTAGCATAGCACATGCAACATGATATCATAGCGTACAATAACTTTAGGCTGTTGTGGTTTTGTAAAAGCACATTTTTGTACGTCATGGGACGTCCGGCAGATTTGAAACCTCTTAGTAAATATTAAAAAAAAGTTGTGTGCGTGTAATCGACTCACTAACTGTGCTATTACCAGTACCAAAAAAGAAAGTCACTGTGAAGGTGTTTATTTTATTATTATGTGTATGGTGGTCACGGTCCCAACCAACCGCGTTTAATCTATCCATCAATATCATATCTAGCCAAAAAACGAACTCGGTTCCATGCCGCCAACATTGGATCCAACATTCGATCTGATCCGCCGCATTTAATGTTTTACATCAAAAAGCAGAGAGGCCACTCTGGTTTCTCGTAGCCTCAATTCATATAGCCTAATAATTGAGGAATGATAAATTGAATATAGTTCAAGTGTACAAGGTTTCATAAAAATCTGTTTTGGTTTGTTTCTTTTTTACTGTTTACGATTTCTAAAAGTGTTATTGACAATTATGTAATGCATGCTTCCGTCTACAAGATGTTATCAAAATCGAATTACAATAAAAAAAATTTACGATTTCCGAAACTATTATGAGCAATACTTATAGCCTAACAATTGAGGAATTGTATAAGTTTCCAGTATGTAATTTTTATAAAATTCGGTCAAGCCGTTTAAGATTTCAATCTGGACATACAAACAGCAAGAAAAACATAAAATATATCATTTTCGTAATCAGACTCCATAAGCGCGACTGCTATGAGCGAGGTCCTGGAATCGAATCCCTGGTCGAGCAAAGCGTTATTGGTTTTTTCCTATGAAATTCTCAGTAGTAGCTCGGAGTTTGGTTTCGTGCCCGATTAATGGCAATAGGCTCGCCCCCATTACATGGGGCGTAAAAACATACTCGGCGAACTGTGGATGTACAATTAATACACCTGTGTCTAACCCTTCGGGGAATACAGGCGTGATAGTATGTTATGCCTGTTATCAGGGAATTTGAAATTAAAATAACATGTACAGACTGAACTACATATTTATTAATATAGATATTAAAAACCGCTTAAGTGTATCAGTTATGTCATATCGTCACAAATAAAAGTCAGCGAACGTTCTTAACATGCTTCGCCTTAAACGACCTATAATATTCCATGCTCTGTGAGTACGTGAAATGGGTTGTTGCACTCGGCTAAGCCGGTTCGGTTCCCGTGCGCGCGACGCACAGAAATTTATGACTGGCATTAATTTTATTATGTAAAATATGTGGAATACGTGAATTGAATTTAACTGAAGTATTATTTATAGGGGTGGAAAGTGGTTTAGTTTTTTTTTTTGCTTTAGAGTTTCACCACGATTCTATCTGGTTTTACTTAATTTAGCGTGTACGGACACCGGGTCGATCGACATGGATACGAATCCCTGCAATGAGCCTGAGCGACTTGAGAGCCAGTTTTCCCACTAGGCTTATTCACTATCTTGGGCCTTATCGTCACTTAGCATCAGATGAGATTACGACCATAACGTTAAACTTTATGCTTAAAAAAAGGAACCTAGAATATTTTTTTAAACGTAAAAGATTTTCAACCCCAATGTTTAGAGTTAACTGACCTACCTTTATAATATTTAAGAATGACCTAGTTCCATCATTTTCCATCATAGAAAGGTCAAGGTCATTATAGGAGTTTAACTGGCATTTACCACCTAGTCATCACCTCTTTAAAAGATTTAGATTCATAACGCAGGAGACAGATCATACCAAACTCCCAACCTAGCTGTCTCTATCAGGATTTAATAGGAATTTATTTTTATTTTTAAGTAACAATGAATCGATCCACAGCCATTAATTTCTTCGAATAATTGTAATTTATCTATATATATAAATGGATAACTAACAGACATATCAACGCACATCCTACTAGGGATAGGATTAAAAAAAATGCATGTTGGTTCCTTTTACGCTGTAGGTGAGTGACTGAGGAAGAATTATTGGAAATTTAACCTCTAAGATGGTGAAAAAAGGGATAAAAGTTTGTATGGAAATCCATAATTTTTTTAAATAGATCTACGAATTTTGGTGTTTAGTAATTCAGTTAGACAGCTAAAAAAAATGGAACTTAATATCTCAACTAAGCGAGCGACACTGCAGCAAAAGCGCTAGTTTAATACATCTCCTTCATCTCTTAGGAAACTGCGTTAAATATAATTAAAAAATTATCCGTAACGCATGACTCACGTTTACCCTATTTTCGGGTAATTATCTTGGTATAGTGTAATTACCCTTGTTTCAGGATAATCCCGGTTTACGGGCCCATACGTAACGATACTGTGGGTTGGAAACTTTTTTTATTAGTTCTGACGTGTTGATAGATGAGTCTCAGCTTTGTTTAGGGTTGGATGTCTGTACTTTTTTATAAATTACTTCTAAGTGTAGAATTAATTTGCTTTTGACACCTGCTACACATTTTTAAACGACGTAAAAAAGATGGATGCTTCCTATTTCGAATGTATATTATATTTTTTATGAATGTTGTTCAGCCACAACTTCTTTGTGAATAAAGCGATTTGGGTGATTACTTTTTTGTTGGATAGGGAATATCTTATTACTCATTTTAATTTCATTGGCTTGGAACTTTAACATCGAAGATACACAAAAAAAAACTCCTCAAAATCAAGTTGAAGTTATAAACATACCATTGAAAATATACAAAATACTTACGGTGCTTTGTTGATTGGGATTTCCAATTTCTTTTACAGTGTCATTTTTTCAATGAAATTTACCTACTGTTCTGAAAGTGGTGACTGTATGAAATCCTCATCTCTTCATAGTTACCGCTGTTTTATTCTATAAACAAACAAGTATTAGATAAAATGGCACAAGTTTAGAAAACAAAAATGCGATATACTTTGCAGTAGATCAAACCATAAGTTATAATAGGCGTGATATAAGAATGATGCACGTGCCTATAGGCGTCATACCAAACATTTGGAAGCCAAGATGCAAGGTGTTCTGTTTGATTTTATTTTTCATGACTCATTGTGAACACGTTGTGAGTGAGAGCTGATAATATAATCCAAGATCATAAAAAATGTAATCGATTTTTGCAGGAGGAATAAGCGACTTGTGTACAAATGCTAGTATCCTGTACTTGGCACAATTTACAATGAGAATTACTAGCTCGTGTAACGTCCCCTAATTGGATGTATAATTACGATGATCTTTGAAAATACTTAACTATCTTTACCAGGGTAGATAGCAAGAATGAATTTTCTATATCCATGCGAACCTTTTTCGATAATCTATATAAATAAAATGATACAGGTTTGTCGTTGTGCGTATTTCACGAAAAAACTACTGGATAGATATTGATCGATTTCTGTTTGTTTTAATAGTTAGATACATCGCTCTTACCTACAAAAAAAAATCACGATATCTTCATTCAATAGAAAGCTATAAAAGTTTTAAGAAACTACGATTTTTATAAGCATTACGCATTTTCTTGCCGTAGTGTTAATATAGTAAACATCGTAGACAAAGTCCCGGGCAGCAGCTAGTTAATAAGTAATAGGAAAAAAAAGTCGGGTTTATCTCATGTGGTTAGTTCACCAACCGTAAGACTTAGAAGCATTATATCACCTGCGTAACTTATGCTGTTAATAATTTTGCCATTGGAGTGTAAAAAACGAGTTCGTACATTTTCACCAATTTAATTAATATTGCACATATTTTTTAAAAATTTTTTTTAATATGTGACCATTAAAATATGTAGTAGGTTATGTTGGTTTACATTATAATACAGCGTTGAATGTGATTTTATAATCTAAACTGGCAAATGTCAGTAGGCAAAAAAGGTGTTTTATGGTAAATTATCTCATGAAAGTAGGTACGATGATGATAAGAATTCTAAGCGATTAACAGACAATGGTGTAACTCTCATGTATAAATTTGAAACATTAATATTTCGTTACAACGAACATTAAAAAATTAAAATCAAAAGTAGTTTATTCAATTTAGGTTCTAAGAAGGCAACTATAAACTTCAAAACAGTAATACCGGTTCGGAAAACATTAATTCACTAAGAAGAGCTGGCAAGAAACTCGATCAGCATATGCGGCGGTCAGTTTACCAACTGTAAATAAGTTACCATCACGCATGTATTCCCCGAAGGCTTAGGCAGAGGTGTACTAATGTACATCCACAGTTCGCCGAGTATGTTTTTAGGTCCTATGTAATAAAAAGGGGGCGAGCCTATTGCCATTATTTGGGCACAAACCCAAACTCCGAGCTGCTACTGAGAATTTCATAGGAAAAACCCAACAACAATTTGCTCGACCTGGGATTCGAATCTAGGACCTCGATCACAGCACTCGCGCTTACGACCACTAGGCTAACGAGTGATTATAAATAAGTATATAAACGCAAAAAAAAATTTTTTTTTGGGATTTAACTACAATTTATGACTCTAAGTCCACTGGAAGTACCTTATAGGTTTTTATTCCCTTTGCGAGTCTTGAAATATGCGATATAAACGGGCCCGTATCTTTTGATTGCATTGACTTAGAAGTTTTATTTTTTCACAGCTCCAAGGGATTGCAGATTTGTGTATTTGATATTAATTTTAACTTAATATTTCCACGCGCTCCTGGGGAAAAAGGTCTTGACACACAGACAGACAGACAACGCAGTGATTCTATAAGTGCTCCTTTTTTCTTTTTAAGGTACGGAACCGTAAAAGTATAAGCAGCTCGACCTCAGTGGTTCGACTTGTGTTAAAATAAAGAGCAATTCTTATATGTCGTTACTTCATTAAATAATATTGATATTCTGGGATACAGAAGGAGTGGGTTGTTGTATATGTCCTCGGGATAAATTCGATCCAAGAAACCAGAACCATCGGGTATCTGCCTTTAGGAAATTAAATCTTTGCGGAGCTTCCTCCAGATTTTACATTTTAATATGACTTTATGTTACACCGACGCGTAATTACGATTCATGTTTTAGCTGCTGTATTATAAATTGTTTCAAATTATGAATCCTTCTTTCAGGTTCTGTGTGTTCTTAATTGTTAATATTTTGATGTTAATTATTCTTTAAGGTTGTGAAACGTATGTGATTACGCACATAAAGAGTTATATTCCTTTGACGTGACTATAATATTTGGTGAAAATAATATTAATATACACTATAAAATTATTTTTATAAGTAGAAGGGTTTTTTTTTTATCTCAATTTTTTTTTTAGGGGCTTTTGTCCCTAAGGACATGCCAGTCCCATTATAACCTATACCTATTACTAATGCTAGCAAGAACTATAAACTAAAAAATATAATATATATCAATTTTATACAGCTTTCGAAGGAAGAAGACAACACATTAGCTAAAGAATTTGAAAGAACCACACAGCATTCTGGCAACATCCGATGTCGGTTCTGCCAGAATACTGTGATATACACCTACGTCACATATATTAATATTATATTTGTCGTTTAAAGCTATCCTATAATTATCTGTACTGGAACACTCCATCAAGAAATGATGGATATCATCTATCTTATCACAGTGATTGCAAAATGGTGAGTTTACTTTTTTCATGAGATATCCAAATTTTATTGATGGAATGTGTCCAGACCTTAACCTAAATGCCGTAACAATAGAAGTTCTATCCATACTGGCCTCTAAGAACCACGGTACAGGAGGAGCCTCACATTGTATTGTTCGGTACCAAATTCCTTTCTCTCTTGAAACCAGGTCAAAATATTCCCTCCACATGTCACGACATTTCCTCTTAAATTTACCTAACACCTCTGAATAGTACGGTGGAATAGTTATAGCTGAACCTTCCATTAACGCTCGCTTGGCCAAACTATCAACTGTCTCGTTTCCTACTAACCCTATATGAGATGGAACCCATTGCAACTGTAAACCCATATTAGAACTTTGGAGTTTAAAGATCTCTTTAAAAATTGAATAGGCTACCGAAACTACTCTGTACCCAGAGGCACATCGAGCCAAATGCTGGAGAGCACTCTTGCTATCAGTTAATATAACAATATTTTTGTGCATAGATCTAATACCATGCTTAATAGCCTCCAAAATTGCAAATAATTCCAGTGTCATTATAGATACATTTGTTGTAATATTAAACAAGCCAGAGCTATCTGTGCATGGTTCATAATATGCTGCACCTTGACCGTTAAAAGTTTTAGCACCGTCCGTATATATATGTATCCAACCACCATATTTTTCAGTCAGTTCTTTTGTTATATCAAATTTTAGTGTATCTAAGATAAGATTTCTTTTTGGCCCTGTAACACTGTCTAAATTAAATTTAATTATATTGTTTATATTTATATAAGTGGGCCAAATATCTAAAGAGAACATTTGAAGGGGACAACTTGAATGAATATGAACACTTTCATTCTGAATTTCGTTATAAGCCATTATTAGTGAAGGTTTCTTTTTTCTAAGCCAGTAGGAATTATTACATAAAGAGTTAAGATTAATTAAAAGCAAAATAGTCTGATTATTTGTCCACGAATGTGCCTTTAAACAAAATTTTTGAGCAAGATACCGTCTTCTTAAATAAAGAGGTGGTATACATAATTCGCTCTCCATTACATGGATTGGTGAACTTTTAATAAATCCCCCAATTATTCTTAAAGCTTGATTCTGTATCTTGTCTAATTTTGATACGTGTGTCTTTGCACTATTGTCATATAATATACACCCATAATCTAGTCTACTCCGTAATAGTGACATATATATATTTCTTAAATGCTTTGGATGTATACCCCAAGTACGCCCTGCCAACACTTTTAACACATTTAAAAATTTTGAAACCTTAGTTACAACTTCATTAATATGAGTTCTCCATAAGAGTGATCTGTCTAACCACATGCCTAAATACTTTAAAGTAGAAGGGTATGGAGCAGAAAAAAAAAATTATATCCACTTGGAGCAGTTCGGCTTGTCCGACCTTTACCCTACAGAAGATCGCAGACAAATAATCTTTTATTGTGTTCCTGCGATGAATAGAGTTTCCAGAGCTCCTTAAGTTAAGGGGTTTTAGGTCGACAACGCGCTTATGATACCTATAGTAAATTATTAACTGCTTAAACACAATTAAAATACATAAAAGTCAGTAAAGTGAATTGATAACTAGCTTCATCATGTTGTCCATCCGTCACATGATCAACTCAACTCAAATTTACCCTCTAATGGACGCGACAAAAGATAAATAAGTTAAAAATATATGTCAGCTTTAATATGGAAGTACTCTCAGATTATAGTATAGTATTCAAGCGACATACGTGAATTCGCAATATTCGTGCGATATTATCGAAATTATTTATACCTATTACGCAACTGTCTGACAGGCGGACGAGGCTTAATGTATTTTCGCGAAAGCTGGAGCGATTGCGAAAGGCTCTCGTATTAAATGATGTGGGAAAAATTATTGTTTTCCCTCTCGCTCGTACGGTTGCCGTCTCGCTCAGGCCCGATACGCTCCCTTTGTACCTCCGGACCGCAATTGCGTTTCGAATCAATTGTTTCGGTATTCCGTACCTATCCACTTTGGGAATTTGATTTTATTTGATTATCGTTTAGCGGTAAACGTTCCTTACTCTGTAGGTATTTTCAATGAGGTTTTCTTTTTCAACCGCATTTTCTCAATTGCTTTTCATATTATTCTAAAGTTCCTTTATACCATACGGTGTTACCGCACAGAATTTATATAGTACTAGCTGTGCTCGCGGCTTCGCTCACGTGGGCTACAGAATGAAATCAATCGGGCACACTCTCGAATCTTGCACCACCACTCCCGGCTATTTTAAAGACAAAAATGGTGGATGTTCCTTAGAAGATAGCCACAAAGTCTGGCTGCCTTTTTTGTAGGTCCTTTTATTAACTACAATTATGTAGTATATTAATTTGATATATCGCTTATGGTTTACTCAGTGTAAGCCATATAAGCGCCCGCATTGATTCACTATGACCAGCTTTTAAAATTTTATTTTCGCGGAACATTAATTATTTTTCAAAAATAAATGTAGCCGAAGTTATTCCTTATAACATCAGCTAGCAGCTGTTACCAGTGAAAGTTACGTCAAAAGCGGTCCAACCGTTTTGGAGATTATCCGGAAGAAACATACATAGACAAAAAATTAAAAGGGTTTTTGATATAGGTAAGGTATATACTTTCATATGCATTTAGAAAAAGGTTGTCATTTTAACATTACAAACAGACACTTCAATTTTATTAAATGCATGGATATCACCAGATAATTGTATGAACTGTCTGTTATGGTCGTTTTCAATAACATATCTGAGTTTACTATCCCCGATTTGTACATATTTGTAATAAGTACTATCTTTAACTTAAGACATATTTCGGCTTCCCTCTTATCTATTCAAGCTATAGGATATGGATATATATTATGTAGATACGAAAAACTATCTATTGATAGATTATTGAAAAAAAGTAAGGACAACAAGTTATATTTGTCCTTCTTTAGTATTACTGAAACAAAGGATAGATAGGTTATTGAAAACAGCCGTTAGTGAGTTTGTTAACTATCGAGTGTCGATAGATTGTGAATGGACACAATATATTTTATACAATGCATTTTAGGGGTTATATCTATTATAATACTAGCCTGTAGTCAGTTTCCCACTGTTGGGCAAAGGAAGGTGTGGACTTCACCACCACAACAGCCCATAACGTATTGGCGATTTCAAATGCCGAGAAATCAACATTATATATTTTTCCACATGCATTATAATATAAGAACATTCTCAAGAGTTTAGTTTTCTTCACGATGTTTTCCTTCACCATCAGGCGATAGTGTTACCAATTTGAAGTAGTAAGTGTATATATAAAAAAAAATTGTTGGTACATGCCGGTGTTAGAACCTACGGACATTGAATTGACATTTCGTCGGTCTAAACCACTCGACCAGGACGACTTACTCTATTAAATTACCAAAATCTTATTACTTAGATTTGAAAAATGTGAATTACAAATGAATCGTTTGTTTCTAGCCCTCGCTAGCCAGCTCGTGTATTATGGTCGTAGTTCCAACCAAACCTAACTAGTATCTAAATCTACGAAAATTTAACTGACCTAATGTAGCTCGACCGGGGATGTCTTCAAGTAACGATATCTTAACTACACAACACCTAATAACTTGCGAGTCTTTAAGCGCAGGAGTGAATAAACGTTTAATAAGTAACCGTAGTACATCGTCGGCTTCATCTTTACTTCTCATCGAGGCCAGGAGCATACCCATATACTGCATTTAAAAAAATGAACAGTATTTGTGTGAAGTTACCTCTGAATATCTTCAAGTCGGTCGTTGCCTTCATATATAAGCGTGTGGTCACACCGCACACCTGTTGCTATCGCGCATAGTCAATAGTGCGAATACAAAGTCATTAATACGGATTCCATAATTACATCGACATTATCTCTGACTTACATTAATTACTATCTCATTTCATAAGGCATATTGGTAGAGGCAGCCGGTCTTTTTAGTAATATTCTTCAATCGAATCTGGCCAGTTTCTTATGAGATTTCCCTCTACTCGGGGTAGTTGTTGCTGGTGGAAAACCTCCACCTTACACAAGATCACAGTCATATAACCTTGAGGTTTCCAGAGCCCTTTGTGGAGATGGAGGGTTCAAAGAAAGGTAGGGTATAGAGAAATTTCCACCCTACATGAGATCGCAGCCAAAGAAACTAGTGTTGTGATCCTGAGATGAATACGATTACCAGAGCTTCTTTGGGTAGGAAGGGTCAAGGTCAGCATCGCACTAGCGGTACTTATGGTATTACAAGAGTCCATAGGCTACGGTAGCCTCTTACAATCAGGCGGCCCGTATGCTTGTTTGCCATCTTTGTTCTTTAAAAAAAGCAATGGAAAATACTTCACCAAATAAATAAATAAAAAATCCTTGATTTTAAGTCTCGAAGTCTATCATTACGCGGTTCTTCAATTAAGTCACCGGCAAGCGGACTGCGGTAATTTACTCTAACCAATATTTAAAAGAAAATCGTAAAGACCGCGTCATAAATATATAAAAACGTCAAAGTGAATAAATTAAAAAAAAAGAAGGTAATTACTATAGAGGTCGCAAGGGCTGGACCGCCTCCGGGCACCTCGGGTAATTCAATAACACCCCACGCCATGATAAGGGCTATTGATTTGCAATATTTACCCTAAAAACGGTTGAAGGGCATAGAACAAACATTTTACAAATATAACAAAATTAATTATTCAATTTTTGACGTGAAAGCTTCTATAGGCATGGTGGGTGTTTTTGGATGGGTAAAATCATATGAATTTGTATAATTAAAATGCTAATTTTAACAACGCTAATGTTATCCAACGTCAATAGAAACTCAACAGAAATTAGGAATACAACTTTCGCTTCTTCAACATTCATCAATCTTTTCATGCATGCTCGTCGGATTGGAGTTCTGTTGACTTGATCCTAGTTCAGAACGTCTCCGATTTTCCGATTTGAACGGAACGTTCCCCAAGTTCTTGCTCTTCCAACGCGTATTGCGTGCACGGAAGACTTTGAGATTTGGCATGGTTAAAGTTTATATGGAGGAGTGCAGAACGCTAAAATTTATCTATTTTATGTTAAATAAATGAATACTGCGAATCCTAACCTGACCATTGCCATTAAACATACACCCCCCAAATATTGACATTGTCACTCGACGAAAAGTGATAGAAAGTGATGTAGATAATACTCATAGTGTCATGAATACTACAAATGTCAAACAGAAAATACACTCATCAAAAAAGTCTAAGCAACATGTACCTACTAATTTAAATTTTAGGATGGTTCTTCACATTATAACGTTGTTTTTTATTTTTAAAATAATATCTTTAGGGTTCTATCATGTAAAAATAACAGCTGTTGTCTTTATAAGTTCTTTTAATAACAGAAATGAACAATATTAGAATATACTGTAGAAACTAAGATACATAAGGAACTAAACTTTTTTCTTACAAAATGAAATTTCTAAAGAAAATGTATTTATTGTGAAAAAATAGAACAATTTAATACAAAGTATGGGCTCCTCTGCTATTCAGAACTTGTCGGCAACGATTATTTATTGAATTAATGATACTGTTTATGTCATCTTGCGGTATTCGCTCCCAATGGAATTGTAGCAAATCCTTCAGCTGTTGGGTTGTTGTCGTTCCGTCCAAGTCCTTCAAAACACGTCTCTGGGGCATGTCCCATGCGTGCTCGATGGGGTTGAGATCTGGCGATTGTGCAGGCCAGGGCAATACCCGGATGTTCTCCGTTGCAAAGTATTCACTGGTTCGCCGAGGTGTATGTGAACGCGCATTGTCATGCATTAACCTAAAATCGGAGCCAAAGGTTTGTGCAAATGGGTAGACATAAGGTCTGAGAATATCCTCAATGTAATTTTCAGCATTCATGTTTCCATTTACAAAAACGAGCTCAGTTCGCCTGTTCTTCATAATACCCGCCCATAACATATCTGTTGAGCCGCTATATGGATGAACTTCCTGAAAGCACCTGAGCCTTTCAGTATTTCCGGGCCGACGATACACTCGCACCCTTGTTGTATCAGGCTTAAACCCGAATCGCGACTCATCGGAAAACATAATTTTATCCCATTGTTCCTGGGTCCATGTTATGCGTTCTCTACACCATTCATATCGACGAGCGCGATTCCCGTGACGTATCGGTGGGCACCTGATTGGGCGTCGAGCTCGTAGGCCGTACTCATGCAGTCGATTTCGCACAGTTTGAGGACTTACATCAACACTACTTGAAATTTGTAGCCTCAAACTTATCTCTCGAGCGGTTAACATCGGCTGGCGTCTTGCAGTCAGTTGTATGTACCGGTCTTGCCGAGTGGTTGTACTCCTTTTACGGCCTGGATGCTGTTCAGCGGGTTTTCCTGTATTATTGTAGCGCTGCCAAAGACGACAAATAACACTTCTATGAATGCCAAAATGTCGAGATACCTGAGATTGATTACTTCCCGCTTGCAACATCCCTACAGCTCTTTGCATTTCATCTGCCATCAAATGACGTCGCTTCATGACTTAAAGAATATCTAACAATTCAATTTTGTCGCTAATTTATTTAAATGGTTGGTAAAATTATAAAATCAAGACTAAACGTAGCAATTAAAACGCACTTAAATTCAAACAAATTCGCAGTCATTTGAATTTTATGGAAAAACAAAACATAATCAAATTTTTTTTTTACAACCAGCCAGTATGTCATCATTAACAAAAAAGTTTACTTACCTACGCACTTTGTTTGAGTAAATATTTAGAAATTAATTAATATAAATGGAGAAATTTGTAATATCACGCATGTTGCTTAGACTTTTTTGATGTGTGTAGTATACGATCAAAAAGTCGCTGGTCGAATTTCGACCTTAGGGCGATCGCTAGTTCTCTATAAGCAAACCATCTAAGCATTCCTTTCTCAAACCGTGTCACTAAGTATATCTTCTTTAACACCACAATGTTCTCTCATCACAACTTTTAGTTAACCTATAATTCAGTTTCACTCTTAACATACTTCATAGCGTTCTTATTGCATCCGTACATGATTATTGGAACTAGCACTCCTCGTTATATAGCCGTTACATAAACAATGTTTTTCTTCACCAAAAATCATATTATTGCTTTTTCTTGGTTTTAGATGTATGTTAATTTAAGTTTGGGATAACTTAGTAACTTTTATAATAACGATATAAATTATATTGACACATTCCTAGTCAATGATACTGCGAAAAGTACAAGTCAATTTCCATGACATTTCATATTCTTTTTCACTCACGCATAAAAGATATAATAAAAAGGTGGTTAAAACATTAAAAAATTCACGTTAAATAGAGTTCTTACAGTTCCTTGTTTTAGAAATTAAGATAACATTTAAGATTGCCAGAAAAAGTATATACAAACTTACAAACACAGTTTGATAATGGGTCAGGGACAGTCAGCCCCAATTTTAATAATTTACCCACTTATACCATCTGCTTCAGTTAATCTATGACAATGAACACGTTATAGAAGCATGTCGATTATTGAACTAAACTGAATTGGAGCTGTCTTAAGGTTTGATATCATATTCAATAAACCTTTATCAGAATATAATGATAGTTATTTTAACTTTATTCACTGTGTTACGTTTTACGATTTTCCTAGTGTCTGAGTTTCATATTAGTGATGTATCTCTTTAGTTTGCGTTACGTTTCGACAGTAACGATTGACCTTAATAGTGTTTCAGGATATGAATAATGTAACTTATATAATACTACTAGCAACATACCCTTGCTTCGCATGGATAGCGGAGTAATACATATAACTCTATTAGTTTACGCGACGCACGCAGTGAAGCTCCCAGTTGGCATGATTTTTTCTGACGTTTTCAATAATCATCGTAATATCTCAGCCAATTCACGCAAAACCTTAATTAATTATACAACTAAAACTTCCTCATGAAAAACGTATGAAAATCCGTTTGGTAGTTTTTGAGTTTATCGCGTTCAGACTTACAGACAGACGCGTCTGTGTTTTATAATATAGTATGATTGTTTATAATATAGTATGATGAGTTTATCGAACTTATTTATGTAGTGTTAATAATTTAGTCAGATCCTCTAAAATAAACGCCTTTTGAACATGGCACACTTTTAATAACTTTTACAATAAGTACGAGCACATTTAACAAATTAGCTCCATTATACATAGAACATTGTAATACAATATAAATCCTGAAGGCAGACCCTTTAAAACAACTTCCCTACATTTCGTTCAGAAACTATGAATTTTATAAAATGCTTATATAATAAAATTCTACATGTCTATATATATGCATATTATAAAACTGTCTGTCTGTCCGTTTATATTCCTTTCGAAAACTATCTATTAGATTTTTTATTTTTTTTATTTTAATTCACAGCTATATTCCCTGACCAGGATATAAGATATATTTTATAAGATAAAATAGCACACGAAATAAACAATGACGATATTGGTGATTTAATTCGGATAAAAGTCGCTTTTGGAGAGCTTAAATGGCTGAACTATGCTGAGTGAACCATAAGAGACATCAAATTAATGTTCTAAGTAATTTTAGATCTTAAAAATACCTTCAAAAAAGTCACGAATGGTATATATCAATCTTCTAAAGATGATCCACAACAGGCATTTTTGTTTTGTAGTCCACGCGAACGGTTCCGCGGGCACAACTAGTATAATTATATATGAGGTATACATATATAAATATAGGGAAATCAACTGTAAATATTCGATGAATTTCAAGACTCTATTTATAAAAACAGAAAAAACAAAAATATGCCTCTTAGAACAATCCGTCCACTAATGATTTGCACGCGGTAAGCGGAAACCGCCATTATCGCGGACACGCAAGCTTCCTGTCAATGCAGGAAATGGCCGCGGTAACCACATCCGGTCGCGTTTTTCACCGGAAAAATTATAATAGTTCTTTATGAGGCTCCAATTGACATTGTAGGTGTAAATTTTCTTATTGGTAATTAGTTGAAATTAATTTGCCATTGTCGAACGCACATTTTTAAGGGGTATAAATGGGGTCAAATAATATCTTTAGAGCTGAGATACTCATACCGACCTCAACCTGCTGAGTTAATAACGAGGAAAAAGTGATGGCGGGGTGGTAGGACTGGATCACGACCACCATATATATGGGCAAAAGCTCATCAGTGATTTGCTTATAGATATCACGCTTCGTTATCAGCCGCTCCATAACCAGTTTTTATTTCTGAAGACCAGCATGAGAGCAGCGGCCGGTGATGGATTGTTGATCTCTTAATCGTCACCACTGTTTTTGATTTTACTATTCACAGATCCGTCACTATGATGTAAATAAAACAAATATATAAATACGCAAGAATATCAGTATATTTTTTCATTACTGTTTAGAAATTATCAGACTATCAGATAACGGTGAAGGAAAGTGGCGTGAGGAAATTCAACAAATGATTAATGTTCTTGTTTTAACACCGATTAATTGTGAATACACAGAGTAATCGATTCATAGAGTTCTACAATGGTCATTACTTCACAATTTAGTTTGGCTTGTACCAACAACAGGATGAAGATAGTAAATAAATGAATCAATGATAATTATATAAATCCATTTTAATGTTTTTTAATTGTGTAAAAATAAGGTGACCTTATATAAATTAACATTATTATCATTTGATCAAAATAATGCTTATTTTTACGCCGTTAAATTATATATACCCAATTTAAAAAAAAAACTAAAATGTACAACATTTTTACTCTCTACTAAACTAGACAAATTATATACAGTGTAAACTCTTTATAACGAAACTCAAGGGACTGAGCATTTTTTGTCGTTATAGAGAGTTATCGTTATATGGAGTGAACAAAAAACCAACCAAATTAACAAGAATTTTTAATATGTCTTAGAAAATAAATTATTATAAATTATTATTTACACATATAGTCTGATAACTTTGTCTGACGTTTTTTGCTGTGCCAGTACTTGTTTCGTATTATTTTATGTATTCTATTCATATCTTCTTCTATCAAACTTTTTCGTCAACACTAATCGCTTTCCGTTTACTGGCCATGTTAACAGTTTCAAAGTAGGTTTACGAGTGATAATACGATAGGTACCCAGTATGCTTGGTCGAAGATCATCACTTCCGAGAAAACAATGCGTCATACTACACGTGTTCAAGGCAATTAAGGATAACAAAAGCTAGACCGACCTCGGATGTTTCGGAGCTTCAAAGTCTTTTGTTACCTGATAATAAACAATAATACTGATAATAAATATTTACTGTCTAAAAATATGAACACATTTCTTCGTAATAGAGAATGGCGTATCGCTATAAAGAGTGTTTCAATATGTGGGATTAAACACAAACCAACCAAGTTGGGCTCACTTCAACGTTATAGGGAGTTTATCGTTATAAAGAGTTTACACTGTAATATTTAACTTCAAAAACCATCTACCATGAGAGTGGACTGCATATCTCTTTGTTGCTTCATAATTATATAAATCAGAAGTGGTAGTTATTTTTCACTGTTATTTTATCATAAAAATAACGTTTCGTAACCAACCCGCTGTTATCGAATACGCATTATGGTGAGCTTTAACAGGTAAAATAAGAAATCTGTTCCAAAGTAACAGCCTGTTACATGATGATATCTTTTTCTATCACTATAATTTTAAACAGTAAAGAAATTCTGCCAAGCTATAATTGTTTGTATATATCTCTCTCTCTCTCTCTGAAACTGAAACAGTTTACTTTTGTGCTTCGAGCAGTATGTGGAACAGGTACTGTTCGAAATTTGATTAATAAATCTAATAGGCGAAGTCATGTGCATTGCGTTGTTTGCAATAATTTTGCTCATTAGATGTAGGTAGAAACAATGACGTTTTATAAACAGACTCGTTATACTCTCACTAAAAGCTATTATATTTAAAAACGTTACAAATTTTGTTCTCAGCATGTTGAACAAAAGAGATAGGAACGTAACGGCGTAAGGCGGAAACTCTGTTGTCAAAAAAGGATAAAAGTTTCTTCTTGCTCACACCGATATCATCAAGTCAAAAGTGAACGAAGGGCAATGCCGTATCTACTTATAAAGGAATAAATATTGACACGACCGGCGTTCGCTCGATATAAATTTGTAATAGTATAGTCTTGTGAATGTATCGCGACGCGTGGGTCACATTAAAATCCCTTGGAATTTGAGTTCTTTTTGGAGATCTTAGTTTAGACAGTTGTCTAAATAAAGCTCCAATCATTATGTAGTTTACGGTAGATAAATGTATCTGTTGTGTGATTGTTGGCGCTGGCGACCAGAGAAGTTTGCCGGTCCGGATTGGTTTGCAGAGTAGCGACGTGATCCAGCCCTCCTGGTTAGACCCCTCAGGACCACTATTACACGACTTTTAATTTACTATATATATACCACTGTACATGGGCTACGGAAATAGCGGCCTGGAAACCACCGAGTCATCAAGTAAGCTGTTGGAATTTGTAAAGTCTGCCGTGTATCACAGATTTCACTGGAGGTAGCCATAACTCGCGAAGAGGTTATTTTTCCCCACACGTCGAGTTATCTCGAACAGATACATAGTATTTATTTACATCATTTAATAGTTAACAAATACGTTCGAAAGCGTTACTTGTAAATACATACATGTTCTGTTAAACGACACGGAGATTCGGAAACAGGGTCTCATCATGCCGTCGTAGCGGTCGTATAAAGCGAACACCTATAGAAATTCACAATAACAAAGCGTTAATGTCGTCAAATGAGTGAAAGCTTCCAATTCTCTTTGAAATTCTGAAACACTCAGGTATTGTTGCGAATCAATTCGTCATATAAATAGGTCGCAGGTGTGCTATATTACGTGTCTACGGGTGGTTATATAGCATTGGGGTGTAATGATCGATTGTGTTAGGGTGGAAACCATTTACGTCAAAGTAATAAGAGATTTTTTTTTTATCTACCTTTTTTACCCCGGCCTTTGCAGAAGACTGACACTAAATCAATTTATGCTTATATGCTGACTCGCCTAAATTAACTGTAAAAACTATTTGAGGTACGATTTTTATGAAAACTACTCCAATACTAGTATACAAATTTAATATACTTTATTAATTGTAGGCCTCATGGAGACTCTTATGAACGTCAGAGTTTGGAAAAGAACCTAGCGGAGATTATTGACAATTTATCTAGATTATCAATTGAGGAATTACATACACATCAAGTGCATAAAATCTCATCAAAGTTGTTTTTTATTTTACGATTTCTTAAGGTTTTAACTTCTCGTTTACAAAATTGTGTCAAAATCGATTGAGAAATAATGTTTTTTTTTTTACAATTTTTTTGCCATTTATTTATTATCGAGAATTATACAGATCATCAATCATGAATGACTTATAATTCACGTGTACAAAATTTCATGAAAACAGTTATGAATTATTTTTAACTCTTTAAAAAAAAAAAAATATTTGACAATCGATAAAACCTGCCTGTCAATAATGACAATAATGCTGAAAATTTCATAAATATATCACTCAAGCCGTTTTTAAGTTAAATCCGGGCATACAGACAGAAAGCCGTGATCAGTATCCATTATAACATGAAATCTGAAAAAATAAACTACATGTATAGATATAACTAGGTACAGATTTATTAATACAGATATAATGTGCCCTTTGACTGATATATTTAAATTCAAATCGAATTAGCTATTTCTTTCTGTGAATGTTCCCTCTACCGCAGTTTATGAAATTAAACTCTATTTTAGTTAATCCGAGGCGCACTGAAAGAATTTTTGCAAAATTTTCTCGTATTTTTCTGCTGATTAAACAATTTTTCTTTATTACTTATTAACTGACCCGTGCAACTTCGTCTGCGTCATATAATAGAGAGAGAGAGAGAGAAAGGGTTAGAAAGAGTGGGTCGTAGGCAATGTATTATAGGTGTCGCCCGCCTCCCACATTATTCTGCATAATCAAAATGCCCTCGAGATACTCGATCATTATTTTGCTGCAGAGTTATTTAAAAAAATTTATATCTCCTTAGTATTAATTTCAATCAATTACTATAAAGGGAAATTAAATATTTATTTCGATAAGGATTAATACCATGTATACAAAAACACCTTTGCAAATAATTCATTATTTTAGAACAAATTATAATTAACTTAATTAATTTATTTTATTTTAAGTTTTAATTTTAAAAAACCTTAAAAGATAGCCATATGATGTCGCGATTTTTTTTTTTAATTAAAATAAACAACTCCATCAAACACGATTGTTGCTAACTTTAACCAATCACGCAGCGCACGCAGTGGAAGCTCTCAAAAGGAATAAATTTCCCCCGTTTTCGCAACATTTTTTATTGATACTCTGCTCTTATTAGTCGTAGCGTGATGTTATCCAGCCTATGGCCTTGAATATATTCTAAAGAATACGTGTACAAAATTTCAGGATGATTGATCAAATAGTTTACGCGTGAAAGCGTAACAAACAAACAAATATACTCACTTTCACATTTATAATATTAGTTAGGATGTCCCAGTAAGTATGGTTCTAACCAGTCTTTAGTTTATAGTGCTCGTTAGTAAACAAGCAGAAATGTAGCTATAGGGAAAATTTGGCTGGCTAAAATTTTCTCGTTTTTAACCTTCTAAAGGGGGAACATGTTCTGTAACATCTGTGTGAATCAGTGATTGTAATAACTGAGCTACAATGTATGTTATTGGAGGGGAATTCGCTTCTTTTGTATAGCTATAATAATATTGTGTTAATATTTCAATATTACGAATGCTGGATAATGGAGTGACGTGTGTCACGTTGGCATATGGGTTTGATTAAAAATTCTATGTTACTTATTGATATAAGATTAGAATTTATATGTCAGAAATAGTGATAAAATCTTGTGACTTCTCTTACAAGAAAAAAGGTTCTTCCCAGTAATAATGCGTTTTATCTAACTATACAATTAATAAAATTGAAGTGTCTGTTTGTAATGTCAAAATAACAGCTTTTTACTACATGCATATGAAAGTATATACGAAACGTATAACAAAAAAAAATAACAATTCTTAAAATTTTTGTCTGTCTGTTTGTTCCAGACAATCTCCGAAACAGTTGGACCGCTTTTGACGGGACTTTCACTGATACATAGCTGATTTTATAGGGAGTTACGTAGGCTACTTTTGTTTTAGAAAAAGAATTAGGGTTCCGTACAAGTAAAAAAAACTGGTCATGGTGAATCTATACGCTTATGCTGAGTTAATTATAAGAGATATAGCAAATTAATGTACTACATAATGGTAAAAATAAAAAAGACCTACAAAAAAGCCAGCGATAGTTTGTGTCTATCTTCTAAGGAATACGCAGCATTTTTGTCTTAAAAATAACCGGGAGCGTGGGAGCAAGATTCGCGCCGGCATTCTGTAGTCAACGTAAGCAAAGCCGCGGTCACAGCTAGTCTAAAACAAGTCACGGTTTCCTTTTATATATATTTAGATTAGAAGGATAACTGACTGATACATCAAAGCACAGCCGAGTAATTTGGGCTCGTGAAAATTTGCAAGAGGGTTTGTTGGAGATAACTAAGGAAATTATTATTTTGATGATCAAAAAAGTGGATGAAAAATTGTATGGAAATCCGTTTTTGAAGTTAAACTTCTTTTGGGACAGTGTGAATTGGATTTTATGAAACGAAAATGTGTAATGAAAAAGAGGCAACTAGAGGTTTTAGGCTGTGAGAGAATGAGATAGAATGCGTTTCTATATATTATAGTTTCCCTATAATTCATCTATTTTTAATATACTCGTTCTTAATACATAAAGAGAGGGAGAGAGAGAGAAAAGTTTCACTTTTACTTCTATTTGTATGACATGACGTTAAAAAAATGGGATATAAAAACATTTCATGGGAATAAAGAGTGTGTTATCGCACGTAATCTTTTCATTGCGACCCATTTTAAAGTTATACATACATATATAAATAAAGGTTGCAATGACCAACACATCAAGTGGGCAGAAAACTTGGGTATGTTTTTTTTCCATGCAACAAAGGTAGCCACACAAACGCCCTACCTCTCTCCACATCTAAAGTTTGTTGTAGTGAATCTTCGTTATCATAAAACCGGTTTGCAAACACGCCAGCTAGAACCTTTTGCTTGCTTTTAGTAGGTGGCTAAAATCTACATATTAATACGTGAAGCTATAGCTTTCTACCCCTTTTTAAGCGTATTGCGTGCACGGAAGACTGTGAGATTTGACATGGTTAAAGTTTATATGGAGAAGGAGTGCAGAAAGCTAAAATGTATCTATAATATTTGTTAGTAATATACAAAATTAAATATATTAATACTGTGAATCCTAACCCGACTAGTGTCATTGAATTTAGACCCCCAAAATATGGACATTGTCACTCAACAAAAAGTGACATTAAGTGATATAATATTCATTGTTTATGAATACTGTAAATGTTAAAAAGAAAATAGTCTATAATGAAAAAGTCGCTGGTCGAATTTCCTACCTACATATTATTACAAGATTTTTTATTTATATTTATATAATATAGTGTATGAAATATGTGTGTACGATTTAACTAGAACAAGTCCAATCATTATTTTGTCATAAACCAGTTCTGGTTTTTCGGGACATTACAATCAAATATTATGTTTTATTTTTTGTTAAATAAATGAAATAAAAAACATTTAAAACCGGGACAAAATACTAACATTTTCTATAGCTCTACGTAAGCGACATAGTTTCCAAGCTTTTCCCGGTTTCCATGTTTGTCTATAACCGTCACATATCGTGTACGGTATTCATTCAAAATTATATTATATCGCGTATAGTTTAAAGTTGATTTTCATCCGGTTAGATGAACAAAAAGGGTCTTTTAGATACAAATTGCGTTTTTTACAAGTACACGGCTTGAGATGAAATTGTCATGAGGGTAGAACTCAAAGGGACCGTTAGTGGGTGATGCTCGAAACAATTATTTGATTAATTTTACTTGGATAAGTTATAGAGATTAAAGTGTTTTTCTACAACCTTGAAGATAGAGGACTCAATCTCTGTCTCGATCAAAGGATTTTTGAAGTGAAATTTCCTTAGCTGCTTTGAGCGATTTTTGTTAAGGGAGAAACATGGGTTCGCGTGACCTTCGCGTCACCGATGAACTCGACATGCACGTGACGTATTGCGCTTGCATCAGGCTAGACACAATTTTTATTACGTAAAATGTCAGCCCTTATTCCCTCTAGAGGTGTTAATATAAGAAAACCATACTTTTATCTTATCTAAAAACAAACAAAAGATGTAGATGTAGTTCACTTTATTTTAGTAAAATGGTTTACTAAGGTGCAAGAAAGGATCTTGTAAGTGTACTGTAGGAATACACATGTAAACATTTAAAAATCTTTTACATCATGTAAGATCTTTTTCATTGATCAATAATCCTTGAATAAATTTGATCAAAATCGGTCAAACAATTCTTGAGTTATGTAATATTCCGTTAAATTTAGATATAAACTGAAACACTCGTGCACTGTCAGAGATTCATTTCATACTGAAACATGTACCCTCCACCCCACATAACTGTATGTTTTTCTATGTACCTACATATAAAATACTCGTAATACACTACATCTCTCCACACTTAATTAACTTTACAACTACCTAAATCAATTATTTATTATTATTTTACAATCATAATAATACATGGTTCTTATTCTTTATAGTTTGGCTTATTCATTGTACATTTACTAATAGGCTGAGATTTACTTATTAATATAGGTTGCTGTACAGGTAATGGAGTAGACGGGTTATCTGGAAGAGGTTCACGGGATTCTGATGCACTGTTTGTATCCCGAGTAGCTTTCGAACTTTGGTCTAAATCTGGTGGCTGACCATCGTTCTCTTTCGCCCGCTCCGGCTGCGATCTATCCACTCGGTCCCGCTCGCGTTCGCTATATATATGTTGGCCTATATTTGGGCAAACTAAGGAATTCCTAGTCCTCCGCTTTAGCTGATCGATATGACGATGTACTTGATTACCCTGCTCATCGGTTACCTTATAATTAGATGGTCCACTGCAAGCTTCCACTCTACGTGGAAGCCATTTCTCCCCTTTGAGATATTGGCGATACCAAATATCGTCCCCCGCATCTACTACTCTTTCCGCGCCCCCCGCATCGAATACTTGTCGCTGCTGAGCTTGTTTTACTCGTAATTCCCTATTGGGCTTAATATTATCTAATCGCGTTCTTAATCGCCTACCTAACATATAACCGGCTGGACACTCGCCTGTAGACGCATGTTCGGTATTCCGATAGTATAACAGATATGTATTCAATGCCTGTGTGATATTTTCCTTTTCAAACACTGCCTTCTTGACAACTCTTTTAATGGTTCTAACAGCATTTTCAGCGGCACCGTTCGATGCTGGATGGTATGGATCTGTAAATATGTGTTCTATTCCATGAGTCTGAACAAATTTTTCGAATTCTTTGCTGGTTAAACACTTCGATCCATTTAGACATTGCATCGACTACCACCAGGTAAGTTTTCCCAAAAATTGGACCCATGAAGCCTAAATGTATTCGCGACCAAGGCCTACTAGGCCAAGGCCACGGTCGTGGTGTTTGCCTGGGTGGCGCATCCGCGTGCGCCGCGCACGTCTTGCACCCGCGACACATCACCTCGATAGCCACGTCTAAACCTGCCCACCATACGTAGCTACGAGCCAATTTTACGATACCCATGTGAGGTTCATGCAATAGAGTTAAAATTTTCCCCTACAATTTTCCGGTATTACCACCCTGTGACCCCACATTATACATCCTAACTCTTCATATAACTCATTTTTCCGATTGAAGTATGGCTGCATACCTAATATCTCACACTTCTCCGGCCACCCATCTCTAATGTAAGTTAACACTCTACTATAAATACTATCTTTTACCGTACCCTTCCTAATATCATTGTGATTTAACAAAAATACGTCCTGAGCAAAGTGCAATTAAGTTTGCTCTGGTGGTTTTTGAGAAACCGAATTCTTATCTGGCACCGGCAATCGCGACAACCCGTCCGCGCTGTTTTGTGTCGTACGAACGTACTCAATATCATAATTATACGCAGATAGAATTATAGCCCATCTCTGCATACGACTAGCCGTCATTGTAGGAATCCCTGTATTTGATCCAAATATGGAAACTAAAGGTTTATGATCAGTTCGAAGAATAAAATGTCTGCCATAAATATATTAATGAAACTTTTTTACACTAAAAATTATTGCCAATGCCTCCTTGTGTATTTGGGAGTAGTTTTTCTCAGCACTGGTGAGTGTACGAGACACGAAGGCCACGGGGCGCTCCGTGCCGTCCGCGGTCGGCTGTGACAGTACGCCCCCCAGCCCCGCCGCACTCGCATCACACGTCACTATCAACTCTTTATTTGGATCATAATGTGCTAATACTTGTGAACTAATTAAACTTCTTTTGATCCCTTCAAAAGACTCTTTACAATCAAGAGACCAGTGCCATGGAACCCTCTTCCTAAGTAGATTATATAAGGGAACTAGTCTGTGGCTAAAATTATGAATAAACTTTGAAAAGAAATTGGCTAGACCCAAAAACGAACGCAACTCGGACACGTTTTGTGGACTCGGTATTTTACTGACGGCTTCTATTTTATTTAGATCTGCTCTGAGACCATCCTTAGAGACAACGTACCCGAGATAGGATACTTCTTGTACCAAAAAAACGCATTTTGTTTTTTTAAGGCGTAGTCCATTTTCAAATAAACGCTGAAACACTAGTTCGAGCGCGTTTAAGTGTTCCGACTTGGTACGACCTCCAATTATAACATCGTCGATAAAGACAGCCACGTTCGGTATTCCCGTGAACAGGTTGTTCATGATACGTTGGAAAATTCCCGGACTCGAGGACAAACCAAAAACTAAACGATTGTATCGAAATAAGCCACGATGCGTATTGATAACTGTGTATTTTTTTTGGTTCGTCCAGTTCTATTTGATTATACGATTGAGATAAATCTAATTTACTAAAATATTGAGCTCCGTTCAATACTACCAGAACATCGTCGAAACGGGGCAAAGGATATCGATCGACCATCAATGTGGGATTTAAAGTAGACTTATAATCAACGCAAACCCTGAGCGAACCGTCCGGCTTATTAACGGGAACGAGCGGTGAGGCCCAGTCGGAGCAGTCAACCGGCTCGATGACTCCGGCGCGCAGCATCGCGTCGAGCTCAGCATCGACGCGATGCTGCGCGAATGGCAGTGGCCGCGCGCGACTTAACACCGGTACCGCGTTGTCGCGCACCCGCAACTTCGCCTTGCCTCCCGTGAATCTTCCCAGACTGCCATCGAACAACTGCTTAAATCTGTCGATTAGTTTACATACGTGATTTTAAACATGCTCAATATTATGCTTCATCGTAGTTTCTTCATATAATTTACTATTAAAACAGTTAAAAGTAGGAATATTTATTTTCAATTCCGTCAACCACTGCCTACCCAGTAACGAAGTTGTACCCCCATCAATAACAAACAATTCTAAGTTCTTAACTTTATCTAGATACCGTACTGACGGCTTAATATACCCTAACGGTCGAATACTAGAACCATCACAAATTTTTAAACATAAATTGTAGGGTTGTATGAACTTATTACTAAAATATTTAACATATGTATCTTTACTGATACATGAAATTGGTGTACCGGTATCTATTTCCATGTATATAATTTTTCCATCAATAGATAATGGTAAACTCACAGCTTTGTAATTCCTTAGTCCGATCTGATTTAAGTAGACACCATCTTCCTCGCAGTCTTCGTTAGATGATACTACCACCTGATCGCCCTCCGTCTCGCCGAAGTAAAATGCCCGACCGCAAGCCAGCCTCGATTTGCTTGGTCCCGCAGCGCCGGCAGGGCTCGATACCGAGCCGGCCGCAGCCGCTCCGCAGGCCGGACCCGTTCCGCCAGTCGGACCCGCTCCGCCGGTCGGACCCGCTCCGATGGCTGCACTCGCTCCGCCAGCCGGACACACCCACCGTATGTGGCCCGTACATTTGCACCGGCTACACACATAATTCCGGAAACGACAAAATTTATAATTATGACTTGTCGCTCCACAGCCCCTGCAGTTATCTCCTGCCGGCATTTGTTCCCGGCGTAGCGTTGACCCGCGCTGTAAACGACTACGACGATCTCGCTCGCTGTAGGTTCCGCGAGTATACACAGTATGAACCCCAATACTCTGTAGCTTATCCGTTACTGTATCCACGGCTGCCGCGTCTCTTTCTGCCGCCTCGAGTGACGTTGCAATCTTAACTGAATCCGTAAATGTTAAATTTTCGTCCTCAGCGAAAAGTCGTTGACGAATGACGTCACCTTTAACTCCACAAACGAACTGATCCCGTAAATTGCCATTTAATGTATCGCTGAACTTACATTTTAATGCTAACTTCTTGAGTTCTGCTACATATTCGGTGATACTTTCGTCAGCTTGTTGCCGTCTCTGACGAAATCGAAATCTTTCTGCTAAGACAGATGGTTTCGGCTGTAAATGTGCACTCAACAATTCCTTGGCCTCTTTGTACGTCAACTCCGCAGGTGCTTTAGGACTTGATAAATTCACCAACACTCATAAACTGAAACACTCGTGCACTGTCAGAGATTTATTTCATACTGAAACATGTACCCGCCAACCCACATAACTGTATGTTTTTCTATGTACCTACATATAAAATACTCGTAATACACTACAAGTTATATCCTAGAATACAAACGGACAGACAGACAAACACTTTTCATGAGATGTCAAATGCGAGATCAATTGGTATTTATATAATATTTGATGAAACGACATATATAGACAGAATCACACGTTTTTTAATTTAGAAAATTACCTACCTACATCTTTTACATGAAAAAAAGGATATCCGCTATACGAGTTTTAATTAAAAAGAAAAAGCTCTTAGTAATAATTCACGTTCCATTCTTTCCGCCTACACCCCTGAGATATGAAGCTTGATTATACGACTACTTCGTAACGGACAAAGACAGGTTATAAATGTAATATTCTCGGGTAAAACCAGTTTTATTATCTTATCTAATGAGTTATTCGGACCTAGAATTCCTAAATCACTTTTCCTCTGGAAATTCACTGCGCGTAAATGTCATAGCGATAAAGTTTTTACGAGACTTAAGTTTTCCCGAGGATTCTTCTAATTTTTTTGATGTGATATTTTCTTCTTGTCACTTTGTGCGATTTTTGTTAGGGGAAAAACTGTTGGGTTCGCGTCACCGATGACCTCGACATGCTCGTGACGTATTGCGCTTGTCTCAGACCAGCAGCTTGTGTACATGTATTCGCATATATAAACTAATACATTGTATATACTCAATTGTATCTTATTGTATTAATATGCGTGTTTCACTTTTTGAATGGGTAAAATCTTGTGATTTCGCGTCACCAACATGCTCTGCAATAATTTTGGCTTTCATTGATTTATAATTTAAAAATTGAGTTTTCACTTCTGTCGGCGGTCTTTGTGACTGCCTCTATTTTTTTTTGTTTCTTCACGTATTTCTGCAACTTGGGTGAATACAAAGAATTGAACACCACTTTCCTGCATCTATCTAGCTTTTACTTCTTTTGTTTTTATTCATATCCGTCCCTTCATATAATCGTTACAATGACTGGCTTCCTCTATGCGCAATTTTTTTTTAATCGTTACAGGTTTAGCGTTTTGTACACAATCTCACCTGATCTTAAGTGACGTTATGGCCCAAGATGGTAGCATGTTAAGTCTAGTGCAAGACTGGCTCTCAAGTAAAGCTGCCGGAACACACCTATTATGGTTTTATCACGATGTTTTCCTTCACCAGGCTCATTGCAGGGATTCGAACTCACGTCGACCGACTCGAAGTCCGTACACACTACCAACTGAGCACTCATTGCTAATGTATTATATTACATTCTCTTACAGGTTAAATCAAATAGATTTATGTTTATCTCTTTTTAGTGTCGCTTTATCGTTTCATCGAGTTTCAAATCACAACGTTAGAAAAAAAGCTTTCATTTCAAATTAACTCATCTATTGTTGTAAAAATTTGTGAGAATAAATACAGTGAATAAATTTCATTACTGCTTACCACCTGTCTACCTAATTCCGAATGCTGTAACGTAAAACAACACCCGCAGTGAACACCAAAGTGCTACGTTCACAAAACGTAAAAAAAAAAACCATTCGTTTAAATAACAGAAAATAAAAGTATATCGTCCGTATCGTATCTCGGCCAATAAAACCGCTCGCTTTAAAGCATACGAACTAAAAGAACGTACGAATGAATGAACGACTGAATGAATTAAATTTGAACAATGCCGCACGTTTAAATGAGTTAGTTGCGATATAGTAATGAAGTTCTTTTCTTGTTGTGAGATAAATAGACGAATTATTCGTTGATATATTTTTAACCAGCTGTTCGTGGAATGGCTATTTTAATTGCAAGTGATTTTTACTTTTAATCGGAATACTTTGTATGAAATTGTATTTTATATAGATTTAATATAGTGTAATATATCGGCAATAGATCTAATATGGAGAGACTAAAAAAGGAATACTATAAAGTGTGCGTATTATTTTGTTGATTTTATTTGTTATACTAGTTACAGTTGACTTAAACACGATTAAACACTTCGACTAAATACTAACATTACACTTAAAAGTCAACATTTTGTAAAAATATGCGGAATTTGTTTTGGTCACGTTTTACGATAATGGACAATTTTTAATTAATTTTTATCTTAGTTTTGTCATCCGAACTACTTAAACTTACAAAGTTTCATTTCGATACGACAATCAGAAATAGGTTCAAATTGACTTCTAAAATTTGATTAAATTGTTTGTTAGTTACAAGTGCAGTTAATATAAAAGTGTTTTAAAAATAACACACTTTTTTTATTTGTCTACAACTATTGGAAAATGTGTAAAAACCATTTTAGTATTTACTCTTATCAACCGTTTAAATATTGTACATCCAGTTTCAAATATTGATACTTGTAGAATAGTGAACAATATTAATTGTATACGTAGAGATATAAAAAGTTGGTTCCGTAGATAATTTCGACAGAAAATAATCTAACATACAGTGTGGCATGGTCCGGGCGTTTCGTACGAGAAGATATAACACAATTGCCGAATTATATTATAATGAGTATCATAAATATGTTAGGCATCTCCTTCGTGGAGTGTGTGCCAAATACACAAATCTGAAGGAGAACAAAGTTGAAGACTTTGGGATCCAAGTGACGGGTTTAATGTGGAGGGACCCAAGCACTTGGCAAACGAGAAGAAAGACGATAGACCAAAGCGTTTCCGGAATTGTGGCCCGAAGGTAGAAAACGACTGCCGTGCAGACCACCGACCCGAATGGCCGATGATGTAGCGAGAGTGTCAGGTTAACTCCAGATAAGAACCTTGTAAGATATGAAAGTTGGTTTGAGTAAGAGTAAGTGGTTCAATGTGGGCTAATGATAGATAATAAATATAATTAAAAATACCTAACAATTTGACCTTGACCGTGGTGCTGGCGCACCACGATTGCGCAAATTGATCCTCCTCGGTGTCGGACCGTCTATGACTTAATTATGCCGAGCGATAGGATATGAAATACAAATAAAATAATAATAATAAATTATTCATGCAAAGTACATCTTATTTCTACACTTAAATAACACAAATAATTCTCCTTCTAAAACATATCACGATTTATAAGCTCCTGACCGCCAAATTAGGGTTCCCTGTGTTCTGGCAGTCGGTTTGCCTCCAAAAGAGATTTACTCATGTCTGTCATTCCCATTACTAATAAGATGAGATGAGGACAAACACTAAAAAATACCAAAGAAAAAAAATTAAACAAACTGTGTCATAATGGCTGTTATGTATAAATACGTGCGTGACTGAGTGTTTATGGGTGTGCGTATAAAGGTGTTGTATCTCCTTTTTGGTTTTTATATATTACATATGAAATTGGCGTTTTGTACGGGAGGAATATAAAGTCAATTTTTTTTTGGAAAATATATTTAATTAATCGAAATATGCACCGTTGTTATCTATGCACTTTTGCCATCTCATAGGTAGTTCATTGATCCCTTTACTAAAAAAACCATGGGGGCAAGAATCAATAAACTCTTTTAATGCGGTTTGGACTGCCGCATCGGAGTTGAATTTTTTTCTTTGTAAGAAGTTGTCTAAATTCCGGAAAAAATGGTAACCTGTTGGAGCCAGGTTCGGGGAGTACGGTGGATGTCGCAAACATTCCGATTGTAGCTTATCTAACTTAGTGGTTTTCTGTTGTACAGTGTGTGGTCTTGCATTGTCGTGAAGCAGCAGTGGCCTAGAGCGATTAACCAATCTCGTTTATTTAGCAGCTAGTTCTTCCTTCATGGTATGCAGTTGCTGACGATAGATATCTGCCGTAATCGTTTGACCAGATTTTAGAAAGCTGTAGTGAACGACACTGGCGCTAGTCCACCAAACACTCACAAGTAACTTTTTCAGAGTCAATTTTCGATTAGGGCATAATTTGGCTGGGTCTCCAGGGTTCAGCCATTGCGACGAGCGCTTCCGATTATCGTACAGTATCCACTTTTCATCACAAGTAATGATTCGATTTAAAATCCCTTCATTATTGTGTCGGTTGAGCAAAGTAACACAGCAGTCGACGCGTATTTGCAAGTTCGGATCACTCATTTCATGAGGTACCCATCGATAATTTTTTTTTACTTTCCCTATTTGCTTCAAGTGGATTAATACAGTTTTATCACTTACCCCGAAGCCTGCAGCTATCTCTGAAGTGCTTTGTGATGGATCCGCTTCCACAATAGCCTTTAATTCTTTATTTTCCACTTTGGTTTCCGGCCGTCCACGGGGTTGGTTCTGAAAGACGAAATTTCCAGAACGAAAACGTTGAAACCAAAAACGTACCGTACTTTCTTTTGCGACACCAGCGCCGTACACATCATTAATCCTTCGAGCTGTTTCTGCAGCACTGGTGCCACGGTAGAACTCGTACTCGTAAATATACCGATATTTCATGTTTTCTATTGTGCGGTAATAAGCGACGCCAAAGAAAAAAATAATGAGGAAGAAACAAATGAATTTATAAATTTGAATTTGGGATTCTTGACCAAAAAGGAAATATTTCAGATGAAAATGGTCAGTACGACAAAACGTTAATTTAATATGTAAGGACCTAATATTAAGTATGATTTTGACCAATGCATTTTTGATTAGAGATACAATGGTGGATAATTGCCTTCAGTTCACTTTCGACTTGATACCGGCGTGATCGACCAGAAACTATTGTCCTTTTTTGACAACCGAGTTTTGCCTTACGCTGTGATTTCCAATCTCTTTTGTTTCAACATTCTGATAACAAAATTTGTACCGTTTTAAAATTTGCTTTTAGTCAGAGTATAACGCGACTATTTAAAAAACTTCATAGGTCTAAATGCTAAGTTTCGATTACGATTGGACTGGCATGTTCTTCTTGGAAACTAAATTAAATAAAGATAAAAATATATATGTTTATAAGTATTAGTGTGTAAAATCAAAATGGGTTTTCGTCAAATCAAGCGGAACCTTAAACCGTCCGAGCACCAGACCGTTCAGTTTCAATCAACGAAAACTTATTAATTCACTCCGAAGCGACAGACTGCGAACACAAACTAAATAAACCAGCTCACTCACTCTACATAATTTATACTTATTGCTTGTAGAAGATTAAGGTATGACCATAACTTTATTTGATTTATTACGTGCCGATGTAGAGGAAAAAATTAAACCCAGATTCACATATTGGCGCCAATGTTGGTACGAACATATGGAACCTGGCCTTACACGCTAAGACTGTTTCTCATGTAGGTAGAGCCGCTAGAGTATTTGGCGGTATCTTGATCGTTTATATGGTGTTTTTTACTTTAATTCATAAACTTATAGCGGAATTTTACGTTATGTAGATTGGTTATTGTTCATCAGTGAAGTGGATTATAACTAGCTGCTTCCCAAGGTTTCACACCTGTGTTAATCTTATACGACAAACACTGCCAATGCACCCCTGTAGGCAATTTTGTATACTTTGTGTAAAACTAACGATATTTTTATGAGGAATAAATTATTTTGCAAATTATAATGTAGCCTTTATTACTCGCTGATACTGTAGCTTTATATTGGTAAAAGAATTTTTAAACTCAGTCCCTTAGTTTTTTAGTTTATATATTACAAACAAAAATTCAAATCTTTCCTCTTTATAATATTGGTATAGATCACTAGGAAAATACATTTTAATTTGCCAAGGGAGCTGCCATGTTGTTAGAGCTATGTTTAAAAATTACAATAATTATTAAAAAAAAATTCGGATGGCGTTGTTAGAATTTGTTTTTGGACACAGTTGCAGTTAAATAAAAAGGTAGTGCCGAAGTAATAAATATATGTAGTAGTTTCTCCATTTCTCTATTTATTTATTTCTTGCTCTCTCTATTTTTTATTTTTTCATTATTAATTGAACTATACTCTTGTCCATTGAATGAATTATTTTAATGTTACTATGCTAATTTCTTTTCTGTTATTTCTATTATTACAAATTTAAATTATTATTTTTTATGTTTCGTACATTGTAATAACTTACTTATACTTCACTTTATTTTATTTTTTTAATTATATTTGCAATTTTGTATTTTGTTAATATAGTGGGCGGCCTATAATAGGTTCGCATATCTGTATTGGATTTAAAATTAATTGTAAAAATGGTTCAAGTATAATGTTTTTCGCTTCTTTAATAAATAAATAGCTGATAACTAGGCAATTGAGCATTAGTTACATGCTATTGTAGCCATTAGGCAATGATGGCTGAGTTGATACCGTGTACGGACTCCGCGTCAATCGACGTGAGTTCAAATCACTGCAATGAGCCTGAGCTTTCTTTCGGTAAAGAAATGCTTTTTCTAAAGCTCGCCTGGCTAGCTACAACCCTCAAGTTGAAAATTTGTCACCAAACACCAATATGTGTGTTCCGGCAGCTGCGCTTGAGAGCCAGTCTTTCACCAGGTTTAGCGTGCTACCATCTTCGGCCACATCGTCACTTAAAATCATGTGAGATAGGACACAACGCTAAACTTATAACGATAAAAAAAGTATGGAAAAATAAACAGAAGCAAGCTTTTGCCTATACCTAACATTATGTTTACCGATTTGGCGGCAGAAGATTGAGCTTCACTCGGATTTTTTGTTTTGAGTGTATTAGCTGTTATAAATGAATTATGTCTGTCAATGACCAATAACATATAGAGTTAGTCATTTACAGACATACCACATAATTTTATCACAGAATCTTGGTTTAATTTTTTTTATTACTTTGTGGCGCAGTATTAGTGACTTTTTCTGTTGAGTCAATAGGATTCGACAAATTCGTTTTTTTTTACAAATATTAAGAGAGGTAGTGCAGAGAGAAACTTCTTAGAGATTTCGCTGTACTTGGGGCAGTCCTACTTGTGGAATAACTCCACTTTACAGAAGAACGCAGCCAAATCACCCTGTGTTATTTTCTTCGGGGAGTAAGGTTTCCATAGTACCTTATTGAAGGGAGATCCATGCTCGACAAAGCAATATTGATACCTTTTTTTTGTGGAGCGTAATGATATTTCTATTCATCACTAATGCTATCTATCGTAACTATAGGTTGGAGCTACAGTTACAGCTCGGAGACGTTTTTGCGTCCTTAAGAGTGTTGGTAATAAACAGTTAGTAAAACCGGAATAAACCGGTTTACACTAGCTAGTAGCTACCACGTGCTTTGCATTCTAGATACAAATGTACGATATATATTACTATACGTATGTTATATACTGTAAACTAATACAAACGCAAAAACGTCTCCAAAATAATTTGGCTATATTTATTGTGTATTTGAATGAATACTAAAGCGAGATCTATGATTTTTGATATCAAATGGTGTTAAATAAGAATATTCCAGACTTTTTTTTTTAATTAACAAAATCCAGCTTCATCCCTATAATATTATTCCAAATGAGTTAATCCCATACAAGCCACTCAGATCCTGAGTTATCTCAGATAGCGGTATGTAAATCAGACGCGCTCGTGTCCCGGAAAAATATTCAGAGAAATACTTTTGAATTCTACAAACAAAATGTTACGTAAGATTACGCAGTACATTAAGTGATGAAACGCACTGCAGTGGTACGCGCGTACTGCTCGTATGAGAAACGAACATAAAATTATACGCGTTTTAAAATAGTATTTAAAATCAGAATCAAAAAATTATTTATTAAATTTAGGTCCTAAGGGAGGCACTTATGAATGTCAAAACACTACCACCGGCTAGGAAAACATTTCAGACATCGAGAAAAACGGACAAGTAATCGATCGGGTTTATCAACATCTTATTTTCTTTTTTTAATTAGGTTTTACAGTATTTAATTATATAAAGTTATTATCATTTTCGGTAGTTGTACCAGAGACGGAATCACATCTAGATATCACCATCATTCACGTAATCAGCTACCATATAATAAACCTTTCGACAATAAAACTTGCTTAACATGATTCTTGAACTTATTATCTGGCAAATCGATAATCTGCTTAGGAAGTTTGTTATAGAACCTAACACAATTACCTAAAAAACTTTTGTTTGTTTTACTAGGTCTAAAAGATGGAATGATTATTTTATTATATTTTACATGATCGATTTGTTATATAAATAAATGTCATTAAAATTATTTTTACACGAGTAAAAAGAAACACATTATGAACATTCAAGGCCCAACTTCATCAGGTTAACGCAGGTTAAAATTTTGCAGTTATTTTTGTTTTGATACGCCAAACAAGTAAAACGTCTGAAGGTGGCCTCGCACCGTACGTGATATTACGGATTCTAACTCACGGATGACGTGCACGCACAGCCCCGCACCGAACCGATAGAATTTCCATGGTGCGTTGCAGCTTTGGTGCGGACTGGTCCGCGTCCATCCGCAATATCTCGGACCGTGGAAGGCCACCTTTACATGCGTACATAAATACCTACACACAATTTCTTTTCACATAAATGTGTACATTACCAATAATTTAATCCGTGTAAGAAAATCATATACAGAAAAAGAAAACATGAAACACACAAGAAATCGTGTTTTACGTATGCGTTCAAATATATCCGTAGTGGTTAATGATTTATTCGGGAAATATAAATCCTTCTGGACATAACGTCAAGTTCACGGTCCCCGGGGTTCCCGGGGGTGGTTGGCAAAGAGCCAAGGATTGTGTCCAATAGTGTCCAGTTTGTTTTCATGTATGCAAGAACATTTGCTTTTCCGTAATGAAATTCGTTGTATAGATAAATTTTAAAAAATCTGGTTTCAAAACTCGCTCAAAATGCAAAAATCGTTTGCAATTATTCAAAAATTGATTGGAAATGGTTTGTATTCTGTGTTAAAAAAAATGCTTGGGAATAGCTTGCAATTTTTCCTTAATTGATAGTTTATCCAATCTAAGACTAACAGCGACCGATGCATATATGAGTTCATCTGGAAATATCGAATTTTCGTCGAAGCGAGCCACCATGATGGATTTTCCACCCCATGCGTGATGGTCACGATCTAATCAGTTACAGATTTTCCAGAACCCGGTTGAGGCTATTTCGTAGCTAATCATTCTAATGGGATTATTTAAAAAGAAGAAAGAAACAAAACAATTATTAAATATGTCGATCTAAAAATATGATATTAAATAAAACATGTGCAGTCGGGGTACCCCCGTCAGGAACGCAGTTAAAAAATAAAATAGGTTAAATATTATTTAAAAATCAGTTTGTCAAATTCATAAATAACTCATCGATGTAAGTTTTATTTATATGTACCATACAAAATAATTCATAAACCATTGAATTACTGAACATGCGCCAATTTTGCGAGACCACCCTGATGGGCTCCGCCCGAAGTGCAAAGTTTTGTAGTTATGCAGCCACCTGAATATGGGTTATACTACCTGCTCGCAAGATGCTAGTCTGCTCGAATCTCTATACTCGCACGCATACATACACTCGTATATAATAGAAAGAGACAGAGAGAGAGAGACAGCAAGTCCCATGAAGGTGGCGTAACGCTTCTCCTTACAAGTCAGCTTGTACCTCAAGCCGCGTTAAGTGACTTCATTCCAAGCACAAAAAAAGACAATAGATATTACAGTGTTAAATGGGGTCTTCGACTGTTTGAGTATAAGGCTGCAGGTTTACATGAGCAAGCACTGCATCCTTGATATTCTGACAGGGTCTGTAGGAATGTACAAACTCACGGTTAGGTTAGCCTTCTAATATCTAATCTACCTATTTACCTTATGTTCAAGCCGGTTGGAATATGTGAGATATTTCACGATACCCTTAATTACCTAAATTCACATTTTATCTCTTCTTATATCATCTCAAGTTGGCATAATATAGTTAGGGACATTCTGCGTTGAAAAAAAAAACACTGTTCTAGTAATATCTCAAAACTTCTAGAATGTACTTGAAACATCGACCATGTATTTGTAGGTTCGAAAAGAAATTGCATTTACTCAAACATTCAAAGCTTGGTTCAATTGCAGAGTCCAACAAAAACAATGGTCTAAAGATAAAACACTACCCCTTTTAAACGATGTCGTAAAGTTCAAGGATTTTGTAATAATTTCGACACTCGTTTTATTTTGGTATATAAGCAAGCCGTGTTCCAAACCAGGACAGTTCTGTTTTGGACAACATAGTCGAAAGAACAAACGATAAAAGGTAAAACAAAAGAATAACAAAGAGAGAGATACTGTGTAAGTACAACCACAGTGTAGAGAACATCTGATTATTATTATTACTGATCATTTGAATTTTGTTTCAGACTACGGATAATTATTTACGTAAAATGGAACGACATTTTCACTACCCACGGGTATATCAATATAATTATGAAAAAAAAAACACTAAACTTTTTCTACACACCTTGATTTAGGATTTATTATTCAACGCATTTTTCCGGAATGCGTATACCTCAGCGTCATCAAGTTTCGTATGTTAATTAATTAACGTAACATTAATATTTTGAATTACGGTAAAAATTCCGTGCGGTTAAATTTTGTAATGCATGTTACGCTTGCACCATTTTTGAACGTTATCTCATCGGCTTTAATTTTTTATTTACCGTATAAAAATAATACTATGATTTTGTAGTTAAATTAAAAAACAAAATAAAAGCGTTCGAAACTCATTACGTTTGGCGGAAATGAGACAGAAATAAGACGTGCCCGATCCAGGGACATTTCCGTAGCTGTAGGTAATACTTCCGGGGCTATATAAAAGCTTTTAACGCCACTTTGATTGTACTGTTTTTTGTGGAAAAATAATACCACAAAAAGTGGCATTCTGAAGAATCTCTTTCTCATAGATCCTCGAGGCGATCATTTGAAATCAATTTAAGTACTTACTTACTAGCTGACCCAAGCAAATATTTTGCACATTATACGATGTAAGCAATCTAAAATCAGTCATGTTAGTTACACAGATAATTAAAGTTATTAAAGTTGTTAAATATATTTTCATTAGCTGATCCGAGCCACTTCCTCTGCGTCATATAAGAGAGAGAGAGAGAGAGAGAAAGGGTTAGAGAGAGTGGGTCGTAGGTACTGTATTATAGGTACCGTCCGCCTCCCACATTATTTTGCATAATAAAAATATGCTCGCGATACTTGATCATTATTTTGCTGCCGAGTAATTTTCAAACTGTGATTTCTTCTGAGATATGCATTTAACTCAATTACTGTAAAGGGCAATTTTGTTCCAAATTAAATACTTGTGATGAATAACGTATTTATTTTGATAAGAATTAATACCATGTATATAAAAACACCTTCGCAAATAATTCATTATTTTAGAACAAATTTTATTACCTTAAAAAAGGTTATAATGGTTATAATAAAGGTTATGGCGTCAACCTTAAAAGATAGACATATGCTATCGCGATTTTTTTTTTAGAATAAGAGAACCAATTCGGTCGCACCCTATTGTTGCGTAACTTTAATTAACCATTCACGCAGCGCACGCAGTGGAAGCTCTCAAAAGGAATAAATTTTCCCCGATTTTGCAACATTTTTCATTGATGCACCACTCATATAGGACGTAGCGTGATGTTATATAGCCTATAGCCTTCCTCGATAAATGGGCTATCAAAAAACGTAATATTAATAATACTTTATTGGAAACATAAATTGTGTTTTAACGAAAAACAAAAATGTACGATATTAGCTACATTAGTGTAGACTGTTCCGCAGCCATTAGCGCCACTTTCAGAACCTATACTATAATACTAGTATTATAAAGCTGAAGAGTTTGTTTGTTTGTTTGAACGCGCTAATCTCTAGAACTAATGGTTTGAATCGAAATATTATTTTAGTGTTGGATAGCCCATTTACCGTGGAAGGCTATAGGATATATAACATCACGCTACGACCAATAGGAGCAGAGCCTCAATGAAAAATGTTGCAAAAACGGGGATAATTTATTCCTTTTGAGAGTTTTCACTATATGATGCAGACAAAGTTGCGCGGGTCAGCTATTTTGTTATATACGTGTTATATAGGGTCTCTCGGTCTGTGATGTAATGAAAAACACAACAAAAGCACCACAAAAATAAACATACTTCCATTAAATGAACAATATTATTTGGATGTGTGGGTGTGTATTCTTGTTTGTGTTCGTTCGGTTCAAATAAAGACCCACTACAACAGAACTGAGTGTCGAAGGTTGAGAAGTTAAAACAAATTTGTTTGCTCCGTCCAAAAAGTGTCTTAAATAAAAACTGCTACCGGCTGTACCCGAACAGAAACAAGAGTTTCACAAACTATGTACAGTCGACGGAATATCTTAAAACTTGGCTGTATCGAATTAGTAGCGAACTGGCGAGTGGAAAACAATTACTTGGGAGCGTTTTAATGTGGCAACACGCTACGGTTTGACACGGGATTCGAGTCATGAGCGGTAGCGATTCCTTACTTTGGGCAAAATATCAGTTAGCAAGTTTTCTTAGACTGGGCGCGGGCGTGTTTCTGATTTCAAATGAGAAATCTATTTTTATAATTTACCACCAGAATAATACCATTTATTTATGAAAACCTCATTTAAGAGTTATATCAAACTAATGTACAACATAATTGTAGATTTTAAAAAAACCTACAAAAATCGCAATCCACGCTGGCGGAGCCGCGGGCACAGCTAGCATATAACATTTAAACTGTTGGGTATTCAGAAATAAATTACTTATTAAACCACCGCTTGTGTTTCACTACGTAATACATAACTGGCGACGAATATAATGGGAAATAAAGAGTTTTACCAATATTTAACAGTGTTACAACATGCCTTTCGGTAAAATAGAGTGTTTTGACTTGTCTTCGCGAAAACAGTCAACCTACGTGAACCGTGTCAAGCAATTTATCGCACTAAACGAAATTAAAGAATCGTTACACACGGCAACGTTAATTACCGTGGTCGGTGAGCAAACATACGAGCTTATGTGTGATTTATGTGCCCCTGTTAACCCAGAACTCAAAACATTTACCGAGTTAGTTAACATTTTACAAGAACATTTAGAACCCAGACGCTCCGACATCGCCGAAAGACATATTTTTCGATTGCGCCGACAGATGCCGAATCAAGATTTAAGCACGTATCTACAACATTTAAAACACCTCGCTAGCACCTGTAATTTCGGAGACAAACTGGAAGAAAACTTGAGGGATCAGTTTGTGTCAGGCCTGGGAAGTAACGATATGCGTAGTCGGTTATACGCGGAGAAGGACGTGGACTACAAGCGGGCGGTTGATTTGGCGCTGGCGCTGGAGGCTGCTGAGTGGCACGCTGAAGTGGCACGCTCGGGTGGCACGGCATCGGGTGCACTGGTAAGCGCGGCGGACGCCGCCGGATCATCACCGGCACTGCATAGGATCGGCGCGAAGGAGACGACTAATTATCGAACGAGGGAGACGCGGCCGCAGCATTGCTGGCGGTGCGGTCGGGAACATACTCCGGATAAGTGTCGTTTCAGGCGTTATAATTGTGACGAGTGCGGTGTGAGAGGTCATATCAAGGCTATGTGTCGTGGCAAAGTCGCGAAAGACAGAACGGCAATGAGGCAAATTCCTACCAGAAACCAATTTTACATGGAATCGGACACCGATGAAAGCGAGTGTGAGTTCTATAACATGCGCGTCAACGGAAGCATTGACGAACCGTATGTAGTCAAAATTATTATTAATAATGTCCCGTTAAAATTCGAAGTGGACACCGGCAGCAAAATATCTGCTATCAGTGAGCATTGCTATAACAAATATTTTAAAAATAGTTTATTGTCAGAGTGTCATTTAAAACTAAATTCGTACACGGGTGATAAAATTTGTCCGCTCGGGTTCCTAACTGTTACCGCGCTTTATGATGATAGCACGGGGTCGGCAGAGAGGCGCGAAGCGAGCGGGCTGCGTTTGTACGTGATTCCGGCGGGCGGGCCGCCGCTCCTCGGTCGAGCGTGGTTACGCCGTCTGGGATTTAATAATATATGCATTAATAACATTAATGATAATGACTATGATTCTCGAGACGATATTATTTTAGTTCGGAAATTAAAAGAAGAATTCTGTGAGGTATTTTCACTTGGGTTAGGAACGTGCACAAAGATGTTTTCGTTGAAACTGACCGACAATGAACCTATTTTTCATAAGGCGCGTAGCTTGCCACTGGCCTTGCGTGGGCCAATAGAAGAAGAATTGGAACGTCTCGTTAACGAAGGTACAATTGTTAAAGTAAATAACTCGGAGTACGGTACGCCCATCGTACCAGTAATTAAAAAATGCGGAGGTATTCGAATTTGCGGCGATTATAAAGTAACAATAAACCCTAAACTAAAACGTGAACCGTATCCGCTTCCGCGAATAGAGGAACTTTACGCGTCATTAAGTGGTGCAAAAATATTTTCAAAAATTGATTTAGCCCATGCGTTCGAGCAAGTGATTTTATCAGAAAATTCTCGCGCATGTACAACGATTAGCACACACGTCGGTACGTTCGAATATATCCGCACTCCTTATGGTCTTTGTTGTATACCTGAAAAGTTCCAAAAGTTGATGGATGAGGTCATCAGGGGTATACCCATGACGGTAGTATTTTTAGATTACATTTGTGTAGGGGGATATTCAAAAACAGACAATATTAGTAACTTAAGAAAAGTTTTTTGCCGTTTGCAAAATGTAGGATTAAGAATTAAAATTGAAAAATGTAAATTTTTTAAAACAAATGTGAACTATTTAGGTCATGTGATAGATAGCAACGGGCTTCATCCGGATGTAAATAATGTTAAGGCTATATCGGATGCCCCCCGTCCAAGTGACGTCCATCAACTCAAGGCTTTTTTGGGGCTTGTTAATTATTACGGTAGGTTTGTCCCCCAAATGAGTTCAGTATTGTATCCGTTGTACAATTTGTTAAAAAGTAAAGTTTCGTGGAACTGGACATTAGAGTGTGATCAAGTATTTTGTAAAATTAAGCAGATGTTATGCGACGATAAATGTCTAGCACACTATAGTCCGGAATTGCCGCTGGTCCTCAGTGTGGACAGCAGCGCTTACGGTATTGGCGCAATATTGGCGCACAAATACCCTGATGGTTCGGAGAGGCAAATCTGTTGTGTATCGCGTACACTTAATGAAGCTGAGAAATCGTATAGTCAGCTGGATAAAGAAGCTTTAGCTATTTTCTATGGTGTGATTAAAAATCATCAATATTTATTTGGCAGACGTTTTATGATTCGCACGGATCATAAGCCCCTTTCGTATATTTTCGGTGACAAGGCAGGTATACCGCAAACTGCCGCGAGTCGTTTACAACGTTACGCGGCGCGCCTAGCGGCTTACGATTTCTCCGTCGAGTGGGTGAGCTCGGTGCGCAATGCACCTGCAGATTGTTTGTCACGTTTACTGTTAAACCGTGATTCTCGTTCAAGTAACACCGATTCAGTATTTTATTTGTTATATTTGGAGAATGAATTTCCGATAAATCACAGGAATATAGCGGAAGCTACTAATAAGGATCCGGTATTACGGGTAATATATAAAAATATATTATTCGGTTTGCCGGATGATACTGTAATAGATCAAGAAAAACCATATTTTTATCGTAAACAGGACTTACTCATTGATCACGGTTGCATTGTATACAATTACCGCGTGGTTATTCCTCCTAAGTTTCGGGAATATATTTTGCGCGAGTTGCACGAGGGTCATTTGGGTGTAGTAAAAATGAAAAATACTGCTCGTAACTATGTTTATTGGCCGGGTTTAGACAGTGATATAGAAAAATTATGTAAAGAGTGTGTGGCATGTCGACAACAGCGCGACGCGCCGCCGCACGTGCCCCTCACGCCCTGAGAATTTCCCTCGCGACCCTGGCAACGCTTGCATGCCGATTTTGCAGAGTACCAGGGTAAACATTATTTTATTATAGTAGATGCACATAGTAAGTGGATAGAAGTCTTCTACTTACATAGTACCATTGCAAAAAATGTTATAAGTAAATTCAGAGAACTTTTTGCACGTTTCGGGTTACCGCGACAAATTGTGACTGATAATGGTCCTCTATTCACATCACACGAATTGAAAGATTATTTTGATAAAAACTACATAATCCACACATTAACTAGCCCGTATAGACCTAAAGGAAATGGAGCGGCAGAAAATGCTGTCAAAACGGTTAAAAATTGTATTAAAAAGGCGTGTTATGAAGGAGTTGATGTAGATGAAGCAGTAGTCAAAATGTTGTTTCAATATAGAAATTGTGATCATGCTACTACCGGTGTAGCTCCGGCCTTAGCCATGTTTGGTCGGCGTCTACGGGGTCGCTTAGATGCTTTACGACCAGATACTGAGAGGCGTGTGTATGATAAGCAGTGTAAGCAAATTGAGCGTGCTGGTGGCACAGAACGCTCAGTAAATGTAGGTGATACGGTGTATTTTAGAGATTATACAAAGAATAAAGATAAATGGACAGAAGGACAAGTTAGTAGTCAGGTAGGGCCGTCTTCATATGGTGTCAAAGTACAAAATAGTACTGTAAAAAGGCATATCGACCAAATATTAGAACCCAAGCAGGGCAATAAAAACAGATTTTCGCTATCCTGTACTTCTGTTCAAGATGATGTAAACCAAAATGGCAACGAGCCTACTGTAAATGGTGATGTTGAGGACCAGCCTCCCAACGCTGGTGAAGCTGAAGATTGTCATGTTGAGGACCAGCCTCCCAACGCTGGTGAAGCTGAAGATTGTCATGTTGATTATAAGCATAGGTTACGTTCATTCCGACATAGGAAACTTTAATTATAACTACTGTAATTATGTAAGGAGGTGTTGGGTATTCAGAAATAAATTACTTATTAAACCACCGCTTGTGTTTCACTACGTAATACATACGTAAGTTCAATTTTGGACTTCCAATCATTTTTGTCATATTTTGATTCTTTGTAGTTTTTAATTTTATAACAGAATTTACAATTTACAGCACTCGTGAGTGTACGTTGCTGGGAACTACGGTAGAGAGATAGTTGTTGTTGTTTTTTTTTATACCAGGTGGCGCAAACGTCGCTGTTTTTCGTGTTATTATGGCGGGAAATTTGCAAAAGTAGGGGAAGAATGGGAAGGATTAAGATTGTCTATATGGTGCAACAAAAACTAAACACATAAAAACGCTAACGCTTTTGTTTTATACAGTACAAACTTTAGAACTAGTACTAACAAGTTACGCACTCATGTTACAATTCGAGTGAGTTTCACCACATAAATTGATGTCTGTCTATATATAAATATTTGATGATACACTCTTGTTCAGAGTTCGGGGTATGAAAGGACTTGTTAGTTTTGAAGATAATGGTTTTGTCTTAGCAAATATACAATTTTCCATAAAACCGACTGTTAAGTTAGTATTTGTTATTATATTATATTACTAGCTGTTCCCGTGGCTTCGCTCACGTGGACAACAGAATGACATCGAGCGAGCATACGCGCTAATCTTTCTCCCCACTCCCGGTTATTTTAAAAACTAAAATGGTTTTTGTGGGTGTTCCTTAGGGGATAGAGATATGCTCTCGGAGACTTTTTTGTAGGTTTTCAAATATCTACAATTATGTAGTGCAATAATTTTGTTATACATTTCTTATGGTTTGCTTAGCGTAAGCGACCGAATTGATTCACAATTACCAGTTTTTTTTTTTATTGCGCGAAACCCTATATTTTTTCTGAAATAAAAGTATACTAAGTTACTCATAACATCAGCTATCTAGCTTCCGTCAAAATCGGTCCAATCGTTTCGGATATTACCCTAAACAAACAGACAGACAGACGAACATAAAGAGAGATAAAAAAATTGGTTGCCTGTAAAGTCGGTATACGGGCGAAAGTTTTACGTGACAACGACTTTATGTCTGTCTCTCTCGCTCTTAGGCGGGCTAACCATGCCCGAGTGGAAGGGACGCGTGCCTCTCACTCGCTCTCATTGTGAGCGCATAACGTGAGCGGAGCGTAACGCAGTTTCTTGAAGTGTCACCCGGCAAACCAATTTATAAGACGTTGTCACGTCAAAAAAGCAATGTTATAGGTACCATACATATTCTCATATGCATTTAGTAAGAAGCTGTTGTTTTCATATTACAAACAGACACTTCAATTTTACTAATTGTATAGATATAGGAACTGGTGCTTGTGACTTTGTTTCCGTAAATAGTTCTACGGGAACGTTTGTTTATAGGCTAGAAAAAAAATTACTGACCACTTTACGTGCAAAGAGGTAGCAAAAAAATTTTTTTTCTAGATTTTATTTTATCACTTTATAGTCGTTATAAAGTCGGGGAAAAGGTTTCCTCGCATTTTTATATGAAAACTCAAAACATTTTTTTTTTAAGTTTATTTACAGTATATATATTATATGCTGTTTTGTTCGATGACTTTCTGCCATTTTGTAGGTAGAGATATTGATCACGTTGCTGTAGAAATTTTGGGACGTCTGATCAAAAAAGCGCGACAAATAGTTTTGCAGTCCTCTCTTGATGTTAACCTTACAACACCTAAAGAATTCTGAAGAGACCGAAAAAGGTGAAAATCTGAAGGTACACGGTTAGGGTTATATGGTGGATGCACTAACACCTCCCAGCCAAACTATCTTAATTTTTGCTGAGTGGCTAAATATGTGTGTGGTCTAGCGTTATCGTGATGAAAAACCACACCCTTCCTGTTGATCAATTCTGACCGTTTTGTCTCAACTGCTTCTTTTAATCTCATTAGTTGTTTAAAGTAGAGATTCGAATTGATGGTTTTGCCGGGCGGTGAAAGTTCATAATTAACAATGTCGTTCCAGTCCCACCATACACACAACATCACCTTATTTCGAGTTAACCCAGATTTAGCCACAGTCTGTGAAGCCTGGCCGACCGTAGACCACGACCTCTTTCGCACGTTCTTGTCGTACGAGATCCACTTTTCATCGCAAGTTATCAATCTCTTCAAAAACGGCTCGGTTTCATTACGTCTCAATAATGAATCGCAAATGAGTACACGGTTCATTAGGTTTCTTTCATTGAGCTCGTGTGGCACCCAAATATCGAGCTTTTTGGTATAACCAGGTTTCTTCAAATAGGTTAAAACTGTTTTGTGGTCAATTTCTAGTTCTTCAGCTACATCGTAACAACTGATATGCTGATCTTGCTCCACTTCTTCAAAAATGGCGTCCATTTTGTTCGTAACAGGGCGATCAGAGCGAGGTGCATCTTTAACATAAAAATTTCCGGACTGAAAACGTTTGAACCAACTTTGTGCTACTATTAGTGACACTACATTAGGTCCGGTCCATAAACATCACAATTTTTTTCGCTGCTTGAATTGCATTTTTGCCTTTTTATAATAATATTTTAAAATGTATCGAATTTCTTCATTAGATTTACTCATTTTTACAGAAAGAAAAACAACTTTTTATTTGTTATTTTGAATGTAACCTTTTTAATATTACCAAAGCCAGCCAGATGCAAATAGTACAGCCAAAGAAATTTTATAACAAGTTTATACCTACGTTATGCAAAATCACTTTTTCCCCGACCTAATATGTATGTACCCATATACCCATACCAAATGACAGTTTTCTAGTACTAAGAATCTCTAAGCGAAGACGCGGACAGACAGACTTACAACTAAGTAGAGCCAACTTACCGTAAGGGTTCCTTGTTGACTTCGGAACGCTGAAAAATTTGTAACAAAAATAGACACAAAAGATTACATTATTTAAAAAGATCCAAGTAACATAATAAATTATAGGCAGCGCCAATATAATTAGTTTTCTGACACAGTCTAAAAATATTCCCCACGTTTTGTAAAGAAATAAAAAAATTGTACTATCATTTTTATAATGATTTTTCGTAAGGAATAAAAGAAAAAATTTGTAAGGTAAGGCAAAGTTGAGTCATTCTACGTTTGAAAATTTTCATGAGTGGGCGATGAGAAATTTTTCATTATTTGATATATATGTATTATTTTATTCGCGCTTGATTTTTAATGCAAAGCTAGCTGTGCCTCGTGGTGTCGCTCGTGTTAAATCGACGTCAACGTACCCGTGTCGCTTGTTGTTGTTCTCTTTCCTTATGATTTTTTTATCTATTTCTGACTGACTATACTGTTAGCCATAAGGGTGTTGGAGCCTCAGACGGCTTTTACAGCTTCACCGTGACTTGGGGGCGGGCGTTTAAGGCACTCAGCCACGAAAGTAAAGACAACCTCAGCGTGAGGCTCTATAGCCTATTTATTATAACCTTCCTCAATAAATATCTACTAATATAATAAAGCGGAAAAGTTTTTTTTGTTTGTTTATTTAAACACGTTAATCTCTGAAACTACCAGTCGGATTTGAAAAATTCTTTTTTTATATGATAGTCATACTCCCGACGAATAGTATAGGCCATCTAACATTTAGCTTTAACTCTCAATTAGCCTTATATATTGCTTTTTGTTACGTAAGTCGGAATTCGAGGACCTCCCGAACAGCTTTATTTGCGTGCGCTACCGTAATCGTTAATGATATGGAAATTGTACAATGTTCTATAAAAATATTTATCCCTAGCATATATTAAAATAAGTCAGCGATAACATATGCCTATATCTTATACATAAGCTACAATAAGGTTTACTGTTACAAAGACTTGTAAAAAATTTATAAGCATTACTTTTAGGCATGGCATATTAATCCTTACGAACAACAGTTACTTCATCATAAAGACAATTTTATGAAGTTATTTTTTTGCTCTTTATAGTACAATTTTCTTTAATCAAAGTCACATCTAGTAGTTATTGCATGATGCGCGCGCAAGGGGCAAACCTCAATCATTTTATTTATATAGCTTAGACAGACAATTCAATTTTATTAATCTGTACATTAATACGTGAAGCAAAAGCTTTGTACCCCTTTTTAAGCGTATTGCGTGCACGGAAGACTGTGAGATTTGGCATGGCTAAAGTGTATATGGAGAAGGAGTGCAGAAAGCTAAAATTTATCTATAATATCTGTTATTGATATATTAAATAAAATAAATTAATACTGCGAATTCTAAACCGACCAGTGCCATTGAACTTAGACCCCCCAAAATATTGACATCGACACTTAACGAAAAGAGAGCTAGTGATGTAAATATAACTGATTGTTTAGGTTCACGAATACTGCAGATGTCAAACAGAAAATATTCTATGATCAAAAAGTCGCTGGTCGAATTTCGAGCTTAGTGCGATCGCTATTTTGTATAATTATATATTAATAAATGTGGGTATATATATATATATATTAACTTTAATAAAACAAATGCGAGTTGGTTACATATAACCAAAAGTTTACGCTTTGCATTCTGAGACAGCCACGTCATCACACTGCAACTGTTTATCAAATTTTAATAAAGTTAATAATGTTTTATGGATAATCGATGTTAATCGAATAGCATTGAAAATAAAATATTTACTATAATTATTATTAAAATTAATTATAAATAAAGTGAAGTAAGTTAATTTTTTTAAGTGATACTTCTTAGGCGGCAATTTCATAATTGGACGATAATTGAGGGAGAAATTACAAGAACGCGTCTCGTTGAAGCAATGATGGGTCAGTTGGTAGCATGTACGAACTCCACGTCAATCAACCTGGATTCGAATCCTTGCAACGGGCCTGAGCTTTCGGTGAAGGAAAATATCGCGATGAAACCATAGCATGGTGGTAGGGCTTTTTCTAATGCCCATCTGACTAGCTACTAGCCTCAATGCGTTACTTAAGATCAGTTGAGATCTTGGCCATAACGCTAAACCTATAACGATAAAAAAAAGTTTAGGCACATTTTCCTGAGAGATAATAAAGATATAACGTAGAGAAAAGGAGTAGGCTACCCTCTCTCACTTTTTGAGAAGTTTCACATATATCTGTGTATAGTGATGCACGCGCCGTTTCCTTTTTAAGTTTAAATATGGGAAGAGTCTTTTGAATGTTCATCAAAACCACACCCGACATAGAATTTCCTTCAGATGTCACAGGAACACCCTATATTTTCCCTTTCCTTATAGGAAATTAACTTGAAGAAATTTCCAACAATGAAGTTTCCCTTGAAAAAAAAAAACCGCTCATTCCCCTTTTTCCTTTCCACCGTCGCGTCGCGATGGAAACAGATCCGGCCGTTTTCCTTTTGAGTTTTTAATGTCGGATGTGAAAATTTACTCCGAGCCGTCTCCAGTATTTATTCGTTCTCACGGATTTTATTAAGTTCCTTAGTCCATGAAGCCGACGTCTTTTCATTTTGTAATTGAACGGTGTTATATAGAGAGCGACCGAAGCGCGCCTGGCGACGAGACGCGGCAACGTGAAGAAAGTAAAAATCGAGTAGGTAATGAGTATTATCGTGTAGTTACATTTCAGCCAATTATTATCGCGTCTATAAATATCATAATAATAATAAATTTTATCGGAACCATTACCATATTAAAAAGATAAGAATAAAATCAATAATTATCTATGATGAGAACTCTTAAAAATGATATAACATATTTTCATACAATTAACGAAAAAAAATTTTTGCGCTACTCTTCTTCTTATTTTGGCGCCGCAAAAAGCACTTGCCTGTGTCAATGTTTTTGAGCCTTCGTAGTAGTAGGTGTTTTCTATTCAAAGTGGCGTCTAACAAGATGGTGGTTCTCTTGTTAGAACGATCTAGGGAGTTTTTGTGACAACTCAAAATGCATGCTTTCAGTTTATGTTTACAATCCACTTCACTTAAGAACAATAACTAAACTATATCACGCAAAACGCCACCAATAGTACATAATATAGGTTAAAAAACATTAGAATTAGAAATAAAAATCACAACATGTCAGTTAAAAATCCCGCCAAAAACTCCTTTGCGCCACTCTAATATACATTTTGATTAACAGTTCATATAAGTGTCTAGATTTGTATAATTCATTAGTTGTATTAGTAGATCTTGCAGACAGACTGTGGACTAAAGAGTGTCGATTAGAGAACACGAGACATGTGATAGCAGTAGGAAATTCATAATAGACCCCGAGTGACATTTGCTAAACACATTAGTTCGTCACCTGATCACAGATACGCAATTAATATCGGCGCAATATCGAAAAGCGATTAGCTAGATTGAACATCGATTAATATCTAACAAGTTAAATTATATTCGTAACTTTCAATCGATAGTGTTACCTACGTGCGCGACCTTTACGCTCAAATGTTTATGACTAACGCTAACTGTTCAGAATCCGGGAGTTGACAACTTTTGGAAAACTGTCTTATAAACTTTATATTTTGAAAATAATACCTATGAATTATTTTTTTCATTAATACAGCAAAAAGTGATTTAAAAATATTTCCTAATCTAAATTAAAATTACGCCACATAAACGATGCATTAAGGTCCCGTGATGTCATCATTTATTTTATATGTAATTTTTTATGATATCAGTGACAAGTTTGACAACTAACGCAAGAGTCTAACGTTCAAATTTCTTGAATAGTGACGCGCGGCGTTTCAAATCACATGACTCACAGGCAAAAAATATTAATTGTCCAAAGGGAAAATTAAAAAAATAAACAATTACCTTTTCCAGATCTGTATTGTGTTAGGCTTTTTATATAAAGACCGATATAACTCAATAATTTATTTTAATTTATAAACATACAGTCAACTCGCGGATTACAGTCAAATCAGCTTGAAGTCGTTTTTACATCTGTAGTAATGTAAGGTCGGTAGATAAATAAATAATATATATTTTTAAATTTTATTATAATTGTAGGCTTTTGATGCTGATATAAACCTGGTTTCCTATTTTAAAGAATGAAATTTGCTTTCTGACAGCACTCTTCCGATGAAAGTCAATGAAATTCCGGTTAATTTAGCAAGTAATTGAGCGGGGGTTATGATTTAGTAAGTTTTGTACAAAACTTCTTGAGTTTGGTAAGTCACAGGAAGTCGACCGTGATTTAACACCGGAGCTATTGTTAATCAACAATTTTAACATCAATTTACAACAATAGGCAAAAAGTAATAACAACCAACAACAAATAAAACCAATTAACTAATTGGTAAAAAAAAGAAAAACAAAAAAAATTACATGACACTTCTAATTATAAGCAACTGATGCGAGACCGCGTTAAATAGTTTGATATGACCTGGACACATAGAATGTTAAACCAATACCCCAGATATGCGCTATCCAATACCGTAGACTCCAGTTTAACCTCAAAGGGTTGTCAGCTTTAGTCTTATTGTAAAAAACATAATCTGAATCTTCCATTTTGAAGCCGATATTTAGTGATTTCTGCTATCGCTTTGCTCTTCAGAAGGCTGTAATATCCCCCTAAAGTTATGCTTGTCCCGATTATTATCTGTGTCGTATCCCGTCAACCTACCAACGAGATCCAACTTCGGTTTTCATCTTAGCCTCTTCTAGATTTTTTTACACTACAATGGTGGCAAACAAGAATATGGCCGCCTGATGGTATGCAGCTACCGATGAATACCATAGTTATCACTAGCGCATTGCCGACCTTGTATCCTCCTACCCCAAGGAGCTCTGGGAACCCAACTTCTCTTCCTAAGTATCTTTTGTAGGGTGGAGGTATTCCACCAGTCAGGCCGCCCTTGGTAGAGAGAGAAATCTTCAAAGAAACTTATCTGTGCCCTTCATCTTTTATGTATTATAAACATTATATAGGATACCTCTTGTTTTGGACACCTCCTTTTTTCCGTATTCCGATGTGACTGGCCACACTAAAAACCTTATAAAGAAACCGGCTCTTAAGTGCGGCTGCCAGAATATTCGACGGAAAATTAAAGGCAATAGTGAAAAATACCCTTCCACCTTGTTATGATTTCTACACGATTTTTACGTTCATCGAAAATTCAAGAATTTAGGATTCGAATCCATGTCGATCAACACGGTGTTCCAACGCGTTACCACTAAGTCATTCATGCTTCACCGTACTCCAACCAGACGGGTGATGTCAAGAATAAAATAAATCCAAGAGTAATGATCAAAGGTTATTTGAGAATTGACGAAAAATCACGTAATGTTTAACTTCGACTTACTTGAGGGTTGTCACTGTATCTTTGTTTTTTAATATTATTTGTAAAAGAAACCAAGTAAAATCCCTTTGAAATTCCTCTTGCAAGTTATGCGTATAATGTTATCCATACAATTGTAAATAAAGACCAGGATTGCCTTTTTCGGCATACAATTTTATATTGTTATTTCACTTAAACATAATATTATATTACCTATTTTGGTATTTTATAAATATTAACTACGTAATACGTAATATAATCTGTACGGAATCCTCAGTCAGCGAAATTTACTCGCTACTTGGCCGATTTTTTTAACAAGACAATTTAAAAAAAAACCTGTTTCAATGATTTTGAAGAGTTCCCTCGTGTATCTTCGAAGTTGAAGGTCCAATGCTACTGAAATTAAAATAGGACCACACTTGAGGTACCCGCTTTCCAATTAACAAAAAAAAAATCATCTAAATCGGTTCATAAACAAAAAAATTATGGCTCAATATCTATAAAAAAAATATACATTTGATTGAGGACCTCCTTTTTTGAAATTAGTTAATTTATGAAAATTTTTAACAAAAAATAAACCAACTTGAATGATTATGCAGAGTTCCCTGGTGTATCTTCGAATTCGAAGGTACAATGTCAATGAAATTAAAGTGGGACCACACTTAAGGTATCCTCATTCTAATTTTTTTTTAATCTGAATCGTTTCATAAACAGGCAAGTTATAGCTGAACACCCACAAAAATAAAAACAAATTGAGTAACCGCAGTCTTTTTTTGAAATCGGTTAAATATAGCAAATAACTTACTGATACCAAGTAGTAACTGTAACTCATAGGTGTGTATAACGTCTTTTAAACTTGAGCTTAGACTTCAAGTCCATATATATTAACGTAAATGCCTATAACATTAAAAAAAATAACGATGCAATATACATAACAATCGAAAGGGAATATTCGTTGAATAGCACAACCCTAGGTAAGTAACGACATCGGTAATTGGATTACGCGGCTGATGTATTTCGTATCGCATTCAAAGAGCAAAATCGAAAGCTTTCGGATCCCCAAACGGAATCCGGCCGGGGCCCTGATTCTAGATAATGGATGAGTTTGTTTTTTTTTTCTCTTTTAAACGGTTCATTCGACTTAACCCGACCACTAAACTGTAATTTATTTGGTTCCGTTTTTTTTTATAAATCTCTGAGGATTATTATGTTAAAGATTAGATGCCGTCCGCATGGGTTGGATTTACTTACTTTTACTAGATGGCTGTCAAGTTTTCTGCCTGAACTGAATCCAGAATCTATATATTAATACGTGAAGCAAAAGCCTTGGGTATCATTTTAAGCGTATTGCATGCACGGAACACTGTGAGATTTGGCATGATTAAAGTTTATATGGAGAAGGAGTGCAAAAAGCTAAAATTTATCTATGATATCCTGTTACTAATATATTAAATTAATACTGCGAGTCCTAACACGACAGTGCCATTGAACTTAGACCCCCCAAAATATTGATATTGTTACTTACTGTTGTTAGGTTCATACTGCAAATGTCAAACAGAAAATAGTATATGATTAAAAAGTCGCTGGTGATCGCTAGTAAATATAAATTTGGTATTAAAAATAAAACATGATGAAGTGTTTGGTTCTAAATGTGCAACCTTATTTGAGGTTATCTCTAACTGTTGCTAGATGGCTGGTTCCAAAATAAAACAAAAAACCAAGTTGTATGGACCCAGGTGGCAGGAATTTTTTCAAATTTCTGAACGGAAGATCAAAGGCAAATAGCCTTGTGTTCTGTTCCTGCGGTAAGTACGGTTTCCAAAACTCCATGGAGAAAGGGGTCCAAGATCGACAACCCGCTAGTAATACCTAGCTACTGTTACTGCTTATCATCAAGCGGGTCGTACGCCTGTTTGCCCTGTGGAAACGATTTCAGAAACGAGTTTAGGATATAATAAAAAGTACATTAATATCCCGTTTGGAAAGGGCTATGCCGATGGGGATAGATCTTTGTTTATTTCATCCGGATAAGGCCAGATGATGAATAACCGGCCGGATGAAGGTACGTGAATAATTATTTATACAATTAAGCCTATGGAGCTTCGAAATTCCTTTCTGATTTTCAAGGGTACAATTTTTCGTACATTTCTCATTGACCGTAGATTATTACGAGGTCTTTACTATTGAAGTATACTAAATGACTACTTATTTTTATTCTTAACATTTAATCTTGTAACACATTTTTGAATATTGGCCGTTTTGAATAAAATCTATCTAACCACTGTTTTTGCTACTAAAGCTTTTGCGATTCAATAACGTATCTTCGGATAGCTTGTTCATACAAAAGCTTACCAAAAGATATATTTTTCCGTCTGCAGCAGCAAAAACTGTGCTTTTGAGTAGATTTTGTTGATAGTTTATTTAAAATATGTTATACCATTGACTTCCGGTATTAATCATAGCATATCCGTTACAAGACTCTGTTGGCGCTCTTGGCTTTCGGTCTCTCAACGAATCAAAATCTATTCATCTATCAGAGAAGTCAATACTTAAAAAGTTTTAGTTTTATGAAGGTATATTAGTGTGTAGCGGATCTCGGAAATACATAGGTACAAAACTGAGCTAAATTGTATTTTAAAACGGAAATTGCGATGTTCGTCATTTGTATATGCAATGTTTAAGTATGAAACTTTATCCAGTTTCTATCAATATAATATAATATACAGGGTTATTGGTAATTCGACAAAGTCCCGTTAGGAGGTGATATGGGTGACTATTTGCGATAATTCTAACCCCTATATGCATTATGCAAAAAAGAACCATTTTTGAGCTGTCATATTTTTAGCTTTTTTCAAAATAAATCAAAAATGCAACATCAAAAATATATTTAAAAGAAAAAAAAATCTATTCTATACTATATGATTATTAGTTTCAGATATTTCTCCGAATTACGAAGATTTTTTTTCAAACTGACTATATCTATTGTTATCTTCAAGGGTCCTGGACACATTAGAGGTTTGACAGCTTCGCTGAACTTAATCTTAGGAACATACGAAGTTTGTTTCTTTATAATAGATCACGCCATAATGTCGCAACGTGAGTTGGCTCAAAGTGCAAGGTGGAGCGCGCCCACGCGATAGTCTATGGTTGGTCGTTCTTATCTGTGATAACTGACAGTGACCGTTACTTGTGAAAAAGTGATAAAAGTTTTACGAAATTAACAAAAATAAGTATCCCGGCTCCGGTTCTGTGCAGTTTAAAGAAGTGAAGTGTTTAGCTTGGCCCCGACCGGCTCATCACCCATCATGCCATAATCAGCGCAATTAACAATTATCACCTCACATCAAACAGCGTTCAGCTGACATCAAGGTAGTTGCCCTTTCCATTTTGACATTATTAATCTGCTCATCAGATATCTAATACGACGTGGTTTTAACATAACCATTAATAGTAGTGTGAAGTCTCTACTTCTATAAAACAAAGAGTCCAGAACTTTACAGTTTCATAGTTCTGATTCTTTTGGAGTGGTGGGAATTCAATCATTTTGAAGAGGTGAAATGAGAAAAAGGAGAAAATAAATCGAATAATAACATAGAAAATAGCGCCTGACGCGTAAACACAAAGAACGCGTCCTAACCAATAATTGTATAGAAATCTCTGCGCCGCCACGCGCCATACCTTTCAGTTCGAAGAGTGTTTACACTGTTTCGATCGTGATGGATTACACCCTAACCCGACGATCACGTTCCATGATTGTAAGGATATAAAATTACTGGATGAAATCTTAGCGTACGTTATAATTTTAACAGCTACCATGATTTTTTGAAGTGAAATCTTCTTAAGTACATACCGTTGTGATTTGAAACGCGGCGAAACTGAAACGCGTCACTAACAAGACAAATTTTACCAAAAAAGAAAACCTACTTCAAAGATTTCGTAGAGTTCCCCGGTGTATCTTCGAAGATGAACGTTCAATGCCAATTTAAATTAACATGGGGCTATCCTTGAGGTATCAAAAAAGAATCTTTCAAATCGGTTCATAAACATACAAGTTATGGCTGAACATCCATAAAAAAATTGAAGTCAGTTAAAAAAAAAAAAAGTAAAAAAGTCAGATTATTAGAATTAAGCGTATTAGAGAATGAAACAGGAAATACAATATACAGTGTTTCCTATTATTTCGGTCTCCTCTTTGAACTTGGTGTGCGCATGCGTATTATCGTGTATCGTGCGTCAAATTGTGTACACGGGAAGCTTATGAATTGGCCAATTGATAGGCTACAGTCATTTTCATTAATACTTTTAAAAATTGTAAAAAAACTCTTATAAAAGAAATGAATAACTCGTAACCGATTTTGATGAAATTTTGTACACAGGAATTATAAGTAACTCCATGATTGATGGACAATGACAATTGTCAATAATTATTACTTTTGGAAATAGTAAATTTGCACCAATTCTCAAACGATTCTCGATTAAACTATATAGATGGGAAGCATACGTCATTCTTTATTTGATGTGTTGTAAAAATCATCAAAAATACATTTTGGAATAATAACAAAAACAAAAGTTCTTAACCGATTTGGATGAAATTTTGTACGCGGGAATTATGTCATTTCTCAATTGAGATACTTTATGAATTGTCAATAATACCAGTAAAAATAAAATTACTGCATGAAAGTAATTACTGCATAACAAACGCATGCGGAGCCGTGGGCGCACCACTAGCATGTGATAACTGTTGGCGACAGAACTGTTATTTTCGTGTCTTGTGTTAGGTTATTATGTTATATTATTGTGTTTATGTGTTGTGTACTAAGTGTCATGATAGAATAGATTGATATAGATAATATTATAGAGAAATGTTAGCGACTACGCTACATTATAAGTTGCATGTTATGTATTAAGTTGTATATAAATGCTTATGTATTGTGTGTTACATATATGGAAATAAAATTATTATAGAATAGGTAAATGCATAGAATAAGTCAATACAGTGAGAATATTCAATGTTATAGTAATTTTACGAACGGAAAGCGGTGATGCCGCCCGTAAATTACATTGTTTTTGGCTTATATATGGAATATGTACTTGACGTATATAATATATGAATGTTCAATGGATAGCTATTACAATAAGGAATCTTTTGATATATGACATGTGTACATAATGTATATAAAGAAAGAAATACAGAGCAATTAACAGGGCGACCAAAGTGGAAAGAAAAATAAAAGTACGAATTAAAGCGGGGCTCTCATTACGATCACTCTCCGAACTACTTAAGCTCGAAGTGGCGCCGTATGGGGCACGGCGCAAATCAACGAGTACAAGTAACAACAAGAACAACAAGAAGAAAACTTTGGTCGTCCTGCGAGCAGTACATTGAAGAGTTCGACTTTCATTGAAGACCCGGCACCTCAAGCGGTCGTGCATTATTGCACCCCCAGGACCCCCTCACTACCATCTCGCCCCACTGGCATCCGTTCGGTGTCCACAAGACGGGCATCCGGCGCAACAAAACGCCCGTCCAAACCGGGGAAGCGTCACCCCCCCCCCTCCCCTCCCCTCAAGCAGAGGGGAAGTGACGCGTACCCAACAATAACATAGTACAAATATATTGTACCCAAATGGTAGACAAAATAAAGTGATATTTGACGCTTCTAGAGTTTTTGAATCGTGTACATCGTATCTCGGCATGTCACTCCTGTATGGGCTTTTGATAAATGCGCATTCGGCAGTTTTTATTCCATTCAGTTTGTTCATTCAAATTGGATATTTATTTATGTCGAATCAATTTAAGGCGGCCGCTATTGCTTTTGTAGGAGCTTGTTCAATATTAAGGGTATGGGAAATAAATGGGAAAATTACATGCGTTTCCCATATTATTCATACAGTGAGACTTATAAATTGACATTATTCGTTTTATTCAAACTTTGTTTAATTTTTATTATAGCTTTGGCAAATATCTATCTTACCAAGTACAATTGAAATAATTTTATTTTATTCGTTATAGGTTCTGCCAAGACAGCAGCACGATAAGCCTAGTGATAGGACTGGCTCTCAAGTACAGCTGCTTGAATAGGTGTGCTATTGGTGCTTGGTGACAGATTTTGAACTCGAGGGTGGTAGCTAGCCAGGCGGACATTAGAAAAAGCATTACCACCATGCTATGGTTTCATCAGGATGTTTTTTCTTCACCGAAAGTTCAGTCTGATTGCAGGAATTCGAACTCACGTCGATCGATGACCTCACAAATCTGAATAATAAAAACTGTTCGGGCTCATAAATTGGTTGGGGGGGGGGGGGATGAAAAATTATTTTATTTTTTAAATTACCGCTACAATTGAAAATCGGAGATGACCAGTCACTTGCGCGCGGTGGCTAACGTCTCACGACACAGTTAATAAAGTTTCGGCAGTATATAGTAAGATTCAATGTAAATGAAACCATTGAAATATTTATCCCCTGTCCAACAAAAAAAAATCATATAAATCGGTTCAGAAACAAAGGAGTTACGGCTGAACATCCATAAAAAAAATATACGTTCAATCGAATTAAGAAACCGCCTCTTTTTTCGAAGTCGATTAAAAATGAGGCTTGAATCATTAAATTTAACGAAGAATAAAAGGAAATATGCTAGGGGGAAAAAAAAAAACAAAATAATATTTATAATTATGTACCTACTTATCTTTTTTCTTTCAAGCTAGAAAATAAACTTCACCTGGTCGTTGGTAAATTACAGTACCACATCAACGGTCACCGTCAAGAAATGGTGATTCATCTACAAAGTCAAAGTGAGTCACTTTGTCGGGTTTTAGGTTAATTGCGATTCACCCGAACGCAACTTTCCTGTCGCTTGGCTATCGGTCTTATCCAATTATAAATGTAACATAGTTACTTAATTACGCTTAATTAAAATAATTGTTTGATGTAATCCCCATTCTAGTCTGAAAGATTCCGAACTCGCAAACAATTAAGTAATTACATAAAGTTCACTTTTCATGGCCCAACAAGTTTGTATAAGGAAATTGCGTTAATTGAAAAAGTGAACAGGTCGCGTCGCGTCGTGGGACTTTCGACAGACGTGGAACATCGAAATTAATAATAAAATTAAAATAATAAAACTTTATTTAATTAATACTGCTATATACATACACTTTACACATCACTTTACACTAAAGTAAACATCTACAGATCAAGTTAAGTTTGTTAAATGGTTTCAACGCCTCAAAATAAATAAATAAAAAATTAAAATTGTAGATAGATAGACAAAGATGGCAATATAAAAATATTGTAAAATGATGAAAATTAAATGTTTATTATATAGACTTGAACTTTTTATTTGATTTTAATGTAACACATACGCTGTAGTATGCTTGACGAACAGAGTTCCCACGTAAATACTGTTGTGCGAAAGAACTAAATTGAAGCTCGCAAAGACCTTTATAGCTGACTACCACTCCCAACCGCGCGGCTTACACGTAAATTAGTAAAGTTCATATACATCGCTTTCATCATCAAACTTTATCAGTCCACTTCCAGGCATAGGCCACTCCCAAGGTTCGCTATCGGACTCGATCTCTAGCTTTTCACATTCAGTCGCTTCCAGCAGTCTTCCGCAAGTCGTCATTCCATCTAATTTAAGGGCATCCTTCAGTAATGTAGCTAGGACATGGTCTACACTCAACAACTCTTTTATTCCATCGGTTATCGGTTCATTTACAGACGTGACCGGCCCACTGCTTTTTTAGCTTGCTTACCAGGGTAGATAAGATTGTATGGTGCCACTTTTTTAACCGACTCCAAAAAAGATGGAAGTTACTCAATTCGAATATATATTTTTATTTACGGGGTGTTCAACAATAACTTCTTTCCCATCCCATTTTAATTTTATTGGCACTCGACCTTCGACTTCAAAGATGCTTCAAGGACTTATTCAAAATCACTGAAGTTGATTTTTTTTAAATTGTTTTCTACTTTCTCAGATTAATTTATGTTTTATGCGTCCGATTCGAAAGTTATTGTTTCCTATTTTTTATTTGGTCAGTGTATCAATAAATAGGTTAAGTTTATTAAGGAATCTAGATTCGCGAGCATATGTTGTGAAGGATCTAACATGACCCGTGTCAAGCATAAGCGCTGAAAATGTATGGTTTACCTCCGCACATCGCACCGCGCGTCGTTTGACTTTACTCCAAAAAACGGACACCGAGCGATGTAAGGCAACTGGATGAGAGGGTGTCATCCATTTGACAGACCTCGTGGCTTAGTGGTAGCAAGCCCCAATATTGACCTGAGAGATCGCGAGTTCAATACCCGCCCACAATTGACTTGACTTTTCTTTTCTATTACTGGCACTCATGATGTCACTTCTCGCATCCTGGAAAGTGTAAATCCGAGGTTATAATATTAAGAGATTTTTATCTTTCCACGAGCACATCACGCAACATGTTCGCTAGTGAACAGTAGACTTTAATTCCAACGGCTGGTCATTTGGGAAAAAAGTTCTAAAAACATATCTTTCTTCGTCAGTAAATATAGTTTGTAATCAAGGGAATCGTGACTTGCTTAGTAATGCTTTTAGTTAGTTCATATATTAAATAACACATAATTAACATCATAAAAACCAACCACAGTGTCTCGCTTTGCTACGTCACGTATCGAGACCAGTCGATTTATTTTCAACTAGCTTTGCCCCACGGTTTCACCCGTGTTCATTTTATACGACAAACATCGGCAACGCACCCGTGTGTAGGCAATTTTTTACACTTTGTGTAAAACTATCGACATTTTTATGAAGAATATATATTTTTTTTTATTATAATAATATAGCCTATATTACTCGCCGATACTATAGCTTTAAATTGGTAAAATATTTTTTTTAAACCAATCTAGTAGTTTATGAATTTATTTATTACAAACAAAAAAACAAAATACCAAATCTTTCCTCTTATAATATTGGTATAGACTATACCATTACAATTTCTTTATTTTCTCGATGACATCTCCTGTGAAAACTTGAACGAGCGTCTTTTTTACATTATGTATGCATTATTTGATAAAAATATGACGTTTTTTTTTTTTTTTTTTTTTTTAAACTGACTACACTGTTAGCCTTAGGGGCCCTATCGTCAAACAGAGCCGCTGCGGCTTTTACAGCTTCACCGGACTTGGGGGCGAGCGCTTAGGGCACTCAGCCGCGAAAGTTTGTGACGACCCGCACGAGGGTGCCAGAGTGGCCGAACCTCGGCTCGGGCGGTCGTCGCGAATGCGAAAAAGTCGCGATCTAACTAATTCCCTAATCTTATGAGAATTCGAGCTAACTAATATATACTCATATGCACGTTCCCCTCCTCCTGGGAGGAAGGAGTGGACCATGCGTATGTGTATTTAATAATCGGAATGGAATATGACGTTTACACACGTACAAGGTTATACCAGCGTCGGAGAAACTGTTAGGGATGGAGCTATATCGATAAACGTAACACGATAACAGACCCGATATTATTTTACAAAAAGTAAGAAACTAAACTAATGCCGGATTCTTTTGTACAAATTTATTAACTAATATTATATTTCATTACAAGATGTTACACGTATTAATTCTTGATTGATAATGCCAACTTCTTCAAAATTTTCGAAGCTGTTGTAAAATAAGTAGGTATAGGTAGGTACTCGACAATGAAACGTAATAATTATAACGACAGGTAATCTTTATTTATTTATTTTAATCAAAATCTGATGAATCGTGGCTGTCGTAATCGTAATAAATATATACGATCGATATCATTACTTATTTGGTCACAACACTACAACTATCAAATTAGAACTGTCATCGATAAAATAAAGAAATTGAAATAGTATAATTAATGGCTTTTATCAATGTAGGTTGAGGAATTTGAGATAAAGAAACCCATGCATTCTTATTTTTTTTATATAAATAAAATGTTAAAAACAAGCGCACGGCTCGCCTGACGGTAAGCGGCTACCGTAACTTATGGAAGCTTGTATCATTAGCGGGTTGCCGACATTGAACCCCATTCCCCAAGAAGCTCTAGTAATACTACTCACCACAGGAACACAATAAAACGTTATTTGTCTGCGATCTTCTGTTGAGGTATTTCACCGGAGCCTTACTGCCCCAAGTAGAGAGAAATTTCCAAAGATAAATAATGTACAAAAAAAAGTTACAAATTTGAACTGAAAATTCGTTCAAACTTCATGTAATCTATGCGTGTTTGAGTATTTTAAACTTTACTAATACCGACAAAGCCGGCGGCAGATGCTTGTCCAAAATAAATATGAAGGCTCAACAAAACACAATGTCAAATTCGAATCCAATATCCCGCCCAACACGCGAGTCCGTTATGAAACCAAAATACAGAGATCTGTGTTATCAATACGAAACCGTACTAGCCGTGTTTCTTATTAAATTTGTCATGTTATAGACGATCCACAGGAGGGATAACTCGACAATTCTAACCAAATAATGTCGTATTCCGATTTTTCGATCCTTACTCTTGATATTCGAATTTATTTCACTTTAAAAAAGTGTAAATTTTCTTAAATAATAAAGGAATCGAATAATCAAATTACATAACCATTTCTCCAGTTAACTGTAACTATTGAAACTAAATCACAAAAATGTTATCCAAATTAATAATGAAAATAAGTCGTTACCCAAGGCAAACCTATCACAATTTTTAAAAATATTTCTAACGTGGTCATCGAAAAGATTACAAAGACTCGGCAAGATTACAATTTTCAGCTTAAACATATTTAAATGTACCTTATACACGTTCTGGAGAGAGAAAAATACTGATATGTTATTAGGTTTCACTCTTGTTTGAAACACACCATCATACGATTACCATATCTGCGAGAGGAGCAAATAAACATTATTTCACATAGTGCGAAGAACTTAACTCATACAAAATTTGAGGTGGGCGATAGGTAATTGTAATTATATACATAATCTAGACATGCGATTATGAATGATTTACCTAATCGAAGTATGTACTTAATAATAATGTTGATTAGTGAGCTAAAAACATAATTTCAAAGCAGTCATGAGGACTGCCGACAGAAGTGAAAACTTAAAACTATAAACAATTTTCCTAAACTTCAAATGATAGAATTAAGAAAATACAAATATAATTTGAATTAAGAAATACTAACTTTGTAAAATATAATTGTGTAATATAAAAAAATTTACTCCCTATTCAAATCTTCATGTAGAAGTTTTCTCTGTAAAAAGAAATTAGTTCGATTGTAATAGTTCCTTACTTACTTAGGTACTTCCACACTATCCATTTAGTAATAATTAAACAAGTCCATAATGGTGTGTGTACTTCACCAAAATCAAAACTCATTGCCAGATAAGAGCCCACGTCTTTCAGGAAGGTGTAAAAAACCTCAATCAAACAGTGTACGAATTACGATGAAACGTGTTTCGAACAATTTGCAGTAAAAGAAATTCGAACGAGAACCAATAGTAAAGTTTCGCAGTTTATGTCTGGCACAGGTTTATGCGAATAAAACGACGCTAGAATAAACAGCGGAATATTTCTACAAACACTTTGAAGTATCTATATCAAAAGTGAAAGACTATAAGGAATGGTTTCAGAAGAAAGCTTTTGTCTCTGTTACATTTTTTTGTGCCACTACCCAGCAATACTGGCACTGCTGTGTTCTAGTCTCAAATTCATGACTGGGTTTGAGTTTGGAGGGTTGATTTTTTTTTTTTTAACTATCTCTGTCCGCGGGTATGGTTGCGTAGACTACAGAATGACGTCTAACAAGCACACGTATGAATCGTGCTCTCCCCCGCTCCCGGTTATTCAAGACAATAATGATTATTGTGGGTGATCCTTAGAAGGTCGACATATGGTATTGCTGACTTTTTTCTAGGTCTATTTAAGCAGTTGTGTAATTTGATATATCTCTTATGGTTTACTCAGTGTAAGCCATTTAAGCGACCCAAAATTGTCGTTTTTCCAAATTGATTTTTATTTGCGAGAGACCCCAATTTTTTCTAAAATAAAAGTAGCTTTGGTTACTCTTTATTACATCAGCTATCTGCCAGTAAAAGTCACGTCAAAATCGGTCCAACCGTTTCGGAGATTACCCTGAACAAAAAACAGACAGACAGGCAGAGATTTTTTTAAATAATTGTTGTGTTTGTTAATATGCACTGTACTGTATATACTTTCATATGCATTTAGTAAAAAACTGTTATTTTGACATTACAAACAGATATTTCAATTTTATTTATTTTTATAGATATACTTTCATTAGGCATTCCCGTGTATATTCTGGAAGAGACCTTGTCTAGTTGGAAATAGAGCGACGGCATATTGATGAAATGATTCTTTATTGTGGGATTACTTTACATTATAAAGATGGAGGGGGGAGGGTTATTTGCGATATAAATTAGTAACCATTATGCTATCTCATTGCCAGTATTCAATAGATGGCGCTATTGTTGAGAAGCAAAAGAACGGCTAGAATGATTTATAATACAGCTAGAAATAAAATTATCAAGAAAGTTGGTATATTTTGGTAAAATTTGAATTGCTTTTTACTATTACATTTTTTTGTAAACCCAAGACCATAATTCATTGGTCGAAAGATGGATATAATTAAATTTTTTTTTGCTCAATAGGTGGCGCTGTAATAGTGTAATTGGCTATTAGAAAGCGCAGCATATCTGCTGGTCAAACTAGTTTAATATATAAATCAATAGTTTCAATTTAGAAGATATTATGACCTATTTGTATTTGTAAATCATTACAAACAATTGATCGTAAAATAGGATAACATATAAAAAACTTATATCAATTACTAGCCATGTGGGTCATAAATAGGTGCAATGAAAAATGAACTCTCATGTAAAGGGTTAAATACCATATAACATAAACGTTACCGTTAAAGGGAAAAATGAGAAGCGGTAAAAATAGTATCATAAATTTTCCTATAACTCTAGTTAGAATGATTTATGCGGTACTTTTGTTTATACCGGAGTTTTTGGTGACACTATTTCGAAAAATTATTATATATGTCGGAGCGACACCAACATACTTCAATGACGTCATATAGGTTAAGTGCAAATATCCAAGGTACCAAGGCTCCAAACTCACATATAGCCACCCCGAACCTCCCTTGTCAGATCAAACTGATTCGGGAGTTGTCCCAGTTCGGCAGCTCGAGAGAGAATGACTCAATTACTGTCTCACAGTATGCTGCCTTTAGCGATCCCAGGATACAGAAGTCCTCTCTCTCGGACAGCTTGAGCAAGACTGACCCTCTTCGGTAACATTTTTTAAATAGTTATAAGTTTAGCGTAAAGGCCACAATCTCTCCCTGGTCTTAAGTGACGATGTGGCCCAAACTGGTAGCACACTAACCTAGTGGAAGACCAGCTCTCAAGTGTAAGTTGCCGGAACACACCTATTGGTGCTTGGCGACAGGTTTTTAATTTAGACTCAAAAAATTCTACTACCATGCTGTAGTTTCATCATGATGTTTTCCTTTAACACAAGGCTCAGAATCATCGCAGGGATTCGAACTCACGTCGATCAACGCGAAGTCTATACACCTTATCACTAAGTAATTATTGCTTCATCTTTATAATTTCCATAGGAGGTAAATCATCGAATTCGGTTTAGCTCGGCATCGCCCAGGAATCGTATACGCTTTTCGTATTCAATACGTCCCCCCCTAAGTATAAACGGTATAATCTAGATTCATTGAGTACGGATTTTTGTTAAATTTATCATTTGCAATAGTTGAAAAAGCGTAACTAATTTGTAAAACCCGAATTCCTGTATTTCACAACATGCATCGCACAGTATAATCAAGCCATTACTGTCCAATCCGGCTATTCTCAAAGTGTGCTCCGTGGCGCCCTGAAGTGCCGTGTGCAGCAAGCAAGGCGTTGCAAGGCGCTCCTCTTTGACTTCTCCGGAAAGTGTAATTTATTTCAGTTTCCGAGGAATATGAAATAGAAAACGAGAACTGGTATATAGTAAAAAATTGTAATGTGTATGCTGTAAATTGAGCCTCTTTTAGCTATAACTAAAAAAGTTATTTTTGTGCGTGATTAATGTCATTTTATATGTCAGAGCTACAGACTGTTCGAGAGACATTACAAAAGTAGCGATAGGAATCATTCATACAATGTTTATATTTATTTAATAGAGTTACAATAATTAAATAGTTTTGTACCAAATAAATTGGAAACAAAAATCCAAGTTTTAGTTGATAATGTTACCTTTTTAGGATACAAAAGCTTCTTATTTCTAAAGGAAACATTATCAATGGCGCCATCTAGTTATATTAAACATTTTAAATACTTAATGTAATTAATAATAAATGCTTAAGACCATACTTCATGAGGTTATTTTAAAAAAATTAAGTAAAAATAATAATTAACTAACAGTCTTAGAAAATTATAAATATTCTCATATATTTTACGATAATTTATTAAGTACCTAATTAATAAATTGTCCAATTGCTATTTCTGAAGTACTACAGTTAACCGATAGATGTCGACATGGTCACGCCGAAAGTAGTACCGGGGTAATTGAATAGGGTGCTGCGTCATGATCAAATAATAAACGTATAGGTGCCGTGATCTGAAAGAGTTTGGGAACCCCCGGTCTAATGAATCAAATATGCCAACTCACTTGCCAATTGCGACGTGTTCTTAATAACGGCTATCTGGATAGTACTATTATTAACGCTTACAAAAATTTAACTACTCGTCCTAAAAACAAAAACCAACTAATAAACACATGAGAATATGTATATAGATTAGAAAGTGCCTCAATAATCTAATAGTACGTACCTTAATATGTCGAAAGGTTACAAAAATGAGCCTCTTCTATATTCTAGACGTGTTCTTAGAGAGGGCCAAATTGCCGCCCTCTGGGGGCGATAGTGACCGCTTCTTACATTCGGAGTTGTGAATTGTGCTACGTTCAGTATTGGACAGTTACTGTACCGAAATATTGACGAACTGGCGTCAACAGACGTGGTTTTGAAAATTTAATGAAGTATTTTTGATTTTATAAAGTAGCAAGGTTTTGGTGATAAAAGACATTGTGTTGACAACCATTGCATTTTCTAATTCTCGTCGCAGTCAAATTAAAAATATGTGCGCCAAGGCACCTATCGCTGTGTTTCAATATACAGGCTTGAGAACCAACTTTCTTTCTAGGATTAATGTATTCTTTACTTAAACTGCATGTCTTCTTTTGGTTCTTGTCTCACTAAGTAGAGTTGGCACAACATTTTTTAGACCTTCATGCAGCTTAGTGTTTTAGGACCAGTCGCCTGCCTGGTCGTCACCCTTCCTTGGGTTCTTATCTTCGTCTTTAAGGCCTTCAGCAACTGCATTATAAATATAAGAATTTATAAACTTTTAATATTTCCAGTATTCTAAACTTTACATTCGATATTAGGGTACTCATTATATCTCAGTAAAGACTAATTTAGTTGCTGCCAGCATGCTTTTGACTGCTTTCTCGTACTTTGTATAAGGTAAGTAAACGGTATATGTATGAGTTTGGCTTAAGTTCAGACCACCAACATTTGTGACATCTATATATTAATACGTGAAGGAAAAGCTTTACCTTTTTAAGCGTATTGCGTGCAAGGAAGAAAATTTATATGGGCAGAAAGCTAAAATTTATGTATAATGTCTGTTACTAATATATTAAATTAAATAAATTAATATTGCGAATTCTAACTCGACCGGTGCCATTGAATTTAGACCCCCCATAATATTGACATTGTCACTCAACGAAAACTGAGACAGCAAGTGATGTAGATAATACTCATTGTATCATGAATACTACAAATGTCGAACAGAAAATGATGTTTGTCTATGATCAAAAACTTGCTGGTCGAATTTCGACCTTAGGGCGATCGTCAGTTGTTTAAATCTCCAACAAATGTTGTCCTATAGAAGCTCGTGCTAGTAATTAGTTAAATAAGTTTAAGTTTAACTTTAACAAATCCTCCCACCTTGTCCTTTCACCATAATTAATCACCAATTACGACACTGAATTTTTTTAAGAACGAGAAAATATTATAAATAATTAAATAGCCTATACAATATATTTAATAACATCCATAACAGTGATGGCTAACGCAAAGCTTAAACTGATGGATCTGGTAGCATGAAATGTAGCACAGGAGCATTAAAGAGATTTAAATAAAATATTCCCCCTAAGGTGCTAAATGGGGGGTATAATAGGATAATCACCGAGACGATACCGAAGGGAAATCCCATTACGCAAACATCTTATAATCCTAATAAAAATCAAGTAAAATTTTTGTTAAACCCTAGCTTAAAAAATATATATAAACCTGGAAGTACAGCGATAGTTCCAAGAAACTAAAGCGATGTGAATCGACAGGGTCAGCAGGTAGCAGGTAGCTGTGTCGATTTGTAAGAAACACCTACGTGACATACATTCACGTCGCAGTGTGTCGGGACATATTGATCAGTAATGGACATTGAACGACAACGTATGGACCTAACTAGAACCAGTCCCAAGGGGAGCGGTCCCTTTCAAGAACCTTGAAGACTTTCTACAATTTTTGTCGTGCGTGTTCTTTTAAATATTTATTTGCCATGTTCAATGTACCGGTAACATGATTACAGTTAAAGTGACGATGGTGCATTCAAGGCATAAGGTTGGCCGTGTATGGAATACTGTTCGCATCTCTGGAATGGATCTTCAAAATACTTCAGAGACGAGCTGTTCGCATTGTTAATGGTGCAGACTATAACAAATACATCGAGCCGCTTCAGCTGCACAGGAACATTGCCTCGCTGAACGTGTTCTATCGTCTGTATCATGGTGAGTCATTTTGAAGAGCTGGTCTATCTAACAGAACCACACGTGCTGGACTTCGGAGTCACAGTAAGTTATCTATGTCTTATCTTTGTCGTACCGAGGAGCTGTGGAACCATCTCCCGGTCGATGTGTTTCCTCCTTCTTACATCAGGTCCTTCAAGCGTAACGTGAAGAGATATATATACAGGCCGACTTGACAACGGCGACTGCCGATGGATTTCGATTTCCTGGAGGTCGTCGTTCTATTTGGATTGTACTGTGCTTCTCAGTCAATTTACTGAAGTTAGTATAAAAAATAATTAAGTATTTGAGTGTTCTATAGTTGTTTAAAAGGACATGAGTTTGATTTGTAAAATAAACATTAACTTCCGGTGAAGGCAAACAAATATGCTAAATTATTAAAAAGAAAATAAAAAGACCGACTGCTACAAAAATACTTATTTTTGCTTTCTGTTTGATTCCCAGATGTAGTACTTCAATATCATATAGCCTATGTCACTCTCACAATTAAGATGAATCTGACGACACCTCGTGTGCTAAAATCCATGAAACCGTTTAGACTATAGAGCGTGCCAAAGAAATAGACATATATACATACATAAACTCGAAAAACATAACCCTTCTTTTCCTTAAGCGGGGCTGCTATGCTCGAGGTCCTGGGTTCGATTGCCAGATCAAGCAAAGTATTTTGGGGCTTTCTATGAATTTTCAGTAGCCGGTCGGAGTTTGGCTATATGTCCGATTAATGGCAATAGGCACGCCCCCTACTACATGGGACCTAAACATACAAACATATACCAGGTGAACTGTAGATGTACATTAGTATACATCTGCCTAATCCTTCGGGGATACATGCGTAATGGTATGTTATGTTATGTTCTTTTTCGCAGTCGAGTAAAAACTGTTAGTAAATTATAGGTATGTTTGTCGTACAGTGAACATCTGAAATCGCCTCCTGGCTAGCGTGTTCCCTCAGCGTTGTTTCTGGCCTTTACCGTGCTTTCCATCAGGTATTATCCTGTCATTTTACTAAGCTCGTAAAAAATCTATTACAATTAAATCCTTCAATGTTGGTTAAATATTTCCTAGTCTCGCCGAACTAGCGCACCTTAAATGCAAACAACGCTAATTGCATGGTGCATTTTGTTGAATTTAAAAATCTTCGCTAAGCTCCTATAAGACAGTTTCGGCATTAACATGTAGGAACTAATCCCATTTTTGCATGTTACCATCTCCAGCAACATGATTATTTAAATTCAGGTGAGATTGTGGGCAAATTCTAGGAAATAATTTGACAAAAAAAGAAAATACAAACGTGTGTAGAAAAAACGACCAGCAAGAAATTGATGTATTTGTTATATAACTTTACACAACAAAGGGAGGAAATTAATCCATAAAGCGCTCGAGTAATATATAACAAAACTTTAGTAATCCTCCTTGTTGGGTAAAGGGTACAAATTTTGGAGCCAAGCTGGTTCACTGAAAACAAATGCTGATGTTATGCGTACATAATGCCCAGTGTTCGTACTAATCTTATCACACCTTTCATTCCCTCTAGCGGAGCGACAATTAACAGAAAAGAGATGAAATCTGTAGTACGCACTGTGATATGTTACACACGATTATTGGACGCAAAATTTAATGGTTCATAATTTTTTGTTTAAAATACAGGATGGGCCAGAAAGATTTGCGAATTTTAAAAAATAATAAAGAAAAACTGAATTCAATACACATCTTTATATCAATTAAAATAGACGTCTGGGAAATTTATTTCTTAAAAATTACATCATTCAGGTGTGCGCCATCTTGCTGCAAACATTCTTCGAATCTGAACCTCAAATTGATTGATTGATTGCCTTTGTTGATTTTCAAAGAAATGGAGTCCGATAATTCCGTGTGTTGTTATGGCCAGCCAAACGGTTGCTTTCGGCGAATGCAGAGGCATTTGATGTTTTGCACGTGGGTTCTCTGTAGCCCAGTTGTGGCAATTCTGTTTATTGACATGCCCATTTAAGTGAAAATGGACTTCGTTCAAGAACAGAATATTGTTGTAACTCTGAAAGCATTCCAACATTATTTCAACAAAAGCTCGTCGTAAAATTGGGTCATTTGGCAGTAATTCCTGCACAAGTTGAATTTTATATGTGTGCAAATTCAAATCTTTCAACAAAATGTGACGCAGAGATGTTCTAGACACAACAAGTTCAGCTGATCGCTTGCGAGTCGATAGACCAGGATTACGTTGAACTGAAGCTCTAACTTGTTCAATTGTGTCTTCCGTTCTTGTTGACCTTGGGCGTCTCGCAGGCTTCTATTTGAGAGTCGAACCAGTAGCTTTAAACTTTCTGACCCACAATCGAATCACACTTTCCTTCGGATACTGATTTACGTCATGTAATCTAAACTCACGCCGAAATAAACGTCGAATAATAGCGCATGAACCGCAATTTTAATAATAATGTTTAACGCAGAATGCACGCTGCGCTCCAGTGAAGCGATCCATCGCGACTAAATTTCCGAGAATCGAGTTTCTCATCCCCACCACCCGCGCAGCCCCCGCTCATAAGGTTCAAACGCAAGAGTGTTTTTAAAATCGTACGCTTTTCTGGCCCACCTTTATCTCATCTCTTGATGGCAAGTTAAAGAAAGTCGAAGAATAGCGACTATTGATGTTGTCTAAATGACAATGTTAGCAACATTTATCCGCCGATATTTCAAGTTTCTATGTTACGATTACTATAAGGGTTCCCTATTTTCCTTTAGAGGTACGGAACCCTAAAAAGTATAATAATTACTACCAAGTAAAATATATCTTTGCCAAGCATAATAAACATAAAGAAGTTACTATCACGCTGGAGTACACTAGCTGTTCTTATTTTACTGTGGTAAGGGTTGTTGTACACATGGTTAATTTCATTCAAATACAATAGTTTCAGAGATGTAGGTAGTGAACTGTATTGAACTAAATATTAAATTATCTATATTAATAAATCTGTAGTCATGTCTGTACATATAATACTTTTTCCAAGTTTTCCAAAAGGCATATAGGTACTATAAAGGACACTCATTACAAAAACGCACCTAAAATTGTTTTGTCTGTCTGACTGTTTATATGTGCGGTTTAACTCAAAAACGGCGTGACCGATTCTTATGAAACTTAGTACACAGGAAGCTTATGGCCAATTGTTAGGTAATAAGAATTGTCAATAAAACTTTTAGAAATAGTAAAAAGTATTTGAAAAATCTTAAAACCGATTTTGATAAAATATTGCACACAAGAAGTGTAAATAATTCCATAATTGATGGACTATAACAATTATTTATATTACTTTTAAAAGTAGAAAAAACAATCATCAATTCCCAACTGATTCGGGTTTCATTTTGTAGACGGGAAGCATGCGTCATTCCATCTATAAGAACCGCCAATAATGCATTTAGTCATTGTAAATAAATAGTACCTACGTAGTAAATGATTTTGATAAATTATTCAATTAATAGACTAATATCTGGGCGACCGAGCTGTGCTCGATGTCTTATATACAAAAAAAAAATGTGTGCGTGTACTAGTGTACACTCTTAAGAAGTGAAACTTCTTTAAGACGTTATTTTTCAAAAAATAATTTACTATATGCAACTTTACAGAAATTGGTTAAATAAAGTTAAATTAGATAAAGTTTAATAAAAGGCTTTTATTATCATAGACATAAATACAAATTCTACAATTATTTCATTTTAGCTTATTACTACAAAGATTATTATTGAATTTCATTAATTGTAATAGAATTATTACTATCATTGATGTCGTTATTATATATTTGTGTTATTAATGGCTTATGGTAACTGAAATACGAAATATATTGTTTACATTCCACAAAATTTAGTAACCGAGCGAAAACTCCATCAATTGTAGTGCCGGATCTCGTTAAAAATAAATAACATGATCACGCCCACGTGTTTTGAAAAATGCAATCAAAAACTGAGGTTGACTTTGAATATTTTAGAAAAATAAATACCACAATAAACATTCAAGTATTAGAAAAAATTGATACCATAATTACACCCACGTGTTAGTGTATTGAAAAATACAATCAAAAACTGAGGTTAATTTTAAATACCGTGGAAAAATAAATACCATAATTACACCTAAGTATTAGAAAAAGAGATGTAATTACTTATTTTTTTTAGAAATTCTAAATACTTATCATACTAAATACTTAAGAAATCATGAAATTACTGGTTTTCCCGCCAATTTAAGTTTTCCCGCCAAAATAGGCAGCGTTATGTCATTTTTTTTCCCAAGATGGCCTACCAGCTGAAAGGATATATATATATATTTATCACGTCACTATAGAGCGTTAGGAATAAATAAGCGTGCAATAGAAAAACGGTCAAGTATAGTGGTAGGAGTAAGTCCGTTGAAACGATATGCTATTGGTAAATGGCAATTGCACGACACCACCTAGTGATCAAAGTCATCACTACTCAAAACGGGCCGCAAAATACATTGGAGACATTTACCAATCCCTACTCCGCTGGAGAAAGTATACTTCGAATCACGCGTGGTAGGGATAAGAAAAAGTTGGCGCGTAACGGAAAAATGTTACACTAAATTTTTTTCCAACCCCGATAAAGAAGTTTCACTTCAAAAAAAACACCTATCTAGGTAAACTTGGAATGTAAAACATTATCTAAATGCAAAGTTTCATCGAAATCGTTGGAGCCGTTTAATAATAAGCTGTTAATATAATAAGATATTAATTGTCCATAATATGAGTAAAAATAAATTACGGGATGAAAATAATTACTGCGTAACAGACGCGTACCTACGGAACCGCGAGCACACCGCTAGTAGAAAAATAATAGTAATATAAAGTTTTCATTTTTAAATTGTCAACAAAAATAATGCATGTTCATCGAGTAACAGAACATTCCTGCCTTACAAAACATTCTTCAAAGTCGCAAGTTTCATCAACAAACGGCATTCTTAATGAAAAACTATGGTTGGACTTTAGAATCGCTACCGCAGAATGTGATGCTGTGAGGGATGGGAGGGGGAGTGGAAGGTTAGAGGTACTCCCCCTATGAAGGAAAGAGTGTGGGAACAAATACTTCTTGAGATTTTTCTTTTTCAATGTCTATGTGGGAATTGTATATGAATTTTCAACAAATAATTATTTGTTTCTGGCTTTATGGCGTTATGATTGTCGTTCAAAACCTAACTAACCTAACGATATTTATCACTACAATGGAAGAATGAAAATAGTTCACAAAAACAAAAAATGGCACAAAGCGTTAGAGCAGCTTGTTTCTGATGTAAACATGACAATAATCATTCAAAAACTAACAAAATAAAGTATAGTAAACATTTATGCTCTTCGAAAATTTTGGCCCATCTTTCAAGAGTAAACTATATGACAACTAATTATTAGAATTGACATTTGTGTTGTCAGATTTACAATAAATGCTATTTTGAAATATTTATTTCGCAGAAGCTGTTTGTTTACCCAATGTGAAATTTTACTTAATTAATTATAAAGCGATGTAACTGTAAAAAAAATTTGGAGTCTGAACTTGATGGCAATGATTTTAAAGCTGAGTCAAAACTATTAGGGAACATAAACTACAAAATGATTTTTGAATTATTAATTTTGATGAAGAATTAAAGTAAATGTAGCGTATATAACAACACCTTCGAAAAATATAGAGATATTTATTAAAAAGTTTAGAAGTAGTAACATTTAGAGAAATGGTAATTGTTTTAGTCTTATATATTTCAACAAACAAGAAATGAATTTCTGTGACAGATTCCCATTGATTTCCGTAACACAGTGTGTTGTTAACAGTTAAGATTCGAAAACCACATACTGAGATAATATGTAGTTACAATACATACTGATGTATTTGAGCGAAGAGCGTTGTAGGCAATCGCTGGTAATTTCCAAACTAAGTTTCTATGGCATTATTTCTTGGAGTATGGTACAAGTGTAGAGCTACTAATTATTTACAGATTGTATTTATTCCTATCCTTTTGAAACTAGCGATAACATAAAAATTCGTAAAACCCGGCGAATAAACCATAGAGTAATTTGTTTCTTTCTTACGCACGTGAATTAGTATCTGCCTTTTCTTTTTCAACTTCTTAGAAGCACCTTGTCAATAGTACCCTCGTTGTTTGACTTATTCTTTACTCCTTTTTATATGCAGCTTAAAATGATTTTATAAGTATTGATTTCTCAATTGATAGTTAGGTGGTAGGTTGCGGCCACCATGTACATGGTGATAAACCTTTTATAGTAAATCTCTTTTAATTTTGTCACGTTTTAGGATCAGCCATAGCCAAGAGGTTAACTGGCTCGCGTGACAGCGACGACTAGCGATAGATTGTGGATATCATGATGGTTGCCGTTGTTTTTGAATTGTACTGTGCTTATTAACAAGCAAATTGTCGTCATTTTACTGTACTGCTATAAAAAAAAAGTACATAAGATTTGTACATAGTAGATTTTACAAGCCCAATGACGATACCAATATCAAATATACTTTATTCAGTTTAGGCCCTAAAAAGGTATTATAAAGCACATTCGTTAAGACAAGGGCTCAATTGTTAAAAATACGTATTTAAGATAAGTTCTTAAAAAAAATCTTTTATCTGGAGGATCAAAGTCGCGCTTCTAAAAAGTATAAGGCATATTTCATGGAAAGGATAATTACTTCAGAGCAATATTAGCAGAATAAATGTCTATTGGAGATGGTAATTTTAATTCCGATGGATTCCCTACGAAATTTGATTGGGTTTATCCTTTTTTTGCCTGTATAATAATTGTTTACCATCAGACATCACTATCATTGCGAAATGGTCCCTAACCTTTTAATAATAAAACCTGCTTGATATGGGTCTTGAATTTAACGTCCCGATAATCAGTAATGTACAAAGCGATCTTATTACATAACCTAATAATTTTAAAAATCTTTTTTCAAACATGCATGGAAATATTGTCATTATTTTCGAAAAAAAAACATGCGAAGTATTGAATTTGCGGACATGCCAAGAATTACAAAAGAGATCCAATCAAAGTGTATTTAATTGTAAATTCGGGTGCTAACAGAAACACAATGTATGCGGAACTGATTTATTTCAAGTAGCGGTATACCTACATATGACATTATTTACAAATACCGTCACTAACATATATCACATTTTTCTCCCCCTAATTATGTTGAACTTACTTATTTATATAGGTACAATTAATAGTTAAACATCCAACCCTTTCCCTCGAGGGCAAAGAGACCAAACAATATACATTCATAGCTACCTTTCATTTCGAAAACATAATATGTTGGTATATTATACTTAGAAATTATCTAGACAAGTAGATACATGATCGTTATGATATGATACATCTATACGAAAATTATTACCAAAAGTATCGCTCATGAAGCTACGCTTTGACTGGATTGCAAACCAAAAACGATATAACTACATATACACTGTCTACAGGTGGAGCAGATGGCAATGGCAATGGGTTTTTTGTATCATGCTGCATTGATTCTTTATTGGGTGATATTAACTTGTCCGCTGTATCTGGAGGCTGTACCGGCTACGTGTTATTATTGTTTTCAGTATCAGTAATAATAGCCGAAGATAAACTGTGTTTTCTGTGCTGTGACAAAACTTGATCCATACGTTTCCTAAATATTACGTTGTAAGAATCCTTGACCTTATATATTACAGCTCCTGTATGTTCCATTACCATTCCCGGTTTCTCGCTTTTTACAGGAATCCTTTGAGAAATCTCTAATAAATACGTGGTCCCTTACATCCACAGTTCTAGAAGTACCACCCGCATGTTTAATTTGAGACCGTTCCGCTTCTTCAACACACTCCGCTGTACAGCTACGAAGCATGTCCAGACGAGTGCGTAACGTCCTACCCAACATTGCCATAGATGGTGCTTTTTGCGTGGTGGCATGTTTAGTATTACGATATTGTATAAGAAATTTACATATGCCCTTTCAATATTCTCACCATCAAGTTTCGCTTTTTATGGGTTTTTTAAGTCTTTATGACTTTCTCAGCGGCGCCATTGATAGCTGGATGGTAAGGAGGCGTGACAATATGCTGAACTCAATTTGTCGAAGAAATAATTGAAATTTTTCTGAAGTGAATGGCGGCCCAACATCACTGACGATCTGTTTAGGCAGATCAAATCTAGCAAAACATTCTCTGAGCTTAGCAATAATTAAAAAAGCTGTATTTCCGGTTTTCATAACAAATACTTCAATCCATTTTGAATGGGAATCAATAACGAGAAGTAGTAAATACCATTTAATTGTAGAAAATCTATGTGGAGTCTTCTCCATGACACTGTTGGCCATATATACGGAACCGACGCGGCTCGCGCAGGCGCAACTTGTACTGTAGCACACGGCATGCAAGCTCGGGCCATACTTCGATGTCTTTATCTATGTTAGGCCACCACACGTAATTACGTGCAATTTGCTTCATACGTGCTATCCCTCGATGTCCCGTGTGTAATTTGTCTAAAATGTGTGCGCGTAACGCACCCGGTATAACAACCCTGTAGCCCCAAATAATACACCCATGGTCATATAGACCATATATATATAAGCCTTGGTGGAAATGGCAGTTGCCTGTCTCGTATTAGTGAAGTCCTCGCCTACGGCTCGGCCTTTGCAATAATGTACTATTTATTGGTGTTATTAAATCTAAGTGTATCGCCTTTGACTTTGACCATACAATATACCGAAGCTCACCCCGAGGCGACGGTTACACAGTGTCCTAAACACTAAAATGCACTCAGAGCGCTCTTATAACGATGGGCTCCAGCCAACGTCAACATAACAAGTAAATAGATAGCCGACCTACTCGTATGTTTTCAGAACAATCTTCTGAGGGATCTCTGTTATATACATTCTGTACACAGTTGGTATATCATATCTATACCAATAACATAAAGACGAAAGATTTGATTTTTTGTTTGTTTTTAAACTCAAAAACTACGGGACCGATTTTTTAAATTCTTTCACCTATATAAAGCTAAGGTATCATCGAGTAACATAGGCTATATTATAATTTGAAAAATTAATTTATTCCTCATAAAAATGGCAATAGTTTTAAACAAAGTATAAAAAAGTGCCTAGACGGGTGCGTTGGCGATGTATGTCGTATAAAATTAACACGGGTGAAACCGTGGCGCACCGCTAGTTACTTATGATGTAGATGTTTATTTATTATTCTTTATTCTAACCTAGTGTTGTGTTCCTGTTTTGAGTAGAGTTTCCAGAGCTCTTTCTGGTAGGTGGGTCCAAGGTCGGCGATGTGCTAGTGATACCTATGGCATTACAAGCGTTCATAGTTTACGGTAGCCACTTACCATCAGGCAGCCTTACGCTCATTTGACATCTTAGTTGATTAAAAAAAACACGATAACTTAGAATAAGTGGCTCTCAAGTGAAAATGTCACAACACACGTATAGGTATTTTCCACTTGAGGGTGATATAGCTACCACCAGACGGGTATGAGAAAAAAACCTACCATCATTCTATGATCTTATCACAATGTTTTCCTTCACCGAAAGATCGGGATCATTGCTGAGATTCGAACTTACGCCGATCGACGCGGTGTTCGAATACGCTACTACTGAGCCATGATCGTTTCAATTTCCTTCACCATTAATATCTATAGTCAACTAGCCTTTTCTCCCGACTACATGTCTGTTACTACGTGTTTGGCATTTTTCATCGTAATCGCTTCAGAAGCTTAATCTTGAAAAGGTAACAAACAAACAGAGTTACTTTCGTATTTATTATATTAGTATGAACTACATTTTATTGATATTTATAGGTTTAGCGTAAGTCGATTTTCAATTTTTTGTCTTTCTTTTTGTCTGGCTGATGTTATAAAGATTAACTTAGGCTACTTTTATTTTATAAAAATGATGAGGGTTCCGCGCAAATAATAAAAAACTGGTCAAGGTGAATCAATTAAATGGCTTATGCTGAGTAAACCATAAGGGATTCATCAAATTATAATATTAAGACAGTAGACATTAAAAAAAACCCACAAAAAGTCAACAAAAGTAAATATCTATTATTTAAGGATCATCCACAATAAGCATTTTTATCTTTAAATTAACCGGGACCGAGGTTAGCACGATTCGCGCGTGTGTCCGATCGACGGCATTCTATAATCCACGCGATCGCAGCCACGGGCACAGCTAGTACAGAATATATTTCAACATATATTGTTATATTTTACATTGAACATTCAAGTTTTACTCTTTGGTGTTATTTCATTAAAATATTTCCACATAGCTGTCACGTCGGTGGACTTAAGTGAAAAATGTAGTCAATGTGTGGTTCGGGAACCACACTTACATGGAACATAGTGATTGTACCCATTAAACTTTATAAAAACGCTTAAAAACTTTATAAAAAGTAATTATTTAAAAATTCAGAAACAAAGTAATTTGCTTAAAATTATTAAAAAAAAAGACATATAACGAGTCCCACTTGGCAGGTTTTTATTTTCGCTAAAGAGTAATGTTTCTACAGTAAATTAGATTTGTGAACGCCCCCGGGGCCGTAGTGATGGATAACCCAGCCGTCTGTTTCCACCGGGCCCTCGAAGAACGTTTCAGGTTTTTTTTTTAAATAGTTGATTGACGGCTTCCCTTTCTCTGTTATTTTATTTTACGCCTAACATCTCTAGGGAAGTCGATGTTCGATGTCGAACGTCGCAGGAAATAGATCCTGACGAGGAAATTCGATAGAATTTTATAAGATATTTCTAAACTAGTTTCCTTTATCTTTTATTTAATAACCTATAAAATTAGACTACTTTTGAAAAGTTCCGACACATTTAACTAGCGATCGCCCTAAGGTCGAAATTCGACCAGCGACTTTATGATCATAGACTATTTTGAGTTGTCGAGTGATAACGTCAATATTTTGGAGGACCTAAGTTCAATGACACATATACTCGTATCCTATTTTGTATTTCTTATCGATTACTTGAATACCAACAAAATCATGCCCCATAACACCCTTACGTCACAAAAGGAACCTACTCTCCAAATTCCATATTTACTGGTTCAATGCCTCCGCTTTGAATTGATCTACACTTCTTGAGATGATTCTTAAGCATATTTTTATATTATCAATCGTTAAAAATGCTGAAATGTTGAATTTGATAGACAAAATTATTATAATTATCATTAATTATTTCAATAAATCCCCTGATTTTTAATTTGTGCTATAAGTATTTACCGCTTACTCTTACCTCGAATTAAAATAATCTTGAAAATATTAAAATCCAAATCTACCGTTAATTAAATAAAACTGGAGGTCAGTACACAGGTCCGCGGGCGAGTACCTAATTACCTCTCCATCAGAAACGTAATTAATTTTACCGGTATCCTAGAAAACACTCTAAGTCGTAAGCTTATAGCAAATAAGATCTATTATAAAATTCAAGAAATTGTTTGCTTGTTTATTTGATCGCGCTAAGCTCTAGAACTAATTCTGAATTATGATAAAATATTTTTTGTATTTTATAGTTTAATTGTTGTGAAAGATTATATGTTGTATAACTTCAAGTTACAACTTTAAGGAGCGGGGCAGTTCCCATGAATGTTATACAATCTAAAAAGAATCTAACTAGCTATGTAGCAAGCAAGTACTTGCAAGATTAGATTCAAGATTGTTTCGTTTAAATAATGCTACGTAATTTTTAACAGAATTGAAAAAAATGGGTAGATTCTCAATTCGAATGTATTTTTTTAATGATTTTTTCGCTTCCTCAAGTACCAAGTACTCAGAGATATCTCAAGGGTAGTTTCATTTTAATTTCATTGGCACTGAACCAGGGAATTTCTCGAAATCATTGAAGTTGGTTTTCTTTTTTGGTAAATATTATTATATATTAGTTACTAGCTGACCCGCGCAACTACGTCTGCTTTACATAAGAGAAAGGGTTAGAAAGAGTGGCTCTTAAGCACCTATAATACAATTCAAAAAATGCTGAAACATTCTTTGTTTTTATCTACGAACCATTTGACCACTATTCACCCTCCCTTCCCCATATAGACGCCCGCCTCCCATATCATACCGCATAATAAAAATACGCTAGCGGTACATATTACGCTAAATCATTATTTTGTTACGGAGTTATTTTAAAACTGTGATATCTCCTTATATATTAATGGAAATCAATTGATGTAAAGGGTAATTTTGTTAAAAAAATTAAATACTTGTGATGAATAACGTATTTATTTTGATATGAATTAATACTATGTTTATAAAAATATCTTCGCAAATAAGGCATTATTTAGAACAAATTTTATTACCATAAAAAGGGTTACCTTAAAAGATAGACATATGCTATCTCGGACTTTTGTTTAGAACTTTTTAAGAGAAACAATTCTGTTACACATAATTGTTGCGTAACTTTAACCATTTACGCAGCGCACGCAATGAAAGCTTTTAAAACGAATAAATTTTCCCCGTTTTTGCAACATTTTCATTTATACTCTGCTGCTATTCATTTTATATAGCCTATTATAGACCTTTCTAGATAAATAAATTACCAAACACTAAAATAATTTTTCGATTCGAACCCGTAGTTCCTGAGATTAGCGCGTTCCACCAAACAAACAATTAAATTCTTCAGCTTTATAATATTAGTATAGATTATTATTTATTTATTATGTCTCACTCCTCTTGTCTTTACATGACTCTTTCACGTGTTATTTTGAAAGCTTTAAAAAAGCTTAATCTACTTCTTTCACGTTTTGGTACAGCAAATGATTTTTTTATACTTTACAGATTAAGCGACTGGCCACAATCTCACAATGCTATGCCATCTCACTATGGTAGATATCAATGTTTCAAAACATCAGATTGACCAATTAGTAACTGTCCAAGAGTCAATTAGTATGTCATTACATACTCAAGTATAAGTCACTAGTGGGTGAAGATCTTTTTCAAGCACAAATGATGTATAAAAAATGTATTTACATTATATAACATTATTTTTTATTATGTTTATATTCGACATTGTGCTGCGTCAGTACGTCGCATCTAATCTTCTTAGTTCTCTTTCTTATTCTCTCTCATATGACACACCTATCTTCTTACTTACTCACACACGACATCCGGTGGATCTGTAGGATGCGTGTCACCTTATGTCTTGTATGTTCAACCGGCACGTCCGACTGGCAGTCGACCTTCCACCACTAATTCGAGTGGTCGCATTCGGTCCATCTCTAAACTTTTCGGTAAGTGAACTCGTTTCATTTCGCGAACCCGGTGTAATAATAAATAAAGTAAATATAATCTATGAATTAGTCTGTGTTAAGTAATCTGTACTCTATGGTTGTATTATTGTCTATGATACAAGGTAATAAAACATGTTAAAAGTTTGTGCGTGGCTTATCATTTATATCGGAGTACTTAAGTGTTAACCCAATATAAATACGAACAATACACCCGGTTCACGCTTGTTGGGAATTCTATGGATATTACGCCCATAGAGTGCTCGAGAGTGTGTGTTGTTACAATTATGAAATTACGTTACCACGTAGGAGTATGATTAAAAAAATTTAGTTATTTAATCATTTAAACGCTATAAGCTTATGTATTATACCAAAAGCGATCATTGAGATGACGCGGTGGGGTACGGGGGGTATCGCCGTTTTGTACGGAAAAACGTTATTCGGCTCGTCCCAGCAATAAATGCCAAAAAACATGATGGATGGGATATTCGGGATAACTACGTGTCTAATTATGTATTTATTATCTAATTTATATTGCGTTATATTGGTTAAAAAGTTTATAATTTTGGTAGTTAAATGTTTCCAGAGTGTTATTGATGGTTATTGGTAGCACTGTCAGCTTCGCACTAAGACTTCGTGAGGAAACCTGAACACTTGAGAAATGTTCAATGGTTCAATTTATATGGTAAAAATATACATTTCTCGGTATTTGAAATCGTCAATACGTCATGGATTGACGTGTTAATTAACCCCGTAACTTCCCTTGCGAAGAAGCTTCTGCCCAACAGTGGGAGATATTATTAATATTTGTCAATTTTACACTAAAAACAATATACTGGTATTGTAATACATTTATTATGTGTTGTTGGTTATGCCTCTTATGTGCTTAAATGTAAAATAATAAATTTAAAATCAAAATGTAATTAAGTTTGATAAACTGTGAAACAAGTAAATATGGAAAATTAATTGCATGAGTGCAACCCGTTGGATGGCGTCCAGTCCAATTGCGCAGCCGGGAAGATTAATGAAGTGTTCACACTGACACCATACTGCCATATAAGTGCATAGCTACTGGACGTATTTACTAAGTTAAATGTGAAAGGGTCAATACAATTATATTCTAAATGCCTTGGGCTCACGGCATTGGATTATTTATTGCTAGTTTTATTAGTGCTATCGCGGAATAGTAGGTAATAGAAATTAACTCTATCGTTGAGTATATATACTGTTCCTCACCACCGCTAAAGAGTCAATCAACTCTTTCACTCACAGTTTTCTGTCCCTGGCATATTATTGTAATTTATAGGTACTAAATGATAATAGTTATACATAAAAGTTATATCAAAATCATTGTATTTAAGATTATAATAACACACAACGGGAAACTTAAATACGTTCTCAAGGTTTATAAATAGAAAACCATGATGATTTCCTACGAAATGAATGGAAACAGTAGTTTTACTATTTCTGTTCTTTTTAGTACTCCAAGAATAGAACTTATTGATCTGTATAAGAAACAGGATCGATCAGCATGAAGTTAAGTTTAAAAATTGGCCTTTTTATTATTGACATTATATGTTTTTAAAAAAATTTATGCCGGTCAAAATGTCTCATAAAGTTAAGGATAGTCTCCAATAGCTACCAGCGGTTAGGGTAACTTACCTTACTTCCCGTTTTAAAAATTCAACCTGTATTTAATATTGTAATTGGTTTCTCGGAAACGGCTCCACCAACTTTGTATTTAGGTAATGTTCATTTTAAGTTTTTACCTAGATAGGTTTTATCCTTTTTTTAAGATACCCAGCAAAGGTCGGTCCCAGATTATTATTGTCGAAAGGGTATTTATTATAGGGTAGCTCATAGCTTCTCGACCTTATGTGGCCCACCGCCAACTTTGCATAGAAAATATCTAGCGCCCCCCAAAATCGAGTTGTTAGAAATTGATTGCTACATAGAAGGCACGCCGTGTGACGAAGCACATGAGCTAAGCAAAATCATAAAAATAAAACCAAAATAGAATAAGACTAACGAATTAAATTACAGTTGTTTTTTAACTATACTTTGAAATACGTGGGATTCTAATACCATAGAACTGCCGAAATACCTATGTGATACATACTTTTTAAAATCTTCTATCGCCTCCCTAAACTGCCTTAATATCTCGTAATTTTCTTTAAGCACTCTACCGCCATCATGAAAGTCCTCAGAGCCCACAAGGGGGCGGTACGCCCACTTTGAGAAATATAGGGTTAGCTGATTACGTGAATGATGGTGATGTCTGGACGTGATTCCCTCTCTGTAAATCTACTGAAAATGATAATAACTGTATATAATTAAATACTGTAAAAACTAATTAAGAAAAGAAAATAAGAGGTTGATAAATCCGATCGAGTGTTTGGCAAAATTCCTATAATAAGTTACCTTCAGGAATTTGACCAGAACATTATTTAACTTCCCTAAAGTGTGGGTAATTTATTTGATTGACCCAAGTAACTGGTCAAAGAAGTATAATTTCAGACACGCGTACACGCATTCTTTTTTTTACTCTAACGTAAAAACCCTTACAAGCAAGGATCTAAATAGTGTGTAATTCCCATTTATATCCTAAAGTACATAACATATAATCGTTTCGGTAACTTAGACAAAAAGATGTTACGTCTCTTTCTCGATTTTTATTTATTTATTGTTATTAAAGATTGGCCACAATCACACCAGATGCTAAGTAAAAGTACAGCTGTTAAACATAGAAAGCGAATTATCTCTCCAGCGCAATTAAAAAAAAACGCCCGTCTCTCTTATCGATAAAGCAATAAGGAAAATGACGATAAGTATTAGTTACCAGATGAATGACCTCAATCAAGAGAGAAACTCGCTCTCCATTTATACAAACTTTTATAATATTAATATTGGAATAATAATTTATTGGACAGCGTTTGACCACAAGTATCAAGAATTAAAAGGGCTGGCTTCCTCCACCAACATATCATATACATTATTTAATCTGTAGTTCTGTCTGTACATGTCATTCTTTTTTCTAATTTCCCGATAGATATTCTACAGAACACCGATAACGAATATGAAAAAAAAATGTCTTCATATCCGTTTGTATGTCCAGATTTAACTTAAAACTTTTTTTTTTTACATGGGAATTCAATTAATATAAGTTATATGAATTTTGAATGAAGGATAGTCAGTTCCAAAAAAAAAAGGTTTAAAGACATTCTCGCTCGAGTTATGGGATAGTAAAGACCACAGTTATAAAAACAGTTGCATGTTACTTATAAGAAAATATTTATCTACATAAGTTTTTCACATTTCTTATAGATTATATTATTTGTAAGTATTTGTAGATTGTATACTAGATGTAGATTATTTGTATGTTTGTATCATAATAATCTTATTGTATTTCAGTGTGCTGTATGTCATTATTGACATGTAATTCGTGCTAGTTCTTACCTGATAGCTTATTGGAATTTCTATTTCTGCTTGGTTTTATGCTTTATTTGTTTTGCTTTTTAACATACTGCAGATTTTGTCTTTTTTTATATTCTGCCTTTTATTCGAATTGAAACCATTTTCTGCAATATATCGGTGATTCTAGTATAATTAGTGTACCTGATTCTGGTTCAGTCGTAAACGAAGATGTTCTTTATAAGAACTTTTATACTAAGCTAACCACCGACTGGGGACTACCAACACCAAATTTTAAGTATTGTTACTGATCCTATATCAAATTAGTTAATACTAATGGTTATAATCGACATATTTTTCATTCGATAATGTCATAATAGCCCAGCACTATTAATTTTTAAACCGGTTTAAATACTCTGCGTAAACTTCATGCCCTGTAAGTGTTTACGTTAGTTCACGAGTAATTGTCAACATATTTTTGGCAGTCGTTGCAGTTTTTCATTGTAGTACCTATATTTCCATTCAAATTCAAAAACCGAGTTATGTGGTTTTCTGTTCTCAACGAACGAGATCAGATATTGATCGTAATTAGCATTTATTTTACATTGTAGCGCTGCTTCTTTCGCAATATCGTCGCATGATTAGTCCCGGAGCTTTGCAATTTCTCGTCGGGTACCAAATGCCAGTGGTTGATACTCTACCTTTTTCTTTAGCGTTTCTGAGGCGGTCCTTGAATCACCGAATATTTTCACCTTTCCTAATTTGTGTACAATTTCTATCGATCTGTATAACGCGTCAAGTTTGACCTAGTATACCCCGTACAGAATGATTCTAATCTGAATTTCTTCTTACTTCCATACTGCCTTTCAATATTGATAATGCTGCTGTGGGAGCAGCCATATATCTTGCAACCAGTTGTTAATATATTTACTTATGTCTCTTCATCTTGTTTTGTATATATCTTTCTACGTGTTCCACACAGCTGTATTCTATCTCGATTCTGTGTAGCCTCCTATTATAAAATGCGATCTTCTACTTTTTGACCACACTCCTTCTAATGGTATCCCTCTCTTAGCTTTGTAAAGTAGCGTCGTCCTTTTTAATCTTAGATCGAGTGGGATCAAATCAGTTAATGAAAGGGACAGCGGCATTCAGTTACACTGTTCTTTATAATCGAGTTATTTTTTGGGCGGAGCCTCTCTGTACGATTTTACAGTACTTATTTTTAGCATGTCAGAGCAACCTTTAATTAAGGCAACACTTAGATTCTATTTAAGAATGTTATGTATTTTCTATTTTATTGAAATATTTGACTTGTTGGTAGTTTAATCTGTGTAACTAATGTTGGTGTTAGGTATAGTGCATGACTGAAACGAATATGTATTTCTTAACATCTTTGAGTATAAAACTGATATAAGACAAAGGTTTGTTCACTATATAAGGAAAGTTATGGACAATTCTGCGTCATGGTTCTCAAAATTGAACTTTTATGTTGCTGTGTGAGTTGGTAGTTCATATACTGAGTAAACTGCATAGCGCTTAGTTTTGTATTCATGGCGTGACTTGGCGATATGGTAGAGTTGGCAATTTATCGATATCGATAATTTATTTTTAATATACGATTTTGGATGTAGAGAATTAAGAATAATTTAGACGTCTTATAAATTCATTCAAACGCGTGCCTTCGCCTAATTGGGCGATTGTAAGTTTTATTAATTAAAGCTTTGTGTCAATGATAATAATTATGAACTCGAAATTGAGCACATTTATTTTTCTTTATGGCCTTCGACATTTCTTTGAAATTATCAATGTGAAAAAAAAAATCATTAATAATTATGGATCTACCTTTTCATAAGATCTGAATAATTATACTGCGTTTTCAATTTCCATGTAGTAAATTGACAATCACTAACGTCAAACTTGAAAATGATGTTGCCATATTAATTTGAATCGTAAGATTTTAAATACGGAATTGAGTCTGTAATTATTACTTGAAATATTTTTTGTTATGCAACATATTCGATAATTTACTGTTTTCATTATATAATTCAAGAAACTATAAAATGTACATATGGCGAACAACATACATAAAAAAATATTTAATGCGTCGGTTGGCTTTCGAGAGACAATTTTTTTTTAACTTAATCAGCTTCCACATTTGGACGATTTAAAGTTTTTTCTTTTTTCAGAAAAACTTATCAATAGGAATATTATCTTGTACGATTTTAAAAATAGTTCGGTTTGGTGACATAACTATTTTCAAACACAATAAACTGAGAAAACGTGAAACGTCATTTTACTCCGTGGACATAAAAAACGCACTTTAAGTTACATGTGTTTTATGAAGATTCAAAAATAGAACAAAACTCAATCAGACATGAATTTCATGATGTAATTAACAATAACACGTATTCCAAAAAGAGCGACATCGACAACAGAGATTACGTTATCAATCATATTTATCGATACTTTACTATGACGGACAGCACTATTATCTTTTCGTGCGACACAATAGCGGAGCGGATCGAAATACTGATTTATTTTGATGTGTTGGGATATAACGTTGAAAGTGGCCACTCGTTTTTTATATAAAATAAGAAATAGGAAGGGATTTGCAAGTGCTTTGAAGTTCCATGTTTTTTTTTTCCTTATTATCCAAGTTCTGGGTTTTATTTTAGATTTTTTTTTTCTTCGAGATATCCAGCCAATGATGTGTTATTTATATTTGAAATATGTAGATACCTACGACCTATACGACCTGGCAAACATACGGTTAAAACTCATAAATAAATAAATAATTATTATTATTATTATATCGGGGGTTTATTAAACTTTCAATTTACCTTGTAATTTTAAGCGATAATGACGAAAATTAGTTTAAAACAAATTTAAAAAATATATTGAAATTTATAGTCCAGCGTTAACAAAGTCTAATTCTAGTGGAAGTGGATACCGCGCGCCCGCTCACACCGGAAGCGGTCTCGCAAATGCGTCAGTAATGGCCGCCGGTAGTTGACGTAACCGGACACATATCCGTCGGCGGCGCCACCGTAGCGTTTGTGGATTTTGATGTCCCATTATTTTGACACTTATTGGGTTAGTTTTGGATATATGACGCCTATTTAACAAGGATAAGTATCACGCTGGAAAGGTTAAAACGTGATTTGTTTTCAAATTGGCTGTTCTTCAGTAGTCAGTTACATAGAAAGCTTACTTTTATATTTCTCTTCACACTAACTCTCTAGTGAGGTAGGCAGAAACAACAAAGCGATGTAATCTCTCTATCCGTGCAGATTTGTTTTTCTTCCTAAATATATTAAACCCTCCATAAACATAACCTTTTTCGAGATCAATCACTTTTCAAATCACAAAAAAATAAAAATACATTTTATACAATCTTATTTTCTAGTTTATGTCACACAATCTCACATAGTGACTCATTTCGTTCCCTCTTTTTTCAGGATTAGTTAGTGCATAATATTTACATGCCTAGTAAATGGCTTTCGCAGTGTTTAAATTTCAATGAAAGTTTGTATGGAGGGTCGGAAATTTCAGATTTTTTATATTTTTTTAATAATCGTTTATGACTCCCTCTCTGGAAGTTCGTTTCGATACTTTATGTAGATTAGATATACTGGAGGAGGGTCTTTCATTTTACATTCTACACTAAATTCTGTTTCCCCACTATGCATGATTTACTTTTGTTATCTATATTTATGTGAACACTTTAGTATGTAAAATATTAAAGTAACTTTCTTGTGTACAGACAACTACATATAACTAGCTGTGCCCGCGGTTCTGCGTGTGTTAATTACGCTATAATTATTTTCTTGTCGTAGTTTGAAGTCATATTATATTAGGTTCTTCATATGAAATTAGCGTTTTGTCGTACTGACCATTTTGATCTGAAATATCTTCTCTTTGGTTAAGGATTCCAAATTCATATTATAAATTCATTTCGCTGGTACATTTGTCTTTTGAAAACAGTCATTCATTTGTTTTTTCTCATAATTTTTTTCTTTGTCGTCGCTTATTACCGCTCAATGGAAAACGTGAAATATCGGTATATTTACGAGTACGAGTTATAGATACCGTGGCACCAGTGCTGCAGAAACAGCTCGAAGGATTAATGATGTGTACAGCGCTGGTGTCGCAAAAGAAAGCACGGTACTTTTTTGGTTTCAACGTTTTCGTTCTGAAAATTTCGACCTTCAGAACCAACCCCGTGGACGGCCGGAGACCAAAGTGAAAAATGAAGAATTAAAGATTATTGTGGAAGTGGATCCATCACAAAGCACTTCAGAGATAGCTGCAGGCTTAGGGGTAAATGATAAAACTGTATTAATTCACTTGAAGCAAATCAGGAGAGTAAAAAAACTTGAACGATGGGTACCTAGTGAATTGGATGAATCGAACTTGCAAACATGTGTCGACTGCTGTGTTACTTTGCTCAACCGACACAATAATGAAAGGATTTTAAATCGAACCATTACTTGTGATGAAAAGTGGACACTGTATGATAATCGGAAGCGCTCACCGCAAAGGCTGAACCCTGGAAACCCATCCAAATCCTGCCCTAAATGAAAATTGAGTGAGTGAGTGAGTGAGTGTTTGGTGGACTAGCGCCGGTGTCGTTCACTACAGCTTTCTAAAATCTGGCCAAACGATTACAACAGATATCTATTGTCAGCAACTGCAAACCGTGACGGAAGAACTAGCTGCTAAACAACCGAGATTGGTCAATCGCTCTAGGCCACTGCTGCTTCACAACAACGCAAGACCACACACTGCACAAAAAACAACCACTAAGTTAGATGAGCTACAATTGAAATATCTGCGACATTCATCGTACTCCCCGGACCTTGCTTCAACAGATTACCATTTTTCCGGAATTTGGACAACTTCTTACAAGGAAAAAAATCAACTCCGATGCGGCAGTCCAAACCGCCTTCAAAGAGTTTATTGATTCTCGCCCCCATGGTTTTTTAGTAAAGGGATCAATGTACTACCTATGAGATGACAAAAGTGCATAGATAACAACGGTGCATACTTTCATTAATTAAATATATTTTATAAAAAAAAAAAAACTTTATTTTCCTCCCGTACAAAACGCCATTTTCATATGTAAGGACCTAATAGTATGATTTCAGAAAGTATAATTTAAAATTTTTATACACTATTAATTTCAGAATGAATGATTTCATCATTAACCAAAAATAAGTTAAACCGTTTTTAAGTTAAATCCAGGCATATAAACATACACAAAAAAATATTTAATGTCATATTTGAGATCATTGGTCCTATCTACTACAGTATTGTGAGAAAAAACTACATGAACACACAGAAATACAGACTCATTATAAATTTAGTTATATGATATTATCATTATATTAATACGTGAAGCTTTTGCTTTCGCAGTTTCGCTTTTGCTTTGCACCCCTTTTTAAGCGTATTGCGTGCACGGAAGACAGATTTGGCATGGTTAAAGTTTATATGGAAAACGAGTGCAGAAAGCTAAAATTTATCTATAATATCTGTTACTAATATATTTAATAAAATAAATTAATACTGCGAATCCAAACTCGACCAGTGTCATTGAACTTATACCCTCCAAAATATTGTCATTGTCACACAATGAAAAGTGACAGTAAGTGATATAATATTCATTATTTAGGTTCATATTGCAAATGTCAAACAGAAAATAGTCTATGATTAAAATGTCGCTAGTTAATTTTCGATCATAGGGCGATCGCTAGTAGTAGATATAGATTTATATGACACCTGCCTGCTACGTATGTTAAACCACCAACGCAAAAAGGGTGTGTTATGAGTATTTGTGTGTCCGTCTGTGGCAGCGTACCTCACAAACGGCTGAACCAATTTTGATCTAGTTTTCTTTTTGTTTATTGTTTTTATTGTTGATCTATATTATAATACCATAAACCAGAGAATATTATATTTTTGTTTGTTTGAACGCGCTAATCTCTGAAACTACTACTCAGTTATAAAAATTTATGGTAGAATTTTATAGCTTATTTGTTGAGGACGGTTATGGGCTATATAACTTTACGCTATTACCACAAGGAGCAGAACAGTAGTCATGGACGTCAAGCGATCTGTAAAACTGTAGTTAAAACGGCGACGCGGTGGATATATTTTCGTAACTAAACATTCAAAATAATTAACATAGAAACAGTGAGAAGAAATCACGTGAAGTAGAGATGAAAATTTCTTGGAGTGCATCTCTACCTCGGGCTTTTCCCTAATGAGCAAACACTCGTAGCGGTCCTACACACTGTGTTTTTAGAAACATTTAACTTCGTACATAAACCACATTTTCATAACAGACAACATCCTTTGTCGTGAGGTTTTTGTAATAAATGCTGTATATACAAATAAACCATGTTTGTAGACAGAAGGCTGACGGACTAATTTTCAACTATTTTCGATGGACGTAAGTTTTATACCATGCAATGAGCCTGAGTTTTCGGTGAAAGAAAACATCGTGGTGAAACCATAGCATGGTGGTATGGCTTTTTCTAATGCCCACCTAGCTAGCTAACCACCCTCAAGTTGAGAATCTGTCGCCAAGTACCAATTGGTGTATTCCATCAGCTGAATTTGAGAGACAGTCTAGCAGTAGGCTTAACGTACCTAGGGCCACAGCATCGTCACTTAATATCAGGTGACATTCTGGCCTAACGCTAAGCCTATAGCGATAAAAAAATTAACCGCACTTTGCTATCACTGACATTTCATTATAAACCAGCAGTGCTCGTGGCTGCGTTCCTGTGGATTACAGAATGCCTTCGTTGGGGCACAAACGCGAATCGTACTACTCCCGCTCCCAGTTTTAACAAAGATAAAAATGCTTATTGTGAGTGACCCTTAGAAGATAGATTGACTTTTTGTAGGTTTATTTAAGTTCTACAATTATGTGAAACATTAATTTGACATATCTCTCATGGTTTACTCTGTGTAAGCCATATAAGCGTATTAAATCTTCGTTTTTACGAATTTATTTTTATTTGCGTGGAACCCTAATAACTTTTCTCAAATAAAATAACCTAAATTACTCCTTATAACATTAGCAATATCTCAGTGAAATTGCTGTCAAAATCGATCCAACCGTTGTGAAGATAAGGTACCAGGAACAAATAGACACCCAAAAAAATTTTTTTTTTTTAATATACATATATAAGTACACCTAATTTCATATGCATTTAATAATAAGCTGATATTTTGACATTACAAACAGACACTTAAATTTTATTTATTTTTGTAGATATGTATGTATTAATTAATAATAGTGTTAAAGAAAAGTAACATCACAATAATTGTATCAAAGTTTATTTATTTATTAGGCACAACGGGAAACTTGATTACATTTTCGAAAATAATTTGTTTTAGTAAGCTTTCATAGTAACTTAGGATACGAAATATCCCGTTCATACAAAATGTTCTTGTTCGGAGACCACATCAGCTTCTTGACTTTCAATTGATTATCATTTACCTTGTCATTCGCGGTTAATTTTTATTAGAGAACAAGATGGCATAGGTAATATAGTTTATCGTGTGTCATAGAAAATGGAAATAATGCAAAATACTTTTACAAAAAGAAATGTGTCCCTTACAATAATGTGTATACTGGGTTACCTTCAAGAATTTAGTCCGAAATTTATGGGTATTTTTCGTCGTGAATAGCTTACATTTACGTTCACTGGCACGGGCGCGACTGTACCCTTTGAAAGGGATAGGGCCTTTGATCAGAATAAACGAAAAGTAAAAGATTTCTTTTAAATTAAATTAAGTATGTATTTCATATTTATTAGGTTTATAAAGTTGACTGCATGTTTAAAAATTAAAGTAAATTAATGAGTAATATACAGATTTGGAAAATTAATATTTTTGTCTGTGAGTCACGCGATTTGAAACGCCGATTATAAAACATGACGTCACCATTCATTAAATATTAACGTTAGAGACCTCTTGCGTTAGTTGTCAAACTTGTCAATGTTCTCATACAAAATGACATATAAACATGAATGATGACGTCACGGGACTATAATTTATTTAGATTAAAAGGCATTTTTAAAACTGCCGGATTAAGCTATTTCATAGCTATCTATAATAGTATAAATCTTGTTAAAAAGAAGTACAAATATATTGATATAGATATATTTATTTATGAGCATCTATCAAACTTTTTCACTTTTTTTTTCTATATTCTGATAACAAATTACCTGTCACTTGTCAGATGTGTGTTCGCATCAACTAATGGAAACAAATTTCTATCTCGTGTCACTTTTTATCACCCTACCAAGATATTAAAGTATTTCGATTGGATATGTTTTCGGTGTGAACTTCTTAAGTGATATTTATGTCGCTAAGTGGATTTCGAAACATGGACTTCTCTTTTTCTTCTCCCTAATTTAGCAAATAGTTCTCTTTATTGAAACCCATTACTGGCATTATCGAGTAAATATAGAGTGTCCTGTCCTATGATGATTTGAATATTTTAAAATGATGGTGGCTCCGTTGTTAAAATTTTCTAGGGAGTTTTTATGACATCTCAGAATTCATGATCATGTTATTATTTCAAATGTACTTCACCTGTGCAAAATAAACAAGCTTTATTATGGAAAATGCCACCTGTTTTACACAGTGTAGGGCCAATATATGAAGTTGAAGGTGAAATTAAAATGCGACTACCCTTGGAGTACCCTCTTTTTAACAAAAAAAAAAAAAAGAATCATTCAAATCGGTTCATTTAAAAAAGAAATTATGACCGAACCATCCATAAAAAATACATTCGAATTGATTGGCCTCCCTCCTTTATTGATAACGGTTTAAAAAAAATCACAGTTTGAGATCCCGCCAAAAATTTCCCGAAACATGGTTAATTGTCTGTTGGACTATTAACTTTGCACTGAACGAACCAAATGAGCTATCTATGACGTTAATGTCTGAAAACTAGGATAAAAGCGACTGAAGTGTTTTATTCGACGTTCATGATAATAATAATGATTTTAATGATATTTAATTGTATTTGAAAATATCTGCACATGGAGAACATTTCTAAATGAGATTTCCTCGTGACAATGAATAAATTTTATTTTAAATTTTAAATTTAAGTGTTATTTTTTCAAAATTTGTAGAAGAAGCACAAGGGTAGAATGCGGTAATCACTAGAACTAGTATTTGCCGGTTTTGATATTTTTCTATATATTAAATTTGATTGACTATTTATTGAGGAAGGTTATAAATTCTCGCTATAGCCCTATCTTGATCGAATAAATTAACATGGATGTAACCGATGGTACGAAACTAGTCTGTAAATATATTAGCATACACGTGGAAAATTCTATTGTGGTCGGTGGCCAAGTGTTGCCAATAATTAAAATAAGCGCGATTGCTCGCGCGTACGTAAATTTTTAGTTAAAGCCTCTTGAAGCTGAAAACTTCAGTCATTAACAAACGTCGCAAAGTATTCCGTACGGTTGGATAGCGCCCCGAGAACAATTTGGTATCCAGCTCACGTCATAAGCGGAAGCGATTTTACCTTCCAATACGATGAAACGATCTTTGTATGAAATTTACTCTATCAGTATTAAAAAAAAATAGTCAATTTCATTAATTTTTATGGACATGACCAAATAAATATTTTTTTTTTTTTGTATGTAATGAAAATTATGTCAATAATAGTTAGTGTCAAGAAATGTACATGTTCTATTGAAAACTGACAAAAAACATGTTTATACGACATCACCTCAGTTCGACTATAACTCATGCAGTGAAAATCACAGAAAACCAAATGGCTACAAAGTGACTTAAAGTAAAATCTCTCATAGTAAACAGATCAACTAATAAGACTACAAAAATTATCATGACTACGTACATAATAGCATCTATCGACAGTTGTACCCGGCATATATTCATAAAGTAAAAGGTCATTCATTCGTAGCCTGTAAGGTTTCAACGGTGAATGTCACAACAGTAATTGGAGATATTCCAATTGATTAAAATGCGGGACCAACCGAAACTAATCAAAATCATAAGTTTTCCACCATATATTTTATTATATTAAATTAGCAATTCTTGTATATATATATTTGTACTTGGTTTCTCGGAAACGGATCCAACGATTTGGATGAAACTTTGTATTTAAATAATGTTTTACATTCCAAGTAAACCTAGATAGGTGTTTATTTTGTAAGACACAGAGCAAAGCTCGTTTGCCCTGATATTATATACAAATCGCTCTACTACACCACCCTTAAAGTATCCTCATATCACTGCAACATTGAACACCTTTAGATAAAGCCGTTTTGGTTATCATTAGATCAAATTAGACGTATCTTAAGTATGACGACACAATGAACATTCTTGCCTTGCAGTAAACATCTTTGACTGTTGAACAGCTAAAATACCTAATGTTTGAAAAATATCAGAACTAGTTTTTTAAGCCGCCTAATTAGCAGTATAAACGTTACCCGCTCGTAACTCAGGGCACCTCCGTTCTGAGCTTATAAGAACAAACTTGAAAATAATAAACACAGCTAAATTACGATGGCGCTAATTGCATTCAATGGGGATTACGTTGAACGTAAACCTACCCTCGGCGTGTTAAATTATGCGAAAAACATTTCAAAAGGTAATAATAAGATTAGATTTTGCTCGAAATTAAACTTTACTGTGTAATAACATAAATATCAAGTTTCATCTTCCACTGAGTTGATATGTATCCATTAGCGTTTGTTATTTTAGCTACTTTATGCTTTTCTTTACTTACTCCAATGTTTCTGTGTTTTTACCTCAAGCCTTTGCTCTCGTTGAAAATTACCTTCATCGCAAATTTAAAAGAAGGTCGGCTATTAATGCTATCACAACTTCCCAAGCCATTAAATATTTATCTTATTGAGTTTGAAGCCAGAAGTAGTATCTAAAACTATTTTTATGTAGTATGTATGTACCTGTTACTTTCTTTATTTAATGACAGGGGCTTGGGTTTAATGTGATATTCCAGTACAATCGCTTAACTCTCTTAAAACTAACAATTTTGGATACAATCATACCAATGACATTAGCACGTGAAGACAAGAATTTAAGAAAATTAATAAAATCTAAATATTCATTATTGTTGATCAATTGCGGGATTTAAATACAAAGCAAAATAATTGAATTGGATTTAGCTGTACCAAGTAATATATTCACACTAGTTCTGTTTGCAAACACTCTGTTTGTTTGTCCGTAAGTCATTCCAAAGATCAATAGTGACTTTGTATGTAGTTTACTACGTGCCATTACAAACATTTCACGAATGAAAATGTACTTTACGTAGTCTTGAGCATTCTGACTGTTATACATTCCATTGTCATTTCTTTTTCTTATTTTTATAGTACACTCCCAGTAGACTAATAGGCAATATTTTTTGGAATATTTTTGATTTTAATTACTAACAGCGAGCTCATATTAGGTCCATAAATTATATTCTTACCGTAACTTATTTATTGTTTCAGTATTCTTCTTCAGTATATAAAAAATAATGTTTGCGTGTTCGTGTTCTATTAATTCACGCATCATTGATGCGGTTGAATTTGAAACTATGTACAGTTTGTACTTGTGTAGAAGTTTCTAACATAGTACTGTAGCGAAACAGGATTGTAAGTTGGTTTCACTTCAATTTTCAGATGTATATAGGGTCGAACTCAATTAGACTACTCATATCATTATGCTTTTATAGAGGGGCTAAGCAGTTAAAAATAGAATTCAAGAATATAAGAGACATTCCAATTATGACACGTCATTTCCCAGGTACATCAAAGGCATATTCACGTAAAGATATTTCACAGACTCTAGTTAGTCTTGTGTGTTAATTAAATACAATTGTTACAACAATACTTGTAGACTCTATGTTGTCTGTTTTTTGGTCGTTATTTTATATCCTGTTTGTCTCACAATCATCCAGGCACTAGTACGAAGAATAGAAATTACAAATTTGGAGATGTGGATATTATATTGTAGACTTCATTTTCAACGAAATCCAACCTTCAAGGGGGTAAAAAGGATGCCAAAGCTTGTATGTGAAATAAGATTTTACGAGTTGGATTTGCTTGGGACTTGGTATTAGTATTTATGAATACGATAAATGAAATACGTATTTCAGCATTTTATAAAAATTTAATCTCTAAAGGTGTTCAAGAGCATGGTAAAGTTTGTATGGCAAATAATATTTCTCGGTTCGGATTTATGAATAAACAACACATAGTCAAAATTACAATCAAAATTCTAAACATACCTTCTAGTTTATACGAGAAAAGCTGCAGGCGGAAAGCTAGTAATGTACATGAACATATCTACAACAAATTGTTTATAAACAACACCTTTAGTAATAATTTTCATATTCAACTAGATACCATATCGTTAAACAACTATGGATTAACTTAGTGAATACCCGATAGTATGCGAGGCATTTCAATATTCACAAAGTATCTAAGTACGCGGAAACTACTATTATCTAAAGTGCAGTATCTGTATAGTTAAAGTTATAAGCTCTGAGCGTTTTCTGTGTATATTTTTATTTTTAATAAATTTACGATGCATCGCATATAAAATAGTATTTAAATTAAAAGAAAATATGAACGTGATAGAACAATGTTTAATGTTTAACAAAAATAGTTCATGAATTATAGCGCGATATTAAAACAAACTTCATAAAAATTTACAATAAGAAACTGAAGATAACCATTCACAGCTTAAAAACAATAACTAAAAAGCTATCAAAGATTACTGACAGCGCCTATAAATATTCACAACAATTCACCATAGATCTATAGTTTATTAAGTATATGCAATTCACAGACATAATAAGTTGTAACAGGTGAGGTTATTTTTGTCTATAAGACTTTGGTTAAGCTATCCTGGTATTTTTGTTCAGTATTATTTGACAATTCATCATGGAAAGATTTAACCCGGCACAGCGTGACGTCTATAAATTATTCATTTAGCTGTATTACGAAAATCAGCGTTCAACGAAGAATATGTTTTATATACTTGGAGCAACTTCAATGAACTACCTTCAGCCACCTAGATAGTATAATATCATACCTCTAGAATATTTCATTGGGTTTTTGTAAAGTCGAAAGTCTACAAATGCCACTCGAAAAGCTCGGACGCATCATTGAAAATTGAGACTTCAGAATGGACCATGTTAATCTTAGTTACACCTAACATTTAAAAGTAATCTTTAAAAAATAAGTCAAGGTAATAAAGGTAACCCGATAAATCTTTTTATTTTACTTTTGAAAAAAGTACCTCTAAATGAATCGCCACTTTCTTTAAGAATAGAGATGACAGAATTCATAAATGTGGGGCAAATTCAAAATTAAACATACTATACAGATTAGTCAAATGAATTATAAGCCTTAGTTATAACAAATTATGCTTTGTGAAATATATTTTTTTGTCTGTAGACGACGAATCGCTCAACTGTTATAAATTGCACCACACGTCAAAACATAGCCAAAAGCCGTTATACAGTCATAGTCAAGTATTTGTGTTCAGTTTAGTAAACTACTGAACAACTAACATTAAGTAATAATGTATATCATTAACCGCCAGCCCCCGGTTCTGCCTCTGATTTTGACTCGAATGTATTCTAGTTACGATATGTTATTAATGTACTAATGACAATCGAAAATCAAAGATTAAAAAAAAAATATATATATTAATTATCCATACTAATATTATAAATGCGAAAGTAACTCTGTCTGTCTGTTACGTTTTTACGCCTAAACCGCTGAATCAATTTTGATGATTTTTGATATAGAGATAGATTGGACCTTGGGAAAGGACACCGGGTACTTTTTGTAGCGAAAATAAAACTTTAAGGATAGAAAATAGGAGATGAAAGTTTCTATGAACAACCGCAGGCCGGTACAGTAAGGTATGATTTTAATTATTTTTGAAGTTTTATTGGGACGGTCAATGTGTTGGAATCATACTGGCATATAAACAGTAATAATCTTATCTATGATTTTCTTTTGGTTTGTCGTGTTCCGAAATCAGCCGGTGCATATGCAGTAATATAGCGAGGTGATAGGGATTGCGACCACAATACACATAGTGATAAACCCATCTATGATTTTCTTTTGTTTTTTATTTTGTATTATACACATATGTAAATATAGCTATCTATATTAATAAATCTGTAGTCCTGTCTGTGTGCTTTTAATATTTTTCCAAAATTTTACGATACGCATATAATATGAACGATACTGATCTCGAATATGCCATTACATATTATTTTGTGCGTCAGTCTGTCTGTTTGTAAGTCTGGGTTTAACTCAAAAACGGCTTGACCGATTCTTATGAAATTTTATTCACGGGATGCTAATATTATCGGTCAGTTGATAGGGTAGGGTATAAGAAATTTCAAGATGACTTTTAGATAAGGTAAAAAAAAGTTAAAAATACATATGTATATATATTTTCGTTAATTCAATTATTTACACGATAAGTATAAGTCATTACATGAATGATAAGTAATGAGAATTTTCAATAACACTTTTGGGAACCGTAAAAAAAAAGAAATATTCAACAATTTAAAATTTCATTAATTATTAACCGATTTTCATAAAATTTTAACATGGGAAGTCTAACTATTTACATAATTAATGGGCTATAAGAATTGCCAATATTACAACTAGAATTTAAAAAAAAGTTATTAAAAAGTTAAATTTTCATCAATCCTCAACCGATTCTGATCAAATTTTGTAAACGGGAAGCATACAGCTTACTTACTACAATTAAGAGGCTATAAGAATTGTTAATAATGCATTAGAAATTGTACATTAGAATAATAGTTTTCAACCGATTTTGATGAAAATTGTACACAGGAAATACATGCCACTCCTCAATTGATACGGCATATGAATTGTCAACAATATGAGTAAAAATAAAGGGATTTAAATAATTATTGCGTAGTAAGAAACGCGTGCGGAGCCGCGGGCACACCGCTAGTGCTATTGAAATTGAAGATATTTGAGAAAAAAATCTACGGGGCTTAGAATCATGGACGGAACACAACATTACGATAGATTTTAAAATTTTTGTCTGTCTGTCTGCCTGAATGTTTGAACGCCAATCACGCAATAATTGGAAATGTATGTGGTTTTTAGTTTCAAACAGTAATCATAGATGGCGTTATATGGCTTAGTTTAAATTATCACGAAATAGGTTTGATGTTTATTGTCATAGTTAAGTATATTTTCTGTTGTAAGGATGTGTATTATAAAAATGGACTTCGAATGGAATGTTTGTTGTCGAGCAAAGTGTTATTGGGTTTGTCCTATTTACTATGAAATTCTCAGTAGCAGCTCGGAGTTTGATTTCGTGCCCGATTAATGGCAATAGGTTCGCCCCCTATTACATGGGACCTAAAAAACATACACGGCGAACTGTGGGTGTACATTAGTACACCTCTGCATAACCCTTCGGGGAATACAGGCGCGATGGTATGCACTAAACAGACATACTATAAAGCGTTATTAGTCAATGGAAAATAATGGTTTATAAAATAAAGTTATTAAATAAACATAGCTTTTCGTAAAGGATTGCAAAACGATAAACGGTGATATCGGTTACCATTTTAAATGGTTTTAGTTCGACATTTTCAAATCATATACGGGACAAATAGCGAAGGGTGGGATTGAGGTGAAGTTTTTCTAGTTGCTGTCTTTCATACACGAAGTATACTACGTGGACGAAGTCGCGGGCACAGCTAGTACTGATATATAATGCTCAAAAGATTGTTTGTTTGTAGCCCCGCGATAATCTCTAGAACTAACTCAGAAAGACTATAAATTATATAACTTTTTAGATTAATCAGTCAGATAAAGATATTTTAAGTGATATCTTAGCCTTTCGCAAAACGGAAAATTTCATAATTAAAGAAGAAAACTGATTGAAAAATATCATTCATCTCACAAATCCTTATTAGCATGTGACAGTATAAATTAAATAAGCCTTATTTAATTCAATGAAACGACATAATTTAGGGCGCCCGCGGCACAATGAAAAATTGGACAGCGAAATGAAATCTGTCAAAATGGGAATCCGCTTATACAAATCAGCTAACTGGACGGAGGACGGCCGCGGCCGGGACCCCTCGCGTTATGTGTTAATAAATTTAATGTAACGTTTGGTGCCCCTTGCCTCAGAGTTTTGACAGCAGAGGCCGCGAAAGGTTGGTTCTGTTTACTGTTAGAATAGTTTTTTTTTTTTTTTAATTATTTAATATACAATAGCTATTTAATTTTTGTTTACAGTCGCTTTCGTGTCAGTTGACTGCCCGTGAGCTTGGCAGTTCTTGTACGTCATATGTTCATGAAATTTGGATACCTTTTTGTAAATGCATTTACTAGGCTGTTTACACGGTTTGCACGGTTTTAAGCATCCCGTTTGCTCACGTCGTATTAGCGTGTACAAAAGTTTGATCGATAGTTTTTGAAGTGATAACTTCTTATGGGAGGGTAAACCGTTTCGTAACGTAACGCGTTATGGCGCCACTCTGTCTGGCTTTCTTTCTCTACTCAGTGTTCTAATGCATATATTCAAGAATTGTAACTGAGGATAAAATATATTTTATAATTAATAAAATATTTTATAAATAAATAACCTTTCCTCACATTAGCATATTAATATACATAAAGTTTAAGTAATAACCTAAGCTTTTCTCAAGTTAAACAATTTGAATATTAAATAGTTCAACTTAGATTAGTTTAAGTTATCACTTCTGTCAAGCATCCCGAGACGCACACGTTTTTTTTTAAATTATATGTGTTGCTGGTTGCTACACTGTTAAAAATTCCATTGGTAATTTTACAAAACCCATTACTAGTTCCATTTACTCGTTTTTCAATGTTACGTTGTCTTCGCGATAGGTTAAAGAGGCCTCGATACCATTAAAATTACAATGCACTTGGCACTACGTAATTTTAAACCAAAAACGATTTTAAAATTTTTCTATGACTACTTTGTAAACAAAAAATTTGTAACTTCAATCAAATATTCTTGTTTGTGATTTTAAGCAGTATTTTAAGTTATCCAATACCAAATTAAACTAGCTGTGGGCGATTATGAGATATACTAATCATTCGATTAAAAAGATATCTAGAGATATCTCGTTTATAGCGAATAGTAATTACTAATGCTAGGTCACTAATATTAGTAGTTACTAATTTGATAAAATTAGTAATTATTACGATCGAACGACCTTTTTTTAGCTACACTGGGTGTACATACAAGGTTCGATTATAAATGATCACTCATCATAGAATATCTCGATTATAATAATAATAATTTATTAGTTGACCATAGTATTTAACAAAGAATTTCAATTAAAATACAGTTTAGTATGGGTTTTAGTAGACAATTCTTGAATCATTTTTTTTTATATTTTCTATAAAAAAAAAGATCTCCGGTACCCGAACTAGGCAAAGAGCCTGTGACTCATTCATTGAAATCATTAATAATCGACCACTTCTAAATAAAACATACTTTCTAACCAAAGTACGCATTTATTATTTATTAGGTTTATAAAAATTGGTTACACACCAAAAGCTACAGCTTCATCTTTTGGCACACTGTGCAACCCAACATAAAATTACCAAACATAATAATATGCGTTTGAGAAATTTTTTATAGGAAATTGGCAAACTGTCTCGTAAAATTACAATTTGTGTAGGGTTTATTTATAAAGATTGTAAATTACAACACTTTTTTGTAGGTTTCTTCATAGGTCTAGGAAAATTACTCGTATAATATTATAATTTGGGATTAGAACACTTTTTTTTGTAATTTGTAACTCACACTTTGGTTTGTAAAACGATTGTAATTTTACAAAATAATTTAACAGTGTAAGTAAAGTACAGTCCATAAACAATGGCGAACGTAGGTGGCATAAATTTCATCAGCGGTCGTCAATGTCAACTGCTTGCTGAAATATCTCTTCACGCCTCGTTTGAAGATCCAATAACATACATATGAAGAAGGGAATATGTTGGAGTTTCTAGTAGGATATCAAACTGTCATGTAGGGAATTTTTTATTAATAATTCTGTGTTATTTCTGAGTATAATTGTCAAGTGTGTGTCTGGGTGTTAAATATCTATATGTATGTATTTCTACTGTTTAGTTAAAATAATACACGCTTTGCTTAGTTTGGAACTAAATGGACGTGTGTAAAAAATATACAGACATAATTATTTCAAAAATATTATAAACACTTAGAGTTGTCTTAAATCAAAATCAAAAACACTTTAATCGATTTAGACCCAAAGAAGGAATGGAAGAAATTATAAATGTCATAAGTCATCACCAGTTCTGAAAATATCCCAGTCAATGAGAAAAGCCGGCAAAAACTCGATCGGGCTTGTCTAATTTTTTTTTCCTTGACAAAATTGAATATGATCTTAAACAAGAACAGAGCTTGTGTTTTAAATTCAATAGAAGTATGACACTGGCAAATATTTCTGCTATTATAATTGAAAAAAAAGCTTGCATAAACCTCTCTAATATTCTCTTATATGTAAATGACATTACACTGATACAATTAAATGTAACATAGCAAGGAAACATTATTCGTTTGTACGCAGTACTGGGTAGTGGGTACGTGTTAATAAATTAACCGAAATGTTTAGCGGCCCTGCCTTTGAGTTACGGCGCCAGAGGTCGCCAACGGACGCGACTGTAATTTATTCAGAAATGTCCTTTTTCTGGCACATAAACTGTATTACATTCGTTTTATGTTATTATTGTGTGTTTGTTCTTAACTATCTAGTTAAATTTCGGGAGCACTGCCGAGGGTTTTTAAAAAGTCTAAGACAAGACTGATTCTCAAGAAGCTTTATTAAGAATACTTTTATTTGTTACAAATGTCTCTTTTATAAACTCTTATTCTATAAACACAAAGTGGGGCTGTTTACTATGAAATAATGAGAAATATGTCGCAATACATTCAGTCAAAACACCAGGTGTCTATCAGTAGTTTGCAGACATAATATGGGTTAAAAACGTAACATCAGCATTTCTAACGTATGTACCAATTAACAAGACGTAATAAGAGAGGGTACAGACTGCATAACTCCTCCCCCCTCAAGTTCGAAATTATCAGAGGGATGATTATCACTATGATTATTTCGATAGCAATAATTTTTACAAAAACTGAGCTTATATACTAAGAATACAAGAATTAATAGAAATATAATCACATATAACAATAAAGTTCCGGCACTAACACTTTTTACATTAATAATTCTTTCACTTGATGTTTTTAGTTCACTTTCACTGATTTTTAAAAGATTATTTAAATGTTGAAGATTTATTAATTCACTGTTATCCAAATTGATGGGTTCACGTTGCAATTGTTGCTCAGTAATTGTTATTTCGTCGTTACAAATTTTTGAGAATATATTCTCAGCGTTACTATGAAGAATCCATCTCTCTTTTCCAATTGGTTGTATCTTAATGGTCTTGATTTCAACTGGTACTGGATGACAAGAACTCGTATTCGAAGAAAATTGAATTAATGCTGTTATGCAAGTGTCTTCTGAAGTTGTTCGAGAATCATCCTCGTGACACAGGAACATTTCGTCGTGAAGTTCATTACAAGGTAAAGTGAGCGAGACAAATTTAGACCCTTTTACTAATAGGTAAGGAAATTTAGGAATAATGATGGTGGTATGATTAGAAGGATTGGTCATAGGTATTGGAATTGCTCTGTAGTATGTATAAATTTCATCTCTAATTATTGGTATATCTAAAATGAATGTTATTTGACTTCCTTTTGTATAAGCTTTAAGCTCTATACATTGCTCTATTTTAACTAAATTGTCATAACTTACTGGATACACAAGTTTGTAGAATTTCTCTATCTTTTTTAACAATTCTAATAATTCATTTGAGTTTATAAGAGATTGGTGTAATATTTTTAATTTACTGAATGCCAGAGAAGTTTCAATTTCATTCAACCGAATGTAGAGTAGTTGAAAATTATGGAAAAATAAATTATAAACATTAATAAAATTATGGGTAGTTATATCAATATTAGTTTGATTTATTAATTTTTTTATTTCTCGTAACTCTTTATCTATTCGAATGAAATTGTCCTTCGTGAAATTTGTTATCTTTATCATTGATTCAGAAATATCTGATATTAAGGTTACCTTTTTAATGAGTGTATTTTGGCGTGTCGTTAGAGAATCAATCATATTTTCATATCTTAAAGCATCATTATGATCTAAGTTACCAGTTATAAGCTTAATAATAGATCCAAGAGGATTGAGAAGTCCACGTTTAATTCTAGTTGATGGAGATAACTGTTCTAATTTTTGAATACTAATATTCATTACATAATTCGTTTGAAGCTTTACATTAAAAAGTTGAACATTAGATGTTTCATTATCAAAATGTGTTTTTAAATATTGATTAAATTTAGTATATCTTTTTATATTGAATTCTAAATCCTCACGTATCAGACTTAAATCTAAAATCTTAATTATTGTCCACTTATCATAACTTACACTAGCTTGACCTTGTTTCACAAGGACTATACCGGGATTTTTATCGATTCTGTGAAGTTGAAGGGCGTGAATCCTGATGATCAGAGCCAGGAGCCCGAGGAGGTACCTGCGAAGGTCGTTTTATATCCTTAATAGGCACGTTTGTTTTTCGAGTTTTCATTTTTACAGGACAGATATTTCTGTCAATTTTACCATATACTTGTGCTTTTTGATAACGCGGTTTATCTTTACTTCGCCTTGTATTAACACCTTTTACAAATATAGTGTCCTCTTCTTGAATATCAAATGATGTTTCACCACCACGTTTTGTTTTAATCTTTTCTTTATTTTCAATTACTTTGTCTGTTAAATATTTATAAAGATATTTCGTTCGTTTCATATGATCGTTTACTAATTGTTGCGTATATTGTTTGTTAAAGTTTACTTCAAAAGTACTATTAGAATCAGTGTGTCCAAAAACTACTTCAAATGGTGTAAGACCAGTCGTTGAGTGAATGGTTTGATTGTATGACATAATTGCATAAGTCATAACGTTAGCCGCGTCAGTTATTTTATGTTCATATTTAGCGATACGATATATTTCTAAAATAGTTGAATGGAATCTTTCAATTAAACCCATAGAATTAGGATTATGTGGAGTGCTTATGTGTAATTCTATTTTATAAAATTGTAATGTTTCTTTTAAAAGTGTATTGTTGAATTCAGTACCAGAATCAGCACTGATCTTATTTGGTACGCCATAAAATGAGAAAAATTTAATTAAGGCACGAACTACTTCAGGTGTAGAGCGATTGGATATTTCAAAAGCCTGACCTAGTTTACTGAAAGCATCTATTATGGTAAGGAAGTAGCTTCCTTCTATAGAGAATATATCTATAAATATTTCAGCAAAAGGTTTTGTTTGAGTTTGCGTTAACATTAATTCTGGTTTTAAAGGTTTGCGATCATATTTTAGAGTTTTACAAGTTTCACAAGAATTGATTACAGAAGCGACTGTTATATCCATATTTGTCCAAAAATAATTACGCTTTAATTTCATAAGAGTTTCTTTGATTCCACGGTGACTTGTTTTACCTTGATGATAAGCAAGTATAGTGGCACGTTGCTCTTTTTCATCACCTAAGTATATAACTCTTTTAGTACATTCATATATTTTGACGGTATCTTTTTTAAATAGTTTTATCACGGCATTTGTAAATTGTTTACGGTGAATTTCGCTCTCAAAGTAAAAGAAATATTTAATTTTAGGTTTTATATATTCTAAAAGAAATTTCTTAACAAGGTTAGTGTTGTTTACAGGTAAATGTACTTCCAAAATTTTTTGTTTTTCATGTGATAAGTCTTTTATTGATAATTGGTTTCTGTTCCAAGTAAAAATAAGGATTTGATTAGGTTTTGTGTCGATGGCTTCTTCAATAATGGGAATACCATTCGTATCAATATCTTCAGCAGAATGTATGGTTTCCGGTAATGAACAGGCAGTAATAGTACTGGATGAAGGAGAACGAATTGGGTGAGTTAAAGTCTTATCGGAATCTGAAGGAATAGTTAACGTTTCTGATGAGTCTGAAATTAGTATTGGACTCTCAGATCGTTCAGTGTCACTCACGTTTACTCGTAAGGACATATCGTCCTTTAATATATTTAATTTAATTCGTGATAGAGCATCAGCATTACTATTTTGTTTACCGTTCTTGTATATTATGTCAAAATCGAACTCAGCTAGTCTCAATTTCCATCTAGTAAGTTTACTATTAGGTTCTTTCAGTGAATTTAACCATGCTAAAGGTCTGTGGTCAGTAAATATTGTGAATTTGCGTCCATACAGGTAAGGACGGAAGTGTTTTACTGCCCAAACGATGGCTAACAGTTCCTTTTCTATTGTACTGTAACGTGTTTCTGCATCATTAAGAGTACGACTTGCATATGCGATAGGTTTTTCATTTCCAACTGATCCTTGTGAAAGGACAGCGCCTAAAGCGTAGTTTGACGCGTCTGTTGTTAAAATGAAGGGTTTAGAAAAATCAGGAAACTGTAATATAGGAGCATTCACAAGTAGCTCTTTACATTTTTGAAAAGCTTGAACATATGATTCATTAATTTCAATTTTATTTTTCTTTTTCAAACACGATGTAAGGGGTTGTGTAATTTTTGAAAAATCCTTTATGAATTTTCGGTAGTAGCCTATCAGGCCAAGAAAACTTTTAATTTCAGTGGATGTTCTGGGGAGTGGGAAGGCAAGTACTGCCCTGATTTTATCATCATTTGGTTGTAAACCATGCTTCGTAATTTTGTGTCCTAAGTAGAGTACATCTTTTTTAAAAAACTCACATTTATCGAGAGTTACTTTAAGATTGGTTTGTTTGAGACGATCGAACACTTTTCTTAGCTTCTCTACATGTTCTTGTATACTACTAGAATAAATGATGATGTCATCTAAATATACTAAGCAATGTATACCTTGCAACCCACGTAACACGTTATCCATTGCGCGTTGAAATGTTGCAGGTGCTGTTTTAAGTCCAAATGGCATCCGTGTAAATTCAAAATGTCCCATTGGTGTAGTGAATGCAGTTTTGGGTCTATCTTGTTCATCAACTTCAATTTGGTGGTACCCACTTGCTAAATCCAATGTACTGAAGTAAGTAGATTTCCCTAACTTGTCGAATAAATCATTAATATTTGGTAAAGGATACTTATCATCAGTAGTAATATCATTTATACGTCGATAGTCTACAACCATTCTAAATTTCTGTTCACCGGAGGCGTCCATCTTTTTTGGAACTAGGTGTACGGGTGCACTCCATGGTGAAAACGATTCTTGTATAACATTATCTTTTAGTAATTTTTCAACTTGTTTCTGTATTTCATCGTTTTGCGATGGTGGAAGTCGGTATTGCCGTATGAAAATTGGATCTTCATTTTTAGTCCGGATTCGATGTTTTACTTGATTAGAAAATGTAAGAGGCAGTTTATCACAATAGAATATATCCCTGTATTCAAAACAAAGTTTTTCTATTGCTTCTCGTTCTTCTTGATTAGCATGATCTAATCGGAGTTTCGATAAATTTTGTGTAAGTAATTCATCAATCTCAAAATCATTTAATTGTTGCCCGGTTGATAAATTTATTTTGCAAGTATTATTATTAAGGCTGGTTATATTCAATGGTTCGTTAAAAGTTAAAGTCACACTATCTTGCGAAGCATTCTGCATGACTGTTGTTGCAAATGAATCTTTGCAAGTAACTATAGCGCTAGGCATACGTACTTCATTTCCAAAATTTTTAAAATTAATTATTGCTTCACCATTAATTAAATTTGTAGGCACCTTAACACGGGTTTCAGTGCGTGGTTCTAGCGTTATTTCCCACGGGGGACTATAAATTATTGGAATTTCTGTATTTTGTGTCCGTAAAATTAAATTTTTCATGTCTATAGTCGCGTTCAATATTTTTAATAAGTTAGAACCTATTAATCCGTCATATCTTCCATCTACATTATATATATAAAATTTATGATTCATCGGACTTTTAAAACTTTCCAATAAAGGTATATCTATAACTTCGTCATGTAGGCTACGTCCATGTGTACTAATAACTTCAAAAGGATCAATATATTTATAATCTGAAAAATATTCATCAGCTTTAGCGGGACTAATAAAACTTCTGGTACTTCCGGTATCAATCATTAAACGAGCATCAATTTCAGGAATATAAATATGCGGTAGTTTATTTATGCCGTCATAATTTAAGTGTACTATTTCTGGGGGTCGCTCTTGGAGGCTTTTTATAGGAAAATTTACGCATTCATTTTCAGCTTCTTCAGTTTCAACAGGTTCTATGTTTTCATGATAATCGTCATAAGCAGTTTGTTGATTATCGTCAATGAAATAATGATTTTCATATTCTGTATAATCAGGTTGATAGTCTTGGTATTCAATTCCAGGGTCGTTCATTTCTAAAGACTCTATCATATTTTGTCTAATAGGACGAGCTGTGCGCATTGACACATCGCTTGCCTGAAATTGAGGTGGATTACGTTGAGGTTGATTTTGTGGTGGTATACCAAATTTAAATTGTTGATTTGGCATGTTGAAATTAGGTCGGTTTTGTGTATTGTTAAATTGTGGTTTGAACCCTTGTTGATTAGGAATACCGAATTTAAAATTATTATTTCCAAAATTTGGTTTATATCCTTGTTGGTTTAGGTTAGGTCTGAATTGTACATTTTGATTTGGAATACCGAATTTAAAATTATTATTATACGGTTTAAAATTATTTTGTGTTTGGTATGGAATTCCGAATTTAAAATTTTGTTGTCCGGAATTAAATGTATTTGGCACAAATGCAGGTTGAGGTTTGAAATTATTATTAAAATTATTTGTTAAAGTAGGCGTGAAAAATTGTTGAACTGGTTTAATATTAGATTTATTTTTATTTTTAGAATTGTACTGATATTGAAAATTGACCTCCTCCATGACAACACTTAGTGCGTTTTCTAAAACGGTACAACCTTTAAGTCGCACAATTCGAATTAAATCCTCTGGTAAATTATATAAAAATACATTCAAGCACATATTATTATAGATAATCATTTTAGCGGCTTTGAGGCCTTCATCAGTTAATAAATTGACCTTGGAGAAGAGGGTGCAGCGTGTTTGTTGTATCCTGTTACAAAATTGCGTATATGTTTCACCAACTTTAATTTTTAAATTTTCCAACTCAATTGCCACACACTCTTCCGATCTAGGATCACCAAAATGTTGAATCAAAACAGCTCTTAATTGTTCCCAAGTTGTTATGTCTTCTCTTTCACTTAGTAGAGCAGCGGCTTTACCACATAATCTACTAGTTATAGCATGAAACACATATGTAGTTTGAACAACATTGTTTGATCCGCTAAAATTTCTGATTATATATTCACTTTTTTTAATAAATAAATTTAAAGTATTTTGATCACCATCGTACTTGGGAATTAAACTTAAAAGTTCTTTTGATACTAATTGAATTGTTGATTCATTGTTGCGTTGCATTTTGAATTGTATTTATTTAATTAAACACACACAAAGTAAAATTCACAAAATTAAAATTCACAAAATAATATTTTCAAAATAAAATTCACAAAATAAATCTTATAACAAAATTATCAAAATCAAAATTCTCAAAATTAAAATTATCGAAATTAAAATTATCAAATTAAAATTCTCAAAATTAATATTTATTATTAATATTTCTCAATATCTTATAATCTATGAAGTCAAATAACTTTCGACGATTTTTATTCGAAAATTATGAAAAATAATTTTCAACGATGTTTGTTTGAAAATTATAAAAATTTGTTAAATAATTTTCAACGATTTTTGTTTGAAAATTATAACAATGTCCAACGAAAAATACAACCACAGAAAATAACAAGGACGAGACAAGGATTGTAAAAATGGTCACTTACAGTCTGCTCGTTCCCATGTCTTGCCGTATAGCTGCTTTCGCTTTTAGGACAGGATCTCTCGGAAATAGATGTGGAACCCGACGTTAACTTATTTATTGGTTCGTAGATACTCAAAATCTGCACATGAGACCGATTTGTAAGACTCGAACACAGACTTTTATTGTTGATTGAGTATCCTACCGACTGCGCCAGTTAAATTTCGGGAGCACTGCCGAGGGTTTTTAAAAAGTCTAAGACAAGACTGATTCTCAAGAAGCTTTATTAAGAATACTTTTATTTGTTACAAATGTCTCTTTTATAAACTCTTATTCTATAAACACAAAGTGGGGCTGTTTACTATGAAATAATGAGAAATATGTCGCAATACATTCAGTCAAAACACCAGGTGTCTATCAGTAGTTTGCAGACATAATATGGGTTAAAAACGTAACATCAGCATTTCTAACGTATGTACCAATTAACAAGACGTAATAAGAGAGGGTACAGACTGCATAACTATCTTGTTCGTTTGTATCTATTTTATGTTTTTATACACTTACTAAAATATATACCCGCGTTTATTAAAATCGGTTAAGAATAAATTAAAGGGTATATGAATGGATAGTTTTTTCGGTTTCTTAATGTTTTAGGTATTGATATCTTTTTTAATTTAATCATAATGGGATAACAGTATTTTTACTATTTCTGAAACTATTATTGTAATAGTTAATTCCGGTGTACAAATTATCATAAAAATCGGCTTGTTTTTGAGTTTAACTAGAAATATAAAAAGACATACAAACTTTTTATTAATATAAGAGTAGGATTTAAATAAAATTTTTGTATGTATTATATTTTTAAACAGGCCTAATTTAAAATCTATTTTGACATATTTTGATGAAAATTTATGAAACGGTCTTTTTTAAATCTGTAAAAATAATTTAACGATGTATACAAATAAAATTATAATATTATAAGTTTTATTTATTTATACATTAAAAACTTTATTTTACACAATAAAAAAAACAAGTCAGTGTTGAAAAAAATATCTAGTTTAGGTTTGTTTGTTTGTCGCAATGACTTTCGGCTTACTTCGGGTGAGTTCGAGGTTCTTGTATATCTCTACGATCTCCTAATACATCTCTTTTTCTATCTTAAGGATATTGTAAACACAATTACAATTTAAAATACTCAATTAATAAGGAATCTGTACTTTATATCTAAGTGTAGATTTTTGACAAATTGTACATATAAAACTAAGCCTTTAGCATGTTATTTACTTTTGTTCATATTAAATTGTTAATATATATAACATAAATAAAAAAAATTTTTGTTAAATAAATTAATTTCTTTAATTCTTAAGTCTATGTTTGTGCAATAAATAAATAAAAACACACTGAATTTCACTATAGAAAAAAAAACATTTTAATCTGTCTAAATATGTTTCGAACACGAGGCAGGCCGTAGTTTCGGTTTCGTTTTCGGCGGAAAACCTGTTTTGTTCAGTCTCTAATACCTAATAGTCTCTGCCTTGCCTGTCCGTAGCACAACATTATACGACAATGACGTCATTAATACAACATAATACAAGTTTACAAACATATTACAACAATAAATATTTAAAATTCACAAACAATGACGATATATTTTATCAACGTTCCGATTTATGTCATTTCATTGTAAGAAACGTAGTAATGTGAATGTGCTGAAGATTTATTCAATTTGAAATCATAAAGTTTATAAATAAAGTGATTTTTATTGGTGTTTCGTAAACATGAGGTAAGATTTATGGCTTTCTTTTCAAATCATTTAGGCATGTTGCCTACAGTAAAGTTAACAAAGACTGCATCATACCGAAACTTTGTTGTTTTGATTGTATAAAATTGTGATAAGTGTATTTGACCTTCTATGTTTTTGAAATATGTTTTAATAAAGGAGATATTTAATAAGTCAGGCTGTCCTAAGTAGAAAGAAATCTCCAAAAAAAATTATTTGTGCCCTACCTCACTTTAGTTAAAAAGAATCGAACGCGATGTATGTGGGTTTGCTGAGACGGTTTTAAAGAAACGATATAACGATTCTCTGCAATGATCAGCTCAGGGAAAGAGTATTCACTCTTTCATACTCTTGGATCACGTCAAATAACGTGACTGCTAATCTTTGCAATGTGCCTGATCTTCTGGTGAAAAAAAACAGTAATAAAACTATAGCAATATGCTAGGGTACCGTCAAGTTGAAAACCTTTCGCCAAAGTTCTACAAGTATGTTCTGATAGATGCACTTAAGAACTAATCGTGGTCCAGCGGCCAAATGCTAAAACCTTAAATTAATTTTTAAGAATAAAAATTAAAAGAAATTTTTTCTTCAACCAATATATTGGTAGACAATATTTTTTAGTACTAAGTTCTCCAATTTTACAGATATATGCAATTAAGGATTAAATAAAGAAAATCCCATTAATTTCTATTAATAAATATTCTTTATTTATTTACAAATTATATTTTACAGTGTAACTAAGTCAAACAAGATATTCATATTTCTGTTGATAGCGTACGCTTCAACGGTAAGCTGTAAGGAAATAGTCGTTTGCGACGGCATGATTTACAACGACGTCTACTTGCAGAGACAAGTATTAGTCAAAAACTACGGTAGACCTTATAATTTAGTGGTCCATAAGTACTCTGGAATGCTGTTCTTCAGTCATACTTTGACAAACGTTACTCACGTCGACTTCGGTATCACGGCTTGCCATATAAACAAAAAAGTTTGCGCAGACGTCAGAGGCGTCCCTGGCGGCTATGCCATCGCCTACGATACTGGAAACGATGACATTTACTTCGGTGGGCACGATGGAATCTACAAATATAACTTCCTGACCAAATCCGCTGAGTTCTTCGCCGAGAAGGGTAAATCTATTTGGAGTATATTCATCCGAAGTAACTTCTACTACATCGAATATCCATCGCAAAAGCTTTACGTTTACCAGAACGACATGTTTGTGTTAGTTGCCGAAGCGTTGAATATCGAAATCGATCATTTTTTCATGTCGAAGAATTTGGATATTTATTTTTCCAACAAAACCGCCCTGTTCAAAGTTGCAAAGGCGCGAAAGAATCCGGCTGTTTTAAACGACGAAATTGTTGTCCGACAGATTGTAGATGATGGTTACGGAGATGTGTACTTCTGTGCGAGTGATGGAGTTTATTTAGAAAATAAACCGTACCATAAACTGAAAAAAATAGCGTCGTTAAATCAAGCATTTGGTATGACTTTCGATGAAAACGATCATGTTATATATTCGGACAAATATGCTATATATAGACTGCTTCCTAGCAAATATTCTAACGTATGTTATAGAGCTTTGACGAATACTGGAGAAGATGAGGTAGAAGAAATTTATAATTCTCCTAAAGAAGAACAGTTTATAATTTAATAAGGTAACCGGAGAGTTTGTATCTTTTAATTTGTAAGTCAATTTTAGAGCTAAATGAAAATCTAGCTTTAAGTACTTTTTTATATCCTTTCTAATCTTGAAGGTTCCTTTCAAGTGATCCATATTTATCATTATATTTCTTCTTAAATTAATTTATTTCTCTATTATTAAAGCTACCAGCACTTTTCCTGCGGCTTGACTCATGTCATAGTTCAGTTATGTCCCACTAAATGTTTTGTGTAGCATTGTAACTGAATTATTGCTAAATACGAATTTTGATAGATCTATCTTTAAAAATGACGTATTTTAATAGAAATCCTTCCTTAGTGCTCATCTACGGTCAAAAATCAAAATCAAAATGATCAATTGTATCAAAAGTATATGTACTATGTAGTTTTGGGAGTTTGATAAATATTTTCTTCTACTTCAAACAAAGATTGTATATCTTATGCAGACAAATGTAAGTAATACATAATAACAAAACGAATCTCAAAGTATACATTTATTGTTATTAAATAATTATGTGTTGTTATAACAGATAATTGTGTCTATACATTGTAATAACAACTGGGTTCATTGTTTCATCTGATATCAGTCAAATAAGATGTACTGCTTTAAATGCTCCAGTCGTTTAAGTAAAAAATCATTTTTAATATGTTCGTGAACATTTTTATATATTTAAAAAATAAGTAGCGTATAATTCTTTGTGGTAAACTTTTGAAGCAAGAGCTTAGGGGATAATACAAAAAGGTATTTATAAGTCTGATTAAACATAGAATTTCTTTAAAATAGCAAAATGTTTTCACGTGAGCGATGTCGGGTTTATATACGTTCTGTAATAAGCGTCCTTTTAAATAACTCTTTGTCAAGAACAAAGGAAGATTAAAGAGTTTTTCCTAAAAAATCGCCGTAAAAAACTAGGTCTGTCTTTGAGTAATTTTTCTTAATTTGCGCTCTTTCTTTTCACAAATCCAGATAAGTTTCAGCAGAAACTATTGTTTCTTTTTTTGTAAATAATACAGACGTAGTTTCTCTTTGAAGTTTTATCTATATTTAAGAGTAAAATTTTAAGAAAAGTTTCAACAAAGATTATATTATATAATGTTGGCGTAGATTAAATTTCAAATATTCGAAAATGTCAAGAAAAAAATTCATTGTTTTGATAATACAGACCCACATCCCAATAAACGTCCCACATCTTGGTGAAATTCACCAGAAAGGAAACAAAAGCTTTTACCATGTCAGTCAACGCATGGTCTATATCAAATTCTGAGATCCATATATCTCTGTTTTTTTTATTCATTAAGGTTCCTACGTGAAAACTTTTTGATCATTCAGGCTTCCTCGCGATCTTTGCTTTCACAATTTTCAACAAGTGATGTTTTAATTCTTACAGTAAATTTACGCATAAATCCAAAAGTTCTTTGAAATTTTACTATCCCGCAGAAGTTTCGAGGTATTTGACTTCGGCTATAAGCTTTGCCTCTACAAAACAGGGAACATCCAAAAAAGTATAATAACCAATACATTTATTATCTAACAATTATTGTATATTCCTTTCAGAGCAAAAATGATCGTTTACATCTTCATAATAATCATTATCGTCACAACATTGGACGGTCTACCCGATGAGAAGTGCAATCGCATTAAAATAGGAGAGAACTGGTACGACAGGCAAATACTCTGGTCTCATTACGGTAGACCATACAATTTATACGTACATAAATCCACGAACATACTCTTCTTCAGTTATTCCTCACCAGAAACTTATTCCGATGTGGATTTCCAACTTGCCTACTTGGATATTGACAGACGAGATTACCAAACAATCGCCGGAATCAAAGGCGGTTGCTCCGTCGCTATAGACCAAGCAAACGACGAAATATACCTTGGCGGTTCAGACGGCATATATAAATATAACATGTTAACGAGACTAGCCGATTTTTACAAAGAAAAAGGCAAAAACATATGGTCGCTGTTCTACAGAAGGAATTTGTTTTATATAAGTTATCCCGACCAAAAGCTACATATAGAAATAGATGGTAGATTTGCTGTAGTGAAAGAATTCCAAAATATAGAAATTGATCATTTTCATGTAGCGATGAATAATGATATGTTTTATGCAAATAAAACAGGATTATTTAAGTATGATAATAAAAACATGAAATCTGAAGTTATCAACGAATTGCTAACAGTAAGACAGATTGTAGAGGACAACGAGGGTGATTTATACATGTGCACGAACTTCGGAGTATTCGTCGACGTCAAATTTGAAGGAGTGAAGAAAATTCTAGATTTCAAAAACGTTTACGGTCTAACCTTTGATAGAGATAATAACTTTATTTACTCTGATGAGACTAGTATAGTGAGATTATTGTACAGTGTTATAGGTTGTGATAAAAAAGACAATTATTGGTGAATTGGATAATTATAATAGATAAATTTTATTTATTTTGTTTGTTATTATCATATACTTTTGAATCCCATATGTTTCAATACAACAGATGAAGAAAATTTCACCAAGCTCACTTTTATGATACAACCAGCTGTGCCTCTGACTTTGTCTGCATGGAAGTTCATAGCGTCTCACACGTATGGTACCTACTGAAACGGTTGGACCGATTTTGAGAGGCCATTCACTGGTAGATAGATGATATTATAAAGAGTAACTTAGGCTAATTTTTATTTTAGAAAAAGAATTAGGGTTCCGCGGAAATATAAAAAAAAACTGATCATGATGAACCAATTCGGGCGCTTAAATGGCTTACGCTGAGTAAACCATAAGATATATAGCAAAGTAATGTAAGACATAGTTGTAGACATTAAAAACACCTAAAAAAAGTCAGCGAGAGTATATCGATGGTGGCATTCTGTAATCCACGTGAGTGAAGCCGCAGGCACAGGTAGTATTCTCATAAAAAAACTGATTTTATATATATATATAAACCTCATGTGCTTCTGTTAGTGATACAATAATTTCTGAACGGATTGAGCGATTGAGCTTATATTTACATATTTTTTCTGTTTCGTGACGTTGGTTCATAGCTATATTAGGATCCAACAGATGGCGCTGAAGACGAGCTATTAACTACTGCAAAGGGCAGAACATCATATGTCAGGCCATCTAGTCCATATAAATAAAAATAAAATGCTCTCTAGTAGGCTCATTTGAGTTAATTTGAGAACATCTAGGCTGGATTGTCTAATTCTTTTTTTAAACGTTAAAATAAAGTTTTTAGGAGACAAAATAAATGTTTTAAAAATTACCAGAAAAGCTGGCCAATTTAGGAAATTCTTTTACCTATTGCATTTTTTTATGAACCCACAACCATAACTTACGATTCGAACGTCGTGCCTTTAAGCGAAATTCTTGTTTTGTTTGTTCATTACGCTCTTGGGAAACTTTTGAAGGTGCTATGGTCGAGTTATAAACTAATGGAAAGGATTGTCTTTTTCCTCCATAATTAATAATCCCAAATCCCTTAATATTTAAAAACACTATTTCAATCTCTCGCGGATACACACAATAGACAGCTAAGATCTTCGGATTCTTTAATTCTCAGTATATCAAGTCATCATACTAATTACCGCGACCGATCTTTCGCCGTAACAACAGCACGGCTGTGGAATTCGCTTCCTATCAACATCCAACAAGCCAACACTCGAGTTTCCTTCAAGTATTCGCTACGTAGGTTTTACTTGGAGCAATTGAATATTGGCTAGATTTTTCTTTTTTTACTTCATTAAATATTATGCACACCTTGCATATACCTTTCTCTTGCTCCCCTGGAAGACTGGTAGAAAATGCTATATAGCATTAAGTCCTCCTTTTGTGCAATAAAGAATATAGTAATAATAGAAATAAATGTCATCAGTCGACAACGCAAAAAGATTTGCCAGTTATATCTGATACATTGCTAGTATAAGTTGTTCTTTCCGTTTTTATTCATTAGTTATTTCATTGTGTGGGTTTATTCAAATTGTCAAATTTCAATTAGTGTCGAAAAGTGACAGTAGTAAAGATGAACTGCAGAAGTACCATCGAAGTATCTGCTGTCTTTCCTGCAAAGTAATAGTGTTCGCGATTGTATTTTTCTTTCTAAGGGGGTTGATATATTGGCAAAATGTAATTAACTTTAGTTAGGACTTCAGTGGATTTTATTTACTTAGGTATTAAGTCTGGAGGTGTATTGCATACCTGTTTGTTCCTCGTGGCGTAGTGTCAGCAAGCCCTACTATTAAACCGACAGCTTGCCAGTTCGATTCCCGCTCGTAGATGACCTTCATGCTATGAGCATAATTCTCGGTGGTTTGTCTGGTTGTCAAATATATATTTATCAGCTGTTTAGTTTTTTATTTCTTTACGACCACGATTTCATCTGGTGTTAAGTGACGATGTGGCTCAAGATGTAGTAATACGCTAAGCCTAACGGAAAAACTAATTCGCTAGTCCGTCAGTCTCATTGTAGGGATTCGAACTCACGTCCATCAACTCGACCAACTGGACCATTATTGCTTCGTTACCATAACGCAAACTTTACTTAGTTTGGAATTAAATAACCGTGTATGAAACTGTGTTCCCTTATTTATATTATTATAAAAAAATCTGTACAAAAATTTGGAGCTAAAACGAAAATGTAGTTTTCCGTGTATTGTATTTTAAATTCAGTTGTGCATAAAATAAAAATGCGATTAAAATTTCAGAATATACAGTAAAATAAAGCAAGTCTATGAATTTTAAACGAAAACACTACACGACCAAACAAAACGAATACTGAATTAATTAACAGATACAATATAATCTTGAACATTCGGAATCGTGATACAATAACTTAATTACAAATATAAAATAAAATTAAGTTGAAATATTTTCTGATATTTTTGTAACAAAATTCCGTATCGCGAGTTTGTCGGATGGTAGCTACACGGGAAAAGTGTACCAACCGACACTTTTACTATAGTGTTTTTTTTGTATACTACAAAGTTGGCAAACAAGCATACGGTCCGCCTGATGGTAAGCAGCTACCGTAGCCTATAGATGCTTGGAATATAGGTATCGCTAGCGCGATACCAACCTTGAACTCCCTTACCCCAAGGAGCTCTGGAAACTCTACTCACAGAACACAACACAAACTTATTTAGCCGCGATCTTTCACCACCACCAGTCAGCCTGCCCCAAGTAGAGATAAATCTCGAATGACATTTCTCTGTTCCCTATCTCTATGCCATGCATGCATGTACTGTAGTGCAGTTATTGGAAAGGGACAGAGAAACGAAAAAGAGATAGAGGGTAAACGAGTACTTGGCGACGTGATACAACTGCGTCTCTAGATTCGTTTACTATATTTTAACTTGTTATAAGCGCATTTCTAGGAATATATGTAGGTATATTACTGCAGTTTATAGGTACGTATATCTATCTGGGGGCACGGCAAACAGCACCCTCGTCAATTTGAACTCATACCATCTTTACTGGAACCATTTCAGCATATTTACACACCTCTATCCAGCAGCACTGGGCCTTAATATTATCTTCTTATTCTATGTTGTTGAATTTGATATGACTTCAGTTGTTACTATAAACTCAAATTCAAAACAAGGCAATTTTAAAACAAAAAAAAAACCAGCTTCAATGATTTAGAAGTGACCCTTGGTGTACCTTCGAAGTTGATGGTCCAATAGTAATTAAATTAAAGAGGACCACGCTTGAGGTATTCCCTATTAACCAAAACAAAGAATCATCCAAATCAGTTGAACATCTATTAAAAAAACATTCGAATTTAGCAGCTCCGTCTTTTTTGGAGTCGGTTAAAAACAGAAATACGTAATAACAAGTTTGACTCTTACAATATTCTCAGCAGTACATGTCATATAAAATTAAAATAAAATAAAATAATAAGAATAGTATTAAACTTATTATCTTCTCATTAATTAAAATAGTTTAACTTCACATACTCAGGCACAGTAAATTGTAAAGAATGGAATTTAACCAGTAAATTATAGGCCAGATTTTAGCCAATATTACTGGGTTTTTTTATATCCACGTTCTTGGTCCAGTCTCGGTTGTTTAAGAGATTTCACTACTCTTTATAGACAAATCATCTCAATCGAGACTTGGCCCGTTTATCACAGCATTTTAAACGTATACCTTTACACTATAGGCATGTTTAAAGTTTAATATTTTCATTAAGTTTTGTTTTCATATAATAATATATTTTATTAATTAATTAATTAATATCAGGGCGACCGAGCTGTGCTCGGTGTCTTATAAACAAAAAATAAAAACACCTATCTAGGTAAACTTGGAATATAAAACATTATCTAAATGCAAGTTTAATCGAAATCGTTGGAGCAGTTTTCGGAAAACCAATTAAATAATAATGCCCACTTAATATAATAAGATATATTATACACAAATTAAAAAAAAATAAAGTACATATCATTTTTTACTATTCATTCTTTGTGCTTGTGGCTTTTTTTAATAATACACTAACGATCGCCCTAAGGTTGAAATTTGACCAGCGACTTTTTGATCATAGACTATTTTCTGTTTGACATTTGAGTTTTCATGAACCTAAACAATGAGTATTATCTACATCACTTTTCGTTGAGAGACAATGTCAATATTTTGGGGAGGTCTAAGTTCAATGGCACTGGTCAGGTTAGGATTAGCAGTATTAATTCATTTAGATTCATATATTATATTAGTAACAGATATAATAGATAAATTTTAGTTTTCTGCACTCCTTCTCCATATAAACCTAATCTCACAGTCTTCCGTGGATGCAATACGCTTAAAAAAGGGTAGAAATCTTTTGCTTCACGTATTAATATATGGATAATATATAGTGAAAGAAAATTCGTGCTTACCGGTTCTTTTTTTGAACACGATACGAATAGCCGATGTTGAATATTTGAACGGAAATAACACACACTGAACCGATTGCACTCGATTCCGTGTTTAATTGACATGCTCAATTTATATTCTCTGTATTTATGAACAGTTTTCCTTTGTAGCATTTTATTTCACAGGATCTCGATCTGTCATGTTAATGGTTTTGGTTTGAATTTATAAGACTTGTTGTCAGAGTTTTTGGCGGGTTCTTGCAGTGACGAGTTGTGATTTTTGTTCTCTAATCCATTTTGTCCCTATAATTATGTAATATTGGTGGTGTTTTTCGTGATATAGTTTGATTATTAATGCATACGTGAAGGGGGTTATAAAAATAAATCAAATCAAAATAAAAAAAATTCTTTATTCAACTTAGGTCGTAAGAAGGCACTTATGAACCTCAAAACTCTACTGCCGGTTCGGAAAATATCTCAGTGATCGAGAAGATCCGGTAAGAAACTATCGCATATACCGTTTTTTGACTGTAATAGTGTTCATTTATTAGGTACAATAATAATAATTTAGTGGATGCAAAAGAGAGGGAGTCACTTCCAGACATCACTATCATTCACATAATGATCCACCCTATAATAACATGACAGTAAAACCTGCTTGACATGGTCTTTGAACTTGCTGTCCGGCACATGAGTAATGTGCTTCGGAATATTGTTATAGAACCGAACACTATTACCTAAAAAACTTATTAGTCTTACTAAGTCTAAAACACGGTACGACTAATTTATCTCTATTTTTAATATTAACATTGTGCTGATCTTTGACAAAATCTAGCAATATTACTACATAAATTACAATCTGACTATAAAATATCGATCGGTACAATTTACATACATACATACATTAAGTTATCAAGGATGTATTGCGAGGGCAAAGATAAAATACTAAATTCCTGGAAATTGTTTTTAGTGATTGCTCGAACTGCCCGCTTTTGTAATATAAATATGGTATTATAAACTGGAAATATTTCAACATTTTGAGTTGCCACAAAAACTCCCATAAAGATAATTCTAACACCACTTGTTAGACATAGAACAATCTTGTTTGAAGTCACTTTGAAAATTAGAAAAAATTGACACTGAAAAAACAAAAGAAGAAGAAGAAAAAATAAAGGACATAGATTCGGCCTCTATGTAAATGACACCTAAACATTATTTAAAAAATAACATCTTATTTACCTGCGTTCTCTTAATACCTTTACCTTTCACGAATAAAGAGAAAATACATATAAAAAAAACTTATACTAATATATTATAAAATAATGATGGCATTTTGTGTGATATCGTTTCGGTTGGTTTGCAAAAGTGATTTGCATTTAAGTCGTCACAAAAACTCCATACAAAATTTAACAAGCGAGCTGCCATTTTGTCAGCAATGTTTGATGGTTAGAAGAATAGGACGAATGTCTAAAGGACGTGTGTCCAGTGGCCTTAATAATTAATTAAAAAAATATGATCTCGCACGCTTAATAGCTGCTATGTGCTGTTGAAATAAAAACTGTTATAAATGCACAGGGTTTCTGTTTGCGTCGCAAGAGGCGCAGACAGTCATAATATTGAATAATTAATGGATTTACACCAATTAATATAAACCCAGTAAAGAGTAAACGAGATAGATATATTAAGATGTTTTCATACTTGTATTTACAATTTTACAAACAATCGTATTTTTAAGAATATATTATATATTTTACTAAGAGATACTGTTCTCGTCGGTGGATAACACGACGCCAACTTTATTCCTTTACTTGCTGAACGAATGTACTTTTTGATATTTCTCTTTTCCTCTTCTTCCCTTAAATTTTTACTTCTATTATGATTTTTAATAGGTCACCGTGTCGAATCAAGTGCCCAAGTAAACTTTCTCTTCTATTTTGAATTATCTTAGAAGTTTTTATTTAACTAGTGTGGGTCAAAACTTGCAACTGAGTTTTAAAACAGTTATCTCAATCGATTAAGCTGAAGTTTTGCAGACACGTTTAGTTTGGATGACAATGCATGGTTAGTTATGTGACGACATCCTAAATCCAAAAACGCGGACTCCCAAAGATGGTTAACTAGTTATTTTTTTCTGCACCCTCTTGATACTCGTATTAAAATCATTATTTTGGAGTTAAGAATCCAAAAAAATCAGTAATAAATAACTTTTAAAACAAGCTTTCATTAATATTGTTGTTTCCTCGTCCTTTCTTTTACCATATTTAATTCCTCTTCTGATGACTTTGACCGGGCACACGCATGAATCGTGGCTACCAGAGGCTGCTGGTTATTATAAAGACAAAAATGCTTATTGTGGGTGATGCTGCTTAGAAGATAGACATATGCTTTCGCTGATTTTTTTATAAGTCTTTTTAAGATGTATAAGTATGTACTACATTAATTTAATATATCTCTTATGGTTTACTCGGTGTAAGCCATTTAAGCGGCCCAAAATGAAAATGATTCCAAATTGGTTTTTATTTGCGCAAAACCCTAACATTATTTTTCTAAAATAAAAGTAGCCTATGTTACTCCTTATAATATCAGCTATCTTCCAGTGGTAAAATCCTGACAAAGTCGGTTCAACCATTTCGGAGATTAACTGGAACAAACAGACATACAAAAAATTGGTCATCATTTTGAATTTCCGTCACATGAGGCGCGTGCAACTGTCAATTTTTCTCCTCTACTGAACGCGCTCAAAGAAGCATAATTTCAAAAACATGTGGTAACAAATATAAAGAACCAAACGAATTCGAAGTTAGTATTTTAGTATTAATAACTGGGAACGGAATTTAAACTATTTTTTGCCAAACTCAAATTAAATTTAACAGTTGCCAGCTGGACACATGTTCTGAATATATTTCTGCCTATTTGCATCTATTAAAACTTAAATGGTTTTGTGGAGGTTTGAACGCTTAAAACATTTTTTTAGCAAATGCCTAGTTACTTTAACGATGGTGTAAGGCTTTTTCTGATGACAATATTGTTACCTTATCGGTCTCATGTTGAAAATCTGTCTATATCTGTTTGACCTATAAAGACAAACCTGTGAAGTATTAAAAAAGTAGTTGGTAGACTGGAACTTAGTATGTTGTACAGTACGATGTGTTTTGTACAATATAAAAATAAAGGAGATACCGGTGAGCAGTACCTAATATGACGTATCGAGTCGTAACAATGGGTAGACCCTATTTTCGGTCACTTATTGCTTCGTTTATATTTGTAATAATACAATCTATGGACGAACAGTCATAAAAATATTATCAGAGACATGTAAGTGTATTGAAATGCTACATCGGCGATTTTATTGTGCCTTTTAAACGTGTCTGATTCCTGAAACGCAGCGTGGCACTCACAGTTAGCAGTCAGCCGTACCTCAAACTTTCCACTATTTTCGATCGATCGATGTTCCAATATTCTAATATTTTTACTATTTTTAGAGCAATAAATTACTACCACCCGTTAACTTTCTTCCAGGCGTTTTATAGAAAATATGCAAATTCTAATTTTATACATTCCTAGGCCAAAGTCAGATCAATTCCATCGCAAAATTCAATTTAAATCCTATTCTTAACGGAGTGTTTCAAAAACTTTGAGAATAGCGAAGTAATTTTTTTAAAGTTATTTACCTATATTATCCAGAAAACGAAAGAATAAAAGCTGAGTAGTTTATATTAAATTTTACATTTATTATTTATTAATATCCAGAAGTTATGCGCGCTCAAAAAGAAAACATGCTTCAAACAACAACATATTATATCATAGAATTTAAGAACGAAATAAACAGAACTGTTTTGTAATTTATAAATATTAGACATACTCTTAATAATTTTACAAATTTAAAACCAATAGTAATAACGGCATCATGTTTATCATCGTTGTCAACATCCAGTAGTGTAAAATACATAACTGTTTCGCTATTGAAAGAGTAGTCGGAGCGATCGACTAAACACATACTGTTCACGCTTAACAACGTTATCCTGACGTCCTTGGAGCGTGACGCCTACGCCGGCGAACGAATAAGCGTGAAGCTAAAAGTTAGTTACAGAATGGTTGTAAAAATTGTAAATAAAAAGAAAATTAAAACAGTCATTAAAACAAACACACATTTTTAATTACCTAAGCCATTATATGTGAGCTAAATGTCCCTAACACATAGTATCCTAAATAGCGTAAAATTGTATTGCCGACTGAATGTCATTATTGTACCTTCGTGTTACCACAAAATTAATAAAAACAAACAATACTACATTGTAATTAGTAAAAAATACAAAGAAGAATACAATCTCATCAGCAAAACAACTTTCAGCAGAAAAAAAAACAGCGGATTCAGCGTAATGCTGGAGAGATAAACTACTAATTGAACAGATTGGGCTTCAAAATATACATTTCTGTCTTATAAAGAAAGAAACAAATTTAAAATGTAATAAAAATAACAAAACAATTATCTATACAATTTTAAAATATTTGTTTGTCTGTCTGTTTGTTCCGGGTAATCTCCGAAACGGTTAGACAGATTTTGACAGGATTTTCACTGATAGATAGCTGATGTTATAGGAAGTAACTTAGGCTAATTTTATTTTACAAAAAGAATTAGGGTTCCGCACAAATAAAAAAATTAAATAAAATAAAAAATGGCTTAAATGGCTTACGCTGAGTAAACCATAAGAGATTATAGCAAATTAAAGCAATACATAATTGTAGAAATAAAAAGACCTATAAAAAAGTCCGGGAGTCCTATCTTATAGGGAACAGCCACAACAAGCATTTTTGTCTTTAAAATAGCCGGGAGCGGGGGATCAAGATTCGTGCGGGCATTCTGTAGTCCACGTGAGCGAAGCCGCGGGCACAGCTAGTTTGTAATAAAAAATAAACCAATTGTAAAGTTTATTATCTAAAATTAAAGTAAGTTTTAAAAAGAGGTTGAAAAACTGAGCAAAAAAAAATCCCAGTTCGAAAATAACGTAAAATTTATGAACGAAATTAAATTTAGCAATACTTCGGACATTTTTCGTATGCATTTCGTGTTGCGGGCAATATTTGCAAGCTATTTGAGAATATTGCGATGGGTTTTTGTACAAAAATATGAGTTCATTTGTTTTTTATTGAACAACCGGATATACACTAGCAGAACAGGGCTCGCACTTCTCGCGTCTCGGGATTATTTGAGTGTTTTTTTTTAATATTGTAGTAGCGTTACGGCCGCCACAATCTCACCTGATTCTAATTGACAATGTGGCCCAAGATGGTAACACGTTAAACCTAGCGGGAGATAACCTTGCGGTTAGTACAGGAACTAGGTCTTAGACTTGAGGTTTTCGCCACTCTCATGCTAGGGGATGAGACCCGCTTGGCCCTGACCAGCTTTATGAAGGAGATCAGCAGCAGTTGAAAATAGGTACTATACTTCACAAATTAATTTTTTACACTTACACTTACATTTACACTTTACTTAATTCACTTTACATCTACACTTACATTATACATACATACATAAATCAACGCCTATTTCCCAACGGAGTAGGCAGAGACCACGTCCTTCCACCTGCTACGATTCTGGCATACCTCTTTCGCTTATTCGACATTCATTAATCTTTTCACGCATGCTCGTCGGTTTAGAGTACTCTTACCTGACCTTTCTTCAGAACGTCGGCGATTTGATCGATAAATGTTCGTCTAGGCCTTCCTCTTCCAACGATTCCTTTCACACTCGCATCATAAATTTGTTTAGTCATTCTTTTTTCATTCATCCTCTCAACATGCCCAAACCATCTAAGCATCCCTTTCTCAATCCTTGTGATTATATTTTCTTTCACACAACAAATCTCTCTTATCACACTATTTCTTACCCTGTCACTCAATTTTACTCCTAACATACCTCTTAGCGCTTTCATTTCTATTGCATTTATTTTAATTTCATGATTTTTCTGCCACACTCAGCTTTCACTTCCGTACATGAGTGTTGGAACTGACACTCCTCTATGCACAGCCAAACGATCTTTCATAGAAATCCTCTGGCTACTCATAAAGGACTTTAACGCCCCATTCACCATATTACCGGCATTTACACTCCTTCCTATATCACTCTCACAGTTTCCATCCCTGGTAAACATCGATCCCAAGTATACAAACTCACTTACTTGCTCCAGTTCATCCTCATCAATTCGGATTTATGTATTCTTCCTTTTACAAAAACCAAAACTTTCGTCTTCTTTACGTTTACTTTAATTCCCTTTCTTTCCAAAGTCTCATTCATAATAGTCACCATCGCTTGCAAATCCTTAGCCGACGATGCAATTAAAACTTGATCATCAGCGTAAAGAAGACATTTAACAAGTAACTCGTTCATCCTCAGTCCACAATCACTCTCTTTCAAATCTGTTAGACAATTATCAATGAATAGGTTGAACAGCCATGGAGATGCTACACACCCCTGTCCGACACCCATTAGGATATCAAACCATTCAGTGTATGCTCAATTTATTCTGACACAAGCACTGGAATCCTCATAAAGGAGATTTCAATGCTTGTATCTGATCCCCGCCAACCCCATGCCTAGACAATGCCAATCACAACTCATTCCTCCTTACTTTGTCATAGGCCTTTTCTAAATCCAAGAATGCATAAGAGACTTTTTGTTATTATGCATCTTAAGGAAAATACCTGATCGGTACATCCCATACTCTTTCTAAATCCCGCTGGTACATTCCATATTCTATCATCTGTTTCTAACATAACTCCTTCAATTATTTTCTTAGCATACAGTTTGCCGACAACACTGAGAAGGCTAATTCCGTGGTAATTTTTATCTTGTTGTGACCCTTTTCCCTTGTATAACGGCACGATCACAGCCTTGCGCCAGTCTCCCGGTACCCGACCGTTTCCAACACAAGTTGAAAAGGCGGTACAACTGACTTGCTACCACACCCTGTCCAGCCTTCAGCGTTTCGACAGACACACTGTCATACCCCGCAGCTTTACCAGATTTCATACTTTTTAATCCTTTCATAATCTCTTCCATACTGATGATGCTGTCAGGTTCACTTCCGTTCATTCCAAGAGCAGGTACTTCCAATGGCGCTAGCATCTCTTCCCTTTCAAACAAATTTTCAAAATATTCTTTCCATCTCTTCAATACATATTCTTCTCCTTATTATAATACTTCCCATCATTGCTTCTGATTTTAGATAACTGTGAGTTTGTTGTCTTTCCTCGAGCTAATCTAATCGATTTCCAAAACATTTTAATATTGGCTCGAAAAACAACTGACAGCATTCTATCAAACTCCTCTTTCCGCTCTTTTTTCTTTGTACTAACCACATTTTCACTAACCCTTTCATCGTTTTGTAAACCTTTCTTGCCTTATCCACACCCTCTAATGTTGACTTTTGCACTCTTAGATTAGCCTTTGCTGCTAACCAATCCAGCCACGCTTTCTTCTTTCCATCCACAACTTTTTGCACCTCTGTATCCACCCATATATTTTTCTGTGTTCTTCCATTCCTTCTTTTAGTAACCCCACATACCTTACTTGCAACATTGACTACACCTTCCTTAAAATACTTCCATAATCATTCTATCTCACATTCTTCATCCAAATTAACAAATCGTTCTTTCACTTTATCCTCTTGTAAATTTTCTACTTTCACGCGTTCTAGAACGTTATAGGCGATATAGACATGTTATAGAGAGAAAATAAAGATAATTTATAAATGAGCCTGATTAATGTTACCTAAATATAAGAATATTGATCTGGGTAAATAAACGAACTAGCGGTCGCCCAATGAACGAAATTCGACCAGCGACTTTTTAATCATAGACAATTTTTTTTTTACATTTTCAGTATTCATGTGAACCTAAACAATGAATATTATCTACATCACTTGCTGTCACTTTTCATTTAGTGACAATGTCAATATTTTGGGGGGTCTGATCGGTTTAGGATTCGCAATATTAATTTATTTAATCAAATATATTAGTAACAGATATTATAGATAAATTTTAGCTTTCTTCAGTCCTTCTCTTTATAATCTTTAACCATGCCAAATCTCACAGACTTCCGTGCGCGCAATACGCTTTAAAAGGTGTCCGAAGTTTTTGCTTCATGTATTAATGATTTCCTTAAGCAATAAGAACTATTTTTAAATAGCAATCTAAACACACTTTCTCGATATATTGTTCGATCGAAGCAATAAGTTGATACTGCCATATTACCTGAAACAATAAAAACAACAATATTAATCATGCCTTAAGTAGTAAGTAACAGCACGAAACTTTTATTACGGGTTCCGTACATCTGAAATATTAAAAGACGGCTATGTTATATATTACTTACTGTGCCCCACGGTTGTACCCGTGTTAATTATATACGACATACATTGCCACCGCACCCATGTATGCATTTTTTATAATATAGCCTATGTTACTCGCTGATACTGCAGCTTTAGTTTGTGAAAGAATTTTGAAAATCAGTCTAGTAGTTTTTGAGTTTATCCATTACAAAAAAAAAAAAAACAAATCTTTTCTCTTTATAATATTGTTGTAGATAAACTCTCGATCCAATTTCTAACTATGACTCTCATTAAAATATCACTAAAAGTAGTAATTAATTCAATACAACTTAATACGAATACGGTTACAGGCAGCATTTTTTTACAATTATGTTGGTAAATTCATTGTACATTGATATTTAAATTTACGGCATGGAAGATTAGAACTTTTCAAGTTATGTTAGCTCAGTGATAGAGTTCTTATAGGTATATTTTAGGTTCAAATCTTACAGTGAGCTTATTTAAGCTTTTGGTAAATGATTTTTTTTTTATTTAAATTGTATTACTTTTATAATTAAATATTTTTGGCTTGCTAATTTTTATTTTATTTTAAATTAAATTTCCTATTCCACTAGTGACAATAATATTTTTTTCCCCATTATCGCTGGTTAGCTGGAAGAAAATGCTTTATAGCATTCAGCTCGCCAGTGTACAAACTAAAAGTGTAATAAAGTATTCATTCATTCATTCAACAAAGAAAACCTTGAGTGTAAAGAATTATAGGTGCATAGCAAGATATGCAATCCAAGTATTTGTAGACGTAGAAGCTGGAGACAACAAAATCAAACAGGGTCAATCAGAGTAGCAAGAAGGATCAAACAAAAATCTACTGATAATATTGGAAAGTAAAAAGCACTCGGAATCGGAAGTTTGTATGAAATGTTTAATGAATCTGAACAAAACTAAGAAGGATTTCAATGACAAACAAAATAGATGGTCCATCCTATTTGCCTACCCCATTTAATGATAAATGTACTTACTAACAACGTATGTGAAGTGACCTAAACAAGAACTAACAAATAATTACACTCAGCACTAAGGAATCCTAAAGCCGAATAAGTTAACACATAAATCCAAAGGGCTGCGAGTTGGATACTAACTATTCTGTTATTGCCTACAGTTTGGGACCAATTTCGTTCCAATTTACTCGGTTTGACTGTGAGCCAGTGATTCTTAATCTTTCATCTACTACATTGGTTTTTTACATGTAGAAAAATCTGAAGACTAATCGAAACATGTGAAGTAGAATTCTAAAATGTACCTAAGTTTTCTACGTATGTCTAAGCTAAACATTGTAACTTTCTGAAGAAAATTGTCAAATCAACTGCTTGAATACGTCAATAGGTGGTCGGGGAAGATATCGATTAAAGTTTAGGGAAGATAAGCATAGACAAGTAAAACGAAAACTAAAGATTTTTGCTATATTCCATCTATGTTATTCAGAATCGTGGTCTGCTACAGTATTTTATGATTAAACCTTTTAATACTTGTTGTAATACTTGTTGAAATTGTTTTGTATCTTTAAATATGTTCGATTATGCCTTAGTAATATAGAGGCGCTTCTACTAACACTGTCAATGTACTTTTTGACGGTTTAAAAGTTTGCTTCTATTCGTTTGGAGTTAAAACAAGGGAAGACGATTCCAAGTGAAATTGTTTATTCAATAGTATGAACACATAGTGTGTGCCGGAGATTAGACTGCAGATACTACTTTTACACATATTATAATAAGGCTGGATTAGAAAATAGTATTACACGCTTTCGTTTCCCTTCATGTCTATTAGTGGTACTATTTCGAGTAAACACCACGAAAATATCCACATCAGCAATCATATATTTTCTGTACTTTATTAACTGTCTCCCGGCTTATGTGTCATGCGGGCTGGCATGAGAACGACGACTGTGGATGGATATTAAATATCTCGGTGGTCACCACTCTTTGTGGATTGCACTATGATTACCATCAGGTCCAGTGTCGTCACTTTGTCGTAATAAAAAAAAACAATAAAAAAAAAACATTACAGTTTTTACCGCCAAACAGTCTAATCGTGATCTTTAACAAAACAAAATGGGTTAAAAAGTCCCTTAGAGATAGATTGAGAACCATTGTAAACTACTAGTACTCGTAAATTTAGGGGCTATGTTATGTTATTTGGATGTTGACTTTTTATACCATATTATGTAAGTTTATGGTATGACCCCTTTATGACTATTTTACCGTTGCTTGTTACGAAGTTTGCCAATTTTACCAGTTTTTCTCAGTATATTATGTTATTTTCTCGAAGTGGTAGCATTGTAGCTTTAAGTACATACCTTGCTAGAAACTAAAAAATGTATATTGAAAAATTTTAGGTTTTGATGATCCCCTGTTAATACGGAATCGGCCGCTCTGGAATCTCGCCACTGGACCGTCCTTTTGATCCTTCGAACCTTATAATTTGTTACTATTACACGTTATATTTTCTGTTTTAACCGTACTAAATCGCAACCTTTTTAAAACCATGAACGAACATCCACTATATAGAACCATTGCACATTTGCAGATTTTTTTCCGAGCAACTTTGTTAATTACTTGTTCAAGTATTGGAAGTTAGCAATTAGATAATTTTATCATTTCTCTTCGATAACAGAAATCAAGATGGTGAAATAGTTAGATACATTAAACTGTTCAAGAATTTCCTAATCCAAGAAATTTAAGCCAATATATGTACGCTTTCATCATCCAATCTGTACAGATGGCTTTCACAACTGGTCCGGATAACTTATTCAATCTGTTTGATCCAATATCGTCTTATTTCACTTGGAACGATATAGAAAATATTCTTAAAGATATTGTACTTGATATTCCGTAAATATACTAGAAAAAAGTGTTTATTTTTCACTTGATGTTTGTGTACACGGAAGAGCTTTAATGGACCCTTTTTGTGTCTCGAGAGTAATTCCGAGGGTCACGTAATTAACTACCCACTTGTTCGTTAGGAAATTAACAAAATCGCATTAATCCTAATTAGTAACGAGTGTATCTTTGTAAACGGCTCGCGTTCTAAATCGAGTTTCTGGCTTTATGCTTTTGATTAAGAAATAAATTGAGTTTGCTAATTTTCTTCATCTTTTGTACTTTCGATGATTGAAGAAACTTTCACGATGTTAAAGAAAGGATTACACAATCTACACCGTGAATAGATGAACCGCCCTGTTCCATTTTAGTTGTGGTACTAGAACTTCTAACTGAGCTAATTTTAATGTAACTATTAAATTGGGTAATCGGAGGATTTGGGAGTCACTTTAAGCTTTTACAATAGTTTTTGCTAATAAATTAGTCAGTTTAATTTAATAATAAATTGCAATAATTTAAAATTATTAACGTCATGTTTTCCATAATTATAAAGAATGCGAATGTTGACTGTCTCTTTCTTTCAGGTAACCAAAAGATTAATTGTGAAAAAGTTTTATAAATTACTAAAAATTGTTTTTAGTGGGTAAGTTATTGAAAAAATTTGTTCATATAACAAAAGAAAACATAAAACTTATTAAATAAACCAAACTATTCGAAAATTACTCGAAGGAGATTTTTATTTATTACAGACAAAGATAATAAGAAAAAGAGTATTAAATAAGTGAAATCCCGATAAGTAGAAATGGGACGATCGGTTACTTTAATTTGTCGATAAAAAAATAATTAATCGTTCCCATCACAATAACAGAGTTGTTTAGTTGTTTTTTTTGTTCACTTATTGTCTAAATTATCTATATATAATTTTAGTTTGATCTCTTAGTAAAAACGTGTACTAATATTATTGTTCAAGTTTATATACTATCTGAAATTTCAAATTATCATTAATTTATGCAAATTTTACGGGCATTTGTTGTTATAAATTTATACGGCACTTTCAAAGAAAATCACTTTAAAAGTTTTTGTTCTTATTCTTTTTAGAGTGCGTATGTATGGCTTTAAAAAATCTCTTTTTACTCGTACTATCTATTTATATGAAATTATTTTCTACATAATTCACTACGAGTATTAATGACCTCCAAAATCGATCATAGAGTATAGGCATTGTCTTTTGTATTTTTTAATTAATTATTGTTTAGTTTCTGTCGGTAAGTTCAATAATAGACTAGTCACTGTGGCCGTTCTAGTTATGTCCAGATCCCGGTATACGGTTATCGTTATATCGAGACTGCGTCGTTGACAGTACTAAAATATTTACATTCATTGAACGATACGGCTAAAATTCTGAAGTGCTATGAAGAATTAAATATTTCAAGCGTTATGGAGCCCGCACTAAAAGCTACGTTAATGGATATCCGTGTTTAGTAATAGCGTTTTTGCTTCGTCCGCTTTTTAGTAGCGTTTATCGGGTGAGAACTTAGAACAAGGTTAGAGCGATTTAAACGATCACATTATTATTAATTAAATTTTAAAGAAATTATAGGTCAGTGGTAGCGTGTACGAACACCTTATGGATCGACGTGCCTAAGTTTTGGTGAATAAAATACCTTAATGTAACCATAACATGGTGGTAGACAGTTTCTAATACCCGCCTGGCTAGCTACCACCCTCAAGTTGAAAATCTGTCGCCAAGCACCCAGGTGTATTCCGGCAGCTGCTCTTGAGAGCCTGTTCTGCCATTAGGCTTATCGTGTTGCCATCTTAGACCTCATTGTTACATTTGACCATAACGTTACAAACGGCAAAGATTTAAAGAAAAATCTAATGCAAATTTAAAAAAAATATATCATGCCACAATAATTGGTTAATATAGAAATCTTTTTAACAAACCTTTTTCATTAAAAATTCATATTACTGTTTTTGCCTATATATTAATCACCTGTTAAATTACCTCATTATGTTTTAATAAACGTGAAAACAAAATTGGTGGCCTATTCACTTTTTTGCCGGATTTAAAATTTTGCGTCTCTGGTTTTCATTGCCTCTTGTCTTTGTGGTACAGAGATTACAAGGCATGCTCCTGAATATTTAAAATGCAATTGATTCAAAGACACTAGATTTGTATATAGCGGACACAAAATTGACACATAATTTAATCTGAACTATGGAAACCAGATAGCTAATACCTTTACATATATTGCCACAAAATTATGTTTTATAATAAATTACTTTTTTTTTAATATACTAGCTGTTTCTTGTTCGGTTTGCTGGATATTAAAAAATTATCTCATTTCTCTATTTTATGACATAATCGACTAATATGCTAAATGTCATGAGGATTAATAAAGACTTTTGAATATAATTGATAAGCAAACATTCAAACACACGTAATAACGTATAATTCACATTTCATACACGAGCTGTGCCCTACAGTTTCAGGCCTTTTAAAATAAAATATTTAAAATATACACTCATATGAGACAAACATCTTAGCATTCCATGGATTCAACGTCCGGTTGCCGGGTCCAACGTGTGGCAGGGAGAGGGAAACACGAGCAGCCCCCGGAACTTGCGACCCAGGTGTAGGTTTAAGGGGCCCCTTTATGATGCACATCAGCGCTCACCTTGACTGCCCGCAATACCCTCCCTGCCAAGTTAGATTTAGTAAGAGCATGTTAATGCTGCTTTTGAGACCCGTTCTAAAATAGAACTTACAGCAGTTCTCGACAGGCCGAAGACTTTCAGCAAGTTATAGAGAAATTTTGCTAGTATACATCTCGCTCCCACTTCTACCTCATAGCCGTTTTTGGTTAGCTCATTACTTAGATCCTAATATTTATTCATTTTTATTGCGTGGTCTTTAGGTTTGATTTCTCGAGAATAAATAGAATTATCTCTGGTCTGAATGACGAAACACCCACATCATCTGGGATTTCATAATGCTTTTCATATGTGTCCATTAAAAAACTCCAATCAGATGTAGAACCTAGGATTGAGAAGCTTTTACTTTTAGCATTTACTGTTGAGCCTTCTTTTATATAGGTAATTTTTCTCCTGTTGGTGGTCAATCGTTTTTGGGCTCTAGCTACTGAAGGACTTACTGCTTCACGTATGATGTGGAGTACTCTATCATGGCTATTCCTAAATTTATTGCATAAAATAATATCCGATTAACATAGTAAAACATATATAATAATAAATTGCTCCCGCTACCCGCTCTGCTTGTCACTATATAATTAGTGATATTTTGAAAAATTAATGTCGTTAATTTGCTATTTGTTTTTGAAGTCCGTTTAATAGTCTTTAAGCATAATAAATGAAATGATATTTTTTACAACTAAGATGGCAAACAAATGTACAACTCGCCTGATAGTAAGCGACTACCGCGCTGCTCGATCTTGAACCCCCTTCCCCAAGAAGCTCTGGAAACCCCCTGCACTGCAGGAACACAACACAAGGTTATTTGACTGCGATCTTCTGTAAGGTGGAAGTATTTCACCAGTCGGACTGTCGCAAGTAGAGAGAATTCTCCAAAAAAAATTATCAATACCCTATCTGTCTTTAAACACTCCTTTCCCAAGAAACTCTGATAGTGAAAAAACTCAAAGGAACAAATATAGACTAGTTTTTCCTGAATACGAAAATGTATTTCAATAGAGAAAATACTTTATTCAAATTAGGCCCTAAGAAGGCAATTGTGAATGTAAAACACTATCACCGCTTCGGAAATACCAGTCATCGAGAAAACTCGGCAAAAAACTCAATCAGGCTTTAAACCAACACGCGTTTTCTTTTCAGTAAATTAAATGATAATCAATTTTTAGAACCATAATCTTAACCTCCCACGAGACCACAAAATTTAATGCGTTTATTAACAAGCTTCCCGAGGGTCCGTTATGCTCTCCTAGCATGTTGAAAGTTAGTTTTATTTATCTTTTTTATAGGTAATTCTTGGCCTTTACTCTAAAAAGGGGTTTCGGGGTACCGTATTACATTTTTATAAAACATTTTTTTTATCCTATAGACAAGCGTTTTCTCAAAATTTCATCTGATGTTAAGTGAGATGTGCCCTAAAATAGTCACGTTATTTAGATAACTGTACTCTGATATACAACTGTATACAACAGGCCGATAGATTATTCTAGCTAACCGAGTATTAACAAATGCCAATCAATGGATTTTTATCACTATGTTTTACCACATTCCAAACATCAACTGTCATCTTCATCTCGGCATGAACATGAATAGTTATCTACTTTATAATATCTCGGGATATTTATGCGGAAATGTCCTACGACTAGAGTGCTCGTTCCTACCTATAACATGGAGTCCTTAAAATATAACGTGATATGTCATTTTAGTTGGTCACCATAACAGCGTTGACTGTTGATGGATTGTAAATCTCTCGATGATAGCCGTTGTTTGTAAATTTCACAGTACCTACCGTCAGGTACAGAGAAACCCCTTCCGGCAGCTTTATTTAACGACCAATTCTCATTCTCGGCTATTGCCTGTGACCCCACTATTCCATACTAACGTTTTATTATACAATCAATAAATCATGACAAGAGCTCTCCATTGAAAATAAAACGATCATCGTAGCTTCTCCTAGTCATAATTTATATTAAAAGGAAATTGTGTGACGCGACGAAACGTGCTCAAAATGGCAGCGCGACCCTCTCGCTCGCCTGGCGCGTAATTAAACTTTGGATGTAGCTGATAGATATGTATCTGCAATGCTGACTGTATCCCCAGATTTTGCAGTCATCAGCTTTTATATTGCCTCCTATCAAGCAAGCAAAAACTTCACGATAAATACCAACAGAAGAATATCTAAAATAACCTACGGAACTCACAGTTAAATTCATCGACTCTTATTAGGAAAATAAAGCTATATATAAATTCACTTTCACCATGTTGAAAGTGTACACAGTTCTTTTATATTATTAAAATTAATGCGACTACCCGGGCTTAAGGTAGGCGGTTCGAAGGTTACACAACATTTTTAGAACTTTTTCTTTTACATAAAGTTTCTGTAATTGTTTTCTGTCTTATAATTTATGTGCACATATAAGTAATGTATATTAATAAAATTGGAGACGATGTAGCTTTTTATACTTCCATATTTTATATGTCCTGTTAGGTCAGCTGCCTAACGTTCTTTTTTAAAAAGGCAAATTTTCACTACGATAAAAATTTAGAGAAGCGAGACTATACATACAGCAAGTTTGGAAGATTAGCATATTTTCATAGCTGAATCTATTTATACAATACATCAATTACAACATATTATAAATTCAATAATTGAAATAAATACTGTAGTTTTATTCAAAAGCAAATATGTGCGAAGAACGACCGAAAAGACCGTCCAGCTGTTAAGTTTCCTGCAATTAGTAAAAGCACGAACCAAGCGAGCGCAGTAAGCATGCAGCGGCAGCGATCCGCTGGCCGGCTAGTGCCAACTGCAAATTTTATTAATTTTTAGTGTTAGGAGAACATTGTGCGACGGTTTCTTACGGCCGGTCGACTTTATCTTCTTTACAAGGCACAAGTTCGACCGTGTATGGAATACTGTTTGCGTCGCTGGGATAGATCCGCAAAATACCTCCTCGATGCTTTGGACTGGTTGCAGAGACGGGCTGTACGCATTATTAATGATGTGGACCTTACCACATACATCTTCAGCTGCACTGGAACATTGTCTCCTCGTTGAGAGCGTTCTAGCAACTCTGCCATGGTGAGTATTCGGAAGTGCCATTCTATCTAATTCCCTTCTCTCCTTTCCACAACCGAACTTCACGTACTGGCCTTCGGAGTCACAGTTTTACGGTAACCTCCATCATCTCGACACGAACTAAAATGTTCTCTATGTCTTATCTTTTTGTCTTGTCTTATGTTCTTGTCTTTGTCATTCCGTGAAACTGTGGAACCATCACCCGTCCAGTGCGTTCCATCCTTCTTACGACATTAGATCCTTCAAGCATAGCGTGATGAGATATTTATGCAAGCCGATCAATATCGTCAATACAGTACGAGCTACTATAAAAATAAAATAAAATAAAACGAGATGTAGACAACCTAAACTAAATGAATATACGCTCCTATACACGTAGTAGGAACATATAAATAGATGTTGAGATAGCTGTAGTCGTTCATTACACGACAATTCCCGATAGACTAAGTTAGGATTAGTAAAGTTCTATTGGCAGTTCCGACTGGGTCGAGTTAATTTGTACTTCGACGAGTTACTGTTTCCGAATTCACACAAACACTAATTAATGCATAATATTTATACTCGTATATTTAGGTAGGAAATCCTTATCCGTATTAAAAACGATCACAATTGACACGGAAAAAACGTCATTGTTTTTGTTCTCGTCCTCGCGTTTGAGGGTCACCCAGTGAATATGAAACACCCTTACTTGCTTAATGTTTAAGGGTGTCAAATAACATAGGGAGATTTGAGAAACCACAGCTAACTTTACCTATAAACTGCTGAGTAACGAATGAGGAAATTGATACAGTGGGATGGTAGGACTGCTCAGCCAAACTGGTTCGTGACCACCATATATGTGGGGAAAAGCTACTCATAGTGATTCGCTTATGCACGTCGTGCTTCGGAATCAGCCAGAGCACATCCAGTTTGTATTTATGCAGGCCGGCGTGACAGCGGTCACCGTCGATGGGTTGTAGATCTCACGGTGGTAGCCGTTGTACGATTGTACTGCGCTTACCATCCAAATTGTCAAATGCCCTATGTATAAATATACTATCAAAATATTATATTAAAATAATGGAAACAAAATCAAAAAGTCTTCATTCAATTTATACCGTAATAAGGCACTTATGAACGTCAAATACTACTGCTGGTTCGGAAAAAATATTCCAGTCATCAAGAAGAACCAGTAAGAAATTCGATCAGGTTTATCTTTTTTTTTTTTAAATAGTATTAATATAATACAATAATGTCTACATAATGTAATAATGATAACTATATAATTTAGTGGATGCACAGAGAGGGAGTCACTTCCAGACATCACTATCATTCACATAATTTTCCACCCGTATAATAACATTTTTACAGTAAAACCTGCTTGATAAGGTCCTTGAACTTATTTTCTGATATATCAGTTATGTGCTTCGGGATCTTATTATAGAACCTAACACTATTTACCTAAAAAACTTTTATTACTTTTTCTACGTCTAAAAATTATACTCCGTTTTATGTTTACGAGTGGCAGTGACCGTGATATTTTGTAAAACTGTAAAAATACCGACAGAGTAATGCCGAGGACGCGTTGTGCTCTTTAGCGTTTCGACGATATTGCTCTTAGTCTCGCGTTGTTAGCTCTCTCTTCCACCCCTTAACGTGTTTCGCTGTCATCATGTTCTTCTATAAAAATTAATTTGCTTGTTAATGTTTGGAAATACATATAAAAATCTAATTCCATATATAAAGCAGATAAAAGTTTTTCAAAGTAGTTACCCAACACAGTTCTACAATAATCATTATATTAATACGTGAATCAAAAGCTTTCTACCCCTTTTTAAGCGTATTGCGTGCACGGAAGACTGTGAGATTTGGCATGGTTAAAGTTTATATGGAGAAGGAGTGCACAAAGTTAAAATGTATCTATAATATCTGTTACTAATATATTAAATTAAATAAATTAATACTGCAAATCCTAACCCGAACAGTGCCTTAGACCTCCCAAAATATTGACATTGTCACTCAATGAAAAGTGACAGCAAGTGATATAATATTAATTGTTTAGGTTCATACTGCAAATGTCAAATAGAAAATAGTCTATGATTAAAAAGTCGCTGGTCAAATTACAATCATTGGGCGACCGTTGGTTTTGTTAAATATTATATGTTACCGATTTGCCGAACAATGAGTTTAAGAATGTTTTATTGTCGAATTATGAGGTGGATAGTTATCTGATGTCTGCAAGAGATGTCAATTTTGTACATACATAAAAAAATGTTAAATGTCTAAATAATAGTTATGTATACTGTTTAAAAAATATCACTAAAAATGTTGATAAATCCAATCGAGTTTTTTACCAGCTTTCTTCGATGATTGGGATGTTTTCTGAATCGGTGGTAGTGTTTTCATATTCATACTTAAATTGAGTATTATTATTTATCTAGAATTAGCATATAATTCTTTAACTTAGTTATCAGTAGGCATGCATTCCGTTCAATATAATATAGTCACTATCATTTATCCATTTCCACTAATCATCATCATCTAATCCATTTTTCACTAACCAATAATAAAATTAAGCATAGTCTTAAGAAAAGCCAAACAATAAAATAGTTCTACCTCTGACGATTGATCCTAAGCAAGTTACCAATTTTCCGAATAATAAGTTTAGAATAATGTTAAGCTGGTTTTGTTGTTGAAGGGGTATTATAGGGTGGCTGATTACGTAAATGATGTTGATGTCTAGATGTGATTTCCGCTGTGTACATCTACTGAAAATGATAATAACTGTATATAAATAAATACGGTAAAAACAATTAAAAAACAAAGTTAATTAGATGTTGATAAACCCGATCGAGTTTCTTGTTGGTTCTTCTCGATGGCTGGGATGTTTTCCGAACCGGTGGTAGTGTTTTGACATTCATAAGTGCCTTCTTGGAGCCTAAATTGAATAAAACATATTTTGTTTTTAATCTAAAATGGCTTATATTCGATGAAAATAGTGTCACGGTGATAGAGTATTTTCTACTATCCGCCTAACTAGCTACCATCCTCATGTTGTAAATCTATCGCCAAGCAACTCTCACTAGACTTAGCATGTCACGATTTTTTGCTACAAAGTCAGTTTACCTCAGGTGAGTTTATGGCTAAAACGCTAAACCTAAAAATAATAATAACATCAGTCTGTAAGTGTTCCTCTGCTAGACAAAGAGACGTCTTCCCAAATGAAGGCAAAAGGGTATAATCACTACGCCAGCCCACAATGTCTTGGCGATTTTAAACGCCGAGAAATCCACATTCTTATATTTTTCCTACATACAGTGGTACAAGAAGAAATTTTCTCAAGCTTTTAGATTTCCGATGTTTTCTTTCACCGTTAGGGGATTACAAATTTCAATTGGCAAATGTCTGCGAATTCTGAAAATATTATAAATAAAATATTAAAAATAAAAACATTAAAATATTACCTGCAGTCATAAAATCGATATTATGCTGACTTAAACCTTTTAACTATCACAAGTTTTTTTAACATAAGTAAAGATGAAATATGTACCACAAGATCGCATTTCTGATGAATTTTAAAGGACAATACAAAACATTCATTTATTCGTGAAAGTATTATGTAGAGAAAATCCAAATTCAGGGGCCCGACACAAAAGTCACCACTCTCTCGTAACTTGGTCTCTGAAGCTGACTACGCCGCGGAGTGACAATACGGACGCAACCTTGCGTGCCGCAAGTCATAACTTTGTCGTAATATTGTGATACATTTCATCGAATAATAGGAGAAGAGAGGTAAGAACCAGAGAAATTTCTTTTTAAGGTTTCTTTCTACCTGAAGCAGCTAAATAAACCTGCCTCCACCCTACAGAAGATCGCAGCCAACGCGTTTGTGATACCTATGGTGGTATGCTTGTTTGCAACCTTGGATGTAAAAGTAGTGCCACAATATGTTTCTCTTTACCCGATAGGCACTTTGGGATTCGAACTCTTGTCAATCGACCAGAACTGCGAGCGCATTTACGTGGGTTACAGTTTAAAAAAGTTTAATACTAACTTTTGTATACTAACGTCATATTTTTATCAAACTATTATAATTGTTAACTGGCTTCAAAAAGAGACAGAGGTTAATCAATTTGAATGTATATGTATACATATTTTTATGGATGTTAAGCTATATCTTCTTTGTTTATGAACCGATTTGGATGATTCTTTTTTTATTAGATAGGGGATACCTCAAGGTTGGTCCCATTTTAAATTCATTGGCATTGGACCGTCGACTTCGGAGATACACCAGAGAACTTATCAAAGTCATTGAAGATGGTATTCATTTTTGTTAAAAATTGTCTAATAATTACGTAATGTATTTCTATTTTATGTAATGACCATATATTTTTTTGGTTTTGTAAGAAAAAAAAACTAACACTTCTTCGTCATTCATAGTTCGTATTTAAAGTATAAAGTTAGTAATAGATAGTATAATTAGATATTAAATAGACATTAAAAAGTTACTTTGACATGTTATTCTCATTATACTTTTTCTACTACATCGGACAAGCGTATTTCTCTTCCCTTCGCGTTTCAAGTTTCACGCCGTCTAGCCGCGAAAAGCGACACTCGCGCCACCTTGGGAAGAGAAATGAGAACCTGTGGGTTTCGAAATAACGTGCAAGGACTTGCGACTGCTTCACCGCTAATTAAAAAAAAAACATAGTGACTATCAACACTAGCGAACAAAAGTTCCGTCGGCAGTAAGTTTCAATTACCTTTCTTTGAAGTTATTATACTCTTTTTGTCTTGTTTGGTAGAGGATCAAATTGAGAACTGCTCGTACATCATGTGACGGAAGAGCGACATGGTGACTTTAACCTCAATGATAGTATTGTGAATTCCTTTTACTGAATTTCATTTTAATTATGTGCAAATAATTTAATGTTGTATAAATATATATTATTTTAACTTGAGTTAGATAAAAAAATAATTATGTATGGCTTCTGCCTTTGTAGGGAATTTCGCCAATGTCCAGTTCACTTGTGACCTTACTTTGATATCAAACTGATATCAAGTGTCATATTTACATAATTATTGTTACATAATAATTTATTAATTTGAATGGCCCCAGTGATCAGTACACTACATTTCATTTATTTTTACAAAATAAGAACATTTCTCAGTACATTTGCCTTTTAAGGCCATCACTGAATACTTCATTTGTGACCTCACTGAATATAATATCTTTTTAAATATTTTATTTGAGAAATCAATGTCGGATTTAATAATGATAATAAAAAAGCCAATAAGTCTAACAAAATGAGAATATGTACACCGTAAATAAACATACAAAAAATAAAATAAGAAAGTAGCCAGTTGAGCAGGTCAAGAAAAAAATTAATGTCCAAATCAAAATACGCACGCTTTTGTATTATGTGTGGGTGATGTAATATAAAGGTCATGTTTTTACTAGGAAATTGACCATCGGGCGCTTGTGTCCTCGCGTAGCGTCCGCTTGTATCTCGTGCCACGGTAAAGTATGCCAGCGGAAGAAACTAATTCTCTAACGTGCTCGGAACTTTATTCGTTAAACTTTTGAAGGCGACGTCAGAGCCAACGGTTGATGCGGGGCTATCTCTGCAATTTATATTATTTAAAACTCGTATATATTTTTACAGACTAAACTAAGGTTACTGATGTATTTTGTGGTTACACTTTCTATACGAATTATAATATAATACACTAGCTAACAATCTAATAGCATACTTTATCAATACAAAACGTAAAAAAAAATGGAATCTTTTCTTCTGTAATGAAAGATATGTCAATTTTGGTACCGTTAAGGTAGACTTAACGTTAAAATTTTGGAATTTCAATTTTTTTATGAAGCTCTGTAGATTTTGTTACGGAATAAATTTTGTTCTATATCTAATAGTCTAACTTAACTTGCTTACACCTTGCAAGATTACTTGGTCTTCATGATTACTGCTTCTTTTCTTAATGTCGTAGCGTGAAGTTATATAACCTATATAACCTTCCTCAATAAATAACCTATAAAATGCAAAAATATTTTAGACTAGTAGTTTTTGATAATAACAAGCTCAAATAAACAAACTCTTCATTTCTATTATACTAGTTTATATAACTCATATTTATGATTTTAATACGATACATATAACATATAACAATCTATATGTAATTTAGTGATAAGATTCGTTATTAGCTATAGATACTAAAATAAGGCTCACTTAGTTATAGTACATAGCTGCATTTGCAAGTGTATTTTTTTTCATGGCAATTTTTAATGTTTAATAGTTTTAAAAAAACGTTGACTGCTATGATCGAGGTCCTGGGTTCGATTCCCAAGTCGAGCAAAGTGCTATTGGGTTTTTTCCTATGAAATTCTCAGTAGCAGCTCGGAGTTTGGTTTTGTGCCCGATTAATCGCAATAGGATCACCCCCTATTAAATGGGACCTAAAAAAACATACTCGGTGAACTGTGGGTGTACATTAGTACACCTCTGCCTAACCCTTCGGGGAATACAGGCGTTATGGTATGTATGTATTATAAAAAGCACCTGTTAGAGCATGCATATATTCCTTCATAAATTTTCCTACCTCGGCCACTATTAGCGCCATCTACAAACAAAACCAAAAACTCACGTGCGACGAGTGACAGTTGAAAAAACAGAAAAAGACAAAACGTGTCGCCTAACAGAGCGCATAAAACTATTGCATCTTCGTCACAAATTAAAAGTATTAATCAAATAATAGTTAAGCTCGGACTTGACAAACCCCCCCAGGGTTCCATAGTGCTTCAACAGTGCGTGATGTGCAGTGCATATAATCCACGAAAATCAACATCAGCATGCCCGAGGTGAGTAGCCGGCAAAATACCTATCCAAATTCCTACACCGCATGCTAGGGAGAAAATATCTAAAACAATACATATATTAAGTGGTCCTATCGAGTCAAATGTCCTGTGGTAACTAAAACTTACTTAGTTTACAGTTTTATTAGCTTTTACCTATCTAAAAACTTACCTACCTACCTATTTTACATAAAATTATAAGTGCACGTACGTACTTCTTTACTTTTTTATGTAAAATTCTAATGCGTTTGAATCGAAATCAAACCTATAATTAGCTTTACTTATATAGGAATAAAGTACATTTAGCTACTTCTTACTTTTTCTATATAGTAAACAAATCTTAACTTTTAGCGTAACTGAATAATTTGTCGACCGTTTTGTCATATCTACCTATATCGGAAATCACTTAACTTTTATCAAATATCTTTAAGTTTTATTTACATAATATTATATTTATCTGTCATAATGAGTAACGAACAACAAATTAAATTGTTCACGTCCCAACGTGAGTATGTTTTTAGAGACATACAAATTCTTTTTAATCTAAGTAAACAAATACAAATCGATCGCTCTAAGCTCAGTCAATTTAAAGCTAGGTACACACGAGTTGAATCTTTGCGACAGGAATACATTACATTAACGAACGAAATAAATACTTTGAAATTAAAGCTAAAGCCCGACTCAAACATTGACAATCAAGTTGTTGCGGCGTTTGACGACTTGTACTATGCTGTCGTCGATGCGTATTCTGTTATCAGTGTTCCCGAGTTATCAAACATTACGCCCAATACCTGTAAGCCAGTTGGCCAAGCGCGGTTGCCTAAAATTGAGCTGCCTAAGTTTGACGGAAACATTGAGTGTTGGCAAACATTTTATGACACTTTTACGTGTTTAATTCATAGTAATGACAAAATTAGTAATATTGAAAAATTTCATTATTTGTTATCGTGTCTGTCGGATTCCGCGTTATCTGTCGCGAAAGGCGTTCCAGTAACATCTGATAATTATCATGTTGTATTTGATGCATTAATCGATCGTTTTGAAAACAAAAGAATCTTGTCTGTTATCTATCTTGACAAAATATTTAACTATCCTTCTTTAAAATGTGGCAATTTAAATGAGTTGCGTATATTCACTAGCGTATTATATGAGTCTGTAAATGCCCTTAAGGCGATAAATATTGATAATCTTGGCGAGTATATTTTATTTTATTTAGCGTCCCGTACTTTGGACCAAGATACTCGCAAACGATTTGAATCACAAAACAATTCGCAAATACCGACATTTAACGATCTTTTATCATTTTTACAAAGTTATGTAAAAGTATTAGAAGCGAGTGAGTCCAGTCACTCTGTTCAACACCCATGTAAATCAGTTTCTAATAAATCTAATTTCGTACCGAACACAAGTTTTCGTAAAAATTATAATAATGATAAAAAATATAAATCTTCTTCACTGACCGTCAATACAAAGGTACCTTATGGTAAAACTAATAAGGTTGAAACTTGTGTGTTTTGTTCTTTGCCACATTCCGTGTACAAATGTGCTGCGTTTAAAGATTTAGATAATTCATTTAAAAGTAACTTTGTAACCAAGAATAATTTATGCCGAAATTGTTTGCGTAAAAATCATAACCTAGATTCATGTTTCTCTAAGTCGCGATGCGTAACTTGTGGTGGTCGTCACCATACCTTATTGCATTATCCAGCCATGTCTGACAGCACTGGTCCCGATCCGGGAGTTTACCCTGCTACTGCTGCCGTATCGAGCGTGAACTTCGACGGTCCTAATATAAGCACAGTGTGCGCTAGCACACTTGTCGAAAGTAACCGCGCCATGGTACTTTTAGGTACTTGTAGTGTTCGGGTACATCATCCGGAAAATACCGGCCAGGTTTTACTCGTCAGAGCGCTTATCGATAGCGGAGCACAGGATTGCTTTTTAAGCGTAAAATGTGCTAAACGTTTGGGCTTACCGTTACGTCGCTGCAATATAGCCGTAGCCGGTCTAAGTCAAAACGTTGTACACCAGGTACAGGGTGTTACTTCTTGCACCATTTTACCGCGCTATTCAAAGAGTCCTTCCTTTAATATTAGTCCCATAGTGATGTCTAGCATTACAAGTCAGATGCCGATGGCACAAGTTCCTACTGCTGTTCGGGAATCTTATAAACATTTAATTTTAGCGGACAGTGATTTCGATAAACCTGCTGACGTCGACTTATTAATCGGCGCGGAATTATTCCATTCAATTTATGATGGTCAGCGATTAGAAGCAGGGCCTGGATTGCCAGTTGCCCTCCATAGCGTATTCGGTTGGGTTATCACTGGGAAGCTCGACAGTGATTATTATCGACCCCCTTCGACGGTTTCTTCCCTCTTGGCTTCCACCTTTGCCTTAGACGAAGTGGTCAAGCGCTTTTGGGAGGTCGAAGAACCACCGTTGATCAGTGTTTCAAATCCAGACGATACCAAGTGTGAACAACTATACTCTAAACTAGTATATCAAAACACGGACGGTCGATACGTCGTTCCTATTTTACTAAAGGAGCCATATAGTGATCTCGGTGAATCTTATAAGCATTCTTTATCGCGTATAACAAATCTGGAAAGGCGTCTCAATCGTGATGATAAGCTGAAAGAGGACTATTCAAATTTTATGCGTGAGTACGAATCATTAGGACACATGCAGCCTGTTGAATCGCCATCACCAAGCGGGAATTATTTTATTCCCCATCACTGTATCTTACGTCCCGAAAGCACTACCACCAAATTGAGAGTTGTATTCGATGCCAGCGCCAAAAGCACGAATGGAAAATCTCTCAATGACATAGTTTACACTGGTCCCAAACTTCAAAATGATATCGTAGATATTATCACGAAATTCCGTTTTCAAGCTATTGTGTTTACAGCGGATATCACTAAAATGTATCGTAACATTGAACTTCGACCTGAAGATCGTTGTGGGCAGCACATCTTATGGAGGGAGTCTCTTATCGATCCCGTCACAGAGTTTCAGCTAAACACCGTCACATATGGCGTAAGCAGTTCTCCGTTTCTCGCAATTAGAACTCTTCATCAGGTTGCCCACGATTATGGTAGTGAGCGACCTCATGCTGCTCAAATTCTTCGCCATGATACATTTATGGACGACATAACAGCTGGGGCACAAACTGTTAATGCAGCGTTAGAGCTCAAAGATGAGCTGGTAGATCTTTTAGCCTGTGCACAGTTTGAACTACGCAAATGGAGTAGCAACTCTAAAGAATTTCTTTCTCAAATTCCTTCTGAGCACTGTCAAATTCCCAAAGAGTTTTGTGATGATCAAAATCAACGTACGTTAAAGATACTTGGTATTAAATGGGATCCAGTTCAAGATATCTTTACTTATTCTTTCTCGCAGCTAAATTCGAACTGCACTAAGCGTGCGATACTTTCAAACGTCGCTCGCATCTATGATCCTCTTGGTTGGTTGACGCCAGTAGTCTTACAAGCCAAACTTATCTTACAAACCTTGTGGCGCTACCAACTCAATTGGGATGAGTCTGTGCCATCTGATATAGCTCAAGAGTGGCAAGACTTTGTGAAGGAACTAATTCATCTCAAAGAACTTCGACTTCCACGCCGAGTCTCGAGCTCCACGGCCATTCATTACGAGTTGATAGGTTTTTGCGTTGGATCCACAAAAGCTTACGGTTGTTGTGTCTATATACGAGCGCTTGGTAGTAAAGACAATCCTGTTCAGTTACTTATTGCCAAGTCGAAGGTAGCACCTTTAAAACCACTTACCGTCAACCGACTGGAGCTTTGTGGTGCCGTCTTACTGTCACGGATTTTAAAGCACATGTGGAATCTTCTCCGCGGTCATATAGATCTAACTCGTATGATAGCTTTTACTGATAGTAAAACCGTTTTGTCGTGGCTCCATACTGAACCACATAAACTAAAAACATTCGTGGCACATCGTGTTTTTAAAATCACGGACAACGTCAGTGTTGAGAATTGGCATCATGTGTCAACACATGACAATCCGGCTGATCACTGCAGTCGAGGGCTCAGCTGTTCTCAATTCATTACTTCCCCCTCCTGGTGGTCAGGCCCGAACTGGCTCTCAAAAGAGACATCAACGTGGCCTATAAATCACATGGTCGAACCGCTAGATTCGGTTCCCGAACTAAAACCTATTCACATTTCCCACGTAATTAGTGTTAGTGACCATACTATCACTGATGTCATATCTCATGTTTTGAATAAATATTCTTCCTTTTCCCGGACCCAGCGTGTATTAGCCTGGTGTGTCCGATTCATTAATAATTTAAAACAAAAATCCGAGTACAGACTCAAATCTGATCTTACTAATTATTACGTCAGCCCCTTGGCAAGATGGAATATGCTTACCAAACTAACTCAATGTTTTTGGCGAGCTTGGCAGCGTGATTACCTTCATACCTTACAACAAAGATCAAAATGGTTCGTAAATTCTAACAATGTTAAGATTGGCAACGTCGTTTTCATGGTTGATGAGCGTCTACCATCATTAGAGTGGCGTTATGGGAAAATCGAATGCGTGCACCCTGGCACCGATGGTGTAGTGCGGGTGGTTACTCTCCGCACAGCTAACGGTCTACTTCGTCGACCTATTACAAAGATTTGTCCTTTGCCTATGCAAAACTAGTACATATAGTTCTTTAGGTTATCTTAAATGTTTAATATTTAGCTTAATTTTAATTTAATATTAGGATTCTTAAGATCTGTTATCATAAGGATGTTCGACTGACCATGGACGACTCTTAACTTAAAATCTTTTAACTTTTCAATCTTCAACTCAATTTTCAATCAATTTAATTGTGAAATCCTATGATGATTTCAAGTGGGGGGAAATGTTAGAGCATGCATATATTCCTTCATAAATTTTCCTACCTCGGCCACTATTAGCGCCATCTACAAACAAAACCAAAAACTCACGTGCGACGAGTGACAGTTGAAAAAACAGAAAAAGACAAAACGTGTCGCCTAACAGAGCGCATAAAACTATTGCGTCTCCGTCACAAATTAAAAGTATAAATCAAATAATAGTTAAGCTTGGACTTCACAAACCCCGGGGTTCCATAGTGCTTCAACAGTGCGTGATGTGCAGTGCACAGAATCCACGAAAATCAACATCAGCATGCCCGAGGTGAGTGGCCGGCAAAATACCTATCCAAATTCCTACACCGCATGCTAGGGAGAAAATATCTAAAACAATACACACCCACTTAAAAAGGTGTGAACCAGGAGACCGCAGATTTGTTTTATAGAAAAAAAAAAATGATGTACAATGTTATTACTTATTATTTAATTTATTTATTATACCTAACATACATGCTATATAATGTTTTTTTTTTAAATATTATCCTGTAATATTTAAGCGATTGGATGCAGATACCAAGCAGCTTTTGTTGAAATTCTACAATGAGCATGAGTTAGTTCCTGAGAGAACGAGCATAAGTCCGCTTGGAATAAGGTGATAAGTAAATACAATACGGTGATAGGAAATTCTCTAATACTAACTTAACTATCGTCCTCAAGTTGAGGACTGTCGTCAAGCACCTTAAGTGTACCCGCATCTGCACTTAGTGTTGAGAGCCAGCTCCCTTTGTAGACTTAAAGTGTTCATCTTCAGCCACGTCGTCACTTAACAACAGATGTGTTTGTTGTCGTACTCTTGTAGTTTTTACAAATACAGGGCTTTGGTGGCTATTGGAAATTTGTAAGACCTTTTTGGCGGCACATCTCTTGATTATAGAGGTAACTTTTTTTACGTATTGTAATGTTATTATTTATCGAATTATTTCCTTTTTGTATGGTTTTACGGTATTTTCCATTGTCCGCCTGGCTAGCTACCACCCTCAAGTTGAAAATCTGTCGCCAGACACCAATAGGTGTGTTCCGGCAGCTGCACTTGAGAGCCTGTCCTTCACTATGCTTAACTTGCTACCATCAGTCTTTGGCCACATCGTCAGTTAAGATCAGGTGAAATGATTGCCTATAAACGATTTTTAATAAATGTTACCATATAATTGTCCGAACCGTTAGTTTACAAAAAACTTTGTGAGATACTAGATTACAAACAATTTTATGAGGTTGTAAACTGCAGAAAGATTGTGAAGGGGCATCAATAATTTTAATTTTTTTAGGATTTAGACCCACTTCACCTGCTCGTGGTGCATCCTGCTGAGTAACGAATGTGGAAATGGCGATAACGGGGTAGAAAGGTTGTTTTACCCGACTAAGTCGCGACCACAAGGAATGTGGTGTAAAGTCCGTCATAGCGACTCGCTTTTGCGTGTCACGTTTCAGGACCAGCCTGTACACATCCAAATAAACGGTGACCGTCGATGGATAACGATCTCTTGGTAGCCGCCGTTGTGTTAGGACTTGAAAAATGTGAATTTTCAACGACTTATTTGTTTTACTATGATGACGTTTAATTTGTTTAGTTATGATCACATTTCAACTTAACCTAACCAATACAGTTAGTTTATAAACTTACTAAAATGTAACCGTTCGATTATAGATTTTACTGTTCGTTCACAATCAAAATCAAAATAATCTTTATTCAGTTTAAACCGTAAGAAGGCACTTGTGAACGTCAAAACTCTACTGCCGGTTCGAAATACACTCCAGTCATCGAGAAGAACCGGTAAGAAACTTGATCGGGTTTATCTTTCATTTTCCAACTGGTACAAGTGTTAATCTAATAGGTACAATAATAGTTCATTATTGCAAAGGCCGTGAAACAGGCAATTGCCATTTCCGCCGAGGCATATATAGTGGTTTTCTCATACATTTCGAAAAAAGAACACGTGAAGTATCGAATTTACGGACAAAGAAAATCAAATTCATTGCAGGAGCGTTTTTTGAATTTGGAACATTACAACGCTCCATCAATGTTGCATAAAATGGCGTGCTGGGGTTATTAAATACTTTTTGATTGGATCTCTTTTATAATTATTGGCATGTCCAGACCTTCACATAATGATCCACCCTATAATAACTTTTTGACAGTAAAACCTGCTTGACATGGTTCTTGAACTTGTTGTCCGGTAAATCAGTAATGTGCTACGGGACCTTACTAAAAAACCTGACACTATTACCTAAAAACTTTTATTGGCCCTACTAAACACTAACACACACACACACAACACTAAAAATACCTAACGACTATTTTATCTCTATTTCTAGTATTAATATTATGCTGATCTTTAACAAAATCTAGCAATGTGACTACATAAATTACAATTTTACTAGATTATTTATAAACTAACGGTCGGTACAATTTTCCGGTGATGTATATAAAAATCTGTTACGAAAAGATGTAATCAAAGGGCAAAAGAGATCAAGATTTTATTTTATCGTATTGCTTATAGAACTAACACAGGTAAGATAAACAAATAATATCGTAACTCTAGATAGCTATTATATCTAGTACCCCTATTACAGAAATGCACTGCTTACAGTTAAAGTCTCTTGAACTACCCTTCAGAATAAAAAAAATATTTTTGATATGATAAGCAGATTCACGAGGAATTTTATACGAATCCAACATATAATAATTTCAGCTAGTCTTAAATATTGGTTTTTGATAAGTAAGTCGGAAGTGAAAGTGTTCCCGGGCTGCTTTATCCGCGTGTGCTGGCGTAATGGTTAATGATACGTAAATACAATATTCTACAAAAATATTGGCTCTTTGTATATCTAAAACAAGTCTGCAATAGCATATGACTAACTCTTATACGTAAGCCACAATAAGGTATTTTGTGACAAAAATTAGTTGAAGAATAAAAAGTAATATATGAGTATTATTTTTAAGCATAGCATATTAATATTTACGAACAAAAGTTATTTCATCATAAAGACAATTTTATGAAGTTAAATTTTGCTCTTGATAGTATGTTATTTGAACACAGAGTTTAGGAGATAAATGAAAATTTAAATAATTTGTACTTATGGGAAGCGAAAACAATTATGATGGGCTGGCTACACGGATGCGTTGGCAGCGCGGTGTTTGATGTATAACGTGCTTACCCAGTAAACGGTTAAAAGCGTGGGGTACAGTTAGTAGTATGATTAAAAATACAATTACGAGTCGAAAATAATTACTGCGCCCATTCAAATATTTATTGATACTAGCTGTCGCCCAATAATCGAAATTCGACCAGCGACTTTTTAATCATAGACTATGTTGTGTTTGACAATTGTTTGGAGGTCTCAGTTCAATGGCACTTGTCGTGTGAGTATGCTCAATATTAGTTTATTTAGTTTAATATGTTAGTAACAGATATTATATATAAATTTTAGCTTTCTGCACTCCTTCATATAAACTTTATCCATGCCAAATCTCACAGTTTTCCGTGCACGCAATACGACTAATAGGGTACCAAAAACTTTGCTTAACGTATTAATTAATGTATAGATACTAATCCGAGCTTATATACTCGCCTTTAGAACAATGTCTAAATGTATCTACCACGAAAACTTGTCTCATCTCTCGTTATTTATCACCAAATAGGGCACTTTGTGGAAAATATATTGTGTATATTACGGGCCTTTTACTGATGTTATCTACAGCTAACCAATTGACCGTAGGGTTTTCTTTGTGTAGATTTCTTTCTAAACTTTTTATCTTTCAATATAGTAGATTTGTAAGAGACCAAAAAGTAATTGAGGTATGAAAAATTTCTAACTTTGTGCTATCTATGTAACTATATTTGAAATTGTGATCACCTATTGTGGCTGCCCATAGCAATTAAGATAAAATATCGTTCTTTTTTCGTGTGCTTTGTAACTTGGCAACTAGTCCTCTTTATTGAAGACCAAGTGCTTGTGCCGTTGGAAGCGCAGCGCATTTAATACTAATTGAGTGGACTGTATTTGCGGGGATTGTGATCAGCTATATGGATATAGGATAGGAATTTGGCACATACCTCGTGGTGGGTTGCGGTTTCACCTGGCTAGCCGGCTAGGTGGTCGTCTTCGACGTACTGCCCAAATTCTTCTCCGTCATAAAACTGACGAGCACTAAAGTCAATGTATCAACAATCGAGCGAAAATCAACTTTTATCCGACGAGGCGCGGCGATGAACTAGCGACTTATCGTCCTGCATGCATATGCCAAGGAAAGGGGGGGGGGGGTAAGGGAGATGGAAAAAGTTGCGAACCGATCACAATATCGCACAATATTTAAACTATTAAAAGCGGCGCAACCACCAAGATTGCCATTATCAACTGAATATACAGTCTCCAGTTCAAAAAGTAAAAAAAAGGCGGACGTATTGAATTCGAATGTACATTTTTTTATGGATGTTCCGCCATAACTTCTTTGTTTAGAACCTTTTTGGATGATTCTTTTTTTGTTGTATAGGCGATACTTCAAGGGTGGTCGACTTTGAAGATACACCAGGGAACTTCTCAAAATCGCTGAAGTTATTTTTTTTTAAGTAAAAAGTGTGTTGTTGTATTTAATAGTTTGATTAGTTTTGTAAAAGAAATTAGGTATTTAGTAACCGTTTCCAATTACTTTTATGTCACAGCAGACGCTCTGTTCAGTATTGAAAAAATAAGTTTTAGATAATTGTCTAAATCGCCCCTACCATGTTAGATCCAAATTACTTGTAATGAAGAATTCGTAAAAGTCAATTAACGCAGAGAAAAACTGACGTGAAACTCGATTCTAAGTCGTTTAATAAACCAACCCTCACTACAAAAACCGTCCAAGTCAACATAACAGACTGTACCGTTGAAACCTGAAAACTGCTTTATAATAATGTTCATGTCTCCATAAAACGTCTGTTTTGCCGTAGAGTTTTAAAAATTTATTTCAAATCCACTGACCCTCGATTGTCAACCTTAACCGGATTATTTAAGGTTTATATTTCGTTGTTATTAAATTAGAAGGGGCAGGTGCGTGTGAATTTATTAAATGCGAGTTACAAAAGTTATGGGGCCTACTTGTATTGCGGTTGTGGAACTTTTCACTTCTATATCCTCGCAGGCAGTCGCTGATTAGTTTAGTGAGGTGATACCAACTATTTTGTATGTAAGAAAATAGTATATGGTATTATGGTACTGAATTGTAGAGTAATTGTTGAACTGTGTAGTGACACACAGACAGTGAAAAATTCATGCTAGTCACCCTTTTCAGAGAGTCGCTTTCTGGGAACAACTATTATTTATCAAGCATATCTGATGATTAAGTTAACGTATATTCTGAGCTTTACTTTGTCTGATCACTGTTCCCTTCCTAAGTGCCGTACCGTGATATTTGTTTCTTCAATAGATTAGCTATAATTACTTCAAACTACTCATCTTCTACTCTTAGATTTCATCTTAAAGCCGGTATACAGATCCGACGTAAAAGCGTTAATAGCAAACCTATTCCTGAACTTCACGCTACGCTACACGAGAACTCTTTTGTTCCATCACCCATCCGTTCTAGAAGCAATTTCGCCTGCCTATTGCCGCTTAATTGTAGCAATTCTGAAAGCTATTTTGTTCGTTCCATCAGTCATCCATGCCACAAGCAATTTTATCTGCCTGTTGCCATTTAATTCTAGCAATTCTGAGAGCTATGTTGTTTGTTCCATCAGCCAGCCGTTCTACAAGCAATTTGGTCTGCCTATTACCACTTTTTTGTAGCAATTCTGAGAGCTATGTTGATGACTTTGGTTCTTCTGTATTCTCATTTCTGATTTGATCTCGCTAAAGAACTCTCCTTTGCCTTTTAATTAACCATGAGCTTTCTGATGAGGACCTTTATTAGCGACCATGGTTCAGTACAATAAGTGGAATGAACAGTTGGTTTTATCTTTAACCAGCGATCTCCCTAGGTCGAAATTCGACCAGCGACTTTTTGATCATAGACTATTTTCTATTTGACATTTGCAGTATTCATGAACCTAAACAATGAGTATTATCTACATCACTTGCTGTCACCTTTCGTTGAGTGACGATGTCAATATTCTGGAGGGTCTAATTTCAATGGCACTGTTCGGGTTAGGGCTCGCAGTATTAATTTATTTTATTTCATATATTAATAATAGATATTATAGATAAATTTTAGCTTTCTGCACTACTTCTCTATATAAACTATAACCATGTCAAATCGAACAGTCTTCCGTGGACGCAATACGCTTAAAAATGGGTAGAAAGCTTTTGCTTCACGTATTAATATATAGATGTATTCTTTTTACACAATTTCAATTACTACGTTGTTATACATCTACCAGTAACTAATCTAACTAATATAGATACTAAAATTGCCAGTACAGCACACGACACTTATGATCGTATATTTAGTATAATACCAAAACTTAAATATATCAAAGGTACTGTTCGCATGAATACACATTTGAAACTTTGTAAGCGTCGCATTATATTTTAGACGGCCATCTTGGCAACATCTGCGTCACTAGGTTATTCCAAACAGATCAGTGTTATTTCATATCTCCAGGGTACACCGTGTTCAGGTGTTTTCCTATATATCTTATCCAGCCTTATTGAATGTATATTTGCAGAGTCAAGAAAAAGGTCGTAGTTATTTTATTGGAAAAAAAGTGAACTAATATACACATGGAAGAAGTTTTATTTCTTTAGCGCAATAAAAAAAACTAACGGTCGCCCAATGATCGAAATTTTACCAGCGACTTTTTAATCATAGATTTTCTGTTTGACATTTCAGTACGAACCTAAACAAGGAATTTGTTATCATTTGCTATCACTTTTCATTGAGTGCCGATGTCAATATTTTGAGTGGTCTAAGTTCAATGGCACTCCTCAGGTTATGATTCGCAGTATTAATTTATTTAATTTAATATATTGGTAACAGATATTATAGATAAATTTTAGCTTTCTGCACTCCTTCTCTATATAAACTTTAACCATGCTAAATCTCACCGACTTCCGTGCGCGCAATACGCTTAAAAAGGGGTACAAAGTTTTTTCTTCACGTATTAATATAATGATTATATAGTTAACTCCAAAATTTTTATCCCGCATGCCCATAAAATGATGGACTTTTAACCCGACTTCAAAAAAAGTAGTTTATTATTAACACGCTTTTATTAATTTCACGTGTAACTAACAAACGATGTAGGTAATCAAATTTTAGAAGTCGATTTTAACCTACCTACTTCTGATTGTTGTATCGAAATTAAAATTCGTATGTATATGTAGTTCCGATGACAAAACTATAATTTGGTATCTTGGAGATAATCTGATGATGGCGCCAGGAGGTGTATAGTGGAACTCTTCAGTGGCTACTAGAAAACCCCTCGAGTTTAGGCTCATATGATTTGTTTTGTCGAGACCAATAGATTGAGCTTTGTAACGAAGGCATGGTGATGAAGCTAGGAGATGTTTTATAATTTTTAGTGCGAGTAGTGTAATTTTTTTATTACTACTCTTTTATTGTGTAAAAGTAGTTTAACTTTGTGTAAATTAATGTTATTTTAATTTGATTTAAAGTAATTATTCGAGTAATTTTTGTTTTGTAAAGCCAAAGAAGTATAACTGCTTATGTGTACACATAAGTAACCACATTTTTATTGTCACTTTATGTATATTTTTCATCAAAAAGAAAACTATTTTTGAAGTGAAAACTTCTTTAGGCACGTTGTGCGCTTTTAAGATGGGGGAAAAGCAAAGAACTCACGTAACCGTATAGTTTGTGAAGCTAAGAAGTTTTCACTTCTGACATGCAATCCTACACCTGAATTTTTTTTGGCAATAATCTCTTTTAGTTTCAAAAACACATCGACAGCTCGACGACAGCTGCTTGACGATATATTTCAACTCGTAAGTGTTAGCAAACAAGACGAGCAATAACCGATTTTTTTTTCGAACTCACTATTCTTTTGGCCATAAGGGCTCTGAAGCCTGAGAAGGCTCTAAACCTTCACCATGACTTGGCAATAACCGAAACCGTATCACCATTGTATAGCTATCTACCACAGTAAATATATGTCAAGATTCAAAGCAATTCTACATTTGGTGTCAGAGAACGTCGTAAGGTTATTTTTCGTTAAAAACGCTGAATGGACAGCGACCTACGGACATTGAGGGTCACATTGGGCCGTCAGACTATGGACACATATGTTCATTCAGTTTTTATTATAAAACACATTCTGAACATGTGCGCATATTTAACTTTTATTTATACGCACACAACGAAGCGAGTTGTAACAGGAATTTTTCTACTACACGCTCCGGTCCTACCCTGGTTTATTGTCATCTAAGATAAAAAAAACTTACAAGTAATGTTTTACGCTTATGTATTCTTTTATATTACTCGCTGATCCGTGCAACTTCGTCTGCGTTATATAAGAGAGAGAGAGAGAGAAAGGGATAGAGAGAGTAGAGTAGGTCGTATGCACTGTATTATAGGTACCGCCCGCCTCCCACATTATACTGCATAATAAAAATACGCTCGCGATACTTGATCATTATTTTGCTGCCGAGTTATATTAAAACTGTGATATCTCCGAAGATATTCATTTAAATCAATCACTGTAAAGGGAAATTTTGTTCAAAATTAAAGACCTGTGATGAATAGCGTATTTATTTCGATGACTATATAAAAACCTATCTATATAAAAGCCCCATCGCAAATAATATATTATTTTAGAGCAAATTTTATTACCATAAAAAAGGTTATATTGAGTAATCCTTAAATTATAGCCTTTTTTTTAGAATTTTTAAGAGAAAAAATTTCGTCACACACGATTCTTGTGTAATTTTAACTATTCACGCAGCGCACGCAGTGGAAGCTCTCAAAAGGAATAAATTTCCCCCATTTTTGCAAATTTTTTCATTGATGCTCCGCTCCTATTGGTCGTATCGTGATGTTATATATCTCATAGCTTACCCCGATAAATGAGCTATCCAACACTAAAACATTTTTTCCATTCGAAACAGTAGTTCCTGAGATTAGCGCGCTCAACCAAACAAACAAACAAACTTTTCAGCTTTATAATATTAGTATAGATTTGATACCCATTAGATATATAGGTAAATATAAACATTTACTTACACAGCTTGAAGCAATGATGGATTCATAGTAGCATGAACGGACACAGTGTCAATTTACGTCAGTTCGAATTCATGCAATGAGACTGAGCTTTCGGTGAAGGAAACCATAGCATGGTGGTAAGCACACCCAAGTTGATAATAAGTTAATCAGTCCCCAAGCACCAATAAGTTTGTTTCGAAAGCTCCACTTAAGAGCCAGTTCTCTTACTAGGTCTAGAGTGTTACCATCTTGGGCCAAATCGCCACTGTTAAGCAACAAGTGTCACAACACCTATAAATAATTCAAAAAAACAACAGACCTACAAATAATTTTAATTGAACATTTTAACTGTAAATATGAGTCCGTAAACTGTTTATCACATAGAAGTAATGCTAATTTTCTGACTGAGTTATCAAAGGTGATAATTAAAGTGAACCGTGAACACATTCCATTTCACGTCTCAAACACGCACCTAAACGGAAACAAGTGATACAGAGTGTTCCGAATATACTTCATCGGGTAACATCTGTTAGTATTTTATCACGTTTAAATGTATTATATGATATATTATTAAGATATTAAATAGAATTTCAATTCTTGGTGGCTCGCTCGCGTCCATTTTAGTTTTATAGGTATACTTTATAGTTTTGTAAGTGGTATGATTTTTAAATCTATGTTAATATAATAAAACTAAAGAGTTCGTTTTTTTGGTTGTATAAAGTTAATATTGATAATTCTTATATCCTATTAATTGACTAATGACATAAGAATCTCGTCTACAAGATTTTATAAGAGTCGGTTAAGCCGTATTTCAGTTACATCCGAACATACAGACAGGCAAAAAAAATTTAAAGTCATTCGTGATCAGTATCGCTCATATATTATGTCTATCAGGAAATTTCGACAAAAATTTACTGTACAGACAGAACTACATATTTATTAATCATCATTATATTAAACGTGAAGCAAAAATTTCTACCCTTTTTAAGCGTATTGCGTGCACGGAAGACTGTGCGATTTGGCATGGTTAAAGTTTATATGGAGAAGGAGTGCAGAAAACGGAAATGCGGAATGCAGAATGAACTTAGACTCACCAAAATATTGACATTGTCACTCAATGAAAAGTGACAACAAGTGATTTAATATTCATTGTTTAGGTTCATACTGCAAATGTCAAACAGAAAATAGTCTATGATTAAAAAGTCGCTGGTCGAATTTCGATTATAGGACGACTGCTAGTATAGATAGATAGATACACGTAAATTATATTCTCTCCGCTGACTACGTCGTAGTAAGCGCTACGGTGCTACGTGTAACCGTAGTCACGTAGCGCTACGTGAACATAAAGTGGTCGAAACTGGGTGTCATTTTTCATTACTAACAAATATTGGAGGATTTCGAGGAAAATGCAGAGTCGTACTCATACTAACTGTATCGTAACATTTACGTAATATCGACCTAGTACACCGACTTTCCTATCAAAGACCCGGCAAAGGGCCAAAATTTTCGAAAAGGAATTCGTTTTAAAAAAAATGTTGTCTACCGTGACTTCAACAATTCAAAGATTAGTGCAGTGACATGAAAGTAAAACGGAAGGTAAAAGCCACACTCACAATACATTAAAGAATAAACCGTATCATTAAAATTGTCACACAACAGTCATTCCACCATCAGACAAAAGTATGCCTCGTTGTTCTGCACTGTGGACCAGCTTCAATTCTAACCTGAAAAACATAGCAGTCAGGTACGATTCTTCTATTATTGATCATATTGTTCGAAGACGTATCGCAAGAAGAGAACTTACTCAATATTAGCGGCTACTAACATGGCATAAGACCTTTTTTGTTTTTTTTTTTTTTACTAACCAACCTTGGATGTTATTTATCGGATTTAAAAAAAAACTCAATTCATAAGGTTGCAATTGTTAAATTATTAATTTTTTACTACAACATTATGCGGCTCCACGCTCGTTTGTTACGCAATAATTATTTTCACCCCATGTCACCCCATGACTTTATTTTTACTCATATTAACAGATATTGTATTTGCTGATAGTAACCTCAGCTGGTGTGGTGTGAAAGAAGATTGAGAAAGGAATGCTTAGATGGTTTGAGCATGATGAAAGTATGAATGAAAGAAGAATGACTAAACAAATTTATAGTGCGAGTGTAATAGGAAACGAGTTCTGAGGAAAGGTCAGGTCTAGAGTACCATGCATGAAAATATTAATAAATATTGAAGAAGTGAAAGATGTATGCCAGAATCGTAGCTGGTGGAAGGACATGGTGTCTGCCTACCACGTTCAAAATACGCGTTATTTATGTATGTATGTAACCTCAGAAACTACAAAGTACATGTTTATTTATATTTTATTTATTTCATTAATAAATTCATTTAAAACTTATTGTTAAAGGCATCCTATAAAACCTCAGGGGCTTGTCTTAGCATGCCATGGCCTTAGGTTTTATTCAATGCGTTGCTGTTTGTAATGTAGGTACATGTGTATAGTATTAAATCTAAAGTCCAGTTAAAAGTTTATTATAATTTGATATACTTATACAATAGAGTTATTACTAATCCCTAACATCAAGTGGTATTTTATTTACAGTATTAGGTATTGTGAATGATATTGTAAGCCTCACATAGAAGTTTTAGAAGTGAATTTTTAATGATTTTGTTAATACCTGTCGTGTTTGAAACTTCACAATACGACTCCAATGAGTGAAGCAGTAACTATGAATGTCAAGACTTCTAGAAAACCGTAGGCAAGTACAAGAATCCAGAACAACGAAAGGCTACACGGTAATTTTGATGGAATAAAAGTTTAACACGAGTAAAACCGTGGGGCATATCAAGTATGTCTTTTTATAATAGCTTGACTTGGTAAACACAGGGCAATCCAATAACATCGATAACCACCGTGGGATCTAGAATCCATTGTCATTCGTAGCTGTCAAATTCTGCTCAATTATCTATTCACGATGAATTTGAAGTTTGAAGGATCCTGTGTTATAGGATGGAGGGAACACACTGCCCGGGAAACAGTTCCACAACTTTAGGGTATGTTAAAAATATGACATAGAAAATTAATTTCTTCTTGCCGAGATGGAGGTTACCGTAATGTAACGTAACTTTTGTGGAAACTTGTACAGTGAAACAAATTGTAAAACTGAACAGTAAAAGGCCCTCGCAACTCCGAACCACGTATTTGTACCAACGCGAAGTACATAATAAAAGACCTACCTACATATTTCTTAATAATACACCTTTTACCGAAGACAATTTACCGTCGGTACAGAGTTACATTACGAATGAAAATTGGTATTTTTCCGAGTCTCTTCCATTAGTAACTCCCCTCTTTTTTTCTTACATTCGTAATTTTATATTTGTCGCTACACTGACACGCTTTGGTAAAGAATAAATAACATCTGTTGGAGGTTAAGAGGGAAAAATATTATGTTTTTTTTAACCTACTACAAAAAAAGATGGAGGCTACTCAATTCGAATGTATTATTTTTTTATGATTGCTCAGTCATAATTTCTTTGTTTATGAACTAATTTGGATGATAATTTTTTTTATTTCTTTGCCATTGGACCTTCTACTTCGAAGATACATCAGGGAACTCTTCAAATCATTGAAATTGGTTTTCTTTTTTGTTAAAAATTGTCTTGTGTTGTTATGTTGGCTCAGTGGTCGATCGACGTGAGTTCGAATCCCTGCAATAAGCCTAAGCTTTCGGTGAAGGAGAACATCGTAATTAGACCATAACATGGTGGTAGGGCATTTTCTGATGGCCGTATGGCTAGCTACCACTCTCAAGATAAAAATCTGTCGCTAAGCACCTATAGGTGATTTTCCATCTTCACTGGCATCGTCATTTATCATCAGATGAGAACGACATTCAGATCGACAGTCACTAAACTCATACCAACTTAATTCGTCATAAAGAAATCCATTATTTAATTATATCAAAGTTATTTCACAACAATAAATTTGTAGTTCTGTTTGTACGTATTTTTTTATAAATTTCCAATTATAAATATTTAAAGGACATTTGATAACGAATATGTCATTAAGAAAATCTGCCTGTCTGTCTATTTGTATGTCCGAATATAGCTCAAAAACAGCTTGACAGATATTTATGGAATTTTGTATACGAAAATCTATTACTATCATAGCTCTCCTGATAGGCTATATAACATTTCAATAATACTTTTAGGAATCGTAAAAAAAATCCGAAATACGATTTTGATGAAATTTTGGACACGGAAAGTATAAGTCATTCCTTGATTGATAAGCTACGAGAATTGTAATTAATATGAGTTAAAATATAACTACTAAACGAAACTAAGTACTGCGTAATAAACGTGTTCGGATAAATTATATTTAAAATTACTTAAACCTACGTATACGTTACAAATCCAGTACCGATTACAGTTAAAATAATAGTAAAAAGAGACAAGAACAAGCAGTTATAAAATTCCAAACTTACTCGTATGCAGATTCGCTTTGAACGTTTATTCGCAAATATGCAAGGCCACAATAAAATATCTTAGAAACTATTTAAAGCACGTGACCTTCAGGTTAGTCGGCTACTAAGTAAACTCTAAGTGGCTCAGTTCAAATTGGTTCACTACGGTTGTCGTGTTTGACATACTTTGAAAAGTTTAGTTCAAGTAAAGATCTTTACGGAGTTGTTAAAACGTGTTTATTTAAATATATTATCCTCTTCAGTTGAACTATATATATTGATTCGTTCTCTTTATATTGAGTCGTTATACGGCGTCTGGTTTTGGCGACATCCATTACATGTTATAGTATTACCCATACATATATTATGGTAGTTGTATTTATTCATTTAAGCAAGCTGATAAAAATACTTACCCTATTTTCATCTGTTGTTAATCAAGAAATAGCTAAGTAGCATGCATTACTAATACATGGTCCTCCTCGACTAGTAAACAAGTTTACTGTAAAGGATATTTGTATATAACTAATTTTTCTTTAAAATTCTATGGTAGATATTCTATTCTAGCTCCTGAAACCTGACAGGTCAAATACGGTACATCGAAAAAGAAAATCTTTTTGAAAATATTATGAAATAAATACATATAGTCACTGAATATTTTTCATAGTTCTAGGATATATTTGAATTCAAAAATTTAGCTGTTACACATAAAAATGGAAATTTTGAAATTTTATGTCTCGTCCTTAGGAGGCTATTAGGCTACTCGTTTCGAATTTGACGTTTAAAACATTTCTTTCTGGATTCTACTCGAAAACTGCTTGACCGACTTTTATGAAGTATAGGTAACTTTGAAATTAATTATCTATAAAAATTATCACTAATACTTTCATTAATAAACACGAGTGAAGTCAGGGGCACAGCTAGTTTATATATATATATTAGGCCATTCATTATATTACCTGATAACTGGCGATGGATTGGGGCCCAAGATGGTAACACGTTAAGCCTAGTGGGAAGACTGGCTCTCAAGTGCAACTGCTGGAACACACCTGTAGGTGCTTGGCAACAGATTTTCAACTTAAGGGTAGAAGCTAGTCGGATTTCTTTCCTCTTGGGACTGCCCGACTGGTGAAATACCTCCACCCTACAAAAGATCGCAGTCAAATAACCTTGTGTTGTGTTACTGCGGTGACTAGGGTTTCTAAAGCTTCTTGGAGAAAGAGGGTTCAAGGTCGGTAGCGCGAGTGATACCTATGGTATTATAAGCGTTAAAGGCTGCGGTAGCCGCTTACCATAAGGCGGGCCGTATGCTTGTTTGCTAATTTAAACATTACTGTTCTATCGCAAATACAGTTTGTCGAAATTTACTTCCGCGGTCGACTCTTGTAGAGGAATCATCTCAGTCTAAAAACTTTTGAAATTTAATACAACATAACAACTCTATATAAATCTTTTCAATTCAGCTTCACTGTTCCTTTATTGGTTTATAAATAAAACTAAAGTTTCGTTATGTCTCGTGAAAACCCTTAGGAAACCGCATTCCTTCGCGGTTATTGTCTTTTTCCGACGCTATACTTTCCCGATATGTTACTCGGAAGCTTTTTGCTTGGGCGTGTTCTGTTAAATTCGAGAGTTTTATCACGTCCTGACGTGATACTTTTTGTATATTGTGGCGGCGGGTTACTGTTTTAATATCAGAACGCTTTTATCTTATATTTTGGGAAACATATAGTCTCTCGGTTTTTTAATGAACAAGCTACTGTTTACCTGCACTGTCTACAAAAACGGTGACCGTCTGTAATACAGATTTCATTTGCTGTCATCGATATCATGCCAGCCTACCGAAACAAATTGAAGGATTTAAAAAAACAACATAATAAACAATAACGTGTGAATTATTTAAACTCTTTTTTTTAAACTTATGACAATTTCGTATTATCTATGTAGGATGTATGATAGAATGATCTTTGCTTTTAAAAGTTAAAATTTCTATGGTGGGGTTTGTTGTTTATTATAGAGTGAAACGCGATGTAAGAGAGATGACGTTATGAACGAGCCAAGAGTGTGAGTGAAAGAGATGATAATTTGAAGGAAAGAGGTAAGAAATAGGATGAGGGACAACGACACGACTACGAGAGCGGTATTAAGACTTGTTATAATAAGATTTGTATTTTAAATTTTATTGCGGAGTTTTTGGCGGAATCCTAAAGTGAAAACTTAGACAAGCTGGATTTTGTCAAAGATCAGCACAATGTAAATACTAGAAATAAAGATAAATTAGTCGTACCGTGTTTTAGACTTAGTAAGACTAATAAAAGTTTTTTAGGTAATAGTGTTAGGTTTTATAATAAGATCCCGAAGCACATTACTGATTTACCTGACGACAAGTTCAAGGACCATGTCAAGCGGGTTTTACTGTCAAAAGGTTATTATAGGGTGGATCATTATGTGAATGATAGTGATGTCTGGAAGTGACTCCCTCTCTGTGCATCCACTAATATATTATTATTGTACCTGTTATATTTGTAACATTTGTACAGTTAACAAAACAAAAAGAGATAAGCCCGATCGAGTTTCTTACAACCGGTTTCTTTTTTCTCTCTTCTTTCTTCTCGGTGTCTGGGATATTTTCCGAACCGGCAGTAGTGTTTTGACATTCATAAATGCCTTTTTAGGGCCTAAATTGAATAAAGATTATTTTGATTTTGATTTGCTTTGACATTTTGTGGTTTTTAATTTCAATTCATTAACTTAGGTTTGTTGACCCTATATAATCTGTAATATTGGTGGCATTTTGCGTGATATAGTTTGGTTGTTGTGCATAAGTGAAATGGATGATAAATATAAAGCGAAAACATGCATTTTAGTATGTCACAAAAACTCCCTAGATAGTTCTGACAATAGAACCACCATCTTGTCAGGAGACTCCATTTTTTATATAGGAAAATTTTACGATAACTTAAAACATTGACACTGGCAAGTGCTTTTTTCGGCACCAAAATATGAACAAGAAAATTTATTGGTGTGATTATTAATAAAGTACTATGATACTGATAAAAAATATTTTATTCCACACTCAACCTCACATCTATATAAATAAAATGATTGAGGTTTGCCATTATGCGCCCATCGCGCAAAATCTATTGGTTAGATTTTGCAACAATTTTTTTTTTTACTTTACTTCTAAGATAATAATAATATCCTTTTATAACTGAAACTTTAACTAATACATATTTTTAATTTATATTAATTTCAACGACAACCGCTTTTTTCCTCTTCACATCTCTTGGATACCTTGGATACAATGTCTTTTGTCTATTTTTCTAAACGTTGTCGGAACATATGTCCTGTCCAATGCCATTTTTGTTGTTTTATTAATTGTGATATTTTAATTGTTTTTGATAAAAAATTTATGATAGTTGATCGTATATAATCTTTCTATTTTATGTTTAATATTTTTATCTCCATATTATATTATTGATAATTTTTTGTGTTAATGCACAAGATTATAGGTAAAACACAAGTATTAAAAACTTTAAATTTCCTAAGATACTTGGACTTTATTAAAAAGAACAATTATCACGATAAAGTTTTAAGAAACTATGATTTTTATAAGGGGAAGAGTGGATTACAATATTAGTATACGTCATTTGCACAGTGTTACCAACACACCCGTGTTGCCTATCTTTCTTTTTCCCGTACTTGTTTCAGTTGCCAGATTTCTCTGCTCCTCAGAATCATAGCATGAATTTAAATAGCTTATAAACTATCTAAATAAACGGGCTATAAAACAAAAAAAGTTTTCAAATTAACTTAGTACTTCCAAAGATTAGGGCGTTCAAAAAAAACAATTTTTCATATAAAAAATCAATCGTCGAAAATAGACTTGGAAAAATGATAAGAGATGCTAGATATATAAGCTAGTTATAAGTATAAACTAGAAATCTTTATACTTCAACGTTGATCCTTGGAGAGATAGCCCAGATTCAATCTTCATTTACACTTGAATTATTAATTTTTAAGCCGGGAGCCGTACCTCGGTACGCTAGGTCGTAAATTTTTCAACGATCTATACCCTCGAGATGTAATAAGCTTTAGATTTCAATCTGAACCTTTAAAAGTTATTCGAAATAATCTTAAAATCCGTACTTTGAACTTAGAAGATAATTTAATAAAGTAACGAGGAATTTTAAATGGTTTGTTTAATATGTCGACAATTAACAACGTTTATTTTTTTCGTTCCCTTTTTGCAAGGCTCGATACATGAATCTGCCAGTTTCAGTGTTTTATTCTGTCACGTATAGGTATCTAGACACGATATTATAAGTATTTAGGATCAGTTAGTTTTGACTCGAAATTTATATTTAAAGATATACTTGTTTTATTGTGAAAAATCTAAAAAAAGCAACCATATATTCCACCTAATTTTAAATTGTAACTACTCAGACCAACCTAAGTGGCTAGGCGTTGTATCCCAATGTGTGTTGCCAACGACACCCTTCAAAGGGCACTATGCTGGTTACAATAATGAGAAAAACAATAGAAATTATGTAGGTACTATATATGATATTTAGTACAGAGAAAGAGTCATTTCCAGAACTTACTATCATTCACGTTGTAATCATCCACCCTACAATCTAAAATCATTTAAATGTTTATAGCGAGCTCATTAATTAATTCTCATAAATATATTCGGCACCGAACTTGCACAACTTTTAACGCGATTTCTTTACAATCATGATTTTTGAGTTAAGTCAGTTATTCATTAAAGGTGCAATATTTAATACATATTTACATACATAGTAATGTAATGCACGCAAATGACTTCTTGGTGTAATCTCCAAGTGACATGTTGTGGTTTTTATTTTTAATTAATTCACTTAGGATTTTTGACCCTATATTATATAATATTGGTGGAACTTTTCTTGATATAGTTTGGCTGTTGTGCACCTGTAAAGTGAATTGTAAATATAAACTAGAAACATCTTTTTCCCACTTTATACTAAATTTTACGAATGTTTAAAAAGATTGACACTGGCAAATGCTTTTTGCGGCGACAAAACAAAAAGAAGAATGCACGCAAATGGATGTAACGCATTCAGTACAACAGCAAAGTAATGATCGCATATCTCTGCCTACCTCAACGGGGATGTAGCGTGGTGTATGTGTGGATAAGGTTAACGTATCCCGTAATGTCGTTATCTGCCAGCAACAGGGTCATGTTTGGGATCCACTACAACAAATGCTATACCGTGAAGCGTCTACTCGAGAGCCGAGCAAGACGGTATACTGTAACCATCAATTATTTCTATTATTTATTTACTATTAAATATGAATATTTATATTACAAGTTGTGATCCAGAAAAGTCCCATTGTAGAATTGATGATAATGATGTAGTAATTATAATATATTAATTAAAAAATAGTATAAGAGTCGAATCGAGTTATTCCGTAAATATTGTTATTACCTGTTACAACCCGTTTAAAAAGATAGAGAAAATCCTGCCCCCGAAATATCTCGAAGCAACTAGAAATTTCTCAGAACATCGAAATAATGTTCGCGTCGTAAACAACCGCGGCTTATCGCCTCGATTACGTCATCGAGTAGGCATTGAAAGTAAATATCAAGAAAAGTCGCGACGCTTTCCGATGTTTCTGTGGTCGTTTAGTGTAGGTACATAAGCGACTCCGGTGCGGCGCCAAAGCAGTTCAGTTTTGAATTACAACGCGATAACAAAGAGTGATAAAAGGAAGCGAAACCACAGTGTAATAAATAACAGTGTTGTGAATTCTTGTAATTTGTAACTTTGTGGAATTCAATTAAATCTTCTTCGCGTCAATCATCGGCATTTTAATACCCACGGGTGTAACAATATTTTCGATTAATTCAACAATTCGGAATCATTTGTGAATTTGTGATTTGTTAAAATTCATGAATTATTCGAAAAGGATTAATCAAAAATTACAAATTATTCGAAAAAAGTACAAATTATTTTGTAATTTCAAATTATTCGAACAACATTATATTTGCATACCCTTAAACGTAATTAATATATTAGTGTCTCTATCTTGATATCAATATTGTTTTCTGGTAACCCCATGTCTCTGTTATATTCATTTAAATTAAATGCGTTATATTCATCAGGAATCATTTCAAGGTAATGAAACTAGTATGGTGTCTTCGGATGTTGTGTCGATATAAATGATATCGGACTTTAATATGGGCCTAATTATTCTGTGAAGAACAAGCATAATATTATGATAAGGTTACACTTACCTCACTAACAATAGTAGCGATCGCCCTAAGGTCGAAATTCGACCAACGACTTTTTGATCATGGACTATTTTCTGTTTGACATTTATAGTATTCATAAACAATGAGTATTATCTACATCACTTGCTGTCACTTTTCATTGTATGACAATGTCAATACTTTGGGGGTCTAAGTTAAATGGCACTGGTCCGGTTGGGATTCGCAGTATTAATTTAGTTAATTTAATATATTAGTAACAGATATTATAGATAAATTTTAGTTTCCTGCACTTCTCCATATAAACTTTAACCATGCGAAATCTAACAGTATTCCGTGCACGCTATACGCTTAAAAAGGTACCGAAAGCTTTTGCTTCACGTATTAATATATTGATAATCTATCGGAAAACACTTATCAATTTCTTCACGCAGATGCCCTTGAGATCGAATCTCTCTCTAGCATTACCACGTAAGCACCATCCTAAATTTTAAGTATAGTAAAATGTTATGCAGCAGAAAGAAAAGTTTAGTTTTGTCCCGTGTTTCACTGATTTTATGCACACTGTACTCATTTTGCGCAGAGCTTATGTCTGTTAAGGGTAGAATGTGGAACGGAATTATTTGCTTTATAATAAATACAATGGAATGTTTGCGTATCAACATACTTTACAGAAATGGAGTAGACTGAGATAGAAAATTATTCATTCAATAATATTATGTATACATAGGTAACCATATATTGATAAGAATCTATCTAACAAAATATATATCTTAACAGATCGATTAGTTCAAACTAGTTACGCCCGCTGCATATAAACTTAACCATGCCAAATCTCAGCATTTCGTGAACGCAATACGCTTTAAAAGGAGTAGAAAGCTTTTGCTTCACATATTAATTTAATGATGATATCATGTAGAATGTCACCGAAATTAATGGGACCGAAAAGTAATGGAAAAATAAAAGCAAAATCAAGCTCCCGTAAATAAAAACTGAAAACTGAAAACTGTTTAGAAGAAAACTATTTTATATTCAGTGTTTGATCTACGATTATAAACCTTTGTTATTATGTTTTTTTTTCTGATAAGTCACGTTTCCCATTAAGGAAATTATCATTTTTCATTAAACCCAGTGAAACACGTTCGTAGGTGCTTGGTTCTTGAGATAAGTTGAAGAGGGTCGATCAGGGGTTGTACAGAGCTTGTTTGGTGAAATTGTTCCTTTTTTTTTTGTACATAAAAGGGACCGGGGATCTTTGAGTTTTGCGTTATTAATTTTCTATCCAAGTCCACTGAAATGGTTGTTTTAAACTTCTAACACTGTATGACTGGAAGACAATGCACAGTTTAATAATAATATCAGCCTGTAAGTTTCTTTCTGCTGGGTAAAACCTCTTCCCAAGGGAAGGTACGAACTTAATCACGACGCTAGTCCACGACTTATTGGCGATTTGAAACGCCTGCTGGTACAAAGTTATTTCTCAAGTGTTCAGGATATTTTCCTACACCGTCACCCGACAGTGTTACAAATTTCAATTAGCAAATGCAAGGCAATTTTGAAAAATTCATTGGTTCTTGCCGGGATTTGAACCTGCGTATAATCGACTAATATTTCGCCGGTCTAAACTACCACACACCGTCACAGATTGTGATAAATAGTGAAAGAGGATAAATAGAGTTTTAGCAAGCAATTTTTGAGGAAAAAGTAAATCATCTTCAAAGATTTTAAGGAGTTTCCTGATGTATCATCGAAGTCGAAGGTCCAATGCCAATGAAATTAAAATGAGACAACCTTAAGGTATCCCCTTTCCAACAAAAAAAGTAACATCAAATCGGTTCATAAACAAAGAAATGATAGCTAACCATCCATAAAAAATACAACCGGATTGAAAAGCTTCTCTTTTTTTTAAGTCTGTTAAAAATAGGATGATTAATGCGTTGATACTCAAAAAGTAAGCTCAAAGAACGGCATAGACTGAGCAAGATTTGCAAACAGTTCTTGCCGCGAGGGTTCCGTTTGATTCCGTAAATATTATTTGGTTTCCATCAATGTTTACGTCGAAAGGGAATTATTTATTATAGGTTTCATTATCAGGTGAATAACGGTGATATCTGGATATGATTGTCTCTCTGTATATCTACTGAAATGCTGTAATTTTTTATAACATAAACTCAATCGGGCTTCTTGGCTTTTATTCTCGATGACTTGGATGTTTTCCATACCGGTAGACATTTATCAAGAGCTTTCTTGGGGCCTAAACTGAATAATATATTTCCATATTTTGTTTGATCATACCGTGAGATAAATGATAGCGAAACTTTATGAGTTAAAATTTAGCTGTGAATGCAGGCGAAGCTACCGGTTTAAACTGGTTTTAAAGAAATCTAACGCTGATTTCTATCTTTCCATATTAATGTCTGCGCAACGCCTTCAAAAGCCCGTCGCAAAAACTTACGCACCGAAACGTTCTGAGCGATCGTTATCACGACTTTGATAAACTTCTCACTGTTTTATTGCCTTTAACTTCTCTTCGCTATCCACTGTCTAGAATATCAAGTCTGATTTGTTTTGCAATAAAAAAAAATCTTAAAATTTTCTTAATTTTGTCAAAAAATGTTTTTCATTCCGTTATGTTTACAACCTGCTTTTAAACTGACTTCAAATCAAATCTAATGTATTTTTTTATGGATATTCATCCATAACTTCTTTGTTTAAGAACCGATTTTGGTGATTCTTTTTGGATAGGAGATATTTCAAAGGAGGTCCCGTTGTATTTCATTGGTATTGGACCATCAACTTCGGAGATACACCAGGGAACTCTTCAAAATCTTGGAAGTTGGTTTTCTTTTCTGCTAATAATTGTCTTGTATTTTACTATAGCAAGGAAATGTGACGTCACTGTACCCGATGGTAACCACAGTGCAATCCAACAACAACGGTGACCGATCGTTGCTATAATGCCGCCCTGCAAGCTTCTTGGCAAATCGATAGCACAAAATAAAAGATAATTACAATGAAAGGCTTATACCATGTACATAATGGTAGCGATCCAGTCGAGTACAGACCAAAAGCTTCCTTCATCGAAAACACCAGTGAACTACACGCTAAGATCATATGGAGCAAAGCAAGCAATTTGGCAAACTGTACGCAAGTATGTGCAGGATACATGGGCGCGTTAGGGGAGGCTCGGTAATGAGCTGGTTGAATAAATTTAACACAGGTGAAAGTTAACCATAGCTAGTAATTTATACGATTGAAAACAGTTTTAATGAATGTTTCCAAGCATTTCGATATCACTTTTAAATATAATTGGAATTTTTATTTTATTACTAGGAAACCCGGCCACTGTTGCCGTGGCTCAGATTTTTTTTATCTGATCGGTACTAAACTTTGCAAGATCACCAGCTTAGCTAGTACGAAGATTGTCTATAAATTTTATTAAAATCCATCCATTAATCTATAAATAACATCCATTTATATGTATAATATTAATAAAATTGAAGCGTCGGTTTGTTATGTAATATTTGTTACTCCTTGTAACGTATGACACTTTTAATTTAGAAAAAGAATTAGGGTTCCGTGCAAATTAAAAAAAATCTTGTCATAGTGAATCAATTCGGGCGCTTAAATGGTTTACGCTGAGTAAATCATAAGAGATAAAGCAAATTAATGTACTACATAATTGTAGACTTTAAAAGGACCTACAAAAAAGTCAGCGAGACCAAGGACCACCGACAATACGCATTTTTGTATTTAAAATAGCCCAGAGTGGGGGGCAAAATTCGTGCGTGTGCCCGATCGATGACATTGCTATTAATAAATAAAAACTCAGTACAGGTGGATCATATTCTATATCTCTAGTACCATATCGCTCCATAAGTAAATGACAGTTAAATCAAGAGCCCAGAGTTGTAAGTTATCTAATATAATATTTTACATCACTCAAAAGTACAATAGAACGAAAAAATAAAAAATACCTCCCTTCATTCTCTTTTAAATGAATTGTCAAACACAGTTTCTCATTTACGCCAACCGGGGTGGAACAGATAAAACGGGAGTGGATAAAAAACACCTTTTGTACCCATAGACGAGGAAAAAAAATTTTTGTAGGGCACAAAAAAAATTGTCTCGTGAAAAGGGATTCTTGACAGGACGCATTCGCGCGTGAAGTCCGGGCCATCCGAAAAGCCGGGTCGTCTTAGTCGTCCGGCCTTTCGATATCGCCCGTCCGAGAGATCACAGCAAGGAATATATTTTCATTAAACCCGTTTTCTGATGAAATTAAGTCTGGGAATTCGGCTAAGGGAGCAATCGAGCGTTCCTATTGAAAATATAATTCGAGTAGGTGTTTTTTTCTCGATACACCGGATACTTAAAGCCGTGGGTGGTTGAAACACGGAGTTAATATAGACAATTCTAGAAACGACACTTTTGTCAAAGATCAGCACAATGTTAATACTAGAACCAGAGATAAACTAGTCGTATCATGTTTTAGACTTAGTAAGACTAATAAAAGTTTTTTAGATAATAGTGTTAGATTCTATAACAAGATCCCGAAGCACATTACTGATTTGCCGAACAACAAGTTCAAGGACCATGTCAAGTGGGCTTTACTGTGAAAAGGTTATTATAGGGTGGATCATTATGTGAATGATAGTGATGTCTGGAAGTGACTCCCTCTCTGTGCATCCACTAAATTATTATTATTGTACCTGTTATAATAACATTTGTGCAGTTAACAAAAAAAAGATAAACCCGATTGAGTTTCTTAACGGCTCCTCTCGATGTCTGGAATATTTTCCAAACAGGTGGTAGTGTTTTGACGTTCATAAGTGCCTTCTTAGGGCCTAAATTGAATAAAGATTATTTTGATTTTGATTTTGACACTTTAAGATCCATGGTCCCAACTTCAATAGATCAAGTATAATATAGGCAATATTGGTGCTCCTTTAATAAATCAATATGAATAATCTGCCGCCCGCGCCGTCTGTCCATCTGTAGGTACGCTTAGATTTTTAAACTACGCAACGGATTATAATGCGGTTTTCACTAACATTTAGAAAAAAAATTGATGGTAGTTTTGTATATACAATAAATTCCAATTAAGTTTTTTATAGTAATGAAAATTTAATGATTTGTATTAATCAAGTCGTCAAAAAATATGTATGCTTATGCTGGCTTAACCTTATGAGATACATCAAAATAATGTTCGAAAGAATTGTAGTTCTTCAAAAAGCCTAGAGAAGAGTCCGCCATGGTCCGCTATCTCTTAAGGTTGACTCACATTAACCATTTTTATCTTCAAAATAATAATTAAAAATATTACGTTATTTGCTAAGATATTTTCTCCAATTCAGTATTAATCTTTATCAAGTAAACCCACAGTTCACCAGGTATATATTAGGTCCCATGTAATAGATGGCGAGACTGGGGTACCAATGAGAATTTAATAGAAAAACCCAATAATACTTTGCTCGACCTGGGAATCGAACCTAGGACCTCGAGCATAGCAGCCGCGTTTACGTTTAGGATAATGAGGCAGTTATGAAGTTATGAACTGTCTTTATTAAAGCGATAAACTCTAAATTACGCTTTTTTAAACATAAAATACACCACTTTGTAAATTGTACTCGTACAAAGCTGGGGCGGGTAGAACCAACAGTTTTTCCGAAATTCATATACGTTTACTGATTTTTTTTAAACTTTTTTTTTTTATATATGAGGGCACAGTTTCACACACGGTCATTTAATTGCAAACTAAGCAAAGCTTGTAATATGGTAACTAAACAGCTGATATACATACATATATAGATATTAACACCCAGACACACACAACTGACATTTATGCTCATCACACAAAGTCAGTCATGGGCGGGGATCAAACTCGCAACCTCTCGGCTCAATAGTCGTTTACTACCACTGCGCCACGAGGCCTGGATTGAAATATAAAAAAAATAATTATACCACGGTGGTGGAAAACAAGCATGCGGTCCACCTGATGGTAAGCAGTTATCGCACCCTATGGACGCTTGGCGTGCGCGTACAAGTAATAAAAAAAAATCACACTAACCTTACCTAGATGGTATAAAAATATAAGTTAGTAAAATTGATGGATCTGAGTTCGAATCCCTGTGTGCCTGAGCTTTCGGTGAAGGAAAACATCGTGATGAAACCATAGAATGATGGTAGGAAGTTTTCTAATGTCCGTATGACTAACTACCACCCTCAAGTTAAAAATCTGTCACCAAACACCAATAGCTGCTTCCACCACTAGGCTAAGCGTGCTACCATCTTTCGCCACATCGTCACTTAACAACAGGTGATATTGTGATCATAACGCTTAAAAAACCTATAAGGAGTAAACAAGAAAAGATGAAATAAATTTTAATACTATCGGTCGACGGTGAATAAACGTCGTGAGGAAACCGAAACTCCTGAGACTTGTTCTAACCATTAGTTACACCTAATAAATGGGAAAAGATAAGTTATAAATTTCTCAGATTTTTCAAATCGATGTAATCTGATCCAACTCGTGTTCTCTAAAAAAGAGACCTCTGTGAAGGGTTTTTTTTGGCGGGATCTTGAAGTGACATGTTGTTTTTATTTTTGATTCATTAACATAGGTTTTTTGACCCTATAATGTAATATTGATGGCGTTTTAAGTGATATAGTTTGAAAAACATTAATTTTGATATGTCACTAAAACCCCCTAGATAGTTCTGGCAAGGGAGCCACCGTCTTGTCAGAGGACCCACCTTGTATATTGAAAAATTTTACAAGGCTTAGAAACATTGACACTGACAAGTGCTTTTTGTGGCGCCAAAACAAAAAGAAAAATACCTCTGTCCATACTTGGAATATTTATTTAATATTACTTTTAACCTTCTCGAAATCACCATATTATTCATATTAGACACATTTTCATTATAATTGTGTTATAGCGCAAAGCGAAATTACGAGGGGCCCAATTAATTAATAACTTTAATACATAAAGCGGGAATTTCGCCGTGAAATTATTTACACGCCGAATGTACGTGCGTTTACTTTGTAACAAAGCCGTGTGTTACACCGAAGCATAATTAAGGTGTAAAATTGTTACGTTTATTTTACAGATTCATAAGTGTAGCAGTGTGAAGTAATAGTGTATATTATATATATAAATATAAGCCATAAGCAACAAAACGTTGATTTTCATTTACAAAGTTAATAAAATGATTGTGTTTTCGTACGAAATTTTATTTTTGTATTCATTTTTCTCTTTATTTTGTCTAGTCTTCTTTTTAGCGGCCGGACTATCCATAATAAAAAGTTTAATGAAAGATAAAAATTAGTTGGAGCCTCTTTTCTTGCAAAATGTTATCGAAACTACGATTATTTCTTAGTGGTTAATAAAAGTTTTTTTGGGATTTCTGACTTTTTTGGTACTCTAACCTCAAAGGGACCAACTGCACAGAAGAGGTCCAAGAGACCAACTCTGGCCTCTTAGAGTTTACTGCTCCCTATAAAAATCAGGATCGATTGGAATGAAAAGAAGATCTTTTGTAAATTGCCTGTTTTCCCGCTGACTTAAACTTTGTAAAAACTGTAAATGTCACTCAACATTTCTCAAAACGTTAAGGACACTCTTCTCAAAAAATTTCATGTAGCTATAACGGTTATGTTACCTGCTCTACCCTTACTGCCTCATCTCAAAAATCCAGTCTGTGTATACTATAGTATATATATATCTTAGTATTGTATAGTTTATCAATTAAAAATTTCATTAAAATCGGTTACAAATAGTAAAAAAAAAAATCTCCTCCCAAGTCCGGGAGAAGCCGACCAATTATTCGCAGTATAAGGCACGGCATGGCAACTGGTATGTTGAGTTATTGATATTGAATATACCTACCTATTGTAAATTATCTGGTATTATACAGTTTTGCTGCGAAGTGTATTCATTCTTTGTGTTATCCCACATGTGGTGACCCCGACTTGATATTAACACGCAACCTTCTGAATTTTTGACAAACTTCTATACAATTGCAATGAATGTAGGGGTAAAGAGATACAATGGACCATGGAGAAGGACATAGGCTACCTTATGTAAACTTTATAAAAGGGATGATAGAATGAAATAGGGGATGAAAGTTCTTATGAAGAACCCATATTGTCTCAAATTAAGGAAAATTCATATTTATGCTTTTGGTATGAAATAAAAGGGGTTTCATGTTTTTCAAAAAACCGTCTCGCAAGCCGGTACAATAAGGGTGATTAAAATATTTTTTTAAGTTTTATTGGGACGGTTAATATTTTGGAGTCATATTGGCATATAATTACAATACCATACACCCATAAACCCATCTCGATTTTCTTTTGGTTTATCGTCCGAGATCAGTCGGTGTATATGCAGTAATATAGCGGGGGGGGGAGGGGATCGCGGCACCTCTACACATAATGAAAAACATCATAATCAATGATTTTTATGGTTTGACGTGTTCCGAAATCAGAAGGTGCATATGCAGTAATATAGAGAGGTCGTAGGAATCGCGAAGACAATACTCATAATGATTAACCCATCTATAATTGTGTTTGTTTGTCGTGTTCCGAAATCAATCTGCGTATTTCAAATAATACGCAGACGAAGTCGCGGGTACCAGCTAGTATAATATAATTAAGCAGAACAGGTTTTTGTTTGTTTCTTTAAACATGCTAACCTCTGAAACTAACAGTCTAATTTGAAATTGTTTTTGTATATGTTAGCCCCAGATTCACGAGGAATAGTACAGGTATAGGGTATCTAACAATAAGCTATTAGGGATTATTTTAAGTAAGTCGGAAGAAAAAGTGCTTCCGAACTGCTTTATCCGCGTGCGCTGGCGTACTGGTTAATGATACGTAAATACAATGTTTGCAAAAATATCGGTCTATAGTATACCTAAAAAATCTGTAATAGCATGTGCCTATTTCTTATACATATGCCACAATAAGGTATTTTGTGACAGCCATTTGTTGAAGATTAAAAAGTGATATATAAGTATTATTTTTAGGGATGGCATATAAATTCTTACGAACAAAAGCTACTTCATCATAAAGACAATTTTATGAAGTTAAACTTTGCCCTTTATAGCATGTTATTTGGACATATAGTTTAAAAGATAATGGATAATTAAAATAAATGGTACTTGCGGCGCGGTGTTTGTTGGATAACATTAACTCGAGTGAAACCGTAGGGCACAGGTAGTATAGATATATTGTAATAACGCGGGCGATTGTTAGTACAAGCTATAAGCTCAATCGAACATGTCATCGAAACAACTCTTTTATTAGTCTCCATGTTCCCTACCCTTGTCGTACGAGGTTTGAATATAAAAATCTAATATCGAATTGATTTTTAATATATTCCACTGATAATGGTGTGTGTACGTGATATTGACTCCACCTCGGTAGGGGTTTGGGATAATTTTTTTAACACCCCATCTCGCTGACGTCCGTGGTACGTGATCTGCGAGGTCCTGCTTAGAATTCTAATAAGTTTACATACACCATGTATGCATTTTATCGAAAATTTTATGTACCGAACATTTTTTCCCTTGAAAATTTCTGACTGCTGAATTTAACTACCTCATTAGTTTGTTTGTTGAGTAAAAGTCTTTTTCAATAAGAAAGCCTAGTTTTATATAAATAAATGAATTTAATGTGGTAATAGTCAAAAATACTTGTAAAAGTAGGCTTTTTCAAATACCTTAGAAGATGTATTTGAAATTTTTTGACTCCTATTATAATATAGAAAGTTTTATGATTGTAATATCTAATAAAGACTAATTAGAAGGAAAATAACTAATTATAATCAAAAACGATTGTGGTGAAACTAAAATATAAATAAAATACATACATAGTTATGTTCGTATCGGTGTATGTGGAGTCAAACTAAACAGGCTCTTATACAGATGTGTTTTGTCATAAACAATAGAAAGCGGCTCATTCACTAAACGTGGGATATACCTAAAAAAAGTTAAATAGCAGATTGTTGCAATTTACTTGGTTTTACGACAATTTATATTTCAAATATTGTTTTAAATTTTACAACAAAGTGTTGTGTTTATGTAAATACTAGCTGTACCCTAGTTTTATCCGACAAACACCACGTCGCCAACGCGCCATGTAGTCTATCATAATTGTTCTTTTAATTACTCCTAAACTATCTGTCCAAATAGCATACTCATAAGAGCAAAATTTAACTTCACAATATTTTGTTTATGATGAACTAACTTTTGTTTTTAAAGATTAATATGCAATATGTAAAAATAACGATTATAAATCACTTTTTAATTTTCAACAAATCTTTGTCACAAAATACCTTATTGTGGCTTGTATATAAGAGATAGGCATATGCTATCGTTGGCTTTTCATATACTAGGACCAATATTGTTGTAGAACATTGTTTTTTCCTATCAGTAACGATTACACCAACGCACGCGGATAAAACAGTTCGGGTGGGCCTCGACTTCCGACTTACGTAACCAAAATCAATATGTAAAGCTATCTGAGAGTTGTTGCCTAATCTTATAAAGCCTATACTATTCCTGAGAGTCTGGCTATCATATACAATAATATTTTTTCGAATCCGACTGGTAGTTCCAGAGATTAGAGTGTTTAAACAAACAAGCAAACAAAAAATCTTTTGCCATTTATTATATCAGTATAGATAATAAATATGCTCTTTTTTCATTGGGTTATGAGTTACACGGCTTATTCGCGCCACTACTACTACACTACTATAGTCGCAGTACCCGAGCGGAGTGTTAAATTATTTTAATTTACATTATTTTCTGAACTATATGTCAAAAAAACACGCTTTAAAGGGCAAAGTTTAACTTCATAAAATTATCTTTATGATGAAGTAACTTTTGTTCATAACGCTTAATATGCCATGCTTAAAACAATGATTATATATAACTTTTTAATCTTCTACAATTTTTATCTCAAAATACCTTAGTGTGGCTTATGTATATGAGATAGGCATATTATGGTATCGAGGGCTTTTTGAGATGTATTAAGGACCAATATTTTTGTAGAACATTTTATTTACGTATCATTAACCATTACTCCAGCGCACGCGGATAAAACAATTCGTGAGCGTTCTGTCTTCCGACTTACTTAACAAAAATCAATATTTAAGGCTAGGTGATTACCGATTTGCCGGGCAATAAGTTCAAGAATCAGTTTTAGCAAGATTATTATCGAAAGAGTGTTATAAGGAGGATCATTAAGTATATCGGTGGTAATGTCTGGAAGTGACTCCCTCTCTGAATATCCACTAAAAATGATAATATCTGTAAAATGTACATATAATATAAAAAAATGTTTATAAACCCGATCGAGTTCCTTGCAGGCTCTTTTCGGTGACTTTCCAGTGAACAGGTTGTAGTGTGTTGCCATTCGAAAGTCGCTTTAGAGACTATATTGAATAAAACATTTTTGGTTATGATTGAGACAAAATTACGTAGAAAGACTAAGAACCTACTCTATGTGTTGAAGCGTCCGATTTTTTTCATTATTATCATATATTTATTACTCGTTAAAATTAATCTTCCTTACTTCACTCGCATTCCAAACTGAAATCGGTGTCGGTTTCATAGTTCATACGTTCTATGTGAAATCTACCAGCTGTACTCAATGGGCTGTGGTTCATATTCAGTCACACTGCACGTTTCGACTATTAACAGAGTAGCGTACGCTTGTTTTAACTCATATATGAGTTATTAAACGTATTTGTCTAGAATTTGCCTAATGCCTCAACATATATAGCACCTATTTGTTAACTGTTTCGTACATGGACTTAAACAGAATTTCTTTGGAAATTTCTGTCTACTTGGAGCAGTTCGACTGGTGGAATACCTCCACCCTACAGAAGATCATAGCCAAATAATCTTGTGTTGTGTTCCTGTAGTGAGTAGATTTTTCAGATCTCTTTGGGGTAAGGGGTTCGAGTTCGGCAATGCGCTAGTGATACCTATGGTATTACAAGTGTTCATAAGTGGCGGTGGCCGCTTACAATCTAGTGAACCGTATACTTGTTAACCAAATCAGTTTTATTTAAAACAAAAAAAAAAACAATTTTCCATGTTAAATATTTAGTGTTAACCAACCTTAAAGGAGTGGAAGTCTTCATATTAGGTTACTACTCCTGAAGAGTGAACTGGAACTGCTCGTGCGCTGGTGCGTGTTAGGTCATCACACCCTTTATACCAAGAGTACAAAAGCCCGATTAATGTTGCTTTGCGGCAGTTCTTCCAAGGTAAAATCTTGTACAGGTTCTACAACTCTGAAATCCTGACACTTTATATCCCTAAAACTTGAATCTTAGTATAAACCTGAGTTTTAGAGGTAAAGTGAACCATTTTATAAAGGGGACAAGTTAAAAAAGTGTCCAGAATTAAGAAGCAAATTACAATTCAAAAACTCAGCAAAAGCAAGAGGGGTAATACTTTTTCGTAAGTTTATAGTTTTAACTGTTGTAAAACTTAAAAAAATAATTGAACAATAATGAGAAAAGTTTGTGGAGTGAAAAGTTGTCCAAGTGAGTGAAAATGGAAAAATAATATTATGACCTGATACAACCTGATTAAAAGATAGAGAAGATCCTGTTCCCGAAATATCTCGAAGCAACTAGAAATTTCTCAGGACATCGAAATAATGTTCGCGTCGTAAACAACCGTGGCGCATGTTTGTGTGTAGGGCTTATCGCCTCGATTACGTCATCGAGTAGGCATTGAAAGTAAACATCAAGAAAAGTCGCGATGCCTCACGATGTTTCTGCGGTCGTTTAGTGTAGGTATATAAGCGAATCAGGAGTGGCACCGAGGCAATTCAGTTTTGAATTATAAAGCGATAACAACGAGCGATAAAAGGAAGCGAAACCATAGTGTAATGAATAACAGTGTTGTGAGTTCGTCTAATTTGTAACTGTGTGGAATTCAAATAAATCTTGTTCGCGTCAATCATCGGCATTTTTAATATCCATTGGTGTAACAATAAAAACTGTTAGAATAACTATCTGTAATGTACTGTAAAAATAAATTTTCCCACTTGCTACTGTGGCGCCATCCTAATTTGAGTTTTTGATAGACACTTTTTCATACATAGAGATGGTGTACTCCTGGTTGTTGACATATATACATCAAGACGTATCTTCCGACGTCACTCACTTTCGTCTGAGCCTAATACAGGATTTACACGAGTTGATGTTCGACACACGGTTAGACTGAAAATCGACCATGTAAATAGTAAATCGACTAAGCCGCAAAGACTAAAATCGTAAATACCAAAATAGAGTATATTTCGGTGTTTGCCGTGCGACGACAGTTAAAATCAACAAGGCGATCGCCTGTCGCATGCGGGTATGTTCGAGTTGTGTTTATGTCTTCTTTCCTTGTTCTATAATAAAGTCTTGAACAATTAATTCACTTATTATTTCGATATCAGTACGAAAAAGATCTATTTTGCTCAACATTGCTAGATGTGCGGCTTAGTTAGACGGTTTGATAACCGACAAGTCGCGCGGCGAATATCGACCCACGTAAATACCTCTTAACTTAGCACGTTTACAATCATTAGGTATATTATACTCTGCTTCTCACTGTAGTAACAATAGCCACCCAGCCAAAGTATTTTTTTAATGCTTTTTAACCGACTTCAGAAAAAGACAAAGGTTACTTAATTCAAATGTATATTTTTTATGGATGTTCAGCTATATCTTCTTTGTGTATGAAGCGGTTTGGATGATTCTTTTTTTTAATAGTGAATACCTGGTTCCATTTTAATTTTATTGGCATTGACCATTCAATTTCGAATATACAGCAGGGAACTCTTGAAAATCATTAAAGCTGATTTTCTTTCATGTTGAAAATTCGCTTGTATGATTAGGTTATTTATTAATATCGTTTAGCTATTTCCACGTCTGCTATTTAGCAGGGTGTAGAATATTATTCAAACGCTAATTGAAGCTAATTTAAAAAATTAATATGTACTACATTACTCGTTCATTCACACGTTCAGAGTAAAAGCCGTAATAAAGAACTTAATTACGATTTAAAAAAGTGAATCATTAGCGCAAATTTAATGCGTTGGTTGCGAGAGACGAATTAAAATTGTCAGTACCCCGCCTTCAGCTATTCACGTACGTCGCTATAATCTTAATAAACGTGAAGTGGTGTGGCCACGAGACAAGCGATTATGAAAAAAATTTAGTGTTACAGTATTGTTAAATTCACGAATAACGTATAAGCTAAGCATAAGAAACCACGCTGATACACAAACGCACACTTTTCTTAGATCTGAATAAACTGTTATCTATGACGTCCTGGACCTAGACCACTATTACAGTTTCACTGGGCTTGGGTGCGAGCGCTCAAGGCACTCAGTCGCATAAGTGTGACAATATTCTCAAGAGAGCCAAAGTGATAACCTAACACATAAGTAAAAATAGTGTGTGTAGTAGATATGGAAGCGTTCATTATACGAACACTGAGAGAAAAAGCTGACCAGAAGTGATACATGCCGAATGGCACGTCGTAATGTCCGTAGAAACTTACTAATGACCAAGTACTGTTATTGACTACTATTATTGACTAGGCGCGATAGCAACAGTTGTGCTTCGCGACCGCACACGCCTTATAAACGGTTAACGATCGGCTCGATGGACCAGCCTCGCTTGAGCCGTCGCATCGTGAAGACCTCTTGTGTCGTGGTGTTGCTTGGGATAAACTACTAAGTTTGGAACCCGAAAACAGAGATGGTCTCGCTCGGGCTGTTTGATAAGAGAGAACATCTGATATCCTGGGATCGCTTGAGGCTAAAAGTAATTAAACTAATGCTATAGGGGATATAGAGGCCACTTGGAGCGATGAGCAGATCTCCGTTACTGTGAGAGTATACTTTACCATGGACTTGCAATTACCTGATAACGCTTATCAGACGAGGGATCGCAAATGAAGTTAATGAGGAAAATGATGATGTATCATCACCGACATGGATAAGAACCAGTATCTCCGAATACATCGTAACTTTTTAATGGATTAAGGACAGGATAGTAAAAAAAAGATACCTCGGCTTAAACTCCGTATTTAGTGGCCCCCCACATATAAGCACATATGTACGATACGAGGCCGACCTCTTGGAATGCAATAAGGCTGTTCGGGTTACGAGCTCGGACTGGTAGCGCTACGAAAAACTGTCTGCCTTTAATGATAACTCGTATTTTCGCTACCGACTCGGGATTAACTTGAAATATCTCTGAGGGTATACGATTCTAACAATAAATCGTGAACAAGTTAAAACGGAGTTCGAGGAAGATTCCTTTTGTATGTTATACTAGCTGTGGGCGTGGCTGCGCTCGCGTAGATACAATTATTTGGTAAGCTATATATGCGCCCGAATTGATTCACCATGACCCATCTTTTTTATTTGCACGGAACCCTAATTATTATTTTTTAAATACCTTATAATATCAGCTATCTACTAGTGAAAGTCCCGTCAAAATCAATCCAATCATTTAGAGATTACCCGGAACAAACAAACAAACAGACAAACAAATTAAAAATTGATTTTTGACGTGACAACGTCTTATAATTCGATGGAGCCGGCTGCACGCACGAAATAACATGATTTATGCGGCGTTATCTCGCTCTGAAGCGTTCCATTTAAGGCTTGAAGTGCAAGCGAGAGCGCGGAACGAGCGACAAAGAGGCACAATCGGCCTCCGCGTTCGGCAGCGTTCGACATCTGTCTCTCTCCTACTTGAGTGAGCGATGCGTCCGCGTGGACAGCTGCTCTACAATAACACATTTACATGTTTTTGTCAAGTATGAAATGCAGTGAAAAGTGAATGTGGTGTCAATTGTTTATAGCAACGATAATTGCAGCGATAAAGGTAATGATTCTTTCGATATTAAATATATGTTCAGTGATATATTGTCGAATATTCATGCTTTCATCATTAAAATAAATAGCATCAGTCCGCTAGTGCAGCGATTGTAGGTTTTGCTATAATTGACAAAACTATAAAAATAAGTTAACAGAACTATTTGTATTTATGCGTACAAATAAAAGTAACTTGATAAATTCAATTGTCATTTCCATTTACCTCCTTCTCTATATCCATACAAAATATGTATCGAACAAATAAAATTAAAATTTTCTTTTGAAAAATGATACCATTCCATCAGTATTTTCTTATGACGTTCACGTTCAACTATCGTCAGTAAACCGACTTTACAGACAACCGATTTTTTTTATAGGTATCGTATATACTTTCATATGCATTTAGTGGGAAGCTGTTATTTTGACATTACAAACGGACACTTTTTCATTAATTGTATAGATATAAACTAACTTAATATAGGGTCAAATAACGGTAAGTAATTAAAATAAAAACCATGGGATAGACTTTTTTTTATTATTTCGTTTTGCACACATCTGATGTTAAGTGACGAAGTAGTGCAAGGCTAGTGAAAGGACTGAAACTCATGTGCAGCTGCCGGAATACATCTGTTGGTGCTTGGTGACAGGTCTTCAACTTGAGGATGATAACTACCGAGAGGGGCATCAGATAAAGCCATATCACCATGGTTTCATGACGATGTTTTCTTTGGACGAAGGCTGAGGCTCATTGCAGGGATTTGAACTCACGACGAACGACGCGATGTCCCTACACGCTACTATTGATCTATCATTGCTTAAAGATCCCTACAAAAACTCCCTAACCTAATCGAATTCGTCGCTAGTTTTTTTTATATTTTTCCTACTTATCTGAACAGCTTTATCGGAGACTAGTTTTGCCTAACGGTTTCACCCGTGTTAATTTTATCCAACGAACACCGCGCCACAAACACACACCTATCATAATAGTTCTCTCCTCCCGCAAGTACAAATTATTTTAATTTTTCAATATCTCCTAAACGATGTGTCCAAATAACATGCTATGAAGATTGAAATGTAACTTCATAAGATTGTCTTTATGGTGAAGTAACTTTTATTCGTAAGGATTAATATGCCATGCCTAAAAATATTGCTCATAAATCAATTTCTAATCTTCAACAAAAAATTGGTTAAATACGTTGCTGTGGTTTATGTATAAGAGATATTTTGATATTGCGGACTTTATTTAGATATACTAAGGATCAATATTTTTGTAGAATATTTTATTTTCGAATCATTATCGCGGCTTCCACTTCCGAACTTAACGAAAATCAATATTTAAGGCTAGCTGAGAGTTTTAGTGTAATTCTAGATAGCCTATACTATTCCTTGTGAATCTAGTTATCATAAGCCAAAAGAATTTTTCGAATCCGACGTGTAGTTCCAGAGATTAGCGTGTTTAAACAATCTAAAAACCTTTCCGTTTTATTACATTATAAGTATAGACTCTGAAATAATGAAACTAAACAACATAACTTAGCTGCAGCATTCCACTGCGGAACCCGTTCTGGAGGGGGATCGATAAGCGATAAATTATTTCATGTGTACATCGCTGCAGAAGTAAACGATGCGTGAACTACAACGGTTCGTATAGCGCATTGGATAATTAAGCGGAAAAATAAACAGCTTTCACAAGAAATGCATAGGAGTTTTTAGCGGGATATTGAAATATAATTTATTAGTATTTATATGTTATGTAGTTTAGTTATTTCGCACAAGTAAAGTAGAGATTATAAATATTAACTAGGAGTATGCATTTTAAGTTACCACAAAAACTCCCTGCACTACATTATAGAACTTCGTGATACGATGGCAACATTGCGTTGAGATATTCCAGTCCTTTTGCAGATTTCTCCTTTTATCGCTAGTTGTTTTCCAACAACAGAACTGTCTTGGCACTTTTTTTCAACTGAATACACTTTGTTAACCCTTAAGGGCCTTGGAGCCTTAAAGCTTTCAACAGTTTCACGGCTTGAAGGCAAGTCTGGAAAAGCTCAGCCGCGAAAAAGAAAAACTAGCGCAAGGCGATCCTATCTCTGAACACTGCTCACTTATTTACCCAAATAAAACTAGGATCGAAATTACTAGAATAACCGTTAACTTTATGATATCGTTTAAAGAAGGGGATGTGTACTATTTTTACACATTGCTTGTTTGATTACGAAATCACCGCCTAATAAGCTTTGAATGTGTCTGAATTGCAATTTTCATACCTACAAATACATACTCGATGTTTCGAACAGATTATAGATGTCTCCAAATAGTAAAAGAATAATGTTTTTTTTTTCTACTTTTACTCAGCTTGTAACAATATAAAGTAGAGAGGCAACACTTTGACGTGCTACAAAAAAAGGAATACTCACATTAACATCGGCCATGATTATGAAACTATTGTTTGGACCATCTATATATTAATACGTGAAGCAAAAGCTTTCTACTCCTTTTTAAGCGTATTGTGTGCACGGAAGACTGAGATTTGACATGGTTAAAGTTTATATGGAGAAAGAGTGCAGAAAGCTAAAATATGTCTATACTATCTGTTACTAATATATTTAATTAAATAAATTAATACTGCAAATATTAACCCGATCAGTGCCATTGAACTTAGACCCCCCAAAATATTGGCATTGTCACTCAACGAAAAGTGATAGCAAGTGATATAATATTTATTGTTTAGTTTCACACTGCAAATGTCAAACAGAAAATAGTCTATGATTAAAAGTCGCTGGTCAAATTTCGACCTTAGGATGGTCGATAGTATTATTAAAAATGTCAAAAATAAAATAAATACAAAGCCCCAGTTCAGTAGTGTCTCAAATAGATCTTGGAAAATAAAAAAACTATGAATGTCGGATAAAGCCATTCAATTCGATTTCGGTTTTCATGAATGAGACACTAATCCCCTATTCACTATGGTTAAAGTAGGATAGCGAGCTGTTTTCCTAAATAACAGGAAATGTCCTCATTATTTATTGCAATAAATTTTCGACTCTATCACAATAACGTTAACGTCGAATATAATTTACAAATTTAAAAATGTAGAATCCTCCGAGCATTAAAAACTTTTCGTTTCGCTTATTTTAATAAACAAGTTGCCGTTTGTAATAATTTCTCGTACGCTTTTATATTCGCTTTTAATGTTTTCTCGACGTATTTAGTATGAAAAGGTTTACAACATATTATACAAAAAACCTTTCTCTTCTTCTTCTTTTTTGTACTTCAGCAACCAATACTGCCATTAAAAAATGGGTGCGTGTACTTATGTACGCGCGTGAGAAGTTATACTTCTTTGGCATCATTAAAAAATAGTTTTTAATTGCATGCAAATAATTAATTACTATAAAATAATAGAAGGATTGGAAAAGGATAATCAACAAAGTTCATTTTAAATTTGAAAAATTAAATAAATATTTATTTTCTTACATTAAGTCTAACATAAATTGTCTTATTATTCGAATTGTCTTTTTAATTAAATGATGTCCACTTCCATAGTATCTTCCGGTAATGTCTGAATCGGAACTTATATAATAATATATATAATTATTAAAAACCAAATTTAGAGAATAATAAATATATAAGACATAATTTGTATTAAATATTATAAGATTCTTAATTTTAAATGTTTATTATTGATTATTTAATATTTTAAAAATAAATTTAATAATAAATTCAAAAATTGAATTTAAGGTTGGTCATTTTTTAAATATTTTTATTGATTTCTTAATTTAATATTCACTTTTCATTTTTATCAAAAAAAATTCATTAAATTTATTTAGTTATTTTTATAAATATTTATTATTTATTCAATTTAATAGCAAATATTAAAAATTAATATTATAATTTGATGTTCAATTTTAATTTTTATCACAAACTTTTATTAAATGTTTTATTAAATTTATTTCTTTATTTTGTAAATATTAAATAACCAATAATAAGTATTTAACATTAATAATTTAATAATATTTAGTGTTAATTATATTAAATAAAAGTATTTTAATTTATACCAATAAATAATACATACGGATAGTTAACTTCAATTATATTGGAGCACTTGAAAAAGTATATAAGCACAATTTTTTTCACTAATATTCACAAATAGTAAGTAATATCAATCAAAATATTCAATTTAAATCACTACTGAATATAATTTATTAGCACATATATAATTCGCACTTGTATGAAACTAAAACACGTGTTGGGAATGTATAAACTAGAAACATGTTGATAAATATTATAAATATGAAAACCGTGATCAGAGGTGACGAGCGTACCAACATGCGCGACTAATATCGAGGTTCAATTTCTATTTTGTTGGTAGCTTTTTTTTCGAGACTTAATGACCGGTTAAGCAGACAACTTCATACTGTTAATTTTGTGTCACAGATGCGCGCGCATCTTAAAATTTCACTCTCATCATTTTTTCATAACGCGCCTAAAGAAGTATAACTTCAAAAATCAAGTAATTATTTTGTACTAGCGATCGCCTTAAGGTCGAAATTCGACCAGCGACTTTTTGATAATAGACTATTTTTTATTTGACGTTTGCAGTATTCATGAACCTAAACAATGAGTATTATCTACATCACTTGCTGTCACTTTTCGTTGAGTGACAATGTTAATATTTAGGGGGTCCAAGTTCAGTGGCACTAATCAGGTGAGGATTCGCAGTATGAAGTTATTTTATTTAATATATTAGTAACAGATATTATAGATAAATTTTAGCTTTCTGCACTCCTTCTTCGTATGAACTTTAAAAATGTCAAACCTCACAGTTTTCCGTGCACGCAATACGCTTAAAAAGGTACTGTATCGAGGAATATGTGGCGACGTACCTGCACTTGGCGATGATGGCCGCACGCTGATGTCGTTGAAGCGCGTTCCACCGCCTGGTGAGGTGTCGGATCCGACTAGGAACCTCAATACGAGGAATTGTCCATAGGGTTTCTATTGTCACAATCGTACATACTGTCCACAAGAGATTCTCACCACACAAACGATTAGAGGACTGTAATTTTATTAGAAGTAGGTCGGAGCTCGTCAAGCCGCCGGACATGAATGTAATGTATTATTTAGTTTGTTTTTAATTGTTCTTTTACAACGGTCTTCGCACCAATCGAAGAGCGGCGCGGTGGAGTGGACGCGTGCGCGGGAGCCAATCACAGCCCGGCAAGGCCGCCAACCACATATTACTTTTTTTTTTTTTTTTTAACTGACTACACTGTTAGCTCTAGGGACCCTATCCAAAAACAGAGCCGCTGCGGCTTTTACAGCTTCACCGGACTTGTAAAGAACAAATGATGTTTCAGTGTTGTCACAATGTACACTAACTAATAATTTTTCTTACGGTGGCTACGTAACAGGTACCGAAAGCTTTTGCTTCACGTATTAATATATAGATACTTTCTTTCCAATCTAGTGTAATGCATTAAACGAAAAACTGATAATTGTAATCGCTTATACGAATTATCGATAATTACAACTAATAAGTATATTAGTATAGATTTAAAGAAAATGTAATAATTATAATGAGAAAGAATTTTCAAAGACAATATGTCAATGTAAAAAAGGTATTTGATAGTCTACCAAATGATTAAAAAACTTATTCCCGCCACTTCAGCTATCACTGAGAGAAATTATTCGTTAATGAATCTGAAGTAGCGAGAAGAGATAAACGACCGCCAATAATTACAAAAAAGTATTTATTTATTTAAATCTAAATTTCAATTGTAAAACTACCTTTTACACTTTCAAAGTCAGCGATGCATTGTTAGCGTCTGCCAAAAACAAACAAAAATATGTTTGTATCGCCTTAAAAATTTAAAAATTTATTTTTCTTTCCAAAAGCCATAATTTATTTATTACCTATTCAAATAATTTTATGCTTTATATTTTTAATTATTTATTTTTGGATTATTAATTTTGGAACTCTCCTTCAGATTTGGAAAATTATACATTGCATTTTCTAGCTTATTTTATTTAGGAAGACTATATATAGCCTATAGGTATAATTTAAGCAAACACCAGGAACATCAAGCAATATGGCAAACTATAGGTAAATACGAGAAGTGCGAATATAGGTTACACGGGTGAAACCGAAGCGCATGGTTAGTATATAATGTTTGGTATTTAATGTCATTAAATATTTCAAGAATCCATAGATTAATTATTGGTTTCCGCGTTGCTTTAACCGCGACCGACAACTAATAATTAATATAAGCAAGAATCGTAATACGTGACAATATTGTTAGTAAGTTAGTAACTCAATTAATAAGAGAAACCTCACACAAAGCGCCATTATACGAAAACAACAACCAGTTTCGCTGCGAATGTTCGTGACAAAGTGTGCGAACTGCGAACATACGGGCCTAATTTATTTTACAGCGCACCAGAGATATTATTACATTTCTGTCAACATAAACAATGCACCAGTACGAAAGAGGACATAGTGATGGGAGGACCGAATTTCGAATATTTCATAGAGAGATTTTTTTAAATAATTCTTCTTCTTATTTTTGTTTTGGCACCGTAAAAGCATTTGCTAGCGTCAATATTTTCAAGCCTTCGTAGTAGTACGTATTTTATTCAAAGTGGCATTTAACAAGATGGTGGTTCTCTTGTTAGAACGACCTAGGGAGTTTTTGTGGGATCCCAGAATGCATGTTTTCAGTTTATAGTTATAATCCACTTCACTTATGCACAAAAACCAAAATATATCACGCAAAATGCTACCAATATTACATAATATAGGGTCAAAAACCTAACTAAATGAATAAAAAATAATAACCACAATATGTTACTTTAAGATCCTGCCAAAAACTCTACAGTTCTGTTGAAATAAATAAATAGCAACTGTTTTTTTTTTTTATTATTGTTAATATACCTTATGGCCGGTAAGATGTTGGCTACTGGTGATGACTGTCAAGTCTAACCTGTGTCTCTGTGGTTGCCATCTTTTTTCGGATGTATTGTACTTAGATGACCTTTTATATAACTAATCTAATCTAATATGTTATATATGTCGTAATATAGAACATACGATACTCTTTATTTTTGTTTTCTCCTATTTATTAACTAGCTGACCCACGCAACTTCGTCTGCGTCATATAAGAGTGAGAGAGAGTATAAAAAATTCCTTTGTAAAAAATATTTTTTTTTTTGAAAAAAAATTATTGTCATAAATAATTTTGTCACACTCGATTATTGTGTAACTTTAACTATTCACGCAGCACACGCAGTGGAAACTCTCAAAAGGAATAAATTTCTCCCGTTTTTGCAACATTTTTCATTGATGCTTCGCTCCTATTGGTCGTAGCGTGATGTTGTATAGCCTATAGGCTATAGACTTCCTAGATAAATGGGATATCCAACACTAAAATATATTTTCCATTCGAATCAGTACTTCCTGAGATTAGCGCGTTCAACCATATATACAAACAAACTCTTCAGCTTTATAATATTAATTCTTACAAACATTTCACATCAGTATAGTCCCACTGATTAATATCGCACACATTGGTTACAGTTTGTCATTACTGGCATGTTAATAATTACATTCTATGTAGCTCCCTCTTCCTCTTTTTATTTCTGTTTAATGGCTACAGTGTTTATTTACAATTCTGCCAATGTCACCTGAATACAATATTTTTCTAATTAATCTTGTAATCTTCTAACATAATTTTAACAAGATTGCGACTCACTTAATGATATTATAAGAAGGTTTTCTTGTTAGCAAGTTAAAATGCATGTTCCTAGTATTTATTTATAACTCACTTCACTTGTACATAATAACCTCACTACAGCACGTAAAATGCCACCAAATTACATAAGTCTACAAATTATTTAAACCTCCCCAAACTCCCAACGTGACAGAACAAATTCCCACCGAAAACTCCTCTCAATGTACCTTGTTAAATCATATTAATATATTCATATTTATTTTAGTGTAACCATTACACGAGTGAAGTACAAGGAGAACTAAAATAAGACCCGCTACCCGCTCCGCTCGTCACAGGGAGCATCTTTTTATTCAAAATAAACTAATATTAATCACACATTCTGTAGAGTGTTGTTATATGTGATTCGTTTGGTGAATAAAATAGGTTTTTAAAATACTGATAGCCTTGTTTAAATGTTTTGTTTCACTGGTTAAATTTTAAAAACACTCTACAGTTCCCTTAATATATCGCCATGTTTTAAAATGTGATAAAAAGTGCCCTTTTATAATTTTACGGTAAGACGCACTGTTTTCCTTCGCTAAACACTCAGTGTAAGAAGATCCTAAGAAAAGTTTTTATGTTGTCACAGGCTTAGTATCAGAGAAACGTCTTTACACTTTTATTCCTCGTACAATACTGTTTTTACAATACAATATAATAGAATATATTTTATTGAACACAAAACAAAAAACAAACATACATAAATAACTATTTAAATTATTTGTGTACAGTTAGGCGGCCTTAACATGATTCAACGAATCCTTTTAAAATACAATTTCTGTTTAGCAAAACTATGCACAGATGGCGTGACGAAACAAATCTTCCGCTACATTATAATTCAAACCGGATACATCGATTAATAACGGAAATCGTTTTATATTTAATAAGTTTTGTGTGAAGCCAACAGTAGGTACAGTATAAGCAGACTATAATTCAAAAACAACGGCGACCATTTAGAATTTTTTTTATTTATCAACGGTCATAACTGTGATGCTGGGCTGAAGGCTTCTGCAATCCAAAGACACGACAATCCAAAACAGAGTTATTAAGACTTTATCACCAAAGTAAAAAGTGTAAAAGTAAATGCAAGTTATATTGAAAGGAGAGTAGATGCTGGTAACGGCGTTGCACACATTTGGTAAAACAGCCACAAAATTTCTACGAAAGCTCGTCTAGCTGTACGTAGAGCAGTGTTAATTCCATACCTCGTAAACGTAAGTGAAAGCTGAATGTGGCAGAAATAGCATGAAATTAGAATAAATGCAGTAGAAATTAGACCCCTAGGAGGTAAATTAGAAGTAAAATCGAGTGATAGGATAAGAAATAGTGTGATTAAAGAACCCCGTGGTTTGAAAGAAGATATAGCCATACGGATTGTGAAAGGAAAAGTTAAATAGTGTGGGCATGTAGAGAGGATAAATAAAAAAGGAATGACCATACATATTTATGAGTGTGAATGGGAACTTTGGAAGAGAAAGGCCTAGACAAACGTTCTGAAGAAAGGCCAGGTCAAGAGTACTCTAAACCTATGAGCGTGCGTGAAATGATTGATAAATGTTGAAGAAGCGAAAGATCGCCAGCATATTTATAAGGAATATTATAGATTGTATATCTTCACGCTACGGTTCTAAGTAACGGAACAGTAACCGTGATCATTAAACAACCTGAAAAGCTGTAAACAAGTACGGAAAGTGTGAACAGGTTGGTTGCATAAATGCTGTGAGACACAGCTAAAAGAAGTAGGGCACAAAGAAATTTCTTTGGAGATTCAGAGTAGATCGCAACCAAATAACCTTGCGTTGTGTTCCTTGGGAGAAGATAGTAATACCTGTTATATTATAAGCGTCCATAGGCTATAGTATCCGCAAGTTACTATAAAAAAGCCTGTGTCTAATAAAATACAGCAAAAAAAAAATACCAACAAAATTTTACCTTATAAATAATCATAACATAAAAAAAACTTTCCGCACAACTGAAACTCTGTAACAATCCGGTGACATCTAAATCAACCTGGACCTCTTGCTTGAAAGTTTTAAATTAATTCAGTTCGTTTTCATTAATGTAACAACAAAGGAGAAGATAACTAGGTAGGTAGCGCATTCGTTTTCAAATGAAATCGCTCAGTGTCCCGCGAGATGATGTTTTGGAACGTTGAATAGAACTTGGGGAGGGTAGGTCGCTAGTATATCTATATGAGGCCTTAATTATGTGAACGCGATTATTATAAAGGAATCATTTGTTAAACAGTTTACAATCTTTGCATTTAACGTATCATCACCTTCAAACATATAATATATTTGATGGCCATCAAGAAGAGAATGTGGGAAAACATTAAAACCTATGTACTTATTGTACGCGCTTAAGAAATTATAATAAACTTCTTTATCGTAATAAAAATTATTTTAACAAGCTTCTACCGCATCAGTCTGCGTGGACTTCAGAATTGGGTTGGGATAAAAACTATCTGTGTGCCAAATTACATCGAAATGTTGTCAGCTGTTTTTGCGTGTTTGAGTAACAAACATACAAAATTTTAAATTTTTATGTTATATACTATACTGGCTGGCCCAGCAGACGATGTTCTGCCATTATCAATAGTCAATAACTCGATCAGTGTCATCTATTCCGAATTTCTTTTCATGAAAACTTTTCCGGGACCGTAACGAACGAAACAAAATAAGACTTATCCATATTTCCAGTAGTGAGTTATCGTAGTGAGTTAATAAAAAAATCCAATGAAAATGTTACATTTCGATTTTTCCAAAACATTTCAACATTTCTAGTAACTTTTCAGTTTTCTTTCCCTAAAACTGACATTCGAATTATTACTGACGTTTAGAAAAGAATTAGCCAAATCGCTCCAGCCGCACTCAGTTGGTGCCCTTGTTTACCAACGAACAAAATTTAATTTTTATTTAAATAGAATTACGCGGCATTAATTGATTGAAAAAAAAAAATTAAAAAAAAGGTCCGAGTTACTCCCAAGTCGTACACAAAGAAGTTTTACTTAAAATGTATACATTAATAATAATCATTATTATTTTTATTATTGAAATTAGTCCCATTCAGACCATAACCTCTTCCCTAAACTGAATATAATTTTTTTCCTATTGTGTTCAATGCTGAATTTTCGAGAATTCTCAATCTGTGACCCCTTACAACTTAAACTTTTAGTTTCGCGCCTGGTTCCGTTAACTAAAAAGTAAGACGTAGATTTACATACTCAATTCGAATGTATATTTTTTTTATGTATGTTCGGTTATAGCTTCTTTGTTTATGAACCGATTTGGAGGGGTTTTTTTGTTAGAAAGGGATGTCTCAATGGTGGTCATTTGGTGGCATTGGATTTTCAACTTCGAAGATACACAAGGGAACTCTTGAAAATCATTGAACTTGGTTTTCTTTTTTGTTAAAAATTGTCTTATTTCGTATTGTATTGCAATGACTATATGGGAAAAGACTTGGTTTTTGTGTAATTTTATCGGCGGAATAACAAATCGATGTCCGCAGCTTCAAGGCCATATACCAAAAATTATTATATGAATTCGCGTATATTTACTAATTTTAATTGGTAAAACTATGAGCCTACAGGTAAGGAAAACATAGGAAACCTGAACGCTTGAGAATTTCTTTTAATGAAGAACTGTGGATTTCTCGGCGTTTGAAATCGCCAATACCTCTTTAGCTGGCGTGATGGTTAATCCCTTGCCTTCCCTCGGAAATAGACCGTTGCCCAGATATGGGACACTTACAGAATGATATTACTGTATTATTTTAAAAAGGTTTTCATGCGTTATAACTAAAATTAATATTACCTGATATTTTAAAAAGAGACAGCACTAAATGCGACGCACTGTTTTCAGTGCCTCCATTTATTTCCTTATAAGTACCTACATTGCTGTTCGAAAACTCACCGTAACACAGTGTACACCAACCCTTATGTGTTATATTTATTTATCAAAACTTTCCAGAGACAATAGTTATAAAGTCGCCTTGAGTGGAGCGCCAAAGTTAGGCGCTGCTTACAGACGGAAATATCTTTTGTCTACAAAACAAGTTTCATTTTCTCCACACATCTCGATCTTCAATTTAAGTAACATATGTTATTTCATATTTCTTTATTCTATTATTACTGTATTCTCATTTCAAATTTTATACTAGCAGTGACCTACGGTTTCACAGTTGAACATGATTCACGTGCCCTACTATACCACAGCACCTCCATGATTTAGATAAGGTTAGATAAGCTCAAAAGTCCTTTGCAGCTTAGTAAAGAGTTTTGCTTTACTTTAAGTTTTATTATATTATATTTGAAAAAAAAAAAATCTAAATAATAGTAATTTATAAACAAGAATCCCAAGTCAATGTATCCCATCTCCAAATATTTTGTTTGACTTTACAACATTTATGAAACCTTAAAAAATATAAACACGAAAAAAATGTAAATGAAGACATAGCCTGTATGATTACAATCGTAAAAAAAAATATAATCCGACCGACAGTATTCGTGTAACAAGAGTATTCCGCACTGGCAACATCGAATTTTAGGGGTGACTCAGTAACGATGTAACGAGGTAGGTTTAGAGGTGGTAATGAGAGGTTATTGCCAACCCTACAGGAGGTTAATGGAGCGTTATGTGTACTTAAAATTCACCCTACGTTATAAGAACACATTCGTAAGGGTCTCGCCCTTTTCAAATAAAGTAACAAGATAAAAGAGGTTTCCTTATGAAATATTGTGTGTACACCATTACGACATCTACCGGTTTTTAGGGTGAACTGACTGAGACTTAATATGATGATCTTTTCTACAGACGTTTATGAATAGAAACGCAACCTCTCGGCACAATAGTATTTATCAATTCTCTTAGTAGGTCATGAAAATACGTGCACTTTTTATTTTCAATTTACAAAACATTATAATTTCCCTAATTTTGTAGCTTTGATGGAATTTTACATGATTTAATTTAGATACTACGCACGAGTGAAATGAATTCAAAATAGCAAGGTACGCGAATTTCTTTAGAAATATAATGTTAGGACCACTTTATTATAACTTAAGTTAATCGCTTTGAATATTCTTGCTCAGTCGGTTAGACATTGAGTAGATATAAAATATTGAACTCATTTTTTTTTCATTTCCATAGAAATAAACATATGACACTGGCAAAGCTATCACGATGCAGATGGAAGAAAAGAAAGAAATTTAAGCGTAGATTATAGAATTTGTAAAATCAAAATTCATAAAGGTATCAGGAAAACCGTAAAACTGCAAATGTGAAATGAAAATACAATCTAACGGTTTAGTGTTGTGTGATTCGGTACACTCGCCGACAAAAGACTTACTTTATCTATAAATAAATCTGTAGGTCTGTTTGTACATTTCATATTTTTCTAAAATTTCCCGATAGGCATACTATTTGAACAATACTGACCACGAATATGCCATTAATTTTTTTTCTCAGTCTTTCTGTTTCTGTATCCCGATTTAACTAAAAAAACGGCTTGACCGATTGTTAAGAAATTTTTATACACGGGATGATTATGTCATTGATCAATTGATAGGGTAAGAGAATTTTCAATATTACTTTTAGCACAGATTTAAGAAAAAGGCAGACGGAGCAGGTAAAGAACACGAAAATGTCTCATGTTAGTATTCAATTGTGTCAATTTTGAAAGGATATGTGATGCAATGTTAATACCCATGTGCTTTTGTATTCTTTTAGAAATATGCCGTCTTATGTGCTATTTTATTGTAAAAATTATTCGCAAAAACAAAAAAATGTTTTGGTAGTATTTTCCGTGTAATTTTGTTATTAAAATCAAAATTACAAAAATGTTGCTAGGTTACAATGAAATATTTTTCTGCAAGTTATATTAAAATATAATATGTATATAGTGTTGAAAGATCGTTTTATTTGTAACCCGACTACGGGAATACCACAAAACCAAAAGGAGAACAATATTTCTTGTGTAGTAGTTTGTTTGTTTGATAACGATCAGTAATAAGTTAGCAAAATGGATTCAAAGTAAAAATTATAGAGAACCCTAGGCAATTTAGTGTGTAAAGAAAAAATCTAAAATCCATGATGGCTGCCAAAAATTTCAAACTCTTACGACATTGGGACTAATATGGATAAAAAATCAAGATGTCAGATATACGTTTAGCTGAAAATTGGTATGTAAATGTCCTTGGGACTTTCATTTCAAGTACAAACATAGTTGTTTCATAATAGAATAACGACCACACTGTTAAAGTGGGAAAAAAATATAGTACAATTTATTTCTACCTTCAACTATTTTTACAGGTATGCATGTAACTGTAATGCCAAACTGTATTCCTACGGTTATTTTCCCATCAGCTTATGGAATTGCCTTATACTATGGAGGCATATTTAAAAATGTATTAACGTCAAAAACTAAATAAGCACTCTTATCCATGACTGTACTATAACACTACTTATTCACCAGTGATATATTTGCGCGGCGGGAGATTTATCCAATAAAATGGGGAAATAGAAAAAAAACTGTATTATAGTGTATTGAATGTGATGTATTGCTTACGAATTATTGTACCTTACATTTTTCATATTTGACAAAACCTTTATTGTATACGACGATTATGTATTTGTTGACAATAGCGTACGCCGGTGAGTTCGGCCACGTTATAAATTTAGGGAATTAAGTTTATAATAAAGAGGTTCAGAAAATTTTTTTTTCATCAATTCTCAACCGATGGCTATGAAAATTGTACATGGTAAATGCATGCCATTCCTCAATTGATACAGCATATAAATTGTCAACAATATGAGTATTAACAAAAGTACGGGATATAAATAAGTACTGCATAATAACAGACGCGTGCGAAGCCGCGGGCACACTGCTGGTCTACTATATTATAAACGTACTCATATAATATATGTATTTAATAAATTAGAGTATGTACTTACCATTAGAGACAAAACCGTCAATTGACCGAGTTACTATATAAAAAAAAACTATTTGTTTAGTAACATATAAGAAAATCTGATCAGCAGAACATTTGCATAGTCAGCTAGTTGCATATAAAAAATCAATCATGAAAAAACTTCCAAAGCAATCTCAAAATCGTCAGCGAGTATTTACAGATCTTTGATGACTGTAGCACCACTCCCCAGCAATAAAAACCTTATATACGGTTGGGAGTGACTCGCACTTAGCAAAAGTATTATGGAAATTTCGCGTAATATCGCAACGGGTCCGTTTTTGTTCGTTCGATACTACAAAACGGTCCGGATGTAACTTTGATGGTTCACGTGCTTACGTTCACTAGAAGTGTCAGAGTATAATTTTCTTTATATGTTGAGCGTAGCTAATACTTTTTTAATAGTACGGCAGAGTACCACCGCGACATCGAATTCCTATCGGTAACATGATTTATACTAGGCGATCCCGAAACGCAACAATCCAAAAGAGAGATACTGTGACGGGTTTATTAGAAATAAAGAAAGATTTGTAGGTAATACATTTGAAACTACAGACAATATAAAAATATTTACAACTACTTACTTAAACAAAAATCAAATGACAGTTGCTACAAAACTGCCCCAGCTCAGCGTAATGTTGGTGGTAAACAACCAGCGCTGGTCTTTCGTTGGGACGCTTGGAGTTGCAAAAGTTAATCATTCCACCCCGTATAGTTCCATTCAACGTATAATGATTTGCTTCACATGTTGTTAAGCAGAAAATATTTAGTTACGTAAGTTGTCGATTAGACCTTACGATAGATGTCGTTGTTTGGCGTTTGGTGACGCCACAAGACGGACATACCATTATAAAGAGATTTAAAAAAGTAAAAGTAAAAACGTGAGCCTTACGATATAAAAAACCCAGTAGTATATATTACTATAAGCATTCTATAAGTACAAAATCAAGAACAACTTCGTGAAAAACACATGCCAAATATTTATAATTAAGAAGATGAACAAATACCTATAACATAACCAGGATAAGTTTTAAATTATTATAAAGTAAACTATACATTAAGAAAAATAAAATAATTAGTTTGCATTCATTTCCAAATACCACTAGTGGCATGTCTTTGATTTTCTTAGTTTTTTTTGTGTTCGCACAATGTACAATGTCCATAGTGCGCGATCCAGTCAGGAACAGATCCCCAGCACCTTGCTTGATTGCCGAGTATACACAAGCTGGTCCTAAAAAGCGACACGCTTTAATACATCTAGGTAGCAACCAGCTTGGCATACATATAGCATACAGCCCGCCTGATGATAAGCGGTTACTGTATTCTGTCTTACTTGTAATACCATACGTATTTTGGGTACAACCTTTTGTAGGGTGGAGATATTCCATAGTCAGACTGTCTCTCCATTTCATCACAGGACTGTCAGACGCCGCATGGGTCTCCAACTATATGTATGTGATGTTCCATTTATCCGCACATCGCACAACATGCTTTGCATCTTCATTTATTATGCAAACCGAAAATGGTTCTCATTGCCCACGCCTGTTTTTCTTTATTTTTATAACTTACGCTTACTTAGTTTCGGCGAACTGTGGGTGTATATCAGTACACCTCTGCCGAACCTTTCGGGGATACAGGCGTTGTGGTATGTTATGTAATAACTTAATGGTCTTCAAAAGAAGAGTGAATCAGTTTTACTGAGCGATTACGTACCATCCTTGGGTTTGTCTTCACTTACGATCAAGTATGACTGGGGCTAAGCGTCGAGCAGTACTTTATAAAAAAAGTACTGAGAAATCTCTAAACATATTTCTGTATACTACCTCTTATTGAACCCCCTTTCCTCAAGAACCCTAATCGCCACAGAAACGCAGAAATCTCTGAAGACATTTCTTTGCACCCTACCTACCTCTTTTAAAATATAATGTTAGTGTAAGAAATATCACTTCTAGGCAACTCTCTATTTCTACAAACGAGGAGACACTCGAAAGCGAAAGGGTTGACACAAAAACCGTCGGATGAATTCTAACGTAAGCGTTCTGTATACGATTCGGTAGGACCCTATTCGTGGGAACCACTTTTTGGCTTAGTGTTTGTGAGTGACAAGGGATAATATATTGGAATTTTATTAGAAGAGTTCTTCATAATTGAATTTACTATCCGATAACTTTTACTTTATTGCGGTTACTTTTTACGATGATCCAAAACTTTTGCATGCAGTTTTTTCCACTAAGTTTTTATTATAAAACGTCCATGGACGTTTACAATATCAGAAACATCACATGCATGTTGCCCACCCTTTAAAAACTTTCACATCCCCTTTTGAAGAACCCCATATTGTAGTCCAATGGAAAGAAAAACAGCTCAGGAGGCAGCTCATTCCACATACGGAGGGTTTGCTGAAGAAAACTCCTGTGAAACCGGACTGTCAGCGACCATTTAGGGTCGAAAGGGTGAGGATGAACTCCCTGCCAACGGCGAGCGGTGCGATTGTGGAAAATAGCAGCTTGCGTCATGTCGAATAATTCTTAGGAAGTATAATGTTATTTTTATATTGTTTTAATTTATGGGACATTATTAGCACTTTGGCCTATAGCCATCTATCCAATTCTGTCCTGAATTCTTTAAACCAGTCACTGAGAGTTCTCTCAATAATTGCCGAAGTTTGAGCGAGAATTCAATGTGTATCAGGCTATTTATTTGTGGTGGTGACATATGTTTTCATTAGAGACGCCTTCAATAGGTGAAATGAGAAATTTTGAAATATTTTTTTTAAAGAAAAAAGTTTACATTTCTGTTTTTTTGTCAATAGTGGAAAAAATAAGCTTTAGGCTAATGTTTGAATCGTTCATTTTGATAAAGAACTAAGGGTAATACGCCACAAAAAACTTGTTTGAGAAATAATATTTATATTGAGATAAAAGATAAAGTTTTTATTTTAAAGTTATTATTATGTGATTTTGGCGGCTTTTTACTTGGTTTGGTTATTGGGCACAAGTAAAGTTGATTATATTTACTAGGTGCATGAATTTGCCACAAAAACTCCCTAGAGAGTTTAACAAGGGACTCACTTCTCTTCTTATTTTGTTTGAAGATTACAAGAGTAATTATTAGAAAAATATTCAATAAACATAATGTTGGTAGCAGCGTGGATGAGTACAGTTGCCATTAAAAAAGAAGAGAAAAGATATTATTATAAAGCCGATTGCGCAAAGAATAATAACAAATAATACATTTAAAAGAATCTTCAGATACATCGCAAGCGTACACAGATTTCCAATCCGGTAAACCTTAAAATATGGAACGCGGGTAAACCATTTACTGTAAATTAATACACGTACATTACAAAGCTCTTACCCTAATCTACGAAGCATACACGAGAAAAAAATATTATATCCAAATATCCGCCCTTTGTGCGAGCTCCGAAAACGTGCAAACACATATTTGTAAAAATAAAATTACAATGGATGCGACATGCATTAACAATAGGACTGCGACGATGCGATATAATATCGACGTCGACAAAGATTATATAATACGACATGAGGTGCCTAGCATGAGCCTAGATGATAATCTGAAGATTCCAAGCTCTAGATTTTGTCAAAGATCAGCAGAAAATTAATACTAGAAATAGAGTTAAATTAGTCGTACCGTATTTTAGACTTAGTAAGACTAATAAAAGTTTTTTAGGTTAATAATGTTAGGTTCTTAACTAGATCCCGAAGCACATTACTGATTTGCCGGATAACAAGTTCAAGGACCATGTCAAACGGGTTTTACTGTGAAAAGGTTATTATAGTGTGGATCATTATGTTAATGATAGTGATGTCTGGAAGTGACTCCCTCTCTGTGCATCCACTAAATTATTATTATTGTACCTGTTATATTAACACTTGTACAGTTGAAAAAAAAAAACAGATCGACTTTCTTATCGGTTCTTCTCGATGTTTGGGATGTTTTCCGAACCGGCAGTAGTGTTTTGACGTTCATAAGTGCTATGTTATGGCCTAAATTGAATAAAGATTATTTAATTTTAAATTTTTGTTTTTGATTATGTTGGAGATAAGAAAAAAAAATATTTTTATAAAAATCAAATTGATTTTAATCTTTTTTCCCCTTTTGATATTAATTAACACAATATTTAGCACGATGTTTCAAAAATATTAAACCGTTAAAAAAAACCGTAAACGTTTTTAATTTGGAATATATCTTCTCAATCCTAGGTTGTGCACCTGATTGAACTATTTTAGTGGACACTTATGAAAAACATTATAAAATCCAAGAGGATGTGGGTGTTTCGTCATCTAGACCGGACATATTTCTTTATTTTCGAGAAGTCAAACGTATTGTACTTGTAGAGCTAACTGTACCGTGGGAAACTAATACCTAAAGACCATGCAATACACATTAATAAATATTACGATCTATGTAATGAGTTAACCAAAACCGCTATGCGTTTAACTTGTATGCGGTAGAAGTGGGAGCGAGAGGTATTCCAGCGAAATCTCTCTGTAACTTTCTAAAAGACCTCGGCTTGTCGAGAACTGCAGTAAGTTCTATTTTAGAATGAGTATCTAAAGCAGCATCAACAGGCTTTTACCATATCTGGCTTGGCCGGGAGGGTATCGCGGGATGTCAAGGTGAGCGCTGATGTACATCATAAGGGGGCCCCTTAAACCTACACTTGGGTCGCAAGTCCCGGGGACTGCTCGTTTTCCCTCTGTCTGCCACACGATAGACCCGGCACCCGCACGGTGAATCCATGAAATGCAAAGATGTTTGGCTCTATACATTTGTTTGAAATTACTTTAAAGTATAAATTAATTAATAAAATGGTGTAGTTATGGAATATGAAAAATCATATAGAAAAATATCTTTCTAGAAAATAATTTGTACGATATTCACAACATAATTTAAGGCTTCTATGAAAAATAGCTTTAGAGTTCTATACATAGTAATTAATAACAAAAATACCAAGAAAAATATTAAAGAGTTCCCATACAACAAACCTTTTCTATTGGTTTAGCGTAAAATCGGTAATGCATTTATGTGTCAAACTTAGTGTTTTTAGTTTGCAAACCCTAAAGAAAAACAAAATTAGAACAAATTTTTTTTGGTAATACGCGGGCAAATCTCAATTTTACTCTAATAAGCGCACCAAAAAAAATGATAACTTCAAAAATGTTATCGACAACTCCCAACGCTCAACACTACACCGAATCACGTTTCCATATAAAAACACCGACATACCGCAACTTGATACATGAAGGCAATTTTTAACTATTTACCGCGAAACCAGGTACCGTACCTACATTTTACGAGTCTGGGTTCTCAACGGCGTTGGGCGGAGCGAGATAAGCTCGCTTTAGGAGGACTGAACGTTCTGGATTACAAAGCTCCCGCTTACACTGTAGTCACGTGACGTCGTAAACTTTATCACTATAGATAAGGCACGTGCTTTAAAAATAATTAATTTTTAAAACCTTTTAACATTCAGTTTATATTAACCGTGTCCACGTTTAAAAAGATAAGGGCTTACTTAAACAATGGTTTTTATTGGGTTGAGTATTAGATTAAACATTTCATGTATTTCAATTAATAACAAATAATTTTAATAAACACTTTTATTAATAGTTTATATCAAACTAAAAGCTAAATACCTCATAATGTTTATTGATTAAAATTACAGGAGACTCCATATTTGGTCACTGTTCTGAAGCGTAAGCAGTACATACTAAATAATACATAAATAACCTTAGAATTTTTAACTATTTCCATATTTTTTTTTAAGTTTGAGTCTTCTTTATAACACGCTTTTTATTAGCTTCACCTGTATGTATGTATTTATGTAACCGACCCCTTTGAGCTCGATTTTGTCCTACTTTGAATGATCAGATTTAATTCAAACTTTGAACACCTGTCAAAAATCGATGACAATGCAATAATCCGATCAAAGCATCTGATTAACCTAGTTAGATTCGCCAGGATTAATTAATTTCTTTCCGCATTCTTTGCATGCGAGTAAGAGAGATAGAGCTAGTGCGCGAACTACGCATGGGTGCAGTTCCATACTTACTCTTTCGGGCATGCAAGGATGTAGTTTTTTTTTTTTTTTTAGAACTGACCACACTGTTAGCCTTAGGGGCCCTATCCTAAAACAGAGCCGCTGCGGCTTTTACAGCTTCACCGGACTTGGGGGCGAGCGCTTAGGGCACTCAGCCGCGAAAGTTTGTGACGACCCGCACGAGGGTGCCAGAGTGGCCGAACCTCAGCTCGGGCGGTCGTCGCGAATGAGAAAAGGTCGCGATCTAATTCCCTGATCCTACGAGAATTCGAACTAACTAACATATACTCATATGCACGTTCCCCTCCTCCTGGGAGGAAGGAGTGGACCATGCGTATGTGTATTTAATAATCGGAATGGTTTTTCTACACTAACTAGCGCATTAGTCTAACTAGCGCAAAAAAAGAAAAAAAAAGGTCCCTTACAGAACCTATGTACCTGTGTGGTGTGCACGTGTGTGTGTTCATACGTGTGTAATGTTGTGTGTGGGTAACTAAGTGTTGCACCCATAGTGTCACTTTGTATCGCGCGGGCGGCTGCCTGACCCAAGGGTTTCACACCGAGGAACGGACCTAGGCTTGGGTTGCCGCTAGAGAGGGTGGACGTGACGGGTGTGCGGGAGCGAAGTTAACCGTCGGTCCTCTGCGGAGAGAACGGTGGTTACGCGGGCGTGGGCGGTGGCACGCTCTGTTTGGAGAGACGGTGGCGTAGAACGCGTTAGCTGTTTCGGTTTGGTCGGGCGGGTCAGTGAATATATTACGCGGCCGGCGTTTTCTCCGGCAGGCGTTGGGGTCGGGAACATATGAAGCTGCCGCTTTTATTAGGGGATTCGCGTGGTTCGATGCGGTGTCGAAATAAGAGCGAGAAAGGTGTTTGACATAGGCATGTATCGAAGGAAGGACCATATCTCTATGGAGATCTGATATGTATGCGACGTAAGGACAAGTGAAAGAGCCCGTAGCTAGTAGCACACTGAGTTTATTTGTCAAGCGACATTACTTAAATAGGAGTGGATGCAACCACCTTCATATTATATATCTAATATACAACAAGATCCTCCATACGAACATACCTAGGGGCGCCGGTAAGGCGGTGAAGAAACCTATTCTGGATGGCTTGTAAGCGTTTCCAATTATATCTTGACATATGTGCGAACACAACGCAGCTATATGTCATAATCGGTCGGATACACATCTTTTAGAGCGTAAGCTTGTGTCTCGTGGACATTTTGCTTGCAGCACATAACAGGGGATGCAATCGGGCGAGGGTCCAGGCGGCCCTTTTCCTAACCAGAGTGTTGTGGCGTATAAAGGAGAGTCTACTATCTAGGGTTACACCTAGATATTTGGTCTCCTTTACCCAGGGGATCGGATTACCGAAGAGTTCAAGGGGATGATCCTTGTGTTTTTTCGGTATCTGTGAGGCGGTTTGGTAGAAGGGCACCGCTGCGCTCTTTGTGGGGTTTATGGCTATTCGCCAGTCGTTAAACCACTTCCCGAGAGTGGTCACGGCTCTTTGGATTCTACATTTGAGGTTTCTCGTTTGCCTTTGAGAGGAGTATATGACTGTATCGTCAGCGTATAAGCCTACCTCAACTTTCGCTTGAAGTTTTGGTAGGTCACTGACGTACAGATTGAAGAGGCTAGGAGCTAGGATGGAACCTTGGGGGACGCCTGAGCGTGTGGGATGGGATGTCGATAGTTCACCTTCCACTCTGTAGCGGAAGGTGCGGTCTTTGAGGTAGTCGCGGATGATTTTAACTAATCTATCGGGGACTTCGCGGAAGTACAGCTTATAGACTAATCCTTCGTGCCAGACCTTATCAAAGGCCTTGGCTACGTCGAAAAAGACTGCCAGTGTACGACGGGGTTTATATAACTCGGAAAAGTTAAACAAAATGTGCTCCGTGAGGCGGTGCACTTGATGAGTGCAAGAATGTCTAGCATGAAAACCGAATTGCTCAGGCGGATAGAGGTTTTTCTCCTCTATTACGGATTTGAGACGGTTCAGAAGGATCCGCTCATAGATTTTACCTAGGGTATTTAGAAGAATGATAGGGTAGTAGCTGTAGGGAAGCGACTTGCTCTTGCCGGGCTTGTGGATACCTATGACAATGGCCGTTTTCCAGACGGCTGGAAAATGGCAGTTGGCTATGGCTACATTGAAGATGCAGACCAATAGAGCTATGAGGTGATCGGGAAGAAGTTTGAGTACTTCGTTCCTGATCCCGTCGGGACCTGGTGACTTTTTAAGCTTAAGGCTTTTGATTATGGCAAAGATCTCCTCAGAAGTGACTGGGGACAGGGATTCTGATACGGGGAGCTTATTCAGCTCCCCCACGCGGGCTTCGATATCTCTGACTCGGTCGGTGTTTGCGTTGACGCTGTTCGGGGAGCACTGGCTCTCCAAACAAGAGGTTGTACAGTTGATCATGCAGTCATTTATTTGGGTCCGCGATTGTTTGCTGCTGGACAAGATTATGTGGCACTTAGTCGTGGAAGATCCTTGGACGGTATACGAATTGAAGAACTTGATTGCTCAAAATTAACAGGAAGAACTCCATGTAACAGTGAAGCATTGAATGAAATGATTCGATTAGGAGATAAACCATAAAATCTACAATCAGTCACAGAGTGAAAATTCACACTCATCCTCATTCTCAGTGCCGCCAACAGATTCGCTCCTATGATTATAATATTTTGTAGAGTGATTACGGATTGAAAATTCCATACTCAAGCATTAATGTGACTGACTGTATATGTAAATAAGGTTGCACCTCTATGTGTCTCGCTGTTTATATTGGCATCATAGAAATCTTTGAATATATGTTCTTAACCAAGATACAATCGGAACACATTTGTACATATTAAGGGCGGTTGATAGTTAGCAAATCGAACTAAATAATTTATAGTTTAAAAAATTAGAACAAATTTTTTTTGGTAATACGCGGGCAAATCTCAATTTTACTCTAATAAGCGCACCAAAAAAAATGATAACTTCAAAAATGTTATCGACAACTCCCAACGCTCAACACTACACCGAATCACGTTTCCATATAAAAACACCGACATACCGCAACTTGATACATGAAGGCAATTTTTAACTATTTACCGCGAAACCAGGTACCGTACCTACATTTTACGAGTCTGGGTTCTCAACGGCGTTGGGCGGAGCGAGATAAGCTCGCTTTAGGAGGACTGAACGTTCTGGATTACAAAGCTCCCGCTTACACTGTAGTCACGTGACGTCGTAAACTTTATCACTATAGATAAGGCACGTGCTTTAAAAATAATTAATTTTTAAAACCTTTTAACATTCAGTTTATATTAACAGTGTCCACGTTTAAAAAGTTATAGGCCTTACTTAAACAATGATTTTTATTGGGTTGAGTATTAGATTAAACATTTCATGTATTTCATATAATAACAAATAATTTTAATAAACACTTTTATTAATAATTTATATCAAACTAAAAGCTAAATATCTCACAATGTTTAATGATTAAAATTACAGGAGACTCCATATTTGGTCACTGTTCTGAAGCGTGAGCAGTACATACTAAATAATACATACATAACCTTAGAATTTTTAACTATTTCCATTTTTGAAGTGAAACTTCTTTATCGACGTATGGGAGAAATTTTGTAACAATCGTCACGTTTTTCGGTTACGCGCCATGTTGCTTTTTTTATCAAAGTTTAGTATAGTGACGTAAAGAATATAATGTAATATATTATAATAATAACAACAATATATTAGTTTTGGAGTTTGGTTTGAAATAAAAATAACAATATATTAATTTGAAAGTGATAAAATAAAAAGACTTATTCAAATTTAAGTGAATTTACAAGAAAAGTGAGAGTGATTATATACTTCGTTTTATAAATTCAACACGTATGAGCATGATTTTAATATTTATTTGAGGTTAACCTCACTCTTTGATTGTAAGTATCAGTGAATGTATATAAATCTGATAAAATTAGCAAGTATTAATAAATATGACTGTAAATCTAGTGAACTTTATTAATTCTAAAAACAATAAAAAATATAAATTAAATAATAATTTAGAAATAAAACAAAACACGATTAGAAAATAAAAATATGTATACGTACATCTTTTTTAATTATTCGTTTTTAATTATTTATTTATTCATTTTTAATTTTATAAAATCGTTGCATTTCTACAACATTAACTGTCATCATATAATTGTATTACTTTGAAAAGATAATTCCAATTATTTATTCATTACTTGTAAATATAATACAATAAATAAATAGCAATGATATTATAATAAGAACAATGATAAAATAAATTACTCATTAATTGTATGCATGTCTATAATAATAAAATAGCTTTAATTTAATACGGAAAAAAATGTTTTTCTTAAGGCTTAAGCCTTATCTACCCCATTTTCGTGAAGTTGCAAATAGTAGAAAAATGATATGTCGTAAAGAAGTTTCACTTCTTACCTGTGTACTCTGGTACACACACACATTTTTTTTTTTAAGTTTGAGTCTTCTGTTTATGAGTAATGATGTTATACGCATCAAGCTTTTAAAGAAATATCACAATTTTATAAGTTGATCTGATGTCTGATCTGCTTATCTCATGCATTGCCATGGAACATACATACTTAAATATGCCAAAGTTTATCTAAATCAGATACTAGCATACGGTTGAAAAATGTTTTGCTAATTTTGAATGTATGTAATGTAAATACTTACTGCCTCATTAGCCTAGTGGTCATAAGCGCGACTGCTATTATTGAGGTCTAGGGTTCGATTCCCAAGTCGAGTAAAGTTTTATTGGGTTTTTCTATGAAATTCTCAGTAGCAGCTCGAAGTTTGGTTTTGTGCTCGATTAATGGCAATAGGCTCGCACCCTATTACATGGGACCTAAAGAACATACACGGCGAACTGTGGCTGTAAGTCAGTACACCTCTGCATAACCCTTCGGGGAATACAGTGATGGTATGTTATGTATCTTCATAGTTACGAAAAGTGCGCTTAACTCACGACGCTTGCCGACCAACCGTCTTCGACCGGTTTGCTGAGAGGGATTTTTGGGTGCGCGTAATTTTGTAATTGTGATATATTCTAGGGTATTACTACATTAAATGCCCAAGTACACCTCTGCCTAACCCTTCGGAGATACAGGCATTATGGTATTTTAAGTTACGTAATACTTACATACTAACATTGCAAGTTATATAAAAGCCTTTAAAAAAGATTGAAAATGAGATGTAAAGCTACTCATGCTGTTAGATAATAGAATGGTAGTATTTGGGACCTTAAAAACTTTAATTTAGGTAATCGTTAACTAATCTCTTGTGTCCAAGAAAATAGGATACCCTACACCAATAAACACTGAAAAAAATCCGTCACGGGACGCCTGACAGATATGAAACATCGAAATTATTTTTTTATAACTTATATGCATAAAAGAACAAAGTACGACAGGAATCACATTTGGTATAATGAAAAGATAAAGCATTAGAAATTTATTCTATAAAATAATGACTGTATATTCATTTTTATTAAATACAAAACACAAAAATTAAAAATTTAAACGATGCATCGCCACGGCCTGTGTCGCCTCACCAATTATCAGGTTTTACCCCTCGCCTATAGATGTTTCACATCAAAAATCAAGTATCCAGTTTACACGCCGTATAAGTCTAACCTTCAGGTAACATAAAAATATGTACTTTAAAATCTCCTTCTTTTCTAAATCAGCACCTGTACATACAATAATGAGTACAAGTCTGGTCGTCACACCGCTAGGCCAATTTGACGATGATCACAATCGTGAAAATAAGTTATTTGCCTTAACCGTCTATAATGTATTTCTATCTCGTTCTCTCGCAGACTAAATTCCTATAGATGTGTTTTTGTCTCTTTTCAGTGTCGCTTTTCCGAATTATCGCGTTTCAAATTATAAAAGTACTGAAAAAAGTTTTCACAAAAAAAGGAAATAATTGAGTTTGAAAAGCAATTTCAGTCTAGGAATCCCACTAATACATTTTAGGAATAACACTAAATCGAATTAAGGATGCTAAAACCCAACGAGTGTATTGTGGGGTCGATATACATAAAATAAAATAATAAATAATGCTGACCCTACCCACCAACAAAATATGTTACTGTTAAAATTGATTTTCAGTGAATACACGTGAATTAAAAATAATGGATGTGGCGTAATCTATGCAATCAATAAAATCAAAGTGTCTGTCTGTAATGTCAACATAACAGCTTTTTACTAAATGCAAATGAATGTGTTTACACGGTTTTACTAAACAATTTTTAAAATTGTTGTCTGTCAGTCAGTTCCGGTTGATATCCGAAACGGTTTGACTTATTTTGACGGGACTTACACTGGCAGATAGCCGATCTTATAAGAAGTAATTTAGGCTACATTTATTTTAAATAAAGAATTAGGGTTCCGCGCAAAATATAAAAGCATCTTGAAAATAACTGGAGGGCGACCTTCGTGTTTTGGTAGTCGAGTCATCACAATACCGACATTCTGTAGTCTACGCGAACGGAGCCGAGAGTACTGAAAGTATTAGCTAAAGTTCTAAACAAATCGCGATCAGTCTGTCTAAGGATCTGCTTACGTTGGCCCTAACATTTGAACGTAAACACTGATGTTAACTTACAATCGTTCGAATATCATAATTCTATCTTCTAATTCTAATAAAGCTCAGGAGATTGTTTGCTTATTTGAACGCGCTAATCTCCGAAACTATCAGTCAGTTTTGAAAAAATATTTTTGTTTTTTATAACCTACTAGCGGACCCGCACAACTTCGTCTGTATCGTGGAAGCTCTTAAAAGGAATAAATTTTCCCAGTTCTTGTAACATTTTTCACTGAATCTCCGCTTCTATTGGTCGGAGCGTAATGTTATGTAGCCTATAAGCCTTCCTCGCTAAATAGGCTATCCAACACTAAAATGAGTTTTTAATTGGAACCAGTAGTTCCTGAAATTAGCACGTTCAACCAAACAAAGAACAAACTCTTCAGCTTTAGAATATTACTATGGAATTATTGACAGCATATCAAATTTTACGCTATGACCCTAACAAGCGGAGCAAAAATTATGAACGTCCCACTTTCTGGCAAGCTGTGGACAAGTACGGGAAGTAGTAAGAACGAGTGCCTAGGCGGAGTAGTATGATATCCCAAATTCATACCGCTTCCAGTGTATACATATCTGCATAATAAACAAACCGGGGCAAAGTTTATTAAATTACGTTTTAGTCCATTGACATTCAATTTTATCAGTTTAAGCCCAGATCCCCTTTATTCGGGATAACACCGGCCCACATATTAGTCTGGGTAAATATTAGTTTTGTTATCCACCCGGGTGATGCGGACCCGTGTCGATTTATTTCTTATTTTGTTTTATTACATATTTCATAGAATTTAAGCTGTTGTAGACGTTTATTATATACCTCAAACCGTGTTTTGTATGACAAGTTTTTTTGGCGCTTGGTGCGTGTACAACAATATGTATATTGAAGATTGTGAACGGACACTGAAGTTTTTTGAAATAGTTTTGAATTTTTAAGGTTATTATTAAATGAGACAATTATAATACGAGGACTTGAGAAATCTGAATTTGATCGGTTAATTTGTCTCTGGCACTCTCCGCCCGCTGTCGTGGCCCGCTCGCTTCGCTCACTCGGCTCGTGCGTTTTATTCACAGTTTCAATCTAACCTATCCAATCCAGCTAGTTTATAAACTTACAAAAATACTTGTGGTAATTTTTTATTAATTTGCAACTACTCTGTACTAAGCGAATTATTGTTAATCATTGTTTCTTTTTTCTTTTTCTTTTTTACCATTTTCTAATTGTATTATTGGCGATTCTAAAATCCTATCAATTATCGAATAACATATACACTTCCCGTATACAAAATTTCGTCAAAATCGGTTGAGAATTAATACATATATTTTTTTACATATTATATAAAATATATGGGCGACCGAGCTGTGCTTGGTGTCTTATATACAAAAAAAAACACCTATTTAGGTAAACTTGGAATGTAAAACATTATCTAAATGCAAAGTTTCGTGGAAATCATTGGAGCCGTTTCCGAGAAACCAATTACATATATATACAAGAATTGCTCACTTAATATAATAAGATAACGTTTTCTAAAAGTGTTTTTGACAATTCTTATACCTACCTATTTATTTGAACAATGACGTAGCTTCACGTGTACAAAGTTTCATAAAAGCAGGTCAAACCGTTTTTTAATTAAATAGTTGTAAATGAATTATAAATTGAACTGAATTTTAAGGCCGGTATGACAGCGGCGACCGTAATGGATGCAGATCTCTCGGTGGTCACCGTTGTGTTTGGATTGTGCTATGCTTACCATCACGGACAGTACCGTCAATGTGCATAGCTATTATTTAAAAAAAAACAGACAGACAAAAAAAATTAAATGTCATATTTGTGACCTTTATAATGAAAATCTAAAAGGAAATTGGTTACTAAATTACAAGGTACAACCTTGTTTGAAATCAACTAGACATGGCTAATATAAAAAAAAATCTTTATCCAAAATATTATTACAGTTCAAATTAGGAACAGTGTTGATTCCTTAGGAGCAAGTACATGGTAACGGTTTTCTTTTTCAAGTATCCTGTTTTTCCGGAAAAGTATATGATATCTTGAAGATTTAATTACAGATTGCGTGTATTATGTTAATATTTGATGCGACGTATAAAAATTCTTAGAGTTAACCATAAAAGTGGGTAAGATTTAAAATTGCTGATGTTCGAATAATCTCTTTTAAGCGACTTCAACAAAAGACGGGGGGCCTGGGAGTGGGGGGGGGGGGGGTTCTCAATTCAAATGTATATTTTTTTATGGATGTTCAGCCATAACTTCTTTGTTTATGAACCGATTTGGATGATTCTTTTTTGTTGGATAGGGGATACCGCAACGGTGGACCACCTTTTATGTTCATTGACATTGAACTTTGAACTTTGAAGATACACAAGGGAGCTCTTTCAAATCATTAAAGTTTGTTTTTTTTTTTTTTGTTAAAAATTGTCAATTCAAGCATAAAATCTTTGTTTATCAACCTAATTAGATGATTCTTTTTTTCGTTGGAAAGAGAAAATCCCTCAAGAATAGTCCCATTTTAATTTCATTGGCATTGGACCTTCAACTTCGAAGATACACCAGGGAACTCCTCAAAATAATAATTGACTTTTGTTTACATTTTCGTTAAAATTTGTAGACAATTACAATGTTATCCATGACTGTGATGTTTTCGAAACTAGTTGTAGTGTATTGACGTTCCTAAATCGAATGAAACATTTTTGATTTTTATTTAATCACATCAACCCAAGACGAAAGATAAACATGTAGTTCGTAGTATATAATCCATATAATGTATCAATTGAGAAATGTTATATATTTCCCATGTACAAAATTTCATAATAATCAGTTAAGCCATTTTAGTCAAATTCAAAAATACAAAGAGACAAAAAAAATTAAGGGCATATTTGAGATCAGTAAAAGTATAAGGGATATCTATCGGAAAATTTGGAAAAAGAAAATGTATAGACAGAAATAAGCTATAACATTAAGCTACGACCAATAGGAGCGGAGCATCAATAATAAATGTTACAAAAACGGGGAAAATTTATTCCTTTTGAGAGCTTCCACTGTTGTGTTGCGTGAATGGTTAAAGTTGCGTAACAACCATGTGAGACGAAATTGTTTCTCTTAAAAAGTTATAAAAAAGTTCGTGGCAGCATACGGCTGGCTGTATTTTAAGGTTTACCCAATATACCTTTTTTATGGTAATAAAATTTGTTCTAAAATAATGAATTATTTGCGAATGTGTTTTTATATACGTGGTATTAATCCTTATCGAAATAACTACGTTATTCATCACAAGTAATTAATTTTGAACAAAAATGCCCTTTACAGTAATTGATTTTAGTAAATGAATATATTAGGATTAAGATATATAACAGTTTTAAAATAACTCGGCAACAAAATAATGATCAAGTATCGCGAGCGCATTTTTATTATGCAGAATAATGTGGGAGGCGGGTGGCAACTAATAATACAGTGCCTGCGACCCACTCTCACTAACCCTTTTTCTCTCTCTGTCTTATATGACGCAGACGAAGTTGCGCGGGTCAGCTGTCTAAGATAATTATGTAAAATTCGTTGACACACGCCATCACAATCACGGTGGGTATGTGATAGCGTGTTCTAAAACAATTCGGCATACAAATCTAGTCACGAAATAAGACACTATGTCTCACGATATGAACGCAGTATCCCTATCGCCCCGTAATACGTAAATATTAATATATTCTCTTAAGCCGAGTGTACACAGAATTACATCTGTAATTGAAACGTTAAAGAGAATATTATAGTAATGGCCGATTAGAGAGAACCGTGTGTAATGAGACTCATTACAGTGGTGTAGCGGCTCCGTAACGCCTTTAAAGTAATCGAGCTCTTTTCAATTTCGTCGTGTTATTACTCCCTGTTATCATTAATGGATTATTGGATTTCTCTTTTAATTAAGTGGGGGTAATATTGTGTTACGATTGTGAGATTTCTTTTAAAGTGAAATTTCTTTAAGCATGTTATAGAATAATTTCCATAACGTTACGTTACGGACGTTACGTAATAGTAAGAAATGTTTAATTTTTTTAGGTCATGTAAGTCTCACTTTATCCGCTTATAAAGGCGACACGTACAGTTTTTTTTTTGTACGTTCATTTAATTTAGTTTACGATTTCCTTTGTGCGTGTGTGTAATCATAGCTTAGTGTAGTAGAAACTGCAATAAATACAAGCGTTAAAATGATTGTAGTTATAATGAAAAATATAACAAAAACCGGGTAAGTGTGAAACGAGCTCCCGCTAAGGATTCCAGCTTGAATGCAAAACTTTTTTTTTTTGTTGTATATACATAACCCACATATTTTATATGACAATACGGAACCTTCGATGCGCAAGTCCGAGTCACACTTGACCAATTTATTTTCTTCTAATACCTATCCAGTTGCAAGAGTTTTGCAAAAAAAAAAAGTTCTTAGTATAATTAACTCTGAACAATAGTACTGTAAATACACTAGAAAATTCATTTCACTTCTAAATTCTCAAACCTTTCCACTTAATAAGCAACCGAAGATGGGTTGAAAAACTAGTAAAATGTTCGACAGCGCTGTACATGCCTTTATGTATGTCCTCGGGCTTAAATAAAAATTTACATCAAAAAAGATATCGCAACATAAACTGACAGGCCCTACGGTTTCACCCGTATTAATTTTATATGACAAACATCGCCAACGCATCCGTGTTGGCAATTTATTATACTTTAAAGTAGTAATAAACTATCGAGCATTCATTTATGGCGAAAAATCCAACATAATTATTTAATTATAATATAGCCTATGTTACTGGCTGATACTGTCTGTATCTTTATACTGGGAAAGAATTTTTAAAATTGGTCCATTAGTTTTTGAGTCTATCCATTACAAACAAAAAAAATCTTTCTTCATTATAATATTGGTATAGACTGTTATAATACTATTATTGTAATAATTTTCGTTGATTTATAACATACAAGAGTTATAAATATATTTTAATTATTGCTTTTAAGTACACGGTTACCACTTTGAAGACTTTTGAAACTGATTGTTATTTAGATCATCTTAATCGAATGCTTACATAGTTTAAGATGAATCACCATGAAAATGAATTATACTCTATTCGTACTGAAATTTTCTTGTAAGTTACTTATAAAATAATTCGATTTTATATTTACACTCAAGGCTTAAAATCGCCTCGATATCAATTATTAAAAAAAACACCACATACCGTATTGATAAAGTAAATTTATTCTAGACAAAGCGTCAAAAATTTAATTTTAATTTCCATATCCGCATAAGGCTGCGTATTTACCAGATATGTGCGAACAAAAAATTCATCAATGGGATTACTTCATTTTGCTAGCCTCGTTTAGGGCAGTTCTGTTGGAAAAGAGTCAGCGAAGCTACGTAATTGTTGATACAAAAAAATTAGAGATTTTAGCGAGGGATGCGAACGAGGAATGTGTATAAGAGATGCGTGCGAAATAGTTACTAGATCGCTGCGCATCCTCGTACTGCGAGAACTCCTCGCACGGCTCTTGTCACACAGCTTTAAGCTACCTACAGTACCAAAAAATATGGGTCCCCGATATCAATTAGCCGTTAACACTGATTGCATACCTGTGAAAAAATATTCAATATCTAATCGCTATTGATATCAATTATTGGCAGTTGTGATTTTCTTTATAATTATACTCAATCCACCGTGAACTTATTTATGGCTAGTTAATAGAACTTTTTTGAATTGCTTTTGAACCGTTGTCAAAAGATTCAAAAACGAATATTAATTACCTTTGTACTCGATCTATTAATGTTTAACTGACTTCAAAAAAAAACTGAGGTTATGCAATTCGAATGTATATTTTTTTTATGGATGTTCAGCCGTAACTGTTTTGTTTATGAACCGATTTAGATGTTTTGTTTTGTTGGATTGGGTGTAGGGTTAGTCCCATTTTAATTTCATTAGTATTGGGACCTTCAACTTCGAAGATATACAAGGGAACTCTTCAATTATTTTTTTGTTAAAAATTGTCTTGTTACGATATTATATTTAAAAATTCGCTATTTTCCACAAATCTGTATTAAAAAGAAATAAGTCTATTGGAATAAATAAATTTGAATTTTAAGAGTCTTTTAAATGTGATGGTTACTCTGACGGGTATTTTTACTATTCTTATTATTTTTTTCCATTCCGTGCTCAAAGGCGTGATGGTATGTGCTCAAAGAAGATTCGCTTCAAAAATAATATTTCCTTTCTCCCTGTTTATATATTCATTGAAAACTGTAATACATCCCGCTAGGCATCCACGGATCAATATTAAAGCTTTTGTTCAAATATAATATCATAAACTTAAATAGGATATTAAAAAAATGCTCTAACTGTCTCATTAGCCTAGTGGTCATAAGCGCGATTTCTATGCTTGAGGTCCTAGGTTCGATTCCCAGGTCGAGCAAAGTGTTATAAGGTTTTTTATAAAATTCTCAGTAGCAGCTCAGAGTTGGGCTTTGTGCCCAATTAATGGCAATAGGCTCCCCCTATAACATGGAACCTAAAAACATACACGCGCGAACTGTGAGTGTACTATTAGTATACCTCTGCCTAATCATTCGGGGACACAGACGTGAGGCTGTCTTATATTATGTAAAGAATTATAAGAAAAGAAGAAACATCACTGATTTAAAATCATAAAGATTGAAAGTCGTGTGTTAAAACGCAATCGGTCATCGTTAAACCTGTATAGGGGTACTCCGGGTCGAGGTTTTATTCGACCATTGTCCTCGGACAATGAACGCCAGATTAAATTATTTGAAAAGAAGTTTTGGTAATACGGTCGTATGGTACAAGTCATTGACGGCTTACTTAGGTTTTTTTTAGAACAGACCTTACTGTTAGCCTTAGGGGCCCTATCCAAAAACAGAGAAGCTGATGGCTTTTACAGCTTTATCGGGCTAGTTGAATATAAAAAATATTCCCATATTAAATATTTTGTTATTTAATCAAATTTGCTCCTTTTCTGCTTTAATAGCAATAATTCACTATTCACATAAAATACTGTAATAAATTATAACATTATGAAATCTACTCAAAACCGACATTATTCTAAATTATTAGTAACTCATGTTTTAATTAAAAAAAATTTATACCCAAGAAGCTTAAAATTTGTAAAAAAAAATATTTTAGTAAATTTCTCACAGAAAAATTAATTCAAGTTTTTTTTAAATAGTACCATAGCTAGTCAAACTATTTACTGCTTATCGGTTGGCATAGTTAGCGTATAATAATAGATCAACAAAAAACCGATAGAAATCAGTAATTTGTCGTCGCAGTGTACAAGAATGTAAAATAAGGTAAAAATTTATATTTTTTTATTTTAAAAAATCATATCTTAGGTACTACCTAGGATATATTTTGTTTCGATTTTTTTTTGAACGGCCTTAAGTTCTGCTATAAGCCATTTCAAGGTTATCCATTCATTACCGGACACCCTGTATTTTGAGATGTCACAAAATCTCTCTAGATAGCTCTGACGAGGGAACCACAATCTTGTCAAAAACCCCACTTTGTATATTGGAAATTTTTACGAATGCTTAAAAACTTTGACGCTCGCAAGTGCTTTTTGCGGCGCGAAAACAAGAAAAAAATGGTTCATTGCTAGAGCGTCGATTGTAATTAATTGAAATCCCTACAGTGAAAAGGAAAATACCGTGAGGAAACCATTGCTTGGTGATAGCGATTTTTCTAATGCCCGGGTAGCTAGCTACCACCCTCAAGTTGAAAATCTGTCGCCAAACAACTATAGGTTTATTCATACTGTTGCTTTTAAGAAGCAGTCCTTCCACTAAAATTAGCGTATTATCGTCTTATTAATATATTATATTAACAACAGTATTTGTTTCAGGTGTCAGATGACATAGGATATGTCATTTACTCCGCATTAGGCAGTTTCTACATACCCTCCTGTATCATGGTCTTCGTCTACATAAGGATATACTTCGCGGCGAAGGCCAGAGCGAGAAGAGGAATACGTAAAAATCCACGTCCAAGACCTGTAAGTTTTTTATAAAATGGATATCAAAGAGGTTTCCAGTTCACCTAAGCCCTAAAGCCAATCTCAAATATCTTGATAATCTATATCCAATTACCAAGATTAACCAAGACTAGGAAAAGCTAGTCGTTAAACAACCGAGACTGGTCAACGTCTCTAGCCCACTGCAGCTTCAGGACAACGCTAGACCCCATACTTCACGACAGACATTCGCTAAATTAGAAGAACTGCGGTTGGAATGTCTCCGACACCACCATGCTTCCCGGGCATTGATCCAACAGATTACCACTTTTTTGGAAATCTGGACAATTTCTTGAATTTCTTGAAAAAAAAAATTCAAATATTCAATATAGGCTCTAAGAAAGCACAATATTAACATACTACCACCGGGTCTGACAGCATCCCAATCATCGAGAGGAACCGAAAAGAAACTGGATAGAGCTTATCAATATTTTTTGATAATTTTTTTAAACTACATAAATGTTGTTTACCTTTACTATCACTATTTGTAGGTGTACAAAAAGGGAGTCGTTTACAGATATAATTATAATTCACGTAATGACTCAGCCTATAATTAGCCATTTGACAAAAAACATATTTCTTTAACTTACTTTGTTTATAAAAAATATTAAGTTTATTTATGTGACTTCACACTTTATAATATTAACTTATCTAATAGGTACCATAAATTCAACAATCAATCAACAAAAATTGCAAAAAACAATAATTAAATGTGAGGCCTGAAATCTGAAAAAGGTACAATGACCTGAACTACAGATCTCCAGACCCTCGTTCTCTTGATTAACTACAAGTAATACTAATAACAGAAACAAAAACAAACGCATCGGTAACATACCATAAGCTCAGTTCCTTGTTTTACAAATAATATTCAATAAATACAGTATTACTGATTGTGGCTGAAAAATGAAATATCCAGTTTCATGTACTGTACATGTAAATTTCATGTACTGAAAATATTAATACCTTCTTTAAACGAAATGGTCGCAAAAAGTCCAATTTCAGAGGAGCTTCCTTGCTTTCCTTGCTAAGATTTTTGAGAGGGGAGTGAATAAAATCAAAATCAATGGCAACGCGCCTGTGATGCTTTTGGTATTGCAAGCATCCATCATAGGCTGCGGTGACCATTTACCATCCAGCGCAACGCATGCTAATTTGAAACCGACTGCTATACAAAAAAAAAGCAAAAAAGTATATGAAATGATGATTTGTCAAAATTATGTTTTCGAGGCTACAATTTTTTAATTAAAAATTTATTAACGCAATAGAAGCATTGTTCAATATTGAAATCTACATTTTTGCTTACTAACAACTAAGGCATGGTAGATAATTTTTATGTCGACATGTCCCGTTATCTGTCTCGTTCTGACAGTCATGACTAAACGACAAGCAGTAGAGTCAGAAAGAAACGGCATGAGACGCTTGATTCCGTAGCGCAAGATCTTTTCGTGATTTCATTTTTATTTTCATGTTTTTAATAAATTTTCGATTCTAAATACTGAAATACCGGAGAAGCTGGACACATTACAATATGGAATTATTTTATTTTATTGCGTCTTTACAAAAAGTGTTAAAATGAACGATATGTGTTTAATGTGTTAATTTTTACAGAACGAACAACAGACAAGCTTTACGAACGCTCCGAAGGGAACGCGGCCGATGCCTGTAACGCATCCGATGCCATCTGGCCACCTGACCAGCACCAATAATAATGGGTAAATATTATTCAAACTACCTGATCTTTTTTACCTGAAACTTCTTAGGAGGCGGTTTGCTAACTGAACGAGAATTGACAGCGAAATTTTAAGGACGCGTCACGTTCAGGTACGTTTCGTTACATGAGAGAGAAGAAAGATGTAACGTAGAGAGAATGAGAAAGATAGCTATAGGTTATCACTTCTATCACGTGTAGAGTGCTGAACGTTCAATTTTTTTTAATTATATTTAGGCTAACTGACGGTACTATCCCTGATTGTAAGCACAGTACAATCCAAACACAACGGTGACCACCGAGAGATCTAAATCCATCGGCGGTGGTCGCCGTCGTACCGGCTATCAAGCCTATTGGGTGATACAATTTATTTTATTTCATACAGGTAAGAGATCAAAAAAATAACAATAGCATAATTCTAAATACCTCTTTAAATGTAATACCCTATAACAAACATATATGCATAACTTTAATTGTTAACAAGTACTGGTTATAATATGTAAATGGACGGTGAAAATCTAACAATTAAAAAGAAAACAAATATATTAAGTATGTGAGTTTTTAAATTTAGCAAGACTGGTTAAAAATATGTCGTGCTGTAAATTAACTTCATTAAAACGACTACACATTATTTATATGGGACTATTCTCCGATACATTGTTGCTACAGGAGGGAATGCTAAACAATTGTTGATGTCTTACGAAGCTGGTGGGGCACCTTTATATTGAATTTACCTAGCAATTCACTACCAATAGTACCATATGGTACTTTGTGAAGCGTAAATAGGTCTGTAACATTTCTTCTAACCTCAAGACTTTTAAGATTGAACTCTTTAAGCCTCTCTTCATAGTCTGAAATGAATGTGCATGATAGTCATGACCCAATCTGATGCAGATCCCTACCACCTGATGTATGGTGGTCGCGATCCATTCACACATAATTATCGTGTTCTATCTTCTGAACTATTAGAAGTGAATCCTTTTTAACAAAAAAAGGAAAACCGTCATCAACCGTTTAGAGAATTTCACTGGTGTATCTTCGAAGTCGAAGGTCCAATGCCAATGAAATAAAAAAGGGACCACACCCTTAAGGTAACTAACCCCCCTCAAACAAAATATTGAATCATCTAAATCAGTTTATAAACAAAGAAGTTATGTCTGTACATACAATTAAAATACATACATATATGCGTATATAAATATTTCTTATTCAAAAATACAAAACAGATATTTCTGCTTACATACTATAAATTTATGTTTGAATATAAATCATATACTTATGTAGCCTTACCGATAAACTGAATAATCAGTTACTTAATAAGTAAATATTTTGAGACTGGTTAATTTATTAATCTTTTTATAGGCCCTACAAAATATATTAATACTGTGTCCCGCATTCTCACCCGTGTTCAGATAATTCGACCAACTTTGTTCTCACTTCCCGTACTTGTAGGCAGATTGGTTGACTTTCATGGTTACTGCTTCGCTCCTTTAAGGTTTAAAACCCATCTTTATAAATAGTCTTTAAAAATCAAAAATATTTTTTCAAATCTAAGTGATAGTTTCAGAGGTTAGCGCGTTCAAAGAAGCAAACCATTTCTAGACCTTTTTAATATTAGAATAGATAACAAAATAAAGAAAATTTAAAAATAAACAGTTCACTTTTAAAACTACATTTATAATTCATTATGAGTAACTGCGTTATTAGTATTTTCATTAAAATTCAGTCTACAACAAAAAAAAAATGTGTGTGTGTACCAGAGTACACAGGTAAGAAGTGAAACTTCTTTACGACATATCATTTTTCTACTATTTGCAACTTCACGAAAATGGGGTAGATAAGGCTTAAGCCTTAAGAAAAACAATTTTTTCCGTATTAAATTAAAGCTATTTTATTATTATAGACATGCATACAATTAATGAGTTATTTATTTTATCATTGTTCTTATTATAATATCATTGCTATTGTTGTATTTCATCAATAATGATAGCATCATTATTACTATTGTTGTCATTATTAAATATTTTTGTAATTAATGGCTTGTGGTAGCTAAAATATGAAATATATGTTTTACATTCTACGGATTCTAGTAGTCTTGTAAAAACTGCGTCAATTGTAGTACCAGATCTTGTTGTTGATGTTTGTGGACTGTTTTGTAGACATAAATTTAAATTGTCTCTTAAAAATTCAACTAGCTTCAAAGATTTATCTAATGCGAAATTTACATTAAAATCTCCACTTAAAATCATAGGTATTTTATCATTACTGTTACGGAGTAAGGCGGCACCTCCTTTGGTGTATGGTAATAATGAATGGTGAAGAAAATCAATAATGTCATCTAACTTCTGATTAGATTTTATAAAATTAAAAATAAATAAATAAATCATTAAAAAAGAATAATTAAAAAAGATGTACGTATACATATTTTTATTTTCTAATCGTGTTTTGTTTTATTTTTAAATTATTATTTAATTTATATTTTTTATTGTTTTTAGAATTAATAATGTTCACTAGATTTACAGTCATATTTATTAATACTTGCTAATTTTAACAGATTTATATACATTCACTGATACTTACAATCAAAAAGTGAGGTTAACCTCAAATAAATATTAAAATCATGCTCATACATGTTGAATTTATAAAACGAAATATATAATCACTCTCACTTTTCTTGTAAATTCACTTAAATTTGAATAAGTCTTTTTATTTTATCACTTTCAAATTAATATATTGTTATTCTTATTTCAAACCAAACTTCAAAACTAATATATTGTTGTTATTATTATAATATATTACATTATATTCTTTACGTCACTATACTAAACTTTGATAAAAAAAGCAACATGGCGCGTAACCGAAAAACGTGACGATTGCTACAAAATTTCTCCCTTATGTCGATAAAGAAGTTTCACTTCAACAAATTTAGTACGCCTACGTACTTTGTATTATGATGTAAAGCATCTTTTTCTTCTTCTTCCTAACTTGGCAACCGGTCCTCTCTAGTGAAGACCATTACTGCCATTATCGAGTGAATTAAAGTGTCATGTGTTACGACGATTCAGTATCCTAACAAGATGGTGGCTTCCTTGTTAGAACTTTCTAGGAAGATTTTTTGGGACCTCAGAATAAATGCTTTCAGCTTATATTTATAATCCACTTTACTTTTGTCCAAAAACTAAACTATATCACGCAAAACGCCACCAATATTACATAATATATGGGGTTAAAAACCTAAGTTAATTAATTAAAAGTAAAAACCACATCATGTCACTTCAAGATCCCGCCAAAACCCCCCGATGTAAAGCATCAATATACAAACTCCTTTTTTTTTTAATTTTGGTTCTTTGCCTTTGTATGCAATTTTGCCAATGTCAAGTGTATATAAAATAATATTTATGTGAAACATGTATTAGTACGGAACTATCAAGGCGCGGTGCCTACTCGCTACAAATCCGATTTTTACTATCGAAAACGGTCTCAAGTTGAAAGATTAAGATTTAATAAACTCATATTGCTATGACAAAATCAACATTCTAAGTTAACGAAATAAAGTTAAGCCATTCGTTATTAAAAGTCCTGCTCACTCGCCGATTATTATCAAAACCTGTGTGCTACTTTCCGGGTCAAATACCCTTAAAATGGGGCACAAGGAGAGGTCTTTTAGCATAGGTTAAGGAATAAATCCGAAAATAATGAATTTCACATCCCGTGTGGAATCATTACATAACAAAGGATTACGCTTTAAAAAAATCCCCAAAAGTCACCCATGAACATATATTGCTTTAAGTATATCAAATATTATTATGTTCTGATTGTATTATTATGATTTTTTAATCATTCAAGGGGTACAATTGAAAATAACAATATCGAATTGTAAATATATTTGCGACTGTACCATGCTATTTGCATATGGCTGCCATAGTCTTATATCATTTTTTAACTGACATCAACAAAACTCAATTCGAATGTATATTTTTTATGGATGTTCAGCCATCACTTATTTGTTTATGAACCGATTTGGGTGATTCTTTTTTTGTTGCATAGGGGTGGTCAAGGGTGGTTCCATTTTAATTTCATTGCCATTGGACCTTGAACTTCGAAGATACATACACAAGGGAACTCTTCAAGATCATTAAAGTCGTTTTTTTTTTTTGTTTAAAATTTTCCTGTAACCTCAAGTTTTGTAAATAAAATATGGGAAGAAACGCATCACAGCAAAAAGAAATTGGGGTGTGTCAACTGCGACACGCGACGGAAGTTTGGTCTTCATTTAACCGTGATGAGATTTTAAATATTAAAAAATTAAATAAATATGTGTTTAATGTGTTAATTTTTACAGAACGAACAACAGACAAGCTTTACGAATGCTCCGAAGTCTTTATGCTTAGCGTTCGTGGACTACGAAAAAGCCTTTGATTCGGTCGAAACCTGGGCAGTATTGCAGTCTCTCCAGCGGTGCCGTATTGACTATCGATATATCGAAGTGTTGAAGTGCTTGTACAACAACGCCACCATGTCGGTCCGAGTACAGGAGCAGTGCACGAAGGCAATTCCTTTGAGAAGAGGCGTTAGACAGGGAGACGTAATATCTCCGAAACTGTTTACCACCGCTCTAGAGGACGCCTTCAAGCTCCTGGAATGGCAAGGACTCGGCATCAATGTCAATGGCGAGTACATCACTCACCTTCGATTTGCTGATGACATCGTAGTCATGGCAGAATCGCTGGAAGATCTTGGCACAATGCTCGATGGCCTCGACAAAGTTTCTCAACAGGTGGGCCTTAAAATGAACATGGACAAGACGAAAATCATGTCGAATGTCCATGTGGTGCCTACCCCAGTATCAGTTGGGAACTCTTGTCTAGAAGTTGTTGAAGAATATGTCTACCTGGGACAAACAGTCCAGTTAGGTAGGTCTAACTTTGAAAAAGAGGTCAGTCGACGAATCCAACTCGGCTGGGCAGCGTTCGAGAAACTGCGCGACGTTTTCTCGTCCAAAATACCTCAGTGCCTCAAGACGAAAGTCTTTGACCAGTGTGTGTTGCCAGTGATGACATACGGCACAGAGACGTGGTCGCTCACTGTGGGCCTCATAAGAAAGCTCAAGGTCGCTCAGCGAGCTATGGAGAGGGCTATGCTTGGTGTTTCTCTACGAGATCGAATCAGAAATGAGGAGATCCGTAGACAAACTAAGGTAACCGACATAGCCAAAAGGATTAGCAAGTTGAAGTGGCAGTGGGCGGGGCACATAGTTCGGAGAACTGACGGCCGTTGGGGCAGAAAGGTTCTCGAGTGGAGACCACGCACCGGAAAGCGCAGCGTAGGACGGCCCCCCACTAGATGGAAAGACGACATAATAAAGGTCGCTGGGAGCCGTTGGGTGCAGGCCGCACAAGATCGGTCGCTCTGGAGATCTATGGGGGAGGCCTATGTTCAGCAGTGGACGTCCTGCGGCTGAAATGATGAAATACTGAAATACCGGAGAAGCTGGACACATTATAATTTGGAATTATTTTATTTTATTGCGTCTTTACAAAAAGTGTTAAAATGAACGATATGTGTTTAATGTGTTAATTTTTACAGAACGAACAACAGACAAGCTTTACGAATGCTCCGAAGGGAACGCGGCCGATGCCTGTAACGCACCCGATGCCATCTGGCCACCTGACCAGCACCAATAATAATGGGTAAATATTATTCAAACTACCTGATCTTTTTTACCTGAAACTTCTTAGGAGGCGGTTTGGTAACTGAACGAGAATTGACAGCGAAATTTTAAGGACGCGTCACGTTCAGGTACGTTTCGTTACATGAGAGAGAAGAAAGATGTAACGTAGAGAGAATGAGAAAGATAGCTATTGGTTATCACTTCTATCACGTGTAGAGTGCCGAACGTTCAATTTTTTTAAATTATATTTAGGCTAACTGACGGTACTGTTCCTGATTGTAAGCACAGTACAATGTTAACACAACGGTGACCACCGAGAGATCTAAATCCATCGGCGGTGGTCGCCGTCGTACCGGCTATCAAGCCTATTGGGTGATACAATTTATTTTATTTCATACAGGTAAGAGATCAAAAAAATAACAATAGCATAATTCTAAATACCTCTTTAAATGTAATACCCTGTAACAAACATATGTGCATAACTTTAATTGTTAACAAGTACTGATTATAATATGTAAATGGACGGTGAAAATCTAACAATTAAAAAGAAAACAAATATATTAAGTATGTGAGTTTTTAAATTTAGCAAGACTGGTTAAAAATATGTCGTGCTGTAAATTAACTTCATTAAAACGACTACACATTATTTATATGGGACTATTCTCCGATACATTGTTGCTACAGGAGGGAATGCTAAACAATTGTTGATGTCTTACGAAGCTGGTGGGGCACCTTTATATTGAATTTACCTAGCAATTCACTACCAATAGTACCATATGGTACTTAAATAGGTACGTAAATAGGTCTGTAACATTTCTTCTAACCTCAAGACTTTTAAGATTGAACTCTTTAAGCCTCTCTTCATAGTCTGAAATGAATGTGCATGATAGTCATGACCCAATCTGATGCAGATCCCTACCACCTGATGTATGGTGGTCGCGATCCATTCACACATAATTATCGTGTTCTATCTTCTGAACTATTAGAAGTGTATCCTTTTTAACAAAAAAAAGGAAAACCGTCATCAATCGTTTAGAGCATTTCACTGGTGTATCTTCGAAGTCGAAGGTCCAATGCCAATGAAATAAAAAAGGGACCACACCCTTAAGGTAACTAACCCCCCTCAAACTAAATATTGAATCATCTAAATCAGTTTATAAACAAAGAAGTTATGTCTGTACATACAATTAAAATACATACATATATGCGTATATAAATATTTCTTATTCAAAAATACAAAACAGATATTTCTGCTTACATACTATAAATTTATGTTTGAATATAAATCATATACTTATGTAGCCTTACTGATAAAATGAATAATCAGTTACTTAATAAGTAAATATCTTGAGACTGGTTAATTTATTAATCTTTTTATAGGCCCTACAAAATATATTAATACTGTGTCCCGCATTCTCACCCGTGTTCAGATAATTCGACCAACTTTGTTCTCACTTCCCGTACTTGTAGGCAGATTGGTTGACTTTCATGATTACTGCTTCGCTCCTTAGGGTTTAGGCTTTAAGGTTTATACCCTATAACCTATCTGTATTAGTCTTTAAAAAGCAAAAATATTTTTTCAAATCTAAGTGATAGTTTCAGAGGTTAGCGCGTTCAAAGAAGCAAACCATTTCAAGGGATTTTTAATATTAGAATAGATAACAAAATAAAGAAAATTTAAAAATAAACCGTACACTTTTAAAAGTAGATTATAATTCATTATGAGAAACTGCGTTATTCGTATTTTCATTAAAATTCAGTCTACAACAAAAACAAGTTTAGTACGCCTACGTACTTTGTATTATGATGTAAAGCATCTTCTTCTTCTTCTTCCTAACTTGGCAACCGATCCTCTCTAGTGAAGACCATTACTGCCATTATCGAGTGAATAATAGTGTCATGTGTTATGACGATTCAGTATCCTAACAAGATGGTGGCTCCCTTGTTATAACTTTCTAGGAAGATTTTTTGGGACCTCAGAATGAATGCTTTCAGCTTATATTTATAATTCACTTCACTTTTGCACAAAAACCAAACTATATCACGCAAAACGCTACCAATATTACATAATATATAGGGGTTAAAAACCTAAGTTAATTAATTAAAAGTAAATACCACAACATGTCACTTCAAGATCCCGCCAAAAACCCCCGATGTAAAGCATCAATATACAAACTCCTTTTTTTTTAATTTTGGTTCTTTGCCTTTGTAGGCAATTTTGCCAATGTCAAGTGTATATAAAACAATATTTATGTGAAACATGTATTAGTACGGAACTATCAAGGCGCGGTGCCTACTCGCTACAAATCCGATTTTTACTATCGAAAACGGTCTCAAGTTGAAAGATTAAGATTTAATAAACTCATATTGCTATGACAAAATCAACATTCTAAGTTAACGAAATAAAGTTAAGCCATTCGTTATTAAAAGTCCTGCTCACTCGCCGATTATTATCAAAACCTGTGTGCTACTTTCCGGGTCAAATACCCTTAAAATGGGGCACAAGGAGAGGTCTTTTAGCATAGGTTAAGGAATAAATCCGAAAATAATGAATTTCACATCCCGTGTGGAATTATTACATAACAAAGGATTACGCTTTAAAAAAATCCCCAAAAGTCACCCATGAACATATATTGCTTTAAGTATATCAAATATTATTATGTTCTGATTGTATTATTATGATTTTTTAATAATTGAAGGGGTACAATTGAAAATAACAATATCGAATTGTAAATATATTTGCGACTGTACCACGCTATTTGCATATGGCTGCCATAGTCTTATATCATTTTTTAACTGACATCAACAAAACTCAATTCGAATGTATATTTTTTATGGATGTTCAGCCATCACTTATTTGTTTATGAACCGATTTGGGTGATTCTTTTTTTGTTGCATAAGGGTGGTCAAGGGTGGTTCTATTTTAATTTCATTGGCATTGAACCTTCAACTTCGAAGATACACAAGGGAACTCTTCAAGACCATTGAAATTGGTTTTCTTTTTTGTTAAAAATTGTCTTGTAGCCACATGTTTTTGTAAATAAAATTTGGGAAGAAACGCATCAAAACAAAAAGAAATTGGGGTGTGTGGAAGTTTAGTCTTCGTTTAACCGTGATGAGATTTGAAATAAATGAAAAAAAAATCTAAATTTATTTATTATACCCAAGATTTACTAACATTTACACAGTGACTTCCAAACTAGGCAGAGCCTGTATCTTGCAAGCCGGCATACGAATATAACAAAACATGTTGCACAAATACGTCAGCTGGCCGTAAACGATTATATAGGTAAAATCTAATTATATTGTATAATATGATATAATTTGAATACATACAATTCGGTGAAGAGAAGCATCGTGATGAAATCATAACATGATAAGGCTTTTTGTAATACCTGCCTAACATGTTACCGGTTAAAAATTTGTTGCCAAGCACTTCCGATCAAGTTTCGGCAGTTGGTGTTGAAACCACTCCTCCCTTTAGGCTTACTTACCATTTTAGGCCACGTTGTCACATGGTTATTTAATATGCGTATTCACGCGTTCAAAATAAAATCCTCGAGTATTGTTGCGCTGAAGGACAACTTTATATCTTCACTTTTGTTAACACTTGATTTTGCTCCCCATCTAATTTACGTACTGCGGGTTATTATGATGAAAATATATTCTTAAGGAAAAAACTCAAAGAAAGGATTTTATTTTTCTGCAAAACAATACTGTTATAGCTAGCGGCGAGCGCTTTCAATAGCTAAGAATAAAGTGCAGTCGATATCGAATAGATAAATCACTAAATTAAGGTAATCAATTGAATTCCAGTTAGCTGTTGGCATTTCGCCAGTAAGACCAGTTAACGCAAGGTATGATTTATAATGTGTCGGGCGACTAAGAAAAACGTATTGAGGGAATCGAGTCTTTTCATTTTCACTTCTTAATACGGTTTTCTCGTTTCTGGTGATAAATTACTATGTATTTTTATATTACAAAGATAACTAATATAGAGTATTCATTTAAATGTTATAACTTCTGCCTATGTAGGCAACTAACGTTGTGACCACGGCTCCGCACGCGTTAGTTATGCAGTAATTCTATTTTCATTCTGGAATTTTATTTTTTGCCATTCCATATAGTCTATTAATTGACAAAAGATATATACTTGCCTTATACAAAATTTAATCAAAATTGGTTGAGAACTATTTTTTTACTATTTCTAAATATTACTGTCGATTTTTATAGCTTATGGAAGATTATGGAATGACGTAAGTATGCCGTCTACAAAACAAGATCAGAATCGGTTGACAATTGGTGAAAATTTTATTTAGGGAACTTTTTTTACTGTTCCTAAAATATTATTTATTGATAATTGTTATAGCCCATCAGTTATAATTATTATTGTTTCGGAAATGATTTTATTTTACGATTTCTAAAATTCATATTAAAAATTGACCATTTAAAAATGCTTCCCGTATACACAGTTTCACAAGAATCGGTCAAGCCGTTTTTGAGTTAAATCCAGACATGCAAACAGAAAAAAAAAGTTTTAAGAGGAAACGCGGGCTGTATTTTGCCTATACAAACGTATTCCCCTGTTTCCTCCCTGGATAATGGTACTAGAGCAAATATTTTATACCGCAAAATTTATATCTACCTCTACCATGTCCCTACGTTTTGTTTTTTACCATTAATTAATTATTATAAAAACTAGGAGCCTTTTAAAATGACGAAAATCGCTCTTTTTTACCGTCATGTTCTGACGTCCAGCAAACAAATTTGACAACTACAAAAACATAGAGACATAGCCAAAGTCCTTCCTATATTATGCTAGAAAAAATATATTAAAATCGCCTCAGTTTTGGACGAGGAAACAGGGGAATACTTATGTATAATCAGTCCGAAATGCGTTTGTCACTCTCGCACTCTATTTAGTGGGGTTTCGGGCAAAGCGTGATAACAACAGATTTTAGAAACACCTATTATTGAATTGTTTCTTAGACCGCGTATCCTCTTAAGTGCATATTCGTTATCAGTGTCCTTCATGTAGGTTCTCTTGACCCACTCTAAGGAGCTCTGAAATCCCTACTCACCACAGGAACACAACACAATGTTATTTGGCTGCGATCTTCCGTAGAGTGGACGTATTCCACCAGTCGTATTCACAAGCCCAAGAAAATAATTTCCAAAAAATTTATCTGTGCCCTACGTCTCTTAAAACTCAAGGGTTTAAGACTAAAAAAATAAAAATGTTGGCCTTCACGGGACGACTGATAGACGTGAAACATCTTAGTGAATAAACGTCACATCACATCAGTGATAAAAAGGAAAAAAGAAAGAAACATTGAACACTAAAAATTAAAGAACATAAAGCGTGGCGATGCGTCGCCACGGCCTGTATCGCCATGCCAACAATCAGGTTTACTCCTCGCCAATAGATGTTTCACATCAAAAACTCGTTGTACCCCTAAATCTAAAGGTAAAGTTTAGAGATAAATAAAAAGAATATTTTCAACCACGTCCACCCCGCTACTACAGTTTTCATATAACATTAGTTGACAAGACAAAAGAATGAAACAATCAACAAATGTGGTCTCCGTCGTGCTATTAAGGTTCCGCCCGTAAAACTGGAATGGCGGTAGGTTAACGAGATCCGAGGTCCCGAGGCAATGATATCCGTCGCTGAAAGATTATCATTCCCGTCCAAACTTCACGACATCTTGCGTTACAATTTAATTCTATACTAATATAAACTCGTCGGATTGTTTGTTTGTTTGAACGAGCTAATCTCTGGAACTACCGGTCTGATTCAGAAGTTTTTTTTTTGCATTTTATAGCCATTCACTGGATATGCTTAAATGGATCTCGAAACGCGACACGCGAAACCGAGTCACTATGACGGACTTTTCACCACAAGCATGGTGGTCGCGACCCAGTCGAGCAAAACAGCCCTACCATCTATCACCATACCTGCTATCGCCATTTCCTCGTTCGTTGCTCAGCGGGGTGCACCACGTGCAAAATGAGGGTTGGCTTGAGTGTTTCAGTGCTGAAGTTGTAATTCAACACCCCTTACACTTTCACTTTCAGTGAGGGGGTTATATCAACTATAGAAACACCCCAAGTTCAAATACCTACAGTGACCTGCGACCTGGCCTCTGATATATCGACCAGTGAAGCGGGAGATCTACTTCCACCTCCACCAGACGAAAGGAAGGATACGTTGAAAGTAAGACTATTTTTATATTAAACTAGCTGTGCCCGTGACTTCGTTCGCGTAGACCACAGACTACTATCGCTCGGGTAAACGCCACACCCGCACCCTTATATATAATGAGTGATGAACATATGCTCTAGCTGACTTTATTGCAGGTTTTTTTTTAATATCTACAATTATGTAGTGCATTTATTTGATATGTCTATTATGGTTTACTCAGCATAAGCCATTTAAATGCCTGAATTGATTCACCAGGACCAGTTTTTATATTATTTGCGCGGGACCTTTATATTTTTCTACTAGCGTTACTATTAAGCCAATTAGCCAAATAAAAATAGCCTAAGTTACTCCTTATAACATCAGCTATCTGCCAGTGAGTCATGTTAAAATCGGTCCAACCCTTTCGGAGGTTTTAGCTAACGTATATACTTTCATAGGCATTTAGTTTAATGCTATTATTTTGGCATTACAAACAGACACTTCAATTTTATTAATTGTATAGATATGGTAAAGTGCCGATGATAACGAGCTAAAAATATATATAATTTAATTCCGCTTTTCACTAAAGGCGATGTTGTAATGTTATGAAAACTTTTTCACCTGATAAGATTGAGATACAACCAAGACGGCAAATAAACCTATGGCCCTCCTATGGCTGCCTGCAAAAAAAAGTATCACTAAAGCTTTGTCGACCTTGAAACCTCGATCCCCCAAGGAGCTTTAGAAACCTTACTCACCACAGAAACACAGCATAAGATTATTAGACTACGGTCTTCTGTAGGGTGAAGGTACTTTACCAGTCGGACAGTCCCAAGAGAGAGAAAATTCCTAAAACTTTTTCTGTATCCTACCACTCTTTTAGGCTCTCTACTTTAGGCTGGCAATGTAAATTTATTTACGTTTACAGGTAGTAACATCAGCGCAAGTCACAAAGAACCCTCTAGCTTCCTGCCCGCTTAGGAGTTCGACGCTGTCAGTCAACGGTGAGCTCCAGTTGCAACAAGCCAGGACCAGAGCGCCGAGCGTCGCTATCGACCCCGATATGGTCTCCGAGATGGAACCGTCTTCGTCCGACTCCGGAGTCGTTAGCAGATGCGGTGGCGTAAAGCCTTTAAAAATGCGCCTGTTCAAAAAAACAGACAGGAGACAGGAGAAGTCCCAGCCGAAAAATAGCGAAACGGAACCGGCTTTAGTGAAGCCGCACAAACCTCGCGACCCTGAGAGAGAAAAGAAGAGGATAGCGAGGAAGAAAGAGAAGCGTGCAACTTTAATATTAGGTTTAATTATGGGTAGTTTTATAGCATGTTGGTTGCCTTTTTTCTTCCTTTACATACTTAAGGCAGCGTGTAGACAGTGCGTGATACCGTCAAGCGCGTTCGCCATAGCGTTCTGGTTGGGTTACATGAATTCTGTGTTGAACCCAGTTATATATACGATATTTAATAAGGATTTTAGAAGAGCGTTCAGGAGGATACTGTTTAAGTGATGTTTAGCTTACCTGTGCTGTTACACGTGCGTCGCGAACAGGATCCTGCTTGCGCAGCGACGGGCAGCACCAGGCCTTTACAATATACGTTGATCGTTCAAAACTTATCTCGTTTATAGTCGGTATAGATTTTGATTGATTGGTCTTGAATAAAAACAATATCAATTATACATACATACAGTTATCACAAAAACTTTAAATAATTTTAAATAGTTCTCGCGGTGATTATCTACGGTGTGTATCATGCCTTATAATTATTGACCAATCAGTTAAAATCTATATAAATATAAAATAAATAAATAAATAGATAATCAATTAAAACTCTAATCTACATTGTGACATTGTACAGAAAATAAACACTTTTACTATAATATTTTTCAACTTGCATAACTTAAGTACTAAAAGATCACTTCATGGAATATTTCATTTATAAACTAGCTGTGCCCGCGGCTCCGATCGCGTGAACTACAAAATTATTGTTTATAAAGATATTCTGATTTTTTTTAATTTAAAACCAAGTATATGTTGTAAAACAGAAAATTTGATCAAAATCTATCGAATAGTTTTTACGTAATCCGCGCACAACGGCAAACCTCTATCATTTTATTTAAATAGTTTCATTAAAAAAAAAAAACACTAAAATCCTCATAAAAAAATAATATGGAATGATCACGCTGTATTCACTTCATAGTGAGCAGAGATATATAATACCTCTATATTAGACTTTCAGCCTTATATTCTCTTTCATTATAACAATAGTAATGGTCATGCTATAATATGAGTTTCATTACCAAAAAGAGCGTTTGGTGAGTGCTTTCGATCGTAGGAACCACAGTGTTCCAACTCGAAACACGTATTTCACTTACGCTACGATAATACGGCCCATATTTCACAGCTGTATGTAAGTTCGCACGCGGTACTGAACAAAATGTAATAAAGAAATCATATTGCAACAATTCGCTGCAAAAGTTCCGGCCGGTATTTCGCATCTGTCTAAGAGGAATACCAATCTTTTTTTTCTATATGTGTTAAGGCCACAATTTCATATTTTAAGTGTCGATGTGGTACAAAATTGTGATAATACAATACAATATCTTTATTTGTCTGAATATGATCAATACAGGTCTTACATTTATTATGAAAATAGTTGCATCATACTCTGCTTTTTGTGGCGTGCAAATTACTAAACAATTAAATTAAAATTAAAATACATGTTATTTTAAAAAAATATAACATATTATGCTTAATGCATATTATAAAAATAAAATGTCCAAACTAGATAATATTATTAATACAGTGAGAGAAATGGATATCAAATAGATTTACCGAAACACACCTGTTGGTGCTTATGGTGGTATTGGGTGTAGTAGTAGCTAATCATACTATAGCTTAATCACGAAATTTTCCTTCACTGAAAGCTTAGTTTCATTGCAGAGATTCGAACTCACGTCCATCGAACACGGTGTCCGCACACGTTACCACAGGGCCATCATTGCTTCAGTCTGTTCGCTTATAGTACGTGAATATACATTATTTATTCAAATTTAAAAAATTATGTTTATTTTTAAACAACTACGTACCTTCCTACGCAAGCTAATATATTTGGTAACAACTATTATAACAAATAAATGCTTAAAATAAAACCATGAAGTGATCATAATATTGATTTGCTGTAAAAATGGAATTGTAAAGACTATTAATTTTTATTTGGTTTATGTAGTATGTTGAATGTTGTAAAATTATCGTGTAGCAAAAGTTATTGAATTTAGTATATTTTAACGAGTTAGTTAATTACTCAAAGAAGCGGAAAAAGTAAAAATGGGGACCATAAATAAACAAGACAATTTTAACAAAAAATAAAACCAACTTGAAGGTCCAATGCCAATTTAATTAAAATGGGACCACACTTGAGGTATCCCCTATCGAACAAAAAAAGAATCATCCAAATCGGTTGATAAACAAATAAGTTGTGGCTGAACATTCATTAAAAAAAACATTTGAATTGAGTAATCTTCCGTCTTTTGTTGAAGTCAGTAAAACTACAAAATATTAATGAAATCAATTAGAAACAACAAACATATCGTCACTTTGTATTAAAATACGACTAAAAGTAAAAAAAACTCAAATTAAATATGTTTTTAGGATGTAACTTTTGGCACAAGTTTCTTAAAAAGTTATGATCTATATTGCTATGATGACCGTTGAAGAATCCGGTCAATAGTTTTAAAAATATATGACTCAGAGGACCTAAGAATTAATTGCTATTGTTCTTTACGATAACGATTCTGTATCACGTAACACAGATGTATCTTACGCCCCTAAAATTGGATACGTTTTGAAATGCCGTACTCATATACCCGTTTCATTTTTTCTATATTAGCAGCGTGTCTTTTATTATATGCTCTTCATTTGAAAATTCATATTTGAGAACAAAAAACCGTGGGTCGGATATGATATTATTTAGCAAAAATCGCAACGGTAAAACCGTAAACTAAGTATGATACCATTATAAAGCCAAAATTTCGTCAAAATGTCCTTTACGCCATTTGTAATCCAATGTGTCGATATATTAAGCATTTTCAAACGTTTGAGCTGAGCAAATGCGAGCGTATGAGCATACACACAAGACATCCGACCATTTTATTATTAGTCAATATTACATAACGTCTCTTTACTCCTTAGTACTCTTCCTTATTTGCTCCTTTTTTGAAGAACCCCATACTGTAGTCCCTGGGAAAACCTTAGCAGGGAAGTCATTCCACATCCAGAGTATTCGCGGAATAAAACTCTCCGAAACTGAACTGTCCACAACCATTTAGGTTCCAAAGTGTTAGGTTGAACTTCTTGCCAATGGCGAACGGTGCGTTGGTGGAAAGCAGCCTTAGCATCATGTCGAACAATTTCTCGGAACATAACCCATTATAAAAACGGTAGAACACGCATAAGGAGGTGAGATCTTTCCTCAGAGATAAAGGTATGATACCGTTTTTGAGTTTGGTATCCAGATCACTAAATACATATACACAGGTTCTCTTCCTTCCTCCCAGAAGGCGGCTTAGTTGCAATCGCGGCAACAGCCCAAGCCGAGGTCCGGCCACTTTGGCACCCTTAAGCGTTCGCCACCAAGCCCGGTAAAATTGTAAAAGTCATCAGCGGCTCTGTTTTTACATAGGGCCCCTCAGGCTAACAGTAAGGTCAGTTGGAAAAAAAAAGTTTGGTATGGTCGATATTCTCACAGCTCGTCTTTGGGCAGAGTCAAATGGCCCAAGCTGGTATCTACGTGCTCCTGCTCAGAGGTGACATAAGTACTCTCCCCTTCGAAATACCCCTTACCGTCGCTTCTTTGAGTAGTTAACTAATGGAAAACTGCAAAACCACTAACGGATTTGAAAGATTACTAGTTATGAATATGAGATAACTCCTTTACCTGTATTATATAGCGAAGGAATTAAAAAATAGTTTTTAAGTTTTGTCCATTCTAAACTTTTAGCTTGAATTATATGCTTTAGAATAAAGTAGGATTTTTTTTTGTTGTTGTTGTTGTTGTAAATACATCGTTTATTTTGTAAACAACCAAGAAAAAGAATATTTTTAGACTACAAAAAACACATACATAGCTGTTAAACAACCTAAACTATTAAAAGGTAAATAAAAACCCGACTGTAACAAAATTTTTTTTTCTATTTTTGCTTTTTATTTGATTCCTAGACGTCGTACTTAAATACTGTATAGCCTATGTCACTTCCACAATTAAGACGAATCTAACGACACCTCGTATGCTAAAATCCATCAATCCGATTAGGCTACAGAACATGCCAAAGAAATAGACATGCGTTCGAAAAACATAATCCTCCATTTTTGCAGTCGGGTAAAAATTTATATTTATTAATCATTTACCGTACCGAAATAGCGGTCGGAAATTTCGTTACGCGTTGTTGCGGTAAGTTTTCTTAGTATAATTTTTATGTTACCGTTTGCGAACTGAGAAATAACAGTCCGTGTTATCGTAAGGCACAAAACCCTGTGATAGAAATTTCGCAAAACACACCAATCAGTATTTTAACGCGGTGTTCCGATCGGAATTTCTCTTTCGTTGAACAATGCTAGCCTTTAATTATTTACAATTTTTGTGGTAAGTACACGTCTACAAAGATCATACAAAATTTCGGTAAAAATCTTTTAAACTAATTATTATTATTCATGCAGTTATTAATAGGTATATTACAAAGAAGGGTGTTTTAATTTAAGTTAAATGTGTTGGAAAGGCCGCACCGCGCAATTTTTAATATCCCATATTATTATAAAAAGATAAAATACTCATTAATATTTTAATTACCGGGTCAAAGGAAAGACGGAGGATAGCTTCTTTACGTTATTGTACAAAGAAAATAATTAACTTTCTAAATACTTTAAAACATCTGTTGAAAATTTTTAATGTAATTTTTAAATAATACAAAGAAATCTGAATACTTGTCTGAAGTTCCTGTCTTTGAATATTTTATGTTATTATTCAAATAGAAACAGTATTAGGATAATGTGTTATTTTTTGTCATTTGTATATAATTTCTTACTAAATGCGGCCCGCAGTTTCAGTCGTGTTTAATTTTTTTGGGTTCTTGTCAGGCGTCCAATCCTTTCCTTTTCTTTCTGAAAAGATTATTGCTTATTTAAGTGTATGGCGACGCGTCACCGCACCGTATAAATATACGCCGATGATGATGTGACGACGCGTCGCCACGCTAACAGTTGGCCTGATAACGGCATTAGATGTGTCACATGAAAAAAATTGACATTTTATGAATTCGCCTCTGTGCCTATAAAAACAGCAATAAAATAAATTTTTTTGTTTCGTTCATAGCGCAACGGGCATCGGATTTCTTTTAACATTTTTATAGTAATTGTAAATATTGTATTTACTAGAATATACTATGTAAAGTAGAATTATATAATCTAATCTTAGTATATTACAACCAAAAAGAACACCAAATACTTCCTTTAATTAAAAAGTAAATAGTAATAATTTCTAAATCTTATGAATAAAATTTTATTCGATAGATATTTATCCACGTAATAGATATTTATGTATAATGCATGTATACGCGATGTTAATTTTTAGAAATAAATATAAATGTATAAAGTTCCTTCAATATCATAATTAAAGTTTTCTTCATTTTACGAAATGAATTAATTAAATTATATTTGCAGCGATCGTCTCTGGAAGGCCTCGTTGGTGCGCTGAAAAACTAATGATGATGACTGATGGATATCATACATCAACGAGGTCTTCCATAGAGGATCGCTACATATTCTTTTTTTTTAATTAAAAAAAATGTAGAAAGAAGTGTCAAAGGCATAATTACTGTATATGCATTAAACTTGAGCCGAATATTTAATTCTGCTATATTATTACATCTAAGCATGTAAAAAACTTATGATTAGATTTTTTAAATACTCAAATGTTTATTTTTAAGCTAAGTTCTCAACTGTACCTACGACTGATCATAGTAATAAATCTTTTCTCTCATATAAAAGTAACAGTGTAAATATTTTCACAATTTTTTTACGCGAATAAGTAACAAATTAGTATATTATTATAATATTTTAATCTATAAATTGAACAACGACGACAATTTTATTCTAAATCGATGTAAAATTAGAATTCTTCATTTAAATATATACTTATTAGATATTAAGGTAATTATAAATAAAATTTAATAATAATGCAACACCATTGCCCTAATTTTATCTAGATTTATAGTAAAAATTATTAATAATAAATTGAAAAGCAATAGAATTTTAGTATTATTACTTAATTCATATATTTTGAATAATAGTTTTCAAAAAATAAATGCATTCTCTCATATAATATAGTCTTCCAACGTGTATGTGGTCTAAATGATATTAAATATGTTACCATAATAAAAAAGACTTATTGTTTTAGATAAATATCTCGTCTTTGTTTTTTTTTTTTTTTTAATAATGCGGAGTAACTGTGACAATGTTTAAAAACGAATCTAGAACCTCCACAATCAAGCACAGAGCCCTTGCTGTTTGTGCAGGTTCTTTGACAAAATCTGTTTCAAACTGTTTTTAAATCAGTTTAAAACTTATTTTAAATCATACTTTTAACGTTTTAATAATAACATTAACGTTGTAAGAACGATTTTACGTTACTATTTAGTACGACTGACATATTATTGCTATAATTATCTCCCATTTTTAGATTTTCTCCTTGTTGAAACACTACGGACAGATAAAAAATAAAGGTATACTCTTTACTTTTTACCATAGAATCATTTGTTTGTAAAAATGTTTATAAAGTGCTAATGGGAAAATGTCTAATCTATTCCTAAGAATACCAGCCTAAATGTAATTATTCTTTTAATAGGGAAAATATTATTCTCGAAGGCATACACAGATTATTTATATTTAAAATACCACAGCTAATAGCAATTAGTCAATCGTTTTTTAATCGCTATAATTTACCATGTGACATTACAATGTAAATATTTATTGTTTAAGTACCAAAGTTTTCAAACAGGTTTTTGTACAGTCTTTTAAGAAATGTAAAAAATTATATTCTAAAACACATTGACTTCTTATTTAGAGAGTATTTAGAACATTTTATAAAATTATAAATATTGGGTATTTTGGTAGTGAAGGGAGAAAGTTGGATTGACATGTTTTTAATTTACTTTTTACTTGATTTAAAACTAAATTGGTAAGTAACTATAATTTTGAATAAAAATACATGAAACTATTATTAAACGTAAGTACATATTAAAAAACTTTTATGGTAACACTAAACATCTGTCAAATACATTGCCATTTTTTGTTCAAAATTTCTGTTAACTCTTCATATTGGTTTTTTTTGGCGGGATCTTGAAGTGACATGTTGTGGTTTTTATTTTTAATTCATTATCTTAGTTTTTTGACCCTATATTATGTAATATTGGTGGTGTTTTGCGTGACATAGTTTGGTTTTTGTGCATAAGTAAAATGGATTATAAATATAAGCTAAAAGCATGTTCCAAGAAAGTTCTAACAAGGGAGCCACCATCTTGTTAGGATACTGAAATCGTCATAACACAAGACACTATAATTCACTGGATAAAGGCAGTAATGGTCTTCATTAAGGAGGAACAGTTGCCAAGTTAGGAAGAAAAAGAAAAAGAAGAAAGTCTTCTTATGTTTATTAGAAAAATTATTTATGAATTCATATTTTAACAGTAGAAACAAATGTGGGTATCTTTTTTACAATACACCCGTTTGCAACAACGACAAGAACTTATTTAAAAAAAAAATTAAATGATCTTTGGTAAAGAACAAAAATAGACATAAATATGAAAATATGGTAAATAATTATATACCCTTCACTACTAAAACCTAATAATAAATAAGCTATTCAGTATTATATAACTAAATAGAGACTTGTTCAATAAAAGTTGTTTATAAATTTATTAATAATGAACTAGACACTTATAGATTCTGTACCCTATGATTATACATAATAGCAAAATTTGTTACCTATTTATTATTTGAAATAATAAATTTCGATACTTAATACGTTACGTTTGTACTGTTCTTTATATTATGAAAACAAATATTAATCGTAAAATCGTCTAAGATTATACGATTATTAATAAAATAAATAATATTAATCGACTCAAAATGTAAATGAAAAATTATACGAAGTACCAAATATACAAATTTTAATCTTTAAATTTTTTTTATTGTTTTATTTTTATATTGTAACTAGCTTTTACCCGCGATTTCTTTCCCATTGTCTTCGAAATGAAACTCTTCTTAATCAGTCAATATTCTTATTAAAAATCTTGTGTGCGACTGTTAGTGTTCGTACAACTTCTGAACCGCTTGACCAATTGAGTTCTTATTTAAGTAATATATTGTTACGCCCGTAGGTAGTAAAATGCCGATAGGTTTTCATGTAACCAATTTCACCAGATCTTAAGTGACGATGTGGCCGAAGACGGTATCACGCTAAGCCTAGTAGAAGACTGGCTTTCAAGTGCAGATGCCAGAACACACCTATTGGTGTTTGGTGACGGATTTTCAAATTGAGGGTGGTAGCTGATCAGGCGGGCATTAGAAAAAGTCTTACCAGCATGCTATGGTTTCATCACGATATTTTCCTTCATCGAAAGTTCAGGCTTATTGCAGGGATTTGAACACACGTCGATCGACGCGGAGTCCGTGAAAGGTAACACTGAACCATCACTACTTCATTAATACTAAAAAAACACGATTCAAACAAACTCATAAATCGCTCTTCGAATGTAATGTTGTTATACTTACAGTTTCTCCCTCTATGGTCCTCTTTGTTAGTTGGTGCAATACGAGCGATAAAGGTTTGTATGTGTGAGTAAAAGTAATGCTTCCTCGAACATATGACTACATACTTAATGTTTCAAGCACATTCTACACGATTCCAGAGATTCGAGAATGTTGTTTTTTTTTATTATTAGTCTGTTATTAACAATATATTTTATTTTGATTAAACGATGGTTCATAACTATGTTAGAATCTGATAGTTGGCGCTATTGTCGAGCCATAAACTCCGGGTAAGGGTAGAACAACGTCTATTACTGTTTAAAAAACTATAAAACCTCTCCACAATGTATCTCTTTCTATTTGGCATATAGTTATATAAAATCAGATTAACTGGGAGTTGTTATAATTACAATTATATACAATAAAAAGATAAATTATTAAAATGATAACAAAAATCCGAATGCAACCGAAAAAACTTTTTTACATTTTTTTTTTGTTTTTCTATTTTTGCTTTTTATTTCATTCGCAGACGTCGTACTTAAATATTATATAGCCTATGTCATTCATGCTAAAATTCATCAAGCCGTTTAGTCTAAAGAGCATGCCGAAGAAATAGACATACATACGCTCGAAAAATATAACCCTCCTTTTTCGCAGTCGAGTACAAAAGGGTAAGATCGTAACAATCTCCAAATAAATGCACGTTCAAATTATTATTATTCTTTGAATATAATTAGTATTTGGCGCTCGCCGTCTCCCGTTGTTTCTTATTGCAAGTCAAACATAACCCATCCACATATTCCGTGAATTGATCATCATTAACTACATGAAAACGCCGTTGTTATCATCTTCCTTTGGAGACCGTTTTCATTAATATGACTATAAAAATATTTCTTTAGAATAAATATTATAATTAGGGGGCACATATTGGCGTCGAATATAAACTTTGGTGACAAAAAAAAATTGTTACTTAATAAAAATCATATTTTATTTGAATCTGGTCTATATAGTTTCAAAATCATTTGGTCCACAAGTCGGCAAGAACCAGTAACTTTGTCTGTACATATTGGCACAATCAGAACTTTATTACTGTGTTGCTTTAGTTGTAAAATAAGTAACACAGGGTTACAAAAAATTGCCAAGAAGTTGAATCGGATAATACGTTGGTGCCAACTTTCAGTGACACGAAAGAAGCTAGGACAATACTCCAACATATAAAACATAACTTTACAATTCTTTCAATGATATGATTGAGTCAGATAATTTTATATGAATAACAAAAAACATACATTATGCCTGTATCCCCGTAGGGTTAGGCAGAGGTGTACTATAATGTACACCCACAGTTCGCCGGATATGTTTTTTAGGTTCCATGTAATAGGGGGCGAGCCTATTGCCATTAATTGGGCACAAAGCCAAACTCCAAGCTGCTATTGAGCATTTCATAGAAAACCTCAATAACACTAAGCTCGACCTGGGAATCAAACCCAAGACCTCGATCATAACAGTCGCGCTTAGGACCACTAGGCTAATGAGGCAGTAAACTGACAAGGTTCATTGTTTTATAGTATGAAGTAGCAAGTGCGTCTGATAATAAATTGGAACTACATGAGCTATGTTTAAAAAAAACTAAGGTACCTAACAAGCTTACGGCCCTCCAGATGATATACGGCTACCGTAGCGTATGGATGCTTAAAAAAGCAGAGATATCACTAACGCGTTGCCGACCTAGAAACCCTTTCCCCAAGGAGATCTAGAAACCCTGCTCACCGCAGGAACACAACACGAGGTTATTTAGCTTCGGTTTTCTGTAAGGTGGTGGTATTTTCCTGGTCGGGCTGTCCCAAGTGTAGATAAATCTCCAAACAGATTATAATATGTATTATGAATAATTAATCTCAAAAGGATTGTAGTTTGAGTCCAATTTTAATAGGCTGAAGGTTGAGTTGTAAATCCTCATATAGGATATGCAAAACAGCGACTTCACAGGTTTTCAAATCAGCATTTCACAGAATATATTCTTTTTTGCATTTTTAGCCGCCGATATTCTGCTCTGTAATTTCTATTTTTTATTAAACTCCAATTCCTTATTTTATTTTGTCGATAGTGTACTATTTATTAAACAGTTTTATGCATTAAAACAAAATTGTACAAAAATCACAACGCCGATGTTTAACGATTTTTTGATTTTAAGTATTGAGGTTCTCGTTCTTTGTTCTCATTGGATCTGTTATATTTTCGCACCCTTAAAGCTCCCATTTTTCATGTAACATCAGTAACATCATTTAATATCCGTAAATACTCGCCGACCAGTGCGGCAGTGTGTCCAACACACAAGGGCGGTAAGTCAGAGCGCCAACCTCCAGGGAAATGTCTAACTTACACGTAACTTGATTGAAAATTCGGTTTTAGATTTATGTATAACCCAAGGACATAAACCGGCCGTACTGGGAAATGACTGAAGTTGCAATGTACTAAATTTTGTCCTACTAACAGAAAAAAAAAACTTAATTTTATACAAGACTATTTTGTTTAAACTAAAATTTTCCAAGCTTTCCACTAAGTATCTATACTAAGGATTGTTTGGTTTTTGTTTCTTTGTTTGAACGAGATAATCTTTAGTAGAACCATATTAGAATAAGACAATTTTTAACAAAGAGGAAAACTAACTTCAATTATTTTGAGGACTTTCTTTGTGTATCTTTAAACTATCGCTATGTTTTTTTACAACTAAGGTAGCAAATAAGCGTACGGCCCTCAGATAGTAAGCGGCTACGGTAGCCTATGGATGCTTATTAAACCAGAGGTGTCACTAGCGCGTTGCCAACCTGAAACGCCTTTTTCCCAAGGAGTACTGGAAACCCTACTCAACGCAGGCACACAACACAAGGTTATTTGGCTCAGGTCTTCTGTAGAGTGGAGGTATTTTCTTAGTCCCAAATTTAATTAGCATTGGACCTTCAACTACGAATATAGGCACCACAAAAAACCATTGAAGTTGGTTTCCCTTTTTGTTAACAATTGTCTTGTAATGAAGTCGGTTCTAAAATTTTTTTGCATTTTATCGTCTATTTGTTGAGGAAGTTTATGGATTATATAACTTCATACTACGTCTCTGAGAAACTGAGTACTATCCATGAACGATAAGGAGAGAAAACGTACTATAGATTCCTCGGCGTTTGAAATCGCCAAAGGTTATTTGACCTGGTGTGTTGATTTAACGCTCGGTATACCTTCTTACCTCAAAAGGGCTTTGGTTTGGTAGCCGTTGAAAGTTATTGCAGATATAAAAGCTAGTATTATTATCATTGTTAAATTTTAAAAATTAAAAACAATCATGAATGCGATCGAAAACCTTAACACCACAAAAATACCACAATATTTACGACAACAAAAAAAAACTCTTTATACCGTAGTTGCTATAAAGTGCATTTTTAAATTCTTCATCGGTTTGGTGTTTAGACCACGATTTCATCTGATATTAAGTGACGATCTGGCCTCAGATAGTAACACGCTAAAAGCAGAGTGGGTGGACTGACTCTGAAGCGCAGCTGCCACAACACTTATACAGATTTTTCAACCTAAAGGTGGGAGCTAAACAGTCAGGCATTAGAAAATGCGACACCGCCATGCTATGGTTTCATTGTGATGTTTGAAGCTGAAACTCCAGGCTCATTGCAGGGATTCGAACTCATGTCGATCGAAGTGGAGTCCGTAGTGATGTCTTAAATAAAAATATAGAATTTATTAGTTTTACTTAAGTAGGTATCTAAAATGATTTTAAATCGTACTTTATACAAACCCAGTAAGAATATCCGGTTAAAATTCTCTTCGTTTATATAATATTAAGAACTTGAAGAGAGAAACTGGAATCCCGGTAGGTACACTAAGCAAACTGACGAAAACTTTGCAAATTAATTTAAGTTAATTTTAGAGAGCTCAGCTAACTCACAATGATTTGCACCTAGAAGGATATAAAAATCACAAAATGTATATTGAACCAAACTACATACAACTTACGATTGTATACGTGACCTTAGTTTGACATCACATTCACATGTGATGTATAGGTGATGTCAAATATAGGTCATCTGATGAATTAAATTTACGGACGCCCTTTGTCTCAAATATAGAGATTCTGTCGGACTATCTCGAAAGGAGTTTTTGGCGCAATATCGAGCTGCCTTGCTGTGGTTGTTATTTTATTTATCTTTGAACCTATATTATATACTATTAGTAGTACTTTGTGCGATATAGTTTGATTATTGTGCATACGTGAAGTGGATTATAAATATAAACTGGAAGCATACATTTTCAGTTGCCATAAAACGCTCTAGATAGTTCTAACAAGAGAGATGTCATCTTTTTCGACCCCACTTTGAAGATTAGAAAATCCTACGACAGCTTAACAACACTGACACCGGCAAGTGCTTCTGGCGGAGTTAAAACAAAAAAAGAAAACTGATGAAGTAAGCCAATATATGTAAAAGTGTTACCATATTTATTTTCCCATAACATCTATGGTATCAGTTGGTATGAATTATTGAGTTGCTGTCCAGTTAATTTTATGTATCGTAAGTTTCTTACAGTGTACCATCTCAATTCACTTATTTATGTTTAAAGATTATATACTTTGAAGGTAGGGTTGTCTTACTATTTATAAAAGTATTACAAAACATGATAATGTAACAAAATATTAGTTTTTTTTTTTTTTTATTGTTTATAGGTTGAGCGTTTTGATAACAATCTCACCTGATGTTAAGTGACCTTGTGACTCAAGATAATGACACGCTAAGCCTAGTGGGAGGATTAGCTCTCAAGTGTGTCTGCCGGAATACACCTATTGTTAGGTTTGGGATGTTTATTATTGTATTTTGAGAGTCTATTATGATAATACCTACGGGGTATTCGACGTCAAGCGGATAGCGAAAAATAATTAAATTCATTTATATTCGGCCTAATTGTACTTTTAGGAGAGATTGAAATTCGGTTTTAATATACTTTTTTGAATTGAATAGAAAATAATAATAAAATGAATCTTGGAAAATAATTTAATATACAAAACAGAAAATAAACATTTTTTTTAAGTACTATGTCTCAGTATACTTTTATAATACATTAGAGGTTTTAAGATTAGAACTACTGGATCCACATTAAATAAGGATATAGGTGTATTACTGACGCACTGAGTATGGTATCAAGCCCTTGTATTAGGGTAGTTGATTTGCGTGAAAACAGACATACTTTGTAGATATTATTGATATAAATGCAAGACTTTTTAACAAAAAAGATAACCAACTTTGATGATTTTGAAGAGGTCCCTTGTTTATCTTCAAAGTTGAAGGTCCAAAATGCCAAATAACCCCTAACCAAAAAAAAAAGAATCATCCAAATCGGCTCATAAACATACAAAAAATGAAGAAATTGCCGTTGTGTGCGCAACACGCAGAAACTCCATCGGCGCGTGGTCTAAGGAAAAAAAATCACGACATGTCCATTCAATAAAATCCAATAAAAGTTTAAAAAAACTACTATATTTATATGCACCATATCGCCTCCCTATGTCTCTTGCCGTGTTGTTGATATAATAAAAATCGCTGATGAAATCGTTGGTATCAGGTAATTAAAAAAAATTACATTATAAAAAAGCCAAAACGATAACGAACAATAACTGTTTCTCGCGTAATAAGAACATATACAGACAGATAGAGAGACGTTAACTTGTACAGGTAAGTTATGTATGCAAGATATTTTTAAAAGAAATACAGTTGGAATTAAACTCTGTTAACTTAAGGCACCACCTCCACGAGCATGTTTATCGCGGCGATTTTATCGTCCTGCTAGTTTATTCTATAACTATATGAACGTGTCTCCACACAGCGAGACTATCGTGGAGATACGACGATAGAAATTGACGAGAAAACGCCAACGAATCGCAGCGCACTCGCTACAAAACGAGTGGACACGCGGCGATCCGTCAAGACAGTCAAAAGTCCCGACAATACGCAACCGGGAAATCGTCTCGTGAAGATAACGCAACGATTTTATATATTCGCTAGTAATCATTACCGAACAAACTTGGGGATTTTCTCTGCGTTGAATAGAATTGTATCACGTTATAATGCTGAGTCTAAAAATCAGATCTAGACATCTTCGGAAATAGCCTTGTAAAAATATAAATCTATTTGTCTCTCTAAGTAGAATATATTCATATTTTAATTTGTTAAAGTTTATTTGTTTTCTCATATTACATTTCCAAATTTATTCGTGCTCTTTTTTTATTAATTATTTTAACTGCTCATCGTGCGTGTGTAATCATATCATAAACTCCTTTAACTAATATTTTATTTGTTTAGAGTCTTTTTTTTAAATCTTGTAAACTTATACTTTGTCAGAATGTAAATCTTGTTGGTGTTATTATTATAAATAAATAGCACTGCGGACTCGCAGTGATACTCTTGCTCGTGGAGGTGGCGCCTAACAGTTGAAACTGCAAACTTCAGATATAATCTATGCTGCCAACTTACATTATCTACCAAAAGAAGAAATCAAATTCATGAAGTTGGAATGTCAAAACTCAAAAGATATCTTTTATGTATAATAGGATTCTGTCTTCAATGTAATCAATGTGTCTATGCATATTCCCGTTCAGTGTTTGGTTCTGTTGTATACCTTTTATAATATTTTGCCCATGGGCACTCTGCTTGCCTTGTTTTTGCCCGGTACGTTTCCCTTTACTACCATATTCGTAGATCAGCAAGATATATCGACACGACAACGATATCGATGGAAAACCGCAATGAATAACATTTAAAAGATGGACTAGTGATGGAAAATTTATTTTGCAAAATGAAAATAGATTCAATATCTTATGGGGCACATAAATATTATTAATTAGAAGTTTATATAATTTTTTTTCTTGTTAAAGGCTTAGCGTTAAAGCCACCTGATGAACGAAGTGACGATGTAACCCAAGGTAAAATTTCTTCACAGGGCGCTCAGGTTCATTGCAGGGATTCGAACTCACGTCTATTGACGCGAAGGCCTTATACACAGCCACTGAGCCATTGTTGCTTCAAAGCTCACTATTAAATTAATATTATATTTTCATCCATTTCTAAACTATACTTAGAGTCTTAAATCCCAAGCTCATTGGGAAGTTAGTTTAAACTAGGTTGAAAAGTTTGTACCGAACAGACAGACAAGAAAACAAGTTAATAAGAAAGGATTAATACAAGACAATTTTAGCAAGAAAAAAACCAACATCATTAAAAAATAAGTTATGTCTGAACATCCATAATGATGATTCTTTTTTTGTATAGGGGATACCTTAAGAGTGGTCCAACAAAGATAAAATACGTAATTTTATTGGCATTGGACCTTCAACTTCGAAGTTATACGAGGAAATTCATCAAAATCATTGAAGCTGATTTTCATTTTTGTTAAATATTGTCTTGTTTTGAAGTCAGTTAAAGTTGATTAAACAAAATATGTAATTGTAAAAAATACTTTTTAATACATTTCCAATAATCTTTGGTCTTTATACTCTATGATCCAGAAATGACGTGATATATTATATCAATATCAATGTCAATGTATGTAAATGTTATACAGTGTAAATTTAACGTGTCTGTGCTTTAAAATTTCCGCTTGGTTTAAATTAACTGTTCTTCATTATTCCAAAGTAAATCTATGAAACGTTGCACCTCGCTACGCAGTAACTCCAACCACAAACTTTCAATTTACCTGGCGCATATCCAAGAATATAATTTACGAGACAGGAATTGATTTTTAAAAGTTTATTCGTTCATACGATCGTTTCTAAAATATGCTACAGATTTAAACTTATTAAGTAAAATAAAGCGGTAATTGGAATGTTCAAAAAGTGGCATTAATATTTGAGCTTATCTTTCTTAAGGTTATAATGAATATTCCTATGTTGTAAGCACAATAACTATTTTATCATAAAACATAATATTCGGATTTTCATTATAAGAATATCGTAAAAACAACGATAAGGAACAGAAGCAGATGTGCCTTCTAGTTTACATTCTACCATTACTTGTCAGTCCGTTCGTTTCTTGTATACCGTGCTGTGACTGTTGCATGAATTGTATAATACCTGAAGAGAAGAAGAAAGCTGACGTTTAAGCACAGTTTCATTGAGTATCAATATACAATGAAACATTAAACATTACCTGAGCTTAATCTGAACAGAAAAACCAAGAAGGCGTATATATGAAATAAATTTCGCTTAAAGCGAAAAATAATATTCTAAATCAAAATGGGACTTACATAACCCCTTTGGAAGTTTAATCAGTTTATTTGAAGAACTATTCCATTTTGAGTATGTGAAGTATCAAACTTAAAACTAAGCTCAAAACTACACGAATTAATGATTTCGTCAAATACAGTTTCGTGAGTGAAATAATAACAAGCCCGAAACAGCAAATGAGCTGCTTGTGAATCTAAGTATTAATATTGAAGGGATAATATGTTTAATATCGTTTCTGAATTCCGATGTGCTGTTTCGTTCCTTTCTGTGTGGTCTCATGTCCGTTTATACTAAGCCCGATAATCGCTTGTTTTCCACTAGTGTGCCCTTGTTTTGTCGCTTGTTGTATTAGTGAAGAGGATAAAAATTCAAATGGTGCCTGATTATGTATCTACAAAGCTTTAAATAAAGTTTCGAATAAATTTACGCTCTTTTTTACAATTACAATGTTACCTGATGTCAAGTGACAATGAAGACCAAAATGGTGACACACTAAGCCTAATTAGAGAACTGGATCTCTAGTACAACTGCCGGTATACACCTATAATTGCATGTCGATAAATTTTCAACTTTAATGCAGTAAGTAGCCAGGTGGGCATTAGAAAAAAGTCCTATCACCATGCTATGGTTTCATCACGATGTTTTCCATCGCCGAGATCTCAAGCTCATTGTGGAGGATCTTAAGTTGATCGACACCGTATCCAAGTATATTAATTACCACTGAGCCATCATTGCTTCTTACTTAGTGGTTAAGGCATTATTTGCTAATTAGCCTAATTCAACTATATAGGTAATGAAAATCTTATTTCACTATGTTCCATTTCGATACTAACTAATTATTTATAATACAGTTTTCTGATCTTGGCCTTAGTCTTAGCCAGTGTTACAAGCTGGTGTGATGACAGTTATTAAGCTTAGGATCAGGTAATAACAACCGTTGTTAAGGACTGTATTGTAATTTCCACTCAAGATAAAGGTTTGCCAGACAATTAAAATTGTGGCTAAAAGAAAAATCGTTTCATTCTATAACAGACTTCAATAATAATAAAGCGGAATATTGTTCGTATAGCTATACGAAGTTGGTGTAATATATTACATTTGGATAATGATTGTAGTATATAAGTATCCATAATATTTTATGAGAATTAATTCAATTTAATGTAATGTTTGTATGTCATAATGTGACTCAATGTACACGGACTCAATAATACATAAAAACCTACATGTAACGTGCAATTATGATAAATAAATTACTATTATTATGAGAATAGTAAGTTTAGCAAACGGACAAAGAAATTATGAATAAAATCTAGTGGTCGCCCAATGATCGAAATTCGTCCAGGGACTTTTTAATCCTAGACTATTTTTTATTTAACATTTGCAGTATGAACCTAAACCATGAATATTATATCACTTGCTGTCACTTTTCATTGAGTAACAATGTCATTATTTTGGGGGGTCTAAGTTCAATGGCACTGGTCAGTTTAGGATTCGCAGTATTAAAATATTATATTTTATTTATTAGTAATAGATTAGTAGTAGAGTTTCTGCAGTCCTCGCTTAAAAAGGGGTACAAAGTTTTTGCTTCACGCATTAATATAATGATGATGATGATGATAATTGGAAACAAACCGTTTGAAGATGCAGTAAATGCGCAACACCTTATAATGATTTATTTTAATACTATTTTTGTTACAAAATTATCATCAAGAGAAGTAGGGCACAGGGAAATATATTTGGAGATTTATCTTTACTTGGAGAAGCCTATCTGGTAGAATACTTCCACCTTACAGAAGATCGCTACCAAATAATCTTGTGCTGTGTTCCTGTGGAGAATAGGGTTTCCAGATCTCTTTGGGATAAGGAGTTCAAGGTCAGCAACGAGCTTGTTACATCAAACGTCCATAGGTCGCTCACCTTCAGGTTGTCAAATTTAAAATTTATAACTACTTCACCCTGAAGTAATGAATATTGAAATATTTTATCTGAGGTTATACAATTCGAATGTTTTTTTTTGTGAACCGATTTCATTGGCAAGGGTGATCCCATTTCATTGGCATTGTACTTTCAACTTCGAAGATACACCAAGAAATTTTTCACAATTGTTGAAGTAGTTTTTCTTTTTTGTTAAAATTTATCATATATAATCTAATGATTAAATAAGTTGATAAATTCAAGTATAAAATTATATCCAAAGTCCGTAATAAAACTCCATTTATATTTTTGTTATATAATAACCGATACTTTTAATTCTTAGTATAATCGGAAAACTGGGTAACTTTAGACATTCCACCACTTAAGTGCAAATTTAAACACCAGTAAAACTTAGATCGTAAATGCGAGCTTCCAAGTCGATAACGTGTGATAGTCGAAACTTTCATGAGCAAATTATAACTTTAATACTTTATGGTTATGTATAGAAAAATTGTGTTTCGCGTCATGTCACGAAATAGCGAGCTTAATTTATTATAAGAAGAGTAAGCTCTAAAAATTATATGAGAAATTTTTGAAGGGAAAACTTCTTTAGTACCGTTATGATTTGAAACTCGATGAAACTTAAAAGCGATACTAAAAAGAGATAAATACATACATCTTTAAGATTTAATGCGAGTCCTGATTTTCATAACTGTGATCGTCGAACTGGCCTAGCGATATGACGACCAGATTTGTAAGCACTGTTTTAAGTTTGTAGCGAAATCAATATAGCGACATCTGTCCTCGTCATAACTGACGCATCCTAAATAGAGACATTTATCTTGCCACATACGAACTAAGAACTGACGAATCCTACATCGCGATATTAAAATTAACCCAACAATTGAACATATATACAAGAACCTGACAACAACCGTTGGGCAGCAGTGCGCCAGACATAACACTCGTCTGGTCGGAGGATCCTCCATTCTCAATGGTTACGTCCCTTTGCACTGGTTACCCACATACTGGTGACCCCGAGTATGAACGTCAGCGCAGCCTTCGCAAAAAAAAAGCTACGTCATTGGACGTCATCATCACTTTCTCAAGCTTTCTAGCAGCGAATCATACAGCCAGCCAGCATCCACTGCGCTACTACGGGGGTATCCTGACCATCAGCATGCAGCGGACTCGCATTCCTGGTCATCACCCACAGCCTTCTCAGTGACCTTGGCACAGCACACTGCACTTCGGCCGGTTAGCAAGCAGAAGCGCACTTCTCTCCTGACCAACGCAGCAGCCAGCCACTACGCAGCTCTGCATCAATCCGACTCACTGGGGCTCACCGCAGACAGTTACGACTCACCGTGAACTATGCGGCATCTGGTTCCGACTCACTGGAACATTCCACTGGCCCGGCAAGCATCACAAGATGTATGGACGACTCATTAACCCAACAATTGAACATATATACAAGAACCCGACAACAACCGTTGGGCAGCAGCCAGCCAGACATAACACCCGTCTGGTCGGAGGATCATCCCTTTTCTATGGTGGATGAGGAACTTTACACCCGGTTCCTCACTTACCCCCACAAGTTCAATACGCCTGGTCGACGGTTTGGGTCCCAATGATTTAGATTCTTTTTAAAGTGATTTTAAATAAAATATTTTTGTTTTCTGAAGGTTCCACTTCAACAGCGTGTGAACTTTATAAAATATGTTGATGTAAATCATTTAATACGGTGAGTCAGTCTGATTGTTGGACCCCATATTGACGGATGTTCGCGTGGCTACGCTTTGGCCAACGTTGGCTGTGTGGGGCCGAGTTCGTTTTTTTTTAATACACAGACTGGATCATTTTAAATGTTTATGTTAAATAGATAGTTTAAAAGCGATTGGTTGGGATCGCAACCATCATACACATAGTAATAAAATCAACATCTGCACAGTGACGTTCTTTTGGGTTCTGGTACTGGTACAATAAGTCACTCACAACCAATTTTTTTTAATATTTACTAAGATGATTTATATCTGCCGGACGCGGGCGCCCCGTGACGGCCAACTTTTTTTTATTGCGACTTGCTGTGGTGTTGCAATAGGTGAAATGACGAAATTTAAATGCACAAAGTTTTGGAACACTGGATAAAGAACAATAAATTTTTATCAACTATGTTTACTCTGTGGTGAATGCCACAGCGTGTTGTTGTTGTTCTAATATTGGATTTTTAAAGGTATTTTTATGCGTGAACGCTCATATTAATTGCTCTCTTAATTGTTCATTAAAGTTAATAATTATAACATAATTTTAAAGTTTATTTTTTCCTGCTATTGATATGTGGTAATAAAATAGTTCAAGATTAAAGAAACTTTTTAAAAAAATTGTTTGAAAAACATTTTACATTAGGAATGCCATCTGTTAATAATAATTAAGTAGAACCCTATTAAAACGAGAAGAATTCTTACATTCCTTATTTTAGTGCCTTCTGATGACGTCATTGTTCTAAAAAATTGTCACACTTATGCTAGAACGTTCCAGAAAGCTTTTGTGACATCTCAGAATTCATAGTCATTGCAATTGCCCAATAACTAAACTAGGTGATGTCTTATGTTTTACTTTTTCGTACCTACTTTTTTTTTAAGTAGAACTAATATGGCAAATGATCATACGGTCCATCTTATGGTAAGCAGCTACCGTATAGATTTACTAGCGCGTTGAAGACCTTGAACTCCTACCTCAAGGAGCTCTGGAAACCCTGCTCACCGCAGGAACACAACACAGGGTTATTTGGCTGCGACCTTCTGTAGGGTGAAGGTATTCCACCAGTGGGGCTGCTCCAAGTAAAGAGAAATCTTCAAGGAAAGTTATGTGTCTCAAACATTTCCTGGCAAGTGTGTCGTCATCTAGCGTAAAGTGAGGAGATAAATATGCAGACCGACATGGCAGCGCTGATAGATGGCCAATCAGATACAGTACTGTCAATTTGCCAAGCTACAAAGGTACCACAAAAAAAGAAGAAAAGACTACTACATGACTAGTGTTGCCATAAATGGCTAGGCTCTCGTCGGGACGCAAACAACAAAAAAAAAATTTTTTTAGACAAATTCTAGTCGTTAGTGTTAGACGTAGCTGGATCTTATTTTGGTGAACATTGCCCTTTTACATAATTATTTATAAATCTCTGTGCAATTCATATTTATTTATATTTTTTTTTAAATCAATAGCAATTGCATTCCACTGCTCTGCACTGTCTTCGGCAGCAGACTATTTCTTTCATCACTCCACTGGTTCGATATTAATTTAATTAATGTTTCCAAAGTGGCTTTCTGGCTTCGTACCCCAAAGAAGTAACCGCCAATTTGAACATATGAATTATGAAAAAATGTTCCTTTCAGGATTTTCCGTTTCACTTTGAAAATAAAAGACCATCTCTACTACACAATTTTTGGGCGAGCCAACTTTGTTTCCCAATTTTGATTGTTAAAAGCAACCGTTGCTCAAAATATCCACATCATTTCCCTCCTTCCACAGCGTGGCCAAGTAGTTTAGCGCAAGTTTTTGAAATACCATAACCGCGTGGAAAATCGGGACGTAATGACGATAACAGTCCCAATATATCGAGACGAATGGCAAGCCTATACATGACCTACTAAGAATCCGCCAAAAACAACTACCTACTTTTATATTGTACGTACATGTGATATTCTTTCGAATACTTCGGAAAAAGAACCGTGTCAATCCTTTTATCAGTAACATATTTTACGGACAACTCAAAGTTTAAGCTACCAAAGTGAACCGATAAAAAACTTTAAGATACCAACTTTTCAACAAAACATTTCGGAATTGTACAAAGTATTAGTTTTGTAGAACAAAAAAAGACATATCCCATGTTTGATCCTAAAGGGTGAGTTACAGAGTTGTTTAGAAACTTATCTGTAAAAAAAAGTTTCAAACTCCTTTATCAAAACTGATACTACAACCTTCATGGTTGAGAAAACATTAAAGCCATAAACAATAAAGACAAAGTATGTAAGCAGTTCCGTATTATATTTTAAGTGTATAATTTTAATTCAAAATAAATACAAAAGGTATATATATAGTTACAAATGGTTTGCATCCTATAAGCTGAGTGGCTAGTATGAAAAAGCGGGACCCAAAATAAATTTATTAATAATGTTACCGTAGGTTTAATAACTATTTGTTTTCTTAATATTTAAACTAAATATTTATTTTAAGATTTTGAACAAATGTGCAATATTTATGGGTTGTATAAATGGTCGAGTAAGGGACCATAATAAAAAATCATTGAATAATCGAAAAACTTCATTATTTACCTTTCCAAAGTTACTTAGCGTAACTTAATTATCTGACTATATATTCTACTGCTATCGTAAAAATTATAGATTTTTATCATCATCATAATACGATAGAAGAAAACTTTGTACCCCTTTTTAAGTGTATTGCGTGCACGGAAAACTGTGAGATTTGGCATGGTTAAAGTTTATATGGAAAAGGAGTGCAGAAAGCTTAAATTTATCTGTAACATCTGTTACTAATATATTAAATAAAATAAATTAATACTGTGAATCCTAAACCGACCAGTGTCATTGAACTTAGACCTCCCAAAATATTGACATTCGCAGTCAATGAAAAGTGACAGCACGTGATATAATATTCATTGTTTAGGTTCATATTTCAAATGTCAAACAGAAAATAGTCTATGATTTAAAAGTCGCTCGTCGAATTTCGATCATTGGGCGACCGATAGTTTGAATAATTCTCAAAACACTCGTAAATATAGGTGAAATGATAAGTGACTTAAGTATAATTTATAAATCATACCAATATCAAGTTCTGTTTTGCAATTTTCAGATAAAGTTTATTACGATCGTAATAATACCTACCACCTTACTATAAAACTTCATGTTTTTTATTTTTCCTGTACGAGGAGTTACAGCATTATTGGAAAGGAAGCAATAAAATATATTTGTGAAATAATTTATTCCTTCCTACGTTTACACGGAGTATGACGATATTATTTGTAGCGAGCACCGCGAAAAATTGTCAAAGCTCGTAAACTCGTGATTTGTCCTCGTAAAATAATATCGTAAACCCACTGTAGGATAGCTTAATAAAGTTTAAAATTTTCATTGCAAATTACAAACGCATTTCATTTTGTTGCTTTCAGTGCAGTGTTCGGTTTTACGACTCGCTTTGTGCGCTGCTCTATCTCGCTGTGTAACAAAACTTAGTTTATGATGTATTTCCATTTTGTTTTTAGTTTTTAATTATTCAACACAATTTTGTGACTAAAAAATTTATTATAATACCTAAAGCAATAAAAAGATATAATTAATTCGAAGGTAGACATAAAAATATGTATACAGGATAGAATAGGATAGGATATGTAAACGGGACGTGTAGGAACAGTATAATAAATATTGAAGATATAAAATTTTACTCAAAGGAAACATTCTTTTATTTGTTTAAATAATAATAACTCCATTCACAGATTTTTCTAAAAAGCCTACCTATACCGGGAATCGAACCAACTAATAAATGCAAAAAAACTAGCATGCACCAATCGATAGAGTCTTTAGCGGAGGTGAGGAACAGAGAGTAAAGTTCCTCATCCGCCATAGAAAAGGGAGGATCCTCCGGCCAGACGGGCGCTACGTCTGGCGGGCAGCTGCCCCGACTGTTGTAGTCGGGTTATTGTATATATACTCAACGACAGAGTGAATATCTGTAGCGCAATGTAGGATAGTAGGGATGCGTCCTATGTGGCTCGATAGATGTCGCTATGTGTCGCTACGTAGTTAGTTGTATCGATGCGTTGATGCGTCAGTTGTGGCGAGAGATGACGCTATGTGTCGCTACGTAGTTAGTTGTATCGATGCGTTGATGCGTCAGTTGTGGCGAGAGATGTCGCTACATCAGGATAACATCCCTCAAACAAACATTCTATCTTAGGTACAATTACAGGAGACCATGAAATTTAACAATTCGTATATATCGAACTAACATGAAAGCAAATTTATAACTAAAGAAGATAGGAATTCAAATTATAATTTTCATACATTTTAACAAATTAACTGATAAATTGGTCGAAATGTGAATTTTTATGCACAAATTATGACTGCATTGTAATTTATTGTGCCTCGTGCACATGACTATAATAGTGACTATTTAAGAGATGTAGTGTACAGATAAATTTATTGAAAGATGTCTCTTCCCTTGGGTCAGTCCGACTGGTCGAAGACCTTCATCCCACAGAAGACCGCCACCAAATAACCCATTAGCGACGCGTTAGTGATACCATAGTTATTACAAGCGTTAGGCTACCGTACCTGCTTACCATGAAGCGGACAGTATGCTTGTTGGCCACCTTTGTTGTATAAAAAATTGGCAGTATTCGTTTATCCGGATACCTCTCACTAATAATTCAAATCAAATCCAATCAAAGTTATCAAATTATTCTTCATAAGTTATTATAAACTAGCTGTGCTTGTGGCTTCACTCACGTGGACTACAGAATGCCCGCACGAATCTTGCTCCCCCGCTCCCGGCTATTTTAAAGACAAAAATGCTTATTGTAGGTGTTTCTTAGAAGATAAACGTATACTCTCCGTGACTTTTTTTTAGATCTTTTTTAATGCCTACAATAATGTAGTACATTAGTTTGCCATCTTATGGTTTACTCAGCGTAAGCCATTTAAGCCATTTTTTATTTTTTATTTGTGCGGAACCCTAATTATTTTTCTAAAATAAAATTAGCCTAAGTTACTCCCTATAACATCAGCTATCTATCTATATTATGTGAAAATCCTCTCAAAATCGATCCAACCGTTTCGGAGATTACCCGGAACACACAGACAGACAGACAAAAATTTTTAAGATTGGTGTTTTGTTATATGTATCGTATATACTTTCATTTGCATTTAGTAAATTAAAGCCCCACACACGGTAAGTCAAAAAAGGTCTCTATATTTAATCTTAAACTTTTTGTCATAATATTTCGTCTAATAAATAAACGTTCAAAGATAGTTTAGGTAACAATAATCTTGCCAATTACTATATGTACAAATGATTAAATTCAAAACTTTTTACATATATGTACTTGACACATCTTTTATTTTATTTTGGGTATACCCCCAAATAACTTTTACATTTTTAAGTAAGTCTATGTTAGGTAATACTAGAGTTAAATAGTTAAATTTAACGGACTCCTTTAAATCGTAAGATATAAAGTTTATTCGAGAGATGTTATCCTTATCGTAGACCCTATCGATTAGTGTAATAACATAGTTAATGTCAGTTTTTTGCAAGTTGGTTCGATTCCCGGTATTGGTACGCTTTTTTAGAAAATCTGTGAATGTAGTTATAATTATTTCAAAACACATCATTAATTTATGTCATACATATATTTATGTCAATGATGTCTATGACTATTGATGTCTATGTTATGAGTTCATTAGGTTTTTGGCGAGATCTTGACGTGACATGTAGTGGTTTTTATTTTTAATTCATTTACATATAAGCTGAAAGCATTAATTCTGAGGTCCCACAAAATCTTCCTAGAAAGTTCTAACAAGTTAGCCACCATCTTGTGAAGTCTGAATCGTCATAACACATAACACTATAATTCACTCGATAACGGCAGCAATGTTCTTCATTAAAGAGGATCGTTTGCGCAGTTAGGAAGAAGAAGAAGAACACTGTCTCGGAACATAGGTCTTAAACATCAACACTTTCGTCCTCATGTTTTAGAACGGAAATACCAGAGACAAATAAAAAACAGATAAACTGTCATCAATCATGACACATTAAATTTTGAAGCTGTCAAATGTCAAAGTTGTCAAACTTGCGAAAAGTGGTAGTGTTAATAGGTTGGCTTTACTCGTAAAAATTAAATTTTATCTCCAAAATGCCTGCTGGACCTTCAGCTGCAGATCCTTTACGGGAAAAGGCTTTCCAAGATTATAGGAAAAAGTTGATGGAACACAAAGAAGTCGAATCTAGACTCAAAGAAGGTGAGATTTGTGCCGATGCATTTTTTGTCAAATCATCAGACCATTTATTTTTCTTTTATTCCCAAAATATTTGATTTTATAATATATAACGACATACATACTATAACAATCGTGTTTGTTGTATTTAAAGTATATTTCAATAACTTTATACGAAATACTTGAGTTTTAAAACGTAAAGAAATTTATATATTTTTTTGTTAAATGCTCATTACCTTATGTACGATTTCAATTATATTTGATACAAAGTCATGGTTAACCCTTTGGCTCACAGATGTCACAAAAAATTATGTAGAATTGGAATAAATGCCATCCCCGAAAGCCAAGTTTTACTCCCTTGCTATGTGTATATAATCCACTTAGTTGAAAAATATGTTATTATTTTGCTATATAATAATTTCTTTAATTTTTTAAGAAACTTCATAATAACTTTATTTTCTTTATCACTAAACAATATGGGAATGCTGTTCTTATGGCTGTGAGAACACTAACCAAGCAACTTTTAGTATTTTAAAATACTTCTTATATAGTAGCACTTATACTTGGGATACTTTCAAGCTCTGACTTAAAATCCTTTGCACTAAATGATTACAATAAAATAAAATAAATTTAATCATGCAAAGACATTACTGATGTATCTTTTTACAGGAAGAGAACAGTTAAAAGACTTGACAAAGCAATATGACAAGAGCGAGAATGATCTCAAGGCCCTGCAAAGTGTTGGTCAGATTGTTGGTGAAGTATTAAAACAGCTGACTGAGGAAAAATGTAAGTATTTATATTGGAAGTAGCCATAGGTAACTCTGTGAAATTCCTTACACTAACTCAATGCACAACTTACTGCACCGGTGCATTGTGTTTAACTCAAATTTGCTTCATGGCACAGCAAAATAGAACACGAGGAATGAGTTAGAGAAATGAATGAGTTGGCTTACCAAAATGGGCCGGGGGGTTCTGACACTGTCCCTTAGCCGGCTAGTTACACTGTGCGCCAACACATTTGCAATAAGTGGGTTAACCCACCCGGCCCAGTAAACTGAGTTGGTGGAATTGTGCGGTGTAGCGCAGTGTTACTCATGGCTAATAGAGAGTAAATAGCCCTGCAGATGTTGTTCAGCCCTTTCTAGTAATCAGTAACTTTATCATAGTGTCACTTATTACATTTATAAAAAGCACCAACCTATTTTTTATTATTAGAAGACTAACAGCTAAATTAACAACATAAAAACAACAAAGGAACCTGTTAGCCAATAACAAATTAACACATACAAAAACCTGTTGAGATTATTAAAAATGTGAACAACTATACCTAATAGCACAGCTGTCATTACTGTCAATAATAAGATAACTAAAATTTACACAGCACTTGTTAAAAAAAATCAAAACTTTAGCACCCTTCTAGTGGAAACCACTCTTAATTGGAAAGGATCAAGATTATGCTGCTTAAATAAATTATTGAAATGCTTGTTTGCATTCACTATACAATAAAGAGTTTTAATACAACAAAGGTGGCAAACAAGCATGAGCCATGTGCTTGTTAAATGTTACATTTAGCAGTCACTTAAAAAAATATAAAGTAGGCTACTTTAATAATAAAAAAAATGTGAGTGATCTCACAACCAAAAATTAGACAACTTAAAAATTATAGAATTAAACATTAATATTTTGCCATGTTTAAACAAAAAGTTTTTTTATAATAACTTGGTACATTGTCGGTACTGTCCCTGATAGTAAACACAGCATATTCCAAACACAATGGCGACCACCAGGAGATTGAAATCCTTCAGAGGTCAACATTTTTTTTTATAAGAGTGATCTTCAAAACCAAGAATTTAACTAGATTTTTGTGTGAGAGCTGTTATATTGCTTACATTACATTATTTTCATGTTTGAAGTACAAAAAATCCTTTTTTTTTTAGGCCACTCTAATATGCAATATGTATGTTCCCTCATATCAGCTCTGTTTCATTCATCTAATATTATATTACAAATGAAATGATATGTTTTAAATGTAGTTATAGTAAAAGCTACAAACGGTCCCCGCTATGTGGTTGGCTGCCGTCGTCAACTAGACAAGAATAAGCTGAAAGGAGGCACCAGAGTGGCTCTTGATATGACCACACTAACCATCATGCGACATTTACCAAGGGAGGTTAGTTAAATATTCTTATTTCATGATGAAAAGAGTTGTATGGTGCCAGAGCATTTTCTAATTCCCTTCTTTCTAGTTACCACTGTCAACTTCAAAATCTCACCATGTACCTATAGGTCTGTTCAGGCAGCTGCACTTTAGAGCTAGTTTCTCCACTAGGCTTAGTTTGTTACCCTTTTCGGCCACACTTCAGTAACATCAGATGAAATTTTCGCCAATTAGAAGCCAGCTGGTCAGAGAAAATACCGTACTACTATGTTATGGTTTTATCACAATATTTTCATTCACTGATAGCTCAGGCTCATTGTATAGATTCGAATTGACGACATGCATACTATAGTTGTTCTTTGCCTAAAATTTAATCAATAAAATTTAATTAAATTGTAAGATAATATTCTGTCATTAGTTATAAATTGCGTAATCCTGACTACTGTGTACTGAAGCTTAACTAGATTTCGTTTCGGCCATTTGTATGAAGACCTCTAATACTGTTTACTTCAGTGTATTGTAACTTGCACGCGCTTCCCTTCCCCGCCCATTACTCGTCCCTGCCAATGACTGTTAGAAACATAGAATGGTTGTGCACAAACTTGTACAACCATAGTCACTAGTCTTTTTATCCAAAAATTAACTCTAGCATGATTTTAAATGTGTAACTGTTGACAATTTTTTCAAATGATTACATCAAAGACTATAATAATTATCATATTGTCATAAAATAATGAGTTTATTGTTATTTTATACTAATATAATAATATTGTCCATGCCAGGTTGATCCTCTTGTATACAATATGAGTCATGAAGATCCTGGAGATGTGACATATGCTGCTATTGGTGGTCTTCAAGAGCAGATCAGGCAGTTGAGAGAGGTGAGATATTACTTTAAGTTTGTCTACATGCCAGACCACAATTCCAGTATGCTTTTTCTAATCGTAAATTCTTTTAATTTAAAAAATCTTTTGATCAGCACTGGCTTCTTAGTATATCTGTGGTTGGACCTTCAAGGCATACATCTGCCAAGACAAAAAAGAACCCAAGAGTTCCACGAATTGTTTAGGCCCTTCGCACATGAGTATACAACATGTATGTCGACTATTACAATGCTTGCACACGCACAATATTGGGCAAAATGTTAGTGAAGCCTCACACCAGTCTCATGGCTATGTTTTTGCCGTGGTAGCTGCGTCACAAGTCCAGGTAATGGTGGAGGAATTAAAAAACATTAGATTAATTCAAGAGAAATATAGTTTGTATATGTAAGAGTGCCTATGTAAGCTCTATGTAAACAGGACTCTGTACTCTTTCTATAAAAAACTAAAAACAAGTAACCTGCAGCTTAATATTCCTTTCTTTCTTTCCTTTCTTTCTCTATACAAATAGGAGTTAACCTAACATTGATTCCTTCGGCGATTTCTCATCGCGAGTTTTTTCATCACTTGAGTTACACTTGAAGACAAAATAGGTACGCTGCTGTTCTAATTTAGGTCACGCAACTATTGAGATTTCAGTGACAAAAGCTGTTGATAGAAGCATCAAAGACTTCTGTAGGCTCATGTGCTAATTAGTTATTGAATCTTGAACTATATCGGCTGATCAAAACTAGATGCGGCCGCGGCTTCGTTTGTATGGACGACAAAAGAACGCATAATTCTTATAAAAATCGTAGTATCTTAAAAATTTTATAACTTCTTATTGAATGAGGATATCTTGATATTTTTTTTTAATAAGTTAAATCTATGGAGTAATACACATTTTTTTTAATCGAAAACTGTCCAGTAGCTTTTGCGTGATGCGTGCACAACAGCAAACCTCAATCATTTCATTTACTGTCTCTCAGCTGTTGACATCTAAAAGAAATTTTTGGAATGTTCCATACATTTTAAAATTTAGGAAACTCTACATTGCACCATCATAAAGATAGTCAGCATAGTTTGGGATCTTGTTAACTCCAAAATTATGTAGTTTTTATTAAAAAAACTATATTTGTAATTAGGTGATAGAGCTTCCCCTGATGAACCCGGAGCTCTTCGTCCGCGTGGGTATAACTCCTCCCAAAGGATGCTTGCTATATGGTCCACCTGGAACCGGAAAGACATTGCTGGCCAGGGCTGTCGCTTCTCAGCTGGACGCTAACTTTTTGAAGGTGAGTTAGTTATAATGAGTACGGCCGAATAAGCTTGGTGTTCTTTTCATTTTTAGTAATGTATGATATAGTATACATATAAGTAGTAGTGTATAGTGTACTTTGTTACTAAGTCCGATGAAGCTGTAAAAGCTAAGCTAAGGCTAACAGGATAGTCAGTCAGAAAAAAAGTATGTTGTTATGTGGGAGTAACCTAGTAGCCTAACTAGCTATCGTAAACCGGTTCATTTTGGTTTTAGTCACTGTATGTATTACATTACTACAACGCAAAAGCGTCTCTTAACAAGATTTACCTATAAATCTAGGACTATAATATCTATAATAATAGCAGTTAAGGACAAAATGTTATTAATTACAAATTGCAATTACTTTTTCTTTTGACTGATATCGAATTGGGAACCTCCTCCTTTTTTAAGTTGGTTAAAAAGAAAGCAATGGAGTTGAGAATGTTAAGAAAAAATAATATCAATCAAAAAGTTTAAGAAAAATGATTAACTTTCAATTAAACCCATAAATTGTTCTTATATTATTATAAAAGTCAAGAGTTTTTTTGAACGCACTAATTTCGGAAACTATCATTTTGATTTTTAAAATGCTGTTTGCATTTTATAGGCTAATTATTGAGGAACCTTATAAGCTATCTAACTTTACTCTACGACTTTAAGAAGGGAATTAACCATAAACATCAATCTTGCACTTGGCTGTAGACAAGTACGGGACGCGAGACCAATGATAGGCTATCTATACACGGGCGCTTAAAAGTTGGAAATTTGGAAAAAAAAACAACTAAATTACTTTTCACTCTCAGGTTGTATCATCAGCTATAGTTGATAAATACATTGGCGAATCGGCTCGTTTGATCCGTGAGATGTTTAATTATGCCCGCGACCATCAGCCCTGTATCATTTTCATGGATGAAATCGACGCAATCGGTAAGTGATCATTATAGATATTTTGGTTTTTTTAGTTTACTCCTTAATAATCGACTTCCATATAAGGAACCCGGTAAGAAAATTTTATGAAGAGTTAAATTTATAAAAGCGTTAACAAAAATCGTTACGTTTTTCTGTGCAACATACCTCGGCATGTTTCACTTTAAAATCATTTATGTGTATTACAATCATTTATACATACGTCATCTTGCTTGTGAGCTACTGAGTGAGTGATTGTATATTCAAAGACAATCGTACTTACAAAGTAAACTCCAGTTGTGTGTCAGAATTGACTCATACATAATGTTTTTTATCTTTATAAGTTTAGCATTGTGGCCACAATCTCACCTGATTCTAAGTGAAGATGTTGCCCAAGATGGCAGCACTGTAAGCCTAATGGAAGACTGGCTCTCAAATGCAGCTTTCGGAACACACCTATTGCTGTGTAGCAACAGATTTTCAACTTCTGGGTGGTGGATAGGGCTTTAGAAAATTTCCTATCATGATACTATGGTTTCATCACGATGTTTTCCTTCACCGAAAGCTCAGACTCATTGAAGAGATTCGACAGAATGTCCTTACACTCTACCACAAAGCCATCATTTCTTCTTATATTATATGCTCTTTTAAAGTAACAATTGTCGAACGGTTATGCCCAGTGGAACTTTTTTATGCCAAAAGAAAATTACTGTGATGGACTTATAACCAATTCACCAAGACCACCGTCTTGACCCAGGCAAGGATATTTATCCTACAACTTCGCTTGACTACTGGATATGGATTGGCTAATCCCGAAACACGAAACGATTAAATATGCCATTATGACGGAAAGTATTATACCTTTTTACCCAACTGCAAAAAGGAGGGTTATTTATGCTTTTCTAACATTTTAGGTATGTGTCTATTTCTTTGGCACCCTCTGTAGCCTTAACGGCTTGATAGATTTTAGCCTACGAAGTATCTGGAAATCAAATAAAAAGCAAAAATAGAAAAAATCTTTTTTTACTTGTAAAGTTTATATTAGAGTTGAATTTTTTGTTCCCTTTTTAATAATTTACCTTGTTAATTATAGTTATTTTATATACACAGGTGGCAGGAGGTTCTCGGAGGGCACAAGCGCTGATAGAGAAATCCAACGTACCCTGATGGAGCTGCTCAACCAGATGGACGGCTTTGATTCCCTTGGCCAAGTGAAGATTATAATGGCGACGAACAGGCCGGATACCCTTGACCCCGCTTTACTCAGACCTGGTCGTTTAGACAGGAAGATTGAGATTCCACTTCCAAATGAGCAAGCTAGGTTAGTACTTAATTACAACTGAAGTTGATCAAGATAGCACTAAATTTACCTTCAATTTTTAGACTTTTTTATGATATGCCCACCAAAGTAGTCACGGCAGCCTATAGCTTAACCAACCTCAAATGGGATCTCAGTCCTGAACTAGGGAATCAATATCACTACTCCTGAGGACAGTTGAAACGTCTTGTGTGCCAATGTCTGTTGTCAATTTGTGGCCAACCTAAAATAGGACCAGTCCTAAACTGGGGCCAGTTAATAAATAAATAGGTTGCTAATGACTGAATTGGAACGATTCGTGTACCCATGCATGTTGCCAGTCTATGACCAACTTCAAATAGGACTTGAGTCCTGAACTGGGTCCAGTAAAAATAGGTCGCTACTCCTGAGGACTGAGTTGGAATGTCTTGTCAGCCAATGTGTGTTGTCAATTTGTGACCAACTTCCTGAGAACTAATGAATACTGCTAGCAGTACGATCACGATCAGCAGAAATAGATGTGTTGGTAATAATTCCGCAGTCTGTCACTCCTAGGTTTTAGGTTTCAATCAGAATTTATCAATCCTCCCCTTATCTTTATGGTCTAGTAATATGGAATACATATAAGAAAATTTTAACTATAAACAAATACACTTATATATTCATAGTTGCAGTTATCAAAAGTTATTGAAACAACAACAGCAATCTAAATTACTCCAATTGGTACATATCTAGTTGTTTATTCTCGAGTTTGTTTCTGAGTCTACATAATCAGATTTATAAAATTCCAGATTGGAAATCTTAAAGATCCATGCTACACCTATAGCCAAGCATGGCGAGATGGACTATGAAGCCGTAGTGAAACTCTCAGACACGTTCAATGGAGCAGATTTGAGGAATGTGTGCACTGAAGCTGGCCTCTTTGCTATACGAGCTGAAAGGGAATATATTATACAGGTATTTTATACTTCATTTATTGAATGATTACAATGAATGTGGTTTGAATTATGTATTAATTAAATAACTCAAGCAAATTAATCAATAATATATTGATGCAATCATATTTATGAAACTTCAAAAAATTAACTCGACTAAGTAGAGTTTACTAAATTTACTGGAATTTTATCTATAAATAAAACTTATTTACTCATTCCAGGAGGATCTTATGAAGGCCGTACGCAAGGTCGCGGACAACAAGAAACTGGAGACGAAGCTAGATTATAAGCCTGTTTAAATATAAACCTAAATTTAGTATGTAAAAATTATAGAAATGTATGCTCTTTTTAAAAAAAAATTGTGATTAATATTGTCGCCTGTTACTACAGTTGCGAGTTTGTTCATTTTCAGTTTATTTGTCTCATGATTAAATGATGTTTGAGTCAGATTTTATTATTTTATTGACAATAGGAAACATAAAAAAAGTTTTTGGTTCCCATGCTTACCAAAACGAGTCATGCAACCCGTTTTCTTCACCTTGTATCATGGTGGCCGCTGTCCAGTAGAGGTTAAAAGTCGTATCACTCTATTCTGGCGATTAATCATATTAAGAAGTGTTCACATTCATAAAAAGACATGCAATCCACCTATAATGCTAAGCGATTACTGAAACCTATGGCTAATTGTGACCAACCTCAAATAGGACCACTTTCCTCAACTGGGGCCTGTATATAATTATAGGTCGCTACGCATATGAACTGAGTTGGAACGTCTCGTGTGTCGATGCGTTTTGCCAATTTAAAACCCACCTCAAGTATGACCATTGTAACCGTGGCTAGTCAATAATAGGTCAGTAATATCAAAATCAATAAAATCTTTATTCAATTTAGGCCCTAAAAAGAAACTTATTAACGTCATAAAAATATCCTATGTAATCATCGAAAAGTACTGGCAAGAAACTCGATCGGGTTTATCTTTTTTTTTTCAATAGTATTAATTTAATACAATAATAATAACCATATAATTTAGTGGATACTCAGAGAGTAGAGAAGGAGTCACTTCCAGACAGTGATCCGCCCTAAACAAAATTTTTGAAAGTAAAACCTACTTGACATGGTCTTTGTCCTTGTCTGGTAAATCAGTAATGTACTTCGGGATTTTATTATAGAATCTAACACTATTACCTAAAAAACTTTTAATAAATAAGTCTTACTAACTCTAAAACACGGTAAAACTAATTTGTCTATTTCTTGTGTTAAAACTAAACTTCTTTTTATCAAAATCTAGCATATTAAAGTTTTTATTGACATATTGTATCAAATTATCAAGAATGTATTCAGAAGACAAAGTTAACATGTTACATTCTGGAACTTGAGTACTTCCTAGAACGCCTTGTGTGTCAACGGGTTTAGTATTTTACGGTAATTTAGCGGTTGCGCATTCAAGGGAATCTAAATTAGTCTTTTTTGTCGTACGTAAATTATCCTCCTGTTTAAAAATGAACTCTGTCCGCGATCTATCAAACTATAGTCGCAGTTTTACTTGCACAACTGTCTTAAACTTACTTTTGGTTACAATGCAGCAGTGTTGGTAAAACATCGATTAACAATCAATTAATCGAAAGTCATGATGACTATCACACAATCGATTGTTAAAATCAAAACAATAGATTGTTGATTTCCAATACAGAATTTGAGGGAATTGTTTCGAAAACGCAAATGTTTTTTTTTAAAGTTCTTAAGATGCGCATCTTTCGAAACACGCGATGAGTTTCTTTTTTTCGCTGTCATCTTCGAGGACGTGCCAACATATATTCTCTACTAAAAAACTATCAATAGTTTGGAACATCAGCCATGGATTATCCAAACACTACAATGCAGACAAACTGATCAGTCATACCCTACCGCTATAAGTAAAAGTCGAGCATTTTTCTACATCCCTTGAAAAACTTTTCCCTTCAGATTCATTATTGCCTTCACGCATTCACACCAGTTTCATATGGAGCTAGTAGAAAGTGTCAAAATATAATTATAAGCATAAAAATGTTATAAAAGTTTATTTACATTATATCTACATATAAATAATAACATACTTTGTATGTATTTAGAGCATTGACCACTTAGACGAATAGACGCCTATGTTAATAATTCGGTAATTTAGGAAATGGTTATCAGAGCCACGGCCCCATACAACAATTATAAATAAAAATATCACATTCAAGAAACACTTTTTAGGTAACATATCTCAAAGAATATTCAAAAATTTTCGGTACTTCCATTCCTTGTTTACCTTAGGGCCTTCCCATTTTTGAATCTGGTCTTAACGATGTATCGAATGCAAAAAGTCATACGTTATTCTATATCTTTACAATTAATAAAATTGAAGTGGTTGTTCGTAATGTCAAAATAATCGATTTTTTACCAAATTCATATGAAAGTATATACGATACTTATAGTAAAACCCCAATTTTAATATTTTTGTCTGTCTGTTCGTTGTTGTTGAATCAATTCGAGCACCTAAATGGTTTACACCGAGTAAACCATATGAGATATACATCAAATTAATGTATTACATAATTGCAGATATTAAAAAGACCTACAAAAAAGTCAGCGAGAGCTTAAGTCTATCTTCTAAGGACCATCCACAATAAGTATATAACCGGAAGCGGGAGTAGCACGATTGGCGCATATGCCCAATCGAGGCCTTCTGTAGTTCCACGTGAACGAAGACGCGAGCACAACTAGTTATAAATAAAATTAAAAAAAAAAACAATTATTTGATAAAATCCGGCAAAGTTCCATTCCTTCGAGCCTTAGCAACGTTCTCGTAGTAACACGAGAAATCTACGTAACCTTTTATCCTCCTATCCTTGTCGTACTGTCTAGTCGGGTATATGTCCGATGTAGATTCCATTGAACGATTTGTGTCCGCTATAGAATCATTCGTTCCCTCGTTCGTTCCCGACGAGTACACCTCGGAATCGATCTCATTCAATAAAGTGTTCGATTTCGATTGAACGATAGGATTGAAACGAACCGACGCGTTCTTCGGTATAGCATTACTTTGAGTTTCAATTATTGGCGCTAGGAAATTGAAATTTCGTATCAACAACGACATGTGTATGTTCGATTTCGGTGTTAAATTATTTTTCACGCAGTAGGAAACGAACTCTTCCTCAACTTCCTCGAGTACTGATTGGCTGACTTTACGAAAATCAGTCTGTTTCCTAAAGTTCTCCACGATTATTTGCGATAGAAGTTTGTTTGTTTGTTCGCTGCTGCCTTTCGCTTCTTGGATACGTTTGTATACGCCTGAGCTAACTAAAACTAAGAATCTGAAAATAAAATTAGTTTTCACTTTATTGATAAAATATTTCAAGCCAGAAACAGTTCTGTTGCTGTGGTGAGTAGGGTTTCTAGAGCTCCTTGGGGTAGGGGGGTTCAAGGTCGACAGCGCGCCAGTTTAGTGCTGGTAAAACATGAAATAACTATCGATTGTCATAGCACTTTGGAGGTTTACCCTCTATATTGGGTTGGAGGTAAAATGAAGGCAATAGTTCCAAATTAATTAGTTTAAAGACTGGACAATGGACAATACACAAGTATAATAATTACACATTTATGGTAACGCTACAGCACAACTGAATTATCTATAGTAGATTTCCAATAATACCAGGTATTTTTCTGATTACAACAAAAATGTACTTGCAAATGAACTTTTTTTATCTCGTCAAGTTATTTGACTATGCAAGACGCGTATAACGTTTTTTCCGACACGCTTAGGATGATCACAAGGCTATTGGGGCAGAAAGAACAGTTCTCACCTGCAGCTATCATCAAGTATAATGGGTCCATGCATCTCTGGAGTTGCGATAACCGGTTCTGAGCTAGCCGCACTTAAATTCGGGAAAGCCTTGTATAGACCCTTTACTAAATAATTGCCGAGACATCTCGTACCGGTCTGGTTGCCTAGGTATTGTGCTGTGGGAAAATTATAACATTTCACTATCGACACAAGAGATTAAGTTAACAAGGAATATATCCAAATATTCTAGAATCATTATAAGAATTGCATCTACGCCGCCGAAAGGACATTCATTCAGTAACGTGGGTTTCTGCTCCTCGAAATGTAGGTCAAATTTGCTACACCTGTTAAATAAACAATTAAATCCAAAAAGCTCCCAAAATTACCGAAGTTGTAAAAAAAACTTCGGTATATATAAATTTTCTTAATGTGACGTTCAGATAATTTCTTAAAACAAAATGAAATAGTTCGAATTTATATAGTATGAAAAGTTCGTGGGCGACCGTCCTATGTGGCGATAGACATTGGCGACGCGGGAGCGAGATTCAGATTACAAAATACTGAATTATTTGAATAAATAATCTGACCTTATCACATCAAATCTGTTCGTATCTGGTCAGATTTGGCCATATCACGTAAAATCTGGCCTTATCACGCCAGATTCGGTCTTATCACGTCAAATCTGGCCTTATCATTTATTCTACACGTCATTAATATTAAATATTGAGATATTGAAGGACTGAAAGAAATACTCACCATTCCTCAGCTTGTTCATGTCTAAGCCCAACTGAGAGAGTCTTAACAGTTCATCTTCATTATTCATACTGTGATCGACAGTCAACTGAACCACTCTCAGCACTGAGTTATCATCTGTTTTACACAGAAGAGCCCTCGTTTCACCTAACAATTTAAAGGAGACAATATAAAATAGACATTTACTCAAATAGCACCTGCTTGAAGAAACATTATTAATACTGACAACTGTATTATCATTATTCAATTAGGCCCTAAGAAGACACATATGAACATCAAAACAGACACTACAGCCAGTTTGGAAAATATCCCAGACATTGAAAAGAACCGGTAAGAAACTCGAATTGGGTTTATCTTTTTCATTCCAACTATACAAAAGTGTTACTACTATAAAACAATAATAATAATTCGATAATAACACTGCCAGACATCACATCATTCACATAATGATCCAAACCATAATAACCTTTTGACAGTAAAACCCGCTTGACATGGTCCTTGATAATCACATAAAGCGTGCATTAAATGTGACTAAAATTTTACTTCTGTTTCTTGAATATTATATTATAATAATAACAAAATAAATTGAAAAACCTACAACACAAGTAACCTATTCATTGAGACATTTACAATTAAACAAACATGATATCTGCTGTAAATTGGTGAAGTTATGTAACCTGCAGAATCCAGATAGTACAGCCAGCATCAGGTCAAGGTTGCCATGTTCTTCTAATATAATTGAGGTAACAGAAAATCAAATTTTGACTCAATCAGTTCTGTGCCCTCACATTCATATATCATTGAGGTAACAGAAAACCAAATTTTGACTCAATCAGACCTGTGCCCTCACATCCATATATCAAATAGCAAAAAGGTGACAATCTTAAAACGGCTGAACATATTTTCTTGAATCATAGTTAGGAACACTCTATCAAATCAACTATCAAACAAAAAAATACAAGATCACAATCGGTTCAGCCGTTCGGGAACTACGATGCCACGATAGACAGACAGTTACACATTAAATAATATAGCTGAGGCATAAACTACCATAAGGAAATATAGAATTAAAGAAATAAACTTACCAACATTAGCAACGAAAAGCTTATTGTTGTGAACAAGGGCAATAACGACAGTGGCACCACCGGAGAGGTGTTGATCGATCTCTTTCAGGCGGCAAAGTATGACGTCACGATTCTGTTATAAGAATTATATATGTTACTCTACTAACGCATTGTCTTTTTACATAATGTTATATAAAAACCTATTAGGGTCAGCGTTCACTAACGGTTCGCATGTACGCATGCGCATGTAAACCCATGTCAGTAATAATGACGTCCTTGGGTTTTAAACGACGCTCTCGAGTCGCGCCCGGCGTCTTTGCCTCGGCATCCAGAAGCGTCCCGAGAAAGAGCGGGAACGAAGGCTACCTATGCTTACCACCGCATTGTTTTTCATTGAAATTTCTAATTTAACGTCATGTAATTATCGTCAGTCATTATTCATTACTTGAAAAATCCCTTGCCGTGCCGTGCCGTGCCGCCAGTGGACGCCGGGCTTTAGTAAAGGTGTTAGATGAGGTAACATCTACACTATGAAGTTGCTAGCTAAACCTCTTGATTTATCTGTGGTGAAGATAGGCAAACTCGATCTTATACGTCTTGCATTCCAAGTCAGAATTCAGTCTTCATCAATAAGGATAATGAATATCTAAGTGAAAGCATTATTTTTATATTCTAAATAATGTTGCATGACATTTGTGTATAAACAACTGAGGTCACCTAACAATCTGAATCGAAATAGCTTCCAGGATATGTTTGACCTCTCACCCTATATCAAGCGGAATACCTTCCAAACCATGTTTGACCTCTCACCACAATCTCAAGCGGAATACCTTCCAAACCATGTTTGACCTCTCACCACAATCTCAAGCGGAATACCTTCCAGGACACGTTGGCACCTTCCAGGACACGTTTGACCACTCGCCACAATCTTAAGCGGAATACCTTCAAGGACATATTTGACCATTGGGACCCTAGTAATAAATCATTCATACCTGACGAGATATTGATAACGGCTAATAACAATACATCGCGTTTTTATGTCTTGCAAAATTATTGATTAGGCTTCTGCTTGGATAATTTGGTATGAAATTGATTAATGTCAACCAATCTTGTTCTCTTGATGGCCATACTGTCCCAGGATTATGCTGCATCATGAAGAGCAATACTGTGATTATTTTACGCGTATAAACAAAATCATAATGAGAATTAAAAGCCTCCCGCGCATTAGGCGACTAAAAATCAGCAACCACTTTCTGGCCGTGAGGCCAGCAGAAACCACACGACCATCTAGGCTGCAGCGGTTAACAAGAACAAACATTTTGTATGAAATTCTACCAGTGTGCTGCATGCAATTGTGAGGCCAGCTGTTTTCTGTGTATACAGGATGGCATTTGATACAAAACAGAAAAACAATCATTATTTCTTCTTTGACATCCATTTTATACGTATTATGTATTCTGGTTGTGAGACTGGCTGCATGGCCAAAATTGGTCACCCCGGTCAGACCACCTAATAAGCGGTATGTAGTGTCATAGGTTCAAAATATATAATCCCCTTTCCATCTTCTAAAACCCAAACATAAGTTTAATAAGATCCAACTGAGTGGTAAGTGAATGGAATAAGACACCACAACATATTATAAATGCCCCCTCTGTGTGCTCTTTTAAGAATCAGCTAGATAAACACTTGGCTAATTAAATACTGCAGTGGACAATACAACGCAAAATACAGGCAACAGCCTAAGGCTGTTAGTGTATAACTAATAATGTATATATTAATATATGAAGCAAACACTTTCAGTACCTTTTTAAGCATATTGCGTGGAAGGAAGACTGAGATTCGGCAAGGTTAAAGTTTATATGGAGAAGGAGTGCAGAAAGCTAAAATTTATCTATAATATCTGTTACTAATATATTAAATTAAATAATTAATACTGAAAATCCTAACCCGACTCGTGCCATTGAACTTAGACCCCCCAAAATATTGACATTGTCACTCATCAAAAAGTGACAGCAAGTGATGTAGATAATACTCATTGTTTAGGTTCATGAATACTGCAAATGTCAAACAGAAAAAGTCTATGATCAATAGTCGCTGGTCGAATTTCGAGCTTAGGGCAATCGCTAGTAATAATAATTAGGTAATAATTTCAAATTACCAACCTGTGATTCACTTAATGTTTGCAGTTGATACTGAAGGCTGGTTCTCTCTGCTATCATTCCATCATAATTTTCAATGTATGCTTTCTCAACTGATACAAATGCGTTTCTGAAAAATTTTATGCTTTTACTTATTTTTAATTCTATTACTACTAATATTATTTTAATAATAATTTATGAGATGTAGGATTAATCCCTTTGCTTAACCTTACTAATGATACATACACAATTAATAAAATTGAAGTGTCTGTTTGTAATGTCAAAATATAGTCCAGTCAAATTAGACATAAAAATAGTGGTCAAATAACAAAAATTCCGACAGAGCTAAATTTTTGTAGAGACCTTGGGTACACCAGTAGAAATAAAGTGCCAAAAGTCCCCATTTATCCCATGGGTGCTAAAAAAGTTATTCAAGGTTAAAATCAAAAGATGTTGATTTGTTAATAGTACTTACTGCAGGGACTCCAATTGATAAAATTATTCACTTTCTAACACGTAGAAAGGCTCAACAGCAAGCATAGATAAATTCTTCAAAAAGTTTATCTGCATATCCAAAATGCTAAAACCATATTTTATTTTTACATGCGATACGACATCAGCAATATTCAGAAGGGGTAAAACATCAGTATTCAAATTATTTCAAAATAAAGGGTTCAATTGATGACGCTAAAGTATTTGCTTTGCTTACGCATTTGGGTTACGCTAAAGAGGGCCAACGGGCATGTGGCGCACCTGATGGAAAATGATAACCGCCGCCTACAAACATCCGCAACGCCAGAGGGCTCGCAGATGCGTTGCCGGTCTTTTAGAGAAGAATAAGCTATCTTCTTGAAGGTCACCAGGTCATAACGACTCGGAAAGACCTCAGGCGACAACTGGTTCCACAGAGTGGTTGTGCGAGGCAGAAAGTGCCTTAAGAAACGCACTGTTGAACGCTGGACATCTGGTGGTGTGGATGGAATTTACGATTCTGACGCGATGTCCGATGGTGATATTCAGCAGCCGGGATCAATCCAGATAATTCCTCGGAACACTCCCCATAATAAATGCGGTAGAAAATACACAGTGAACCAACATCTCTACGCAGAGCCGATGACTCAAGCCGATCGAAAAGAGCTTGATCGTCAATAACTCGAGCCGCCCTATGTGGTGAAAAGGAAGAAGCTGGTATTTGCTCCCGCCCAGAGATGAGAACAATACTTCATGTGGGGTCGAATTTACGTCTTATAAAGATTTAGGATTTAGTCTTATTGTACGGCACGCACCGTGCTACAATATTAGTATACATAAACTGCAGCGTTTGCATACGCCGCACATTGTGTTCCTTTTAAGCCAGGTTTAGTTATTATATTAATTCAGTGTTTATTTGAATATAGCATCGACGACACTGATTCGGGAAGTTTTATTTATCATCCCCGAATCTATCATCACTATCATAACTGTTGGGTACGAGCCCCCACACTTATAGATATTTAACTTTTGCAAAAAATACAAGGAACAAGAAACAAGTACAACTATCTTGTCTTCCTCCATCATCGGCTTCTGCTTATCAACACTTGTGTCGAGCATTATATGAAGTTCAGGCATGGCCTGGCAATCAATTAAACCCCGAAGACTGGGGCTGGAAATTAACAGACAATATTTTGGAACCGATACAAACTCCCACCCCCTCCCACTTGCTCCGGAAAAACACCTAAACACTATTTTATGCAATTCTAAAAATGGTTGTAGTGCTAAATGCGGCTGTAGAAGAGTAGAGTAGTGTAGAGTAGAGTTGTCGTGTTCACCAACGTGTAGTAAATGTTCAATCGAATCCTATAAACGAAGATTCGTGTGATATCGATGAAGAGATAGCTGATTCATCTTCAGTTGAACAATTTATGGACACCGAGCAAGAAGAAGAGGAAGAAGAAGAAGACATGACTGTTGAAGTCGAATTTGAAGAGTTTCATAATATTAACATAAATTAGAACTATACAGTTTAAAATAGTCACCTATATCAATATCACTAATCATTAAGCAGCTAATACAGTATTTTCCCATATAACTGCATTATAACAGATTGTGGAAAAGGTCTACCGGGAAAACCACGTTAAAAAAAAGCGCCAAATATACTACCTCATAGGTAGTGCATATAACTTATATGTATAATTATATGCTATATAACTTTTAGAATAGCGATATCTTAGGAATGGTGATCTTTAGGAACTAGGAACTAAGGAACATTTTTGTGGATAATTTTATGACCTACAATTTTTGTTTGGGCTATAATTTCGATAAAACTTCCGTTTACAAGGTGAATTAAAGAAATCCGAAAATTTTGACTTTGACCTTGAATAACTTTTTTAGCACCCATGGGATCAATGGGGACTTTTGGCACTTTATTTCTACAGGTGTACCCAAGGTATCTACCAAAATTTAGTTCTGTCGGAATTTTTATTATTTGAAATGTCTATTTTGACCGGATTAAATAACAACTTTTTACCAAATGTCTATGAAAATATATATGGCACCCATAACAAAAAATCAATTTTTAAAATTTTAGTCTTTCTGTCTGTTAGTTCCAGATAATCTCTGAAACAGTTAGGCAGATTTTGAAGAGAATTTCACTGGCAGTTAGATGATGTTATAAGGAGTAACATACGCTACTTTTATTTCAGAAAAAGAATTAGTATTCCATGTAAATAAAAAACCTGTTCATAGAGAATCAATTCAGGCACCATAAGAGATATATCAAATTAATGTACTACATAACTGTAGACATTAAAATGACCTACAAAAAAGTCAGGGAGAGCATATGTCTAACTTTTAAGGATCACCCACAACAAGCATATTTATCTTTAAAATAACTGGGAGCAGGGATAGTACGATTCGCGTGTGGGTCTGATCGACAGCATTCTGCAATTCATGGGAGCGCAGCCTCTGGCACAGATAGTAAAAAACACAATTAATGTAAGCAGGGTGACATTACATCAAATATTACTACATAAATTATCCTACATGTGTGTGGGTAATCTTAAAATATGGCTACAGACTAAAACAATTCATTTCATATCTTACTGTTATAGCTGAGGTGAATGTAAAGGATTTTAATTTTCATTTTGTTGCTGTACCATTACTATCACTATAATTAGTTATTACCTATAATTACTTAGTACCTATAATTACCTATTATCTATTACCTAAATTAACTGAAAAATCTGGCATAAATAAAATCAAAGTCAACAACCTGCTACCATTTTGTAGAATGTCATGTTTGCCTGTAAGGCTTTTGGAGTATAAATATACAAACCTCAGTCTATCTCGTATCTCCTCATCTGCATTAGCAGATGGAGGAGGAAACAATATTTCAGCAGCCATTCTTTGCATAATGAACCTTGCTGCATCCAGACCATTGTGTGGTTCAAACACTCCATATAGACAACTGTGGAACATAAAAATTATATGTAAAATATTGTTCTCTACAAAACAAAAAAACCTTGGGAAATAATTAGCACGGAACTAAGGTCACTTGTAACATAATTTAGGTTCTACAGTAAATACAAAACTTGTGTGATTTTCAATCAAACAATGTAAAAGAAAAAGAAATATTAATGGTACTATTTAAACACTAAAATATAGTTATTTTGTACCTACCAAGTGCGTAAACCTACCCTACCATATAAACACAATAATCAGAAATACAACCACATCAATCAATAATTTACTTAATCATAACAAACATGTCTGCCACCATGTTAGTTTTTTATGTGTAAAGTGGCTAATATTTCCGAGTTGTATTTTTCAAAGAATAACCTAATGACTTTTGTTCTTGGATAAATTTCGATAATGTCAATAGTTTTTCAGAACTTGGAAATATGATTATATTTACATATTTGCAAAAAGTAAAAAAGCAGCCTTTAAATGAATTGAAAAGACCTATTGAATAAGCACAAGGATTCCTCTATAAGGTTGGGGATAGATCAGCGAAGTTTTTTATTATTCCATAAAATGGTTGTGACATATAAAATTAACCAGTGACTTACTACAAGGCATCAATCACTTAAGGATCAGCTAGTAAATACCAATTACCATAAGACTTTAATTGTTGTATATGATGTGATTGTTAATATATCATCACTTTTCAAAGTTTATCCCCCAACTTTTTATATATGAAAATGATCACTTACAAAAAAATCAAGTTATCTCTCTCTCTCTCCCTCTCTCTCTCTCTCTCTCTTGTTGTAGGTTTATAGGCCAGAATTATGTGATTATTGATATATCATCACTTTTCAAAATTTAATCCCCAGATTTTTCATATACGAAAATGGTCACTTACAAAACATTCAAACTAAATGATGAAGAAACTCAATACAAGCTGTCTCTCTCGAAAACTCTCTCTTGTTGTAGGTTTATAAGCTAGAATAATGTGATTGTTAATAATATCATCACTTTACAAAATGTAATCCCCAGATTTTTTATGTAAGAAAACGATCACATGTCACATAAAAAACATTCAAACTTTAATATAATCAATAGACTGTATACAAGTCAAAGAGAAATACAGTACTACTTACAAATTATCCTCGGTTTGACAATAAAAGCAAAGATAATCATCTGGGTTATTGCCGCTTCCTCCCAAACGTGAGAAATATGATGCTACACACGTATTTCTGCATTTCGGTAAGTCATCGGTCCAAGGGCGCGCTATCATGGTCACTTTTATGCAAATCCCTTGAAAATTATCTTCGGAATTCTTAGAATTATTTTTGGGTCTATTTATAAATATAGAATACCAATTACCACCAGTATAGTAGGGATAGGAAAAATAATAATTTAATATCTTTAATTTTTCTATACATTTCGAACTTTCATATTGATTAATTGATTAAAAACATCGATTATTATAAAAATGGTTTTATTTTTTGACTGTCAATTTTTTGTTGACAGTCCTAACGTCTTTTTTTGTGACATTAGGTATTGAATCACCCTTCTTCCTAAATTGGTAACTATGTTGAAGCAAAGAGGCTTTGTTGTGAAACGAATATAATCTCTTTGCATATCATTGTATGTTTTTACTTCATATAAAAACAATTTGTTTTAAATGTTTGTCAAAAAATGTCAAGTGAGAAAAATATAATATAATGTTTTGAGATACAAATATATATTTTTCTATCAGGTTATGTATGCCCAGTATTTATGGAAAACGATGAATAATGACAGATTTTGGAAATGGGAATAATGTAAACACAGTTAGCGTGAATAAAAAATTAGACGTTTTCCAAGGAGGTAACATGAGTTCGAGCCTACCAACAATGGAGAAACTTGATGGTAGTACTGATTATAACACGTGGAAGTTCATGATGGAACTTTACTTAATCCATGAAAATTTGTGGGAGTATACGATGACAACACCGGCTGCAAGTGATATCTCAGGCTGTAAAAGGGATCAAAAGGCCAGAGCAAAAATCTGCTTGATGGTGAAGGCACATTGTTTGGTCCACGTTCGCCATGCGAAGTTTACAAAGGAGGCATGGGATGCTCTAAAGGCTGCTTTCGAGGATAAGGGCCTGAATAATCGATGCAAACTACTTTCGAAATTGGTGAACCTGAAATTGGAGCAATTTTCTACAGTGAGAGACTACGTAACGGCCATGATGATTGTAGCGCAGCAGCTTCATGACCTTGGCAAGGATGTAGACGATGAACTACTTGCAACCTTGATGCTACAGGGGTTAACGGAGACATTCCAACCCATGAGACTAGCAATAGAAAACACAAACATAGAATTAACCACTGATTACGTAAAAGCTAAGCTGTTTCAAATGGATGACGCCTATCAAGCAGGTTCGAGTACTGCGACGAATGCTTTGTAAGCTAAAAACAAAAGTAAAAATAATAAGCAACAGAAGTGGAGTGCGACCAAATTTCGTACGATAAAATGCTTCATCTGTGATGGGCCTCACAAAGCGAAAGATTGTCCAAAGAACCCAAAGTCTAAGAAGGATGCTTTGACGTCATTGGCGATGGCGACTACAGGGAAACAAAGATCTGGAGATTGGATACTTGACTCTGGAGCCTCTAACCATATGACGAACAGAAGAGATTGGTTAACGGACTTTAAAAAATTAGACAAAGAAGTAGAGGTAGCTTGTGCAAATGGAGAAACGGTATTTGGTAAGGCAGTTGGTAATGTGGTTAATGAGAAGATGGGTGTTTCAATAAGAGGTGTAATGTATGTACCTGGGTTAGCAGCTAACCTACTGAGTGTGAGCACAATCGTTAGTAGAAATCTTGTTCTAATATTCGATAAAACTGGCTTTAAGATTATGAAAGCTGATGGATGTAAGGTTACTGGTGAAGTGTCTCATGCAGGTATTGTAGAGAATGGTGTTTATAAGATAAAATATTGTTCACAGGAAGTAGCTATGGCTTCAACAGATTGTAATCAAATGATGTTATGGCACAGGCGAATGGGACACCTAGGGGTACGAAATCTTATATTACTTATGGATAAGATGGTGCAAGGAGTAAGTTTTTCCAAGACTATTTGTAAGCTAGAGTGTGAAGCATGTGTTATGGGAAAACAGACAAAGCAGCCATTCAAGAAAACTGGTGCCAGCAGGGCAAAGGAGGTATTGGGTTTAATTCACACTGACGTGTGTGGACCTATGAGTGAGAAGTCATACGGAGGGTATCGATATTTTCTCACATTCATTGATGACCTCACTAGGAAAACGTTTGTTTATTTCTTGAGGAATAAAGGAGAGGTATTTGAGAAGTTTTCTGAATTCGTAAAACTAGTGGAGCGTCAAACTGGAAAGAAGTTGAAAATTATTAGATCCGATAATGGCAAGGAATTTGTAAACAGGCGGATGGATGAGTTTTGTAAAGCAAGGGGAATACGTCATCAACTCACAGTGGAATATACACCCGAACATAATGGAGTTGCCGAACGAGCTAACAGAACCATCACTGAGAAAGCTAGAACTATGCTGGAAGAAGCTGGTTTAAGTAGACAGCTGTTGGCTGAAGCAGTTAATACTGCAGTGTATTTGAAAAACCAATCACCAACTGTAGCTGTGAAAAATATGACGCCAGAAGAGGCGTGGACTGGAAGTAAGGTAGATCTGAGCTTCCTCAGAGTATTTGGGTGCAAGGCTTACCTTCATATTCCAGACCAAAAACGAAAAAAATGGGACAGTAAAAGCAAAGAATTGATTCATGTTGGATACTGTCAAGAAACAAAAGGTTACCGTTTAGTTGATCCAGCGACGGGTGAGCTGCATAAGGGCAGAGATGTTGTGTTCTTCGAGAATCAAAAATACGTAAGCAAAAGAGAAGTACCTATAGAGCAAGATGTTCAACTGACAGAGGCTATACTCGAACCAGAGAGTGTTTCAGAAACTACTGAAAAGGAAGAGGTTCAGGACATGAGTGTCCCACAGGAACGAGATGGAAATGATGCAGAGACGAAGCAAACGGTTTCTAAAAACGAAATTATTGAGATTGAGGATGACGAGTGGGCAACTTCTGATGAAAGAGAGGAATCAGATGTTGAGGATATCTCGTCACATCTAGACAATGAGGTGTCAGATAGAAGATACCCATTACGAGAAAGGAATGCAAAACAGTTTCCAGATTTTGTAACTTATCAAGCTGCTACTGCATTTCAAAACCCTTTAACCGTTCAGGAAGCACTTTCCCGAGAGGATGCAGCTAACTGGAAGGTTGCAATTGAGGAGGAGCTTGAGGCTCTTAAGAAAAACAAAACTTGGATACTTGTGAAACCACCGAGATCGTGTAACATAGTTGATTCGAAATGGTTATTTAGAATTAAAGAAGAGGCGGGGGGAAAGACTCGTTATAAGGCACGACTCGTTGCGAGAGGTTTTAGTCAACGCAGAGGCTTTGACTACTTTGAAACTTTTTCACCTGTGGTACGACACAGTTCGTTAAGAGTTTTAATAGCTTTAGCAGTTAATATGAATCTAAAAATTGAACAAATAGATGTTAAATCGGCTTTCCTGAATGGAGATCTAAGAGAAACTGTATATATGAAACAACCGGAGGGGTTTGAGATAGATGGCAAGGAGGATTGTGTCTGTCTTTTACAAAAGTCACTATATGGTCTGAAGCAGGCTCCACGTATGTGGAATATGAAGCTTCATTCTGCATTAATAAGATTGAAATTCAGACGGTCTGAGAATGAGCCATGTGTTTACATGCAGTCACAAGGTGTTAATGTGATAATTATTGCTGTGTATGTTGATGACATCCTGATTTTTTGGAACAATGAGCAGGAAATGCTCAAAGTTAAGAGAGAATTGGAGTCCAGCTTTGAAATGAAAGACCTAGGTAAGGCTGAATTAATGTTAGGAATTCATATTGTACAAGATGTCAACGGGATTAAGCTGCATCAGAAGAATTATGTGGAGAAGCTGTTAAAAACGTACAATATGGAGGATTGCAAATCTGTTGTCACACCAGCTGTACCCGGCCAAAGACTAGAAAAGTCTAGACATGCCTGGAAACCAAATGAGAAGAAGAAGATCCCATATCGAGCTTTAATAGGATCACTTATGTATTTGGCGATTTGTACACGGCCTGATATAGCTCATGTGGTGAATTATTTAAGCCAGTTCAATGAGAGCTACGAGGAGCAACATTGGATTGCAGCTAAAAGGGTACTCCGGTATCTAAAAGGTACAAAGACTCTTGGCTTGAGATACATAAAAGAGAAACGCAACGAGATTCTTTTAGGTTATACTGATGCTGATTACGCAGGAGATAGCGATCGCCGTTCGTATTCGGGCTCAGTGTTTCTTATTCAAGGAGGAGCTGTTTCGTGGCAGAGCACTAAACAACGTACAGTTGCTCTTAGTACGGCTGAGGCTGAATACGTCTCATTATCGGAGGCAACTAAGGAAGCTGTATTCTTAAGGCGATTTATAGCAGAGATTACTGGTCAAAAGGACCAAAAAGCTATAAAAATTTTTAGATAGCCAATCAGCAATAGCCATAGCAAGCAATCCAGTGCATCATCAACGTACTAAACATGTAGACATCAGATATCATTTTATACGCAATGCGATTGAGTCTGATATTATAAAATTAGAATATCGAGAAACTGACAAGATGATTGCAGATGTCTTAACCAAACCTCTATCTAGAGGCAAATTTGAATGGTGTGTGAATGGTATGGGATTGTGTGTATGAAACCATATGAGTGTTGTTCTTAGCATATAAGTATGTATGCATGAGATTAAGGAGGAGTGTTGAAGCAAAGAGGCTTTGTTGTGAAACGAATATAATCTCTTTGCATATCATTGTATGTTTTTACTTCATATAAAAACAATTTGTTTTAAATGTTTGTCAAAAAATGTCAAGTGAGAAAAATATAATATAATGTTTTGAGATACAAATATATATTTTTCTAACAAACTACATAGTCCTCTTTAAGTCTTCCGAGCTTTACTGCACCAGTTACAATATTTTAACTTGAGACCATTTGTTTCGTTATCAAATTTTACGTACACGGTTTCTGGTAGCTCCTCACCCTCCAGTTGACCTCTTGTTAGGACTGGCAATTTTTTTTATTATGCCCATAGTTCCGCTCCATCAACTAATCTTTCAGGGTCGGAAAATTAACATCAATTGGGATTATATGCCAATTATTATAAATGATAGAAAAGCAACACATTTATTGACATCTTTAGGAATTACGTTATCTGATATTTTGCGCGTTTAGAAGATCTACTCTTATTCGTTTTCAATAATCCAGTTACCTACAGAACGCAAGAATCACTAAAAAGGAAGAAATAAACTTTTTTTCACAAAAACAAAACCGACTCCAAACTTACTCTGAAAAAATTAAAAAATATTGTGTTATTTATTTACTTTAAAATATCACTTTTTAACTCAATTTGATATTCTTAGGTACTATTTGTCCGCCACATATTTTATTACAACAATACTATACAATTATTATTATTTTTGGAGTTTGTGGATATATAATATATGTATATATAAAAATAATGTGTATTATTGTATTATAACGTTACACAATCTCGACTTTACGTCGGTTTTAATAAATACCCCGTACCGTAGCCCACAGAAAAAAGGTATTTGGATCTGTCTGTGCGTTGTGTACGAATACTGTATCTCCTAGCACTTTACTGAGTATAGTTGTTGTGTGTATGTCTGCTTGTTTTTGAAGAATGCTAATGTCTATGGTGGCGTCTAATTTATCTATGTACTTTTTAATGCTTTTAGCTACTATCCCTGTTGCACCTACTACTATTGGTATGATAATCGCTTGTATATGCTACAACTGACTGATTTCAGTTTTAAGTTTATGGTATTTACTTAATTTTTCAATTTTCTTAGCTGTTAAATTATAATCTGAAGATACGGTTATGTCTATTAGAAACGTTTCATTACTCTTTTTATATATGTATACTAAATCTGGTCTATTATGAGTTACAGTGACATCAGTTTGAATGGGGATTTCCCGTAAGAATTTGGTTGACTCATTTTCTTTTATTTGTGATGAATGATTGAGTATTTATGCCTATGTATGTCGTTTTGTAATATTGCTTCAATGAGATGGTCATTTTTTGGCTTCAGATATTGCTCGTATTTAACTATTTTGTGTTTTATACATGTATTCTACACTTAATAAGCCCCTTCCTCCTTGATTTACCGGTAAATATAGCCTTTCCACTTCTGCCTTCTGCTGATGTTTCTTTTTTATTGCTAATAATTTTCTTGTTTTGATGTCTATTTTTTTGTAGATCATTGTTTTTGTAATTTATAAATCCGAATGAATAGAGTTAAACCGGAAATGCGTAAGTGTTTATTCCTTTTACAAGATTTCGCGAGTTGAGATGCGTATTCATTAATTTTTTGACTCTTTTAATATATTCTTTAGTTATTTGTTCTCTAATGACGCTATGTTCTATTTTCCCTGACTCATGGACCTCTAAATATTTGTATCCTTCTCCCATTGCAAGTTGGTTGATAGTTTCCCCACTTAATAATATATGCCCTATTTCCGTTACATTGCTTCTATGTCCTGAACTAATGAGTATTGTATTACATTTATTTAACCCGAACCACACCCCTATGTCGCTTGTAAATATCTCTACATTGTCCATTAATACTTTTAAATTACTCCTGTTATTTGCATAAACCTTTAGGTCGTCCATGTATAATAGGTGATAGATCCAAAAACTATTTTTGAGCTTATACTCCTTCATTTCATACTTATTCAGTATAAATGACAGAGGGTTGATAGCCAGGCAAAACAACAATGGTGATAAAAAGTCGCCTTGAAATATTACTCGTCTTATATAAATTGGTTCAGTAGTTATTGATTCTTTGGAGCCACGAGCTGTCATTATCACTCTCCACGACGGCATAGCCAACAGAAGGAATCTTTTATCAAAGCTGGGCACTTATAGACATCAAGGATCTTAAGAAGCCATTCGTGTGATACACTGTCGAATACTTTTTGATAGTCTATCCATGCCATGCTTAGATTCTTCTGGGATTCGTGCGCATCCTCTAATATAGCCTTATTAACCATGAGATGATCTTTACATCCCCGGGAGCCACGACGACATCCTCGCTGTTCTATCGCCATTATGTTATTCTCATGACAATAACTATATATTAAGTTGGCCAACACGGATGTTAATAATTTGTACATACTTGGTAAGCAAGCTATCGGTTTCCAATTTTTGGATCTTCAGTGTTTTCGTTTTTGGGTATTAGTATGACCTGACCCGTACCATTAACCATTCCTGTAATATTTCTGTACCTGCTACTATATTTATGAATAGTGCTACTAAATATTTGTGAACGTTAGTAAGATATTTCAAGTAATAATTTTGTATTTTATCTATTCCCGGTGATTTCCAGTTAAGTAGATTTATTATAGCAAATTTTACTTGGTCTTCTGTAATTTTTTCAATATCTGCTGTATTTACTTCACTAAATGGACCTTCCACTTCTCTAATCCATTTAGCGTCAGTTTTGTACTGTTCGGGGACTGACAGTATTGATTTCCAGAATTCTTCAACTTCTTCTTTACTCGGTATTTTAATTTCACTATTACTTTTACTTTCCAAACTTCTGTATAACCTATGTTCATTTTCACCAAATAGCCTATTTTGTTCTTTTCTAGCATTAATCTCTTCATATCTCTTCATCCTACCTGCCAGGGCTTTAACTCTTTGCTTTATGGCTTCTGTAATGTTGTTGTGATCATTTTCATTCTGAATATTATATTTGCTGTATACTTTGTCCTTGACTTTCCTCATTCTACGCGTGTTAGTTCCTCTTTGGATTTCTACTAAGTGTCCTAATTCTTTTCGGAATTTTTCTATTTTAGTTTGTATTCGTTTTTTCCATGGTGGATCGCCTTTTGGTTTTAGAATGTTCATTGGTGTGAAAGGTGTTTGGTCATTATTTATTATTAAGGTTTTGGCGGTAGCGTATATTATGTTGTTTATTTCGTGTAAACTGTTATTTATAATTAGCAGATTAGGCAAATATTTATTCAAGATATTTAGGTTTGCTACAAAACGACTATTTATTTTGGCTTTAGGCAGGACCAAGCGATCTATTAGTATGGTCTCTTTCGTTTCAGCGAGTATTTGCAGAAAGTGTAAGGTCTTTATCTTCGTTAACTTCTATAATGTTTGTTAGTTGGTCTATTGCTTCCGCTTGCTCTGGTGTATGCTGTGTAATGTAAAACGTCTGTGCTGATGCCATATGTTGTTCTTCTATGCCATCCAAAATCAGTTCAGGAGTTTCAGTCGGTATTATACCTTCAGCTTGTTTTTGTAATCGGTCAAGCAATTCTTGAGATATGACATTTTGTTTTATAACCCTGCGAGCCTGATTTAACAAAGTGTTTCCGTTAAACTTATGTATTTTGGGGTTGTTAGGGTTCCGTTTACTGAACAGCGCCTCTAATCTGGCTTTGTATCCTGGTCCTCCTGATCTTGCTTTAAAATAAGAAAACATTAATTCTTGTAGTTCTTCTGTTGACCACTTTCTTCTTCTATCGTCATTTACTGCTATAATTCATTGTCGTTGCAGATGAGCCAGCAGAATTTATGGGCGAAGTCCTACCCTGCAAAGCATCATCCGCCCCCTCCCCGCCCCGTTGTTCAGCTGTAGTATCTTCGGGTCCCCCGACTCTCACCCGCCTGCTCAGCAGAGAGCCGCTGACGATTTGCACTATGTGACGTCCAGCGTCAGCTCCAAAGGTACCCCGACGATAACCTCCGGGAAGCGGCACAGTACGTTCAATATTATTATTATTCTCCATTTTGTTAGGTTACCTTTGCCCAAATTAGCCACGTAAGTTTTAATTGTACGTGTTGCTCGCCCCCCACGTTAGTTAGGTGTTCGACTCGGACGTTTAGGTTGGATTTGGGGGGGGGGGGCGTATTATATTATAATGTAATGTATTATATTATAATGTACTCGTATCTGTTTCCAATAAATTTTTAAATATATTTTAATATTTATAGCTGCAGTACACATATTTACAACAAAAATTATACAAAAATATATCTTATTTAAAGTATGACAAACTGTATACAAACAAATTTTAATAGTATAAATACAATAGAAGAAGTGAAACAGTTTTGACAGAAAATGTCATTTGACAACCGAAAAAAATTCTTTAATACATATAAATAAATAATGACTACAAGATCAAAAAAGAAGACAGCGGATACAATAAACGCACGCCCACCATCATTACCCGCCTCGCCGATCTCCACGTCGTCCTCGGAGGTGTATGAAACTCCTCCGAACACTTGTGTGTTGAGAGATGAGAATGGGACGCCACCGCTGCCGTCACCACCGTCGTCATCACCGAATATAACCGTAAGTACTCAGGAAAATGAGCAATTGAGGACGGCTTTGGATAATGCGATTTCAGAATTCCTACATATTTCGATTACCTATAGACCACGTCTACCTCGCTTGCATATTAATAAACGTAATATGGTATTAGTGGGAGTCCTGGATTGTTTGTTAGATCCGTATTTACGAACTAGAATTCAATTCTTTATTGTGCGGCCATCGCAGCATGCCGTGTGGCTCGTGTAAAATTTTTAGCTAGCTAGTGATGTACCCGCATGGCAATTGAGGATTGAAAGGCGTATTAGCACAGCTAGGACCCTCATTGGCAAGCTAATCTGTTTCAGATCTGGCAATAACCGCCCAAGGGTCATGCGCTTTGTGAATCAAGCTTTTGTTGGGACAAATATTAGACCCCAGGAATATATAAATTGGGTCACGGAGCGCATAGACTTCCTGAAACAGGAAGATTATGCATGGGCAAACCGTATTCGACGTTACAGGGAGCGGGTGGATAGGTTTCATTGGAATCGCATTTTCAAAAGCGATCAAAGTAAGGTATATATAGCTTGGGATAGACTTACTGATCAAGTGGCCGATGGATAGCTACCGGATGCAGACGCAATGTCCACATTCTGGAAAAGTATTTGGTCGATTCCCGTTAGTCACATTGAGAATGAATGGATAAATGTTGTCAATCGCGCATGTGAATCGATCGGAGACATTGGAGCTGTAACAATTAGCCTCTCGGACTTTAGTAGTGCAATCCACCGGATTTGTAATTAGAAAACTCCAGGACCTGATGGATTGCACAATTTTTGGTTAAAGTGGTTCCGACACTCACATCCGCTCTTAGCTACTCAATTCTAAGATGCCTTTGAATGTGGATCTCTTCCAGTTTTCTTGACCACTGGAGTCACCTTCCTACTCCATAACACCGGTAGTACCATGGATGCTACAATTTATGGACCTATTACATGCTTACCCACCATCTATAAGCTCCTTACATCCATTCTGGCATCAAAAATATCAGAGCACATTGATGCATACAATATTTTGGTCAACGCTCAGAATAAATGCAGGACTGGATCTCGTGGTACTAAGGAGCGTCTCCTCACAGATATGACCGTTAATCAACAGGTCCACCGAAACAGAAGGAATCTTTTTGCCGCCTGGATTGACTTTATCGACTTCGTAGAGGGGGTAAAACCATTTCTCATCTACTGTACACGGATTACCTCAAATTATTTGCACAAAAGAAACTAAACTTGATGGAGTTAGTAAAACTGACTAAGAATTTCAGTAACTCCATTAGTATGGAGTTTGGTGTCGACAAATGCGCGGTTATTCATGTGGAACGAGGTAGGGTTGTAAACTCTAGTAGTTTACAACTTTCAGAAACAATTCCCCTCAGATCTCTCTCCGAGGTTAAACCTATAAATATCTTGGTATATCGGAGTCATTGGGTATCGCTGACGGGGACATTAAACAATCAGTGGTGGAACGTTTCTTTGGTCGCTTGAGAAAAGTACTTAATAGTCTTTTGTCAGGTGGTAACAAAATTCGTGCCTTCAATGGTTGGGTTATGGCCCTTGCTCATGTACTCCTTCGGCATACTTAGGTGGACACAGGCTGAGTTGAATGTCCTGGATGTGCGGGTTCGAAAGTTGCTAACGACACATCGTATGCATCACCCGCGATCATCGGTAATGAGATTGTACATCTCACGGAAATGTGGGGGCCGTGGCTTTCTAAACGCCAAGAACCTACACAACCGTGAGGTGTGCAATCTCAGGGAGCATTTTCTTCACACCGAGGATGATATGCATCGTGATATCGTAGCAGTTGACAAAGGTCTCACACCGCTTTCCTTAGTAAACGAGAACTTGCGTAAACCAATAGTAATCAGCACCCAGGACCATGCAGATATATAGAAGAGCAAGGACCTTCACGGAAGGTTCTATCGGGCTCTAAATGGGCCTGATGTAGACTTACTTGCGTCAGTGACCTGGCTACGTTATGGTGATCTCTTTGGGTAAACCGAAGGTTTTGTCTGTACAATTATGAATGAAGTTATCAAGACGAATAACTACCGAAAATACATTATGAAGGATAATACGATCAACATTTGTCGGGCATACCACCGCCCAGGAGAATCATTCAGGCATGTAGTTTCCGGTTGTTCTCATCTTGCTAACGGCGAGTATTTGCACAGACATAATCAAGTAGCTCGAATTATACACCAGCAACTTGCTGTTAAATATGTCCTTGTAAGTTTTGAGGTGTCCTACTATAAATACTCTCCGACACCAGTTCTCGATAAAGGTCATGTTGTGCTTTACTGGGATCGGTCTATCATCACAGACAGTACTATAGCAGCCAATAAACCCGACATCGTGTTGTTGGATAGGTCCGTGCGTCGGGCAATTATTAATGTCACCATACCCCATGATGAGAACATCGTCAAAGCTGAGAAAGATAAACTTTCTAAGTACTTGCACTTTGCTCACGAGGTTACCGCCATGTGGGGTGTGGACTCAACAATAATTGTCCCGATAGTCGTATCAGTGAATATTCTATAGCGAAGAGTTTCGACCACCATCTTAGGAAGCTCTCACTAGACTGTGGGATCAAGGGAAAGATACAGAAGGCAGTTCTTCTGGACACGAAGTGAATTGTGAGGAAGTTCCTCTCTCTGGAGCCATAGTCACCGGTAGCTTGGGTCTTCACCCCGCTACTAGGGATAAACTGTTTTTTTATGTTTTTTTATTTTAATATTGTATTTTATATAGATATTATTGTAAAAAATAAAAAAAAAACATGAAAATAATGAAATAAACTAAAAAATCATAATATAAGCCACAATACGGTATTTCGCTTAACTTACTTAATTTTCCTTAACTTTCAATTAATTCATGAGCATTATTTTTAAGCATATTAATCCTTACAAACAAATGTAACTTCACTTAATTTAACAATTTAATGAAGATACACTTTGTCTTTTACAGTATATTATTCAGATGTACAGTTTGAAAGATATTGGAATATGAAAATAATACAACACTCGGCTCGGTTTATGTTTATAGTAGTAGTTGCACGAACGAGCCACCCTATAAAAATAATGCCTACTAGCTGTCCCCCACGGTTTCACCCGTGTTCATTTAATACAATAAACACCGCAAGGCCAACGCACCTGTGTAGTCTATCATTATTATTGTTTTTGTCGCAAGTACAAATTATTTGATTTTTTTATTATCTCCTAAACTATGTGTCAAAATAACATACTATAATGAGCAAAACTTAACTTTATAAAATTTTCTTCATGGCGAAGAAACTTTTATTCCAAAGAATTAATATGCCATGCCTAAAAATAATGTTCATAAATCACTTTTTAATTTTTAACAATTGTTGGTTACATAGTAGCTTTTTGAGGCTTATGTATAGGAGATAGTCATACGCTATCGCGAATTTTTTTTTATATATATTAGATCAATATTTTTGTACCAAATTGTATTTACGTATCATTAACCATTACGACAGTGTAAGCGGATAAAGCAGCTCGAAAGGGCTTCCACCTCCGACTTAACAAAAATCAATATTTAAGAATAGCTGAAAGTTGTAGCCTAATGTTAGATAGCCTATACTATTCGTCGTGAGTCTAGGTATCATATACAAAAAGTTTTTTTAGAATCCGACTGGAGTAGTTCCAGAGATTAGCGTGTTTATACAAACAAACAAAAAAAGTCTTCCGCTTTAATATATTAGTATAGATAGTATAGAAATACATCGACTGATCTCGGAACATGACATACCAAAAGGAAATCATACATGTGTTTATCACTGTTTGTATGGTGGTCGCGATCTCTTACACGCTGCTGTACCACTGCATATACACCGATTGATCTCGGAACACGACAAACCAAAAGAAAATCATACTTGTGTTTATCACTATGTGTATGGTGGCCGCGATCCCTAACACCCCGTTATAATACTGTATATAAATGAATGATCTTGGAACACGACATACCAAAAGAAAATTATACATGGGTTTATTATTATATGTATGGTGGTCGCGATCCCTACCACCCCTCTCTATTACTACATAAACATCGACTGATTTCTAAACACGACAAACCAACAGAAAATCATAGATAGATTTATCACTCTAGTGTATGGTATTGTAATTCATCCCTTATTGTACCACCTTACGGATTAATTTTTCAAAAACGCCAAACTCTTTTATTTCTCCCTAAAAGCATAAATATGAATTTTTATATCTCTAAATTGAGAAATAGTGGGCTCTACATACAAAATTTCATCCCCTATATGACTCCTTCATGTTTTATCTTTGAGCCATAAGGTATCCTATGTCCGTCTCTAAGGTCCAATATATCTCTATTCATCAAAATTGGTTTGATGGATTCTTCGTACAAAACTTCATCCCCTATTTCACCCATTAAAGTTTTATTTTCCCCACATATGGTAGCCAAAGTCTTACTCCAAAGTCCAACATATCTCTATACCAAAATTCATCAAAATTTGGTTCTTCATACGAACTTTCACCCCTTCTAATTTTATTTCCAAAAGTAGCATATGCCCTTTCTTAACCAAAATTCATCAAAATTGGTTCAGCGGTCTAGGCGTGAAAATGTAACAGACGGGACAGACAGAATTACTTTCGCATTTATAATATTAGTAGGTATGGATTATTCAATTCATTATGCTGTCATTTTCTACGGTGTCATTTGCTAATTAAAATACTAACAGTAAATTATTACCCAACAGCAAAATAACGACAACAGTTTATAATAATAAATTTTTGAAATGAATTCTCTTTTCCTATATTACCTGTAATAAATTCTCTCTCTATGTTTCTCTATAGTAACTGATACTTTAGTAAGGTAACAATGACAAAAGATCGATTGTTGTGGTGTCCTTTTAATTTTGTATTTTAAGGATTTTTATATTGTTAATACAAATCCGAAAGTATATCGAAAATAGATTGATTTTTGAGACATCAATCTTTTAGAACTTGATTTATTGTGAATCGATTAATATTTATTCAATTGAATCAATCTTTTTCGAAATGAATTTCATCCCTAGCAGCGGCGCAGCTATATTCAACTGATAAATATCCAGCCTATGCTGACCCCCTTTTTATATGATTTATCACATAGATTTGAGGTCAACTTATATTGGAACTTAAAAATTTTTGAAACTCCATTTTTAACTTTTTTTAATGTTTCAATCATCATCGTTTTACAAACCAATAAACATATAACTAAAATTTCAGTCTATTTAACTGAAGAGCTATTTTATAGAATTTTTATCGAACAAATGTACGACGTAATTTTTTAAATTAATTTAACTTTTTTATTTATGAACATATTGAAGTAAAACAAAGGAGTTTTTGGCGGGATCTTGAAGTGACATGTTGTGGTTGTTATTTTTAATAATTTACTTAGGTTTTTGACCCTATGTTATGTAATATTGGTGGCGTTTTGCGTGATATAGTTTGGTTTTTGTGCATAAGTGAGGTGGATTATAAATATAAGCTGAATGCATTCATTCCGAGATCCCACAAAAACTTCCTAGAAACTTCTAACAAGGGAGCCACCATCTTGTTAGGATACTGAATCGTCATAACATATGACAATATAATTCACTCGATAATGGCAGTAATGGTCTTCATTAAAGAAGACCGGTTGCCAAGTTAGGAAGAAGAAGTAAAACAAACACCAAATGTTAAGTGAACCTTAACAGGGTTTTTGACCCTGTATAATGTAATATTGGTGGCGTTTTGCGTGATATACGTTTGGTTTTTGTGCTTAATTGAAGTGTATTATAAATAAAGCTGAAAGCATTCATTCTGAGGTCCCACAAAATCTTCCTAAAAAGTTCTAACAAGGTCCCACAAAATCTTCCTAAAAAGTTCTAACAAGGGAGCCACCATCTTGTTAGGATACTGAATCGTCATAACACATGACATCATAATTCACTCGATAATGGCAATAATGGTCTTCATTAAAGAGGACCAGTTGCCAAGTTAGGAAGAAGAAGAAGAAGTGAACCTTATCACAATATATTAGTGAAAATTGTTTCCAAATTGGTTAAGCCGTTTCTGAGATTAGCGCCTTGACAGACATACAAAAACTCTAACAATCATTGTTTTGGGCAATGCAATAGTGCATTGATAAAGGCCTCCAATAATAGTTTTTCTCATATATCTTTACGTTTTTATTATATGTATAAATACTGAAGTATTATAAATCATCAAACAGTGAATTCTTCTAAATTATATGCAGGTGAAACCGCTGGGCACAGCTAGTATTGTATAAACTTGAGCAAATAACATATAAAAACAAGAGTTTAAGTGTTTTTTTTGTTGCTTATTTACAATGTTGTGTAATTTGGAGTTATACCCTTTGTAGCAGAACCAGTGAATATGAGTAATGGGGGATGTAACAACAGTAACAGTATTGTATTCAGCATGAATACAATAGAAATTTATTATATTTATTTGAATTACTAAGTTATCAGTCAAACCTGCTTAGCCATGATTGACTAATATAGAAGAATTATTCACTTAATAGTGTAAATCAAGGAGTAAGTAAATAATAGAAAATGGTTTTAATTTTACTACATGAGGCCTTTGCTTAATAATGTATATAGTATTAAATCACAGTTAATTTCCTTTGACCTTAGATGTTTTTATATACAAATATTTATAAATAAGTAATTAGTATTTTTTTATATATTAATTATGTGAATATTCATTACCTACAGTTGAATATAGGAAGTTTTATTGTATATAAATAAAAGTCAAAATCACCAATTAAAGTTTTAATATGGTTTAAACATACAAAAAACTTTAATAATTACATTTTTAATATTTTTTATTTTTTTTTAAATATATTTTATACAATTAGCTCATGTAACCTAAAGAGCTACCTGTGACTATTCATTCATTGATATTATTCATAGATATACCCTTTATTTTTGAGTAAAAAAAATAATGAGAAAATATGTGACCAACAAACATGAAACAATAATTTTGCGAAATGACTATTTTATAAAATATTCCATTGTGTTTAAAGTTCCTTTAATCCAATTATACATTTTATGCATACTTTTAATTTCTAACTGTGCTGTCAAAAATAAGGTTTGATGGTAATTTTATACACTAGAACCTTTAAACATGACCATAGTTTCATCAGATTGTTTATTTAAGATTTTGTAATACCTGTAAACATTCATCCCTTTATGTGGTAGGTTATTAAAAAAATCATTCTATAATATTATTTATCAGAAACATGTTTTGAATAATGAGTCATTCATTCCAAAGTTACAATTTTTCAGAAAAGTAGGATATACAATAATTACCTCATAACAATCACAATTTTAAAATGTTTGAAGAAAAAAAAATCATTAGGAACACATCATTGTCAATAAAATAAAAAGTGTTAACATGCCCTGGTGCCTTTGGAAATCCACAATCAAAATTATTAATCAGGTGAGCAGAATTAAAAACTAAACCATTGACTTTCCAGGTTATTTTAATCAGTTTTTTTGTCGGCTTTGGTTTCCGGTTCAGGTTTCTTGTCCTTCTCTTTATCTGTAGTGATGACTTCTTTAGCCTCCTGTTTGGAGGCTTCATCAAAGTTTCCAACTAGGTTAGGTACCTCGTCATCTTCCTCTAGTGGTTTTGGCGCGGCGACGCTTGAAGCGAGCCTTTTTAATTGATTCAAACCTTCGGGTCCGAGTTGGCTCAGGATGCCGGGGAGCATCTCAGCGATCTGCTTGTTTTCGCCGTGCCCTGTGATGGCAAAGGTGTTCGCAGCTAGCGAAGCCTGAGCTTTTGGGTTATTGAAATGTATAACTGTACCGTCATCTTTTATCATATTGACCTCTTCAATGCCAGGGATAGTGTTCACTGACAGTTTTTTGAGGGACGATTGCAATTTCTTGTCGTCTGTTGCGGCTGTAACGTGTACAACCTTCTTCTTGCGCCTCGGTGTACCCTTGCCACCGATGCGCACCTGTGACTGCAATTTCTTTAGCTTTTCAGTGTTCATTCTGTTGTTTAATATGTTACAATTGTAGATAGAATCACGTAGCACTTACTGGTGGTACTAATAAGTTAATAACACACGCGATCACACGAGTTTTCCATGTAACTTGATCGTACGCACGTGTTTTGGACACCGGCTAGTTACAAAGGGAAAATGGTGGATTGAGTCAAGTACAAGTTTCTAATTTTATATTTTTAAGATCAGGCAACATTGCTTTTTTTTTTAATTCAATACTTTCTGTCATAAAATTTATTGTCCTTAATATGTATCATTTTAAAATGATTTTAAAGCTTACATTATATTATTTTATTCCCGTAATAGGTAGGTAGCATAAGAATAATAAATAATATTATTTTTTAATTCCTAACTAATTTCTGAAATGCTTGGAACTGTGGAAACTGGAACCACAGAGTATATTAAATCTATGATAGAAATTAGACTTTATTCAAGTGCTGCCAAGTCAAGGAAACAAAAATTACGTCCCCTAAAAAGTGGCTAAAATTAGCCAAAAATTTGGCTTGAAAACAAACACAAGTTATGTAATATACGTTGATTCAACATAACACTCATTAGACATTGATGGTTCTAATTTTTTTTAAAAAAAGGAAAGCAGTTTTTAAATATTCTCTTTAAAGTCGTCAGAGACATATCATGAAATACTGATTCTCCACTGGGATTGTAGATGTGTGAAAACAAGTGTTATGATATGGAAATATAAAATATTGTGTATTATTATAAAAGTTGCTAAATTCGTGTTTAAAATATTTATATATTTTAAATATTGATATTTAAAAAGATATATTTGGTTGATATTTTTTGATAACTAACTGTTAAATGTTGCCAGATATAGCCACAAAATGGCCAACTTGGCAACACTGCTTTATTGTAATAAAAGAACTGATGAAGAACCGCAGAGAGGTGAATCCCTTAATCAAAGCGGCAGCATCGTATGTTCCCGACCCCAATGGCTGCCGGAGTAAACGCCGGCCGCGTAATATCTTCACTGACCCGCTCGACCAAATCGAAACAGCAAACGCGTTCTACTCCACCGCCTCTCCAAACAGAGCGTGCCACCGCCCACGCCCGCGCAACCACCGTTCTCTCCGCAGAGGACGGGTGGTCAACTTCGCTCCCGCACACCCGTCACGTCCACCCTCTCTGGCGGCAACCCAAGCATAGGTCCGTTCCTCGGTGTGAAGCCCTTGGGTCAGGCAGCCGCCCGCGCGATACAAGTGACACTATACGTGCAACACTTAGCTACCCACATACAACATTACACACGTATGAACACACACACGTGCACACCACACAGGTACATAGGTTCTGTAAGGGACCTTTTTTTTCTTTTTTTTGCGCTAGTTAGACTAATGCGCTAGTTAGTGTAGAAAAACCATTCCGATTACTAAATACACATACGCATAGTTCCCTCCTCCCTCCCAGGAGGAGGGGAACGTGCATATGGGTATATGTTAGTTAGCTCGAACTTTCTTAAGATTAGGGAATTAGTTAGATCGCGACCTTTTCGCATTCGCGACGACCGCCCGAGCCGAGGTTCGGCCACTCTGGCACCCTCGTGCGGGTCGTCACAAACTTTCGCGGCTGAGTGCCCTAACCGCTCGCCCCCAAGTCCGGTGAAGCTGTAAAAGCCGCAGCGACTCTGTTCTTGGATAGGGCCCCTAAGGTTAACAGTGTAGTCCGTTAAAAAAAAAAAAAAAAACCGCAGAGAGAACAACTATGTTCAAAAGCAGAGGCAGACTAAAAGAGTTTACAATATCCCTTACTCTTTCACTACGAACTGAAGAGCGACATACAAAAAAAACACCATATTTGACATAAATTTTTGAGAGTATTTTGTTATTAAATTTACATTTTATTTACATCTGATTTTGAACAGTATTTTGTGCATAAGTAGATCGCAAGGAAACTGAATAGAGTGATAAACACTAATATTTAAGTTATCGTTATCCATAGAATACTGAAACTTACTTTTAACACGCCACCCGATGCGACGATGTGACGCATCTTAAGTAGAATTTAATTTTACTCATTACTATGGCCAAGAAGACATTGCTACCACACACTACTACCCGACGCGATACTTGCACACATCACTCCCCAGTGGTAAATGTTCTGTGCATCACCAAATATGAGTAATATGACCGATCCAGATAGCAGTGCGGGGCGGGTGATATTTGATAATAAATATCGTTTTGTGGATAGTAATCGTTATCATCTCTTTAACATAAAACAAAATTCCCGAATTGGCGTCTTTCAGTTTGACTGAAATTGATAAAGAACTCACAAGTATCGAAACTTTGAAGTGGAATCGAATGTAGTTTCGGTACTTTGATTCGATAGGTGAATGAGAACGATATCGATCATCCATAAGCAGGACAAGGACAAGCAAAAATTGATAAAGAACTCACAAATTTCGAAACATTGACGTGGTATCGAATGAGGTTTCGATACTTTAATCGACACATGAATGAGCCCGACATTGATTCATCCCTAAGCAAGGCAAGCACAAACCTCGTTCCAGAATTTAGTATTTATAAAAAATTAATTTGAGTACTCACAAGTATGAAGTGGTATCTAATTAGGTATAGATATTACGGATGTGAAAAAATCGATTTTAAAAAATCCAGTAATTTTTTTTTCATTTTTTTAAATAAGAAAAACAATTACTGTGAAATTAATTTTTTCACTGTCGATTTTTTGATGATGTCTCTAACGTCATTTTTTTGTGACAGTAGGTATTCAGTCACCCCTTTTCTTCTTCTTCCTAAATGAGCAACTAGTCCTCTTTATTGAAAACCATTACTGATAATATCAAGTGCAATAGAGTATCCTGTCTTAAAACTATTTCAGTATCCCAACAATACTAACAGTTTCAATGGAGTGTTTGTGGCACCCCAAAATGTATGCTTCCTATTTATATTTATAATCCACTTCACTTATGAACAATAACGAAGCCAAGCAAAACGCCACCAATATTACATAATATAGGGTCAAAACCCTAAGTTAATGAATTAACAATTAAAAACCACAATATGTCACTTCAAGATTCGGACAAAAACTCCAATAGCCCTTAAATATCACGTAATTTATAATTATTTATTGAGCTTCTTTTTAATTTATTATTGTCTTTTTCATTTTGTTCAAAAGAATAACAATGGAAGTAATGGATCGCACTGCCCAGGCCTAAGCAACTATACCATTTCCATTTCTTTATTTTCTCGATGACAGCTCCTGTGAAAACTTGATCGAGCGTCTTTATTACATTATGTATGCATTATTTTATTAAAATATGACGTTTACACACGTACAAGGTTATACCAGACTCGGAGAAACTGATAGGGATGGAGCTATATCGATAAACGTAACACGATAACAGTACCCGATATTTTTTTTACAAAATGTAAGAAACTAAACTACTGCCGGATACTTTTGTACAAATTTATTAACTAATATTATATTTCATTACAAGATGTTAAACGTATTAATTCTTGATTGATAATGCCAATTTCTTCAAAATTTTCGAAGCTGTTGTAAAATAAGTAGGTATAGGTAGGTGTTGCGGATAGCTCAGTTTTTGTGAAAGATTAGGGCTTGGGAGAGAAACAGGAAAATTGGCGATCTTTTAATACATATTCATTTGACGTATATTGAACGAACAATAAAAATAAATGACATATATATATATATATAATTCTTAAATTAAAAATTAAAAAGAAATTAAAGAAGGTCCGATTCTCAACATCCTCCCCTTTTTAAAAAAAAAATTGCCTAACTAGACAGAAGAATTAATTTTTTGAGGGGTCTCTTTAGCTGGCCCGCAGAGGTGGCGACATCAGCTACTCTAGGAATTTCATCCTTGCCATAATATAGAGATACGATTCTTTCCTTTGGCCACACACCACGAGGTAAATTATTGTCCGCTATTAGAACCACATCTTCCACTTTTATATTTGGTTGCTGTCCAGTTCCTTTAGCCAACGTCGCCAAAAGTGGTCGGCCATTCTGACTGCCCTTTTCCACCGAATTCTGCCATGAAGGTCGCTTTCCTCAACTTCAAAAGATAAACGATTGACTGAAGACGTCCCAATTAAAAAATGAAAAGGAGTGAGAGCTTCGGGATGGTCAGGATCAGGAGAGACGTGCGTGAGAGGTCTACTATTCACAATCGCTTCTGCTTCCAGGAGGAGAGTTGATAAAACTTTGTCTGAGGGCGACTTATCTTTGAGTGTCACTTTGAGCACGGTCTTTATACTGCGTACTAAGCGTTCCCATACTCCGCCCATAAAAGGAGCAGCGGGTGGAATGAATTTCCATTGTATCAACTCATTTGCCGCAAAAATTGACATTTGTTCTTCGTACAATTTCTTAAGTTCTCTGCTTAAACGATAAAGACAGTTCCGTTGTCAGAAAAAACTTGACGTGGTAATCCTCGGCGAGCAATAAACCTTCTCAGACTCATCATAGCTGCATCTGTGGTAAGGCTGTAAACTACTTCCAAGTGCACGGCTCTCGTAACCAAGCACGTATATAGAGCGATATACCGCTTTTCATGTCTTCGGCCTACGGTGACTTGGAGAGGTCCGAAGTAGTCTAGACCAATAAATGAGAAAGGTCTTTCGTAGTGCACGAGTCTTGCTTCTGGAAGTTTTCCCATAGGAGGATCGTAAGGTTTTGCCTTCTGGTGTCTACAAAAAAGGCAGTTGTGCGCAACGGAACGAACCGTGCTTCTCAAATTGATGATCCAGTAAAGTTGGCGGAGTTCATTCACTACTGTTTCAGTGTTATCATGTGCAGCTCTTTGGTGGTATCGGAGTACTAGGAGGCGAGCAGCTGGATGTCTTCCATCGAGTATGATGGGGCATTTGGTTGGAGTCTTGACGTGTTCAGTAGCAGTGATGCGTCCGAATAAACGAAGTAAGTTGTCGTCGCATAAAGTGGGAGAAAGTTTAAGCAATTTACTTTTACGTGGTAGTGGTGTGTTATTTTTTAGGCAAGTAATCTCTGCTTTGAAACAATCTAATTGACTTTGCCATAAAATATTAATTTCGGCTATTTGTAGATGGGAAGCTGTTAAATGAGAAGGCGTTAACCCAGTGCTATCTACTCTAACGCGTAAAATGAGCAGCTTACAGGCAAATAAATGCGATATTGCAGTGGCTCGAACTAAACATAACCACCTACTAATACGGTGTGCACTAGCTGCAATGGGAGCCAGAGGATGGAAAGGCTCATCAAAAATTGCATGACAAATGATTCTATGCTTTAGTTTGAGATCAGATTGATTAGTCATTATATTAGCTTTAGGTTCAGTTGGCCACTGATTTGAATATAAAAACTGTGGGCCGACAAACCAGCGTGATTTTATGTTTAAAACGCCTTACACGCCTTAGTAGGTTCTCTACTCATCAGCTATATTTAGTGCAGTTGGAACCCATCGCCATTCACTGACATTAGACAGTTCTAAAATTTCGCCTAAACGGTTGGCGACGAAGGGCTTGAAATTACGTGCGTCATTGCGAAGCCACCCAAGAACGTTCATAGAGTCACACCAAAAAATTCGGTTGCGCGATTTTAATTTGTGAGCGGTGCAAAGAGTGTCCGCTAAACGTGCAGCTATTAGTGCGCCTTGAAGTTCCAAGCGTGAGATTGAAACTGGTTTTAATGGTGCTACTCGAACCTTACTACCTATTAGCACTACTTTTATAGTTCCATCTGGATGGATTATACGCCAATACGCTACTGCGGCATATACAGACTCACTAGCGTCACAAAACAAGTGAAGCTCTCTTTCTACTGCTATATCATCAAATTCGCTGAGGTTGTATCGACGTGGAATTTTTAAATTATTCAGGGAACTAACGCAAACTGCGTGCCATTCCTGCCATGCGGTGGTATCTTCCTCAGCGAGCTGATGGTCCCAATGAATAGCTTTACGCCAAACGTTTTGAAACAAAATCTTAGCTCTTACAATAAGAGGCGCTAATAATCCTAGGGGATCATACACGCACATCATAAGAGACAACGCTTCGCGCTTTGTAAACTTTGAGAAAATAGCCTTCTTATTGAAACCTTCGGCATTAAAACTAAGAGAGTCTTCAGCAGGATGCCAAACTAAGCCTAAAGTTCTAACGGATTTAGCTACTCTACCCAAATCTACTTTAGCTAAGGGTAAATCAAGTAAAAACTCTTTTGGAATGAGAGATAAGGCTTTAGGTTCGTTTGATACCCAAGATCTCATCTCGTAACCAGCATTTTTATGAATAGTTACAATGTCAGAAGCGAGACGCGCTGCTTCAGCCACTGAAGGTGTAGATGCTATTTAGTCATCCATGTAATGATCATTGAGGATAGCATCAACAGCTTCAGGGAATTGACTCTGAAATTCAAGCGCGTTTTTATTTTTAATAAATTGTGCGGAAAAAGGACTTGAAGCTGCACCGAATATCATAGATGTCATTCTAAACACTTGAATTGGTTTATTAGGAGAATTCCGCCACAGAAAACGTTGGACATCTCTGTCATCTTCGCGTATTTTAATTTGGGGGAACATTTCTCTAATGTCAGCAGAGAGTCCGACTTTGAATTCGCGAAAACGCAAAAGTATATCTAAAATTGGGTTGAGAAGGTCCGGTCCAGTAAGTAGCATAGAGTTCAAACTTACTCCATTAGATTTGGCCGCCGCGTCGAAAACAATACGAAGTTTACCAGGCTTGTTAGGATTGGTAACACCGAAATGTGGTAAGTACCAACGTCTTTTGATAGAGTGATCCATACTGACGGGACCTTTTGCGTAATTATTATCAAACATAGTTTGCATATTTAACTTATATTGTTCGGCATAGGTGGGCTCTTTGCTCATCATTCGCTCTAAGCTTCTAAATCTGGAAAGAGCATGTCCAAAGCTATCTGGAATTTCAAAAATATCATCTTTCCAAGGTAACCCAACCTCAAACTTGTTATTTGGTAATCGACGTGCAGTTTCTTCAAGAATTTTTATAGCTCTAGCATTATTTTCACTTAAAGGCTCTTTTTTAGTAATACCTATTGAATCTAATTTGTAATAATTTTGAATGAGTATGCCTAAGTTTTCAGAGTCGTCATTATCGGAAAGGTTTACGTGGTTGACAAAATTTACGGGTTTAGTCTTGCTGGAATAAAAACCAAATAATACCCAACCTAAGTTAGTATTAATTGCAACTGGCTGAGACCTAGTACCAATCCGAGTTGCCTTGGAAATCAAAAGATGCCAGTTATCAATTCCAATAATTAATTTAGGTTCACCTATTTCGTAACAAAGTACGTTGGCTAAATCTCTTAGGTGGTGAAACTGTGTGATGTCATCCACTTGAACTTTTTGTTTTGATAAACCTAGATTCTCAATCGAACGAGCATTGCAAATAGAAAATATGTCAGCTGAATGACGACCTTTAATTTTGAAGTTAACATACTGAGCTTTAGTCTTTTTGCCTAAGCCACCAACACAGTCTAATATAATATGTGACTCAGGTCCTGTGACGCCTATCTGCTAACATAATTTGGAATCAATTTGTGTAGCTGTTGAGCCATCATCCAATAAAGCATACGTGTTGACGCTGCCTAGTGGCCCCATGATATTGACAGCTATGATTTTTAAAATGGGTCTACAGTAAGCTGGTTTCTCGGATACCTCAGACAAAGAAGCTTTCTCAGACAAGTAAGTAGTATGTGTAAGAATCTCGTTTGATTGTTCATTAGATATACAGACTTTTGTGAACTTGTATAATTGTTGTTGTAAGGTTCATTTTCAACAATCGTATGCGTAGCTAAAAATTCTGCATTGTGCAAAAGTTTATGGTGCCTAGGTTTGCAATCCTCAATGTTACAAATCTCTTTAGTGAACTTACAATATTTCTAACTATGAAAATCTTTTTTGAGACATTTGTGACATAGTTTATTTTCTTTTACGAACTGCCACCTGTCACCGATAGACATTTCTACAAACTTGTCACATTTTGATAAATTGTGGTTTTGTTTACAAATAAGACAAGGTTTACTAATTTAATTTTTTGTTAAATTTACGTATTTTTTAGAAAAGTTCACTGTTGTCGAATTTTGAGGATATTCTGAAAATGATACCGTATGAACTTTTTAAACCTTTTAAATGGAACCAAGGAATCTGGAATTAAACCAAACTTGAACTGCAACTCGACCTCTCGAGATAAAAATTGTGCCAATAGCTCAAGCTTAGTCTGTCCCTGAGGTAAAAAATGTGTCATACCAAATTCGGTCCATTTATTACGCAATAAAGGCGTTAATTTAATTAAAATAGCTTGAAAAAGCTCTGGAGATTCTAAGTAACATCTTTGATTGAGGAGCCTCATAATCTCTACACAATTTAGAACTCTACAAGCGAATTTATTAAGGTCACAGTTTTCAGAATTTAATTTAGGTAAAGAGCGAACGGAGATAATTTCATTGAGAACTATCGATTCAGATCTACCAAACCTCATTTCTAATGCATCCATAACTACGGCAGGATCATGAGCTGACACGAGAAGAATTGAAACTGCCTCACGAGCTGCTCCTCTGAGACTCATGCCGATGCGTGTCAAGTTCTCAGTCGCAGAAAAGGTGCCTTTGCTGTCCTCGTAGAGTCGCTTGAAGGCCAGCTAGTCCAAAGGCTTACCATCGAAAATAGGCAGCCTGCTGTCTCCACATTTGTGCTTGGCACTGCTGAGCGATGTTATAGCCGGTGCTAATAAAGATATGTCAGTGGGCTGTTGTGTTTTTAATTCAGTAGTATTGTGTTGTATACTATTAGTGATATTAGGAATGTTCGCTGTGGTAGTATATTGAAATGGCCCTCGCGAGCTTCTTCCACCACATTTATTCAAATTTTGGCGAAATCCTATTTCTTCGAGACGTTTGTTAAATGTGGTAGAGCCGATATTATTGGGCTCTGCCATAACGTTTTCATTAATAATATCTGAATTATCTAACCAATCTCGCACTGAAGAACGAGAGCCCCTTTGACTCCTCCCACTTTCCGAGTCCAACATCATAAGCTGAGCCTCCAGCTCCGGTTCAGCAGCATTGCGCTCGGCGGTGGCTGCTGCTGCAGCGGCTTCTGCTGCTACTGCTGCTGCTACTGCTGCTGCTTCTGCTTTAGCTACTTTTCTTATATGTTCAGCTTCCAGTGCAAGCTTTTGAGCTCTGATAGTAGCAGTTGACCGTACTGACCTGGAACTTTCAGATACGATCGAGCGTGCTCCAGAAATTAGAGCTGCCGTGGCCGTGGACTTAGACGGTGTGGGTTCGCTCATGATCACGTCGATACAATGATCGTCTCCCGTTTCCCGCAGCTTAGCTTGCGCCCTAGTCTTCACCATTAAAAAATAAAATTTTGAAATGGACAGGATTTTTATAATATTTACTTCAAATTTTTAACTCGAAGGACCAAAATGTTGCGGATAGCTCAGTTTTTGTGAAAGATTAGGGCTTGGGAGAGAAACAGGAAAATTGGTGATCTTTTAATACATATTCATTTGACGTATATTGAACGAACAATAAAAATAAATGACATATATATATATATATAATTCTTAAATTAAAAATTAAAAAGAAATTAAAGAAGGTCCGATTCTCAACATCCTCCCCTTTTTAAAAAAAAATTGCCTAACTAGACAGAAGAATTAATTTTTTGAGGGGTCTCTTTAGCTGGCCCGCAGAGGTGGCGACATCAGCTACTCTAGGAATTTCATCCTTGCCATAATATAGAGATACGATTCTTTCCTTTGGCCACACACCACGAGGTAAATTATTGTCCGCTATTAGAACCACATCTTCCACTTTTATATTTGGTTGCTGTCCAGTTCCTTTAGCCAACGTCGCCAAAAGTGGTCGGCCATTCTGACTGCCCTTTTCCACCGAATTCTGCCATGAAGGTCGCTTTCCTCAACTTCAAAAGATAAACGATTGACTGAAGACGTCCCAATTAAAAAATGAAAAGGAGTGAGAGCTTCGGGATGGTCAGGATCAGGAGAGACGTGCGTGAGAGGTCTACTATTCACAATCGCTTCTGCTTCCAGGAGGAGAGTTGATAAAACTTTGTCTGAGGGCGACTTATCTTTGAGTGTCACTTTGAGCACGGTCTTTATACTGCGTACTAAGCGTTCCCATACTCCGCCCATAAAAGGAGCAGCGGGTGGAATGAATTTCCATTGTATCAACTCATTTGCCGCAAAAATTGACATTTGTTCTTCGTACAATTTCTTAAGTTCTCTGCTTAAACCGATAAAGACAGTTCCGTTGTCAGAAAAAACTTGACGTGGTAATCCTCGGCGAGCAATAAACCTTCTCAGACTCATCATAGCTGCATCTGTGGTAAGGCTGTAAACTACTTCCAAGTGCACGGCTCTCGTAACCAAGCACGTATATAGAGCGATATACCGCTTTTCATGTCTTCGGCCTACGGTGACTTGGAGAGGTCCGAAGTAGTCTAGACCAATAAATGAGAAAGGTCTTTCGTAGTGCACGAGTCTTGCTTCTGGAAGTTTTCCCATAGGAGGATCGTAAGGTTTTGCCTTCTGGTGTCTACAAAAAAGGCAGTTGTGCGCAACGGAACGAACCGTGCTTCTCAAATTGATGATCCAGTAAAGTTGGCGGAGTTCATTCACTACTGTTTCAGTGTTATCATGTGCAGCTCTTTGGTGGTATCGGAGTACTAGGAGGCGAGCAGCTGGATGTCTTCCATCGAGTATGATGGGGCATTTGGTTGGAGTCTTGACGTGTTCAGTAGCAGTGATGCGTCCGAATAAACGAAGTAAGTTGTCGTCGCATAAAGTGGGAGAAAGTTTAAGCAATTTACTTTTACGTGGTAGTGGTGTGTTATTTTTTAGGCAAGTAATCTCTGCTTTGAAACAATCTAATTGACTTTGCCATAAAATATTAATTTCGGCTATTTGTAGATGGGAAGCTGTTAAATGAGAAGGCGTTAACCCAGTGCTATCTACTCTAACGCGTAAAATGAGCAGCTTACAGGCAAATAAATGCGATATTGCAGTGGCTCGAACTAAACATAACCACCTACTAATACGGTGTGCACTAGCTGCAATGGGAGCCAGAGGATGGAAAGGCTCATCAAAAATTGCATGACAAATGATTCTATGCTTTAGTTTGAGATCAGATTGATTAGTCATTATATTAGCTTTAGGTTCAGTTGGCCACTGATTTGAATATAAAAACTGTGGGCCGACAAACCAGCGTGATTTTATGTTTAAAACGCCTTACACGCCTTAGTAGGTTCTCTACTCATCAGCTATATTTAGTGCAGTTGGAACCCATCGCCATTCACTGACATTAGACAGTTCTAAAATTTCGCCTAAACGGTTGGCGACGAAGGGCTTGAAATTACGTGCGTCATTGCGAAGCCACCCAAGAACGTTCATAGAGTCACACCAAAAAATTCGGTTGCGCGATTTTAATTTGTGAGCGGTGCAAAGAGTGTCCGCTAAACGTGCAGCTATTAGTGCGCCTTGAAGTTCCAAGCGTGAGATTGAAACTGGTTTTAATGGTGCTACTCGAACCTTACTACCTATTAGCACTACTTTTATAGTTCCATCTGGATGGATTATACGCCAATACGCTACTGCGGCATATACAGACTCACTAGCGTCACAAAACAAGTGAAGCTCTCTTTCTACTGCTATATCATCAAATTCGCTGAGGTTGTATCGACGTGGAATTTTTAAATTATTCAGGGAACTAACGCAAACTGCGTGCCATTCCTGCCATGCGGTGGTATCTTCCTCAGCGAGCTGATGGTCCCAATGAATAGCTTTACGCCAAACGTTTTGAAACAAAATCTTAGCTCTTACAATAAGAGGCGCTAATAATCCTAGGGGATCATACACGCACATCATAAGAGACAACGCTTCGCGCTTTGTAAACTTTGAGAAAATAGCCTTCTTATTGAAACCTTCGGCATTAAAACTAAGAGAGTCTTCAGCAGGATGCCAAACTAAGCCTAAAGTTCTAACGGATTTAGCTACTCTACCCAAATCTACTTTAGCTAAGGGTAAATCAAGTAAAAACTCTTTTGGAATGAGAGATAAGGCTTTAGGTTCGTTTGATACCCAAGATCTCATCTCGTAACCAGCATTTTTATGAATAGTTACAATGTCAGAAGCGAGACGCGCTGCTTCAGCCACTGAAGGTGTAGATGCTATTTAGTCATCCATGTAATGATCATTGAGGATAGCATCAACAGCTTCAGGGAATTGACTCTGAAATTCAAGCGCGTTTTTATTTTTAATAAATTGTGCGGAAAAAGGACTTGAAGCTGCACCGAATATCATAGATGTCATTCTAAACACTTGAATTGGTTTATTAGGAGAATTCCGCCACAGAAAACGTTGGACATCTCTGTCATCTTCGCGTATTTTAATTTGGGGGAACATTTCTCTAATGTCAGCAGAGAGTCCGACTTTGAATTCGCGAAAACGCAAAAGTATATCTAAAATTGGGTTGAGAAGGTCCGGTCCAGTAAGTAGCATAGAGTTCAAACTTACTCCATTAGATTTGGCCGCCGCGTCGAAAACAATACGAAGTTTACCAGGCTTGTTAGGATTGGTAACACCGAAATGTGGTAAGTACCAACGTCTTTTGATAGAGTGATCCATACTGACGGGACCTTTTGCGTAATTATTATCAAACATAGTTTGCATATTTAACTTATATTGTTCGGCATAGGTGGGCTCTTTGCTCATCATTCGCTCTAAGCTTCTAAATCTGGAAAGAGCATGTCCAAAGCTATCTGGAATTTCAAAAATATCATCTTTCCAAGGTAACCCAACCTCAAACTTGTTATTTGGTAATCGACGTGCAGTTTCTTCAAGAATTTTTATAGCTCTAGCATTATTTTCACTTAAAGGCTCTTTTTTAGTAATACCTATTGAATCTAATTTGTAATAATTTTGAATGAGTATGCCTAAGTTTTCAGAGTCGTCATTATCGGAAAGGTTTACGTGGTTGACAAAATTTACGGGTTTAGTCTTGCTGGAATAAAAACCAAATAATACCCAACCTAAGTTAGTATTAATTGCAACTGGCTGAGACCTAGTACCAATCCGAGTTGCCTTGGAAATCAAAAGATGCCAGTTATCAATTCCAATAATTAATTTAGGTTCACCTATTTCGTAACAAAGTACGTTGGCTAAATCTCTTAGGTGGTGAAACTGTGTGATGTCATCCACTTGAACTTTTTGTTTTGATAAACCTAGATTCTCAATCGAACGAGCATTGCAAATAGAAAATATGTCAGCTGAATGACGACCTTTAATTTTGAAGTTAACATACTGAGCTTTAGTCTTTTTGCCTAAGCCACCAACACAGTCTAATATAATATGTGACTCAGGTCCTGTGACGCCTATCTGCTAACATAATTTGGAATCAATTTGTGTAGCTGTTGAGCCATCATCCAATAAAGCATACGTGTTGACGCTGCCTAGTGGCCCCATGATATTGACAGCTATGATTTTTAAAATGGGTCTACAGTAAGCTGGTTTCTCGGATACCTCAGACAAAGAAGCTTTCTCAGACAAGTAAGTAGTATGTGTAAGAATCTCGTTTGATTGTTCATTAGATATACAGACTTTTGTGAACTTGTATAATTGTTGTTGTAAGGTTCATTTTCAACAATCGTATGCGTAGCTAAAAATTCTGCATTGTGCAAAAGTTTATGGTGCCTAGGTTTGCAATCCTCAATGTTACAAATCTCTTTAGTGAACTTACAATATTTCTAACTATGAAAATCTTTTTTGAGACATTTGTGACATAGTTTATTTTCTTTTACGAACTGCCACCTGTCACCGATAGACATTTCTACAAACTTGTCACATTTTGATAAATTGTGGTTTTGTTTACAAATAAGACAAGGTTTACTAATTTAATTTTTTGTTAAATTTACGTATTTTTTAGAAAAGTTCACTGTTGTCGAATTTTGAGGATATTCTGAAAATGATACCGTATGAACTTTTTAAACCTTTTAAATGGAACCAAGGAATCTGGAATTAAACCAAACTTGAACTGCAACTCGACCTCTCGAGATAAAAATTGTGCCAATAGCTCAAGCTTAGTCTGTCCCTGAGGTAAAAAATGTGTCATACCAAATTCGGTCCATTTATTACGCAATAAAGGCGTTAATTTAATTAAAATAGCTTGAAAAAGCTCTGGAGATTCTAAGTAACATCTTTGATTGAGGAGCCTCATAATCTCTACACAATTTAGAACTCTACAAGCGAATTTATTAAGGTCACAGTTTTCAGAATTTAATTTAGGTAAAGAGCGAACGGAGATAATTTCATTGAGAACTATCGATTCAGATCTACCAAACCTCATTTCTAATGCATCCATAACTACGGCAGGATCATGAGCTGACACGAGAAGAATTGAAACTGCCTCACGAGCTGCTCCTCTGAGACTCATGCCGATGCGTGTCAAGTTCTCAGTCGCAGAAAAGGTGCCTTTGCTGTCCTCGTAGAGTCGCTTGAAGGCCAGCTAGTCCAAAGGCTTACCATCGAAAATAGGCAGCCTGCTGTCTCCACATTTGTGCTTGGCACTGCTGAGCGATGTTATAGCCGGTGCTAATAAAGATATGTCAGTGGGCTGTTGTGTTTTTAATTCAGTAGTATTGTGTTGTATACTATTAGTGATATTAGGAATGTTCGCTGTGGTAGTATATTGAAATGGCCCTCGCGAGCTTCTTCCACCACATTTATTCAAATTTTGGCGAAATCCTATTTCTTCGAGACGTTTGTTAAATGTGGTAGAGCCGATATTATTGGGCTCTGCCATAACGTTTTCATTAATAATATCTGAATTATCTAACCAATCTCGCACTGAAGAACGAGAGCCCCTTTGACTCCTCCCACTTTCCGAGTCCAACATCATAAGCTGAGCCTCCAGCTCCGGTTCAGCAGCATTGCGCTCGGCGGTGGCTGCTGCTGCAGCGGCTTCTGCTGCTACTGCTGCTGCTACTGCTGCTGCTTCTGCTTTAGCTACTTTTCTTATATGTTCAGCTTCCAGTGCAAGCTTTTGAGCTCTGATAGTAGCAGTTGACCGTACTGACCTGGAACTTTCAGATACGATCGAGCGTGCTCCAGAAATTAGAGCTGCCGTGGCCGTGGACTTAGACGGTGTGGGTTCGCTCATGATCACGTCGATACAATGATCGTCTCCCGTTTCCCGCAGCTTAGCTTGCGCCCTAGTCTTCACCATTAAAAAATAAAATTTTGAAATGGACAGGATTTTTATAATATTTACTTCAAATTTTTAACTCGAAGGACCAAAATGTTGCGGATAGCTCAGTTTTTGTGAAAGATTAGGGCTTGGGAGAGAAACAGGAAAATTGGTGATCTTTTAATACATATTCATTTGACGCATATTGAACGAACAATAAAAATAAATGACATATATATATATATATATAATTCTTAAATTAAAAATTAAAAAGAAATTAAAGAAGGTCCGATTCTCAACAGTAGGTACTCGACAATGAAACGAAATAATTATAACGACTGGTAATCTTTATTTATTTATTTTAATCAAAATTTGATGAATCGTCATCGACATCGACATATGCGATCGATATCATTACTTATTTGGTTAGAACACTACAACTATGAAATTAGAACTGTCATCGAGAAAATAAAGAAATGGAAATACATAGTATTTTTACGCAGTCTATAACAATTAATACACTTTTAAAAGTTTATATAATATTCTTACATAGAAACCCAAATTCTGACGACAAACGGTCTTCCAAAAACATTTAAATTTTTATTTTAAATTTTTATCATACTTTAACGAGTATGATAAAATTTGGTACAAGAATAGGCATTCTTCGTTATTATCAACTAGCTGGTACCCGCGACTTCGTCTGCGTATTATTGGATATACACAGACTGATCTCGGAACACGACAAACCAAAAAAAATCGCAGTTTTTGCGTGATTGAGTAACAACCATCCAAACATACACACTTTTACATTTATTATAATTAGTAGGATTAGTAGGATAAAAATAATTCTTGTCTTTTTATTGAAATAATTTAAATTGAATATTTAATTAATTAATAAAGTTGTGATCACAGAATTATGATTATGAACATTTCAGGCGTTTAATTTAATATCTCAAGAAAATATGTAAACAATCGATAACTTTTAACACTAAAATCGATTATTTAAATTATTGTATAATTGACTTTATAACTTTTCAGAATTGATTTAAATTACATATCGCTACCCTATTCATAAATCATAATCGCACACCTTTAAATATAATAAAATAAGATCTAATAACAGTGAATTAATGATTAATGTATTAAACATATAGTTTAAACTTTAATAGTTAATTAAATTGCACGTTTGCACTAAGCATTGCTTACTCCAAAGACATTCGGCCTGTGAGGCAAAACGTCCTCCAAAAAATAATACTAAGAATAGGATTTTGAAAATTAGGTCTGTTTCATGTAGTAAATTCTTGTCTATTCAAAACCAATTACTTTAATCATAGCGTAATATAAAATACAAGTGTTGCCATCTAGTGATACATTAAATGATAAGTTTTAATTTATACTTTACAATAAATCTGTAGTATTGTCTGAATTTCATTCAATATTTTTTGTACTATTTAAGCCATTGTTATCTAAATACTGATGTTAAAATGTTTTGTATGTTTGTCAGTTTGTACTTATGTTTGGAAATCAAATACGACTGGACCGTTTTTTATAAAATGTTGTATACGGGAAGTATTAATGTGAATAAAAAAAAAAACTTTTAACGATGTCATCATCTTCAGTATTTCATAAAATCAATCACATTTTTTACATGGCTCCTTTACTTACCAAAATGATAGTGAAATTGGCATATTATGGCATCCCCAGGAGCAGAGGTTAAACCGACTTCTAAAACAGACCACGGAGGCTACTCAATTCGAATGTATATATTATTTTTATAGATCTGATGTTCAGCCATGACTTCTATGTATAAGAACCGATTTAAATGATTATTTTTTTGTTGGATAGGGTATACCTCTAGCCTCAAAGGTGGTCCCATTTTAATAACATTGGCATCGGACCTTTAACTTCGAAGATACACCAGGAAACTCTTCAAATCCATTGAAGTTGTTTTTTTTTTTTGTTAAAAATTGTTAGGTAATGTTATGATTGTTAGGAAAAATAAAAAAAAATCACACAGCTCAGGGGAGAGATAATTTTTCAGTGGAAGCGTCAACTAACTCAGTTTTCAAAGCAAAATTTCACTTTATAAAATTGTCTTTATGATGAAGTAATTACTTTTGTTCGTAAGGATTAATATCCAAGTAAAAATAATGTTTTTAAACCAAGTTTGAATTTTCAACAAATGTTTGTTTCAAACTACCTTATTGTGGCTTAATTTTATGAGATATTTATATGCTAGCGAGGACTTTTTTTTAGATATACTTACTAAGGGTCAATATTTTTTAGATCATTATATTTACGTAGCAATAACCATTACGACAGCGCACGCGGATAAAGCAGTTTGGGAGTGCTTCCATTTCTGATTTACTTAACAAAAAATTTAATTTAAAACTAGCAGATTATTACAGCCTAATTTTAGATAGCCTCGTAAGTCTGGATATCTTATACAAAAACAACTTTTCGAATCCGACCAGTAGGTAGATCCAGAGATTAGCGTTTTTGAACAAGCAGACAAAACTACTCTTCCACTTTATTATATCATAAAATATATACCACTGTTATTTTTCATATGGTATGAAAAATCATTTTTAAAATATTAATAGTCGTCGTCACAGGTCACATGTTAGGAAAAAGAAACTGAAAAAGTACGGAATGCATTTATGCATATAAGCGCCATCTGTTTTTCTACACCTGAGTCATTTCATTTTCTATATTGCAAGATAAACCAAATTATTAAACGCTGTGTTGGTCGATGAGCAGCCTATTTGTATTTAGTTATGCATTAACCGTTTAGATGTCTCTAATAAAACTTAGTGTCATTCTTAATCAATACTTTTTAATCACTAACGCTACAACACTATTAACGCTACTTGAACCTTTTTATTACATAGTGGTCGGCGATTAAAATATTAAAGCGATAATTCCGAATGTGAAGATGTCTCCAGATATCTCAATTAGCAATTATTAATTTTATAGAAAGTGGTAGCGCGTTCGCGCCGCAAGAGTGAGTAAAACAGTAACTAACTTCAAATTATGTATTTGTTTTTTTTTTTTGGCGGAATCATAAGCTAAAAAGAAATTCTTCGGAGCGGAAATCAGTTTTCGTCTGGTCCAAATACGATACATTTTACGTCGCTGCACTGGTACGATAGATGCCGCTCTTCAGGTTGTAAACCTTGCTACTGAACACCTCTGGTTATTGGTCTATGCTGAACACTGTGCTATACAATAAATTTATATACTACCGCGCTAGTGATAGGCTAAAAATTATAGTGGGTAATAGAGATACTTACTAATTAAAAATATTACCATTCATCAAATTTCACCTAAAAGATATCCTATAATGATATTAAATCATAGTTTTTTTTTCAATGGGAATTAATGTTAATTTTATTGTCTAATGAACATTTAATTAATAAAAATATGTTTTGTTTTGCGTATGTATACAATTGATATAATTAACTTTAAGGAAAATAATTGAAGATTGATTAGGATTAAGTTAATATCATTACTTAGCAAAAAAAAACAAAATTAAAATTAACAAATAAATAGAAAAATAAAGTTTTATTGAAATTCTTAATTTGAACTTCTTTTCTTATAACGGAATTACGATTTACGATTGAACTAGGATTAGTAATGCTAATTTAGTCACGTTATTCGATTATGAACATTAGAAAGTTACCTACTAATTTGAAATTTCATATACAATAATTTTATAGTCATTTTATTAAATGTCTCGATTTTGTAAGAAATTCGTGTCACCCATCGCTGCATCGGCACGCACCGCTAGACTACATAGAATGACACCATGACATGACTTAACATTAGACGACTTATGAGTCCATAAATTAATAACTATTAATAAGTTAATAATAAGAATACGAAGGCCTATTTTTTGAACCGTAGCTAACTCGACCAATGATTTTGTACCAAGTGGTTAATTAAAATCATGGCCGATGCGTTTTTTGACCTTTTTTGATTCATAAGTTACCCAATCAATTGTGAATTATTATGTGACAGTTGTTAGAGAACATAACTAACCGCTCGGCTTGGACTATATGTAACCATTGGTTACCATTTCGGCTTCAGCTATAGTTCATGTTCTGACTTCTGATTAATAATTATAGTATAGTGACTTTCTGCGGATCAAAAAATTGGGCCTAAGATGCGTGTAGCGTGTGAACTGTGACGACATTTTTTTAGAACTTACTATACAGTATACCATACTGTTAGACTTAGAAGCCGCTGCGGAGTGCGGCTTTTACAGCTTCACCGAACTTGGGGGGGGCGAGCGCAGAAGGCACTCAGTAGAGGTGGTCGTTAAATGGACGAACAATTTAATTAGACTGCTTATGTGACGTAAACGGATAGACTAGTTTATCGTCCAATCATAAACTAGTTTAATCATAAACGACATTAGGCATCGACGTCGCGCGTTTCGTGAACTGTCAACGATCAACGAGTGAAACGCGAACTCGGCCGAAAATAGTCGAAGCGTGCAAACAGTCGCTTCTTTATTCCGTGAAACAGTCCGTCCGCTAACGGTTTTCGTTTCTTCTCTTGTTCTTACACTTGTTCCTTGCGAACGGATATTCGAAATCTGGCCTCTTACATAACCAGAGACGAACAAGATTGACCACGAGCAAAGTAGAACAATTCATGTTCTTGAACGTCAATCTAGATGAGAAAAGGTTTTATAATTACATGTAAATAGTAAATATGTATATTCTGTAATATATAATAATTGTGTAAATACATTAATTATGTACTTAGAATGAAATGAACTTTTAAGTACGCCAGGTGATAATTATAAAGCATTTATATAATATATAAATATTATGAGTGTAATATATAATACATTATTACATACGATTATTCAACCTGCCAGTCCTAAGCTTGCAAAAAGTACGAAGGGGGGTTCATTTCATTTCATAAAAAAGTAGTTGACAATCAATAAATACTTGATACATTAAAGGATTGTAGCAATAGACTGTTAAACAACAACTCTTCTGTCAATTATGTATAAACTAGTCGAAGATTAGACGGTTTTAAAAACTAGTTTACCGTCGACGTCGAAAATGTAAACGACCCAACCCTAGCACTCAGCCGTGGTCAGGAATCTCCGAGACATTCGCCCTAGTATAGAGCGGAAAGTCTTCAAAAAATCTAATAAGCTTAAAGAGCCATACAGCTGCTTTAGATACCGCTTTTAATTTGATACAAATAATCGTCCATTCAAAACCAACCAGTGTTACTATAGCGCGATGTAAAATCCAAGTGGTGCCATCTAGTGATAAAAACAATGATACAATATTAATAAATCTGTAGTTGTTTTTAAAATTTTATGCTAAATAACTAGTTTATAGGCTGACTAGCTGTGCCCGCGGATCTGCTCGTGTGGTCTAAACAATGCCGTCGGTCGAGAACACGAGCAAATCGTGCTGCCGCCGCTTCGCGCCCAGGAATATATTCGCGCCGCTTCAATCCACGGCGCCGCGGGCGGTCGCACGCCGTTTATTTTAAAGATAAAATGCTTATTGCGGGTGATCCTTAGTAGACAGCACATTATGCTCTTGCTGTTTTTTTTTGTAGGTCTTTTTAATATCTACAATTATGTAAAGAAAGAAAGAACATTTATTTGACACTGAAAATACGGACATAATTAACACAACACACATTAAACAAGAGATTACAATAAAATATTACTAATTAAATTTATACAAAAAAAAGCCTTACTCAAGATCAAAAAGGACCTCAGCTCAGCATATACTATAGCAAAGATACTTTATCGCTGGTTTTCAGCCGGGACTACACTACATACTAAAGTCCTCATTAATATAATATATCTCTTAAGGTTTTATTTGAACGAAACCCTAATTATTTTTCTAAAATAAATGTAGCCTAAGTTACTCTTTGTAACATCAGCTATCTGCCAGTGAAATCTCGTGAAAATCGGTCCTACCGTTTCGGAGATTACCCGGAACAAACAAAAAAGAGAAACAAAAAAAAAACATGGTGTTTTGTTATAAGTACAAAATAAAAGATTTTTACTAAATGTATATGAAAATATTACGGTACAAATATAAAAAAAAAAAACAACTTAATCAATTTTCGTCTGTCTGTTTGTTTCGGTTAATTTCGGAAAATCCAACCGATTTTGATAGCACTTTCACTGGCATATAGCTGATGTTATAAGGAGTAACTTAGGCTGCTTTTATTTTACAAAAAAAAAATTAGAGATCCGCAATAATGAAAACAAATTCGGATAACAACGATTTTCTATTGAAAATTACGTGAAGCGTGTCTGTTTATGAAACTCTATCTATCCGATCTATCAACATCCGATAATGGTGTACCCAACAAGCACAAATACCTACTGAAGATGGTCGGAGCTTTATGTATTATTACAATTAATAAAATTGAAGTGTCTGTTAGTTTTTTACTAAATGCTTATGAAAGTATATACGATATCTATAACAATTAACCCAATTTAAAAATATTTGTCTGTCTGTCTGTCTGTTTGTTCCGCGTAATCTCTGAAACGGTTGGACCGATTTTGACGGAACTTTCACCGGTAGATAGCTGAATTTATAGGAAGTAACATAGGCTAATTTTATTTTAGAAAAAGTATTAGGGTTCCGCACAAATAAAAAAAACTGGTCATGGTGAATCAATTCGGGCGCTTAAATGGCTTACGTTGAGTAAACCACAAGAGATATAGCAAATTAATATTGCAAATAATTGTAGACATTAAAAAGACCTACAAAAAAGTCAGCGAGAGTATATTCGTCTATCTTCTAAGGAACACCCACTGTTACAGCTTAAGATAGGAGTAGGTATTGGTTTTGAATTTTTGGACTTACGGAATTGCTGCAGTCACCTTCACCTAACGAGCACTCACTTTTTTACTTAATATTGTTTTTTTTTTGTATCTTCTACTTTGAAATGCACTCGCACTCGCGAGGCCATTAATTGTTCGATAGATTTTTAACCGCCGCGCCGCCCAGTGCATGTATGATTTTTTCTCACGCTAGAGGGCGCGAGTGAAGCTTGTAATACGAGGTCGCGCGTGGCGCTGTCCGCGGCTCGTTAGCGCGAGATTTGAATGTGAAAGGGACCCACAATAAGCTTTATTGTTTTAAAAATAGCCGGAGCGGGGGAACAATATTCGCGCGGGCATTCTGTAGTCCACGTAAGCGAAGCCGCGGGCACAGCTAGTTTGAATATAAAATAATGGATTACGAAAATAGCCTCTCATCATCCGCCAGAATAAGGTTATGGTAATAAATATTTATCCGCATTTACTAAATGGACTCCAAAATGGTTTAACATAAACCTGTCAACGCTCTATCTTTCTCTGAAGTGATATGACGAAACCAGATACGTATTTCGGTTAACCGATGTGGGGTCCAATTACTTAGTAAACTTTATTAGGTACCTACTACATCATTTTGATAAACTACAAGTTTCTTGCTGCAATCAAGCGTGCAGTCCGTTTGCAACACCAGAAGCATCACATGTGCGATGCGACCCTTTAAAACCCCGTTCAGTCCCGTTTTGAAGAAACCCATACTATAGTCCACTGGAAAACCACATTCAGAGCGTTCGCGGAAGGAAAGTCTCCTGAAACCGGCCTTACAGATGCTATCTTCTTCTTCTGTCTAACTTGGCAACTAGTGCTCTTTACTGAAGACCATTACTGCAATTATCGAGTGAATGCCTCCTATGATTATTTCAGTAATAAAACAATATGGTTACTTTGTTAGAACCTGGATATCTTCAGGTCTCGAGTGAATAGGTACCTTCTAGGCAAGCGTGCTCCTTAGTAGACCACATCATCACTTACGATCAGGTGAGATAATGGTCAAACGCAAGCCTATCCATAGTAAAAAAAAGAACTTTTTAGAGTGTTTTTGTGACATCTCAGAACTCATGGTCCATGTTATTATTTCCAATACACAGTAAACAAGCTTTATTATACAAAAGGTCACCTGTGTTACACAATATAGGGTCAAAGAATACAAATTTGCGAATAAAAAATAAAATCCACTTCATGACAATTTGAGCTCCTGCCAAAAATCCCAATCTAAAGACGTTTTTTTTGCCTTTTCCAGTGGGTAGTCAATAATTCGACCATAACGCTATCGATTCTATTCAAGGATTGGAAAAAAACAACCTTCTCCATTAGAAAACACCAAATTTTATCTATAGGCTAGCTGTGCCCGCGACTTCGTTCGCGTGGACTACAGAATGTCGTCGCTGTCGATCGGGCATACCCGCAAATCGTTCTACTCCTGCTCCCGGATATATGCTTAATGCGGGTGATCCTTAGAATAAAAATATATCCTCTCACTGACTTTTTTTTAGGTCTTATTAATATCTACAATTATATAGTATATTAATTAAATATATCTCTTATATTTTACTCAGCATAAGCCATTTAAGCGCCTGATTTGATACATCATGACCAGTTTTTTTATTTGCCCGGCACCCTAATTATTTTTCTAAAATAAATGTACCCATGTCACTCCCTTTAACATCAGCTATCTGCCACTGAAAGTCTCGTCAAAATTGGTCCCAGCGTTTCGGAGATTATCTTTAACAAACAGACAAACAAAAATTAATTTTTTTTTTTTTTATATGTACCGTATGTACTTTCATATGCATTCGGTAAAATGTTTTATTTTGACATTACAAACAGACACTTCAATTTTATTAATTGTATAAATTAGCTATTGCAGCAACTTCGTTACTATTGTCTTTGAAACGAAACTGGGTATTCGCCTCCTTCCTGTTGGAAAGTGCTCTCACTAATTGTTAGATTTTATTTTAAATATTTTTAAGTTTTTTGAATTTTTCACTTTTACCGCGTCTGAAACTGTAGACAGGATTTTTTTATCGGTGTTGCTGTTCTTTAAAAATATACACTAATAATTTTTTTTTGTTATCTGTTTAATTTATGGTATATAGGGGGGCCGACCCCTCAAAGTTTTTGAGTACGTTACAGTTATTAATAATTTGTTGAACATATCGCTTAGTTCCCGGACTTGTACATCGTCGTTTCGCTATAACTAGCGCTCACTTAGCTGGAACGTTGACAGATGTACAGTCGGACGCGTTAATATTATGTCTTATACTAACTTTGTGACCTGACTATATTTGCATTGTTATCATTTAATAAGCGTTGTCAGACATCCAGCAAAGAAATTTGATGAATAATAAAAAAATAAAGAAACACATATAGACATAGCCAAAGGTACATTTTATTGTTGAAAAAAAAAAAATGGAACAGTTTTACTATAAATTTACTTGTACAATACATAGTTGTGCGTACGTTCATTAGCCTTCTTTTGCTTTTTGTTTTGGCGCCGCAGAAGTACTTGCCAGTTTCGATATTTTTTAAGCCTTAGTAGTATTTTCTGATCTTCAAAATGGGGTCTAACAAGATGGTGCCTCCCTAGTTAGAACGAAACCACGAAACCTGGTTAGACTGGAAGCTTTTGTGACATCTCAAAATGCGTATTATATATTTATAATCTAATTCTTATACCTATGCACAAGTAGCAAACTATATCACAGAAAGTGCCACAAATATTACATAATATAGGGTCAAAGAAGCAGAGATAAGGAGTTAAAAGAAATTTCCACAAGATCCCAAAACAAATTCCGTAGATTAGTCCATTAAGGAGTTTTTGGTGGAATCTTGAATTGACATGTTGCGGTCTTTATTTTGAAAATCATTAACTTAGGATTTTTGACCCAGTATTTTGTATTATTGATGGCGTTTTGCCTGATATAGTTTGGTTGTTGTGCGTAGGTGAAGAGGATTGTAAATATAAACTAGAAACATGCGTTTTAAGACTTAACAATAGCTCCATAAATAGTTCAAACATGGGAGCTACCATCTTGTTTGAACTAGTTTGGAAGATTAGAAATGTAGTCGTAGGCTTAAACAATGTTGACACTGAAAAAAAAGAAGAAAAAGAAAAAATGAGGAAATGGCTTCGGACTTTATATAAATTACATCTAAATATGAATTATAAATACATCTGACTTGGCTGCATGATCTTATATACCTTTGCCTTTTCCTTACACGAAGGGAAGAATTATACAATAAATAATGTCTTTGTCACAGTTTCCCACAACAACCCTACCTGCTATGCTACACAGTCTTTATAGATTATAAAGAAAATGTAATTAAAAAAAACTTTTGAACGTGACTATACCGCACTGTGTAATAAAATAATGCAGTTAATTTTAGATACCTTTACGGGTTTATAGCATTTTTATAATCATATTTTAGTGTTTGTTGCAATGATTTGCCGCAGCGAACGCCGATCAACGTATGCCTTTGAGTGATCATGAACTAAAGTGATTAACTCAGCTTATTGTGATAGGCGGGAGCGATAGCATTCTATTTCAATTGATTTTCTATAATCATTGATATAACTACGTCGAAACACAATAAATAAAAGTGATTTTAATTTGTATGGTAGTAACTTAAGACCCAAAATTTTCGATTTCTATATAATTAACGTGATTTTAAAATCAAAATCAAAAGTTTAATATTTAAAAAATGTAATATTTGTATAATTAACCCTTAGGAGTTTTTATCGGGATTATGAACTGTAATGTGGTGGATTTTGTTTTAGCAAAGTTTTGTCATTTGACCTTATTTTATGTAATTTTGGTGGTATTCACGTTTAGTTATTGTGCGTTGTGGTTAAGTGTCACTTGTGCAAAAACAATAACTCTAAACTACATTCACTCAATCAATCAATCATCAATCCACTGATTATAAATGAAAACTAGAAACATGCATTTGAAGTTGCCACAAAAGTCTCTGGATAGTTTTTAAAATTACACAATACGCGTTGGCACAATTTTCGACGAACGCAGTTGCTAACAAACAAAAAGAAACGTTAATGTAAACAAAAAGTTGAAGTATTAATACTGGTGAGCTAAGTGGACTACAAAAGAGACTCTTGAAAGAAGATTGTAAGAGACAGAGATGCACATGTTAAAATGTGGTGTTGTGATAAGAATGGATAATATTAGGATTAAGTTTATCAGAAAAATTATGAAAAAAGCATCAGTGACAGAGAAGTTGAGGAATAATGAGTTAGCTTGGTATGGGCATGTCGCGAGATAAAAGTTATATAACTAGAAGGGTTAAGTATGTAAGTGAGTTGATGTAGGAGTAGAGGAAGACCTAAGAAGGTATGAATGGATTCTGTAAGGAATTATCTATTCATATTATAAAACACATAAGTAGTCTATGTGTCTGACTATCCGTGTTCGAGAAGGTTCGCGAATCAATCCCTCTCGAAGCTATTGCTGCGACACACAGTAATTATTCTAATAACAAACAAAAGAGACTCATCTCGTCAGGAGCGGGTGGTAACCTTGACCTTGCCCGGTCGACCTTGACTGCAGATTGTGAAGTATGTGCGTGTAGAGTGAACTGTGTAAGTGTTTGTGTGCGGCCTCAAATCCCACAGAACACTATCACGCAAGTAATCTGTTCATCAAAACCCTCCTGGGACGCCAACTCAGAGTTATACAAAGCAAAAACTTCAACCACCATAAATCACATATATTTCAGCGCTAGCCGATCGTCGGGAATGACGTAGCGCGTACAAAACAAACAAACGTGAGTTCACGGCCAAAGCACGAAGTAATCTGGCCTACGTGCTAGCAGAGCCGTCGGACGAAGCTGGGGGGCGGAGCGGCGCTGCGCCTACGCAGAACGATTGCCCCGCGCATGCTATATATTTCTAACAATCCTTTTATTCCTATTAACACACATTTTTTATTTATTTATAGCTATTTTATTTGGATAGCACGATTCTTACGTGCGCTTAGTCGACAGTATTTTGTAATTCATGTGAGTGAAGCTGTAGGCACAGCTAGTATGTGTATAAAAGGTAAAGGTAATAATAAGATTCCAGCGATAAAGGAGAGTGGAATAGGAACATATGTAATACCGACCCTATTCAGCAGAAGAAGAAGATACAAATATGTTTAGTACTATTAAAGACAATTATAACATCGCATTAAGCCAGCTTGCATAAATGGACAATTAACATACCACAGGCTCCTTTTTAGGGACTTTTACTTAAGTAATTCGCTAATCGCTCCGCGTGTTATTATAAGATCACGTTTATACTTTGAGTAATGATTTGATGTTGAATAAAATAAACTCACGAATCAGTACACCGAGTCAGTGAGTGGATTGCATAAATCATGTTATGTTTATTAACGAATATGAGTTGTTGCTAAGTATTATTTTTTACCGTCATGCTCTGTATTAACAGTGTTGGGTAGATAAAGCTAAATTCCTATTATTATTATATATATTTTTGGTATATTGTACATGTCGTGTTAATTATTTTATCAAGCGTACGTTTTTTTTTAAATATTAAAAACAAAAATTTTAAATGATAGATTTTGGCTGAATAGATTAATTAATTACCTTTGGCCTATAATAAAAAAATCGAAAATTTAAATAGATATTTGAAACCTCTACTGTGATCTCTGAATGGGCTGAAATGATTATAAAAAAACCACCTTCTAAAAATAGAACGAACAAAAAGTCAAGCGTGCATCGTAACAATCGTCGATTCTTTTTTCAAATACGTTTCCCGCGTGCCGATCCATCATGGCCGATTTTGGTCGCATTCTGTCGTTTAAACAATTATTAAGGCCTGTTATCATGCTGTCATCGTTTAAAAAAAACGTCACAGAAATAGATTTCACTTAAAAGACCGTTTTCAGTGTTAATTTTAGTGTGTTTTTAGTTTAACGTAATTTATTTTAAAATAGAAGTAGCAACATCTTTTGACGATTTTATTTAAACTTGTATCAGGAAGACTTTAACCGACTAATTTTTATTTGATTTTTATTCTAATAACGACAGTGAAAAATAGTACATTATTGCAAAGGCCGTAAAATAGGCAATTGCTGGTCGAGTATGAGTTTGAAGGCCGAAACGGCATGCTGGGGTTATTAAATACAATTTGATTGGATATCTTTATCATTCTTGATATGTCCGTAAATTCAATACTTCGCGTGTTCTTTTTTCGAAAATAATGACATTTCCATGTAAGTGTGAAAAAAACATTTTAACGTATTCCTCACGCGTTGTGTAACTATTGATTAAATAATAGTTCTTGACTGTAAGTACTTATGTAATATATTTTTATTGAAAAATTTCTTTAGAGAATTATTTGCCAATGTCAATGGGTAGTGTACGCTTTTAGAAATTCTGCAATAATCCTGGTTTTTTTATTTTATTATTTATTCAATTTAGGCACTAAGAAGGCACTAATGAACGTCAAAATACTACTGCCCATTCGGAAAATATCCCAGACATCGAGAAAAACCGGTAAGAAACTCGATCGGGTCTAACTTTTTCCCCCAATTGTACAAATAAATGTTTATATTATAGGTACAAAAATCATTATTTAGTGGATGCACAGAGAGGGAGTCACTTCCAGAAATCACTATCATTCATATAATGATTCACCTTGTAATAACCTTTTGACAAGAAAACCCGCTTGACATGGTCCATGAACTTTTAGCGGAGGTTAGGTTAGGAACACAGAGTAAAGTTCCCCATCCGCCATAGAAAAGGGAGGATCCTCCAACCAGACGGGTGTTATGTTTGGTAAGCAGCTGCCCAGTGGTTGTAGTCGGGTTCTTGTATATATACTCAATTGTTGAGTTAATTTCTATAACGCGATGTAGGATGCGTCGTATGTGGCTCGATAGATGTCGCTGATGTCGCTATATAGGATATATATATATATATAGGATTTGCCTGAAAAGAAAAACGATGGAAAAATGAACAAAAATGTCGCATGTGAGTAGTCCATTGATTAAGCAAAATCATGAGGCAATGATGGCTCAGTTGGTAAAATGTACGGACTCCGCGTCCAGCGACGTCAGTTCGATTCCTTACAATGAACCTGAGCTTTCGGTGAAGGAAACACAGTGATGAACCCATAGATATGATTGTGGTTGGGCATTGTCTGATGCTTGGCGAGCTACCACCTTCAAGTTGAGGATCTGTCGGCAAGCACCTATAAGTGTGGTGCGGCAGCTGCACTTGAGAGGCAGTTCTCTTACTACGCAAAACGTATAAAGGATTTAAAAAAAATCTTGATATACTTAGTATATTAATGTACCTTGACTTGGTGGAGGTTTTATTAGGTATCGAGATTATATTCTGCTTATGTTATCTATCTCCGATTATTAGTGAAAAAATTACCCCTAATAAAATTTAGTTAAATGAGGAAACTTACCTGGCAATACAGGAGGCGCGGCGCATGGTACCGCCATATGATCAAACGTACCGCAGGGCCACACCGGTGTTATCACGTTTTAAAATTTTTCTAAATTTTAAGGAAATTAAATCTAAATATGTTAATTTAAATCGCAATAACATTTTTATTTTCATAATAAATAAAATTTTGATATCTATTTTGGTAATGTCATTAGGTTACCTATATACCCATTACGGATTCGACGGGGTTTTTAATAAATATTGTATATTTAAGTCACTTATCAAGAAATATCTAAATAACTCGAAAAGTATGCGGCATTTGCATATTTATTTTTTGTCCTAAACACGGCTTTTAAGTATGCAGTAAGTGACATAAATTTTAGACAACTTTACGTCGAAAGTTAATGCCTCGCAAAAACAAAAATCATAAGCTTCATTTTTTTGCCTTATCTTCACGGCGTTGTTTCAAAGGGGCACTCATTAGTTATCATAAATAGCAAGGATTAAGTGGAGATTAGCGAGACCACCCGAGCAGACAGATGTTTAAGATTTATTTCATTTTGAGTGAAACATTGCGACAGGCTTTTCCTTTGATATGTTTTCTGCAAATATTTTAAATGATAACTTTAAGTATAATTATGCATACTTACCTAGATAAGTTAAGTGATAGTTTTATTAACCCTTGTGTGATATAGTGGGCTTACTTTTGCCACGTTCGCGGGTTCAGGAAACCATATACTGAGGACATTTAAAAACTTATGAATTTCAAAATTTCTAAAGGTATAATAACACTCTAGTTTTTTCAATGCAGAGAGATACTGTGTGGATGACCAACTTTATAATGTCGTACATGACATTTTAGCGAAAGTGAGAAACAGAGTGTAAAGTTCCTCATCCACCATAGAAAAGGGAGGATCCTCCGACCAGACGGGTGTTATGTCTGGCGGGCAGCTGCCCAACGGCTGTAGTCGGGTTCTTGTATATATACTCAATTGTTGAGTTAATTTTTATAATGCGATGTAGGATGCGTCAGTTGTGGCGAGAGATGTCGCTACAACATACTGCAAGCGAAACTTTTTTTTTAATAAAAGCTAGAAAAGAAGTGTAATTTCCGTAAACAAGTAAATAAATAAATAAGTAAGATGGATGATATTTATCATTTCTTGTTGGAGTGTCCCAGTAATCAGAAATTATAGGATAGACCCTAATCAATAAATATAAAATTAATATATGCGTGTATATCACAGTATTCTGGTAGAACCGACATCGGATGCTTCCAGAATGCTGTGTGGTTTTTTTAAGTTCTTGTGTTTGTAACATAACTACTACACGTGTGGCAACACTGGAGTGATTTGGTAATCTCTCTCTTGCCTACAACGTCCGCCACCAATACCGTGTTCTATTTATTCGTCTCATAAAAAGTACCTACAAGTCTAAACTGTCGTCTTAATTATTAAAAAACACACCATCACGCCTGTATTCCCCGAAGGGTTAGGCAGAGGTGTACTAATTGTACACCCACAATTCGCCGAGTATGTTTTTAGGTCCCATGTAATATAGAGGGCGAGCCTATTGCCATTAATCGAGCACGAAACCAAACTCCGAGCTGCTACTGGGAATTTTATAGGAAAAACCCAATAACACTTTGCGCGACCTGGGATTCAAACCCAGGACCTCGTTCATAGCAGTCGCGCTAAGGACCACTAGGCTAACGAAGCAGTTATAATTAAGTAATTATTAATTATTACTATAGTGTTAATGAGATAAGTCTTATTGATATGTTTTTTAGTAGTTTTTAGTTCTTGTTTATGTAGTAGGTATGAGTTATGATGGGACTGTCATATCCTTAGTAACAAAAGTCCCTAAATAAAATTGAGATTATAAATAAGTAATAATAATGAAGTAAAAAAAAAAAAAACTAAAAATACATTTAGTCAAATAATATTGTAAAGAGTATTGTTTATTTCTTAAATAACTAGCACTTCTCCAACTAACTAGCGACTTATATCTAGGCATTATTGAGGTTTATCCCACTATGTTATTATATCACATTAGCTTAATTGGAAAACACCAATTTTCATAGATTTGTCTTTAAAAAAGAATTTCTTTTCACTTTCAACCCCTTTTTAACCATCTTAGGGGTTGAATTTCCAAAAATTCTTCCTAACTACTCACATATAGTGTAGAAGAAACCCGCATGCAGATTTTATTATATATATTGAATATTAACCTAACCCAAGTAGTGCCATTCCGGTGAAGCTGTAAAAGCCGCAGCGGTTCTGTTTTTGGATAGGGCCCCTAAGGCCAACAGTGTAGACAGTTCAAAAAAAAAAAAATAACCCCAGTAGTTTGGACTGAGCGTTGATATGTCAGTCAGTCCGTTAACTATATATTAATACGTGAAGCAAAAGCTTTCGGTACCTTTATAAGCGTATTGCGTGTACGGAAGACTTTGAGATTTGGCACGGTTAAAGTTTATATGGAGAAGGAGTGCATAAGTTAATACTGCGAATCCTAACATGACAAGTGCCATTGAACTTAGACCCCCAAAATATTGACAAATTCAACAAAAAGTGACAGCAAGTAATATAGATAATACTCGTTGTTTATGAATACTGCAAATGTCAAACAGAAAATAGTCTATGATCAAAAAGTCGCTGGTCGAATTTCTACCTTAGGGCGATCGCTAGTTCTTTATCCATTTCTCGTCAAAATTTAATATGGGAGTATAAAAAATTACGGATGACTGTAATCATAACCATAATCCTTTATTCCTCGTTGGAAGTCGTAAAATTAATATATAACATACCATATTGACTGCTCGAAAGAAACAGCTTAATTTTTTGCACTATAACTCATTTTGTGACATTTCAAGGTTATCGAATTATTTGGGGGTGGTTGAGTAACGGTATTTGGGTATAAAGGCGTATTTGGAGAGATTTTTAAATTCTTTACTGCGTTTGACTACACATACGTTTACCTTCTGATATATATGTGAATGCAGATGAATGTGTTGATCAATTTTTTTGGAATTTATTCTTTGAGAATTAATTTGCGGTAAGTAGGTAAATTAGATTGAGAGAAAAATCGAGTCCAAAAAATAAAATCATTATGTTGTCCTTCTGCGCAACATATTCGCGCAGCTCATACTGAAATCCATAATTATATACATATACCTAAGTTACTTTTATATGGAAGTAATAATATATGTGATTTATTAGGTCTTTACATATAAAACTGGCGTTTTGTTGAACTGGCCATTTTGATCTCAAATATCTGGCGTTTGGTTAGGAATTCAAAATTCAAATTTATTTCAAATTTAGACTTATGTATTTGTGTTTCGAATTTAATGATTCATTTGTCTTCGCACCATTTGATTTTCTTTGACAACGTTCTTTTCACAAAATGGAAAACTTAAAATATCACGTTATTTACGAATATGATGTCGAACAGCTCGAAGGATTAATTATATGTATGGGAAAGCTACTGTAAAAGAAAGAACAGTACGTTTTTGGTTCCAACGTTTACATTCTGGAAATTTTGATCTACGAAACAAACTCCGTAGACGGCCGAAGATCTTAGTTGATAATGAAGAATTAATGGTGATCGTGCAATCTAATCCATCGCAAAACACATCAGAGTTAACAGCAGGCTTCGGTGTGAGTGATAAAACAATTCTAATTGAATTACCGTATGAATTAACTGAAGCACACCGACAAACACGCATTGAGTGCTGCGTTATATTACTCAACCGTCACAATACCGAGAGAATTTTGAATAGTATAGTTTCTTGTGATGAAAAATGGATCTCTCACGACAATCGGAAATGTTCATTACAGTTGTTGAACCCTGGAAAACCGGAAAAATCCAGTCCCAAGCGAAAGTTAACTTAGAAAAAGGCACTGGTGAGTGTTTGGTGGACCAGTGCTGGTGTCATACACTACAGCTTCCTAAGATCTGGCCAGACGATAACGGCAGATCTGTATTGTCAACAATTGCAAACCATGATGGAAAACTACCTGTTAAATAACCGAATCTGGTTAATCTATCTAGCCCAATGCTGCTTCAAGACAACGACCCTATACTTCACAACAGACGGTCGCTAAATTAGAATAAATGAGGTTGGAATGTCTCCGATACCCACCATAGTTTTTAGACCTTTCTCCAACAGAATAACATTTTTTTACCGAATTTTGGACAATTTCTTGCAAGGAAAAATAATAATTGATTTTCGCTCCCACAATTTTTTCAGCAATGGAATCAATGAACTACCTATAAAATGGCCAAAGTGCATAGATAATAATGGTACATACTTCGATTGATTAAATGTATAATTTAATAATATTTTTTTCGTTTTATTTTTCATATTGAAAGACCAAATATTAATAATAATACCGTAGTGGTCGTAAGTGCGACTGCTATTCTCGAGGTCCTAGGTTCGATTTCCAGGTCGAGGAAAGTATTAATGTGTTTTTCTATGAAATTCTCAGTACCAGCTCGTAGTCTGGCTTTGTGCTCGAATAATGGCAATCGTTTTGCCCCCTAATAAATGGAACCTAAAACACATACCCGGCGAATTGTGATTGTCGTACGTTAGTACACCTCTGCCGAATTCTTCGGGAATACAGCCGTGATGGTATGTTATATTATTTTGTAATTATTGATTATAATTGAAATAATGGAATAAATATACTAAATATGCAGCATATTTTTACTTATATCTACGCATATTATTATGTAGAGAGATCATAAACAAATATTTTATTGGCTTATCTTAAAAAAATAGTACCTAACAAGATCCGACTTGTTACTAATTGATTCAACGTTTAGATTCTACTTCTAGTATAGACAAATATAATGAAAAATGATAATATTAATCATTACCTACGGTCGCATGTATTAAAAATATTCTATTTGATTTTTTTTTTTTAGTAAAGGTAGTTATTTCTGTTAGTGGATGGCTTGATTAGTTAGTTAATATAAATCTGGTCATCTCAACCTTTTATGCTAAGGTTACTGTGGTATTTATTTTATATCAAATTATTTATTAGCCTATAATAGCAGGTTAAATTGTAATCATTAATAAAAGAAAAAAAGGTACAAGTAACAGTATAAGCACATTATCGATTTGCCGGTTAATAAGTTCAAGAATCATTTTAAGCAAGTTGTATTGTCGAAAGGGTTCCTAGGTTGGTAGAGTTGGTAGGGTTGCTGGTTACGTGAATGATGATGTGATTCCCTCTCTGTAAATCTACTGAAAATGATAATAACTGTATATAATTTAATACTGTAAAAACTAATTAAAAAATAAAATAAGATGTCGATAAACCCCATCGAGTTTCTTGACGGTTCTTCTCGATAACTGGGATGTTTTTCGAACCGGTGGTAATGTTTTGACATTACTAAGTGCCTTCTTAGGGCCGAAATTGAAAAAAAAAATGTTGGTTTCGATTTTGAATATTGAATGAACAATAGAGCCCTAATTCTAGATGGTTACTGTATTTGTTCTCCGAAGAAAAGTAGTACTTCTTTGCGCCCAACTGAAAACCAACAAAATACAAGTAAAATTCGATATTTTTTTATATATATACCTAAACAGTATATAATATGTCAAGCGCATCAAATTAATGAATACACTGAGCCGCATCAGCTTCACAGGAACATCCCTCGCTGAGCGTTTTCTACCGTCTGTACCATGGTGAGTGCTCTGAAGAGCTGTTCAATTTAATTACCTACCTCCTCTCCTTTCCACAACAGAACCACTCGCACTGGGCTTTGAGTCAAAGTTTTAAGGTAACCTCCATCTCGGCACGCTAAAAAGCTCTCTTTGGCGTATCTTTGTCGTACCGTGGAGCTATGGAACCAACTCCCGGTCAATGTATTCCCCCCTTCTTACGTCATCGGGTCCTTCAAGCGTAACGTGAAGGGATATTTATGAAGGCCTACATGTTAACGGTGACCAATTTCGATCTCTCGGTGGTTGACGTCGTGTTTGGATTGGACTGTACAGTACTGTGTTCATTATTAGGGACAGTGCCGTTAATTTGCCGAAATACTATTAAAACAAATACGGTATTAAACCAAACTCTCATTTGAAATCGATACAAAAAAATATTTCAGATTACGACGAACCAATAACAACACAATATAAAAAAGTGCAAAATTTAAACAAAGGCACAAACAAGACCGGCCGGCATTTGTCGCCTGGCTATCAAATAAAATAAACGCAAAACTGTATCCGAACAAATTTCAATCTATCGACTGAGTGCGGGGCCAATTTACAAAAACAATATACGTTCGAACCTTTTTAACACGGGACCAATGTAAGATGATCTTTTGTTTAGGAGCTAGGGATGACTATTTTTACGTTATTATATGAATAATAAAGTTAATCAATAATCTAAGCAATTTATAAGCAATTATTGCTCAGTTGAGCCTTCAATGAGCCTGAGCTTTCTGTGAAGGAAAACAACGTGATAAAACCATAGCATGGTGGTAGGTAGGGCTTTTTCTATTGCCCGCCTGGATAGCTGCCACCATCAAGTTGAAAATCTGTCGCCGAACACCAATACTTATTTTCCGGAAGCGGCACTTGACAGCCAGTGTTCCACTGGGCTTAGCATGCATCGTAACTTAAGATTAGGTGATATTGTGACTACAACGCTTAACCTAAAACGTTAAAAAACTTTTATGTATTTTTTGAAAAAATAAGCTGTAAAATAATGTCTGAATTACTAATTTTGATGAAAAGCTAAAAGAGGTACGGTATTACCATAATGAAGCGTAAGTGTAAGGGGGTTTAAATGGTATGCACTTACTGAGCAACAAATAAGGAATTAGCAATAGCGGGGCGGTAGAGCTGTTTTGCCAAGCTAGGCTGCGACCACTATGCATATAGTAAAAAGTCCGTTGTAGTGACTTGTTACTGCATTTCTCATTTTGGATTAAGCATGTACATATCCAGTTAAATGTATGCTGGTCGGCATAACAGTGGCGACCAGCAGTTGATGATTCGATGTGCCGATTTTTGTGGACGGTTGCCGTTAATTTTGCATTACAACGTACTCAACATAAGGCACGTGCTATAAAAAAAGTTTTTGAAGTGAAAACTTCTTTAGCATCGTTGTGATTTGAAAGTCGATGAAACTAAAGCGAAAGCGACAGTAAAAATATTGCGACACAATAATGAATTTTGTTACCTTACCAAAAAGGCACGAAACAAAAACTGTTTATACAACACTTATGACATTCTGTTACTGATTGATATTGTGTTAGGTTACCGTGGATATTTCAAATGTGCAATAATTGAAAATGATATTGTTCGCGACATTATAAAATAGTAACTAGTGTACTAGAATATAAGTGTAAATAGAATAAGTTGTAAATATCTTAATAATAAAGAGAAAGCGGAGAGTACGCGCACACTATATTCTCGCCATCCCGCTCTGATAGTAGTGAGTCTCGCTTAGGCACTATGCGGGGTAACGGTCACACTGTCGAGGGCAGCGTGGGCGGATAGATCGGAAGCGGGGCGGCAAAATCAGTTCTGTCTAAGAAATCGACCAAGACACACGCAGCAGGTACTCTCCGCATCTAGAATAAATAGTTTTTCATTTGAACCCTACGGTGAATAGCATATCGGAATCAGCATAAATATAAAATATATGCGAGTCAGATCGAAGGTGGCTTACAGATATTGTGAATAATGTTTGTGAGTATTGTATGTACATTTTCATAAACTTTAAATTAGTGTATACTTGATCATTTTCCGAATTAAAAAAAAAACATAAATGTGAAGGTTTCACTTCTACCACGTGTGAATTGCGCACATTTTTTTTTTTATTTGGTGTAAGTAGTTTGGTTACGTTGTAGCGTGTTTTTTTCTTAAATATATTTAAACTCTCACTATTAGTGCGATCTGCAAAGGACAGCGTAAGGTACTACCTCGGTTTTATTAGTAAATTTAATTTTAGATATGAGTATTTTTGAATACAATTTTGTTATAATTAAATTATACAACTGAGATCACTTTAAAATGCTCAAATGTTTTCATCGTTACCTTTCAAATGACATATATGGAATTAATATAAAATATCTGGTTAAGATCTGCAAAAAATTGTGGATACGGATACCAATATGCATTTATTTTTTCGGATACGGATATCCGACACATCCCTACTGATCTCTGCATGTCTAAGACAGTCAGACACAATTGTCGAGTTCTAACCTAGCCACCATCCATAAATGCAATGATGTAAATCTACTTATATTAATACGTGAAACAAAAGCTTTCTACCCCTTTTTAAGTGTATTGCGTGTATGAAAGACTGTGAGATTTGGCATGGTTAAAGTTTATATGGATAAGGAGTGCAGAAAGTTAAAATTTATCTATAATATCTGTTATTAATATATTAAATAAAATAAATTAATACTGCGAATCATAAACCGACCAGTGGCATTGAACTTAGACCCCCCAAAATATTAACATTGTCACTCAACAAAAAGTGACAGCAAGTGATGTAGATAATACTCATTGCTTAGGTTCGTGAATACTGAAAATGTGAAAAGAAAATAGTCTATGATCAAAAAGTCGCTGGTCGAATTTCGAGCTTAGGGCGATGGTTAGTAAATATAAAATATGACTAATAATATATTTACATAATAAAAAAATTTTAAACTTTTTTGTAATTAAACTACTTATTGCTAGGACAACCTAAAGTGAAAAAGTGTTCGACCCGATCAACACTAAAAAACGAAATAGGTAAATAAATAAAAAATTTAAAACTATGACAGTTGTGGAATCGGCTTAGCTATGTTATGACCAGATTTCTACGCACTGTTGTCAATAAATACTAAATAAATTTATAATTTGTTTATATTTTTATAATAATAACTAACAGTAAAGTGCCTAGTTCTAAGTATGTACTATGTACCTATGTACTCTCAGCCCATAGTTGATACGGTTCATCTGACCCACCGCCGTTCCCACGGAGGGGCTAGACGTTAGGTCAGCATATTTAGATTAAGTAGAAGTAAGTTTAGTTTTGAGGCAGTTTCGAATTGACCATCATACTGTACGGTTAATAAAATCTTAATCGAATTAATTTTACTTTTAGTTTAAAAAAAAAGACTATCGCTTCCCTAAGTTAACTACCTATGTCTATAACGTTATAAACAAAAATTAAAAATAATTAAGTTTATATAAAAAATTAAAAGCAGTCATGAGGACTGCTGACAGAAGTGAAAACTTAAAACTATAATCATTTTTCCTAAACTTCAAATGATAGAATTAATAATAATAGTAACTGAAATAACTATTTTTTATATTAATAATAGAATTTAAAAAATACAAATATAATTTGAAATAAGAAATACTAACTTTGTAAAATATAATTGTGTAACATAAGAAAATATTGTTTGATAATCGTTAACACGTCACGTGACCGTGTGGATGACGACTTACATGAATTTACTCCCTATCCAAACCTTCCTATAGAAGTTTTCACTTCAAAAATCCCCTATCAGCAGGACTCGCACCATAGACAAATCGTTTTGTACATAGAACAGCGCAATCTGGTCATAAAATAATATGAAGCGAAAGAAACTTCGTCATTACCGGGTGTCCCTCTCGAGTTAATTAAAACTCTGTAGAGGTTTGGCTTTTGGTTAAAATCTCACCTGAATTTAAATGACGATGTGGCCCAATAAGGGAACACGGGAAGCCTAGTGAGAGATCTGGATCTCAAGTGGAACACACCCATAGGAGTTTGACGACAGATTTTCATCTTGAGGGTGGTAGCTAGTCAGGAAGTTATTAGAAAATACCCTACTACCATGTTATGGTTTCATCACGATATATTCCTTCATCGGGCGCTCAAGCTCATTGCAGGGATTCGAACTCACGTCACGAACCATCATTGCTTCGACGATTGAGCGACAACGCACAGCTTAAACCAGTGATCTTTTTATATCGTGACGGTGGCAAACAAGCGTGCGGTTAGCCTGATAGTAAACGGTCACCGCAGCTTGTAGACGCTCGCAATACCAAAAGCATCACATGTGTGTTATTGACCCTTAAAATCTTGTTCCCTCTTGCAAAACCCCTAGAAGTTTGTATTTATTTCTTTTGACATCTAGAAGCATGAAATTTTGCACATAAGTTACTTTTGAAAGGATTTTTGAAAATTTATTCCCTATAAGGGTTAAAAGTAAGACCATTCCTGAGATGTCGCAGTTTTGAAATCCTATTGGGCACACGGCTAGAAATGTATACTGGTTTAATAATATATTATAGATCATATAAAAGGAATCATTATGAACTCCGAGACTATATTATACGTAGCAATGTCATTGTTACAAGAGGTGTCTATTTAAAATGGTCGCGTTATTTGCGACAAAATTCTTTCGCCGCGAATCGATCCTTTGGGAGCAATACACGCTCAAGACGACCCGATATATCGCTGGGATTCTCTCCCTGAAGATAACCAGCAGATTTACAGCCAATCCTATACAAATTCTGTATTTATTTTAGTCGGGTTCTATCCGACTCTGTTTTTTTTTTGTGAACCAGTTAAATTAATGCATTGTAATAATTACAGTTATTGCATAGAGAATTTTCTGGAGCGATAAGAAGTCGAAAGGACCTCATACTAAACTTAATTTCAGTCCTTCTTTTTAGTTCTATATCGGTAATTCTGTATAAATTTTCTTTTAAAGTGGTTAACATAATCATAAAATAATTATACTATAAATGCTAGCACGCACGGGGGTGGCTTTTGTTGCCGTGACTGTTTTTTTAACCTCGTCCGGTCCTATGGGTATTGTTCAGGCAACACTATTTTTAATCTGTGCTCCGGTTGTCTCGGTGTTTCGGCGCTTGGGGGCGCTCACTTCAAAAAAACGGTTTTTCGACGTCGGACTGGTCGGAGCATTCGGAGCCTTATAATCATTTTTCCATGTTTACCAAAGTACTGTGATTGCCTCAGCTTGTTCGTGGGGGAACTGTTTTGTGTACCTAATCAGATACAATAAATCGGACAACGGCGGCCGCTACAGTGAAGTGTGGATTTGCACCCGGTCACGGACACAACATCAACGGCGATCCCCAGGTTATTTTTGGTGGGCTTGAACAACTACCGATTCGATAGGATATAGGAAGTCCCGGTAAGGCTTTAATTCGGCGTTCTTAGTATCCGGCCCCCACAGGTATGTTCGGAGGTGCACGCACTTTACGACGTAACCAAACAGTTTTACCCATAGACTTGATAAGGGTGACGAAACAGTCGCGGCGACAAAAGTCATCCGTGCGCGCTAGCACTAACTCTGTAATAGGGAGTTTTTTGCGGGATCTGACATGTGGTGGTTTTTATTTCAATAATCTTATGCTATTTGGGCTTAAACTATGTAATTTTGGCGGCATTTTACGCGGTGTAGTTTGATTATTCTGCACAAGTGAAGTGAATTATAACTTTTACATTTTAAGTTGCCACAAAAACAATGTTTGCGAGGCGAGTCGTCATCTTGTTTGAAAATAACAAGAATAATTAGAAAATATATTCATGTGACGTAGGTAGTTACAAAAAAACGAAGGTGGTAAACAAGCATACGGCCCGCCTGATGGTAAACAGCTAACGTAGCCTATGAAAGCTTGTAATTCCATAGATAAATCTACAAATTAAGTGACGATGTGACCAAAGATATTAGCATGCTAAACTTAGTGGAAGAATGACTCTCAAGTGCAGCCGCCGGAACACACTTATTCGTGCTTCAACTTGAGGGTGGTAGCTAGCCAGGCGGGCATTAGAAAAAGGCCTACCACCATGTTATAGTTTCATCACGATGTTTTCGTTCACTGAAAACTCAGGCTCATTGCAGGGATTCGCACTAATGTCGATCGACGCAGAGTCCACTAAAACGTTAAGGGCCGTCCATAAATTACGTCACACGAATTTCATGACTTTTTGATCTCTCCCCCGTCCTTGTCACAGCTGGTCACATATTGTGAGACCCCCCCCCCCCCCCCCCCCCTACCTAGTGTGATGTCACATATTTTGCAATTTTATAATTCGAAATTTATGAAATTAAAACAGCCGTGTTCGGAAATTATTTTAATTTCCATTTTTTCATCAAAAAATACCAAAAACAGAACACGTGCAAAGACTTAGACTCGCACAGGTATTAAAATACAAATTACAGTCGTAAAGCAAAAGTAAAAACAATAAATTAACAATAGCATCTGAGAAACAATAAATGGACAAAATAAACAAGATAAGTTGCTTTGCTAAAGTTCAAATGAAATCAAAAAAAATAAAATTAAACACAACATAAAAAGTAAACACATGTTAACGTGAGTCATAAATTCGTGGTAATCCTATTTATTGTATACTCCTAAATTTATATCTAAGAAACAATGTTGTACTTACATTGTCGATAATATTCTTAAAGTTGGTAACTTATTTTTCTTCGAACTATAAAGGTAATAAGTTTCAAATAATCGAGTTGTAAAAGTTGTTAAATAAAACAAAAAGTTCAAGATACAGAAGTCCAATTTAATTTTTTCTCTGATTATTTTGACTAGATGGTTGAGAGTTAGTGCAACGGAGGTTTTGGGGCTTGAATGGAAGGGAACACATTCTTTCGAGTTTGGGAGGTTTTCGACTTAAAGAAGTTTTAATGTACTTTGATATAAAATATTATATTTTGAAAAAATGTGATGTCACAAAATTTGGGACCCCTCCTCGCCCTTGTCACACAATGTCACACTTCGTCGACCCCCTCCCTCCCCCTAAACGTGTGACGTAATTTATGGAAGGTCCCTTACCAACTTAGCTATCGTTGCACTAACTTAGCTATCGTAGCTTCCGTGCACGCAATACGCATAAAAAGGGGTAGAAAACTTTTGCTTCGCGTATTAATAAATGGATTATTGTTTACCAAAAACGTATTATTCGAACTAAATTGACTCTTCGGTAAGATAAACCATTAATTTTAATTAAAATTATAGAGTATCTAGGACTTAGTACATTCATATCTTCGATAGGTCAAGTATTGCTCCCGACATATGTAACGTTCCTTATCACTTTAATTTATGCAGATAACTTATCTATAGCGCTGTGGTTATTAATTATATTTACCAACGGCTTCACTTATGTTTAAAAGTATACAATAATTTATTAATATCTACTAATTTTATTAACATAAGATTAAATTATTTATTGAGCGTGTTATATTACACTGAGATATGGAATAGCTTAATACAACTAATTTGAAACCGCTCTAGTTTACCTAGTGCCGAAAAGCAATACTGCAGCATGTAGCTGAGTGAGAGACCTTAGGGCAATACTAGCAGATATATATGATATGTTTCTTTCTATATTTGTTCTTTTGTTTAATAATTAGTATTGTACACGCAGTAAAAGTTTTTTTTATAGTAACATGGCAAAGTGACTACATTGTGCTTATCTGATGGTGAAAACAATGTAATCCAATGAAATCGGCTACTACCGTGGGATCCACAGTCCATCGTAAATCGTTGCTGTCATGGCAGCCTGATTTTTTTATCGTTATAGGTTTAGCATTGTGGCCAAAATCTCACCTGATCTTAAGTGACGATGTGGCCCAATATGGTAACACGTTAAGCCTAGTGGAAGACTGGTTCTCAAGTGCAGCTGCCGGATCACACCTATTGATGTTTGACGACAGATTATCAACTTGAGGGTGGTAACTAGCCAGGAGGGTATTAGAAAAATCTCTACCACCACCAGCGAAAGCTCAGACTCATTGTACAGATTCGAACTCACGTCGATCGACGCGGAGTCCGTACACGCTACCAACTGAGTCATCATTGCTAAAATGTCTCTTCATGTAATGTTTGTAGGACTCCATGTTGTAGGAAGGGGGGAACACACTGGCCGGGAGACTGTTCCACAGCTTTACAGTACGGCAAAGATAAGAGTAGCAAACTAGTTAATTCGTGCCGAGATGGAGGTTACTGTAAAGCTTTAGCTCCGGAACTCAGCGCCTGTGGTACTGTTATGAAAGGTGATTAGTTTCAACAGCTCAACAGAACGCTCGCCATAACACAGATGGTAGAATACGCTCAGCGAGACAATGAATTCTTTTTAAGAATAAATTATTCTAATTATTAGAAATACTATTAAATTTTATATTGAAGAGTAATGATATATTTGCGTGATGGTAGTGATATATATAGAGAGTATATTTCGGTATCAGCCAGTGCCAGCTGCCTAGAGGCTTGCAGATAGCCATGATAGGCACGAGCGGTGATAGATTATATATCTCTAATTGGTAGCCGCTGTTTCCGGATTGAGAATGCCGAAACTTTCTCGTGCTACGAAAGAAAAAAATAACGTTTTACAGTTAAATTGCGAACAATATCCAAAACCTACTGAAGAACTACCAAAATAATATATCAGCATTTAAAAATATATCCAGTAACGTATTCATCTGGGTTGGCATTGTGTAAAATAATAAACAATTGAAGATTTAATCAAGTCATTTATTCAATTCAATAATAATATGATCTGAACTGCATTCATAACAGTTGTAATTTTATGACGATTATTATTATGACGATTGAATAATATCTGTTATTTTTATCTGTTCCGATAAATACGCCCCACTCCTAATGACATGCACATACCACACGAACCTCTCAACTTTTCTGTCATTGGTGCTATTTTCATACTATCAATATAGTATTAATTTTCTAACATTATGGTTAAATTTACTCACGACTAATTAATAATATTGGTTAAAATCTTAAACTAAGTCGCCTTAATTGGGGGTTTGGGGGGGGGGGGGGGGGAAAGTAAGGGAGCTGCCCTCACTGTTTTCCCCAGCTGGAGAAGCGTAGTTTTTTTTTTATTTAATAAAAGATTAACAGATCAGTATGGTGGAATTTTGAATTGTAAAAACATTGTCTATAGCTATCAATGAATAAATGGTGACCAACCTTTTCTAAAACTAACCTAACCTAAACTAACTCGCTGTTCTGGTCACTGGTGAACTGCGACAGTATCTCGCAGTCGCTTAGTGGACGGCTCGGGTTCTTGACCGAGTCCAGGTACATTATACATTGTTGAAATCACGAAAGCAATCAGTGTCAAGAGCCATGGTCGTACAGTATAACAATCCAATCGTTGTCCAAAAACGTAGCCATGTCGTAAAAAATCGGTGTCCAAAAGCGTAGAGAAGTAGTCGAAATAATAGAAACATCCCCGAAAGAGCACATTCACTAATACAAACAAGCAACGGAATGACGGTAAAATAACGCATCAACTAAATAAATTGGCAATTGTTTTCGTTTCACGTATTTTGACAGTTAACATAGAAAACACTAAGAAACATAACCAAAGTAACAATAATTCCATTCGATTTGCGAGTCTTTAGGTAAGATTTTATGGAACTTTTAAAAAATAATTTAAAATATGTATCTAGATTTATTTCCGGCAGCGAAACTTATATGGGCAGGTTTGAGACTGACCCCCCTGACCTCCCTGAACTCTCAGAACCTTTTAATTCAGGCGACTTGGTTTAAGATCCAACCCATAATTTTACTCTTCATTTGAAATTTTCCATGGGTATCCTTTGAAATAATACTTAACAATTATACCAAAACTGCACTGTACTTTAAAAAAAAACATAAATAGGTAGGCATAAGAAACATATAAAAACAAAATGTTATGATGTGATCGGGATAAACGGTCGCGCAACTAATCAAACGAAAACAGTCATTCTTTGTTCTACGTTACATCCACAGTAATTATCTAACCAACATACCTAATTTTCCGGTTTCATGAGTAATAAAAATATTCATATACCCATTTAACAATATACAGCTCAATTACTTTATTAACGCTTTTATTATTAAAAAAAAAAACAAATTATTATAATATCACAGAGATGTATAAATTTATAGATAAATAAGTTAACACAATGTCCTTGGAATCGTTATTACGATATTTTTCCAGTCCCTTTTGCATTTTACATAATCTTATTGCTTTTGCAAATGTAACACATTTGATGAAAGTTTGAGACGAGTTTACATCCATTATGAAAGACTAAAAATTTTAGTTTCTTTATTTTAATATCTGACTTAAATTAAAACCAAGATCTTCGTGATTATCACTTCAACGTATGCGTTACAGAATCAATTATTTATTATCGACACAATAAAGATAAATGCCATCTAAATAAAAATTCAGATAAAACTATTAGTAAAAATAAGTTTTACTTTAATATAAAATTGATTGACGTACGTATAAAACAGTTTTATACAGCTTAGCTATGTTTTCTATAAGGCATCGAGTTTAGGATTATACATAAACAAACGCAATTTTGAGCTTTGGATTATCATAAGTGATCATATCAGTAAAATTCCTCTATTACTAGATACGAAAATAATATAAAGTTAAAAACAATGTCATAATGCACGTACTATCCAACATTTCGCAGATCAATTTTATTTATAGTGTTGGAACTTATGTCAACATTATTTCCTTTTATATCACTTTCTATCAACTGTAAAAGTTTCTTGTAAATCAATTTCGGAGCATCCTTAGCCCACAAAAAATCTAAATGATTGAAATCTTTAAGAGGCACAACGTAATGTTCAATTGGATTCGGTAAATCTGCGTGCAATTTCTTGACATCAGCGTCAGAAGCTAACCAATCACCTTCGGAACTTAATAAAGCAATGGGTAATGTTATATTGGACAGTGGGTACTCAGGTGGTGTTGGTCTTCCATATGCACGTATATTACCATCTTTACCGTAATCGAATTGTTTAAATTTACCATCAGAACGGATTTCTTGTGCGTAATGGACCACCGTTTTTATTGATGCACCGGCCGGCACGTGTCCCATGATAAGTGGAAACATTGTCCTGTTCAACTGTTTTTCATTAAACCCACACAATATGAATAGAGAATTTTCACAAAGAGCTTCTTCTAATGTATTGATTTTGCATGAATGCTTAGCCAACCAGCGCTGCACACCGTTTCGCGGTAACAATTCATTTTTTCCTAAAAGTTTTAGTACAGATTCGATGCTGTCACTGAACTCTGCAAGTAGCTGTATAGGGCTTTTCAAATCCGTCATATACGCTACAGGTGCTAAGGCGAATCCTGCTCTTAAAACACGGTTATACTCTGGTTTCGTTGACAATAAAGCGAACAGTGATGTTGTACCCATCGAGTAGCCAATATAATTGATCTTCACATCCTCTCCCTTAAATTCCATTATGTAGTCTATGATAGCAGGTAAGTCATACTGGCCGACTTCGTGGAAGCTAAAGTTCCAGAATTCATAGGAGTTCGCGTTTCTAGATATGTGCGCGCGGGAATATGTATTGCCTCGAACGTTGGCCAACCAGACGTCATAGCCTGCTTCTGATAAAATATAGGCTAATCCGTTCTCAGGTCCAGATATGATAAAATCAGCAGAACTGCCAAGAAGACCGTGGTGTAGTAGAATAGTTTTACGTGGGCTTCCCTTCATTTTCCTACCGAATGGTATTCTGTGGAGTGAGAGAATGTAACCATCAGCTGTGATTACCGTGTGGGATTCGGCGTGGTATCCATGTGAGGCGATCAATTGCAATGAAGTCATCTGAACAGCTGGTTGATCATCATCACAAGTATAATCTTTATGCTCCCAAGCGATACCGTCGAATATCTTATTGCCAGTTTCTTCAGCGTTTGTAATATATTTCTTGAATTTTGTCCGCATCGATTCCAATTTTTTATTAACCGCTTCCTCAGTTTTGTTCTTTGCAACTTCGATTTTGTGTTCAACTCCATTCACGAAGTTTTTGATGCTTATACCAGTTTTGGTAACGAAATTTGTTACATCAATAAATTCATCTGTAAATATATTGAAGATACTTGATACACCCAATGGGGCCGGCCGGCAATCGCCGTAGTGACATTGCAAAAATAAAATTATTACAATGGAATATAATAATTTCATTATTGAAATGGCCGGTTGAAGCGTTGAACTTACTACTGACTTATATATGATAGTAAACATCTATTTATTATCCCTGTGGAAGGTCAGCGGTAGGTATGAGTCGTTTAGATTATTTTGTGGTTTGTTTGTCTGTCATAATGTAATATATTTTTCAACACACTTGCTCATAAAGTGGCTTTAATATCACCGCAATTAGGCACATAATGACACGTGTAATTAAACTGTGACTTTTTCATTGCTATTATTCACAAGTGAGTTATAGAGTATCATTGAAAATTATTATATTCATTCGAGCAATGACATAAGCGCATAAAAGCTTCAAATTACATAATTTTACTAACTGCACATTTACTAATTGTTTCTCTAAATAAAGTTTTTATGTACTAAATAAAATGATTTATTATTATTATTTTCTTCACAAGTGTGTTGAAAAACGTCGTATGATACACGTGTGTATTGGTGATTAGATTACCATCCTCGGCTCTCTTAAGACCCTCACCTAACGGCTCGGGTCTCAATGGCGCCTCAGCGGTAATCACCAACATTACACATTTGTACCATAATGTACTATTATTACTCCAATTTGTCAAAATTTTCGAACGGTTCTTAGATATTGTGATATTTATGTTCATTCATCGTATTTTACAGTGCTTTTTTTTCTTACGTTATTCACTTATTATAATGAATATACTTAGATTCATAGAAATTAATTTAAACAACCTTAGCTTATTTTATCTATTTATCAAAAATCCGATTTAATTATTGTATGGAGTCATCGCGACAGCGTTATAGATACTAGCGTGTGAGAATGACAGTTCAATATCCCACTAAAAATTCAATTTCTGATTTAGTAAATAAAATGTCTAATAATTATTAAAATATAACTAAATATTTATATATACTTTATCTAAAGTACTTTAACAGTATTTAATTTAATTCAAGCAGTCTGTCTAAACTTATTAAAGATTGGTTAATCATATAATATAATATTATATCATTTGTGGTTTTTCAAAATAACTACCTACGTTAATACCACATACCTAAAATTATGTTACGCTAAGTTTTTTCAGTTCTAGGGGATGCAATCCTCTTACAATTTTTCTTAATACACGTTTCGTTGTCGAAAGGTGGTTTTATTACGTATTTTTGCGCAAACCATTGCGTTATTCCTTTTTTATATTTTAGAACTAGCTCTGCCCGTGGATGCCGTCGATATGCTCTATTTGTACTATCCCCGGTCCGGGTTATACCACCGACGCCCAAGGTTATAAACGTTAACCACGAGCAGTACTAACGACGGAGAAGCATATCCTCCGGCGGGTACCCTCATTAAAATGAACAGCGAGAAACCCAGTGAAAAGGAAACTTTGCCCGCGTTCGCGAGTCTCTTAATCACTATCGGCCTTACTTATAAACGTTCATTAAATTTTAAGTAGTAGTTAATAACCATTTAACAATATTTCTTACTGATAAACGTTAATTAACCCGAATCAGTTGATTATTGGTATCTTAAATTGCTGTCAAATTAAACAACAGCGGACCCTTGTTTAGCGCCCTAATAACGCGTTAAGTAACAATATGGCGGATGTATATAAGCTGATTTGTCACTTGTCAAGTTGTGCCAAGTTCGGTGAAGCTGTAAAAGCCGCAGCGGCTCTGTTTTAGGATAGGGCCTCTAAGACTAACAGTGTAGACAGTTCTTAAAAAAAAAAAAAAAAAAAAAAATTGTCATATTGTCATTGCCCGTTGCCGACCATCGTTCTGTGCAAAGAATATACTACTCTCTACCGAGAGGTTCTGTGCACAGATAAAGGAAAAAGGGTCTGTGTTATTTAATATTTTTAAAACCGACTATATCAGTTATTATGATATTTCTTTTTTAAGATGGATATTGTTGATGGCCATAATATATTGCGCACGTTACGTGATGAATTACAAGAATTGAGGAGCCTAAGGAGAGTAACGTCGAGAATGGTTAGAAGGCCAAAGATATACAATGATAGAGAAAATCCCACGCAGCATTTGAGTGTTAAAGAATTTAAAAAAAGGTACAGATTTAGTAAGGAAAACATGACGAAAATTATTGATATTGTAAGAAACGATTTACAAGTAGACCATCGAGGCGGCAGCATACCTGTAGAATTACAAGTACTGGCCGTAATTAAATACTGGGGTAGACACGAGGTATGTATACAATATACATATATCATTTATTTAGTTTAACAATATTATAACTATTACTTAAATAACTTTATTTTAGATTCAAGATGACTGCGCCGACATTCATGGTTTTAGTCAACAAACATTGTCACATCTCTCTAAAAAAGTGGCTATAGCACTGGCTGCTAGAAGCCCTACTTATATAAAAATGCCATCAGGTTTAGCTTCTGAAATACAAACAAGTCAAGAATTTGAATCCATTTGTGGCTTTCCGCAAGTTATAGGAGCATGGAACGATGGAACGCATATTAAAATACGCAAAGTCTCTGGAGATGCTGGCCAGTACTATGTTAACAGGAAAGGTCATTATTCCCTAAATGTTCAGGTAAGTTTATATTTTTTTTTTTTTTTTTTTTTTTTGCCAATCGAAGTCGCCAGTTTTATTTCCTCCGACATGGGTCGGAGACTTTGTATTGGTTTATGTTGCAGTACCAATGTATATTTTGTCTTGTTAGGATTTTAAGTTTTACTATAATCCTTGACACTACCAAAATTCTGTGTGCCTATATTGTGTGAGTATTAATTTGTTATTTATTCATTATTTTTAGTTTATTTACAATTCCCGTAACAAATTTTATAAAGACTTCACTACTTTTATTCTCTTTTATTATTTCTTTCAAATTTCTTGTATTTATATTTATTCCGGTTTGCAATTCAAATTCCAATCTTGCCCTATAAAATATGTTGCACTCGACCAACACATGGATTGCGGTCTGATGTGTTTGGTTGTCACAGACGCAATTGGGGCTAGGTTTAACGTTAAATCTGTACAAGTATTCTGCAAATGCACCATGGCCTGTTAGGATTTGCGTCAATTCCGGTGTTATAGTTAATTTCCTGATAACTTTATAGGATTCAGTTGCACAAGGGAAAAAGTTTTTGGTGTTTTCGGCTGTTGATTCTTCCTTATATCTAGCGTCCCAATCGATAATTGTTTTCTGTCGTATGTTCTTCTTTACGAAGGACACAGGACATCTGTCGTAGTGGGCCCGGGTTTTTGAGCGAAGCGCTGCCTCTTTGGCGAGCTTATCCACCCTTTCATTCCCAGGCTCTCCAGCGTGTGCCTTGATCCATATCAGTTTTATCTCTTTGCCCTTGGATCTGGTTTGACTAATATTTCGCCTGGCTGCAAAGGCTAAGGGGTGATATGTTTCTGGGTCACTCAGCGTCTCCAGGGCTGACCTGGAGTCGCTGAGTATCCTCGCTCCACCCACTTTGTCTGCTAACTCTATGGCTCTGCTTATTGCCAGCATCTCGGCTTGATATACTGTGCAAAAGGGCTCCAGTTTATACTTCCTGTATTCCACTTCCCTTCCGCCTTCCCATCGAGATAAGGCAGCGCCCACTTTCCCTTCAATCTTGCTACCATCAGTGTAGATGGTAGTTCCCAGCTCAGTTTGGGAACTACTTTCCGTCGGGTCCGTGTTACTTGTAAGGCTAGACTCTATCTCGATGTCTATTTCTTCCGCCGGGTGTGGAGCATTCAGGAAGCATGTTCTCCGTTCCAACTCTCTATCTCCTATTAGGTTTCCTAATGGTACACCTCTCTTGGCCTCGTATATTTGTGCCGCCTCACTGACCCTCAGATCCAAGGGTATCAAGCCGGTCAGCATTAATGCTGCGTTCAGCGAGACGGTTCTATACGCTTTGCATATTTTTTGTGCGAATCCCCTCTGCACTGCGTTCAATTGTTTCCTGATTTTGTGTTTATTTGCTGCTTCATGCCATATGCTTGCAGAGTACAAAATTATAGGTTCTATAACCGCAACATATATGGATCTAACTATTTCCGGGTTTAACCCCCATGTGATCTTAACAGTTTTAATCATTTGCTTATAAATATTTAAAGCTTTCCTGCACACGCTAGCAACTTAAATGTCAATTTGTTGTCAATTGTCAAACCTAATAATTTAATTTCTTTAACTACTCCTATCGTCATTCCCCCCATTTGCATAACTGGCACGTCATATTTTAATTTTTTAGTTATTATAAGAGCGTTGGTTTTTTGCGGTGCGAATTTAAGTTTGTTGTTAATTCCCCATTCGTGGACCAGTGCGAGGGCATTATTTGCCTCTTCTTGAAGTTTTATGGTGGAGTATCCAGATATTATCATTACCACGTCATCTGCGAATGCTTGGCAATATACGTTACTCTCTTGCAATCTACTTAGCAGAGTATCTAATATTATGTTCCAAAATAATGGACCGCCAACGGAACCCTGCACACACCCTTTTGTCGTCCGTTTGACGTATTCCTCCCCTGCATATCTTACTATCACTTCTCTCTCACTCAGATAGCTGTCTACAAGTTTTTTAATGTTTATAGGGCATTTCAGTTCTATCAGTCGTTTCTTTAGGACCGGCCACCACGCATTATCAAAAGCTCCCTCTATGTCAAGAGATATCAAAATGTTAATTTTCTTCTGATCTAGGTTGGTCTTAATGTGTTGCATCATGTCATAGAGGGCGTTTTCTGTCGATCGTTGTGGTACAAATCCGTATTGTCTCGGGTTTAACTTGGGCATCAAATGCCATCTAATACGTCTCATCATAGCCTTTTCAAATACCTTCCCCATTGTCGACAATAACCCGATCGGTCTATAGGATCTGGGGTTACCATAATCAGTCTTTCCAGGTTTCCTCAGGGTTACTATGGATGCTCTTTTCCATTGAATGGGGGGTAAGTTTATATTATACTAGTACTACTTATATCTTGTGGATTACTATTTACAAAATTTTACAGTTATTCAAATAAAGGTAAAAAAAGTGATCAGTTTAAAAGAAATCTTATACTGTGTTTTTATTTGGAGGAAAAAAGTTCATTATATTATTGTATTGACACTTCTTTTATTCTAATATTGCTTTATTACAGGTAGTTTGCAATGCAAACTTAAAAATTTGTGACATAGTATGCCATTGGAGGGGCAGTACTCATGATGCCAGAATCTTTCGTGAAAGTTCAATAAAGCAAAGATTTGAAGGGAATGAGTTTAATGGAAAATTGATAGGGGACAGTGGGTATCCATGTATGCCATACTTACTGACTCCAGTTCTAAGACCAAGAACTGAAGCTGAAAGGCACTACAATTATAGCCATATCCGAACCAGGAATGTCATAGAGAGATGTTTTGGCTTATTAAAACAAAGATTCCGAATATTGATGGAAGTTATGAGAGTGTTACAGCTTAAGGTAGGATAATGGTGTTTGGTATGTATTTTGGACTTACGGAATTGAATGCACCGTCACTAAATGAGCACTCACTTTCTTCACTTAATACTGTTCTTTTTTCTATCTTTTTTATTGAATTGACCGGAGCACTCGCGAGGCCATTTATTGTTCGGTATATTTTTTCTAACCGCCTTCCCGTCGATGATTGATTGTTTCTCTCACGCTAGAGGGCGCGAGTGGTTCTTGTTGCGCGGTCGCGCGTGGCGCTGTCCGCGGCTCACTGACGGGAGATTTGAATGTGGAAGGGATAGGATTAAGCTTGTTCAGAGAGGATCTCTTGAAACAATAAAAATTACTATTGTAGCATGTGCTGTATTACATAATTTAGCCATTGAATTTAATGATACATTAGATTATGGTATGTATGTAAAAGTAAAAGTCATTAATAATAAGATGCGAGTATTGTATCAGGGGTAAGTTCATGGTTTAAATTTGTTTTCAGATTCTACTTACATCAGTAGCAATGAAGATGCAGAGGATACTGGGGAAATTGTAGAGGATCTCAATAATTTTACAAATATTTCAAGAAGTATATTTATTGAAAATTATTTTTAATTTGAAATAAATATATTATTAATCTAATCTTGGTTTAATTTCTTTATCCAGTATTCTTTTTCTAATGACAAAATTGCTAATTTTTCTTTGTGTATTTCTTCTGCTCTTTGATATTCCCTTTCTTTGTTCTTTTTCATAATCTTCACCTTGATTCATCTGCAAATCATAAATGAAATTATTATAGGTATGTATATAGTAATATATGAGTGATATATACTATACTAGTTTTAATTCTAAAATGTTATAAAACAGCTTACCGTTTTATTCTTTGATATATTTAATTTACGTCTTTTTGGGTTTTGTGCAGAAACTGGTGTTGTTGTTAATATGACTTTATTTTGGTTTGTTAATAAATCCTTTGACTCTGATATCTGTAACATGAAAGTATATTGTTATAGAACACACATTTCATAGAATATGAATTAACATGTTATAATATTCTGGCAATAGATTACAATTATTATACCCGAGTGGATTCCTCATATTGCTTAGATGAAGACAGTACAGGTGTCAAAGGCTCCTCACAATCTGATACCAATCTAGTGATCTCATGTTGCTTAGATGAAGATGGCACTGGTGTCAAAGGCTCCTCACAATCTGATACCAATTTTGGATTTTCCAATGTCTGAGACTAGAATGTACAAAAATTAATAAATAGGATACCATTGAGTGGTAATATAGGTTTCATTTAGAATCATAAATTACCTGTTTCAAGGTTTTTTGATATAGTCCATCACTATCAAAGTAGTTGATGTCTACAACAAACTCATTGGGAATGGCCTCTATGAAGGCGAGATCTTCAGCAGGTGGGCTTGATGGTGGAGGTCCCCCACCTGTCAATAACCTGGCACGACTGTACTCGGATTCCCTGCTTTTTACTAGACCCTTCATATTACGCCACTGAGTCATTAATTGTGATAGATCTCTTTTTGTTTTATTCAGACTGTTGAAACTGTAAAAAATATTTTTATTTGTGATGATTACGCACGATAAAAATAGATGACTCAAATAGTGATTTTATTCAAAGACTTGCCTAACTAAGACTTCTTGCCAAGCAGCTTTCTTCAGCGTGTTCGTGTTTGTCGTCGTCTGTTTGTTTTGGTTTTTATAACTTACTAGTAATAAAATACAAAAAGCAGGTACGCGTGTCTGCTTAGATAATAAAAAAGGAATATTAAATAAATTATAAAATACCTTTTCATTTTCTTCCCAATTTGAGGATCGTACTCTTTTTTTTTCAATCAGTTCCATTTTATAGCCAAATGTAATTTCTTGTTCTTCTTCTTATTACAAAATAGCAACAGCAAAGTGTGTGTGTGCACAAAATCCCACCAAAATTAATATTAAATAAATAACACGATTTAAATCTATCCGACTTTTTCTCAACTGCACTTTTTTGCATGAAAAAATCTTGCCACTTAAAAAGTTTTATTGAAGCATCACGGCAAAAACATTTATTTGCTGTCAACACATGGTGATATTAACAAAGTGTGGAAAGAGCTTAATATTTTTCTGGTTAATAACCATTCATTGACTAAGTCGAGCATAAGTAACGTTTATAAGTAAAAGATAATAATCATTGTTTAAGACGTTAAGTATTACTTAGTTAATTGGTAGCTAAGCAGATGATTAGTTGATTTTTATAAGTAAGGCCGTATGCTGACTAATTGTTGGAGAGATATGAACAAAGAAGAAATCGCTGTAACAACTGTACTCGCTCACATATCACAGTTTGACCCGTGAATTCAACGTATGGCGTTCACCACTAACATTACGTCGAGGGAAAAATTACAGCAAGAGTTGAACGCATTTTCACATTTGAAGCGCAAGGTAAACATCACCGGTGAATCATCGAATATAATGGATATCAAGAGTACAAAGATACCCTCAATTAAATGTTTCAATTGCGAAAAAATCGGTTATATGCGAATTGAGTTCAGAAACAAGCCGATTGACACGAGGGGAAGAACTACAACATCGTCAAGTCTAGCAGCGCAGCAGTCGGCAGCGAGGCCTTTGGTGTGTTTTAAATGTGGCAAATCGGGCCACATAGCCTTCCGGTGTACGAGCGGCGCCGGCGGCAGGGCAACGGCGGCGGTTCAGCTGGCGGCGGAGCACAGAGCGAGCGGCGCCTTGATGTCTACGTCGTACAACCACCGTCGGGCACGTTACAACACAAAGGTGAATTAATACGCTTTACGTACGATTCTGGTGCTGAATGCTCGTTAGTAAAAGAAAGTTTTGCATCGAAATTTAATGGTAAACGTGTTAATAATGTTGTTGCTATGGCTGGTATCGGTCAAACTCGAGTATTCAGTATAGAGCAAATTTTATGTTGTGTAGTAATTAACGATCACCCTCTGGAAATTTTGTTGCATGTTTTGCCCTACAATTATATGCATAGTGACGTCATGTTAGGTAGCGAGATTTTAAATCGGGGTAAACATGATGGTCATGACTAGAGGGTTGAGATTTAGTGCAAAGGAGGTTTAGGGGCTTGAATGGAAGGGAACACATTCTTTCGAGTTTGGGAGGTTTTCGACTTAAAGAAGTTGTAATGTACTTATTTATTTATTTATTTGGTACATATTGCTTCACAGCACATTTAACACAAAATATACATTTGTTATGTTTTGCAATCATGTGGTGCCAATTACGAAACAATTATTATTAAATTTTGTTTGTTATGCAGCGGTTAAATATTTATATACATAAAAAATATCATTATGAAGTATTATGTGTTTCTATATCTCAATGTGAGTGGGAGTGTGAGTCTGCGTGTAGTGTGCGTGTGCGTGTGCGTGAGAGTGTATAGGTGTGGTGGGATCATATGCTCCTGAGTGAAAGCATATGTAAATTGTATATGTATGTATGTTATAAGCAATAGAGAGTAAACTGAGTCCTTTCTGTGTTCCTGTTTCACAGCCATGATGACTATTTCAATGTGTTTTTTATTCTTTTAAGAAAACATTCCTATTTGACTGGAATAAATCAATATGACTAAACTTCGTATCATACATGTTAAAACATCTTTATAAACAGAGTTCTTAGCATAAATGTGTTTAACTGGCGGTGGTGCAAATAAGTGCGGATTTCAAATAATTTTTGTATGTGTTTTGAAATTAATCCTATTCACTAGTTCGGGGCAATCAATATTGTTGTTCAAAATATCGTATAATAATGTCATGTCGAAGATAGATCGTCGTTTTGATAAAGAAGTTAAATTGTAAAAGTCTAAATCAATTAAGTATGACTTATGCTCGTTATTAAATTTATAATTTAGATATCTCAGGAATTTACTTTGAATGTTGTCTAGACTAGTCTTATGTGTGATATAATCTGGTGACCATATTGGCGAAGCATAATCGAGATAGCTGCTAATGTATGTAAAATATAATAGTTTTAGTGAGTTTAAGTTTACAAAAGGCCTTGCAACTCTGCAAATGAATCCAAACATTTTTAAAGCTTTCTGACGTATGTAATCATAGTGATACGTGTAAAGCAGTTTGGAATCCATCATCACCCCCAAATCACGAACGAGAGAAACCTCGGCACTTGCAACATGTCAAGTATATAGATATAATTTATAGGTAGATGTTTTCTAGTGTATGTTATTACACTACATTTCTTTACATTTAAATTTAGCTTATTTAACTTGCAATAATCACAAAGTCGCAAAAGTTCATTCTGTAACATGTGGCAGTCATCAATAGTACGAATAGCGCTGAAAATTTTGGTATCATCGGCATACATAAGGTATCTGGCGGAGGTGAAGCAAAAGGATATATCGGAGATATAAATGTTAAAAAGCAATGGTCCTAGGTGTGAACCCTGCGGTATACCTGAAGGAATAGTTTGAAAGCCAGAGAGAAATGCCCCAATTCGAACCGCCTGATTTCTATTGTGAATGTAGGATTTAAACCACCTCAAGAGATCACCGTGTACACCTATCCTGTCAAGCTTCAGTAAGAGGATATCATGATCAATACGATCAAAACTTAGATATAAAATATTATGTTTTGAAAAAATGTGATGTCACAAAATTTGGGACCCCTCCCCATCCCTTGTCACACAATGTTACATTTCGTCGACCCCCTCACTCCCCCTAAACGTGTGACGTAATTTATGGATGGCCCTTTACCAACTTAGCTATCGTTGCTTAATTCAGTTTTGATTACAGTGTCGTTTAAATATGAATCAGTTAATCAGCCGTGATATAGTCACATTGCTCAGTCTCTTTGCTATGATTATAAGGATGAATCACTTTACGCTCTGCGTAATAATATGATTATTGACACAAATAGCCCATTAAACATAATTACAAAAAAGTTTAATTTTTTTTATTAAGTAGGTGTATTATTAGTCATATTTTTACATTTACTAGCCATCGCCACAAGCTCGAAATTCGACCAGCGACTTTTTGATCATAGATTATTTTCTGTTTGATATTTGCAGTATCCATGAACCTAAACAATGAGTATTATCTATATCACTTACTGTCACTTTTCATTGAGTGACAATGTTAATATTTTGGAGTGTCTAAATTCAATGCCACTAGTCGAGTTAGGATTCGCGGTATTCATTAATTTAATCTATTAAATTAATAACAGACATTATAGATAAATTTTAGTTTTCTGCACTCCTTCTCCATATAAACTTTAACCATGCCAAATCTCACAGTCTTCCGTGCTCGCAATACGCTTAAAAAGGGGTAGAAAACTTTTGCTTCGCGTATTAATAAATGGATTATTGTTTACCAAAAACGTATTATTCGAACTAAATTAACTCTTCGGTAAGATAAACCATTAATTTTAATTAAAATTATAGAGTATCTAGGACTTAGTACATTCATATCTTCGATAGGTCAAGTATTGCTCCCGACATATGTAACGTTCCTTATCAGTTTAATTTATGCAGATAGCTTATCTATAGCGCTGTGGTTATTAATTATATTTACCAACGGCTTCACTTATGTTTTAAAAGTATACAATAATTTATTAATATCTACTAATTTTATTAACATAAGATTAAATTATTTATTGAACTTGTTATATTACACTGAGATATGGAATAGCTTAATACAAGTAATTTGAAACCGCTCTAGTTTACCTAGTGCCGAAAAGCAATACTGCAGCATGTAGCTGAGTGAGAGACCTTAGGGGAAATACTAGCAGATATATATGATATGTTTCTTTCTATATTTGTTCTTTTGTTTAATAATTAGTATTGTACACGCAGTAAAAGTTTTATTTTATCGTAACACGGCAAAGTGACTACATTGTGCTTATCTGATGGTGAAAACAGTGTAATCCAATAAAATCGGCTACTACCGTGGGATCCACAGTCCATCGTAAATCGTTGCTGTCATGGCAGCCTGATTTTTTTATCGTTATAGGTTTAGCATTGAGGCCAAAATCTCACCTGATCTTAAGTGACGATGTGGCCCAATATGGTAACACGTTAAGCCCAAGTGGAAGACTGGCTTTCAAGTGCAGCTGCCAGATCACACCTATTGGCGTTTGACAACAGATTATCAACTTGAGGGTGGTAACTAGCCAGGTAAGTATTAGAAAAAGCCCTACCACCACCAGCGAAAGCTCAGACTCATTGTGGGGATTATATATTGTGAGGATGTATTATATATCTCTAAGTGGTAGCCGCTGTTTCCGGATTGAGAATGCCGACACTTTCTCGAGCTACGAAAGAAAAAAATAACGTTTTACAGTTAAATTGCGAACAATATCCAAGACCTACTGAAGAACTACCAAAATAGTATATCAGCATTTAAAAATATATCCAGTAACGTATTCATCTGGGTTGGCGTTGTGTAAAATAATAAACAATTGAAGATTTAATCAAGTCATTTATTCAATTCAATAATAATCTGATCTGAACTGCATTCATAACAGTTGTAATCCACGTCATCGGGATAAACGGTCGCACAACTAATCAAACGAAAACAGTCATTCTTTGTTCTACGTTACATCCACAGTAATTATCTAACCAACATACCTAATTTTCCGGTTTCATGAGTAATAAAAATATTCATATACCCGTTTAACAATATACAGCTCAATTACTTTATTAACGCTTTTATTATTAAAAAAAAAAAACTACTTAATATCACAGAAATGTATAAATTTATTGATAAATAAGCTAACACAATGTCCTTGGAATCGTTATTACGATATCTTTCCAGTCCCTTTTGCATTTTACATAATGTTATTGCTTTTGCAAATGTAACACATTTGATGCAAGTTTGAGACAGTTTACATCCATTATGAAAGACTAAAAATTTTAGTTTCTTTATTTTAAGATCTGACTTAAATTAAATGCAAGATCTTCGTGATTATCACTTCAACGTATGCGTTACAGAATCAATTATTTATTATCGACACAATAAACTTAAATGCTATCTAAATAAAAAATCACATAAAACTATTAGTAAAAATAAGTTTTACTTTAATATAATATTGATTGACGTACGTATAAAACAGTTTTGTACAGCTGAGCTATGTTTTCTATAAGGCATCGAGTTTAGGATTATACATAAACAAACGCAATTTTGAGCTTTGGATTATCATAAGTGATCATATCAGTAAAATTCCTCTATCACTAGATACGAAAATAATATAAAGTTAAAAACAATGCCATAATGCACGTACTATCCAACATTTCGCAGATCAATTTTATTTATAGTGTTAGAACTTATGTCAACATTATTTCCTTTTATATCACTTTCTATCAACTGTAAAAGTTTCTTGTAAACCAATTTCGGAGCATCCTTAGCCCACAAAAAATCTAAATGATTGAAATCTTTAAGAGGCACAACGTAATGTTCAATTGGATTCGGTAAATGTGCGTGCAATTTCTTGACATCAGCGTCAGAAGCTAACCAATCGCCTTCGGAACTTAATAAAGCAATGGGTAATGCTATATTGGACAGTGGGTACTCAGGTGGTGTTGGTCTTCCATATGCACGTATATTACCATCTTTACCGTAATCGAATTGTTTAAATTTACCATCAGAACGGATTTCTTGTGCGTAATGGACCACCGTTTTTATTGATGCACCGGCCGGCACGTGTCCCATAATGAGTGGAAACATTGTCCTGTTCAACTGTTTTTCATTAAACCCACACAATATGAATAGAGAATTCTCACAAAGAGCTTCTTCTAATGTATTGATTTTGCATGAATGCTTAGCCAACCAGCGCTGCACACCGTTTCGCGGTAACAATTCATTTTTTCCTAAAAGTTTTAGTACAGATTCGATGCTGTTACTGAACTCTGCAAGTAGCTGTATAGGGCTTTTCAAATCCGTCATATACGCTACAGGTGCTAAGGCGAATCCTGCTCTTAAAACACGGTTATACTCTGGTTTCGTTGACAATAAAGCGAACAGTGATGTTGTACCCATCGAGTAGCCAATATAATTGATCTTCACATCCTCTCCCTTAAATTCCATTATGTAGTCTATGATAGCAGGTAAGTCATACTGACCAACTTCGTGGAAGCTAAAGTTCCAGAATTCATAGGAGTTCGCGTTTCTAGATATGTGCGCGCGGGAATATGTATTGCCTCGAACGTTGGCCAACCAGACGTCATAGCCAGCTTCTGATAAAATATAGGCTAATCCGTTCTCAGGTCCAGATATGATAAAATCAGCAGAACTGCCAAGAAGACCGTGGTGTAGTAGAATAGTTTTACGTGGGCTTCCCTTCATTTTCCTACCGAATGGTATTCTGTGGAGTGAGAGAATGTAACCATCAGCTGTGATTACCGTGTGGGATTCGGCGTGGTATCCATGTGAGGCGATCAATTGCAATGAAGTCATCTGAACAGCTGGATGATCATCATCACAAGTATAATCTTTATGCTCCCAAGCGATACCGTCGAATATCTTATTGCCAGTTTCTTCAGCTTTTGTAATATATTTCTTGAATTTTGTCCGCATCGATTCCAATTTTTCATTAACCGCTTCCTCAGTTTTGTTCTTTGCAACTTCGATTTTGTGTTCAACTCCATTCACGAAGTTTTTGATGCTTCTACCAGTTTTGTTAACGAAATTTGTTACATCATTAAATTTATCTGTAAATATATTGAAGATACTTGATACACCCGATGGAGCCGGCCGGCAATCGCCGTAGTGGCATTGCAAAAATAAAATTATTACAATGGAATATAATAATTTCATTATTGAAATGGCCGGTTGAAGCGTTGAGCTTACTACTGACGTATATATAATAGTAAACATCTATTTATTATCCCTGTGGAAGGTCAGCGGTATGTATATGAGTCATTTAGATTATTTTGTGGCTTGTTTGTCTGTCATATTGTAATATATTTTATTACTCCAATTTGTCAAATTTTTTGAACGGTTCTTAGATATTGTGATATTTATGTTCATTCATCGTATTTTACAGTGCTTTTTTTTCTTACGTTATTCACTTATTATAATGAATATACTTAGATTCATAGAAATTAATTTAAACAACCTTAGCTTATTTTATCTATTTATCAAAAATCCGATTTAATTATTGTATGGAGTCATCGCGACAGCGTTATAGATACTAGCGTGTGAGAATGACAGTTCAATATCCCACTAAAAATTCAATTTCTGATTTAGTAAATAAAATGTCTAATAATTATTAAAATATAACTAAATATTTATATATACTTTATCTAAAGTACTTTAACAGTATTTAATTTAATTCAAGCAGTCTGTCTAAACTTATTAAAGATTGGTTAATCATATAATATAATATTATATCATTTGTGGTTTTTCAAAATAACTACCTACGTTAATACCACATACCTAAAATTATGTTACGCTAAGTTTTTTCAGTTCTAGGGGATGCAATCCTCTTACAATTTTTCTTAATACACGTTTCGTTGTCGAAAGGTGGTTTTATTACGTATTTTTGCGCAAACCATTGCGTTATTCCTTTTTTATATTTTACAACTTGCTCTGCCCGTGGATGCCGTCGATATGCTCTATTTGTACTATCCCCGGTCCGGGTTATACCACCGACGCCCAAGGTTATAAACGTTGACAATGAGCAGTACTAACGACGGAGAAGCTTATCCTCCGGCGGGTACCCTCATTAAAATGAACAGCGAGAAACCCAGTGAAAAGGAAACTTTGCCCGCGTTCGCGAGTCTCTTAATCACTATGCTGACTAATTGTTGGAGAGATATGAACAAAGAAGAAATCGCTGTAACAACTGTACTCGCTCACATATCACAGTTTGACCCGCGAATTCAACACATGGCGTTCACCACATTACGTCGAGGGAAAAATTACAGCAAGAGTTGAACGCATTTTCACATTTGAAGCGCAAGATAAACATCACCTGTGAATCATCGAATATAATGGATATCAAGCGTACAAAGATACCCTCAATTAAATGTTTCAATTGCGAAAAAATCGGTTATAAGAGAATTGAGTTCAGAAACAAGCCGATTGACACGAGGGGAAGAACTACAACATCGTCAAGTCTAGCAGCGCAGCAGTCGTCAGCGAGGCCTTTGGTGTGTTTTAAATGTGGCAAATCGGGCCACATAGCCATCCGGTGTACGAGCGGCGCCGGCGTCAGCGGCAACAGCGGCGGTCCGGCTGGCGGCGGAGCACAGAGCGAGCGGCGCCTTGATGTCTGCGTCGTACAACCACCGTCGGGCACGTTACTACACAAAGGTGAATTAATACGCTTTACGTACGATTCTGGTGCTGAATGCTCGTTAGTAAAAGAAAGTTTTGCATCGAAATTTAATGGTAAACGTGTTAATAATGTTGTTGCTATGACTGGTATCGGTCAAACTCGAGTATTCAGTATAGAGCAAATTTTATGTTGTGTAGTGATTAACGATCACCCTCTGGAAATTTTGTTGCATGTTTTGCCCGACAATTATATACAAAGTGACGTCATGTTAGGTCGCGAGATTTTAAATCGGGGTTTTGCCGTAAACATGATGGTCATGGAGTTTTCAATTAAATAAAGTTCTTTGTGTAAATTCGGTGAGTCAAAATAGTGATAACTCGTTTCTATCGAACTTAACTGCTATCGTGATAGATGTAACTAGCAATGACAAATCTAGGCTTTTACAAACGCTTAAGCAGTTTTCTGAATTTTTCATTACTGGTTTGCCTACAACGCGAGTGAACACAGGAGAGCTTAAGATTAAATTAATTGATACGAATCGCATGGTGCAGCGGCGGCCGTATAGAATGTCTGCGGATGAACGTGGCGTTGTGCGTGATCGCGTGAAATAATTGTTAGAAGCGAATATTATTACACCTAGCTGTTCTCCATTTGCAAGTCCAGCTTTGCTAGTAAAGAAGCACGATGGTTCGGACCGCATGTGCATAGACTACCGCGAGCTTAACAGTAACACTGTCTCCGACCGTTACCCACTTCCTCTAATCTCCGATCAAATCGCGCGTCTTCATGGTGCCAATTATTTTACAAAATTAGACTGCGCTAGTGGTTTTCATTTAATCCCTGTAAACGAAGAGTCCATAGAGAGCAATGCTTTTATAACAGCCGAGGGTCACTATGAGTTCCTGACTATGCCTTTCGGGCTGAAAAATGCGATTTCCGTATTTCAGAGAGCTATTATGAATGCTCTAGGTGATTTAGCTCACGATTACGTAATCGTCTATGTAGATGATGCTTTGATCGTCTCTCCCGATGTAGAGTCGGGCTTACAGAAACTTCAGACTGTGTTGGAAGTTCTGACTAAAGCTGGTTTCTCTTTAAACCTCTAGAAATTCTCCTTCCTCAAGACGAAGGTAGAGTTCTTGGGATTTGAGGTAGAGTCTGGCCAGATTAAACCCAATCGCAGGAAAGTAGAAGCTTTAACGGCCCTGCCACCTCCAGAAACGGTCACCCAACTACGGCAGTTTATCGGACTAGCCTCATATTTTCGCCAATTTGTGCAAAATTTCTCTAGAGTAATGGCCCTGACATGGAAACTGGAACACGAAGAGATTCGTCAAAAAGTAATTTCTACCTTAACGAGTGATCCGGTATTGATGATCTATAACCCAGAGCTTCCAGTAGAGCTACACACATATGCAAGTAGTTTAGGGTATGGAGCAATCTTGTTCCAAGTGAAAGCTGTTGGTAAACGTTGTGTAGTAGCTTATTTCAGTAAAAGAACATCACTAGCAGAAAGCAAATACCATTCTTATAAGCTCGAAACCCTCGCGGTTGTAAACTCTATCAAGCACTTTAGGCAATATCTTCATGGCAGGAAGTTTACTGTCGTTACAGACTGTAACTCGTTGAAATCTTCCCAAACGAAACAGGAACTGACTCCCGGGTGCGTAGATGGTGGGCTTTTCTACAGTCTTACGATTTTGGCGTAATGTATAGGAAGGGGAAACGTATGTCGCATGTAGATTTCTTTTCACGAAACCCTCTACCGCTTGTTTCGAAATCAGTAGAACGTTTAAGCGCAAAACGTATTGACGTTACTGAACTCTCTTCCAATTGGATTCAAGCCGAACAACAGCGCGATGTAGAGATCTCTAAAATCATAACCAATTTAGAAAAGAATCAACTAGATGAACAACTAGCTAAGACTTACGTGCTACGTTCAGGCGTCCTTCACCGCAATATCCAACGCGATAGTAAGTCTAAATGCTTACCGTATTTACCTCGTGGTCTCCGATGGTCAGAGTCAATAATTTCCACGACTCTATTGTTCACCTTGGTGCTCGTAAAACGACTGAAAAGCTTTACGATTATTATTGGTTTCCGGGAATGTCTCAGTATGTTAGGAAATTCGTAACTGTGTTACATGCAAAGTGGCGAAATCTCATTCCGGTAAGGTTCAAGCCGAATTGCATCCGATACCTAAGGTGATGAGCCCGTGCCACACGATTCATGTAGATAAGACAGGTAAACTTAGCGGAAAGAACGATAAGAAAGAATACATTTTCGTGTTAATCGACCACTCGACGAACATTAACTCTAAGAGTAGTATTCATGCAGTGACTCAAAGTGTAGCGCTTTTTGGCGCTTCGACTCACATAATAGCGGATCAAGGACGTTGTTTTGCCAGTAGAGAGTTTCGCGATTTTTGTGTAAGCAAGCATATCGACTTGCATCTGATAGCGACAGGTTCGTCTCGTGCTAATGGACAGGTAGAGCGCGTCATGAGTGTCCTTAAATCGATGCTAGCTGCGATAGAGACTAGCGATAACAGATCGTGGCAGGATTCTATAGGAGAGGTTCAATTAGCATTAAATTGTACGATGAATCGAGTTACAAAAGCTTCGCCTCTAGAGTTATTAATCGGGAAGGTTGCGAAACCATTGTAGTTGATGTGTAGCGATATAGAGACCAATGTAGACATAGAGGAAATACGCGAGCGTGTGTCAGAAAATATTAAGAACTGTGCAGAATAAGACAAGACTCGATTTGACAAAACGAAGGCGAAAATTCAAAATTTTGTGGTTGGCGATTTTGTATTATTAGAAAACGAAGAACGAAATCGAACTAAGTTAGATCCTAAGTATAAAGGTCCGTTTAGAATGATTGAGATTTTGGATGGTGATCGTTACACACTGAAAGCTTTAAATTCTAAGCGTACCTACAAATATGCACACGATAGGCTAAGGAAGATGCCAACGGGTCACGTACCAGTCGATGTTGAAGTTGATAATGATTTAGATGTTGATGAGCAAGTTTAAGTTGTGGTAGAATATTGAGTGAAGTGCTCTATCGGCCGTATTGTGTTTGACCGTACCAGTGGTTATTACGTAGTCGTAGCCCGGTAGAAATCGGTGTCTCTTGAGGCAACTCAAGTAGTCCGTGGGTGCTCGATGCGCGTTTAACTCTGGCGGAGGTCGGGGTCTTGAGAGACCGTAGTGTGTAGTCAGTGGGTGACGTACACGGGCGATCCACTTGATGGATATGCAGTTTAGATCCATGAGCTGGATGTGTGAGAGCAATGCGATTGCTAGTCGGCAAGAGAGCCGAGGGGTTAGAGGCTTTACTCGAGGGTTTCTGTAAGCTTTGCGTTTTCTCTTACAGTAGAGTTTTAAAAAGAGGTTGATTTTAACGACTGTGGTACATGGCCTAGTGCTTGTTGTATTCTCGATTATTTACAATGTTCCCATGTTTGAATAAATTAGAGAGTAAGATTTTGTTAAAATAAAACTGTAGACTTCTGAAATTTGCTTATTTTCTCGACCAGTAGAAGCTAGAGTTTGGTCAGGAGTGACCGAGTGGAACAAATTTCTCTCGTGGATTTTTTATTCTCAGGGTGACCATTACACGAGGACGTGTGCAAGCAGGATGGCCGTGTCGACGTCGAGTCAGATTCGGAACGCCAGCGCCACCGGGCGGCGCTCGATGGAGTTAGTGACGCAGGCGCCACCGAGTCGGCAGTATGGAGACGACTCACTTTCTTGTTAGCGGGCGGCGCGTGCGGACGTTACTAAAACTATCGCGCGTTCTGAGAATAGTACCTTATTATTAATTATACGTGCCTACTTACATACAGTCTGGTAATATCTAATCCATGGTACGAGTTTGTTCTGTCCGACTACCCACCGACGCCCAAAGTTATAAACGTTGACAATGAGCAGTACTAACGATGGAGAAGCTTATCCTCCGTCAAATATATCTCTACAATTATGTCGTACCTAGATTTTGTGCGGAACCTTAATACTTTTTCAAAAATAAAAGTAGCTTGAGTTACTCTTTATAGCATCAGCTATCTATCAGTGGAAGTCCCATCAAAATCAATTCAACCGTTTTGGAGATTATCCGGAACAAACAGACAAACAAACAAAATTTATAAAAATGTTTTTTTTTTTATAATTATCGTATATACTTTTGTGGCGACATCTACATAGCGACACATAGTGACATCTATCGAGCTACATAAAACGCATCCTACTATCCTACATTGCGCTATAGAAATTTCCTCAATCGTTGAGTATATATACAAGAGCCCGACTACAACCGTTGGGCAGCTGCCCGCCAGACATAACACCCGTCTGGTCGGAGGATCCTCCCTTTGCAATAGTTCTTCTACACTGGTGACCCCGAGCATGAACGTCAGCGCAACCTTCTTCGCACAGCTACATCGAGACGTCATCATCACTTCCACAAGCTTTCGAGAAGCGAGTCATACAGCCAGCCAGCATCCACAGCTACTTCGGGTATCCTGACCACCAGCATGCAGCGGACGCGCATTCCTGGTCATCATCCACAGCCTTCTCAGCGGCCTTGGCACAGCACTCTGCACTTCGGCCGGTCAGCAAGCAGAGACGCACTTCTCTCCTGGTCGACGCAGCAGCCAGCCACTACGCAACACTGCAACACTCCGACTTACTGGAGCATTCTTGCGGCATCACCCCGACTCACTGGGGGCATCACCCCGACTCACTCGGGCATCACCGCAGACAGTTCCGACTCACCGTGAACTATGCGGCATCTGGTTTCGACTCACTGGAACATTCCACTGGCCCGGCAAACATCACAAGATGTATGGACGACTCAACCTGCTATCGACCTCCGGTCTCGGAGGGGAGTGATGTGGCGACATCTACATAGCGACATCTATCGAGTTACATAAGACGCATCCTACTAACCTACATTGCGCTATAGAAATTTACTCAATCGTTGAGTATATATACAAGAACCCGACTACAACCGTTGGGCAGCTGCCCGCCGAGGAAAATATTTTAATATTAACACATAAGGGTTTTACCATGTAAGGTTATTAAAATAAATTGTTACATACAATAACTGAAACATATTAATTGGCTACCTATTGTAATTTAAAATAGGTACATAGGTATTTTGCTACAAAAACATCATCTCAAACTCACATTTTGTCAATTTTATTGACAATTTTGTATTCTTGGTTTAGTTTTTCTTTTATTATTTATTTTATCGTTATTTCTTCTTCTTCCTAACTGCCATTATCAAGTGAATTATAGTTTCATGTGTTATGACGATTCAGTATCCCAAAACGATGGTGGCTCCCTTGTTAGAACTTTCTAGGATGTTTTTGTGGGATCTCGGAATGAATGCTTTCAACTTACATTTATAATCCGCTTCCCTTATGCACAATAACCAAACTATATCACAATATTACATCTACCAATATTACATAATATAGGGTCAAAAACCTAAGTAAATGAATTAAAAATAACAACCACAACATGTCACTTCAAGATCCCGTCAAAAAAACCCCCTTTATCGTTACTTATTCTTATTTTTAATTGACTTTTATAATTTTCTTTTTTACATTTTTTTCTACCTTCTGATTCCCGCGCGCCCCCTTTCGCCATCTATCGAAGAAATGTTGTATTTCAAAAACAAAAATGGAGAATAATATATTAATTACATATGAAATTTTCTGAAAATATTAATTCTAAAGTTTATTTTAAAAAAACAGCTTTATGAAATCACTTATAATTGTTATTAAACATAAATAAATAATTATCCGACTTGACCGACAAACAGGCAAACATGTTATTCAAAGGATATAAGATTTTCAATCCTATGATCCTCGTGGAATTGACTTAGCAGTTTTATGATCAGATTTTTACTAAATTTTGTATTATATATTTATATATCTTTATAATATAAATTAATTAAAAATGTTCATTTTCATAACTTTATTATCTTGTAACATAACATACTATCACGCCTGTATCCCCGAAGGATTAGGCAGAGGTGTACTGACGTACACCCACAGTACGCCGTGTATGTTTTTTAGGTCCCATGTAATAGGGGGCGAGCCTATTGCCATTAATAGGGCACAAAGCCAAACTCCGAGCTGCTACTGAGAATCTCATAGAAAAACCCAATAACTCTTTGCTCGAACTGGGAATCGAACTTAAGACCTCGAGCATAGCAGTCGCGCTTACGATCACTAGGCTAACGAGGCAGTTGTCTTGTAAATCTGTTAAAATTATTAAATGAAAGATCCCTTTCGCTATTACTAGCGGACAGTAGCGTTGCATTAATTATATAGTACCACTGGTATGAAATTAGTATGAAGCAACAGAAGCGGTTGTTCTGTGTTTGTCCTCTTACCTCCGTGAAGCGTTAGGCCACAATCTGCTTCATCTTATAACGCCCTGCAAAATGTATATCAAGAAGAAAATATCTAAATAGTAAATTGTACCTCCACGATTTATTTTAACTAGTTGATGTAAAACGACAATGGAAACCATCTTGATTTTGTCGCAGGAAACTCTATTTGTCGGTTTATGAGCAATTTTTTATCGGTTCCCTCGCTAGGCGATTTTATTTTTATGTGTTTTACCGACATATTGAATAGAAATGGCGGTCCGATTCGTTCCTTACTTGTCTTCTGAGATAGACTCTGCGATTTTAGGTATTAATAGAATAAATATTTGTATATTCTTTGACCTCGCAGTTTTATAACACTTATCGTAAGGTTTTCTATGTATTTATTATAAGACAGGCGTTTAATCGTTTACGAAGGTGGATGGATGTTGGGGTAAATGAAGAGTTAAAAAGGTTTGGATGGATTGTGTGAGGAATGATATGTTTTTTTATATTTTTTAAATCGACTCCAAAGTTTTCTAAAATGCACTAAAATAGAATATAATTACGTATTTTATTTACTTCAATTTACTTTAAAATATCCTTTTTAACTCAATTTGATATTCTTACGAACTATCAATATAGTTAGCACACATAATTTATTAGGACAATTCGATTACTCGATTTACAGCATCTGATCCCCGACTCGCCTAAATTACACAAGAAAGCTAAATCGTCACATAACATTAGATGATATATGATCAAACGCTAAATCTATAAAATATAAGGAGGGTATTTTCAAATGCAAATTGATATTTTATTTACAGAACAAAAATTAAATATTGACGTAATTGAGTTTAGGTATGTATGAGTTTATAGTTTAAATAATATTACATCATCAGGAAATGTGTTCTCTACTTACTACGATATTGGGTTCTTTAAATGAAGCGTTAAGAGGCATTACGGCAGACCAGAATGACGTTGACGACTGCAGGTGAAATTTGTATCACGACGGTCGCCGTTATTTGTGGACTTACCATCAAGTGCTGTATAGTAATTTAAAAACATACACCTCTGTTTATCGCAAAAATATTTATATTTACCTTGTTATAAGTATTTAAAATATTATTGTAAACAAGGGGCACGCCCAGTAAAGAATTTATTGGTTTTCTAATAACAGGGATAAAAATCTTATCACTTAATGAATATTTTATAATAATGAATTATTTAGGACTGCCTTGTTAGACTAGTTGTCATTAGCGCGACTGCTATGAGCGAGGTCCTGGGTTCGTATCCCAGGTCGAGCAAAGTGTTATTGGGGGTTTCCTATGAAATTCTCAGTAGCAGCTCGGAGTTTGGTTTCGTGCCCGATTAATTGCAATAGGCTCGCCCCATATTACATGGGACCTAAAAACGTACTCGGCGAATTGTGGGTGTACAATTAGTACACCTCTGCCTAACCCTTTGGGGAATACAGGCGTGATGGTATTTATGTATGAATTATTTAGACCACATTAGGTATCTAGGTACTGTGGTTCAGTATAATTTTTTTTTTCATGTGGTCTTGATTTTTATTATTGCGTAAGTGATCGGTTCTCCCAGAGTAAAATAATTGTGAACAGACAGGAACATGTGTCAAACACATATGAATACATTTTTATTAAATTTAAAGCTAATCTTTTATTTATAAATTATCTAGGGATCTGTACCGAATAAGGCTCAGTTAATTTATATATTTAAAAAAGTTAATTTCATTATATTTTATTTAGTAATCAAAATAAGGTAATTATTTAAAGTATCAACAGAAATGTAACCATAATAAAGATTTTATTTTAACTTGGCAAATAGGCCTTTTTAGAAACCACTGTACTCAATAAAGTCCTAAACTAAAATGACGTTTTAATCAATCTATGCCACTAAAGTCATATTTATACGAAAAACGTTGACTGTTCTTCAAATCGTATACGATAATAATTAGAGCTCTATCATATGATTATTTACAGCAACAAAAATCGTCATGGTGATGATGTCTTCTTTGACGTATTCGGCAATGGGAGCGAATGTGGCTCGCGAAACCAAACTTTGTTTTGGAGGTACGGTTACATGGCGCACAGTGTAGCCGACCAGAAGAATTCACAGTGTAAATGTAGGAAGGCTTAGGACGGTACTTTTTTTGGAAGACGATTGTCATCGAGATATTTTAATCAATGATCTTCAAATACGTCTACTGCTTTCTTAAAAGAGTTATGCCAGATTAGTCTCTGTTGTGCAAGCTCTTCCCACTAATCGGGAGATATTTTACATGCGGTAAGATGACGCTTAATTACTTCTTTGTAACAAAGAAATTGACGCCCCGGTCTGCGCTTACCATGCTTCAACTGTGAATAGAACATAGATTTAGGCAGCCTGGAAATTTCAGTCTCTAAACGGTTATCGCAGCGAATGTAACTGCCTAGATACCGAAATGATAGTACTTCCTCGAGTGCTCTATCTTCCAGTGTTATCGATGTTGTGTCTGCCATATCACCACATGCTGGTTGTTTTAGTACATGGGTTTTAGAGGCACTAATGACTGAAGATCGAATGGCAGCTATGGGTCAATGTCGTAAATGTTAGACGATTATGAATCATGAGCTTTGTGTAGGTTTGCCACTGGATTATGACGATTTTAGGGTGCAAGAAAACCAACTTGAACGACTTGGAGGAATTCCTTGTCCTGTTCCGAAGTCGAAGGTCAAATCCCATTGGAAATAAAATGATACCACCCTTAATGTACCCCCTTTCTAACAAAAAAATAATCATCGAAATGAGTTCATGCAAGCAAAGAAGTTACGCCTGAACATCCACCTCCTCTTTTTGAAGTTAGTTAAAAAAGAATAATCATTATTAATTAGGATTGATTGCCAAAATAGGAAAAAGCAGAAGAATACGTGCAATTATGTTAGCTCAAAGTAGAACAGACTGTACGAAAGACGAATCTATCGCTTTACGATTTATTATGTCGCAGCCAAAATTGCTTGGAAGCCAATAAAACGTGATTGGAAATATCAGGTTACATGTTTATATTCGAAACGATATGTTGGTGTTGAATTACACCCTTCTTCACGCCTTTAATAGACGGAGGGGCAGGTTCACTGGAGAATTTAGAACCTCATCCTATAAGTAGATAACTTATATTCTAGAGAAGTGTGCTGGGAACTTGGTTAATCATTAAGTGGTTTTATTTTTAATCCACAAAACGATATTTTAATCTATAGTAGATGACCTTGTGCATAACCCGACGCTAGCGCCATCTATTCTGAATTTTCTTTTATCCTCACTTTGTTTTTTTTTATTTGTCGTGATTCAAGATCAGCGATTGAATATTTAGCTATCGAGAGATTTGCAAGCCGGTACGATAGCGGCGACCGTCGTTGCATTGCCGATTTCTCGATGGTCACCTTTGTTTTTGGATTGTACTGTGATTAACATCAGGTAAAGTGCAATCACTTTACCCCGTGGTAATATACAAAAATTTTACGTGATACGGTACGGTTGTTGTGGACATGTTAAATTAATTTAAAATTCTCTAGATGACAATATGTTCATGGGTTAATTAATAGTAGATTACCACAAAAAGTGAAAAAAGAGGGAATTTAATTCGAGGGACTGAGTTGGATCCCGAGAGCAGCGAAGGATTCTAGAGTAGAATCTTGAGCGGAACGAGGGATACAAAGACCGAGATAAAAAAAAAATTCACGAGTTATGTACCTACTCTACTTTTAGCATTGATTGCGAGAAAACTTCTTAGGCGGTGATTAATTGAGAGTGAAATTTCAAGCACACGTCAGATTTAGGATTATTTCGTTACATGAGAGATAAGATAGATATAATATAGAGTAATAAAGCGGAGTGGTAAGGATCGCAACCACCATACATATATATAGAAATAAACCCATTACTGATTTTCTTTTTGAAGGACTTGGACTGAGCGACAACAACCCAGCAGCTGAAGGATTTGCTACAATTCTATTGGGAGCGAATACCGCAAGATGATATAAACAGTCTCATTAATTCAATGAATAATCGTTGCCGACAAGTTCTGAATAGCAGAGGAGCCCATTCTTTCACAATAAATACATTTTCTTTAGAAATTTCATTTTGTAAGAAAAAAGTTTAGTTTCTTATGTATCTTAGTTTCTACAGTATATTCTAATATTGTTCATTTCTGTTATTAAAAGAACTTATAAAGACAACAGCTGTTATTTTTACATCATAGAACCCTAAAGATATTATTTAAAAAATAAAATACAACATTATAATGTGAAGAACCATCCTAAAATTTAAATTAGTACATGTTGCTTAGACTTTTTTGATGAGTGTATAGGATCGTTTGGCGGATCATATTAATTAAAAATGCAGCTCAGCGTTTCAATTATTACTGTATTTATTTTGTCGCTCATAATCGATTACAGGATAATATCTCTTCTTGTCAGTCCGTGACAGATGTCTTCTTTTATCTTTTTCAAGACTTGAAAGTCAGCCAGTCTATCATAAACAAAATAGAATGTGGCTGAAGTAACAACTATTTATTGTGATAAGTCGCCACAAGTGTATATTACACACTGGATTTTACAATAAATAACGTAAAAACCACAGGATAAATTCGAATAGAACTATTAGATTAGTGCCCGCGCTTGCCGTAAGTCTTAGCTCATAATTCTAAAGATATTAGTAACATCCAAAAGATTAATTGCTTGAAGTCTTCGTTTAAGGGTAACGCAAATTGCCTCAGATAACTATCCTATTGCGTGGGAATTAATTCTAAAACGGTATATTGTATTACTTATGCTGTATTTTTTTTCAGAGGCGCATAACTAGGGAATTTTGTATTAAAAAGAAAACTGACTTCAATGATATTGAGGATTTCCCTGGTGCATCATCAAATTTGAAAGTTGAAGGTCCAATGCCTATGAAATCATTAAAATCCTTGATTGTTTGAATTTGTGGTTAGATTTTCAAAATCTGTTCCTAGTGGTTGCCTACGTCATAATAAATATCTGTGTGTGCCAAATTTGAGCCCAATCCGTTCAGTGGTTTGAGCTATGTGTTGATAGGTCAGTCAGTCAGTCAATAGATTATCGAAGTAAAATGTAATGTAAATAAATGTATATATAAATAAATGTAAACAAGGCGCAGGCTCTACATTCTAAAAGAAATTGACTTAATTTAAAAAATATGTCTAAAAATTCAAGCCTCCTTTTCAAATTAATAAATGCACAAATAATTTATTAGTACATATCGGAACTCGGATCTGCGGACATCGAATAGGTTCAAACTACTTAACTACAAAGACTTTTTAAAAGACTTAAAAAAAGGAGGTTATCAATTCGAATGGATTTTTTTAATGGTTGTTCAGCCATAAATTCTTTGTTTATGAAACGATTTAGATGGTTATTTATTCGTTGGGTAAAGGATACCTCAAGGATGGTCCCATTTGAATTTCATTGATATTGGACCTTCAACTTCGAAGATACATAAGGGAAATCTTGAAAATCATTGATGTTGGTTATCTTTTTTTGTCAAAAATTGCCTTGTTGTAATATCAGTTTACTAAAATCCATTAAATTATGTTAACATATTATATTTAACGAACACTAATTGATAGCACTTGAAACAACTTTGTAATGGAGCAGAAATCCACAGCCCTCATCCCCCATCCTCTAGCAGCAAGACTGCGGCAGAAACGAACCACCCTCCTACGTGACGTACTGTTGTGAGAAACACTGCTTCTGTAATTTAAAAAATATATATATATCGAATTATAATAAGTCATGTTTTTAAGGAATGATGTGGTTACGAAGGTAACAGGCTAACCCTGACACCACATGTTGGTACCAACGTTGGAGTCAAGGTGCAGACGTGTTGTGCGCATAACAAGACAATTTTTAACAAAAAAGTAAAACGACTTCAATGATTTCAATGAGTTTCCTGGTGTATCTTCGAAGCCGAAGGTACAATGCCAATGGAATTAAAATAGTACCACTCTTGAGGTAACCCCGTTCCAACTAAATCGGTTCATAAGCAAAGAAATTATGGGGAACATTAATTTAAAAAAAAACATTCGAATTGAGAAATTCTTCCTTCTTTGAAATCGTTTAAAAATTGGTGGTAAACGTGTGGAGCCGAGGTAACTTCAGAATGAGGGCTGGTTAAAGTTAAAAAGTTAAAGATAATAATTTTATAATATTGGTCTATTTATAAAAATTATAAAACAATACAAATAGGGGAAATATAATTGTTTATTAAACTTTTCCTTCTGAAATTTTTTTTTTTTTTATCTGCGAGTCTGTGATTATAGGCGCTATACAGGAAACGTGACGTCATAGTTGAAAGTTGGAGTGTCTATCTTGTGATAGGTGACTAAAATTATTACTAAGCGTTAAAATAATGGCCTTCAAATTACATGTGCTGAAGAAATTTAATGAATGAAATTCTAGTACAGCTTTGCACATAATACATTTAATTTAAGTTTTATATATTCAATTATGACGTCACGCGAGGTCACGTGAACATAATGCACGTGGCCTATTTTTGATACAAAATAAAAATATGTTTGAAATTTTTCTAAGATGTAAATGGATAACTTTTAATTCATGGGTATGATTTTCAACATAAAAAGTTTTTAAAACAATGCCATATTAAAACAACTAATGTTATGAAATTTAGTTTTTTTAAGTATTAGATATTATTTAATAACTATTATTATTTATTTCTTTTCTTAATTATTATTATCGTGATTGTTTTAATATTTGTGTGTTTTTATGTAGTAGAAAGACCCAAACTGCTGTCATTATGTTGCAGAAGGAAGTAGCAAAGAAATTTCGGATAAATTATTTAGAACATGATTCTTTTTGATAGTTAATCCGTATAGTTATAATATCTTTGTGTATAGTGCAAATAGATACTTCTAAGAACTAAAGCAATCATCAAAAGGAGAATACAATGACGGAACGTGACATATCAGCATTAAAAAGCCGCGTCAAAAGCTCTAGGTAACTGACTGATAAAAAAATATTTCGAATACAACTACCGTGACAAACAAGTGTGTGGCCCGCCTGATGGTAAACGATTACACTAGTGTAAGGACGCTTATGATACTATAGGTATCACTCGCAAGTTATCGACTTTAAATCCCCAAAGAGCTCTGAAACCCCTACTCACCGCAAGGTTATTTGGCTATGATCTTCTGCAGGGGGGGGGGGGGGGTATTTCACCAGTGGGACTTCTCGAAGTAGAGAGGAATCTCCAAAGAGATTGTACCCTAACTCTCTTTAAAAAAGTATGAAAAGTAAAATGAGTAAGTATATATTTAAGCCTTTTCTTCTTCACTGTACCCAAATGGGTGATATTTGCTAAAGGAGTGATACTTGCTGGAAATGAGTTTGGAAGGCAATGGAATATCTATTGTCTCGCTCGCAACTCAGCCGTCTCTCTCTAACGCAATGGGGATAAACGTAGATACGGTGCCAATTAGAGTTAACGTGTAGGTTAGGACAGAGTACGCGTTTGGAATGTTTTTTTTTTACCCCATCGATACTGACTACCGAGACAGTGATCATTACGGTACGAAGACGTTGAGTGTCGATAAATACTGATCAATCTGTAGTCCCACTGTTGCTAGATTTTACTTACTAAAGTTATAAAGCTCAAAATAATGTTCTTTTGTTTCTTTGTTTGAACGCGCTAATCTCACGAACTACCAGTCAGCTTTGAAATATTATTTTTGCATTTTATGGAACATAGACTACAGGTTCTGATAACTGGTAAAGGAGTATTAAGACCACGAACAAACCGACAAATAGTTTACGTTCGATAGTATTGACTCTTTCCGCAACATAGGGCGTATGTCCAAATTACATACTTATTACATTGAGCAAAAAATAAAACTTTCTTGCATACCTCTTTTGTTTGTATGCTTTTTTTGTTCAATTTAATTCGTTAACTTTGTTTATACGCACTCGTAATGTAAAAATTGTATTTCATGACATGGTTTTGATATTTGATTTTGTTCAGCTTTAAGAAAATCTTTGTTAACTAGTTACAATAATTGTTTTCACGATAGCGTAAGTTAAAAAATGAAGAACGAAAGAGCGGTGAAAATAAGTAAGAATGCATCAAAAAGTAATTTTGCCAAAAATGGTCTTTTTCGCCCTTTGTAGCGAAAAGAGTCATCGAAAGCAAAAGCATGAGTAGGTACTAACAACGGTACCATTAAATAAATGATCTCAAATTCTGAAAACGCTGCTGCTCATTCGCAGTAATACCATTCCTCCTCCGCCCCTCAAACCCCCATTCCCGAGGCGACTGGAGGGGTATGGGAATGGGACGTGCCTCGTACTGTTAAACATGTCATTACTGGTACGAATGGATCCACATAAATGGTGTTTTGAATTGTAACATTATTTATTTTATTTGTTTTCCCGTGCGAATATTTCTCAATTTATAAACGTAAATTGCAGTTTTATAACAGATATTTTTGTTGTTTTAGCGGTGGGGCCAGATACTCAACAGATCGTAAGTGACGATGTGGCTCAAGATGATAGTAAGCTAAGCCTAGTGGAAAACTGGGTCTCAAGTGCAGCTGACGGAATACTCCTATTGGTCTTTGGCGATAGATTTTCAACTTGAGGGTGGTAGCTAGCCAGACGGGTATTAGAAAATGCCCTAGCACCATGCGATGTTTTCTATCACCGAAAGCTCAGGCTCAATGCAGGTATTCGAACTCACGTCGATCGATGCGGAGTCCGTACACGCTGCCAACTGAATGCTAACAGATTGTTAATAGATGGCGCCTCCTAAATGTCTGTTGAATATATTTTAATTAGGAATGCCGTCAACAGATGGTATTTTTGGAATCGACTTCTCGTTTACCGACTGTAACATTTTAATGTTAACGCTACCCATACCTATATCTTTAATTATAAAGCGTAGAAAATATTTTTCATTTATACATTACCTTTTTAATTCGTAAAGTTAGTTATCTTCCACTCGAGCAATATACGATGCAAACTAAAGAACTCACACAGTAATTTTCAGGGGAAAATAACAGAGAAACAAATATTGAGTGAAACAGAACATTATTTTAGTATAACAGAGTCTGAAAGCATATTGAATACATGACGCCCATCATATGTTTTCATTAATAAGTAAATGATACATAAAAGTAAAAAATTGTTGATCGAAGTGCTGATACATTACTTTTGAACATAAGTCATTAAACCGATATTTATATTGCCCTCAAACTTCTTTTTATATTAACTAAACATTTGTGTGTAATTAGGCTTAATTACTCTTTATGTATTACCATTATAATCATATTTTATTCTCTTATTAAAGAACACACTGTAGATGTTATCCGCATAGTAAAAATCGCTTCAACATGTGCGCACTTCACTGTACATTACCAACGAATCAGAACTCATTGTTGCATGTGTGCGTCGGGGAGCAAACATTGGGTGGTTCTCGCTTAAGGGGCAGACTTGCTGCAATTAAACCATAATTTTATTATTCTATTGGTAGTTTGTTGGATGTTTTACGATTGAGGGGAGTTTTAATTGCTCTTCCATTTTTTAAATTATTTTATGTGTAGTAACCAAACAGGTATACAGTCAGTCTAATTAAAATTAGCCCTAAAAAGGTCACAGACTTTTTTAAAGTGACGGTATTCTACTTGGTGGTAAGGGGGCGTTCAATTATTACGTAAAGCAACTTTTGAACCCTCTCCCCCTCATGTAACGTGCCGTAACATTTTTCTGTTAACAAAAATGATGTACAATACAGTCGAGGGATTCCCCGTAAAATATAAACGAAAAGGGTTGCGAACTTGGAAAAATTTAATTGCTTGGTTGTTTATTCATGCGTTGTTCGAACCCCCCTCCCGCCCTTGTAACGCATCAGAACGTTTTACAAGACACCCCCTCCCTCCAAATTGCGGTACATAATTCTTGAATTACCCCTAAGTATAGTGCAATCCAAAAGCAACTGCGACCTGCTGACGGTCGTCGCTGTCATACCGCCCTGGAAGCCTCTTAGCAACTTGGTTGGCTGATCCCGAAACACGACGAGGTGTAAAGGGTGGCGAGTTATATCTTCAGCACTAAGACGTCCAAACCAAGGGATAGCTGGGTGGTAGGGTTGTTTTGCCCTACTGGGTCGCGACCGCCATGCATGTGGGGAAAATTCCGTCATTGTGACTCTATTTTGCATGTCGCGTTTTGAGATCAGCCTATGCATATCTAGTTAGAATATTGCAAGCCGGCAACACAGCGGCGACCGTCGACTGATTACGATCTCTCGGTGGTCGACGATGTGCTAGGATTGTACTGTGCTTACCATCAGGAACAGTACCGTAAATTTGCCGAGCTTCGATTAAAAAAAAGTACAGGAGTGAGAACGATAGGCTACACATAGGGTTGCCAACCTTACTATATAATATACTATCGTACTTTATTATGTGGACGACTACTATATTTCCCAAGTCCAAGTCCGGTGAAGCTGTAAATGCCGTCAGAGGCTCCAAGGCCTCTAAGGCTAACAGTATAGTCAGTTAACAAAAAAAAAAAAAACAAATATGTTTCCATAAAAATATATAGTAGGGGAAATTACTGTATTTTTATTGGTTAAAAAAATTAGGCAACTTTATTTATTGCAAAATGTTTAAGCGTGTAACGTATCGCAAGCCGCAGACTTTATTTCTTTCGAATGAGACTTGGTATGCCATTGTCAATTTGATTATATGTCTTTATCATCGTTATTTGTCTCTCAACAAGTAAAAAATATTACTTAAAAAAAACTTTTTTGAAACCTACTATTTTTTTTTGTGTTTTTCTGCTGTCTACAATTTTTTTTTTCCAAAAAATTGCCAACCGTACCTACATGGGTACGTTGGCGGCGCGGTGGAGAATTACCTACTCGAATAGTTTTGACAAGGATGAAACTGTGCGGCATATCTATTTAAGCATAAACAAGAATAATGGAAATGAAATAACGATAGGAGGGTATTTGGGTACTTGTACCTCGCTGGGTGGTTATAATTTTACGTACGTATAGCAAAAAACTGGTATTCTGTGACACAATCTAGTAACTGCATTGCCTCATTTTATCTATAAGTATATTAATATGTGAAGCAAAAGCTTTCGGTACCATTTTAAGCTTATTGCGTGCACGGAAGACTGAGAAAAGTATGGTTAAAGTTTATATGGAGAAAGAGTGCAGAAAGTTAAAATTTATGTATAATATCTGTTACTAATATATTAAATTAAATAAATTAATACTGCGACTCCTAACCTGACCAGTGCCATTGAATTTAGACCCACCAAAATATTGACATTGTCACTCAACGAAAAGTGACAGCGAGTGTTGTAGATTATGTAGACTATGTGTAGATAATACTCATTGTTTATGAATACATACTGTAAATGTCAAACAGAAAATAGTCTATGATCAAAAAGTCGCTGGTCGAATTTCGAGCTTAGGGTGATCACTGGTTATATTAAATATAGATCGTGGTAAATAACCAGATGAAGAGAAGAAATAAAATCACCTACCACCATGATATGGTTTGATCGAGATGTTTTCCTTAACCGAAAACTCAGGCTCATTGCTGGGATTGTATATTTTTTAGAATTGACTACACCGTTTGCGATAAGGGTCCTGGAGTTTCAGACGACTTTTACAGCTTCACCGTGTTTTGGGAGCGAGCGCTTAGGGCATTCAGCCGCGAAAGCGTGAGCAACTTGCTCAAGGGTGCCAAAGTCACCGAACTTCGGTTTGGGCTGTTGTCGTAGTTGAAATTAAGTCGCGAACAGGCTAATTCCCTATCCGTATAAATTCGATCTACACTGAAATATCGATTTGCAAGGATTAGAACTTACGTCGATTGCGATATCCCTAAGATACGCTACAACCGAGCTATATTAAAAAAAAAATGTTTATAGATGGTGCTTCCATTATATTTTTTAATGAAAACATTCGAATCATTAATTTTGGTAATGAAATTAAGGATGTTTACGGCGTTGCCACAAAAAAAACATTTGAGAAAATCTGTATTAATATTATAAAGCTGAAGAGTTTATTTGTTTGTTTGGTTGAACACGTTAATCTTAAAAACTACTGGTTCGAATGGAAAAGTTATTTTTGTGTTCGATAGCCCATTTATCGAGGAAGCATATACATACATACATAAATTACGTCTATTTCCCAACGGGGTAGGCAGAGGCCACGTCCTTCCACCTGCTACGATCCTGGCATATCTCTTTCGCTTCTTCGACATTCATTAATCTTTTCATGCATGCTCGTCGGTTTAGAGTACTCTTGAACTTACCTTTCTTCAGAACGTCTCCGATTTGATCAATAAATGTTCGTCTAGGCCTTCCTCTTCCAACGATTCCTTTCATACTCGCATCATAAATTTGTTTAGTCATTCTTCTTTCATTCATCCTCTCAACATGCCCAAACCTTCTAAGCATCCCTTTCTCAATCCGTGTGACTATATCTTCTTTCACACCACAAAGCTCTCTTATCACACTATTTCTTATCCTGTCACTCAATTTCACTCCTAACATACTTCTTAGCGCTCTCATTTCTACTGCATTTATTTTACTTTCATGATTTTTCTGCCACACCCAGCTTTCACTTCCGTACATGAGTGTTGGAACCAACACTCCTCTATGCACAGCCAAACGAGCTTTCATAGAAATATATAGTATATAGGATGCATATAGCCTAATTTGATAAATAGCCATTCGATTTGAGAAATAATTCCAGATTTTTAAGTTTTTTTTATTTGTTAAGGCAAAAAATACAATGTTGTAAATGATAACGCTAGGCAGAAAAATAACAAATTTATTACAGAAGGTTGTATTATGTAAATTTTCCTCTCTTAACACTCTCATCGAGTGTTCGGAAAATCGATAGCGGCACGTCAGAGAGAGAGGGACGAACTAGCATAACAGCTATAACAGAGCGGGATAGACTAACAGTCTGGTTGACTACTTCGTTTACAGAGGATTATAAATCGTCTTTCAATTTTGAATCCTATGCCATACGAAATAATGTTGAATATTTATTGTTTGGTATTAAGTTATACACCATTTTGAAAATTTGTATGATTTTAAAGGAATATGAATTTTATGTGGTTAAAATAAAGTTTGTTTTCTTTGAATAATTTAAGATAAGATTTTAGTCCAGTACTAATTGGAAGAGATTTCGTAATGGGAATACATTCAGTATAATATACATGTACGTAAAAAGTTAATCGTTTTAATTAGCTATCTTATATAGGTTTTGCCCGTGACTTCACCTACTTTTTCGGCTGTGTTTAATAGTCGAATGCTAAGTATATTTTTTTGTCGTTTTAACATCTCTTCTTTCATTCAGCCTTTACTTGTAATTCTTATTATTGTACCCTTTTTTTTTCGGCTTTGACAGCTTCACCGGACTTGGGGGCGAGCGCAGAGGGCACTCAGCCGCAAAAGTTGTATGGACGACTCGCACGAGGGTGCCAAAGTGGCCGGACCTCGGCTCGGGCGGTCGTCGCGTTCGCAAATAAGTCGCGATCTAATCGAATCCCTACACCTACGATTCGAGCTAACTAATTATACACATAGGCACGTTCCCTTCCTCCTGGGAGGAAGGAAGGAACCATACGTATGTGTATTTAGTAATCGGAAATTTTTTCTACACTAACTAGCGCTAACTAACTAGCGTAAAAAAAGAAAAAAAAGGTCCCTCACAGAACCTATGTACCTATGTGGTGTGCACGTGTGTATGTTCATACGTGTGTAGTGTTGTATGTAGGTAGCTAAGTGATGCACGTACAGTGTCACTTGTATCGCGCGGGCGGTTGCCTGACCCAAGGGCTTCACGCCGAGGAAACGGACCTAGGCTTGGGAGGGATTATTGTACCCACAGAAGTTATTAATTTTTTACAGTGACTATCTTGGATTGTTTTTTAGCATTCTATTGATTTGAAGTAAGTATTTGAGGATGAATATTCATGGAATTTTTAGTCATTCATTTGTGTGTATACATTTCAAATAAAAGCGTCCATGAGGCAACTCTATTTCTTCAAGAAAAGGCGGGCCTTAAACTATGACTGATCAAAGTTTCCAAGGTCCTTTGTGAGATTTATTAAAAATCATTATATTAATACATGAAGCAAAAACTTTCTACCCTTTTTAAACGTATTGCGTGCACGGAAGACTGTGAGATTTGGCATGGTTAAAGGAGTGCAGAAAGCTAAAATTTGTCTACGATATCTGTTACTAATATATTACATTAAATTAATTAATTTTGCGAATCCTAACCCGACAAGTGCCATTGAACTTAGACCCCCCAAAATATTGACATTGTCACTCAATGAAAAGTGACATAATATTCATTGTTAAGGTTCATACTGTAAATGTCAAACAGAAAATAGTCTATGATTAAAAAGTCACTGGACCGCTAGTATAAATTAATATCAGATGGACGCTATGCCTTTTTTCTATCACGTAGCATAAATAAGAGGAATAAACATACTTTAAACTTTATATTTGAAAGTACAATAAGAAAAAGAATTTCAATTTAGATTTTTTCCCTTCCATAACATAACCACACGAGTTGGGCTTGGTACCCACAGCTTCACGGTACCCCTCCATCTCATATCATATCTTTTGAATTCTTTCCTGGTTTGTGTGATCCCTTCTTTCTATAACATATGCCTTTTAAACACAACGTCAAAAGACATTTGCGTAGGCATAATAGCGACGACTGACAATAGATTGCAGATCTATTAGTAGTCGTCGTTGTTATTGGATTACAATGTGGTCACCATCAGGTACAGTGTGGTCACTTTTCCATCAAAAGAAAAAGAAGACAGTGCCGCTGGCAAAATTTGTATCTATCTTCAATCTTCAATCATAACTATACTGGAAAATGAATTCCAGAGTCGTTAGATCGAGCGAAACGAGTCCCTTTTGAGACGGACTCCGTACATAGTACTTGTAAACATACGAACGTATATTTTCGGCGCTTTTGCTAAGGGTTAATTTTGACAAACTTTTAGGTGGGCTGTTTTCAATTTCATGAATTCAGTCTTCGCAATGACGGTGTTGCTTGGAGTTATTCAAAACCAGGGGTGATCTCAATGTTTTTTACCAAAGTGTATATACGTAGAATAAAGATATATCAGTTATCTGCGAGTTGTTTCACGTCCATGCTCTTACATCTTATATATTATTCTGATTATAACAAAAAAAAAAACAATTCTATTCTCTATATTATACGAAAAGCATTTTCATACATTGACAAAACACTATTTTTAAATCTGTATAAGACTTATATAAGGCCATTGTTGGAGTATGCGTTTCAGAACATTAAAAAAGATATTAAGCTCCTTGAAAGAACACAGCGTGGAACCACGAAAATAGTTTCAGGTTTAAAAAACTCTCCCTATGAAGATCGCTTAAGGATCCTTGGCCTTACAACATTACAAAAGCGCAGAAAGCGAGGAGATCTAATCGAAACATATAAAATACTTAATGGCTATTATAATGTACAAGATCTGCCTAACATTTACAGCAAAAATGAAAATGTGCACCTCAGAGGACACAGTTTAAAACTTTTAAGACTATTAACTAGCAGCAAGCCAGGTCAGCATTTTTTATCCAACCGATTGGTAGATGAATGGAATGAGCTGCCGCAGCATATTGTAAGTGCCACCCTGTGTGCTCTTTTAAAAATCAACTAGATAAACACTTGGCTAATTAAATAGTGCACTCAACAATACAAAATAGAGTACATGCATCAGCCTAAGGCCGTTAGTGTAAAACTAATAATAATGACAATACAGTTCGCTACTATTTGTTTAGACAATAGTATGCAATGTTAGCAGAGTGGTACGGCAGTTTAGTCTCAATTATCGTTGTTATATGCTTGAGATTGATCCCAATATAACCCAGTTTTACAATAGAATATCATTGATGGCTAACTAATTTCTTCATTATGTTGTTAGTACGCTACAGATAGAATAAAAATTTAAGAGTTATTTTTGTTTAGTTGAGCCAAAGAAGTATATATAACTTCCTACTTGCATATATAAGTATACTCGTGTTTAAAAAAATACATAATTTAAATGTAAGAATATAAAAAAAAAATTATTGTTTCCTGTTTTATTTATTATGTCTTTTTTTTAATAAGTGAAAGGTATTAGGTAGAGGACTATTTTATTAAATTCAACGCATGTAAGTCATTTCTAAAAAAAATTTAATGAAATATCACACCATATACGCACTAGGGTAGGTGGATTGATTAAACTAAGTTACATTTATGTACCTAATTTAATAAATCTCTTTAATTTTCTTTACAAGATTCAATCTTATATATACAACGCTATTTAACCGCAACGTTTAAAAACTTTTCAAAGGCAGTGTGTTTCGTTGAGTTCCTGAAGGCCCGGTCTAAGGCTATCGGCGTATTTGACTCGCAAATATTCACGTTCTGTGGTGGCGGGACCAACACTAACCTGACGCGATAGATATCTTTGAAAAACAACTTTAAGTTTGGTTAAAAGTGATTTTACAACGTTCCTAAAGGCGCCTGTACACTTTTATATAGTGTTTTAAAAACAGCGTGAGGCATGTCGTTTGTCTATATGTTTGTTTATTAAATGTATACCTAATAAGTTAATTTATCTATATTAATATATCTCTGGTTCTGTCTGTATTTTTTTTTTTAAATTTCTTGTTGGACATCTATTATTATTAAGAAAACTGATCAAGAATATTATTAAAAAAATATGACGCTAAAAAGTTTTTGTCTATCTATCTGATTTTGTCTAACTCAAATTTAATGCTTAAAATGTCTTCAATATTTATTAAAAAAAAATTTTTTTTTTTTTTTTTATGCTTTATGCTAATACTTTTAGATATTGTAACAACAATAATTTAAATAAAATTTCATTGTATAAATTTTCAACTGATACAACCGATTTTTTTTTCTATAGCCTATAAGTTACTTTATATTTTAGAACAATATATGTTTTTGTTTAATTGATTCAATAAATAATACCAGTCTGTTAATAACTCACTATTACACAAATGTTTTTTCCATGACATGTTTTCCCTAATCGCCTAATCATCGCCTCAGTTTATGACGTAAATGCGTTTAGAAATTTTATATTTTAATTTTCCCGCTTGATGAAGTCATAATTTGTAACGTTATCGTCCTCCAATAGTATGTTATAAAACTTATGACACGAATCAAATACAAGTAAATTAAAACTATATAAATGTTGTTACATATAAAACAACCGGTACAAACATTTGAAACTGAAATTATTATATTTTTAAGCTCAAGACGTGTCGACAATTTCAAACGTCGAGAAATCCACATTTTTTTGATTTTTCCCAAACATTCTTAAGCTTGCAGGTTTCCTCACGATGTTACTCTTTCACCGTCAACCGGTTTTGCTGTCAATTCAAATTAATAAAATTTACGCGAATTGAGCTTTCGGTGAAGGAAAACATTTTCATGAAACTACAGCATGGTGGTAATACTTTTTCTAATTTTGGTCCAGATTGGTTATCAACCATTCCCGAGTTGAAAATCTGTCGCCGAGCACCTATGTGTGTGTTAGGCAGCTGCAAACTTGCGACCAACGCTGCCGACCTTGAACCACCCTTCCTAAAGGAGCTCTGGAAACTCTACTTACCGCAAGAATACAACACAAGGATATTTGGCTGTGATCTTCTGTAGCCTGGAAATGTTCCACCATTCAGGCTTCTTTTTCCCTTACCTAAGTTGCAGGTTTCTGATCGATATTTAGCGGTCTAAACCATTCGATTATGAAGGCGTAAAAATAATAAACACTAAACATACATGTGTATAGACTCCGTAAGTCTTTGTAAACGTGTTTGATTATGCATGCCCATATAAAGTGTTGGACACGAGGACGATTTGAAAACAATCGAACGTCGGTGGCTCGTCTCCGAGAGTTTCATCCTTGATTGACTGGACTACAGATACGTGTGCTAACAAAAACTCATGTTAACTGGTGTTAACAGGACTATATCGAGATTTTATTGTTTTTCTTTCTATAGTTCTACTACTTTAGTATTTGTATTAAATTATATAATATGTTGGCTTTACTTTGTTGTACATGTATCGTTTTATTTGTTAAGGCTTCTAGATCGATACATTTTAAGCCCAACTTTGTACTATTTTTCTAATCTTCAAACGTGGCTCGAACCAGATGGTGGATCCTAAAAAACAATACAATACAAACAGAACAAAATCAATACTAACAAATGTGATTCTATAATCTATAAAGTGCTTAAAAATAGTAGATTACACAACAAGTGATAAAAGAGGGAATTTAATTCGAGTTAGTAAGTTGGCTCTAGAAGAGTATCCTGAGCGGAGTAAAGAGAAGGAGAAAGACAGCCAGCTATATTATTATAGCTATATTATTCTATCGTACTGCAGGTTCACACTATGTCGAACCGACAGTTTTATTGGGACGGTAAATTGTTATTAATAATAGTTACTATACCATACACATAAACTATCACAGATTTTCTTCTGGTTTGTCACACTCCGGGATCAGTTGGTATATATGCGGTAATAAAACGGGTGATAAAGATCGCGACCACCATACACACAGTAATAGACCATTGCTATTTATTTGAAGCAACGTGTACGGTGCTGCACGCAAATTCTTTTGTAAATAATTTGTATAGTTCTTCAAGCAATCTTAATTAATGGATATTACACCGGCTGATAACGAAACGCGACTCACCTAAGTTTTCCACTGTAGCGTACGTTACACATGGTGTATGGTGGTCGCGATCAGTGTCCTGCCCCCCAGTACGCTTCTAATAGATGTATGTACATTCTATAGTACATTTTCTTTAAATAAAAAATTGAAAAGTAATTAAATCTGCCATCTTGTTGCAAATTCCTGTATAATTCATAACAAGCCCCAAGGGGTGAGTTAGTCGTACGTCACGCGTCCCTGAAGGGGTGACGGCCCCAACGCTTTTATAAGTTTCCAATGATTGCTCGATTAAGTAGTAAATTGTTCGAAACTTGCTGTTGACACACCCCTTTATTTATTACACTGTTATTAACAGTATAATTGAGTTGCATTTTAGTATATTCAAATAAAATCAAAATAAACAATACTTTATTCAATTTAGGCCCTAAAATGCACTCATCATAAAATTTAACAGTAGTGATACTCTTGTCGCTGGATCTATCTCCAGCTCTCTCTACATTCTACTTTCCTCTTGACATCGTGATACGATACGACTTCTATTTTTTCCGTCACTTGCTGAATGTATGTCCTTCTTGATTTCCTCTCTTCCTCTTTCCTTCGATTTTTTTATTATCGTTTTTAATAGGTCGTTGTTGTGTCAAATTAAATTTCCCCTCCTATTTCTAATATCTCCAGTAATATCCTCCTCTCTTTTACCATGTTTAATACCTCTTCATTCGTTTTTATTCCCATTTAACTAATTCTCTCCATCCTCCTACAGCACGACATTTTGAATGCTTCTAATCTTTCCTCGTCTCGCTTTGTCATTGTCCACAGCCATATAAAGGTACGCTCCGTAAAGTATTACTAATTTCTTTTTGACACGTTTTGATATTTTTGCTCTGAATCTCTCTCTCTCTCAACAAAAAGCACTAATAATGTTAAAACACTACCACCGGTTTGGAAAATGTCCCAGTCATCGAGAAGACAAAAAACTCGACCGGATTTATCTTCTTTTTTTTCAACTGTATAAAAAATATTCACCTGCGGTTAATAATCATATTAATATAATTTAGAGAATGCACATATAATCACTTTCAGACATCACTATATTTCAAGTAATTATCCACCCGATAATAACCTTTTGATAGTGAAACCTGCTTGAAATATGACCTTGAACTGATGGTCTATCGACATAGATCAATCTACTAAGCTGGTTGGGCTGCAATTTGGCACTCAGATAGTTATTATGACGTAGGCATCCGTTAAGAACGGATTATTGAAAATTTGTATGGAATGTTTTTTAGCAAGGTGAAACCGTGGATCACAGCTAGTTTGTAATAAATGAATAACAAAATATCCTCAAAAAACAATTTTCTTAAACATTACAAAATTTCGTCCTGAACCGTTATACACAACTGAATGCAATCCTGACAACATAATAAAAGAAGGATTTCGGTCCGTTTGTCCGCGACACGCGGGTATTTCGTATAAAAACACTAACTAATGAAGCGATTCACACGACATCTTGCGGAATTTTTGAAGTCGTAGCAAAAAATGAGCCACTCGCCGACAATTACCAAAACTTTTCATTTGTTTTTCTGACATAGCACAGGGTGTATCTGTTTATAATAATGCATGCTTGTCGTTGATTGACCATAGACAAACCTGGGGCTCAGTACATTTTAAGGTTCCCGGATATTTTTGAAGTGTAAAGTTCTCTAAGAACGTTGTGCGATTTTTGTATGAGATGAATCTTTGAGTTCGCGTCAAAGACACCGACATTTATCAATTTAACTGAAGTTATGACGTACAGAATTGCTTGTAAATTATACATTACCTTTTTACTTGGAAGTTCCAAATTTAATTATCTTGCAAACGAGCAATGTACGTTGAAAATTAATAAAATCGTTGTTGGGCGATCGCGATTGTAACAGACAGCCAAAGTTTGAGTGAAACGGAATATTATTTCAGTATAACAGAGTATGACAGTCTATCGCTTGCGTGTACTACTCAACTGATCTATCTTGATTGTTTTAATTTACAAACTATGAAATTTTAATTAATCATAATATAATTAGTTAAATAACCACAGTTACTCCAAAGTTTTAAGTTTTCACTTCTGTCGTCAGTCCACTTGACTGTCAATTTTTCTTAAAGTGGCAAATAGCACGGCAAAGTCTTTACGCCCAATATTAACCAACCCGTACCAGCAGCATCTTCTAGAAACATATTTTATATTCCTATTTAGACAAAATTCCTATTTCATTCGCGTGAGCAGCAGTACGAATAAATCGTTTAGTGATTTAAACGTTGATTTATTTGATAGAACTGTGCAGAAGTTGAAATCTCTTATAAATTCCTGTTTTGTGCTAATATTGTTGTGTTCTTCCGTCTAATTTATTTTTTATTCATATATATATATGTGAGAGCTTGTAATTGGCCTTCATTAATTAATAAATGTAATTTAAATATATACGTAGCTGTAAGTGTTTATTGTGAATAAAAGACGTCCACAATATTTTAATGTGTGCTAAATTAATAGCGCTTGTTTTATTCTTGTTTCTTACAAAGTTACAGTAGTTCGTAGTAACAATGTGGTTTCTTAATAACGTTCTTGACTGTAGTTTGCTTGTAGATTCGCTGCTTGCTGTTGCTGGTGTTGTGGTGTTTCTCGAACTGATCGCAGTACTGCCGCCCTCTCCGCTATATTTAACCTCGCCCTTTGCCTCGCAACCGGTAGTGCGATGGATTCCGTGCGGGGCGTCGCTCAGCCAATGAGCGCGCACGCCCTGTGTGCGCGCTCTCGGCAGTACCATGAGTCACCATGCCAGATGTTCCGAGTCTGGCATGGTTCATCCTTACAACTAGTGAAATTTATACATTTAAACTTACAACTAGCTATATTCTTATTCTAATCGTTTTAAAATACACATATTCACACATATTCAGTTCATATTATTATATCTATTCCTAACACGTATTTATAAACCTTATTCCTAACACGTATTATTTCATTTACTTGTTCATTCTACACTATTAGACTATCGTTATTCGCTCGCCCCGCTCGCTGTCCGCAACAGTGTTCTTGTAGAAGAACCATCGAAAAGGGAGGATCCTCCGACCAGACGGCTGTTATGTGTGGCGGGCAGCTGCCCAACGGTTGTAGTCGGGTTGTTGTATATATACTCAATTGAAGAGTTAATTTCTATAGCGCGATGTAGGATGCGTCGTATGTGGCTCGATAGTTGTCGCTATGTAGATGTTGCCACATCACTCCCCTCATTTTTTAAATAATATAAAATAAAATGGAAAGCATCACAGATAAATGAAACAAGGCTAAGCATAGTACAAGTCACAGACGACGACCATTACAGAGAGATTGGTAATCCATTGCCGGTCGCATCTGTCATACCAGCCTGCAATTCTCAACAGCTGGATATAAACTGGCTGATTCCTAAACGTGACAAATCAAAATATACTCACTGTGATGAGTTTATCACTATGTGCATGGTGGTTGCAACTTTGTCGGGTCAAATCCCTCCCACTTCGCTTGGCAACCCTAAAAAGTAATACGTCTGAGCATGCACCTTCTCCCGGCCATCGGGTCTTACAAGCGATGGATTTGGATCTCTCGGTGGTCACCGTTGTGTTTGGATTGTACTGTGCTTACCATCAGGAACAGTATCGTCAATGTACCGAACTATTATTGATTTGATGAATGCGACCACAATTGTCGTGCCCTACTACATTTATTACTTTGAGTTTATTTAATAACCAGTATGATCTGACAATGAAAGAAGCATTATGAAGTTTGAGAAGTGTTTCCTTAATTAGTGCAGTGAATAAAAACCTACATTTGACGGTATTTAAAATCACAAAAAAATTATAGGCTTGCATGGTTACTAGCATGTGCCTTCATTTAGAAATAGGTGTTTGCTTGCAACGTTTCGAATTATTTACTTTATAGTTAAAAATATTATAGTCTAATTTAGAACAACAGATTTTTTAATGCCAAAGGACAGCGAACAGGCAAACAGTCCCCCTATGGTAAATATTCCAGTCATGTTGGAAAACTTTTAGACCGTATTTCAATCCATTTTTGAAGAGCCTCATTTCATGCCCTGGTTTGGGTGACTTAAGTCTCAATATGTTATTTAAGCCCCCTTACGCCCCTACTTATTTAACTTTAAGTATTGTAATGCGTGTTATAAATAGATTATATTAATACTTTATACGTAACTGATATTAAGAAAAGCAAAAGTCGGATTCAACACTTAACAAATGACGTCATAAATTAAACATATAAGTCAAACAATTTAAAAAATCACCGCAGAACATAAGAGAGTATTATCAGTCGGTCGATATAAATCGGCGCGTGAGACGCGAAGCAAAGACAGTGATTTAGGGTACCGTAAGCAAAAGAAGAAAACTTATATAATAGCGATAAAAAGAATTTCATATGTTGATGTTAAAGAGAGTGATTTCATTGATAACGTAAGAAATCTGATATAGTCATTTACTTTGACTCGTCGATAAGCCAATAAATAAATAATTTATGTATGTAAGGTTCCTTCTTACGTAGCCTACCTTATACTGCGACTCTGCTTTATGTCTTCCAAGTCACTCTTGTGGGCTAGGTGGTGTGGGACTAGCTGAAAACCAGAGCTATGGGAATTTTCCATAGCAGATGTCGAGCTGAGGTCCTATTGGATATTTAATGTGGTATTTTTTTGGCAATATTATAAATATAAGTAGGCAATACTCCAATCCAACACCCATTAAATGTGATTTTTTTCTTTCTTCTTTCTAAATAAATCCTTTACTTGAAGAGTTTCGTCATATTATCTGCCAGCTATCTTTCCATTTTTTGTTCTTTCATTCATTTTTTCTTTTATAACCCGTTTCATTACTGCATTTACACTGACTGATCTCTAAGCGCAACTAACCAAAAGTATCACAGCCTAAAAAGTTTTCTCGCAGTCAATGATAAAAAGGTGGAGTACAAAACTCGTGAAAAAAAACGCAACCTCGGTCCTTTGTATCCCTCGCTCCGATCAGAATTCTACTTTAGAATCCTAAGCTGCTCTCGGGATCCAACTCAGTCCCTCGAATTAAATTCCCACTTTTTCACCTATTGTGTAATCTAATATTACTCTTTCATATTTAATAACAGGCATATTTATTGTCTGTGTTAAGCTCTACACATCGTAAGAGATGACACTATCTTTGATTGAGCTCATCGTAAACACACACGATGTCGTTTAGGCACTTACTTAGATATCTATGTCGTATCTTTACCGTACTGTGAAAAGTGTGAAACCGTGGAACCATTTCCCGACCAGTGTGTTCCCTCCTGCTTACGAAACTGGTCCTCCAGGCGTAATGTGAAGATATGTTGATGCATGCCAGCATAAAAGCGGCAACTACTGCTAGATCTTTCGACGTGCTTACCATTAGGGGCAGTGCCGTCTATTTGACGATATATTGTAAAGAAATGAATACTGGTGGCTGTTAAAAATGCTTTACGGAGATCGCAACGTTGTGCGAGTTTCACGCCTGCTCCCGTCCATTTTAAATCATTCAGTGGTATAATATAACAAATGTCCGAAGCCCATTACAGCAACCTTCACGGCTTTTTCCCCGTATGACTTGAATCGGTTAAGCGCGGTGTCGCCTTTTGACGTATGGCACAAAAGTAAGCGATAAGCGGCAAGTATCTTTATTTGTTTAAACTAGATGCTGGCAACGTCTACGTGTCTCAGGAATCATACTTTTTTTACAAGGAGAAACCCGTCATGTGAGACTGCTACTCACTATGTACCGTCTACTGCTGTAATCGGGCGACACGGGACTGCGCAGACTTAGCTGCCCTGTCTCGACGGCTGGTTCAGCGGATACTGGGCCCAGCGGCGCTAGAAAGGAGACAGCCTTATACAATTGTCTCCCAGATGGCCGAACCTGTACAATGAGAAAACGGGCCCTCTGACCCGTCTCCCTTGTTTCGGCTAGAGGGGAAGAGAGAGAGGCGAGCAAGACGTCGACCCTCCTTGCAAGCCTTCTCCACGGTCTCCTTCTGCGTATCATATTTTTAGCCTCTTAAGGTAATTAATATTTTTAATCCTTAGTATATACCTACGTTACACCTGCTATACACGCTACGGTCCACTGAAGACGTTTAAATGTCCAGGTTGAATAAATGATGGCTCAGTTGGCTCATCATGTAAATTCGAATCCCTGTAATGAGCCTGAGCTTCCGGTAAAGGAAAGCGACACCATAAAACCATAGCATGGTGTGGTAGGACTTTTTCTAATACCCACCTGGTTAGCAACCACCCTCAAGTTGAAAATCTTTGACCAAGTACTTATAAGTGCACTGCAGGTGCACTTGAGAGCCAGTCCTTCCACTAGGCTTAGCGTGTTACCATCTTGTGCCACATCTTTACTTAAAATCAAGTGAAATTGTGTCTAAGTCGAATAAGCCTATAACGATTTTTTTTTGTATAATATACCATAACAAATACCCGTGTATTGTAGTAAAATCAGATACCTATATATAACGCAGTAATATTTTAAACCTCGCGTGATAAAATAAAGAAAGCACAAACCATCAACTCGAAATAACAAATCTTATCTCGACTCTTGCGACTACGTTCTTTGAATATTAATGAGTAGAACTATGCACGTAGTCGCTGCTCGGGCTCTTTAAATAGAGGGTCGCGTGCTTCACATACAGTCTCCGGTCGCCAAGGAGCCCGAACATAAGTATAATGAATATAGTAGTAAAAGTGATTGTTCTGAAACACCTGCACGATCAGCAGGGCTAGAATCGTGGTGGGTTCGTGCTGCAGAAGGCACACCACACGTCCGGGAGACTCTTTTAATTGCCGTTTCACGAGAGATCACGCTTTCGATGTTACAAAAACCCCGGTCATACGAGGTTTTTTCTTGGTAGTTGTACAGCCGTCCAGGGCTGGTAGCTCCACCGCCCGTCGTCAGCCGGCGCTGGAGACCCGTATGCCCACGGATCCGCTCCGCGTGCGGTCCAGATAAGCATTGTATACTTTCTTCGTTGGATTTTATTTCATTGTAAATATTGTGAATAAAAGACGTCCACAATATTTTAATGTGTGCTAAATTAATAGCGCTTGTTTTATTCTTGTTTCTTACAAAGTTACAGTAGTTCGTAGTAACAATGTGGTTTCTTAATAACGTTCTTGACTGTAGTTTGCTTGTGGATTCGCTGCTTGCTGTTGCTGGTGTTGTGGTGTTTCTCGAACTGATCGCAGTACTGCCGCCCTCTCCGCTATATTTAACCTCGCCCTTTGACTCGCAACCGGTAGTGCGATGGATTCCGTGCGGGGCGTCACTCAGCCAATGAGCGCGCATGCCCTGTGTGCGCGCTCTCGGCAGTACCATGAGTCACCATGCCAGATGTTCCGAGTCTGGCATGGTTCATCCTTACAACTAGTGAAATTTATACATTTAAACTTACAACTAGCTATATTCTTATTCTAATCGTTTTAAAATACACATATTCACACATATTCAGTTCATATTATTATATCTATTCCTAACACGTATTTATAAACCTTATTCCTAACACGTATTATTTCATTTACTTGTTCATTTTATACTATTAGACTATCGTTATTCGCTCGCCCCGCTCGCTGTCCGCAACAGTAATGTCAATTGTAATTAGAGATCAAGGAGCCTATTCAAAAGGAAAATTTACTGTTATAATTAACGGACTTTTCTACTTATTTGTGTGTAACGATACTTACATTCACCAACTCATTACTCCATGGGAAAATATGACTGACAATAATCAGCACGGTAGGAAAATTAATATCGACAAATCATTTACAACTTAGAGCACACACCACCATATGTATTTATTTATGAACGCAGCCTTTCTGTCCCGTCGGACGCGTTTTTGTAACTACTGCATAATGGGTTTTAGTTTGATATCAAACGTTTGTTTGTTTGTGTGTTTCTTTGATTGTTTGCCATATGATGGTCTGTCAGGCTTGCATTTAGTAAAAGTAATATCATCAAAAACAATAATATTTTATTCAATTTAGGCCATAAGAAGGCATTTATGAATGTTAACGGTTCGAATAACATCCCAGTATTATCCCAGTCTTTTATGTTTAAAAAAGCATGATTTATATTTTATCACTTTAGTATTTATAATTTATACCTTCATAGTTACAAAAGTGCGCTGAGCTCGTGATGAGTAATTCATCAATATGTGCGGGGTGACGACCAATTGCTTCGCTGCGAGTGATTTCTTTGGTATTCATTTATGTATATGATATAATGTAAAAGATAATTTTAATGTACAGTAAATGTCCAGGTTAACTAATATACATACCTGAATAAGGATTAATGGTGAATTGGAGAAAATAGCTCCACAACTAAGCTAATATTTTTAATTATTATTTGAAGATAAAAACCGATACTGTGAGTCAACCTTAGACGATAGATATATGCCATCCCGGACTTTTCTCTACGCTTTTTAAAAAACTACAATTCTTTTGATGTATCCTTTAAGGTTTAGCCAGTGTAAGCCATGTAAACACCCGAAAATCGATTTATTGACGACTTGATTGTAAAACATTACATTTTTGAATGTATTTTATATACTAACCTGCCGTAAAAAAAAAGTTGAGAGGTGTCAAGGGACACCCGGATGGAACGAAGTTCCTTTCGATTAATTAGTGAAGGAATTGTAATAAAATTTTATTTTTAACTAATATTTCGGAGAATTAGATCTGTTAGAACGACCGGCTAAGCTGTATTGTAAACAATTTGAATAGGTATCCACATTTGTCTTCAATGGCTATTAAAATCAGGAAATAAAACAATAGGATTTAGTTTAGTGTAGGGTCTTTTCTAATTCTTAGAAACAAAACACGTGCATGCAGTAGAGTCAAGACATTATTCGAAGGCTACGGACCAGATGAAATTTTTAACGCAGACGAAACTGGACTTTTTTACAATATGAAACCAGACAAGACTTTAAAGTTCAAAGGAGAGAATTGTTCGGGAGGAATATGCATTGTACTTATGTGTAATAAACAAAATGTACCTACATAGTTGAATAAATATATTTTTCCAATAATTCCCTATCGATTTGTTTGTACTTGCACGATACACATTAAACATCACCGGTTGTTACAACTATCGGTTTTTACGACTGAATATGAGCAGTCCCTTCCCTTCGATGTCGTTATAACAGATTTTAACTGTTATTTTTTTTTATTTATTTATTTGTAAAGTAATAATCTTATTTCTAAAAAATAGTCCCACAAAACGTGTGATCGGTTTGACTGTGGGATCAAATGGAGTCTTATGTTGTATTTACACATTACAATATTATTTACTCATGGAACGCCACTATTACGTTGCCTGCACCCATGATTAGCTCAGCGTGGTTAAAAATATTTTTTGATCATTTTTTTAAAAATAGCTTTGTCAGTTTCGAGTCTAATTTCCGCCGGCAGACTGTTAAGTATGTATGGTAAACGTATTTTTATAGTTCTATCACCAAAGTAATTAGATACTTTAGGTACATTATATTTGCCGGCGGTCATAGATCGACTATATACTGCTAGAGTTTGAGGAACCTTATTTGTAAAGTTTCTAGTTTGTCTAGATTTGTTTTAGATGTTAAACCATAGCTGTCCAGTGCATAACTAAAAATAGAATCAACTAAAGATATATACAACAATCTTAACGTGCTAATGGGTACTTTAAAACTAAGATGATAAAGTTTACCTAATAATATTCTTAACTTACTACTTATAATCTATATGTTGGGACCAAGAAAAACATTCATCTATTTTTAAACCAAGGTAGGTTATACACTTAACCTTTTCGATGGGTTTACAATTACAGTTGATTGAGTTTTTATGGGTACATGAAAATTCGTGAGTGTATAAGGGCGGATGTGAGCCTGATGGACGCAAGTACGGCGAGTGGATAATTAATAATTTAGTTTTGTCCGAATTCAATACAATACCGTTATCATGAGACCATTTACAACAGCGTCAATGTCATGCTGTACCAGCCTACAAGTTTTTGCAATGTCAATTCCAGCAAGCAATGTGCACAAATCATCCGCGAACATGTATGCAGAGCAATACTGCAGTACACCACATAGGCTATTAACATGCATCAGGTAGCAGAGTGGTCCACAGCCAGACCCCTGCAGAACACCACATCTCACATCCGTCCTATCACTGAATGAGTCACTCAATCTAACACGGTAGGAGCGTGACGTGAGGTAATCGCGGAACCATAGGTTCAGAGGTTCTCCCACACCGCACTCATTCATCGCATTAATAAGCGTGTCTGTTTCCAGGGCATCAAATGCTTTCCTAAAATCGAAAAAGACAGCAATCACAAATTTTTTATCCTCCATATAACTGTTAACCTCGTCTGTGAACTTGGCAAGTAGGGTATTTGTACTTTTCCCTTTCAAGAAACCATGTTGACAATTGTTAATAATTTGATGCTTTTGAAGGTAATCACCTACTTGATTTAATATACATTTTTCTATAACTTTATATATACTAGATAAAATAGATATAGGTCTATAATTAGAATACTTCTTACGATCTCCTTTTTTATAAATCGGTCGGACTATTGATTCTTTTAATTTGCTGGGAAATTGAAAGTGTTTTACTGATAAATTAACAAGTTTCGCCATTACAGGACTAAATTTATCTACAATAAATTTAAGGTCAGACATACGAATTAGATCGCCACCCGGGCATTTATTGCTATTCATATTTTTTATGTATTTACTATTCACGGGTTGCCATCTCATGTTCATGTCTGAAAGTTTTACATATGAATTCCTATCTAACCATTTTTCAGTACATGTGTGTTTATAATATGTTCAATTTCGTTCTTAAACGTAGTTGCAAATTTGTTACAAATTTCTAATGTACTGCTCTGCCCCTCCATACTAGTTAATATTGATGAATCCACCGATTTTTTAGTAACTCATAGCATAGTTTAATTTTTTCCCATAACTTTTTAATGTTTTTATTACATACTAATATACTTTCTCTATAGTATTTATTTTTACTTTTATCGATTGCTTTTTGGCATTTGTTTCTTATATTTCGTATAATTTAGACGCTTAAGTATATTCTTTGGATCATTGCTCCATATATCAAATAGCCTATCTTTTTCCTCTATCATTTTCTTTAATTTTTGTTAATCCATATTTTATTGTTTCTGTTACTTACATAGATATTCTTAGTTATATAGCATTGGTTATATACATCAATAAATATTTGGTGGAACGACTTACATAATTCTATAGGACAATCAATGGTCAATAATTTATCAAAATTTATATTTAGCAACTTTTCTCTAACCATATTATTGTCTAACATACGCTTAGTAGTTATTGGTGTATGTGTGGTGGTCGCGCACGCCCGGACGGCAAACACTTCGACGGAGTGCGTTTCCATTCTATAGCTGCAGATTTAAAGTAATGGTCAGATATTTTGTGTTTAGTTATGGCCGAATAAATAGATGCCTTGCTTACCCTTATATAAAGATGATCTATACAAGATGTTACTATTTTTCCCATAAGAATTTCTTTGCGAGTTATATCATCGATACATTTTGTGAATCCATTTTCAGCTAGAATATTTTCATAAGAGATTACATGTTTGTCGTTAATATTGAGGAGATTGATATTGATATCGCCACAAAAAATTATAGTAGAATTTTGTGGGAAATAGTCTAAAATGTTACGAATTTCGAGAATGAACTCTTCTATTATAATACCTTATTGTTAACTCTTGGTGGCCTATAAATTGCTATTAAGTATATAGTTTCGTTAAGATAGTTAAGTGTAATGGAAACGCATTCTGCCGCTCGTATCCCTGCCGATACAATCGGTTCGTAAATTCGAGTGGCGAGCTCCTCGCGCGTATTAAACCAACACACCTCCACCTCTACGGCCCAATCGTGTAAATTTATTTATATCATACCCACTTATTTTGAATAAAGGTAACATTGAGTAATCAATGTTAGGTTCGGTTAAGACTATTATATCCAATTGAACTAAACTATTGTGAATGATTACAAGTAACTCATTAAAATTTTTATTTAAAGATCTTATATTTATATGTAATATGCTTAGTACTTTTTTGTTTACTAAGGTACTTGTCCATGTATTTATGTTATTATCACAAACATATTTAACTTCGCTGTTATTTATAATATCAATATTGTTTATGTCTGCGAATTTTATTAAAGTAAATTATATAGGTACCTTAAACAATTTTTTTTAGGGAAATTAACATTAAACGTACTAAACTTTTACAAGATCTCTTAATTCGCCTTCTGATCTGAGCCATATTGTTTTATCGCCGTCTTCTTTCTTCATAAGTATTCTTCCATTTGACACCCAAATGTATTTGTAAATACCACGAAGTTGTGTTTTAGCATTCCATAGTAGTATTCTTGTTGTCTTAGCCAAGTCCTCATTAATGAATATTTTGCTAGTCGACGACCCGCCTGTAATAGAACTGCTTATTGTTTCGGGTACTTTACGACGTTTCTCCAACCAATCGTCTCTAGATACATACACTACATGTAGTCTTAAATCCTACTAGAATGGAAGCTGGCTTCAATCCCTTTTTCGGTGGGTGAATTCTTCGTGCCCACTCAATTCCGTCACTGCTTACACCAATTTTATTACCGATTTTAGATACTAATTCCTTAACATTTTCACCGGGTAGGTACTCGACTCCTACTATTTCTAAATTATATTTACGTTGTGATTGTTCAATATCTTGTATTTTTTGTTCAAGGGCAAGTTTACATTTCTCTAAATATACACATTTGTTGTTAACACTGACCACTGATTTCTCCAATTTAGTTATTTTACCTTTGGCTTGCTCGTGTTCAGCTAACAGTGTATCATATTTATCGGAAAGCAGGCTAATACTTTGTTGAATTTTATCTAAGTGCTTTTTTAATGCGGGTATGGCACTGACCTTTTTCTGAATATCTTTTAATATTTTTCCATTGTCTTGTGCCTCCTCTTCAGCCTCATCCTCGTCTGAACCCTCATCTTCACAGTTGTTACAGTAAATCCTGTTTAGTCCAGCTTTTAAGTCCGCCGCTAATCCCTTTACGCAGTTCCTATGAAATGTTCCTTGACATACAAAGTGTGATCCTTTTTTAGTCAAAACTTTTTTACACTTTTGACATTCCATGATGCGATATCAATGTGAATAGTTATAAACAAATGTAAACTTTTCGTTACGAGCGCAATAAGTACGTGCAGCGTGCACTCTTATCAGTATAAGACTGTATAATAAGAAGTATGTATAATAATGAAGTATAATATATATATGTACTCTGTCTGTCTATTCTTTCATGCACGTCATAGATGCGCGGGACTTTGTAAACACAACAGAGTATAGGTTAGAACACGCACGGCTTGCTAAATACATACGTTCTGATATTGTATGATTAAAATATGATTTGCTTTTGAATTTATTAAAATTATGACGCGTACACTTGCTAAACACACAATAATGGAGAGATTATAATGCGTATGACTTGGTTAGCACAATAATAAAGAGAGGTTATAATGCGTACTTGCTAAAAATACAAAAGCATTTAATATTGTCTGTATAAAATCTCTACTTACCTAACTCCATCAGCAATATCCGGAACTTCTGCAGAAACACTGTCAGGATTAATAATTATTATTATTTATTATGTACAAAAAACCTGTATACACTTAACAAAATAATCGGCGCGACACCACACTGTTCAATGCGAAATATAAATGAAAAAATATCTGGCTTGCTTTCTATAAGAGAGAGAGAGAGAGAGACAGACAGAGAAACATGCGCACGCCGCACAGCTTACAATAGCTTACTATAGCAAAAGGTATCGTTACAACTTTTCGTGAGAATTTTTTCCGTCTAGCCCCCTTTCACAACGCGCGATAAGTAACTTCATTCCAAAATCTCTAAATTATAGTGAAAACCGTATAATAATCCGTTAAGTGGTTTAAATGAAGTAAGCGTACAAACAGACAGATGTGGATAGCGACTATATTTTATACTATAGATAGAAGAGAAGATATAATATCTTGTTTACAGTTATTATAATTTTGTGGATGCATAGGGAGGGAATCACTTCCAGACCTGAATTCACCGACGTCACATTAAGTTAATTATGCCTACAGACTCATTGTCCGGCAATTCGGTAATATGATGTGTTGCATATATCACAATTACTCACCAGTTTTGATGAGGTCATGATCAAGATACTTGAATTCCACCTGATTCACAGATTATTTGAATTTTAATAATTTTATATCGGTTACAATGTTCGGTCCGGTGCGCGCGCTAGACAAAAGGTGGTTGGAATAGGAAGGGGTTGGGAGGTGAATGGGACACCAAAAACGGTTAGCGACTGCGATTCGACGTTTTTTTTTTTTTTTTGAACTGACTACACTGTTAGCCTTAGGGGCCCTATCCTAAAACAGAGCCGCTGCGGCTTTTACAGCTTCACCGGGCGATTCGACGTGCATTTCGCTCCGTTTTATACAGACTTTGACTTTACATGATGGTTAGGGAATTTATTACAGAACCTAACACAATTACCTAAAATCTTTTATTTATTGTATTAGGTGGAAGTACCATTTTATATTTATTTCTAGTGTTGAAGTTGTACCTTTACAAGTTCAAGTTTATCTAAGTTTTTGCCCAACACACATGTCCCAACGAACTTTGAAGATGGAGACTTAACCCGGAAAAAGTGAAATAACACGAATGGAATTGCACGATTTAATTCCGCCTAGTCCGTTCCACCATACGACAACTAGACGCCGTGAAGGATTCCACCTTTATGTCGTCGAAGTTCCTCTTATTCGTCGTTCATTATGCGAACGGCAAAGCAAATGAGTGGAATGCACCCCCTTCGTCTGTTTTCCCATCCACCTATAACTTGGGAGTCTTGAAGCGAAGAGTGAATAGGCATTTAATACGTAAGCGCGATATATCTTCGGCCTCATCGTTACTTACCATCTGGTAAGGTGCTTCGCAAGCGCATACCTGTATTGCATTAAAAATAAGGAAGTTGCGTCTCATTTTTGTTGTTATATTATAATTCAGCTCCGCACGCCTTTATTATAGCATAGTAATTAAATAGGTCCCGTAATGTAATTTCAATTTTTCAATTAAATTTAATTTTTCTGGCAAAAATACAAAATTTTGTCAAAATCGATTGAGAATTAATAAAGTATCATTTTTGAAATTACTTTTTCTCCATTTAATCCATCCAAATTACCCTTGAAAATTCTTAAATTGAGGTATGACATGAGTTTCTCGTGACAAAATTTCATAAAAAATCAGTCAAGCCGTTTTTGAGTTAATACCGGAGATATAGACAGACAAGAAAAATGTCATATTCGATAACAGTGATCCTTTATAAAGGACATCTATTAGAGAATTTGGAAATAAATACAAATACAGAAAGAACTACAGATATTTTAATAATAAGTATTAATAATGTCTGAATAGCAATTTAATATCAAAATTAAATTGAATTAAATTTTATAGACAAAGCATTAATCACGGTTTTTAAAAGGATATTTGACTTTAAGCGAAAATGGTAACACGCTAAAACCTTGTAGTTATAAAAAAATAAAAAGAACTTTACAGAAATTGAATTTTTCGCGACCTCGTCTGCTTTGTTTAAGAAATTGTATGAACCAGATTATTGTGACTGTTGAGTATTATTAACTCAAAGAGACTGGCACTCAAGTGCAGATGCCGGAACACAGCTATAGGTCCTTGGTGACAGATTTGCAACTTAAGGGTGGTAGCTAGCCAAATGGATATTTAGAAGATGCCATATCACCATGCTGTGGTTTCATCACGATGTTTTTCTTCATCAAAAGCTCAGGATTATTGCAGGGATTCGAACTCGAGTTGATGGACGGCGATGTCTGCATTTCACTGAGCCATCGTTGCTTCAATAAATTAAAATAGTATTTTTTTTCATCTGACTGTACTGTTAGCCTAAATGACCCTGGAGTTATTAGAGTCTTTGACAGTTTCACCGGGACTTGGTGAGGAGCGTGGAAAGCACTCAGCCGTGGAAGCGAGGCTACAAACTCAAGGGTACCAAAGTGGCCGAACCTTGCAAATACATACAAATAAGTAAGTCACGATATGACTAATTCCCTATCTGTAAAATTCGAGCTAACTAACTACATATATATCATATGTATATGTTTCTACATTGTTTAAACGAGTTAACTGTATTTTTAAAAATTAAAGTAAATTATTAAGTAATATTTGTCTATAGATAAAAAGTCTAAAACAATAAAAATCTGGGAAAAGTAACTGTTTATTTATTTAATTTTCCCTTTGGAATTTTCCCTTTGGAATTTTTTTTTGTCTTTGAGTTTCGTGATTCGGAATGCCGATTACAAAACAAGTCTCTATTCAGGAAATATGAACGTTAGAATCCCACGTTAGTTGTCACCGTTTTCATACAAAATGATATATAGAATGAATGACAACGTCACGGAGCCATAATGCAGCGTTATTGTAGCGTATTTTTCATTTAAATTAAAACAATATTTTTAAACCACTTTTTATAGTGTAATAATGTGTTTAAAACCATTTTTCAAAGTTGTCCTCTTCCGGATTATATACAAGCTAATTTTAATATAGTTGAAATTTATATAAATAAAATAGATAAACATCATGAAACCGGACTGTCTTGTAACACGGTTGAATAGATAAAACACGAGAATACCCCGAGAAACGCTCCCGACACCTTCTATTAAAATTACCGAAATAATAGGTGATTAATCTTATAGGCAACAAAAACCGGCTGAATTTACTGCCCCTGTCAAAATAAATATAAGTTGGGTTTGCGTTAACAAGATGGAGTTTTTGTGGTTCCGTTTGGTGTTTCATAAAAACCGATCGTTTTAATTTATAATTTTAACACGCAACTTACTTACTATTAGAAGACAATGACCATCATATTTTATGAAAGTTAGTTTTAAATCTATGCTTTTGTAATACAATTAAATGTACGTATTGTGTCAGATGTATGAATAAAAAATATGACCGTTGGAGTCGTTTTATTGTAATGGAGAATCAAAATGGTTTTACTAAAAATACATAACACTTGCAAACTAAATCAGGTGGGCTACTAACTAATACAAACTGGTTTATTCCGGCTTTATTCACTATGTGTGTAACACTACTACAAACGCAAAAACGTCTTCACACTGATTTATCTATACATTATTGATGTTGAAAAACCTGTAATAATAATAAATACAATTTACTACAAAGTAAATTGAAAATTTAAAATACCTCCCAAATAAGTAACATATTTAGTAAGACCATTCAAATTTGGTGAGGAGTTAGATATTATGCAGAGTGCTAATGATAGAGTCCAGATTATATTGAAGCATCAAGTCGAGGTTGCCATGTTGTTCTCAGATAAATGAAGTAACAGAATACCAAATTTCAACTCGATCACAATTGTGGAAGATGCTCATATCCATTTATCAACTAGAAAAGAGCCGATATGATTTACCTCAAACGTCAAAACTGATTTTCTTGTATCAAATCAAATCAAAATAATCTTTATTCAATTTAGGCCCTAAGAAGGCACTTATGAACGTCAAAACACTACTGCCGATTCGGAAAATATCCCAGACATCGACAAGAACCGGTAAGAAACTCGAATCATAGCTAAGGACTAGCTAGCTAAAGAAAGGCTTGTTCTCGTTACTGTGTTAAGCAGAGACGGCATTGACGTGGAAAAGTTTCTGTAACATATAGCACGGCTATTTTAAGATTTAGAAGATTATGAAAGAAAATAACGATATTGTAAGGAACCCTTTTCTGTAGTAAGCGTTTTAAAGAACTCTCCGTGAACACCCAACAACCAAATTTAGACGTTTAACAAAACACCACCAAAGGTACATTTTTGGTCTTACAAACGTTTTTTTTTCTGTATCAATTGAACATCGGTCGCGCTAGTGTCTTGTTTTTGGGAAATTATCGTTCTGCGTGTACATTATTATTATTATTTTGGAATAATAATATGCGTATGCGCATATTAACGCCCCGTACCGATTTCTTGGGGAAAGGGCAAGCGTACACCGAGAGAAGACCGGTTGAATGAACGAAATTACATCCATCTTTTAGTCTGATTGAAGTGTCTGTAATAAATTAGAAGAGTAAGCTTCGTAAACATATATTAGAATTTTTGATGATGACTTATTGTTTGGTAGTTAGTATTCACGACGTTTTTATTCGAAATTTTCCACTTATTCGGTTTTTTGATATTTCTAAAATAAAATAAAAATTGTAAATTTTTAATTAATTTGTACTTTTTCAACTATTCGATGCAAATTTTAAATAATTCATGAGCTTTGTCACAAAAAACTAAATACGAAATTGGAATCGGTTATTCGGAACTGCTATTGTATAGGCGAAACTTAAATCGAAATATTATGATTTATTTAATATTGTCATTATTATGATTTTAAAATATTAAAAGTTATATTCGATTCGATTCCAATGCTATTCGAATGACGCTAAACGAAAACGATATGAATTAATTAACAAATACAATTAGCTTATTTATTTTACGATTTTAACGAAACATATGACATAATATATTAGTAAGAAAGCGGTAATTCTAAATAACTGAAATCTTTCCTCAAATACGTTAAATTAACCAAAAAATGGAATAAGGCATTGTCTGCCGTTTCAATTCCGTAAAATTTAGGCTGGTATGGCATAGTCATTAGCGCTTTTTCCTTGGTACGAAACATTTTTTTATTTTCAGGTAACATAAAGCCATTGCACAATAATTTGTTTATTATTAATATAACATTAAAAAGCTTACAGTACTATATCCAGAAATAGTGGTTTTTGTTCTTTATTCATAAATTTCTGTTGTTTGACCTCATATCTATTGTGTAATATCGGTGAAATTTAGCATAATAAACCTTGTTTATTGTGCACATTTTTTTCATTGACTATCTATACAGTTAGCCTTAGGGGCCCTATCCAAAAACAGAGCCGCTGATGGCTTTTACAGCTTCACCGAACTTGGTTTATTGTGCACAAGTGGAGGAGTGGAATGAAAATAATAACATGGACCATGAAATATGAGATGCCACAAAAACTCCGTAAAAACTTCTAGCCAGAGATTATGTACCATATTTTTGAAACACTGAAATTGTCATAAGACAGGACACTATATTCTCTCGATAGTGGCAGTATCTAATGGTCTTCAATAAAGATGATTAGTTGCCAAGTAAGGGAGAAGAAGAATTTAAAATTAAATATAGTATCCTAAGACCGCTGACATTAGTATCCCGAGTACAAAATTTCGAAGCCGTTTTCGGGAAATTTTGGAAAAAATATTTGATGTACCGACAGAACTACACATTTATTAATATAGATAGGTAGCTCCTAATTATTAACCCATTAATTATTTTAAATATATTCAAATATCACCGATAAATTAAAACAAGTACCATGATTTATATTTATTAATTTAGCTATGCATATAAAGTGTAAATTTTAACAATTATTTCAATAGATATTAATTCTTTTTTGTTTAGATGTTTTACATATAAATTATAGCCCATACTAAACTTAACTATATAATATATCAAATCTTTGTTTGTTTCTACCCTATTGTTAATCCTCCTAAACCATTTTTTCAATTGAGATGAAATTTGGTAAATTGTTGAGCGCACGCCAGTAAAGGTTTTACAATACTTCACGCTATGACCCTTAGGAGCTGAGCAGCAACCGTGAACGTCAAGCAATGGAAAGCTATAAGCAAACACGGGAAATGAATACAAAGATGCCTACACGGCGCAGTGGAGGTTCATTAAATTAAAAAAATATTAACACCGGTAAAACCGTGGAGCACGGCTAGTCTTATAATAGATGATCACGAAAAATATCTACGTATGTTTGAATTTTTGCTAAGGGAAACTAGTTCTTATATGGAGTTCTTCGAACTGATAACGGTTTAACAACATATCTTCTGATTGACGGTATACAGTAAGTTTAGCGATGTAAAATACTCAACTCTGGAAATGTGTTACTTTTTATAGTAGCTCGCCAAATTTACGGTACTGTCTCTGATGGTAAGCACAGTACAATCTAAACACAATGGTGACCACCGAGAAATGGAAATCTATCAGTGGTTGCCGCTATCGTGCTGGTCTGCTCACGTTTCGCTTGAAGCTCCCGATGTCATAGGAACAGGGAACACATTGGCTAAAATTAATACCTATTCTATATTAATATTTAATTTAGGCTGAATCTCCAATAAATCTAATCTCAAGTATATATTATATACTTGAAAGTGTACCTTATAATCAGTTAACATTTCATGTTTAATGTAAATATTAATTTAATATTATTGTAATTAATGTAAATATTCCATTTACGTAAAATTTTATAATTCTTGCTGACATTTATAATATATTAATGTACGTTCTTAAAACAAAATTAACACATATAAACTATAAGTTTATGTAAATTGGATTTAATATTTATAGTGAAATAAATATTTGATATATTTTTTTGTATCGATAAGTGTGAAAAAAAGATAATTGTATGCCAAATTTCATTAAAATACATTCACGGCTGGCGATGTATTGGATTTTTTAAATAACCACCGCAGGAGCATTCGCCACTGTCGATGAATATTTATATAAATAGTATGTAGCATATTTTGATAATATTTAAAACGCTTATACATGATGTCCATTTCCTTGCGACGAAACGTTACCTTTAAAGTACTAAGCATTTTCCGATGAGGCGGGTTTTAATACTTAATACAAAACTTATTTATACAGGAACTGCATAAACTTAAGCGAGAATTTGATATATAAACAGTGAAAAAAGTGATATGCACTACTTATATTTTATTTTATATACGTTTGAAAAAAAACCTGATCAATAATATAAAAGTATTATTAGAAAGAAAGAAAAAGTTCATTTATCCATCACACAACACATCAGAAACAAAAATTATAAAAACATAAAATCAACACAACAAAAAAAATACCAATAATAATAATTAGTTACGTGCCGTGCGGGAATAAACAGGTCCCAGTCTCAGCATAATTGCTACACTGAATCAGTGCAGCGCTGGTATTCTGACTGGACTACATTAACATACATCACGGACGTCAATAAAAAAAAAAAATAGGTATAGTACATACTAATAATGTACAAAAAAAATTGACAAAGAGCAATTAACACTATGTGAGAGAGAGAGAGTGAGAGAGTTCACACCTTTAAGACCACGCTAAGCTATAATACTGGTACTGTAACAAAAGTTTTTTAAGCGTTGCTCTAAAGGTACGAACTGTATTTAAATCACGAAGTGTCGGCGGTAAATCATTCCAGCATCCTGAAGCCGCAAACTTAAATGGAAATATTAATATTAGGAAAAATGCTTGTCATATTCTTTTTTATTTAGCAGATTTGTTGGCAAAAGTTTATATGAAACTAGCTATGCCTGTGGGTGTGCTCGCGTGGACTACAGAATGCCGTCGATCTGGCATACATGCGAATCGTGCTAGCCCCACTCCCGGTTTTTTTAAAGATAAAATGCTTATTGTGGGTAAGTCTTATAAGATAGACATAATGCTCTTGCTGACTTTTTATAGGTCTTTTTAATGTCTAAGATTATGTTTTGGTATAGTACTTTAAGGTTTACTCTGCGGAAGCATAAGCCATTTTTTTATTTGCACGGAACTAAGAGTTCTAAAATAAAAGTAGCTATCTACCAGTGTTAGTCCCCGTCCAAATCGGTTTAACCGTTTCGGTGATAAGCAGGAACAAACAGACAGACTGACAGATATAAAAAAGGGATTTTGTTTTATATATCTTATATATTTCCATATGCATTAAGTAAAAAGCTGTTATTTTGACATTACAAATAGACACTTCAATTTTATTAATTTGAATAGATTTTGACACTTTTGTTGCGAGTGAACGATAAACGATTAAATGAGCTATCGAGTGAATGTATGAACGGAACGTAGCGTTGTGTACGCTGGCCCTATCGCGATGTTATCAACGCGTTCCGGGAAGGACATGTGTCGACCAATAAACTAATTGGCCACGGAATGCTCGAGCAGCGCTTTAAATGGAATTTATTTTATTTTGTATTTGCTTTTATTTTATAAGATAACGCATTTAGTCAAGTGTATACTGTTATTAATGTGCGGACCCCTAAATATTTAAAAATATTTTTTACATTGTTTTATGAGCTAGCGTTGGATCACAGTTTTGTCTAATAATATTATTATTTATTGATATTAGCATGTTAAACTAAAGGCATAGTAAAATCCAGAAACAAAGCAATGAAGTAATGACGGCTCAGTTGGTAGCGTGTACGGACTCAGCGTCGATCGACGTGGGTTCGAACCCTAAGAGCCTGAGCTTTCGGTAAAGAAAAACATTGTGATGAAACCATAGTGTGGTGGTAGGGTCTACCACCCTCAAGTTGAAAACCTTTCGCCAAACACTAATATGTGTGTTCCGGCAACTGCACTTGAGAGCCAGTCTTTCACTAGGCTTAGCATGCTACCGTCTTGAGCCACATCGTCGCTTAAGATCAGGTGAGATTTTAGCCACAACACTAAACCTTTAATGACTCCGAGACATTAACAATCCATCGACGGTTACCGTTATCAGATCGGTTTGAAAACCGTTCGGCAGCTTACACATACCATCAACCTATATCCCCGAAGGGTTAGGCAGAGTGTACTAAAGTACACCCACAGTTCGCCGGAAATGTTCTTAGGTCCCATGTAATAGGGAGCGAGCCTTTAGCCATTAATCGGGTACAAAGCCTAACTCCGAGCTGTTACTGAGAATTTTATAGAGAAACCCAATAACACTTTGCTCGACCTGGGAATCGAACACAGGACCGCTTACGACCACTACGCTAACGAGATAAAATGATGATAAGGTGTAAAGTGTAAAACACAATTTAACTCTCTACTAAAAAGAATAATCGAAATAAATACTTGTGTATTTTCAAAGGATCCCCAATCCCAAAGGCGAGGCGTAACAAAACAGCCCATCGGTATTCCTCGATTCGGTCTAAACTGAACATCTTAATTAATTAATATTTAAGATGCAGGCTCTCGCGGGTCCCCTAATAAGCTATTCACCTGTTGATATATGATAATCAACTTCGTTTGAATTAATTTTATATATGTTCTACATCGTACGTTTATGTTATCTTGTCATCTATTTATGTTTTAGAATATTTGTGTTATATCATTTCTTTCAGTTTATGTAAACTATTGACTTATACCCTCGCTTTCTGCCGTATGCGAATACAATTTCAACATTATATTTGTTTTTGGTTGTTCGATTTAAAGAATTTATTACTAAAAATAACATAATCTAGACCAAAATTCCTAAACTTTGAAGATAACGGAAGACGAACCGAATACCTTTTATTTTATGGAACCCCATATCAAATGATTACAAATCAACACTGAAGTTTATGTAAGAACATTTGTTTTTAAGAAATGTGTAATATAATTGAAACACATTATTCTTAATTTATTAATGTGAAGAATGAAATTGTTTTATTGTTTTATGAATAATTGTTTTATAGTTCAGTATTATGTCCGACAATTATATGTAACCGTGGTATTATGCAATAATGACGATTCTACGGAACCCAGTTTGGGAATCCCCGGTCTAGACATACGGCAGTGAGCTATATACTTTCAATTGAGCAATTAAAACTTACCAAGTTAGAAATCCCTTAACAAAAATGTAAAAAATTGGTTTGCAAATGATTTGAAGAACGTAGGTTCCTACAGCTATAATTAACAGAAGCCAATGGAACTTAGCACCCGTTAGAACTTAGCTCTTTTATCGATGACAGCGACTACCCTGAACGTGGTATCTACTGAACTTGGCCCCTTTATATACCGACTTCAATAAAAGACGGATGTTATCAATTCGAATGTATATTTTTTTATGGATGTTCATCCATAACTTTGTTTATGAACCGATTCTGATGATTCTTTTTTTGTTGGAAAGGGGATACCTCAAGGAACACCTTTTAATTTCATTGGCATTGGACCTTTAACTTCGAAGACACACAAGGGAACTCTTCAAAATCATTTAAGTTGGTTTTCTTTTTGTGTTAAAAATTGTCATGTTCACATTTATGTTTTTATTTGGATTCCCTTACCGACAATATCTTCTTCACGAGGAACAAGTTAGTTCTTGTATGGAATAGTGTTTATCTCTGGCATGGATCCGCAAAATAAGTACCTCCTCGATGCCTTTGACAGGTTGAAAGACGAGCTGTCCGCATTGTTAAGGATTCAAACGTTACTAAATACATCGAGCCGCTTCATCTGCGCTAAGATATTGCCTCGCTGACCGTGTTCTATCGTCTGTATCATGGTGAGTCATTTTGAAGAGCTGTTCTATCTAATTCCCTCCTCTCCTTCCCACAGTTTTACGGACACGAACTAGCGATGGGCGATTATGAGGTATACTAATGTAATCATTCGATTATGAAGATATCTCGATATAGCAATTAGTAATCACTAATGCTAGGTTATAATGCAGTCACCATTCATAATCGTCCACCTCTAACACGAACTAAAATGTTTTCTATGACTTATCTTTGTCATACTATGAAACTGTGGAACCTTCTCCCGACCAGTGTGTTCCCTCCTTTTTACGATATCGGGTCCTTCGAGAGTAACGTGAAGAGATATTTATGCAGGCTGGCTTGAGAGCGGTGACTGCCGTTAGATTGCCGAACTCGCAATGGTCTTTGTTATGTTTGGAAATGCAAAGAACTATCAATATGAACTACTACTTGAACAAAAAAATTGTTTTATCATATTTATACCAATATTATAAAGCTGAAGTTTGTTTGTTTGTTTGAACACGCTAATCTCAGGCACTACTAGCTTAAATAGAAAAAAATGTTTAATTATTGCATAGCCCAATTATCGAGGAAGGCTATAGGCTTTATAATATCATGTTATGATTAATAGGAGCGGTGCATCAATGAACAATGTTGGAAAAACAGGCTAATTTTATTTCTTTTGAGAGCTTCCGTTGCGTTCGCTACGTAAATGGTTAAAGTTACGCAACAATTGTTTGTGATAGAATTGTTTCTTTTAAAAAGTTCTAAAAAAAGTCCGTGATAGCATATGGCTATCTTTTAAAGTTTACTCAATATAACCTTTTTTATCTTAATAAAATTTGTTCTAAAATAATGAATTATTTGCGAAGGTGTTTAGATATACATGGTATTAATCCTTATCGAAATATTTATCACAAGTATTTAATTTTGAACAAAATTACCCTTTACAGTGATTGATTTTATTGAATATCTTGGGAGATATCACAGTTTTAAAATAACTCGGCAGCAAAATAATGATCAAGTATCGCGAGCGCATTTTTATTATGTACCTAATAATACAGTACCTACGACCCACTCTCTCTAACCCTTTCTCTCTCTCTCTCTCTCTTTTTCGCTCTTACATGATGCAGATGAAGTTGCGCGGATCAGCTAGTCAATCATAAATAGCTTGTGATTGGAATGAATGGTATGTCAGTGCGTGTTGTCAGCCAAGCCGTGAACGTCAAAACACTACCATCAGTTTGGAAATACACCTCAGTCAACGAGAAGCAATGGTGGCTCAGTTGGTAGCGTCTCTACCCTGCAATGAGCCTGAGCTTTCGGTGACAGAAGACCTTGTGATGAAACCGTAGAATGGTGATAAGGTTCTTTCTAATGCCCGCCTAGCTATCTACCACCCTCAAGATGAAAATCTGTCGCCAAACACCAATAGGTGTGTTCCAGCAGCTGTACTTGAGAGCCAGTCTTCCACTAGGCTTAGCGTGCTTGGTAGCACATCGTTACTTAAGATCAACTGAGACTGTGGTCACAACGTTCAATCTATAACGATATAAAAAGAGCCGGTAAGAAATTAGATTAGGTGTATTATTTTAATTTTTATAATGAACTTACTTAACGCAGAATTGGAGATATACTTAAAAAAGTGTCCGAACCGACACTAAAAAAACACATACCTACATTATATATATAAGTATAGGATTTTCAAAACTATAACAATTATGGAAAGGGCTCAGCAATGTTATGATCAGATTTGTACACACTTTTTCACGTACACACAGATGTTCATAACTTTAAAAACAACAACTAACATAGAAAGTTTACATAAAAAAACCGAATTAGCGGGACTCGAACCATTAGTCGATTTGACACATCATGTTTTCATCTTCCTCTCTACTCTATGAGTTGTCATCTCAGTATTCACACCTTTATACACATATCATTCCTCATACAATCCATGTATACCTTCTTAGGTTTCCCTTTGCTCTTATATCCGTCCATCTTTATCTAATAAAAGAACTAGCTGTACCCGTGGCTTCGCTCACGTGGACTACAGAATGCCCGCGTGAATCTTGCTCTCCCGCTCCAGGCTATTTTAAAGACAAAAATGCTCATTGTGGGTGTTAGTAGATGTATACTTTCCCGGACTTCTTTGTAGGTCTTTTTAATGCCTATGATTATTTACTACATTAATTTGCTATATCCCTTATGGTTTACTCAGCGTAATCCATTTAAGCGCCCGAATTGATTCACCATGACCAGATTTTTTTATTTGTACGGAACCCTAAATATTTTTCTAAAATAAAAGTAGCCTAAGTTACTCCCTATATCATCAACTATACATCAGTGAAAGTCACAACTAAATTGGTCCAACCGTTTCGGAGATTACCCGGTACATACAGACAGACAGACAAAAATTAAAAAAATGGGCTTTTTATATAGTTACCGTATATACTTTCATATGTATTTAGTAAAAAACTCCTGCTTTGACATTAAAAACAGACACTTCAATTTTATTAATTGTATAGTTAACTGACTGAATGACATATACCGGACAGGCCAAACAACTCGGGCTAAAACCGTGAAAATTTGCATGCTGGTTTTTTTTTACACTAAGGTGAGCAATACATATTAAGCGAATTAGAAAGAAAATGTTACAATTAAAATTAGTCAACTTCGTCACTTAAGATTAGGTGAGGTTGTGATCAATATGAATAATAATAAATTTAAAAAAGATGTTTTAATTACTCACAGCCGTAAGTAAAGATATTGTGAATGGATAAAGGTAAATAAAATTGATTTATGTCGGAACAATGGACAGTTACGAGAAAGTCCACCGATCTTGAGATACCATGTCCCTGACTCGACAGACACACAAGCTTATATTAACGATTATTAACTTTAAACTCTCCATCTGATGGCCATTTTTGGACAAAAACATACATTTATCGCCAGCGTGATTATCGTCGAATTTATCTTCATATTTGTGATTTCTGACTTGATTAATTTTTATGTATTTACTTTTTCCTTTTTTTGTTGTTGTGATTAACGGCTCGTTCTTGATGCGATTGTTGGGTGTACTAATACTTGCTCGTTTTCAGGGTTCTGTACTTAAAATGAAAATGTATCTTTCGTGTGTCAAGGATGTTTTTTTGAAAACGGTCTGATGTATAAAGTTACAAGTCAAAACAAAAACATGATAAAAAAACACAAAAGTAAGAAAATTAAACGATGTGACAAAAAGTTTTGCATCAGCTCTTTTGTCGCCCGTGAGAAAATCACCAGACGACGCTGTTTTTCAGTCAAACCTTCAGATTTAACTGGCAATAATTTGAAAAATGTCATAAAGTATTGCACGCTCAATTTTAATTAACATCTGCATTCTTATAGTAGCAACGACAAAAACAAACAAAAGGGTAATACTATAAGTACCTAGTATAACAAGTAATATGCCTGGAAGTTACGAACTGCCAAGAATAAAATTAAATTTTGAATGCGGGCGATAGAGTTTCGTTCTAATAAAAAAAAATTGTATCACGGCGCCAGCGAGATTTTCTTTACGAATGAAGGAATGTGTATAACAAGGTAAATAACACCAGGTACAATGAACGGAGCGCGTAATCATCGTGCGATAATTTGAAAATCCTATGAATTCTTAGAAAAAGTTCATATACTCAGGGCTAATGTTCACCCAACGAGCTAAAAAAAAGGTTGTTCAGCGCGGATATCTGTAAGTACGGTAGTTCTAGTTTAAAAACTATAAATTTTACGTTGTTAGTATGATAACTGCTGCGCTTCAGGTTGCGAACCTTGATTAGCGCACGTCAATCTACAGTTCAGCCTGACAGAGGGTCCGGAGTGAAGACTTAATTAAATCCCTCGAAGCGCAACCTCGAGTCTCGCATCCCGCAGAGATGGTATCTTCATCAACGACAGGTCGTTTCGGGGCCATTGTGTCCTCCGTATCTGGTTAAAAATCATGTTTTATATTATTGTTATGACCTAAATACAAAAATTGCACTAATCTCTAAATAACTGGAAAAGTCTAGAATCCACTCCAAAAATCGAGTATGTGTTCGTTCATACATTTTTCAAGGTTTATTTGTCAGATTACGTAATCAAACAGAAAATGTCTAAAAGTAGAACACTTCTCCTTTCTATAAAATTGTAACGTATGCTAACTATTGAACTATTTTAAGGTATTTCTAGTAATTTCGACCGCTCGTTAATTTTGGTATATAAGTGCAATATTTTACGATAGATGACAGCTCCATTTTGAACGACCAAGCGAAAATTCAAGAAGATTACAGTATCAAAATATTAAAAATCTCTAGAAATGGTATGTTTATTTGAACGCGCTAATCTCTGGAACTACCAGTCAACTTTGAAATTTCTTTTATTCCATTTTAGAGCCTATTTATTGAGCAAAGTTATTGGCTATGTAACTTTACGCTATGACTCTAAAAAGTTGAGAAGTAGCCATGAAGGTCAAACAATCTAGTAGCAAGTACGGCAAGTGGGAACAACCGATAGCTACACGGATGCGTTGGCGGCGGCGCGGAGTTACTCGAATAAATTTAACACGGATGAAACCGTGACGCATAGCTAGTGTAATTAATAAAATTGCTAAATGCATAAGAATATGAAACTATTTATACGGTACCTATAACAAAAGAGTAAACTTCTAAACGGTTCCACCGATTATGACGGGACTTTAACCGATGTTATAAGGAGTAACTTAGACTACTTTTATTTTAGAAAAAGAATTAGGATACCGCACAAATAACTGGCGAACGACCTCCATGGGTGGAAGTGGGGTACTACAATACTAACATTCGTTAAGCGTAGTTTCAAAAACTATTTGGTGTCTAAGCTAGCAGTGAAGGAAAATATTGTGTTAATAAAGTTTTTTTTAAAGCCCGCCTGGCTATCTACCGCCTACGAGTTGGAAATATGTCAGCAAACACCTATAGGTGTGTTCCGGCAACTGCACTTGAGAACCAGCGATCTATAAACGTAGTATGTTACCATCTTAGGCTACAACGTCACATAATATCAACTCATATTGTGATAAACGTTAAAACAATTTTTTTTTTAACTTGTGAAGTTCACATACGGTAGAAATCAAACCTTCAGGATACAATACAAATTTTTCACATAAATGATATACGTGAACGATACACCACGCTGGCTATAACGGCTTTTGCCAAGGCTTCGTAATACACGGCACACGATATTATGAAACACTGTAAAATGTATTCTGTCTCGTTCTCTCGCAGGCTAAATCATATACATGTAGGTATGTCTTTGTCTCTTTTTAGTGTCGCTTTTTCATTTCATCGGGTTTCAAATCTTAAGGGTAACTAAAAAAGTTTTCACTTTAAAAAGACAACAGTCGTTAATAAGTTATCCTTACTATGTTAACCAAGCTTTTATGATATCCTGAAGATGCAACAATCACCATGTCATAATAAATCATTAACGTCACAAATATTTTAGGTACACAAACATACAAAGTTGCTGACTCAGCGCCTCTGTGATGTCACAACACTTGTGTTACGAAATTAATTATTATAAATGTTCCGTACATTATTCCGTCTTTATTTAATTTGTTCAGTGACTTCTTATGTTTATTACTTGGAAGGGTAGAGACTATTAGTACTATAGAGTAGTACTATTATGTATTATGTATGAAAAAGTGTCCGTCGAAAAACGTCAAAAAAGGGTGGTGCTACGGTAGCAAGTGAGTTAATTTTAAAGATAGCGCCAAAAGTTATTATTTTTTAATTCGCACCCATTTCAACAACTTTTCCTGTTATTTTTCAATTATTTTTTTAAGTTTCACAACAGTAAAAACTATTTATAGTCACGAAAAAATCCTGAGTTCGATTCTCAGATGTAGTAAACAATTATTGGGGTTTTCTATGAAATTCTCAGTAGCAGCTCGGGGTTTGGCTTTGTGTCAGATAAATGGTTTTAAAGCTCGCCCCCTATTATATGGGACCTAAAAACATATCTGGCGATCTGTGCGTGTACATTAGTACATCTCTGCCTATCCCTTCGGGAATACAGGCGTGATGGTATGTTATGTTAAAAAGTAACATTCCCTTTTGCTACAATGGCTCCATTTTGGTGGGTTTTTGTATTGTATTTTGCTGCTTACAGTTGAAAGGTTTTTCAACTTACCCTCCATAAAAGATTGTTATCTGTACCTTGCATACTTAACTAAACAGGAAGAACTGTCAACATTTTTGACGTGTATACGTTTTTAAATTTGCTTCCATAGTGGGAGGCAATTTAAAAAGTGATCTTGACAAAATCGAGGGATACAGTCTGTCATTATATCTACATACTTATCATCTATAACGAACATTTCAGGATTAAAGGAACAAAGAATTCGTTACATAAAGTGAAAACTGTGACGCATCGCGCGTCAGGAGGCACAAAATTTTCATTTTGTATAAATTATGACTCGGAGAATTTATGACGCTAATTTTAGTTTCAATTAAAAAAAAAAAATTAAGTACAATTTCGTCTATACTCACGTGATTATTTTACTCTGTGGCCCATTTTTTCTGTATGTTGTATTTAAGATGGAATTTCATTGTTAAGATAAAAATACTTGTTAATACAAGTGGTGCATTCATATTTTGTAGAACTTTGGTTAGGAAATAAAAAGTAATTATTTATCACCGATTGAATCATGAACTACTTAATACTGCAAGGACTTAGTCAAATATATTTTCAAAACCGAGAACGGAACCCTGAACGCGTAACAGTCTAACTGAGATACCTGTGCTCACAAAAACAAACCAGTATCATTAGCTATCATTACGAAGTCTACGTGTGTGTGTCGTTAATCATCGGATCATTATAATGATGATTTCCAGATCTTTATCAACTACAGAACCTCTCGTTCAATTTGGAATGATGTCGAGTCATTGCCTCCGAGGGAAAAATAAGTATGTACTATAAGAATGTGATAAAGTTAGTTAAAAGATTCTCTTGCACTGTTGGAAGAACACCTGCCATTCGTTTCGTCGTTTGAAAGTGAGTCACTGTGACTGCTTTTTAGGGTTCCGTACCTCAAAAGAAAAAAGGAAACCCTTAAAGGATCACTTTGTTCCCGTCTGTCTGTCAAGATCCTTTCTCAGGATTGCGTGGAGATATAAATTTGAAATTAATTTCAAAAGCTCAGGTCTGCAATCCCTTGAAGCTGTGAAAAAACCAAACTTCTAAGTAAAAAAAAATCAAAAGATTATGCCGCATATTTTAACACTCGTAAAGGGAATAAAACCCGGATATTTCGTCTTATAGCATAAATAAAGGCAAAAATCCGAAAACAGTAAAGTTGTATTTACAACACAAAACAATACGATTACCAACTTATTTACAGTTGGTAAACTGACCGCGTCATATATCGATGTGTGGGGACAAAAGTTGTCCAAAGTTAAGTTTGTCCCTCATTATAGTTTATATTTTTTTGTTAGAATTATTCGGTGCTTTCTTCAGTAATATTACCTAATTATTTTGGTGAATGTACTGTACAACTACGGAATCTTCGGTGCGCGAGTCAACCTCGCAATTGGCCATATTTTTTTTTACTATGTGGCGTAATGTAGGAAAGTTTGATGTATTTTTTAACCGATTTCAACAAAAGACGGGAGGGAGGTTACTTATGGATGTTTAACCATAACTCCATTGTTTATGAACCGATTTGGATGATTCCTTTTTTGTTAGACTGGGGAAAGAGTGGTTCGAGTTTAATTTTATTGGTATTTTATAAATTCATAGAAGTTGGTTTTCTTTTTTGTTAAAAATTGTCTCGTACAAGCTTTTATTTAACTCTGAATGTTCGTATGTAAATATGTAACAACCAAAAATTGTAAACCATTTTAATTTTAGCATATTTATGTAATTTCGATGACGATGCAATTTATAGTAACATAGAGCTGTTCTGATGATAGAGTCAGGAGGAAAGAACTGGAACACCTTGTTGGCAAATAGTAGGATAGTCGAATTTGGGTTATGTAGTTTGTTTTTATAATAAACTGTAATCGTTCTATAAAATCTTTAGGCGTAAAACGTCATTCCACATAAACTTAAGTCTCAAGATTTTATAGAAATATTATTATTTTTTTTAAGTTCTAAGTTTATGTAAATATAATTTCAATTACCTCATATCAGTGACCAAATATACCCTTCTCCTGTAAGTTCATGTATTCCTGTATTCATTTTTTTTTATACCACGATGGTGGCAAACAGACTTACGGTTAGCCTGATGTTAAGCGGTCACCGCAGCCTATAGATGCTTGTAATACCAGAAGCATCACATGCTCTTTGTCGATCCTGTCAAAAATTGTTCCCTCTCCTCTTGAAAGACTCCATCTAGTAGTCTAATGGAAAAAGTTCTGCAGGGAGTTCATTTCACATCCGAAGCGAATGGTAAGAGTTCGTTCCTCGAATTATGGGACCACAGTAAATGGAGTTTTCTTAGCGGTGAACGCGCAATCTTGTGTCTTAGTAATGTTAAATTGAACCCAATCGGCTCAAAGTATAAAAAATTGCCTACACCGGTGCGTTGGCGATGTTTGTCGTATAAAATTAACACGGGTGAAACCGTGGGGCACAGTTAGTTAAATATTTTAATTTTTTTTTTAATAAGTACATGTATGATCTCAGTCCTCATGATGATGAGGCCGGCGATGGAGCACGCTTACCTATCAGATGCCTGGGCCTTCACTCTTCGCTTGAAGACTCCTAAGTTATAAGTGGCCGTAAAGACAAACACCGGGAGTGCATTTCACGTTACCATTAAGCATCACGTGAGATTGTGGTCGGCTAAGCCTGTAAAGTAAAAAAAAAGAATAATAATATTACAGCAGGATTTCGTCCGAACAAAAAGTGCGTTCCGAGTCACGTTTATCACCTAGTTAATCATAATACAAACATCTTAAACGGGCAACGAATCCCATCAAAATGGTAGCCGTACTGCAGGCGTCCGTCCCCCGCACGTCTCGCGCTCCCCTCCCACCAGGGGGCCATTGTTGAGCCCAGATAAATGAATCCCCATCTCAGAATGTTTAATATTATAATTTGATATTTTAAAACGGATAAAGATATTAAAAGTCACGCTTCGAGGTGTTTATTTTACACTTTTTTATTTATTTATTTATTTTATATTTCATTATATTTCGTTGTTTTTTTTTTGTCGTTTTCGTTTTGTTATTTGTAAACTTGAATTATTGAGTTGTTGCTGTGTCGGAGGTGGTTTTTTATTTATTTCTTGATTAGTTTCCGAGTTCAGTGCACTGTGTAACGTCGAGTCACAGAGTCGAGTGGTGGAGCTAACTCACTCCAAAACTGACGTTAGCAGACTCAATAAAAAACAGACATGGCAGACTGAAGACCAATATTTACATTCCTGTAAATAACATGGCCAATTTTAAATGTGAAAATGAGGAAATCTAACAATAAAAAATCCTTTTTTTATCGTTATAGGTTTTTAGCGGTGTGGCCACAATATCACCCGATCTCAAGTGGCCGAAGATGGTAGCACGCTAAGCCTATTGGAAGTATAATGTAGTCGTGTATTTAGATTGAATTAATGCGTGATCATAATTAAAGAAATGTATTATATCTGGATTTAATAACTAAACTTACACAAATACCTATATTTACTTTTGAAATGAGATTTACTGAAATAGCTGAATTTGTTTTAGTAACCTTTTTTTAAGATACGACAATGGCGAAAGCCCTACTACTCCGGTACTCCGTTAGAGTACTTGTTTTCCATTAGATAACGGTCACCATCACATACCTGCATGATGACGTCATCCACTCATATTCTTTTTTCTTTATTGTGTAAAATAACTTACCTTTACTGTGGTTAATAGTACGGTCTTCCTAAATCATCTATACTTTCATGCCTCTAGGACGGTAGATTCTTTACTCGACTGCAATGAGCTCCATCATGAATTTAAACAAAATGCGAGTAATCTTCACGCCCGCTTAAAACAATACTTCTATCACATCGTAGCAGATATTATTAATAGACAAAAAAATAGTAAAACTAAGCTTATTTCAGTAACCTTACAATAAGTTGACATTTATTTATTATAGAAAAGAAAAAAAAGAAAAAAATATATGTGTAATTCCCACGTGGTAGAAGTGAAACCTACATATCTATGTTTTTTTTTTTAATTCAGAAAATGATCAAATACACACTAATTTATAGTTAATGAAAATGTACATGCAAGTACTCACAATATCATTTTCAAATAATGCATATTTGAACCATCCATAATAACCTAACACAATATTAATCAGTAATAGAATGTTATAAATGTTGTCTAAAAAGTTTTTGTTTCGTGCCTATTTGGTGAGGTAATAAAATTCAATTTGAAATATCCATGGTAACCTAACACAATATCAATCGGTAACAGAATGTGATAAATGTTATCTAAAAAGTTTTTGTTTCGTACCATTTTACCATTGCGTAAAACTTTCCCGGGGGTTTCTATCTCATTTTCTCCCACGTTAAATCTTATGAATTTATGTGTCTGTCTCTTTTTATTGTCGCTTTTTGTTTCATCGACTTTCGAATCACAACGATGTTAAAGAAGTTTTCACTTCAAAAATCTTGTAATTTATTCATCGTATTTATATCTTATAAAGATGGAGACTATACTCGAAGTTCTTGATAATTATGTTTATCTGAGATAAACTGTTCACTTAGATAGATCCAACTTCAAAATAAGAGGTCGATCGTCGAACCCGACTCGGCTGGGCAACGTTCAGGATTAAGGAAGCTACATAAAGTCTTCTCATCCGCTGTACCCTAGTGCCTCAAGACGAAAGCGTGTGTTACCAGTGACGGACTACGGTTGATTTGTACCTCAGATATATAACTATTTGTTACGTGCACAAATGTCGTACAAATTAACAGATTTTATCCACTTTTTGAGGGTTCTAATGAGGTTTGATTTTTTTTATCCGTCATTCGTAGGTCGGGCTTATAGCTGAACTACTCACAAAGGTTCGGTAGGCTACAGGTTGTATATAGATTGTATAAACGATGCGATCGTGGTGGTCGTAATATTAGAACCGTAAGTTTAATATAATAATTAGATCGGCAATTCGAAAGAGAAAGAGCATAGTTAGAGTTATCATTCATTTTATAAGTCGAAGCGTGACATAATTGTTAAATATATAAACGATTACTTTTCAAGATTTATACGGTCAAATAGCGGATTTTAGTTAAGTGTACTGTATAACTGGATATAACTCGTATAACAAAGAAATCAACGAAATGATACGCACACTAATGTATTCCGTTTTTGGTCTCATCTTATTGAACAATATACTAAAAAAACTATAGCTAGAACCATGAAGGTTGGACCACAAACCCTTTATATCATAGATTGTTAATAAAACAATTTAACCATTGCATACTCACTATCTTTTTCCGAGCGGAATGAATATGCTGGCTTCTATTCGCTATGAGTGAAGTTTATTTTGATGCGCGTGATGCCGGCGATACATTTGACAGGTCAATTTGTTTACTTGAGTGTTTCAAGGCGTCTCGATCCATCCACCCACGAAGAGCTTGATGATATTTTTGATTATTAATTAATGAGGCTCTAATCCTATCGATAAAAACAAATAGTCAATGAAATAGCTTAAGAGAGGTAAGGCACAGAGAAAAATGTCTTTGGAAATTTCTCTCTACTTGGGGCAGTGCAACTGAAGATCGCAACCAATTAACCTTGTGTTGTGTTTCTGCGGTGAGTGGAGTTGCCAGAGCACGTTAGGAAAGGCGGATTCAATATCGGCTACGCGCTAATGGTACCTATAGTGTTATAAGAGTCTATAGACCACTACTATAAGCTTACGACAGCACGGGTTTACGCTTTCTTGCTACAATATTTGTATACATAATATAGCTGCTTAGTAGCGGGTATGAGCTAATGATTTGATTTAAATTCTCGCACACGAGTTGTTCCAACTCAGTTTTGTCCGTCCTCAGTTAGAACTTCGGACATTTTTATAATTCCGAAACCAAAGTCAACAAGTGACCCATGTAGTTTCGCTATGTCAGTCTGTTTGTACGCAGCTTAGTTCAGAGGTTCTTAATACTAGAAAGCTGAAATTTAGTATGGGTATCATCATTATTTTAATACGTGAGAAGAAAACTTCGGACCCCTTTTTAAGCGTAATGCGTGCACGGAAGTCTTGGATTTGGCATGGTTAAAGTTTATATGGAGAAGGAGTTCAGAAATCTAAAGTTTATCTATAATATCTGTTACTAATATATTCAATTAAATAAATTAATACTGCGAATCCTAAAACGATTAGTGCCATTGAACTGAGACCCCCCAAAAAATTATTATATACTGTTTGACATTTGCAGTATGAACCTAAAAAATGAATATTATATCAATTGCTTTCACTTTCCATTTAGTGACAATGTCAACAATAATTTGGGGAGTCTAAGTTCAATGGCACTGGTTGATTTAGGATTCGCAGTATTAATTTATTAAATTTAATATGTTAGTAACAGATATTATAGATAAATTTTAGCTTTCTGCATTCCTTCTCCATATAAACTTTAACCATGCCAAATCTCACAGACTTCCGTCCGCGCAATTTTTGTAACAAGGGGTACAAAGTTTTTATAATGATGATACTGGTCAAATAAATTATTTGCTAAAAGTAAATTTACGTAAAAATTTCAACGTTATCATTGAAAAGAACACACAGGCAATTCAATTTTATTTGTCTGGACAATGAAATGTAATCCAACGCTTACTGAGCATTTAATTTTAATAAATTAAGTCGTCCACGAGATAATCGCGAGACGGGGAACTGGCGGCCATTTGCAAATATACTACATGCATTCCATTCAATTTTAATGGCTTGAGATAGAGTTGTTATTCGACTGATAAACAGTTTGACGAGTTCAGTAATGCCTTCAAGGGTTAGTTGTCTTTTAATTTTAAAGTATTGTATGTCAGAAACGCTGTCATTGTTCGCAATAAATACGTTTAAATGATTTCATGCTGATGCATTTGATAATGAGACGATTAAGAATATATAACCAGGTAGAAGTTCAGTAAAACTGTTCAATTAATATTTACTTGAATTCGAAGGGATTAGTATATATTAATAAATCTGTAGTCATGTCTCTGTCTGTACGTGTAATATTTTTGGAACGAAGTTCTTTATGGGGCGTTGCGGAGGGGTACTGTAGCCGGCAAAAAACGTCCGTAACGTTAAAAAAAGCCTAAGATTTTTATGTATAGTCTATGTATGATGGCTATACAGTGTCTAATGTATGATGACTGTTATTATTATTTCAGTTTGCTATTATTATTGTATCATTCGATAATTACGTCTGGTGATCAAAAATGGAAACACCTGATCATTATTACTACGTTAAACGCATGGAGGTTATAATCTATGTATAGGTGTGTATGCATACTCTTTACAGTATACATAATACATATATATTCACACACCAACGTTTCATGATCTTAATATTTTATAATAAGAAACTTGGTTTCTATCTGGTGTCCCACGACACCGCACGGTTTTTTTCCAAATTTCCCGATAGAAATACTATACAAAGGACACTGGTCACGAATATTCCCCTAAATTTGTTTCCCTCTCTATTTGTATGTACGGATTTAAGGCAAAAATTCAGGTTTGGATGATAAGATCATGCTGTCGTCGGCGTTCAGCTTTGTTACCTGGTTTTGTTCAATAGACAGATTTCTAGCTAACATTTTGGAACCTTCGTTTCGTTCTATTACCTTCGATAGGATTAGATAGGATACGTTTAAAAGGATCGCTATTTAATTTGCGTGCGTCACTTTTCAATTACCTGGAGATGCACATATAGAGCTTCATATACCCATACATGTTACCTGAAGATTACAGAATAATTTCCCACCTCTCCTCCATGAGTTTAAGGGTAGAGTCAGAGAGTTTTTTGTTTGGTCTTGTTTGTACGTTGAATCTTAAAGTACTTATACCCGACCGTAATATCACATTACCATATCGACCTTATCACTACCATATCACCATTTCACATAACCATCACTGTTAACATTACCGAATAGGAAATATCTTCCTGAAAACCGAGTCATCAGCAGTGCTTTCTACATTCTGAAAAGTAGGGTAGTTCACCATTCCGTAAATACGATTAAATAGAAAATTGCAAAAAAAAAAAATTTCTTCAATTTAAAATTTCGCCACAATTTTGGAGAATGTGTCAAATATGTTTAAGATATTTTTTTAAATAAAAATATTTGTATTTTTCATCTTAGCCAACAGAATATAAATTACTTTATTATATTAATTACTTATTATTTTAAATTATAAATTACTAAAATATTTGGTCAGTTAAGTATTATTTCGGTTTTCTGTCGCCTTTATTCTTGAATAATACTAAGTTAATTATCCAGTGCGATATTGAGGGTTCAGAATTAAATTAAAACCAAAGAGGTCACACAAAATCATAACTGATGAACTGGTTCATAATAGTGAACGGTTTGACACGTAAGTTACGCTACCGGAGGAAGGGTGTTTAGGCATAACAACTTCATTAGAACGGTCGCGCTTAACTTTACAACGGCGTTTAACAGATAAGCTTATGAACTATTTGTATTAGGACGACAACGGATCAGAAATAAATTGGAATTTTAGTTTTTATGTTTGAAATCTAAAAGAGGTATTTCGTATCTTCTTTACTACTTTTATTGAGACTAGCTGTACCCCATGGTTTCACCAGTGTCAATTTTATTCCACCAACTCTAAACCGCGTCACCGCCAATGTGTGGCTTGTCGTTGTTTTCACTTCACATATTTCTGTAAACCTTGCTAGATTTCTTAACATTCACAATTACTGCTCCTACTGAGTCGTAGCGTGATGTTAGTTAGCGTATAAACTTTATTGACCTATAAAACATACACGGCGAACTGTGGGTGTACATTAGTACACCTCTGCCTAACACTTCGGGGATACAGGCGTTTGGTTGGTTTAGCACTGTTTTGACCCCAGCACGTGGGAAAGAATTTGGAAAGATAGTTATGTCGTCCTCGCCTCGGGTAACCTGATAATAGTTATCGTGAGTTCTAGGCACTGCACATCACGCACTATTGAATCCCGGGGTTTGTAAAGTCCAAGCTCAATGATTGTTTGTATGTTTGTTAATTTTTGGTAACCTTCCGAAGGGAGCAAAATAATCCGAAGCGCTCCGTGCGGCGACGCGGCTTTGTCTTTTCTATCATACGTCACGCGTGAGTTTTTATTTTTCTAGTATGGATGGCTAAGTGTGGCTAAGGTAGGAAATAATAGAAAGGAAGAAATTGCATGCTCTAACAATGTAGACTTACAACACTATGCTTTTAACAGTTAACCCAACCTTGACAATAATCTAAATAAAAGTGATTGTTTTGAATCAAGTACGTAAGTACAATATTTTGCAAATATTTTTTATTATCAAATTTTTCTTGGGTTTTATTTTATGTACAAATTAAATGAATAAACGATGCATTTATGGTCACCACAGTCGAACTGTTTGAATAAACGTTAACATTGATAGATATGAGTAGTTATGAAAATAAACTAAAAGATTGCTAGCCTAACGAGGTGGACTACCATATCCTACCACCGAACACAGAATCTTCCAAACATGACTATACATTGCTTATTTACTTTACAATTTCGATTTTATTAACACAGTCACTACGTAATGTATTGTGTAATAAATAAGACAATCGATATTTTACTTTCATCGATTGCCACAGTGCGGTGTAAGGAAGGTATCCCGCTGTGACGTAATAATTTCGATTCTATCTCTTTCATATAAATTAGGCTTGCATTGTCCTTCCCTTTCGCTCTCAGATAAACAGTTTAGCTCTGTGATTGCATGTTGACTTACAAATTTCTTAGAATTGTCAAAAATCTTTATAATTTTTTACTAGCTGTGCCTGCGGCTCTGCTTGCGTGTACTACAGAATGCCGTAGGTCAAAAGCAGGCGCAAATCGTGCTGCCTTTGCTCCCACCCACGACGCACAGTGGACGGAAATCGGAGTATTCCTTTCATAGGATTTTAGAAAAATCAAATGTGTTATTTGATAGTAATAAGTATACAGTTTTATCAAAACGGTCATATCATTGAATTATTTGCCCTAATTAGCAAAACCAAAATATTTTGCTACAAATAAGATACAAAAACAATAAACAAAAGTATAATAGTAAGTAGGTGTCTTCATAAATAACGCACTTAAAATTGATAGGTAATGTACGACGTAATAAATAAATAGAAATAGATTTACTGAAGTTTCAAAAGGAATTTTTGATATTAGGTAATTAGTAAATAATGCGCTGACATGATTTTAAATAACTCTTATTTTATCAATAGCTATACTAGGTACTAAAATTGACAATAAGTCTACTGGTAGTGGTTTGAACTTCAAAGAAAATGGTGTCTAATTATGCATTTTTCATTAATTCATATCTTTTGAACGGGGTCACCCGGGGTCAAGGTCAAAGTTCCTAAGGCTTTGTTACCACTCCGGTAATGATACGTATAAGTTTTAGCTTTACAACTTAAAACAGAAAAAAGTTATGAAGAAAAGAATGTTCATTTTCATACATTTGAAATTTATAAATCCATATTATATGGTGTATAAGGTAAAAATAAAGCTTCAAATTGTTAAATCGTTCAATGATATGCCCGTTTTGACAAAACTGTATACTTAAAACTTAAAAATAACACATTTCATTTTTCTTAAATCCTATGAAAGGGAGGTTCCAATTTCTGACCACTGTGCGGCGGCGGCGGCGCGGCGTTTGCTTGTCAGTTATTTTAAAGACAAAAATGCTTATTGTGAGTGATCTTTAGAAGATATATGCTATCGCAAATTTTTTTTTAGGTGTTTCACGATCTGCAATTATGCGGTACGTACATTAATTTGATATAGGTATCTCTTATTGTTTACTCAGCGTAAGCCATTTAAACGCCCCAAAAGCGTCTTCACTGCTTATGTCGTATTTTACTTTACCTTATAAAATACTATCGACCCGCCCCGGCTTCGCATGGATGTAATTTATTCAGTGATGTAATTTATGTTTAAAAAAGCATATTCGATTGATTTTGAGTCTATCGCTTTAGTATTGATAAAAGTTAAGAAAAATACTTTTAGATCGCGACGCGTATTTTATAGATAATAGGTAGGCCAATGTATGGGACAATATTTAATCTACATTAAAAGCCCAAGTTAAGTACATTTTTATCTGGATAAAGATTAATAATGAACATGGAGAAAAAGCTTCGCTAATAATTTAATATTTTTAATTGTTATGTTGAAGATAAAAATGATTACTGTGAGTCAACCTTAAGAGATAAATATATGCTATGGTGGATTTTTCTCTAGGTTTTTATAGATCTATAATTCTTTAGTACATTATTTTGATGTATCTCTTAAGGTTTAGCCATGCGTAAACTATATGAGCGCCCGAAAATCGATGTATTGACGACTTTGTTACAAAACATTGGGTTTTCTCTAATAGACAAAAGCTGAATAGGAATGAATTGTGTATATATTACAAACCTTCCGTAAAAACCTGTTTCAATGATATTCATTTATTTCTGTGTGTCATATTCAATAATTTTAATAATTCAAACAAATTTTGTGTATTAATAAATAAATAATTAATAAGTTAGATAAATAAAAAAGTATAAAATATATGTTTGAAAAACATATGAAACAATCTGCCATACCCTATTCAGGGTCCATGTATTCGGATACTTTATCATATAAGAACAAATGTACTACATACATGATGCAAATGGATAAATAAATAAATAATTAATCATCGTTATATATCTACTGAATATCAATGATGCTATGCAGCTGACAGCATTATTAATGGGTACTATTATAGCAAGCCTTCATGTGGTCGGGAAGAAATAGAAAAGACACAGAGAAACCTGTCATTAAGCTTAACCAATCCTTGCACCCCGTGTATACGTAACGTATACGGGAGCAAGTAACTTGATTGAGTTTAATGCCAAGAAAACTCAGGTGTACGCATTTTCTTCAAAGAAATCTCCGTTTTTTTCTCCTATCTACTTTTCAGAAAGTCTCGCTAGCAATGCGTCACAGCCTCAGTATCTTAGGTGTGGATTTTCGCAACGAACTCAACCCGAGAGATTACATCGGGAGTGTTATCTCTAGAAGTGTTATCATTCATAACTTCTTTGTTTATAAATATAATATGATATTATTTTATAAGAATAGAGAACATTAATTTTGCTTCATTTCTTTTCGTATTTACTTTAAGTTTTTTTACTGTAACTAAAACACCTCGCTGAGTAAGTCTACGACATTTCTAACTCTACATATGTTATGGTCCCGTGTCCGCTCGCGTGTGAAGTACAGAGCTTATGAATTAATTACAAGAACGCCTGTACATTCTCAAACGATAAGTTTATAATAATTTATACGAGTACTTAAACATGTTTATTCAAATCGTATATTATTGCTTATGAGAGATGAAAATGATTTACTATCACGGTACACTTCTTACGGAGGAGGCACTTTAGCTTGTGGCGATTGGTCGTACCATTTTGAAACTATGGCTCAAGCTCAGAAAGCTGGCTTTGATATTAGAGTAAATTAAAAGCAATAACAGCTCAACGGTAAAGTATACGGATACCGTATCAAACTAGAAGGGGTCAAATCGTACAATGAGCGTAAACGTTAATGAAATAAATTTCTGTTTTTTTAATTATTTACTATCTGTGTCCGTAGCTTCGCCTACGTGGACTACAGAATGCCCGCGTGGATCTTGATCCTCCACTCCCGGCTATTTTAGAAGATAGACGTATACTCTTACTAACTTTTTTGTAGGTTTTTTTAGTGTTTACAATTATTTAGTACATTAATGTGCTATATCTCTTATGGTTTACTCAGCGTAACTCCTTTAAGCGCTCGAATTGACTCACCATTACTAGATTTTTTAAATTTGTGCGGAACCGTAACTCTTTTTCTAAAATAAAAGTAGCCTAAGTTACTCCGTATAAAATCAGCTATTTACAAGTGGAAATCCCGTCAAAATCGGTCCAACCGCTTCGGAGATTACCCGGAACAAACAGACAGACAGACTGACAGAGAGACCGACAGACAGACAGCCAAAAATTTTTAAAATGGGCTTTTTTATAAGTGTCGTATATACTTTCATATGCATTTAGTAAAAATCTGTTATTTTGACATTACAAATAGACACTTCAAGTTTATTAATTTTATAGATAGGTTTAGTGTTTGACCAGTATCTCACCTGAACAGATTTTCTGCTTGAGGATGGCATTAGTCAAATCCCCACCACTATGCTAAGGTTTCATAACAATGTTTTCCTTAACCTAAAAAAAAAGTCATCGAAAGTCGTGGTAGTCGAGTGGTTTAAGGTCTAAATACAAAACTGAGAACCGCAGTTTTATGTTTTGGCTCTTAGGCACCGGCGGAATATTCACAATTCACCTACATATACTAATTCAAATTTAAAATACTACCGGCTGATATAATCATTCAAATTTGTAACATTATCAGCTGATATACTAATTTATAGTTGTAACACTATCAGCTGATATACCTACTAATTCAAATTTGTAATACTATCGGCTGATATATTAATTCAAATTTGTAAAACTATCGGCTGATATGCTAGTTCAAAATTGTAACACTATCGAGTGATATGCTAATACAAATTTGTAACACTATCGGCTGATATATTAATTCAAATTTGTAACACTATCGGCTGATATACTAACTCAAATTTGTAACATTATCGCCTGATATACTAAATCAAATTTGTAACATTATCGGCTGATGGTAAAGGAAACCATCACGAGGACCTAACGTTTGAGAAATGTTCTTGTAGTAACACTGTTTGTGGGAAAAATATAGAAGTGTTAATTCCCGGTGTTTGAAATCGCCCATGAGCTGGCGTGATGATCAAGCCCGTACTTTCCTTTTGAGAGACGCTTCATTTCCCTGCAATAGAACATCTACTGGCTAGTATTATTAGTACTATTACGATTATAAAGAAAACAGTAACCTCAATTTGTACGTCGTAAATTTTAATGATACATGACAGTCCACTGATGAACTGATATCTCTAAGTTATTTATTCCAAACCAAATTAAAAGTAATTATATTACTTTGAATCCGAGCGAGAGACTTATTCAAATTTATTCAAATCACTTACATAATTAGAATGTATCTTATCAAGCCGTGGTTTGTGGGTAAATGGCCGCCGATTAGTTTGTGAGTCGTAGGTAGGTACGCTTGGACCAATTTGTGTCCGGGCTAATTTGAATGGCTAATTTGGTCGGATTTAAATAATTAAGCGTTTTTTACACATGATAATGTTAAAAATGGTTTTGATTGTTTTTGATCTTATTTTTTTTTTTACTGCCCGAGCTTGGTTATGTAACGAAATTGCGACTTAATAAAGTTAGCCATCAATCTATGCTAAATACTGATTAATAAAATTGAAGTAGCTTCTTACTAAATGCATATGACAGTATGTATATACACCATTTATAGCAAAAATCCTTTTATTTTGTCTCTCAGTCTGTCTGCTTGTTCCGGATAATCTCTGAAACGGTTGGACCAATTTTGATAGGACTTTCACGGGCAGATAGCTGATTTGGTAAGGAGTAACTTAAGCTTGTTTTATTTTAGAAGAATAATTCTGATTCCCCGTAAATAAAATCCATTCGAAGAAACGACAATTTTGGGGCGCTTAAATGTCTTACGCCATAAAAGATATATATCAAATTAGTGTATTATATAATTGTAGAAACTTTAAAATAAACTACAAAAAAGTCCGCGATTTTATGTCTATCGTCTAAGGATCATCTACAATAACCATTATCTCTTAAAAATAACCAGGAGCGTGGGTAACATTTCAAAACATTTATAATTGTAGGTGAACCTATGTCTAAAATGGTTTCTCGCTTTCAATACTAGAAATGTTTTTCCGTTATTTATGTTAGTACTAATTTAAATTATTATTTTATATTATTAGTAGTGTTTCATACATTGTAATACATTACTTGTACTTCACTTAATTTTTTTTTTTTTTTTAATTAGTTGGTAGTGGACGCCTATAATAGGTTCGCATTTCTGTTTTGGATTTAGAATTTGTAAAAATGGGTCAAGTATAATATGGCGCTTCTTTAATAAATTGAACTAAATTTAAAATAGTCATTCCATTTTTTGGCTTAGTACGGCAAATCAATATTTTTTAGGTAATTCTGTTAGGTTCTAAAATAAACTTCCTAAGCACATCACTGATCCACCGGTATAGAAAGAAATAAAAGTTTATTTATTCATCACACAATTCATCAAAAAATTAAAATTCAAAAAATATTAAATCAACACAAGTAATAAAAATAATAATAAGTAACTTACCGTGCGGTAATAAAAATGTACTTAATCTAATGTAATGTATCACATTAAATAAGTTTTATTGTCGAAAGGGTATCATGGGATGGATAATTACATGAATAACGTCACCGTTATCACTGTCTGGAAGTGATTCCTTCGCTGTACATTCACTCAAAAAGAAAATTAACTGTAAACAATAAAAATACTGTAAAAAATAAACAATAACAGACATTTTTCTTAAATTCGATCGAGTTTATTAGAGTTTTTTTCGATGACTGGGATGTTTTACCAGCTGGTAAAACATTTAACACCACTTACCAACTGTATCGACATTCGTATATGCCTTCTTAGGCTCTAAATTGAACGAAATATTTTTGATTTTCAAGAGTAATTTCTGGACTACTGTATCTGACGCCAGACGACAGAATTTTAACCTATAGCTTAATGGTGTTAGAAGTTTGAGCATTATTGCCTTTTAAATTATTGCATTAATGACAGGCACGAACATCGAACATAGAACTTTCAATGTCCAAGCGTGCGGTAACCACATACAAATAATTAAATTTAATACATTCATCCATCCATCTCATATCCTGTGTGAGAAAGACAAATAACCATAACATTTCAGAACGAATACTAAAAAACGGGACGAACATATACGTTCTCTGTCAGTGCAAATAAGACGGCAATAACACAGACAATGGGTTTTAACTCTAAAGCCTTCCCATTGGCCAGTAAAAGTGTCCCAATTAAAGTAAATGCGCACGAGTACTTGATTCAATTGCGACTAGCAAACTTTATTTACCAGAAAGATAATCAAATTTCATTCTTATATTCAAATGGTTAAGATTTTTTAGATAGCATTTTGTAAGTTGGTCGGAATTTTCCACTGATTTAATATGTCATGATTCGGAGATATCTATTGAACGTGGGTTTAAAATCAATGGTTTTATTTTGTGCAACAGCTATTTCGACACCATCACGCCTATTTCAATGTTAAAAGGTATACAAAACTGTCTGTAATATTTTTTATAGCGATAAGAAAACTCATTAAATACAATGTTTTGAATTAGGTATCTGTTTAACAATTTATAGAATTTGAACTGTCTACAACAATGTTGAGGATGTATCTAAAAACTTGTTCTGCCAACGCTTGGACAGCTCAGTTGGTAGCGTGTACGGACTCCGCGTCAGTCGACGTGAGTTCCAATCCCTGCAATGAGGCTGAGGTTTCGATGAAGGAAAACATCGTGATTAAACTATAGCATAGTGAGGCTTTTTCTCGCACGAGACGTCACCAATAATCTTGGATGGTCACGATCAAAGTGAAGTCGTACGGGGAAAGCATCTATGAATGTCGATTATATTAACTTAAGATAGGAGTTTATATTGGAATCTAATTCCGTTATGTCGTGGTTTGTAAACTTATGTTATTTCACCCTATATGGTTTAAATACGTGATGTAGGTAATTAGGTATATAATTTAGTTATTGTCAACAAGTGAAGTGAATGATAAAGAACGAGAAACATACATTTTGATTTGCCACAAAACTATCTTACAAACGGATCACAATCTTGTTAAAGCGTTGTTTGCGTATTAGATTAGGAAAACACAAATTCCCATGAAAGAAAAAAAGAAGAAGATAGTTGACTACAGCTGCTGAAAGACCAATTTTCAATTGGAAAGTGATCAAAGAACATATTTTTTAAATATAAATTACCTATTCATCATCATCATCATTTCAGCCACAGGACGTCCACTGCTGAACATAGGCCTCCCCCATAGATCTTCAGAGTGACCGATCTTGTGCGGCCTGCACCCAACGGCTTTTTTTTTTTTGAACTGACTACACTGTTAGACTTAGGGGCCCTATCCAAAAACAGAGCCGCTGCGGCTTTTACAGCTTCACCAGACTTGGGGGCGAGCGCTTAGGACACTCAGCCGCGAAAGTTTGTGACGACCCGCTCGAGGGTGCCAGAGTGGCCGAACCTCGGCTCGGACGGTGCACCCAACGGCTCCCAGCGACCTTTATTATGTCGTCTTTCCATCTAGTGGGGGGCCGTCCTACGCTGCGCTTTCCGGTGCGTGGTCTCCACTCGATAACCTTTCTGCCCAACGGCCGTCAGTTCTCCGAACTATGTGCCCCGTCCACTGCCACTTCAACTTGCTAATCCTTTTGGCTATGTCCGTTACCTTAGTTTGTCTACGGATCACCTCATGTCTGATTCGATCTCGTAGAGAAACACCAAGCATAGTCCTCTCCATAGCTCGCTGAGCGACCTTGAGCTTTCTTATGAGGCCCACAGTGAGTGACCACGTCTCTGTGTAATTACCTATTACCACAATTATATCTTATTCCTAAAATACAGTACACATATATAACCTAACTTATACACTACGAACATATTTCTATTTCGGAGGCTCGCTGTCCACAACACCACCGTATCTTTGAAGTCCAAGGTCCAATATCAATGAAATTAAAATGGGACCATCCTTAGGGCACCCCTTTTCTACGAAAAAAGAACTATCTAAATCGGTTCATCAACAAAGAAGTTATGCGTGAACATCCATAAAAACTACAATCGAACTGAGATTTCTTCTCCTTTTTTAAGTCGGTCGGTTCTAATGGTTTTGGTAAAAAGTTCGTGGCGTTTTCCGATAGATGGCGTCAATTGGTCAACACGTTAAGCCTAGTGGGAGAACTGGGACTTTTCCAACCGCTGCCGGAATACACCTATAGTTGCTTAGCTATAGATTTTAAAATTGAGGATGCCAGGCGAGCATTGTAAAATACCATATCAATATGATGCTATTCCGATAAACATACATATGTTTTTCAAGTAATGTTTAAGGATTAGAAATCGTTATGACACCATTTGATAAATCAGTTTTTAATCATTATTATTTATAAATCTTCAATTATTATTAACCATAACGTAACAACATTACAACAATTATAATAATTGTTTATAAATAGTCTAAAGATAAACAGTAATAACAAAGCATTACTAAACGAGCGCGTTGATGTCTTTATAATAGCGATACAACGTTTATATATAATTTAAAAGAATGAACTATGTCTTTATGAAACAATATTCGTAAAACGGTTTCTATCAGCGTATTAAGGTTAATAGCGATGTTAAGCATCTGCTCTTTTAACTGTTTCTTTACTTAACTTACTTAATAGTACTTGTATTATATGTTATTTTCTTACGGATATACCTGCGTTTAAGTTAGAATTTATAAATATATCAGTTATATCGCAGCACGTACAAAATCTGCAAAGAAAAACTTAGATTTATCGAAGCATTGAAGCAATGAAGTTCGAAACCCTGCAGTGCGCCTGATTTTTCGGTGAACGAAAATATTGTGATGAAACCATAGCATGGTGATAGGGCCTTTTCTAAGGCCACATTGTCACTTAACGTCAGGTAAGATTGTGACAATATTGCTTTACCATATAAACAATGAAAAATCCCAACAGTGGGACTTTTATAGGCTGGAAGTATTACCAGAAAAATTACCTTGAGTAACAGAGGCGAATAGAAAAATGTTAGAGGAATAATTAAATTCTGATTACCCCGGCAGTTGCATAGCATGATGGTCAATTATAAAAGTGAATAACATAACGAATACGTGTTTATGAGTAGGTAAAAGTGCTGGCCTCAGCTCTGTCGATTATTTAACGATATAAGTATGAATTATTGCCGGGAGAATGAGTGCCACGCCCTACGTCCAACCGCCGCTGGCGATAGGCCCGACCATTTATATCGATAAATGGATTGTCGATATGTTTATTATCGACATATTTTACAGTATGTTTCATAATGGTAAAATTTATTCCAAAACGACCATTTTCCAAGACGCTTTGAAGAGTATTCTGATTAGAACAAATGGAAAGACATGCGAAGGAATGGCACTTTTTATCGCAAGGTTACATTAGTTATGTTATAAAATGTGCTTTTAAAACCGCGCGATACAAGTGACACTGCACTGGCATCACTTATCCACCCACATACAACATTACACACATATGTACATACATACGTGCACACCATATAGGTACATAGGTTTTGTAAGGAACCTTTTTTCTCTTTATTCCTCTTTTTTTCCCAGGAGGCAGAAAACATGCATATATGTATATGTTAATTTAGCTCGAATTTTACGGATAGGGGAATTAGTCAGATTGCGACTTAGTTGCAATCGCGGCAACAACCCAAGCCGAGGTCCGGCCGTTTTGGCACCCTTGCGCGCTTGTTGCCCACGCTTTCCCGGCTGAGTGCCTTAAGCGCTCGCCCTAAAGCTGTAAAAGCACTTCGCTCCCGCACACCCGTCACGTCCACCCTCTCTAGCGGCAACCCAAGCCTAGGTCCGTTCCTCGGTGTGAAGCCCTTGGGCCAGGCAGCCGCCCGCGCGATACAAGTGACACTATACGTGCAACACTTAGCTACCCACATACAACATTACAACACACACACGTGCTCACCACACAAGTACTGTAAGGGACCTCGTGCGGGTCGTCAAAAACTTTCGCGGCTGAGTGCCCTAAGCGCTCGCCCCCAAGTCTGGTGAAGCTGTAAAAGCCGCAGCGGCTCTGTTTTTGGATAGGGCCCCTAAGGCTAACAGTGTAGTCAGTTCAAAAAAAAAAGCTGTAAAAGCCATCAGCGGCTCTGTTTTTGGAAAACAGGAACATAGGATAATAGTAAGGTCAGTTAGAAAAAAAAAGTGCTTTTAAAAACTATAGATAAGTGAATGATAGTAATGACTGGAAATTACTCGAAAACTGAACTGAAAAGTGATAAACCCGATAGGAAATTCTTCCTTTTTTTCAAACTGACTATACTGTCAGCCTTAAGCCCTCTGCAGCCATTAGAGACTTTGAAAGATTCACCGGGCTTGGGGGCGAGCGCGGAAGGCACTCGGCTGCGAAAGTGAGGCAACAAGGGTGGGCTGTTACCGTACATGCAAATAAGTCGCGACCTAACTAGAATTTATTACCATCCGTTCTCTATGACTGGGATGTTTTCCAAACCGCTGGCAGCGTTTTGACAGTTTTAAGTGCCTTTAAAGACTTCCCAAGAAATTTTTATAACTACGTCCAGTAGTTACATCGGTCTTAATTTAGGACAAATACAAGTATTGTATTTATTTGAGAATGATATATTTATTACGACACAATTTATTTTAAACTAATAATTCCAACTATATTCATGAGAGTTAATCTTAAGTTGGCAATATAATGTTTTTATTTAAATTCATAAAAACATTTTACGTACAAATGCGAAAACATATTAAGATTTATGACGTTATATTCTATTAGTGTGGGAAATATTTTAATATATTTTTTGGTGCAGTTTTGCAATGTTAATAAAATAATATTGCAAATGTACACCGCTACGTTTTTGCTTTATTATCAGGAATCTCTCAATCAGTGGTCTCGCAAAGTTTATTAACACCAGAAGTTAATTTTATTTTGAAAATAAAACAATATTTGATCGATATAATTTTATATTTACTTTTATATTCCTATCACTAAAAGTTTCAGTAACAAGGCAGCATCGAACGATACTTTGGAGTGATTAACCATTATTATATAAATTCAATAATAGCCTGCGCTAAAGTAATGTTTACTGATGCTTCATTATATTAACAAATAATTTAGTATCTTTATGCCTTCGTAATAAAGTTAAAAGTCCAACAGCCAAAATCTATTAAAATTCGGATACGACAAACTTAGAAATGCGGTCGGTAAAGTCTTTAACACATGTAAATGTACAGGATTTATGACTTTTGGTTAAGCAAAATTAAGTTGGCACGTGAGAGATAGGGTTATATCGAACAGTGTTGGCAGCATATCGCAAATTATCGACATGAGCGGTAATTGTCGATAATTTCGGGGTGCTTTTTTAATGTGCTCAACGTATGCTGTAATGGAGTTGAGTAGAGTTGGTTTTGACGGCTTTAATGGACTCCCGAGTTTTTTTTTCTTATTGATATAAGATTTCCCTCTGCTGATGAGATCTGAGGAATGATCAAGTACCGGAAATCATGCCCGGCGTGTAGCTGATGAAGACTAGATTACAAAATTCTGTAAAGTATCTTGATAATATAAAATAATTACATTTTTTTTTCTCTTAATATTTTTCAATATCATTTATTTTAATGATTTCGAACATAAAACAGCGGATAACAACAATATTATAATCAATTAAGGTCAAAATTTTATATGACCGTTACAAAATTTTATTAAAAAAATATTACACGAAAAAATGTGTAATTTTTATTATAGTTCTTTTTATTAATTTTTATTAACTTAACATTATTACGTAATTTTAAATATAATGTTTTTCTGTTTACCTCTCCGTTCGTTCGTTAATATGCTTATAACTGGAGACCCACTTATCCAATTTGTGTAATATTTTTTAAAGTTATTATTTAACATTAAAAAAATAATAAAAATATAAAATATGATCTGGTCAAGTTCAGTGTGTATTTTGTTGCAATAACTTATTTCCGAGATCTGGATGATAACACAAATGAGAAAGAAAATTTGCCGACTGCTTATTAATTAAACTTTTGACTATGGTACAATGTAATGCAGTAAATAATTGTGCAAAAAAATTAGCGATATCACATACTTTTATGCTTAAACCACAAAGAGTGTTGTTATGATATACTACAAGTTTTATACGTTTTGTTCGCGTTCGCGTCTCTTATAACCTCTATAACATTAATCCTTATCAATAAAAACAATGTCTTCAACACTGGTACTTAATGTAAGTGAATTTTGAACTTTACAGCAATCAATTTTAGCTTATACTTAGGAAATAACTTGAAGTATGTCACAAACTATTTATTTAACTTTGTGAACACAAGTTAGGAGGGAAGAGGCTATCTATGGTGGGACGGAAGGTGTGAAAATGATCAATTTATATTAGTTGTTGATTACGAATGTCCAATTAAAACATGTCTGTCATATATCATAGATATACCTATTTATATTATGTATATCCAAATTTCACTCAAAAATGGCTAAACCGATTTTTATGAAATTTTCTGCAAAAAGGAGCATATGTCATTGCTCAAAAATGATAGAGTAAAGAAATTTTTCATAAAGCTTTTAAAAAACGTAATAAACATAATAAATATTAATCATTAACCCATTAATGAAATTTTGTACACGAAAATTATTATAAGTCGTTTTCATTTCACTATTTATGAGTTATAATAATTGCCAATGATACTTTTAAAAATAATCATTTTTTTTTATTAATTCTGCATTTGATAGAAATTGTACGAGGGAACGAAGTACAAAGTTATTTCTTAATTGATAGAAAGCGAATTATCAAAATAATATGAATAAAAATTGATAAACTTCAACGGCGATTGATTGTTCACCTTAAAAGTTGTAGATTTTCGTTTTCATAGAGGAGGTTTTCGTACTATCTCTGAACGTGATAGGTGGCGCTGTAATCAAGTTGTTAACTGCTGAAAATAACATAACCAACATCTGAGGTATTAAATTAAAATGAATGTTTGTTTTTTTTTACAATTAGTTTACAATAGATGGTGGGCAAGTCTTATGATTATCAAGACAACAGGAGCGAAGTCCCAGACAAAAGTTAGTATAACTTATGACCTTTATCAAAAAATAATAAATTGTAGTTTACGCATATGAAGCCGCGGGCATAGATTATAAATTAATAAAATACATAATATGTTATGATGGAGGGGTAATGAGTTTACGAATATACTAAATAGTACCTGTGACTTGACTTATCTTTATTATGATTTTGATGAATAATTTTAAGCAAATTTAATTGTCGAAAGGGTATTTATTATAGGGTGTTGGATCATTACGTAATTATAGTGATGTCTGGAAGTGATTCTCTCTCTGTCCAGCCACTGATAACTGTAAACAATCTAAATACTCTAAAATTGATTAAACAAAAATGTTGATAAACCCGATCGGATTTCTTTCCAGGTTTTCTCCACTCCTGTATTAATATTCAAAAAAGCCTTCTTAGGCCCAAAGTTTAATAAAATATTTTTTATTATGATTTTTACTTCTCCCGTTCTTTTCAATTGTAATTTCAATAATAAATTGTAATTTATTATTTACTATATAATTTGAATTTTATTGTAAATATGTATATTAAACTAATTTAATTTTTATTTTACTCCGTTAATTATATTTTCAATAGGATGTTTTTTTTTAACAAAAATATCTCCAAATCATCATTTGATCATTCCGTATGACCTTAAACTCGCTCGAGTGACATATTACTGAACAGTCATCGACTAATTTTAATCTAAGATCAAATTAATTAACAGGAATATTACAAGTGTTACCTGTTCATAATTTAACTATAGTTTAAGCCTTCCAATTATCTAAACACCGGTTAGAAAAACAAATGCAATTTAAACCATTCCCATATGAGAGAACCCGAGGCGGTTACCATAGTATTATTTATAATATTAATAACAACTAATTATACGTTAAAAGAAATATTTTATGCATAATGATATGATATAAATCTCGTTCGGTTACCTAGTGATGTGGTGTTGTTCGATATTTAATATCTTATCGATACTTATGGTTGAAGATTACAATAAATAAAAATTATAAACAATACTTGCATTGAATTTATTAGTAATAAAATAAAGAATTCATAATAATAATAAATTTATTTGGAGGTTTAAAATTTTTACGAATGAAATACATAAAAAGTAGATGCGTGGCTTAATAGCCCTTTAGGTTCTAAAGGCTCTAACAGTTTCACCGGACTTGGATACGAGTGTTTTATAAAACAAAGAAAGCTACCGTAGCCTATGGACGGTTGAAATACTATAAGTGTCACTAGCGCGTTGCTGACCTGGAACCCCTCTACCCCAAGGAGCTTTGGAAACCCTATTTACAGAAGGAACACAACACATGGCTATTTAGCTACGATCTTCTGTAGGGTGGAGATAATGCACCAGTCGGGCTCTACCAAGTATAGAGAAATCTCAAAGAAAATTCTCTGTATCTACCTCTCTACCTGTTGAAGCCAATCAGCTGCGAGAGTGGAGCAACATGCTTAAGAGTACCAAAGAGGCCGAACCTCGACTCGGGCTGTTGCTGCACATGGAAATAAGTCGCATCTGACTAATTCCTTATCCATAAATTCGATCATATATGTGTATATGCATTTAGTAATCTGGCAATTTGGTCTAAGTCTAACTAGCCCAAGAAAGTCCCTTACAGAATCTGTGCATGTATCTAACGTGTACTTAAAAGTACAAGCGCGTATCAGAAGAAATACTTATTTGAATAGTCACATTCGATTTTACGTAAACCAAAATATCGATTGTGGTTATCTATAATTAGAAAATATATTTTATATCAATAAGCCGAACATTCAATAAAACATTTTATAAAGCAAAACGCCCACACCTCCGATCCCATCAGTACACAAATAAAGTGCAAACCCAGCCTCGCAGCCACTACAAAACTTAAAAACAAATAATTCTCAGAAACCAAACTTTCATAACTCTACCAAATTGACACCTTGTTTAAGCCGATGCAATTCTCGACAATTTGCGGTGCACGTAAGTGGCCCATTATAAATCAACAAATATAATTCTACAGTTATTTTATTGTAAAATCGACCTTATTAAATACATTTTAAGTTACTTACCGAGCGTAGCGATAAATCGGTAAAACGTTACTGCGGGGCGAATATCGACTCCGTACACATCTCATCGACAAGCATTTTGTACTTTTTTCCCATCACGAACATCAATGGAAATTTGTTCGGGTCCAATTATGTGTGCATACCTTTATTTTGTATTCGACGGGGTTCTGTCGAAGCTGTTTTATGAATTTCACTTTATTGATACGTTTTTATTATTGGGACGCCTTTTTTTATTTACGACCGTTTTGTGAGTCATTAAAAAATATTATTATTTTTTCCACTTGTAATATTATTATATTATTACCTGTTACACTTGATTTTATCTAGCGTTAATTTACCGGTTTTTTTATTTTTTATTTTATTGTAATGAGCGTTCATAATGAATGCTTGATTTTATATACCGTTACGGAATATCGTTTGTGGTAGCGTTAAATGTTGACAGGTGAAATGTTTTAAAACATTTTTGTAGAATTTACGATTTGTTTTAATTTTAAATAGAAAATACAATTTTTATTGGATGTGTTAATGAAACCAAGCTTCTAACATCCATTGTTCTCTTATTTCTGTTTTTATTTTATTTATCATTACTGATTACTAGATGTCGGATGTTTTATTTATTACACAAATAACTTAAAATATACATGGTAAGTGTCAAATTATACATTATTAAATAATAATGTTGAATGTAATGATTAAGTTTATAGTTTATTTATATTTTTATAATAATAATGAATATTTTTTGAAACCTAAAATATTTATATAAAAGCTTTTAAATCAGCACAGCCAAGCCATTTCATAGTTTTCATAGTTCCGACAATTTTTCAGTTTAGCTCCCATACTGCGTTATAGAACTTCGTTGTAAAATACAGTAATTTTTAGTTTAAAATTATTTCAAACCGGTATACAACATGTAAGTAATTGAATATCATGTAAAATTTAATAACGAACAATTATAACCTTTTTATCGCAAACATAAAAACAATAAGGCGTTATACCAAATATTCCGTAGTAAGATTGTATCTTCAATTCAGTATTACTGAATATAATATGTCCTTCTATCTTTCCCTCAATTTTTTCTTCTTTTATCGTTTTTAATAGGACGTCGTACCGAATCAAATGTCCTATATTTTATTGATTAAATAAAAATGATAAATGCCATTTGGAAATATTTGCACTTTTTTAATAATTTTCTTAAAAGTAAATCTTATTTTTATTTTCAGCTTGCGTGCTGCGAGTGCGCGGGTATCATTATTTTTACGTTTAAATATTTGTTAAGGCGACCGAACACGGAGCGGTAACACCGACGCGATCGCGGCCGCGGCATGAGTTATGTTATATCGACACGCCTACTTATCGACACTAGTGTAGTACTAGTTAGTGAAAATGCTCGTTTAGGCAAATTCAAACTAATTTTTAACGTATTTGAATTTATACATGTTTCGATTTTTTTTTCATAGTAGCCAAACACAACAGAGGCTACCAAGAGATCGTTATCCATCGACGGTCACAGCTCTCATGCCAGCTGGAATTAATTAAACTGGATATATACACGTAAAAGCGAGTCACTATGACAGACTTTTCACTACATGCATGGTGGTCGCGACAACCCTAAATTATATATTAGGTATATTATGTATTTTAAAAAACATGCTTAAATTAGAATCTAAGTGTTGCCTTAAATTAAAGGTTGCTCTGACATGCTAAAAATAAGTAGTGTAAATAAGTTTAAATGTATATAAAATAAAGAGAATTTTGACAAATAATTTAGGTAGTTAGTCACTACACATGTGTTTCAAAACATTGTCTGCAGTTATACTTGGTGTATGGTGGTCGTGATCATCGCCTTCAGTTTTCCAACTGTAAGATCACAGCTAGCCAGGCGGGAATTAGAAAATACAATGATATTCATAAATATATATTTTTTACTGAAACATCACGCTCTTATTTGATTCGAAACCACGTCGTTTGATACGGTATTCGCATACTCTATCACGAGGCTATCATTGCCTTAAACCTACCGTATAGGCGGTATTCCAACTCACCCTTCAACAATAGCTAATTGTTTTTGACTTATCTATACAAATAATAAAATTGAAGTGTGTTTGTAATGTCAAAATAACAGTTTTTTACTAAATGGATAAGAAAGTATATACGACACCTATAACAAAAAGCCCATTTTTAAAATTTTTGTCTGTCTGTCTGTTTGTTCCGGGTAATCTCCGAAACGGCTGGACAGATTTTGACGGGACTTTCATTAATAGATAGCTGATGATATAGGAAGTAAATTAGGCTACTTATTAAAAAATAATTAGGGTTCCGCACAAACTAAAAAAACTGGTCATGGTGAATCAATTCGGGTGCTTAAATGGCTTATGCTGAGTAAACCATAAGAGATATAACAAATTAATGTACTAAATAATTATAGGCAATAAAAAAATTCCGAGAGAGTATATATCTATCTTCTAAGAAGCATTTTATTGTCTTTAAAATAGCCGAGAGCGGGAGAGCGAGATTCCCGCGGGCATTCTGTAGTTCACGTGAGCGAAGCCACGGGCACAGCTAGTCTTGAATACAGCCTTCATTCTTGGTTTCCACTTCAGGGCTCCTAGTATTTCATAATGTTCAAATTTTCTGGCGAGAAAGTTCTAAGTTCTAAGGTTATCTCTAAACTGTAAATCGATAAAAAAAGTCAGACCCTACCGAGAACCAACCATATAATATCGACCCCGAGGCAAGTTCGTTAGATCATTATTTTATGGGATCCAAATTTGGTGAGTTAAAGTCTATTATTTCGACCAATATGCGATCAATTACGGACCTTCTTGGAACCTGTGATTTGTTGACCTACCCTGCGCTAATGTAAGAAAACTGAGGCCGTTTAGGAATTTTGATGACCTGTTTAATTTAACATTTGTTTTTAAAGATATACATAAATTATGCTGTAAGTTGTAACATATGAAGTAATTTCATTTTATTCACTTAAATATTAGGTCGGGGAAAAAGTGTTTTCGCATAACGTACGTATAAACTTGTTATAAAATTTCTTTGGCTGTACTATTTGTATCTGGCTGGTTTTGGTAACATTAAAAATAAATAAAAAGTTGTTCCTCGCTATTTTTCATTTGTATTTCTTTCTGTAAAAATGAGTTAATCTAATGAAGAAATTCGATACAATTTTAAAATATTTTTATAAAAAAGACAATAATGCAACTCAAGCAGCGAAAAAAATTTGTGATGCTTATGAACCTAATGCAGTGTCAGTAAGAGTAGCACAAAGTTGGTTCAAATGTTTTCAGTCCGGAAATTTTGATGTTAAAAATGCACTTCGTTCTGGTCGCCCTGTTACGAATAAAATGGACGCTATTTTTGAAAAAATTGGAGCAAGATTTACATGTCAGTAGTTACGATGTAGCTGAAGAACTGGAAATTGACTACAAAATAATTTTAAGCCATATGAAGAAAGCTGGCTATACAAAAAGCTCGACATTTGAGTGCCACACGAGCTCACTGAAAGAATCCTAATGAACCGTATACTCATTTGCCATTCATTATTAAAACGTAATAAAACCGAGCCGTTTTTGAAGAGATTGATAACTGGCGATGAAAATTGGATCACGTACGACAAGAAAGTGCGAAAAAGGTCGTGGTCTATGGTCGGCCAGGCTTCACAGACTGTAGCTAAACCTGAGCTAACTCGAAATAAGGGGATGCTGTGTGTATGGTGGGACTGGAAGGGCATTGTTTATTATGAGCTTTTAAAACTATCGATTCGGATCTCTACTATCAACAACTGATGAGATTAAAGGAAGCAGTTCAGAGAAAGTGGCAGGAATTGATCAACATGAAGGGTGTGGACTTTCATCGCGATAACGCTAGACTACACACATCTTAGCCACTCAGAAAAAATTAAGAGTTTAGCTGGGAGGTGTTAGTACATCCACCATATAGCCCTGACCTTGCACCTTCAGAGTTTCACCTGTTTCGGTGTCTTCAGAATTCTTTAGGTTCGGTAAGGTTAACATCAATAGAGAACTGCCAAAACTATTTGTCGCGTTTTTTTTATCAGAGGTCCCACAGTTTCTACAGCAACGGGATCATGTCTCTACCTACAAAATGGCAGAAGTTTTCATATAAAAATGCGAAGAAACTTTTTCCCCGACCTATTATTCAGGTAATACTAGTAAGCATCCGTGAAGCCGTTCGATATTTAAAAAAATTTGTGTAGGTTAATAATGCACGTAATATATTTCTTAATTATATTTCTTTTGCGTAACAAAAGAAAATTACCTAACTGGGAAAATGGTATCCCAAATGCTAATGATATGATAAAGTTGCCATTCAATTTTTTAGGGGTGTAAAAATAATTAAACGTAATTATTTAATTTGAATTTAATTTGAATAAGATAAAAAAATTAGAATGAATTCATTGACGGCTGACTTCATGATTTTGCACTTCCTTCAAAATATGATGCGCGCGCAGCTCTTAATTTAACTCTCTACTAAACGCGACAAAATAAATTTAAGTTCAAAAATAAGTTATAGATAGTGATCAGGAATAATGTAGCTATATAGATAACTAGCTGTGCCCAGCGGTTTCATCCGCATATAATTTAGAAGAAATCACTGACTTATGATTTATAATGCTTCAGTATAGACAATATTTTTTTCGGGCGGCCAGATAGTCACATCGCGGCATCGCACGACTCCTTCGCACCATTACTACTCGTACTATAGACATAGACCCGAGCCGAGTTTTGAATTAGTTTAATTTTGCATTATCTCTCAAACTATGAGTCCAAATAACATGTTGTAAATGACAAAGTTTTTCTTCATTAAAGTGTTTTTTTATGAAGTAACTTTTATTAGTAAGGGTATAATATGCATGCTTAAAAAAATGCTTATAAATTAATTATTAATATTCAACAAAAAAAAAAACACAAAATACTTTATTGTGGCTTATTATATATAAGAGTTAGATATATGCTATCGCAGTCCTTTTTTTTTAATACTGGCTCATAAGGCTTAGCCAGCGTAAGTCATTTAAGCGCCCGAAAATCGATTTATTGACGACTTGATTACAAAATATTGGATATTCTCTAAATGACAGTGAAATCAGTATAAATATCCGTTGCGTGGAAGCAGTAAGCGGACAAACAGACAGCCGCGGATAGCGCCTTATTTTTACTTTTTTATATTTAATTAATATAATAAAGCAGAAGAGTCTTCTTTATTGTTTGTTTATTTAAGCACGCTAAGCTCTGGAACTAGCAGTTCGATTAAATTTTTTATTTTATATGATAGCCAGACTCACGAAAAATACTATAGGCTATCTAATATTAGCCTACACCTTTCAGCTATCCTTAAATATTGATTTTTGTTAAGTAAAACGGAAATGAAAGCATTCCCGAACTGATATATTCCAGCTAGTGTAATGGTTAATGATACGTAAATACAATTATCTACAAAAATATTAGTCCTTAGTATATCTAAAAAACTCAGCGATAGGACATGTCTTATACATAAGCCATAATAAGGTATTTTGTGACAAAAAGTTGAAAATTTAAATGTGATTTATGAGAATTACTTTTAGACTTGGCATAATAATCCTTATGAACAAAAGTTACTTCATCATAAAGACAATGTTATGAAGTTAAATTTTGTCCTTTATAGCAAGTTACTATTTGGAAATAATGAAAAATTAAAATAATTTGTACTTACGGGAAGTGAGTACAATTATAATAGGCTACACGGGTTCGTTGGCGGCGTGGTGTTTGTCGGATAAACCTAACACGGGTGAAACCGCGGGACCAATTTAACATATGTATTTACAGTTTAAAATATGTTCATTTTACCAAGGAAATAGCATGGACTTCCCGTATCATTAATGCTACCAAAGAATTCCTATGTTTGAACAACACTTGTCGCTTCCTGTCAATCTATATCGTCGTGGACTTAACAAACAGTTTTGGTTATTTAGTCATGTTTATGCTTTTTCAAGGATGGTGTAGGCAGAGTAGACTGCTAGAGGGAGTTTTCGAAGGGTTCTTAATCTGCCCAAGTGTGGTTTTTATTTTAATTCATGAATTCATGTTATTTGGCCCTTTATTGAGTAATTTTGACGTTATTTTACTTGACGTAGTTTAGTTTTTGCGCACAAGTGAAGTAAATTATAAATAATAACTGGAAACAAGTATTTTAAGTTAACACAATAACTATAGTCAGTTTTAAAAAGGAAGCCACTATCTTGTTAAACCTATGTTAGAACTTTGAAAAATACAAGAATCATTAGGGAGTTTTGGCGGGAGCTTGAGCTGCCATGTTGTGCTCTTTGAGACTATAATATGTAATATTAGTGGCATTTTGTTATAATATGATCATTGTGCATACCTGAAGTTGATTATAAATATAAATTGGAAAAATGCAATTGGTACAAAATCTCCATAATTAGTTTTACCAAGGGAGCCGCCATCTTGTTAAAGAATAATTAGAATTGTTTTTGTATTCAAGTGACGTTGGCAGAGTTGTAGATGAACACAGTTGCTATTAAATATATAAATAAAAAATAAAAATACTGTTATATGGTCCCATATTTATGCAAATTCCCAGCGCTTGCGTTAGTGTTCCGATATAAGGGTATTGTTGACAATACGTTAGCATACAGCCTATTTTTGTAGCCTTCGTTTTATCCTAGAACAAAATCCAGTGGTGTACTCCTCGCATCTGTAGCCAGACCGTGGGAGTATCTCGCTCATACATCTGAAACCCCAGTAGGTGTGGTCCTACCTCGGGGTCTTCTCACGGCTTGAGGGGTGGCTAAATCAGATAAACCATCTTAACCATTTTAGGCTACATCGTCACTTAACATTAGATGAGATTGGGATGACGCGTTAAAACTTATCTATAAAATTAATAAAATTTAAGTATCTGTTTGTAATGTCAAAATAACAGCTTTTTGCTAAATGCATATTATGAAAGTATATACGATACCTATAACAGAACACACATTTTGAAATATTTTTTCTGTCCGTCTTTCTGTCTGTTTGTTTCGGGTAATCTCCGAAACGGTTGGACCGATTTTGTCGGGACTTTCACTGGTGGATAGCTGATTTTATTGGTATTAACTTAAGCTACTTTTATTTCAGAAAAAGAATTAGGGTTCCGCGCAAAAAAAAAACTGGTCATGGCGAATCAATTCGGGCAATTAAATCGCTTACCCTGAGTAAACCATAAGAGGTATAGCAAATAAATGTATAAATAATTGTAGACATTAAAACACCTATAAAAAAGTCAGCGAAAGTATATATCTATCTTAGGAACACCCAAAATAGCCGGGAGCTGGGGAAAACAAGGTTCGCGCGGGCATTCTGTAGTACACGTGAGCAAAGCCGCAGGCACAGCTAGTAATGAATATAAAATGTATATTTGATTTACACCACCCACCAATGGGCAGTGTCTCCGCATGGCACTCTATTCTTCGCAAACTGCTTGATACATTTAATGTGGAGACATGAGAAGACCAGAAGCATGGGAACTAAACCCAGAACTCTCTGATCCAATCCGAATCAGACTTACAAGACTTATGTAACCAAGAAATGCCAAAATCATAGTTGGACGTGGTAAAGGCGGAAATCATTTGATTATGACATTTATTAAGTAAATAGTAGAATTCAAAACCCTTTGCATTTTCAGAGTCGTTGACAAATTTCCGGTGTAAATATTAACCATCTATTGAATCAGTAATGTGTGATGCGGAAGGTCGCAGACAAATATTTAATTGTTACTTGACAGGTTTTACTGGAAAATAAACAGATTAGGATTGCTTCCAGTGAGATACCATAAGTAGACGTGTGACCAGGAATGGGGTAACCATAAATCTTTTATGAAATTTGAAATGGGAAATGGGAATTTCATGAATGTTGGGCTTTGAGAATTTTCAATAACACTTTTAGGAAGCAAAACCAAAGAGTTTCTAGATACAGTGTAAACTCTTTATAACGAAACTCAAGGGACTGAGCATTTTTTGTCGTTATAGAGAGTTATCGTTATATGGAGTGAACAAAAAAACAACCAAATTAACAAGAATTTTTAATATGTATGTCTTAGATAATAAATGCTTATAAATTATTGTTTACACATATAGTCTGATAACTTTGTCTGACGTTTTTTGCTATGTCAGTACTTGTTTTGTATTATTTTATGTATTCTATTCATATCTTCTTCTATCAAACTTTTTCGTCAACACTAATTGCTTTCCGTTTACTGGCCATGTTAACAGTATCAAAGTAGGTTTACGACTGATAATACGAAAGGTACCCAGTATGCTTGGTCGAAGACCATCACTTCCGAGAAAACAATGCGTCATACTAAACGTGTTCAAGGCAATTAAGGATAACAAAAGCTAGATCGACCTCGGATGTTTCGGAGCTTCTAAGTCTTTTGTTACCTGATAACATAAAATAAACAATAATACCGATAATAAATATTTACTGTCTAAAAATATGAACACATTTCTTCGTAATAGAGAATGACGTATCGCTATAAAGAGTGTTTCAATATGTGGGTTTTAACGCAAACCAACCAAGTTGGGCTCACTTCAACGTTATAGGGAGGTTACACTGTATATAAAATTTCATTAAAACCGCCGATTTTCATTAAATTTCGTATACGAGAAGTATAAGTAATTCCTTAATTGATAAGCTATAAGAATCGTCAACAATAATTTCCGAAATATGTAAAAAAGCACAATTTTTATGATTTTCAACGATATTTTAAGAAAATTGCACACGAAGAGTACATATCATTCCTCAGTTAACAGGCTATATATATATATAATATGAATTGTCAATAATATGACTAAAAATAAAATTACTCTACGAAAATCACTAGTCATATCACATCGCTAGTCTTCCCGTATAATTTATAGTGTTCATAAGATAGAATAATCTGATTCTACCGTTAAATATTTTATATGTATTATTATCTATACGAATAATCTAAAGTTTAAAAGATTGTTTTTTTGGACATTCTAATTACTGAAAATACCACTCAGATAATATGGAGACAATTTATTGTGGAAGGTTTTTAAGGTATACAAAGGTGCCTAGCGCGTTACCGACCTTGACCCGTCATAAAGATCTCTGGAAATCATACTGACCGCAGGAACACAACACTAGGTTATTTGGTTGAGGTCTTCTAAACGTGAATTACAGAATGTCATCGATCGGGCACACGCGCAAATCTTTCTCCTCCGCTCTCGGATTTTTTAAAGACAAAAATCCTTATTGTGGGTGTTTCTTAAAAGATAGACATAAATCTCGCTGACTTTTATGTAGTTCTTTTCAGTGTCTGCAATTATGTAGTACATTAATTTGTTATATCTCTTATGGTTTACTCAGGGTAAGCCATTTAAGCGCCCGAATTGATTAACCATGACCACTTTTTTTGCATGGAACCCTAATTCCTAACTTACTCCTTATAACATCAGCTATCTACCAGTGAAAGTCTCGTCAAAATCGGTCCAACCGTTTCGGAGCTTACCCAGAACAAACATACAAAAAAAAAACATTTCAAAATGAGTTTTTTCTTATAGGTAGGGTATAATATACTTTCATATGCATTTAGTAAAAAGCTGTTATTTTAAAATTAAAAACCGACACTTCAAAGTTATTAATCTTATAGATAACTTAAAACTAAGATATCAAGTAATCCGGCAAACTGTGGACAAGTACGGGAAGTGACAGATCCGTTGAATAAATATAACATGGGTGAAACCGTGGCTTACAGTTAGTTGAGAAATTAAACGTAAATCTCAATCAACACTTACGCATAAACGGGACAGCGTGAAATAAGCCGCAGTCGTAGAAAAAGAAAAAACGACGTTATACATAACGCGAACTGACGTAGCAGAAAATTGATATTCATATTAAGTTATTGGCCGCTGAAGTCGGCAAATTATTACTACAACTTAACTTACATTTATGTAAGTTCAGTATACACAAGTAACTTGTTTGGACGACAAGTTTATTATAAGTATCAAGGCAGTTTATTATCTGTACCGATGTATTGCAACTTAGCAGGCTTTGGAGTTCTTCAATTATTTGCATGTCGCTATTTATTATGTGATTTTTATATTGACATCCTTACATTTAATTGAATCGTATTTTTATTATCGTACTATATTATTACGTGTTGGTAGAGGAAACCGGCCCTTGTAACAGTTTTCTTTACTGCGTTAAACATGTTTCAATCAAATAGTTTATTCGTGGGTGTTTGTTAATAAGGATTTCAACACGCTACCCGCATAGGTAGGTCGCCTAATGATCTCTGAACCCAGAGACATCTCATTATTAGTTGGCTCGTATAAAAATGCGATGTAATATAATTATCAAATCATTGATCTAACAAAGCAGGACTAACAGAGAGGTGTTAAAAGCATTGAGAATTAAAAAAACGTATCGAGATGTATTGGAAAGAAGTTGGAGTGACCATGATTACTTAACTTTACGTAAAAGTTTGTATTTCTAAAACAATAGAACCTAATATTATAGGATTTGTCTGTTAGGTTGGATTTTTTAATCGTTTTATAGAATTAGCGTTATAGCTACAATTTCATATGGTCTTAAGTGACAGTATGGTCCAAGTTACCATGCTAAGCCTAGTGAATGTCTGGCAATCAAGTGCAACTATCGGAACATAGCTATTGGTGCTTAGCGGCAAATTTTATGCCTGAGGGTGGTAGCTAGCCAGGCGGACATTAAAAATAACTCTCTACCACCATTTTCTAGTTTCATCAGGATATTTTCCTTAACTAAAAGCTCAGGCTCATTGCAGGGATTTGAAATCACGTCGATTGACGCGATGTCCGTAAAGGCTCCAACTGAACCATGATCGCTTCAATATTTTTTTGTAGATTTGCATATTACTGCAATCTTATTTAATGTTAAATACCTATGTGCTATATATGAGCGAATTATGGCTCTAAATTAAATCTAGAAATGTAGCTTTAAGAAGTAACGCGGGCAGTGATTTTGATATAAAAACTAGGAGCTTTTTAAAATGACGAAAATCGGCCTTTGTTGCAGTCATATTCAGACGTCCGGCAAACAAATTTGACGACTACAAAAAGAAAAAGAAAAACATACAAACATAGTCAAAGTCTTTCTTATATTCTTGTTGAAAAAAAATATATTAAAATCGGTTCAGTTTTGGAGGAGGAACCAGGGGAATACAAAACTGTGATTTTGACCATTTTACTTAGGTATAATAAGTCCCAACAGCAGTTGTCACTCTCGCACTCTATTCGGTGTTATTAGCAATAGAACAACGCGATAGCAATAGAATCTAGAAATGCTTATTTTTTAAATGTTTCAATCAGCCAAGCAATCATTATATAATGCCTATTCATTTCTAGCTGACTTCAAAAAAGATATAGATGATTTTTTTCTGTTGGAAAGCGGATACTTCAAGGGTGGTCCCATTTTAATTTCATTGGCGCTGGCCCTTCGACTTCGTAGATACTACGGATAATTCCTCAAAAATCATTGAAGGTGGTTTCATTATTTGTTAATAACTGTCTCGTAGTTGTGTATTCCGTACAGTAATAATTAAACCATGTGACGGTAATCAAGACTGGCAAAATTACTCTTCGTAAAGCTAATTGTTAAGTAGAAGCGAGAGGTATACCAGCGAAATCTCTCTATAATTTGTTAATAGACCTCGACCTCTCGAAAACTGCGGTAAGTTCTATTTTAGAACGGTTAGCAGCATTAACAGTCTCTTACCAAATCTGGTTTGGCAGAGAGGGTATCGCGGGCAGTTAAGGAGAGCGCTGATGTGCATCATATGGGGATCACTTAAACCTACACCTGGGTTGCAAGTTCCGAGGGCTGATCGTGTTTTTCTCTCTCTGCCACACGATGGACTCGGTACCCGCACGGTGAATCCATACAATGCTAAGATATTTATCTTGTCTTATTAATCTATAGTCAGAGTAAAGACTCACCATCATCGATTTCAGGTAAGACGTTCGCTTGTTTGCCGCCGTATTGATGGCTGATGAGTACTTGATGGAAAGTACAATGTAGTTCAAAAGAAACAGCGACCGTCGGGGATATAAATTCCATTGGAAGTCGTTATTGTCATGCCGGCCTGCAGAAATGCCTTTTCCGGCTTAGTTTGGAGATCCCGCTATCAAAAGGGGGAGAGTACATGGTGACTGGAAAGCAGATACACATCATTGAAATGTTGAAATGTAAAAATTTGCACACTTTTTGTTCTTGCCGTGATGGAGATAGTATTGTGTAGGTGTGGCTTCGAATACAAGTCCGTGTGTATTAGAAAGGAGATGATGAGATAAGACCAAGAGATTCTTCAGAACACTCATGATAAAAACACAGAATTGAAATTGGAACCAGAAACGCAGACTAAGCCGTATTTAAAGAAAAATCAATGTTTATTAGTTGCATAAACCAATTTACACAACCCTTACCAATAAAACTAGTTTAGCCCAATTATGCTAGAAGAAACACTGGAGCGTTGTAATATAAACCCTACTGTGTTTAGAAATTTTATTTATATCGTTTTTTATAATTCAGCAATATATAAAATATCTTGTTATTGAGTATTTGGCGGGATCTTGAAGTGACATGTTGTGCTTTTTATTTTTTATACATTAACTTAGGTTTTTGACCCTATATTCTGCATAATATTGGTGGCATTTTGCGTAATATAGTTTGGTTGTTGTGCATAAGTCAAGAGGATTATGAATATAAAGTGGAAAACATGCATTTTGAAATTGTTACAAAAACTCCCTTGATAGTTCTGACCACCGTAGGAGCAACCATCCTGTCAGAAGTCCCCACTATTTATATTAGAAAATTTTACGAAGGCTCTAAAATATTTTCACTGGCAAGTGCTTTTCTCTTCTCTTTATAATAATATGTTCCACCTCTATACTTTTTTGACGATTTCATGGGAGATAATATAAAGTTAAGCGTAGAATAGAAACAGTGATTGACAATAAATTTGACAGTAATCTCTAGCCAAACATGTACCAAAAAGTAACTAATTATAATGTATTTCGGATGAGTTACAATTTTGCATTTTTCTAATGTAAAAATGTATAAAATATATTTAAATTTTACGAGGAAAAATATATTACGTGTAAAAAGTGAAAGATTAGTCCGAGCAAATAAAGAAATCATAACCACCGTACTACCGTACAAAAACCGAAAGAGGACAATCTTACGGGATCTTAATTGGAGCGGACGGTATGCGCGGAATCTACCGCGACTCGACTCTCACAATTCTTGCGTTTTGGACACATTGTTTTTCATTGTTCCACTTTGTTTTGTTGCGCACCGGCCGCGACCGGTCCTTCGAGCCGTATATCTTTGTCAGTTTGGCGTCCGTCAGTCTCACGGCGCGTAATTTTACTTTTAAATGTACAGGGGAATTCACGTTTGATCATTGTTTGGTTTGAGAAGGGTTCATTATTCGGATATTGGTAAAAAATTCGTTTGTTGATGATGAGTTTTAGCCATTAGATAGAGGCAGAAATCTCTGAATAGTTGGACATTATCATCAGCTTCACTACTTGACAATAGGTGGGACACTCTCTCTACTTGGCGCAGTCCGACTGGTGGAATTCCTCCACCCTACAAAAGATCGAAGTCAAATAACCTTGTATTGTGTTCCTGCGGTGAGTAGGGTTTTCAGTCCTCTTTGGAGTAGGGTGTATCAAGCTCGACAAGATGCTAGTAATGCCTATGGTATTACAAACGCCTATAGGCTACAGTAGCCGCTTATCGTCATGCAGACCGTACCCTTGTTTGCCACCTTAATTATATTTTTTTTTAAATTTCAACATTACCGATAATATTGACCGTTACTATAATCATATTAATAATTTAGTGGATGCACAAAGAGCATCACTGTCATTCATGCAATGATTCACTTTATAATAACCTCTTGAGAGTACAGTATTCAAAAAATCCATCCATACTTTCTTCATTTTTTTTTTGTTTTATGATAAAAAGGGGGCAAACGGGCAGGTGTCGCACCTGATGGAAAGTGATCTCCACCGCCCACAAACACCCGCAACACCCGAGGACTCGCAGATGCGTTGTCGGCCTTTTAGGGTATAATAAGCTCTCTTCTTGAAGGTCACCAGGTCAGTCTTCCTCTAGTCCTCTATCCGTACACCTTCATACTTAGCCATTCTTCTGGTTATATCACTTTCATACCTCCTCATGACATGCTAATACCAGGGAAACCTATCACCTCCTCTTGCTATTTTCATGCTTATTCCAAATCTTATCTAATTTTGTTACACCAATTATCTACCTTAACATTTGCCACTCTACCATACGCATTCTAACGAAGTGAAGTCACGAGCAAAACTAGTATTACGTACATCGAAGATACTAAACCTTGTGAGAGATTTTATTGAACCCAATAGCAGTAAGTGTCTAATTAATTCTGAGTATTTATTAGTACTATAATCCACGCGTTCTAATTGTGCGTTATATACAAGTCCAACGACTACCTACTTAAGTAAGAACGCTATCACACCGTCGCCAATTTATTAACTTAAACCTGTCTCTGTATTTTATTTTTACTGCAAATAATTTTATTAGATTTTAATAAGTTAAATGTATGTTCTTTATAATAATCACCAAAGTAAGTCTTGGTTTTTCGTCTTATGTTATGTATTATTTGTTTTAATTTTTATCGCTGACTTGCTTCCTTAAGATTAATATTAACACATTTGCCTCCTTTACAGTTTTCATATGCCAAGCCAGCATTATTTTTCCTAGTGAAGTTATATATATATGATGTGTACACGTAATTTTAAACTCGTATACCTATATGTTCTGTATTAAAGTGGTGGTTATGTCAAATACCGTAATTCTAGAGGTATTATTGTATTCATAGTGTATTTGCAAAAAAATATAATAAGATATTAATAAGAGCCTACTACGTGAGTTCTTAAACCCTACGTCCATAGTACTGGAAGGGTTATGGATCCCAATATAATAATACTAGATGTTTCCGCGACTTCGTGTACGTGGTATATATCATGTATGAAAAACAGCAACTAAATAAAAACCTTTAAAAAACCCTTCAAAATTCATTAAAATATAACACATGTGTGTTACCAAGATTTTTATTATATTAATGCTAGGTGCATTGTGCCATCGCCTCAATAATAATATGCAATTAGAAATATTTATACTCTAATAAGTTTTTAAACCAATGATTTACCTTATGATGCACTTTTTAGAACATTAATATTATAGTTAAGTGTTCACTATTGTTACACGTCGGTGTGGAAAGCGTCCGCCCTAACAAGGCTTCTGGCTGACAACAGACAGTCAACTTAACAAGGTGATAGTAAACCAATTATTAGGGGGTTGTAAATGCCACACAATAATAACCTGTGGCATTCGTGGAAGAAACTACGTTAGTTATAACAAAAAAAAATATTAACAAAACTTGGTCAAGCGTGTTAAGGTTGAATTTTATATTCAATGGTTTTACCTGCGCTAAAATTGATTATTTTTTTTTATACGCATGATTCGCAGTTGCCCATGGCTTGCTTGTCAGGTTGGTTGATGTTTGTTGCTTCTGCTCCGCGTGAGATAATATATCTTAAGACCTTCCTCATTAAACAACCTATCTAACGTAAAATGATTTTGGAAATTAAAACTTCTTTAGCATCGTTGTGATTTGAAAGTCGATGAAACGAAAAAGTGAAAGCGACAGTAAAAAGAGACAGACACATAAATTCATAAGATTTAATGTGGGAGAAAATGAGATGGGAAAGTTTTAGGCGATGGTAAAATGGTACAAAAGAGGTTTGTTGCCACGCAATAATGAATTTCCTTAACAACAGGGCACGAAACAAAAGCTTTTTAAACAACACTTATGATATTCTGTTACTGGTTGATATTGTGTTAGGTTACCATGGATATTTCAAATGTGCATTAATTTAAAATGATACTTTGAATAATGATTGTGAGTACTTGTATGTACATTTTCATAAACTTTAAATTAGTTTGTATTTGATCATTTTCTGTATTTAAAAAAACATAGATGTGAAGGTTTCACTTCTACCACGTGGGAATTGCACAAATAACTATTATTTATTAATTAATTTTGTATTTTCTGATTTTAGCTGGTCTAACCATAAAAAAATCGTTTAGGTTTGTACAGTAAAGGAGTGAATTGTGATGAAGCAATCACAGTCTGACGATAAGACTTGTTTTACCGCTCACGTGATAAGTGATCGCTCTCTTGTTTTATAGGAGCACGACAAAGTGACTGTATTGTGCCTCAATCCAAAAGCATTAACGACCTCCAAGATATTAACAATTCATCACCAGTCGACAATATTATGCTTGCGTAAACAGAAACTAAGTATCCACTGTCTGATAACGTAATTTATTTATTTAATTCATAGACATATACAATATATTACATGCCTATACAAATATTTAAACTAGCCACTAATAATTCCACAAATTCTTTGAGTTTTATCAGACTATCGCTGAAAATATCACTCTCCTGAGACAGAAGATTCACTGTGCGTATGCGCCTTGGAATTGGAGGATTTTCTAATAAGTTAGTGAGCGTTTGCGGCTCGCAAAGCAATGCAGGTTTGCGTCGATTCATAATATATTCGTTGGGTATGCACAACTTCAGAGCGGCAAGAGTATCAGGCTGATGTATTTTGCTTCGCAATACCTTTATTAAATACATAATTAATGTGACGGTTCTCCTCACTTCCAACCGATAGTAGCCGACCATACCCAAAACGAATCACTACGATGGTCATTTCACTGGTCGCGAACCAGTCAAGATGAATGGCCCTAACTTCTCTTCATCACTCAGCCGAATGCAGGTGAGGTTACATCATTTACTAATAAACTGTAAAAAAATGGAATTGAAAGGGAGTCGCTGATGAATAGTATAAATTTAAACTGTCAAAATATATGTGCTTTTTACAACATTTGGCAGAACCTTGTTCGAATGAAGTTAAGATGTTGTATGACTTAATAGTGCTGTCTCATCAGCGACTCTCCTGATTTGATGCTAGTATGGATTGGGTACGATGGGACTGATATATTCAATAGAATAAAAGTACCTAAAACAAAACAAAAAAATGGTGAGGACTTGGCACTTGACAGGTAAAATTGCAGTTGTTGTTTTCTATTAAATCAAGGCTAAGTGACTCACTGTAGGTAATGGTAGACATAGTATCCAACATGGGCGACCAACGAGGGATTTCAAATGCATTGGCGGTCGTTGTGATGCCTGTTCAAATACCTATTCACGTTATGTTTGTAGGACTCCAAATTGTAAGAAGGAGGGAACAGACTGACCCGGAGACAGCTCCAAAGCTTCACAGTACGGCAAAGATATGACGTAGAGAACAAGTAAAAAAAAAACTCTGATACCGTGAAATTATCCGCACTTAAGTAATTATTGTGCCTACGATAAATAATCATGGCTTATGAAGTGATGATTTTAAACAGTTATTATTTAGTTTTATGAACTCTTATGGAACCCTAAAATTGTTTAAATGCTTTATAGTGCTGTATGTAATTAAAAATTGAACCGTAAACGTTAATGATTGTGGATTCCAGATCAGGTTCTTAATAAATTACTTAATTACTGACCTCAAATTTTTTGAGTAACCAAATAACAAATTACTCTCATTTTATGTTTTACTCCCAAACTAAAAGAATATGATTCTCTTGATCTGAGGTTTACTACAAAAATACTTTTATTATATTTTATAGGTCATATCATCGTGGCCACAATCTCATCTAATATTAAGTGACGATGTGGTCCAAGAACCAAGATGGTGACACGCTACGCCTAGTGAGGGCGCTGGCTCTCAACTGCAGCTGTCGCAAAATACCTATAGTTGCTTGGTATATAAGTATAAATAAAAATGAAATGTTGTTAGTTGGTACGCGCATCACTTAAGAACGGCTGGACCAATTTCGATAATTATATGTTTAAATGTTACTACTATTACTAGTTAAAATGAGTTTTGAGTAAAAGAAAAATTGGAGAAGTTTCCCATAAAATTGAAAAATTTGGAAAATTACTTTTTTATTGCTAATTAATAAAATTAAATAAATTTAAAAATTACTATTATTTTATTGCTTGAAAATCGAATAGAAACAACTGTTTTGAAAATAAATTATCGTTCAATCGATTGACCATCGATTGTTTCTTAGTATACCATATTTAACATATAGGCAACTGACTGACCATGGCGAAAAAATCCCATTCGCATGATCTCTTGTAGTTTGTTGCAGTTAGATAAATCGCGTAACTTTCATCATTTTGTTTTGGCGCTGCAGAAGAACTTGCCAGTGTCAATGATTTCTAAGCCTTCATATTATTTTGTAAAGTGGGTTCTAACAAAATGGTGGTTCCATTTTATATCTATAATCTACTTGACGTAAGCACAATAACCAAACTTCATCACGCAAAATGCCACCAATATTTCATAATATAGGGACAAAGAACTTAAATTATTAAATTCAAATAAAACAATGGCAGTTAAAGATCAGACAAATTTTATATCTTCATGTTAAAATATAGCAAAGTACATAGTATTGATAGTTTGATAGTGCATATGATAATCGGTATTTAATGAACACTAACTTAAAGCCCTACATAGATTTGAGACATGTTGATTTATTAAAACAAATTAGGAGTTTTTGGCGGAATCCTGAAGTGCTATTTTGTAATATTTAAACCTATATATTATTATTTTGAAGGCATTTTATGTGTCATTATTATTATTATTCTAAAGGGGGGCTGTGCAGGCTTATGCGGTCCTGTATCACTGCAACCAATATGATCTATTGTGATCGCCCCACACAGCTAAAGCTCCCCATCCAGTCCTATAGCTTTGATGAACTGCAGAACTTTATTGGCATAGAGCAAATGAACCTCTTCTGGAAGCAGCACATGCTTTCCCAGAATCCGGTTACGTTTAGGTATTAGTGGTTATTATGTGTCACATACTTTGGGAATTGGGAACAAGTGTAGATGATTATAAATAACAAATAACATGCATTTTAATTTGCTACAAAATCTCTATGGAAAGTTATAACAAAGGCTGCCATCTTGTTAAAGTTATGTTTGGAGATAGCAAGATAATTAGAAAAATATTCTATAATACGTGATTTTGTGCAGAATTGTGCAATAACATAGTTTCCATTAAATAAAAAGAAGAATAATTATGCATAATTTTTACTGCTCTTTAAGCCGGGGGGTCATGCGGCATGACTCATGCCCCATATGATCATTCGTTGAATACGAAACTGAAGACCCGCATTCCTAAGCACAATAATAAGCGTATAATATAAAACTTAATATTTAATATTTAATTTCCTGTTCTCATAATTGTCATTATATAGGCTATCGTTTACCGAATGTTCGACAGTTAAATATTATAGTAAAATGGGTCAAATAAAAAATATGAAGGGGTAATAATACAAAAAAAAATGTGTTACTTTATTAAATATAAACAATAATAAGATACGTAATGTTTTTTGGTTTCCGGTGGAAATTTTCTAGTTAGTAGGCACTGCAAAGACGTAGAGACATACGGTCTGTAACGTTGGAAGACAAGATTTGTTTTTTTTTTCCAGTCGATTTGTTGGTGTAGCCTAGTTTTAACATAGATTTAGTATGGTATAGATTGGCAAGGCCCCCGAATTCAACTTTCCCACCGCAGGGGACGGGCGGCAAACCTCGCTCCCGCACACCCGTCACGTCCTCACTCTCTTGCGGCAACTCAAGCCTAGGTCCGTTTCCTCGCTGTGGAGCCCTTGAGTCTTGCAGCCACTCTCGCGATGCAGGTGACACTACACTTACAATCACTAGCTACCCATATACATCATTACACACAATATGTTCATACATACGTGCACACCACATAGGCACGGTTCTGTAATTGTTTTTTTTTCTTTTTTTACGCTTGTTAGTGTAGACCATTATTTCATATTACTAAATGCATATACACATGTTCCTTTTTTCCTTCCAGGAGGCAGATCGAATTTTAGATCGAGACCTAATTGCAGTCGCGGCAACAGCTCAAGCCAAGGCTCGGCCACTTTGGCACTCTTGCACGCATGTTGTCCACGCTTTTCCAGCTAAGTGCATTTAGAAGAATAAATAACTATATCAAGCAAGTAAAAAAAAATCTCTTACCTACTCTACCCCTTGGCAAACATTCTAGGTACATCCATGAACAAGATCACTAAGAGACGAAGTTCCATTTTTAGGTTCTATGATCAAAACAGCCAGCTAAAATAACGATTCACTAAATTATAATAGTGAGAAATATATGAAATAATTGCAATACCTTATGAACCGTGTGTCCCATCACGTCTAGGGAATGTTCCCGTTCATTTCATTAGTGATCGTGAGTAGATATCGTTGTTGCGTGGCATCCATACAAACAGTACACCGCGAAACATAAGATAAATCAATTTTGTCGATAAACACAAAAATACTTCGTTAAATCTTGTTAGAATCAGCTTCTATTAATATACTAGTAACCCGCCCCAGCTAACTCTATTTGTTTACGTGGCGCACGCCAGTAAAGCTTCCAATCAGCATATTTTCCGACTTCTTTAAAAATCATCGTCATATTGCAGCCAATTTACACAAAAATTTTACCTTCCTATTGAATCACTCTGTCCATAAATTTGTTTTAATTTTGTCCATTAGTTTTTGAATTTATCGCGTTCAGATAAACGCGGCGGAGGACTTTGTTTCATAATGTATAGTATGATAATAAAAATTTACATCATCTCGACATCTTTATAGGACACTACACCTACTCGCTTGCTTATGCTCTTGCTGAATGTATGTCCTTCTTGGTCTTCCTTTCAATGTTTTCTTCAATTATTGTTTTAGTAGCTTTTATTTCTTTTGTAGGGGTTCCACGATGGTGACAAACAGGCATACGGTCCATCTAAAGGTTTTCGGTTACATCAGCCTACGGATGCTTGCAGCTTCAGAAGCATCATATGCGCGTTATCTATCCTTTAAAAAACTATTATTAGTAATTAACGAGCTATTATCTCTCTACAATTGTCTTACTGAATGATTCAAAGGGATACAAAGAAGATTTTTTCAAGTTACAACAGCCTGAGCTTTTAGTCAACAGAAACATCGTGATTAGACTATAACATTGTGAGAAAACAAAAATACAAAAGTATTACCCCGCTTGCCTATATTTAATCAAAAGAATGTTTATTTATGCAAGTGAGAATTGTTTTTTTTTTCAGTAAAATAAATTTACATCATTGTTATTATTATTGGTAATATATGTATAACGCGTGCGCTGCTCTCAATTTTACCAGAAGGAATGTAAATTGGTTTCCTAAATAATTTATCTGAAATATTACATTGTACTACGTACAAAACACACTCGCCTCAAAAACATAAATAAATAATTACATGATTATGTTGAATGAACTTTAATCACCTGCTAATCACAGCTCTTCATGCACAACGAGGGCTAATAACATAATGACGTGCGAGAGAGATAGCACTATACGAGCAAACAGGACGGACCTTTGTCACTCCCGTCCCATTCGAGCCGAATTCAACGGTAATGCGTCCGCGCAGATTCGAAAGTATGTTTCTGAATGTCTTAAAAAAAACTAAAACATTTATTTTTATTCTTTTTTTTTAATTATTTATGTAAATATCAAGTCTCTTAAATATGTTTATGTCAAAATTTTAGTTAATCTCGAATATTTTTCTGACATTTTTAAATTTTCCGCGAATCCTAATTTAAAGTTGGCAGCACCACAGAGGCAAATAACTTCTAGAGTTATTAGCGAAGTCTTAGTGAAATAATTTTCTTTTAAATTATAATTGATAAACTTGATAATTTATGGTAATTAATGGTAAATGCCACCAGCATTTTACATGATATAGTTAGGATAGTGAGCACAAGCGAAATGTATTTAGAATAATGCATTTTAGTATCCACAAAAAACTCCTTGGTGCTAACTAGCAAGGGTAGCTATCCAGTGACCTTAGTTATTGATAAAAAAATAATAACTTCTGGTCAACTTACTCAAATGCTATTGCACTCCTAAAGAATGCCAAGAAAAGTTGTTTTACAGTCTAGTCATGTATAAATAAATCCATGGCGATTGGCTAGTTAAGATATAAAGAGAAAGATTATACTTAAACGGCCGATACTTTCCACTTATCGATCTGATCTAATCTTCATTTAAACAATGACTTTTTACAATACATTTGTAGTCATACCAGGTAGTCTATTAATATTTATGGGACATTAGTATTTGGTCACCGTCATGAGACTTCTTGATCAGGTAATGACGTAGAAGGTATTTATTTAAGACATTTTAAACAATGACTTCTATATCTGACTAAATCAACTGTCATCACGCAAACTACATCGATTTTGAAAAATAAATAAATTTTGTTAAAAATGTCACGATATCTTCCTTATAAAAAAAAGTTAATAAAGTTTTAACAAACTACGATTTTTATAAGAAATACATACGCGTTATACGTTGTGTTTTCTTAATAAACAACGCAGACGAAGTCACGGTTATCAGTTAGTTTACAAATAAATACAAAACTCCGACACAAATAACTTATTCATTGGACTATTCCACTGAGCCCAAACATGATACCTCTGATGTTAATTAGCGAGGAGTGTGGCAGATTTCAGATGATGTCGCGCATCATAAGGTCAAGGTCATCGTGTTCTTCCGATATCATTGAAGTAACAGTATACCAAAGTTGGATTCGAGCATACCTACGAAGGATACTCATACTAATTTATCAACCAAAAAAGAGCTGATGATGATGGAAACGCTGTTCATAAATATTTCTCTAAAAATTATACTTTTTTTGAAGTTTTCTCAGTTTTTATTTTGTATCCTGTGTATGTGCTTAATGATGTACCTTCGTGCCTAATTTAAAGTTTCTGAGTCACCTATAAGTGGTCCAGGTTTTTGATGAGTGAGTCAGTGATAAAAATGCTAATTTTCAAACTAGAATAACTCAAGAACTATAATAGATTTATTCGTGAAATTTGGGATTCTAGGTGTTCAAGGGATGTTTATTAAACATACTAAATTTCAAGTTTGTAGGTCTAATAGTATTTGACTTACAGAGGAGTCGAAAGTAGTTCGAAATGGTTCGTGTGAATATACCTTATAGAGATATAGAGTTCCCTATAAATTTAACTCGCCTCGCATTAAAATTAAGAATCCATTGATACAATTGGTAGCATGCATATTGAATGTTAAAGCTGTGTGCACACGGTTTAAACTGCGTAAAGTTGTTTATTTTTTGGAATTATTAAACACAAAAGCATTGATAAAATATTGTACTATATTTTTAACAGACTTCAAAGAAGGATGTTATCAATTCGACACGTATGTATCCAAGGATTATTCGTTATTGTTATTTAACGGGGTGTTTCAAAATTACAATAATTTTAGCGGAATTTTATGGCATTTTATTAACCTACTTAAAAAAAAGGAGGTTATTGATTCAACACGTATGTATGTAATATTATTGGAGCTGCAACATATTCACATATAATAATCTATTTTGGCTTCCAAACAAGGTAACATTTTATAGGTGTATACCAGTGGTCGGCAAAGTGTGGCTCCAGAGCCGCATGTGGCTCTTTGGCTCCTTAAGTGCGGCTCTGGCACAAATGTCCACGGAAGGCACAACAATAATTTAATTTAGGTAAAAAAAAACTTTTTTTTAAATTATTGTAATGTTCATATTTGATGACTCTTTGGCTAAAATAAGTTTGCCGACCACTGGTGTATACTATGTATATTTGTCCATACATTTCTCCAAAGCTATTAGTCGGATTGTGACCATTTCTTTTTTGATTGGCTTACATTTACTTCAACTTTCAACACTGCAAGTTTCATCAAAATTAATTCAGTAGTTTTCAAGATATAAACTAATACGTGTAACGGCTTGGCTTATTAATACGAGCTACGGGTGTGGTGTCAAACGGAAAACACCTAAAACCTTGGTCAAATTGTAGTGCACGTAATCAAACTAAAAATTACTAAATATAAAAGTAATATAAAAAATTAATCGTTTTTAAAATGAATAAACTCAAATTATAAAATAATATTTTTTATTATACACGAAATTAACTAACACATACGTAAAAGATAGGTACGAAACAAATCAAGGGCCTAGAAAAATTTTTTTGTTGTCTGTGCCAGCGAAGAAATTATATACTCAATATACCTAAATCATTTCTAATTTGCTTAAGTTTTATATTGGACAGCTTAGCTAGCACCGACCTCAAAAAAAATCTAGGCCCTTGGTTTGTTTCGTACATTCCTACTTTTGATTTCGTTTTGTTAGTTAATTTCGTATATATAAAAATATTATTTTATAATTTTGAGTTAATTCATTTTGAAGTCCATTATTTTTTTATAATTTTAATGCTATATTACACATGTCTCTAAGAAAGAGTAAGAGAGAAACAAAATTTTTTATCTCTTTCAGTATACGCGGAAACTTTAAGATTCGCTTTTTGGTGCACCAATAGTGTTGCTAAAATCTTATACAATCAATTGAGTTTATTTTAATTTATGACAATAAACAGCTACCAAAAAGTTACAGAAATATAAAGGCACAAAAATAATTATTTTCAATTTTTACTTCGAGTCTCTTATACTATATTATACTAATCAAGCTTAAAAAATAAAACAATGTGTACGTACCCTAAGGCGCTTGCATAAAGAATTCAACGGGCACACGCCCCACCCTGGTCGCAGGAAATCAAAGACGTGCACATAAAACTATTACGCACAGACGGACAGAATTCAGATCGGGAACGAGTCTTGATGTACCTACTGCCACTGTTTAATTTGAAACCATTAAGTGATTACAAAAAAAGCTACAACTTTTTGAAATAAAAATATCCATAAAGCCTTTACATTTCGTTTCTATGGTTAGGTTTTTTATCTTTCAGGATTCTGGCTGTGAGATTTTTTCACAACCAGTCTTTATTTTTGTAATAACCTCAATATAAAGATATTTAAAATTCGAACACTGTTACAAATTAATAATGAAATCTTAAATGAAAAGAGACAAACTCTTTAAATATTATATTTCTACTTATATAACCTACTCTAATAGGATATTTATACAAATAAAAAAAACTTATTAGTAATTGTTTTACTGATTCCAACAAGTACCTTTTATAAAATAAACTTAAAAATTCATTTAACTTTGTTCTGTACATTTTTTAAAACAACAACAAATACAAAACACGAAACAACACATCATAAATTTGTTTTATTACTATTAGGACTAATCCATTAACGACCTTTGCTTAATAAACGAGTCAGAATAATAAAAAAAAAACACGACTCTATGGTTTCATGTAAAAGGACATTATTCCGAGCGCGTCACCTCAATAAACAACGTTGCATTCAATTCAAAACGTTACAGGAACACACGGTGTGGTCAAGTAGGGTGTACCTATGCGATACCTTACCATGAGACGCACTAAAACATAACTAATATGTTGCATGCGTTTTGAATAATTGAATTTCGAATGCACGCGAAGCGTTGTGTTTAATGAACAGCGGGTGCGTCCGTTCGAATTTAGAATGGTTTTAATGAATTTTAATTCTTGTCACTTGTCGATGGTCGAGTTTGTTAGTTTTGTTTATGGTCTTCTGGCGGTAAAATGAAATTAATGATGACGCTCTAACATCTTAATTGCGAGGGTTTTTATAATAAATACCTTTAATGTTATAATTTTACAAGGTATTCAGGCGATTAAATGAGCTATAGGTTTGGCCGTGAACAATATGTGGCAATAATTTTACAATTTATGATTTTTTTTTTACTTTCAATGGAAATTTTAGTTATCGATTTATACCGATATTTTCATTTCTCCTAATACCTACTTCAGTAACCAATCTTAAGATTAATTCTGTAATTATCAAGTGGGTAATAGTTTTCTTTTACAAAATTGGTGTTTTCTGATGATTTCAGTGCGCCAAGAAAATGGTGGCCCGCTTGTTAGAACTTTCTAGACATTTTTTATATCTCAGAATAAATGCTTCACGCTTAGAATAACTATTATTGTAAGGCTTGACGTTTATTTCCAATTCACGTCGCTTTTGCACAATAACCAAGCAATATTACGCTAAATAATAAACATATTAAACTACAATTAATAAAATTGAAGTGTCTGTTTGTAATGTCAAAATAACAGCTTTTTACTATATGCATATGAAAGTATATACGTTCCTTATATACCAAAAAAACAATTTTTATAATTTTTCTCCGTCTGTTTGTTTGTTTCAGGTAATCTCCGAAACGATTGGACCGATTTGGACGTGACTTTCATTGACAGATAACTCATTTTAGCTAAATTTATGTTAAAAAATAAATAGGGTTCCGCGATAAAAAAACTGGTAACAATGAATCAATTCGGGCGCTTAAATGGCTTACGCTGAGTAAACTATAAGAGATATATACCAAATATATGTAGTAGGTACATAATTGTACATCTTAAAAATACCTACAAAACAGTCAGGTGAGTATATGTCTATCTTCTAAGGATCACCAGGATCACCCACAATAAGCATTTTTGTCTTTAATATAACCGGGAGCAAGGGTACCACGCTTAGCGCGTGTACCCGATCGACGCGCGGCGTTTTGTGTCCACGCGAGCGCAGTCGCGGTAACAACTAATGAAAAATAAAAATCATTGCTTGACAAAAATTCCCGTCGAAAACTCCAGTTTCATTATTTTCAAATAATAATATAAATACTTGCATTAGCTATACCTAATTTGTAACTAAGAAAAAACAAGAATAGCTAAGTTTCATTCTTGCGGCAACCAACTAGTAATAACGAATGGAAGAAATAAACACAACAGTAAAACTATTTTAAACACCACAGGCATTTTGTAAAACGATCCGTTGACATTAAAATAAAAAAAAAATTAATTCTAAATTTGAAGTAGGCGTTCTGACAACACGTCACAATGGATCCTTGTTGTAAACTAAATTGCTATTTTAATTGGCCGTTTAATGTTTGTATTTCATTTTCGGGTGTAGTGTGTTCGGGAAAAAAAACATTGAGAAAAAAAGGTTCGTAAATTCGCATCTGTCATTTTAGCTTACAGCGAATATCAAGAAGATAGATTGTTCGAACATAAGCGCAGTTGCTACCTTTAGTTATTGAAAAAACAATTTGATTTTTTTTTACATCTCAGTTAGTTCAGACATTGTTTTTCGAGGTTTGAATTTTGGTGTCAGGATTATAATAGATATTAGTTTTGGTCATTATCACATATGGTCAAATATAGTATATGTATTATTTTTACACTTAACAGAGCCTAGCAGAAACGCCGAGGAGCTAAAGTTAACATTAAAATAAGTTTGCAAATAGTATAATCCTATTTGAAAAATGTCAAATTTGATCTTAACAATTTGTTCTTACATCTTAGTTACCTGCAAAACATTGATTTTCGACGTTTGAATTGGTGTAAGAATTATAATAGATATTAGTTTGGTCATTATCAATATGTCAAATAAAAATGTATTATTTTTACACTTAACAGAGCCCCTAGCAGAAACGCCGAGGAGCTAAGTTAACATTAAAATAAGTTTGCAAATAGTATAATCCTATTTGAAAAATGTCAAATTTTAGTTTCTTTTTACAATTTGTTTTTTTTACATCTTAGTTAGTGCAGACATTGTTTTTCGACGTTTGAATTGTGTCAGGATATAATAGTGTAGTTTTGAACAATTATCACATATGGTCAAATATAGTATATGTATTATTTTTACACTTAACAGAGCCCCTAGCAGAAACGCCGAGGAGCTAAAGTTAACATTAAAATAGTTTGCAAATAGTATAATCCTATTTGAAAAATGTCAAATTTTAGTTTCTTTTTACAATTTGTTTTTTTTACATCTCAGTTAGTTCAGACATTGTTTTTCGAGGTTTGAATTTTGGTGTCAGGATTATAATAGATATTAGTTTTGGTCATTATCACATTTGGTCAAATATAGTATATGTATATTTTTTGCACTTAACAGGCATAGTTAAAGTTTATATGAAGAAGGAGTGCAGAAAGCTAAAATTTATCTATAATATCTGATAATAATATATTAAATTAGATAAATTAATACTGCGAATCCTAACCCGACTAGTGCCATTGAACTTAGACCCCTCAAAATATTGACATTGTCACTCAATGAAGAGTGAAAGCAAGTTATATAATATTCAATGTTTAGGTTCATACTGCAAATGTCAAATAGAAAATAGTATATGATTAAAAAGTCGCTGGTCGAATTTCGATCATTGGGCGACTGCTAGTTAAAATAAAACTATCCAAATAGTATAATCTTATTTAAAAAATATCAAATTTTAGATCCTTTTTACGTGCATTTGGTTTCTACAGGACTGGTTTAGGACTTAGCAGAAGATTGAAGCAATGATAGGTCAGTGGTAGCGTGAACAGACTCTACGTCACATGATGTGTGTTTGAAAGATAACAAATATATTACTTACTCTGAACAACTGCTTAGTATAGGACGATTTATAAATTGATACCCAACACGGCACATTTCAAAATTATAATTTTTTTAAATACTTACAGGACTTTATGTCCTGTAGAGGTATGACGCCATAATAGCCTATAACTAGCGGATAATTAAGATGCTTTTAAAGGCACCTCATGTTTTAAATTGTGATAGATAGTTTAAAAGGTATGCGGAAACAAATGAACATACATGCATAGTTTGCTAAAATCATAACCTTTTTTATGGCTTTACCGAAGTCTGGTAAAATAGTAGTAATATACACTTTTACCGACATATTTCTAAGAATTGTTAATCCCTCACTGAAAGTGAGCAGGCCATATCGCTCATAGAACGGATGGCTAATGGCATTGGAATACCGTAATACAACGTACTAGAGAAACTATTACAAACAAAAATTGTACTCCACTTGAAACCGCGGGGCGCCGGGCGCGGGGCGCGGGGTAAGCACGCTTAATATATTTAACTTACTGATGAAATGTCACTCCTACACTTTTACTTGTTTCTCGAGTTGTTTAAACAGTATCTCAGTGCATATGAAGCCATACTTATGAAGTAAAGTTTAGCATTGAAACGTCTAATCGTAACAAGTGCCCGGCACTGACTGTGAGTCCGAGTGTGTGCACTCGAACGCGTGTTTCAAACAATGTGGTTGAGCGTCGCGTCGCGGCGTCGCGTCGCGCGTCGTCTCTATTAATACCTACTCCAATAGCTAATGGGGCCGAATAATTCTCCAGTGGCGAGTGGAAATATTTTTCATATTTTCATGCATTTTACGTGGACCTTTAAAAGGAAAAAAACAATTTTTATTACGCACGCAAAACTCAAACCTTATATAAAGTGACGCTGACCTCTATTGAGGTATAAACGTAAATCACCGACCACACAAGGACGCTAACATCGTCAAACTATTTATTATGTATCAGATATACATCTAATCGAAGCGTAACCGAATAACGTTAAAGGGAACTCAACTTTACCACTATTGTTGTAGAGTTCAAATTGACTTTGGTGGTATTTTATATTTGCCAACATATGAATCAATATTTTAATTGCATTGTACTAATAAAGATCGAACGATAAATTTTGTGTGTACGCAAGGACTAGACTGTTCAGGGCATAATTATAAGTTGATTATGTGTTGCTGGGTGGTAGGAGACGATAATTGTGTCCTACAGGATCGCGACCACCATACAGAACGTGGATTACCCGCCATTGGGCCAAGCCCTGTGAATAGCAACGTTGTTTAATTGAGTTGATATTTGTTTTGGGAGTTTCAATTGTTGTAGACAGAAGTTGTTTGTATATTTTAAGAGATGTAATTTGAATAACGTTGGCGTTTAACTTAATACTTTATTGACAGATTATTTTATGAACGTTTAATTATTTGTGGATAAAAAAAAAAAAAAGCAGTCATGAGGATTGCCGACATAAGTGAAAAATTAAAACTACAAGGTGTCCAGAAAGGGTATCGGGTATTTGTTTTCGCGCCATATTCGAAACGGGGCGTCTAAAGGGTGCGGGGTGGGGTTCGTGGCGTCCGCCATTTTGTGGAGTTTTAGTCACGATGGAACAGTACTCGGGGACGCATCGCGCATTTTGCGTACGAGCGTATTATCGTAATGGTGATTCAATAGTGACTGCTCAACGTCTCTATCGTGCGGAATATCGTACACGCCACGCGCCAAGTGACGATAGCATTAGGAAATGGATCAGGATGTTCGAGAATACAGGTGCGACAGTTAAAATTCAAAACTCTGGTCGTCCTCGTTCAGTTCGCGATGAAGAAACAATTGAAGAAGTTGAGGCGTCGGTTCGTCAAAATCCGTCTTTATCCATCCGAAAGCGAAGCCAAGCGTTGAACATCAAAAAATCGTCTTTACATTCGATTTTAAAGAAAGACTTACATCTAAAAGCCTATAAAATTCAATTGGTTCAAGAATTGAAGGATACGGACTATTGCTAATCGACTGAATTTTGCGAACGAAATGCTGCAGCGATTTAACAACTTTAACAACATACTGTTCAGTGACGAAGCAAATTTTCACCTGAATGGTCATGTTAATAAGCAGAATTGTCGGTACTGGGCAGTGGAGAATCCGAGACGAAAGCATGAACGACCCCTGCATAGCCCAAAGGTCGTTGTTTGGGCCGCTATGTCTGCTAAAGGCATAATTGGTCCTTATTTTCATGAAGATCAACGAGGCCGAGCAATTAATGTGAATAGTGACCGTTATTGCGATATGTTGCGAAATTTTTTGGTCCCAGAGTTGCAGGAGTTTGCAGGTTACAACTCAAGAACGTGGTTCCAGCAAGATGGGGCCACTTGCCATACCTCAAATGACTCAATGGAAGTTGTTAACGAATTATTCCCTAATAAAGTCATTTCGCGAAGGGGTAACATCAACTGGCCTCCCAGAAGCCCCGACCTTAGCCTCTTGACTATTTTGCATGGGGATACCTTAAAAGTAAGGTTTATCAAAACAATCCGACGAATCTAACCCAGTTAAAGCAAAACATCAGGTCAGAAATGGCAGCAATATCGATAGCTATGTGTCAACGTGTTATCGCCAATCTTCGTTTCCGTTTAGAAGAGTGCCAGCAACGTAACGGTCATCATTTGGATAACATAATTTTTTCCAAATAATTCTCCACAATTCATATGTTAATAATAAACAATAAACTTTTTTATTGCATACAAATAATTTTTGTTTCATTGAACTTACAAATACCCGATACCCTTTCTGGACACCTTGTATAAATAAACTATTGTTATTTATGGATATCCAAATTAATGTTTGATCTTGAATTAAAACTTGTAGGTACCTAAATCAAAACTGTTTGAAACAACAAATTTGTTTTATCACGTTAGTAAAATAACTCCTAAATTACTATAAAATACGCATTGCATAAGTAACTGAAGATGTTAAAAAAAATGATGTTTTTAATTTTTAGGTTATATTGCTACAAATACTGTTTTTTTCGTTATTCAAACTTTACGTCTTTTATAGAGAATATCAATATATTGTATACTATTTATTATTAATTAATTTATTATTTTATTTAAATATATATTTATATGATTTTACTCCCTATCCAAACCTTCATAAAGAAGTTTTCACTACAAAAAATTCAAAAGCAGATTTTTATATAGTACTTTGACTTTTAATGCCTGTCTACTCCCGGGACAATCCGGAACCAAAAAAGTTCCAGGGTCAAATCCTCTAAAGGTAGACCCGTCATAGTGACTATTTTTTAGTTAGTCGCGTTTTGGGATCAATCAGTAATAGTCAGCTACCGATGCTTGCATACGTAACAGCGATGAAAGGCGATGGATTCCTTATCTCTAAGTGGTCGCTATTTCTTTAGGATTGTCAGGCACAATGACGTCACTTTACCATGCTACTTCTACTATCTTCTTTCACATTAATTGTGAAATCGTAAGCCTCAAGTCAAAATATGCAAAAGAATTATTTGATAAATAATAATTATCGTTTGGGTTTTTTTTCTTCGAATAATAAAATATTAATTTTATATGAACGCTCCCGTGAAATGAGATTGACGCGTCGACTGTATCGTTTTCCACTTCATCTAATTGCCATTATATTGTAACATTTATTGTATTTCGGCAAAAACAATTAAAAAAACGAATTTGACCTCAAAAATGCAATGCTTAAAGCTCAAAATGTATCAAACACCACCCCATTCTAAATAAGAATCAAATACACTTCATAATAAATTAGAAAGAGATGAACGTACGCGAGTGAAGGTGTTAGCCGAGTTGTTTTTTTTTTCCAAATATTTTTTACAACACGCTGAGCGCAACTGCCAGCTTCCAAGAAGGTGTAAAGTGGCTTATTTTGTTATTTATTTTATTGTATTGTTAATAAGCATGCTAAGGGGACCCGTTGCTGGTTCGTAAACTATTATTAAACGGTTATTTTGAACTAAATAGAATATAATGGCCGTGAATAATCGTTGAATGGGGACGTGGCAATCAGCCGTTCATTGTTGTTTGACTTTTGACGTCTTCATTCTATTATGTCGCTTACGAGATTACTTTTGACAATGACCAGCATTAATATGCTTTAATGTTTAACACGCAAAGTGCAAATTCGCTCGATAGTTTTTTTATTTAATTTTTTTTTTCATTTATCGATTGCAGTATAGATTTTAATGTGGAAATAATTCAACGCGTATTGGTGCCTACGCAGAAACTTTGTTTGATAATTTGTTGAATTTTTTTTCCGTATTGCAACAATAGCATTGAAGTGCTTGGTATCTGTCTACAATGAAGTCAAGATGTTTGAAAGTGACACTTTATTAAAGTGACTTTTGATTTTAATATGTCTTGTAACATTTTTCTCACGTTTAATCTATAGAAATGGTTAACTAGGTTCTTAAAGTTTTTGGCGGGTTTTTGGTTTCACTCTGTAGTGTAGTGATTCTACTCCTTTCGGTTAGCATAACTAATAGTTTAATAGATCTTTAAAAGAGGAATAAATCATTTTAATATATGTGACTCCTTTTGTTTACGCGGCGCACGCGAGTGAAGATCCCAGTCGGCATGATTTTTCCCGACATCTTCAACAATTTTCGTCATATTTTAAACAATTTACACAAAAACTTAAGAATTATACACAAAAACCTTCCTCATAAATAACTCCGGCTATTGATGATAACAGTATGAAAAACCGTTTGATAGTTTTTGAGTTTGTCGCGTTCAAACAGACGTAGCAGGGGGAATTTGTTTTATAATACCTATAGTACTTGATTAAGACGTGAGTGAAGTCGCGACAAAAGCGCTAGTTTGTTATATTTGAATTGTTAATCACAGTTTCGAGGACTAATCAACTAAAGCGGCAGTGTTTCCCTTCTCTAAGTATTTAGAAAGTTCTCGAATAAAGTTACATTAAGTACAAAGAAATCGCTCCACTGGATTACAGTTGAGTAATAATTTATTATGAAGCGCGTGCGCATTTTATTACTGCAATATATTTTGTGATTTAACGTATTATTACAAATGTTTTTGTTAGTAATTTTACTGAATGATTTGTTTTAATACTATATCTATTAGCATTTATCCAATACAGATTTGACAAAGTTCTGATTATTATAGTGCAGCTGCTGGAACATAATGACAGATTTTATGTGACAGACTTTTTAACTGTTTAATGGAATACTCCAACACCATACTTCAGTGTTACCATGATGTTTTATAATAACACTTTATATATACATAAACCTCGCCTCTGTCCCAACCGCGGCTTAGGCAGAAACTACGTTCCTCCACTTGATACGATCTTCGCATACATCTTTCGCTTCTTCAACATTAATCAGTCTTTTCATGTATGTTCGTCGCTTTAGACCTCATTGATCGTGACCTTTCTTCAGAACGTCCCCGATTTGATCGTGGAACGTTCTTCAAGGTCTTCCTCTTCCGACGCTCCCATTCACACTCGCATTATAAATTTATTTAGTCAATTTTCTTTCATTCATCCTCTCAACATACCCAAACATCTCTTTCTCGACTCGTATGACTATATCTTATCTTCTTTCAGACCAAAACATTCTCATATCACACTATTTCTTATCCTGTCACTCAATTTCACTCCTAACATATCTCTTAGCGCTCTCATTTCTACTGCATTTTACTTTCATGTTTTTTCTGCCACACCCAGCTTTCACTTCTGTACGTGAGTTTTGGAACTAACACTGCTCTATGTACAGCCAGACGAGCTTTCGTAGACCTTATATTTTTTAGGTGTTTTTTTTTTAGATCTAAGTTGGCACACAATCGTACGCTCGTCTGATGGTAAGCGAATACCATAGCCACATGTAATACCATAGATATCCCTAACTCATTGCCGATCTTGAACCCCCCTACCCCAATAAGCTCTGGAAACCTTACTCACCGTAGGAACACAGTGTAAAATTATTTGGCAGCGATCTTTATAGTCGGGCTGCTCCCAGTAGAAAGAAAAGCGAAGAGTTTTTACAATAAATTTAACACGGATGAAACCGTGTGTCGCAGCTAGTGTATTAATAATTGAAAACAACCATTGATAAATTAAACACAAAACAAACTAATATAGATAAAGCGAACCACAGACAAATACCTCAAACAAAGGAACTGTGCTAAACGGTACCCCATTAAAGGAACGCGCATTGGCAGATGACCATAAATTTGAAACGGTCATTATCTATGGTATAATTAGCAGAATGGTGTATATGGGTTTCTATGGGAATTGGGTTTGGATTTTTTTTTACACAGTGACGTATTTGGAAAGAGAAACATTATTTCTTTATTTAAAGATAATTATTTCTGTAATGATGAATGAATACCTATCAATGGATTTAGAAAAAAGTGACTATTTTTCAAGTGAAGCTGCCGGAATACAAAGTTATTAACTTGATGATGGATTTTTAACCTGAAGATGGATCAGACACTTTAGACAAACAAACACCAAAAAATGCCTAACGACGCTTAGGATCTCAACATAAAATTTACCTATATTGAAACCAAGCCTGAGGTCATTTTGAGTATGTATACGTAGTTATAGGCTTCATTGATCACTTAACATCACGTGAAATAAATACCTGTTTGCTACTTTACCTATGCAATAAAAGGTAATAACGATACTTCACAAATTATAATGGGTTTATTGTTATATTATTTTTAATTTGAATAATATATGTGTTCGGGCTAATAAATTGGTTGGGGGTATGCAAAATTATTTTTGTTCTTAAATTACCCCCCCAACAATAAAAAATTGGCGATGACTGGTCACTTGCTCGTGGGACTCGGACGGATACCGGTGCGGCATCTAACACTTGTAATTGTTTCGGCGGTATAGTGCATCAAAAGGTGTTGTGCATATTTCGGCTTGGAGTTTGAATTAATATCATCGGGGCGGCAACATCGGCGGAAAGGTAAGTGAGCCTTCATCCCGGTTATAGTATATCATATTCGGCAGTTATTTTGTGTGATATCTACTTCCAACCAGTTTAAAATTATACAGTCCACTTGATCTATAGAGGTAGAATATCGCACCCAGTATGTGAGTAGTGGTTGCCACCACAATATGTGTTTACAGTACAAACATGAGGAATTTATCTTCTTTTTAATTTTTAAAACCGTCCTTGCGGAGCTTCGTACTATATTTCTAATCTTCAGACATCGTCCTAACAAGATGGTGGTTCATGACAAACAGAATTACATGTCAGATCAAGATCCCGCTAAAAACGCCTCCACATTGTTTAACTGTCCAAAGTTGCCTGTTCTAAATTCTTATTACCAGATTTTTAAAACTAATTTTCCAGCAAAATTTCGATTACCTTATTTCGCCCCTGTCGGGTTTGTATAGCGTTGTCCGATCTACAGGGGGTCGTTTCCCTTACGACCGATGTTACCGATGTCGAACTAATACAATATAACATTTACATCAGCCCTTGAGTCAAGGGCCAGAGTTGTTAGATATTTCGAAATTGTAAGAGCCGATTTAAATTACATGAGAAGACCATAATATGTTTACATCAAGTTGAAGCAATTATTTTATCGAATTATGTACTTGTAAACAAAATTAAATAAAAAATATTGTATTCAATGTATGTCCTCAGATGGCACAAACACAGCACTATAAAGCAATGGTGGCTCAGTTAGTAGCGGATGAAAGCATAGCATGGAGGTAGGGTTTTTTCTTTTGTCCGACTGGCTAGCTACTACGCTCATGTTGAAAATCTGTCACTAAATACCGATATGTGTGTTCCAGCTTAACGTGCTACCATTTTGGGCAATATCGTCACTTAAAATCAAGTGAAATTATGGCCACAACGCTATAACCTATAACGATAAAAAAAACTACCAGCAGTTCGGAATATATTCCAGTCATCGAGAAGATCAGGTAAGAAACTCGATTGGATTTTTACAATACTTTTATTGCTTAATAGTACATTATTGCAAAGGCCGTGAAATAGGCAATCGTAGGTCTTCACTAATACGAGACAGGCAATTGCCATTTCCGCCGAGGCATGTATAGTGCTTTTCTCAAACATGCATGGAAATATTGTTATTATTTTCGAAAAAAAAACACGCGAAGTATCGAATTTACGGAAAAAAATAATCAAATCCATTGCAGGAGCGATTTTTGAATTTGGAACATTACAACGCTCCAGCAATGTTGTATGAAACGGCGTGCTGGGGTTATTAAATAATCTTTGATTGGATCTCTTTTATCATTCTTGGCCTGTCCGTAAATGTAATACTTCACGTGTTTTTTTTTCTTCAAAATGATGACAATATTTCTATACATATTTGAGAAAAGTCATTTTCAGTGGATGTACAGAGTTGGAATCACTTATAGACATTATCATCATTTACTTAATGATCCATTCTATAATACCCTTTGGACTATAAAACTTGCTTATCATGATTCTTGAACTTATTATCTAGCAAATCTGTAATTCGTTTGGGAAGTTTATTGTAGAACCTAAAAAAATTATCTAAAAAACGTTAGTTAATTATAAGAGATGCTTAAATTTAACATTATTCTCTTCAATATGGTTAAGATAAAGAGGGAAGCACTTGAATCAGTTTGAAATTATGACTCAGTAGCGCATCGATAGACATGGGTTCGAATCCTTACAATGCGCTTGAACTTTCGGTACAGAAACTATTACGGTTTTTTGTAATGTTTACTTAGCTACCATCCTCAAAGTGGCTACCACATATAGGTGTGTTCCGGCAGCTGCACTTGATAGTCAGTCATCTAGGCACCTCATCACATAACATCAGGTGAGATTGTGGCTAAAAGATAACTTTAAAAACCTTTTGTTATCCCTCAATTTTGCTCCACATCTAATTTACGTACCGCTTTATATGAAAACCGATTCATAAAGAGTAAACTGCAAAAATCAGGTATAGGAAGCCTTATATTATAGGAAGAGATTTTCATTAACCTCTTGGGATACCGAAACGCGGATCCCTAACGCCCACGAGTTTCAACTACACGTAAAATAAACAAAATAGTATTATAACGTCCTAGTGTATTGTAATCCGACACCCGGCGTTGGAAAGATCGACCAGCATAACTTGACCTCTCCAACCCGACTTCTAAATTTATAGTTCAAAAATCATTTATCGCCTTATTTTACTAATTATCGTTGCAGAAGCATTTATTTATTGATTCATATTAAAAACACCAACAAGATTTACATTGTGACAAATTATAAAATTACTAACAAGAAAAACTAAACAAATGAAATCTTAACTACACACGATAAGCAGTTAAAAATAATTGATTAAAAAATAGCAGGAATGAATTTGAAAATGTTTATCAACTACTTTATCAAATTAATTTTCAACGAATTAAACCACAACAAATTAACACATCAATACATACTCAATATTGTACTCACAGACACAAATGGTTTTTTTTTTTCAAGGTTATTAGCGAAAATGTCTAGATCTAAATAATCTAGACATCTTTCCAAATAGCATTTGGCAATGTCAAGGATTATTTCTATAGCGGTAATCGTACAAGACCAGACTGACTTGCTTATTATCTTCCTCAATGTAAATTATAATGCTTTTATCCAAAGATATTCGACATGGTTATTTAACGTGGTGTTCAACCTTACAATAATTTTTAGGGGAATGCTATGGCATTTCATTAACCGACGTCAAAAAAAAAGCGAGGTTATCAATTTCGACATGTAATGTATGTAATATTATTGGAACAAGCAATATATTCAGTATTGCCCTTTTCTTTTCCGAACTTAACTAGTCCGTGTGTCGAGAAAATTATTATTTATTTTTTACCCAACTGCGAAAAAGAAGGGTTATATATGTTTTTCTACTTCTTTGTCACGCTCTGTAGCCTAAACGGAGTGATGGATTTTGTATACGAGATGTCGTTAGATTCGTCTTAATTGTGGGAGTGACATAAGCTATAAAGTAATTAAGTACGGCGCCTGGGAATCAAATAAATAGCAAAAATAGAGAACATTTAGTTGTTTTTATTGCAGTCGGGTTTTTGTTTCCATTTGAATAATATTAAATAATGTAGGTACAAAAACTACTATAAGAAAAGATAATTATTTTCATATAACTTAAAAGTTTATTAGTTTAAAGATTGTTTTTAAATAAATACTTTGTTATGAAATTATATTTGGACCATACGCTTGCAGCGTACGCCATAGTAGGCGATGTACATAGGTTCTCATATTTCGCCATTCAGATTACAAGTGGGTAGTGAGCTTCGAAAATTAAGTCCCACTGAATCGCTACCAGGTTTATGTTGCACCCGCCATACTCCATACTCAATAATCGAGCGGGCTGGTTGTGATCAACTCGTCACTGTGATACTCTTTTGTTTTATCACGTTTATATTTAGCTGCCGAGAAACTTGTAGGTTATTTGCTTTTGGATTTTTGAAGTGAAAACTTCTTTAGCCGCGATGAGCGATTTTTGGTAGGGGGAAAAACTTATAGGTTGCCGGTGTCATGTCAGCCTGTATTAATATATCTTCACATTACGCTTAAAGGATCCGAAAGGATCATATAATGTTAAGTGGTCACTGTCGATGTTACTCGATACCGGCGACCGCAATAACTCAAAACAACTTTACATCCATCCCAATGTAACATCCCACTCATAACGGACAAAAAGGGCTCGAGTCAGAAAAAAAACATGAGGGCCTAACACAAATGGCTGCGTCTAAATAATAGAGACATCAGACTGAATACAGCGGCTATAAGTTATTCAAATTAACCGTAACACGATATGTGTTGCTGGTGCAGTGTGTACGTGCCTTTTGATGCCTCATCTCGGGGCAGGTACGGACTTAGGATGGTATAGTTTAGGGGCTCCAGGGTCTTGTTTAATTAAAACATAACATACTATTACGCCTGGATCCCCGAAAGGTTAGGCAGAGGTGTTCTAAATACACACCCACAGTTCGCCGGGTAGGTTTTTAGGTCCCATGAAATAGGGGGCAAGCCTATTGCCATTAATCGGGCACAAAGCAAAACTCCGAGCTGCTACTGAGAATTTAATAGAAAAACCAGATGAGACATTGCTCAACCTGGGAATCGAACCCAGGACCTCGGACATAGCAGTAGCGCTTACGAATATTAGGCATATGAGGCAAGTAATAGTCTATTGTTAAATAAAAATTTTTGTTTTTAGTATCATGGCAAAGAGACACTGCACTGTGCCTGGGCGTAAGGACAGTCAAATTTAAAAACGCCCCTAATCGAAGTGAAGATGAGCATGAGGTCCATTCGATCTCATATGCCGACTAAAATTATCACCGTGATTATACGTAATCACTTTATTAACATAAGATCTGAGATTATTGATGTAATCTTCTTCTCTTAACGGCCACTGTCGTTCTCTGTCTATACTTAACAAATTGCAAGATCATTGAATGCATATACGCATGTTTCTTCCTTCCTCTCAGAAGGTAGAAACATGTATATATATATAGTTCGTTAAATTGAATTTTACGTGTAGGGGATTCGTCAGAACGTGACTTAATTGCATGTACGGCAAAAGCCTGAGCCGCTTTGGTACCCTTTAGTTTGTTGCGTCACTTTCGAAGCTGTCTTCCACACTCGCCTCCAAACCCGTTGAAGCTGTTAAAGACTCTAACGGATCCAGAGCCTTAAGGCATAGTCAGTTCGAAAAAAAAAAATATCGGTCTATATTTAAACTGAAATCAATTAAGTTGTGGTTATTATAAAAAGTTAATTTGGGGCCCTTCTGGTACCCACCTGGATGCATCCCCTAAACTGTTTTGGTGTTTTTATCTGTTTAGACGGCGCTTAGTTGGACTTGATTTATATTTTAAGTTATTTTTTTTCTTTAAGAATTATTTTGTATACGTGTTCTCGATGGGAAATGCCGTGTAAGTTACTTCAGTAAAGTTAGACATAAGTGAATACTTTCTGAGAATTACATGTATGTATATTAAATAATGTCTTTAAATTAATACGTGAAGTAAAAGCTTTCGGTACCTTTTTAAGCGTATTCCACGTACGGAAGACTGTGAGATTTGGCATGGTTAAACTTTATATGGAGAAGGAGTGCAGAAAGCTAATATTTATGTATAATATCTGTTACTAATATATTAAATTAAATTAATTAATACTACGAATTCTAAACAACCAGCTTCATTGAACGTAGACCCCCCAAAATATTGACATTGTCACTCAACGAACAGCAAGTGATGTAGATAATACTCATTGTTTATGAATACTGCAAATGCCAAACAGAAAATAGTCTATGATCAAAAAGTCAAGAATTTCGACCTTAGGGCGATCGCTAGTAATTATAAAAAGTAGAATGTGACGCATTAAATTTAACCAAGTCCGGTGAAGCTGTAAAAGCCACAGCGGCTTCAGGGCCCCTAAGGCTAACAATGTAGTCAGATCTAAAAAAAGCATTAAATTTAATTTTTGTTCTAATATTTTTGTAGGTGACAATAAGTGACAATGTGGCTCAAAATGGTGACTGGGCTAGTAAGAAAACTGGCTCCCAATTTCAGCTGCCGGAATACACCTATAGGTGTTTGGTGACAGAGTGTCAACTTGAAGCTGATAGATAGCTAATCACGATGTTTTCCATCACCGCCGGTTTTCGCTCAGGCTCATTGCAGGGATTCGTTCTCGCGTCGATTGACGCGGTGTCAGTATATGTTACCAACTGAGCCATTATTGCTATGGGTCGCGATACAGTCAAGGTAGCCATCATTGTATACAAAGGTACAAGGCTCGTGCCCACTATTGGGAAGCTTAATATGTTGACAAAAAAAGAAGTAGGTAGATATAAATATGTACAATGTAAGGTGAGTTTTATTAAAAAAATTTCGTTTGTTAAGGATATTAGAATAAATTATCTAGGAATATTTGGACCCCCCGTCGTTTTACTGGGCACTTTCCATTCTTTGGTAGCGGCTACCAAAAAACTAACATTACATCTTTATATATAGATATCGTAAAATCTGTATGCCCGTTCTTTTTTTGTATATAAAAATGTCTATTTTATTAGATTTAAGACCAATTTAGATGGAACTGTGTATTGTAAAGAATTATAATGTTATATCATTTCGTTTCTTATCCGGATACGGCTATTTCTGTTTTTTTATGTTCACGACATACAAAGATTGTAATGGGTGTTCAGAAATGCTATCAGGTAATGCTATGATACGATTTTGAACATCTTCGCTGGGTTGGTCGCGAGAATCGTCGAGGAGGTTTTGGCCGGATCTTGAAATGATGTGATATTGTTTTTTTTTTTCATTCATAGACCTAGGTTTTCGACCCTATATTATGTAATATTGGTGGCTTTTGCATCATATAGTTTCGTTATTGTGCTTAAGTGAAGTGGATTATAAATATAAACTAGAAGCATACATTCTGAGATCCCACAAAAATTGTCACTGTAAAAATGTTTATTTATTTATTTTATAGTTCAATCCATCGGCGGGTACTGCTTTCATGCCTGCCTGCTTAAGTATCTCTTCATGTTACTCTCGAAGGACCCGATGTCATAAGAAGAAGGGAACACACTGGCCGAGAGAAGGTTCCACAGTTTCACGGTACGACAAAAATAAGAAGACATCGAGAACTTTTTAGAAGTGAATTTTTTACGATGGTGACCATTAAGCTATCGAGATCCATTGACGATCGTCGCTGTCATGCAAGCCTGCAAGACTCTAGGCAACTGGATTTACGACGGCTGTTCCCGAAACGCGACAAATAAGAAGAGAACGTGACAACCACATGCCTGGTGGTCGCGACCCAGTCGAGTACAGAGTCCTACAACCTTGATTGATTTTTGGATACATTGGATGCACACTGGCTCATCCTGAAACGCAACAAGCCTAAACGTGTTGAGTACAACTGTGTCTTGTCTTGCCACGCAGTTACTAGAGGAAAGATGATTAGACACTTGATACGCGACAAATTTAAAATATTTTTGGAGGGAACAATTTAATTAGAAGAGTAAAGAAAAGGAATGTCTAGAAGAAGCGGTAATGTGGGGAGGGGAGGGCGAATGTTGCTCAAATGGTTCCTAGATAAAACAAAGAAAGTTTCAGCTCGTTTAGAATTGTATTAAAGGTGCCTACGACCCACTCTCGCTCTAACCCTCTCTTTCTCTCTCTTATGTGACGCAGACGAAGTTGCGCGGGTCAGCTAGTACCTAATAACTATAATAAAATCTGTAAACAAATTTCTCAGTGCCCTACCTCTGTTTGAATCCCCTTCCATCCCCCCTCCCCTTCCACAAGGAGTTCTGGAAACCCTAATCACCGCAGGAACACAACACGAGGTTATTTGGCTGCGATCTTCATTAGGATGGAGCTATTCCACCAGTCGGACTGCTCCAAGCAGAGAGAAATCTCCAAAGAAATTTGCCTATGCTTTACCTTAATAAATATATAGGTTATCCAAATTACAAATTCAATAGAAAACATTCCTATAACAATGTACATAAAAACACAAAAATTTGCAACAAAAAACAAGATGTCACTCCACGCAATTTCTAATTCAACAACTAAATACTTCACAAAAGTATCGTTAAGAAATGAAAAGACACACAACAAAGAACCCAAAGGTGACTCCATAAAATTAATATTTATAATACAAGAACCATTAAAATTTCACGCGCTAACAAACCGTCTCCACCCGACCATTGTTATACCATTACGAAATATTTCACTTCATAATTGATATATCGGGTGACAAAAAATGTTGCCAACACCTGGGATTTACAATCAAATAAGGTTCATTTGATTTTGAATGCACATTTGAATTACTTTTTTGATATTAATACGAGACAGTGGAATCTACGTGGAACTAGATGCACCAGCGGCTTAGACATGTCGCGATCCGGGATCATCCGTGTGTATGTAAACTTATAAAGGAACTTGTCGTCACCCACGGTTTCACCCGTGTAAAATTTTGAATAGCATTTGCGTAAAAGCATTCGAAGGTACTGCCTTTGAGTAATAAATGTCGTTACTTGTTTCGGTAGGGATCGATATCCAACTAAAGGCCGTTTTTAATAACCTATCTACCCGTTGTTTCAGTTACTAAAGATAGACAAATATAACCTTCTGTCCTTACTTTTTTTCAATAACCTATCATTAGATAGTTTTTCGTATCTAATGATCTTCGTAGATATATATTCATATCCTATAGCTTGAATAGATAAGAAGGAAGCGGACAATATGTATTAATCGGGGATAATAAACTCAGATATTTTATTGAAAACGGCCGTAATTCGGTTACTCTCTTGTGGTTTTTTCGCATTTCGAGATTACCTAGTGTAGGTATAACCTGCTGCCTAGAGAATTGTAGGCTAACATGACAGCAATTACCACCTATAAATACTTTAATGAGATTGAAGTAAAGTAGTTTAATGGTTTACGCACCGGAAGACCGAAGTTCGACCTACATTTTGAAACTATTGTAATGAAAATTGCATGTACCGTTTGGCAGTATAACGCATGTTCCTTTGCCTTTTTTAGGTGTCAAATTTGATTATCTCCATGACTATGTACTAGAAGTTTTTGACCCTATATTATGTAATATTGGTGGCTTTTTCGTGATATAGATTGGTTTTTGTGCATAAGTGAGGTGGATTATAAATATAAGCTGAATGCATTCATTCCGAGATCCCACAAAAACTTCCTAGAAAGTTCTAACAAGGGAGCCACTATCTTCTTAGGATACTGAATCGTCATAACACTTGACAATATAATTCACTCGATAATGGCAGTACTGGTCTTCGTGAAAGAGGACCGGTTGCCAAGTTAGGAATAAGAAGAAGAAGACTATGTCCTACTTTCCATCATGTATTGTGCAGTCAATTTAGTCTGACACTGTTCCTAACGACAGCTTATAAGAATTAAAAAAAAAAAGATATTTCACATTGACAGACAATAAACTGTCGAGTCAATAAGCACTTATAGATTTCCGAACCGTGTATGACTTTATAATAGAGTCACAATGGAAGTTTGACCGAAGCATTATGTGTTACAATTGACAATGGCTGTATAATTGAAACTGACTCTGTTGGTCACAAAAACTTGTTAGAGGGTGGGTTCCGCAAAAACTGATACATCTGCCGGCTGGCGTATTCTCCATTCTTTGGATTAGTGTGCGCTCTTTATTTTATTATACAAAGTTGGCAAACAAACATACGACCCGACTGATGGTAAGCGGTTACATTAGGTAACCTATAGAAGCTTTTAATACCACAGAGACACAACACAAGGTTATTTGAGTGAGAAAGATCTTCAAAGAAATTTGTTTGTGTTCTGTTCTCTCTTACTTTATTTTTACGTAACAGATTTTCATAGATTTTTTTTTAGATTCCAGAAAGTATCTAGGGTCTACGCATATCCTTATGAGGGTTAATTAATAAAGTTATAATAATAAAAAAAGTGGATATAAATTGAAAATAGGATACGAATCAAAAAGGTGCGCTCTTTTGCAGCGTATACGCACGACCCTTGAGTAATAATTTGCAACCAATTGAGCGTAAACTGCCCCTAACATTACACCCCTATTGATGCATTACCAATGATCCCTCGTTATGTGTGCCGCCGTGACACAGTTTCGTAACATCTCTCACACCGTACTGTAATCAAAAATATGTTTTTTTTTTTTGTTTCAATTTATTATAGAAATTTCAATTTTTCTTCAATCATTATTACAAATTCTTGTTGATTTTTTATACATAATTATAATGCTCCATCTAACCAGTTTTCAAATAAAATAGTGTTTTAGTTGGTAAAAAATATTGTTAAAGGTAATCTTTAGTATATTTAGAGGTGCTTTTGGTTCATTTCCATTGGTGCAGGCAGGTATATATGTATTTATAAACTCGCTACCATCATATTTTCATCTCAACCAATAAACTAATGTTTTCAGTTAAATACAATTTACTTTGCATGCACGGCAGATATCCAAGCTGAGGTTTGCCATTTTGGCACTCATCAGTTTGTTGCTTCTTGAATGCCTTCTGAACTCACCACAACCTCCAATATCAGATCTAAAAAAATAATGCTGTTTTGATATGTCACTTTTTTAATCATTTATAAAACATTTATTTACATCACTAAAACAAATAGTAGTTCTAGATATTAGCGCATTCAAACAGACAATATTTTGTTATTTATAATATTAATCTAGATAATGCTACCACAAATTGTTGGATGATTTACTTTTCGTAAGAATTAAACCCGGTAACTTAACAGTTCGAGCCAGATCTCAACCGATAAACAATTGACACCGTATTGACGATGCAGTTTGCATTTATTGTGACAATTTTTTTGTCTAAAAGAAAAGGAGTCTAATACGTTACAGTTCGGTATCATAGCGACCCTATTATGTTCAACGATAGAATGTTTGCATTTAATCACATTATGACAAGGGGAACGGTGACGCCCCCGGAGTCCATTTCACGTTAATTCATTCCTATTTAACGGTTTTTAACAAATCTCCTTTATGCGTGCCGATCGGATTCCAAGAATGAATACTAATAATCTTCTAATTTTGGTTTTTAATAACTATGTTATTTCTAAAATTTCATGCTTTGAACCAATGATATTTTATATGTAGATATGGTATCGATGCTCATTACATGGCATCGTGAATGGTGGGCAATTGACTTTTCCGCTTTATGCTGTGATTTCCTGTCTGTCAGCATGCTGATAACAAAATTTCTACCATGTTCAAATTGCTTTTAATGTGAGTATAACGTGTCTAATTAAAAACGTCATTGCTTAGAACAGATAATGGCATTTTTAGTATCTTTAAAAAAGCGTTTGTGATTTTAGCGGGAACTTAAGCTGTCATATTGTGATTGTTATTTTAATCTGTAACTTAAGTTCTTTGACACTAAATTATGTAATTTTGGTGGCATCTTTTGTTTTTGTTTGGTTATTATAGTGCATACGTGAAGTGAACTGTAAACATAAACTAGAAACATGCATTTTGAGTTTAATGGTTTAAAAACGTTGACAATGGTAAGCACTTTCAAGTTTCCGAAACAAATAAAAAGAAGAAAAAAAAAACATGTGTGTAGTTCACACGCGGCAGATATGTCGCTTTCAGAAAACATAAAAAAATATTTTTCTAAAATTAAAGTATGTTACTTCTTATAATCTATCTGCCAGTGAAAGTCCCGTTAAAATCGGTCCAACCGTTTTGGGGATTACCCGGAACAAAATTTTAAAAATTGTTCTTGTTTGGTCATATGTACCGGTATATACTTTTATATGTATTTAGAAAAAAGCTTTTGTTTTGAAATTACAAACAGACACTTCAATTTAATTTATATGTATGGATCATATTATACTTTCAACAGCGACTCGTTTCAACAGCAACAGTTCTCGTTTAAGTGACAAATTTTGACCACACCCTGAGCTGGACGGGTCCGCTTGTGGGTCCGTTAATGTTATAAGTAAGTTCAAACGATAAATATAAGAATTTCCCACGAAAAGTCCAAATAAACCGTAAAAAGCGACTTAATTTCACGAAACCGTTATCAGTTGTCATAATCGACAGCAATAAAACATAAAATTATACCAACTGTACTACACAATAGAACTCAGGACCGGTTAAAAAAACATATACATAAGAAACATACGGGCAAGTTAAAATAAACGTGTCCTAACTTACGCCAGTATGCTTTTTAAGTGATATTATTATACAAAATTTTATTAAAAAAATTCCATAACCCAAAAAACAACACTTTTTTATGTTATTTTCTTATAATTTTTCCGCGTGAAACGGGGTTTTTCGTTGTGAAAACCGTTCCATTGCGGCACTAATAGCGTTTATAAGGTAAGTAATGATTTAAATGTTAGAGATAAAAGTGCTTTGTAACGTGTTCCCTTGCTTTTGTGTCAGAAATGAGAATGACTCCTGACCTCTTGTAATAGCGCAGGCTTACATGTTATAAGAAAATGTTTTTTTTTTATTTTGGCTGTCCCCCTATGTAGGCAATTTTGCCAATATCAAGTGTGACAAATGCAAAGAAATTTTTATATAGTCCAGGGTATATTATTTTTAGTATAAAGAATTATTTGAAATATAGATAAGACCTAAATACGTATATTGAAAATACATAAAAAATGATAATGATGTACTTACATAAATTTTACTGAGATAATTTTTTTTAATAGTGTAAAAATAATACAACTTCGTACAAATATTTTTACTAAATAAAAAAATAATAACAGTGAGTAAAATGAAATTATCTGAATTATTATTTATAATTGATGGATAACTTAATCATGACGCACTTCCGTCACATGATGCGAGGCGCAGCTCACAATTTATCCCCCCTCTACACGCGACAAAAGAAGTATTCCTTCATAAAATATTAAACAACATGTCGTCATGTAAGCCAAGAACATAAACGGAATTGAAGGAATACCCACAAAAGATATCACACACTGTGCTATTCGGGTGCTTCTCCAATGCACCGCTGTCGACACAGTCGATTACATCATGTGTCGATTTATTTTAAATCCGCGATCATTGTGGTAAACTTTTTGGAACGAAATTCTATAACAGGGCTTGCTTTATGAGTTAGTTTTCGAATTGATTATACTATTAGCCTTAACGTCGCTGAAGCCTTTAGAGGTTTTGAAAGCTTAACCAGGCTTGGAAGCGAGCGCGTAATGCACTCAATCGCGAAAGATATGCAACAAGTTCAAGGGTGCCAAAGTGGCCGAACTTCGGCTTGACCTGTTGTCGTACATCCAAATAAGCCACAATCTTACTATTGGCAGGAATTGACTTGTTGAAATCTTCAAGTAAGAGAAAACCCGTTATGCGATTGTATAGTGGGTACTCGCGGTCGCTCGGCAACAGTCAGCTGTGTATCTGCGTCACGTTTCGTGCGAGATTGCTTTTAACAGCAGGAAATATAATTGAAAAAGACAATTATGGAGCCAGGTTTCAAAACGACGCCTTTATTATGATACTTTATTTCCCATTACATGCAAAGTTACTGTCATAAGGTATAAAAAACTGTTGGTGCTCCGGAAACCCTACTGTAGGAACACAATACGAAGTCATTTTAGTTATTTGGCGGCGAACTTCTGTAGGGTGGAGGTATTTTACTAGTGTGGCTGTCCCAAGTAGAGAGAATTTCCAAAAGATTTCTCTACCGCATATCTCTTTTCAAACTATTAACATTTACATATACGGATGCATCTGTGTGTCGAAACAAATGGAAAACACGAACAACGGTTATCTAAATAGTTTCCAAGTAGCAGAACATACATACGTGAGATACAACAAGATTATCGCTAAATGAACATAAACCGGCTCGAAACGACCGCCGTTGAAGATTTCAGTTTTGACAGTTTCGACCATCAAGCGTTACAATCTCTTATGTAGTAGTAGTCGTCGTCAAAAAACCTTCATAATTAAATATTACTTTTTGAAGAGTAGCTTGTGGCAAGTCCAAATAAAAAAAAACTTTTTTCTATTTAGGTCATATTATGAATGTCAAAACACTACTATCATCTTGATCCATTGGCTCTGCGTAGAGATGTTGGTTAACTCTGCACCTTCTACCGCATTTATCATGGGGAGTGTTCCGAGGAGTTATTTGGATTGATCCCGGCTGCTGAATTTCACCATCGGACATCGGGTCCGAATCGAAAATTCTAACTACACCACCTCGATGTCCAGCGTTCCACAACAGTGCGTTTCTTAAGTCACTTTCTGCCTGAGGTCTTTCCTGGTGACCTTCAAGAAGAGAGCTTATTCTTCCCTAAAAGGCCGGCACCGAATCTGCGACCCTCTGGTGTTGCGGGTGTTTGTGGGTGGCGATGATCAATTTCCATCAGGTGCGCCACCTGCCCGTTTGCCCCCTTTATATCATTTAAAAAAAAAACCTGTTCTGTTAAACATTCCAGTCATCGGAAAGAGCCGGTAAGAAACTCGATCGGGTTTGTCATTTTCATTTCAGTTTATTCATCTGTTTACATAATAACAATAGGCAGAGGTGTACACTCACAGTTCACTGTGTATGTTTTTTAGGTCCCATGTAAATAAATAAAACAAATGTAATGTAATGTAAATAATATTTACAGTTAATAACCATATTGATAAATGCTTGTGGCAGCGACTCCGCTAGCATTAATTACGTGAGGCATTTTTCTCGGCAAATATCACGTAATTTTTTTCCGCAACAAACGGTTCATTTAAAAACAATGTGTTTCTCCACTATAAATTGGCTAAATCCTATACAATAATATGGTAACTCCACAAAGTAGCACAGTATCCCTTTGATTGTTTTGCCATCAACGGCCAGCCGGACAGATGATTTTACTGAAAATCATATTACGGACATTTGGTTCCACTATTACTATTGACAACACACAGAGTCCCCGTTAACTGAGAATCAATACTCATTTACAAGTTTTAGTAGTGATTGTTCAGTTTTTCTCACTGGGGTTTTAGACTACCTTCTGTTTTCATACTTGTCTTCAATAAAAATAATTAAGCAAATTATGTTTTTTCTTATATAAATCCAATGCAATCTATCACAAATTAACATAATATATTTACACTAAAAATACGCATTTTGGAAAATCTTACGTGAGATAACGTTCCCGGGTTCGAGCGAAATCTCACGAAATCTCACCAAAGGAGAAGAGGGTGTTGAAAAATCACCAAAATTAAACGGGCAATCAAATTTTAATTAATTGTATAAATTTAGTAAATGCGCAGAGAGGGCGTGCAGTCGTGTCAACAACAATTGCTAAAGAAAATATTTATTTATTTATTTATATGCTTACATTAACATTTTATACATAAAACAAAATAATGAAATGTTAGCAAATACAATCGTTAAATAAAATAAAATTAAATCGTTATAAACTGTGTTGTAGCTGTTATCGCCCATTTCCGGAATTTGTTCGTTTTTTCAAAATAATGCGTAATCATAATTAAATATTTAAAAAAAATAGACAAACAAAAACCAAAACTGATGTGTGTGGGTGTGAAAGTGTACGTGTGTGTCTACGTGTTATTGTGTTTAAAGATGTGTAGTTATACATATGAGTAATTCTTACCCTTTCTATGAATATTATCTATGTAGGTGAAAGTATTTTTCATGTGTCACTTTTAAGAAAATGAAAAGTCGTAGTAATAAAGAATTTTCTAATACACACTTAGCTACAATAGTATGCAATAGGTATATTCCAGCTGAGCCAGTTACCTCTACGCTTAGAGCGTTACCAATTTCCGTTACATTGTCACTTACTATCAGAAATGATTTTGATCTAACGAAATGATTAAGCCAAAAAGATTTGACCCTGTTAATATTCCACTAAACAAACGTCTTCAGAATAATAATAGACACGCGACATTTTCCTATTAAATCTTAATAAAACGATATGTTTTTTTGGAATCCATTAAACGTGGAACAAACAAACGTTTGGAAGTGTTAAATATTAACATAATGTTCTAGATTTCACAAGAACAAGGTGAACACATTTAGAATGATAAATTAACCGAATATAAACATACTTATCTACATTAATAAAAAATGGAATCAAAAACTTGCAAAGTAACCTATCCGGATTTTTTTTTTTTGTATGAATTCGAAGGATGTAATGCGTAATTCTTAGTGTTGTAAAACATCGATTTTTTTGGACAATCGATAGTAATCATTAGTTTTAAAAAATTAATCGATTGACTATTGACTGTTTTTTGTACGGAATATATGTTGGGCAGTCGTCGCGTCGGTGAAGAGGACAGCGAAAAGTTCATTCGCGGAAGTCTACCGTTTTTTCACAAAAATACCCCAATTAAGTACAGAAAAACAACAATGGATTGTTTTATTTCAAAAATCGATTATTCGTTTATCCTAATAACGGTCGATTATCCATTTGGTAATCGAGGTTTTACCAACAATAGTAATTATTATTTTGTTTTGTTTGGGAAAAATTCGGTTTATGTGGCGCTGCGTACGAGTTATTAACTATTTGAAAAAGACAGAACTACGTTTTCGGAGCGAGATAGTTACATAATAATCTTAAAAACATCTCGTTTTGCGGTGTTTGTGGTCGCACTCCTCCGAAATGCCTGGACCGATTTTTATGAAATGTTTTATGTTTCTTTAGTAGGTATGAGAATAGGCAGTAAGGTATATTTCATACCGCTATTTGATTAGGGTGTCCTTATCCAGAATTTGCTTTTGTATTGTTTAAAAAAAATACATATAATATAAAATTTTCACCCTTCGCATTATTTAAACACGATTTTAGTATTTTTGTATGAATATTACCGAACAGATACGAGTAGACAGCAAAAATTTGTATTTAATTATCGAGGCAAGCGAAGCTGCGGGCAACAACTAGTCATTAATAATATTTTAAAGCAAAAAAAGTTTTTTTTTCATTCTTATTGCATTTAATAGCATATTTATCAGGAAGGTTTAAGGTTATATAGCTTCACGCTACGACCTAAAGGAGCGATTCAGTAACCATTAATGTCCAATAATCTGACAAGTTATTGGTAAGGTACGGGAATTGAGAACAACGTTAGGCTACACGTACACGGGTACGTTCGGTGCGCGATGAAGAGTCGCTCGAATAATAAACACGAGTGAATCAGTGGGGTAAACATAACATAACATACCATTACGCCTGTACCTCCGAAGGGTTAGGCAGAGGTGTACTAATGTACACCCACAGTTCACCGGGTATGTCTAACCCAATAACACGTTGCTCGACCTGTTAATCGAACACGGGACCGCGAGCTTAGCAGTCGCGCTTCGAACCACTAGGCTAATGAGATTAGATCACATACAGGCATATTAGATTTTTATAAAAACGTACTATTATGAGGCCAAAGTAATTTCTTTGTTCTTTGAATTACTGTGTTTTTTATATTCATAGTTTAAATGCTTAGAGTGTATTTAAAGGAAGGTATTCAAATAAACGAAGTGCCCGAATTGTTTTGATTCTACGAATGAAAGTTGGGAATTGGTCTGCGTATCACAGTATGCACTACACCCGGGATTAACTATATCAAGGCCGTCTTCCATCGATGTTGCGATGCTATTTATATTCGACTGCGAAAAATGAGGTTTTACGAGCGTATATATGTGTATGTCTATTTTTTGGCACGCCCTGTAGCCTAAACGGCTTGGTGGATTTTAGCATACGCAGTGTCGTTAGATTCGTCTTAATTGTGGGAGTGACATAGGCTATATAATATTTAAGTACGACATATGGAATTTAAATAAAAAGCCATTTTAATTCTTTTGTTGCAGTCGTGTTTTCATTTTCTTTTTTATAATTAGATTTATTTGTACTTTTCTTTATTTATTATATAAATATCTGGGTGACCGAGTTGTACTCGGTGTCTTATTAAAAAAAAAACCTATCTAGGTAAACTTGGAATTTAAAACATTATCTAAATGCAAAGTTTCGTCGAAATCGTTGGACCCGTTTTCGAGAAACCAATTATTTATATACAAGAATTTCTTACTTAATATAATAAGATAACAGCTCCTACTTTTTTCTTTATATAATCACGGCAAAATTACCGCTGACTACCGAGAGATCAAGAATTCATCGCCAAACGCCGCTGTCATGCCGACCTGAAACCCACTCAGCAACCAAAATTTGTACACCCACAATTCGCCGAATATGTTTTTAGGTCCCATGTAATAGGGGGCGAGCCTATTGCCATTAATCGGGCACGAAACCAAACTCCGAGCTGCTACTGGAAATTTCGTAGGAAAAACCCGATAACACTTTGCTCGACCTGGGATTCGAACCCATGAACTCGCTCATAGCAGTCGCGCTAACGACCACTAAGCTAACGAGGCAGGTAAGAGTATTCTTAGCTATAATTCAAGAAAGTCTGTTCAGCCGTTTGTAAATTATCAGCTCTTTTCTAGTTGATAAATAGACGTGAGCATCTTCCACAGGTCTGATCGAGTCAAGGTTTGGTATTCTGTTACTTCAATAATACTAGAAAACCCTTGACCTGATGCTGCAGCGTCACCTGGAATCCATAGAATACCTAACTCCTCACCAAGTTACAGCAGAGATGTCGTATTGGGACACATTGGAATGGTTTCAATGAATAAGTTAGTTGTGTGCGGATTTATTGAATTTTCAATTAACCTTGTTATTTCGACTATTAACCATATGACGCTAACTTCTTTGAAAAAGATACAAAACCGTTTTTTTATTGCTTTACATGCGATAGTATTGTCCGTATCTGGTAGTGTGCGACAAGCATATTGTTTATTATGCTAGCCGCACATAGATTACTGGCTGCCACTAAATTGCGGCGCGTGTAACGAATGCTGCGTATAGCTTAACCTGCTTAACGGTCGCTTAGGTGTGGATCACACGTACTTTATTGGAACTTATATATAGCTATGTTATTTATGAGTAGGGTTGCTAAGTGTTTTTAACATCAAATACAGTATTTTATTTAATAAAAATATAGTAGTTAGATGTAATATTATAGTAGGATATTCTAGTAGGCAGTCGAGATGCTGCGGCCGTATGAAGTGGCCATTGTACGGTACTATAATTGATGGTAAAGACAGTACAATCCCAACAAAACGGCGACCACCGAATGTTGTATAATGAGATGAAATATTAATTTTAAGCAAAAATATCAAAACGTGTCAAAATCAACGTCAAAAATATAAGTCAGGAGCATAGCTTTATATGGCTGTGAAACGTGGACAATGACAAAGAGAGAAGTGGAAATATTATAAGCATTCGAAATATGGAGCTGGGGGTGGATGGAGTGAGTTATTTATTGGAAATAAAAACGAATGAAGAGGTATTAAACATGGTAAAAGAGAGGCGGGTATTACTGGAGATCATTAAATTGGAAGGGAAATTTGGTGAGGCGTTTGATTCAGTACGACAACCTATTAAAAATGATGATAGAAGGAAAGAGGAAGAGAGGAAGACCCAAAAGGACATACATTCAGCGAGTAAAGGAAATAATAGGAGTCGTCTCGTATCACGATGTCAAGAGGAAGGCAGAGTGTAGAGAGAGCTGCGGATAGTTCCAGCGATAAGAGAAGCACTTTTCTTAAATTTTATGGTGACGTTGTATAGTAATATGTTTTCAAGAAGAATACCCTACACCACTCAGGTTTATAGGAGCTTCCCCCACCGGCGTACCGCGCACGATCCTATGACATCACGGAGTCAACTGAGAGTCTTTTAATGTGTGATGTTACAAATTTTTTTTTAAGAGAGGTAAGAAACACGGAAATTTATTTAGAGATTAATTCTCTCTACTTGGGACAGGCCGAATGGTGGAATACGCGCTAGTTGACACCTATGGTTTTATAAACGCTCATAGACTACCAGTAGCCGCTTACCAGGTCTCAGGCCGTATGCTTGTTTTCCACCTTTTTAGTATAAAGAAAGGGTTAAGAGGCAAACGAAGACTGTAACAGTCCTAATAAATTAGCCAATCAGAAGTGGTATTTATATTTCCTTTGTTTTCCAGTCGTGTTCACTATAATAAACAACAAATGACAAAGGCACGAGTGACGTCTCCGCTACTTGTGCATAATAATGTTCATAACTGATGGTACATTGAATTTTATTGAGGTGTCAAATTTTTTTTATGGGCATATGTCTACGTCTATTGGTCGTTGAGACAGGTTCGAGGAAACGCCGATGGTCCGTCCATTGTCTGACCATTGTTATCGACCTATAAAAATTGTTTTTGCATCCTGTGATGAGTACAATTGAGTTTATAAATTGGTTAATTTGCTTGTATATTATTTTTTAATATTCAAACAGTTAGCCTCTTATGTAATAAAACTGTTAAAAACATAACGATAGTCGATGACTTTATATGTATGCGAAATAAATTTTCGATTTACATTTTATTCTGTTTGATTGTAGATTGACCAGTAGCGGATTAAGGAGGGAGGCAAGAGACCCATGGATATGTCGAGAATCCTAGTACCAGACCATTTTTAATCAAATACTTAATAACGCCAAAATATGTTTTTAAGAGGCAGAGTGGAGATCGAGGGATCGTACTTATGTACAAGATGAATTGAAAATTATAAAACAATTCAAAATCAAAATATATTTTATTCAATTTAGGCCCCAAGAAGGCACTTATGAATGTCAATACACTACCACCGGTTCGGAAAACATCCCAGACATCGAGAAAAACCGACAAGAAATTCGATCGAGTTTATCTATACCCTTTTTTCATTGGTTTACAGTATTCAATTTTATAAAGTTACAGTTCAAATAGCATATTGACGTCGGTGACACAAACAACGGCAGTCATGGATGTCATACCGACCTGATGAAATTACTCTTCAAACCTCATTTGAAGGAGCCAGTATCATAGGAAGGAGGGAACATGTTTGCTTAGAGACTATTCCACGGTACGGTAAATGTAAGAATTAGAGAACTTCTCTATTCATGCCATGATGAGCTCTACCGTGCAGCTGTGGTTCAGTAGACCAGACGGCATGGTTCTATAGTAGAAGGGAGATGTAAACTTTGTGGAAAAACGTAAATCCTTTCTCGGCCTCAGTTCTATATAAATCTGAAAATTGGATTCAAATTGGTTCAGTCGTTTTTAGCCGATATCAACAAAAGACGGAAGCTACTCAATTGAAATTTTTTTTTTAATGTAATTAGTTTAACCATAACTTCTTTGTTTATAAAACTATTTGGATGATTCTTTTTTTGTTGGATAGGGGATACCTCAAGGGTGGTATTATACGTAGGCAAGGTACCTATACTAGCTGTTGCCCGCTAGTTTCGTTAGGTTATATAAAAAATAGCCTATGTTCTATACAATGACATAATAATATTACAATCGCGGGACATACATTCGGACAAACACGTTCATATCTACAATTAAATTCATCACGCGTATTAAATTTATTCGACCAACTCGTTGTTCTTACTTCCCGTACTTGCCTACAGTTTGCCAGATTTCTTCACGTTTATATTTACTGCTCCTCTCTTTAGACTTGTAGCGTAAAGTTTTGTAGCCTATAACCTTTTTTAATAAATTATCTATAAAATACAAGAATAATTTTTCAAATATTATAAGTAGTTCCAGAGATTAGCACGTTCAAACAAACACTCAAGCTGTATAATATTATACGTGTAGATTAGCTACAGATGATACGCATGGATAGAAAAGAAAAACACTTCCCAGACACCATTAGCATCATTCATATGTTAATTGTTCTCTAAGCACCATAAAAATAACAAACAATATAAACTTTAAAAGAGTTAATTATATACAATTATGTATATATAGGAAATTAATTCAAAAACTTCTGTTATGATATTAAACAGGTGAATGTAATGACATAATACACCCCCAATGGTTTTATCTCTCATACAGACATCGAGCGTCCCCACGGTAGTCAGAATAGACCTCTGACTGTGACGAAAACGGATAATAGAATTTCAAAGAAATAAAATTAACATAAAAACCTTTTTTTAGTAAATCATTTGAATTACTTCTAACTAAATACAGTAAATTTACTCATGGAGTGTACAGGGGAAGAATCAACTAAATTGTTTAATATCAAAGTATCGGATCTTTTTTTTAAATCGAGATGGCGTTAGTATCGCAAAAGTACTAAATAAAAAAGCGGTAATAATTAATTGTTAGAATAGGATTTATTTTTAAACGATGTGATAAAATTATTATCAATAACATGTTGTAGTAAATACAAGCTTATTTAACTTGCCCTGTTGTTATGAGTCAAATCTTGCAACTAAATTTTACAATATATATTTTTATCCCCAACCGATTGAACTGGAATGTTGTATACACGTTTAGTTTGGATAACAATATATGGTTAACCAAGTGACGTCAGACTAACTCCAATATAGCGGACACAGAAATATGGCGAAACAGTTATTCTTAAACACCACCATAAATTATGGGATGGGTTTGCGGACAAGAATTGCAATAAAAATTAATAAAAATTATAATTATATCCAAGAGCTGTGCTGAATGTGCTGAATTCTGTTACCTACATCAAATAATTTGAAAAGCTTGTATCGAAAATAATAAATACATTTCTTGCGTGTAAAATTGCATAAAATTTTTTAACCTTTACTCGCACGAAGAAAATTTCATAACTGCTCGCATGGGGTCTCAGGTGACCCCAAATTGTAGGATCTTTTTAAAATAAATACTATATAAATATGTAAATTAAATTATTTTTGTTGGGACAATTATATTTTTAAGAAATAACATGGATTAATATCTTATTAGACAAAAAATAAACTAAATTAAAATAATTACTGAAAATTTACATAATAATAATTATAATTATTATATCATTTACATTTACATAGTTTACTTATGTGGTGTTCAAAGTTAAAAATTATATTTTTAGAAACTCTCCGAATCAACGAGTGTCATCTCACTGTTCACAAAATCTCTCAGAGTGATCGTTGCATACAAATTTTGCACATTATTTGCTTTTTGTTGCCATTTTTCTATCACTTTTCCGCGGACAGTGGTTGCAACGCCCACGTTTGCTGTGATAGTTGGAATGCGCTTTCCCAGGACATGCACTTTCATAAAACTTTTTTTTTAATAATCATAAGTGTAGCATTGAGTTTGAGTCATAGTTTCTGTGATTTTAAACAATTGCCACAAGAAATTACGTTTCACGTGAGTAAGTAAATTGTCTGTATATTTTGTTTGATGCATAACGAGTGCATTTATGTCTATGGCGTTTATAAAAAGAAACAAAATAACTAGTGGACATCGCTTTGCCTTCCTACATTGTAAGCGCCACACAACTGATCATTGGTGTCGACTTCTCCTTTTGTGATAAATACAGGTTTCCACTGGGCACCTGATAGTTGGATCGAAATGTGAAATCATTTTCTCAAATTTGTATGTTTATTATACATATTTATAAATATTTTTTGCTATAATTCCCAAGTCGGTGAATGTAAACATTTTTGACGATGGTATGTTTAGTTAACATATAAAAAATTGCTATAATTTTTCTTTGTATATTTTTTTGTGATAATACATAAGCTTTATTTCTTTCTTGCTTTCTATCCTTGACTAATTATTGGAAAAATACAAATCACACGATAACACGTAATTTTTCGTTAGCTTTGTTTCATAAAACTGTACAAATATATTTATGACTAAATTTATACACTAGGACTAATAACAATATAAATTGAAGTAATAATAAAAAAAATAATAATATGAAAATGAGGAACTCAGCTCTTTCAGAATGTTAGGTTCTCTCGTATGGGGTCACCACTCTAGACAGCAATGAGTACTCCATTCCTGTAACTTGATCGCTACATAAATGGAAAGTTTGACACAAGTTAGGAAGCTAGCGGGAGCTCGGGGAAATTCGGGACACGGCAAGAACTTTTTTTTTTCAACGTGCCAGTGCTTTGACCCCGTGCGAGTAATTAAGGAGTCTTCTTCTTTTTTTTTCACCGCAGAAAGCACTTGCCAGTGTCACTTTAAGATCTCGCCGAAAACCACAACAAGTCACTTTAAGATCTCACTAAAAACTCTGTAATTAAGGGTTAAAACGCTTATAACCAGAAGCCAGTATAACTTGACCACCTTGAGAATGAGATCTTTAAGACAACCATGCAAATGTATTCGCGTATTTGTTTAAAACATAATTAGAAGATTAATATAGTATTTAACATGTGTTAAATAAACTTTTGATATAATTAACGGTTAAATATCTCGGGTTTTCCGACAATTCGGACACTCATCTCATCTCGTAAATCTTTTGTGAATTCTTTACTATTGATGTCACATTCACGGCCAGCTTACACAGATATAAAAACAACTAGAAGCGTCATTTTCATAATAATAATTATTAAATTCCAATATAAATATATGCATAAATAAAATAATAATAAATAAAATAAAAAAGCCTGTATTTCCTTAATCTTAATTTCCATTTAAAATAGTGGTATTTGTTTGTTAGTGTTTAGTTATTAATGTTTTGCTTAATGTCTAAATATTAGTAAGAGTTTTAACTATTGGATATGGATCCCTCCTCGGGTGAAAGCCTTCTCCAGTCCTTTCCACTCATCTCTGTCTCTGCCGATAGTATGCCAGTCCTTTCCTATTAATTCGGTTATATCGTCAGCCCATCGTCTTTTCGGTCTCCCTACCCTTCTTTTGTTGATTGGCCCTTTTCACCTTGTAGTATTGATTATTCACCTACTGTCTGTGTATCTCGATACGTGACCTGCCCACTGTATATGTGGCCCTATGTATAATATATACGTCTATCTCCTAAGGTAGAATAACAGTAATCATTTTTATCTTCAACATAATATTTTACATGCGAATATATTGTAGATTAAAATTTTCTTTTACATTATATAATTTAAATAAAAACTGTAAAGATATCATTGATTCAAAATTACGTGCAACCAAAAAAAATCACTCGCAGCCAAACGTCGCCAGCTAAGCGCACTTTTCGTGACTATTAAGTTATGAACTATCAATATTAAAGCGATAAACTCAAATCATGCTTTTTTAAACATAAAATACACCACTTTGTAAATTGCACCCGTGCGAAGTAAGGGCGGGTCGCTAGTAATTTATAATTAACTAGCTATGTCCCACGCTTCACTCGTGTTAAATTTATTCGAACAACTCTAAATCGAGCCGCCTCCAACGCACCCGTGATAACGTAGATTATATAACCTTCCTAAATAAATAAGCTATAAAATAAAAAAAATATTATTCAAGTCAGATAGGTAGTTCCAGAAGTTTACAAACAAACAAACAAATAGTTTATTGAGCTTTATAATATCACAAGTATTTAATTCAAATATTATTAATGTAAATAATATAATTTATTTTTTCACTTAAAACCCTAATGTAAAGAAGATGGGTAAATTTTTTTATCGAACTAACTGTACTGTTAGCCTAGGGGCCCTGGAGCCATTAGAAGCTTTGACAGCTTCAACGGGCTCGTCGTCGAATTGGCCTAGTTGTGTGACCACTAGACTTGTACGCATTGTTCTAAATGCTTCAGTAAAAAGCTGTTTAGAATAAGCACCGTCTATATGATTACCATCTTTCATTAGGTATAAATATTAACAGGTACGTACTATTACAATACATTTTGTTGTTTATTTTTCTTTTCATTTTATGCAACTACCGAGGTAAACATTTGTACGGCCGTCCTGCTTGTAAGCGGTTACCATAAACTTGGCTGTAATCTTTTGCAGAGTGGAGGTATTTCAGAAGTTTGACTGCCCAAGTAGGAGAAATCTCTAGCGAGATTTCTAACAACTAATCGCTCTTTTTGTGCTACTAAAAAAAAGTTTTTTATTTCTTAGTAATAAGATTAATAATATATAATAATAAAATTCTACTGCCTGCATTGTATATATAAAAATCTGTAAATGATAGTGAAAACCGCATTAAAATCCGTTCCGTAGTTTAAAAGATCCAAGCATACATAGAGACAGACGGCGAAAACGACTTTATACTATGTATAGATAGAAGATAGGTAAGTTCTAAATATTCCAATCACTACATAAATACTATATCGCATAAAAAGATCGTTAACATAGATCTCCTCCAAAAACGACCATAAAACTATCTAATGACCATTAATAAACTATAAAACCACATTAATTATAGCCGTGAGTTGTATTGCGACTCCGTGACACCGGACACGAATGTTTGTACCTACCTCAGCCACCTTAAAAGCGTGATGAAACATAAACTAACTATTTTATTAACATATTATGATTATAACATATTATAATCGAATAGTAAATCTAAACTACATATGTATAATATATATACATATATACTTATTAGTTTCTCGAAAACGGCTTCAACGATTTGCATGAAAATTTATATTTATATAATGTTATACATTCCAAGTTTGCCTAAGATACCCTCGAAGTGTGGCATTGTATGACAAGAGGTGGGGAGTGGTTCCAAATTTTGTGACATCACATTTTTTCAAAATATAATATTTTATATCTAACTACATTAGAACTTCTTTAAATCGAAAACCTCCCAAACTCGAGAGAATATGTTCCCTTCCATTCAAGCCCCAAAACCTCCGTTGCACTAAATCTCAATCCTCTAGCTGCTGTGACACCAGCTGTGACAAGGACGGGGGGGGGGGGGAACCCCTTATGAAAAAAAAATAGGTAAGGAAACGATAAGAAATCTTTTAATAATAAAAATTTTCCTTAAAACATAACCGAAAACTTATTTGGGACCAAAGTTATCCTATCTTTTGAGTTGGACCAAATTACAGATAGTTAGGAAATTTGATCATAATCGGTTCAGTCATTTCGTAGCTTATACCGAAAATACATCGTGACATGAGATTTTTTAGTATAAGATATAGCGAACTTCAAAAATATAACTACAAAAAAAAAACGCTTTGGTTAATCCACGACAAACGCAATTTTGTATTGGGCTTTCACCTTTGGAATGTTCAATAATTTTTATAGAAAAAGTAATTAGTAGCAATAATTTTATAACGTACGGTTTTACGATTAGTTCGGATTGGTTCGAAATTAGTTCGTAACATCGCTATTTTTAAATCTAATCAACTAGCAACACATGAAATGTCATTTTATCCAAAATTTAGTAAATTATAATAAAACCAAAATCATGCAAAACGTACGAGAACGTGTCCCGTTCCGGTTCTTTTAACAAGTATCGTATGGCCACGTGACAGAAAGAGATAACAATAGAACGCTAGTCTTATTTATTAAGGTTACATTTTTTAAATTATATTTTAATGAGATATACACGTCCATGATACTGCAATGTCTCAAAATGAAAGTCTTTGGTTAGTGTGTGTTCCAAGACTTGCAAGTGTTTACATATGATACTGAGACATGGTTGCTAACTATGGCTTGCATAAACAAATTCCACTCAAAAGCAATGGGAAGAATCGGATCCGAAATGAGGAGACCCGCAGAAGAACCAAAGTCACCGACACAACCGTAAAAATTGGGACACGTAGCTTGTAGAACGAAAACTTCTCGAGTCGCGGCCATGTACCGGAAGACACAGCATGGCCAGACCTGCCACAAGGTCAACCGAAGGTCGAAGCAATGATGGCTTAGTTGGTAACGTGTCGATCAACGTGAGTTCGAATCCCTGCAATGAACCTAAGCTTTTGATGAAGGAAAACGTGATGAAACCATAGCATGGTGGCTAGCTTTTTCTAATGCCCGCCTGACTAGCTATCACACTCAAGTTGAAAATCATCCGCCAAACACCAATAGGTGTGTTCCGGCAGCTAGGCTTAGCGTGTTACGATCTTGGTCCACATAGTCACTTAAGTTCAAGTGAGATTATGACCATAAGACTAAACCTATAAAAATAAAAAAACGACCAAGTGCGAGTCAGACTCGCCCAAAGAGGGTTCCGTAATTGTACAGCCACATTCGCTAAAATATTTAGGTAACATTACTGAAGAAAGCACCGACCAATTCTAACGAAAAGATAAACTATTTGAGAGACTAACATAACTTTGCCGTTCGAAAACTGTTGTCCCGATACATTGATATTTGCCACGGTCACTTTACCAACTGCAAATAAGGTAATCGCTTAAACTTTTTTGTGTGATATTTAGTTATAAATTTACAGTTTTCGGATTTACTTGTTATATAAGACATTGCTTCATGCCAAATTTAATGATATAGGTCAACTGGAATTAATTACCCTATATTTTATTTCCTTTGCGTATGTTAAAACATACGACTTATCAGCTGTCTTTTGATTGCATTGATTTAGAAGTTTGATTTTTTTACAGCTCCAAAGGGTTTCAGACCTGAGTTTTTGATATTAATTTCAACACGATACCTCCACGCACTCCTGAGTTAAAGGGCGTTGACAGGCAGACAGACGGACACCGAAGTGATCCTTATAAGAGTTCCTTTTTTCCTTTTGTGGTTCGGAACCCTAAGAAAGAACCCTCTGGATGCGGGTAACACGCCACTGGTCGTTGTGGCGATCTGTGGGCAGTTATGACGGTACTTTAATATTACAATTTAATATCTATGTAATATAATGTACTTATTTACATCTGATTTTATTTATTTAAAACACAATTTTAAGTTAATCAATAGTTTTTATTAAAATTACATCCTGTTATGTATGATTCTAGAACCGCCATTAAAGAAAACAGCGAGTATTCCAATGACAAACTCTTATACATAAGATATATTAATATTATTACCAAATCAGATCATATCATATGACAAAACGTTCGAAATTTCTGCGAAAAGTAAAAAAAATAATATAAAAAGCCGATTAATATGCTGTAAATTGATACCGATCGGGGCAATTTTTATTGTCGTCATAAATACAGTTTAACATACAAAGTGCGACTTAATGTTGTCATTATTTACTGCGCCAGTATTTAACATTTATATATGTATACTAGCGTTGCGACACGGTTTCACCCGTGTTAAATTCATTCAATATCACCAATGTAACCTCTCGTCTAACGTAGTTGTCACTTGTCTACATTTTTCGAGTTTTTTTTTTACATTCATGGTTACTGCTATGCTCCTGAAGGTCATAGCGTGAAGTTACATAACCTTCCACAATAAATATGCTAGAATATATAGAAATATTTTTTCTAATCTGAACGGTAGTTTCAGAGATTAGACAGTTCAACAACAAAAAAAAGAACACTCTCTTGAACTTTAGAATATTAAATATATTATATACTAGATGTGCCCACGGCTTCGCTCACGTGGACTATAGAAATCCATCGACCGGGCACACGCGCGAATCTTGCACCGCCGCTCCTGGTTGCTTTAAAGAAAAAAATGCTTATTGTGGGTGTTCTTTAGAAGATATAGGTACATGTACTCTCGCAGACTTTTTTGTAGGTTTTTTAATGTCTACAATATTGTACTGCGTCAATTTGCTATATCTCTTAGGTAGTAAGTAAGCTCATTTACGCGACCTAATTAATTCACCATGACCAGTTTTTTATTTGCGGGGAACCCTAATTTTTTTTGTAAAATAAAAGCAGCCTAAGTTATTCCTTATAACATCAGCTATCTGCCAGTGAATTTGTTAGTTGTATAGATTATTATAGTCGCGATGTTTGTGTAATTAAACTACTGAAATTGAGTCTGTGTCCGCAAGTTCGAGTTTCTGCATGCAACAAGCGAATTCCATGCGCAGCACTGCATGATTGAAGAACTTCTAAAGAGTATGAAAATTTATATCATGAGTATAAATTAATTATTATTACAACTTCCTCAGAGGAGAAACCGGGTGAAACCGTTAGTAATTTCTTAAAAACCTCAAGTGTTAATATTCGAGTTGTAAGTTCCAACCAATAATAATGTTAAACAAATAGACAGGAGGTGTAATTCTGAGTCGTTCTCTTTTGGCTATTTATGTATGGAGTAAGCTTTTGCAAAATTTTATTGACTTTGTATTTGAATCTGTGTCACAGAATGCATTTTTTTCTATTTTATTTTCTATTTTATATCATTTTATTTGCTTATTCAAATAATTTGAGGTCAGTAATTAAATCATTTGTTAGGAACCCGATCTGGAATGCACGACCATTAACGTTTATGGTTCAATATTTAATAACAAAGCTATCTAAAGCATTTAAACAACTTTAGGGTTACCATATTTGTTATTGTAAGAACTCTTTAGACTTATGTACCAAATTTAAAACTGAAAAATAAAAGTGGTATCCTAGTAACTGTCAGACAGTAAAATATAATTTATGCGACAAGTAATATCATAAAAAAGAAAAGTGTTGTGAATTAATTATTAAACTATAAATCTTGATTCTGAGGACTTTCTCAAGTGTTAATTGGTGTCTTTATTTTGAACTTACTTTCCACTTTAAAGGTATTACAATCATATTAATCTTGGCTAAATTATCGCTTAAGATCAGGTTAGATTTGAGGTTATAACAATAAAAAAATGATTATATTGTAATATTAAAAGTTGTAAAATATTTCACACACAGTTTAGCACTAGTCAGATAGTGTTTGGACACATTATGGTATTTGTTTCCATTTTATAGCATTACATAATATTTATAATTGAATAGTTTAAAAAAGCCATCTCCATGTTTTGAACCCTCTGTTCGCGTCTGTATGTCTGTCAGACGTTTATATTAACTTGGGAATAAGTTATCTAAGTTATCATAATCTAACATAAGATCACAATAGAGTGTTACAGCATCATCAATATATTACCAAGGATACTTCGCAGTAAACGTCTAGATACTTGCGGAAAGAAACGATTCTAAAATGAATAATTTAAGTGAATTCTCAAAATTATTTTGTCAATCCTTTTAATGTCAGAAATATTCCTTTTACATAGCCCGTGATACAATACACCATCTACATACATCTTAGATGATACATCTTAGCTAGATATGGTCTACTTGTGTGATCATCGAACAATAAATGTGAATCGTATTTATTTTCGGAGTATGGTAAAAATAAAGATACCTAGACGAGAAAAGACGCGAGCGTAAGTTAGTGAGTTAAATAACATACCCAATTTGTAATGAAAGTGTTTAAACTTTCATAATATTATAATAACAATCTAGTTTAGCAACTAAAATTAACGTTCACAGCTGCTTTAGTGCGAAGTGTGTCACAGGTGTGTTACACCTTTTGTCCAAATGGTATAATTTGTATTTCTGTACATATATTTTGTGTACTAAAGCCACCGTAAAATTATATACTTGATAGACTGGAATTATACATTTTAGAAACATAAATAAAATTATATTTTATTCTCATAACCACTTTAAATAATAGTCGATCATACTGAGATAGTAACGTATACGCATACAGAACGAAAATGATCTCACCAAATTTTGTTTTTACGATCTGACTACGCTGTTACTAAGAAGGATTTTAGAACTAGTGCGGAAGGCATAAAGCCGAAAGAATCTCACCACCGAACTCCCAGAGTATTTAAAAATTTATTTGCCATGCGGAGACACAACGACCTAGTTGTGTCATCACAACAAGTGAGAGTTAGTTGAGTGTCTTTTAATGAAGTTTCACAATATATTTTGAATATGTTGTATATTAATAATAAATTTATGGACCACATAAATATGGTATGTACTCTTCTATTATGTTTTTGAAAAATAATTCCAAAGTTATACAAGTACAGCTAGGCATAATAATGAAAAGTAGAGATACTAATTTAAAAAGTAATAAAGAGCTTTTAAAATACACAATCTTGAGTAATCTCCTGCTGAATTAGTATTTTTTTTTACTACCGATGTGTATTTATCTGTTATATTCTTCGATGATATCGATGATGATGTTGATGCTGATGCTCGATAAATAAAGGAGATGTAATAACAGATTTGAAATAAAGAGGAAAAAATCATGTCTGCAGTTCACACGCGTGGTAGAAGTGAAAAACATTCATAAAATATGGAAATATCTTCTTTAAAATCTATTTTCTTCTTAAATCAGCGGGAGTCGAACTATCGACCAGTTGTACTGGGCATAAAAAAGTGCATAAAAGTCTGATCGTCACACCGCTAGGTCAATTCAACTTTGATCGTAGTCGTGAAAATAAGGGCTTGCATTAACCATGTACAGATAATGTATTTTATCTCATTCTCTCTCAGACTAAAACCTATAGATGTATGTGTTTTCCTCTCTTTGGTGTTGATTTTTCGTTTCATCGCGTTTCACACCAAAACTGTAGAAAAAAAAAATCACTTTAAAAAATGTGTACCCGCGTGTAAAAACTCAAAATTGAATCGCTGGTTAAAAGGTAATTTTAGCTTAAAGTATCAAAACCACATAATCCGTGTTAACAAAACACAATCCAGATCTATGGAAGTGTGATCCTTGTGAATTACAGACGCAGCGGGGTCCCGCAGCGACCGTAGCGGCCGCCGTCGGGGACCGCTTCTTAGAACCGATTGCGCGATACCGAAAACAAGAAACAACTGCGCATTCTTATCAAGCGCATTCGTTTTCTATGCTTGCTTGGAACTCAAAATTGATCATCTTAATTCGTTCGTTCCTCCGGTATGGAGTCCTTGAGCGAAACAGCCACTCACGTGATACAGTGACATTACACTTGCAATCACTGGCTACTAACATACATCATTACACTTCACCACCACATACGGGCATACCCGCCACGTCCCCCTTCTCCTTCGTTAACTCAATTCTGGGTCCGTTCCTCCGGCATGGAGTACAGTGACATTGCACTTGCAATCACTAGCTACTAACATACATCATTACACTTCACCACCACATACGGGCATACCCGCCACGTCCCCCTTCTCCTTCGTTAACTCAATTCTGGGTCCGTTCCTCCGGCATGGAGTACAGGGACATTGCACTTGCAATCACTAGCTACCAACAGACATCAAATCACTGCACTGTAGTAGATGTGGCATGAAATATTTGACAAGAACTTTACCAACTACACACTGAAACAAAACTCACTAAAGCGAGTCACTTAAACGTGTATTTAATTATGTTTTTGTATTTCAAAATCAAAAATACTATATCCAATTTAGGCCTTATGAAGGCACTTATATGAATGTGGAAACACAACTACTGGTCCGGAAAACATCTCAGGCATTGTCATAAGAAACTCAAACGGGTTTACTGTGTAATTAACGTTTACAGTTATGTAAAAATTGTATTAATTGAATGGTTGTACAGAAAGGGAGTCACTTCAAGAAATCACTATCATTCAATTATTGATCCACCATACAATGAAATAACTTTTTTTTGTCAGTAAATCACTATTACATACTTTTCACCATATATTTGGTAGCCTCGACTCAGTTGGGAGAAAAGTCCTAGCATCCCCCCTTATCGCCATTTCCTCGTTCGTTACTCAGCATGGTGCAGTACGCGTAAGTGAAATGGCTTGGGTGTCTCAAGTCTAAATACGCTATATGAGTCCCATTACACCCAACTGTAAACTACATAATTAAAGTCAATAAACACTATAATCAGATCTGTAGTTCCAATAAGAAATAGCCCCAACACAGGGTAATGTCCCCAACGAAATCGCTCAAGTAACATAATCCTTCTCGCCAATGAAATAAATAACCGATCTTTTTCTTATAACGATAAAATACCTTTTTGTCGTTTATGTTAAAAATATCGATTTATCGTTTAAATTCACACATAGTATCAAGCGTAAACATAATCGGAATTCTTTCGGGATAACTCAATCTAACGCTTGGAGGGACGGGCAGAGGTCGCAAAACACACATGTTATATTTATGTCGGGTAGTTGTGAGACGTATTAATCGTTTTTGTAAATAATACTATAAAATAAAAATAGACACAACTTAATCGATATCAGTTGAATTGAAAAGTTAGACTTCTGAAAAAAATATAATTCTATTTATATCTTCAAAGTGTCTTCATACTTTTGCATTTATTTGTTACACTCTGTAGCCTAAACGGCTAGATAGATTTTAGCATACGAGGTGCCGTTAGATTTGTCTTAAGTGGGAGTGACATGGGCTTTATTATATTTTTAAATAAGACGTTTTTTCTAAATTTGTTTTTTGTTTACTTTTTAATAATTTAGCTTATTAATAATATGTTTGTTCTCACTAATGCTCTGTCTCCGTTAATTCTTCATCAAAGTTAATGATTGTCATTCATTTGATTCAAATCATGATTGATTAATGATAACTGTCATTGACGAAATATAGAAAAACAGTTTAAAATGAATGTTGTCGTTAAAAAAATGATTAAAATTAATTTCCAATAGAAATGCCATGTGTTGATGCCAATGAAGATATATTCAAGGCGCCATCTAATAATAACTGTTAGGTTGTTTACATTCTATAATTTTCGAAATATCTCAACAAATCAGCAAGTAATTTGATTTATGAGCTCGAGTACTTTGAAATAAAAATATGCAACAAAATCTCTTTATAATTTAACGGCATTGAACAAGGTTGACGTCAGAATTCGTGCTTGCTTATTTCAATTAAGCTTTCCTAACTATAGAACTACTACTTTTCGTGGTAGATTTAAAAAGTGTTGTCATATTCTACCCCGCCAATTCGAAATAACCCATGCTTATTATACTTTCAATACGAAAGGTAAAGCGTATCTTCTTTTAGAGTAAACATTTTAGTCTAATTATATTATGTTTTATTACTTTAAATATTTATTATTATCAGTACACGTATATAATCAACTTCTCTTCTATTATAAAGTCTGTGCTTTCACGATATAGTTTTACAACAAACTTATGACACAAATACCACTTTACGAATATATTTAATTTAAAAATCGATGTACTAACATAACTCTGTGGGCTCCGAGTGAAAGCCAGAGCTCGAGGACTCACATACATGCTGCATATACATACTCCAGCATATATGCTGACTCGGGGTCCATTTGGAAACGCTAACAACAGGATATCTTCTGTTGATTCTTCTGTTGATATCAACAGAAGAAAAATTTAGTTTTTAATTTTACTTGTTTTTTTAGATGTATTATTATTATTTATTATGCTTATTTTACATCACGCCTGTATCCTCTAAGGGTTAAGCAGAGGTGTACTAATGTATATCCACAGTACACTGGGTATAGGTATATTTTAGGTACAATGTAATAAGGTGTGAGCCTATTGCAGAAGTCCAAACTCCGAGCTGGTACTGAGAACTTTATAGAAAAACCTATTAACACTTTGCTCGACCTGGGAATCGAACCTAGGACTACTAGCATAGCAGTCGCGCTTACGACCGCTAAAGTAATGAGGCAGTTATTTATTTTACTTTTATGTCTGTGTAACAAATAAATCTTTCTTTCATCGAATTATTGCTTCTATGAAAATAAAACTATGACACTGGCAAATACTTCTTCGACTACAATTCTATAAAAAAAAAAAACATCCGCCGGGTCACAGATGCTATGCAGTACTACAATCAAAGATTTAATCTTATACGACAATCAAAATACTTCAATATGTTTATCGTCTGTCTGAGCGAGTGGCTCGGGGCATTTGTTTCCGTCACCGCGCGAGGTAATTGTCAAAATAACAGTTACTGCCGGGGTGTCAAGTTACCCGTCGTAATGATAATGGCTCAATCGATTGAAGCGACTTTCGGTTACATTTAGAGAAATTGTTTCTTTTATGTACTCACTAGCTGTGCCCGTGGCTTCGCTCACGTGGACTAAAGAATGTCCGCACGAATCTTGCTCCCCGCTCTCGGCTATTTTAAAGACAAAAATGCTTATTGAGGGTGTAAATTGAGGGTAGAAGATAGAAGTATACACTCCTTGATTATTTTGTAGGTATTTTTAATTTCTACAATTATTTAGCACATTAATTTGCTATATCTCCTATGGTTTACTCAGCCTAAGCCATTTAAGCACCCGAATTGATTCACCATGACCAGTTTTTTTTTATTTGTGCGGAACTCTAATTATTTTTCTAAAATAAAAGTAGCCTAGCCTATAAAATCAGCTATCTATCAGTGAAAGTTCCGTCAAAATCGGTCCAACCGTTTCAGAGATTACCCGGAACAAATAGGCAGACAGAGAGATAGGCAAAAATTTTAAAAATGAGTGTTTTGTTATAGGTCTCGTATATACTTTCATGTGAATTTAGTAAAAAGCTGTTATTTTGACATTACAAATAGACACTTCAATTTCATTAATTGTTTACATACCATGTATTGTATAGATTTCAAGTGAAACTTCTTAGGCGGTGAATTGACAGTAAAGTTTCAAGGAAGCCTCACGTTTAGGCACATTTCGTTACATGAGAGAGAAGAAAGACAGCTATATATTGTATATCTAATACACAGTCTATCCTATTCGCGTCTCCCTTTTTAACCGGCTGTAAAAAAGGAGAGTTATATTTTTCGAGCGTATGTATTTATATTTGTATGTCTATTTCTTTGGCACGATCTGTAGCCTGAACGGCGAATGTTTTTTATCAGTCGCCTGAGAGATTTATATTTAAAAAAAAATGTAATATATAGGTACGACCCACCCCAGTTTCGCACGGGTACAATTTACAAAGTATATTTTATGTTTAAAAAAGCCTGATTTAAAGTTTATCGCTTTTCTATTGACAGTTCATAACTTCATAACTGCCTCATTAGCCTAGTGGTCTAAGCGCGACTGCTATGCTCGAGGTCCTAGGTTCGATTCTCAGGTCGAGAATAGTGTTATTGGCTTTTTCTATAAAGTTTTATTATTTTGATTTATCTCATAAGGTTTAACCAGCGTAAGCCATGTAAGCCGCCCAAAAATCATTTTTTGACGACTTGATTGAAAATAATTTGAATTTCTCTACTATACAAAAACTTCATTTAAATGTATTTTTTATATAAATACCTTCCATAAAAATTATCTAAATGTTAGCGCAAACCGCATTAAAATCCGTTATGTAATTTAAAAGATCTAAGCGTACATGGGGACAGACAGCGGGAAGCGAGTTCATTTTATACTATGCATAGATTAAGTGAGCCTCTGATTTTGCGGTTTAACTAAAAAGTCGTTACACAAATTTCGTGTATTTTTTTTATTTAGGTACTTTCCTTTTTTTACACAATTAAGGTGGCGAACAAGCATACGTTTTGCCTGATGGTAAGCAACTACCGTAGTCTATAGACGCTTGTAACACCATATGTATTCTCTAATGCGCTGCCAACCTTGAACCCTATCCTCCATCTCAAGGAGCTCTGGAAACTAACCACCGCAGGAACACAACTCAAGGTTATTTGGCAGCGATCTTCTGTAGGGTGGAGTTATAGGTGTAGGTGGAGGTAAAGTAGAAACAAATCTCCAAAGAAATTTCTTTGTGCATTATCTCAATTAACTATATGGTTTAAACTTTGTTTTTAATCGTCTCGTTTTTGAGCATACTTAGATAAAATAAATCACTTCGTTCGACGATTTGTTACATTAATGGCTGTGTTGTGAGATATGTTCGACAGGGGGCGCTGTTTGGGACGTGCGCAATGACACACGGACGGACAAATTTATAAGCGCTTGCTAACGAGATGTACAACGCTGAAAACAAATGAATAACGCCGTAACTAACAATTATTTTGTTCGATATAATAATTTCTATATATATATTTATACTTTTTAGGCACGTTGAATTAATTTTGAGAGCTTTTCACGGGATCACTAGCTTCCAAGTGCCATGTGGTGGTTGTTGGTTTAATTGATTTTCATATGTTCTTTGACCCTATGATAAATATGTAATATTGGTGGCATTTTGCCATCAATCTTTTCACGCACATTCGTCGCTAATTAAATGCACGATTAATAGTTAATAAACCTGTATTAAATTTAATAAACCTGTTATATTACTAAGGCTTATAGGGCACTAATCACGAATATAATAAAATTCATCATTTAATCAATCATAATTAAAAATACCCGTCTTTTTGCTTTGCATGTCTAAATTTAACTCAAAACTTGCTGTACCAATTTTATGGGAAGCTTAAGTAATTCATCAATTAATACGCTACTTAAAATGGTATAAAAATACACCGATTTTGATAAAATGTTGTAGAGTGAAAGCATAATAATAATTTGAAGTAAAAAAATTTTTTTTTGGTAATTCTTAACCTATTTTGATGAAATTTTGTTGTAATATTTCGGAAATGCTTGCAGCTTGTAGAGTCCCTATTAATGAAACTGTTCAACTTGTTACAAGAAAAATATATATTACGAAAGGTTTGAGTTCAAAACCATTTTAATATCATAAAATATATTTCAGTATAATTAAAAACAAAATAATTATATTTGAGGACAAGTAATATAGACTAATGACCCTTATTTTAAATGAACAAGTTCTTTTATATTGTTAATAAGAAATAATATTTTACAGTTAACTCAATATCCGAGTAGGCGTCTTAACAAGGCAGTAAAATAAGACTATTTAAAATCTCAAACAAATAAACATACCGTATAATGCGCAGGTGTGAATGCACATCGGCTGCGGGTGCGAATGAGACAACACAGCCCCGAGTGCGAACAGGTTAGCTATACATGGGATCTCAGAGCTACGATCTTTTAGAACGGATCTTTGGTTTAATCGATTTTAATAAATCAATTGTTTTTTTTTTTCTCCATTTCTTTCACGCCGCAATGTTTTGAAGCCTCTGGGGTGAAGATTTTTAATTAAATCTTGAACAGTCGCTGTAATTTGCAATGGTATTTAAATTTGATGGTAAAAAGGTTTAAAAAGATCTCTATGACTTATCTTTGTCGTACGGTGAAGCTGTGAAACCTTCTCCCGGCCGGTGTGCTCCCCCCTCCTTCTTACGACATCTGGTCCAAAGATATATTTATGCAGGCATGACAGCGGCAACCGCCGATGGATTTAGATATCTCGGTGGTCGCCGTCATATTTGAATCGTGCTGTACTTACCATCAGGGACCGTCCCGTCAATGTGCCGAGCTATAATGTGAAAAAAACTTTCAAAAGGCACCATACTATTATGATGGACCAGAAGTTATGACTCCTGTGACACTGACAGCTTTTTTTCAAAACGACGACAACCACTAAGAGATTTACGATCGATCGACAGCGGTGCTGTCTTGCCGGATTGCAGGTCGCTCGGCAAAGAGTCTGACAGGCTTATCATCATGCGCAGGATGGTTGAGACCCATCATACCAGCACGCCTGTATTCCCCGAAAAGTTAGGCAGAGGTTACCCACAATTCGCCGAGTATGTTTTAGGTCCCAAATAATAGGGGGCGATCCTATTGCCATTAATCGGGCACAAAGGTGAACTACGAGCTGCTACTGAGAATTTCATAGCAGTCGCGCTTTTTTTTTATGTGACTATAGTGTTAGCCTTAGGGGCCCTGAAGCCGCTGCGGCTTTTACAGCTTCACCAAACTTGGGGGCGAGCGCTTAGGGCACTCAGCTGCGAAAGTTTTTGACGACCCGCACGAGGATGCCAGAGTGGCCGAACCTCGGCTCGGGCGGTCTTCGCGCATGCGAATAGGTCGCGATCTGGCTAATTCCCTACTCCTACAAATTCGAGCTAACTAACATATACTCATATGCATGTTCCCCTCTTCCTGGGAGGAAGGAGAGAAACATGCGTATGTGTATTTAGTGTTCGGAAAGGTTTTTCTACACTAACTAGCGCAAAAAAAGAAAAAAAAAAGGTTCCTTACAGAACCTATGTACCTGTGAGGAACATATGTGTGTGATATTTGTATGTGGGTAGCTAAGTGTTGCACGTATAGTGTCACTTGTATCGTGCGGGCGGCTGCCATACCCAAGGGCTTCACACCGAGGAACGGACCTAGGCTTGGGTTGCCGCTAGAGAGGGTGGACGTGACGGGTGTGCGGGAGCGAAGTTGACGCTCTGTTTAGAGAGACTGTGGAATAATACGCGTTTGCTTTTTCGACTTTGTCGTCCGGATCGGTGAAGATGTTACGCGGCAGGCATTGGGGACCGCTACATAAGTGGCTGCCGTTATAATCAACGGTTTCGTGTGATTCGACGCGGTGTCGAAGTAAGAAGGGCAGTCGCGCTTACGATCACTAGGCTAATATACTAATTTTTATTTTAAAATAGAAATATAAGCCTGACTGTGAAAAGCAACATAGTGAAGAAACTGGTTCATTCTCATAATACTGTACTGAGAAAATATAGAAACTACTAGCTTCTGCCCTCGTTTTCGCCTGCGTGTGCTTCAGAATTGGGTCCAGAGGGAAATGAAAAATATTTCATTATAAATAAGTGCCGTACCTAGTTTATGTATTAATTCCACATATAAACTATCTGTGGTGAAAATTTCATCTAAATCCATTCAGACATTTTTGTGTGATTGAGTAACAAACATCGAAACAAACATTAACATTTATAATATTGGTGGAATAGATTGCTTTAAAATTGTCCAAATGACATGGTTAGGGTTGTCAATATTTTTCCACTTGATAATAGTTTTTTTCAGAACAAATTATAAAAACGACTAGCACATAATATTTTATGGAAACAGTAAAAAATACACTGTATAAAAAACCTAAAAAGTTAAAACAAATAGAATTAGATATCCTGAGAAATGTGGTGACCGTCGAGTATCTGATCGGACCGACAGTAGCTGTTGTTACAAGGACTAGCTTCCCTAAATATTCGCCTCGTTTGAACCCAATATCACAGGAAGGAGGGAAGACCTTGGCTGGGAGGCTATTCCACATCAACACGGTACGGCAAAGGTCAAAAATCTCCGTTTTGTTTTGGCACCGCAAAAAGCACTTCCCATCGTCAATGTTTGTAAGCCTTCGTAGTATTACATATCTATTTTATTCAAAGTAGCGTCTAACAAGATATGGTGGTTGGTTCCCTCGTTAGAATGATCTAGGGAGTTTTTGTGAGACTTCAAAATGCATGCTTTCACTTTATATTTACAATCCACTTCACTTATGCAAAATAACCGAACTATATCACGCAAAACATTACAATGTTACATAATATAGTGTCAAAAACCTAAGTAAATGAATTAAAAATAAAAACCACAACATTTCACTTCAAGATCTCGCCAAAAACTTCAGGTCAGAACTTGCAAACTACTTTATTCCCAAGTTTTTTCCATAGGATTAAATGGCCTTGTGTAAAATTGTGTCCTCATATTTGTATTTATTCATATAACTATATACTTATTTTTAAAGATGACGTAATTAGCATTACTAGCGATCGTCCTAAGCTCTGATATTCGACCAGCGACTTTTCGATCATACACTATTTTCTTTTTGACATTTACAGTATTCATGAACCTAAACAATGAGCATTATCTACATCACTTGCTGTCCCTTTTCGTTGAGTGACAATTCAATACTTTGGGGGGTCTAAGTTCAATGGCACAGGTCGGTTTAGGATTCGCAGTATTAATTTATTTAATTTAATATATTAGTAAGAGATATTAAAGATAATTTTTTAGCTTTCTGCACTCCTTCTCCATATAAACTTTAACCATGTCAAATCTCAGTCTTCCGTGCACGCAATACACTTAAAAATGGGGTAAAAAGTTTTACTTCACGTATTATTAAGATGATAACTATCTACTTATTTTTAAAGATAAAGTAACTAACATTACATTTTTACTTTATGTCGAGTGGTCGTGTTCAAGTCGAGTGTCCTTTCATTCCGCTCATGACCGTTATGTTATAGCCGTTACTATTGTACAAGGTTTCCAGAAAGGGTATCGGGTATTTGTAAGTTCAATGAAACAAAAATTATTTGTATGCAATAAAAAAGTTTATTGTTTATTATTAGCATATGAATTGGAGAATTATTTGGAAAAGATGATGTTATCCAAATGATGACCGTTACGTTGCTGGCACTCTTCTAAACGGAAACGAAGATTGGCGATAACACGTTGACACATAGCTATCGATATTGCTGCCATTTCTGACCTGATGTTTTGCTTTAACTGGGTTAGATTCGTCGGATTGTTTTGATAAACCTTACTTTTAAGGTATCCCCATGCAAAATAGTCAAGCGAGCTAAGGTCGGGGCTTCTGGGAGGCCAGTTGATGTTACCCCTTCGCGAAATGACTTTATTAGGGAATAATTCTTTAACAACTTCCATTGAGTCATTTGAGGTATGGCAAGTGGCCCCATCTTGCTGGAACCACGTTCTTGAGTTGAAACCTGCAAACTCCTGCAACTCTGGGACCAAAAAATTTCGCAACATATCGCAATAACGGTCACTATTCACATTAATTGCTCAGCCTCGTTGATCTTCATGAAAATAAGGACCAATTATGCCTTTAGCAGACATAGCGGCCCAAACAACGACCTTTGGGCTATGCAGGGGTCGTTCATGCTTTCGTCTCGGATTCTCCACTGCCCAGTACCGACAATTCTGCTTATTAACATGACCATTCAGGTGAAAATTTGCTTCGTCACTGAACAGTATGTTGTTAAAGTTGTTAAATCGCTGCAGCATTTCGTTCGCAAAATTCAGTCGATTAGCATAGTCCGTATCCTTCAATTCTTGAACCAATTGAATTTTATAGGCTTTTAGATGTAAGTCTTTCTTTAAAATCGAATGTAAAGACGATTTTTTGATGTTCAACGCTTGACTTCGCTTTCGGATGGATAAAGACGGATTTTGACGAACCCACGCCTCAACTTCTTCAATTGTTTCTTCATCGCGAACTGAACGAGGACGACCAGAGTTTTGAATTTTAACTGTCGCACCTGTATTCTCGAACATCCTGATCCATTTCCTATTGCTATCGTCACTTGGCGCGTGGCGTGTACGATATTCCGCACGATAGAGACGTTGAGCAGTCACTATTGAATCACCATTAAGATAATACGCTCGTACGCAAAATGCGCGATGCGTCCCCGAGTACTGTTCCATCGTGACTAAAACTCCACAAAATGGCGGACGCCACGAACCCCTCCCCGCACCCTTTAGTCGCCCCGTTTCGAACATGGCGCGAAAACAAATACCCGATACCCTTTCTGGACACCTTGTATTAAATGAGTTATGACAATATTATTCTCTTTCAAAGTGTTTATCAATAAGTATAAATATATAATTTAGTTATTATAGATTAATTGTCATTAAGAAATATTGTTTACCTTTCCCAAACTATTATCATAAGTTCACATCCTCATTTAGATAGCATTAGTAATTATGAAATATTGTTTACCTTTCCCAAACTATCATAAGTTCACATCCTCATTTAGATAACACTAGTAATTAAGAAATATTGTTTACCATACCCACGAATAACTTCCTATATAAACCCGATCCTGTACAATTCCTGTCATTCTATTTCCTAACTCAATCAAAGTACCACTGTATATTAGTTATTAAGTAATAAAATTACTATTAGTTTAAAAAAGCCTTTTAAGTCGACCACCGCATAACAATTTGGCGCAGTCGGTAGGATCGTGAGTGTTCGTAAACTCTCAAGACGGAGTAAACACGTAGTCTCCAGAGCTAGCATCGCTTCAGTTCTACGTGGTACCTACAGGGTTTTAAAGTCTCCGCCGAATCTACGAGTGCCATGCAATCGCTTATTTTACTGTTATTGTGGTAAGTGACTTAAATTGTTTGCTCATTCCTAATATTCAAATTCCTATTTCTTAACTCTAGTATTTATTTGTCCTCTTATATTTTATTTATATTTAAACTACACTATAAACCACGTTATATTGTTACTATACATTAATAATATCTCGACACTAAAGATGCCTAACACAAACGAACAGAAACCAAACACAGACAACCAGGTCACACTTCTTGATCTTAAAACAATTCTCCCATTAATCCCAGAATTCGATACTTCCCAAAACACACAAGTATATAGATTTGTACGTTCATGTGACGCAGCTTTTTCTCTCACGCCGAACGCAGACCAACAAATTTTACTAATTTACGTACTAAATAAAATAATTGGACCAGGTTCCGCAGACGTGCACGCCAAACAATTTGACAAATGGCTCACGTTAAAGACATTTTTGATAGAAAAATTTTCAACAGTAAAAACAATCGCACATCTTCGCTTAGAATTACAATCTATGTTCCAAAATCCTGACGAACCAGTAACAGACTGTCAACCAGTGTTGACCTCCTGCGGAGTAAAATAATAGAAAAATTAACCACGGAAGTTACAACCGACATACTATTAGGACGAAAAATAGATACAGAAGAAACGTCCCTCAATGTATTTGTCAACGGTCTTGGTCGAGAAATAGGAGCAATCTTGCGTAGCCAACATTTCACTCGTTTATCCGAGGCCGGTCGATATGCGATTCAGGAGGATAAAATTAACCGTATGAACGAAGCTAGGGAGAAGTTATTCAATATACATTCAGCAATGCAAATTAGCTCTAAAATAGGACCTAGTAACAACCGTAAACCTTCAAACATCTATTATCAGGACCAACCAAGACCATACGTCCATTTAACCCTGGTCCGCCTAAACCTATTCCATCAAATAATAAATTTTGTAATTACTGCAAGAACCCAGGTCACGTTTTGCCTGAGTGTAGGAAACGTGCCTACAATAATCAAAGACACGCCCAGACCCAGCCTTACAAAAATCAACCCTATGTTCAACCCACGCGTACAATTCCGAAACCAAATTTAAATACTTTAAACTACTAGGCGGCCTTCGAGGAGGGTACCTCGCAGGAAACCGCTTTAGCCCACTTCCCATTGACTCAGAACCAACCAATAATTACACAGTCAGAATTAATCCAAAACCTACAAAGAATAGAATAAATGTTGCTAAACACATTATGAAAGAAATGCGTAGTGTGATGATGCAAACTGACACAGTCTATCGTAGACAAACTTGCGATGCATACACACAAACTAATACATTAAACACTGAATTAATTACATCCAAAATAACTGAATCAAATTCTAATGCCTTCGAACAGGGTAACCAGCCCCAAACTCTTGGCATTCAATCTCAAGACAAACACAAATCTAATTCGAAGTCAAATTTTAAATCAAATTTCAAGTCAAAATCCAAATCAAGATCCATGCCAAAATCAAAATCTCATTCAAATTCTTTCTAACCTTCCAATTATCAATTTATCAAATCTCAATGTCCCTCCTGACTAATTACTACATTGCAAATTCCATATAGATGGTCAGCCGAAAACTTTGCTCGTAGACACGGGCGCTGGCATTTCGGTTTTACGTAAAGAGAAAATCGGTGCTAACCCGTTAGATGTATCGAATATCGTGTCTATCATAGGCGTCTCAAGTAAAAATAATCCGATTCGTAGCTATGGCACAACAGAAATATCACTTGACAATCTCCGTAAAACCACATTTCATGTAGCCAACCTGAATATTGAAGCCGATGGTATTTTAGGCCTCGACTTTATGGACAAACACAGTGTCAAAATATATGTGGCTTCAAAAACTATGTATATAGGTAGCCACCAATACAAATTATTTTATTTTGGCGAGAACGATAAAGTCAGAGAAGGCAAACAGTTAATAAACCGTCGTTCTGAAACAGTTATCACATGCTTTACTGATAATGTACAAACAGGAAACGCCATCGTAGATAGACAGGAAATATTTAAAGTTCTAACAGTCCCTAATGCTTTAGTAAATATTTTCGATAATACATTTATCATTACTTGTATCAATACTACTGACAAAGATTTAATTGTAAAAACTCCCATCTTTAGTACGAGTCCCTTTGTTGAACCAATAGACGATAAACAATAACTATTAATTCGTCAAACAAAGCAAATTCAACCGATCGACTTTACGATGTACACAAGCTCATTAGAAGGGACCACTTAAACAGAGAAGAAAATGACTCACTCAATAAAGTAATTGACGAATACCCAGAAATCTTTTATGTAGAAGGTGACCCTCTAACATTCACAAGTCATACCAAACATCAAATTCCCACAACTTCAGAAGTTCCTATACACACAAAAACTTATCGTTTGCCACAAATACACGAACAAGAAGTAAAAACTCAAGTTAGTATACTTTTAGAACAGAATATCATCCGACCAAGTAGTTTACCATGGACAAGCCCCATCTGGATTGTTCCTAAAAAGGTGGATGCTTCTGGCAAAAAGAAATGGCGTATGGTTATTGATTACAGAAAATTAAAGGAGATAACCATCGGTGACAGTTACCCATTACCTAATATCACAGATATACTCGATAAATTAGGACACTCAATCTATTTTACTACCCTTGACCTCGCCTCAGGATTTCCCCAAATTGAATTAAACCCTAAAGACGTTCCAAAAACTGCCTTCAACACTACCTACGGGCACTAAGAATTCCTTAGAATGCCATTCAGCTTAAAAAATGCTCCAGCAACATTCCAACTTGTAATGGACAGTATCCTACATGGTCTACAGGGTGAACGTTGCTTCGTCTATTTAGATGACATTGTAGTATTTGCATCTAGTCTTCAAGAACATGAAGACAAACTACGCGAAGTTTTCACTAGATTACAATAATTCGAGCTGAAAATCCAGCCAGACAAATGCGAGTTTCTAAGGCGCGAAGTTGCTTATTTAGGTCATATTATTTCAAACGAATGAGTTAAACCCAATCTTGATAAAGTATTAGCAGTAAAAGAATTCCCAGTACCAAAATCATGTAAAGATATTAAAGCATTTTTAGGTCTTACCGGATATTAAAAAGGACATTTCTTTTGTATAGGGGGAATCTCAACAAAAAGCATTCGAAGAATGCAAGAGACTATTGATCAACCCTCCTATCCTACAATATCCCGATTTTAGTAAAGAATTTATACTTACTACAGATGCTTCATTACATGCCATAGGCGCTGTTCTCTCTCAAGACGATATTGGTAAAGACCTATCGATCGCCTATGCCTCGAGAACTCTGAATAAAGCAGAAAGTAACTATTCAACAATAGAACGTGAACTATTAGCAATCGTTTGGGCGGTGAAACACTTCAGGCCGTACCTATTTGGTAGGAAGTTCACTATCGTCACCGACCACAAGCCACTAACTTGGTTATTCTCGGTTAAAGATCCAGGTAGCCGTTTAGTTCGATGGAGGCTTAAATTAGAGGAGTTTGAATATAACATAGTGTACAAAGCCGGTAAAAATAACACGAACGCTGACGCTTTACCTCGCCCTCCTTTATTGAATACCAACGTAATCAACTTAACACACGATGACAATACAGTTGATAAAGATGACTATTTACACCTAAACTACGAACACTATTTTGAAAACCAGTACACTACATACGACACTCCAAACTTAAAATTTACTCCTGACAACATCTTTGATAAACGACATAAAAATATATTTATTCCTATATCTAGTATACTATCTCCCAACAATGACCTATCCGTTGAAGCTATAAATCTTTGTTCCCAAGTACAACCCTATCTACAAAAACCTAAAGAAATATATCGAGTAGATCTTTTGATTTCAAATAATAAACGAAACCTTTATCTTGGTGTCACTAGGCCCAACCACTTCGATCCTTGGGACTCTGAAAGTTATTTCAAATGTCTTCTTTCTTGTCTTCAAAACTATAAAGTAGATACCTTACATATCCCAGACTTAAAGAACGACAAAACCTGTAAAATGCAGGGTATAACGGCATACCTAGCTGACACTTGCGACACCAAAATTGTAATATGTGAAAATAAAGTTGTTCGTCTACAAAAAGGACAGGTACCAGAAGTTCTAAAAAGGTTTCATGACGATCCATTAGCAGGACATCGTGGTATTGTTGAAACCACTAGGAAAATTAGGGAAGGATATTTTTGGGATGGTATGACTCAAGACATAAAATCTTACATCGATTCTTGTCTAGTCTGCCAACGTAATAAAATCCTTAGAAAAACTTATAAGGCCCCTATGGTCATAACATCGCAAGCATCAGAACCTATCGAACGTGTCTCAATGGACTTAGTATCCTATTCAGATATTACGGATAACTCTAATAAATATATTTTAACCCTCCAAGACGAACTCACGCGATTCGTTCAAGCGTACCCTTTACCTGATAAAGAGGCGATCACAGTTGCAAAACAACTTCTTACATTCTGCCAGCACTACGGTGTTCCTCGTAGGTTTCATTCAGACCAAGGAACAGAATTTATGAACAGTTTGATCAAGCAATTATTTAAACTCTTAGGTACTAATCACACAACAAATACAGCTTACCACCCACAATCCAATGGTGCATTAGAAAGATTTCATGCAACATTGAGAGATCACATTAGGATGTACCAGAACCGTAGACAAAAAAATTTGGACTTAATAATACCACTTGCCATTATGTGCCACAACACTTCAGTTAACCAATCTACTGGATTCACTCCTCATGAACTGCTTTTCGGTTATAAACCGCGACCTTTGTATTCTCTCAAAGAAAATAATGATTACACCGCACACGACTATATCAGAGATCTCAACGAACGTCTAAAAATAGCACGACAAGCAGCGCTGAAAAGCGTAGAATCCATGAAAGAGAAGGCTAAAGATCGATATGACAAAAATATCAAGAACGTAGCAAAATATACGATAGGTAGTAAGGTCATCTCAAGGTTCCAAACCCTAACAACTTAGATGCCAAATGGGAAGGACCTTATAACATAATTCGTCTTGGATTTAATGAAAACTATGTCATAAGAAAATCAGGTCGTAATTACTTAGTTCATGCAAATCGCCTTAAGCCATACACACAGAATGACGTTTTAGTTGATAGTACAGAAAACTAATTACCATCTAAGACTGTATAGTTCTATATCAAAATTTACTTACATATGTCTTTACACTATTTTTAATTTTTTTTACAAATCAAAAACAACAATTTTATATTTTATTAATCATTTAAGCTATTCACATAAATAAATTTTCATCTACATTTTCATTAGAGACCTTATAACTTTCAATATCTTTCAGGTTCTCCGCAAACTACATTGCGGGAGATACCGTAATAAATCCTCTTCCATCCCGCTTTACTTTGAAGAGAACGGAGATTTGGTTATATCAGAGGGAATATGGAAACTAATCAATCATATACAGAGATCTTGAACCCCTTTACTCAACAAAAAGACTCCATGTGTTCTCCAGTGTGGAGAAAATTCCACACATTATGATCTCCAAGGTAACGGGCTGATTACGTTACCCCCTAACTGCAAGATCTATACGGGATTCGCAACTCTTACAAGCCTCGACGCTGAAACCAAGAACATAAGTCATCCGTTCATTACCACAGAACTTAACATGGACTGCTGGGAGAATTTTAATATGCCAGAAGCCCCAGAACTAATTCCCATAAACATAAATCAGATTCCACTAGACTCTCTACATATCAACAAACAGCAACTATTAGAGCAGACAAAGAAAATAAACAAACTTCGTAACCAAACATTCATTGAAAGAAATCACCACAATCTATCGTGGATATCCATTACCATCGGAATTGTTCTTCTGTTATTCCTGATTTATAAATGTTGTCTTCGATTTCCAATCAAACTCGAACCACTACGTGGACGCCCAGATGATAGTTGTAACTGTATTCAAATATTTAACAACTGTTACAACACGCCTACCAGACGAAACCAGATGCAAGTACAAATTCCATTAAACGTTTCATCCTGCATCTCTGAAGACGAAGATGAATCCCCATCAATTCCTCAAAGATCGGGCAACCCAGCCCCATCTTTGTTCTAAGGGGGGAGGTGTTATTTTATAGCCGTTACTATTGTATTAAATGAGTTATGACAATATTATTCTCTTTCAAAGTGTTTATCAATAAGTATAAATATATAATTTAGTTATTATAGATTAATTGTCATTAAGAAATATTGTTTACCTTTCCCAAACTATTATCTTAAGTTCACATCCTCATTTAGATAACATTAGTAATTATGAAATATTGTTTACCTTTCCCAAACTATTATAAGTTCACATCTTCATTTAGATAACACTAGTAATTAAGAAATATTGTTTACCATACCCACGAATAACTTCCTATATAAACCCGATCCTGTGCAAAATCCTGTCATTCTATTTCCTAACTCAATCAAAGTACCACTGTATATTAGTTATTAATTAATAAAGTTACTATTAGTTTAAAAAAGCCTTTTAAGTCGACCACCGCATAACATGCCTCTTCCTGCTATTTTTAACTGACTTCAAAAGAGGCTCTAATTCAAATATTGGTATATTTTGGCAGTGCCGCATTAAGCAAGCGCGGGGCCCGTAGCAAATTATTTCAAAGAGCCTTTGATCTACTATGGGTTCATAAGTATAAAGTGGTAAAAAAACAATTCAATACTCAATACGTTTATTTGCTATCTTATAGGTTACAATTTTGTGTGTAATTAATAGTCTTGTACGTTTAGGTACTGTATAAAATTCGATGTTTTATTTACGCCAAGGAAATAGTCGGTTACCGAGTGTCTGACGTGGATGGTCTTAGTAGGATATGTTGTAACGTTTTACGTTTTTGTGACATCAAGTAAATTCATTAAACTACATATTAATAAGTTTCACTCAAAAAATTACGCTCAGGCAGAGATGAGTGGGTTTAAATATGCGGGGCCCCCTTTTTTGCGCGGGGCCCGTAGCATTTGCTACTCTTGCTACGTGGTTAATCCGGCACTGTATATTGGGCATAATGTAAGCATAAATTCGTTGTTTATGAAGCGATTTAGATGATTCTTTTTTCTTTCGAAAGGGGATACTATTGTGAATAAAAAGACGTTCACAATATTTAATGTGTGCTAAATTAATAGCGCTTGGATTATTCTTGTTTCTTACAAAGTTACAGTAGTTCGTAGTAACATGTGGTTTCTTAATAACGTTCTTGACTGTAGTTTGCTTGTAGATTCGCTGCTTGCTGTTGCTGGTGTTGTGGTGTTTCTCGAACTGATCGTAGTACTGCCGCCCTCTCCGCTATATTTAACCTCGCCCTTTGCCTCGCAACCGGTCGTGCGATGGATTCCGTGCGGGGCGTCGCTCAGCCAATGAGCGCGCACGCCCTGTGTGCGGCAGTACCAAGAGTCACCATGCCAGATGTTCCGAGTCTGGCATGGTTCATCCTTACAACTAGTGAAATTTATACATTTAAACTTACAACTAGCTATATTCTTATTCTAATCGTTTTAAAATACACATATTCAGTTCATATTATTATATCTATTCCTAACACGAATTTATAAACCTTATTCCTAACACGTATTATTTCATTTATTTGTTAATTCTATACTATTAGACTATCGTTATTCGCTCGCCCCGCTCGCTGTCCGCAACAGATACCTTAAGGGTGGTCATATTTTAATTTCATTGACATTGGACTTTCGACTTCGAAGATAAACCAACTCTCAAAATCATAGAAGTTAGTTTGCTTTCTATGTAAAAAAAAAACTTGTTTTTTTAAATAATTCTTTCTTAATTCCCTTTCTAGCATAATTCTCACGTTATTGAAGATAGCTGGGGGTATTTCGAGGTGTCATTCGACACCCCAGTCTTTTAAAAAGGATAGTAAAAAAAGTTTTATGATCTCCTGGAAACAATAACCACCAGGAGAGGTGAAAACATTGTAAAGCAAGTGTTTACATTGACAAAAGTCGCTTTGTCAGTCTGTTACCTTAAAACGTTTTTATCTATTTGCTTTCTTGTCTGTATGTTTGTTTGTTCAGTGCAGAATTTGTAATTGGTTTTATACTAACTTCTCGATGAGTTAGGGACTTGAAACTTTAAGCACAGCTTAGAATTCGAAGTCAACCCCTTACTTAGCTTGCTTTAAGTTAACTTGTCTTTAATAATCTTATAATATGAGATCGATTGCAAGTACCTTTAAAGTAAGTATCGAACTGAACGAGAATTTTCATCCAGTTAGCTAGCCATTAGTACAAACACCTGGACAATAGTATGGTATCAATCACATCGACATATGCGGCATTACTTATAAAAATCTATAAAAATTTAAACACCGATTTAAGTATTTCCCACTTTGTCTTATTCATATTGTTAGAAGAAGACAGAACTAAAGATTCCTATATTGACGTTTATAAGAAAGGCCCATACTTGTTTGTCCATTTTAAAAATGTGGTAAATTAAACAAAAATCTTGATATCGGAGGCAAAGTATAACAAGTCACATGTAGCTAATTATTCAGTATATATGTTTAAAGTCTAATTTTCAACCTTGTCCACGTATGTCAATGGTCTACAGAATTTTTACTAATGTATTTGAAATTCTGAGTAAAGTTTTTTATAAAGTAAAAATACGTTTTTAAAATATTATTTATTAATTAAACAATGAACTTATGTAGTAGATATATCAACTTCTACTACTCTGGTATATAGATATATTCAAACAACGTAGACCATGAGTACGTAATTAGTTCTGAGTGAAATACTGGTTGAAGTAAATAAATTTTATCAAAGAACACATAAGTTTCTTTTTGTTTTTCTAATAGCTCGACACATTGACGATACTGTTCCTGATGGTAAGCACAGCACCGTCCAAACACAACGGTGACCACCGAGAGATCACAATCCATCAGCAGTCACCGCTGTTATGACGGCCTGCACAAATATCTCTTCACTGAAGGACCCGATGTCGTAAGGAGGGAACGCACTGACTGGGAGAAGGTTCCACAGCTTCCCGGTGTGACATAGATAAGTTATAGAGAACTTTTTAGTTCGTGTTCGTGTTGATCTCTACTCGAATGAAGGATTCATATTCCAGTGCGTAATAAGCACACGTTACAGACAGACAGTAACGCGAGTTTTACTGGTTTACTATAGCAAAAGCCGTGAAAATTATAATCGAAACGCGGACAAAACAACGATCTTAACTTAGTATGTAATAAAATGTTATAACATGGACACCATGAAACCGGGTATGTTGACCGCAATACTTATTTTATATGTCATTATCATTTCCCAACAAAATGTTTATTATTTAATTATTAAGCGAAATCACCACTTTTAAGACCGTTTATGATGTTCCGTGGCTCGTAAATACGTGGCTCGGCCATGTTCGTTTGCTTTTACTAAGGCGCGAACACACTAGTCGAAATTTTTAAGAGGAAACGCGGTCGGCAAGTTCTTCGTTCTCGTTTGTTTTATCGTTTATACGTTTAGCATTATGGCTTTCAATCTCACTTGATCTTGAGTCACGATGTGGCCCAAGATGGTAACACGCTAAGCCTAAAGGAAGACTGGCTCTCAAGTACAGCCGCCGGAACACACCTATTGGTGTTTGGTGACAGATTATCAACTTGAGGGTGGTAGCTAGTCAGGCGCCCTACTTCCATGCTGTGGTTTTCATCACGATGTTTTCCTTCACCGGGCGCTCAGGTTTATCCCAGGGATTCGAACTCACGTCGATCGACGCGGTGTCAGTACATGTGCTACCACTCAGCCATCATTGCTTTAAAAGTTTAAAAATAAAATTTTAAGAAATCTATTGCTATCGCACTGTGCCCGAAAGACCAAATAGAGCGTAAGAGAGACAACTGCGACTGAATCTGATTATATCTATGTAAAATTGATGAAGACATAATTTTGTTTCCTTGTTTCCTCCTTCAAAACTGAACGGATATTTTCGTTTTAGAATTTTCTAGAAATATTTTGGTCTATATGCTTTCTTTTCTATTACTTTTGAATATAGGCCTTCTCCCAAAAATAGCCACAACCAACAACAACCTATCCAGTGTTACTTGCATACAGTAGATCATTAAAAAGGTTATTATAGGGTGAAAATTTATGTGAATGATAGTGAAGTCTGGAAGTGACTCCCTCTCTGTGCATCCACTAAATTAATATTATTAAACTTAAACATTATTTACATAGTAAAAAAATTGATAAACTTGTAGTTTATAGTATTTAAACTTATTAATTATTATATGCTTTACCAACGTTGATAAGAATAAAGTACTTATGATTTTAACTTTAACAGGTCGTAGATCAGTGTGTTCACACGCTGAGCGCTGCGTCTTCCGATAATTGTAAAATAGTAAAAAGGGCTTGCAACTCGTGTAAACAGACCCTAAGCAAAATTTATTATAACATCTTAAGGTGACAATCAGATCGCCAACGCGACGCCTTAAAAAGGGCTCAACGGCCTCTTTTGTATTCCAACCGCAATCTTAAACATTCACGACCGCCAGTTAAACTTCCAACATAAGTGTATTTACCACTTATGACCTTTTTTAATAAAAGTCAAGTAATTTGAGAAGCGAAGTGTCGCGATGGTATTTTATGTAAAAAAGATCTTAATTTGTGTACGTTTGCCATTTTGTAAATGTGTTGCTTATTTCTTATTTTCGTAAAGTTTTTTTTTACTGGCACCGACGCGTCGTTTTGTTTGACGCCTACGTTTAAGAGTTTTCGTGTTTTCTGACCAAAATATTAAGATCATGAGGGCCGTTTAAGACGCCATTATCTTTTACGATACCTTTATTATATTTTCATTTTTTTTTTTTATATGATTAAAATGATAAGCGACGACATAATAAACTTTGCAAGTTTTGACGCGTCCTACCAATTACATTGGATTATAGAAACAAATTGTGTATTTATATTTGTTTATGACATTATCTTAATTAATGTGGGAAACTTTATGATTGTAGAAAATTTTTAAAATAAAAAACCTTACCGGTCTTTAATTACTTTTTCTCGTTTTTTAAATTGTCAATTGAAGTCATTGAGTTATTCGGTAGTCATTGGGTAAACTTATTATGTACTACCTACTATAGTAGTTCAAAGATTAAAGTAGATGAAAAAGTTTATTGTTGGAATAATACTATTAAAAAAAGAACAATTTGGAGTTTTTAGCGGTATCTCAGGCTGTCATGTAGTAGTGTTTGTTATTTATTTATAACTGTATTTTTTTTTTGTCCCTATATTTTGTAATACAGGTGGCATTTTGCATAATAAAGCTTAGTTATTGTGAACAAGTGAAGGAGAATGGAAATAATGACATGGACCATGAATTCTGAGATGCCACAAAAACTTCCTAGAAAGTTCTAACAAGGAAGCCATTATCTTGTTAGTGTACAGGGATACTGAACTCGTCATAAGACAGGACACCATATTCACTCGATAATGGCAGTAATGGTAATCAATAAAGAGGACTATTTGCCAAGTTAGGAAGAAGAATAAGACTGATATTTGTTAGTATTTCATTAACAAATGCCGTCAGTTTTCTTATATAGATTGAAAAAAAAACATAAGTCAGGCAAAGAGCACGTCAGCTTGGTAAATTCGACTTGAACTCTTTTGAATGTGATAAAATTAATATCCTTAGTTGAATTAGAAGACAGAACTTTAGGGTTGTATAACTTGTGTAAGGTTGGATCACCTAGTGGAGTGCTGGCTGGTAGCAGTCCGAGCTGAAGTTCGCTTTGGCACCCGTGCGCTTGCCCCTTTTTCAGATGTGCCTTCTGAGAAACCCGGTGAAACGAGGAAGGGCACAGAGAAATATCTTTAGATAATGTATCCTAAAGAAGAAAATACAACAAAAATATTTTACCCCGATGCAATAGAAGTATATGAAATTATCAGAAACACTAAATTATTCAGAAGTGTTACCTACAAATAATAATAGAAAGTTAAAAATAGCCCATTCAGCCCCTGTGATAACACGACAAATTAAATCGAATTACATGCTCTGATTTAATTATCGAATGTTCGCAAAAAAAAGATTCAATGTAGAAATTAAGATGGGTACCAAAATTGAGAAAGAAAATTTCAACAAAATCATTAGAAATAATAAAATACAAAGTATTTTCATTGCTTACTTACTATGAGGAAATTATATATCAGTTGAAGAAACTAAATAAATAAATAATATACATAATTATAAGTTGAGTTAAATTGATAAATAAGATGGTTAGATAAATAAGTTTTAACTAAATTTTAAGATAAAAATGAATAATATATTAGGTTAATAATATGTGAAAATTATGTTAAGCATTCTGTCTTGAAATATAGTAGGTATTTATAATAAATACTCACTTATAAGTAAAAATTGAGATGAAAAGTACTAGATGATAATAATACAGTAGATATAAATACTCTCTGAAGAATATCAGAGGACTTGTACGGAATTTTAAAAAACCTACAGTTGATAGCTATGATATTACAAGCATCCATAAGCTACTGTAGCCACTTACCAATAAGCCGGGTCGTATGGTTGTTTGCCACCTTAATCCGGGAGTTGACAACTTTTTGAAAATTATTTTAAACACTTTTCAAGTTGAAAATAATATATATTAAGTAACAATATTTTTTTTTATTTTAAAAAAAGGACGTAACAAAAACGATGCGTTATGGTCCCATGACATCATCATTCATTTTGTATGATAACAGGAGTCGTGGTTCATTTTCCTGAATGGTGACGTCACGTTTTCTAATCAGCGTTTCAAATCACGTGACCCACAGACAAAACGTATTAATTTTCCGTAGGGAAAATTAAATAAATAAACAATTACATAATTTTTCCAGACTTGTATTGTTTTAGGCTTTTTATCTATATACACTGATAGTACTAAATAATTTAATTTAATTTTCAAACATACAGTCGACTCGCGGATTATATGGTAAAAAGCTGTGTTAAGTCCCTTCAGAACAAAAGATCGACTTCGCTAGCTTCACAGCCGCACTTACGTGCCGTGTCAACTTAAGCATCACTTGCTGGCGCTTAGTTAACTTTCTAAAAATAACTCAAACCAATATATTAACTTTAAAAAAATGACCAGGCACCCGGCCGTGTTTTTCGCCCAATCTTTTCGGTAGTGGTATTGATAATTCTAAATACTTCCTTAGAACTTAACTTAAATAAAGTGTGTTGAATAAAAATCATTATTAAAACGAATATGTCACTAAATTCTCGTATGTAATTAATCGAAGAGCTTAATCACATACGTGCGCGGGCGCAGCGCTCTGAGTTGCGTTTAAAATGCCATCAAAATAATAAAATTAGCATATTAATATTTTTATAACGCTTAACATCATAATGGTCGAGATTGTTTTATAGTTTTACAGCATCCCATAGTCATTTACAAATGTATAAACAGTTTCTTGAGAAATTAAATACACTCGTAATTCTGTCGTTTGTTTTTATTTGCTTGAAAATTGGCTTTGTGACTCATTCGGATAATGACAGCCCATAAAATAAAAACAATTGCCCAGTCTTTTTTTATCGATTATTAATGATGGATTCTGCGTATGTAGGTAATTTCGCCAATGTCAAGAATTTGCCAATTGTTCCAACCAATACATCCAACGAAAATCTATATAAATAAATAAAAAATGCTGGTCCTTTGTAAGCGCATCATTTCAGAACAGCTGGACTGATTTGCTTTGTTTTTGTTTTAAAATTTTCAATAGTCCGAGATAGCTATTTCAATGTTTTATTTATAAATTGGGTAAATATACCTGAAAATGGTCAAATTCGGGAATTAATGAACGTCTTTTTTACTCGTCGGATTTTCGTATGAAATCAAAACAAATCACGATTCGAAAAATGGATATGCGTATTTTACTATTGGAAAGTGCAGAACAACGTCTGTTGGGCCACCTAGTAATTATACCAGATAAATAAAATTGCTGTGTCGGTTTGTAATGTCAAAATAACAGCCTACCGTATATTATATAGGTATGGTACTTAAAAGAAAAATGATAATTTTTAATTTTTTTGTGTATCTGCCTGTTTGTTCCAGCTAATCCCTGAGATGGTTGGAACGACTTTAACTAGGTGAAAGGTGTTTGTTATGTTACTTTTATAAAGAAAAATGAATTAGGGTGCTGCAGTAAATAAAATAAACTCAGTAAGTATAACAATAATAACATTAAAAATAAACTGGTATTATATTGACCAATTAAAATTTATAATAGTTGTATAATGATTTAGAAAAGTTTTCGCGAATTAACGATATCCGTCGTCAGAAATGCCTCGGCTGATTAAACGCATTTTAATAAAAAGAATCTCACTTCTACAAATATATTCGCTGTTTGCCACAGCCTCTTAAGTCTCAGGGTTGTCAACTTTTAATTATTATTTTCATATAAATATCTAGAGGGGTTTTAGGCGATCTTAATCCCCTCTCCTTTAGTCTACGCTGATATATACCGATTATCTTTTGTATTCATGCCACAAAATTTACCATAGAACTAAAATGTATTTTTGAATTGATTGATTTTATTAGCTCTGTTTTAGTTATCGTGTTATGTAACGGGCAAAGAATAGTTTGCCTTTGTGTATTTTTGGGTCACCCTGTCTGATAGCTATAGAATTATTTAATTTTTATTTAATGTTACTCACCTTAACCAATTTCTAAATGATGTTTGGCATTGATTAAATGAATTAAAAATGATAATATATTAAGACTATTTCTCTCTTTGTAATGTCATAATAACAGCTTTTTACTAATTCCGTATGAAAGAATAGACGGTATGTACCTACCTACAACTTAATTTAAAAAAAGAAATTGTCTGTCTGTCTATTTGTTCCGGGTAATCTCTGAAACGGTTGGACCAACTTTAACGTGACTTTTACTGGCAGATAGTTAATGTTACAAGGAGTAACTGGTGCTAATTTTTATAATTTAGTTTCTGCTTTTATTTTAACATTACATACAGATATTAATTGTACAGATAGCATATTGACCATCACAATGACGATGTTTCATAATCACATAAAATCTCTTTTTCAATACTCGATGGGACTGGCAAACGCAGCTGACAGCTGTCATGCATTATGTACTCATCGAATATAAGAGCTCAGATCGCGAGACACGCAATATCGCTGTGCAAAAATATCTATCAAAAATCGTCTAGTGGTAACCTAAATCGTATCGGTAGATCATCGTAAGTGTTGAAGCAGTCCAAGGTACGTCAGAGCATTGTATTTATTTCAGCTCTATCGAGTTTTTGAACATCGTTTTTGATCGTATCGGAATTATAAAAATCACCCAGAGTCGCTGAAAGCCACCGCTATTTCAGTTCGGTGCGGACGCTACAGACAATAATGTGAAGTAAAGTGTTCGGCGTGTAATAACATAACACCACGCCTGTACCTATTCCAGAAGTGTTAGGCAGAGTTGCACTAATTTACACACACAGCTCGCTGAGTATGTTTTAGGTCCCATGTAATAGAGGGCAAGTCTATTGCAATTAATCGGGCATAAAGCTAAACTCCGAGCTGTTACTGAGAATTTCATAGAAAACCCAGTAACACTTTGCTCGACCAGGGACCTCGAGTATAGCAGTCGCGCTTAGGACCACTAGGCTAATGAGGCAGTTATTAATAAAAGAGGGGACATATTTTAGACACTTTTATGATTTGTATGCTTAGATAATCATATGATATAAATAAAAAATTCAAAATTAGCATATTTTTAATATCATTGCATTCTGTGAAGGTAACCCTAGTAGCATCGCCATTACGCTGCCGCGCTGTCCGTCCTGTTTGGAACGAAAAGCGAAAGCGTTGTTGTCTCTCTTTAACACAGTTCTCTTGAGTGCTGCCGTCCTTGTCTCTGCGTAGCAATTTGCTGGCATGTTGTTAAGTTGCAATCAATTGCCATGCGCAAACAGACGCCTATGATATATCCAATTAAATCGCCCATAAGGATAATGGCGTTATTAAAAACAACCGTATTTAATTCTTTTGTCTTTATTTATTTGTTCTTCACTGTTTGTTAAATTCGTTATTAATAAGTATTAGATAATAATGTTAGATTCAACAATAAGGATGATACAATTAACCGATTTTCCAGATAATCATTTCAAGAACCATGTCAAGCAGGTTTTATTGTCAGATATCTGGAAATGATTCACTCTTTGTACATCCTCTAAAACTAATATAATTAAGAACTTAAATATTATTTAGCGTGGAGGCTATAACCTCACCTAATCTTAAGTGACGATGAGCCCAAGATGGTAGCACGTTACGCCTAGTGGAAGACTACCATTTAAGTGCAGCTGCCAGAACACACCTATTGGTGCTTGGCGACAGATTTTCAATTTTTTCATATTGAAGTATTACTCAACTAATTGCGATCAGGATGAAATGCCCACTTATAAAACAACTAGCTGTGATTCCCGGTTTCATCCGTGTTAAATTTATTCAATCAACTCTGCAACGCACCCGTATAGCCTATTGTTGTTCTCACTTTCCGTATTTGCCTACATCTTGCTAGATTGATTGACGTTCATAGCATAACAAGTTATATAGCCTATCACCTTCCTCAATAAATAATCAATAAAATACATTTTTTTTAAATGAAACCTGACTGCTAGGTGCAGAGATTAGCGCGTTCAAACATACAAAAAAAAAAACAATTTCTTGTGCTTAATAATATGTATAATAATATAACATTTTATTTCTTACTAAATATTAATTATGCGTCTGGTCTCAATTGGAATATAAATATTTATTATATAAGAGTTGAAAGTTACATCCTTATGCAACAAGAGTGCCAACACAGGTAACGCGAAGAAATTTACCGTGTATTAAATCTCTGAACAAACAACTCGTTTTACACACACGAGCGAGAGTACCTGTACACACGCATCCCGTGTAGGTATACTCACGCACACTGATAGACTGAGACTTCAAATCTGGATTTACAATTCGTATTAACAATTTTATTAAAGTTTATTTATTTTAAACAGTGAATTGACGAGTTTTTGGCGGGATCCCAAACGGCCATGTAGTGATTTTTGTAGTTTATTAGTAAATTTGTGTTGTTTGATCCTATGTTGTGTAACACAGGTGGCATTTTGCATAATAAAGGTTGGTTATTGAGCACAAGTGAAGTAGATTTAAATGAATGAAATCTGAGATGCCACAAAAACTCCCTAGAAAGTTCTAAAAAGGGAGCCACCATTTTGTTAGAATAATGCAATCATTATAGAATAGGACTATATATGTACGTTTTTCACTCGATAATGGCATCAATGTTCTTCAATAAAGAGGACTAGAAAAAATAGGACAGTTACGAGATGCCGTTCAAAAAAGTTGGAGATTTTTGTTAGAACAAAAAAAAACTTTTTTAAAGAAATAGCAAAACTATTAAGACGTCTTTAGATTTCGGATTACCATCTCAATTTCCAAAGAAAAAAGCTTCATAACGAAGACAAATAAACAACTTATTAGAGATTAAAAATATCTTTATCGTACAACTGTTTAAAATAACAGTTATTTTTCCAAACAATTACAAACATTAACAAAAAAGGATTACCTACGCGACAAAACTAATAACGTAATTGTATTAATTTTAATACTGCTCATGGGACCGTACCAGTTCATTTAAGAATGGGATGCCGCGGCCGCCTCCTAAAACCTTTTTCAAATTTATAAACAGCTTTAAATCTTGTATTCCTTTTGAAAGTACGTAACTTCAGGTAACTAGGTATGTATAATACAATTAAAAAACAAATTTTACTTTTATATAAATAGCTATAAAATATCTCACGACGATATCGTATCGTATATTATACATAATCATATCGACCGTGAGTTCGAATCCGTTCAATGGCCCTGATCTGTCAGTGAAGGAAAATATCGTGATGAAACCACAGCATTGAGCTAGGGGCCGTCTGGCTAGCTACCACCCTCAAGATGAAAATCTGCAATCAAACTCCAACAGGTGTGTTCCGGCAGCGCACTTGAGAGCTAGTTTTCCACTAGGCTTACCGTGCTACCAGCTTGGGAAAAAAAACAATATAAACTGGAGAGATGACCTTGACTCTTAATTCTAATTCTTTATTATTAATTGTTATAAATCAAATGATAAGCGTATAAATGATATGCGCGCATCTAGAAAATAACTTAAGAGGGGGTCATAGATTAAAGTTTTTCAAATATTTAACATCGAACAAACTATAAACAAGACAATTTTTAACAAAAAAGTCGTGCATCTCGGGACGCTCGACAGAAGTGATAACTTAAACTAATCAAAAAGAAAAAAATACCACACGAAAGAGAGAAAGGGAAGCCGGCGAGGATTCGAAACCTAGGACTACGGCCATAGTAATCACGCTTACGACCGCTAGCCTACGAGCGTGTTGTTAGCGTTGACTGAAACTATGCTACTATTAATGGCGCCGTAACGCGTTACGTTACGAAGCGGTTTACCTTCCCATAAGAAGTTATCACTTCAAAAAGAAAACCAACTCGTAATGATTTTGAAGAGTGTATCTTCAAAGTTAAAGGTCCAATGTCAATGAAATTAAAATGAGAGACCACCCTTGTGGTATACACTATCCAACAAAAGAAGAATCATCTAAATCAATTAAATTAAAAAAAAAAAAAATTGAACATCTACAAAATACCTACATTCCAGTTGAGTAACTGTCTTTTGTTGAAGTCGGCTAAAAAAGGAATAGAATCTGTTACGAATATTGAATATTATATTTCGTTTGAGTGAAGGTCATTACCCTAAGACACCTCTAGATCCGCACCTGTGTAATATCTATAACATGCCATAGTATACAACAAAGTCCTTCGCCACGCCTGCCCTCAAAAACTACTGAACGGATTTTCATACGGTTTTCATCAATGGATAGAGTGATTCATGAGAAAGGTTTAGGTGTATAATTCATTTAGATTTCATATAAATTGGCTGAAATATGACGATGAATGTTGAAGATGTCGGAAAAATCATGTCAACTGGGAGCTTTACTGGCGTGCGCCGCGTAAACCAATAGAGTTATAGGTATGTATTACTCTGCTACCCGTGCGAAGCCGGGGCGAGTTGCTAGTTATGACTATAAAGTTCAAGAGATTATTTGAATGTTAATTAAATGTATTAATTAAGATAATTCTAATTTCTGGAACTACAAGTCAGAATTGAAAAATTGTTTTTACACTTGGTTCCATATTTATTAAAGGTTATAAAACCTCACACGATGATTCTAAGGAGTGAGCAGTAAACATGAATATCAAAGAATCTGGAAAGCGATAGACGAGTACTGAAAAGGAGATCAAAATCAAAATAAAAAAAATCTTTATTCAATTTAAGCCCTAATAATGCACTTATGAATATCAAAAAACTACTGCTGGTTCGAAAAATATCCCAGTCATCAAGAAGAATCGGTAGAAACTTGATCAGGTTTTTTTTACAACTGTACAAGTGGATATAACAGGTACAATAATAATAATTTAGTGGATGCACAGAGTCACTTCCAGACATCACTATTATTCACATAATGATCCATACCCTTTTGACACCTCCTTCACATGGTCCTTGCATTTGTTGTCCGAAAAATTAGTAATGTGCTTCGGGATCTTGATAAAGAACCTAATTTAACTCTATTTCTAGTATGTACCTATTATACATTGCGCTCATCTTTGACAAAATTTAGCTTGACTAAGCTTTTACAAACATACATAAAATTATCAATGATGTATTGGGAGGGCAAAGTTAAAATACTAAATTCCTGAAACTTGCTCTTTAGTGATTCGTAGGGTCACATAATGTAGATTGCTTTAACTGTCCCCTTAAACATAAGAACTAGATAGGTAGATATATGTATGCATTTAATATAGGAATCATTACACTGACAGTTATGCTTAAATTAAGTTCTAATAGATATAATTTGGTACTGATATTCATGGTAGAATATACGACAGACGAAAAAAAAATGGCTCAAATGTGGTAATATGAAAAATTTAAAAAGGGCAATTTCCGAAATTCTAATGCTAAAGTAGCTAAAATACACGCACAACTCAAGTTAATAACGATTCCATAACAATCGCCGAATAAAACGTCCAAAAACGTTTCCTAATTCATATCTAATAAATGGTATATTTAACTAATTTCAAATAAGGGCAGTTATGAGTGATGGCCGCCCGCTGCAGCGGTTCCCCGGCGTCACGAAGCGGGGGCGTGTTCGGGAAATTACCCCAAAATGGGGTTTTAAACACCCACTTAACCCATCAGCGAGCGATCGCCCGCGAAATGGGATAACGCCGGAGCGTGCGCGGGCGCATTATCTCACGACTATACTTAAGATCCGATGATTTTTTTATTATACAGATATAAGATTAAGTAAAGGCAATACGCTAAGTCTAAAAAGGCGAATATTTCCAATTCGACGGTGGTAGCTACCAGACGAGTTGAAGAGAAAGCTTTTATGTGGGATAAAAAAGATGTAAGCGAGTTAGGGACAGATAAATTTCTCTCTACTTGGGGCAGTCCGATTGGTGGAATACCACCACCCTACAAATGATCGCAGCCAAACAATCAAATAGTATTACAAGAGCCTATAGGCTATGGTGGCCAATTACCATCAGGCCAGGCCGTATTCTTGCTAATACATTGATCCTAATATTTTCGTTTTACTCTAAGATGTTTTAAAAGGTGTATCTATCTAGATGTGTTCGTTACTCGCGCTTCTATGTTGGCGTAAATTCTCTTAGTTACGTATTATCCAGTGTCGCGGTTGCACGTCATTACAACTCAATATATATATTTATTTCGTTTTAACAATAAAACTAACATATAATATCTTTCATTTTCTTTCCCTTTTTGCGTACTGTATAACTGTAGAAACGTTATTTTAGTTTCGTATGTATAGTTTAATTACGCTGTTTTTTAGTATAATGAATGTTGGCGTATGACGCGTCTTCATATAAAACTATCATTGGTTTTACTCTATTGCTTCAACCACAATACAACAATACTTTTATAAGCCAGCATGAACTTTCTGACCTCTGACCTTCAATGATGTATCGACTGAATTAACCGGGTTTCATGCATTATCCGGCCATATGTGAACAATTTTGATCGGGTGACGGTTTCCAGCGAGCAACCGACCCTGCATAGAAGGCTCTTGACCTTAAGATATCAGGATAAACAATGGAAACAAACCACGAAACCGTTCAGCCGTACCTCATTTAGTATAAACATAATTCAGTTCCTGCCTTCTTATAAATATCATTTCGTCAGAATGACGCCATCATTATATAACAATTTATTACGTAACGCACACCCCTAATTTACCTTTGTTTCCATCTGACAGATGTTCTGCGGTTAAACCCTAAACATCTAGTTAAACTTCTTGTTAGAGTTAGGAAATAACTTATCAATAGTTTAATTACATAGTACAAAGTTACTTTTGTAGGATATAATATATTATATACAAAAACAATAACAATAGTCAAGTAGTAGTAAAACGAATTACGAACAAAATATATCTGATGATGGGTGGACGTAGGAAGTAAGCTCTACAATAATTCATACATCACGCCCCTCTCCTAACGATAGGCAAAGACCACGTCCTTCCACTTGCTACGATCCTGGCAAACATCTTTCGCTTCTTCTACATTCATCAATCTTTTCACGCACGCTCATCGGTTTAGAGTACTCTCGACCTGTGTGCCTAGTGTGAGTTTTTAACTGTCAATATCACGTTTGCGTTAACGTGACATTTGTATGGAGAAACGAACAACGCATTTAGGAATAGTTTACGTAAAATAATATGCGAGTGCAAGATTTGTTGTTTACTAAATAGTTAGCGACAAACGAATCACTTACTACGTAGTTGACGTTGGCGTATCTATGGCAATGATATTGCGAGTGTGAGTTACAAGTTGGACACATTTTGACAGTTCGAATAATAAACAGACGCTAACGTGATAGTAGAGTCATTCACTTGGGTTTTTGTGGTGAGAGAGGCCAAAAGTTGTTATACTGATTAATTAAAATGTATGACAAAGGTCACTTGGAGACTTTATTTTTCTTGGAGGCTTCTTTCTTTTGCCCGTGCTCAAGAGGAACGCATTAAATATATTTTTAAATACGAGAATATTTTCGTGCGATATTATTTTGATCCAATTAATGAATTCGGATACATGGTTTAGGAATTGATATCTTTGCACAATGTGTTCTATATTATATTATTTGTGATTACATTTCAAACCTAACTTAAGCAATTTTACCGCTAAATTATAATTATATTATATAGTTACTTATATATTTTATTTATATATTTATATGATTATTATAATTATATTAAAATTATATGTAACACTTAAAACGGCACATAATATTGAAATCGTATTTATATTTATCGAAAATAGTCGTAAGACGTAAATCAAACAATAATTGTTCAAAAACTAACAACAACACGTAAAGAAAAATAAAACGACATTTTAAATTAAATTTTATATCTACAGAAATAATAAGCAATGGTTTATCTATTAATAATAATATATAATAAATAATAATAATAATAATTTACGAAAATAACATACATAAACATTTTTACCTATATTCATTTTATTACAACTGTTTAGAACTGATATATAATTATGTATTGTAATATTAAAAAAAAAAAACCTATTAAAAAATAATTCTAAAACTATTTGTTTCCACATCGCGAAATTTAATATTTAGCCTAATTATAAAGTTATCCAAATAAAAAAATACTCCATAAAAGTCATCATTATATCAAATTGCGATATGCTTGTCTTCATTGTTTAATATTTTTGTCTCCACGAAACACATCAACAAAGTAAAAAACAATTAGACATGGCTATCTAACACCGAAAAACTCAACCAAATTCAGTATTCATCTACCCAATACGTGAATACTGTTGAAGTCGGTTTTTTAAATCGGTCGTATATTCATACACACTGCAGAGTAGCCAACATAAGAATTGAAATAATAACTCATGTTTAGGTGTATTAACGCGTTTCTGATAGTATGAAGTGAAGGAACTCGCACTCGCGAAATTAACATTGCCGGACAGTTTGGCGTTTCTAACGCAGACGAAAAAGTTACGTAAACTACAACTAGTTGTAAAACTCACACTAAGCACACGGACCTTTGTTCAGAATCGTGGATGTGAAAAACGAAAATCAAGTACCTATTACGAACGCGCGTAAAAGTTACAAGTACAACTTTTTACATAATATTAGAATCTATACTTTTCATTATTAAATTTTACATCGATTAAAATTTCTTTGACGCATTTAAGAAATAGAAATCGAATACAACAATTGTAATCGATACCTCAACCTCAAAACAAATCAGTCAAAATAAAACTAAACAACCATGAAACAATCGAACGGTTCTATCTAATTAACAACACAAATACGATACGTTTCGGCGAACATCACACACAAAATTGTACAGCGTTATTTTCAACACTAAAGTAAATAATATACACTTTAATATCATACTATTAAAGTTCGAAATCACGTTTGACAAACGTAGCGTTGAATTTGAGAAGCGGTTGATGACAACTTTGACATGTGTCAATAGGGGTTGACACATGTCAAGGCAGAACGAGCATTAATGTTAATTATGGACGGTAGACATCACTATAAAACGTCTTTAAAGTCTATTATAGTTTTTTATATTGGTAAACACCTTACAAATAGCCTTTACTCATGGTAAGGTGAATTTGTTACACATGAATTTAACATTTTAGAATAAAATAATGTTATTACTATAATTCTTCTTTTTTATTATTTAATGGCAATATATGTTTATACACAATTATGCCAATGTCACGTGGATAGAATAGTTTTGTAATCTTCACAGTTGAAACAATATTTTAACAAAATGATGGCTCTTTAGGTAAACAATCCAGAGGGTTTTTGTGGAACTTAATACTCATATTTTTAATATTTATAATTTACATCACTTGTGCATAATATCCAAACTACCTAAGTTAAAATGCCACCAATATTATATAATATAGAGTCAAAAGAGACCCCGCCATAAACTTAATTTTTACTCTTCTAATATATTTTTATAGGCTGTTTTCTAATCTCAAACACCAGTTTAGAACAGGTGCCACAAAAGGACTATCACTAAATGTCCTAATTTTTCCAATAATTTTTTGAAGTCTATATTTTTTGTAACGAAATTACATATCGCGGAGCTAAATTGAAAAAAGAGTTCGACCAGACCGACACACAAAAAATGAAACAGATATACCGAGTCTAAAGGATTTTGAAAACTTTATCAGACGTGGAATTTAAAATGGTCCACCTGTGTAATGACCAGATGCCTCACTATTGTTTGTACAGTGCAAGAGTGGTCGATGCTTCGAGTAACGGTGATTTGGGATTATTTTATAATTTTTTTTTTTACTAGTTTTGAATGATATAATATGAAACTAGTTTTCTTTTAAACGTTCCTCGTTTTCTAGCGGTATACGTGTAAGCCTGTAAAACCACTCGAACTGTTTACTTTACAAGTAATTTGATTATTGTTATCTAGATGGAGCTGTCAATCGCCATTACATGAACGTCCGTCTGACAGCCGTTCGTACAATCATGGCTTGATTATCATTTTTTGAAAATGGAACGTCTATAGAACACACAAATGTTGAATTTTAAAGAAAGCATTCTGAGTCGAACATTAAATAAATGGGAATCAGTTTTTGCAGAACATTTTAGTATTATATCTATTTTATGAAGAAAAAAAGTTCTAGCAATATTTTTGTTAGGTATTATGCATAGTTTTTTTTTTAACTGTGACATTATGGAGATATCGGAAACCATAGTTAATGGTAGGATTTGTAAAAGACAGGTAAAAATTATAGAAAGAAATTTATACTGTGTTCGTACTGTGTACTTATGATATGGTGTTATAGATCAATCCCAATTTTCAGACTAAGTCAGCCAAATAAAAGTGTTTTAAGTTCTACAATAAACTTTCTAAGCACATTACCAAATTTCCGGACAATGAGTTCAAGAAAAAAGAAAAAGATGGGCACAGGGAAATTTATTTGAAATTTCTGTATACTTTAAGCATTCTGACCGGTGGTATTCCTCCACCCTACAGAAGCTCGCAGCCAAATAGGCTTGTGATGTATTCCTGCGGTGAGTAGGGTTTTTAGATCTCCTTGGGTCAAAGGTTCAAGTTCGAGAAGGCCTCAAAAGACTTATTCATTTTGAATGTATTTTTTTATGGATATTCAGCCGTAACATCTTTGTTTAAGAACCGATTTAGATAATTATTTTTTATTGGATGAGGTCAACGGTGGTCCCATTTTAATTTCATTGGCATTGGACTTTCAACTTCGAAGATACAAAAGGGAAGTCTTAAAAATCATTGAAGTGGGGTTAAAAATTGTCTTGTTATCGTTATAGGTTTAGGCGTTGTGGTCACAATCTCACTTGGTGTTAAGTGATGATATAGCCCAACATTGTAAGACGCTAAACCTAGTGGAAGACTGGTATTCAAGTGCAGCTGCCGGAACACATGTATTGGTGTTTGACGACAGATTTTCAGCTTGAGGGTGGAAGCTAGCCAAGCGGGTATTATTAGAAAAAGCCCTACCACCATGCTATGGTTTCATCACTATATTTTCCTTCATCAAAAGCTCATGCTCATTGCAGGGATTCGAACTCACGTCTATCGACGCAGAGTCCGTGCACGCTACCAACTGATCCATCATTGCTTCATTGTTTGCCGTTAATTTAAAAAAAAAAATCATGTGTAGCAACTTTCATTATCCAGACGGTAGTACATATAAAGTTAGTCATTACGTGAATGATAGTTATGTCTGGATTTAATTCACGCTGTGTAAAATACGTTCACTAAACAAGATCAAAATAAAAAAGTTCTTTATTCTATTTAGGACCAATGAAAGAACTTATGAAAGTCAAAACACCACTACCGGTTCGGAAAACATCCCAGGCATCGATAAAAGCTGGTAAGAAAGTCGATCGGGTTTATCTGTAATAACAAAAACAAAGAACCAGCAATTCTTCTCGATGACTAGGATGTTTATCAAACCCACAACCTGTGATCGAACTGGTAGTAGTCGTTCATAAGTGCCTCCTTAGGGCTTAAACTGAATAAAGAAATTTTTAATTTTCTTTAGTGAAAGAACTTTTAGAGTCGGATTAGTAGATACAAAATACTTAAATATATAAATAATAAACAGCTGATATACATACATATATAGATATTTATCACCCACACATAACATAACATAACATAACACACCATCACGCCTGTATCCTCGAAGGGTTAGACAGAGGTGTACACTAATGTTCAGTCCGCTGAGTATGTTTTTAGGTCCCATGTAACAGGGAGCGAGCCTATTGGCATTAATCGGGCACAAAGATAAACTCCGAGCTCCTACTGAAAATTTTACAGGAAACCCCATATAACACTTTGCTTGATTCGGGTATCGAAACATGTCGAGCATAGCGGTCGCGCTTAGGACCACTAGGCTAATGAGGCAGACATACAACTGACAATAATCATCACACAAAAGTCAGTCATGGGTGGAAACCGAACCCACGACCTCTCGGGTCAGTACGAGACCTGTTAATAATTTAATAATGATAGTAGTAGGTATTATAAATATATATTTAAAAAAAAAACTAATAAAGTTTCCCATTTAATTTGATAACAAAAAAACTAATTTCTCACTCCCTTATCATAAGTATTTGTTTGCGAAATCTTTGCATGTCTTTCAAACGCGCCACCCGCGTCGTTTCGAGGAAAATCAAATTTACCGCATCCGAGTTCAAACCCACTACCTGCGGTTAAGTGGATGAGGTAATCTTTAGCCGCTTGACTTTAGCGCTTCAGTGGACGCGGCACTTTGCGCACATTATCCGAATAAATTGCCCGGTGGGACTGGTTTTTTGTAGCCAAAACTATACGGGATTATAGCGAGTTAAGCTTTTGGGATGTAGTTCAAAAGAATTACACCTCGGCTTGGTTCGTGTGAAATTTCTATTTAAGTTTTAATTATATTCCTTTTTAACCAGATAAAAACGAGTTTCCCAATGAATTCAATATTTTTTATTTGTAGCTTGACAAAATGTCTGTACAGTATCAGATTTTAAGGATTGTACAGTCGACAAAAAACAGCGACCGACGGTCACATAAATTGGTGGCCATCGGTATCATACTGGCCTCCTGAAATGCCTCTTCACGCCTCGTTTGAAGGGCCCAATTTCATAGGAAAGGTGAACACTTCAGCTGAGAGACTATTCCACATCTGCACGGTACGGCAAAGGTAAGAATTTGTGAACTTCTTTGTCGTGCCATTATGGGCTTTAACGTGTAGCAGTGGCTCCTTAGACGAGACCGTCTGGTTCTGTTGTGGAAAAAAGATAACGGGCTAAGGTAAAAAAATCTTCGGAACTTTTTCTTCTTAAATTTAAGAGATTTTAAACGTCATAAGAGGACAAAATGTACATGGTACTAACAGGGTGAAAAAAATTGAAACAGAGAGGATTCAGAGGATTTGGCAGAGGAGAATAGGTGGTTATAATTATTTTTGCTTATTCTGTATCCTGTCCTATGTCCTGGACGATCTCATCTAAGTAGCCTTATTTTGTGTTCCTGGGATTAGGGTTTCCAAAGCTCCTTGAAGTATCGGGTTCAAAGTCAGCAACGCGTTAATGATACCAATGGTATTACAAGCATCCATAGGCTACGGTAGCCGCTTACCATCAGGTGGGTCGTATACTTGTTTGCCAACTTTGTAGTATAAAAAAAATGTAAGTCGTTGTAATAAATCGAACTGAGACCCGAACCCACCGACTGTTAATACCTATACATACTCACACAAACGTCTCACCCAAGACACGAAAGGGTATAAAAGTTTTATAAGAATTCAACAAATAAATAAAGAATTTTTGAATCATCTGAATACAATAAAATTGTCCGTCACTAATAAAACATTTTATGGCTTAACTTGCTAATACACGCGATTTGGCCCCCCTCTTTAATGATCGCCATCACCATAATTATTAGCAAATTTCTATGTCAATCCCCATTGCTGGATATAACCCTTATTTTAATCATATAGGTAATACATCCCTTATTATTGTACTTGCATTCGGGTCTTTTAAATTGTCATATATGACTAAATACTCACGCATGTTTTTTTCTTCCTCCCAGAAATCAGAAACATGTATATATGTATAGTAAGTTAGATCGAATTTTCTACGCCTAGGGAGATAACCAGATCGCGACTTAATTGCATCTAAAGCAACAGCCCAAGCTAAGGTTCGGCCTCTTTGGGACCCTTGAGAGCTAGTTGCCAAGCTTTCACGGCTGAGTCCCGTCAGCGCTCGCCCCTAAACCCGGTGAAACTGTCAAAGCCTTCTGAGGCTTGAGGGCTCATACGACTAACAGTGTAGTCCGATTGAAAATAAAAACAATTTGGAACCTTACTTTTTACGATTTACTTAGGCCGATAGCACCAGATAGCACATATGAAAATGGTCTCATATCCCTATCACGTTCTAACATAGCGTATACTATACTCTTTCTCCTTCGAGTTGCCGATTTAGATAATATATTAAATATATGAATTGAACCATCTTCACCTCAATAAAACAAAAGGTTTATTTAGCGGGCAAATTCATAGTGTAGACTTTTGTTAGACCGTGCGTTCACATCGTAACCATTCACTCTCTTTTTATTAAGATATAACTTAAGTAAGATTTAATTGACGCTGTAAGGAGTTTCGAATACATCTTTAAAATTAAGACATCAAGTCAACCTTACCTGCAGGTGGTGCACCCCGCTGAGTAACATGGTGATAGCGAGGTAATAGAAATGATTTGCTCGACTGGGTCGTGGTGGTGATAAGTCCGTCATAGTGACTCGCTTTTACGCGTAACGTGAAGAGATATTTATATAGGACGGCATGATAGCGGTGACCGTCGACGGATTACGATCCCTTGGTGGTATCCGTTGTTTTAGGGTTGTACTTACTATCAGGAACTGTCAATTTACCGCGCTACTGTATAAAATTAAATAAATGCAAACACACAGACAAAACACATTGATTTATATAAGTAGGTACACAACAAAGATACGCAGTACTTTTATGGAAAAACACATTTACGCGATTTTATTAGAACATTTACCAAAATATTCCGGCGGGGCTAGCATGACGGATTCTATTCAATGAATAATAATAAATTATGTATTCTTCAATACATACAATACTGATGAATGAATCACTGAGTAATAGAGAATTTTCAAGACAAGATTCTTCGTACTAAGTGATATCAACGCCAGAATCAATAAAATACTACTCAAAATCAGAATTTATTCAGTATAGGCCAAGGGGTACTTACCTATGGACGTAAAAACAATATCACCAGTTTAGAAAACATTCTAGTTAACGAACAAAGTCTTACAAATTTAATCTAAACTAAGCTTTAACTCGATCAGAATTATCAATTTTTTAGTTTTTTTTTTTTCACTTTAGTAGGTATTATTTACAGTCATTACAATTTCTTTAAATCTAAGATTAAAAAATAACTTTTTGTTTCGCACACTACGGTTGAGCCTTTCAAAATTGTTTTAGTTTTCTTATGAACTAAGGTGGCAAACTTTTTTTTCTAACTACTTATACTTTAGGGCCGTGGAGCCATTAGAGACTTTGACAACTTCACCGGACTTGGAGTCGACAAACAAGTTTACGGCCCGCCCGCCTGTTGATAAGTGGTTATTGTAGCCTATGAACGCTTGTGACACCATTGGTGTTATTAGCGGGTTGCCGACCTTGAACCCCCCTTCCTCAAGGAGCCCTGGAAACCTTACTCACCGCAGGAATACAACAAAAGGTTATTTAGCTGTAATACTCTGAAGCGTGGAGGTATTCCACCAGTCGCGTCGGGCTGCTAAGCAGAAATAAATATCCAAAGAAATTTATTTAGAGCTAACCTCTCTTAGACACTTCATGTGTTACAAGCGTTAATACTTAGTTAATTGATATAATTACTAATAGTGCTGTTTTACTTGATATTTAAGATATTTAAATTGTTTTTTTTTGTTTATTTCTCTTACTACTGTTTGTCCAAATAAATAAATAAATCGGCCATAGGCTACGGTAGCCGATTACCATAAGGCGGGTCATACGTTTGTTTACGAGTTAGAGAAGAAACCTAGATTAAGCATTATTTTGCGGTACTATAGTTCACATAAGTTTTTCCTCCATGCTTATCCGGCGATATATCGATATCCGCTCATTATTCGCGTCACGTCCCTACTCTGCATTCAGGCAGCGCTAGTGTTGTCATCGGTCGATGCAGCCAGTGACGTCATGCTACTATTTGTGTGGTCTTCTAAACTATGAAAGATTATTATTAGGATATTTTCGAGTGGTTCTGTTACTCAGCGCTACTTTTGAATCGTAATTCGTAAGGTTACGGGTTCGTTTCTTGAACAAGATGATTTTTCAATTACCTAATTCTTTGTATGTGTATTAATACCTATATACCTACATATTAGCTGTACTTGCGTTTTCACCCGTATTAAATTTATTCGAACGACTCTCCACCGTGCCGCGCCGCTGCCGACGCACCCGTGTAAGCCTATTGTTGTTTTAAAATCCCTTACTTGCCTTCAGTTTACCAGATTGCTTGACGTTAATGGTCACTACCCACTCCTTATGGTCGTAGCATGAAGTTATATAGCCTAAAACTTTCTTCTATAATCTATAAAATTAATAAAATTAAAGTGTCTGCTTGTAATGTCAAAATAACAGCTTTTTACTAAATGCATATGAAAGTATATACGATACCTATAACAAAACACCAATTTTTTAAATTTTTGTCTGTCTCACTGTTTGTTCCGGGTAATCTTCGAAACGATGGGACTAATTTTGACGGGTATTTCACTTGTAGATAGCTGCTTTTATAAGGAGTAACATAGGCTACTTTTATTTTAGAAAAAGAATTAGGGTTCCGCACAAATAAAAAATAACTGATCCTGGTAAATCAATTCGGGCGTTTAATCGACTTACGCTGAGTAAATCATAAGAGATATAGCAAATTAATGTAGTAAATAATTGTAGACATTAAAAAGACCTACAAAAAAGTTAGCGAGAGTATACGTCTATCTTCTAAGGAACACCCACAATAGGCATTTTTGTCTTTTAAATATCCGGAAGCGGGGGAGCAAGGTTAGCGCGGGAATTCTATAGAATGACTACACTAGACTATAGTCCACGTGAGCGAAGCCGCGGGCATAGCTAGCAGGCTATAAAATATTTTTTTTTTTTTTTTTCAAATTTGATGTCCAGTTCCAGAGATATCGCGTTCAAATGAACACATTTAAACCTTATTTTTTTATTTCAATCGCGATACTGAATACCTTTTTTATAGTAGCCAGGCAAATTGACTGTACTGTCCCTAACGGTAAGCACAGTAGTATACTAACAGAACGGCAACCATCGAGTGATTCAATGATTTTGAATTCCAGCGCGTGTCATTCTCTTGTGGAAAGGTGAGGAGCGTATAAGATTGAACATCACTTCAGAGCACTCACAAAAATTATATTATATTAATTATAGGTTGTACAACCTAATCTAATTGGTAAGAGATAGATATCTTGGCGTCAACCCTAACAATACGATAGAGAATTTTCTGCTTACAATCTTCAAACATCAACATAATTTCAGCTAAAACACGTACTCTGTTAGACATATGGTTTCCCCCAAAAATCTTCACTGTAATCTCGCAATCTTTACCAGGTCGTCAGTCAAACTTGTGGAGTGTCTGTTCACGAGTCTTCCGGTACTTGGCCACAATTCGAGAACTTTTTGGCCCCATTGACCGTCCGTTCTGTAAGCTATGTGCTCTTCCCCCTGTCACTTTCAATACCTGATATATCCTCAATCATATTTTTCATAGTATTATTTTGATAATAGACTCGTTAATAAAACAAAAATGCTATGAGGCTTATTTTCCTTCACCGAAAGCTCAGACTGATTAATAGTGTTACAAAATTTGAACCCACGCCTTCGGACCTGGCGACATACCCCACTACCTTTATCATAAATACAATACATTGTATATTATACCAGATAATAAAGGTTAATGACATGAATTTCAAGAAATTTACAATGAAATCATTAAATATATTGAAAACAAAATTGCAAAAGTTTCTTAATTCAGGGAAACATGATGTCCACCTCTTTCATTTCTCGTTGTGTAGGAAATGTAGTTATGAGGACATGTATCCACCACTCACCCGAACACGGAGATCCTTTTCTTCGGGGTACCCCGGCTGAGTTTGTGGCTTAGGTTGCTGATCTTCTTAAGAAGGCACTAGTCTACACTGGAACTAGGATTTATTACGGTTTTCAGGAGATTATAACCGATTTTATAATTTTTCTCAACGCAGTTGCGCTCAGAGCGGTTTGCAAGTTGCGAGATACAAACGTACTACGTTTTTTGATAGAGGGCAGCACTTGCGTTCGTTTAAAGTGCGTTAAGGTAGATAGGTGGACAGATACATTCCATTTTACTAATAAAACTAATATAGAAAAAGATTTGTGCTGACATATACCCAATGAAAATACGGAACACTCGTATTCCTTCTTTAGTCTTATTCAATTCAGATATTTATAACATTGACTTTGAAAGAATAAGACCTGGTTTTATAGTGACGCTTGGAACCGCGCGTGTCGTAAGCGTCGTGGGCGCAAATGCGACAAATGTTTGTAGTATGTTACGATTATATTTTAGTTTAGGATAGTTATGTATAAATTTCCAGCATACCTTACAATTTTCAGTTAATATATGTTTTACAAATTATTATTACACAATTTAAAAGTCCATAACCGAGACGTTCTTCTTGTTCCGACAGCTCAGCGTAGAGATCCTTGCCTAGGATCTAGAATAGAAGTCAGCACGGTGTAGGCCGTATCAGGATACACTGCTCAAGCAGACGAGGCAGCACCAAATATCTTATCTATTGAGATTTCCTCATATGTAAAAGGAAAAGTTATTATTTGTATTATAAATACAAAATCCAGGTGATACTTTCCCGGTAGTGTTCTTTCAATGTTCAGTAGGTATTTGTCGTTTTGACAAAGGGTATTTCACCCATATTAATATTAAAATTATAAATTATAACAATTAAAATAACTTTTCTATATAAATATGTTATAAAATAAACTATCTTTTCGACTCCCAGGTCTGTTGTACAATAATTTGGTTTTTATCAAAACACAGGATAATTATGATATAAACGTTACTACTATTCAAAGGTCTGCCGTACAATCTAATAAAACATGATCAGATCCATCCTGAAGAATCTGTCATACTCTCCGTTCTAATTTTCTCTTTTGTTTTCGTTTGAATTCAAAATTTAATCTTACTATTCTTATTTTAAAAATTAAAAATAAATCTAATCATAGATTTATTTTGCTAAACTAGAACCTGGATAGAATATTTGTCTATACCTGAGAAACTCCTAATTGCGCATGCTCTATTACTATCAAAGAATTATCAATGACAGAGATTGTCATAATATTGCAATGTAAACAATATGAACCTAAAATATTAACAAAGCTGTTGTTAAACCAAAATTATCAAGTTATAAATTATCTAAACGCATCAATACCTAAACCTATCATTAATTGGTATCCTGGAAATAAAAGAATAGGTACACCAAAACAATAATAAGGTAAATCAAATGAACTTATGATGAATAATATAAAGTAGATATTATATAAGATTATCTTCCAGATAAATAATATAACAAGTATCTACTCTAGTTTTATTGTTTCGCGTCTGAGCCGCGCTGTCGGTAAACTACGCTCGTGTCGCCAGCGCTTCTTAGCTGCGCACGGTCGACACCTCTATTGCGGTATTTGTTGTCTTCCGATTTTTATAGGACGACGGATCCCGTGAGAGTGACGTAAGAGGTAATAACACGGCAGGTTTATCGGTAGATCGTGCATGTAATAACCCCTTTAACTCGTTACACAGTTTCCGCTGGTCAATCATGGCATCAGTGGACTTTTAAGCAGCGCTTAACAACGCCCGGCCGCGCTGGTCGTAAGAGTCACTATAAACTCAGCCTAATGTATCAAAATCCCGTAACTGACCATCTATCATAACGATCAATATAAAATAAGGGTTTTATATGAGAAAAAGGAAAAACAAAAACATTTAAATGAGTAAAAACATATATTTTATATCACTCATCATCCGAATTACTACACTCTTTCCACTGAGTTACGTAAACTATGGTCGGATAACTGCGCTAGTAGCAAACAATACAGCAAAGGACAACCAACATCTGAGTTAACATCGTTTCCAATGACCAAACTCGTATAACTTAACGGTATACGAGTTATAAAAAAAAAATACGAGTTGCTAAAGAAATTTTTCTTATATTTTATGAAAAAGTAGACTAATAGTCGTCAATTGCAGATCGTTTACTAAAAACACATAAACCCGCTGATATCCATTGAGATTTTTTATTTTATTTAGCAGCATATACACACAAAATACAATAATAATTGTATATCTATAGGTATGTACTAACACACACATATTTACATTTTTCTATATTAAATAATGTACAATCAGAAAATAATATTTTTACTTTAATATTATATTATTTACATTTCATATAAACTATGGCATACTAAACCCACGTTAGAAGGAACATTTTTACTAAATTAATGTTTTACCACTCACTTATTTTTCATTTACCTCTCAAATAACGAAAGTTCGATGAAATGCTTACTTTTATTTAAATAGACAACGAAAATGATTTATGTATTCATTTAGAATCGTAAAAATATTAATATCAAAATAAATTTAGCCGATTATTGTACCGAATTTTAGTTAATTTGAAATAATAACTCTAATTAACTCAAAATCCCTTTTGTAGATTTTTATTTGATTTTTATATGAACGATGAAGAATTTAACTAGAACTATTAATATGGCTATTTTATTGTAAAAACACAATCGACACTGGCAAAAGTATTCTTATGCTATTAAAAAAAAAACTTTTTTATAATACATATATTGTAAACTAGCCATTACCGAACATTGTGAAGTGCACATTAAATAAAACAGCTATATTGTTCAGATATATATAAACATACAAATAATCAAAAAAACAGTAGGCAATCATAATTGCAGTATTTTTAAATTATTCATTAAAACGAATTCAAGCGTTGACAAGTCTTGACTTTTAAATGATTTAGCATAAAAACAGTAATTGTAAAAAAGATTAAGTGGTAAAACAAACCATTTACAATATGAGAAAATGTACAATACTCGTTTACAATAAGTTGCTTATTATTAAAAATACGTTGTGTTAAATATACCTAAATTATTATTATTTACACTTATTTATTTATTTAATAATAAAAATAAATTTAGAGACAAATTATTTTCTTTCCGCTACGCGCATATAGGCTCGCCTACATGAGAACACTTATATTAGTGTTTTACATAAGTATTTTTATTTGAATTTAAGTGAATATATAACAGGAAAGAAAAAGAATAGAGTAAATCATGGTAGGCTCCTTATTATCATTTTAATTTCTCAATTGCTATAGCACAATGCGGTCCTTTTTGATGTTCAATGTGGCATTTATTCCGCAATATTAATTAATTTATATAAGTAATACTCCAATCTATTGTATTTTAACTTTTTTTGTAACTATGTCAGTGTTTTTAACATCTAATAGATGAGCTTCCTTTCTTTTTTTCCTAATATGTATCCTTATGAAGGAAGTAACGAAAATGATTTTTCAAAAAACTCTCTTCACTGGCATTTTGGGGAATTTATATGAAATTAATATAACTATCATTGTCGAGTTTAAAAGCTATCACTACGGACAAATCGCGGCATCGGTGTCCTCTAGCGGGCACACTTGAAAATTCCCATTTTTAAGATTGTTATCTTCGTCCACTTCGTCACTTAACATCCGGTGAGACTGTGGTCAACGCTCTATAGAATAAAAAAATATATTAGCATCTCAAATCGACGTTAATATTTGAATCGAAAACATAAATTTTATCTTCACAACTATCTCACCAATTACTTAATACTTATATACATGTAACCTCTTAGAGACTTGCTTTTAGCTTGACGGTTCTACTAAAATTAAAAAGCAAATAAAATAATATGTCGTATCTGATTTAGTCTATGACAACTGACACTCCCGCTCGGTACCAGCGCGGCCGCGTGCACTTTGTACTACGAGTTTATTGAATATTTGAGAATCTTCTTTAAAACTCTCTCGAGGACATGTTAGGGTTAAATTAGTTCGAATAAAATAATGAACCTTTGTCCATCACTTCAGGTTATTAGAATATGTACCTTTTTACACTCAAAGCGTTATTCAAAATGCTGTTAAAATTAGCATTCGATTCAAAATGACATTAAAAATATTAGCATTTTTTAGAATGCTAAAAATATGTTTTAAAATAAATATGGTTGCTGTAAATTCATGTTTTTTCACTGACACTAATTTTGCATAAATTCGTGCATTAAAAACTTAATTATTTAAAACGGTCGAACATTAAAAGAGATAAGCGAGACAAATGAATTATTTACAATACCTATTTGTGTTTAATTAAAAATTCCAGCAGAGAGTACCCATTTGTTTATTATTTAATTGGAAAATTAACATTTTACAACAACTATAGAGCATTTATCTTTTGGACTAGCTGTGCCCGCGGCTTCGCTCACGTGGAGTGCAGAATGCCCGCGCGAATCTTGTTCCCCCGCAACCGGCCATTTAAAAGATAAAAATGCTTATTGTGGGTGTTCCTAAGAAAATAGACGTATACTCTCGCTGACTTTTTTATAGGTCTTTTTAATGTCTACAATTATTTACCACATTAATTTACTATATCTCTTATGGTTTACTCAGCATAACTTTTATTTTTTAGCGTTTACTTTTATTAGTGCGGAACCCTATTACTTTTCTAAAATAAAAGTAGCCTAAGTTACTCCCTATAAAATTAGCTATCTACGAGTGAAAGTCCGGTCAAAATCAGTCCAACCATTTTGGAGATTACCCGGAACAAACAGACAGCCAGACAAAAAATTGTAAAATGGTTTTTTTGTTGTAGGTATCGTATATACTTTCATATGCAGTCAGTAAAAAGCTGTTATTCTGACATTACAAACAGACACTTCAATTTTATTAATTGTATAGATTGAATATTCGTATAGTTCAATTCTATAAAATAAAATGGCAAAAGTATCGAATGCATAATTGGAGTTTTGGCGGGATTTTAGTCTGATAAGAAATTTGTGTTATTGGACCCTATATTGTGTATACAGATGGCATTTTGCATAATAAAGCTTGGTTATTGTGAACAAGTGAAGGAGATTGGAAATAATAAACATGGACCATGAATTCTGAGCTGTCACAAAAACTCTCTGGAAAGTTCTAACATGGCAGTAATAATCTTTAATATACAGAATTGGTTGCCAAGTCTGGAGAAAGAAGAAGAAGAATACATATCTATATTAGAAAAAAAATCTTTAAAAAAACATGGCAGCTAAATTATAATTTCCCACAAAGAGTAAAAAAAATATTCATTCATTTTGATAAAATTCAATTCTATCAAACTAAAGAAACTGATATATAACTAAAATGATTGAGCGACTTCAAATATATTATATTAAGTAATGATACCGCTATATTTATTTACATATTAATACAAATTAAGACAGTAGGTATATAGTTCGTACTTAGGTATACGTATGGTATACAGTAACGTAGGTATATGTTGAATTCTAGTTGTGCTAGCGACTTTATCAGTGTGAATTTTCGTGTATGACAAACAACGAAAAAATTGTGTTTCGTGCTATGTAAATATATCTCGGATTCCTGAGACTCATCGTGGTAATCGCGGTTAGCAGTCAGCCTTTTCTCACATTCACTACTTTCGATCGATCGATATTCTATCATACTTCTAAGTACCTAAGTACCATACTAACGCAAGATTGTAGAGATTGACCGATCAAAAGTCCAGCGATTTAGAATTCAAAGAGATTCTTTTTAAAAAGTTACCATAAATCGGGCATGTTCTGATAACTACCTGTCCAAACAAGATATCATATAGCAGTCTGTTAGCTAAAAGAGACCGACAACCTAGTTATATATAATATTTGACAAGAGAAGTTTATAATTGTTTTTTTTTCAATTGTTCACGTTACCATTTTCAAACCGATATTTAGCCATTTCTGCTATAGCTTTCCTCTTGTCAGATACGCCATTAATAGGTCCGATATCTTTGTTAGGAGATATTTATTACTCAAAGTCATTGTCGAATAGTTCTTTGGTATACCTACTTTAGAGAATTTCACTGCAATCATTAGTACACATTGTTTTGCTACCAAACAGTATAACATAACTTACCATCACGCCTGTATCCCCGAAGGGTTAGGTAGATGTGTACTATCATAGAAAAACCCAATAAACCTGTTGCTCGACCTGGGGATGGAACCCAGGACCTCGATCATAGCAGTCGCGCTTACGACCGCTAGGCTAACGAGGCAGTTAAACGTGAAAGCAATATTATTCGTCTTATTTATGTCTAAGGGCAGTAGATTGTGTGGTACGGTTACCATCGACTATGGACTACCGCAATATTAGGGACTAGCATAACAAAGTTGCCGATCTTCGGGAGGGTCGGGAGCGTTTCTTAGTTCCTTTTAGAATGTCAGCCAAACTACAAATTTTCAGTAAAACGCAAATACACGAAATATCTGTACAAATTACGGGATAACTATGCTAATAAATAATAAAAAGTTTTCATTTACTTTTGTAGAAACCAATTTATTTTTATATACAAATAAGTATATAGAACCGCTTCAGCTGCGTAGGGGCATTGCTTCACTGAACGTGTTTTATTGTCTATATCATAAACATCATAATGAACGTTCTGAAGAATTGTTTCACCTCACATTATCTCTCTTCCATAATAGAACCGTACGGGACCAGACCGCCAGGTAGGCGATAGAACACATTACGTCACGAACAAAGAACTTCACAAAATCTTATCTAGCCGTACCGTTCAGATGTGGAATAGTCTCCCAACTGCGGGATCTCTCTATTCCCTCCTTCCTATGATATTGTGTCCTTCAAACGAGGCGTGAAGAGCCATTTCAGCAAGTCGGTATGTTTTATCAACGACTGCCAATTTGTGTGACCGACGGTCGCCGTTGCTTGTGGACTGTAACGTACTTGCCATCAGATGCTGTGCAGTTATTTCGCGGAATTCGTATAAAAAATCAAAGAAGTCAGTTTCCAATTTTAAAAAATATCGTAAATAATTTCGTATTTCTAATAATCAGCGAATTAAAAACAATCAACGTTTGGAGCAATTAAATGCATAGAGTTTTACGAAATAATACGTCGTAAATATATCGACATGGTCGCTAATCGCAAACACTTAATGAATGATATCGATAATTAAAATCGACTAAGAGTTAATTGAGCTGAAAATGGAATACAGATTTCAAATTACTAACAAAGTAGTAAAAATTGATTGATGGAATGTTTTGGTTACAAGTTAATTGTTTTTGTTTTTATCTGTTTGCTCCCTGTAACTTCGTTTGCATTACCGGAAATCGGCAGAGAATTAATACAAAATTTCTGAAATTATTTTTTTATGAATTCTAAAACTATAAAATTTAAAAGAATAAATAAGCATCTCGTTTTCAAAATTTCATAAAAATCAGTCAAGCTGTTTTTTGAGTTAAATCTAGACACACAGAAAGAGGGACGAAATTTTTTTAATGTCATATCCTATTTGGAATATGGAAAAAAATACAATGTTACAATGTGCGTGCGCATCGTATAATTCATTATAATATTATTTTCATAGCGCGCTATAAATACCGGTCCTGTGCTAAACGCTTTTCAGCTTTCCGCAACCTTCACCGAGGCGTCAGTCCACCTCGTGGTGGGTTTGCCCACGCTGCAGCCACTCAAGAAATTTTCGGCGCCATCGGCCATCTGTTCTACAAGCTACGTGGCCGGCCCATTACTACTTAAGCCTAGCTATCCTTAGGGCTATGTCAGTGACTTGGGTTCTCCTGCGGATCTCCTCATTCCTGATTCGATAACGCAGAGAAACTCCTAGCATAGCCCTCTCCATTGCTCTTTGAGTAACCTAAGGCTGTATAATTTGAAAATATGTTTATTTCGAATTTAAGAATTAATTTGTATCTACTATGGTGATATTAAAAAGCTCAAGAAATTATTTGTTTTAATTTAAAAGGTATTTTATACAGTAGATTACAAAATAGTGAAAATGAGGGATTTTAATTCGAGGAACTAAATTTAATCCCGAGAACAGCGAAGGATCCGAGAATCCTGAGCGGAGCGAGGGATACAGGGACCGAGATGACATTTTTTTCATGAGTTATGTACTGCTTTTTACCATTGACTGCAAATAAATAGTAGTATAGTATTTACATTTACCATATTTAATTATGCCATCCGTAATGAGATAAAAAGAATAAAATATAAATATTAGAGATAAGTATATAGTGATATTAGAACAGATTTAAAAATTCAGTGTTATATACTTGTTTAGTTTTGTAGATTTTCCAATGACACAAAACAAACACGATAACGAAAAGAAACTAACTAAAATTGGCGGGAGTTTTTTTCTTAATTTAAATTCGATAGCTCCAGATCCACTCAGTCAACCAGTAAGTTTTATTTGTTCTTTTTTGTACATAATTTGTATTATTCGTGCTTGTTCCAAATATAAACATTTTTCATTCACTTGTTAGTAAAAGAGTGTTTTATTTACTGTTATCGATGAATAAAATGCTCCTTTTCGAGTGGTAATGGTAAAAAATATGTTATTGTATTTTACATTATAAAATTTAACAGCCTATTAATAGCTCTATAAATTCATATTTGATTGACGTAAGCGTTATTTTGCGTAAATCCATTCGTAATTAATTTAATCGAAATTTCTTTGCTACTTCCTTCTAAAACAGATTAACTTTTATGTAAGTATAGTCGAGCCTGTACGGTTATTCTTGCCTTCCTGAGATATTTGATTGATGTAGGCGTCATTTTGCTTTTTTTATCTGTTTCTGTTCTGTAGCAAAGGAATTTCGGATAAATCAATTAATCTATAACTTCACGCTATGACTCTTAGAAGGGAAGCAGTATGTATGAACGTCAAAAACTCTAGTAACCGGGTACGGGTACATAAAGAAGGTGAGAACAACTATGGGCTACACAGGGGCGTTGGCAATGCGGTGGAGTATACTTATGATGAATAATTTAACAATTAATGTCATTAATAAACTAAATTATTAAAAAGGAAACAAAAACCCGACTGCAACAAAAAACATTTGACATTTTTTTTCTATTTTTGCTTTTTTTTGTTCCCAGACGTCGTACTTAAATATTATATAGCCTATGTCATGCATGCTAAAATCCATCAAGCCGTTTAGTCTACAGAGCGTGCAAAAGAAATAGACGTACATACATACATACGCTCTAAAAACATAACCCTCCTTTTTCGCAGTCAGGAAAAAAAAATCGTTATAGTTGCCAAAGAAAAAAGATTTTTCAATAGCACGCTTATTTAAAATAATGCGAATGGCAAATCAGACACCAACGCTGTTATTTTTAATGCTGTGGACACGTTAAAAGTAGGTTAACATGGGCAATAAAATCGAAGTATTATTTTATATCGATATGTGTACCGCGCATTTTGCAATAACAAGGCGTATTACCACGGGTCTTGTTTTTAAATCGATGCACTCGGTAAATTGATTCGACGAGAAATCGATACTCGTAATCGTAAATCATAAGAACAAAAGACGGAAAAGAAAATACAAATTAACCTATAAACTCAAACTCACACTACAACAATATCTTCTATATTAATAAATCTGTAGTTGTTTGTACGTGTATTTTTTACCCGACTGCGAAAAAGAGTGGTTGATTTCCAGCTTGGGTACGTATGTAGGTATGTCTATTTATTTGTCACGCTCTGTTGCCTAAACAAAGCTTGATGAATTTTAGCATACGAGATGTCGTTAGATTCGTCTTATTTGTGGAAATGACATAAGCTATATAATATTTAAATACGATAATAAAGCGATAAAAAGCAAGAATATATAAAAAGGCCAAGTGTTTTGTTACAGTCGGATTTTTAGTACCCTTTATAATAATTTAGCTTGTTTTCTAAATTTTTATGAAACTTACCTTTACAAATCGTAAAAGAATAATTAAATTTATTAAATTGTAATTTATACTCAATCGATTTTAATGAAATTTGATATAGACGGAGTATATGTCACTCCGAAATTGATAGGCTATAAAAATCATATACATATTATATTTTATTTCTTATATGGTTTTTTTTCCTGGCAACATCATAATTATCTCCGATAATTCTTCATGATAAATTCAAATGATACATATGAGTAAAAATAAAATTAAGAAACCTTAATAATTTTACTGCGTAATAAACGCATGCGAAGCCACCGGCACTGCTAGTTTTTTTTAGAAAATGACTTAACCTTGGGACAAAGAGTGACAGGCTGAAGAATATTATATGCACTTTTAATGTTAATACTAAAAAAGACAATCGTTAAATCATACATAGAAACAAGTGAGGAAACCATGATTTTTATGGAAGTTACGTTATCAAAACACTTAATGTGTAAATGCTAAGTTTAGGATACGATGGAACTGATATGACATCTATGGATGCAACTCCCAAGTCTCTAAATTATAAAGATATTTAAAAAATATATGAAAACAACCTTGCCATTACAAATTAAATATTCAAAATTTTTAATTTTTAGGTTACCGATCCTCGCCCTTACAAATCAAAGATTGAAGCAGTTATTGAAACGGATTTATTACGACCTCAAACTTCTCGGTCAGAGCACAAATCGCGCATGTTCCTGGGCCAATTAACTTTTTTTTTCTTAATGCCCACAAACAATGCCCATAAGGCCAGTAATGTCGACGGTTACACGAGCGATCGATACGCTTCTACGGAATCAAATTAAACGATTAATACGGCATTAAGAGGTCTTGGTGTGCGGCAAGAATTCAAATTCACTCTATGTTATTATTACTTTTTAACTTTTTAGTAATTGCCCATTTCAAATTTCGAAGTGATAATAAATCATTTAATGAAGGTCTAGAAGGCCTATACTTTATGATGTGATGTATCTAAATACGGCGGGTTAGACCGACTGTTGGCGTGATCATGCGTCGCGTCGCCACGCTATTAAGATAGCATGAAACATTTAATACGGTGTGGTGACGCGTCGCCATGACCTTAAATAAACAATCATTTATTTCTTTTTAAAAAATCGGTTGTGTTTAAAGTCGGTTTACTGACGATAGTTGAACGTGACAACGTCATAAGAAAATACTGATGGAATGGTATCATTTTTCAAATAATATCAAAAGAATCATTACCTTTATCATTTCTATAAACAATTGACACCACATTCACTTTTCACTGCACTTCGTACTTGACAAAAACATGTAAATGTATTATTGTATAGCAGCTGTCCACGCGGACGCATCGCTCACTCAAGTAGGAGAGAGACAGATGTCGAATGCTGCCGAACGCGGAGGCCGATTATGCCTCTTTGTCGCTCGTTCCGCGCTCTCGCTTGCACTTCAAGCCTTAAATGGAACGCCTCAGAGCGAGGTAATGCCGCATGAGTCATGTTTTTTCGTGCGTGCAGCCGGCTCCATCGAATTATAAGACGTTGTCACGTCAAAAATCTGTATGTTTTATTTTTGTTTATGCCATATTTATTTCCTTTTATAAACAATCCTTTTATGCATCGCTACAAAATCATTTGGATATTTTTTCGATATAACTTTTTGGAAGGGTAAAATCTTATGATTTCGCGTCACCGATATGCTCAGCAATAGTTCAGACTATAATTGATTTAATAATTCAAAATTGAGTGTTACTTCTGTCGGCAGGCCATATGACTGCCTATGTTTTTTTTTTAATTACCCGAAGCAACATTTCGGCCTGGTTATAGGTACAGACCGTGGTCATGAGCCGGACTGGAGTGTTGCGGTACCCTCGTTGGCGAGGGCAGTTTCTCGTGACTTCATTTGCGCATAGTTACTATTGATGCTCCGAAGGACAATATATATAATATATTACGTTACATGTCTCCTATGAATTTATTATTTCTATTAATCAAAAGTATATTCGTTACTTTTTAAAAAACATACGTAGGTACCTCCTATATCTGTTATACAATAGTAAAATCATTGAAAGCGTGAATAAAAGTATCAACACATCAATCCATAGATCATTATCGTAAATACCAAACACACGTAGACAAATAGCCGCTGAGAACAATGGACTGTTTAAAAATAATTTGGTTACGTCGCGAGCAATTACTAAACGCGATTCGGTCCCGAGATACGTTTCTGAACGCATCTCTTAATAACAGACCCGCGAATAATCGCCTCAATCTTCGAAACACCCGTCTCCCTCGCGCGTAACCTAAACAAATAGCCGCGTCCCTTTCTAAACGTTGACAGCGCTCGTTTAGAAACCACGGGGCCTATCTGCGTTTCAAATCTAAAACGTCTAATTATACCCACATCACTTGAGGGACCCATCGAATGGGCCAGTTTTAATTAATTTAACCCCAAAACTATTATAATAAAACTAATTTCGTTATCTAATAAGCCGTGACGATTTAACGAGAATGCAGGCGCCATTTTGATGTTAGCCGTTAATTTGTAATTTGTTTTGTAAATGGGTTCAAGAATTTACTATAATAATCATAAGCATAAATGTTTTAATTTGTACATTTGACTATTTCTTATTTACGACTTTAATGTATTCTAGTGTCTAGACAATATTCACTGTTTAAGGGAGACTTGAGGAGAGTTATTTACTAATGGTGAAATAAATTTTAAATATTTGTAGGAATATGTTTTTGTCAGGGTTTTGATCTCTCATGTGGTAGTTTCTATTCCAATTCATCATAAGCGTTCAAAATCTATTGAAAGATTATTTAAACAACGTCCGTTGATTTTAAGTTGGTAGCATACAGCACTTGCGCACCTGACTTATTAACTCCGATACGCCGCGCCGTTTCATTCATAAACTTATTTTATTTGGTCCTATGATCCATGTAATTTTTTTGCGGCATTTTACGTGATATAGCTTAGTTATTGTGCACAAGTGGATTATAAATGATAACTAGGAACATGTATTTTAAGTAGCCAGAAAAGTCCCTCGATAGTTTTAACAAAGGAGCCACTATCTTGTTAGAGCAATTTTTTTAAGATTACAAGAATCATTAAAAATATATTCTATTCACTTAACGTTGGCAGAAATGTGGATAAATACACGTTGCTATTATATAAAAATAAGAAGAAGAAAGTAAACAAATTCTTGGACTTTAATCGTCTCTATGGCAAAGGTCTCGTGGAAAGGAAAAGGAACTTGAATCTAACGATTAGGTTAAAGGAATCTAATGAAAAATCGAATTGGATTGACAATAGAATGTATTCTCAGGTCCGAGCATAGATAAAGAAAATTAAAATAAGATTGCATAAAGTGCACCAGTGTATTATAGTAAATGGGACTACATTGTCTGCTATATCTAAAAACTTAGTTGGAACGCCCTTTATGTAAAGTCTGTTGCCAACCATGCGCTTCAAAACTAAAAAGCAGCTCCAATGATGCTACTCCAAGAAAAATAAAATATTGGTGGCAACTTGACACACAAGCCCTACAAAGGTTCAACCACCTTCATAAAACATATACCCAACTGGCACAAGAAGCTAAATTGCATGATCTTCATTTTGGACGATAATTAACATATTTAAAGAAATAGAAACTGTTCGTATTTAACTAGAACTGAACTAGAACAAGGGCTGATGCAGCATCAATTTCCATTAATTGACGCTAAGAAAAACTTCACAAAGGTACCTAATAACCAAGCTTTTTACAGACAATTTAATAAATTAACTACCTTTTTGTAAATATTTAGCCTTGACCACCATTGTCTAATTCATACTAGCGGATGGCAAATAATTAGTTTTTGATGAATGGTATTTCCCAAGTACTTAGGAGAGTCGATTGTTTACCGAAGCTGTCCAACTTTTTAACATCCAAAACAGAGAAGACTACAATGAAGTGCCTAATGGTAACAGTAGAGACCAAAATCAACGAGAGCTGACATGCTATAAACATTGTTCTGAATTACGAGTTTAATTACCCTTGAGAAAAAAATCTATATTTATGATATTACTCACCAAAAGTTAAAAAAGAGTGATTACTGATAGTCATAATAGATTGCAATAACTCACAAATGAACACTCTCATATCAAAAACAAGAATACATTATTTCTTTAAAGTTACTGACATCAGTTTGATTTGCATAAAATTTAAAGTTTTAACTTACTGGGTTACTAGGCTAATAACTAATACAAAAATTGCTATAGTTGACCCAATTTTTGACTTAGAAGATGATGCAGAAGAAAATAACTTTCATATTAGAATGTTTCGTTACCAATTTGTCACATTTGGTATTTCGTAGTATGAGCCACCGGTAATCCTCTTTAGATTTACTCTTTGGCCACGAAGAAATAGAATATAAATAAATAACCCTACATATATTAATTCTTCATAGCTTATTTAATGAGCCACCGATGAAACTCTTCAAATTTGGATGTTTCATTTAAAAATAGATTAAGAGATGTATCACCTTGACTCAAAACAAGGATCCATTATCTAAATAGGTTTCCACAATACTTAAATGACAACACTCTGAACTTACGGATCACGCGATCTCCAAATTTTTTATAGAAATCAAAATAAATAATTGAATTACTAAAACTAATTTATACTTATACTATATACATGTCCTTGTCACTCTGTCTTACGTCTCATTCTCACTTTCACTGAGTTCGTCCATGTCCATATCTATTAACTCTTCGTCTTCTTCTTCATAAGAGTGATTTAGTTGTCCACCGTCTTCTGGTTTCGAACTTGACGAGCCGGTCTTTCCGGTTTTCGCCTCCTCCTCTTGCTGCATACGTTTGTGTTTCGTTCTTCTGTTTTGGAACCAAACTTTCACCTGCAAACAAAAATATATTGATTAATTAAAAACATAATTTTACTTCATTATTATATACTAGCGGTCGCCCAATAATCGAAATTCGACCAGCGACTTCTTGATCATAGACTATTGTCTGTTTGACGTTTGACATTTGCAGTATATATGAACCTAAAAAATTAGTATTATCTACATCACTTTTCGTTGAGTGACGATGTCAATATTTTGGAGGGTCTAAGTTCAATGGCGCTGGTCAGGTTAGGACTCGCAGTATTAATTTATTTTATTTAATATATTAGTAATAGATATTATAGATAAATTTGAGCTTTCTGCACTCCTTCTTCATATAAACTTTAACCATGCCTAATCTAACAGTCTTCCGTGCACGCAATACGCTTAAAAAGGTACCGAAAGCTTTTGCTTCACGTATTAATATGCAGATACATAATACAAGCCAATATATGTGAAGAAATGTCTCATCTCTTTTCTGTAGTAAAGATGGATGACAGATATTACATTATTATTTTATTAATATTAGACTAATTTAACTAATTAGCTACCGTTTTTGGCGAGATCTTAATGTGTTAAGCATGTGGTATCTATTTCTTATATGACTCTACATAAAGTAATACCCATTCGTGGCGTTTATATAATAATATTTGGTTTGTTGTGTACAATAATGGCGAAGCAATGATGGCTCAGTGGTGGCGTGCACGCACATCGCGTCAGTTGACGTGAGCTCGAATCCTTGAGCCTGAGCTTTCGATGAAGTGAAACATCGTGATGAAGTCATAGCATGGTGGTAGGGCTTTTCCAATGCTCACATGGCTAGCTACCACACTCAAGTTGTAAATTTGTCGCCAAACAATAGGTGATAGAAGAGTCCTCTCACTAAGCTTAGCGTGTTACCATCTTGAGCCACATCAGCAATATCAGGTAAGATTATGCCCAATAAACCTATAAAGAATTAAAACATTAAGTGTAAATAATAACAACAATCATGCATTTTGAGTTGCCACAAAAACTCCCTAGACAGTTCTAACAAGGGAGGGAAATATCTTTAGAGCCATAGATTAATGGTTGGTTACCGCTGGCGCTTCTACTAGATAGATACCATGCTAACTTCGGCTACTTAATTTCGTAGTGTGATTTAGTGACTATTTGATATGAAACTTGTCAAGTTTTGTCGGCATGACACTAACTGGAGTACGCCGATTGGGCGTAGTTTTGATTGTCACATTTTTATTGTACGCCGACGCGCGTCAGTATTTAGTTGAAGCAGCGCGGAAAACAATCATTAAATCTATAAACTATCTATGAAACCATGAAATCAACAACCTTTTCTCAATTAAGGGCTGAAGAAGATTTTAATAAATATCAAATAATTCAAAAGAGGTAGGTAGATATCTCTTTCAAACAAATAAGATTTTAATAAGTATTGTCAAATAGGAAATAAACGCGTAAAAAATATACTATAATTCGGATAGATACAAATAACATAAAAGCATTATTTCATGCTACACGTAGCAGCAAAGGGGTTAACGGAACCGGCCAATAAAAAACTATTCATACATCCCCTTACGAACATATTTCACGACCCATTGAAAGAAAAATCCGTTGTCGAAAAATTTTCAACTCGGGGCGCAACGAAACGCAGATTTCCCGCCGAAATACGGCCGACGCCATTTTGTAAAACGATTTATCACAGGTTTAATGGCGTGCGAAATGTATTCACGACGTTACAAAGCCAATGTAATATTTTTAGTCATCCGTATGTACGTACGTAGCTGATTTGGCAACGAGTAAGGAAGAATTATTTAATGTATTTTATTTTCTTTATTATGTGCTTGTAGATTTGTAGATAATATACGGGTACGTGCGTTCCATAGCCAAATTTTAAGGTTTTTAGCGTCTTTTTGTGCCGTTGAAAGAAAATATTATAAGGTGACTGGCATATCATATATAGGTACAAAAAAAAAGAAACAATGTAAATATCTACGATTAGGTAATAGTAAACATACTTGTTTCTATTACACGATAAGGTATTTCTTGTCGATTAATAATATCAAGAGTTAATTTATTTCAAACCAGCATTTTCATTTAACAATAAAAACAATCAATAAATCCATTAAAAAGCCAATACAACTGTTAAAACCACAAATCAATAAGTTATTCGATTATTGTGTTACCGTGAAATTGCATCCAATTTATGTGCTATTTTTATGTATTATTACATTTTCTTTCGTAAATAACATTTTATCTTTAACCAGCCTAACGTCCAAAGTTCCGTGCGTGACTCCTACATATTTTAAACCTCATTAGAATTAAAAAAATCACTGTATTGTGATCATTCAGTCTAATTAAAACTAAAAATATAAAATCAATATTTTATGTGTCACTTTTACATTTTTAGGCAACATTTAGGAAAAACCTCAATAAACAAATTATAAACTTAATCTAATCATAACTTAATTTAAAATTTGAATGTACTACTGATTAATTTTATAATGTTATATTTTTACAGTATTAATAAATAAAAATATATTTATTTTCATAACATAATAAACAAAAATTAAAAATAAAATTAGTTAAAAAAAATTCTTAAATCAGCGGGACTCGAACTATAGACTGTATTGTACATACAACAGTACGTACAAGTCTGGTCATATAGGTTATATATGGCTAAAGGTCCTTCGTTCTTACCTGGTGTCCTACGTCACCTCTCGAATTTTTTAAATATATTTTTTCTTTGACATGGTTTATGGTATAGATAGGTACTACATCATTGAAATGACCAACTTTGACTTCTTATGGTAGCGTGAACACCAGAAGTACAATCTTCCACCACTTTTTATTTCATTAATGACGCATGTTATGTTAATGTTTAGATATTCGACTATTACTGCTTATCCTCATAAACCCCCTCCTTATAACTTAACAAAAAATAATCAAGGGGACGTTAAATCACTTGATCTGAATCTTGAGATCAATAGTACGTTGAATTTCTCATTCAGTTAATCGTAAATTGGGAGTTCCCCGTATTCATGCAACCATACGAAGCCAATGTTAGTAATTTCATTGGTATACTATTCCATAAATAATGTCAAAGTGTAAGCTTTCGAACAAATATAATCTATACTATATATATAGAGTTTATTTGTTTGTTTGTTTGAAAACGCTAATCTCAAGAACTACCGTTCGAATGGGAAAAATGTTTTATTGTTGTATAGCTCATTTATCGAGGAAGGCTATATAACATCACGCTACGACCAATAAGAGCGGCGTATCAATGAAAAATATTGCATAAACGGGGAAATTTATTCCTTTTCAGAGGTTCCACTCCGTGCGCTGCGTGAATGGTTAAAGTTCCGCAACAATTGTGTGTGATTGATATGTTTCTCTTAAAATGTTCTAGAAAAAGGCCGCGATAGGTTATTATTAAATTATTATATAAAAAGGGGGGTGTGCAGGCTTATGCAGTCCTCTATCACTGCAACCAACGAGATCTATTGTGATCGTCCCACACTGCTAAAGCTCCCCATCCAGTCCTATAGCTTTAATATACTGCAGGACTTTTTTGGTAGAGAGCAACTGAACTTCTTCTAGGAGCAGCACGTGCTTACCCAGAATTCGGTTACGTTTAGGTATTAGTGGGTCACAATCACACAAGAGGTGCTTTGGAGTTTCATCCGCACTTTTGCAGAATCTGCAATTTTCTGTGCCCTGGACACCAATGTTGTACATATGTTTATTTAGACAACAGTGTCCAGTGAGTGCCCTCACTAAGATTCGTAGCTGATTCCGGCTGAGCATCAGAGCTTCTCAAGCTCTACGCTGGTTAAACGCGATATGTTAAGGTTACTTTTAAGCTTTTACTCAATATAACCTTTTTTATGGTAATAAAATTTGTTTTAAAATAATGAATTATTTGCGAAGGTGTTTTTATACACATGGTATTAATCCTTATCGAAATAAATACGTTATTCATCACAAGTATTTCATTTGCAACAAAATTGCCCTTTACAGTGATTGATTTAAATGAATATCATAGGAGATATCACAGTTTTAAAATAACTCGGCAACAAAATAATGATCAAATACTGTGAGCGCATTTTTATTATGCAGAATAATTTAGGAGGCGGACGGTACCTAATAATAAGTGCCTACGACCCACTCTCTCTACCCTTTCTCTGTCTCGTCATGATTCAGACGAAGTTGCGAGGGTCAGCTATTATAATATAATTGTAAACAATTAATGTGTTTTCATTTTATTACAGATACCCGGTTCTTACTGAAAAACCCATCTATATATTCAAGTTCAAATATTTACGAGCCATCGTCCTTGCCTTTTAACTTTTTTATTTAATTTTTACAAATCTAACCATTATTACATACATAAGGTGTCGCACTAAAACGTTGTTTATATATTTGAATAAATACATTATACATAGAGATGAGTATTAATATAATGTTCCTTTCTAACTCCGGTAACAGTATAAAAACCTTTTGTGTTATTTATGGAATAGGGCCGAAGGCAGACACGGTACATTAACAACCCATATAACGACATCAAATATCAATCGACCAGTTTCCTACCACCCTTTGATGTACGGGTAATGGTGCGTTGAAGAGGGAGATAGTTGTAGAGAGTGCGTTACATGTATTTATGCTGAGAATGTGAAATTTCTTATCACTGGAACGAGATATTTAAATATGTTTTTAATCCCTTAATATAATATCACAAGCCCTTTTCACGGGACTTCGCTCACGTCATAGTTATGTCCCATCTTTTTTATTTTCTAACTGAACTGCTAAATACCAATTTTTATAGATCTATCTTGAAAAATGACGCGATTTTTATACAAACTTTCATCCCCTTTCCCACCAGCTTAAGAGTTGAATTTCCAAAAATCTTTCCTTAGCGCTCACCTACAGTGTAAGAGGAACCTGCATGCAATCTTTCACGGTCCTGGCCCCAGTAATTTGGGTTGTCCGTTGACATGTCAGTCAATCAGTCAATTATCCTTTTATACATACTTTTAAATTTATTTTCTGACCCGACCAGATCGCGACTACCATACACCAGATGACACTTAGACTTATCACGTTCCTGAATCATCCGGTTTATATCCGGTAATCAAGCGGGGTGGTCGGTGCCTGTACCGGACTGGATCGCGACCGTACCAACTAAAACGGTACATAAATAGTCTAGTCACAAACGTTGAGTTGATCCCTCGATAAAAAAACATCCAGTAATTTATGCTTTAACAAAGTAGCATACAGTCGGAAAAATAGCGCTTAAGCATACTCATAATCGATCGTAAAAATACATTCTCAGCGCTGCACCGCGTTGAAAAGCACAAAGCATTACACCTTTTGTTCATTACAAATACATAACTTATGGAAAATGACACGACAGTATCCACGACAATGGAGCATGTAAACATTCTAAAAGGGGTAATAATTCTGTTTTATTTGTTACAAAATAACTACTTTATGATTTGTTTATTACATTTAAACACAGGTTCGGTGTTCTTACGTTGTGTAAATACTATAGGTACAAAGGTACAACGATATGTCCCTTGTGGGTGAGGCAGAGACCTTTGAGAGTTAAATTGTATCTATAACACGCCTGAGTTTTTAATACGCTTTTATATTATTAGCTTCATATGTATGTTAGTATGTATGTAACGGACACTTTGAACATGATTTTGACCCTTTTAAAAATGTCGGATTAACTCGAAATTTGGCACACCTATCAACGACCGATGACAAGTCAATATGACATACAGTTAGATCCGTTATCCTTAGTAGGATAATCAGGATTAGTGATTTTTTGTTTTCATAACTGGACTTCCCGATTTTATTGAAAATCATTGATTTTCATAGTAGGATATTGAAAAAAAAACTAGTATAAAAAAAACTAAAAGAAGGCTTTTACATAATTTTTCTTATTTACACTATACTTAATTAATATTTATTAAAAAAATACATTACATATTATTAATTCAAATGAATTAAATATTATTTTCTATTTTTGAGGTGAATTTTCTATAAAAGCGTGTTTTTTAGTTGTTTTTTTATTACTATTATTTATTCAATGACTAAGCAAATTGACCACATTTTATACTTTATGGTTAGCAAGGCCGACTCTATCATAGGCGAACGGAGCAATGGAAGCTCATTGGTAGCGTGTACGATCAGCACGTCGACCGACGTAAGTTCAATTCCCTACAATGAACCTAAGCTTTCGGTGACAGAAAACATCTTGATAAAAACCATAGTACGGTGGGAGGGCATTTTTAATTCACTCCTGGTTAGCGACCACCTTCAAATTGAAATTATTTTGTCAAGTACTTGTAAGTGTATTCCGACCATTGCAGTAACTACGGCGATGCCAGCGGCACAAACTATAGAGGGATGCAGAAATAGACAAATCAGGACCAGAAACAATACCTGTAATAAACATTTACAAGGGCGCAGTTATAGAAGCTCGCACGGCGCATAAAAGAAATTGCCTACTTAAGCAGAAAGCAAAATAAAAAAGGCTAGTTACGGCACTGGTTCCGACAGCTCTACTTAAAATCCAGTCCTACTATATGTATAGGATTAGCATGTTACCATCTTGGGCAAATCAGTCAAGAAAAAAGCGGGCACAAATCCACTCTCTAAATTACCAATGGATATCTGTATGTTTATCATCTACAAAAAAACTATGATTAATATATCCAAACCTGTCACTGATTACGGGAATCGACGGAAAACGATTTATCCACTTATAAATAAATTAAATCATATATAATATTAATTATGAAGATTTCTATACAGACTATTATTATGTCATTAGATTCTTGAAGTTTCTATTCGAATTTTCTTGGAGGACCCAATCGTAGAAGTTCCTTAGTCGGAACTTTGAAGTTCGAAGTTTTTAGGTAAATTATTTAAAAACAATAATTGGACTGGAAAATCGTATCAAGCTTAGAGAAGAAAATGAAACTTCAGTATAGAACAGAAAATCTTCTACTTTTTACCCGACTGCGAAAAAGGAGGGTTATGTTTTTCGATCGTATGTAATATGTAAGTATGCTCTGTAGCCTAAACGGCTTGATGGATTTTAGCTTGCGGGATGTCCTTAGATTCGTCTTAATTGACATAGGGTATAAGCATAGTATTTAAGTATGACATATGGGAATCAAATAAAAAGCAACAACAAAAAAACAAAATGTTGTTTTTGTTGCAATCGAGTTTTTTGTTTCCCTTTTAATAATTTAGCTTATTAATAAAAACTTAGACATGCTTTACACGTTCATGATATCATATCAAAAGTAACAAAGTGGACTTAGAGATTTTTGCAACTGGGTTCTTCAGTTATTACTAGAAATAGAGATAAATTAGTTATACCGTGTCTTAGACTAAGTAAGACTAATAAAAGATTTTTAGTTAATAGTGTTAGCTTCAATAATAAATTTCCGAAGCACATTACTGATTTGCCGGACAACAAGTTCAAGGACCATATCCAGCAGGTTTTACTGTCAAAAGGTTATTATAGGGTGGATCATTATGTGAATGATAGTGATCTCCGGAAGTGACTCCCTCTCTATGCGTAAATGTTGTATTAACATTTGTAGTTGAAAAAAAAAACAGATCGAGTTTATTACCGGTTTTTCTCGATATCTGGGATATTTTCCGAATCGGCAGTAGTGTTTTGACGTTCATAAGTGCTTTCTTATGGCCTAAATTGAAAAAAAAATATTTTGATTTTGATTATTGTTGTATTAATTTTCTGTGTAATTTACTTAGTCTTTGCGATGTAGTAAAGAATTGTCAAAAGAGTTTTAGCGGGTTTTCATCTGCAATTATGTGGTTTTAATTTAAATAACTTTTTAGCGGAACAATGATCATGTTTGACTTAAAGGTCTTTTTTAGATGGGTAAGGAGCTGTAAATATAGCTTGTTCGATTTTAAAAACTATCGTATATGACCCAAATAAATGTATACCAATATCAAAATATTTCAAACTACATGCCATTAAACAATTATCACGTTTTGATGCAAATTTAATGTTCGAAATCTTCACCCCATGACACAACAATAAACTTTAATTGGTTTTATTCTCATCGTAGTGGCCCATCTGCCTTTATTAAATAAACTAAAGCGAAATGAACTCTCGTTAAATGGTTAACGAGCACAGGAGGGCTCTATATAAATTTGTCGCATAATAAAAGTCATAACTCTCCCGCAAACAATCATTTTAATACGAAAAAGGGGACGGATACCCCTCACTCAGACTACCCGTACTAAATAAATAGACCGGTGTTCGTACGAAATGCGATTAAGTGCCTATGTACGATTATACTTCCCTGCGGATTAGCGGAACGAGATAGACATACACACAAAGGTATTCGCGTAAATGAGATGGAGACAACGAGGGGAGATACGCAATTACGTACAGTGTGAATTGGGGCGAAATTTAAGCGGAAAGCTATTTATCCGTATATTACTTTATTGCCGATCTATTAGGTGGAAAAGGGATGGCAATATTTTAGAAAGCGACAACGGTATACAAGGGTTGTTAAGCGTGTCAGTATTTCGGTAGTTAAAACTCTGGAACGCGCGACAGAGATAGCGGCATCGAGAGATACGCTAGCCAGAAAGAGATGGATGTACATCATTTAATGCAGTAGTTACGAAATAACAATTGTAGGGGTATAATGAACGTCTTTGTGCGCTGTAATTGAGAACGGGTTACGTAATTTATCGTAGTTAGTTTGTTTGATTAATGTATGCTTCAGAAAATTATTGAGTAGCCATTCAGTTACTTATTATAACTCTGGTGTATTTTAATCATAGTTCGGTTGTTCGGTTTAATGTTTGTTCAGAAGTTATGCAAAGGTCATGCAAACAAACAGCCTAAATAATAGAATCGAGATATTTAAATACACTATTTATTTATAGTTTTCTTTTAGTTTTGTTACATTTGAGTGTTTATTTAATTACTCATTTTTATTTAAATTACATACCTACAATAATATTTTTTCCACACTTTTTTTATCATAGCTCGACAAAGTTACGGTATTTGACAGCAAGTGCAGTGCACTCCAACCCGCCATGTCCCTCCTCTCCAGTGGCAACTCAAGCCTAGGTCCGTTCCTCCGGCAAGGAGTCCTTTAGTTAGCAGCCGCTCACGTGATACAGTGACACTGCACTTCACACATGCACACCACTCAGGTACATAAGTTCTATGTATAAGTGACCTTTTTTTTTTCTTTTTTGGACTAGTTAGTTTTAAACCAAATTGCCAGTATTAAATGCATATATTATATGCATTTTTCTCCTATTTTCCCAGAAGGCAGAAAAATGTACCTATATGTATCCATATATATTTAGTTAGATCGATTTTTCTACGTATATGGAATTATTCAGTTCGCAATTTGCCTTTCGCGGCTGATTGCCTTAAGTGTTCCTCCAAGCCCGGTAAAGCTGAAAAGCAGACACTTCAGGGGAACCTGAAGGGATTAAAGCTAACAGTTATAGTTAGATCGAAAAAAGTGCAATCCAAATACAACATCTACTGAAAAATGTACAATCCATCGTCATTCACCGCAGTCATGTAGGTCTACTCAAATACCTCTTCATATTATGGTTGAAGGACCTGCCATTGTATATACAAACATAAGTTGTAAATACAAAATAAATTATAATCATCCTGTATTTTGTTTATTAAGCAGATAGAACTAGAAAAGCTTTATATTGTATACAGAACGCCGCGTCGTCTAACAGCGCATTGAGTTCAGCCAGTAATCGACTCGAGACCGGAAGTAGGAAAGCGCTCGCTTATTCCGTTTCCGTTGTCCATTAACCAGACAACGCCGCGGATATATATAATTCTTTAAATTTCCACTGTTACTTATAGGCTTATTGTAATCACATTTCATTGTTAGTATCATTAATGATACTCTTTCTGTATTGATAATCATTACTTTAATCATCAAGCGGTAAATTGTTTTTTTAAATATAGGTAGGTACTAGCGGTCGCCCAATGACCGAAATTGGACCAGCGACATATTAATCATAGATTATTTTCTGTTTGACATTTGCAGTATGAACATAAACAATGAATACTACATCACTTGCTGTCACTTTTCATTGAGTGACAATGTCAATATTTTGGGGGGGTCTAAGTTCAATGGCACTGGTCGGGTTAGGATTTGCAGTATTAATTTATTTTATTTAATATATTAGTAACAGATATTATAAATAAATTTTAGCTTTCTGCACTCCTCCATATAAACTTTAACCATACCAAATCTCACAGTCTTCCGTGCACGCAATATTTTTAAAACGGGGTAGAAAGTTATTGCTTCACGTATTAATATAATGATGATTAGTATATGTCTGGACATTCCTTAATAAAATGGCGGAAATTGTATCAAAACCTTTACTAAGTACTGATTTGTTTCCTGACCAAAACTATTCTATGTACCTAAGAAATGATGGCTAAATATTAGTGTATACGGACATCGCGTCGATCGACGTGAGTTCTAATCCGTGGAATGAGCCTGGACTTTCGGTGACGGAAAACATTGTGAGGAAACGTGAAGAAAAATTGCATGATGGTAGGGCATGTTCTAATGTCTTCCTGGCTAGCTGACGCCACCAAGTTCAAATTCTGTGACCGAGCACCTATAGGTGTATTCCGGCGGTTGGACTTGAGAGTCAGTTTGACCACGAATCGACTGAAGCACATCAACAAACACGCATTTTAGTGCTGCGTTCAACCCAACCATCAAAATAACGAGAAATTTTGAATCGTATTGTTACTTGTGACGAAAAATGGATCCTTTACGACAATCGGAAACGATCATCACAGTGGTTGAACCCAGGAGAACCGGCCATGTCCTGTCCAAGCGAATGTTGACTCAGAAAAAGGTCAGGCCAGACGATAACGGCAGATCTGTATTGTCAATAATTGCAAACCATAATGGGAAACGCTAGCCGTTAGAACAACCGAAACTGGTCAATCTCCCTAACCCACTGCTGCTTCAGGACAACGCTAGACCCCATACTTTATGACAGATGGTCACTAAATTAGAGGAACTGTGGTTGGAATGTCTCCGACACCCGTCATACACCCCGGACATTGCTCCTACAGATTACTACTCTTTTCGGAATTTGGACAATTTCATGATAGGAAAAAAAAATTAATTCCGATGAGCCTGTCTAAACCGCCTCCAAAGATTTTATTGATTCTCGCTCCCGCAATTTTTTCAGCAATAGAACCAATTAACTACTTATAAAATGCCGAAAGTGGTGAAACAATGGTACATTCTTCGATTGATTAAATGTATAATTAATTCATAATATTTTTTTCGGTTTTACTTTTTCCATATAAAACGCAAATTTAATTATTTTTTTTTTTTTTTTTAGAATTGACTATACTTTTATCCTTACGGACCCTGGAGCTTCTGACGCCTTTTAAAGCTTCACCGGACATGGGGGCACGAAATTAAAGGACCTGTAATTAATAAATGTTCCTGAGGGATATCTCGTTGTTCGTCTCGGCCACACTGTAAATTACAATCGTAAAAGAATCTAAACGATTGTTAAATGTTCCCTCAGTACAGGCTAAAGCGGGGAAAATATAATAAACTAGATGTGCCCCACGCTTCACCCATGGTAAATTTACTCGACCAACAGTTCACCGCGCGGCCTCCAATACACCCGTGTAGCTTATCGTAGTCCTCACTTCCCGTACTTGCCTACAGCTTGTCAGATTACTTGACTTCATGGTTGGTCTCCTTGGAGTCGTAGCGTGAAGTTATATAGCCTATAACTTTCCTCAATAAATAGGCTATAAAACGCTAAAAGTGTTTTTAAAATCTGAATGATACTTCAGAAATTAGCGCTTTCAAACAAACAAACAAACAAAAAACAATGTCTTGAGCTTATCTATAGTATAGTATAGAATTAATGTCAATGACCTATGGGTCGACACAGATTTGAAGCGAGTACTTTGAAATAAAAAGACTAGACAATTATGTATTTACGACGGGAAGTATGGAACGTAATCATAACCGTACGGGAGAATCATAAAACCGAATGGCGGACGAAACGTATTCTTATTTTATACAGGGACGTAATTAAGGAACAATATGAGGGGATATGAACCAACATTAAACATATAGGGGTCACCAATTGCAGAGATTATAAATAAGTGAGTTCTATAACATTATATAATCTGTTATATGTGAGGCATGCAAGACGTCAAATTGACATCACTAATGGTAATCACAATACAATCAAAAAAACGGCGACCACCCAGAGATTTGCAATCCGTGGTTGTCATGCCGGCTTGCAAGCCTCTTAGTAGCTGGATGTACACCGGCAGATCCCGAAACGCGAGAAACCAAAGGAGAGTAACTGTGACGTGTTTACTATTCGTTTGATTATTGGATAGCTGATTCCAGAACGCTACACGCCTAAGCATACCACCATCATGCGTCTGTCACACATGGTGTTTCTGATCCAATTGGGTATAATTTTCATCTCCTACCCGGCGATACACCATAAGAACTCTCAAGTGCAGCTGCCGGAGCAATCCGATATATGTTTGGAACAGATTTTTCTTGTATATTTTTGGTATCTTGCAACACTGAATAAATAATTTCTCTACTGCTTGGACAGCCATCGTGGTGTGGTGGAGAGTGAACTATTGTGAAGTTTTATTTACATTAATCTAAATACCAGCAACCTAAAATAAATACAGTCCACATACATTTCATAACAGGGTCGGTAGCTAGCGGGTTACGGTTTTAGAAAAAGTCCTATCACCATTTTATGATTTTTTCACGATGTTTGCCTTCACCGAAAACCCAGGCTCATTGTAGGAGTTGAACTTACTTCGATCGATGCAGTGTCTGAACAGGCTATTACTTAACCATCGTCATTTCGAACTATGATTGACAATATCCTTCATCAAAATCAGAGGCTTCGTCAAACTCAAAACTTCATCAATTCAACTCACAAATAATTTCAGGCGAAGCAGGTTCACCCGCAATTCAGCGACTTCCCGTAATCTTTACTAGATCTTCGGACCACTTTGTGGTGGGTCTGCACACGCTGCGTCATCTGGTACGCGTCCGCCACTCGAAAACTCTTTGGCTCTATCGACCTATCGTTTTACAATACGAAAGCGATACCGCTAAACTATTAAACTGTATTAATTTTCGTGCCCAACTCAATTCTAATTACGGCTCTGGCCCTGTGATATCCGTTTTCAGAGCGGTCGGTGGAAAACCGGAAGCTTACCATTTCCTCGTACCATTATTGTATTGTCTAATGTTGCGTTTCCTCTACATTATGTATGGAGTAAACAATAATTAGAATATTATTTAAGACTGTCTCAAGCAATAAAACTTCGACTATCGACACCCAATATGAATAATATTATTATTTTAATTACAATAAAATACACATTATAAGCTAAACAAATAAAAAAAAAATACATGTTAAAGTTTTAAAGCCTTTATATGCCTAATAGATCCATTTTTACTTGACTAAAATTATCATTGTATTAAATAAAAAAATATATATATTTCACGTATTTTACCGATAATTATTTAATTAATTAAAATTCACAAATATTACGACGAAAATAGTTTAAATAATTGGTATCATACATTTTACATATTTGAATCATGTCGTCATAAAAGTTGATTAAAAAAATTTAAAAGCTCTATTGAAAATCTATGGCGCGTATTGATTTACAATATTATTTACATTAGGTACCTATCAAGTTGAAATTACGAGTAAGTAAAAGAAAATATACAAAACTAGCTGTACCGCGGCAGCACTCGCGTGGACTACAGAATGCTGTCGATCGGGCGCACGCGCAAATCACGCTATCCCTGCTCCCGGTTATTTTAAAAACGCTTGTAGTGGGTGGACCTGAGAAGATAGAGATATTATGTGCATATGCTCTCGCTGACTTTTTTATAGGTCTTATTAATATCTATGATTATGCAGTACTTAGATTAATTTGATATATCTCTTATGGTTTACTCAACGTAAGCCATTTAAACGCCCCAATTTAGTCACAATGACCAAATTTATTTTTATTTTCGCGTAACACTAATTTTTTTTCTAAGATTAAAGTTGTCTATTTTACTCCTTAATAAATCAGCTATCTGCCAGTGAAAGACCCGTCAAAACAGACAGACAGACAGACAAAAAATACAAAACAAACAATCAATACAACAAATTTTATTACCATAAAAAAGGCTATATTGAGGCAACCTTAATAGGTAGATATATGCTAATTTTTTAGAATTTTCTAAGAGAAACAATTCCGTCACACATTATTGTTGCGTAACTTTAACCATTCACGCAGCGCACGCAGTGGAAGCTTTCAAAAGGAATAAAATTTTCACGTTTTTGCAACATTTTTCATTGATGCTCCGCTCCTATAGGTCGTAGCGTGATGTTATACCGCCTATAGCCTTCCTCGATAAATGGGCTATCAAACACTAAAATAATTATACCATTCGAACCAGTAGTTCTTGAGATTAGCACGTTTCACCAAACAAACTCTTCAGCTTTATAACAATAGTATAGATTGTCGTAAGCGTTACTTTGGGGAAATCCATCGAAGGAAGAAGCAAAAAAGTCACATAAATTAAACCCTAGATTACCTTGTATTGGGTAACTAAACAGTTAATATACCATGCATGTATGTTTACTTAGATATTTGTCTGGGCAGACAGCTAAGAATTTTATCACACTTGTCACACAAAAACCAGTAATTTCGAGTCAATAATAAAACTTACTAACACTGCGTCACAAGACCTGGTGTCACCTAATATCAGCTGAGATTATGGACGGCTGAGAGTTTTATTGGTTAAGCATTAGATACATCGTTACTCAATAATTTATCATAAACGTATCGGATGTCAATACCATCCCGACCCCTTGAGCGTCCTCGTTCATCAACCCCCCGCGTGAGGGATGACCGCCCCCCGCCGCGGCGAGTGTTAACGCAACGGCGCCCTGGAGATACGCCCCAACCCCGGCCGGAGGGGTGAGACACGCATGCGTACTTGAAAATGATATCTTTACATATATAATTCAGTAACAAACAAAATGTACTTTTCCAAAATCCGTTTATTTATTCACATATATTTGTATAGGTTTAATTTAGCGTTACAGCACAATCTTTCCTGAAGGTAAGTGACGATGTGATAAAATATGGTATCGCGCTAAGAGTAGTGCAGACTAGTTCTCAAGTGCAAGTACTAAATATATGTGGTTTATAATAGATGAACACGTCTCCAAAATTGCCCTTTTAAAGTAAATTATCATCCTTTTTTGAATATCACAGAATATAAACAGAAAGGCGGCACCGGTCGAATAGTAACCTACGCCCGATTGTAGCGCTAGGGCTGGCACCTACAATATTTAATGAAAATATCGATTTGGAAATTTCAATAACAAAACATTATAATATTTTACTTCATTTAAATGCATTCTAATAAATAAAAGACATCCATTCCAAAGTAAATTAATAAATTTCAAATTAAGTTTCATGTACATGATTCTGTGCGAAATTCGTGCGCTTGTAATACTAGAAGAGGAACGCAAGGGGAAAATGTAGTATACTGGTGGGACGAGCTATCTCTAAACCTATAAATCCATGCAAGTTTCAGCTCTAGAGGTGTTACGATGAAGCAACATGGTTTAATTGAAGTGTTGCTTCCATAACACAACAATTTTTTACTTATAAATCTTTTTTTTGTCTAAACCAAAGTACATAAAAAGTTTTTGTTAAAAATGAAAAAAAAAACTTTGATGATCCTATTTCACATGACATGACGTGAGATCCTCGTTTATGTGTGCGTGCGACATTATCCCTTGTTGAATAGAGCTTGCTTTCAGTAATTATTCTTAGGTAAAAGTCTGGAATGGTGGTAAGGTATTTTCATAAGCTCGGCTAGTTAGCAACTACCTTCAAGTTGAAATCTGATAATATTAATGTTATTGCGCACATGAGAGTCAATTATAGGCTTCCTAGCCTACACAATAATATCAACCTGTAAATATCCAACTGACGCGCCTGGAACTAACTGCCTATTCCTATTGGGTCTAATCACCATGCCAACGCAAGATTTATTGGTAAGTTCAAACGCCAAGAAATCCACTATTCTTTATTTTAAACAAATCAATATCTTTATCTAGGTATATAGTTATATTATTAGAATAATACTATTGTGGCTCTGGCTACAACTCTCAGATTTCGTATCACGTAGATATCTCTTCAAACCTATAGTTGTCTGCTTATATAGTGAGTGTGGTTACATAGCACACATGCTGATCACACCCAGTCAATAGTACGGGTCAGTAGTACGAACATTAATACGGGTTCAAAATTCACACCGGCAAATATCTCCTCGGTAAATATTTTAAGTAAAAACACAAGGAAATAAGAATAAATATATCATATTTTCATAAGTTCCAATAATCGAATTATATACTGTAAACATTTCATATTTAATAACATCGTGTGTACGTATTGTCGGACCAGTTGGTAGCAATTTTCATAATAATATAACATTACTTGTATCGAAGAAAACCTGTTGACAGCGAGTCAGTGCGCCGCCGTAGCCTTAAAAAAAAAATACCGGGAACTTAATACTAGACAATATTTTAGCGGCAACATTTGTTTCATTATTACCTGTACCTATTATTTGCACATTAATGTATACATTCAGAGAGGATGTCAAAATAAAATACATAATTATTTTGCCTTCGGATCAGTTTTAAACAACACGAAAAAAAAAGGTTTTTTTAGTTATCCTCGTGAGTGCGGTTTAATGAGGAATCCTTGAATAACATATTTTAGGACAATTAGTCCTAAACTATCTTCTTCCTTAAGGATCTTTTTTCTTGTCATATTTATCGTCCAACTAGTGTCAATACATTACTTACATATGTGTACCTATTCTAATTTTATTGAAATATATAGTGTCTTTATTATTTATCGTTACTAGCGGTCGCCCAATGATCGAAATTCGACGAGCGACTTTTTAATCATAGACTATTTTCTGTTTGACATTTGCAGTATTCATGAACCTAAACAATGAATATTATATCACTGGCTGACATTTTTCTTTGAGTGACAATGTCAATATTTTGGGGGGACTAAGTTCAATGGCACTGGTCGGGCCAGGATTCGCAGTATTAAAACTATAACCATGCAAATCAAACAGTCTTTCGTGCACGCAATACGCTTAAAAATGGGTACAAAGTATTTACATCACGTATTAATATAATGATGCTTAACAAATGTAGTTTTATATTATCTTTGCAGTTCCCATAACAAGTACTATGTTTAATGCCGTGTCAATGTGTCTTAATTATGAGTTATTCTACAGTACACCGAACATTTGGCAACTACATACCGTGTATTTATCACGCTTGACATTGGCGAAATTGCCTACACAGGCAGGTAGCCAAAATTAAAAAAAAAAGTTAAACTTCTTTTGTCGCGTTCAGTAGATTGTAAAATTGAGACCAGCGCGTGCATCATGGCCATCAATGATAATGTCAATTCACTTTACTCACTTATATTTATGTGTAAAAATTATTTCCACGGCATATAAATAAACAATATCTGGGCGATGAAGCTAAAGCTCGGTGACTTACAAAAAAAAAAAAAAAAACACCTATCTAGGTAAATTTCGAATGTAAACATTATCAAAATACAAAGTTTCATTCTTTGTAACAATCTTGTGAACGAACTGAAGAACGAACGAACAGATTCCGAGCAGCCAATTACAATATATGTATAATATACAAGAATTGTTCACTTAATAATTAGCATTGGATTATTTTAAACAAATTTATTTATTAACCGTGTAAAATAATTTTTACACGATTAAATTAAAATAATGTAAAATAATTTTACGATATTATCATTGATGGTCTAATTTCATTATATTTTTGGCACGTGAGATACAATTTTTGGAGTTATTATTGCTTTGTTATTCCAAAAAAGTATAACTTCTGACGTACGTATGTAAGTAAGCACATTTTTTTTATACGAGCAATTTATATAAGGCGTTAACAATTAAACATGTTTTACGATGCCTTACTGATCAGCTACGGAGTTCATTTATTCTATACATTATTCACTCAACAAGTTTTTTAAATGCCTTAATTGATTCATTGGTTAAACCACAGTAATCCTTCACATAGTGATTAAACTAAGTGAGATAATAAATAAACCTGGATCAGAATCAAACATGGACGTATGACCTAAGTGTCTTTGCTTTTGGAATTAATGATTGAACGAGTAAATTGACGAGAATTACTTCATTAATCCTGAGCAACCATTTCATAATTTGTGTGCGCCTACAAAGATTAGTTATTTATTATACAGATAATAAATATGTGTGTAATATTAACTAGTCGCTACCCACGGTGTCGTTTACTTTAAAAACCTTTTCATGTTTCATGAGAACTACGCGTAGGTGATTCGATAAATCTTTTTATATTGGTTTTAATTGAAATTTAATCATTACTACTTAACTCTTGCTTGGAAGCATGTTAATATGTAGCATAGATCTTTCATCGGTTTCAGGACTAAAATTATTAATCTGAAAACTAGATTTAAGTAGAATAAGTAATTTTCAAGTGATGCATGTTCTGAACCGGAAAATTTATGATTTACTAGCGATCGCCGTAAGGTCGAAATTCGACTAGCGACTTTTTGATCATAGACTTTTCTCTGTTCCCTCATAAACCTAAACAATGAGTATTATCTACATCACTTGCTGTCACTTTTCGATGAGTGACAATGTCAATATTTTGGGGTGTCTAAGTTCAGTGGCACTGGTCGGGTTAGGATTCGCATTATTAATTAATTTAATTTAATATATTAGTAACAAATATTATAGATAAATTTTAGCTTTCTGCACTCCTTCTCCATATAAACTTAGCCATGCCAAATCTCAGTCTTTCGTGCACGCAATACGCTTAAAAATGGGTAGAAAGCTTCTGCTTCACGTATTAATATATAGATAATTAGCCCGCGGCTTACACGCATTTCTTACGTAGCAATAATTTAAATTTCGTAATTTTATTTTTCCCTACTAAAAACAAATTATAACATTTCATCAAAACCGGTTGACAATTTTTTTTATATATTTTTTGAAATCATAATTTTTTACGGTCTCTTAAAGTATTATTGACAATTTTCATATCTCATCAATTGGATACATAGACTTGCCTTGAACAAAATTTCATTAAAATCAGTCGAGCCGTTTTTAAGTTAAATCCTGGCATACACAAAACGGATAGACAAAAAAAGACAAATTTGAGTTTAGTTGCTTTCTAAAATAGAGCTTTCCAGGGCAAAATTTAGAAAAAAATAATATTTACAGACAGAGCTACAGTTTTATTAATATATACATAGATTCGGATTGCCGGTTTAAACCTATGAACGCAATTACATATTATATGTCATTCACGTTACGCTTGAAGGAACCGATGTTATAAATGTTGTGTTAACTTCATTAATATATCGACTTTTTTGTATTCATTCTAGTAGGTTTTAACGGCCACCCTAGAGATTTCTCTTATGGATCTTATTACCTACTACATACAATCTAAACTCGTTTCCCGATGAATCTGCAAAAATCTTTTGTTGCGCGCCATTTATCCTATTAATAATTAAAATGCAATGAGTATTTCAGGAGATTTCTCGCAACCTTTACTATAATAACAACTCAATCCTTGTTAATTAAACAGTCAGACACGGATTCAGTGAGTTCTGAGGGTCACATCTCACCAAATGCTTAATGTTTAAAAGAAACAATAATAATGTTCAAACTTTATCTAATAAATTGACTTTTTCTATGATGCTGGCAATGTCACTAGCTACATCTACGGTCACTAGGGATGTACAGAAGCCAAAATAAAATAAAAGATTTTAAAAATAAGTATTTATCGAACAAATTGTCTAATAATAAATTAACAATTGTATACCACAGTATATATCATGTTATGCTATATTGTCAAAATTTGATAGTATTAACGCCCTTTTGGAATACATTTTAATTGCTAATTTACTTCAAAAAAAAAACGTGAAAACAACTAGGTTGACGTAACGCTAAAAGTTAAGCGAAGAGAAAAGACAGGAAATAAAAACAGCAGTGTACTAAGACCACCCAATTAAAAACTGATTACGTACCTGTACGTACGAGTACATATATTTAAAAAAAAACTTACAGAGAGCATCAACAAACTGATAAATTAGAGCCAGCATTCAAGGCTCATTACTCAGTAATTTCGTATGTTAATACAAGTAATTGCAGTTGTAGACTGTAATGATGCTCGATCATAAGTAAAAAGTATGTTTTTGCGATTCACATCGGCTGACTACACACGTTCAAATTAGTTTGAAGGTTTATTTACTATTTATTTTTGAAAGAAGAAATCATGCTTTTTAAAGTTATACTTTTTTAGGGTAAAATTGAAAGCCACAGGGGCATCAAGCTACGGAAGTGCATCATTAAAAAAAGTAAATAAAATTAATTTGTTAGCACGTAGGATTAAGTTTCTGTAGTTATTTATGAATACTGCATTGGTACATAAGTATGCACATTTTTTTCTAGCATAGTTGATTGAGTATTGTAAAGATTTACAAAAATATTTTTTACAGTGAAAGTGGAACAATGAAATTTTTTTGAACTCGAATATTGTGTTTATTTTTAAAGTCAATCTTTTTTTGTTAAGGAAACGTATTATTAACTTATTAACCAGTTTGTCCCACAGTGTCACTCGCATTTAAGTATTTGAGCTCTCATCGGGCAGCCAATAGCAGTTCTAGTTAGCTGATGCTCAGCACCGTGCCACATTTTTAATTCGTTCTCGCGTAGCGTACTTTCTAAACTTTGTGTGGTACTTGCTTCGCTTCTAAAGACCTGATACCTTGATGTTATATAACTTTTATCAATAAACAGGCTATAAAATTTAAAAAAAGAATGTATGAAATTTAATTGGTAGTTCTAAAGATTAACACGTTCAAACAAACATAAAAAACAAACCGTTGAACTTTGTAATATTAGCATAGATTAATTTACTCTTTATAATGAAGTATTGTCATATAAAATTGCTATTTATAGATTGTTGAGTATATTTAGAATGAACAATTACTGTTTAAAATTTTATTGTTTCACTACTAATTTTTAGATTTCTGTATCTATATACTACATTGCAAAATTTTGATACAACAACAAACTTTAAATAATACAAGTATATGAAAATGAATGGTTAACATTGGCTATTTTACTAAACATTTAACATATTATATTCTTGTTAAATTACTCGTTTATTTATTACATTAAAAAAATATAAGTTGATAAACGAAGTCGATTTCAAAAAGCAATTCTAATATTATTATAAGTAAACGCTTCGGTCCGTCCTGTCAGTGCAGTTTGCCAGTATGTAGCAAGCCTTCATTTTTTTACAACACTATTGCGTTTGCTAAAGTGTTAATTTCCAGCTGCGTTTTTAATGATGAAGTTGTTTCTACAAATTATTAACTTTCAACGTGTAATAATCGACTGCTGGTCTTTGGTAACGATTTAATGCAGCCTCCAGGGGTTGCAGGATAAAATGGACGTAACACCTGATCCAATCTATTATTATAAACTGTAAATCTATCTTTTCGTTCTGAGTATCTTTGCACATGACAAATTTATCACTTGTTCTGTTGTTTCTGCGGTGAGTAGGAATTCCAGAGTTCCTTGAGGTAAGGTGGTTTAAGGTAGGCCACACGCTAGTAATGCCCATATTGCAAGCGTCCAAGGGCTACGATAGGTAGCTATTTACTATAAGGCAGGCCGTAAGCCTATTTTCCACTTTAGTTTTATTAAAAAAATGTAGAACACGACCAAAATTCTAAATAACAATCTGTACTGACCTTCACTTGATCATACCACATTTAAGACTTAAACGGTTTTTTAGACATATAAATTTCGTTCTCTAGATCCTCATTTCATGAGTTATTCGGTATGTACATCATGGTCACATCAAGTTGTGACAGAAAGTCTCTGGTAGACCGCTTTCGCTAATCCTTCATTATTATTTCAATGTCATTAAAATCTGTAATCCCATACTGAGACAAATAAATATATTGTAAAGGTTTTTTTCCTGTCAAAATTCATAATATCTCCATTAATTCTTCAACAAAATTGATGATTCAACAAACATCATTTTAAAGCTCATATTCCTCGCTATTAACGAAACTGATAAGTAGTTTAAAATTAATTAAAAAAAGTTTTTTATAAGTAAAAACATTTTCATTAGGAATGCCATCTTTTACATAAATTCTTTATTGTGCGAAATACTTGTAGTGTTAGGTTACGTAGTTCTTAATAAAAAAAATTGTTGCAAGAAATGCATATTTTATATTCCAATACTGAGCAAAGGTATTCTGTAGGAACGTACTTAGCTGGAACCAGCGGAACTTGAAGTACCAATTTTCGTTTTAAAAAAACGAACTCTTTAATCAATAGAACAATGAGGCAACTGTGCAGAAAAAATTGCTAATATGAATTGGAAACCAGGTTAAACACAACAGTAATTGACCACACCCGACAATTGCTTGTTGCCCACTTTGTACCGACAACAAAATCATCGATTTACGAGATAATTTAAATTCTATTAATGTATTTATGTATATAAACATTTTTGGATTGGAATGCTGTTCGTTAGTTAGTAACGTTCTATTTTTTTGAAACGTTTGTAATAGTCCGAATAAGGTTTTAAGGAAGATTCAAATTGGAAAAGTTACCTAGAAAATTTATAACAATTTAGTAACCAAATTCCTTAACGCGGCTCGCGTTAAGAGTTGACTTATAGTCTAGTTATTCTTAGAGCTATGTCAGTGCCTTTGTTAGCTGTGTGCTAGCACCCTTGAGTATCCATATCAGTACTAGAGTATATAGCAGAATATTTTCGTGACTGCGTATTTTTGTACTACCTTATCCAGACCCTAAGGCTGACTCAGTTACAAATTTCATTGTGATTGGTTCCGAGTATTTTTTTCACATTATTGCGTTTGTTCACAAACATCCTTGTTATTTACAAAATGTTGTCATTAGAGTTCCCTTGTGTATCTTCAAAGTCGAAGGTCCAATGCTAATAAAATTATAATGGGACCACCTTTGAGGTATCCTTTTCCAACCAAATCGGTTCACAAACAAAGAAGTTATAGATGACCATGAAGCAATGACAGACGCAAGCAAAAGGTGTGTTGCAGTTTCAAAGATGCCTAAGATTTAGTCGTGCAAAACAAAGAACACACAGACAGACAGTGTTACTTACGCATTTATAATATTAGTATAGATAAATAAAACAAGTTACAGATGAGATAAGTTTTTAATGGGCCCTAGTCACGAGTGGAACAAGTTGAGAACGGGACGAGACTTACAAAGTAAGCAACTAGCAAAATAAGTAAGATTGTCAATGCGATTCAACAGAATATGATAGTTTTATATGTTATAAACTATAACTAAACAGTAACTATTAAGTTGGATTTTGTTTTTTATTGATATAGTTTTTTTCTTTTTTATGGTAAAAACGGGCAAACAGGCAGCTGGTGCACCTGATGGAAAGTGATCACCGCCGCCCACAAACATCCGGAACACAAGAGGACTCGCAGATGCGTTGCCGGCTTTTTAGGGAAGAATAAGCTCTCTTCTTGAAGGTCACCAGGTGTCAAGTTATGGCCACATTCTCACTTGATCTTAAGAAACGATGTGGCTCAAGATGGTAGCACGCTAAGCCTCGTGGATGGCTGTCTCATAAGTGCAGCTGCCGGTTACTCAAATCGAATGTATATTTTTTTATGGATGTTCAGCCATAACTTCTTTGTTTATGAACCGATTTGGATGATTCTTTTGTTGTTGGATAGAGGATACCTCAAGTGTATTCCCATTTTAATTTCATTGGCATTTCACTTCAAATATAGGTACACCAGGGAAATCCTCAAAAAACATTGAACTTGAAAATGTCTTGTTTTCATAAAGCACCTATAAGATGTTTAGCTTCAGAGAGATTATTTATTTATTTGTCTGTCTGTACGTAAAAAAGTAACTCACCGCACGCGCTTAATGAACATTTAATTACCGCGTTCTCCATCAAGTTTCGAACAATTAGACGCAATACTTCATGCGCGAACTATTTCATTTGTATTGATATTCATTTGTTTTTATGTACCTACATAATATATTATGTTCTTTCATTATCGGTTACGACATTATTTATTTTTACACTGATCATACGAAATTATTATCCATTAAGGTCGTCAGTTGCAGCGCTGATGGCTTCAGTGGTAGCGTGTTCGGACAACGTGTCGATTGACGTAGGTTCGAATTTTTTGGATGAGAAAACTTCTTTGGCACCTTTGTGATTTGAAACTCGATGAAACGAAAAAAGCGATACTATACAAAGATAAATACATACATCTACAAGATTTAACTTGCGAGAGAATGAGATAGAATACATGAACGTTATATACTGTTAATATAATTTCTGTTTTTCACGGCTATGATTGTCGTCGAATTAATCTAGCTGGGTGACGACCAGACTTGTACGCACTGTTGTATGTAGAGTACGAGTGGTCGATAGTTCGAGTTCCGCTGGTTTAGGATTTTAAAGTAGATTTTTTATGTTTTTTGAAGGTTTCATTCATTTCTACCGCGTGTCAACTGAACACATGTTTTTTTTTGTAGTACATACTACCGTTTGGGAATCAAATTAAAGTTTTAGTTAAGTGTTTTTGGTGCTGATTTTTGGTTTATTAACAATTTGTTCTGTTAACGTGATTTAACTTTTAATTAAATTAAAATAATGTTTATTTAACAAAGTTACATTATTTTAACACAATTAAAAAAGTGAACAAAATGAATTAACATTATTCTCATTTATGGCTAACTCATGTCGAGAGAGATAGGGCAAAGAGAAATTTCTTCTCTTCACCCCCTCCACCCTACAAAAGATCGCGGCCAAATAACATTGTGTTGTGTTGCTTCTATAGGATACGGTAGCCGCTTACCATCAGGCGAACCGTATGCCTGTTAACCGACTTAGTAATATTAAAAAAAAAAAAACTTCCGTGACATGTTACACACGCATCTTTCAATTTTTTAAACGCACCATAAGAATCATAATCCTAATAAATAAAGGCATATTAAAGTATATATTTTTTAAATAATGTACTTAATAAAAAATCTAACACGTATTTATCAAAGTTGATAACAATATAATTCTGTCACACAATAATAATTAATATTTCATAATAATATTTAACTCGAGATAAAACGAAACAAGGCAAAAAATAACGCAGATAATAAAATCTCAGAAAGATATGATATTTAATATTCCCCCTGTTATCATATTTTTAATTTAATTAATCATATCATACCAAAAATATTTATCATACGTTTTAATTATGTTTTAATTATTGTAAATCGTATTAATAAACATCATGCTCGTTTTAATTGACAACGATTCTGTGTTAATATAACATTATTAATTCTTAAAACCGAGATTGCATTCTTTCAAGTTACCTATACCTACTTATTTAAACGCACAATAAAAATATATGAGAATCTACAAAATTATGTTGCTTGTTAAACCTCTTGTTGTATTGTAGTGAAGATGTTCACATTCAATATTCTTTTTAGAATGCTTTATCATTGTAACTAATATCTATACTACAATAAAAATATAATAAAGACGCAAAGTAAATACCAGTCGGATTCAAAAAATTCGTTTTATTTAAGATAGCCTCCCCATTCACGAGGAATAGTATAGGCTATCTAACATTAGGCTACAACTCCCAGCTAGCCTTTAAATATTGATTTTCGATAAATAATTCGAAAGTGGAAGACCTCCCAAACTGCTTAATCCGCGTGCGCTGGTGTACTTTTAATAATACGTAAGTATAATGCTATACAAAAATATTGATCCTTAGTATATCTAAACGATACCATATACCTATCTCATATAAGCCACGATAAGTTATTTTATGTGTTTTTTTTTTTTTGTTAAGATAATAAATTGATTTATGAGCATTATTTTTGGGCATGGTCCGCATGGTATATTAATAATCCTTACGAACAAAAGTTACTTCTTCATAAAGACAATTTTATGAAGTTAAATTTTGCTTTTAAAGCATGTTAGTTGGACACATAGTTTAGGAGAAAATGAAAATTTAAAATAATTTGTACTTGCGGGAAGTGTTAACAATTATGATAGACTATACGGGTGCGTAGTGCGGCGCGCTGTTTGTCGGATAAAATTAACACGGGTGAAACCGTGGGTGATAACTAATTTAGAAATAAATTCACAAATATTTAAATAAATTATGATGGATGCTATTTAGTTGACTGTGTACACACCAGTACGTGTAACGGTTTACAAGTTTTACAATCCATTTGTACGTCATATAACTCGTATGTTTTGTATGATATATGTAGATATAGAGACAGATATTGTTATACGTGGGTTCGACTTAATTTAGGGAGTTGGGTCAAAAAAAAACATTTGGGGCACATCGTAACCTAAATATAGCCATTTAGAAATAAACTTAGTGCACTAATGACAATGGTCTATTATATTCAGATAAACTAATTAAAAAAAAAAATACAATTTAGGTCCTAAGAAGGCACTGAATGGCAAAACACTACCATCGGTTCGGAAAAAATCCCAGTCATCGAGAAAAACCGACAAGAAACTCAATCGGGTTTATCAATATTTTATTATCCTTTTTTTTATTGTTTTACAGTATTCAATTATATATAGTTATTATCATTTTCAGTAGATATACAGAGAGGGAATCACATCCAGACATCACCATCGTTCACGTAATCAACCACCCTATAATACCCCTTCGACAATAAAACCAGCTTAACATGATTCTTAAACTTATTATCTGGCAAATCAGTAATGTGCTCTGGAAGTTTATTATGAACCTAACACAATTACCTGAAAAACTTTTATTTGTTTTACTAAGTCTAAAAGACAGAATGACTATTTTATATTTATTTCTAGTATTGAAATTGTGCGTGTTTTTTATTTAAATAGATTTTCGTTGAAGGTTGTTCCCCAGCTCTCTCAAAGAAGTGTTGCATATCTTCAATCGATCCACCCGTCTCGCAATTTGGTGAACCGACTTTTTTCATAAGGAAAACAAATTTATTGTTAGGCATATACGACATGTATAAAAAACTCCATCGAATCTGATAACTGTATATAGGTACCTACCCTAATTAGATTTACCAAAAAAAAATCAAAATTTTATTTATTATGAAAATAAAAATGTTATTGCGATTTAAAATCAACATATTTAGTTTTACACCTCCACGGATCCGACGGGGTTTTTAATACATATTGTATATATCGTAGAACGAACTCTTCTGATTATTCTTCTTAATTTGACGTCTTTACAGTCCCGCAGCAGCATTTGCCAGTGTCAATGTTTTTAAGCCTTCGTAGTATTTTTCTAATCTTCAATGTGGTTCTAACAAGATGGTAGCTAGAGAGAGTTTCCAGTTTATATTTATAATCCACTTCACGTATGCACAATAGTTAAACTATATGACGTAAAATTCCCCCAATATTACCTACATAATATAGGGTCAAAGAATACAAGTTTATAAATTAAAAAAAACAACATGTCAGTTTAAGGCCCGTCCAAAAACTCTCGGAACGTATTCTGTGAGCAATAAACATTTATAACAATTTAATTCTCTCGCGATAACTACCCGTACTATTGCGTAATATCTCATATATTTTTTACACGTATTTTTCCATACAAATACGAACACCATAACATTGTTTTCAATGATAAGGTGTCGATCTTGACCCCAATTAATTACTTAAAACTCGCGTAATTTATTTAAAACGATCCGATAACTTTATCATCGCCTTATGTAATTAAATTAAAATAAAACACACTTATTAATATAATATGCTCTGTAACACGTTAGCGGTAAAGATAACTAAATATTATATGATAAAATTTATTTTACGTACAGAGTTATTTATATTCGATACTAGCCCTAGGTCGCGGCTTTGTTTTCATTATACTTAAAATTAGCAACCGCCCGCGACAACGTTCGCGTTTATCTATAAGTACTACCCGTGCGCGATAAGTTGAGACTCGCCTCCCCTCAAGCTCCAGTGTTGTACTGTAGGCAACGCCATTTTTTAAACATCTTTGTCTCGTACTGGCTTACGTCACGCAACGACGACGCATCCAATTTTATAATCTTATTTGATACTGTTTCGTTAATAGTTATTACAATTAGCGCTATATTTTATTGTTATTTTTTGTGTTAAGTTTATTGTTATAATGAAGGGTAAAACTTTACATAGTGGAGAGAGAAATCTCGTCTTAAAAGTGTTGTTGTTGTTAAAAAAAAATTAGCAGAGACGAAGTCGCGGGTGAAAACTTGTTGTGATATTTTTTTGTGCATAGTACAACAATGCGTCTGTGTCGTCACCCCCCAGGTTTCAACTTATTGCGCACGGGTAGTAGTCATATTATAATTCTCACTTCTCCACGGCAAGAGAATACATTGGTGATTATAAAAATAGTAATTTCTTAAAACTTTAATAAAATTTTATAGAATGAAGACATTTTAATATTGTTCTATATAAAAGGACCAATTAGTATCTAAAGAGTAAATTAAAACTTGTTTTGATCAAAATCTACCCAGTAGGTTTATTACGCATTTTATATTTAGATTCGCACGCCATCTATTATAACCGAATTGTACTACTGCAACTACCTTCACGAGTGAGCGCACGACAGGAGTTTTTGGCGGGATCTTGAAGTGACATGTTGTGGTTTTTATTTTTAAATTCATTTACTTACGTTTTTGACCCTATGTTATGTAATATTGGTGGCGTTTTGCGTAATATAGTTTGGTTTTTGTGGCTTAAGTGAAGTGGATTATGAATATAAACTGAAGGCATGCATTCTGGGATCCCACAAAGACTCCCACAAAGTTCTAACAAGGGAGCCACCATCTTGTTAGGATACTGAAATCGTCATAACACATGACACTATATTCACTTGATAATGGCATTAATGGTATTCATTAAAGAGGACTAGTTGCCAAGTTGGGTAGAAGAAGAAGAACGCACGACAACTGACAAAAGTTTTATTTGCAATCGGATTAATCAAATGGGGAACAAACAAAGAAATTTTCATTTATATATTTGTACTAAAGACAAAAATGCTTATTGTTGGTGATCCTTAGAAGATAAACATACTCTTCCTGACTTTTTTGTAGGTCTTTTGAATGTCTACAATTATGTTGTACATTAATTTGATACATCTCTTATTGTTTACTCAGCGAGAGCCATTTAAGCACCCCAGAATCGTTGAGTTTCCGAATTAATTTTTATTTGCGCGGAAACGTAAATTTTTTCTAAAATAAAAGTAGTCTAAGTTACTCCTTATAATATCAGCTATCTGCCAGATATCGGTCCAGCTCTTTGGAAATTAACCGGTACAAAAAGACAGACAGACAGAAAAAAAGATTAAAAATTGATTTTTGTTATAGGTACCTACCGTATATACGTTATTTCTTATGCATTTAGTAAAAAGCTATTATTTTGAAATTACAAACAGACACCTCAATTTTATTTATTGATATTATATAACTAACTAACCTGAGTTTCAGTCAAGCTGAGCGCCTGCGCAAGCTGTTTTCTTTCCGCTCCTACTACGTAGTGGTTTTTCTCGAAGGCGTGTTCCAGCTTCAGAAGTTGTGATGGCGAGAATGCCGTTCTGATCCTCTTCGGTTTCCTGAACGGCTGGAGAAGGAACCCTGGGATATCTGGACCTGGAACAAAGTATTTTTCTATGTATTACGGGATATCTCTCTTCGTGGGGCAGTTTGACTGCTAAAATACCTCCTAAAGAAGATCACAGCCAAATATCCTTGTGTTGTGTTCATGCGGTGAGTAGTGTTTCCATAGCTCCTTGAGGGTTGGTCGCTTACCATCAGGCAGGCCGTATGCTTGTTTATCACATTAGTCGTATAAAAAATATAGCAACTTCCTTTTTTTTACGGCAGTAGGTTTGAGGGTATAAAACTGTTGGAAACGTACATTTCAAAAAGTCTCGGGAGTTTTTAATTTTTCTCATTATGATGTACGGAGCCCTAAAACCTCCAAAACATTTATGATTCACATTGAGTTAATCTCCAAACTACGTATTAAGCGCAATGAGCACACGCCATAACGTTGCACGGGGAACATACCCTATATTAAAATTAAATTAAACATAGATTACTCCGCTAAAAGAGCGTTCAGGTCCCGCGGGAACATTCATCAACCACTTATGTTGTTTCTTCCAACAACTTGGTTATATGAAATAATGGAATACCATAAATTATAGTGTGGAGATGTTTCTCTTTATAAATTGTTCGAACGGGTTGTTGAATTGATGTTTACTGACAATATGAACTATCTATTTGTTTATACAGAGTGTCGGTTAAAACGATTAACATGATCTATAAATAGTAGTACGTGAAGCAAAAGATTTCTACCCCTTTTTAAGCGTATTGCGTGCACGTAACACAGTAAGATTTGGCATGGTTAAGGATTATATGGAGAAGGAGTGCAAAAGCTAAAATTTATCTATAATATCTGTTACTAATATATTAAATTAAATTAATTAATACTGCCAATCCTAATACGACCAGTGCCATTAAACTTAGACCCCCAAAATATTGACACTTGTCACTCAACGAAAAGTTACAGCAAGTGATGTAGATAATACTGATTGGTTAGGTTCATGAATACTGCAAATGTCAAACAGAAAATAGTCTTATGATCAAAAAGTCGCTGGTCCAATTTCGACCTTAGGGCGATCGCTAGCTATAATAGTTTTCTTAACAGTCCTTCTCAGTCCAGAACCTTGAAAACATCTTCAATTATATATAAGCCTCGTTATTAATTTGATTATTTACCTACTTCTTTTCACATTACTATTATGTATTATTTATTAAAATTCTAATTTTCAACATTTTATCTATAATAACTATCATTTCAAAAATTTAAGTGTTTTATGCATTTAAAACTTATTAAATAGAAATTTTGTGGCAAGTCTAAATTCCGATTACGTGTCTTGATTTTGAAACTGCTTTAATTTTTCACAACAAATAACCAATCCAAATAACATATAATGCCACCAAAATTACGAAATATACAGTAAAGTAAAACGAGTACATAAACAAATAAAATTAAAATAAATTTCAAGACCGCTTCCCGCCAAAAATCACATCTAACCTTTCTACTTGTTTTGGCGCCGCAAAAAAGCACTTGCCATTGTCAATGTGTTCAAGCCTTCGTAATTTTTTTCCTATATACAAAGTGGAGTCTTCTGACAAGATGGTGGCTCTCTTGTCAGAACTATCTAGGTAGTTTTTGTGACCTTATAAAATGCATGTTTTCCACTTTATATATATAATCCACTTCACGTATGCACATCAACTAAACTGTACCACACAGAATGCATCGATATTACATAATATAGAGTCAAAAACTAATAAATAATTAAAAATAAAAACCACAACATGACACTTTAACATCCCGCCAAGAACTCCTAACCTTTATTTCGCTATCAATTAGTAGATGACGTGTGGGTGGCAGCTAGGGTTACCAGCCGTCCCGCAAAAGGCTGGACGTCCCGTTTCTAGACTCTCAGATAATGAGTCGCGAGAAAGAAATTTGCGGGACGCCAATTGTCGCGCTTGTTAAACTTGGAATGCTTTACCGTGTCGTCTTCAAGGTGCTAAGACTTTCGCCGTGAAGCTTATTCATTTGATTTTAATTTTTAATAGTTATAAATAAAACTTTAATCCTACTTAGTTAGTGAGTATGTTTATATGTTTGTTACTTCTTCACGCTCAAACGGTGGACCAATTTTGATGAAATTTGGTATGGAGGTAGCTGACACCCTGGATTAATATATGGGTTACATTTCAAGGTTTTTTGAAGGTGTCTTTTAAGCCGCGGGCACAACTAGTTATTAATAAAATTAAGGGAAAAATCCAGATATAAATTTATCAGTTTCACCTAAGTATTTTTTCCTTTTTGTCAAATATTTTGTATGACAAAGTAACCCATTCGATAAGTCTTTTTTAAATGTGAAATTTGTACTAGTTTGAAATTGTGTTTCTCGGCTTCTTATACTTTGGCAGCTAGGATTTGCTTTCTTACAAACCCGGTAAAGCTGTCAAAGCTTTCTGACGCTTCAGGATCTTTATGGCGAACAGATCGAAAAAAAAAACCAAAAAAAACGCTTTTTTAACCACACCAGTATATGATCGGAAATGTCGGTATTGTCCAAACCTGATAGTACTGACGCCTTTTTGGTATACAACTTGATTGCTAATTACTTTAAATAGAAATGCGTTAAAGCAACTAGAGCGACGTAACCCTAAGGATTGAAGGCCATTAAACCAAAAATATATTATGTCCTGTATATCTAATAAAGTTGGCAACCATAGTGGCAGCGCAGGGTATGCTTGTTCCGCACGCTGTGGCCTTGTACTGACGTCTTGGCATTTATAAATGACGTTATAATTGCTATAATGCATTTGACCAGTCCGCTAAGACCTCTGTAGTCAAACAAATATTTATAAATTTATTCGTTTTTAGTACAGTAAATTATTTTCACCAATATGTTTTTTGGTTTACACGACAATTGTGTAGACTGGATCGAGATCGCCATACACATAGTAATAAACTAAACATGTTACCCAAGCCCGGTAAAGCTGTAAAAGCCAACAGCAGCTCTTTTTTGGACAGGGCCCCTCAGGATAACAGTAAGGTCAGATCGAGAAAAAAAACCTAATACAGTGATTTTCTTTTGTTTTGTCGCGTTCCGGGATTAGTCGGTGTATATCCGGTGATCAAGCGGGGTGTACCCGACTGGTTCACGATCACCATTTAGATGGTGATTGATCCGTCACAGTGTCTGTATTTTAGTTTGTCGCGATTTGGAATCAGCCCGTATATATCTAGCATCTGACGTTGCCGTATTGTTGATAAAACGTCGATTCATAATTCATTAATCGATAGCCATTAGGATTATCAATTAATCGATTGTTGATTTCCAACACATAATTAGGGGTAAATAAATTAGGAAGATTTCCGGGAATTACTTTTTTTAGCTCAAGTTACTAGGGTACCGACCTACGCAAGTTTCGGAACACGGGATGACCTGTTTTCTTTGCTGTCGTCGCTTCGTCGAGCATGAGCTGACCATATACATATTCCGTATTAATTACAAATCGATAGTTAATTGATTAATCGATTGTTTTTCAATAAAAACTATCAAATAGATAAAATCGATTATCCTAAAAACCGAAGTTTTACCAACACTAAATTGCCTCGGTCAGTCTCGGTGGTCGTCGTTGGTTTTGGGTTGTAAAATGCAATGCAATGCAAAAATAAAATTACCAAAATATACATATAAATGTGTCAATTCATATAAGGTCTCCATATCCATAAAAAAAATTAATTATACGTCAAAGATAAATAAAATATAAATTTACCTATAACTTCAAGCAACATTGTTAAGAACACGTTAAAAATTAAGATATCATCACGTTTATATTTAAGATACGTTTTTACATGTTAATGACAATGATAAATCTGTATATATAGTATATAGGTATGTATAATAACTCAAGCTGTTAGAACTAATAACGTTGTTTTATAACCCTAGCCTAAAGATTCAGTCATGTTATATTCATTCGACCAACTATCACCCGTGTAGCCTATTGCTGTTCTCACTTCCCGTACTTGCCTGCAGCCTTCCAGATTGCTTGACTTTCATAGTTACTGCTCCGCTTCTTAAGGTAGTGATAGGTATAGTAGACCTAACACCTACCTATATAATGTACCAAACACAATCTGATTTTGCCATTTCGAAACAAATATTTAACGATTTCTGCTAACGCTTTGCTATTGCGAAATACGTTAAGGTGCCGTTTTGAATCCATAGGAAACATACATACAAACACTGATTTTTATATAAGTTTATGATAAGAAGATAAGTACAAATATTAAAATGAATGTTTTTTATTTGTCTCTTATGCCATTTTAGTCTCGGTTTGAAATACAAGCGTAATACCCAATATACTTGAAATAAAGCTATCAGTTACATTGTAAAACTAGCTGTGTTGCCAGACGTTGCAGTACTGCTCTTTCTGGTAGTTAATAGCTCGACTACAGCACCACCTACCGAATTCTAACATATCTATAAACCACTTTCTCGATAAAACAAATATACATATTATGTAAATATAATCTCAATCGTCAAGTCGTCAAGATATTATAAAATCACTAACAGACGCACATAACATTTTTATATAAATAGGAAGGTGACTGTATAACATCGAGAACATAATTCAGCACAACCTTGTAATAATTGAAAGATAAAAACAAATAAATACCTACCAGCACAGATTTATTATATGATAACATGACATTATGAACACATGTCTATTGTTCAGAAATTAAATACAATTAAACGCAAAAGGTATTTGTTTGTTTGTTGGGTTGAACGCGCTAATCTCAGGAACTACTGGTTCGAATGGAAAATATATTTTCGTGTTGGATAGACAATTTATTGAAGAAGGCTATAGGATATATAACATCGCGCTATGACCAATAGGAGCGGAGCATCAATGAAAAATGTTGCAAAATCGGGGGATATTTATTCCTTTTGAGAGCTTCCAATTGCATGCGCTGCGTAATAGGTTAAAGTTACGTAACAATCGTGTGTTGACGGAATTTGTTCTCTTAAAAAGTTCTAAAAAATCCAGGATAGCATATGTCTATCTTTTAAGGTTTACTCGATATAACCTTTTTTATGGTAATAAAATTTGTTCTAAAATAATGCATTGTTTGGGAAGGTGTTTTTATAAACATGGTATTAATCCTTATCGAAATAAATACGCTATTCATCACAAGTATTTCATTTTGAACAAAATTGCCCTTTACAGTAATTGATTTAAATGAATACCTTAGGAGATATCACAGTTTTAAAATAACTCGGCAGCAAAATAATGATCAAGTACCGCGAGCGCATGTTCATTATGAAGAATACGTTGCCTACGACCCACTCTCTCTCTCTCTCTCTTTCTTACATGATGCAGAGGAAGTTGCGCGGGTAAGCTAGTATGTAATAAAGGAGATGAATTCAGAAAATTTAATATAACAGTTAATTTATAATTTAATAGTTTACAAAGTTCTTCGCGGACATAAATATATTATTTATCATGTCTCATGTGCCGTAAAATTAAGAATTTTATATATTGTGTGACACTGCAAGGGTTATCTTTACGATAAGTGACATATTTTTCGTTTCTAATAATTATAATTTGTTAACTTACGTAGGTACTGTCAAGTTAGAGTTATCGGAGTAACGAATATTTATATATTGATTTTATAGCAAAGCATTGGTGCTCGCGCATGCGCAGTTTCGTTTGGTGTATAAGGTAGGGTTGCCAACATTTTTTGAGAAATCGGTTAATAGAAAAAAAATTAGTATTTAGATATAATAAAGTATTAAAAAAAAAATTCATTTCCTTATTACGACATATTTACGATAATTTTTATTTTGTTGATTTTGAAAGTTTCAAAGCTAGTTTTACAATCGAAAATTAGATTTCAATAAACAAAAAATCCTCTCAACGAAAGCTTAAGTGGCGGGAACAGAGAGTTAGCACTATAAGTTTTAGCTGTAAATTCTTTTTCATTATTGGTAGATTTTCTTTGGACTACTATATTACTAAACATACCTATTCCTAAGTTATAAGTATCTTCATAATTAGAGTGTAATTTAGATCATTGTGGTTTTATAAAAGCAAATTTTTAAATATGAATATTTTGATAGGAAAAATTTATCGAAACAAGTACATAGACAGGCCACACTGGTTCTCGTGGCCTCAATCGTAAGTAGATAGATAAATAAGAACGGTGTGACTAGGGTACAGCGCAGCGCGATGAACTTGCAACTTTGGTAAACATTTTTAATGAATGAACGTTATCTGCTTAGATACCGGGGGTCAATTAATGACAATTATGAATTAAAAACATGCATTTTATGTTTGTTGTATACATATAAGTATACCTATGTACTATAGCAATAAGCTTTTAAAAACTTGTATCCAGTAGCTGAAATAAGCTACATTTTTAAAAGATGACAAAAACCCGATTGCAATAGAATCACCAGACTAAAAATTTTTTTTTTGCTTATCATTTGATTCTCAGACGTTGTACTTAAATATTATACAGCCTATGTGACTCTCACAATTAAGATACGAATCTAACGACACCTCGTATGCTAAAATCCATCAAACCGATTAGGATATGAGTGTACCAAAGAAACAGACATACACACTTACGCTCGAAAAACCCAATACACTAAAGAAATATTTGCTAAATTATCAACAATATTATTACTCGTCACTTCAACATGTGTAGGTATCCATTGAATTTTAATATTAATTTTGCGAATATTAGTAACTCATAAGCTTCTGGCATTCCGCAACTTAACGAGGCACTTTGACCCAAATGCTGTAATGCACTTTTTGTATTAGATAAAATAACTATATTTGATACATTAATATTTCTTATGTAATGCAGAGCCTTCTTAGTAGCTACTAATTCTACCCTCATGATACATGTTCCTTTACATAGCTTAAACGTATTTTTAACATTTACTTGTTGGTCAAAAGAGGCAGCAGCAACACCACTTGAAGTTTACGATCCGTTCGTAAAGATCATATAATAATAAGCGTATATACATTGGATATCATTTCACAAACAATTTGCTTCATTTTTGTGTGTAGGTTGCGGTTAGGTAATACGATCTATATTGGGTCTGATATCTAGAAAAGAATTCAAAATAACAAAAGAATATATTCCTAAAGAATGTGAATTATAAACTATTTTACTTTTGAACTGGCTGTACACATGTACCAGAATTGGTAATTTTTTATTTAGCCAGTATGGGCTAACACATTCTTCAGAAAGTTTTCGGATAAGATTAATAGTAGTAATATTGGAAATGCTTATCGCACGCAGTCAAAAGTTGCATGTTAACCAATACCTCCGAACGAATTGAGGAGAAACAGAAAGCTCATTCCTCCATAATAAATAGGTGTACTACATATAAAAGATCTGCAAATTCTAAGTGTTTTATTTTGAAGCACATCAAGTTTTTTTTAAGTGCATTTTTGCGCAATTACTATATAAAAAGCTGCCATATAGTCGTTTCTAATTCTTACTAATGACATATATAGTCCACGTAAATGGGACGAATGTACGTCTACATCCCAATTACGCTCTGTCAATTGTTACGACGAAAGATCCGTCGCGGGAATTTGTATGGTGACTTGGTATATCTATTGAGAATTAAATAATGAGAAGATATCCAGTAATCAAACAGTGTGGTAGGGATCTGTAACCAACTAGGCCGCGATCACCATGCATATAAGTGGTATACCCCGTCAAAGTGCCTGACTTTCGTTTTGTCGCCTTTCGGGATGAGCCAGTGTATATGCAGCTGCCAGCTGTTGTTGTCGTTTTTGGTTTGTACAGTACTTAGGTGTGCTGTGACGTCATTTTACCGTGGTAAAATAATAATAAAAACTAGTTTAGTAATTTATGTTGTCAAAACATTACACTTTTCGCTTTATCTATAAATGTGCGATAAATATGTTAAATTATAGAATAAATTACTTTCGTAAACGCTTGCTCCACATGTGAAATGCGTGAGTTTCTAGATATAATGATATAGTGACATAATATAATAAAATTTATGGAATAATTTTGTAATAAAACTGTTAAACTTATGACCCATACAAATGACGCGAATTTGTTTTTAAACAGCTCTGATACTTGTAAAAAGAGTCAATTAAATTCATTTCCGTAAACTAAACTGGGTAACTACTGAAAAAAAATAGTTTTAATTTTTACTGTTAATTTTTACTTATACACATACATAATATGTTAATTTAAGTGATGGCTAAGTAGACAGAATTGACCCCCTAAATCCATAAATAAGGTAAATAGATTAATTCGACTTTAAATAATTGTGTCTTGGTCTTTTAAAGTTATACTTCTTTTGGAGTGTTTAGAAAAGAGTAAAATTGTGAGCTGAAATATCATCTTGTGACGGAAGTACGTCATCATGACGTTAGCTAGCAATGATAATAATACATTATACATACTTTTATTTTATTTTTATTTATGTAAAAATAATTTTAAAGGGTAAATAAAGTAATATTAATTTGATAAAAAAAAAAAAAAAACCACAGTAAAATTAATATCAATAATGTTTTTGGCACAAGGAATAATATTTTTTCAGTTATTTTTCTTTTCGTAAGCAAAAGAAGTAGTACTTAACGTACTTACTACGTAGGTACACACAAAGATGCTTTATAAATACACGCGTTATACTCTTACTAAAAGCAATTTGAAAATGACTCAAATATTGTTATCAGCATGTTGTAACAAAAGAGATAGGAAATCACAGCGTAAGGCGGAAACTCTGTTGTTAAAAAAGGATAACAGTTTCTTCTCGCTCACACCGGTATCAAGTCAAAAGTAAACTGACGGCAAATCCTTATATTCTTGGGTCTCAACTAAAAAATTAATTATCACGAAGTTAGAGGAAACCTTAAAGAAACAAATAGGCAACTCAAAATAATTATTCTATGCAGACGAAGTACCAGGTAATCAGACATAAAACCTTGTGGTTCTATAGGTCACAGAATATATAAAAAAAGTATTTTAATAATTAGGTATAACTTTAGAGACAATTTCGCCAATGACGAGCGTGACAAATATTAGTTATGATATTTTTTAAGTTAATTAAATGTACCTAGAATTGTGTGTAAACTTCAACTTTTGACACTTACTAATACCATGTATTATTAATAACAATAAATTATTAATTAGCATAATTATTTAATATTAAATATTCATTAAATGTTACATAAAAAATTTATGTTCTCTAAAAAACCTGTTTTTTATCTACGATAATATAAATCCTTCATCTACATACATATTATTTAACATATAATATACGTTAATAACATGTTATGAGTATAGTTACTATAAAATATGTTACTAAAAAAAAGCTTTACGATTATTTCCAACAAGACCTCGTAGAACATGAACAAGACGATTTAATTAATCGTAATTTTCGGTAAAACTCCCGAGTTCTTTTTAAGCAGTACTAAATCATTTGTCTAAGCTTTGATCGCGTTGCTGACAAAATGGCTGACCGGACCGGAGTCTAACCAGCACGATGAGAGTAAACAGTGTGACATCTTAAAAATGATTTTGTTTATATAAATATCAGTTCAAACGTACGTACATACTGAGGGATTCCTTACAGAGGGGCGTTTAGAAAACAGTGCAGCTTTATGAGGGACAACCATGTGAATAAAATCAAACAAAAAAAAAGGACAAATGCATTTTTCCGTGTAAGTAGGTATGCCTTTTTCTTCATATGTACCTACATGTAAAAAACAATTTTCACGTATATTTTCTTTGTTGTAACTTAGTAACAAATTAGAATACTGATGATGATATAGCTGCACTACTTAACTCAAGCTAAAGGTGTCAGTTGACTGGGGCATGTGCATTGTATGGACTCTCCTTTACTAAACTATAACCGTATTATATTATAAGCAAATGATCAGGTTTTGTTATTCCATTGTTTACAGTTCCCGGCCGTAAATAATACACATCAAGCTAAATAAGGAAATAAATCAACTACTTTCAGAATCTTAGAGCGTCGTCTCTGTCACTCAGTACATTATGTGACATTTTATCGCTGTTAATGCTCCTTGCGACAGAGACGACGCTCTACAAAGCCAAAAGTAGTCGATTATATCTCTCTTTGGCTCAATGTGCATCATTTACAGCTGATTACTGCAACGTTTCTTAAATTTTACTAAAAGTTTGGAGTTAAAATTTTACTAAGGATTACTAAGTTTATAGTTTTTCTGCTTCGTTAATATTTAATTAACTGTTTTAGTCAGAAAGTAAGTATTATGTAGCAGTGTTATAGTCAAATACGGACCCTTCACCACAATATGTAGTAAATCCGCAAGCAGTGTTAATTTCGAACATACTCTTACATTATAAACTTGTAAAATTAAAACAATAAAGATAGGAAAAAACTTTCTGTGTGCGTTTTATCCAACGCACAACTGGAGTTTACTCCTTAGATACAATTGGCTTTGAATATGCAATATATAAAGAGGTGATTGGTTGACTGTCTGACTGACCGACCTACTGTCACTGTACTATATTGACTGATGTATGTATAGACATATATGATTTCAAAGGTGCGTAAGGTACGTTGTGCAGAAAATACGTAATGATTTTCGTTAACGCTTTTTAAAATTTCAATACTGGGCTCAAACTTCAAAAATATATAGAGTATACAAAATTGTAAATATTAACCTTGATACATTAATTTAAATAATAATGATGATTTCACAAACAGTAACATAAAATTAATAATAAATAAGTTAATATATTAATTAATTATGGCCATTTATTTGAAACACTCCGAAAATGTCAGATACCTATTTATAAATAAAAAATAATAGTGTTGATATTTCACTTTTATTTATACAGCATCAATTATGTCAGTTTAAGAAATAAAAACGAAATCTCTGTACCAATCCTCCCTATATGTATATAACTAAGCTACCAACGATACAACAAAAATAAATCGTTAAAACGCCAGTTAGCTGCCTGCCCCACCGCTACTCGACAACAAAGTATGCTCAAATTACATCCAATTATAAACCATTCAATCCTTTTAGTGGGAAATATTGTGAAAAAACACGGCAACCGACAATCGATGGTAATTAAGAAAAAAAGCGCGCGTATTAATAGATTTGACACACGGTACTATGGTGCTACCAATATGAAAGACGCATTCGAGACTAGTGCATTAGTGTTCGACAAATAATGAGAGATTTATCGATACAATATATAACTAGTCGATTGAAATGAGTTGCTAATTGTGTTCTGAATACTTATAAAAGTGCGATCTTGACATACTTCAGATAACTTAATGCCTATTTAACGAATTAGCTAACACATAAATATAGTGCATACCTACATATTTTATAGCAGGTGTAAACCTTTTTAATAGCATAACAAAACAATTTAATTGGATCTAATTTTTTTTATGCTCAACTGTCAATAGGTATATATTTATATTAGGACTATATACATTAAAATATTATTGTTTCTTGTGATTTCTATTCATTCCTATATGAACATTTAGATATTAAGTATTTATAGCATATTATAAACTGCTGTAGCTTTTTTAACGTTCCAATTAACATTATATCAGTAAAAAATAATATAAATATAATGTACTAGTTGTGCCTCACGGTTACACCGGTGTTAATTTTGTACGACAAACATCGCCAACGCACCTGTGCAGGCAATTTTTTATACTTTGTGTAAAACTATCGACATTTTTATGAAGAATATATTAATTTTTCTTATTATAATATAGCCTATGTTACTCGCTGATACTGTAGCTTTATATTGGTAAAATCGGTGCAGTACTTTTTGAGTTTACCCATTACAAATAAAACATCAAATCTTGGTAGGTACATCAGAAATATTAAACATCTCTAAGCCAAAAAATAAACGATATCAATAACAATCGTTTAACATACCTAAATTACATATTGCAAGTAATTTATAAAATCGATAATATTATATGATGTAAATGGAATTTCATCGACTAAAAATAAATATTATAGCGCAACTATTCACAACACTACAAAAATAAACAAATTTAGAAACAACAATAGCGACAGTTGATAATCGCTCACGTTCGAACCTCTTTTCGCTTCACACACAAAGTTCTTTGTCGATTTTTTCTTTATTTTTTAAGACGCCTCTAAGGAAAGGCGGCTAAATTAAAAATAGAAGTTTTGAGTCATTTGAATAGGAACACGTGAACATTCAAATCAAGATAAATAAAATCTTTATACACAAACAATATAAACGATATCTGTAGGTACGCAAAACATGGCCCATTACGGTTGTTTTTGCAGGGTGTTAACGTCGAAAAACAAGTAAAACTTAAATACCTTTCAATGTACATAGATTTACGATAAATCAAGTATAAATTTACAAATTAACGAAATGGACAAATTGTCACACAACCTCCTTTCAATCAGCGGACGGCAGACAATGCCAATGACAAAGGTGTGTGTCATTTTCCTTTTTTTTTCTAAGAAGCTTATACAATTAAAAATAAGTAAATTAAAAAAGGGCGGGTTCATAAAAATAACATTGTTCGATAAATAAACGTCGAGTTCATCGCGACGGGGATTAGAAGCGTATCTTGTTTGACGAATAATATTTTTTTTATTTATAGAATGCCGCCGGGGACAATTTATTGCAGGGTGTAGGGCGCTTGCTTTGTTGACACAGATAATGGCGCGAAATTGCAACGTGTTAGGGTGACGACACCCCCGTTTTTTTCCACAAACAGTAGTATTTAATATCCAGTAATAATGTCATATCTACTTACTGTGAGCGATTTTATCTCGTAACCTAATGTTAGTTCATCACAGCATAGTTACATTTCGGATTAAAAAATATAATTATTGATAAAAATTTACTTATTTATTTATACCGCTCACGTCGCATGGCCATAAAAAATATACAGTCAAATCAGCTAGGAGACATTTTTGCGTTTGTAGTAGTGTACAGTAAGTATAGTTTACGTATAGGTAGTGTATAGCGTACATTTGTAGTTAGAGTGCGAACCACGTGGTAGCTACTAGCCAGTCTAAACTGGTTTATTCCGGTTTTACTTACTGTCTGTATTTACACTACTGCAAACGCAGAAACGTCATCCTAAGTGTAAAGAAATTTGCAAATTCTTATGTTTGTCATAGGTACTGTAAAGATTTAGAATCGTTTCCCGGCTCCTGGATTCGTATTCCTTCCTTCCTGTAATATCGGGTCCATGAAACGAGGCGTGAAGAGGCATTTCTTCAATTCGGCATGACGAAGACGACCAAGTATTACCTAATGGAATTCATCACCGGCGGTCGGTCGGTCTGTTTCTGGACTTCATATCTATTTTCTATTGTACTGTGCAGTAGTTTTGTTAAAATAGTATAAAAAATATTCAATTTTCTACTAACCCTACAATCCTATTCAATATAATAGAAACATTTGGATGTTATATACTTGGATATATCTACGTATATGAAATGTACTGCATTTTTTTTATTTCCGCGTAGTGAATTGACAATTAATTACTAATATGAAACTTGAAAATAATTTTGTCATATGTATTTACTTTTGTAGTGTTGTGTTACCCGTATATTTTACGGTACAATTATTTGAATCGGTTTTTTTATTTATAATTTAAATATTATGTGTTATTCAACACACCCGATCATTTAGTGTTATCATTATATTATTCAAGAAACTATAAAATGAATATATTATGGTGACCAACTGAAAAAAAAGAACGTTTTGATTAATCCACGCGAGATGCGAATTTGTCTCCCTTACCTATTCAGACTTCACATATGAAGGGTTCAATGTCTTATAAAAAAAAACTTATCAATAGGTATAATATCTCATACGGGTTTACAATTAGTACCAATTGATGACACCACTATTTTAAAAACACAAAAAACTAGCAACACATGAAATGTCAATTCACTCCGTGGGAATAATAAACGCAGTATAGGTATTTATCAGCCGCCTGCTTTGTTGGCCAAGGAAAGTATCCTACATGCTATTTAAATTAAAAAAGAAATAATTTAAAAAGTCAGTAGGTACAGTGAATTCGCATTAATCTGGCACATTATGAGTGAGCAGTTCTGAATATTTACTCACTACTCCTCTAGTAAGTTAATTAGTGTCCTGTAGTAGACAAAAAAAAAGTAACTTCAAAATAACCTAAACATGAAAATCAATTTTAATTCATAAACGGAACAAAACAACAATTTAATAATTATCATACAAAACATAAGCAATAAATCCAATAAAATTGTTATTGTCCAGTTAATCAATACGGCCCGGGTGACCCTAGACTTTCGTAATTGTAAGACGTCGCTGATAGCCCAGCTGGCCCTCCACAATGTCGCTATCTCGCACATTAGCTGTAATTATAACTGTATGATAACATCATTGTTACATACTCGCAAGTAACAGTGGCTTTGCCTGCCTTCAAAATAAAAAAAATCATAATAAAAAATATTTCCTTTAATCTAGGTATACCCTGAGAAGGAATTTTGAATGTCACATCACTTACACCGGTTTGGAAAATCCTAGTCATTGTAAAGAGCCGGTATGAAACTCTTTTAACCAGATTGTGAAAAAGGATATAAATTACAATATGTCCCTCAAAAAATATAATTAACAAATCATATTTACGTACTTGTTACATATGTACATGTCCATTTCTATTACTAGATACAGCAATGTACATAGGTTGTTGACAATCAACCGTTATCTTGAAATCTCCTTTTTCTTCTTGATTTGGCGCCTCAAAAAGCACTTGCCAATGTCAATGAGTTTTTAAGCCTTCGTTTATAATATTCAAAGCGGCTCGGATAAGACGGCAGCTCGCTTGTTAGAACTAACTATGGACTTTTGTGACATCTCAAAATGCATGATTCCAGTTTATATTTATAATTCACGTCACGTATGCACAATAACCAAACTATATCACGAAAAATACCACCACTATTACATAATATAGGCTAAATTAATTAATAATAATAAAAAGCACAACATGGAAACTCAAAATCCAGCCAAACTCTCATCTTGAAAATCATTAACTAAACAAAATCTGTATTTATCCACAATTCTGCCAACGCCACGTGTATAAAAATGACATAACATTAAAGTTTATAAATTAGAATAAAAACCACCACATGACAGTCGACAGACCAATATCTCGCCAAAAACCCTCTAAGAAAAATTATAATGATTATATTATAGGTTATTTAAGAAATAACCTGTATGACCCGAAATGTTATTATCAAAATAAAGACATTTTAAATAAAAATAAAGTACCTACCTACTTAAAAAGTTTTGTCAAATTAACAACTAAAGTCCGATTTAAACAAAACATAAATACATTAATCTGCTTAAAAAGTACAAAGAAAGCAGCTCTTAATAGAAAAAACAGATAAACTGTCTATTCCAAAATTTAAAAAAAAAACGGAACATACCCGATGGATTAGAATAATCTGTTTAACTTTCTTTTTACAAGTAAAGAGACAAAGATCGGTCGCGTTCAAAGATTACGGGTCTTTTTATCATAATGGTATGTTTCAAGATAAGCTACCGAGTTTTTTGTGAGAAAACTCTTAATTTAGTACAAGACTTTAGTGTGGAAGACGTGTTTTGATAAAGCATTTGAAATTATGCATTAGCTGACTACAATTCAGTTTTATTGTGCTATTCCACCTAACAAATTAGCCGCAAATTTTTGTTCAGACTTTTGTGTGTGTTGGCAACAATATTATAGTTAGAGTCTGGCAAACGAAAGTAGACACTCGAACTATTTGCAGACTTTTTATATGGCAATGTTAGACAAAATGTCAAATTCAATTTGTCAAAACAAGATGGCGTGTTGTTGGTGATTTGTTGTGGCCTTGTTGAGCATTTTTCTAACTCAAAAATGAATAAAACTATTAAAAGTGGAGTGAGGGAGATGTTGTTTCGCATGATTTATAAATTTGAAGAAAAATAACAGGAGAAAGACGCTGAATTCAAACTGAAACAAGATTGTTTACTGTGGTGTTGAATTTCTTAGGTTAGTATGTCGCTTAGAAGTTGATACTTTGTTTGAAATCGTAATTATAATTTATATTTTCAAAACTATTTCTCTATTTTGATCCACATTCAGTTTATATTACGTTAAATAACTTCATAATAATGCATTATGGTTATCTAACATACCTAAATAAATGTTACATTGTAATTTTAACACAACTTGTTTTCTTTTACAGAAAATCTGGTGGATGTAGCAGGGGTTGATGAGATAGTGAAAACTATTGAAAAACTGACTGATTTGGTGCAAAAAGTCAGGATAACAACCCAGAACCAATACTTACATAAAATAGCTTCAATCGCTGGTAATTTTTTCTTAAGTACATAAGTTTAATAAAGATATAATCTAATAAATGATTTGCTATTATAAATGCAACACCTAATCATTCTGCTTCAACATTCTTTAAAGAAGTGATGTTACAACATTAAAAAGAATAAAAAAGAAAGGTACAGTAAATGAAGGTGTCTGGAATACCCCAGGAAAAAAACACAGTGTCCGACCTAGATAGTTTCGACATAGATGCTATTCGTAAAAAAACTAACGAATTTTACATCGTTAGAAAACATGTTCCTACGTTGAGAACTCTCGTTAGTGGAATTAGGAGAAAGCATTGGATTTAATGGATGCAGGGAATCTCTTCGCCACTTATTATTGTCCAATGGCTATAAATTTAAGAAAAATAAGAATGAGCGTTCATTGTTAATTGAACGTTATGACATATCTGCCTGGATATATCGGTTTTTAAGAACCATGACTTTAAAACGTAGAGAAGGAACGTCAATAATTTATTTAGACGAGACCTATTTTCATAAAAACTACAAGCCCAAGAAGTCTTGGCCAGGTCCATCTACAAGTGGTACAATTGAAAATGTTTCGATAGGGAAAAGGTAATTGTACATGCTGGATCAGAGAAAGGCCCTGTGCCAAACTCATTGTTAGTCTTTAGCACTAAATCCAAAATGGCAAACTACAACCACGACATGAATGCTGTAAATTTTAATAAATGGCTAAGAGAAAAGATTATACCCAATTTAAATGAGCTTAGTGTAATAGTTATGGATAACGCCAGCTACCATTCAATCATTGTAAATAAAGCTCCTACAATCACAAAATCGCAAAAATGACATAAAAGAATGACTTACTTTGAATGATATTCTGTTTGAAGAATATCCCACAAAAACAGAGCTCCTGTTTTGTAAAACGAAAACAACCAGAATCATTATATGAAGCTGATGAACTTCTGAAGCAAAATGGGCATGAGGTATTACGACTTCCCCCCTATCACTGCGATCTAAACGCCATTGAGCTGGTATGGAGTTTGGCTAAACGTAAAGTGGCAAGTAAAAATATTGCCCTGACCGCAGTGGAGTTAGAGGGGGTTATGAAAGAATCGTTTGAAACCATAACTCCAGAGGAGTGGAAGAAAATGACTGAACATGTCATACATGTTGAAAATAAATATAAAGAAAGGGACAGAATTACAGAAAATAACTTAGAAAGTTTTATTATTAATGTAGTAAACAGTGATTCCAGTGACTCTAATGAATCTTTTCACATGGAAGTTTTAGATTCAGATTTTGATTATGAAAGTGATTAAACCAAAATTATTATAGAATATTGTGGGTTTTTTTTAAATCAGATTACTACATAATACCTAGTCTTATTTTTGATTCAGACGTAGTAAACTGATTTTTCGAAATGTCACGTGTTTCTTTGATTTGGATCAATATAGGTAATGATTTTACAACTCGAAACTTCAGTTTACTTTGTCTGAATAGAAATTCGATTTTACGCGATTAGCGCTAGCCATTTTAATATTATTATTTTTAACTTAGCCTAACCTAAACCACTGCTGGGCAAAGGCCTCCACCGAATCCTTCTGGGAACTTGAATTTATAGCAAACATAATTATGAAAAACTTAGTGCTAAGTTTTTTTTGATAAGAGGTTACCTAGATAGGTTAGTAGTTGCTACTACCGCAGTATTGATTTATTTCGTAGACTTATTCCCATTTTTGGACCTGTCCACATGCAGTCAAGCAGTAGTGTACAAATAATACTGTTTTTCAGTAAAAACAAATTATTTTATATTATAAAGTATCAAATTAGGTTATTCCAGATATGTCACACTAATTTTGGGGTTGCTATACTGATTTTTTTTTTAATTTGCCGCGCTTTTTCAGTCTCTACTTCCATTTGCCAGACTTTAAACTCTCATAAACAGTACATAAACTTAAAACATATTGGAATCAGCAAGTGTTATATAAGTGTATCTACGTATTAAGACATACAAATAAAGCCATTTTTATTCTTATATTTTAGAGGCTTATATGCAATTCGCATATGTCAGCACAAAAAGTGTCTAAATGTAAACTGTAAGTGTGTAAATATGCTGAAAACCCATTCACTTCTTCTACTTGTTTTGGTGCCGCAAAAAGCACTTGCCAGTGTCTATATTTTTAAGCCTTCGTTAAATTTTCCAATATACAAGCGGGGTCTTCTGACAAGATAGTAGCGCTCTTGTCAGAACTATCTAGGGAGTTTTTGTGACATCTCAAAATACATGTTTTCCACTTTATATTTATAAATCACTTCACTTATGCACAACAGCCAAACTATATCACGAAAAATGCCACCAATATTGCATAATATAGGGTTGATGTGACATCCCACTATCTAGTAACCTATGTATAACTTAGGGGTGTCGTTTGGCGGTACATACTGCTTGTTTGCAATTTTTGCAGTCGTAAACTAAACGCCGACCACCGCGTGCGCACAATTACCGCCGCGTTGAACTATCATCAATTCATATAATATAACCACCAAGAAGAAAGCTACAGTGCCGCGTACCCTGCTGGAGTATTACGTGTCGCAGCCAGAAGTGTATCGGTAAGCGAATGCTTAATTTACCCACTGGCCTTAATGCTGGAAGATCCCCTCAGGTTTTTACATAGGTTAGACACGCGTCCACGTGTTAGTCGTAAAAGGTTCACGTCCCGCTGCAGGAGCACGGCTATTTACACGCTTGCCCCTCCAAGAGTAAAAAAATATAAGTTAATGAATTAAAAAACCAAAACATGCCACTTCAAGATCCCGCCGGAAACTCTACAAAAAACTATACCTCGATATACATACCTATTAGAGTTTCAAAATCATACATACAGTGTTATTACGTATTTAAAACTTTTTTTACAATGTATAGGTTTAGCGTTGTGGGCACAACCTGATATTTAATGGCGATGTGGTCTAAGACCGAAACACATAAGCCTATAGGGTGTAGGTCTCAATTGCAGCTGCTGGAACCGGTGTATATCCAGTTTCTATTAACGTAGATTCACATCACATGACAGCGGCGACTGGTGACGGACTATCGTTTACCATCAGGAAAAAAAAAACATATCTGCTTTCAAATCTCTTTTTAAATTTTTTAAATCAACATCTAGTTTGGTCGTCACAATTCGACAACAATTCGACTAAGGTCACATAGCCGTGAAACTCACTACAATGCATTACCCGTGTATATGTGTATAATGTACTCTATCTCATTCTCTCGTAAGCTATCACATCAAATCGTTTTTCAAATCACAACGGTAATAATTAGTTTTTAAAAATATAGCCTCTTTTTGCTCATCTTGTTAATTATAAAATATTTGATCGTCTACAATAAACCCTGCTGTCTTGAAATTTATTGATCACTTTAATTAATATTAATAAATAATAATAACATAAATAGTATAGTTTATGACTAATTATGATTTTGCATTTATAATAACGGCAGTCATTAGTGCGGAATAGTAATTGACACCGCAAGAAAGTTGCATATCATTTCAACTTTATTAATAGGTCTTAATAATCGTTATGGTTAATAAATAATTCAGATATTGCTTCGTTAGATCATACATTATTAAATTAATACTACAGACAATCCATATTAGCTCATTTTTAGCTCATTTACCCAATGTATCTTAACTAGCAACCTGTATTTTATGATAAAAAGTTCGGGATTTGATTGAATCCTTTTAAGACCAATTATTTAGTGTTTTATATTTAGTACTTATAACATTTTCGTATATTTACACGTCTGGTGGCGCAGTGGTAGTATGTCCTATTTATTGTGTGATGCGCATAATTGCCAGTTATGTGTCTAAATGTTAAATATTAAGTTATGTAGCATATCAGCTGTCTAGTCTAACACAAGACATGATTCAACTTAGTCCTCGAGTTCGGGTTTTGGTTTTTATTGTACCTATAATAATTCATAAACTTACGATATATGGTCCCTTAATATATAGTTTTGGCGACATTTTATATGATGTAGTTTGATTATTCTGCACAAGGTGAGATTATAAATAATAACTAGAAGCATGCATTTTAAGTTGTCACAAAAATTCTCTAGACAGTTTTAAGTACAAAGGCGTAGATAAATTATAGGCGCTCCATAAGTGGCACGTTAAAACTATGCTAGTTAGCAAACCCAGAGACTAAACGGCTCGAAAGAAAGGTATAGTTGTCTCATTTTCGCTGCCGATATTAAAAACATGTCTTCATACTTCCTCATGAAATTTACAAATGATATGTATCTATGTGTGCAGTAGCGTGACATTTGTCTTTGTGAAAATATAATGTAGATAGCCTTTTACTTATAATATCAATGGAAGCCACGATCTTATTAAAGCGTTGTTTGAATTCAAGTTTAGAAAATATTCTATTCACGTGACATTGGCATAATTTTGTATAAACACATATTGCCATTAAATAAGATGAAGAACTTAGAATCATTAGAAGTAACACAGCTATTCTAATATAGTTTTTTTTTTTTTTTATATATATAAGAATAAGAAGCGATTTTTTTATAAACATAAAGTTCTTAAAAGTATGTCCTAGCTTCATTAATAATGGCTACACTAAAACAACGTTTAAAAAATAACGCTATTTTAATAGCTCAAATGATTAATAGGGGCGTTATTTCTAAAATATTTTAACGCTTTTTTATAACGTAACATTGTATGACATAATTTACCTCGTGATATATTTCTAAATTTAAATGTTCAAATCTAGAAAACTTTGTTCTTTTTTTCTACAAACAAAACTTGGAATATGGCATGAGTAATAACAATAAGTTAGTGCAAGACCAAATAAAGTGAAAAAAGAAAATTAGTTTAAATTTTTCATGCTTAACCCGATTTGATAAGAATGAGTTATTTATATTTAATTCAACACTTTAGAAAGTATTTTAAGTAGTCTTAAACATAAAGTTGTAAAACAAAGGGTTAAAATTTATGTTAATAAGTTGAAGCATAGTAATCTAGGATCCTAGGTCCTAGGAGCTGAAATACCAATCAGAATAAAACCACGAACTTGTCGAGTTTTTGGCGGGATCTTGAAGTACCATGTTGTTGTTTTTATTTTTAATTCATTTACTTAGGTTTTTGACCCTATGTTATGTAATATTGGTGGCGTTTTGCGTGATATAGTTTGGTTTTTGTGCATAAGTGAAGTGGATTATAAATATAAGCTGAAAGCATTCATTCCGAGATCCCACAAAAACTTCCTAGAAAGTTCTAACAAGGGAGCCACCATCTTGTTAGGATACTGAATCGTCATAACACATGACACTATAATTCACTCGATAATGGCAGTAATGGTCTTCATTAAAGAGGACTAGTTGCCAAGTTAGGAAGAAGGAGAAGAAGAAGAACAAGACAGTGTTAATCTTATTAATGTGACTCGCGACTCTTGCTATTTAGTTATGTTTTATTAAAATTCATTGTTTTATTTTATTTCATAAGACATAAATGAAGGTAATAGATAAAAAGTAATAACTTAACTCTATATAAATAGTTATTTAAATCTAGTAGGTACTCAATTACATAATATGTACATAACTTACATTGTTAACAAGTACTGATTATATAAGTAAATGGACCGTGAAAATAAAATAACAAAAAGAAATAAATTACTAATATATATACCAAGTGAGTTTTAAAATTTTGCAAGACTGATAAAAAATAATTATGTCGTGCTGTAAATTAATTTCATTATAACACCATTCTATAAATGGGATTATTCTCTCATACATTTTTGTAACACGAGGGAATGACAAACAATTGTTTATGTCGAACGAAGGGATTAGGCACCTTTATATTGAGTTTACCCGAGTAATTCACTGCCAAGAGTACCGTTTGGTACTTTGTGAAGCGTACATAGATCTGCGACATTTCTTCTACGATTCTTCTTAGGATTGAATTCTTTCTATTACATCAATATTACAATTAAATTTTTAAGGAGTTTTAGCATACTTGAGACCCTTCTCTCAGCTCCGCTCAATTTACTTCTGGAGCAGAATATTGTCCGATGGACGACAGATCTCGGTAAGTCTCTTGTCCAAGAACACATTACAAGCTTGGAGGCAGAAAGCCGAAGAGAAAGTGTGTTTAACGGGCACAGTGGAACCTTTGTGGTAATCGACTTCCTGGTGTATCCACCACCCGCCACCAATATTAAGTAAGTTAGGTGGCACAGTCCTAGACGCAGTTAAGTCATGGTAGTTCAGTGGTTAGCACCGGCGTAATATCAATTCGATGTCCGGAATTCGCGTACATTACGTTTATCTACGCGTACATTATAAATTTTATTTGGTATCGTATTGGTATTGACGGTGAAGGGAAACATCGTGAGGAAACCTGAACGCCTGAGAAATGTTGATTTCTCGGCGTTTGAAATCGCCAATACGTCGTGCTGATTATAAATTTAAAATGTAACAATATTTTTAGCTGGCTTATAATCCCAACTTATGTATGAACATAAAGTTCAGGTGTTGTGGCTATTTCACAATACATAAAATTATTTACCTGAATATAAAATTATATAATGCATACAATATTAAAATAAAGAAAAGTGTTTCATAATATGCATATCGGAATCGACTTAGATTTAACTGAATGATATCAATAAGATCCGTATTAGCATTAAGAGCACGTGACTGGCTGTATTTCCCTTTTCCATGAAAGCTTGGCCCACTCAGGCAAGTATTATTATAATATTTAGGGGACAACAAATAGTTTCGGCCTTTAGCAGGTAATTGGAAATGACCATCGCATACCGTTCTGTAGAACGCCAGAATATACAAGCAATTCTAAACAACGTCGATTTTTTATACAAATTCAATTCAGGATGAGATGAGCCCAATAACAAAATTATGGGTCAGTAGTAGCGTATACAGACACCTAGTCGATAAACGTAAGTTCGAATCCCTGCAATGATACTTCAGCATGCATCATTCATGCTTCATTGTGGTATTTCACATTTGTTTAATTTTGGTTTATTTAGGTTTAAACAATTTGTAATCTAGTTAAAATGAATGATTACCAGACCTATTCGCATGAACTTTTAAAAGAATTTATTGAAGGCATAATAGAAATATGTATTGGAAATTATACGTAAGGTGAAAAGGAATGCTACTATTGATTTTGTCAAGAAAAATATACACATATTTCATATTGCATAACATTGCATAGGTGGTAAGGCTTTTTCTAATACTCGCATGGTTAGCTAATACCCAAGTTGAACTATCACCAAGCACCTATAGGTATATTCCGGCAGCTGCACTTGAGGGCCAGCCCCCCACTAGGCTAAGCGTGTAGGTAAAATCGTAGCTAAATGCTAAATAAATAATTTAAATAAATCGTCAGTTCGGCTACGGTCTTTCTCATATAGATTTTCAATTGAGAGTGTTTGGAAGGATCTTTAGTGTCTATTGAGGCATTGTGGTTTTTATTTTGAACTCAGGTTTTTGACCCTGGTTTATGTAATATTGGTGACGTTTTGCGTAATATGGTTTGGTTGTTGTGCATAAGAGAAATGGATTATAAAAATAAACTGGAAGCATACATTCTGAGATGAGATGTCACAAAAACTCCTTAGAAAGTTCTAATAAGAGAGCCGCCATCTTGTTAGGATACTGAAATCATCATAAAACAGGACAATATATTGACTTCTAATGGCATTAATGGTCTTGAATAGAGAGGACTAGTTGCCAAGTTAAGAAGAAGAAGAAAATTATCTATTGTTTTTTTATCGTATCACGACAAAGTGACTACACTGTACCTGATGGTGACCACAGTGTAATCGAATAACATCAGCTACTACCGATAGATCTACAATCAATTGTGAGTCGTCGCTGTCAAATACTGCTCAAATGTCTTTACACGTTGTGTTTGAAGAAGTCAATTTTATACGAAGGAGGGAACACACTAACCGCCATACAGTTCCACGGCTCCATAGTAAAGATATGACGAAGAGATTTTTTTTCTCCTGTTGAAATGTTCAACAGAACCTACCTTTTACAATTCACAACCGATCGATATATGAATAATTAAATAAATAGCGTATAATAAATATCATAAGATATATTAACATCTAACCGATTGAGACGTGATTAGAAATTGCAAGATTATCGTAATACGAGGAAGAATTTAAAAGTTAATAGACATGGCGGAAAGCCAACAACAGATGGAAAATTAAAGTTAAGCGAAAATAAATATCTTTCCCCATAGATGTCTTTACTTGACATCAGGTGAGATACTTAGTGATCAAAAGCGAAACCTTTATACGGTAAATTTAAAATTTTAAAAAGAAGGTACAATCCAGATCTATGACGTCATGATATATTAAAACTTTTAAAAAGGCTTATGAATTATTTTATGGCATACCTATTATTAATTATAATTTTTACATTAATTTGTATAAATGTAGGTAGATACCTATTTATAGGTATTATTTCTTAGTATCAATTGTAAAACTACATGGCTCATAAAAAAGCAATTTATTTACTTTTTACCTTAAAAATATTTTTAAAGAATAGAGGCATATGTAATGCTACAAAAGGTGCCAACTATCAAAATTCCATATATTCTATTTATATATTTTTTATATCTTGAGCATACCTGCAGAATACCTACTTACATTATAGGTAGAACAACATAATGTCATTCTCTTATAGAGATACAATGTAATCATATACCTAGGTCATATGTATGCATGACATTTAAACTTAGTTTTAGATGATAATAAATTAATGCTACGTAAAAAATTGGTTACAATACCTATCTACAGAAAATTATATAAATTTTTTATCATTATTTTATATAGAAATTGTAAGTAACGTAACGCGATTTCTATAAACTAAATATACATAGGTACATACCTAATCGAAAATAATTACGATTTAAATTATTTAATAGTTCAGGTTGCAAGGCTATGGAATGCACTACTTACATATTTCTGTAAGACCCGCACAATCGCTAAACACATAAAAAAAATATGTCAAAGATTATTACTTGTCACTTTAAAACTACGCATACGTAATTAAATAACATTTTGTTTGATCTATAAATAATATTAATGTAGTCTATATTTCATAAAATTCTTTAACATAGCATCCATTTATTTTTATGATTTATGTTAAATGTTATGGCGTATTTAATTGTTTTTATTCTGGTATTCTCATTACGCCTATACTACCCCTGATTTTACATTGTGTAACATATCCATCCAAGGGTTGCCTGGAAGAGATTACTTCACCAATAAGACCGCCCTTGTATTTATCATATAATTTTAATGTACAATTTTATATGTAAGTAATGGTGTACAATAAAAATAAAATAAATAAATTACAATAACCATTAATTCAATTTAAAATGTGTTTTGTTCATGATTAAAAATTTATGTTAGAGATAACTAAAGTAAATTACAATAATGAATACATTAGACTAATTATTTATATCTTGCTGACACTTTAACAGATTTAACTTAGTCGAAGCATCCCTAAGTAATTTAGATTAAAACCGCCCGTAAATATGACTGCTATCAAAAACACACAGATATGCTTTGCGTACAACGAAATAACATTTTTTAAATCAGTCATATCTTCAATCACGTGATAGTTCATGTTTACTGGAAGTCTATGACTATTTTTTATAACTAGCTCTAATGCAGTCTCTAATAGACCAGTCATTAATAGGTAAGGTACTTACTACTCCTGAGACCTGAGGACTAAGTTAGAACGCCTTGTAGGCATCTCAGTGAGAGTTACCAACTAGTGTGAGTTCCGGTGATTTAGTCACCCCTCTCTTTTGAAAACTCAATATGACCTGCCGCCCCAAGTAATAACTTTTTTTATTATTAAATTTATTCGTTACTAATAACATCAATTTCTAATATCAGTAAGTACATTATAATATTGCAGATATTATTAAAAAACTTTTCTGTCGCTAGTTTATTCAAATTAACACGGCGCTTGCATAATCCTTTTTTAGATTGCTATATTAGAGACGTTATTATATTTAGCATAAGTAATTATTGCATAATAGTTATAAAAATAGATCAAAGGAAAGCATTCAGAAGGTCGATGAAGAAGTAAGAAAAACATTCCTTGTATAATGTCGCGGGATTTTTAAATCGGCAGATGAAATATTTTTTTTCATAGCAGTCGAGTTCAATGACCTACCTATATAAACATATTATGTGATGAATAAATCCATGTTCTGGCGTTTAAGAATACAGTTTTGTAAAAATAACTTTACCCTCCTAATTAAAACTTTTTTAATTAGAGTTATACGGTTTGTTTTGGATTCGTCCAATTTTAGTATAAGGGATATAACATATTTGTTTTAAAAAACTCACCTCCAGGGAATCTGTGAGGGAACAACCTGCCGTGCCTGTTGATCAGCCACGGATAAAGTTGGTAGGACTCCCGCGGCACAGGTCCGGCGGGGTGCGGAGGCGGGTGCGGTGGTAGAGGGGCGCCGAAACCTTGCTGCTGGTGCGCCAGAGCTGCTGCCAACGCCGCTCCTTGAAAATGCGCCAGGAACTGATGATGATGGCTCTGAGCATCCAAGTAAGGAATCCTCTTTAACTCAGGCGTTGGAAACATCGCCGGCAAAGCGCTCGGCCTTAACAACGGACGGGGAGACGGACTTCTAGGGGACGCGATCGGTGATGGAGACCCAGGGCTCGCCAGCGGTGGCGACACTTGCTTAGGCCTTTCGGAACCACCTACTATACTGTCTATACTAAATCCGATTTTCGGCTTCGATGGCAACGCCACCACAGGGGTCGGTGCGAGAGGCATCATGCTTTTGCACACAACAGGTCCCGCACAAAAAAAAATCACCAAATCAGAAGCACATGTCACACAGAAACACAATCCATTGTGATGCGCGCGATACGAACGCCAAGGCGGCGCGCGGCCGAATGAACCCTCCGCAATGGACCGACGCCCGGCCGCCGAGAAAAAAAAAACTGCTATCATGGATTCCTCCAATCCTATTGGTCCGTATCCTTCGATAGGCGTCAACGGTTCAACGAGCTTCGTACCTTATTCGAATACCCACACCGCGATTCGTCGAAAGGCATTTAAAGGTGTCGTTTAAGTTTCGAACGCTTTCCCAGTGGGCGGTTCTCGCAAAGAGCTTGTGATTTTAACCGGCCGTTTGACGTGTTACGAGAGATTTGTCCGGGGATATGCGACAAATGGGCCTTTTAAATTTTGTCGGTTAAGATTCAATTAGTACGTCGATTGGGTGGGTTAGCGCGGGTCGGTTCGTTCGTTTTGGGATTGTTCGTTCGCGCTGGCGGCCGCTACGTGTTCGCGGACGGCTTAATACTTTTTAATTACATCCAACGCTTTATTAGCTTAATGCCGCGAGATAAGGGGGGAATTTTCAGCGATTCCCGCTTTTGATATCAAATGATTTTACAAAATGGCGACGGTTTACAGTCGCTTTCGGATTGATTTATTATTTAATTTTTTTCCAAAATATTATAGTGCAGTTATTACGTGATCGCGTCGGTAATATTGTATTGTTATTAAATAAAATTACAATGGCGTATCTAAGATAAAGTTTAAATTTCACGCAAATTTTCCGCCATTATAAACTAAACAGTGTGTTTGGTAAATACTTTGATTTTTTAATTAAAACTGTTATTCTTCGTTATCAGATTGAGTTCGATTAGTTTTTAGTTTCGGTTTAATATTATTTTGCTTATAACTGTTTGGATTTGGCCTTTTTTTCCGGAACTCAGTCGTGACGTGTGACGTAGGTAATGCCGTTTTTTTTTTTTAAATTAACACCCTACATGAGTGAAAATGATGTAAGAGTTATTTATTAAAAAATAATTAAACTTAGATAGATACGTAGGTACCTAATCGAATATTTATTTTGTTTTGAGGCTTTTTGTAGGAAGTGAACTTTTTTTATCTGCTGTCTGAATCAGCTCTGGACGGAGGAATATGGGTACCTACTTAGTTTAAAATAGAATAGCATTGTACTATGCGTCGATACTAATGCTAATAAATATAAAATATACGTAGGTAAGTAAGTAATATAGAGTTAGTTTTTTAACGTTTGTAGGAGATTATAATTTCTAGAACTATCTAAGTATCTACTGATCCGATCCTAATATGTACCTACTTACTTAGGTACTTATTTTACTAGTAGGAAGTTATGAAGTGTATAGGTACCTATATGTTCTCCTTCATATATAACTAGTTGTGCCCTACGGTTTTACCCGTGTTGAAATTTTCCGTTCTTAGTGAGCGTTTACATCGTAAACGGATAAACGTACCACCTACTTACTTAAATGATCTTTTTTCCTAATTTCCTGATGTATATACCTACTAATTATATGAAAGCTAATGAACACGAATACGCCATGAAAAAAAAATTGACATTCTGTTCGTATGTCGGCATTTAACTCAAAAACATCCTGACCGATTTTTATGAAATTTTCTACTACACAGTAAGTATGCTTATGTCATTGGTCAATCGCTAGGTACCTATAAGAATTACCTTCCTACTTATAAATATTACCTACTAAAAGTAAATTTTTATTCATTCCTCTCCAATATATTTACTGGAAAGAGCAATAAATTATTTACTTCTTCATAGAGTTTATTTTTTTCTAAGTTAACTAATTAAAAAGTGGCAAAGTTCTAAAGACAACTAAGTTCAGAATCTGTCGAGTAATGGGTCTTTTAGCGTCAAGCTGTTTTATTTTAGGTACTTTGACTAATTTATTTATTTCGTATTTTGTTACAGAATAATATTTAGCAGTTTCAATAAAAATATCTTCATAATTCGCTTATCTACACATAAGTAAAATTAGAATTAGGTACCTATTAACCGATCTGCGCGTGCGCCATCATAAACGACAAACTATGACTTCTGCACCAAGCCAAATATTATGGATAAGAGACCAGGATTACCATCTCTATATATATGAAGAAATGTCCTTCGAAAAGCGTCACATTAAAGTGGTGCCACGGTAACAAGTGCGTAAATTTTATAGATATCGCCAAAAGTTATTATTTTTTAATTTTCGCCCCCTTGGACAACTTTTCACTCGATAAACTGTAACCATTGCCTACTGTTCAATTATTTTTTTAATTTTATAACAGTAAAAACTATAAACGACGAGAAAGTATAATTCTTTCTAGCTACTCTAACATCATTTTGGTAGGTTTTGAATTGTAATTACTGCTTACAGTTAGATGATTTTTCAACTTGTCTGCCTTAAAAGATGATTCTCCGTACCTCTAGATGCCTTTCATTCCAAATATCTACTAAATTGGAATTTACAACAGTTTGTGTTGCAAGCTAAATATCGAATTTTTGCCGAGACTTTACGTCAGTCATGTAGATAGTAGTTTTATTTATAAACTAGCTGTGCCCCCGACTTCGTTTGCGTGGACTACAGAATGCCGTCGATTAGGCATACGCACTAATCGTGCTACTCCCTCTCCCGGTTATACGCGTATTGTGGATGATCCTTAGAAGATAGACATATGACTGACTTTTTGTGAGTCTTTTTATTATCTAAAATTATGTACTTAGTACACTAATTTGTTATATCTCTTATGGTTTACTCAACGTAAGCCATTTAAATGCCCGAATTGATTAACCGTGACCAGCTTTTTTCATTTGCGCGCAACCCTAATTATTTTTCTAAATGAAAAGTAGCCTAAATTACGTACTCCTTATAACATCAGCTATCTGCCAATGAAAGTTTCGTCAAAATCGGCCCAACCGTTTCGGAGATTAGCCGGAAAAGATAGACAGACATGCCTACAAACATTTTAAAAATTGGCGTTTTGTTGTAATTACATAGATTTGCTAAAGTACTTCAACCTATAGGTATTGCAGTAACACTGGTGGCATTTATAATTTGGTTATTGTGTACATACAAGTGAAATAATGTTATGTCATGTCAAAAATAATATAATAGAAAATTCTTTATTGTTTCAAACATACACTGTACAATCAAAATAAAAAATTCGAAAAGAAAACGGAACAGAAAAAAGAGCAATTTCTTCCAAGCATCCTTACAAGGGATTGGAAGAAAGAAAGAACGAAATAGTTCAAATATAAAGATAGACTAGTTAATATCGTACTTAGGATTCCGTAATCCCTAGGAAGTAGGTACTTAGGTAGGCGAATCCCGGGTAAAAAGCATATTGCAGGTAAAAAGAATAACATTGTTTTTTTTTCAAAAGTCTATAAAAAACAACGCTACTAATTTTTCTTAATAATATATTAATTACATTATACCTCATGGGAGGAAGGAAGAAACATGCTAAGTAACAAGTAACTATATGCATATAGTAATCTGGCAATTTGGTATAAGTCCAACTAGCCAAGAAAGAAAAAAATGGTCCTTTAAAGAACTTATGTAGGTACCTGTGTGGTGTGTGTTGGTAGCTAGTGATTGCAAGTGCAGTGTCACCTGTATCGCGCGTGCGGTCGCTTTACTCAAGCGCTCCATGCCGGAGAAACGGATCTAGGCTTTAGTAGCCGCTGTAGAGGATGGTCGTGGCAGGTATCTGTTATTATCCTTTATGCCCTTGGAGTATATCCGTCTTGCCAGACCCCTCCGATTAAAATGGTTAATTTTAGTTTTTGTTAATTTTCATATTTTTTATAGAAATTGTTACTAGAGTTCTATCGATTAATATATTGTGATTTTATTTACACAGTCCATTAACATATCATGCGTCTTGCCCGAGCTTCCCCTACATGTTTAGCCGTAGTATATACATATAACTTATGCCAAACTGTATGGCCGATAGTAACTTGCGCATTACATAGTCGAATAAGTAATAATATTTACTTAGAACTCCGTAATAGGAATATCATATTTTGCTTTAGACTTTTGCAGTTGTTTTTAAATATAATATATTAAAATATCTACAATAATTGTAGGCAGTTTAAGCGTTAATCTACGTAAACTAACTCGACACAACGGTCATAGAGTTTGGCTCGAGGCGTAGGTACCTAAATCATTATTTATACCTATATGGCGAAGTAAAAACAATCCAATCGACAAATAAAAGGTACATCACTAGCGGTATCAATCGTAAAAGTGTCGTTTACGAAACAATAGCCGCGTGTGGGCGACGCGGGCGGTCCGCGGCCCCGCAACATTAGCGTCTCGGATTCCATTCCCGTGCTATACCAATTAACATTAATTATATAATTAATTACCTACGTTTAGATTAGGTAAACAATTAATCAGAAAATACTATTAAAACCTAGAAGACAAAAGAATTGTTTTATTTTTTTCATAGTAGCCTATTGGTCGTTATCTATCCCGTTATATATATATATAATTTATCTGCCTCATCAGCCTATTGGTCGTAAAGTAGACTGCTATGATCGAGGCCTTGGGTTCGATTCCCATGTTGAGCAAAGCGTTATTGGGTTTTTCTATGAAATTCTCAATAGCAGCTCGGAATTTGCTTTTATGCCCGATTAAAGACAATAGGTTCGCCCCACATTACATGGGACCTAAAAAGGTAGGTTTAAATTGAAAATTTAATAAACCCCTGACATAAATAATCTATTCATTGAGACGGTTTCAATGAGCCCAAACGCGATATCTCTGCTGTAAGTCGATGAGGTCCCTGCAGATTCCAGATGACGCTGCAGCATCAGCTCAAGATTTTTCTAATATCATCGAAGTAACAGAATACCAAATCTTGTCCCAAACAGACCTGTTGAAGATGCTCACATCTATTTATCAATTAGAAAAATGTTGATTACCTTGAAACAGTACTGATTTTGATAAATCATGCCTAAGAACCACCTTTAGAAAAATTGCTTTCAAATACAAAACTTGCACCCATATCGGTTTACCAGTTTAAGAGCTATAATGCTACACGAACACACACATATAGTGGTCAAATGTATAACAACCCTTTTTGTTGCGTCGGGGGTTAAAAACATACCAGGCTAACTGTGGGTGTACCTACATTAGTACACCTAACCCTTCACAGATACAGGCTTGAAGTTATTATGTTATCACGATAATGTGATTGTATTGTAAGCAAAAACAACGGTTTTTTTTTTCGATCTGACCTTACTGTTAGCCTGAGAGGTCCTATCCAAAACAGAGCCACTGATGGCTTTTACATCTTCACCGGGCTTGGGGGCGAGCGCTTAAAGCTCTCAGCTCGACTTGGGCTGTTGCCGCGATTGCAAAGAAATCGCGATCTGACTAATTCCCTATCCGTAGAAAATTCGAGCTAAACTAATATATACATATATACATGTCCCTGCCTCCTGGGCCCCTCGGCCCCTTGTACCTGTACTGTGGTCGCGACGTAATCGAACACAGACCGCTACCACCAAAGACAAGTTAAAACACGTCTGTCACTAGATTTCATGGTCAGCGTTAGCTGTCCAGTTTCAATACAACTTTTTATTATGCCACGATAGTTACTTAAAAGCATGCGGTCCGCGTGGTAGTAAGCGGTCACCGTAGCCTATGGATGCTTACTATGAGTGAAGTTTATTAATCGGAACAGGTAAAAATAACAGGTATTTCCAAGTAATAGTTTGGAAGTGTTTATCTGTTAACAGAATAAGCTGTTACTCAATACTAGGTACAACCTGTTCCACATACTAGTGAGGCGTATTTATCGGAATAGATAAGAAAAAAACAGGTGTTTCTGAGTAACAGTGCGGAACTGTTACTCATAAAACGAACAGGCTATCTTTACGTACCTTCCTGTTCCAGAGAGTGTTAACTGTTTCAGTTTGGAACATGCTTTTCTGTATACTAACATAAAGATGTTTATTATTAGCGACTTATATATTCATTGACGGATTGATGGATTGATTGATGAATTGATGTGTGGCATTTATTGATGGATTGATCGCTGGTTGATTTATGAATTGATTGGTGGCATTTATTGATGGATTAATCGATGAATTGATTGGTGGATTTATTGATGGATTGGTTGATGGTTGATTGATGGATTGATTGGAATATTGATTGAGTGGTGGATTGAGTAATTGATGGATTGATAGATTAATTGAATAATGGCTTGATTGATGGACTGGTTGATTGTATAATGGATTGATTGATGGAATGATGGATTGATTTAATGATAAATTGATTCATGGATGTATTGATGGATTGATTAGTCGATTAATTGATTGATGGATTGAATGATGAGTTCATTTATGGATTGATTGATGAATTGATTGGTGTATTGATTGATGGATTTATTAACTGTTATACGTTATAATTATACGGTAGGCCAAATAGTAGTAATGGGTTACAAGTGTTACTTAAACATATCCCAATTAAAGCGTAACAGACTGTTATTTTACAAAAGGTTACTGAACCTGTTATTTCTCTGGAACAGGAACAGTGTAACAGATACCTATCTTATTTTACCGGTTATAGCTCACCCCTAATGCCTACAAGACAAGAAGCATGTCATATGCACGTTGTCGGCCCTGAACCTTAGACTATTATTGTTTTACCTAGTCTCAGCCACCACCCCGCACACCCGCTAAGAACGACAAAAATACTTCTTGGGAAATTGTTTGAAGAACATTGTCTTCTTCTTCTACTTGTTCTTCCTAACCTGGCAACCGGACCTCTTTAATGAAGACCATTACTGCCATTATCGAGTGAATTATAGTATCATGTGTTATGACGATTTAGTATCCTAACAAGATGGTGGCTCCCTTGTTAGAACTTTCTAGGAAGACTTTGTGGGGTCTCAGAATGAATGCTTTCAGCTTATATTTATAATCCACTTCACTTTTGCACAAAAACCAAACTATATCACGCAAAACGCCAACAATATTACATAATATAGGGTCAAAAATCTAAGTTATTGAATTAAAAATAAAAACCAAAACATGTCACTTCAAGATACCGCCAAAAACTCCAACATTACCTTCGTTTTGAACTCAAAATTAACATTAAAGTAGGTGACATAATATTTAACATTTATGCCAATGTCAATTTTTATTTCAATAGTTACCATAATACATAATCAGAGTTCATTTCGATCCTTCTCAATTTATTCAAGGAAGGTTACTGAGTGGTGACTTAAAGTTTTAGGTTGTTTCAAATTAACTTATCTTGTACATAACTACCAGACTAAGTATATCACGTTAATTTTCACCGAAATTATAAAATATCGCGTAAAATGGAGCAAATGAAATTTATAAAATGTAATAAATTTTCTTTACAAATTAAAATTATTATTATAATACATTATTATAGGTATCCACATAACATATTCCGCCAATGAATATTAATGACCTTACCCTCAGACATCAGTCACCCTATTAAACGTATCTCTATAAATACCACCGCAATTCAACAGTAAATGCACAGCTAAAAGTAAAGAAATTCCACTGAAAAATAACAAAAATTAAATCCTTGCTTTATCTTAATTGCTTTATCGTCGAGGGCGCAGACAACATTAACCTTTCTAAACTCTAATTACATTTTACTAACTTATCTACCCTTCGAAATAGTTGAACTTTAATGTTTCATTTACCTTTGCCACATATCAAATTGACGTTTAAAAAAAAAATTTTTATTTGTTAGTGACCCGTGTTTATTTATTTTACCTATAGTTATTGGCGGGATCCGGATCTCAATTTGTCATGTAATGTTTATATTTTTTTATTTTTTTTTTTAAGTACTTGTGTTATTTAACCTTGTATTATGAAGGTACCTTATACAGTAATACTATAGATAATTATTGTGCATAGGTCAAGTGAATTAAAAACACTTAATAAAATACAAAAAAATATGGAATATGAAAAGGTACTTAATGAAAAGTTATCTGGAAGGGTTTGAAACGAATCAAATAAAGTGCATAAAATTATGATTAACTTTTTCGAAACTTTGTCACTTTATAGAAATCTAGAAAAACTTGCATATGGGGGTATTTTGTAATAAAACTAAGTATTTTAGCTAATTGCTTTTATCTTAAAAGCTAAAACATTTAAAAAATAAATTATATACTTTCAACACAATTTTATTTAATAATAATTACTATTCTGTATGACCATGACCATAAAGAAAGCAAATTTTACACTTAGTTATGGCAAAGAAAAGAGTCCTAGCATACACTATGCTCAATAATTTTCCGCGGGTGTTCATTAGCCGTATGTAAAGTCGGCAACAAACATCTCATACCGATGGGTCTAACTTTAAAATTTTGGATATGAGTTCCTGAAAGGATTTTTAAAAATTGATTAGGTATGGTCATAGGTATATTTAGAAACTTGAAATTACCCGTTAATCAAAATTAAAATGTAATTAACTATAATCTAGAAATTTCACCGCGATTTCTCATCAAAAAACAAAGCGTTTTTAAAGGTAACTTTGTAAAGTTGAAAGTGATATTCGGCTTTTGGTGTATTACCGCGAACTTATGTTTTTTTTTTTTTTAAGTTTTTTTTGTGGAATATCAATGTTTATAAACTCAGTACCTATAGGTAAGAAGGGCAAGTCTCTTTAATAGTGTGACTTTTTGTTTCACACCAAAAATAATCTTAATTCAAGATGATAGCTGGACCATTTATCGACATATCGATAAATATCTAATTAAAAATCGAATCGGTCGCGGCCATTTTGTTAAACATGGCATTTACGAGCGGGTACGCGCCGCGCTCGAAGCATTTAATGCTCGCCAGATTAATTTAATATTTTGTAATTGCCGTTTTTACTTCCGTTCGTGTTTTAATGAGAAAATGTTTTCGTTTTATTGCGTGAGATGTTTGATTTAACGAAGTAAGTGGGCCGGTGGACCGCCTTCGTGGTTTAATTTTGAAGCGATATGATGGTTTATTGCCTCGCTGACTCAGTGGTACAAGTACAGCTGTCGCAAGATGCCAAGAAGTAAGTTGTACTTACATAAGTGCTTATTCTTACATTTTCATCTTCAGGTTGATGCCTAGCGTCTGCGTTGCAACGTTAGTGAGAAGTAGAAAACATCAAACACCATACTGTGGCAACACGATTATTGTTTTTTAATTAATGACTTCTGCCAAAGTAGGCAATTTCGCCAATGTCAACTGTGACAAATACCTACTTACACGTTTTAGAGTTTAACTGCTACATGTTCCGTGTAGGTACCGTAGATTAGCAACAAAAAACATAATGAGACAACATATAACAGTCATAAAATAAACAATAATATATTATATTTCACGTGTTTACCTTAATTATTATTTATCAATAGGTAGATAAGTACCTACTTATTCATTCTAAAGAAGTACGTTGTTCGAAGCGACGCTACACTACGTTGACTTAGCATACTCTTACGTAGTATTTTTTTTTTTTTTTGCAGAACATAGTTAACCTAAACCCTTTGTCAAGCCCTAACCATATCTGATTAATTCACTTAGATACTTTACTGTAAGTGTATACTTATTTACCGTTAGATTAAGTTATTTAGGTAGGTACCTAGTTAATTATTTTTCTGAACGATTATGAAAGACATCTAAGAAAATCTTTCTATAGCATAATTTTATTTTTCAAGTTTCTTGACGGACAATTGATAGAGTAGGTTTAATAAGAATTGTCAATACTGCTTTAATAAACAGAAAAGATAAGAATTTTTTTAAATTAATTTTCAGTATATTTTACCTAATGAAATTTTGTGAACGGGTAAAATGTTAAATGGTAGGCTATAAGAATTGTCAATAACATGTGTAAAAATAAAATAACGAGACGAAACTAATTAGAGCATAATAAACGCGTACGGGGAGTCGCGGGACACGACTAACTTATAATATCATATTTAATTCTGATTTCCATTATATTCTCTATAGTTATATATATAAATCTCATGACACGGTGTTTGTGGACGCAGTCATCCGAAACGGCTGGACCGATTTTTATGAAACTTTTTATGCATATTTGTTAGGTATGAGAATATGTCGTAAAGTATATTTCATACCGTTTTGTGATTAGGGTGTCTCTATCCAGTTTTTTTTTTGGTTTGGCCTGTTCAGTGATCAGTTGGTTTATATACCTAGAGTAATAAAGCGAGACGATAGGGTTCGCGACCACCATACACATAGTGATAAACCTATCACTGATTTTCTTTTAATTCCTTGCATTCTGGGATCACTCAGAGTGTATCCAATAATACGCAAACGAAGTTGCGGGTAACAGCTAGTATTATCATAAAGCTCAAGAGATTGTTTTTCTTTTTGTTTTTTGTTTGTTTTTCTCTAGAACTATCAATCAGATTTGAATAAAAATAATGTATTATAAATAACCTATTTATAGAGGAAGTTATAAGCTATATAAAATCACGCCAAGACTGTAAGGAGTGGAGCAATAACCATGAAAGTGAAGAAATTTATTTTAATAAACGTAACACGGGCAAAACCGTGTGACACCGCTAGTAGTAAAAAACACTGGTTCTGTAAAATGACGTAGCTTACCCCGAGGTTGTGTACAAATAACCCCACATCCCTCATGTTATATCTGTTTGTTAATAACTTTAATTGTTCTCGAACAGTTTTCGAAACCGTCAATTACAGTTAAAAGAAATAAACAAAGCAACATCACAATACGAGCTCTAACTACTTATTCTTAATTACTTATAACTAAGACGTAACTCACGCGCTGAAAATAAGTATTTAGTGGACTTATCTTTAACTAGGGACGTTGATATATTGCTGCGTGAAACGGAGCGTATTTGTATTATTTTTCTTTTTGTTGTATTTATTTAATCGCCGCCGCCGGCACTGGCCGCTCGGCCATTCAGCCAAACCATGTAATTAGGTGATTATAAAAAGTTTAGGTAATTAATTGTGTTGTTTTGGTGTACGAGATGCATTCGTGTGGGTTTTTAAATGAATATTTATTGTTGACATATACGTTTCGTGACCGTGGCTTGTTAATTGCTGTTAATTATCATTTATTATTATTTTTTAATTTTTCAAATTTAACGACGTTGCTATAATATTGTATTCGCTTTTAATATTTATTGTTTAGTAGGTTATTAAACCTTTTTATTCGTATATTATTTTTATTACTCTATCAATATTATAATATTACCTACGACAAATTGCATATTAATAATAACCTTTAATTATTATTATTTTATTTAAAGTCGTCACTGCCTTCAAGAACTTCCTCTTTAGCCTATTGGTCGTAAGCGCGACTGTTATGATCGAGGTCTTGGGTTTGATTCCCAGGTCGAGCAAAGTATTAATGGGTTTGTTCAGTGTTTAGTGCTACTCTTGGTTGTGCAAAGTGTGTGATTGATCGCGTACATCCGCTACTGAACTGACGGACAGTCAGTTGTACCGGAGAGTTGCGGTCCGGCACATCCCCACTTCTAGAACCGGCCGTATGGTCGTAACGGTAATAGTTAATTTGATAATGCTCACGAGTGTTCGAAGAACGTTAAATGGGTTTGCGTTGTTAGTGCAGACTTTTTATCAACTTGGAGTACACTGGAAAACTGAAAGGGGTTGTGATCATCAATATTGGTCCTTCGAAAAAAACCAGCTCAAAGTTGATTATAATCATCAACAGGGTTTTTCTATGAAATTCTCAGTAGCAGCTCGGAGTTTGGCCTTGTGTCCGATTAATGGCAATCGACTCAACCCCTATTACATGGGACATGAAAAACATACCCGGCGAACTGTGGGTGTACACCTCTGTCTAACCCTTCGGGGATACAGGCATGATGGTATACTTATGTATGTTATGTTAAAGTTATAGAGTAATACCTATTAATCAAAGGCCTCGTCTAGACAAAAGAGAATAGTTTAATCACCTTTCTAGGAAACATCTAGGACTTCCATTTAGAACAGTTACGTACTTCCTCTTCTTCTTCTTGTTTTGGCGCAGCAAAAAGCACTTGACATTGTTAATATTTTTAAGCTTTCGTAAAATTTTCCAATATGCAAAGTGGGGTTTTATGGCAAACTGGTAGCTCCCTTGTCAGAACTATCTAGGGAGTTTTTGTGACATCTCAAAATGCATGTTCCCACTTTATATTTATAATCCACTTTACGTACGTATGCACAACAACGAAACTGTATCACGCAAAATGCTAACAATATTTCATAATAGTATATGATTAAAAATCCTAAGTTAATGAATTAAAAATAAAAACCACATATCACTTCAACATCCCGCCAAACCCCCTCAGTTATTTAGTTGCTCGTGGAATTCTTCATAGGAAGTTCATCCTTACACCTTGGAACCTAAATGTCCGCTGACAGTGCGGTTTAAGAGGAGTTACATCTCGCGAATGCTCTGGATGTGGATTTAGGTTCGCATGCTGAGTTTTTCTTAGGAGACTACAGTATAGTTACAGTATATACAGTACAGTTCTTCAAAAGGGGAATGCGCATGTGATGCTTCTGAAGTTGGAAACCTCGTCGTAATGGTATCTATACAATTAATAAAATTGGAGTGTCTATTGGCAACGTCAAAATAACAGCTTTTAACTAAATTCATATGAAACTATATACGATACTTTTAATACAACACCAACTAAAAGAAAAATCTTTCTGTTTTTAACGGTTGTATCTATTTTGAAGAGACTTTCACTGGCAGATAGCCGATTTTATAAGGAGTAACCTCAGAATACAGAACAAAATACAGGGAGTAACTTAGGTTACTTTTATTTTAGAAAAATGTTTAGGGTGCCGCACAAATAAAAAGCAACTGGTCATGGGCAAAAATCAATTCGGGCACTTAACTGGCTTAGTCTGTGTAAATCGTAAGAGATACATATATCAAATTAATGTACTACACAATTGTTAGCATTAAAAAGTTCTACAAAAAAGACAGCAAGAGCATATGTCTATGTTGTAAGAATCAACTTAGCATTTGAACCGGAAGCAGGGGTACAATTTGCGCGTTTGCCCGATCGACGAAATCCTGTAGTCCACGCGAGTGCAGCCACAGGCACAACTAGTATATTATATATCTACTGCCTATTTTAAGTGGGTAGTTCAGGGACAATTTATTCAAAAGAATTCGATTCGTACCGACTTTATGGAGTGTAATAATGTGTTATTAATACTTATTATAATTAAATAGATTGGTACTTCGTTGTAATGTTTACCAAAGTGGTGACTAAGTAACACTTTAATACAAACTATATAAACAATAACAATAAAAAACTTGGATAACAATGGGGTATCACACCCATTTTAACGTCAAAATGCTGACCGCACACATAGACTAATTTACCTCTATGTTATCGTTAAAGTGTTTAATCCAGGTAATTTTAAAATTGCCCAAAAGATATAATTATATTATGTAACCACTGACAACAATGTTTTATAGGTAAAAACAGTTACGTTAAAAAAAATCGCTTCTACTTGGGCATACAGGTACATACATTTAGGAATCATACGTAATAATTAACCGTACGTCTTCGATCCAGTGTATTAATAATCGAAGTCGTACGTGATTAAATGGAGTTTATGCTAAAGTCCAGCACGCACTTATGTGGTTGTCGCTGCGTAGTTGAAAATTAAAACTACTTATAGTGGTTAGTTTAAGTTTAAGTGCCTATTTTTGATTTTTAACTTTTTTAACATCTATCGCCAGTAGTCACTTTCATACCGGCCTTCTTAAATGTCCCGATGTTATAGGAAAAAAGGAGTACACTGATTGGGAGACGCTCCCACGTACGGCTACACAGTAGGTACGGCAAAGATATGAAATGGCGAGCTTCTTATACAGAACACCTTCAAATATAGTGGTAGAACAATTTCTAATACCCGCCTGGCTACCTATCGTCCTGAAGATAACAATCTCTCGGCAAGCACCTATAGGTGTGTTCCGGCTGTGGGGACTGTGGAACAGAAGAACCATCTCAGTATATGAAAAAGTATCCATCGAAAGACATCAAATAAGGATAGCGCCACGGTAGCAAGTGGTTAAAGTTTAAAGATAAAAGTTATTATTATTTAATTTTCGCTCACTTGGATACCTTTTCACTCCAAAAACTTTTCCCATTATTGTTCAATTATTTTTACTGTACATTCCCTTTTGCTACACTAACGCCATTGGCATTGGGTTTTTTTAATTGTAACTGCTTACGGCTGAACATTTTTTCAATTTGTTCCTCAAACTATATAAAATAAAAACGACATGTTAATTGAAAAATCTCACATAACTTCTTCCCTTTACCGTAATAATAATTAATTTGGTTTCAGTAATTAACATGTAATATTAAGCTACCTGGGAAATAATATACGGACGTTTTAAAAATAGCCAGTTTATAAAATGTGTACGTAACAACAACACGCTATCAATATGGCGAACATATTAAATAGCGTGCGTAGCGGCCATTCGGCGACGATTAATTAGCAATTCAAACAAATTTTAGTTTAATAACACCTGCTGAATTCGGCGCTGATCGCATTCACTCCTAATTAATACCTTCCAAGCCATATGGGACTGAAGTGGATTATAACGGCTAGTGCTTTGTTCTCTCACTTTTAGTGATGTCTTCTAAAAATATTATCAATCTTCAGTCTGTCGGTTTTCAATCCTGACAACCCAGCTCTATCCAAAAGGTCAGTTGGTCAGCCACCAGTTTAAAATTAATCTTCTTTTTCTTCAATTCACGACGCACTACCATTTGCCTATTGTATTTATTTCCATGAAAGGCTAAAATAATAGTTTTCTTCAGTTTTTTCGTATAGTTCGTCTCTTTTTCTTTTCTAATCCATAAACTAGTTTATAAAAATATTCAGCTTTACATACATAACCAAAACAATATTTTAATCACATCACAATCACACATTAGATCACATCGTCACTTAAGATCAGGTGAGATTATAGCCTTAATGCTAAACCTATAATGATTTAAATAAAAAGAGATTTAGGGACAACTTTTAATTTATATTCCTTGCCATTATTCTAAATTCAGTTGTACACTTTCGGTAAAATAACACAATATATGAATTAAAAATTTATACATTACATTTGGATATGCTGTGAAATAGATAAAATAAGATATACAAATATATTTCAGTAACAGGTAAGTACCTACTGATAATAAGAAAAGTAAGAAACACTCAAAATCGGCACTGATGTACCTATGAAAGGTTTAAATACCTAATGGATCTGAAGGAATGAAACAGTTTTGCAAGGACGGGCAAAAATGATGATCCAACCTATTCGTCTACACTAATAGGAACGTGGTGTGATGATAAATAAAATTCACACACTTAGAACATTACTAGATCACAACTTTTCAAACATGTAAATCTACGATGTAAATAGACATAGTAGCGACATCTATTACAATGTATAGGAACAAAAATGAACTCTGTGGCGCAGACCTGATTTTTTTTACCACGTATACTGTATAAAGTAAACCTTAATATAATATATTACTGTTTTTTTCTAAGAAATTGACCTAAAGCAAAACTAATAACTATATAATATGTATGTTATTAGAGATTTATGAAGTATTATTCTCATTTGACTTTGACATTACTTTGACGTTTGAAGAATGACAACGATGACAGATAAACGATAGTATAAATTGACGTTTGGAAAATGTCAATTCCAACAGCTGTGCACTATGCACAGAGGCACTGTGGCCATAGAGGCAGTGTGGCACGCAGCTCAGTTATGTACACAGACTATTAGATGTACAAGTTATGTAGTGAAATCTCAGTGAGTTCGTGAATTAAACGAAACGTGAATTAACGTGAATATATCCATGTACAGGTGTAAATTATGACGATAACGCGAACAAAAAGTTAATGCATAACTCGAATATTAATGTACTTAAGTGTGAGTTTAATGGGTTATAGAATAACTGACTCAAAATGTCTCGTTTTGTGCGTAATTTTAACTTTCATTATGGGATGTTATTTAGCTTCTCTGCCTTTAGAGGATGGTATGTATTTTTTATATTATTATACTGATTAATATACACAGGTTTTTATGTACATTTTTATACTGTATCCTCAGGAAAAGCAGCGTTACATAAACCAATAGAAATCGCTTCTGAAACAAAAATATCTTCAAGTAATACGAAGAAGAAAAGCTTGGCGATTCTTGTACCGTTTCGGGATCGTTTCGAAGAGCTTCTGGAATTCGTTCCGTATATTTACCGGTTTCTGGAGAAGCAGGACATACCGTTTCACATCTTTGTTATCCAACAGAAAGACAGCAACCGTTTTAACCGTGCCTCTTTGATTAATGTTGGATTTCTTCAAACTAAGGATGATTATGACTACATAGCAATGCATGATGTGGACTTGCTCCCGTTAAATGACAATTTAAAGTATGATTATCCTGATAATGGTCCATTTCATATATCATCACCAGACACGCATCCAAGATACTACTACAAAACATTTATTGGTGGTATACTGTTGATTAAGAAGGAGCATTTTGAGTTGGTAAATGGTATGTCAAATAATTATTGGGGTTGGGGCTTAGAGGATGATGAGTTCTATGTACGGATTAAAGAAGCGGGATTAATAGTGACAAGACCAAGCAATATTACCACAGGGAGAGATAACACATTTCGGTAAGTAATTTTTTTTTTTCAATCGTGTTTTCTTGTGCTACATAGTTGTCACACTAGCATTCGTCACACCTGATGGTAAGTGGCTACTGTAGCCTATGGACACTTGTAATACCATATTTAAAATACTTGCACATTGCCAACCTTGAATGCCCTACCCCAAGGAGCTCTGGAAACCCTACTCACCGTCGGAACATAACACAAGGTCATCTGGCTGCAATCTTCTGTAGGGTGGAGGTATTCCATCAGTCGGGCTGCCTCAGGTAGAGAGAAATATCTAAAGAAATTTTTCTGTGCCCTATATTTCTTTAAAAAAAAAATGATACAAATTTTACTGATAAGTGAATTAATTAAGTTTTTAAAATAGAGACATTATCAAATAAATGCTAAGTGACTAGAAATTTTGAAATTTATATATTAAAGGAACACCAACAGATAGCCCTGTATAGATGGGTATATATACAGGTGTCTGGTAATGAATGGATAAAACCTTGAATTGGCTTATAGCAGAACTAATGGTCGTTCAGAAAAAAATGCGAAACAAAATATATCCTAGGTAGTACCTAAGATATGATTTTTTAAATAAAAAACTACAAATTATTACCTTGTTTTACATTCTTGTACACTGCGACCACAAATAACTGAATTCTATCGGTTTTTTGTTGATCTATTATTATACGCTAACTATGCCAATCGATAAGCAGTAAATAGTTTGACTAGCTATGGTACTATTTAAAAAAAACTTGAATTAATTTTTCTGTGAGAAATTTGCTAAAATATTTTTTTTTACAAAGTTTAAGCTTCTTGGGTATAAAAAAAGTGTATGAAAACATGAGTGACCAATAATTTTAAAATATTGTTGGTTTTGAGTACATTTTATAATGGTATAATTCATTATTGTATCTTATGTAAATAGTGAATTATTGCTATTAAAATAGAAAAGGAGCAAATTTGATTAAATAACAAAATATTTAATATGGGAATATTTTTTATATTCAACTGCACCTAGGATATATTTTGTTTCGCATTTTTTTCTGAACGGCCATAAGTTCTGCTATAAGCCAATTCAAGGTTATCCATTCATTACCGGACACCCTGTATATACTCCTCCTAATATAAAACTGATAATATAGATGCACATGCAACTAAATAGAGAGTCTTAAAGAGTAGAGCATGTTTGAATTTAGGATTCCATCCTGTTCACCTTGATGATTAACCTTTTTAATTTACCTTTTAAATAAACCATTTTATGTGTAAATTGTCTGGTCTTCAAAATAAGAAAGCTTTCTAATATATGTATATTAAAAACATGTGTTTATCGCAATTTTAAAGTTAAACTCGATGTACGTCATGGTTTTAAAACATTTAAATGTCTTCACTTTTAGTTAACGCTGATATGATATAGGAATTAGCTTAAGTTATTTAAAAAAAACATGTGTGGCAGTTCACATGCAGTAGAAAGGTTCAGGAAACAATAATATCTTCTTTAAAATCTTTTTTTTAAATCGTAAATCAGTGAGACTCGAACTATCGATCACTCGTACTGTACAATAGTGCTTAAAAGTCTGTTCAACACACTGCTGGGCTAATTCGACGACAATCATAATTATAAAAATCAGGACTTGCATTAATGGTGTACAATGTAAAGGTATTATATCTCTCTCTTGTTGACTAAATCTTATAAATGTATGTGTTTGTTTCTTTTTAATGTTGCTTTTTTGTTTCATCGCTTTTCAAATTGAAACGGTAATAAAGAAGTTTTGAATGAATGAATACTTTATTGCACTTTTAGTTTGTATACTGGCGAGCTGAATGCTATAAAGCATTTTCTCCCAGCTAACCAGCAGTAATGTGGAAGAAATTAAGAATATATATCAGATAAAAAAGCCGATAAAAAACAGATAAAGAAATGTTAAAACAGAATTTACATAGAATTAAGATAAGAGTTAAATTATATATTATAACTATATATCTAGATTGAAAACAATGGTGAGCACAAATACGAAATTAATATTGCCTTTTATTAATTTAAAAAAGAATAATAGCACTGCATATCGAGCTGAAATGATTTTTGATGAAAAAGCTACTGATGGAGTAAATATTTGCAATCTTTCGCTAGTCATTTCTCTTCAGTTTATAATTTTAACACGCTAATTCTGAACAGCCATGAGTGCAATAGTTATTGTGGTTTATATCGATTTTAGTAAAGCTTTTGACAAAGTCAACCTAGTATTTTAACTCAAAAATTGGCATCAATAGGCATTACCAGGTAATCTATTGAAATGGGTGTAAATCTTATCTATCTAATCGTAGCTCACAGGTAGTTGTTAATGTTTACACTTCTGTGCTATTCAATATCCATTCATGAGATCCACAAGGTTCAAGCTTGGGTCCTATACTATATAATATTTTCATCAATAATATTTGCTTGCAATTTGAGAACACGAAGTGTTATCTTTTTGCAGATAACCTTATATTGCTTCGTCAGATCAACTCGCCTAGTGACGTATCGTTACTACAAAACGATTTAAACTCGTTGCACAAATGGGCGTGATGTAAACGAAATGGTTTTGAATTCTGAAAAGTGCCATGTAACTCATTTCTCCAGCAATAAGTCATTCTTTATTCGTCAATACTTTATACATTCTAAACCATTGACAGCACTGAACAATGTCCGCGATCTCGGCATCTTTATGGATACTGAATTGCGTTTCATTGTGTCTTTACCCATCCTTAAACATTTAAACAATTTACAGTCAATGTATCAATAGTGCGAACACTGTGCCAATAGTACAAACATTAGGTAACGGTATGAACACTAAGTAAATAGTATAGGTTCAAGAATTACATTACTATATCAATATACATTAAATTCAATTCAATTAAAATCAATAAGCATAGTAAAGTTAAACTTTGTTTTAATAAATTATACATCTACATTCTATTACTTTAATTTTTAAACATACAGTCAACCCACGGATTTAAGACCTACTTTAAAAATAGTACCAAATGATTTGTAAGCTAAAAATATAAATCATGTTCCATACACATTGAATAGTTCAATTAAAAACTTATCAGTGTTTTAGATTTAGCCGAGTTGGGCAGATAATGGTCTGATGAACATGATTAACAATAAAAAGTTTGCTGAATGATTCCTTAATTTACCTACACTCGACATAATTTTTTGTTAGTCATTCATAAAAAATTAGTACAAAAATTACATTCATTGTGAAAAATAAAGTTGGAAATATGTTACTTTATTTTATGAAGTATGTCAGAAAAGTGTTTTTTTTTTTAAATAATGTTTGGGTCAGATTATAAAATATATCGCTGTCTACTGATATTGCTATTGCAAAATCTGTATCATTTGTACACTTTTTTTACCATAATTCAGTTATAGCTTCTAGTTCAGTTCAATGTTTATGAATTGTTTCATCCCTAAAATGCTGAATTTATTGTGATAAAAAATTAATAGTATTTTAATGCACTTATAAGTTAATAAACGTCGCGGTAGTCGAATGGTATTAGGTCGGTGCGGCAGGTTATCGATTCGATGTCCGCATTTTCGAAATCCGGTATGACCCAATGAATTTTTCGGAATTCGCGTAAGTACATTTATTAATTCAAATTGTTAACACTATCGGTTGAGGGTGAAGGAAAACTTCATGAGGGAACTGGAATGCTTGAGAAATGTCCTGTATGTGGGAAAAATATAGAACTGTAAAAATGTAAATAGGTACGTCTAATGGGCTGGCATGGTGCATAAGCACGTAACTTCTTTTGGGAAGAGCCCTTTGTCCAGCAGTAGAACACTTACAGGCTGATATTATTATTATTACAGTATTGTATTGGTAGTGATATCTCCGTTATCCAATATATCAATTCAGATCTCATAGTCAGTTGGCATTCAGATCTCACAATTCATGTAGTCCCAGTGCGCCACCCTATCTCAAAGATAAATTCGAGATGTTAGAATTCAGAAATGACCTACCAGGCCGCTCATACTCACAGAAATTACTTAAATTTCCTACTTGCGACATTCAATTCTACAATAAATTATTTAGAGGTTCAAGCTGTTCGACTATGGAACTCAGAAAAAAGAAAGATATACGATAAGCGAGATCTATACACATTTTTAAAACACTACTACGTCGTTTTTACCTCTCTCTGTTATGAAAGAAACTGTTTTGTTTTCTCTTTTAATGTTGATACACTAAATAAATAGTAATAAAAATAATACAATAATAATTTATTGTAGTATTTTTGTTGTGTGCAAACTTTATAATTTATTGTTTATTAGTATATGTGTGTGCTATTTCTATATACCTATACTTGATTGTAAAATTTGTATGTTAGTGACATATTATTATGTGTTGGACGCCACGAAATTTATTTTCCTTTATAATTAAGGTTGCCTAGAAGAAATGGCTCTAAACGATAAGGCCGCCTAACTACACAAATAATTTGTCACAAGTATATTGTACTGTTTTCCAAGATATGATTTAACCAAATGACTAACTAGAAAGTTAATTTTAAGTGGCAATTTCCTATTTATGAACATTGTTTTCCACAGTTTCATGGTAAAATATAAGTTATACTTCTTGTGGTACTACAAAAACATTTCTAAAGCGTTCCGCTTTCCTCACGATTTTTTCCTTCGCCGTCAGCCGTTTCAACAATGCTGAGTGTAGGTACTCCAATATACCAGTTTTATTTTGTCCATGTAGTTCGACTATTTTATCGATATACATAGGTAAATATATTTTCTAGTTATTATCTATTGAGTGTATTTAAAATTATTACTTTGTGTACTTTTTGTAATCGAAATACAACCAATTAGTCAAATAAATTCTGTGGTAGTCCATGTTAACAATGAATATATCAACATTTCCTTGTATATTCCTAGATAAATGTTATCTTATCGCTTATCGTCGCTATTATCTGGCTTCCAACAGTTATCAGGTTAATCTTCGTGGTTGTGGTGGTGGAATTTCTTAGTATCCGGAGTGGTGCATGTGTAGGAATGTACATTTATGTTATTTACGTACTTAAGTGTAAGGACTGACGTATTTTATTAGCCATTTTACTTTGTACATGGATGATATTTTGATGTTTTCATACAAGTACCTAAAATAAATTAAAATTATCCAGAAAAATATTTCTTTTATAAATAAGTATTAAATTCCGATTAGTTAATATACTTTTTATTTATTTTGTAATTTCAATTAATGCATCTTCATCCGTATAGATGTTTACTATTACCTATTATTGAACATAAAGTAAAAACAGACTAGCGACGGCAGAATTTCGTAGTTGATACCGAAGTAAATAAGACATTGTTTTAAATACTGGAATCATTTCTTAATGTATTTTTCCAATTTTATATTAGCAAAAATATATCATTCAAACAGGATAATTATTAATATAAAACCATCATGCCTCACGGCCATGTCTAAACTAAATCATACCCTTCTCTCCTCTCTCTCCTGCACACGCCTCTTCCTGCTCCATACTGCAACAGAGCCATATCTAATCGTTCAACATCTGTCAATAGACATACTTCCCTTTACATTACAATACTCTTGTACCTACTTTTGAATTTTCTGTCGTAATCTCTAAGATTATTTAGGAGGTGTTGATATAGATTTATTGAAGATTTTTGTAATATAACCTCAGCAAAAAAATTACAGAGTACCACCTGATAGATTACCAAAAAAGAAAACCGACTTTCGCTGGTGTATTTTCTAAGGCGAAGGTCCAATGCCAATAAAATTAAAATGGAACTACCCTTGAGGTATTTTTCCAAAGACAAAAGGAACAATTAAATCGGTACATAAACAAACAAGTTATTCCTGAACGTATAAAAATATTGGAATTGAGAACCTCCTTTTTTTGAAGCCGCTTAAACATACGGTACAGTCCAAAAACAGCGGTGACCGCCGTTGTCAAATCCCATCGGCAGTCGTCGTCATGTCTCTCCACGCCTCGTTTTGAAAGACTGGATTTCGTAGGAGAGAGGGGGAATACGCTGGTCCGGAAGTGATTCCACATCTTGACATAAGACTTTGCAAACTTTCTTTTTCTTACCGACATACATGCTGCTATGTAGCTGTGGCTTCGAACCGTATGGTTCACTGTTGGAAGGAAGATGATTATGAGATGAAATATATTGTCGAAAGAGATTTATTATAGGGTGGATCATTACGTGATGTTAATGCCTGGAAGTTACTTTCTCTCTCTCTCTCTCTCTCTCTCTTTCTTTCTTTACGTTCACAAAAAATGATAACTGTAAACAATACATACAATAACGTAAAAAAGATAAACCTTATTGTTTCCGTTGGTAGTTGTGCCTTTCTAGGGCATAAATTGTTTTTGAAGTGAAACTTCTTTATCGGAGTTGGAAAAAAATTTAGTGTAACATTTTTTAGTTACGCGTGACATTTTTCCGTTACGCGCCATCTTTCGTCATACTAGACGAAACCATCACCAATTCTGGGTGACCCCTATCCCGCCCCTCACATTTTCTTCTTCCCTGCGGTTGCTTCCCCCCCGTCTTTCGGGTGCCTCAGTCCCCGCTAAAAGAATTTTAGTCACCATCTTGGAGGACGGATAGTTGGTGGTGAGTGGAAGGAGTCTAAGGTTGGGTGTCGGGTCAAGGACCCACCCTCAAAATTTTTACCCCCCCCCCCCCCTGAGGATCGGTCCCCTCGCCCCTCAGGGATACTTCACCCCGCGAGGTCTAACTTTGCCATCTTTGTTCCTACAGACCCGTGCTTGGTGTCATTGTAATCGGGGGAAAAAGGCCTACAAACTGACCACAATACATTTCTGACATTATATATTATTGATAACATTTTAACAAATATTTTAAAATAAAAATTGTAAAAAGAGCTAAACCCCATTGATTACATGTATTAGGTATAATTAAATATAGATATAAGTATTCGACGCTGAGACTGACTATTATTAGGTAGATTTAATTTTACAACAGGACTATTTTATAAAATATTGACAAATTTAATGATTAGTAATTTAATTTAGAATTTTATTAACGTGTATGTTTTGAATTTTTTGAATTTCTATTTACAATTTATAACTGACAATTATTATTGAAGTGAAACTTCTTTATCGGGATTGGAAAAAAATTTAGTGTAACATTTTTTCGTTACGCGTCACATTTTTCCGTTACGCGTCATCTTTTTTATCAAAGTTTAGTATAGTGACGTAAAGAATATAATGTAATATATTATAATAATAACAACAATATATTAGTTTTGAAGTTTGGTTTGAAATAAGAATAACAATATATTAATTTGAAAGTGATAAAATAAAAAGACTTATTCAAATTTAAGTGAATTTACAAGAAAAGTGAGAGTGATTATATATTTCGTTTTATAAATTCAACACGTATGAGCATGATTTTAATATTTATTTGAGGTTAACCTCACTTTTTGGTTGTAAGTATCAGTGAATGTATATAAATCTGTTAAAATTAGCAAGTATTAATAAATATGACTGTAAATCTAGTGAACATTATTAATTCTAAAAACAATAAAAAATATAAATTAAATAATAATTTCAAAATAAAACAAAACACGATTGGAAAATAAAAGTATGTATACGTACATCTTTTTTAATTATTCGTTTTTAATGATTTATTTATTCATTTTTAATTTTATAAAATCGTTGCATTTCTACAAGATTAACTGTCATCATATAATTGTATTACTTTGAAAAGATAATTCCAATTATTTATTCATAACTTGTGTAATTGATTAAGTCTTTAAATATCTGCTTTGAATTATTTTTATTAAGTTATGAAATAAATATTAATATGTAGAATGTAAAACATATAATTCATATTTTAGCTACCACAAGCCATTAATTACAAAAATATTTAATAATGACAACAATAGTAATAATGATGCTATCATTATTGATGAAATATAACAATAGCAATGATATTATAATAAGAACAATGATAAAATAAATTACTCATTAATTGTATGCATGTCTATAATAATAAAATAGCTTTAATTTAATACGGAAAAAATTGTTTTTCTTAAGGCTTAAGCCATAACTACCCCATTTTCGTGAAGTTGCAAATAGTAGAAAAATGATATGTCGTAAAGAAGTTTCACTTCTTACCTGTGTACTCTGGTACACACACACATAATTTTTTTTTAACTCTTTAACCAAAAGCTATAAAATTTACCTACTTATCGATGTTCTGTTCACAGACATATGCACGATAAAACGTATCGTAAAAGGGATATGCGAAAGTGCTTCAACCAACGCGAGGTGACGCGTCGGCGAGACCGGCATACGGGTCTTCATGATGTTACGTACAATATATACAGCAAGCACAGCGTCTCCATCGACGGTAGAAACCTCACCGTCATCAACGTCGAGTTAATCTGTAATAAGGATAACACACCGTGGTGCCAGTGCCCCGAGCCAACGAAACCTAAGAAGTCATAGTTACGAAACCCAGAAATATTGCTCTGTCTGTAATCATAACGTTTGACGGATATGGTCAGTTCTACCCAACAAAATATTTACTAACTTGAAACTCCTACAGCATATTCATAGTTGATTCTTGTCCCCAAACATCTGATGAAATTGTTTTGGCTATTTTTTGTAGTGAAAGAGAGTAAGATACATATAGGGTTTATCGCCACGTGCGTGCTAAAGCGTGTCACTATGATGGATATTATACTTGATGTATGTAATCCAGATGGACATAATTGTCTCAGCAAATTGCAGGAATCCCGAATTTAGCGTCTTGTTTTGATAAAAATAAAGGAAAAAATAATATTTAGGTACAGTGCTTACAACCTTGAAAGTTATAACACGTATGATTAATTTTTATCAGTCTCTCAAAATTTTATCAGAATTATAGTTAGTTAAACCTGATACTTTATTAAAACATAGTCGACTGAAAACTCAAAGCCATCAATTCCATATTCTTGGATATATTCAAATTGCAATGGTTGGTCTCTCTATTTATTCAGTTTTGTTTAAAATTATACCATGCTCCTGATTCATGACAGCTCCTGTGAAAACTTGAACGAGCGTCTTTTTTACATGATTTATGCATTATTTTATAAAAATATGACGTTTACACACGTACAAGGTTGTACCAGAGTCGGAGAAACTGATAGGGATGGAGCTATATCGATAAACGTAACACAATAACAGACCCGATATTTTTTTACACAATGTAAGAAACAAACTACTGCCAGATACTTTTGTACAAATTTATTAACTAATATTATATTTCATTACAAGATGTTACACGTATTAATTCTTGATTGATAATGCTAACTTCTTCAAAAATTTCGAAGCTGTTGTAAAATAAGTAGGTATACCTATACTTACCTAGGTACTCGACAATGAAACGAAATAATTATAACGACAGGTTATCTTTATTTATATATTTTAATCAAAATCTGATGAATCGTGACTGTCACTCGATGGTTATTACTTATTTCGTCACAACACTACAACTATGAAATTAGAAGTGTCATCGAGAAAATAAAGAAATGGAAATAGTATACATCACCCTTTTTAAACAATCGCGTCCCATGTTTTTCAGTTTGGTTCGAGACGTTTTTATCGACCCAGAAATACAATTATACCTACCATTGTAAACCTTGTAGATAAATCTTCTACATGTTGTTATTTATTCTTAATGAATTGGTTGTTTTAGTCGAAGTTATTTGTTATCGAGTTGCAATGTAAATGCTCTTCGCAATCCTAGTCGATACTCGTTTAAGTGTAATTTCGTCATGATTGTATCATTAATGTGAAATATTCGACATTTTATGTTCTTGTATGTTGTATATACGAATGTCCAAACTACTACTTCTATAACGAATTCTATATACGCCGGTAAAAGCTTATGAATTAGTACAATTGTACAATTATTAATGAAATGACTTCCTCCACGTCTTTTATAGATTTTGCGTGAGTCATTTCATTTCGAAAACAGAGACGAGAAAGTCACTGGCAAATGCTAGTATATAAATTGCAAAACAAACAAATCTCATATTCTTAAAACTTTCATAAACTGGAACACTTTGATTGATGGTCGAGTAAATCACTTCAATGTTCAGTTTTCAAGTATTTTTGAACTTCCCTATTTTAAGCACGATATGTATGCGTAAACTCTGACCTTCATTATTTTCATAGTGTGTATATCAAGATGGCTTTTGTGTCTCCTTCGTAAGTCTTAGCTCAAACCTCGGACAGTCCGGTCCCTGAAACCACTAGTGAGGGCGGTCCGCGTTGGTCGTTAAAACGCCTCAACGTGGAGGCGTTTGGCGTTGCCGTCATTGGGCAGGCCTGGGGCCTCGATGGGTCTCCCAACAGGCCTGCCGATGTGGAGCAGGAGGCGGAACGGCTTCGTAGGGCGATGACATGTGCCTGTGACGCAGCTATGCCTCAACTGAGGCGTATACCCACCAGACGCCAAGTGTACTGGTGGAGCGCCGAAATAGCACAATTGCGCGAAGCTTGTGTCTCGGCGAGACGCGTACTGGTGGAGCGCCGAAATAGCACAATTGCGCGAAGCTTGTGTCTCGGCGAGACGCCGGTACACCAGACATAGGCGGAGGCGAAGCCGTGCACAGGACACGACAGCCCTGGAGGCGGAGCTATACGAAGGGTACAGAGCTGCCATAAAAGTGCTCAAAAAGGCTATAGCCAGAGCGAAAGCCTTGGCTCGAGAGCAACTACTGGAGACGCTCAGTCGGGATCCGTAGGGGCGCCCCTATCGCCTAGTGCGGAGCAAACTTCGTTCATGGGCCACCCCGGTAACCCAGTCTCCAGCCAAGGTTACTCGAGCAAATTCTGGTAGCTCTGTTCCCACAGGGGACAGAGCATACCCCTCCGACCATGGCTCCGCCTTTAGCGAACAACGCAGATGACGACGAGGATGACAGCGTACCCGAAGTGACCCGGGAAGAACTGAGCCGGGCGTTGCGACGGCTTCAGTCGAAGCACACCGCCCCAGGACCCGACGGCATACCAGGCCATGCATGAGTCCTGGCTCACGAGGTCCTTAAGTCCCGATTGATGAGACTCTTCACAGCGTGTTTTGAGCAGGGCCGATTTCCGCCGTGCTGGAATACTGGCCGGCTGGTCCTGTTCAAAAAGCAGGGGCGCCCAGTGGACACTCCGTCCGCATTCTGCCCCATCGTGTTGCTGGACGAGGTGGGCAAACTCATGGAGAGAGTAATTGCAGACCGCCTCGTCCACCACTTGACGAAAGTGGGACCGGACTTGGCCGACAACCAGTTTGGTTTTCGCCCAGGGCACTCCACCATACACAGGCACACGAAGAAGGTGAAGAGTCTGGCGGAGGATGCGATCTCCCAGGGCGAAGTGGTGCTGGCAGTCTCATTGGACATCGCCAACGCGTTCAACACCCTGCCCTGGAGCAGCATAGGAGAGGCGCTCCGGTATCATGGAGTGCCCCCTTACCTCCGCTGCATCGTCGGGAATTATCTGCGACAGAGGACTATCACCTTTCCGGGTCCGGAAGGATGGAGTCGGCGAGACATGTCTAGCGGTGTCCCACAGGGGTCAGTGCTTGGTCCCATTTTGTGGAACATCGGCTATGACTGGACGATACGCGGTGCGCCCCTCAGTGGTATCAGTGTCGTCTGCTATGCCGACTACACTCTTGTCAAAGCGCGCGAGGGAAGACGCACCGTGACACGACAATTCTAGCCACAGCGGTGGTGGCTTAGGTCGTGGGTCGAATAAGGCGTCTGGGCCTTGAGGTGGTCCTGAGTAAATGCGAGGCCCTGTGTTTCCACGGGCCTCGCAACGCACCTCCTCAAGGGTCCCAGATAATAGTGGGAGGCGTCTCCATCGGCATCGGGTCGACGATGAAATACTTGGGAATCATCCTCGATAGCCGATGGAGTTTTGTGGAACACTTCCGGCAGCTGACCCCCCGACTCATGGGCACAGCGGGCGCACTTGCTCGACTAATGCCGAATCTCGGGGGGCCCAGTTCCGCTTGCCGGTAGCTCTACCTCAGGACCGTACGTTCAATGGCCCTATATATATTTATTTATTCGGTACATATTGCTTCACAGCACATTTAATACAAAATATACATTTGTTATGTTTCGCAATCATGTGGTGCATCATGGAGCACCAGTGTGGGCGGACAGCCTGGCGGCCCGGCATTTCGCATTCCTGCATAAACCGCAGAGAGTGATGGCCGTCAGAGCTGTCCGAGGGTACCGTACGGTCCGGTCTCGTTCGAGGCAGCCTCCCTATTGGCCGGATTTCCACCATGGGATCTCAAAGCGTGAGTCTTTGCGCTGTTGTTTAATTGGCGCGAGGAGGCGCTGAGGCGGGGCGAAAGACCAGCGCCGCCGGAGATTGTGGCGTGCAGGTTGGAGCTCCGCCAGAATCCCATGGTGGAAGAGTGGAACTCACGACTTGAGCACCCTAGCTCAGGCGTGGCGACCGTTGAAGCCATCAGGCCAGTCCTGGCTGGATGGCTCCAGAGGCGGCATGGGACCCTCACCTTCCGGCTGCCAGCCAGGCGCCGGAGGCCGCGCGCGCGATGATCTCCGGCCGCCTTAAATGGGTCTGCAGGTGGCGGGCTTGGGCATGCCAGTCACCGTCTATTGCAGGTCCGAGATGGAGGAGGTGCACTGGTGCTCGTGCGCCCCCTGAGGCTTGTTGGAGGCTCACTGCCTCCGATCACGATGGGGCCCGAGGTAAGGCCACACCTGCCGGGTTGAGTGGACGTAATGCGCAAGCAGTTCCCGCTACCTGGCCAACAGGTGGGAGAGGACACCGTGGGGTTTTAGTCGGTAAGAGTCCGACATACCCCCTCCCTTGAGCGGCCCGGCTCGGGAGGCGGATCCAATGCAGAATTCCCCACGTTAAAAAAAAAGGTATAGTTTGAACCTTGTCTGATATTAATTGAATCCCAAGTTGTAAAAGTCACATGTTCTCTTCTAAGTCTTCGGATATATATTTTTTTAATTCAAATGTACTGCCATCTGCGTAATTGTTAAGCTGGTTTGAATTTTATTTGTGTTAGTTATGGAATGTAGAATGTTTATATGCGCTGTTACCTAGATGTTAGAGATCATGTGACTACCCTATTATTTGTAAGTTGTATAATAAGTAAAATTGTTTAATATAAGCGAGGAATTGTTTACAATTGTATAAATTGAGATTGATTATCTTTAATAATTATGATTAAATTTTGATGATAAGTTAGAGATTACACGTTATTTTATTTATATCAGTGTTTAATTAATTACTTTTCCTGGAAGTTATTAAAGGAACTTTAGAATTTAAACAGAAATAGCATAATGACGACATTATGGCTGACGGTAACCACGGAAAAATCCAAAAACAACAGTGGACCACCGAGATATCCCATCGCCGGTCGTCGCAATCATCCCGGCCTGCATGGCTCTCGACAGTTGGGATATAAATTGGCAGATTCCGAAATGCGACAAACCAAAAGAGTGTACGTTGGAATCGCACAACTTAATTCTTCCATCCCCTTTCCACCATCGGATGTCAAAAGTCACGGCGAAGCGTCATCGGTTTATGGTAGTTATTCCACCAGTGCGCACAAAGCGTTTTGCTAGCACATTTATAATGCGCACCGCTGAAGAGTGGAACACTGCCGGATTTTCGTATTTTCCGATAATTATAACCTGGGTATCTTCAAGTCTCCAGTGAAAAGGAACCTTCTAGGCAAGGCAGGTGAGATAGTGGTCAAACGCAAGCCATACATTGTAAAAAAATATGCAATGTCGAGTGTATTAGTATATACATTTGTATTTGGTTTTCTTCGTCATTGATAAACCTAATTAAAGAAAAACACAAATATCGAATAAGATACAAAAAATATAATAATCCTCGTGATTATGATACTTTTAATACCTTACGTATTAGAACAAAGAAAATTATGGAAATTTGTTTCAAGTCGTATATAGCTAAGATAGAACAGGAACTCAAAACAAATATCAAAACTTTTTGACGATACATTACATCAAAAAAAACATACAATGGTATTCCCGCCCAGGTCTCGTATGATGGTCGACTTGCTGATGGTGACCAGGTTGCAGACTTATTTGCTATATATTTCTCCTCAGTTTATACTGATAACCAAGCTTCAGATGCAGTTACTCTGTCTTATACCTCACCGAATTATTCCCTCCCAGAAATAAATATAAGTGTAAAAGATATCAAAACCAGTTTAGAAAGTTTGGATGTCAGTAAAGGGGCTGGTCCTGATGGAATTCCACCAATATTTATACGGCTTTGTTCAAAAGCGCTTATTAAGCCTCTGCATATGATCTTTAATCAGTCACTCAAAGAAGGAATATTTCCCGATTTATGGAAAATCTCACATGTAGTCCCTATTTACAAGTCAGGTAATAGGAATGTCGTATCAAATTACAGACCAATATGTATTATCTCACAATTTGCAAAAATATTTGAGGGTATTATATACAAAGTTGTGTATTGTCAAGTAAACCCCATGATAAGCTTGCGCCAGCATGGTTTCATGTCTAATCGTTCTACAACATCAAATTTACTTATATATGCTAATTTTATATCCAATACTTTGGAAGGCCGAGGCCAAGTTGATGCTATTTATACAGATTTTGCCAAAGCGTTTGATCGCGTTAATCACTCTTTACTCATAGCCAAACTTAATCACGCTGGCATTCATGGCAATCTGTTAAGGTGGTTTGAGAGCTATTTATGTAATCGTTCTCAGCTAGTTGCATTGGCAGGCTACGAATCTTCACCTTTCATACCTTCATCTGGTGTCCCCCAAAGATCAAAACTGGGACCATTATTGTTTTTAATTTTTATAAACGACCTCTTAGATTCCCTAAATTGTGATTGCCTAGCCTATGCGGATGATATAAAAATTTATATTCGGGTAACAAACCTAAGTGACTGTATTAAGTTACAGAGTGACCTTAACACTCTCGAGTTATGGTGTATCATCAACAAAATGGCTCTTAATGTGAAAAAATGTCAATATATAACTTTTACCAATAAAATAAATTATATTGATTTTTCCTATCAGCTTGGAGGTATAAGCTTAGAGAGAGTATCCGTTGTTCGTGATTTGGGTGTCATGTTTGACTCTTCTTTTTCTTTTCGACAACATATACTTAATATTGTACCCAGAGCCAAAAAGGTGCTTGGATTTGTTATGCGTACTTCACGACCATTTCGCAATAACGAGAGTGTTATCTTGCTCTATAACACCTTAGTTAGAAGTATTCTTGAATATTGTTCTGCCATATGGTCACCTCACTATACCACCTACGTAGAGCTTATAGAATCTGTCCAAGCTCGTCTTGTTAGATGCCTGAGCATAAGAAATGGTATTCGTAAATCTATCCCTAATTATGTTAATAGACTAAAATATTTTAACATGATAAGCCTAAAAGAGAGGCGAAATATAGCTGACTTACTCATCCTTTACAAAATTGTAAATGGTTCAATAGATGCGTTCCTTATTAATTACTTGTATTTTAGATCGTATACCCGTGCGGTGCGCAACCCATATATATTTTACATTCCGACTACAACACTGAATACTGCTTTTAATAGCCCTTTTGTGCGTATGGCAAGGTTATACAACGAGAGATCAAGCATGATGAATAGCTCAATAGATATCTTTTCTCAGTCAATCGGTTCATACAAGCACTCCTTGTTTAATAATTAAAATATAATTTAATATTAATTTTAATGTGTAATGTTTCATAACATAGTAGTTATCCTTATTATTTATGTGTTTAAATGTCAGGCATGGCCTATTATCTGAGCGATTGCATTGTTTTTATTATGTGGAAATGATAACATGTAATTTTTCTTTTTTTGTAATTGCTCTGTTGGCATGCTAAATATATAAAATAAATAAATACATGGTGGTTGGGTTGGTAGTTGGGTACAGGTACCACTCTGTTTGATTACTGGAGAAATATAGACAGATCCCGGAAACAGACCCGACAAGGCCAACAGTGCCTAATGGCAGCTGTTAACCCATGGTAGTCCCGACCCAGTCGATAAACAATTATCTCATCGAGTTTCATTAGTAATCGGATTCTAAGGACAATGTTACATTTCATTATCACGTGAGGTACTGGGGTACAAAAATACAGGATCCATACTTAACGGAGGGTCTCAGCATTTTTACATTTTACACTTCGAAAAAGAGGGTCTAAAAGGACCGAAATTCTGTGTACTCAAAGGCCCCTGCATGGCTCAAGATGATCTTACCAATTTTTATTGTTTTAATTACCAGTGGGATTTAACGTAACTTACTTACCTACTCTTCCGTAAATACTTACATAATCGGGCAAGAGTGACGAAACAAATTTTTCGAGGGATCTTCAACTGCCATGTTGTTTTTCTTTTAATTCATGAACTCGATTCTTAGACCATATATTATGAAATATTGTCGGCATTTTGCATGATTAGTTTGGTTTTTGTGCATGCGTGAAGTGGATTATAAATATAGACTGAAAACATGCATTTTGAGATGTCACAAAACTCCCTATGATAACACTTTGAATATTAGAAAATACTACGAAGGCTCCAACATAGTGACACTGGCAAGTCATTTTTGCGCCGCCAAAAAAAGAACAGGATTTCCTAAACTCGAAGAAATTTTTAAAACAAAAATGAAGAGCACATTAAAGAAATAAAGGATTTATTGACATTGAAGCAAGATCGTTCATACATCAGTGTTTTAACTTTAAACATGTATTAAGTAACAGGTATTATAATTAAATTTATATATTCTTTATTCATATCAGTTAAAAAAAATAATTAAATACAAGCTTTTATTCAATATTTCAGTTTTACTCATTTTATTTTTGTTTTCACCTCATCGAACGCTTACATTTGATATCCATATCATAGAGGTGCTGGTCCGCTATCTTTGAGAACTCGCCTATTAGATTTAGAATGACGTCACTTAACTAACCAAGTATTGTCATCAGCTCAATCGGTCGGGAATAACCGTTCAGTTAAAAAATTAAATTCAGTTGCAAGATTTGATCCATACTAGCAAAGCAAATTAAATAAAAGCTTGTAAAAATACAAGAACTACACACGTGTACTAAAAAAGTAAATAAACTAGTTTTTTTTTACATTTAAATGCATTACCTTTAAAAGGTACATCCTACTTTCAAGTGATAATAAAAACTGTATTCCTTTACAATTGCAGAAAAGTTATTCGAAAATTAATTAATTAAATAGCAAGAAATAAATTCATTTATACAATTATCATTATTTAAAAATTATTAACTATTTTACGCAATAACGGATCATCAAACAATATATTATGGATTTTCTATTAGACAATAAAGACGCTTTTTGCTGAAAACAATAATATAAATATCGTTTAAACAAAATATAATAACATAAAACGTAATAAAACCGCAAACTGAATAAATATAACGTTACAATATGAGTCAAGAGAAACATTTTTGCTACTATTAATAAATACGAAATATGTTATTAATTTATGTTAACTAAGTTCAGAGATCCTTGAATATTAAGTACAAAACTAAGAGAAAATTATAACGCCTAGTAAAAATAATACAATTTACAAATTGAACTAATAAAAATCTACATCGGCATAGATACCGAAATGTTTTTATCTAGGAATGAATATTAGTTAAGGGTCAACTATAAATCACGTCATCCAAATTTGCTATTTACCCCTATCATTTACGAAATTATAGAAATTTAAAACTTAAAACCTATTTAGTAACTACAGGATGCTTTATTATAATAATTATATTAATTTGTTGTATTTATTATTAAACACCGCACCTATATCAACGACGCATTTTATGGTTTTTATATGCCTTGTTGACCTTTACAGTATATTGTCCGCATTTTCGACATCGAATAATTGAGTCATATAGAAGCAATGTACAATTTAATGGATTTTCATTATTTAAACAAGCTAAATTTTTTAAAGGAAACAAAACAGCCCGACTTCACCTAAAAAAAAACTTTTTTTTCTATTTTTGCTTTTTATTTGATTCCCAGACGTCGTACTTAAATATTAAATAGTCTATGTCACTCCCGCAATTAAGACGAATCTAACGACACCTTATCGTATGCTAAAATCTATCAAGCCGTTTAAGAGCGTACCAAAAAATAGACATACATACACTCGGAAAACATAACCCTCCTTTTTCGAAGTCGGGTAATTAATGTAAATTTAATGAATATCAGAGATTTATACAAAAATTCAATTGTAAAGCATGTGACAATATCGTTAAGTCTACACACACTACGCCGGCGGTTTTCTGCAGAACAGTTATCGTCACTAAACCACGGAGCATCGTTTCAGTTGAATGTACTCAACACTATCACTGGAATGCCGGTAATAAATTTGACGCTTGGACGCCGTATAACCGGCATACCCTGGCTGGTCGTTTTTTGCGGCAAGCCGCCGGCATAGTGTGTAGAACAATAGGAGTCATATATTATATATATCTGTAAACTTATTAGAAAATTTTCGGTGTATTGTGAATAAAATGAAATTACATTCAGACAAAATTAACTTACCTACATACTTAGCTGATACGGACTTTCAACCCAGAATAAAGTAGGAATGCATGTCATTCGTTTTTATATCGTAATACAAGCGTACAATTAATTGATTACTTACAAAGAATCTAACGACATTGAACTACCTTGAAAATAAATTAGCCCTATAGGATATATCCTTAAACATAATGGTTTTCTATTGCTCGCCTGGTTAAAGATGAAAATTTGGTCATTTTCCCCTCTGAGATGGTAACACGCTAAGCTTTGAGGACTGGCTCTCAAGTGAAGCTGAAGGAACACACCTAGGTATCGCAGCTTGGCGACATATTTTCAACTTGAGGGTGGTACATAGCCAGGAAGGCATTGAAAAATACCCAGTACCACCATGCTATGGGTTTCATCATGGTGTTTTCGTTTACAGAAAACTCATGTTCATCGTCGCATGGAATCTAGACATCTTCATGGTCAGAGTCATTTGTCATTGTACCTACACGACGGTTAAATAATTAACGAATACTATCGAATTTTTGTAGCACCCATGAAGGTAGTTAAGTGAGGGCCACCGGCCACCCTGGAAAATCTACAGTATTGAAGGAATTACCATGTTTATTATTTAAATCTTGAAACAGAAAAACGTTTGGCTTGTAGTGTTTTAAATTAATGATGGCCCAGTAGTAGCGTGTAAGTACATCGCGTCGATCGACGTGAGTTCGAATCCCTACAACGAGCCTGAGCTTTCGGTGAAGGAAAACATCTTGATGAAACCATACCATGGTGGTAGGGATTTTTCTAATCCCCGCCCTCAAGTTGAAAATCTGTCGCCAAGCACCAATAGTTGTATTCCGGAAGCTGCGACCTATGCTTCGGACCCCGTTCGCGTACCCTGTGAATATCTCCGCGTGAGATATGTCTAAGCAATCGTTGTAACTTGTGCCCGTGTGTTCCGGCAGCCAACCTAGCCAAACGTAACATCGCCGGTTAACGTCCACTAGATCGTGATCGCTAAATGTTATATTCTTATCGAGCTATCACATTGTTACTTTTATCAATTATAACTGATCCACAGATAAGATAATCAAATTAATACCGAAACGGAATAAAATTCCACAAATAAATGCTAAAAGTTATGCAAAATATTTATAGCATATTTTCATCGGGTAGGTACTTCTAATATTTGGAAGTTTTTTTTTAAGCCACATGTCGCTTGTTTGGTTTGTCGTGGTGGTCAAGTTGCTTAGATCGGCAGAATATCGATTCGATGTCTGCAGGTTCGAACCCTACCTATATGCCTATCTATATATCTATATGCATATATACATGCCTATATGGCAACGACTTTTTGCGAATTCGCGTACATATACTGATTTAAATTGGTAACAGTATCGTTTGACGGTGAAGGAAAACATTGTGAGAGAACTTGAACGCTTGAGAAATGCTTTTGTAATACCATTGTATGTGTGAAGAATATAAAAGTGTTGATTTCTCGGCGTTAGAAATAGCCAATACGTCGTGGACTGGCGTGATGATTAAGCTGTTGACTTCCCTTAGCAAGAGGCCTTTGCCTAACAGTGGGACACAAACAGGCTGGTATTATGGTGACAAACAAGCATAAGGTCTGCCTGATGGTAAACGGTTACCGCAGCCTTCTGAACGCTTGGAACACCAGAAACATCGCATGCGCGTTGCCGACCCTTTAAGTACCGCCTATTCGCTTCCTTTTTGAATAATCCCATACTCTAGTCCTCTGGGAAAACCTCATCGGGGAACTCATTCAACGTCCGAAGCGTTCGCGGAAGAAAACTCCAGAAAATTGACTAAGATTTCTAAAACAATGAAGATTTCATTATTGCTTTAACTGCACAGATTCCTCAATAATATGTTTAATTCACCATTCATAACCATTTTAGCCGAAAGATGTCCACAGCTCGACATATGCCTTCCCCAAAGATCACTACAACAACCGGTCCTGCGCTAACGGCAACTTTTACCAGGTCGTTGGTCCACCTTGTGGCGGATCTGCCCACCTTGAGTCTTCCACCACTCGAGAACTCTTCGACCCCATCGGCCATCCGTTCTGCGAGCTACGTGGGCCCGTCCACTGCTACTTAAGTCTAGCTACTCTTAAAGCTATGTTGGTAACTATGGTTCACATGCGGATCTCCACATTTCTGATTGGATCACGTAGAGAATCTTCGAGCATAGTCCTCTCCATTGCCCTTTAAAGGACCTTGACCTTTCTTATGAAGCCCATAGTTAGCGACCACATCTCAGCACCATGTGTAATAACTAGCAACACACACTGGTCAAAGACTTTCGTCTTGAGACACAGCGTTATGCTTAACAGACTGCGGGAATTCCCCGCATGCTGTTTATTGACCGATTTATCGACTAATGTAAACACACCATAAGTCGAAGTATTCAGGGTGCGAGAGATTTCTAAAACGCTGGTTTCATTAGTGCCTTGACTGCTGAAACCATTAACGATACGATTAAAAAAATATTTCCCTGATAGAGAAAGCCACGTTTAGACTGATATTGTATTTTTATTAAAGCATACAAAGTTGGGGGCGGTTGCTAGTATTAATTATATTCGTGTATAACGTTAATAACGATAGTGTAGTGAACCAGAAAATGAGTATGGAAAATGCTACGACTACAAAAACATGCACTGGAGTTTATAATAAAAGTAACTTACTTTTATATCTTTACAAAGTTTTCCTTCGCAAAAGGTATGCCGCTTTTCATGCGGGAGTCGCAGTTAATGTCTGCCACTTGAATTGGAATATTAGAAAAATACACGCATGCTAATTAGAAAAAACTAACTTTAGAAAAGTGTAACATCGAACATTTCGAGTATTTCTTTACAATATTTCTCACCGACACCTATTATTATTTTATAAAATATATCCTGCGTAAGCGCATAAATATGTATTATGTCATCGGATAACTGTACCAACCGTTCATGAAGTCTATACAGATTGTAAACTATCAGTAGATTATAAACGGACACTAATAATTTTGACGTTACATTTATTAAATATTTAAAATCATTATTAAGTTAATCGCTGTGGCCACAATTTCACCTGATCTTAAGTGACTATGTGACCCAAGGCGGTAACACGCTAAGCCTAGAAGACTGACTCTCAAGTGCAGCTGCTTGAACATCTATTGGTGTTTGGCGGCAGATTTTCCAACTTGATGGTGGTAGCTAGCCAGGCGGGTTTTAGAAAAAACCCTAACATGGTTTCATCACAATGTTTTCCTTTACCGAAAGCTCAGGCTCACTGCTGGGATTTGAACTCACGTCGTTCGATGCGGAGTCCGTACACGCTTACCACTGACCACCGTTGCTTGATATTAGTACTTGAAAAATGTGAATATTGAAAACTAACTGTTCGAAGGTACCATAGGGTTAGTATACATAGTATCTATGGGCAATAGGTTGAACAAGACGAGACCAAAAACGGAATGCCCTAGTGTGCGTATTATTTTGTTGATTTTCTTTGATATGCGAGTTACATCCATTTACAATACACGTAACTACAAACACCTCTATTAAACATTAAATTACCACTTTTAAACTTAGATTTTACAAAAATAAGCGGGATTTGTTTTGAAAACGAATGTACGTAGGCCGATAGCACTGTATACGAAAATGATCTCGTATCCTTATATTGTTCTAACACAAGCGTATGTTATACTCTTTCTCTTTCAAGTTTCCGATATATATATATATTAAATCTATGGTTCGTACAATTATTCGGTAACATAATATAATAGATCGTTTATAATTTATATCACAAAATGCAAAGCGGTTCTACATTAATATAATTTAAATTTGTGCGTCCACTTAATATAAAACCACATCTCTACGTTATAAAATTCGACTCGTCCGTTAGTCTGTTATTCATTCGTAAATTAAAAACATGGAATGAGTATTTCTAATATCTTCTAACCTATACATATATTTCTATGATTAAAATTTTAAATGTTAGATGTTTCGCAAGCAGAAATTCAGTCAACAACTTTTTTAAACATAATTCCAATATTTTATTCTAGATTTTGCATTTATGCTTTGAAATACAATTACTAGTATATAATGATTCATTTATAGAACTACCAACATTACAATAAATTAATTTTTAAAAAATTATTTCGAATCCCTATCAAAAATTTACCTTCCAAAAATATCAGTAATACTTTCTATACAGCCCTAATTATAATAATACCCGACCTATTTATTAATTATTTGCCAACAATCTCTCTACTAGGGAAGGCACAATTGAGTGCTAAAAATGCGCCTTTTTTTTTGTTCGAAGCTTATAATTCTAAACAACGGTCAGAGTGGACGCACAAAAATAGACAATGAACATAAATTAAAAACTACTTATATTGAGGGTACATCGTGCACGCCCGCCTACGAGTCGTCCCGTTCCCAGCCTTTCATGTCCCAGCCAGTCTCAGCCAGTCCCAGCCAAACTCAGGCTACGTGTGGGGGCAGCGCGTGCAACACGTCAGCTACAACGCGCAACCGCTGCCCTACGCACACAACATCAATAATTAAGACAACGAAAAAAACAAACAGACACAAAATAATAAACATGCAACCCAAATCAAACTCTAAATCTATATAGTTATTGGTTTCATTGGCAAATTTGTCTAAACCACAATACAATCCGAAAACAATGGCGACCACCGATAGATGAATAATACATATGTCATGCCAGCCTGCAGTGAGAATACAAACTGGATTTTGCAACAGCCATGGTCCCAAAACGCAACGGGCATAACTGAATCATGGAACTATGGGTTTTTCACTACATTTTGAACAGCCCTACTACCTAGCTATGGCCATTAATCAGATATTTAATAAGTTTACAACAACACAAAGTTAGCTATTTGAAGTACCTACTATATACCAACGATCATCAAACTCTTGTCTGTTATGAGAAATTATTTTTTGGCGATTTCATTTTATCATCGCAAACTTGTGTTTCATCGGATTGTTTTGGGTCATTCCTATCATCTTCTGCTCAGCATATTTTTAGATTGAGTAATAAAAAGTACTACCCTTCGAGCTAGCAAGAAAAACTCGAACGGCAGTTTTTGGAACAGGGACCAAAGACAGGACCAGGATCAAGAAAAACTATCTGTGTCAATCTAGAAATAAACATTAAAGAATACTTTTAACGTATATGACGACTTGCCTCGCTCGTCTTTATCTACACACTGATACGCCCGCGTTATAAGGGATTCATATATAATTTATAAAACTAATAATAATTATAAATTTCAAGATGGTCCGCTGACCCATGTTTCGAAACCAAAATTTTAGAGTGATTACTAAAATTATAAACATACAAAGTCAAAAGAAACAATTTTCACTTGACAGTAGACAACAATACTAAATATCGACTTAAAAAAAAATCCAATTAATCCAACCATAAATAAAATGTATATAAAACTCATCGTTAAAAATGATCGTCTAGGGGACTTTTAAAAACTTAGAAATACATAGAATAGTTACACAAGTAGATTTAAGATTACTGAAGACTGAGTTGAAACAACTCGTATTTCAGTGTGCCTTGCCAACCACACTCTTCGAGCAGCAGAACGTAAATTACTTAATGCTTTTGCAAAGGAATCTTTCAGATTCAACTATTCCAATAACCCTTACGGCCTTATCCTAGCTAGAAGAGGTGAATACTTGCACTCGTAACGTCTGTCAAGCACAAGAGAACAAAATAAAATCCTATAAAATAATTCGATTTGGGTTGCATATCAAGTATAAAACATATCAATCAGTTACTAACGGTTTCGTGATCTTCATATCTATTTTGTAAAATTTTATTAGTAACTAGCAACCGCCTGTGACTTCAAAACAAAATAATTAATTAGTTAATTACAAGGTAAAACTTAATGGTAGTAAAATATATGTTATCACTCACGGAAAACGTAGCTTACTAATATTGAAAGAAATTCCAATATCGGTTTAGTAGTTACTGAGTTTGCCCCCCTTACAAGTTTACCTCTTTACAAGAATATTAGAGATTAGTTAATTCATGGTTTTACATAAAACTGCTTGTGTTGATGTACATTTGTAAATTAGGTAACTACTAAATTTTATCGCTATTTCCAATTATTATTATTATTCAGAAATTTCGTACGTTTTCGTTTCACTTTCGCCTCGGAAAATGAACTGAAGTTAGATAACAATCTATCTAATGGGGTAATCTCGGGAACTACTGATCCGATTCCGGAAGTTCTTTTACTGAGAGAAATCTACGTTCTCCATGAGTGACTACGTTATATTTATTGCTTTTAAGTTTTATATTGCAATAAAAGCGAACGAAGTTACGGGCGTTTGCTATAAAATATATAGTCGATGAAAAATTTTAATTTCATTGATGTATTTTATATAAAATATATCGTAATTAATTTCAAAGTTATTTAAAGTTGAGATCACGTAAGCGCAATTATAACTGACTATTTCGACTGACAATTTAGCCAATGTTAAAGAAGATTTTTCAAATTATACAAAACATCTAGAACATTAAATAGATTTTTAGCCGGAAAATGGTGCTATTAATAAGTTCATATTCTATTCAATTTATTGGCAGTCAAAACAGAAAATAGTAGATACATTAAATAAAAAAACAGCAAGCAGAGGACATTTACTGAATCAAATACGGGAGAGGGGTACAAACACACATGCAATGAAATAAACAATCTGGAACAGACAATAATACTGTACATATGACAAAAAGATTTAGTTTCTGAAAATTATTTTTGTTACAGTCTCAAGTATATCTGAAAAATATTTTCTCCTCAATAATTGTTTTTCACATACAGCTCGCGGTACGTAAATCACATGGTGAGCAAAGTGGAGAGTTAACTAAAAGCGTTACATTTACTATCAAAAGGTCATTACTTCTTAAGAATCAATTTTCATAATAATATATAGTACAACTACAACTCAACTCATCTTTATGCGCGGCCCTATGTATACGTGAACTAGTAAACATGCAGTTTTTATTAGAATGACAGTGACACGGCGGTCGTCTTCCGACCAACGCGTGTTTTTATCGCTTTGTTCCACGAGTACAGTCGATAATAAAAATGTCTGGTTCGGCACTGAGAAAATATTACACCTAACCAGTAGTTGTGCTTGATAATACGGCGTACCACAATGATCAAATATTAAAACCGCAAAATACTAATAAAACAATCAGTAACTGGTATTTAACAAAAAAAAACTCAGTAATATGTTACAGAAATTCTTCCTCTACCTCCATAATTATCATATAAAACCTTATTGCTTTAACATTGAATTGAACAGAGATAATTAAATTAATAGAAAGTTCATTATTTTTTATTTCTAGTGGTAGTGATACGGAATCATATGATCAATAAACAAGCATTTACCTAATTGAGCTGTTGATATATTTTAAAGAACAAATAAAATGTAAAAAATTTCGACATAATTTATGTGAAATAACTAACAGAATTCTCTTGTGTACCTGACTGTATCTTTTGACACGCAGACATAGTTACTGTATACACGCTTTAAGCACACATAGAGCCACGTGCACAAATCAGTTGAACTGTCTATACGCGGTTCGTACAAGTTCGTTCTCAACCGTCCTATGTTTTAGACGTTTACGGGAGGACGAGATAGCACGCCACTACTCTACACATTACTTTAGTTACACATTGGTTATCTCGGCAGTTTCTTAAAATTATTACCGTTCGGTAGATAAACACGCACTGGGGTTGCCCTCCGACCATGTTCGACGTATTGGATAATGCTATATGAAATTGTCATGATTATCTTTTCACCAAAATTGCTGCTAATTTTGTAAGTTTTTATATAAATTTTTTCTACTTGGGTTTTATTTCTAGTTTAAAAAGTGATTGTAAGCTTTTTTTACTTAAATTTTAATAAATTAAAAACATTTTTAAGTTTTAGGAAGTAGGTAATATCGTAATCATCATCACCTACTGTGTATTGAAGTTTACCTAGATTTCGTTTAGGCCGTTTGTAGAAAGACGTAATACTGCTTACTTTAGAGTGCTAAAGACTTGCGCGCGTACGTCACGTAATTACACGAGCTTCCCTTCCCCACCCCCGTTATGTTCTCCGCCAACGTCTGTTGGAAATATAGTACGGTCGCACACGAACTTGTACGACTATAGATGAGAAGCGAAAATATCAGTATTATTATTTACAATCGGTCTTAAAGAGTAAACTCCAGTTACACGTCGGAGCTGAAACGCACAATTTTTTTTTTCAAGCGATAAACATTACATTACTTGTTCAAGATAAGAATAAATAAAAGGTACAAATGAAATCAAAATAAATATGACGTCGCAAGATATTAGTAGAAATAGCAGAGCAAGTTTCGTCTTAAATTACGATCCACATTTTTTTCTTCTTTTTTTATGGTAAAAAGTGGGCAAACGGGCAGGTGGCGAACCTGATGAAAAGTGATCACCGCCGCCAACAAACATCCGCAACACGCGAGGGCTCACATCTATGCGTTGTGATGATTTAGGTACATATAAAAATAATAAAAGTGTGAATATTTTAAGTGCCATATTGTTCAAACAAAGTAACGAGTATAATCACCCGAAGTAACGCACAATAATTTATTTTAAATCACGAGTAGCAACCCTCTAGGTACCCACATACTTAAAAATGCAAAGTAAATAAAGAAAATAACCCCGATTTTTACATTATACTATAACAAACATTTTAAAATGTAATATAATACTAGAATTCTAAAGAGTGGAAGATAAAAACGGTTCGTTTATTGACCCTTTCCATTAAATTTGTACAGTACTGTGAAGGTCAATCAGGCCGACTACTAAGGATGCTCGATATGCATCGATGTTAGGTACTCTAAAACATGGAACTTTAAATAAAGTCGATGGTCCGTCCATAAGCAAAATAAAACAAAACAGATGTTTTCCTAAAAAAAGGTTGCCCAACTCTAGATCTAGCACCTTAAAAATAAGTTCGTCCGTTTGGATAACACCAAAACATCGACGTTTTTATTTCGATATTTATCGGACATCGATGTTTTTTTCATATAGTACATCCCTATCGACTACAATACATCTTTTTATTGAAAATATTACACACACACACACACACACAATCAAACTAACTTTTTATATAAAAATAACACAAGATTTCATAAGAAAAGATTAGATAATTAATAATGTTTACATCGATACAAAAAACTAATCTAATTATAAACTATGAGATATTAATAAAAAAACATGTAAATCTAATTACCTACATAAATTATTATCTAATTTTTTTGTGTATATATAAAAAAAAACTATACATTATGTTAATATTTATTAAAAAATCATTTATACAATATACAGATAAACAACATAAATTATTTTTTATAACACAAAATAACCATAGATCATTTACTCAGACTGATAACATAAATCATTTATATAAAAAAACAGATACTAATAACATTTAGTACTTTTTTATACCATAAAATAATCATCGACCGTTTACTCAGTTAGACTTCTAATAACAGGTGCGAAGCTTCTGTCAATGTATCTGGGTAATAAATCAGATGTAAGCCGACACCCGAAAATATAATCGCCTTTGAAAAAAATGAGGCGTCATGGGACATCTGGTAGATGTGAAACAACAAAATTTAATCATATTTCTATATTGAAAAATTAATAAATTAAAACGAAAAAATTAACAAATATTATAGCTATTTATAAAATAAAATAAAAATGTTATTTATTGTATTATTTACATACATTCATGAAATTATTTACAAAAGAAATATGTATACCAGTATTGTTAAATTCACTTAAACCCACTGATATTTACGAATAACCTGTATGCTTAGCATAAGAAAGCACATTAACACACACGTAAAGTAATGAGTGAGTGTGTTCCCTTCGTTAAACATTGACTACGTGACAGATTTAATAAACTTAAAAATTAAATTAAACAGTTGTCTATCGAGTTAAGTGGTCGATGTACATTATTATATAGGAACAAGTATAATTGGCACAGTAGTTATTCAAAGGGGGTTTAATAAACATGGGATTTCTAAAAACTATCACAGGGAATAGAATTGTCATTTTTGACCACAAAGCGAGTCAATTTCTCAACAATTTAACTTGGAAATATTGTAAATTACCTATAATTATATATTTTTTTATAATTCGAGTATTACTAACTATATATAAGACTGCCAGAGTAGTACTGGAGTATATTATTTTAATATATTTTTGAGGTGCGCGCCCACATGTAACAAAAAGTCTACACTATGAAGTTGCTTGTATAGTGAATATAGTGACACTCGATATTATGCGTAGTGTGACTGTGCAAAAGAAATGTATCTTCTAAAGCGTGTACATAAAAGTACACGCAAACATTTTTTTTAAATGTAAATTAAATAGTTATATTATATTTTATAATAATACCATAAACGTCTAATGATTATAATAGAATTTACGTTTAAACTACACTAAGTAAAAAATTAAATTATAAAGTGCATATTAAATGTCACCTACACGGGTAATAATATTGTACAATATACAATTTAAAGTAATATTAACCCCGCTGAACCAATTTCGATAAATTGTGGTATAGAGATAGATTGTACTTTGGAGAAGGACATTATATTATCGCGAAAATAAAACTTAAAGGGATAAAGTTTGTTTTAAAATCGATCAAAATAGGTAATCGATTAAGCGGACGGGCAATATGTCGGAGTTTGCATTAAATGGCTTTTCGTATATCTATACTACTGGTTTAAAGTTGAAAAGATTGTTTGTTTGAAAGCTCTTACCTCTAACAACAGTTTTTTGAAAAATTCTTTTTGCATTTTATAGCCTATTTATTGAGGAATGTTATAGGATATATAATTTCACGCTACTACTCCAAGGAGCGAAGCAGTAACTCTGAACGTCAAGGAATCTGTCAAGCTGTAGGCAAGTAAGAGAAATGAGAACAACGAACAGGCCACACGAGTGCGTTGACGGAGACACAGTGGAGAATAAATTTAACACAGACGAAACCGTGGGTCACAGCTAGTTATTAATTTATATACTTAAACATACAACATACTGAGTTTAATAAATACAACTGTTTGATAATTACTATTACCAAGTTCAAAAGAAATGTGTATTCTAATAGCTAATACTAAGAAGTATTTAAAAATTGTCGCCATTAAATAAAACCTTTGATCTTATCAATTAATTTATAGGTCTAACTAAGAAAATTTGTTAACTGTGCATAATGAAACAATATAAATAAATTCGTCGGTAACTCTTGGATTATAAATGGGTGCTATTTGACGTCATCTTTTACAAATTTAGTTGACTACTGAATGTTTGTACAATATCATATAGTCCATATAGAGGCAAATAATTATTTTTTTTTGGATTTAGTTTTATTAAGTACATAATATTAGCATTAGTTAACAGTTAACCAAAAAGTATACACGCATTTGTGTTTGTAGACATTTCCACTAATTCCCTGTAATATACTAAAATAGTAACAAATTTATTCAATTTAAATTCTAATCAAGATACTATATTATATAAGTAGATTAAAAATGGAAGATTTATTATTTAGACACTATGTATAACTGTTAACAATAATTTGAAATATCTAATAATACTGATAGTTTTGAAATCACCTGAATCAAACTGAGCAAGTCAAGTCAAGAAATAACTAGTATAATAAAGATTAATATCTTTCTTTTTTTTTTTATTCAGTTACAAATTTTATAAGAAATCTATAATATATTTAAAATTTAAGTTAAATTCAATTATATAAGTTCTTTTTAATTTAAGTTTAATAGATTTTCGTATTATAAATTTTTGAAATCATTTTGTGTTATATTCTTATATTGTCTTGAATATGTTTATTACGCATTTATTGGTACCGGAATAGTCTGTTAAAATGTTTTGAATCCCCGACTATCTGTGGCAATGTATTGTAACCCTATTATTGGTCACATGTACTTTTCGACATGTTCTATATTTTGTCGTAAACGTTCTATACTATCGATAAACTGGGTATTGTTGAGTTAAATTAATACAGACTTTAATGATTATCAATCTCTGAAGCATAACACATTCTCAAAGACAAATTTTACAGAAATATTTTCTTGTCTATAATAATAAAAGTTTTATTTAGGTAATGAATTGGTAAAGGGAAATCAATTAAAATGGATTTTACAAGACTTTATATCTTTGTCCATACATATCAAATGTGCTTAAGTTCACAAGCAATTTATCTTTTACATATCTGAATATTTTTATTTCAACCTTGAGTTTTCTCAGTTTATCATGAGTTTAGGCACAATTTTGGTCCAAAGTAACATTGATTTTTTTATGTAAACCCAAAACTATAGCCGCTTTAAACAAACACTAATGATGAATATTTTTTACGTAGCATCTAATAGACAAAATTGTTAAAAGTTTAGCAGTATTGTACATATGCCAAAATTCAAACTGCACAGCTAAAACGAAAGCTTAAGCACCTTTTATATGTACTGAGTTATATTCCATTTTTTAAAATGTAATTAAATAACTGAAAGTAATTAAATATCTGAAATTACAAACGTTAAAAAATGTATTAAATGGAAAAGCGACATACTTAAGTTATAGAAATATTTTTTCATCCGATAGGTACATACTATTTTATTCTCGAAAGGTTGAATTAAAATTAAAATAAATATGTAGAAAACCTCCCTTAATATACTCAAGTTCGGATAAAAAAGAGGTCACATGACCTTTACAATTAACATTTCATAGATAATACGATTAGATAAATGATAGTCCGAAATACAAAATTCGATAAAAACATTGTCAACATGCAAATCATTAGGTATCTTGTTACATACACTTTGTAATGTTGACTCTCGATCAAACTAGACTAACATGTTAATGGTCACTTGTCAAATAATCGTGATATTTCAGAGTTGAAACCTGTTTTTCATATCTAATCATTACCATATATTTTGATTAAAAACTAATACTTCAGTCAAATTTCCAATTACATAGTTTTTTTTATAGTTCTAAAATATTAATACAGCAAAAATTACTATTTTGGAATTACTACTATACATACTAAGTCTTTAAACACCGTAGAGTAATTTGACAATTACTAATCTCTAACTTGAAAATAATGTTGCCATAATAAGTTTTCTAATGTTGTCCTTTATTTTACATTCCGATTATTTGTTATTATTACATAAATTAGAAAACTAAAAAAGTAGTTACATATGGCTAACCACTTATAAAACCTAAAAAAAATCCTTTCATTGGCACATGAGAATCGCACTTTTGTTTACCTTATTCGGCCACTTTCATATTCGGATTCGTAGTAATTTTTTTTAAAGAAAAATTGAAATCTATAGGTGTATATTTCGTACAGTTTCAAAATTAGTTCCCATTGGCGGACATCACTATTTTTAAAGTCCAATTAACTAGCAACACATGAAATGTCATTTTACTCAACGGAATCAAAATGTGGCCAACAGTCGACCCCTGAAAGACTGTTTAAGACACATAGTCACAACACGCCATTTAGGGTTATCATTTTTTTTACCAGAAGCCATTCTCTCAGCGGCCGAACTGTATAAACTTATGAAACTGTTGCATTTCAAGTGAAACCCTAAACAATAGCCTCGGTATCACTTATAACATGAATCCCGTGTTTAGTCAAAATCAATCTAACAATATCGTTACAACTTCGAGTCTTGTAACTTTTGTCTTTCAGTTTAATACTCTTCATTTTATCGCACAACTTACTTACCTCCGACTTACTCTTCTTCATATCATCCGGTTTCAACTTCCTTATAGTCGACGAGCAACGTTTCTTAATAGTGTTGTCCGGTTGCAAATTATCGACATTACCTTCGCTAACCCTACGCTTGTATAAATCGATATCGAACTCGTCTTTCTGCAGATAACTGTCGAGTGAACAGTAAGTCGTTTCAGCAAAGCTTACCTTCTCGTCCTTGATGGCGTGTTGGGTGACGTCACTAACAATCTTGACTGCCTTCCCCGGTACGTAGGTAGAAGGGACTCTATCGACGTAGGCCATACGTGGCTTGATCGAGTCAACGGGACTGACGCAGTCCGTATGACACGGCATCAGGAAGTTGGTCTTGCGGGCGCGTTTAACCGTTATCGTCTCGTCTACGATCGAGGGTTTGTCCCTTAACGATATAAGGATGTTTTTGAAGCTGGTCTCGTCCGGGGAAGTAATGATGACGTCTTGCGGAGACCGCTTGTCGAGGTTAGCTATGAGTTCGTTCAACATGTTATACTCACTGTTTATCCCAGGCAAGCGTGCACAGAACATTCCGTTAAAACATTAACTTGTTAATTTAACTTAAATAGATTTATGTTAATATTAATTAATAGATAATTTAATATCATTAACACATAATTAAACACTACCTAAACAATGAATACTTATAGATTTTAAGTGAATTAATGAAAACAACTAACCACATCTTTTAATACTTGTACAATTTTAACCTTTGTATTAGGTAGCTTAATATTAATTAATATGGAATTAGTGTATGTATTTTATTCTATGTTGAAATTTGTTCCAATGGAGGAACTGTCCTTCTATATCCTGATAAAGCTGAATATAATACTGCATTTAGACTCACGTAACGCAGGGTGCTGCACCGTAGAGGCTGTTCTGTCGGATGTAAGCTAAGACCGCGTCATCAGTCAGGTACTTTGCACTCTCGCCTCGTCGCATTAACTGCCTTATCACAGTCGAACTGACTTCATTCGATATGTAGTTTGTCACCAGCATTATATTTTTCTGGAAATTTATAATTATATTATCCGGAATTTTTGGCAGCATCTCAAACTGTCAAATAGTTTTTTTTATTCATAAATTTAGACGCTATATTTTGTAATACAGGTGGCATTTTGCATTATAAAGCTTGGTTATTGTGCTCAATTGGATTGGATTGGAAATAATAACATGCACCATGAATTTTGAGATGACACAAAAACTCCCTAGAAAGTTCTAATAAAGAAGCCTCCACCTTGTTAGGATACTGAAAACACAATGAGACAGGACATAGGAAGAAATTGTAAAATATTTTAAATTGTCCATAGTCATAAATGCCTTTGTTATAAATAAATCTTTCTTTCTTACTTTCTAATGGTCTTCAATAAAGAGGACTAGTTGCCAAGTTCAGATGAAGAAGATAATTATATTATCAGTGTGCCAAATATGATTTCACATTATAAACATCTCAGGAATTATCCTATTTTCAAACCCCTTAGAGCATGAATTTAAAAATCCTTTTTTAGTACTCACCTATATAAAAGCTCCTACACACTATGATAAGCAGATTCTTCTGCAAAAATCTACTCTAAGCCCCGAGAACAATTTCAGTTGAAATAGTTGCCGGCGCGGTGCGACGGTTCGTTTTTAAGGAAAATCCGCCGGCATACAGTGTAGTAAGTGACCTTTATATGACGAATGCTTAAATGAAACTTTATCCTTATAGAGCTACGGGATTAAGCTGTACGTTATCTGGCAGGCCATAATTATTTTTCTAAAATATAGTAGTCTAAGTTACACCATATAACATCAGCTATCAGTGAAAAACCTGTCAAAATAGGTCCAACCAGAAACTAATCGGAAAAAACAGACCGCCATACAAAAAAAAAATTGTATTTTTATTTTGTTATAGATAATGTCCATATCTTTCATATGTATTTAGTAAAAAGATATTAATTTTATTTATTTATATAGAAGATGATATCATACAGTATACTTACCCTATGTTTATAGAGCATATCAGAACCGTATATAAACTTTCCCGGATCACAACCAGCTCTAGTGACGACGACGAGACCATGTCGGCCCACTATCGCCTCCATCTGTAATATAATATATTTTAGTTACAATGGGACAAATGCAAGCGTAAACAAGATAAATTTTAAATTTTAACAAATACCGACATAAATAATCAATTCATTGAGTCCATTCCAATGAGCCCAAACACAATATATCTGCTGTAAGTTGGTGAAGAGTTAGGTATCCTGCAGATTCCAGATGATGCTGCAGCATCAGGTCGATGTTACTATGTTCTTGCAATATCATTAATACAACAGAATACCAAATTTCAACACGATCAAACCCGTGGAAGATTTATCAACAAGAAACAAGCTAAAAATCTTCAAATGGCTGAACAGATTTTCTTGAATCATAGCTAAGAACGCTTTCAACTTATGAACATAGCTTATGACACAAAAGACTTTGCGTCCTGGTTAATAAAAAAAATATCCCTAGTCTTTTAACACGCATGACGTAATCGTACGTACTTCCGAACGCAGTAAACTCCATGCCGCATTTTTTTAAAGTAATTTGATAAACATATTACATCAACAAGACAATTTTTAACAAAAAAGAAAACCAACTTCAATGACTTTGTAGAGTTCCCTCGTATATCTTCGAAGTTGACGGTCCAATGCAAATAAAATTAAAATGGGACCACTCTTGAGGTATTCCCTGTTCAACAAAAAACGGATCATCCAAATCGGTTCATAAACAAAGAAATGATGGCTGAAGATCCATTAAAAAAAAATAGACATTTGAATTCAGTAACCTTATGTTGAAGTCGATTAAAAAGAAAACAAAAAACCCTCCTGCAACAAAAAACACTAAACTAAAAATATTTTTTTTCTATTTTTGTTTTTTATTTATTCCCAGATGTACTTAAATATTATATAGCCTATGTCACTCTCCTCACAACTAAGTAGAAGCTAAAGACACTGTATACTAAAATCCTTCAAGCTATTTAAAAGGCTACAAGAAACCACATACATACATACATAGGCAAAAAAACATAATCCTCCCTTTTCACAGTCAGCTAAAAGAACTACCGAGTTTCTTTCAAATATTTTTTGTCTGTTTATATTTCCGTATTTAACTCAAAAATGGCTTGGCATATTCTTACGAAATTTTGAATATGGGATGTTTATATCGTTAGTCAATTGATAGGGTATAATTTCAATATTACATTTAGAAATTGTAAAAAAAACTTCAAAACTTCTTTAATTCTTGACTGATTTTGATGAAATTTTGTACACGGGAAGTCTAAGTTATTCCATGAGTGATGGACTAAGACTTTTCAATAACACTTTTAAGAATCATAAAAAAAGTGATTACTTAATTCTTAACGGATTCTGATAAAATTTTATAACAGGAAACATACATCGTACCATAATTCAAAGGCTATAAGAGTTGTTAATAATACATTAAAAATCGTAGAATAGATTAATAATTTTCAACCGATTTTGATGAAAATTGTACACGGGAAATACTTGCCATTCCTCAATTCATATGCCATAGAATTGTCAACAACACAAGTAAAATTAAAATTACGACATGTAAATAACTACCTCGTAATAACAAACGAGTGCGGAGCCGCGGGCACACCTATAAAATTAAAAGCAGCTATAAACTGACTCACGTCATCATCAGACCAAAGTCCCGGAGTGGCAAAAGACTCAAGAAGGTCTGCACCACAAAGCAACTTGACCGTGACTTGCGACCCCTGATTTCCATTGAGCTGTTCCAAAAGGTTATCAGGTTCATCGATGCTGTTTACGTTGAGGACATCGTCCGGCAGCCATGCAGGCGGATCAGGATCAAAGTTTACCATGTGGTTATTTATAGAATCCTGAAATCAACATTATATCTTCTTATAACTTCATTGATAAAGACGGGTAGGAATTTTTGCCCAGATTTTGATATTATTTGACTGCACAGTGAAAGTATTGGCAATAGTGCAACAATACTTTTTTAACAAACAGTCTGTTGTCTGTGGTTGTTATGTCCCAATATGGTGGCTCATTGTTTTAAACTTGTAGACAGTTCAACTCATTTTTGCGCACAGCACTATGTGTGCGTAAAGTGTTTATAAGATACAGTGATTACTTGTGCATGTCAAGAGGTATGGTCAAGTACCAGATAATTATTAGTTATTTTACTTAAACTAAGTAGAAATGTTTACATCTTATTTGTTCAAATCTATGTCTATATTATAAAGATTTGATTTTTTTGTTTGTAATGGATAAACTCAAAAACTACTGGACTCATTTTAAAAACTCTTTCACCAATATAAAGCTACAGTATCAGCAAGTAACATATGCTATATTATAATATGAAAAATTAATTAATTCCTCATAAAATTGTCGATAGTTTTACACAAAATATAAATAATTGCCTACTACACAGGTGCGTTAGCGATGTTTGTCGTATAAAATTAACACGTGGTGAAACCGTGAGGCACAGCTTAGTAAAATAAATCAACAACTCAATTAGGCAAATACAATATGCTTAAGCATATGAAACATATTATTCATCATCATCATCATTTCAGCCGCAGGACGTCCACTGCTGAACATAGGCCTCCCCCATAGATCTCCAGAGCGACCGATCTTGTGCGGCCTGTACCCAACGGCTCCCAGCGACCTTTATTATGTCGTCTTTCCATCTAGTGGGGGGCCGTCCTGCGCTGCGCTTTCCGGTGCGTGGTCTCCACTCGAGAACCTTTCTGCCCCAACGGCCGTCAGTTCTCCAAACTATGTGCCCCGCCCACTGCCACTTCAACTTGCTAATCCTTTTGGCTATGTCGGTTACCTTAGTTTGTCTACGGATCTCCTCATTTCCGATTCGATCTCGTAGAGAAACACCAAGCATAGCCCTCTCCATAGCTCGTTGAGCAACCTTGAGCTTTCTTATGAGGCCCACAGTGAGCGACCACGTCTCTGTGCCGTATGTCATCACTGGTAACACACACTGGTCAAAGACTTTCGTCTTGAGGCACTGAGGTATTTTGGACGAGAAGACGTCGCGCAGTTTCCCGAACGCTGCCCAGCCGAGTTGGATTCGTCGACTGACCTCTTTTTCAAAGTTGGACCTACCTAACTGGACTGTTTGTCCCAGGTAGACATATTCTTCAACAACTTCTAGACAAGAGTTCCCTACTGATACTGGGGTGGGCACCACATGGATATTCGACATGATTTTCGTTTTGTCCATGTTCATTTTAAGGCCCACCTGTTGAGAAACTTTGTCGAGGCCATCGAGCATTGTGCCAAGATCTTCCAGCGATTCTGCCATGACTACGATGTCGTCAGCAAATCGAAGGTGAGTGATGCACTCGCTATTAACATTGATGCCGAGTCCTTGTCATTCCAAGAGCTTGAAGGCGTCCTCTAGAGCTGCGGTAAACAGTTTCGGAGATATTACGTCTCCCTGTCTAACGCCTCTTCTCAAAGGAATTGCCTTCGTGCACTGCTCCTGTACTCGGACCGACATGGTGGCGTTGTTGTACAAGCACTTCAACACTTCGATATATCGATAGTCAATACGGCACCGCTGGAGAGACTGCAACACTGCCCAGGTTTCGACCGAATCAAAGGCTTTTTCGTAGTCCACGAACGCTAAGCATAAAGGCAGATTATACTCCTCAGTCTTCTGTATAATCTGCCGCAGCGTATAGATGTGGTCTACGGTGCTAAAGCCTTTTCGGAAACCGGCTTGTTCGGGAGGCTGGAAGTCATCAAACTTGTGCTCGAGACGATTCGTGATGACCCTCGAAAACAGCTTATAAACATGGCTCAGCAACGAGATGGGCCGATAGTTCTTCAATAAGGTTTTATTACCTTTCTTGAAGAACAGGACCACCACGCTGCCGCCCTACGTTTCCGGCGTTTTACCCTCGAGTATAACGGAATTAAAGAGCTTCTGCAGGACCTTAAGTACCGGTGTTCCACCCGCTTTAAGAAGCTCTGATGTAATTCCGTCATCACCCGGCGCCTTGTTGTTCTTAAGCTGCTTAAGGGCCATCCTAATCTCGTACAGGGTGATGTCGGGTATATCTTCGGTATAGTGTCGGGTCAGCCCGGCTCTCGGATCTGTAGCCGGGCTGGTAACAGGCTTAGTTGACGAGGTATATAACTGCCCATAGAACCTTTCGATCTCCCTTAATACCTCTGGCTTGGTGGACGCTACGCTGCCATCATCCATTTTCAGCTTCGTCAACTGGCTCTGCCCAATAGATGCATTCCTTGCGAACACTTTGGAGCCTTTATTCCGCTCTATCGTCTCTTTAATACTTTTGGTATTGTAAGACCGGACATCGTGTCGCAAGGATTTATGAATAGATCTACTGAGCTGCCTACAGGACTTAGCGTCATCGGAAGACTGCAGCACCATACCACGCCGATCCGCCATGAGTTTTCGGGTTTGATCTGATATCTTTTGAGTCCTATTGCTACGGTGAGTTTTAAAGAACTTGGACCCAACCGCATGGACAGTTTCTACCAGCCTATTACTAATATCATCTACGGAGACGCAACTATCTAGGCAATCGAATTGGTTTTTCAATTCGACTTGAAAGCTCTCGGGGTTTTGGAGTCGAGCATTAGAGGGTCGGAGCGTAGACTTCATCAGGCGAGACCTTTCTATTTTTAGATTGATATTCAATGTGCCTCTAACCATTCGGTGATCACTGTCGGTTTTCACTCTGTGAATCACAGTGACATCATTGAATATTTGTCTCTTCGTGGTCATGATGAAGTCTATTTAATTTTTCGTGGAACCATCGGGGCTCATCCAGGTCCATTTCCTATGAGGTGGCTTCTGGAAGAAAGAGTTCATCATAAAGAGTCCCTCTTTCTCCATAAAATCGGCCAACCTCTGGCCCCTAGGGTTCCGTTGCCCATAACCAAATTGCCCCACTCCCAACTCTTCACCATCTCTTTTGCCCAGCTTTGCGTTAAAGTCTCCCATTACAACAGTGAAGTGGGTTTTCGAGATATGTATGGCCCTACTAATGTCCTCATACAAAACCTCCACTTCATCATCAGGGTGTACCGAGGTCGGTGCGTAAACCTGTATGACCTTCAACGAATATCTTTTGGATATTCTGAGTATCAGGTACGCTACCCTGCTCGACACACTGTCGATGGTCACGATGTTGTTAATGAGAGACTTCCGGACGATAAACCCGACACCACCTAGGGACTGTTTGTCGCCCTCCCTGTAATAGAACAAGTTACCTGATTTCATGATTATCGTGTCCTCACCCTCTCTTCGGACTTCTGATAATCCTATAAGATCCCAGTGTAACTTGTCTATTTCCTCTTCCAGCTCGACAATCTTCTCGTCAGTCCTCAAAGTGCGATTATTATATGTTGCCAGGGCCAGTTGTCGAGGGGGTCGGTAGCTGGAACTCTTCCGGGGATTCTTAGCACCCCCTGCTCCGCCGTTACCATAGCCGCTACCGAAACTAGGAATAGCGGGGCCACCGGGGACTGGGGGCCTGGTCGTTCTTGTCGTTTTCATTGGGGGGATTTGCCCATACTCGCCACGCTGGGCATGCGGGTTGACGAGCGCAGATATTGCTTTTTGTTGTTTAAGTGGGGGATGCTGCTGCCCATCCCCTAGCTTTTTTTCCCTTAGTCGCCTCTTACGACATCCACATCCAGACATCCAGAGATGGAGGGGTCAATTCTAAGCCGGAACCACCACGGCTAATATACATATTATTATATGAAACATATTATTCCATATTACTAACTCTAGAAATAATTATTAATGAACTTTCTTTTAATTTCATTACTTCCATAATGTACTGCTCAATGTTATGTAAAACAATATGTATTTTTATATTCCCCAAATATTTTCTACAGGGTTTAGGAGGATATAGTGCTATATGAATAATTTTTATACCATATGGATGAGTTTTTTTTCTGTTACCCATTACTGAATCTATCTTCTTTATCTTATTATAAATCACAACTACTGGTTAAATGAAACATTTTCTCCGTAACGATTTTATTACCAACTGTATCCATAGAACAAAGCGATAAAAACATGTGTTGATCGAAAGACGAGTGCTCACGCACACATACGGCCGCGCGCAAATATGAATTAAAGTCTCCACAGTCAGTTGTAATAGTGCATAGAGCTCACATTAAACTATCTGGAAGTTATTTTCAAAGCCTTATTTACCCTTTAAACCCAGTTCTCCTTGAATTCAAATGAGCATTTGTGAGATTAACCTAAAATATTTAAAGAATAACATAACCTGATGATACTGCATTGAGATTCTTGTTCTCGTCCAACCAGCTTGCTGGGTCTCCCAGTCTGATATCTTGATCCACCCTGAGGAGCGTAGGGCTAACTTCAGCATTGATATTCTAGAAAGTGTAGGTAATATTAGTTTTTTTTTCTTACAGCCATAATAACTTCAAGCAATTCCTGTAGATGAAATAAAATGTACCTTATCTCATGCATTGTTAAATAAATTTACTCATACACAACTAGCAATGGCCAGCGACTTCACATGTTTTTACGCAGTATTTATTTTCATCACAAAATTTTTAATTTATTAATAAAATTGACAACCCTTATAGTCCATCAACTGATAAAATAAATGATATATGCTTCCTGCGCACAAAATTTCACAAGTCGGTCAAGCAGGTTTTGAGTTAATAATGACAATTTGATAGACAAAAAAAATTACATGTTCATGTCAGTGTCTTTTATACTTATTATCTCTATTTAATACTATAAGTGAGCAAGTCTTGTATATCTATTTGTATATATAGGACTGCAAGGATTTGAATGAAACTTTGTATTTAGATAAGGTTGATGTATTTAGATAGATTTACACTCCAATTTACCTAAATACATGTTTTTTTTTTTTTATATTGATATAATAAAAGACACTGATCACAAACATGACAGTCTAATAGATATCTATCTATATCTCTATCAGAAAATCTGGAAAAAATTCCATGTACAAACAGGACTACAGTTTTATTAATATGGATAAATGAATGAATACTATATAGCATTTTCAGTTTGTACACTGGTTTTTTTATGCTACAAAGCATTTTCAACCAGTTAAGCAAAAAATTATTATTATCCATAGGACAACAGGAAATTAAATAAACATCTGGAAACACAAAAATATAAAACTAAAAGTAGTAAGCTAGTGATTATTTAGTTACTTATAAGTTAATTAGCTATTATTAAGATATTGATGTCTAAGTAACAGTACAAATTTTACAGTCAAATGATAGTCTTAGTTAAATTACATAAAGTAATTGATGTAATTACTTATCTAACATGTCCACAATAACCTTAACATTGATAACAGTTGCTGATATCAAATTATCACTCCAAGATTTTTATAATACAATTTAATAATATACATAAATGATTGTACTTATTATAACTATTTTAATAGCTTAACTAGCTGTGCCTGTGGATCCACTCACGTGGACGACAGAAGAACATGTAGTACTTATAAAAATCATACATTATTAAAACTTTAATAACTTTTAAATGAATGAATAACAAGCTGGCAAGAGCCAGAGCTGCAGTAAGCAAATAGGTCCCAAACCATTCTGTGTTATCCCAAAAAGCCTTGTTTGATAGCTCTTAAGTAACCATTACAACCAGGAGGCTATAAAGTTCTGATACAATTTCCCAGGACAAAATCATTCCAAAGAGCTTATTGTGGAGTTTATCTGGGGAGGCTCTAATGCTTAGCAGGAATCAACTACAAATTTTAGTGAAGGCACTCACTGGATACTGTTGTCTTAATAAACATATGTACAACATTGGTGTCGAGGGCACAAAAGATTGCAGATTCTGCGAAAGTGTGGACGAAAATGCAAAGCATCTCTTGTGAGAATGTGACCCACTAAAACCTAAGCGCAACCAGATTTTCGGCAAGCATGTGCAGTTGCTCTCTGCCAAGAAAGTTCTATAATATATTAAAGCTGTAGAACTAGATAGAATAGATCTTATTGGTTGCAGTGATGCAGGAGTGCATAAGCCATCATAGCCCCCTTTTAGAATAATAATAATAACTTTCTATTGAATGAAGATATAGTGATATATATTATTTTGATAAGGGCCACATATTTAGCAGTAAAATAAAAACAAATTGATCAAAATTTATACACAAGTTTTTACATGATACATACACAATGTCACACTCCTATCATTTTATTTATATAGATACATTTCTTATCAAACTGGGTGAAATATTCAAAACTTATTTAGAAAAAAAAAAAAAAAGATTTAGTATGGGCACTTTATATAGCAATTATTATTGATATATAGATGTTGAATGACTTTGAGTAAAACCTCAGATGTAACAGGTTAAATTCTTACTATATAAAAGTAGATAAGCAATTCTTATGTTGTTAGTATGGAAGATTGGTCTATTTTTCCTTTATCTTACATTCAGATCACTTGATCCGAAAACAAGTCAGAGAATCTTTAAAAGCCCTAAAGCTCTGTCACCTCATATCACTTATTTACGTTAGGTAGTGAGTCACAGAATATTATTAGATGATTTTTTGTTTTGTTTATAATTACCTGTGATGTGATGCTACTAAATCCTTTTTACCGTAAGCATCATGTACTGGGGACACTACCCCTCCAACAACAGTCCCCAAACCCAGAGAGTGTATGTAATCACGGGCTATTTCTGAAACAGTAAATGTCTTTTGATAATATAAAATTTCAAATAATAATGGACAAATAAATAAAACAATAATAGTAAGATCTTACAATATAAAAATTATAAGTACATTATTAATCATTTGCGTTTAAAACTAAAATTAAAGTTTTCGTATATCAATTTAGCTTACCGAACATTCTCAAGTGCATATACGTAGGCGGACTAAAACTGCCGCAGGCCATTAATACGATCAATCCCTTCGACATTCTTTACAAATAATTACACTTCACAAGTAGTTAGAAACTAAAAATAATTTTACACAACCATCAAATTAAAACAAACCACCAAACCATTGATTTATCACTATTGACCATAGACCAACTATTGACATTTGACTAGAGGTGTAACGAATATATTCGTAATAGGTAAAGGGATTATGATATGCGCCACGATATAATAAATTATGATAAACGAATACAGAATAATAGATTACCAAATATTAGTCAAATAACAGGCACTCGATTCAAGATCTGCGCGGCGAGTCACCGCACTTTGTTCGATATAGGGCAGAGGTGTAATGAATATATTCGTAATAGGTACAGGGATTACAATACGCGCCACGTACTAATATATTATGATAAACGAATACACAATAATAGGTTACCAAATATTAGTCAAATAATAGGCACGTGATTCACGATCTGCGCGGCGAATCAAGACATCATTATACACGTCGAGCTTCGTATGAAAACTGCATGGGTTGGTAGCACAGTAAGCAAGCAATGAGAACAGAATCATCATATTAGGCCCCGTTTTTAACGAATATCTGTGTATTAGCTAATACGGATATTAGTTAGATTCAAGGATTAGTTTGTAATTTGTGTATAAGGTATCTGTTGGTATTTTGTATTATAGAATCACTATATTAGGCAAGGTTCCGAACGAATATCTGTGTATTAGCTAATACGGATATTAGTTAGATTCAAGGATTAGTTTGTAATTTGTGTATAAGGTATCTGTTGGTATTTTGTATTATAGAATCACTATATTAGGCAAGGTTCTGAACGAATATCAGTGTCTTAGCTAATACGGATATTAGTTAGATTCATAGATTAGTTTGTATTTTTGGATTGGATACCTTTTGGTATTTCGTATTAAAGAATCACTATATTAGGCACCGTTCTTAACGAATATCAGTGTATGAGCTAATACGGATATTAGTTATATTCATAGATTAGTTTGTAATTTTTGTATTAGGTATATAATGGTATTTCGTATTATATTAGCGGTTACTTCAATTCTTTGTTACTAGTTGCGATTGCATACATGCTATCATATCTATATATTTTTGAGAATTTAAAATGTAAATACATATTTATTATTTTGTGTTTAGAATCAACTAAAAAATCAATGGTGTGACGTTTTAATGGACATATATAAAAATATATAATTGTACTACATGACATAATATTTTTTAACATAATATATTTTAATATACCAAAGATTTTGACGTTAACGACAGTCCGTAATATATACAGCTAATAAAATTGAAGTGTCTGTTTGTAATGTGAAAATAACAGTTTTTTTACTAAATGCATATAAAAATATATACTATACCTATAATAAAAACTCATTTTTTTAATTCTTGTCTGTCTGTTTGTTCCGGGTAATATCCGAAACAGTTGGACAGATTTCGTCAGGGCTTTCACTGGTAAATAGCTGATGTTATAGGAAGTAACTTAGGCTATCTTTATTTTAGAAAAATAATTAGGGTTCCGCATAAAGAAAAACCAACTGGTCATGGTGAATCAATTCGGGCGCTTAAAGTGGCTTACGCTGAGTAAACTATAATAGATACAAGAAATTAACATGTATAATAATTATAGACATTAAAAATACCTACAAAAAAGTCTGGGAGAGTATACGTCTATCTTCTAAGGAACACCCACAATAAGCATTATTGTTTTTAAAATAGCCGAGAGCGGGGGAGCAAGATTCGCTCGAGCATTCTACAGTCCACGTGAGCGAAGCCGCGGATACAGCTAGCTTATTAATACGAAAGAAAATTTAATCACTTTTTCATTTACTTTATATAATAAGCAAAAAGCATAATAATTCACAACAATATTTTATTTCATACTCACATTCTATAAGTATAGAGAATACTGAGAATAGATACGCTTAATATCAGTATTAGATTCATGTAGGTAGCGAAAAGCGAATATTGAATCGAATACTATTATGTGAGTAATACCAAATAATAAGTACGGGAACCTAATATGAGATAACTAATATATTCCATGTTAGGAATACCATAATATTAGCCTAATAAAACACCTCTTCTTTTGACTGTATAGACCATAGAGGCATAAACTCTGTGACCATAGGGTAAAGCAGAGATAAATAGGGTAAAGTAAAGTGACAATGACCAATAGGACATAACAGAGAGATACATATATATATATATATAATTTATAGCGTAACCAGAATCTTTTTTAATGAGCGATGCGATGACCTTTTTTTCGCTTTTTTCTATCGATATTCCATACTATAAACCATTGATAGTCAAACGACTATTAAATTAATTTTTTTACAAACAATCAATTGGAGATAAAGGAAGAAGAAGTGAAACAACCGAACAATCAATTACTATTCATTTTTATTTTATTAATAACAACACTACTAAACTTCAAACATGTTGAATAGTATGACCACAATAATATGTCTATAAATTGCAGTTTAGAAATTTATAGACTACGAAATCTATGAATAGGAGGTTCTTGGCAAGGTCTCAAACTGTCCTGTAGTGGTTTTTGTTTTTTATTCGTAAATAAATTTCGATCTTGTATTGCGTAATACAGGTAGCATTTTGCATAATAAAGCTTGGCTATTGTGCACAAGTCAAGTGGATTGAAAATAATAGCATGGACCATGAATTCTCAGATACCACAAAAGCTCCCTACAAGGTTCAAACATGAAGCCACCAACTTGTTAGAATACAATTTGTTTCTGTTTCAATCTGTTTTCAATAAAGTGGACTAGTTGCTAAGTTAGGAAGAAGAAGTGTAATTGAATAAATACTGTAACAAAACAACGCTAGTTTAAAAAAAAACGACCCTGGAAACACATCTCTAGCAAAAGAGCTGAGACAATTTGTTCACCAGAAACAATAGTCAACTTAATGTTCAAATAATCATAGTAAGTATGTTAATTAGTAATTACAAACACATAATTGCCATTTTATCTGAAGAATATTGCCTTTAATATATTTCAACAAATTTAGAACAGAAATCAAAATAATTCTTAGTTGTATTAATGATATTGCAATAAAAGGATAATTATACGTTTATAATGCGACCAAGTACCAACACTAACATAACTTCTATATGTCAAACTGTCAAAGTCAAACAGTCAAATTCAAACTCAAAAAATATTTTGAAATTTTTGAAAAACTAGAATAACTTAAAAATTCTGCTTAAACTTTTGTCTCAAATAAATAATTTACTCATTATTTACATATAATATATAATGTAGGTTGTGTTTGCAAGTGTTGTAGTGTAATGTTCTCAAACTACAATTATTATCTTAGTCACATACATACTTCTTTTAAATTTTGTCGTAGTATATAACCTTAAAAATAAAAATAAAACAGCTGTAATGTAACTTTCTTTTAAACTGCTTGTAATTCCCAAAAAAAAAAAATCCGTAAAATGAGATTAAGTTTACGTTTATTGTCTTCCGTTGCCCAAAAGAGACCATTCTATGTTACCACTCCTATATTTTATGTAAATGCAGGTAAACATCTATTTTATCATTGTTTTTATCTGTTTTGATATAACTTTTTGATCTTGATAAGATGTGGTTTGTGAAATAGTTAAAATCAATGGAATTTATTTATTCGTAGGTTTGAGCTTCGGCAGTAACAAAAAAGTTTTCGAAATTTGCTTGTACATATTTACTATTTCTAATTATAGTAATATTATCGGCCGAAAGAATAATTAAATATCGTGAATAAACTTGAACGCCCAGAGAAAATATTCTTGAGTATAACAATGTAGGTAGTGCTAATTTTGTCCAGTATTGGGATATTTAGAAGTTATTATTATTATTAATCTTGATATTAAGTATTCACTGTTTGTAACCACATAATATGTTAAGTAAAAAGTAAACTAAGTAATATTTACTCATAGATTAATGAATGGTTTCCACTGGCACTTCAACTAGATACTGTCTGCTTATTATAAAAATGCGGCAATCAAAACTATGCTGAATCGGTGTACTCAAGTCAGTGTCATACTGACACGTTGATAAGTTTCATTTAAAATAATTACTACACACTACAATATTAAGTTGCCATATTCTAGGAGCTATTGTTTGTAGGTTTTGCAGTAATCAATAATTAATTTATACTTATACCTTTAAAATAACTCAGTAAAAGCAGCAAATTCAATATTATGAAGAAAATAATTGTGGTGAATTTTTTATGGTATAAAATTAAGATTAATTGATTTATGGCCACTATTCTTGCCATCTATATAAAATTCTCCAATATGTACATTGTGTTACCTTATTATATTTGAATTGCTTAATTCTATTCCAGCCCCTCACCTTGGTCATCTGTACACAGCTGTGGTTGCTGATGCAATACAAAGATTTGAGAAGTTAACCAATCCAGATTGCAATGTCATATTTAGCACTGGTAATTTTTTTATGTTAATTTAATTATTATTAATGTAGTTAATTTAATAACAGATAAGGGCTACCAGAAATCAAAATGCTGATTAATGTGGAAAATTTTTTTTTTGTAGATTTTAGTGGTTAAATCCTAGATGTATTATACAAAAATCTATAGGATAAGTTGTATAAATGATGACAATTTATCTACTCGCAGGTGTGCACTATAAATACCTTGCCTTCATGTAAAGCCATAAGGCTTAACATATTCCTTTATTGTATGCTTAGGCTTATTTTATGATTTGAACCTACATTGTTTAATAAAGTATTCAAATCACTACCATTGATCCATTAAGCCACTATAACTATAATGGGAACAACCCGTAAAAAAAGATTTGATCGCTTCCCTGTCTCTGGTCAAAACTACACTGGCTCATATGACATGGGTATCATGGCCCATATCTATATACAGTGTAAACTCTTTATAACGAAACTCAAGGGACTGAGCATTTTTTGTCGTTATAGAGAGTTATCGTTATATGGAGTGACCAAAAAAACAACCAAATTAACAAGAATTTTCGCTTCGTCAACACTAATCGCTTTCCGTTTACTGGCCATGTTAACAGTTTCAAAGTAGGTTTACGACTGATAATACGATAGGTACCCAGTATGCTTGGTCGAAGACCATCACTTTCGTGAAAACAAGGTGTCATACTGCACGTGTTCAAGGCAATTAAGGATAACAAAAGTTAGACGACCTCGGATGTTTCGGAGCTTCAAAGTCTTTTGTTACCTGATAACATAACATAAACAATAATACCGATAATAAATATTTACTGTCTAAAAATATGAACACATTTCTTCGTAATAGAGAATGGCGTATCGCTATAAAGAGTGTTTCAATATGTGGGTTTTAACGCAAACCAACCAAGTTGGGCTCACTTCAAAGTTATAGGGAGTTTATTGTTATAAAGGATAACGTTATAAAGAGTTTACACTGTAATTCCCTCAATTACCGTAATATGTTTAGGAGTCTTAATAATCATCAACTAAGAAATACATTAAAGGAAATTCTTTATAAATATGATTATTTTGGAATAGAAAATCTATTACAAGCAGTAAAATAGTTAATATGCCATAAACAAAGATCATTCACACACACACACACACATTTCATATCAAACAACATATGTGCTGTGTACATATACTTATAAGCATATTTATTACACACATACACACGCACGCACGATGCTACACAAACACACTAAGCACTTAAAAACACATGCACACACACTGTTATTTTTAATGTTATATTTGTTGTTTGCCTCATTTTTATTTTATTTTGTTCTTTAAATTTGTAATCTTAGAGTAAAGAATCATGTAATCTGTGAGTTGACTGCATATTTAAAAATTAAAATAAATTATTGAGTAATATTGGTCTATAGGTAAAAAGCCTAAAACAATACAAATCTGGAAAAACTAATTGTTTATTTATTTCATTTTACCTTTGGAAAAGTAATATTTTTTGTACGTGAGTTAAGTGATTTGAAACGCCGATTAGAAAACGTGACATCATCATTTAGGAAATATGAACATTGGACCCTTGGCTTAGTTGTCAAACTTGTCAATGTTATCGTATAAAATGACATTTTGACGTCACGGGACCATAATGCAACGTTTTTTTTACGTACTTTTTATTTAGATTAAAAACATTTTTAAATCAATTTTTATGCTGTATTAATGAAAAAACTGTTATTCATAATATAAAGTGTTTAAAACAATTTTCCAAAAGTTGTTGACTCCCGGATTGTATATTGGGGAAGACACTGTTACCTGAGAATCAGGTTATACCTAGTTCAAGTGACAGGGTTCAGCCATACATGATGTATTGCATTATGAAAAATAAATGATTATGATTATTATAGTGCCACTTACTGATTTCAAATAACTCATATTATTTCCCTAGGCACAGACGAACATGGCACAAAGGTCCAGCAAGCAGCAGCTAAAGCAAATCTCTCTTTACCAGAATACTGCACAAGAATCTCAAATGAATATAAGGAACTGTTCAAGCAATATGACATAGAATACACTGACTTTATACGTACAACAGAAGATAGACACAAAAAAGCAGTCACATATTTCTGGGTAAAAGATACTTATGTGATTATTTTTTAAATAAAATTTATTCAAGGGTAATGAGAGTAAAATTTCATGGTTGAGTTATAGTGCAACATTTTTAATGCAAAATTTCTCACACAAAAGCAAAATCCATACAGTGTTTCTTGATTTTGTTGGCCAGTACAATGACGTAATATTACTTTTTATATTAGCTTTGCAAATTAAAGGTACTGTCCCTAATGGTAAGCACAGTACAATCCAAACACAACGACAACCACTGAGAGATCTAAATCAATCGATAGTTGCTGCTGTCATTTCAACCTGCATAAAAATCTCTTCATGTTACACTTGAAAGACCTGATGTCTTAAGAAGAAAGGAACACATTGGCCAGGATGAAGCCACAGCTCCATGGTACAACAAAAATAAGACACAGAACTTTTATTTTTTTACTATAAAGAAATATATTGGATAACATGAGTACGCTCTTCCATGAGACTATTTGTATTATTCAATAGCTCATTAACTACTGTATGAGTGGATACTAAAGCTTGAAGGTTGAAAGAGATCAATTTTAATTCAAAAAATTAGATAATAGAAAGTGTATGGTCCTCTCTATAAATATTGTTACAGAATGAATTACTAAAAAATGACTACATTTACAAAGCCAAATATTCAGGTTGGTACAGCGTAAACGACGAGTCGTTCGTGCCCGAGCTACACGTCAAAGATGACATTCAAAATGGGCAAAAGGTAAGCGTAAATATTTCATTATTATTGTGCTATCTATTCTACTACTTATTTTATCTTTGGGAGTGAAAGAGGTATTGAATTACTTCTTTCGAACTGAGACGCCCAAGCTAACCTCACCTGCAAGTGGTGCACCATCTCCTGAGTAACGAACGAGGATTTGGTGATAGAGAGGTGGTAGGGGTGTTTTGCCCGACTGGGTAGTGGCCACCATGCCTATGCTGAAAATTCTGTCGTAGTGACTGGCACGTCTCATTTTTCATTTATTTTAATCTGTGGAACATAATCTTAGGGTACATATTATTTTTGTTACTAATTTTTTAACCTGTTATCTGTATACTTTTTGTTATGTTCTCATCAGAATATATTAAAAAATAAAAATAAATTATGGGGATTTTTCCATTTTTCATTATTACTGTTAGCGACGCATAGGCCTAAGCGTAATGATACGATAATAACGATTGTAAATATAAGTTGTAAGGATGAATAATTTGCACGAACGATCAATAATTAAATGTTTCTAATGTTTTGAATATGTTACTATAGCGTGTAGGTATGTAAGAACAGTATATAAGTCATGAAAATGTGTGTAATCTAATAAAAATAATCACTTAAAGTACTAAAATCATATATTGTCAATAATTCATATTTTGTAAAAGTTATACGTAATGTTTTGTGTTATATAAGTAAAATAGCCTTCTGTATGTGTTTTATAATGTTTGTAAGCTCAAATAGTGCGTATATAACGAGTCACAAGACGTTTTAAGGTTGCAATGTTTAATGCTTTATATCTCCCGTGTTTATTAACCTATAATGTTAAAGTTAGTGTTTTTGAATAGGTATTTGTGTCTACATCGATGTGAAATAGTTTTTATTGTAATTGAATAACTGTAATTAGAGATATTAACAATTTATTGTATTCTGTATACAAGTAATAATAATAATAGACAGAGACAGCAATATTGCAACCATTGCGCATTACCGCGGTTAACGGACCACACCCAAGTTTGGTAATGAGCAGTACGGATAGAGACGCCATCGTCCGTCTCGCTCTCCGGCAAACCATATAAAAGGCGTTCTACCGGGGCAAACGAGCGCACACGGGTACCACAAGCTGAAGAATCAAGACTCAAGACTCAAGAAACTGGAAGAAACCGTACCCAGAAGATATAGTATTAACAAAGTGTATTGTCTTGAAGAATACAGCAAATTTTATTGAGGTGCCTGTGTGTCATTTCTTCGCATCTTCACTAAGTTCAACCCGCCAGCGACTCAGTCCATTCCGCTCCGTGCTACGTCATCGCCGCGCCTACCAGCAGGCACCTCACTGCGTGTGTGTACCTTAATGTTTCGCCCTCTTCACGCCTAGTAGTTTCGGGTGTGAAAAGGGTTGGTCGCACGTAGTGAGAGGGGCTCGCACGCACTGGTTTCCAGACAGCTGGTTACCGTAGCGTGTTATCCGCCGTCGGTTACAGAGTACGAGGGAATCGTTTCCGTCGCGTTCGCGCCCTCGGTGCGCGGTCCCGCTCTGTATAGATCGACGTAGCACATTGTATAGTGGGCGCACGCACGCGCTAATTTTAGTTTTGGTCCTTCGAATAGCCGGATTGGGTCCAGTGAACAGTGAAAATGCCTACAGTACGGTCGCCTACGTCGAGTCGCAAGGACGACAGTGAAACCACGACCACAGATTGGTCGTTAAACACGCCGACAGAAACAAGTTCGGCTACCGCCACGTCCGCCACCACCAGAAAAACAGTACCTTCGACTTCGTCGATCCGCACACGCGCTGCAACCGCCGCCGCCGCGTCGCAAGACACAAGAACACCAGCACCCAGGAACATTGGAGGGAGCGAGGAGGCCCCACCGTGCGTTCCTACAGTGCCCGCAGCAAAGGCGTCCAGGGACATTGGAGGGAGAACAGCCCCACCGTGCGTTCCTGCGGCACAGCGCGCCAGGTCTATAAAATCAAGGTCAGTGAGATCGTCAAAATCCCGTATGGCGGAACTAGAGGCGAGGAAAAAATTGGAAATAGCCAAGTCAGCTGCCGCGCTGGCCGAGATTGAACTGGAAATGGTCCAGTGTCAATCTGAAGAGGAGATCGATGACGAAGACATCGAACGCGAAGTGCAATCCACACACATCGAGCAGTGGATAAACCAAAGTGCAACCATCATGGAGAAACAGGACTGCGAAAAAACACAGGAGGCCTATGTCAAGGTAAGTGACATTGAGAAAATTGCCGATAAAATGGTCACCGCCGTGCAAGCCTCAACACGAGCCGTCGTACCAGCCGCACCGTCGAAGTATGCCGATCTGCCTAGCTTCAATGGAGCATCGGAAGACTGGTTACCGTTCCTGAGAACATATCGGGATTCTGTCGCACAATTTAGCGACACACAGAATATGGCTCGTCTGAGGCACTCCATACACGGCACTGCGAAAGAGAGTGTGCGACAAATGTTATTCACAGCCCATGATCCTGAAGAAGTCATCGCAACATTGGAGAGGAGGTACGGGAATCCGGAACGTCTCGTCCTGGCCGAATTAGCCGCCATAGAAAAGTTACCTCACATAGGGGAATCTTCTGACGAGATATGCGCGTTCGCCAGTCGAGTTAGCAACGCCGTCGCCACAATAAGCGCTCTACGGAAACCGGAGTACCTCTGCTCACCGCAGGTAAGTCGAGACATTGTTCAGAAATTATCACCATCATTGCGGATCAGGTGGTTCGATTATGTCAAGACGCACACAGAAGATCCAGTGCTAGTGAACTTGAGAAAATTCCTTGAAAACGAAGCGGACCTGTGGGCGACGTTCGCGCCAGTGGAAGCACCTGCAAAACGGTTCAACCGGCGTGTGCACACCGCGCGAACCGAAGAGAACAGAGGCCAACAAACAATATCCAGTGGCAAGAAATATTGTGCAAATTGTGAAAGTCGCGAGCACTGGATAACTGAATGCAAACAGTTTCGGGAATCGACAACCGAAGACAGGTGGGTAATCGTGAAAAATAAAAAATTGTGTTTTATGTGTTTGCGTCAGAAACATTCGAAGAACACTTGTAAAGGGCCGTCTTGCCGTAAGTGTGGACGGCAACACCACATAATGTTACACGCAATTCGTCAAGCGGCACAAGCGCCGCCGGAAAAACCCGCGCCGCGACCGCAACCGCAACCACAAACACAAACACAGGGCGATAATGAATAGGCCACTATCAAAACTGTGTACGCCGCCGCGGACGGGAAAGAGGTTTACCTCAAAATGATTCCGGTGGATGTGTTCGGACCGGCCGGCTCCGCTCGTGTGCTCGCGCTACTTGATGAGGGGTCAACCGTGTCACTGCTGGACAACGCCGTGGCTCAAGAAATCGGAGCCTCGGGCAAGGAAGACCTGCTCATCCTAGAGACCGTCGGGGGAAAGCTCGTTGAGAGGAAGGACTCTCAAATAGTCGACATCAAAATTAAAGGAGCTCACCGGCGGGACAAGCGCCTATTGAAAGGAGTCCGGACCGTAACCAACCTGAAGTTGTCGCCGCAACATGTGAGTATAGAAACCATAAACAAGTGTGCGCATCTGAAAAACCGAAGCGAGCTCGTCTACAGTAAAGAGAGGCCGGCTCTACTCATCGGGCAAGACAACTGGGAGATGATTGTATCAAGAAAGATCATCAAGGGGAAGCCGAACCAACCAGTTGCTTCTCTCACCAGTCTGGGATGGGTACTACACGGTTGCTGCGCTACGAGTGACTCTACGCCGGTGAAATTCGTCAACCACGTAAACAACGTGAGTGAAGAGGCCGACATAGAAAAATTAATCAAGAGCCACTTCGAGCTAGAGTCCATCGGAGTGCAGCAGCGCCGCCCCACCAACGATGCCGATGGGAGAGCCCTTGAAATCCTCCACAACACCACCAAGAGACGACCCGACGGAAGGTTCGAGTCAGGTCTCTTGTGGAAGAGCGACGAGGAAACCTTGCCGAACAATTACGCAATGGCTCGTCATCGTCTGAACTGCATAGAAAAGAAGCTCGAAAAAGATGCCGCACTAAAGGGGGAATATACAAAACAAATTCAGAACCTACTCGACAGTGGATATGCCGAGAAGGCACCGACTGAAGCCACACCGGGTAGGACATTCTATTTGCCGCACTTTGCCGTGGTGCACCCGCAGAAGAGAAAAACACGCCTCGTATTTTTTTTTTTTTTTTTTTTTTTTTTAGAACTGACTACACTGTTAGCCTTAGGGGCCCTAAAGCCGCTGCGGCTTTTACAGCTTCACCGGACTTGGGGGCGAGCGCAGAGGGCACTCAGCCGCGAAAGTTTTGTGGACGACTCGCACGAGGGTGCCAAAGTGGCCGGACCTCGGCTCGGGCGGTCGTCGCGTTCGCAAATAGGTCGCGATCTATTCGAATCCCTACACCTACGATTCGAGCTAACTAAAATACACATAGGCACGTTCCCTTCCTCCTGGGAGGAAGGAAGGAACCGTGCGTATGGTATTCAATAATCGGAATGGTTTCTACACTAACGTAGCGCTACACTAACTAGCGTAAAAACAAGAAAAAAAAAGGTCCCTCACAGAACCTATGTACCTGTGTGGTGTGCACGTGTGTATGTTCATACGTCGTAGTGTTGTATGTAGGTAGCTAAGTGATGCACGTACAGTGTCACTTGTATCGCGCGGGCGGTTGCCTAGACCCAAGGTTTCACACCGAGGAAGCGGCCAGGCTGGGTCCGCTAGAGAAGGCGTGGATTCGAACTGCGGCAATGGGCGAGCAACGACGCGCAACTGCTGAGCAACCTGGCAGAAAATGAAATATCCCCACAAGAAATTCACATAGGCGACAACGAGGAGAAAACGCTCGGACTACGCTGGCTAGTCGGAGAAGATTGTTTAGCGTTCAATAGTAACCTCCGAAACACACCGAGTGACGTCATACAAAACCAGAGAGCGCCGACAAAACGCGAAGTCACTAGCGCAGTGATGTCCACCTTCGACCCGCTAGGACTGGTCGCGCCTATTCTTATACAGGGAAAACGGCTAATTCAAACCCTGTGGAGAACCGGAACTGACTGGGATGAGAGCATAGGGGAAGAGGCTCATCATCAATGGCGCGATTACATCAACAGTTTGTCCACGCTACGCGATATGAAAATTCCACGTTGTCTGACGCCGTCCTGGGAAGCGGGGCAACTGCACACCTTTGTGGATGCCAGCGAAACGGCCTATGCAGCGGCATGTTATTGGAGATCGATCGGAAACGGGGTATGTGTCACATTGATTGCCGGGAAAGCTAGAGTGGCACCGGTCAAACCCGTGACAATACCCAGATTAGAATTACAGGCTGCATTACTGGGAGCGAGGCTGGCCAACACGATCACTGAAGAACTGGAACTAAAAACCACGGACAAATTCTACTGGTCAGACTCGAGCACAGTACTGCAGTGGATGAAAGCCGATCCGCGCCGCTTCAAACCGTTCGTGGCCCACAGGTTGGCAGCCATCGAAGAGATTTCGAAGCCACACGAGTGGAGGTGGGTGCCGACACGCGAAAACCCGGCGGACATAGCCACCCGGGGAGTACCAAATGGGTTCAGTGAAGACTCAAAATGGTTCGTCGGTCCAGATTTTCTTCATCGGCCAGAAGCGGATTGGCCGCAGAAACGCTTGGGAAAGTGCGACCAAGTATCGGATGAAGAAAGGAAATCTGCGACTGTACTTACCACGCGCACAAGAAACGACGACACACTACCGAGTCCGGAACGATTTTCAAGTTGGATAAAACTTTTGCGAACCGTGGCGAGAATATTCCAATTTACAGAACTGTGTAAGAAAGGTCGCGTCGTGAACGTCGCGCGCGATAGCGAGTGGAAGCCACATAAGAAAAAAGAAACCAAGAAAACCGTCCGAACAAAGAAGACTCAAGAAAATACAACGAAGTTTATACCAATACCCGATCGTTGTTTACAGCGGGCCGAACTAGCCCTACTACACCACAGTCAACTGGATGCATTCGGGGACGAGATGGAATGTTTACGGAAAAACTTACCCATCAAGACAGGTAGCAAACTGAAGAAAATAGACGTCCAACTCGATGAACACGGCATCATTCGGTTGCGAGACAGAACACGGAAAATGAACATGAGTAGCGGAAACTTGGCGGTCCTAGACGGGAAACATAAAATCGCTCGCCTACTCATCGATCGCTATCATCGAAAATTCTGCCACGCCAACCATGCGACCGTCGTGAACGAGCTGCGACAAACATACTGGATTCTTGGGCTACGGAATTCTGTGAAAAAAGTGCTACACGAGTGTCAATGGTGCCGCATCAGGAAAGAGAAGCCACAATTGCCGCCAACGGGAGATCTACCCGCCGAACGGTTGCAACACGGGGCGCATCCGTTTACGTGCACCGCGGTCGATTATTTCGGCCCTATGCACGTTACCATCGGCCGGCGAAGAGAGAAGCGATGGGGGGCCCTCTTCACCTGTTTAACGACGCGCGCGATACACCTTGAATTAGTGCCATCATTAAGTACCAGCTCCACGATCATGGCGCTACGTCGCATGTCTGCCCGGCGAGGGAACCCGCGGGTAATGTATAGTGATAATGGCACAAACTTCATTGGTGCAGATCGCGAGCTGCGTGACGAAATGTCGAAATTGAAAAAATCCGAGCTGGCTGAAGCGGCAAGTCATGAAGGCATCACCTGGAAGTTCATACCACCCGGCGCGCCACACATGGGAGGCGCCTGGGAACGAATGGTGCGAACCGTCAAAACGGCCCTCTCCGCGATCCTGAACGAGAGAAGCCCGCCAGAAGAAGTGCTGCACACCCTGCTCACGGAAGTGGAGCACACCGTCAATTCACGCCCGCTCACTCACCTGAGCGCTAGCCCGGAAGATGAGGAAGCTTTAACCCCTAACCACTTCCTTATAGGTCGTTCCTGCGGTTCATCGGTCGTCGGAAGCTTCGACGAGCACACACTCATCGGCCGGGCCGATTGGAAAACATCGCAACGTCTGGCGGACCACTTCTGGAGGAGGTGGCTGCGTGAGTATTTACCAACGCTCATGCCACGGAAGATCAGCGGGAGAGAGGCTCCACAACCGCAACGAGGCGATATAGTCATCATCGCCGATGCTTCCCTACCACGCAACACCTGGCCGCGAGGCGAAGTCGTCGCCAGCTACCCCGGCCCAGATGGCAGAACACGTGTGGCGGACGTCCGGACCTCGAGAGGAGGTGTGCTGAGGCGTCCCACGTCGAGACTCATCGTCATCGTGCCTGCAACGTCGCGACATCAATTTGGAGTGCACGACGGAGCGTACACTGGGGGGGAGACTGTTAGCGACGCATAGGCCTAAGCGTAATGATACGATAATAACGATTGTAAATATAAGTTGTAAGGATGAATAATTTGCACGAACGATCAATAATTAAATGTTTCTAATGTTTTGAATATGTTACTATAGCGTGTAGGTATGTAAGAACAGTATATAAGTCATGAAATGTTTGTAAGCTCAAATAGTGCGTATATAACGAGTCACAAGACGTTTTAAGGTTGCAATGTTTAATGCTTTATATCTCCCGTGTTTATTAACCTATAATGTTAAAGTTAGTGTTTTTGAATAGGTATTTGTGTCTACATCGATGTGAAATAGTTTTTATTGTAATTGAATAACTGTAATTAGAGATATTAACAATTTATTGTATTCTGTATACAAGTAATAATAATAATAGACAGAGACAGCAATATTGCAACCACTGCGCATTACCGCGGTTAACGGACCACACCCAAGTTTGGTAATGAGCAGTACGGATAGAGACGCCATCGTCCGTCTCGCTCTCCGGCAAACCATATAAAAGGCGTTCTACCGGGGCAAACGAGCGCACACGGGTACCACAAGCTGAAGAATCAAGACTCAAGACTCAAGACTCAAGAAACTGGAAGAAACCGTACCCAGAAGATATAGTATTAACAAAGTGTATTGTCTTGAAGAATACAGCAAATTTTATTGTGGTGCCTGTGTGTCATTTCTTCGCATCTTCACTAAGTTCAACCCGCCAGCGACTCAGTCCATTCCGCTCCGTGCTACGTCATCGCCGCGCCTACCAGCAGGCATCTCACTGCGTGTGTGTACCTTAATGTTTCGCCCTCTTCACGCCTAGTAGTTTCGGGTGTGAACAGGGTTGGTCGCACGTAGTGAGAGGGGCTCGCACGCACTGGTTTCCAGACAGCTGGTTACCGTAGCGTGTTATCCGCCGTCGGTTACAGAGTACGAGGGAATCGTTTCCGTCGCGTTCGCGCCCTCGGTGCGCGGTCCCGCTCTGTATAGATCGACGTAGCACATTGTATAGTGGGCGCACGCACGCGCTAATTTTAATTACAAAGATGTATCCAGGATTTATTTTCGAGGGGCGGGATACAGGCAATTGAAAACGAATATTATATACACCTCACTACCATATTTCCTTCTGTAGGAATATTTGAATCTCCATTTACAATGTCTGCTAGTTATTCGTAAAAAAAGGATGTATATCAGGATCGCCGGTTATTTATCAACTGATATCTGACAATTTAAAAAGCGCGTGAAACAACGATATTGCCGTTTCGTTGCAGGTCAGAGTGCCACACGTGGTACTAGCGGTGACATTGCCGTCTTTACCAAGCGGTGTATATTTTCGCACTTATTTATTATTAATTTTGAAATAAAATATCAAATATCCACTTATCATTCATAATAGAGATAACATAGAATGAACCAAAATACTTTTCCTTTCGCCAGGTGCTTAAAATTATGTAGGAGCTTATTATATACTTAATTATTTATTTTATTTACACCTAAACTTTTAACATCATTGTCGCCAATTATTCTCAACAATAATTGGCGTCGTATCGCCAAAATTATCGTTACATCCTTATTAAAAACGTATATTTTTACAACCGGTGTACGCATAATGCTGTACAAATAGCGTTACGTGTAAGTGAAGTCAATTAGTACTCAGCACTATCCCTATTGTCCGTACCTGTTGCCGCCCCTGAATCGTTTATATTTCTTGATTCCTATACAGTAAATTAAAAAATATATTTATTTTAATGGGTTTTTATGAAATACCTTTATATACAATTATACCTTTATACCTAATCTATATATAATTTATGAGATGCGAGTTAGTTAATAGTGAAATGCAGTTTCTTATGTATATGTGTATATTATAAAGCACTCGTGTACGACAACAAATACAATAACAAAAAATTCAAAGACGAATTCTAATGCTCGCCTCTCCATCCGATCTTACCACATCGCGATTATATCTTTGGCATACGTCTTACAAAATTGCTATGAGGGAGTCTTCTCAGATGAAGATAAATATTCCTGTATGTGTTTCAGCATCCGCTGTCTCTCATTTTATTCATGTATTCAAACTAAGATTAACCCCAGGTCTTTTATATTATTAAAACGGATATTGCAGGTGAAAGTGTCCGCCGAGTCTGGACACACCTTGGAATGGACAGAAGAGACAAACTACATGTTTAGGCTCAGCTCATTCAAAAATCACTTACGACAGTGGCTTAAAAATGGTAATATAATAATTTGAGTTAGCGGATGCTCTCCCTTAGATGTATCCTTTTATTACTAAATTATCATATCGAAGTCTTTAAATCGACGTAAAAAATAACAATGCGGGCTTACATTATGAACAAAAATGTGAATAAAATGAAATCTATTGGCTAAGGCTTAAGGCCATACATTTAATGTAATCATACTAACGAAAAAAGACATTATTGCGTGTAAGTTGCTTTGTTACGGATTTCTCGTTGTATAAAAAATATTTGCAAGTAATTTTTAATTTTTATATCAAGTATTTTATAGTAAAGAGTTTATAATATTGCATCTATTGATCCTTCATAAATTTATATTTGGAAATGTATTAATGAAGAAACAGTGTAAACAAACTTGTGTTGTATCAGCAGAGATGATTATCGAGCTGGGTTGAACGAAGGATTTTGTTATCACTGCTTTTAAGCTGCACTGTATTGAACTTGAAAGGGTACAAACTAAAAGTGCCATAAAGTATACATTCATTAATTCTTCTATTAATTATTCGATTATCGTTTAATATTAGCATGTTAATTCATACTATAATGAGTCTTAGTTCCCAGTGAAGTAAAATGACATAGTGCAACCTGTAAGCGTAGGGTTTTGACTTATGTTCGTCTAGGTACCTACTAACATCCTTAAACTAATAATCTAACACCAAGTACCTCTTCGTGGGTTCTAAGTACAAGAACTATAATTAAAACCTATTTCCAAGCTTAGTGTGTTAAAATCTAGGATTACGGCATTGTGGATAAATCTATATCTTCTTGTATATTGTAAAATTCAACGTCTCTCTGTCTGTTTGTCTGTTTATGTTCTTTTCATACGAAAACCACCTATTCGATTTACATGGGATTTTTTTAAAAATCCATAGCTATACTATTTGACCAGGTGTAGGATATATTTTGTCACATAAAGTTACGTACGAAATAAGCAGTGACGATAATGATGAGTAAATTTTAAGCAAATATACTTTTGGGGCTTACGCTGAGTAAACCATAAGAGATATAATTAATTGATGTACTACATAATTATAGACCTTAAAAACACCTACATAAAAGTTAGCAATACCACATGTCCGTCTTCAAAGGATCTCCCACAATTTTTTTGTCTTTTCATTTTTTTCACGCGAAAGCAGCCGCGGGTACAGTTAGTAATACATAAAACGATTGAAAAAAATGATTTCACCAGCAAGCAATGTTATATATCTCATACTTTACATCAATGTATATAGAAGTAGAAAAAGAAAAAGTTTATTTATTCATCACACAACACATTAAAAACAAACTTCATTTTTAACAGATTAGAAGAATTTAAATAAGCAGTAATATGTGAACATTATGCAACATGTAAACTAATATTATAAAGAGGTGGAGTTTGTTTATTTTTAGTAGATAATTCTAACTCCTGATCTATACTAAATCTAACTCTGAGTATCTAACTGCTGATCAGATTACAAATAGAAGGCTATGTTTACGCGAACGAAATCACAGGCGGTTGCTAGTAGTATATGTTAAGTATTAAATGAGAATAATGAAACATCCTTCAGTGAGTCTGTAAGACAACTACTAGTTTATTTTTAGATGTACATCCACCAACAATATTATACTTAAGTACCTACATAACAGTATATAATTCATCTACAATTATTTCAAGATGGCGTAATAAGTCCTAGCAAGTTCCAGAAGCAACTGCAAGACTCGGTGGCAGATGATGTCTATTTCCCGGATATATCCATAAGTAGACCGTCTTCCAGAGTCCATTGGGCAATAAAGGTGAGAAAGTCGTGTTTTTATATCACGTGATGAAGCAATTATGGCTCAGTTGGTAGTATGTACGGACTCTGCGTCGATCGACGTGAGTTCGAATCCCTGCAATGAGCCTGAGCATTCAGTGAAGGAAAACGTTTTAATGAAACCATAGCATGGTGGTACATTTTCTAAAGCCCGCCTGGTTAGCCACCACCCTCAAGTTGAAAATCTGTCGACAAGCACCTATAGGTGTGTTCCAGCAGCTGCACTTGAGAGCCAGTGTCTTATATATACACTATAAAGCGTGCTACCATCTTAGGCCACATCGTCACATAAGACCAGGTGAGATTAGAGCCATAGCGCTAACTGATAAAGGATATTGAAAATCCGTAAATATAATATATTTAATATTTCTTTTTTTACTTCCGCCTGGAACTAATTAACAGTTGTTAACGAATAGTATTTGAATAGTCTACGGTTTTCACCGCTTCTCTTAGTTTTCCTTATAATTTAGAATCAAATTTAACTTTTTCATGTTTATGTATGTTGACTGCAACTGCTATGCTCGAGGACCTGGGTTCGATTTCCAAGTCGAACAAAGTGTTATTGGTTTTTCTATGAAATCACAGTAACAGCATGAAGTTTGGCTTTGTTCCCGATTAATGGCAATAGATAGGCTCGCCCCCTATTACATGGAACCTAAAACATACCCGGCGAACTGTGGGTGTACATTAGTACAACTCTGCTTAACCCTTCGGGGATGCAGGCGTGATGGTATGTTTATATTAGTTATATTGATAGACCAAGTAGCGTAGTGGTGGTAATATAGAGTTGAGAGGTCGCGGGTTAAATCCCAGCACATGGCTGACTTTTGTGTGTTAAACTTTTTTGCAATTTATTTGTTTATGTGAGTCGTTTGATGAACCAGGTCCCCGGCGATGAAGAACAGAGTATATACGTGTGGCTGGACGCTCTGATAAACTATTTGACGGTGAGCGGATATCCGGATGAAGAGGCGATGAAGACGAGAGGAAGACCCTGGCCGGCAGACGTTCATGTCGTCGGCAAAGACATACTCAAGTACGTATAAATACCAATAAATATAATTTAATTTACAATGGACCTCTTAAGATTTGTCGTTTAGTATGGATCAGAGTGCTGGGCTACGAAAGGAGAATGCATGTCGCAGAGATCCGAATGTTGAGATGGATATGCGGAGTGGATATGAGGAAGCCTGAAAGTAGCACCCCAGTGACTGGAAAAATTAAAGAGTGGAAGATTAGGCTGGTATGAATATGTTATGCGAACGGATGAAAGTCATGTGACGAAAAGGTCAATGGGTATGATAATAAGTGGTAATGCGAGGAGAGGGCGCCTTAAAAGACTTTGGTAGCGTGTACAGACTCCGCGTCGATAGACGTGAGTTCAAATCGCTGCAATGTGCCTGAGCTTTCGGCGAAGGAAAACATCCTAATAAAACCATAGCAAGGTGGTAGGGCTTTTTCTAATGCCTGCCTGGATAGCTAACACCCTCAAGTTGAAAATCTGTCGTCAAACACCCAATAGACTGATTAGAATGACATGTAATTCCCGTTTAAATTCTTTATTAAAATTTGTTGAGAATTATCAATTTTTTTTTAACTTATTTCTGATTGTTAATTTTTCTCTATCATGAAATCACGTATGCAACTCGCCTACGAAATTTCGTTAAAAGCAGTATAGATTTAATACAAATAAAAATTTGTGTATTCTTTTTTACAATTAATAAAATATTTTTGTCAATCCTCATAGCTAATCAATTATGGAATAACTTATACTTTCCGTATAATTTTTTTTATCAAAAATTTTAAGTAATAATGATTTTTAAAATATTAGGATATTTTTTTACGTTTCATAAAAGTGTTATCGAAAATTCTCATAGCCCAACATTCACGGAATACCTGTTTCCGTGTAGAAAATTTCATCAAAACTGGTCAAAAATTAACAACATTTATTTTGGAAATTTTTCTTACGTTTTCACAGAGCGATTTTGCAAATTTTTGTTGCAAAAAATTAAATGTACATACAGAACTAATTATTTATTAATACAGATGAAACATCTGTTACACTTGCAATAACATGCATAAGATTATATATATATATATATTGGTCTTAAGATATAGAGAATTATCTCAATACCGTGTATACCCGTGCACACCCGCCGTCCCACGTCCCGCTAACCACCAGTAAGGGTCGCGCTAACAGCGGTCGGACTATAGCAAAGTATAAATGGAGCTATCAGTTTAAAAAACGTTTCAGGTTCCACGGTGTGTACTGGCCGGCGTTTCTGATGGCGGTGAAGTGGCATCCGCCTCGTCGGTTGGTCTGCCACTCGCACTGGACGGTCGACGGCACCAAGATGTCCAAGTCGCTGGGCAACGTGGTCGCGCCGCTCTCCACCGGCGTCCAACCCTCGGCCCTTCGATACATGCTGCTCAGGGAAGCCACAATGGCTTATGATGCTAGTTAGTGCTACAGATCTTTTAGTTTTCAATAAGTTCAAGGACCATGTCAAGCCGGTCTGTAAATGATAGTGATGTCGGGAAGCGACTTCCTCTCTCTGTTCTTCATTAAAATAAATATAAGTAAAAAGTAATAATAAATTGAATAAAGTAATCTTTATTTAACGGTGGTCTTTCACCGTCAAGTTAAAAATCTATCGCTAAGTACCTAGGTGTTTTCCGGCTTAGGCCACAACAGTCCTGAATAGAAGATTGCAGCCCCATAACCTTGTGTTGTATTCCTGCGTTTAGTCGACAACGCGCTAGTGATACCTATTTTAAAATAAACGTTCATAGGTTACGCCAGCCACTTACCATCAGGTGAGATTGTTGTAAAAACCTATTAAATATTTTTTTTTATTTAAACCCTATTCTACTGAATAAAGAGTAGATTGGCCAATACAAGTTTTGTTTTTGAGTTTCAATCATACTAATACTATAAATGTCGAAGTTTTTATATTTGGACATCACTGAAAAATGTCTCAACTGATTTGGATGAAATTTGGGATACTTATAGATATTTTATGACCTGGATTAACACATATGGATACTTTTTATCCCGGTAAATGCTGAATTCTGAAGTCCGCACAGAGGAAATCTCGACAGAAGCTGGTTTATTAAATATAGCGAGACTTAATTGTTTTCGTTTGGATTTTAAAACAGATTACAGCGAAACGAAACTGATAAACATTAGTCAACTCGGAGCTGGCCGACACCTTGGGCAACCTCGCGAGCAGATGCTGCGGCTCAGTTCTGAACCCTCGAGGGGAGTTTCCGCCGCTGCACGCGCAAGAGCTGGCTACCCTCAAGCAGAACGAAGTAACCGCAAATCTGTTAGACTGCCTCGAGAGGTTACCAGGTCTGTGAACATGCGTCTAGCCTCTTTCCAGTTCGCACCCCCTATTAGTGTTTATTAAACAAAGATTAATCGATAGACATTTAAGCTATCGATCAACCTTTAATTGTTTAATTAGTTTATGTAAATGTCATATATATGATATGAATAGGATGTCAGATGAAGGTCACATGTTCACTGAATAATAGTCAACCAGACAAAATATATTAAAAGTAGTTTAAAATAATCTTCCTATAGCCGGACCGTTGTAAGCGCGACCCTCACTTATGTTTGCGGGTTACTGAAAGGGCACAAATTCGATTAATGAGTTAGTATGTTGCCGGCCACCGGCAGTAACAGACGTTTGATATTACGCCTTGTCTTTGTGACTGCTACACATGATACAAATATTTGCCGAGTGGTGATGATCGCTTTAAAGCATTATTGTCTTAACGCTTTAATGAGATACAGTATTTCAAATAAACGTCTAAAAGTAATATGTCAATAATTATATACAAACTATATTTATGTAAAAAATGGTACAATAATATAAAATAAAAATGCGGTAATGTAATGTAAACAGTTCGAAAATCTCAGAGCGCGAGTTATACTCGCTACTAGTCTGATTTTTTTTTTCAAAATTCTATTATTTAGCTTACCATATAAACAAGATAACAACATAATTTATACCAAAGTATTTTATTTATCATTAGATATACATCACACTTGCGATGACACGTAAATTTATCTGAAGATAATAGGGCTTGATTTAATACCACGTATATTCATACATGCCCGCTGCCCCGCGTCCCGCAATCATTAGGAAGAGTCGCGCTTATAGCGGTTGTGCTATAATATTATAATCATCATTCAAACTTTTTCCTTTGTGAAATAACATTGATTTATATTGTTAAATTAATAAATAAGATCGCATATTTTGTGCTGTTCTTCATGTCAAACGAAACACCAATAAAAACGCATGACGTCATTCGTGTGTAAGTAAACGTTACCCAATTGGAGTGTTGAGCTGACATCTGTTGTTAGTATATAATACAGACTCTACGTATGACGTTACGCGCTCTTCGGTATCGTTTGGCGCGGGAATTTTAAAATGTATACGTTTAAATTTTATTTTAAATACTTATAATGCGTTATTTATGTCAAATTATATTTTCCTAGCTTTATAAATACATAATCATTAATAATTAGCGATTTTTTAATAGTTTTCCGGTTGTTTATTACCAACAAAAACCTTTGCTCAGGGTATAAGAAGGCTTGACATTTAGTTTTTTCTTTTAACAGAAATATGTCACAGATTCTACAGTAACTATCAGTTTTACAAAGCCGTCGATGCCGTTATCCACTGTCTCCATTCAGCGAACTTGTTCTTCGAGACTCATAAACCTTGGGAATTGAAGAGGAACCCTGAAACTCAGAAGGATCTCGACGTGATACTCCACATAACGTTGGAAACGTTGAGGATATGCGGTATTATCCTGCAGCCGATTATACCGGAAATGTGTAACAGGTTATTGGATAAATTACTAATACCGGAGGATAATCGAAGCTGGCAACACTGTGAAGTGCCCTCGTGGAGGATAGAGGGCGCTATATACGAAACCAAGAACATCAAAAGTGGGAAGTTTGTATTATTTCAGAGGATATACACGGACAAGAACAATGCTCAGAAGAAGAAAATTAGTGTTTAGTAATAAGTAAAGATTTAATCAAGTCACCCTCAACCATAAATTTTATATATAGATCGCCAACTTCGAAGAGAAAGAGCATTAGTATAACGCTTGTGTTAGAACGAGACAGGGATACGAGACCATTTTCGTATGTGCTAATGGCCTATGTGAATTGTGACCCAAACAAATCCCGCCTATTTTGATCTACGTGACGATGTGGCCCAAGATGGTAATACGCTAAGCCTAGTGGAAGACTGGTTCTCAAGCGCAGCTGCCAGAACACCTATTGGCGTTTGGCGATAGATTTTCAACTTGAGGGTGGTAGCTAGAAAGGCGGGCATTAGACAAAAGCCCTACCACCTTGCTGACTTGATCTATTCTATACTATACTCAAATTTGTGTATTAGTTTCTATCCAGAACAAGTATATATCCAGCAATTAGGCGAATTGTTTGGTATCTGTACTCGACTGGGTCACGACTACCGTGCATAAAGTGATAAACCCGTCATGGTAAGACTGTTTTAGTTTGTCCCATTTCGGAATCAGCCAGAGTATAACCAGCTGGCAAGAAAGATAATACTTGTATAAAATAACGCCTACGAATGTAGTATTTTCAATCACTGGTGTGACTTAAATATTAAGTTCTCATGTTTGTGCTTACAGATGCCATTTGCTTAGACTTCGCGTGTAGGTAACGTAATTTTGTGCATTGTCGCCTACTTGACAAGAGGCTTGCTGGATGGTATGATGACGGTGACCGTTGGTGGATCTGTAGATCTTTCAGGTCGTTAATTTCTCATGCTACTTTATAAAACCTCATATATGCTGACCAAATAGGGTTCCGATTAACAAATACACATGCGCATGGTCCACTCCTTCCTCCCAGGAGGAGGGGAACGTGCATATGAGTATATATTAGTTAGCTCGAATTCTCCTAAGATTAGGGAATTAGTTAGATCGCGACTTTTTCGCATTCGCGACGACCGCCCGAGCCGAGGTTCGGCCACTCTGGCACCCTCGTGCGGGTCGTCACAAACTTTCGCGGCTGAGTGCCCTAAGCGCTCGCCCCCAAGTCCGGTGAAGCTGTAAAAGCCGCAGCGGCTCTGTTTGACGATAGGGCCCCTAAGGCTAACAGGGTAGTCAGTTCTAAAAAAAAAAAAAAAAAAAAAAAATGACCAAATAGAGATGGATTTTTAGTGAGTGACTGTTTATTTTATTTTTTTGGAGTTTAGAGAATCGATTTGGAATGGATTTTTAAAAGCGATACGTGAAAAGGTATAGGTAAAAGTATATTCCTTTGTAAATATCAGATATATACGCCATCTAGTAACTAATGCAAGAATTATTTTACTCTTTTGATTACTTAAAATGTAGTTTTGCGTATATTTGTTGAAAGATGGCGCGATTTCTGTTATTATTTTATATACAATCGTAAATATGGAGTAAACTCCAATCGTGCGTTGGAGCTGACACGTACACTTTTTTTGTAGTGTGGCATTTGTACACAATTTTACTTGATCTTAAGTGACGATGTGGGCGAAGATGGTAACACTGTAAGTATAGAACGGTAGCTGGTTCTCGTGTGTTGGAATACATTTATAGGTGCTATGTTGTATGTTTGTTTTAACCGTTTTATAATATTTATCAAATACAATAACTTTTCGTACGTGTATGTAATTGTAGAGTTTCAAAATAATATTGTAAAATAGAGTTATTATGTTATAATCGTTTTAAATAAATTCACGAATAAATTGTTTAAATTTCGAGTGGTTATGTGATTTATTATCATACTTTTTAGTTGTGCTTATGATGGTAATAGGTTATTCTTAATACACTTTTATTAGCTTCATACGTATGTATGTACGTAACGGAAATTTTAAACATGCTTTTGACCCCCTTCAAAACGTCAAATTAACTCGAAATTTGACACGGGAAAGATTTAACAATGGGCCAACATCTTGTTATAGCTGTGTTCAAAAATTGTTATACGTTATATAAACAGTCTATATACATTGGCTTTGACTTTGCTTGCAATGTTGTACGAGAACACAGTTGCTTTAATGGCAAAAAAGAAAATTCTCATTTCTGCATGGGCACCACCACTACACTTGCCGATCTCGGTATTTAAAAGGTATAAAATAAAACAAAACAGCTCTATTATCGGAGTCAATTTATTTACGAATACGCTTATTGAATAGTAATATTTGCATCAAAATACTGCAATAACGGACTAACAGTATAGTGAAAGCCAACTTCGTTACCCTAGGACAAGCGAATAACACAGCGCGGCCGTCGCGAGGCCAATCACAAAGTACAATATCAAATTCAATCAGTAACCAACAACTACAGAGGGCGCCGCACTATATCAAACCCATAGATTTAATATATATAGGACGGCATCTCGAAAGAGAAAGAGCATAGTATACGCTTGTGTTGGAACGAAATAGGGATACGAGACCATTTTCGTATATACTATAGGACTACGTAAACCGTTATTAAAACAAATCCCGCAGCATATTTTTTGTAAAATCTAATGTTTTAAAAGTTGTAAATTTAATGTTTAGTACACGTGTTTGTCGTTATATGTACTATAACTGGATGTAACTCGTATAACAAAGAAAATCAATACATTAATACGAACACTAGTGTATTCAGTTTTTCGTCTCGTTTTATTCATCCTATTGCTGATCTATACTATACTAAATCTATGATCCTAACCCTTTCACTCCAAGTACAGTCGCAATCAAAATTCTACAATTTATTTTATCAGGAATACAGATTACTTCTGACAAGATAAATTAAGGACATATCAAATATCTTATCCGATATTTATGTTAATTGAAATCTTTTAAAAATGCCTTTAAAGCAATATAATTGATTAACCCTAAGAATGAATCCAAAGCCAATGATCAAATACCGTGCGCCCTCCGCCCTCTAATACACAAAAATTCATCGAATGAGTATGAAACAGGTATGGATCGAGCTATAATAATAATAAAAATATAGAACTTTATACAAAAATTCGGTGCCTATTACTTTTTTTTCTATATTTATAAACGTTGTTTACATTAATATCATAAAAAAGATGAAATATATATATTTCATGGTTATTTAATAGCTATTATATATTTAGTTTAAAAACTTTTGAAGAAAATACACATGAAAGACTACTTAACACTTTGGCTCCCTTACTGACTATTTAAACTGATTATTTATAAAAATTGCAGAATCGGACGTGTCTAACGAAATTATCCAATAGATCTTAGCTTGCAATACATATAACCTATAATATGATATAAATACTTTTTGCTTACAACGAAGAAGAAAATATATTACTAAAAAGTCCCTGAACCTCATGTTCTTCGTGACAGATCCTTATTAAATTAGTAGTCAGTATCAATTATTCAGTTGAATACCTTATTAAGTCAAATGTTAAATGATTTATTTAATTATATAATTTAAATAAAACAACGTTTATAAATAAATCTCGAAAATACAATATTAACAACTGCACAACTTATTGAGCTCTCTCATGATTCCATGCTCGAAGCTCATGCGCTATATTGCTTGTTTACGTAAGCACAGCGACATTCGATATCAGTGTAGGTAGCACGTATTCGACGCTAGACGGCGTTAAACACAGTTCTCGTAACCCACGCTAGATGTCGATGTACAGTAATGTGAATACAGAGCATAAAATTATAAGAATTTCTGAATCGCGCTTGTAATATTCTTCATAATAAAACAGAATCGAATCCTAAAACTCCTCAATCGAATTTCTGAACAACTTCCATTTACTTGACTTCATTAAATCCATAACGCGATTAGATTTTTAAGCTCATTTATAATTCAAGATTAATAAAAAATATAATTTAAAACGACTTATTTTCAAATTCAACACAATGTACCTAACGTTTGGAAATTTCTGAATCAGGTATTTTAAAAATTTCAGCTCTGTCATATATAATAACGTCTACGTTGATAATCGATACCACAAGCTTTGATTTTACAATATTTTAATCAAAAATAAGTTAACAATATATTGTAGGTACTATTTTTGTATATTACAATAAAACGATTAACCTCCGTAAGTCCTAAAATTGAACAAAGTAATATTGAACTACAAAGACCTTACCAATTATTCAGTAATGTTGTAACGCAGTCGATGTTTCCTATAATGAGAGCTTAAAAAGACGATATTTTACACAAACTGCACCTTTACAACATTACAAAAAGATTGGCAGCATTGTCCTAAATTTTAATAGGAGAGTGAATGAATCCGATCTTTCCATTCGCCCACTCACTCGTTACATAGCTAATCGATAACTATTTCAAATCGTTCTAAAAATATAATATACACCTCTATTACTATAGCGATTCGAATTTGGAATGGGCAAGCAGGTGTTAGTGACCGAATGTTTGAGTGAATGGAATGAAAGTTGCAAACATCTGTGTGATTAAAAAAAAAAATTTTCAACTATTCATTCGTGATCTCAATCGACTTAGACTTATCCGATTATTTTTATGGACAATTAATAAACTTTTCATAGATAATCACACACAGCAAAATAGATCAAAAGACGATAGTATCGAATGATTTTTTATTATTTACTAAGTCACTTGATAACGACGTAAATTTGTGAACTATTGGAGAATTGATTTCGTTGTCGTTAGTGTTGAAATATTTGAAATGATGTATAAATCGTTTTGAAAAAGTATCGATTGTTTCTTAGTACCATAATATTAAACAACCAGGCGACCGAGCGACCAAAGGAAAAAAGGTAATTTGCGTGATCTCTTCGAATTTATTGCAGTCAGACAAATTAAGCACCTTCCTTTTAAATTACAGCAAATTTGTACTATCGATAGCTTAAATCCGACTAAAGTTAATTAATAGACAGTTGATACTTAATTAAAAGTATATAACGTAATACATTCTCAGAGCCGTGCGTTATAAAAAAAACTGTTACGTTATCGAAGATCTGACGGTCGAGTGACGTCATTGTACAGTAATAATCGATTTGAAATTTGATATCCATTTATGATTTATTTTTCTTTGTTAATCGTTTTCCATAAAACCCGTTTTATTTTTATCACAATATTTAAAATATTCATATTAATTTCAAAAAAAACGGCAACGAATGAGATCACGAATACAAAAGCGAGACGCTATACCTAACAACCACAAAGACGCGCGACGCTAAAAAAATCCTTCACTTCTATAATATATTAATAGGCATTTACAATTTTTTTTCTTTAAAAATACAAAGTGGGTACACATCGAAATGCATTATGAATTACACTTATCGACTAAAAATTCAACAACTATGGAAGTATAACTTTGCAGGCAATGTACTGTTCAACATACAAAATGTCTTTCATTGCGTGCGACAGCGACGTTCCAACTTTTTCACAATCCTGTCAATAAAGCGACCTCACCAATTTTGAGCGTATCAATGCTTGTTATAATCAGAGTGCCGATTACCTCATAAAAGGCACATATTTTAATATTTGGCGCCCTTGGCCCAAGGGCGAACATAGGATGGGACCAGTAGGGCATTTAAAAGGGGATTCAATAATTCACAAACTATTAAGCTTAAAAAACAAAGTACATCAACAATAACAATTAAACATCCTACTATGTACTATCACTTAGAAAACATGGAACGAATTTGACACACAGATAATTTATAAACTGGAGTAACACATAATAACATGAAACTTTTTTATCGCGGTAAATATCATATTTTTCATTTCTCTCTGAACCTAATAGTAATACTGAAGTCCACACAGAGGAAGTCTAGGGCAGAAGATAATATTCAAATATACCATGATTTTTCAAAAGTTTGGGCTAGGAGCAACCCTTCACATTACGAGTGTAACAGTAATTAATCAATCTCACGTCTATTTGGAACGCTAGCTCGGTCTCGACACTTCTAATATTAGAATATTTTATCATCAATCTTTCTATTTTTATTTAAGTAATTTACAAGGGACTGCAAATTCGATGCTTGCCATATGCAACGTTGCTGATTGATACATCAGCTTTGCCACCCCATAAATTAGAAAATAGTAAAATATATTTTTTACGATTACTGACTTATTAATGGCCAACCCTTATGTTTAGTCAATATCGCCATTATAGCGGCACTTCGTAGAAAAATAAACGTTTCTTTACTATCCCCCATGCGTTCCTAAACCATTAATCCGACTACGATAAACCTTTAGCGAGTTATTGTACGCACACCCGTAAAGTTTTTATAACAGTACCACTAGTTTATGATAGGTGGCGCACGTGTCGTTTCTTATATAAAACAAAATACTCAAAAGTGAGTAGTAAAAACCCCGAATGTTCCCAATAGGAATATATCTGTCTGAATCTGACGATATCTGCATTTCTATTGAAGGAATTTAAAATTTGTTGCCACATATCGGTATTTACCTTTTCTAGGCTTAGGCTTTTCTACAGTATCCCACCACATGGTTACTTAACGTCAGATAAATTTGTCGTTGAAACTGAATCATTGTCTACCAATAATATCGCGTATTTATTAATAATTAAGTCTTACAAAAGTTTAAGATAGATCATAACATCAATATTAAAAAATATTTGCGTGCACCACTGTACACGTGATAGAAGAGAAAGTTTTTATAAAAGAAGACGCGGGTATTGGGAGTTTTCGGCGGAATCTTGAAGTGGTATGTAGTGGTTTTTAATGTTTAACTAATTATCTTAGGTTTTTTAACCTTTAGTGTGTAATATTGGTGGCATTTTGCGTGATAGTTTGGTCTTTGTGCATAAGTGAAGTGAACTGTAAATAATATAAACTGGAAACATGCATTTTGAGATGTCACAAAAACTCCCAAGATAGTTCTGACATGGGAGCCACCAGCTTGTCAGAATACCCCACTTTGTATATTGGAAAATTTTACAAAAGTTTGAAAACATTGACACTGGTAACTGGTTTTTGCGGCGCCAAAACCAGAGGTAGAAGACGGAGGGAGACGCAGATGGTCTAAACTGTGTATTAGATATACAATTTATAAGCAGCTCTCTTTCTCTGTACGTTATATCCTTCTTCTCTCTCGTATAACGAAATGTGCCCAATCGTGACGAGTCTTTGAAATTTAAATCTCGATTTTCGTCGAGTTATGGAAAAATACTTGAAAAAACCTTGTATATTCACGTCGCTGTCGTGCGCTTATAAGACCATATATTTTTGTGCGATATATTTTTTTTTATTTAAATTAAATATTTTCGTTAAATTAAAATAAAGGAACATTCACAGCACGTTCTTTATCATTTCACACTTCGTTTTTTATTTACCTATCACTATTAATAAAATAAACAAATATCCCTTTCATACATAAATAGAGACGATTCTTATTGTTTTTTAAACATTATTGCCTGGATTTACTTCTAAGAAAATTTATTACTCCGTACCCCTAATAATTACAAAAGTAAACACGATTCGGCATACGAGAAAAAAAAACACTTTACAAATATAATTACTAATAACCTTACAAACACTATAATATCAAATACAAGTTCACAATAAAAAAATTAAATAAATATAAATAAATATTTAAATAAATTGTTCGTGTTAACTCTCGGAGGTTTTGTGCTTGAGCTAAATGCAGTATAAACAATATATTTTGTTAAATAATATAGAAAATATCAGTCCTATGCTAATATTGGTAGGATAACTGTTGGATATTAATTAATCTGGCAACTCTCAACACTTTGAGAAATTATGAATATATATTATAATAATTTATCTAGAATTTTGCGATCGAGAAATCACGATAATTATTATACTAAAAAGATTTATTTTCAATGTAAAATATGATTAATCGATTAAAATCAATTATTCATATTACACATGTGAAATTGATGTTTCAGAGTTGCCCTGATAAAAAATAACTTAAACTAAATTGTTCATGTTATTTGCCACAGTCTCCACTAACTTACTGGAACACTGGAAAAGTGTTACTTTTAAATTAAAACGTTTATTTTATTTTTTTAAATAAAAAGCACCAAATAATTCATGGAACGTCGCACACAGCTTTTCATGTTTTCAAAATGATCGAAAACCGACCTACGGAGTATTTTCCGGTCTTTCTCTTACAACACCACAAAATTCACAAAGATACATTTAATATGAAGATTTATTAAAATTGTCATACAAAAAGTATTTTAATAACGTATTAAATTTAAAAAAAATACTCATAATTTTTTTTTTGTTTACAATTTAACCGAAACTATTTTCCTTCTTGTACGCCCTCTTAAGCTATCATGTGTACAATCGCAGACAAAGTTTTCGCCCATTAATATTATAACTTACTATATTAAATTTTCTGCATAATGATGTTAATTTTTCGAATTATTTTTTATTATTTCTGTGAAGTTTCACTCAAAATTTCTTTGACCAGGAAGTTCGAATTAAGTGAAATGTAACACAGGAGACCTAATAATCAATAATTATGGGGATACGATTCCACACCCGGCAATTTCATTCCTAACTAAGCACATAAGCTTGTACTATGGTAACTAAACAGATGATAATATACCTCACTGCCGTCGAGGGAAAATGAAATAATTTCACTTTTATGAAAATTAACTTTATTGCTTTGTTATAAAGTCTACAGTACGATGCTTCTTTAAACCTTACTACCCTCACTTCAGTATCTTAGTTCGTCACAAAAATATTTTAAAAAATAAAGCAGGTAACTGCATCTAAATTTCAAATGGTCAGAAACAGAAAAAATTGTAAAACTTCCTTTTGTATATACCGATTTAAAGATAAACATTGTATCAATATATAACATACAAAACACCTACAATAAATTTTATTGTAAGTGAAAAGAAACTGTCCTTTTGGCGAAAAAAAAACCACTAAATCAGCGTTTTCCCGCAAATCTGTGTTTTGTTAGTTATCAAATTCTTCCTTTCCGGCGGCGATTATATTATACACATATGTAACATACAACTGATAACTATGCTCGTCACAAAAAAGCCAGTCATGTGGATATTTCTAGTCTCATTTTAACTTTTCCACATTTTAAAATGTTTCTTTTTAATCACAAAACCATATTTATATGATTTTGACCATCGCCAAATAAATGCACGTTTATAAACGCTATAAACGCAATAAACGCTAAATAATAAGAGTTCACTATAAAATACATAATAGAAGTGTCACCAGAATCGAATCACCAAACATTATCAAAACGCATATAAAATTTCTTTAATATTATCATTATCACCCTTTAGAGACAGTTTTAATTAATATGATAATAAAAACATTTGTTGGGAATATATATTATAATTACGGGATATTATATATTGCAGACGAATATAAACTTTGGTGGTCTATGATTAAGAAAATCATTATTAAGAATACGGGGCAAACACGTTGTACGCGATTGTACCTTTCTTCACATGATAGGAATAAACAACAGGCAGCGTCAAAAACAAATACATTACAACACGTATTTTAATTATTAATAATTAGCCCTCATAATTAAAGCTTTCGTTATCGCCACATTTAACCAAATAATTCAAGAGTACAGCATGAAAACTTAATATTCGGCATTCACGTATGATAATAATACAAGTTTTTAGAAATTGTCCGTTGTTCTTACATACAGTTGATTTTTTAGGGTTCCGTAATTCAAAAGGGAAAAAGAAACACTTATAGGATTGCTTCGTTGTCCGTCTGTCTGTCTCTACCCTTTTTAGCAGGAATGCGTGGAGATATAAAGTTAAAATTAATTTCAATACTCGGGTCTGCAATCCCTTAGAGCTGTGAAAAAAAATCAAACTTCTAAGTCAACGCAATCAAAAGATACGGTTGTTTATATAGTATCTATGAACAATTTCAAAGGTGATAAAAACCTATAGGGTGCTTTCAGTTGACCTAGAATCATGAAATTTGGCAAGAAGCAATGTCTTGTAGCACAAGTTAAGGAAAACCTCCGAATACCATAAATTTTTAATTAAACCATATTTAAAAAAATACGATTACAAACTTACTTGCAGTTGGTAAACTGACCGCAGTATATGTCGATGTATGGGAACAACGGGTTTTCAAAGGCAAAGTTAAGTTTGTCCCTCAATATAGCTTATCTTTTCGTTAGAATTGTTCGATACTTTCTTATGTAATGTTACCTAATTATTTTGGTGAATGTGGCTATACAATTACGGAATCCTCTGTGCGCGAGTCCGACTCGCACTTGGCCGATTTTTTATTTAAAATATTTACCCGGTAAGATTAATGAAGCGTCTAATGGTACAACACAATTTAATTCTTTTTAACAATGTAAGAATGCCAAATCATTAAGCAGGATTATTATAGTTTTAATACCTTGTAAACTCACAGGGTACAAAACACTTGCTTCATATTGGAGTAAATGTGGCGGTAACCTTAGCAGTTTACAAATATGAAGCCAAAAAACACCTAATCGACAGGTACAACGAGAAATTGATCATATCCTACGTATACGAGTTACCGAATTACAACACATTTGTCGCCGTCAATGCTTAGGGCGCTTAGAGACTTCCCGTATTCAACGCACGTGTACTCGTCGCGTGAATTAAGAATTAAACGGACAAACCTCGGCTTTCTATTAAGAATCATGCGCGTTTTTCCTAAAGAGCCCTGGATTTACGATATTCCTAAACCATGGAAAAAATTTAAGATTGGCACCCCAACCCTCCAGAATTTGAGATTTATAGAAGCGGGAACTCCCCTGATAAAAAAATCACATAGGATGCTTTAAAAAAAAAAACAATCGATAGTACGACGTGTTCTGGAGACTAGCTACTTTAGCAAAATAAGTGTTTTTATAAACGACTTCATTTACATACTAATTTGGCGCTCTTTTAAATTGTCACCTTCTGGATATATTTTACGCACCACTTCAAAAATATTAACTGATCTGTCATCTCCTCAAGCTTAAAGCTAATTTCAAAACCTATCACTTTTTCAAATCGGGTTTATTTGGGTAGCCTTACACCTACTTAATAAAAACGACAACTTGCGGTGAAACCTGACATCAAAAATTCTATCAATAAAATAGAATCTCATCTAAATATAAAAAAAAACCAATTAGTTTCATTTGTAAATTCTTAATAAGAAAACCATGGTTTTATTATTAAACAATACGCAAGTATAAGCGGTGCGTGTGACGCACAGTGAATTCGCCAAGTCTGAAAGCACCCTAAAACATAAACCCACACTTCGTCAATCCATGATATTATTATCAAATAATTCACGCAGCCTTATTTGAGCGGTTTTAAATGATATAAGTTCGCTGTTTAATTATTAACATATTTACTCTTCATTTTTATATAACATAATACAAACACTGTCATATTTTATGAATTATATTCGACCCTCTCTCATATTTATATATAGTGATTGTGGAATAACAAAAATACTTATTTCGATAATAATGATCGGGTTAAAATATTTCGGGCCATTGCGTTTAGTGTATTTAGTATGTACTAATACAAAAATATATTACTTCTTTTTTAATCATAAAAGTTTCCAGAACGTTCTTCGCTAAATAGATCGGCAGTTAAATAAATCTGCATAACGTAAAAAGCTTTTCAAACATAATATACGGCTTTACTTATACATTTTTTAAATAATTTAAACAGCATTTAAAGTATTTTCCCCTTTGTCCAATCCATATTGTTAGAAGAAGACAGAGATAATTAACCGTTTATAAGTAAGGCCGATAAATTATATAATCTGATCGCAATAACTTATTAAAGTTTTGTATTTGACAATAAAAGACGCGACTCGAAAACCCTAACTTAGGCTTCCTGTCCACTGGAGCTGAGATGTGCAATTTTCGACCAATAAAATCCCGAGAGTAGAAAATTGGAAAATTGTTTTAAACACTTTATACGTTGAAAATAATATCTATGAATAAATTTGTATTCATTAACACACTCCAAAAAGTGATTTAAAAATGCTTTTTCATTTAAATAAAAGAAATGCCACAAAAACGCGGCATTATAGTTATGTGACGTCATCATTCATTTTATATAATAAAGTGACAATTCACTTAACTCATTCAAGAGTCTAAACGTTCATATTTCTTGAATGGTGACATCACGTTTTCTAATTGCAAACAAAAAATATGAATTTTCCAAATGGAAAATAAATAAATAAACAATTATATTTTCCAGATTTTATCCTATCCTATTGGTGGAAATTTGCACAGCTCCATTCTGCAGGCAGTCTTTGGGTGAACTAATTCACCTGTTACAGGAAACAGAGGTGAAGCAGCACCGCACGCCCGGAGTTACCTCTTAAAACTTGAAACCTGACAGGTGTTCACGCAAGTCGGGTCGCTGGTGGTCTCGGGTGGTGTACCGGTACCTGGATCGAGTACTTACGAGAGCCGATACGCCGGTCAGCTATTGGGCTGCGTGTTGTGTGCATAGTGCGCCTGCGCACCCGCCGACGCGACCAGGTGCTCCGGCACCGGCACAGGCCTCAGCCGCGCTGGTACCTTCTTCTGAGGGCATAGCACCTGCAATTAAATCGATCGAGAAATAAGATCGCAGTCGAATAACCTTGAGTTGTGTTCCCGCGGTGAGTAAGGTTTCCAGAGCTCCTTGAGGCAGTGAGTTCAAGGTCGGCAACGGGCTATTTATATCTATGGTATTACAAGCGTCTATAGGCTACCGTATCCATGCTTGTTTGCCACCATAGTTATTTAAAAAAAAACATAGTTATATTTAGACTTAGGAAAGGCCTAGTCGTATTTAAATGAAATCCCTGACACGGTTATCAGATGAACGTCTCGCTTCTTCTACAACATCTAAATATGTGTGAAACTCGGCGACCTTTTTTGGTGTTCAAACTCAAGCACAGACATTATAATAAAAAACATAGGTAACGGTGGGAAAGTAAATTTACCATACAGGGCTTCGAATCACACACGGTCTATTTTTGAGATTTGATAATTAAAAAAAAAATCAGGTCCTTGCTAGCCTCTACATTCGCCACTGATTCCATAACGTCAGAGCTTTTTGGAAAGTATTCAATAAAAATCGCTACTGGGCTGATGTTAACGAAAAAATTTTCTTCCTCACTCAGCGTGCATCGATTGAGGGCTGTCATATGACCAAGAAATTTCTATCTCTAAATCGGTCAAATGAGCTAATTACTCTTAGTTCGGGTTAATTTTTGTCCTCATATATCTTTAGGCTGACTGACCACTATTAACGCCCATCTCGTTAAGGTCTGCTGGAAGTGGGAGAGGTACAAGACCGATCAATAAGCTAGACTACTGCCGACCGCGCGAGTTTATTTTTGTGACAACTACACATGAGATTATTTTAACAAGATGGTATTATTGATGTTACTTATTAAATACTATACATTAAATCAAAAACAATGCTTTGACGCCGTTATGTGTAAATTATTTTGTTATTATATACTATTAAATTCAAAGATATTTTACTTTAACCGTGACAATACGATACAATTTTTATTCGATATATTAGTAGTTTTTTTTCCCCATTTTAATACAACAATCAATACGATGAATATTAATGATTTTATTTATAATTAGATATCTGTCACAGTTGCAATATCATGCATATAATATTGATCTTAAGATAATGAGGTATCTCAATACCGTGTACATCCGTGCAAACCCGCCGTCCAGCGTCCCGCAAACAATCAGGAGGGTAACGCTTACGCAGTTGGCCTGTAGGATAATTGACAGAACTATTTCTATAGAACAAATAAACGGATAAGGGGTCGGTTAATGAGAATTGTTTACCCGTCTAGCGAACATGAAGCATCCGTTGTCTTCAGCAGGCGCGGGAGCTGTAGGGACCAGTTGTAGGTCCACAGTCGGGGCTTCTCTACCTTCTTCGCCTGGAAACGTATTGAAACGGAATTGTAGAGGTTTTATTTTAATAAAGTACTTTCTGCAGACTCTGTGTCCGCATCTTTTTTTATGTAGAAACGTACTGAACGTATTGTAGAAATGTTTTGTATGTATGACGAGAACAAAAATTGAAAAAACCAAAAAAACTTATATTTTACAATTTTGAATTTTTTGAAAAATCTTGAGCGACCATTAGCGAATGCCTAGAACGTGTTAAAACGACATATTTTTATGTGAGAAGCAAAAAAAAAAACCGTTTATTGTATCACCCTAAGTTACATATACTACAGAAGCCATCGATAGAGGGTTAGCAAATATATATTTTTTAACCTGTAATTTGCAACTTATTTGTAATGCGTTTCTGGCAAAAAGGGACAGATTCAGATATTTCATCGGAGAGAGAGAGAGAGAAAGCACGACCAATATAGGCAGAGAGAGAGAGTAAATGAGTGTAATAGAATAGGATAAGAAAATAGTCCACGTCGAGGTAAATAGCTAGTAAAATCTATACTTAAACCTCACTTTGTAGTTTCGGAAAAACTGCATACAACATACAAAAATAGCTTTTAAAAGAAGGAGACAATTCGAATATTGTAACTTATCATCATTACTAGAGATCATTTATTTAATAGTTTCTCTCTATTTGAGGCAGCTCGACTGATCAAGTACCTCCGCCATACAGAAGATCATAAGCATCCGCAGCCAAATAACCTCGTGTTATGTTTCCTGCGGTGAGAAGAGTTTAGAAAAGAGGGATTCGGCAATGCACTAGTCTCACCTCTGGTGTTATTCGTTTCATAAAATCCAATTCACACCGTCCCAAAAGAAGTTTCATTTCAATAATGAACTTTCTATTACTTTCATTATTTCTATCATGTTCTGTTCAGTGCTATGTAAAGCAATGGGATTAAAGATGATAATTATGCAAAAGTTTGTGTATGTGTGCACTGTGCATAAGTGAAATAGTATAAATATTGTTCGGAGTTTTTGGCGGGATCATAAAGTGACAATTTTGTGGTTTTTATTTTTAACTCATTTACTTAGGTTTTTGATCCTATATTATGAAATATTGGTGGCGTTTTGCGTGATAAAGTTTGGTTTTGTGCATAAGTTAAGTTGATTATAAATATAAACTAAAAGCATGAATTATGGGATCTCACAAAAACTCCCTAGAAAGTTCTAACAAGGGGCCACCATCTTGTTAGGACACTAAAATCATCATAAGAGAGGACATTATATTTACTTGACAGTGGCGTTAATGTTCTTCATTGAAAGGGACTAGTTGCCAAGTTAGGGAGAAGAAGAAGACTATTGTTACGCGGCAAAGATCAGTAGTATTTAGTCAGATCGCGATGTTGCATATCCGGCAAAAGCCCAAGGCAAGGTTCGCAGTTAAATGCCTTAAGCGCTCGTTCCCAAGCCCGGTGACAATGTAAAAGCCGTCAGAGGCTCCAGGACCTTTAAGGCTAACGGTATAGTCACATAGAAAAAAAACGATCGGCAGTCGTTCGCTACTCGTCACATAGAGCGGTAATTAAATAGACACACACAAAGAAGGGTCGCCCAAAGCAGGTCCTAAAAAACTAACCTCTAGCGAAGACGTTAAGTTCAGTGAAGCAGCCTGTCTCGATCATCTCCGTCTGCCAGGGTATACTGACGCTGCCGGTGTTGAACTTGCCGTAAAACGTATCGTCAGCGGCGTCCAGATTCACGCCCTTCACCGTGCTGAACTGCTCGATGTCGAGCACGTCCTTCGCGTATACCGCGTGCGGCTGTCAAGTTTTTTTTAAATATAATAGCACGGCTAATTGCTTTAATTTCCCTAACATACAATCCTAGCACAACAGTGACTACTGAGAGATCGTAATCTACCGACGGTCGCCATTGCCATGCCGGCTTGCTTTAATTTAACTGGTATGAACAGGCTGATCCCGAAACGCGACACGCAAATGCGAATAACTTGACGGACTTTTCACCACATGCATGGTGGTCGCGACCCAGTCGAGCAAAACAGCCCTACCACCCCTACTAATCAGTCACACTACTGATCATTTCATTCATCATCATTACATTTCGAAACATATCGATACTTCAATGAGCATCGATTATTCGAGTGATTAAACCTGTATACATATTTATACATACTAGCAGGGCCGAGAGACGTACTCGCCCTTTCCGGTAGTTGATGACTCGGTAACAGCGCCATCTGTCGAAACCCAACATAGCTATGGATCATCGTCTCGTTAGAAAACCCTAAAAAATGTCCTTTCCTTAAATACCACCCGTAACATAGACACGAACCCAGCACTGCAATATGGGGCAGTTGACTCTATTTGCAGTTACTTGCTTTTCGAAACGGATCGAATATCCGAGTAATCCAAAAACTCGTGCGTGTTTATCTACCGAACGGCTGTAGGTAATTATTTCAAGAACACTGCCGAGGTAACATACTGTTTACTTTAGTGTACTGTGTAGTGTAGTGACGTGCTCCCTCGATCCCGGCACATAGGATAGCCGCGCACGAGCTTGTCGGACTATAGTAGGTATATAAATGTATGTTTAACTCACATCGGGCACGAAGGGCGCGCTGAACATGCCCGCCTCGAGCCTCGCCCAGTTGAGCTGCGCGAAGAACCGGTGCGCCTTGACGACGGATGCGCCCGCCCGCCCCGCTCCGCACCCTAGTCGCCCTGCCACGCCCTTGTTCAGCAACGCGACGCACAGCGACCGGCTGCACTCACTGAACTTACTTGAATACTTCTCCTGTTCGTGCTGCGAACACCAACACACGAACGAACCAAATTATTCCTCCCTGTCTCCCTCTAAACGGAATATCGATGACCGCAAAGAATTCATAAATTGACAATATATTTAAAAATTTAAGTTACTTTTTTATCGATAAGTAAATTAATACATATCTAGAAAAAAAATATTGTTCACTTAGTTAATTTTCCCTAGGGAAAATAAAGAGATTTTTTGTCTAGGAATTACGTGATTGGAAACGCCAATTCGAAAACGTCGTCAGTGCACGACAGTAGAAATCCGACCCCTGCAAAGTTGTCCTCACAAGTAGTAATTGGGGCGCGACACGGTAAATTATTAAAATAGGTAATTCAAATTATAAGATAAATATAAATTCGTTATGTACCTGTGTTAGAAGTAAATAACTTAAGATTTAACAGTATGCAGATTATTATAAAATAAATGCATTTCTTTTGTGTGTTTTAAAGCAGTAAGAGTCGACAAGTGTGCCCAAAAGCAACGGAAAACTACGGTCAATGTGTAATAATTGTAAAAATAAATGAATAAGAGTAATTCGGGGGTAAAGCGAGAATTCCCACGAACAAATTCTATAAAAGGCGAGCCGATTGTCGACTCCTCCTCATACTATTTCGTATCTTGACCATAATATTGTAATCACAAGTAACCACAGCGGTTGAAGAGTTCCACCTCGCCTCCAGCTGCACCCATACACTGCAGACGGCATTTTTATTTGAAACGGATTTGAATTAACGCACTTGAAGCCCTAGGAGAGTTAAAACGTACTTCACGTTCATAATCGTACGATATTTCTATACACACTATTGTTCCTCTTGTATAGAACAACGTTTTTAACTCTAAATAATAAACTATAATATTATTATATTTAGAATGAACAAAAAAAAGAAACGATTTTTATTTATTTCTCACATGAAAATAAGTTAATATAACACGTTTTAAGAAACATCAGCCAATAATCAACTTTCATGAAAATTAAATGTCAGGAATATCACTGTTAAATTGAATTTTTGACTGACCTTGACCCTACGATCGACTTCTTCCCGCTTGACCTTCTCCTTGCGGGCGCGGAACGGCGCACGACCTTCAATCATCTCGTACACGAGGCACCCGAAGGAAAACCAGTCGGGGCTGAATGTGTAGCGCTCGTTGTCTATCACCTAAAAATGTACACTATAAATTTCATATAAATTAAAGAGAAGTATTTTATTATATAAAGAATTTTGTGAAAACACAGACCCTAGCTATTGATAAAAAATAGTTTAAAATAAGTAAATATCATTGAAAAACATTATTTACCACAACCGCTGAGAGAACGCATTCCTGACTTCTGTTAGAAAAGTTAACTTTTTAGCGTCACAAATGGCGGCCCATCACGTTATTTAGGGGTTTCCATTATTTACCAGATATATAAAAGCATAAATAGCATTTAATACTTCAAAAAGAATAACATTACTGTTCATTTTTTTTAATATTTATTATTATTACTTATTTATTAACTATTTATTCTCCTCGTCCGACCTTACCTTAATATTAATATACTTTGTTTCTGGTAAAAAAATGGCAAAACTAAATAGCGATAGGCTGCCATTTTATCTCGTTAAAAAACGTCGTCTGTTGTGACAGACATCAGGAACGCATTCCCTGAGCGGTCGAACTATAAAAAATTGTTGACATTATTTTTCAACATCAAAATATGTTCAGCTAACATGCAGGAGACGCCATCTATTAGCAATATATATGAGACTAACATGAAAACTGTTTGATTGTTTACATTATGTAATATGCGAAACATTCGCACGGGTCAACTAATTATATATAAATTATAAGATCTCAGCCAAATAACCCCTTGGACTGTGTTCCTGCGGTGAGTAGGGTTTCAAGAGTTCTTTGGGGTAGAGGGGTTCAAGGTCGGCAACGCACTAGTGCTACTTATAGTGTTAAATATCTAAATAAATGATAATAGGCGAGTACCTCAGGCGCCATATATCCGACAGTGCCGACGCGGCCGCGCACACTACCGCCCTCTGGCACGTCGACAGCGAGCCCGAGGTCCGAGATACGCACGTGCCCGGCGTCGTCCAATAGTATGTTCTCCGGTTTACAGTCCCTGTGCCAACACAACTCTTACAACTAAATCGAAATCTTATTGCTGTGAGAATCATTGGTGCCTCAGCGGCATTACAATGAGCCCTTCTTGAGCTTTCGGTGAAGGAAAACATCATGATGAAAACATAGCATGGTGGTAAGGCTTTTTATAATATTCGCCTTGATAACTACCACTCTTAAGTTGAAAACCTGTCGCCAAGCACCTATAGGTGTGTTCCGGCAGCTGCACTTGGGAGCCAGTCCTCCACTATGTTTTCAGTTAATATTAGGACACAATGAAACGACTAAACCTATACGGAAACAAAATGCACTTTTAGTTTGTACGTTGGCGAGCTTAATGCATATATAAAGCATTTTCTTCCAGCTAACCAGCAGTAATGTGGAAAAAAATATTATTGTAGGTAGTGCAATAAGAAATTCAATTTAAAAATGAAAAAAAAAAAACATGAGCAAACATAAAAACATAAGAAATTGAAAAGTAATAAAATTTAAATAAAAGTATATACACAAGATATAAAATTAATATCACTCTGTTTCTTGTTTATTAAACAAATATCGGTGAAGTTGTGATTTGAAGTTGGTGATTGTTTCAGCATCTTGGAGTGGTTATTATCTGTTCACGGCTGGATAGCGATCACCGTAACTCTTTTGGTTTGTCGCGTTTTGAAATCAGCCAGTGCATATCCAGCTGGCGAAAGGGTTATATGCCGGTACGACTGCGTCGAACGACCTTGGACCTTTCGGTGGTACAGTTCAATACAGTTCAAAATCAAAATCAATATCAAAAATTATTTATTCAATTTAGACCCTAAGATGGTACTTATGAATGTCAAAACACTACTGCCGGTTCGGAAAACATCCCAGAGTCATTGAGACGTACCAGAAACAAACTCGATCAAGGTTATCAAATATTTTTTAAATTGGTTTTACGGTATTTTTATTGTGTACAATTTGGGAGTAGAAAACTTTCAAAATTTGTTTTAAACATTTTATATGTTGAAAATAATACATATGAACAAAAATATTTTCATAGTTACATCTTAAAAAGTGATTTAAAAAATATCTTTATATAGACAAAAAATACGCCACAAAAAAGTGGCATAATGGTCCCATAACGTTATCATTCATTTTATATGTCAAAGGTGACAATCAGGTAAACAAACTCACCCAACTCCGCAATAGTCTAAACGATTATATTTCCTGAATGGTGACGTCACGTTTTATATAAATGTCATTTCAAATCCCGTGAATCGCAGATAAAAAATATTAATTGTTCCGGCTTTTAATTGTTTTAGGCTTTTTATCTATAGACAAATATTACTAAATAAATTACTTCTTTACGCAGTCAACTAACGGATTATTATAACTTTTAATGAATGTACAAAGAGAGAATCACTTCCAGACGTCACGTTTGTACAATAAAACTTGCTTAGCATGACTGTCACTGTCCGACAAATAGGCAATGTGCTTAGAAAGTTTATTGTAGATCCAAACACAATTACCAAACAAACATCTATTTGTCTTACTAAGTGTAAAGGATGGAATTACTATTTTATATTTATTTCTAGTATTATAATTTTACCTGTATTTTAAAGGTTCAAATGTATCAAATCTAAATCGATTCTAAAAAGTAAGTTGTGTTTGGATTATTCTGTACTTACCACAAATTATAATACAATCACTTTGACGTACTTCTATAAAAAATGTCAAATCGATGGAAAACCATCAAGAATTACCTGTATACTATGCCCATCTTATGCAGATTCTCCAGCCCGCAGGCCACCTGGGCGGCATAGAACCTGGCTCTCTCCAGACCAAGTCCCGTGTCCGCGCCGCACATATTGTATATGTGAAACTTCAAATCCCCACCTGTATAACAGTATAACTATGAAGTTATTAAAATAAAATTAATACGTGAAGCAAAAGCTTTCGGTGCCTTTTTAAGCGTATTGCGTGCACGGAAGACTGTGAGATTTGGCATGGTTAAAGTTTATATGGAAAAGAAATGCAGAAAGCTAAAATTTATTTATAATATCTTTTACTAATATATTAAATAAAATAAATTAATACTGCGAATCCTAACCTGTCCAGTGCCATTGAACTTAGACCCCCAAAATATTGACATTGTCACTCAACGAAAAGTGATAGCAAGTGATGTAGATAATACTCATTGTTTAGGTTCATGAATACTGCAAATGTCAAACAGAAAATAGTCTATGATCAAAAAGTCGCTGGTCGAATTTCGACTTTAGGGCGATCGCTAGTTAAAATAAATATTCAGATGAGCATGAAAAGATAAAAATAATATCAACCTATAACAATTCTTAAAGACAATCTCAACTGGTTTTCAAATGGAACTGTATGAACGTACCTATGCTTCACGACAGAGTTTCACCTTTCGAGTGATTGTCTGCCAGGCTGGCAATAGAAAATACCCTACGAATATATTATGGTCTCATCGCCATATTCCTATCAAAGGATCTCAAAATTGTCAATCCACTCTATAGCTCCATCATCTCTGGCCCTACAAATTTAATATGAGAAATACTTAGTAACAGTTTTTTTTAGTCCGTGACAAAATTGTCTACAGAAAAGTTCAATAAATATGTGTTATGAATATAATTTTCATTTATCACCATGCTCCATTTATTATATTTTATTTGAAAATCGCTTATATGATATAATCTGAAATTATAATCTACCTTATTGCTATTCTTATGTTTCCTAATCTATTTTAAAAGCTACACACATCTATACAATTAATAAAATTGAAGTGTCTGTATGTAATGTCAAAATAACAGCTTTTCACTAAACGTATATGAAAGTATATACGATATCTTTAACAAAAAAACAACATTTTAATTATTTTTTTCTGCCTGTCTGTTTGTATGTTTGTTCCGGGTAATCTCCGAAACAGTTGGACCGATTTTGACGGGACTTTCACTAGTAGATAGCTGATTTTATAGGGAGTAATAACTTAGGCTACTTTTAGTTTAGAAAAAGAATTAGGGTCTCGCACAAATAAAATAAACTGGTCATAGTGAATCATATCAGGCGCTTAAATGGCTAAAGCTGAGTAAACCATAAAATATATATCATATTAAAGTACTACATAATTGTAGACATAAAAAAAAAAACAAAAAAAAAAATCTGCGAGAGAATACGTCTATCTGCTAAGGACGAACACCCACAAATAAGGATTTCTGTCTTTAAAATAGCCGGAAGCGGGGGAGCAAGATTCGCGCGGGCATTCTGTAGACCACGTGAGCGAAGCTACGGGCACAGCTAGTATACTATATAAACTAAACTGTACTTTACAGCTATTGATAAGTTTTTGTGTCAAACTGTATTCGTCGTTATTTTAAACAGTCTGTAAAAAAGTAATAATAATAAAGAACTAGTTGACACGTGCGAATATTTCGCACAATATACTTTTTGAACGATTTAACATCTCACATGATATTGAAATAAATTGTGAAATATATGGCGCCACCTACATGCCACTTGCAATATATAATTTTCATAATATTTTTGACCATTTTTCGTCAATAGCGGAGAACATAGGTTTTATAATGATGTTGTTTTGATAAACTTTAAAGGAAGATATGGGGCTGTTACAAAGAAACACTCATTTAGTAAATAATATATAGAGATAACTCACCGTTCATAATAGTGAGTACTAGACAGAGCGCGTCCTTAGTCTCGTAAGCGTAAGCTAGGTTCACGACGAACCGAGAGTTGATTCTCTGAAGAATCTGTTTCTCTATGAGCACCATCGCTTCGCCTTTTCGTTTCTTTATCCGCTTCTTTTCTAACTTTTTGCAAGCGTACATCTTCCCCGTCGCCCGCACCTGTAAAATACATATCATCATCCATAATTGTTTTATGCAAACATAACGTACACAGTGCGTGCAGAGAGCACACGAGTGGTTCAAGCGCAACTCCGACCTATCTGTGACTGATTCTATATAACACTAAATCCGGTTTACAGTTTATTATAGATAAGGTTACCAACGTGCTTTCATCTAATTATTATAATATTTTACAGATTAACCGATATAAAGTACACATGAAAAAAGTTTAATAGAGATAGAGCCAAAATGCCCTTCCTACTACATATATGTTGGCGCCAAAGTTTATGGTTGCGTACTCTATGGTCATATAGGTAGTATTTCTGCGTATTATAATACACTTAGGTATTTAAAATTACTAGCGGTCGCCCAATGATCGAAATTCGACGAGCGACTTTTTAATCATAGACTATTTTCTGTTTGACATTTGCAGTATGAACCTAAACAATGCATATTATATCACTTGCTGTCACTTTTCATTGAGTGACAATGTCAATATTTTGGAGGGTCTAAGTTCAATGGAACTGGTCGGGTTAGGATTCACATTATTAATTTATTTTATTTAATATATTAGTAACAGATAATAAAGACAAATTTTAACTTTCTGCACTCCTTCTCCATATAAATTTTAACCATGCCAAATCTTACACACTTTCGTGCACGCAATACACTTAAAAAGGTGTCCGAAGTTTTCTTATCACGTATTAATATAATGATATAACTAATAGTAACCACACCCAGTATACAATGCAATAAGTACTATAATTCTACCTTTTGCCCGGTTGCAACTGGTTCGCCAAGTAAATGCATGTTTAATGACCTACCTGATCATCCACAAAATAATAGATGCGTCACCAGAATCGAATCACCCAACAAAATCAAAACGCTTAGCTAAAACTTCTTCAATATAAATTGAATTTGTATCTGGTGGTTACAGTCTCCCGCTATTTCTTAGCACAACAAACCTAATTACACCCAGCTAAATATTCCGTGAAGTGATCAGTTAGCTTGGGTTTGATCAAATCTCCGTTTTTATCATCTCCCCTTGGAGGCTATTATCATTAATATGATGAAAAATATTTCTTGGGCAAAGATATTATAATTAGAGATGTACATGTAAATACATATTGGTGACGAATATAAATATTGGTGAAAGAAAACATGGTTGCCATACCGAACTTTCGCTAGTGTACGCACTAAGACTCACCAAAGTTTACGCATAGAAGACAAACAAACAAAGAAAGCATTGGTTTTGACGGTTGACAACCCTGGTTATAGATAGCAACGGGCTGCTGTGACACTGTATGTATATAATACGGAAAGCTTTACCAGTTTCTCAGTTCGATTATCATCAAAAAAAAGTTACAACTCTATTTTTAATAGACTTTATTAAACTATGAAGAGATGAGATAGTTTATTACATAATGTTTATTATATTATGAAGAACGTATAACGAGTCAATTGTGATGAACACTATCTTGTGGTAGATAAAAACCATTAATTTTATAGCTGTTGTAATCGTGGACTTTAGCCAAAACAACCGATTCCCGAAACATTAAATGATCACTTTTTCTTTCAAAATAAATTTCATCTTATTATTTGTTATATGTAGCAAGGTAATACAAACTTTAATGCTTTATTTATAGGGTTTTATTTTTAATAAGCGAGGGAAGTGATTATAATATTTATATTTTTGAACGAGCCTGCCTGCACTAACTGCTTCTCCCGCGTACAATAGGTATACAATATACTAATGCTTTGCCCGCGGCTTCGCTCGCGGCATACTTTACAAACACACTAAACACCAAATTTCATAGATCTATCTTCAAAAATGACAAAATTATTCATACAAATTATCATCCCCTTTTTCATCACAAACCCAGATAAGCCTACTGTCCTATATTTAGGACAGTAGAAATAAAAAAAAATATCAGAATACCCTCTTTATCTAAGATTATTTAGTCTTATGATTTGCAGTAAGAAACGTGTCAGCTTTATTAGAAAAAATAAAAAGACAGTTATTTTAACAGTTTTTTACCTTATATTTTACCTTATAAGTGTGTAATAAAAGTGCGTTGCAGACATGGCAAATGACAGGTATGTATAAAAAGTTATATTTTACTCGTGAGTTGTTTTTTTCTGTGTTAATATCTAGTTGATAACCTTAACTTTTGTACTAAATAAATATTCTAGCAAAATAATATAAATAAATTACGTATAACTTGTTACAAATACTAGCGTACTATATATAGGACAGTAGGATAATATACATGATTTTAGTACAATAATACAACTTTTTCTTTACAGACCGTTAGCTGCGCATGAAATTTTAGATGCTTTAGAAAATGTTTCTGATAATGAAGAAGATTATAGAGAACGACTGATATGTATTCTACCTCCTCCTGTTGATCCTGACTGTCTCACTGACGAAGATTCGGGTGAAGAAGATAATGTAACTTTGAATAATTTGCCACGAAACATTCTGCTTCAACCGGCTGAAGTAATGATTCAAGGGCAGATTATGGTGAGTGATACAGAAGAAGAACCTTCTGATTCTACAGGTCGAACTAAACGTAGGCGTACCTACGCATGGAGAAAACGGGACTTGGCAAAAAATCCCGTGAATTGGCCAGATGTTCAAGGCGCTTGCCAAGATAAGCGCCCAATTGAGTGGTTTGAAAACTTCTTAGATGAAGATGTTATTTCGTTGTTGGTATCAGAGAGCAATAAATATGCTGTCAAAAAGAATTTGCCTGGAGACATAACCACTGAAGATATGAAATGTTTCATCGGCATATTGTTGGTTAGTGGTTATTCATGGCTCCCCCGTAGAAGAATGTATTGGGAAAACTCCCCTGATACAAAGAATGAATTGATCAGCTCGGCTATGACTAGGGATAGATTTGACTTTATTTTTAGCCACCTTCATGTCAATGATAATCTGGATTTGCAAGACAAATACACAAAAGTACGCCCCCTAGTTACACTTCTAAATAAAAAGTTCTTAGAGTTTTCTCCTCTTGAAGAGCATTACAGTGTAGATGAGGCCATGATCCCCTACTATGGTAGACATGGCTGCAAACAGCACATAAAAGGTAAACCTATTAGGTACGGGTTCAAAGCTTGGTTCAAACCATACCAAGGTGCTACAACTATGTGCAATCCAATATATAAAGAATTGGGGCTGGGTGCAAGCGTTGTTCTCACTTTTTGCGATGTGCTGATTTCACGTGGCTTCAACCTTCCTTACCACGTAGTTTTTGATAATTTTTTTACTGGGACGCCCTTGCTGGAAGAGATAACAAAGAAAGGCCTTCGTTGCACTGGGACAGTTCGAGAAAACAGGACATCTAGTTGTCCTCTGATTACATCGAAGTTACTGAAAAAAAAGGAACGTGGTGCTGTCGATTACAGAACGACACATGACAACACGTTCATTATTGCTAAATGGCATGACAATAATATATTCAGTATTGCTTCTAATGCTGTAGGAATAAATCCTAAACAATCTGCCAAACGCTTCTCACAAAGTGAAAAGAGAAACATTGTCATAGAAGAACCACATATGGTGTCCATCTATAACAAATATATGGGAGGAGTGGATCGGTCTGATGAAAATATTTCACATTACCGAATTGGTATACGAGGTAAGAAATGGTACATGCCGTTGCTCACACACATGATTGATCTTGCCGAACATAATGCATGGCAGTTATATAAAATAAATCATGGAAAACTGGATCATCTTGGCTTTCGCAGAAAGGTAGCAATTGCTTTGATTGAATCAAACAGAAAAAATGCAAAAGAGGGCCTAGCCGACCCTCCCATCATGAACATGCTGATAGTCGTAAAGACCAAATGAATCATCTGGTTATTCCTCAATCGAAGCAAACACACTGTCGTCAATGTCACAAAAAATGTTTGACACGTTGCAAGAAATGTGATGTTGGAGTGTGTGTCAAGTGTTTTGAAACATATCATTCATAAATAGTGTTAATCTAGTAAATTCATATAACAATGGGTAATATAATCAATAGTTATCTAATAAACTACATTTTTAATTACATTGCTGTTTTGTCATAAATGGTCTTTTATTTCCTCATGTATATATCCTACTGTCCTACATATAGCCGACGGCTGTTTCCCTGAAAGCCTTACAACTTATTTTTTTTTCATAATTTTTTTTAATGTTGCATAAGATCTAATAAACTAAATAATGTAACTTTTTTCAAAATTTTCAGAAAATTTTAGTTTCAGGCTTTATCTGGGTTAAGAGTTGAATTTCCATAAATTCTGCCTTAGTTCTCCCCTATAGTGTAAAAGGAACCCGCATACAAGTTATCACGGTCCTAGCCTCAGTAATTTGGGATGTGCGTTGATATGTCCTCCTTTTTACGTATAGTCTACTCTTGTAAATTTTTCCAGTACGATGGTACACCTAAATGAGCTTTCGGTTTTTACACTATTCCTTTAGGGGTGACTTTAAAAAAATATAAATTTCCCGTTTTTAGAGGTTTCTAGATATTCTTTTAATATAATAGCTCCGCAACATGACTGCACAGCACCACATAGTGAGCATGGTACAGTGCACAAGCAATTTTTAGAACTGGCTACACTGTTAGCAATAAAAGGCCCTGGAGCCTCAGACGGCTTTTACAGCTTCACCGTGACTTGGGAGCGAGCGCTTAGGGCACTCAGCCGCGAGTTTTACACTCCTATTAATTTATATAATCAACCAACATCCACCCACTGTTGAACATAGGTCTCTTAGGACAATGACGTTTTATTAATAGACGCGTTATACTCTCACTAAAAGCAATCTGAAAACGGCACAAATATTGTTATCAGCATGTTGTAACAAAAGGGATAGGAAATCACAGCGTAAGGCGGAAACCCTGTTGTCAAAAAAGGATAAAAATACCTGCTTAAAGTTGCTCTGTGGTATTGGCGTATTATTTTCCTCTTTACACAAAATACAAGTTCGTTTTCGCTCACGCCGACACCAATTCGAGAGTGAACTATGGAGTGAAAAAGTGTCAATGCCGTATCTACTTATAAAATATAATTTGTCTTAGGGGCATAATTTTTACAAATCTTACTTAACCGCCATGCTTCTAAAGTCTCTATTAATCAGAACCACTTTTTTATCTTTTATGTTAAGGCCACAATCTCACGTGATATTCACCTTTAGGTAAGCCCTTTCCATCAAAAATAGAATCATCTATAGTACTCCATAAAAAATTAGGAATCTCCTTCTTTTTTTAAGTCTGTTATAATGCAGCCGAATGACATGTCTAAGAGTGTAAATAAAGGTGTACACAAACCTGGCAAGCGCAGACCTCCCCGAAACCGCCCTTGCCCAGCACCCGGTACATCCGGAAGGTGTGCTGCGTGATCGGCTGAGCCTCGAGCCACTTCCACTGGAGATATCGGTGGAAGTACATCGAGTGTTCGAACTCGCCGAACGGAGTGCCCGCTAAGAAATTCTTCACGCAGCGTATGCATTCTGAGAATATCCCTTTGGAGCCCTCTGGAAACAACATTATCCATTTGAAGTTAAATATATTCGTTTTGGCGCGTTTACTAGAGGTTTTATGTCTTGAATTATAATAATGTGAATTCATTTAACTGACTTTTATTTTTTTTATTAAATAGAAATAATTTTATGTTGTATAAATAAACAATACACCTGGACGAACGAACTTTGCTCGGTATCTTAAAAAACAAGCTAAATTATTAAAAAGGAAAAAACTTCCGACTGTAACAAAAAAAAACTATATTTGCTTTTTATTTGATTTCCGAACCTCGTACTTAACTATTATATAGCCTATGTCACTCCTACAGTTAAGACGAATCTAAAAACACTTCGTATGCTAAAATGCATCAAGCCGTTTAGCACTATACACTACGTTATTCAATAGAAAAACATAAGCCTCCTTTTTCGCAGTCGGGTAAAACCCTATTTGTTCACATAATAGATTTATAAATTAATAATTCAGTATATTAATTTGATTACCAATAATGTTTGTTTAAACAAAGTAAAATTATTATTTTTTCAAACATACGTGGAAATATTGTCATTATTTTCGAAAAAAGAACACGCGAAGTATTGAATTTACGGACATGCCAAGAATGACAAAAGAGATCCAATCAAAGAGTATTTAATAACCCCAGCACGCAGTTTCATATAACATTGCTGGAACGTTGTAATGTTCCAAATTCAAAAAACGCTCCTGCAATGGATTTGATTTTCTTTGTTTGCAAATTCGATACTTCGCGTGTTCTTTTTTCGAAAATAATGACAATATTTCCATGCATGTTTGAGAAAAGCACTATACATGCCTCGGCGGAAATGGCAATTGCCTTTCTCGTATTAGTGAAGTCCTCGCCTACGGCTCGGCCTTCAAAGTCATAGGCAAACTGCAAGTGCCTATTTCACGGTCTTTGCAATAAATTATTATTACTGGCAGCTCATAGCTTATAATTAAACCGGAAGTTTATTAAATAATCTTGATTTTTATGAGGTTATTAAAGTTTCCCAGGTCATTGATTCTTTGTACGCTTTGATCTGAAGTCTAATCCTCCATAAACTGAACTAACAAACAAACAATAACATGGTGATAATGAAGGTCGACATATCTATACAGAAATAAAATTAAAGTGTTTGTTTGTAATGTCAAATTAACAGCTTTTAACAAAAACTTGATAACATAAAATCTATTTTTAAAATTTTGTTCTGTCTATTTGTTCCGGGTAAATTCCGAAACGGCTGAACAATCTGCCAAACGCTTCTCACAAAGTGAAAAGAGAAACATTGTCATAGAAGAACCACATATGGTGTCCATCATAACAAATATATGGGAGGAGTGGATGGTCTGATGAAAATATTTCACATTACCGAATTGGTATACGAGGTAAGAAATGGTACATGCCGTTGCTCACACACATGATTGATCTTGCCGAACATAATGCATGGCAGTTATATAAAATAAATCATGGAAAACTGGATCATCTTGGCTTTCGCAGAAAGGTAGCAATTGCTTTGATTGAATCAAACAGAAAAAATGCCAAAAGAGGGCCTAGCCGACCCTCCCATCATGAACATGCTGATAGTCGTAAAGACCAAATGAATCATCTGGTTATTCCTCAATCGAAGCAAACACACTGTCGTCAATGTCACAAAAAATGTTTGACACGTTGCAAGAAATGTGATGTTGGAGTGTGTGTCAAGTGTTTTGAAACATATCATTCATAAATAGTGTTAATCTAGTAAATTACATATAACAATGGGTAATATAATCAATAGTTATCTAATAAACTACACTTTTTAATTACATTGTGTTTTGTCATAAATGGTCTTTTATTTCCTCTTATTATCCTACTGTCCTACATATAGGACGGCTGTTTCCCTGAAAGCCTTACACTTAATTTTTTTTTCATAATTTTTTTTATGTTGCATAAGATCTAATAAACTAAATAATGTAACTTTTTTCAAAATTTTCAGAAAATTTTAGTTTCAGGCTTATCTGGGTTAAGAGTTGAATTTCCATAAATTCTGCCTTAGTTCTCCCCTATAGTGTAAAAGGAACCCGCATACAAGTTATCACGGTCCTAGCCTCAGTAATTTGGGATGTGCGTTGATATGTCCTCCTTTTTACGTATAGTCTACTCTTGTAAATTTTTCCAGTACGATGGTACACCTAAATGAGCTTTCGGTTTTTACACTATTCCTTTAGGGGTGACTTTAAAAAAATATAAATTTCCCGTTTTTAGAGGTTTCTAGATATTCTTTTAATATAATAGCTCCGCAACATGACTGCACAGCACCACATAGTGAGCATGGTACAGTGCACAAGCAATTTTTAGAACTGGCTACACTGTTAGCAATAAAAGGCCCTGGAGCCTCAGACGGCTTTTACAGCTTCACCGTGACTTGGGAGCGAGCGCTTAGGGCACTCAGCCGCGAGTTTTACACTCCTATTAATTTATATAATCAACCAACATCCACCCACTGTTGAACATAGGTCTCTTAGGACAATGACGTTTTATTAATAGACGCGTTATACTCTCACTAAAAGCAATCTGAAAACGGCACAAATATTGTTATCAGCATGTTGTAACAAAAGGGATAGGAAATCACAGCGTAAGGCGGAAACCCTGTTGTCAAAAAAGGATAAAAATACCTGCTTAAAGTTGCTCTGTGGTATTGGCGTATTATTTTCCTCTTTACACAAAATACAAGTTCGTTTTCGCTCACGCCGACATCAATTCGAGAGTGAACTATGGAGTGAAAAAGTGTCAATGCCGTATCTACTTATAAAATATCATTTGTCTTAGGGGTATAATTTTTACAAATCTTACTTAACCGCCATGCTTCTAAAGTCCCTATTAATCAGAACCACTTTTTTATCTTTTATGTTAAGGCCACAATCTCACGTGATATTCACCTTTAGGTAAGCCCTTTCCATCAAAAATAGAATCATCTATAGTACTCCATAAAAAATTAGGAATCTCCTTCTTTTTTTAAGTCTGTTATAATGCAGCCGAATGACATGTCTAAGAGTGTAAATAAAGGTGTACACAAACCTGGCAAGCGCAGACCTCCCCGAAACCGCCCTTGCCCAGCACCCGGTACATCCGGAAGGTGTGCTGCGTGATCGGCTGAGCCTCGAGCCACTTCCACTGGAGATATCGGTGGAAGTACATCGAGTGTTCGAACTCGCCGAACGGAGTGCCCGCTAAGAAATTCTTCACGCAGCGTATGCATTCTGAGAATATCCCTTTGGAGCCCTCTGGAAACAACATTATCCATTTGAAGTTAAATATATTCGTTTTGGCGCGTTTACTAGAGGTTTTATGTCTTGAATTATAATAATGTGAATTCATTTAACTGACTTTTTTTTTTTATTAAATAGAAATAATTTTATGTTGTATAAATAAACAATACACCTGGACGAACGAACTTTGCTCGGTATCTTAAAAAACAAGCTAAATTATTAAAAAGGAAAAAACTTCCGACTGTAACAAAAAAAAACTATATTTGCTTTTTATTTGATTTCCGAACCTCGTACTTAACTATTATATAAGCTATGTCACTCCTACAGTTAAGACGAATCTAAAAACACTTCGTATGCTAAAATGCATCAAGCCGTTTAGCACTATACACTACGTTATTCAATAGAAAAACATAAGCCTCCTTTTTCGCAGTCGGGTAAAACCCTATTTGTTCACATAATAGATTTATAAATTAATAATTCAGTATATTAATTTGATTACAATAATGTTTGTTTAAACAAAGTAAAATTTTTTTTTTCTCAAACATACGTGGAAATATTGTCATTATTTTCGAAAAAAGAACACGCGACATGCCAAGAATGACAAAAGAGATCCAATCAAAGAGTATTTAATAACCCCAGCACGCAGTTTCATATAACATTGCTGGAACGTTGTAATGTTCCAAATTCAAAAAACGCTCCTGCAATGGATTTGATTTTCTTTGTTTGCAAATTCGATACTTCGCGTGTTCTTTTTTTCGAAAATAATGACAATATTTCCATGCATGTTTGAGAAAAGCACTATACATGCCTCGGCGGAAATGGCAATTGCCTTTCTCGTATTAGTGAAGTCCTCGCCTGCGGCTCGGCCTTCAAACTCATAGGCAAACTGCAAGTGCCTATTTCACGGTCTTTGCAATAAATTACTATTACTGGCAGCTCATAGCTTATAATTAAACCGGAAGTTTATTAAATAATCTTGATTTTTATGAGGTTATTAAAGTTTCCCAGGTCATTGATTCTTTGTACGCTTTGATCTGAAGTCTAATCCTCCATAAACTGAACTAACAAACAAACAATAACATGGTGATAATGAAGGTCGACATATCTATACAGAAATAAAATTAAAGTGTTTGTTTGTAATGTCAAATTAACAGCTTTTAACAAAAACTTGATAACATAAAATCTATTTTTAAAATTTTGTTCTGTCTATTTGTTCCGGGTAAATTCCGAAACGGCTGAACAGATTTTGACGGTACTTTCACTGGTAGGTAGCTAATGTTGTAAGGAGTAATTCAGGCTACTTTTATTTTAGAAATGAATTAGGATTCCGCGCAAATAAAAAAAACTCGTCATGGTAAATCAATTGGGGCGCTTAAATGGCTTACGCTGAGTAAACCATACATATAAGATATCAAATCAAAGTACTACATAATGGTAGTCCCCAAAAACACCTAAAAAAAGTCAGCGAGTGTACATATCTATCTTCTAAAGATCTCCCACAATAAGCATATAACCGGGTGTGCGAGTAGCACGATTCGCACGTATGCCCTTACGACGGCATTCTGTAGTCCACGTGAACGAAGTCGCGGGCACAGCTAGTAATTATAATAAAAAGAGTAAAAAGTCGAAATCTGTACATTGAAGGTATTTAGGTAGGTAGGAGTAAAAAAATACTACTCAGTTATTAGAATCATGGATGGAACACATTTTGATAGTATTTGAATTTTTTTTCTGTCTGTATGTTTGTACGCCAATCACGCAAAAAGTTTCCAGTATATACCTTGAAGCAGGCCGCACGCGTCGTCTATGACCTGTTTGCCGATGACGTCTGTGACAGCTTCGCAGTCATCTGTCTTGAGATACCGGCCGAACACTTCCGCGGCGAGGGCGACGCGCGTCTCTTCGACTTCCACCTCGTATCTGTCCGCCTGCAAACAAACGGACACATATTTTTCTTCTACTCCTATCTATACTATAACTTAATAAATGTCAAGAGATAGTTCGTTATTTTTTAAGGAAAGCAATATTACCATTGGTTATGTAAAAAAGTATAACTACAAAAAGTTTATAAGAGTACACGTTTATCGCTTGGGGGAAAGGGATGACGTCATAATAAAACATACTCTATAAATATTTTAATTAGCTATCTAGAAAGATAGACTTACCAACAGATTATTATTTTCTGGGAACGGACTCCAAAAAACAATAAATACCTACCATCAAATTTCCGTCGCGTATCGCGGGAATAAACGAATGATACATTTATCGAGATACTGGAAAGCTGATTGATTAGTGATCACGTTATCAGTAAGCACTTTCTTTAGATTTTCCCAATACAATAGCGATGTGGAAAAACCGAACTATATACTATAATACATTTGTTTGTTATCGACAATCGACAGAACTCATAACAGAACCACAGAGCTGGGTTCCGAAGCCACAGGTATACGGTATCCCCCATCTCGGTACGAACAAATCTTTCCTACAACACGGAACAGTGTAATAAAACCTTTACACGCACAGATCTTCCCGACGGATCCGATGGTGTATGGCGTGATCGAAACCAACGGATCCAGCACCGGGCACGGGGCAGACAGATTCGAGCATTCAACTGTACGTATGTGTAGATATGCCCTTTGTCGCACCTGTTGTGCCACGCAATTTTAATGAACAGCATAAGTTTTCTTTTTTCTATACATATAAAACCACCACACATTACAGCTAGATTATGCTTTAAAAGAGACATTACAGACAACCGTTTATAATAAAATCAGGACCACAAGTGACAGATACCCGAGACCGGGACGAGGTAATCTTTATTCAGTCGGGCGAAAAAGGTCAATCTCTTTCGTTCTCTATAGAATTATCGATTAGTTCATCTCTTCATACATTTTCCTATGAATGTAACTTGGTTGAATGCGTATAAGCTACGATCTTAGTTTCAACTTGCACATCAATTGCATTACAATGTAAATTTTCCTTCTATTAACTCGGTTCTCGCCTAACTGTTTGTCTGTTCACTACAAGTTTTCCAATCGATTTTAAATAAATATAGGTACTTAAACTATTTTAGGGAAGCTGTTGTTGTTTAAGATGACCCACAACACAAATTTCAACTTGGTTTATTGAAAACAGTGACTCTTCTTTCTTATTTTTAAATTTTGATAGATTTTAGTGTTTCCTCCCAATCTCACCGGATATTAACTGACGATGTGGCCAACGCTGGTAAAACTCCTAAGCCTAATGGGGAGAATTGGTCCTCAAGTACTGCTGCCGGAACACACCTATAGATGCTTGGTGACAGATTTTCAACTTGACGGACATTAAAAAATGTCCTATCACGGATGTTTCCTTCACCGATAGCACTGGCTCATTGTACGAATTCGAACTCACGTCGATTGACGACATGTTCAAACACGCTACCACTGTGCCCTCATTGATACATTCAAATCACACTTACCATCCCTTGCAAACATACAACTAAGGTCATCATAAACATCATCATGGTGTTGCGAAATTTCCTCTAACTAATACCCCCTATCCCACTTAAATATGGTCGGCACAATATGTCTTCTTCACTCTATTTTATTTACTGCCATCTTAGTATTCGCGCTTGTGTATACACATATATCATTCATCACCATTCATCCACCGTCATACTTAACATTCATTTAGTTGTATAACTTTCATCCCTCCTCATAACATGCCCATACTACGCTAGCCTTACCCCACAACATCTCGAAATTTAAAAAGTTTATTTAAATAGCATCCTTTGATGGTATGCGCCACTTACACATGTGACTAGTAAGCAACAGTCACTTCCACATCGAGCATAAGAGAACTGAATTCCTAAAGCGTTCCAGAGAGTAGGTCGGATCATTCGTTATTGTGGTCTAAAAGCCACTGGCAATCATTGTTCTCCAAACGTCGCAAATACCGGCATCTTTTTAAAAAAAATTCTGGTCGATATTGAAGGTAACCCACCATGTTACGTTTCACACTATGCAAAATAAAAAAATTGTGATAACACGAAATTAAAAATTCCAACCTTACGGCGTACATTGCGTCGAGAAACATAAATGTGGAAATGAAAAGATTTTTACCTTAAGGATCGAAACTTTTCGAAAACTCTGGACATATTATATGATGTAGGCACTAACCGCATCTAGGAAACTGTTGTACTTGTGATAGTCAGGTCTGTTCCTCTCGCAGAACTGCCTGAACAGCAACTTGCCTATAGGCTGCTGATCAACCACGTAGTCGTAACCTACATCTGAAACAATATGCAATGTATATATCAAAACTTATAATTTGTGTAGGCTAGAACAATGCTTTATTCAATTTAGGCTCTAAGAAGGCACTACCACCGGTTTGGAAAACATGCTAGTCATCTAGAAGTGCCAGCAAGAAACTCGATCGGGTTTATATTTACTGTGTAAATAATGTTCACAGTGAATAACTATAATATTTTAGTAGATGCAGTCATTTCTAGACATCACTATCATGCACGTAATCATCTACCGTGTAATTAGGTTTTGACAGTAAAACCTACTTGACATGGTCCATTGTCCCGCAAATGATACAACATGGTATGGCCAATTTGTGTGTATTTCTAGTATTAAAAATATACCGGTTATTTGCAATATCTAGCTTATCTAAGTTATTGCGAACATACATTATTTTATTAAAGATCTATTTGCGAGGGCAAAGATACTATATTCCTGAAACTTGATCTTTAGTGATTCACGTGCTCCAATGTTGTAATTTGCTTGAAATATCCGTTTTTGTAATCTACCTCAGCCGCCGTCTCAGACAGTAAAATACCATAGCGAGTCAGTAAACGAAGTAGACTAATTGTGACAATTATCTGTTAACTGCAATGTTAATGAGTAGACCCCATAGTAATTATGAATTAAGTGTAAAACAAGACAATTAAAAAAGAAAAAATAAATACAACATCAATGATTTTGAAGAGTTCTTCGAAGTTGAAAGTCCAATGCCAATTAAATTAAAATGGGCCCACCCTTGAGGTACCCCCTATCCAATAAGAAAATAATTATCCAAATCGGTTAACAAACAAAGAGTAACTTCCCGTCTTTTGTTGAAAGCTGTTAAAAAAGAGATCGCTTAGCTCACCTTGCCTCATTCTTAATTTCATAGCAATAGACGTTTACAGTAATGCGTAAGGTCTTCAAATGTGTACAGGTTTAAAAGTCATCAGAGTCCTCACGATGTAAATAAGCTAGTGACGTAACATGTTAATCTAATCTTCAACAATTCGTTTTGAAATACCTTGCTATCATTGTGTCTCGGTATCCGCTAATCTGCGGTGCCTCTAGCATGCTTTAGATTATAAAAATAGATACTCGATACGAATGGCTAATGTGGAATAGAATCTAAAGGATTTTAACCGGCGTTCTTTGATCCATCGATGTGAAATACAATTTCTTAGCAGTAATTTTATATCTTAGTGTAATATATTTAGAGTTCGATTTATGATATCGCAATATAATAATAGGTATCATGCATAAATTGTGGTAAGAGGTTTAAAAAGTTTTATACGCGCAGTACAAACCAAAAAGAACAATGATAACGAAACGATCAACAATCCACAGACGTTCATGTTTTGTTATACCGTCCTGCAAGCCTCTGCAGCTGGATATAGACTAGCTGATTCCGAAACGCGATAAATCCAAAAGAGAGTCAGGTACAGATTTCTATCACCCCGCACCAAGGTGTACCGCATCGAGTACAAGAAAATATAATTTAACAAATGAAGCTTAAGCCCTTAAAAAGTAAGTGAACTGCGTTTTAAGATCCGAACTATGCTTACTATCAAGAACAACTCCGTCATTTTGCCTTGCTAATAAAATTAATAAAAGAACTAATGTATCCTAATGAAACCATCGGCATGTAATGCAATGCGGGTGACTGTGAATGTCTAATGATGATAATTTTACATAAAACCACGTCTCAAAGCATTTTACCAAAACGATCCGATAGATCATATTAAATGTGAAACATGTTTTCGACAGCAGAAAAGGTTCGATATATTGTCAGCAATGAGACTTTGAAACACATTGTTATGTAAATGTCTCGTGCGAGGCGGCCCGCGGCCCGCGGCCCCGCGGCCACCCACAGCGATAAAGAAGGTAAACATTTTAAAATAATGCGTAAAAATCCTTCACAAATTTCGATTCTCTAAATATACGCTATTACAGTGAGGTAATTAAAAGACAATTTTTAACAAAAAAGAAAATCAACATCAATGGTTTTGAAGAGTTTCCTGGCATATCTTCCAAGTTGAAGGTCCAATGCCAATGGAATCAACATGGGGCCGGTTGACCCTTAAGGAATCCCCTATCCTACAAAAAATGAATAATCCTAATTGGTTTATAAACAAAAAAGTTACGGCTGAACATCCATAAAAAAATATATAAAATTTAATTATAATAAACTTCTAGATTCCTAGTCCGGCGTTTCAAATGAGCATTTGTCAAAAGCATGAAAAATAAACACCGCTATCAGTAAATTTAGCTCACTAAAGAGTATAGATGTAGCCTCCCGTCTCTTGTTGAAGACGGTTAAAGACATAATTATAGATGCAGATAAAATTGTTATATCTACACTAATACAATAAAACAATTGTTTTTGTTTGTTTGAACGCGCTAAACAATAGCGGCACTATATGCTATATGACTTCATGCTATGACCGTAAAGAACAGAGCAGCGACCATGGAGTCAAGCAATCTAGCAATCTGTAGGGAAATAAGGGAAGTGAGTAAGATAGGGCTACACGGGTGGAGAGTTGGGCAAATAAATCAAACATGGGTGAAACCGTAGCACACAGCTAGTAATAGAATATGAGTTGCTAAATTATATTGCAAAACCCGGTGTACAGTTGCCGTAAGAAAAGATTAAAATCTCATCATAACCTTTTCTATTAACCAATTGATTGAACATCGACTTCACACTAACAATAAATTTCTATTTAATTTTAAGTAGTAGTAGCTGAAATACATCATTTAAGCAAAAAATTAAAAAAATTATAAACAGCATACAAGTATAACAACGGATAGGTCGTTGAGACCATTCCAATGAGCCCTGAATACTATATCTCTGCCGTAAGTTAGTGAGTTGCTCGGTATGCTACGGATTCAAGATGACGCTACAGCATCAGGTTAAGGTTTTTCTAATATGATTGAAATAACAGAATACCAAATCTCGTTTCAATCAGACCTGTGGAAGATGCTCACATCTATTTATCAACTAGAAAAGAGCTGATAATCTTCAAACGGCTGAACAAATTTTCTTGAATCATAGCTAAGAACCATCGAGATTAAGTTACCTTAATACAGACACACAGATAAACATATACACGCGTTAAACTTATAACAACCCTCTTTTTGTGTCGGGGTTTACTAAAAAGAAGAAGTTGAAAAAGTCTATAAAAATTGTTAAAATTATGAGTAAAAACTAAATATATATGTATAGGATACGAAACAAAATCAACTACTGGATAATAAGTCACCGCCGCTAGTATTAGCAACGTATTATTATAGATCTTCCCTAAAAATATGTAAACACTAAAATCGTTAATAACAATTATATCAGTAGGAAGAGGCACATAACATTTTTCACATTTTTACAGAGTTGTATGTAATACTCGATTGATTAACATTCTTCACTAAAGGCCAATTTTTCATTCGTCAAGTAACTTTATTTGTGGAATTATTTGTTTTTCATTTTCAGAACTGTTGATTATCCATCAAAACGTCAAAATGTATCTAGATACATACAAATAAATAAACGATAAGTGTATGTTTGTAATATCAAAATAACAGCTTTTTACTAAATGCAAAGTTTAAACGGTACTGAAAACAAAAACCAATCTGTTGGACCGATTTTCACGGGACATTCACTGCTTTTATTTGAGAAAAAGAATTAGGGGGCCGCGACAATAATCTAAATTAGCATTTTCCAGTACCCCGCGCGCCCCACGCGCACCTTCCCCTTCGCAGACGTCGCATCGCCACATACGAAATTCCTAGTTAGTTTATTTCTAAGGATATAAACCAAAATTAAAATACATATTTGAATATTACGTTAAAAAACTACAGAGCAAAATTTGTAATGAACCCTAAAACTAAACTATCGCAAACAAATAATAGTAAATAAAGTTTTCAAGAAATATATCCATCCGACCCACCACGTAGCTCCATAAAGGGCAAAACCCATTATAGATATCGTAAAAGAAGAATGCAATTTAAACATAGAAAGGACATAAAGGGAACTTATTGTACTGAATAGACTCGATTTTATGGGTTCACGTGAAGCGATCACGTTATCACGCGAACTTTGAGGCTGGCGTGAACCAGCACGGGCGCCACGGGTCTGCCTGCACAAGGTCAGAAGGTCCGGAACGATTTTACTAAAGTTACAATACCCTTAGTTGCTTGCCAAATAATAAATCAAAAACATGACACGCCTGTTACTTTCCTCAACAATGATATTATACTTTTTACTAATAATATCCTTGGTCCCCAATGCGTGTTACCGTTTTTCTTTTATTTTCCACTAGCGCTTTTTCCGCTACTTCGTTCGCGTTATAATTATGTCCCATATTTTTAACTTTCTAACTGAATGACTAAATACGAATTTACATAAATGATTCACTTTTTCTCTTTGAATTCTTCAAAAATGATGAATTTTCATCCCTTTTGCACCACCTTAGGGGTTGAATTTCCAAAAATCCTCCCTTAGTGCTTCCCTATAGTGTAAAAGGAACCCGCGGATACAAATTTTTACGGTCCTAGCCTCATTAGTTTGGGATGTGCGTTGATATGTCAGTTATGCTTTTATTTATCGTACCGTACATCCACTGAAAAGCTGTCATAAGCCGCAAAATCTTCTGATTCAGCTTTCATCCGTAACAAAAGTAAATTTAGTTGATCTATGAACTTTAAAAACGCCACACATTTAGTTACCACACTGCCATATTAGAAACTAAATTTATGGAGTTTTTACAGTAGGTAAATTCAACTAAAATTACGTTTCTTATTGATGAAAGCTGAAATGGACGATTTGGAGGCTTGACAGTTTTTAGCGGATTTGCGATATAATATATTATATTCCATCAGATTAACTTATAATTAACAGATAATTTTTTTGTTGTTATGATTATGTTTAGCTTCATAGACATTGGATTTTGAACTTGGAAGATACATAAGGGAATTGTTAAAAACCATTGAAGTTGTTTGTGTTAAAAAATGTCTTGTTTATTTTGATCCAAAAACTTTAATATGTTAACTGAACCTATATATTATTATGCCATTTTGGAGTTATTTTACGTTATTTAGTTTAGTTATTGTGCACAAGCGAAGTGGTTTATAAATAATAAATAAGTAGAATTTTAAGTTGCCACAAAAACTACCTGGACAGTTTTAACAAGGGAGACACCATCTTGTTGGAGCTGTGTTTGAAGATCACAAGAATAATTAGAAAATGAAACCTATCCAGTAGTATTTTCGTGATGCGCACACAATGAACAACTTCTATCATCTATGTATAATCTATACAATTAATAAAATTGTAATGTCTGTTTGTAATGTAAAAATATCAGCTTTTTACTAAATGCATATGAAAGTATTTACGATACCTATAACAAAAAGCCCATTTTTTTATTTTTGTCTGTCTGTTTGTTCCGGGCAATCTCCGAAACGGTTGGACCAATTTTGACAGGACTTTCACTGATAGATAGCTGATGATATAGGGAATAACTTAGGCTACTTTTATTTTAGAAAAAGAATTAGGGTTCCGCACAAATAAAAAAACTGGTGATGGTGAATCAATTAGGGCGCTTAAATGGCTTATGCTAAGTAAACCATAAGAAATATATCAAATTAACATACTACATAATTATAGGCATTAAAAAGACCTATAAAAATTCCGGGAGAGTATACATCTATCTTATAAGGAACATCCACAATAAGCATTTTTGTCTTTAAAATAGTCGAGAGCGGGGGATCAAGATTCGCGCGGGCATTCTGTAGTCCACGTGAGCGAAGCCAACGGCACAGCTAGTAATATTATAAAGAGGAAATATTTGATTTTTTTGATTGTAATGGGTAAACTCAAAAATACATTTATAAAGTTGCAAAGCACAGTACAAATGTAATTCCTTTCATACATCCTACATTTTAATATACATACTAACGGTGCCCCGCTGCTTCGCACACGTTTGTTACGTTTAATATAGTTTTTTTTACAATTTATATCAATTCTGATACGAGATATAGGTACTTCCCGTATTAAATATTTCATTATAATCGGTAAAGCCATTTTTGTATTTAATCCGGACATACACGACTTCACGTTAGCACAATAGCATAATTTCCAGTACACTCGACACGGACGTGCCCCAGTTACATTTTTATTATCCCCCACAGTACCTACCACACGACACACGACACGCTATCCGAGGCGCTCTGTATTCATTCATTAATAACTAATTGATATCAATTGCCGAGGGAAATTTCTGCAAACAATTAGATGCTTACAGCGACGTCTATATATTCGATAAACAAATAATTTGCTAGATACTATAGTCCGGCCGCTGAGAGAATGCACATTTGACAGTTCGTTAACGAATGTTCGATATAACTTTGAAGCGGCGAACACATTGCGACGAAAATATTTTAAATATGCATTTACACTGACTAAAGACAAGAAATCATATAATTACGTTAATTTATAATAAATGTACACGTTTAACTATAAAACTATTGGTTTATCTGTCATCTCTATTGATTAAATGTCAATTTGTTAAACGTCAAATATGCATTCTTTACAGCGCGGCGCGTCGGTCGTTCTATAAAACTATACTCACAATTATGTAGGGTAGGCCTTACTGGTAGTGCGAATCGTTGAGGGTGCGGACGTTATCATTAGGGTTGCCACTTCATTTTTTTAAAATCGTAGAACAGCACCTATACCTGCCGGTAAGTACGGTGCAGTCCAACAACATCGGCAATAGCCGAGGGAACAACGTTGCATCGCCAACCGTCGCTGTTATGCTTGCTCTCATTAATGTCTCTTCACGTTGTTTGAATGACTCCTTGTTGTAGCAAGGAATACTCTGGCTGAGAGTTGTTGTTGTTAACTTGTTAGCTTTTCATTGATTTAATTAAATCAGTATCTCGTATGATATGAGTAGATATAGGACTTAATAATACCTATTAATGAATATTAAACTCAATTTCATTATTATAAGAATGTATTTTTCAGTAATTTAACGAATATGAAATTTCGGATCTGTACATGGATATATTAAGAGTACTGAATCGGTTTCTGTTCTAAGTATTGATATGAATTTATTTCAGATATCCCATAATTTCGATTGTGGATATTTAAATTTCCAAATAATTATATTTATAATAAAAACAGGTATTCTTTGAAAATTTGCAGATACAACAATAGATCGGTTTGTAGGTATATAGAAAATATTAATAAGTTAATAATAAGTTATTTTTGGTATCTATTCGACAATTTTTTATTCCACTTCTGATCGTAATCGAAATTATATTACATTTGGCATAAGGGCAAGGTTTAGTTTTTTATTTCAGATATCCGATACTTTCGATTATGGAATTCCAAAAAAACCCCAGGTATTATTAATAGTAAAAATACACGGCGCGCCCCCTTAGTACGTATTTCGCAATTAACAAAGCGATAGCAGAAATCGCTAAGTATTTGCATCGTAACGGCAAAATCATATTGTGTTTGGTACATTATAGGTGTTGTCACATAATACGAACTTTGCCGTTTCGAAGCAAATATTTAGGCGATTATTCTGCTATCGCTTTGCTATTGCGAAATACGAATTATGGGGGCGAAACTCTCGTTGATCGTTATTGTGTTTAGTGTACTGTCACACAGTGATATCACTTTGCTGTGCTATAATTAATATAATCAATTAATCATAAGGACTGCCCACAGAAGTGAAAACTCAATTTTGAATTTCTCAATCAATTGATAGTTCATGCAGGCTATTGCATGAGCATGTCGCTGACGAGAAATTCACAAGCCCCTTATTACCCATTTCGAAAAAGTTAACAACACGCGTATAGCAGACAGTCTAGCTATATACAATGTATTAGAGTATATAAGTGTATACATGTACACAGTCCGCTATACTACGCGTCGCACGGTGGGGTAAAAATTGCCGTTTAGATGCAAATAGGATTTTAGGGATTATTCTGGTATTGCTTAGCTTATTTGACAAAAAACCGAAATATGGGGGCGAAACTCTCGTTGATCGTTATTGTGCACAGTGTACTGTAACACTTTTGATGTATATCACTATTGCTGTAAATAATGCATAGTTAAGTATAAAATCAAGTGTAATCAGTAAGTAGATTCTTGTTGTATGGAAGCTGAAAACTTCAATTTTAGAACCCTGTTGCTTCAATCTTAAAATATCTTAAGTCTGAATTACTTACATGAGCATGTCGATGACGCGAAATCACTAGGCTCATTACCCATCGAATATACTACATTTTCACCGTGCGTCCTGATACAGTCTAGTTATACAACCACCCGAATTTAGAGCGCTATAAGTGCTATGGCTATGGTACACAGTCCGCTATACAATCACGGCGTCGCACGTATGGCCTGTTTACCACTTTTGTAATATTGCCGCTAGAGGAAATCAGGATCTTCACGAAATTAACTTACCTCGCGATATCCTCCTAATATCATAACTACCTCTATTCAAAATTAAATGGAGACCGATTCCAAAACAATACATTGGTATACCCAAAATGCGCAACAATTATAGAGCACATTTTTGACGAAACTATCTTATCTGTTAAGCTAATGCATCAGTTGAAGTAAACACCCAAACGAGTTAGTAAGTAGATTCTTTCCTTCGAAAAGGAAACCGCTACTGAACGGGCAATTAAACAGATCGATTGGTTTCGCGGAAATTCATTCTTGTCAAAAAAATAAATTTCGTTAAGCATTACGACGGCCGAGACTTTTATGAATGAAAAGTATTAATAACTAGCCTAGTGCCCGCGGATTCGCTCACGTAAACTATAGAATGCTATCCTGAGTGAGTGTTCACCTTAGAAGATCCTTTTCGTAGGTGTTTATTGTCTTGTCATTAACCACCCGATATTTTAGCGCGTCATACAATTAGGCGCAGTAGATTCTAAAGAATGGAATTTGAGCAGTAAAAGTTAATCATTTCAAGCGAGACCGTATGGCCCATTGTTTTACCACTAATTTGTAATATGTTGGGAATATAAGGTCATGCTCTAAACGATTTATGTGAATTGTACCTCGCAATAATACTTCCTAATTAGGATACCACATAGACGCTCTTTACGTCATGCAATCGTGAAAGGTGGAGACCAATTGCCAAAACAATCACATTGTGTGATACCCAAAATTTTACTTTTTTGCAACATTTAGAGCACATTTTTAACGAAACTATTTATCTCAAGCTTCTCATTGAAAAACACCCAAACGAGATATTATTTTTCCTTCGAAAAGGAAACCGCTACTGACGGGCAATAAACAGATCGATTGGTTTCGCGGAAATTGGTTTTGTCAAAAAAATAAATTTCGTTAACATTACGACGGCCGAGACTTTTATGAATGAAAAGTATTAATAACTAGCTGTGCCCGCGGCTTCGCTCACGTAAACTATAGAATGCTATCCTGAGTGAGTGTTCCTTAGAAGATCCTTTTCGTAGGTGTTTATTGTCTTGTCATTAATTAAAATATTTTAGGGTCATACAATTAGGCGCAGTAGATTCTAAAGAATGGAATTTGAGGAGTAAAAGTTAATCATTTCAATCGAGACTTGGCCCATTTTTTACCATAATTTTTTGTTGGGAATATAAGGTCTGCTTAAACGATTTATGTGTGTTGTATGCAATAATATTTTATAATTAGGATACCACATAGACGCTCTTTACGTCATGCAATCGTGAAAGGTGGGCAATTGCCTTAAGGTCACTTGTGTGAGCCAGAAGAAACTTTTCTCCTTTTTTGACAACAGAGTTTCCGCTTTACACTGTGATTTTCTATCTCTTTTATTTCAATATGCTGATAACAGAATTTGTAACGTTTTCAAATTGCTTTTAGTGAGAGTATAACACGTCTATTTATAAAACGTCATTAGTTGTATGTGTTCTACTATTTGTATAATGGGTTGTGTTCCGAGAAATTGTTCGATATGACGCCAGCGGCTACTTTTCACCATCACCCCGCTCGCCATCGGCAGATTTCATCCTCACACTTTGGAGCCTAAATGATCGCGGACAGACCTGTTTCAGGAGTCTCCTTCAGCGAATACTCTGTATGTGGAATGAACTCCCTGCTGAGGGGTTTCCACTGGAGTCCTTCAAGAATGCAGTGAACAAGTTTTTTAAAAGGCCGGCAACGCGCTTGTTATGCTTCTAGTATTGCGAGCGTCCGTAGACTACGGCTCACGGCGTTGTCATGAATTGCCTGTAACTACACACCAAAGATTCAAAACAATGTAGTCAAAAGTTACATTACAAATAAAGATACCGAGAAATAAACAATTAACCAAGGTATTAAGCTAAAATGCGAGACTCCCCGTTTCTAATTTGCAGGAGTTATCAGGAGCAATAGAAAGTTGTCTTTGAGCGTGTAAGTGCTCATTAAAACTTTGGTACCGAACGAGACGAACTTCCCTCATAAGAAAAAGACAGGTATGTATCCAGGAACTTAGCTAGTTGAACTATATTAACCCTCCGCTTCATTCCCGCACCTAAGCCAAAGTAGATGATCTTAAATCAGATATTTTATATAAAGCAAATAAAAGTAATTTTATTGTTATACTCGTATGTTTTAATCTCAACTCGTATTATAATATTTATTTTCGTTCAGGGATAATAACTCGGCCAATGTGTATTATATTTCAAAAAGTCCTAGATAAGAGCAAAATCTTCAAATAGATTTCCTTTAGCACTATTAAGTCTTATTCTTGTAGATTTTTTTTTACTTTTTGGGTTATTTATTATTTATAAACAAAATTTTTATGTATATATAAAGAACCAATACTTGCAATAATAGTGCAATATAAATGTTAATTGCTTTCTAAAATACCCGGATAAGGCATGCTGTTATATTTATACTCGAAAAATACGAAAATATCTGCAATAACATTTTTTAATTTTCCTTACAAGGTATCCATTGTAGGGTAAAATTTCCATTGTTTACATTTTTATAATCTTTATCTAAACATGAGGGCTTCTAGACCCACCTTTACGTACTTAGTCCGTACCTGGAAGCATATAATCATATTTATTCAGTTCATAAAGGTCGCTTGTTCGACGTTCTAATTTTTATGGGTGTAACTATGAACTCTGTGATTAGTTTTGGAAACAATTACACAGAGGAACAGAAAATGTATGAAATATTATTCTTTTGGTTTTATTCTTTTATATAATTTATGTGCGTGCATTCATCTAATTTGCAAGATTATAACATTATACTGTGAAAATTCTGATATATACTTGTTCATACACATAAATTGGTTGGAGGGTAGTAATTATTTTTAATTATTATATAAGGCTTAAAATCAAAAATGACAGGTTATTTATTCGGATACCTGCGCGGCAAACGGTGTACTCGGAACTTCGGTGTAGATTTTGTGTTTTGGCTGTGGGGAGGCAATGCGTTGGAGCCCGGAAACTCTTGAAAAATCGGCGACGTAAGTAGAGTTCCAGATTATAGTTTCTCATGTATTTGGCAATCTACTTCCAACCATTTCGAAATACAAACTACATAATCCAAAGAAGTAGAATTGGGTGTGGGGTTTATCCAAAACTGTTTTAGAGTTTTACCAATTAAAACTTCATTAGTAACGTTTTGATTTAAACGTGATGAAACGAAAAAGCGACACTGAAAAGAGACAAACGCATGAATCTATATCATTTAACCCTACGAGATAGAATACTTTTACATTAAGTATTCACGATTAATGCAAGTATTGATTTTCATAATTATGATCGTCTTAGAACTGCCCTAGCGGTGTGAGACGACTAGACTTGTACGCACTGTTGTATTTACAATCCGAATGGTCGATAGTTCGAATCCCGAAGTTTTTACAGAGAGATTTTAAAGAAGATATTTTTGTTTTCGGAAGCTTTCTCTTCACTTCTACCGTATCGTAGCCTATGGACGCTTGTATCTAGAGATATCACTAGCACATTTGCTGACATTGAGCCCCCTTTCCCCATGAGCAATAAAAGGCTATTTGGCTGCGATATTCTGTAGGGAGACGGTATTACACCAGTCAGGCTGACCCGAGAAGAGAGAAATCTCAAAAAAAAAAATCTGTGCCTACCTTTTTTACGACTTAATACGATACATAGAAAACATTAAATTCTTATATCTCCTCAAAAATCTTAGTTTAAATTGCAGATGTTTGTGTAGCCTTCAACAAGAAGGTCTAACGTTCTACCGTATAATAAATGCGTAGGCCCATGAATATAAGATGAGAAGGAGCCGCTTAGTTAACCTTGAGTTGTGGTTTTCAAGTTTCATCATGGAATTAATTGGATAATAGTATTGAGCATGAAGATTCTCTAGTAGGTACCTACGTGCCTAACATTTCTCGGGATCAGGCACAACAATTAATTAATATGAATCAACATCTTCGCATTCTCAACCTCATATCTATGGAAACAGACCTATTCTGCTGTGCTCTGAGTGAATTCATCAGGATAGCATTAGCCATCATATGTTACAAAATTTAACATTATTTTAGTCTATAAATATTATAAGCGATGAAAGTGTGCGGTAGTGTGACTTCCGTCAGAAATGAAAGTTTTTTATCCATAGTTTCGGAATGCCGTCGCAAAAATGCTTATTGTAGGTGTGATTTTTAGTACATAGATTTTTTTTAACTTTTGATGACTTTTGTAGGTATTTTTAACATCTACAATTGTGTTGTACATGAATTTGATATCTGGGATACTCGGCGTGAAACATTTAAGCGCCCGAGTTGATTCACTATAACCAGTTTTTTTTTTATATGCGCCGGTCGTTAGTTCTTTTTCTAAAATAAAAGTAGCCAAATTACTCCTTATAACATTAGCTATCTGCCAGAGACTTCAATTGTATTAATTGTATATAGATGACAATCTATTACATGTAACATTTTTATAACCTTTAATAATATATTTTTTCTCTATCAACATCTGTGTACATTACGAAACTTTGCAAGCGTTTTGGCGTATGTTGTGAAATCCCCGATATCAAAACGACCCAGTCGGCGACATCCGCCAGAATATACGGTTTTATTTGGCTTATCGTAGCTCGACGAATTGAATACTCATTTTGTTCAAATTGTCTGCTTTTGCATGAGGACAAATAAAGTTTATGACAATAAAAGATATGGATTGTCATGGTAAATGCGATTTCACGAAAGGAGAATGATACTCTTTCATACAAACAATCTTTCGCCTGATTGTAAAAATATGAAAATGGTGTCATGTAGGGAACTTTTTAGACAATTGCAATTTTTAAGAGAAATGCGTGTGATATTTTTGTTATTGTTAAAACTTGTGGGTCTTGTGGAATAATAGTCCAAAAGTTTAATATTCGTGGTTTATTCAGACAGAGTATCGTTGTCAAAGAGGTTACTTTCACGAATGAATCCTTCAAGGTTTGACCTATCCGCTTTTATATCAAAATAATCGCAGTCCTACCCGCTTTATATAAAATTAATCATTGTCCTACCCGCTTTATACCAAATTAATCGTAAGTCAGATTATGTAGTAATAAGTTTACAATATCAATTTATATGATGATTAACTAAATTATAATTTATATGTATAATGGTAAATAACTAGGATAACACTGCGAGTAATTATTATAAATCACAATCTCTGGACGCTTATGTGTTACTTGCCAACATTTGTATACCACCCACATTCATTCTGCAAAACTGAAGGTAGTCACGCTTTTTCAAAGAAATGTTTTTGAGTAACCTTACATTCGACCATCCTGACAACGTGTATGTCCTCATACACGTAACAGGTGTAATCAGCACGCACGGCTTTTTATGGCTGGCTATCCCTACCCCACTCGTATGGCGTGGCTTGTAAGGCGTGGCGATATGGCGCTATCGGCGGGTGGGGTAGTTACATGGCTTGGCTTGGCTTATGGCGACACTTCCGGTGGCAGCACTAGGCATTACGTACGGTAGTGCTTCCGGTGGGCAGTACCGTGGCGAACAATGTGCTTCCGGTTGGTTGTTACACTCGGCCGTCCTGCAAAGATTGCTCCCGTAATCGAAACAAGAAAGTTTAGGTTACTGCCAATATTGAAAAACTAACTTTCCAAGAGATCTATAAGGTCTTCAGTTTCAACTTGTTCGTCTGTACTACTACCACTATCGGACATAGAGGCAACACTGCTGAAACGAGGCCCTGTGAATGTGCCTTCTAATTTTATACCCGTCATTCCCCATAACCCTAATAACTACATAAGGCCCTGAATAAATATCATCTAATTTAGTATTGATTTTGCCAGCACTACTGACTGGAGCCTGCTTCCAGAGCACAAAGTCTCCTAGCTTATAGATTATACTACTCTTTCGTTTCTTGTCATACTGTCTCTTTATCCTAGCACTGGCTAGTTTATTGCGGTCTGTGGCCTTAGTCCGTCTAGCATGTACAGGCTCGCATTCCTGGCCAGGGATAGATACATCGCATACAGATCTTCCTGATTGAGCGAACATCAAATCCCATACGATATTAGGCAAGCTGCTATCCCAATTGCTTCCCGCCTCACAGTACGGTTTGTTCTTTCTACCTGACCATTCGCACGCGGGCAAGCAATTGTACATATTCGTCTTAATTATCTCTGTACAACGCTTTAAACCTACATGACCGATATCATCATGGTGCATTTGTAAAATTTTCCAACGAGCGAAACGCGGAACTATTAGGCGATTACCATTTAGTGTTTTACGATAGAGCGTAGTTGTTAACCGAGGTCGGTACACTCACTGTTTATTAATCCTATAATACTATTCAATTTTTCGTCTTGGCACTGTAACGTATAAAACCAATCTGCTACCTCCAAACGATTGATTTCGACATTATCTATAACCTGTTCTGAACCTTCAGATGCAAGTCTGAAATTCGACCCCCCCTCAACCGGATTTAGACTTAATGCGTCTACATGTCTCATTCGCTCCCCGGGTCTATAATCAATCTCAAAATCATAATCCTGAATCAAAAGCCACCATCATTACAGGGCGCAAAATACCCTCAGTTTGTTTTTGCATCAAAATCGCGGCGATACATGAATTTCTAACGATAACAAAGGGTCAAAAATGGCTAAAACCGGCTTACTACATAATTTATTTTTAAGTTCATTGAAGCTTTGCATTTGTTCGTCACCCCAAACCCACGGGACATTTTTCTTAGTTAACTGAAAATGGATTCTGAAGTGTGGCATAGGCAAGGGCTTAGGCTAGACTTTAGACCAGACTTTACATTAACACTGACCTCGAAAATCGGCACTTGCTCGTAGCTTTCGGCTCTTGATAAGACTGTGCCCGCTTCCAAATTGACGTCCTCGCTACCCGTATTCACAACCTTCAGGTAACCTTGACGGCCGCGTAGCAGTGTAGCCGGCAAAGAGTAGGAGACACCCTGCATGTCATAATGTCGGGCTGGCGAAACCACCTCGTTGTTATCGTAGTTTCCAAGTATGTGCACCTTGATGATAGAATTCCCTGGCGGTAATCTTTCCTGGCAGGCTGTAGCCACTTTGAAATGGCAGTTCCTTTCGGCCGCATCCACGGAGACTGGAAATTCTGATTCAATGGTTTGGAGTGTGGCTGCACCATTTTTGATAGTTAATGATATCCCATCGCTATTTATGACGGGCTGGCCGATCAACAAATTTACTCCGTTCATATTCACATCTGTTAGATGAGCTTTGCAAAGTATGTCAATGTCGTCAAGTTGCAGTCTAAATTGAACTTCCCCTTGGCTCGCGATGACATCACCATTGAATCCCTGCTTCGATTTCTTGCCTGGTGCTCAATAGCTAGAGGCAATCTTCTGATTACGCTTTACCTCTCGCCTTAAACACGTGTCCGGGTTCGGCTGAGTTTCGAGGACCTTGGCAGCACAATGCCGGGATGCCTCCTAATAGACTTCTGTCTATTTTCGGAAGAGTTCACATGGCATATTTACTCGATTGTACAATCAGTACAATGTTCAATGCCCACATTGTGGTCGTATGATTACATCAGGGTAGTAATAATATACCAAAATTCCTGATGTTATCCCACTTCTGAAATGTTAAAACTTGTGGGTCTTGTGGAATAATAGTCCAAAAGTTTAATATTCGTGGTTTATTCAGACAGAGTATCGTTGTCAAAGAGGTTACTTTCACGAATGAATCCTTCAAGGTTTGACCTATCCGCTTTTATATCAAAATAATCGCAGTCCTACCCGCTTTATATAAAATTAATCATTGTCCTACCCGCTTTATACCAAATTAATCGTAAGTCAGATTATGTAGTAATAAGTTTACAATATCAATTTATATGATGATTAACTAAATTATAATTTATATGTATAATGGTAAATAACTAGGATAACACTGCGAGTAATTATTATAAATCACAATCTCTGGACGCTTATGTGTTACTTGCTAACATTTGTATACCACCCACATTCATTCTGCAAAACTGAAGGTAGTCACGCTTTTTCAAAGAAATGTTTTTGAGTAACCTTACATTATAGAATTATGGTAATTATACTTGCAGAGTGAGAGGATTTTAACAAACTCTCAATACCAAAAGATAGGATACTTACTTAAATGAAAAAAAAAATAGTAATAAAAACTTTTATCCAATATTTCAGTTGTACTAAAACGAAAATAATGTTTTTTAAAGTTTTTTAAATTATATTTTTTTGTATTCTCATCAGCAAACTCTTTCCATTTGATACCCATATCATGGGGGTGCACAAAAATGACAGGTCCGCCACATTGGATTTAGAATGACCGTCACTTAGCTTTACACATAATATCAAAGCAAGTTAAATGAAAGTTCGTGTTATAACTAAAAATAAGTGACCCAGAAGGGCACAGGAGTATTAAAGTTTGGACTTCGCAAAATTGAAAATATAACTATTGATTTTATTTTACTGAACTCTGAACTAGAGGAGGGCAAGCGGATTCATGGTGGTACCCTCCTCCGGTAAAAGGATTTCAAAAAGCGACACATGAAGAGATGCAACATAGAGCCTTCTCATTGGGAACATTTGGCAGAACAGCGGTCGGAATGGCGCAGGATGATGGTGAACAGTCATGTATGCGAGTTCGAAGTTCAGCGTAAAGCTATCCTTGATACCAAACGCGACCAGTTAAAGGCTCGCCCACCTGCTGCCATAACATATCATTATGAGAACGGCGTACTCAGGTGCCCTCATTGCGCACGGAGTTTCGCCGCGAACATAGGCTAGCCATCTTCGAGCGCACCAGATCCATTTCTCAGACTAGGAGTCGAAGTGGTCGCCATGATCGAAATCGGTCGGAACAATCATCATCATCATTGATTTTATATCTCGTAGATTTTAGAGACAGGAGAAATTCTTTTAGTGATTTTAGTCTCCAATTGAGGTAGTCCGACTGCCACAATTAAATAACCTTGTGGTTCTGTTCCTGCGGTGAGTGGGGTTTCCAGAGCTACTTGGAAAAGAGATGTTCAATGTTCACAACGCGTTAGCGATACATAATTATTATGGTGTTAGGAGCGTCGATAGGTTCGGTAGCGGTTTACCATAAGGCTGGCCGTAGTTTTGCTTGCCGCCTTAGTTTATTTTTATTGTGCAAGCTATAATCACGCTGTATATACGTCTAAAGAGTTGCAGACCGCACCCACGACTTCATTCGAACGAGTACAAACAACCTTTAGGACGAGTCTAAAGGATTTGCCTATTGATTATGCATGCACAACATTGTCTTGAAGTATACGGGTCGCGGACGATCAGTATATAACTACACGAGACTTGTCTCCCATTAATGCTGATTAAACATAAAGCGATAAGAACGTAAATAATTTTAATTTAATTATTTTATCTCGTCGCTAAGAATTCTGATATCCAGTGGAAGTAGTCTTTCGATTTGTCGTTGTCACCACCTGCTCTCACGCCGGACGATATCGTCGAAACACCGTTGCAACCGCACGGTGCAAAACTCGCTCGCCTCGGACATTCCTCATTAACCACGTGCTCCAGAATAGAGTACTGTGAAGCCAGTGTATGTACAATGGGTGCGTGAAGATTCAGGAACTTCGAATATACATAGCTAAAGTACGTCGGCGCCGACCAAAAAGTATCACAGAACATAGTGAAGATGTTTGTTAATAAGTTAAATACAATTTTATTTTATTTACAATTTAAGTTTTTGTATTATTTTGAAAAGTATTTCTGATAGTTCTTGGTTGAAATATCGATTACTTGAATGTCAATTGTAAAGGAATTGGTTTAAAATAGCAACTCTAGCTTCTTACCATTTCTTCTCTAGGGCAAGTGTCTCTGATGTTTCAAGTACAGCTTAAAAATTAAACTAGTAAGCAAAGTATATTATTTAATTAACTATTGGACCACTGTCTACCATCCCTGATAAGTAAATGTCCTCCTACCACAATGCTGTTCTACTTCGACTAAAATTTTTTGAAAATTATTCCTTGCTACGTTAATTCCTTTTACTATTCGTCCATACAAGTTAAAAATGAAATCGGAATTCGTCATGTTTTATCGTATTAATTATATGAAAAAAAAAAGTGGTAAAAATTCATTTGTAGGGGGAATTCATCAAATCGATAGTGGAGTTTAACATTCATTAGTGAATTAATAAGTCGTTATTTGAATAAAACAAATATTAATCTGCATGTTTTGTTGCGCCAACAATTTTGTCTATATTTCCAAGTCTGTATAGATCTTAAATATACTTGTTTGAATTTCTTTTTCTTCCTCATAACTCTTCCTCAGTTTCATCTTACTTATGCAACATCAAAAGTAAACCATAAAGTCTATCATGTGTAAAAAATAAACGGTACATCAACATTAAACGCAACAGTATATTAAATTATCAATGAATTGTAAATTGTTCTGTAGATAAATTGAGGAATAACATATACTTTCCCGTGTACAAAAGTTGTTTAAAATCGGTCAAGCCGTTTTTGAGTTAAATCCAGACATATAAACATACAGCCAGGCAAAATTGTCAAAATGTTATTGGACTGAGACAGCAGCGGGGGAGTACGCTAGGGGTACTAACTACTGCTGCTTTGTCGGAAAAATATATGTGAGAGTAATTGCTTTCGTAGTCAACCCTTGTACAGATTCTCACATTCTTTGCTTGCCAAACCTCGGTAAACATTAACAAATTCAAACGTGTGGAAAGAGCGTTTGGCTTGGCTTGGCTTGGCTTGCCAGCGATCCGAGCTTTTATGCACAAATCATAGGAGCTTGTGACAAGCGTTTACGATGCGTTCACGTTTGTACGTGTTTTGTATCGCTTGGGCCGTTGCGCTAAATAAATAATTTAAAAAAACCTGCTACGGTTTCTGTAAATTTTTCAACTATATTCTTTACCGAATTTTCCGCATCCTATTTTTTTTTTTAGTTCAATTTTATAACCAAAATTAGGTCGAACTTGCAAACTTGGTGATATGTGGCTTGCTTATAATATTCAAGCTTTTGTAAAGGTTTGCAGTTTACATCGAGTGGCAAGCATATGGATGGGGCATTATAATTACTTAGATACAGACTTATAAATTTCACTCGTAAAATGTAATTGCAGGTGATGTAATATTTCTATGAATCAAATATTTTGAAACAAACATAATGCCGTCCATTTATCAAATGTAAAGATACTATCAGAGAGCAAGCATTGATAGCCGTTGACCCTATTTGAAAATATTTGAGCGCAAGCAATCTTTGAGCTTGATAAATGACCATATGAAATATGACCCGTATAAAATTATTTACTATCGTCTTTATCTGCCTATTTATATATATATATATATACATATAAGCATTTATATAGCATTAGACAACGCACACGCACCCATATCCCTATATATTTTTGTCTGACTGTCTGTTTGTTTGTAACGGAATCTCGGAAACGGTTTGACCGATTTTGTCAGGACTTCCACTAGCAGAAACCTGATATTATAAGGAGTAACTTAGGGTACTTAAATTTTTGAAAAAGATTTTGGGTTCCTCGCAAATATAATAATAAGCATTTTCCGAAATTGTTAGGTTATAAAAATTTCGTAAATGAACGCGTGCAGAGCCGCGGGTCAAAGCCAGTACTTTGTAAACCTCTTCTCAATAGATTTCAGAGTTTGATCGTTTAGAAATCCTCCTCTCATTGATCGATTACTTACGACGCGATCGAGCTCACGGATGGCGGCGCCTCGAAGATCAAATATTTGATGATTACCAACAGTGTAAATGAATTTGTAGTTATGACGTCAATATATCGCAAACAAACAGTTTAAATGGACAAACAATTAACTAAACGGACTAATACATACTTTACTAACGATCACGTAAGACCACATTAGGGTTTGTGTAGACGGCACGCGGCACCGCGAACGCGCCGCAATCGCGTTGTCGCGCCCCAGCCGCGTTGCCATCGCATGATTTCTATATCACTGTACATTTATAGTAATACATTGCTAGCCACGAACATCATACGTGTAGGCATAATGAATATGATGAATTTAACTAAAAAAGGAGGTAGTGTTTGTATACTATATGTACAGAAATGGCTAAATAAAAGCAACAAGTCAAATAGACGCTTATACCCATCCTATTTTGATGCAAAGAGAACATGGTGGATTCCATACACTTGATTATATTCGGATGAATATCAAAACATTCACTAAAATTATTAGATATACCTATTATATGCAAACACGAACTTTTTTTAGTTAATCTCAATATGTTCATTATTCCTATATTTATAATTTTCGTGCCTAGTACTGTATTACATAAAAAGTTACAGTGACATAGCAATTATGCGGCGACAGCGCGGTGGCATGGCGGCTCGGTATTGGCCGTCTACACGAGCCTTTACGCTCCAGGTAAACATTAAAAAAAAAATTAAACCCTAACGCAAAAGAGGGGTGATATAAGTTTATCGTTTACATCTGTTTACCTGTATGTCTGTCTGTTGCACCGAAGCTCACAATCGGTTAAGACGGTTTTGATCTAATTCTGTTTTTGTTCTTTTGAAATGCGACTTTATCGAGATTATTCTTAGTTTTAATTCAAGATAAAATTTGTTTAACCGTTTGAAGATAGTATCTTTCACAGGTCTGATTTGAGTCGAGATTTGGTGTTCTGGTACTTCAACGACATTAGAAAAACCTTGACCTGGTGCTGCGGTGTCATCTGGAATCTGTGTGGAGTTCCTAACTCCTCAACAGCTTACAGCAGAGATATCGCTCATTGTAATGGTCTCAATGAAAAGGTTACTTTGTGATGGGGGTTTATTAAATTTTCAATTTACCTTGTGTTGAATCAATCCGGAGCTAAACAACTTACTTGAAACACTTTATGTTTAAAATAATACCCGGGAATTAATATTTATTCATTTTTAAAACATCTTTTTTTTTCAAAATCCTACTATGAAAATCAATGATTTTCAATAAAATCGGGAAGTCATTGATGTTTATTCTAAGTCAGTAACTTATCCGAGAAATGAGCAATTTGGGCGCCTGCTGCCTCCCTTGGATGAGATAGCTAGTTCTCAGGTTCCCTCTCCGAAAATTTCATCTTATTCAAAGTCGGTAACTTATCCGAGAAATAGGTGATAGGCGCGCCTGGTAGTTTCCCTTCTTGGTCTTGGCGCAAAGACACTATCAGTTTAGGAAAACAAAAAAAAAGCTAATTCTGATTATCCTAGTAAGGATAACGGGTCTAACTGTTTAAAATATTGAATTGTCATCGGTCCTTGATAAGTATGCCAAATTTTGAGTTAATCCGACGTTTGAAGAGGACAAAATTATGTTCAAAGTTTCCGTTAAATACATACATATATACATACAAACATACATACATACATACATACATATACATACGTATATGAAGCTTATAATAAAAGCGTGTTAATATATTTCATTTGAATGCAAAATATGCCACAATAACGCGGTATTATGGTAAAGTGACCACGTGTGACGTCATCGTTCAATAAACATAACTAATGTTCAAGGTGTTATATGAATTTCAGTCAAGGATTTTATGTCATTTTCCTCATCTATATAATTTTAAACCCACTATATATATCCACAGTAATAATTTTAGAGTCACATTCTAAAATAACCTAATAATACTACATTTATAGAACGATGACGTGATGTCTTCTGATTTGTGTGTGTATGTAATAGCCAAAACTAAAAACTTCTCAAAGGCAAACGAAAAATTGGTTCCCGTACATCCCGCATGGTGATATATTCGTTTAGAATACACATCGTTAAATATTAAAGTCCATAGCGGATGCTACCTCTTTAACCTAACAACACTAACTGCTTCTTCAACTTTATTAAAAGCTATCCACTTGAGACCCTCTCATGATTCGACCCTTGTTCTTATAAAATCAGCACGTACAACTACCGCAATATACGATTTTTTTCTCAATTAACACTGCAGCAGTGCTTGTTAATGTTATTGGTTTTAAGCTTGATTAATTCATGAAGAATTAATCGTTAATGTTTAAAAAAGTTTTGTCTGATTATGAATAACTATTGCTTTCGTTTCAAAACACTATAGTACAATTTTATTAAATGCTTAAAGTTAAAATTTACTTTCACTCTCAATTTTAAATAAAGATCATTTATCGCTTCAGTTTTCTGTAGTTAGAGACAGAAGTAGACTGATATTCAAAATTAGCACACACTGAATTATCATCAGAATTAATTTTATGTGTGTGAACTGTAGCCAAAAAAAAATCTTTAATCAATATAGGTCCTAAAAAGGCAATTATGACTGTCGAAACACCACACAGGTTCCTAATTCAGAGAAGTCACAAATTGAATGACATTGAATCAGAGTGGCATTTGTAATGCAGACTAAACCACAACAATGTTAATTTGATTGAAAGGAGGAGGGGCGATATACATTCCCTATTTGTTCCGCAGGCCGAGCCATCGATATGTCCTCTTTACGTTTTATTTTCCCTTGATAGTTTTGGAAATATATTTCATTAATATTAGTAATAAGTATAAATTGAATGACATTGAATCAGAGTGGCATTTGTAATGCAGACTAAACCACAACAATGTTAATTTGATTGAAAGGAGGAGGGGCGATATACATTCCCTATTTGTTCCGCAGGCCGAGCCATCGATATGTCCTCTTTACGTTTTATTTTCCCTTGATAGTTTTGGAAATATATTTCATTAATATTAGTAATAAGTATAAATTGAATGACATTGAATCAGAGTGGCATTTGTAATGCAGACTAAACCACAACAATGTTAATTTGATTGAAAGGAGGAGGGGCGATATACATTCCCTATTTGTTCCGCAGGCCGAGCCATCGATATGTCCTCTTTACGTTTTATTTTCCCTTGATAGTTTTGGAAATATATTTCATTAATATTAGTAATAAGTATAAATTGAATGACATTGAATCAGAGTGGCATTTGTAATGCAGACTAAACCACAACAATGTTAATTTGATTGAAAGGAGGAGGGGCGATATACATTCCCTATTTGTTCCGCAGGCCGAGCCATCGATATGTCCTCTTTACGTTTTATTTTCCCTTGATAGTTTTGGAAATATATTTCATTAATATTAGTAATAAGTATAAATTGAATGACATTGAATCAGAGTGGCATTTGTAATGCAGACTAAACCACAACAATGTTAATTTGATTGAAAGGAGGAGGGGCGATATACATTCCCTATTTGTTCCGCAGGCCGAGCCATCGATATGTCCTCTTTACGTTTTATTTTCCCTTGATAGTTTTGGAAATATATTTCATTAATATTAGTAATAAGTATAAATTGAATGACATTGAATCAGAGTGGCATTTGTAATGCAGACTAAACCACAACAATGTTAATTTGATTGAAAGGAGGAGGGGCGATATACATTCCCTATTTGTTCCGCAGGCCGAGCCATCGATATGTCCTCTTTACGTTTTATTTTCCCTTGATAGTTTTGGAAATATATTTCATTAATATTAGTAATAAGTATTAATTAATCGAAACCAGGGTCTTCAATTTATTTATGTTTAGTGTATTGTCAATTTCATCACGGATCTGTCCAGGAAATATAACTTTTGTAATTTATGATTTTCCTATTAACTTATAGTGTAATGCTTTCCAAATTCCTCAAGGTAAGAACCTTAATATAGTAAAAAGGTTTACCCAGTAAAGAAATTTTTACAGGTAAATACTGATTTATTTACTAATCTTTTTACATATGAGACCATCAAAGCTGGACTTCGACAAGAAAACACCTCATACGAACCTTACCATACCTTTTTTGGGTCCCATGTAATAGGAGACTGTTATAAATAAAAAATAATTCAACACATAGTTTGAATAAAATTATGACATCCTAAAAGAAAGACAATTTATATCTGTCAACCTAATAACAAAACATTAAATTCTTTTTATAACAATAGTAATCTGAACTAAACTAAACAGGTTTTAATCTACAATAATAAATATTTACACTATAGAGACGAGCGTATTGCCATTAATCGAGCACAATGCCAAACTCCGAGCTGCTACTAAAAAATTTCATAGAAAACCCCAATAACACTTTGATCGACCTGGAAATTGAACCCAGGACTTCGAGCATAGTAGTCGCGCTTAGGACCAATAGGCTACTGAGGCAGTTAAGAGCAATAATGAGGCAGGAATACTATAAACGTCTAGTTTATTGATATTATCCCTATGTTAACCAAATATGGAAGTATTTATTAGAAAGTGACATAATATAAATGCAGATACTCGCGAAAATTACAAACCACGTAACAAAAGTACAGTGCAATAATAAACTTTTAGTACAACCAAAAAAGTAGAAAATAAATGAGGGCGCTAGTATCGTTTATTCCTATACTCTGACTAAAACGGTTTTGATACTAATTATACATTTAAATATTTATTACTTATTCATATTTCACCAGTTGACGTTATATTAACGTATATATCTAATTTCACAAGGGATTTACAGTCGTTATTACAAAGTGTAGGATTTTATTAAAAAAAAAAAAAAAAATATGTATGACAGTAAATATTAGAAATGAATGTTTTCGGAAAAGCAACTATTTGTATTACTAGCAAACAATGTACACTATTCTATTAATCTAAACTCTGTATTATCATCGCTACAAATAATTTAAAATTAAGATAATTATATCACATCAGCATATTTACTGAATTATTGAAATTCAAGTGGCAAGTTTACATCGATAAACGATTTTACTGTAGTTTTGGTAAACGCGGCAACATTATTAGAGTGAGATCTGCGAACACTGAAGAGACGAGTTCGTAATGAGTATGAGCGAGACGAAGAACATACTTATGCGTTTGACTGTATTTATTTACACTTGACTAATTATGTTGTAGGTTTTCCGCCAAATCAAATAACTAAAATACCTTCTCATAATAGATGGATATAAAACAGTTCATAAATGTTTGGGATTTAATGCACTTTTTACTTGTACCTTGATAAGTAGGTACATAATAAATAGGTAATAAAATATTTTCCTGCATCGCACCGCGCCGATTCGAGCCTAGATTAAATATAAAATATGAATTTTTCGTAATTAACGTATAGTTTACTAATTTGTTTTATATTACGAAGCAAAAGAAAGCATTATGCAAAATTTTGTACATTGCGTAGAATTTAAATGACACTCTAAAAACACCCCAATCTTATTACGCAAACTAACCGCAGATCTTCACACAATCCATTTTATCTTACATCGTTTCGTTTTACTCTTGCATTATTCACGCTATCGATTTTTCTTTAAATCGTTGGATGGGCTGCGATCCACCCTACAAGTTGGCTGTCTAACCGAAATCTCGTCGCCCAATTTATTATTACACGTTTAAAGCCAGCTCAATGTGCGTGATAAATCCAATAGGCGGTGGTACGCACGTCTTCAATTTGTATTTTTGTACAAAAGAAAAACTGATACATTACACTGGAGGAAGAAATAGATTAAAAACAGTATGGGGGCTTTTCTTTTTATAAAAAATCCACGACGTAATCTACAAAAAATTCAGGAGGTTAGAGCAGACTTACTATTCCAGAAATATAGGCATTTGAATAGCGAATCAGGACAAGAACCATGCGCACATACAAGTAACACCTCTTCTCGTTTTTTTTAAATATAATATTTCCTTAGGCAACGTGATAAAAAGAGATATCTCCTAACCTCGTTTACATCATATACAAGACAGAAACTTATTATTTAATTAATCATAAAAATTTAGCAGTTTCATAAACAAAAAAAATTTTAAATAGCAGCGCAAAACCACTGTATGCACCTGAAAACTCGGTACAATGTAAAAATAACGACGAGGGTTCAGCGATCCATCGCAGGTCGTCCCCCGCACGCAATCCTCTAGGTACCTGGGTATACACAGGCTGATCCCTGAACGCGACAATTCAAAAGAAAGTCGCTATGATGAGTTTATCACCATGGTCGTGATCCATTCAGGTACAGATGCCTACCACCCTGCCTGATTACTGGGTATGCATCCAGAAGTTAAGACTATGGCAGTTTTTACAGCTGGTGTACGGTGGTCGCGGTTCACAAAACTGGTAATTGTTTTCACTAATATTCCTCCCTGTATGTATGGTGTCCGTAACCACATTTCAATGGAACAGAGATTATCAACATCGTTGTCCATTACAAAATAAATCAGCTTGACAATCGAACCTCTTCCCTCAATGGTTCAGTCACTTAGAGCGCGAAGACAGTACTATATGTAGTAATGGATTGAATCAAGGGAAACTCGTAAAAATATCTGACAAATACGAAGCGTCGAGATCAATTGCGGTAATCGCATCAGCTACGACCGTGACACGACACGCCTACACCCTAAAGGTACGGCCTGAGTGATAGAAAAGAGATGAGTGTTTACGTTATATTGTTTAAGTAAGTGAGATGCGTTCGGTTCTAGTCCTTTTTTAACCGAATCCAAAAAAAAGACGCAGCATCTCAATTCGTATGTATTTATTTTTATGGATGTTCAGCCATAACTTCTTTATTTATGAACCGATTTAGATGGTTATTTTTTCTTTGGAAAGAGTTATACCTCAAGGATGGTTCCATTTTAATCTAATTGGCATTGGATCTTCTTCAACTTCGAAGATACCCAAGGGAATTTCTCAAAATCATTGAATTTGATTTTCTTTTTTTGTCAAAATTATGTTGTTAAGTAAGTTATTAACAGTGCGATTATTATGAACTTTCAACAAATAATACTCGATCCAAATGATTGAATCAAATCAAGTCTTCGATGAGTCGGTATTGCTAGACCGTTCAACATTTTGGATCATTTGAACAAAGCTTCGTGTACAGAACTGTAACAGAAATCCTTTACTTTGACAGTTTGAATTTAGAGTTTTCATTGATGAATTCCTCTCGTTTCTGTTCTTGGCACACTCCATCACAGTTAGAGTAATCCGCGCCTTAATCAGTTATTTCGAAAGAACAAAACGATAGCAGAAATCGCAAATTAACTATTTTAAATTAGCAACTACAGATTGTTTGGATTTGCCATTTTGAAATCGATATATAGCAATTTCTGCTATCGCTTTGCCCTTGCGATATGAATAATCAACGGGTAGTTTCTCCCCTGAGGTGTGCAAACCAAGACACATGAAGAATCTTACACTGTAATTTTTCAACCAAATACCTGTTTCTTTATTCCTTCTATCAAAAACTTCTAATTACAACTATTTATTACTAAAGTTGTACACAACCCTTTCAAGCAGCGCAACGCATTCTGCGCTGCCCTAAACAGCGCCACAAACGACGTTTACGAAATCTAAATACTATAGCATCAGTCTGCAATTTCGTACGCTTTAATTACAATATCTTATTATATTAAGTGAGCAATTCTTATATATATAGTATATGTAATTGGTTTCTCGAATACGGCTCGAACGATTTCGATGAAACTTTGCATTTAGATAATGTTTTACATTCCAAGTTTATCCAGATAGGTGTTTTTCTTGCTTTCGTTTATAGGACACCGAGCAGGGCTCGGTCGACCAGATATTAAAATTTAATACGACAAATATGTAGTCGTATGTCATTCAAGAAGAACGTAGATTTCTATCAGTGAAAATCGGTTCAGTAATTTCAGAGATTACCTTCTACAAACAAATATACAAACTTTAGTATAGATATACCTAGATAGTATAGATGAACGCTACCCATTAACGTAAAATTCAACATAACATAACATTTAACATTCGGTAAGCGCCGACAGTCAGGCCATACACCAATATTTTTCACTCGGTTTCCTTCGATGACAAAAACCGTTCGGGAGATTCACAGATGAGATATACGTGATCCGAACGGTTATAGGTCCATTTCTACGCTTATCGTTTTTGTGACAAATCTGAGACGATACCTATTTCTCATTCGTTGACAGTAAACCCATTTTCTAGAACATTACCTACTTTTACATCATATGTTACATTGAAATATTGTAGTCATCAAAGGCGCGTTGTAGCTAGCTCTAATTAAAACTAGTACTACTTTAAAGTTTATTATTTCGCGAACGAATCCCTGAATCGAAAAAATAGTTTTCACACACTCGAAACATTTTTTAACGACCTATCCCACCAACACCAAACAACATGGGATAGACGAGAAAAAAATAATATCCCCACTTTATGTGCAGGAGAGGAACCTCAATTTTTTTTAATATTTAATTTACCACTTTGTCATTGTTGTCAATATGTATATGCCCAAATTACAGCTATCTAGTACTAAGAATCTCTGAGCTAAGTCGCGGACAGACAGATGGACATGGAGAAACTATAAGGGTTCTTTGTTGACTACGGAATCCTAAAGAACAATAATTCTTAACACGAGCCTCCCACACTAGGTTTACATTGTAGGTCAGGCAGTTCATAAAAATGTCGGTCGAACGAGAGGTGCAGAGATCAATTGCGGTAATCACATGAAATGATAAGTGTTACTTGTCGTGTGACTCACGCTTGTGTGAGAAGTACACGGTATTATGCAATGATTACAGATGTGTGAGTATTTGAAAGACGTATTTTTAACACGCTTTTATTAACTCCATTTGTAACTAACAAACAATGAATCAAATCTTACAAAGTCTATTTTAACCTACTTCTGATTGTCGTATCGAAATAATACTTTCTATGCATATGTAGTTCGGATGACAAAACTATAATTTGGTATCTTGGAGCTAATCTGATGATGGAGCCACTCTTCAATGGTTACTAGCAAACCTTTGGGGGTATGTCAGGAACAGGGTTTAAAGTTCCTTATCCACCATTGAAAAGGGAGGATCCTCCGACCAGACACGGGTGTTGTATCTGGTTGGGCTACTGCTCCACGGATGTTTGTCAGGTTCTTGTATATATGTTCAATTGCTCCGATAACTCCTCGGCATTGACAGGCCTCGTGGCGCAGTGGTAGTAAACGCTACTATTGAGCCGAGAGGTTCGCGAGTTTCGATCCCCGCCCATGACTGACTTTGTGTGATGAGCGTAAATGTCAGTTGTGTGTGTCTGGGTGTTAATATCTATATATGTATGTATATCAGCTGTATAGTTACCACAGTACAAGCTTTGCTTAGTTTGGAATTAAATGGCCGTGTGTGAAATTGTGTCCTCATATATCATATATATATCAAGTTTAATACCGCGATGTAGGATACGTCAGTTAGTTCGTATGTGGCGAGATAGATGTCGTTACAAATCCTTCGAGTTTAGGCTCATACGATTTGTTTTGACGAGTCCAATAGATTGGGCTTGGTGGTGAGGGTCTGGTGATGCAAACAAGAGATGTTTTATAATTATTAGTGCGTGATAATCGTGTTTTTTATAGTACCTAGTATGGCAAAATATCTCCTGTAGCTAATTATAAGTAAATACAATAAGAACCGCGATTTCCTCAAGATCAGCAGTCCAACTCCACCCGTCGCGTAGCTGTTACACTGGTGTGGCGACATCTACATAGCGACTATAGCAAATCTATCTGATCCCATAAGACGCATACTAACCTACATTGCGCTATAGACACACTTAACTCAATCGTTGAGTATATATACCATACCCCTACCCCCATCAACGCGCTTGGCACTGCACTAGATATAACATAAGTCTGATCCCTGAACGCGACTCGCTTTGCAATACGTTCTACTATGCACGTTGTTACACCTAGGATATATAATGGCTTATCCCGAAACGCAACAAACCAATATATACTCACTTTGAGGGGTCTATCACCATACCCCTACCCCCATCAACGCGCTTGATTACTAGATATAAATAAGTTGATCCCTGAACGCGACTCGCGTAAACGCGCTACTATGCCGGGTTGTTATACCTAGTTTATGGTGGCTGCGATACACTCGAAGACAATTTGTCTTTTATTATTGCCCAGTAAACATAATAAAACGAGAACAAATATCCCATAGCTATCAGGTTTGCCGCGTTTGAAATCGCCAAGCAGCCATGAGTTGATGGTGGTAGCGTGATCATTCAATCTTTATATACCGCCGAATGCCGTCGTTAGAGTCCCCACTCCCGGTTATTTTAAACAAAATGCTTGTCGTGGGTGATCCTTTAATGTAGGTATTTTTAAGATTCTGCAATTATGTACTAGGTACATCAATTTGATATATAAGCCATTTCAACATTTCCAAAAGAGTCGTTTTTTCGATTTCCTTTTTTTGCGCGGTACCATACTTTTTGTTCTAAAATAAAAGTTACTCTTTATAACATTAGCTATCCGCCAACGAATGTCCCATCAAAATCGGTTCAAACGGTTACGGTAGATTACCCGGAACAAACACACAGACAAAATTAAAAAAAAAATGGTTTTTTGTTTTATGTACCATATATACTCTCATATGCATTAAGTAAAAAGTTATTAATTGGTCATTACAAACAAACATTTCAATTTCATTTATTTGTATGTAAAGTTATACATTACGTTAGAAAACGCTCTAGGGAAGGTGAGATTATATTATATAATATAATATATTATATATATATATATCGGGAAGAACACTTCGACTTCCGACTTACTTAACGAAAATTAATATTTAAGGCTAGCTGAAAGTTGTAGCCAAGGTTTGTTATATCATTTCTTACCATTTCTTTATTTTCTCGATGACAGTTCTAATTTGATAGTTGTAGTGTTGTGACCAAATAAGTAATTATATCGATATGAATGAATATAATATAATATATATAATATAATATATCATCATTACTCTGATACGGAATGTTTACAGTCTGAAATTATTATATTACAGTAACGAAGCATCACCATCAATTCGAAATGTGATAACGATGTCGAAACAAAACGTAAACTAGATAATTCACAACCCCTTTTCAAAGATTATTACATAATAAAGACCTCGTTCGAGCTGAGAGCTGAGAGCCACGCTACGAGCTTTTTTATGCCGCTTAATATGATATAATCAGGTGCTAAATGAAAAATAATTATATGTACTTGCTTATGTGTGTCCGTTAAAAAGTTCTACTTCTTCGGAGTAAAAAAAGAAAATTGTGTTACATAGCCTAATTATTTCACCCGTGTTAATTTTATCCGACAATCACCGCACCGCGCCGACAACGCACCCGTGTTGCCTATCATAATAAATTATTGTTCTCACTTATCGCAAGTAGAAATTATTTTAATTTCATTATCATCTAAACTGTATGTCCAAATAACATGCGATAAAGGGCACAATTTAACTTAATAAAATTGTCTTTATGATGAAATAACTTATGTTTCTAAGGATTAATATGCCATGCCTAAAAATAATGTTCATAAATCACTTTTTTTATATTCAACCAATTTTTGTCACAGAACTCCATATTGTGGCTTATGTATAAGAGATACTAGGAACAATATTTTTGTAGACCATTGTGTTAGCTTGATAAAAAATATAGTTTTAATTTTAAATAAATATTACGTATTTTCTAAATACAATTATGTCATTCATGAAAAACAAGTTTCTACTGAGCCTTATCGATCATGGCGGAAGTTTGTACAAAATAAAATATTATAATTATTGTTTAATCTACCATAAAACATATTGTTATTTTAACTTGTATTTTTAGAATATGTCTAGATTTTCATATTGTTTTAATATATTTAATTTTAGTAGCTCAGTTTTGACTTCCGCTAGTTGAGAGGAAATGTCGTTTATTACTCTGTTGAGTATTTGTTTATTTTTTAAGTTTCATAAGAACGGGCAGACAGTCAGCATTGAGCTACGAACCAAATCGGTTGTGCTAACTAAATAAAGTGGTTTATAATGAAAAACAACCCTTAAAACTTAAATAAGAAAAATGTAACAATTTTATTTACGTATCATTAAAGTACGCGGCTAAAACAGTTCAGGAAGCACATCTCGACTTCCGACTTACTTAACGAAAATTAATATTTAAGGCCAGCTGAAAGTTGTAGCCAATGTTTGTTATACTATTTCCATTTCTTTATTTTCTCGATGACAGTTCTAATTTGATAGTTGTAGTGTTGTGACCAAATAAGTAATGTTAAAGCATGCATATATCCCTTCATAACTTTTCCTACCACAGCCACAATTAGCGCCATCTACAAACAAAACCAAAAACTCACGGGCGACGAGTGACAGTTGAAAAAACAAAAAAGACAAAACGTGTCGCCTAACAGAGCGCATAAAACTATTACATCTCCGTCGTAAATTAAAAGTATAAATCAAATAATAGTTAAGCTCGGACTTGACAAACCCCGGGGTTCCATAGTGCTTCAACAGTGCGTGATGTGCAGTGCATAGAAGCCACGAAAATCAACATCAGCACGCCCGAGGTGAGTGGCCGGCAACATACCTATCCAAATTCCTACACCGCATGCTAGGGAGAAACATCTAAAACAATACAAGTAATGATATCGATCTGAATGAATATCGATATGAAATAAGTAGTAACGATTCATCAGATTTTGATTAAAATAAATAAATAAAGAATACCTGTCGTTATAATTATTTCGTTTCATTGTCGAGTACCTACTAATACCTACTTATTTTACAACAGCTTCGAAAATTTTGAAGAAGTTGGCATTATCAATCAAGAATTAATACGTGTAACATATTGTAATGAAATATAATATTAGTTAATAAATTTGTATAAAAGTATCCGGCAGTAATTTAGTTTCTTACATTTTGTAAAAAAATATCGGGTCTGTTATCGTGTTATGTTTATCGATATAGCTCCATCCCTATCAGTTTCTCCGACTCTGGTACAACCTTGTACGTGTGTAAACGTCATATTTTTATAAAATAATGCAAACATAATGTAAAAAGACGCTCTTTCAAGTTTTCACAGGAGCTGTTATCGAGAAAATAAAGAAATGGAAATGGTATATAGATAGCCTATTCTCGTGATACTCGTAGCGTACTATCCCCGTGAATTTGGGTATCATACACAAATAAAATAAAAAAAAGAATCTGAATGTTAGTTCCAGAGTAATGCCGTGACTAGGGCGGTGTCAGCGGTGCCCAGGCACAGGGCACAGACCCTGGAGGGGTGTAAAAATAACCAGACCAGGACCACAAACAACATATCTATAAGAGCGCAGTTATAAAAGCTCGCACCGGGTCTATAAAAGACTAGTTACGGGTCTGTCTGTGTGTATGTCTGTCTGTGTCACCGTAGTTCTTAAACGTGTGAACCGATTTGAATGCAGATTTTCTAGCGGTAGTTCTTAGAAATATTTCATCAAAGTTCATCAAGATCATCAGTACTTTTTTAAATTGAGAAATAGCATAACAGGTCTGATTCAGTCGAGATTTGGCATTCTATTACTTGAATGATATTAGAAAAACCTTAACCGGATGCTGCAGCGTCATCTGGAATCTATAGGATACCTAATTCATCGCCAACTTAGAGCAGACATATCGTTTTTGTGCTCAGTTACTTGTGTAGGGGTTTATTAAATTTTCAATTTATCAAAGCAGCTATTTAAAGCGATGACGGTTCAGTAACAGAAGAACTGATGCGAATACGAATGCTAGAATATACCACAGCTTTCTATGAAAGGAAAATGATTTTAATTTTACATAGTAATAACAAGGTAAAGTGACGGAAGTGACAGCTAGTCTATCTAATATTGTGAGCAATTACTGTACTATATACATCTATGCATGTACATGGTTACTCTGAAATAACTCTAATGATGTGAATGATTTTTTATTTAGATGTTTTATTTTGTAAGTATACATTAAACTTGTTATAAAATTATGTATGCAACACTGCGACGACGCGCGACGCATTCTTCCACAATAGTCGATTACAGGAAGAGCGGCGGATGACACCCCTGGTTATTACCGTCGCGTTGCGGTGCCAGCGCGCTCAGGGTTGCCCTAAAGGAATTTAATTTATTCCTTTTTACGTTACACGAGACGAGCTAACTAGATATTTTCGCTGTCGTATTTTTTTTGTAATTACGTCTCGGGACATTATTATTACATTTACGGTGGAGTCGTCTCGGCGCGAAATTAGAAATCTTATAGCTTTTAAATTGTCTGGGAGAGTCTTAGAAACTAATCGACTGGGCGGAAATCTAATCTATATTAATGAATCTGTAGTTCTGTCTGTAAGTAATTTTTTATATATTTCCCGATAGGCATACTATATGAAAGATATTGAGCACGAACATGCCATTAAATGTTTTTTGTATGTTCGGATTTAACTCATAAACTGCTTGATCGATTCTTATGAAATTTAGCACACGGGATGCTTATGTCATTGGTCAATAAATGAGATATAAAATTTTTTGATACTGCTTATAAAAGGAGTAAAAAAATTATTTGGAAAAAAAAATTTTTGATGTTAAATACTTCACAGATTTTGATGAAATTTTGTACATGAGAAGTTTAAGTCATTCAATAAATGAGGGGTGATAAGAATTGTCAATAATAAATTAGAAATGAGGAAACAAAGAATGTAGAAAAATTAAATTTTCATCAATTCTCGACCGATTCTGATCAAATTTTGTAGACGGGAAGCATACGTCATTTCATTGGATGAGCTATAAGAATCGTAAAAGATTCAGTTCTTAACCAATTTTCATGAAATTTTGTACACGGGAAATGTTTGTCATTTCGCAATTGATAGATTACATGAATTGTCAACAAATAATAATAGTAAAAAGTACAAGATAATTACAAAAGATAATAACAAAAAAAGAAAACCCGACTTCTTTGAATACTTTTTAGTACCATTATGATTTGAAACACGATGAGACGAAAAAGCGACACTAAAAATAGACAAACAAATAATACATCTATAGGATTTAGCCTGTGAGAGAACGAGACAGAGATATGATTATGATAGTCGTCAAATTGATGTATCGGTGTGACGACCAGACTTGTACGCACTGTTTTATTTACAATACGTGTTCTCGATAATTTCGAATAAAGCTGATTTAGGATTTTAAAGAAAACATTTTTATATTTTCTGAATGTTTCACTACTGCCGAGTGTGAACTGAACACATGTTTTTTTTAAATTATTTTACAACCTATTTATTGAACCAGGTTATATATTATATATAGTCAGTAGATAACCCGTTGCCGAGAACTCCCAGGAGGCGGGGAACATGTATAAGTGTATATGTTAGTTAGCTCGAATTTATGGATAGGGAATTAGCCAGATCGCGACTTAATTGCAATCCCGGCAACCGCCCAAGCCGAGGTCCGGCCACTTTGGCACCCTTGAGCGAGTTACCCTCACTTTCGCGGCTGAGTGCCTTAAGCACTCGCCCTCAAGTCACTGTGAAGCTGTAAAAGCCGTTAGAGACTTCAGGTTACCTAAGACTAACAGTATAGTCAGTGAGAAAAAAGGCTTGTACATCAACGTAACAGCGGCGACCGGAGACGTATTACCGTTCTTGAAACTGATCGACATTGTTTTTGCATTCAACAGTTGGACAGTTCAAAACTCTCCATAACTATTTTTGCAAGTTTGAGAGATAGTCAAATCCTATAGTCTAATCAGTAGTTATGTAGGTTACTAACACAGTATTTATGTTAACTAAACGTTAACAACACATTTTCATGATAACGCTATAAATTACTTATCAGTTTGGTGTTATCGGATCGCTCGCAACCAATCACATTAATTTTTATTTTAACTATGACACAATAATTATGATTATTGTTTTTTACACACAAAACCTTGTGAAATTGCTCTTTACAGTAATTGATTCAAATGAATATCTTAGGAGATTTAACAGTTTCAAAATAACTCGGCAGCAAAATAATGATCAAGTATCGCGAGCGCATTTTTATTATGCAGAATAATGTGGGAGGCGGGCGGTACCTATAATACAGTGCCTACAACCCACTATCTCTAACCCGCTCTCTCCCTTTCATATATGACGCAGACGAAGTTGCGCGAGTCAGCTAGTAAACGATAAAACAAAAAGATCCGACGGTACACACCTGTAGATACTTGGTAATCGTTCAACTTGAGGGTGGTAGCTAGCCAGGCGGGCAAGAAAAAGCCCTACCACCATGCCATGGTTTCATCACGATAGTTTCCTTCATCGAAAGCTCTGGCTCATTGCAGGGATTCGAACTCACGTTGATCGACGTTGAGTCTCTACACGCTACCACTTAGCCATCAATGCTTTAAAAAATCTAAATATTATTAATTAAATTACATCGCTCCGAATTACAGTTGTCTCTTTCGCCCTCTATTCGGTCGCTCAAACATTTCGCGACAGCAATAGATATCCGTTTTTAAAACCTATACTTCCAATACCGTAACGACCGCGTTTTCTCTTATTAAATACAAATCGAATTATTTATATAATATGTATCGCTATTATAAAGATATCCCCTACATAAATACTAACGATCCTAAATAAATATTACAAGCAAACATACAGATTAACTTAATGTATGATAAATACCATAAAATAGAACAGTAACATAAATCAAACGAAAGCCAACAACCAACAGCTTCCTGGGATTCCAAACTTCTCTAACCAGTATAAAATGATTTCGATCGAGGCGTATCGATGAACGAACGGCGGTTCTGACTATACTAGTCTAATTAGTCATCCATGTCGACGGGATGGGGGAGGAAAATTGCTGACAGAATCGCAGATCACAATGTTTATTACGACCAATCTCGAGGATATGCGAGCGGACGTATCATCTGTGGCCAATATAAGGCCACCGACAAACAATACGAATTTTAATATTTATAATTAAAAAAAAACAATATAACAGCGCTTAAAGATATCTAGTTTTATATTTTATACAACAAAGATGGCAAACAAGCATACAGTTGGCCTGATGGTAAGCGGCTACTGTAGCCTATGGACGCTTGAAATACTATTTATTAGCGCGTTGCCGATTTTGAACCGCAAGCTCTGGAAACCATACTCACCGCAGAAACATAACACAAGGTTATTTGACTGCGACCTTATGTAGGGTGGAGGTATTCCACCAGTCGGACTGCTCCAAGTTGACGGCAATCTCCAAAGAAATTTCTCTGTGCCCTACCTCTCTTTGAACCTACCCCTACCCCAAGTTACACTTACGATCCAAATCCTAGCAAAATCCTATTAAAGGACTCATTAATTGTGCCTGATTGGATAGCGACCACCACAAACCAGGTGCGACACTCGCCATAGCCACGTTTAAACATGTTGCGTTTCGGGAACAGCCGATGAATATCCAGTAAATCAAGAGGGATCGCGACCATCATACACATAGTGGTAAACCCGTCACAATTTTTTTTTTTGTCTGTCGTATTTCGGGATCAGCTAGCGTTTATCCAGCATCCGATAGCAACTGGACCGCAGTAGTAGATTGGTGATCTCTCTGTGGTCACTAAAGATTTTGGATTGTTGTCACATTGCCGTGTTACACACTACAGACAAAAGTATCTGAATAATAATTGAGAATTTACATTAACAAAAAAAAAACAAAAGCAACTTCAATGATTTTGAAGAGTTCCCTGATGTATCATCGAAGTTGATTCGTAAACAAAAAAGTTATGGCTGAAGAACCATAAAAATAAATAAATATACACATTCGAATTCCGTCTTTTGTTGAAGTCGGTTAAATAGATAATAAAAAAACAAAAAAATCTTTAATAAATTCTCGTGATCCACAAACAGCCTTACATCACCCGCGGCGCCCTGGTTCCTGTTTTATACAAACAACATTTTTCCCCCTGAATAATGAAATACGTGGCACAGTGTTGTTTTCATCTTTCATAATAAGTTCGCTTGGTTCGTTCCCCGCTACAATGTTATATATATTTTTTCTCTATTACTATTTATTTTACGATCATTTACATTGCCCATACGGAACTTCTTTATTGTTCTTTTGCTTTTTTACGCCTTCCTATAGCAAAGTTACTTTTATATATTTGACGACGAAGTTCTAATAAAAGTCAGATGTTGGCAACTTTTTATGATTTTTATATTATTAAAGAACTTTCAATAACCTTTCTTTTACCAAAGTGGATCAACTTTTTTTGATCAACCCTGTCCCAGATATTTGTATGAAATTTGAGGTCGCTTTTCCAAAAGATAAATATTTACAATTAATGAATGAAATAAATGCAAGATTTTGTAAAAATATAGTATCCATTTTTACTTGAATTCTGGTACTTAGTTGTCCGATGGAATATAATGTACGTACTATGAAAAGATAATCCGTCCATCGAAACACCAGTAGAATCCGGGAGTTGACAACTTTTGGAAAATTGTTTTAAACACTTTATATATTGAAAATAATACATAAGAATAATATTTTTTTGATTAATACCGCATAAAAAGTAATTTAAAAATATTTTTAATCGAAATAAAAATTATGTAATAAAAACGATGCATTATGGTCCCGTGCCGTCATCATTCATTTTATATGTCATTTTGTATGATAACATTGACAAGTTTTACAACTAACGCAAGAGTCTAATAGCGACCACATACAGTGGGAATTCCGCTTCAGGATTTCGATTCGAAATATCTAATCAGGATTCCGTACATATTTCACACACATACGTTTATTTCCGTTCGGAATAACAAGGCTCGGTTGAGAGACGACCACCATTGAGTTCAGACATTTTAACAGCGATGGACGACGATTTTCTACTTGACATTGCATCGTTAATGTATCTTGCAAAGAAAAAGAAATTACGTCGCCGTTACTGGGTACATCCACTTAACACTCAAAGATTGCAAGATAGTCAATATTATATATAATATAATAAATTAATATATAATTATACATTATATAATATTCCGTACGTAATTAACGAATGTGTGCATCACACAAAATCTTTAAAAGAGATACATTCGAATCCGTTTTTTCCGTGCGTGATTTTGAACGCACAGGCTACCGTGCGGAATTTCGAATCTGAGAAAACTACGAACGGAAAACTACTGTATGTTTGTGACAGAACCATAGATTTGTATGGATTTACTGCGTTCGAAATCCCGTAACGGAATTCCGACAGTATGTGGCCACTCTAACGTTCATATTTCCTGAATGGTGACGTCGCGTTTTGTAATTGGCGTTTCAGATCACGTGACTCACAGATGAAAAATAATAATTTTTCAAAGGGAAAATTATTTAAATAAACAATTACTTTTTCCACATTTATATTGTTTTAGGCTTTTTATCTATAGACCAATATTACTCAATAATTTACTTTAATTTTTAAACATACAGTCAACTCGCGGATTCAAATCTTCTGTTCTTTAACATTGACTTTCTGTTTATCCCATTTATTGTTTTTTTTTTTTTTTTTTTTTTCCTAGCTATATTCTCTGGCCAGGTTATAGGATATATTTTGTTAGATAAAGTAACGTACGAAATAAGCAGTGACGATATTGGTAAATTAATTTGGAAAAAAACATGCTTATAAAGAAGGTGTACGCGAATTACTCTTCAGGAGAGTTAAAAACTTACATGAATGGCCGCAAGATTAAGTTCCTTTTGAGTTCAATTATACATGCAGATTGATTCCATGCCTGTCTGCTAATACATAAGTGTAATATAATCGTTTATATATTAAACTTACCTATTTTTGTTTTTATATCTAAGCATTGTGATATGTGAGGAAACTGTAGTATCTTCCGCCATTTCTTGCTCTTGCCTTTATTGCTATCGGAACCACCTGGAACAAGTCAAAACATTGACTTTAATAAATAATACTATTTTATCCAAGACAACCCTTTTTTACGTGGGCCTAACACAAACAGCTATTTCACAAGGTACGAAATAAATACAATTTGTAAAATATGGTGCCTGACAGCTTGGCTTTCGACTAGAGTTTACTTTTTAAGAACGATTGTATTGGAATATATACAATAGACAAAAATTAAATTATTTATAAATTACATAATAACTACATTATTATTCCCGTATACAAGTAAGTTGAGTATATGCAAATAGGTACACGCGTTCATTATAAGATGCGCGAATACGTTGCGCGGATGTGCAACATAAAGACTTAACTTTTTGTTGATGTGTACTTTGTATGGCAACACCATATCTCCGTTATCTATACAATTAATAAAATTGAAGTGTCTGTTTGAAATGCCAAAATAACAGCTTTTTACTAAATGCATATGAAGTTACGATACCTATAACAAAACACCCATTTTTAAATTTTTTGTCTGTCTGTTTGTTCCGGGTAATCTCCGAAACGGTTAGACCGATTTTGATGGGGCTTTGACTGGTAGATAGCTGAATTTATAGAGACTAACTTAGGCTACTTTTATTTTACAAAAATAATTAGGGTTCCACACAAATAAAAAAAACTGGTCATGGCGAATCAATTCGGGCGCTTAAATGGCTTATGCTGAGTAAACCATAACAGATTTAGCATATTAATGTACTAAACAATTGTAGAAATTAAAAAGACCTACAAAAAAGTCTGGGAGAGTATATGTCTATCTTCTAAGGAACATCCACAATAAGCATTTTTCTTTAAAATAGCCGGAAGCGGGGAGCAAGATTCCCGCGGGCATTCTGTAGTCCACGTGAGCGAAGCCACGGGCACAGCTAATTTCTAAATAACAATAATGATTAAATAAGTTATGAAACTAAATATTTTACTATTAATCTATTAATTTTAATTTTACTCATCTACACCTAATATAATAAAGCGGAAGAGTTTATTGTTTGTTTGTTTAAACACGCTAATCTCTGGAACTACCAGTTGGATTCGAAAAATTCTTTTAGCATATGACAGCCAGATTCACGAAGAATAGTATAGGCTATCTATAACATTAGACTACAACTCCCAGCTAGCCTTAAATATTGATTTTTGTTAAGTAAGTTGGCAGTCGAGGTGTTGTTCCCGAACGGCTTTATCCGAGTGTGCTGGCCTAATGTTAATGATACGTAAATACAATGTTCTACAAAATTATTGATCTTTAGTATATTTCAATAAAATTCCGCGATAGCATAAGCCTATCTCTTATACATAAGCCACATTAAGATATTTTGCGATTCTTTTTTTGTTGAAGATTAAAAATTTATTTAGGAACATTATTTTTAGGCACTGGCATATTAATCCTTACAAACAAATAATACTTCACCATAATGACAATTTTATGAAGTTAAATTTTGCCCTTTATGGCTTGTCATTTGAACAAATAGTTTAGAAGACAATGAAAAATTTAAATAAGTACTTGCGGGCGGTGAGGACAATTATTTGGCTACACGTGCGTTGCCAGCGCGGTGTTTGTTGGACAAAAACACGAGTGAAACCGTAGGGCACAGCTAGTTATTACTATACAAATAAACAAATTATACACTTAACTAGTACATAGCGATAGGAAGTAACGAAATGTCACAAAACCTATCGAGTTTTTTTTTATAAGGAATGCCATCAACGGGTTAAAATATATTCAACTAACGTGTATGAGAGGCGCCATGTATCAAACACGACAGCTATTAATTATATAGAATACGTTCTTTATTATGCGAAATATTCGCAAGAGTCAACCAGGTTACATATTAAAATAGACCATAACAGAATATATACAGATGCGCGTTAACAACAGCTTTGCTTAACAGGCTAAATTATTAAAAGGAAACAAAAAACCCGACTGCAACACAAATACCAAGTGTATTATAATTATATTTATAAATAAGAATATATTGTCTATTTTTGCTTTTTTTTTATTTCCAGTCGAGGTATTTATATATTATATACCCTATGTCACTCTCACAATTAAGACGAATCTAACGACACCTTGGATGCTTAAAAATTCATCAAGCCGTTTAGGCTACAAAGCGTATCAAAGAAATAGACATACATATATATACACCTACGCTCGAATATCATAACTCTCCTTTTTCGCAGTCGGGTAAAAAAGAATCAAAATTTGTATAAATCTGATCAACAATGAGGAACGATAATCGGAATACGATAAGAAATATCAAATCAAACGCTTGAATGATAATTTATGAGCAAACGACGCGAGACTACGCGACGCGACAAAGCGAAGATGGTGAAAACAGAGAAATTACCATAAATCACTGACAAATTACATGTTAACGAGTTCCAAATAAATGATCTAAATTGAAGTAAAACCTTCCTTCATTTATGAAGTTGGCGTTATTGACGCGTTTAGCAGAGAGTGTAGTATTGAGGTGCACGCGTAGGTATCTTGTGACGAAAGAGCGACATGCTGAACCTAGTCATCAATTATAACATTTTAATGTAAATTCCTCTGAACCCAGAAAGAACCAGAAGCCGTGATAGCGACTTGCTTACTTAGGTACTTAATGAACGTTGTGGCTCGTGACGTGTTTTGCTGGTGGCAAATTTAATTGTACTAATACGGTCGCCCAATGATCGAAATTCGACCAGCGACTTTTTAATCATAGACTATTATCTGTTTGAAATTTGCAGTATGAACCTAAACAATGAATATTATATCACTTGCTGTCACTTTTCATTGGGGGACAATGCCAATATTTTGAGGGTATCTAAGTTCATAGGCACTGGTCGGGTTAGGATTCGCAGTATTAATTGATTTTATTTAATACATTAGTAAATTAATTAATATATGATAGATAAATTTTAACTTTAAACACTCCTTCTCCATATAAAGTTTAACCATGCCAAATCTCAGTCTCCCGTGCTCGCAATACACTTAAAAAGGAGTACAAAGTTTTTGCTTCACGTATTAATTTAATTGTAAAGACTGTTTTTAAAGATTGTTACCCGTGGTAATACAACCGGAGTCAAAAAGAAAAAGTATGGGATCATATTCCCAATCAACGTGTAATTAGGGTTTTCAGATATTGTCGTAATTCATAAAAGAATTTAATTGTTCAATTTATATTGTAGCTGTCAATAACGCGCCCATTTTGTTGGTGTTGCTAATATATATGTGTTTTGATTTTCCCTGCTTTTGGTAACTATTTGATTTTATATACAACTACATATAATATCTGTTATAAATAGTATATCAAATTAAATAAATTATACCGGCCGACAAATGAAAACTTTTTGAACGTTGTTTTGATTTCAGTGAAACATCGCAAATTTATAGTATTTTGAACACAAAAATACCTACATAATTACTCTATCACATCAGGTTTTTTTTACAAAAAGGAAAAAGTATTTATTTTAAAATTTTAAGAAAAATATCAATTATTACATTATAAATACATATATTTGAAAACTTACAAAGAAAATATCAAGTACAATAATTGCTACAGGGCTATTTTGAATGACATCTTTTACGTTTAGCGATAAAATGATGTCTTGGTATAATTTTTTTATGAGAATCATCAATAATATCACGTTTTGTAGACCAGCAGTAATCAGCCATCATATTTACATTCCATCGACCTTGGCACCTTGTTTCCATAGTTTTTATGTCTTGGTGGAACCTTTCTCCCTGTTCTTTACTATAATCACCAAGATTATCAGGGAAAAAATCCACATATTAATGTAAAAAATGGAAATTGGTACAGATATTGAACTTGGAACTGTGTGGAATGGGACGTGTAACTGAGGTTACATTTGCGTAGGCTATCTTATTTTTATTTTTAGCATTAAAACCTTTCACAATGGTACAGCAAAATAACAATTATCAATATGATTGGCTTGCGTTCTCCAAATCATGGGTCTACCAAAAAATAGAGATTGTCTTTTGCGGTATGTCCACTGCCTTAATTGTTCAACACAAATAGCTAGTACAAACTAACTGCGGAGTCCACGATTTTAGTTGTATTTTGAAGCCAAAATAACCATTATACATATTATCTAAAAACTCAGTAATTTTCAGTTTTTGCTTTGAAGTCCTAAAGTTTCCACAAATGTAACAAAATATATCTGGACTATTATGACACTTTCTTGAAGACATTGTTTTTTAGACGTTTTTCAACCACAAATCATTAATTAAATATGTATATTAAATACCAAAAGTAAAACGTAAACAATTTTTTTTTAAATAATCACACTGATTTAAGTAAAAAGTTTATTACCAAAGTAACTATAACGGCTTATTTCCATGTAACGCATTTTAAATGAGCGAGTCGCTGTTCCAACAAATATATTTTCTCACGAGAAGTCGCTTAATTCAAGGAGAGAGCGCCAAAACTCAATAATTCAATTTATTTTTACTGAAAAATCAAAAATAGCGAATATATTAATTTTACTAAAAATCTGATGTGATACGATAAAATTAGGTACGATTTTGTAATCAGCACTACAAAATAAGTGGAAAAAGTTAATTATATCTTGGACAAGGAAAATCATGTCGGCCGGTGTTATTTATACTGCGAATCCTAACTCGACCTGTGCCATTGAATTTAGACCCCCCAAAATATTGACATCGTCCCCCAATGAAAAGTGGACAGCGTATGATATAATATTCATTGTTTAGGTTCATGGATACAGCAAATGTCAAACAGAAAATAGTATATGATCAAAAGGTCGCTGGTCGAATTTCGAGCTTAGGACGATCGCTAGTTAAATGGAATACCTGTCTAAATACTTTTGAAACAGCTTAAAAAGAGGTTCTCAATGCAACTTATATGACTGATGTTAGAATAACATTTTTTGCAAAATTTAAGGTTTTAAAGTGTAAATGATTAAATGCAGCATGCACGGTGCACCTCAATGAGAGGCCGTTGTTGGGTACTACTAGCTGATAAATAAATGGTTTTTTTTTTTTTTTAATTATACATCTTTTGACGCGTTTAGTAAAGGATGTGTATGAAATTATAAGAACAAGAAAAGAGAAGAAATACAACAAAAATTAAAAAATTTAGAAAACTATATAACCGACTATGGCAATAATATTATATACTACGTAAGATTTTAAAATGAATAGGTATTTAAAATAAATAGAACATGAAAAAATTGCGGTGCTGATTCTGTCCTTTCTGCATGATTAGATCAGAACTGCCGATAAAATTGGTTATTAAGTCGCTTGGTATATTTTATTAATATTGTGTATACTATTATTCATATTAGTGAACACAACAATTTCTCTTTTTTCATTTTTTCCCCTACTCGACACGATAGCTAAAAACCCCATAGACCCAATTTTTTCGATATAACTAACATCCGTCATATCAATTGATCGATTGACACCTCATTCGTCAAAATCGGATCAGTACTTTAGACGCTATGATGGAGCATACGTAAATACAAACATACATATAAACTGCTAAAACAGGCATCGTGGCGCAGTGGTAGTAAGCTCTACTATTGTGCCGAGAAGCCGAGGGTGCGATCCCCGCCCACAATAGATTTAAAGTGTGATGATCATAATTATTATTAGTTGTGTGTCTGGGTGTTATATATCTCTATAATATATGATGTTCATCAGCTGTTATCATAATACAAGCTTTCCTTAGTTTGGAATTAAATGGTCTCACGTGGACGAGAGAGGAACGCGTAGTGCTAATAAAAATCGTAGTTACCTATTTAAAAATTTAATAACTTTTTATTGATTTTAAGATATAGTGATAATTTTTTAAGGACCAAGTATCTAAGGAGTAATTAAAACAAAAACAATTTAATCAAAATCTATCCAGTAGTTTTTGTGTGATGCGCGTACAAATGGTAAACCTTTAATATTTTATTTAAATAGACATATTTACTTATTTTTTGGCTTTTCCGTAGCCGGGTAAAAAACGTTAACAACATTATAATATACACGTATTAAGTCCTTACGTATGAAATTAGCATTTCGATGAACTGGCCACTTTGATTTCAAATAGCTGGCGTTGGGTTAGGAACGCAAAATTCAAATTTAAGCTTGTGTATTTGTGTTTCGTATTTAGTGATTCATTTGTTTTGGCACCCATTTGATTCTTCTTTGAAATGGTTTTTTTTTTCACAAAATGGAAAACTTAAAATATCGCGTTATTTACGAATATAAGGTGGACCTTATATTCACATATCCCTTATAACACCTTCATAACCAGAAACAGCTCGAAGGATTAATGTTGTGTATGGGGAAGCCACTGTAAAAAAGCACGGTACGTTCTTGGGTTCAACGCTTTCGTTCTGGAAATTTCGACCTACGAAACAAACCCCGTCGACGGCTGAAGATCCTAGTTGATAATGAAGAATTAAAAGTGGTAGTGGAAGAGGATTAGACGTCACGTCACATCAGTCAAGTCAGAGTTAGCGGCAGGCTTTATTGTGAGTGATAAAACAATTTTAATTGAATTACCGTATGAAATGACTGAAGCACACCGACAAACACGCATTGAGTGCTGCTTTATATTACTCAACCATCACAATAACGAGGCAATTTTGAATCGTATTTATACTTCTGACGAAAAGTGAATCTTTTACATTTGGAAATGCTTATCACAGTGATTTAACCCAAGAGAACCGGCCAAATCTTGTCCCAAGCGAAAGGTGACTCAGAAGAAGGTACTGGTGAGTGTTTGGTGGACCAGTGCTGGTGTCATATACTACAGCATCCTAAGATCTGGTCAGAAGATAACGGCAGATCTGTATTGTCAACACTTGGAAACTATGATGAATAAGCTAGCCGTTATACACCAACACCCGAGATTAATCAATCTCTCTAGTCCACTGCTGCTTCAGGACAACGCTAGACCCCATACTTCACGACAGCAGGTCGCTAAATTAGAGGACCTGTGGTTGGAATGTCTCCGACACTCACCATACTACCCGGACCTTGCTCCAACAGATTACCACTTTTTCGGAAGTTGGACAATGTCTTGCAAGAAAAAAAAATCCGATGAAGCTGTCCAAACCGCCTTCAAAGATTTTATTGATTCTCGCTCCCACAATTTTTTCAGCAATGGAATCAACGGACTACCTATAAAATAGCGAAAGTGCATAGATAATAATGGTACAAAGTTCGATTGATTAAATTTATATCATACTATTTTTGTCGTTTTCCTTTTTCCATTTATAACGCTAATTTCATATGTAACCTATTATGAAGTATGTATGTAAAAGCTTTATGAATTATCAAATAGGTTTTGTTGATTTTAATATACATATTTAAATACGTCATACGTTTCAATTATTTTCACACGCCTACCAGTAACGCCATCTAGTCGAAACGCGTAGGAAATAAATTAACCACTTCAGAAAAACAAAAAGTTTGTTCGTATTTCAAATCTATAAAAACTATAGAGCAATAAATACCTTGCATTATAGATAGGTCACAGATAAACCTTATTGGAGATTTCTCTCTAATCGGGACAGTCCGCCTGGTGGAACACCTCCACCCTACAGAAGATCGAAGCCAAATAACCTTGTCTGTGTTCCTGAGGTGAATAGGGTTTCCAGAGCTAATTGGTGCAGGTGGGGTTCAAAGTCGTCAACACGTTAGTGATACCTATGGTATTTCAAGTGTCCATGGGCTACGGTAGCCGCTTATCATAATGTGAATTGTTTGATTGTTTGCCACCTTACTTGTATGAAAAAAAACCACATTCGTATAAAGCAACCGACCGATATTATCCAAATAACGTAAACCGCAAAACCGAACAAATATAATTTTTCAATTTCAATGTATATTTAAAAGGCATTTTTAATGACCAATCAATGATTTTTATCGTCGTAAAAACTCGATTGCGGTTGTGCAACCGATATTTAGCAAATCAACATAATGGTACACAGTATTATAATGGAACAGTGTGGCATTTGCCGTGCTTTAAAACCAAATTTCAAACCGTTCTGATTCTTTCTTTTTTTATATTCACTAATCAAAATAGTTGTATCTAATTTGATTATAATACATACAGCTGTGTTCATAAAGATATATAATTTGCTGTCGTCATCAACCCCTTTAAAAACAGAGACGAAAGCTACTAATTACTTACTAAGTGACCACTCCACAGCGTATTCAGGAAATGTGATTACACGTGTAAATTCCAGGAACGCGATAATTTAAAATGCGTTACGCATTATGAAAACCCCATTTGCTCTCACTATGTCCTTATCTTCATTTTCTGGGTTTAATTGTTCATTCGTATTTAGGAGATCATTTCTCCATCAATAATTGGGCAATCACATGGCAGTGGCGTCATATATTTTATTTCCATTTTTTATGGTATAGATTAGCAAACAAGCTTGCAGTCCACCTGATGTTCAGTGGACACTGTAAGCCTATAGCTGTTTATTAGCAATTACAGAACGAGTCAAATCTAAAAGCCAGTCGTCAATATGTTGCCAGTCTTAAGGACTTAAGTCTTAAGTTGGAACGCCTCGTTTCTACATCACTGAAAAGAATAAACCTCATTTCCATTTTTTTATTCCGTTGATAAAAATTCTAAGTTTTTTTATAACAATTATTAATTACGTAAAGCGTATTTTTTAATATGTGCTAATTTATTAATATTTTATTATGTAAAGTGACCGTACTGAAACTAACTGAACAGTGACTTCAATACAAGCGTCATGATTTATTACTGAATAAATTTCAATCTAAACTAGGTCCAGGACCGAGCCTGCCGCGGCACTCCGCTCACATGTCTTCACTAATCCATATGTATAAATTACATTACAATGTTTGACTGTATATATATATATACTTCATAATGCAACTTACAAAATTGCTACTGAAGGATTCGCATTCTCTTAAAATCTCTTGTTGATTTCATCCGTCATCTATATTAAATACCAAAATTTTTTTTATTTTTTTTTAGAACTGACAATGCTGTTAGCCAAAAGGGCCCGGCTTAGTAGTGTGAAGCCTATCTTCATAAAAAGGCTAAACATGCAAAAAGAATTTTTCACCTTATGGTCTTTCCCTCGTTCGTTACTCAGCAGGGAGGACCGCGTGCAGGTGAGGTTGTTTTGGGAGTCTCAAGTCTTAAAGGTGTTTTTGACCCCCCCTTACAGCTAGGGTCGCCAACAATGCTTCATTCTGCTTTATTTTCGATAAATATATTTTATACTTGTACGTAAAATACAGTATCTTAAAATATTTTACCTCCAATCTTTACTATGACAAATGTCTATGTAATTATATACTTAAAAATGCATTTGATAAATATATATTCTTTACTTATAAAAGTACAATTGTAGGACTTAATGTTAAAAAACATTCTCTGTCAATATTCCAGGGGAGCAACAGAAAGGTATAAGCAAGGTGGGCACCACATTTAGTAAAAAAAAATCTAGCCAATATTCAATTGCTGCAAGTAAAACCTAAATACTTGAAGGAATCCCGAGAGTTGGCTAGTTGGATGTTGATAGGAAGCAAATTCCACAGTCGCACTGCTGCGGCGAAAATCAGCATGGTGGCTTGGTGTACTGAGAATTAAAGAATCAGAAGATCTTAGCTGTCTATTGTGTATATTCGCGAGATATTGAAATAGTGATTTTTAAATATTTAGGGGATTTGGGATTATTAAGTAAGCAGAAAAGAAGACAAAGTATTCTTACATTCCTACGTTGCCGAATAGGTAGCCATTTTAACCAAAGGTAAAAAAAAAAACATTATAGTTCTCAAATACTCTTTGTTTCCGCCGCTTCATCTGCTGTCACTGAAAGTTTTTTTTTAGTAACAAATGTGAGTGGCGAGAGCACAGACACGAATCATTCATAAATTAATTAAACAAAACGAGTTATTTATTTATTTCAACCTAAATTTCGATTGTAAAAGTAGCTTTGAGACTCTCAAACACAACAGAAAACTGTTATCGTGTGTTATATTATAATATATTATTCAAGTTCAAGTTGGTAACTCTACCTACACCCCCGTGCGTTGTTTACAAATAGCGAACGTGTGCTTTATTTCGATACGAAGTCGCGACCGACACATAGTCTTACAAACAAGTCTGTGATACTTTCAGCTTTATTACATGATATCGTATGAGTCATAGTATCTTATTAGCGTTTCATACACATAATCTCATTAACCGCTAAACTAATTTTGAAAAGACTTTCACTTTTTGAATTTATAGTCGGGTTTTATCTGCGGTTCTGTATGCGTTTATATTACATTCAGTTCACCTTAGTAAGTGTATAATATAACACAGTAAGGGTGGCCTCCCACGTTCCGTGATACTGCGGACGGACACGGACTAGCCCGCACCGACGCACCATGGGAAGAGTGTCGTCTGTGGAAGCGCAGACTAGTTCATATACTTAGGCTGAAATCTATAGAGCGTACTCAGTCTTAGCTCAAACTTAGGTAAATAGTTACTCAGCGCAATTTTAGGTTTCAAATTAATAGTAGAGTTACGCTAAGCTTATGAAAAGTGTCTGGTAACTGTCAATTAACGTTTCGATACCGCATTTGGACAATCCGCATCGTTCAATTTCTTCAATTCGAACAAATAAATTAATCCGAATTATGTATAGAAAATTAAAAAGCTATTTAAAATAGAATTTAAATTGTGTCATTGTATAATATTCAACTTGCTTTAATATTCGTACATAAAATAAAAAGATTAAAGTTTCAAACCAATAACGAGAAACAACTGCAAACAACAGGAATAACAAAACGTGTACGTAATAAAAACTGTAATTTATATGTAGTAGCCAATAAGAATAAAGCAATACAGATAATTTAAAAATTGTATAAAATCTCTGTTAGGTCACTATTATGCTATACTATTTTTTTACTCGTATAATACCCAAATTTTCCGTAAGTCGTCGAATTCGATGACTTGAACTTTAATCAGGCAGGGCTGAGCTAATGCTAAGCTTGCGACTGTAATTTGAATTTCGGAACTTAAGTCTGACCTAAGACTCTGTACGCTCTATAGATTTCAGTTTAAGCGTCCGGTGCGTGGCTGTCCGTGCTGGTCGGCCGTGCGTGAAAATCTGCAATATGACGGACCATGAGAGGCCACCTTAACAAATAAAATAAATATGAACAAAGGTTTACATTTTTAACTCCCGACACAAAAAGAGGGATGGTTCTGAGTTTAACGCGTGTATTATCAACTCTAACGCGTGACTGGAGTTTACTCTATTACAACTTTTTCTTTGGAATAAATTTATATAAATAAAATTTTTAAGGTTTGCCGTTTCGCGCGCATCAAACCATAACAAATAAAATAAATATGAACATAGGTTTACATTTTTAACTCCCGACACAAAAAGAGGGATGGTTCTGAGTTTAACGCGTGTATTATCAACTCTAACGCGTGACTGGAGTTTACTCTATTACAACTTTTTCCTTGGAATAAATTTATATAAATAAAATTTTTAAGGTTTGCCGTTTCGCGCGCATCAAACCATAACAAATAAAATAAATATGAACATAGGTTTACATTTTTAACTCCCGACACAAAAAGAGGGATGGTTCTGAGTTTAACGCGTGTATTATCAACTCTAACGCGTGACTGGAGTTTACTCTATTACAACTTTTTCCTTGGAATAAATTTATATAAATAAAATTTTTAAGGTTTGCCGTTTCGCGCGCATCAAACCATAACAAATAAAATAAATATGAACATAGGTTTACATTTTTAACTCCCGACACAAAAAGAGGGATGGTTCTGAGTTTAACGCGTGTATTATCAACTCTAACGCGTGACTGGAGTTTACTCTATTACAACTTTTTCTTTGGAATAAATTTATATAAATAAAATTTTTAAGGTTTGCCGTTTCGCGCGCATCAAACCATAACAAATAAAATAAATATGAACAAAGGTTTACATTTTTAACTCCCGACACAAAAAGAGGGATGGTTCTGAGTTTAACGCGTGTATTATCAACTCTAACGCGTGACTGGAGTTTACTCTATAACAACTTTTTCCTTGGAATAAATTTATATAAATAAAAATTTTAAGGTTTGCCGTTTCGCGCGCATCAAGCAAAAATTACTCTGGATAGGTATTTAACAAGAAAATGTTGTTTTACTAATTAGATACTTGGTCCTTATCTAAAAAAATATATCAGACATCTACATTCAATAAAATATTATTAAAGTTGTAAGAAACTAAGACGTGTTTTCTTGCCACGGAGAAGTGGGGATCATAATATTAGTATAGATTAACTCGGGCGAAGTCGCGGATGATTGCTAATATACAAGACAGTTTTTAACAAAAAAAACCCACTTCAATGATTTTCATAAATTCTCAGGTGTATCTTTTTACGAAAACTACTTAGGCGGGGATTCGATAATTGAGAGTGAAATTTCAAGATTGCATTAAGTTTACGCGCATTTTGTTATACGAGATAAAAGGAAGATCGCGACCACCATACACATAGTAACAAGCCCATCACCGATTTTCTTCTGGTTTATCGCATTCAGGGATCAGTCGATGTATATTATACAGTAATAAAGCGAAGTGGTAGGGATCGCGATCACCATACACATAGCGATCAACTCATAACTGATTTTCATTTTAAGAAGTTTCACTTGTATCATGAATACGGTGCTGCTGCACGTACATAATTCATGCTTGTTCCAAAAAAAGTTTTTATTCACTCATTCAGTAAAAGAGTGTTCACTGTTGTTGATGAATAAAATGCCCGTTTTTTCTGAGGAGCAATGGTAAAATACAATATATACATTCGAATTGACAACTTCCTCCTTTTTAACCGAGTTAAAAAAAAGACAGGCTACTTAATTCGAATGTATATATTATTATATATTTTAATGGATGTTCCGCCATATCTTCTTTGTTGATGAATCGATTTGGATGAGTCTTTTTCTATTGAATAAGGGGGTACCAAAAGGGTGGTCTCAATTAAATTTCACTGGCATTGGAACTTGAATTTCGAAGATACTCCAGAAAACCCTCAAAATCATAAAAGTTGATTGTCTTTTTTGTTATAAATTGTCTTGGTTTTATTGAAGTCAGTTAATAATAATAATATCTTAGCTCACCATGGAATGTACGTAGCACGGACTTTATATTAAAATCGATATTTAAGAAGTTGACAACAAAAACCTGCCATCTTCAATTAAAACTACATAATGCTTTGTTCTTCAAATAGTATGGATATACATATGTATTATTATGAAGCAGCGAACAGACATTATAATAATCCCGGGACAAGATTCAAACATGGCCGCCGCGCCACTTTTATAATTGTACCGATTAAAGAAGGTAATTAACTCGTTTGTTAATGTTAGTAAAATAAACGTAAATTACTCTGTGCTTAGTTAATATTACTCAATTGTAAAATTTCACTTTGATCTTAATTTTAAACCAGCTGTATTTGTAACTAGCAACCGCCTGTAACTTCGAACACGTTAATCTACACAATTAATAAAATTGAAGTGTCTGTTTATAATGTCAAAATAACGGTTTTTTTACTAAATGCATATTATGACAGTCCATAAGGTACTTAAAACAAAACATCAAATTAAAAAAAAAATGTCAGTTTGTTTGTTTGTTCCGGATAATCTCCGAAACGGTTGGACCGATTTTGATGAAACTTTCACTGTCAGATAGCTGATGTTATAAAGAGTAACTTAGATTAGATTAGCTACTTTGATTTTCGAAAAAAAAAGTTCTTCATCTTTATCTCTAAAATAACCGGCGCCACTGCGGGCGACCTCCGTGAGTGGAAGCGAGGTCACCGCGATTCGGGCATTATGTAATCCACACGAGCGGAGCCGCGAGCACAGCTAGTAATATTATAAAGCTCAAGAGAATGTTTGTTTGTTTGAACGCGCTAATCTCTGGAACTCCCAGTCAGATTAGAAACATTCTTAATGCATTTTATAGCTTATTTATTGAGGAAAGTTATAGGCTATATAACTTCACGCTACGACTATAAGGGGTGGAGCAGTGACCATGAATGTCAAGCAATCTGGCAGGCTGTAGGTATGTACGTACGTAGGTAGGTGTAAGAGAAATTATAACGAAAGGTGTGTGTTGGCGGCGCGATAGAGAGTTGCTCGAATAAATTTAACACGGGTGAAACCGTAAGGTAAAGCTATAGTATAAAATAACTTTGCTTTGATAATTATTGAATATGATATTGTTTTTAAAAGGTTTTTTATTTGGAAAAAAATCGTACTCTTCTCATCAAAAGCTTTTATTTGATACCCGTATCATGGGAGTGCATAAAAATTAACTGGTCAGCCATCTTTGGGAGTCCACCATATTAGATTTAGAATGACGTCACTTAGCATTATCATTCAAACTAAACGGGTATGCAAAGTTTCAGTTCAATCGGTTATTATTAGTACGTGTAATACTAAAAAGTTATCTCAAAATTCAGTTGCAAGATTTAATCCATATACTAACAAAGAAATTTCAATAAAAAAACTTGTAATAAATAAAGAAAAGATATTAGTAATACATTAACAAAAACACTTAAAATTTCGATAGTATTCAGTTATTTATTAAAGAATTAACCGCATTAAACTGACATTACGTCAGCTAATAACAACACACAGGGCTGCCCTTCAGACTATTTTAACTCAATGGAAAAACCAACTGTTTGAGGAATTAATCAAACTATATTACATTTTCGTCAGACATTTCTTTTTAACAGTCCATTATGATAAAATCTATATAAATAAAAATGAAATGTTGCTCGTTGGTAATCGCGTCACATGACAACGGCTGGACCGATTTGGCTATTTTTTTATTTTAAAATGTTCCTAATTCTCCGGATTCAATTTTAATAATATTTTTTGCAAATTCGGGAGAACTTGAAAATTTTTTCTACCGAATTTTTATTGAACTCAAGATCATAACACAATTCAAAGGATGTATGTGGATTCTTTTTGTTTTGTTTATGGTACTCCACGGGGAAAAACGGGATAGGTGGCGCTGCGGTCGAGTTATTGACTGTTGGAAATAACAGAACGTCTGCTGAGCCACCTTATACTATATATAATGGAAAAACGCCCTCTTCCCAATTTAAATTTAATTTTCACTCGGAATATATCAAAGAATAATTATTTGAAGCAATGATAACTGTGTGGTAGCGTGTAGGAAGGAATACCGCGTCGAACGATGTAAATTCTAAGCCCTGCAATGAGCCTGAGTTTACGACGTTGACGTAGGGTATATTCTAATGCCCGCCTCTCTAACTACCTCCAAGTTGAAAATCTGCCGCCAAACACCAACAGGAGTGTTCCAGCAGCTGCACTTGAGAGCCAGTCTTTCACTAGGCTTGCCGTGATACCATCTTGGGCTACATCGTCACAAATATCAGGTCAGATTGGAGGAAATAAAGGTATAAAGAATTTACACAATTATTAAATAGATAGTAGAGATTTAACGACTTTTATTTAACGACATAAAATACCGTTGGGTACCGGTTTTACTGTCAAATGGTTATTATAAGGTGGATCGTTACGCTCTGTGCATTCTCCAGATTATTAATACAAATTTAAAAAACCCAACGCCTACTGTAAAAAAATCCTAAATCTACTGGAGTAGTTTATTATATGTAGTAATATTTATTAACATCTAAAATCTAATACAAATTCCGACTTCAAAAAAAAGGAGCCATAACATCTTGGCTTGTGAATCGATTTAGATGATTTTTTTTTTCATTGGAAAGGAGATTCTTCAAGGCTGGTCATATTAATTTTATTGGCATTGGACTTTGGACTTCGAAGATACACCAGGGAGCACGTTAAAATCATTGACGTTGGTTTCCTTTTTGTTAAAAATTGTCTTGTAATATTAGGTACACTACAAAGATCAAGAAATTGTTTATTTGTTTGTTTGTTTAAACGTGCTAATCTCTGGAACTACGAATCCGGTCGAATTTGAAAAATTTGTTTTGCATTTTATAGCCTCTTTATTAAATCTTTATATAACTTCTCACTAGTACTCTAAGGAGCAGAGTAGTAACTATGAAGGTCAATTAACCCGGTAAGATGTTGACAAATATGAGAAGCTAGAACAACGATAGACTACATGCGTGCGTTTGCGGCGGTGTGGTCGAAAATTGCTCGAATAAATCCATTAAATCATCTATTAAATTTATTTACACTTAGTTCGCCGGTTATATTTTTAGGTCCCATGTAATAGGGGGTGAGCTTATTGCCATTATACGGGCACAAAGCCAAACTGCTACTGAGAATTTCATAGAAAAACACTTTGCTCAACCCAGAGGATCTCAAGCATAGCATTTTAGCTCGAACCGAGCATCGAAGTCGAAACACTCGACGGAGAAGTGAGAGGTTCTATCGATCGCACCGAAACGACGCGACTCGACGCAACTAGCTGACCTAGGGCTTGCACAATAGAACGAGGCGAACGCAAATTTCATACATCAATCTCGAAACGACTTACGTAACACTTCGAATAGAATGATTACTTGACGTACTTTAAGCCGGTATTTGATACGAGATCACTGATGACGATATTCTCTTTACTGTAGTACGGCAAAGTGACCACGCTGTTCGGGTGGCATAGTACAATCTAAAAACAAAGATGACGCCCAAGAGATCCTCAAATTCTGCAAGCATCTCGACACCTGGATGTACAAGAAACCCCTACCACCCCTCTTTATTACTGGATACACGGCAGATCCCGGAACGCGATAAGCCTATGTGTGCTACTAAGGCGAGTGTTGCACTTGATGTATGGTGGTCGCGAACCAGTCGGATACAATTGGTTTGTCCAACCAGCAAACATAATATACTCAGTATTAAATAATCTCCTCTAATACGACTCGTTAATTACCAATTTGAATCAAATCTGTATATTCCACAGATAATCATACATTTCCGGCATTAAAATCAATTATAATACTTGTTTGTTACATAGATTCATTAAAATGTTGGCCTTATTGAATTAATTGGGTATTGCTACATTATCGAATCAACTTGTAAACATATTTTGTCAATTTTAGGAAGTTTCCTAAAATTTCTTAATAACTTGTCCGACACAGACTCCAAAAATAACAATAATTGTTTAATATTGTCCTAATAAATTACGCGGCAGACGCTTAGTTCGTAAGAATATAAAATTGAGTTTAAAAAGGATATTTTTAAAGTAAATAAATAACGGAATTATTTTTAGTGCATTTTTTCTAAGTAGAATATATTTTAGAGTCGGTTTTGTAATTTCTTTCTTTTTAGTAAATCTTGCATTCCGTAGCTGACTGGTTTATTAAAAAGAATATGAGTAGATCTACTAAACGCACTGCATACAATGACAGGAAATCACAAGACAACGTAATTTCTAAACTCTAATAAACGTGGTGCTTTTCAGTCATCGATAAAAATTGACGTAGAATCCCGAATGATGTTAAGATTTCCATATCTAAAGGACTATCGAATGGAGCTTTGGACGTAATAAAAAAAATATGGCCGTCCCTAAGAAGAGATCAACTGGAGGATGAAGAGCTACCGGAAGCCGCCGCATACGTAAAAATTGATGACGAAACAGTTTATTGGTCGCAGGCTAAAAGATAGTAACTGGTGTAGTATAGCTCGGAAGACTTAAATTTGCCTGATTTGGATGCCAACAAATTAATAAATCGACGACACACGACGATAGATAGTTATCGGAAGCAACGGGGCTATGAAATCTGTATTCTGACAGTCAATACTATCATACTTCCTATCAATATCCAACTGGCCAACTCTCGAAATTCCTTCAAGTATTCGCTACTTAGGTTTTACTTGGAGCAATTGAATATTGGCTAGGTTTTTTTTTTTCTCTTTTTTTTTTTACTTAACATTATGCACACCTTGCATATACCTTTCCCTTGCTCCCTTGGAAGACTGGCAGAGAATGCTTTTTAGCATTAAGTCCTCCATTTGTACTTTTTTTTTTGTGCAATAAAGAATATAATAATAATATACGAATATTACCATTAAAATCACTTATCTCAAGACAATTTCATTAAACCCAAACACGGTAATGTTATATTGTTTAATTACGGAGTTCCAGTACCTTTTTTTATACAACAAAGGTGGTAAACAAGCATGCGATCCACCTGATGATAAGCGGTCACCGCAGCGTATGGACGTTTGCAACACGGGAAGTATTACATGCGCGTTACCGACCCTTTAAAAACTTATTTACCCGCTATTTGAAGACTGCAGTCCTCAAGGAAAACTTCGAAAGGGAGCTCATTTCACAACCGCAACGTTCGCGGATATAAATTCCTCTAAAACCGGACTGTTTGCGGCCATTAAGGTTTCAAAGTGTGAGGATGAACTCCCTGCCGATGACGAGCGGTGTGATGGTGTAAAGTAGCCGCTGGCATCACACTTGACAATTCCTCGGAACACAACCCATTATATGGTAGACCAAGCACAAGGAAGCAAAGGAGGAACCTTCTACATTCGTGCTGTTTATTGTTAAAAGAGTTCCGTTGTGTGCAGTCCAAGTTAATTCAGAAGTTAGTTCCTTAGGTACCAACTTAGTCTTGGATTATCATAAACCTACCAATATATCATTCACTATACATTTCCTATTCGATTTTGAAGAGTTTTCAGGTGTATCTTCGAAATCCAAGGTCCAATGTCAAAGACATTAAAAAGGGTCACCCTTAAGATATCCTCTTTCAAAAAAAAAAAAGAATTATGTAAATCGGTTTATAAATGACGTAGTTATGAGGTAACAAATATAAAAAACAATGGAATTGATGATAACCTCCCCCCTTTTTTAGAAGTCGGTTAAAGAGTAATTTGTTATGTAAAATTACAATGGATGATACGTACGATTGGTAAACAAAGTTCCAAACAATATTTAATAATATTACTTATTTTTATTTCGTAATAATGCAAAACAAATTCACAGAAAAAAGTTTTGTATTATTTATTATAATACCTGATTTAGTTTTGGATGAAATGTTTTGAAAATTAGTTTCCAAAACATTTTTTGTAAAATTACCATTGAAATTTTAACTGTGTAAGCTTGAATAGAGAAGACCGTTCCAAACTGTTTACTTGGTATAACTAAACCCATTTACGCCTTCTGTTAGCTACTAGGTAAACGACACTATTTTAAAGTCATTTTATGACAAAATGTTTATATTTAGTCACATATTGTTTTCTTGGAAATAGTTTACGTATGCTGATGACATTCCATGCAATAAAACAAAAACACAGAAAAATTGACGCCAAAATCCAACATTTATTATCAAACGATTTAGTTGACAGTCTTTTTTTTTGTACAAGTGGTATTGAAAATCCATTTTCCCCGCCAGGAATAATAAAATAACAGAGCATCTAGTGCCAAAGAACTTTAAAAACGATAAAAGTATTTTAGTAACTTTCACTTCAAATTATATTTGAATTACCTGCTGTATTAAAAAAAAAGTACATCTCCAAAATACTCCTTTTTTACTTCCTATAAATATTTTTCTTCAATATGAAATCTGAAATTGAAGATAACAAACAAATGTTTTATTTTTCTTCTTCGACAACCCTAGCTATCGAACACAATGATTAGGTAGGTTACCCGAAGCAATAGCAACTTTGTTAACGATTACGTATTATCCAAGGAGCGTGCACACGATGCGACTCGAGTGATTTTATACATAAAAGAACGGCGTTCTACGAGATCAAAGAATTGTAACTTCTATATCGGGCACTATTAAATATTCTGTGACCAAGTTAAGAAACATTAATTTAAATAAACACCTCAATAAAACGTAACGTCGATAAAACATAGTTGAAGATATAAATCACTCTTACATTTCAACACGTGTCAATCTATTGACACTGATACATTCATTTTAATCAACAATTTCATTACTAAAGGCAATGTGTAGTTTGTTTGTAGATATAATTATGTTATCCACACAAATAACTAACTTAAAATCTTTGAATACATATCAAAAGTTTTGTTAGTTTTGTAACACAAAGTTACTTATTGCGGGGTAGGAGCTAAACTGAAAAAAGTGACCGAACCGAGTGACACTAAAAAACAAAGACATACATAGAAGTCTGGCCATCGAAAGCTGTCCAAAGAAAACGGCGGCAATAAAAAAATAACTTAGCTATTAACGCTAAATAAAATAAATAGATTCAGATTTTTTTTTATTGTCGCCGTTTTCTTTGGACAGCTTTCGATTGCCAGACTCTACTACATACATACTTAGGGGGCGTTCCGAAGTATTATGTAATGCAATTTTACGTTACGATGTGTTACAAGGGCGGGAGAGGAGGGGGGGGGGGGGGTCGAAAAACGACTTAAGTAACATTGTTTTTTTTTTTAATTGAAATAAAAAACTAAGTAATTAAATTATCGGGAAACGGAAAAACAAAGAAGAAACTGCTACAAGGAGTTGGTGACCACTAAAAAAAATCACAAATGCATTGTAACAATCTACCGCCATACTTTGATTTCATCGCTATATTTTCCTTCACCGAAAAGCTCAGGATCATTGAAAGGTAACTTAGTGTCCATACACGCTACTTACCTCTAAACCATCATAACTTCACTAATAATATATCAGCTAAAACACGATAAAATAAAACAAGTAATATTTCTAGTGAATAAATCGTGAATTCCAAAACAGGTATATATGTATAATCGTCAAGGAAAATTGCACATGTTTTATATGCACGTAATTTCGTCTTTAATGTATGGCATGCAAAAGGTGTAATATTATATTTACCTTGTATATTAATAAATACATATATTATAGGCGCATATTTAAATAAAAGTTTAGAAGACGTGATAACATCATGAAGGTTCATAATTGAATATAAGTAATGTACTTGAAATAAGCATTAGTGAATAGCGAATCACTTGCGAAAGAAAGAGAGGTAGGGTACATTGTTTCTTCGGAGATTTTTCTGTAGGTGCTTGAGGCAGCCCGACTGGTGAAATGCCTCTCCCCTACAGAAGATCGCAAGCCAGAGGACCTTATGTTGTATTCCTCTGGTGAGTAGGGTTTCCAGAACTCCTTAGGAAAGGGGAGTTCCTTAGGCTGCCGTAGCCGTTTACCATAGAACAGGTGTTAACTTGTTTGCCACCATTGTCGTATAAAAAAAACACTCCCTTCGACGTTGTAATGGTGAGTCGGCCATGTTTGTTCGTATTTTCTTTTTAAATTGGTTTATTAAATTAGACTTAGGCCTGATGGTAGTTCCAATTCCAGATTACCCACCACCACTAAGGTATGAAGTTCCATTGGCATCCTACAAATATCACCTAACTATACAACTGGATATACACGGGCTGATCCGTTCCAGTATGGCGGGGGTTATACCTATTGTATGACGGTCGCGATCTATCCAGACACATTTGTCGTATTCAACTCACTTATTTGTATTTAACTTGGAACACTATCGGCTCACGGTGAAGTTAAGACATCCTGATGAAACCGGAACGCTTGAGCAACGTTCTGTTATGATTGACGGTCTGGCCAGTCATTTTCAGTATATATATAAATATTATATTTACCTTTACTTGTTATATTATTCGCCTTATTTATACAAATTGTTATATTTCAAGGGCATCGTTTATGTTCTTGTATTTTATAAATCCGTTTGTTTAAAAATCTAATATTCTACGATCCTTTCAGATTTCATTTCGGTATTGAATAATATGTATAATTTTGTTTATCAAGGTTGTATATCAGCTATTAAGACCTATGGATCGATGACTGAGAGAATAGTTTTAAATTCGAATAGCGAATTTGTAATATGAAATTTAAAAGAAAAATGTCAGATAGAAACAATGATCAATATAGAGATTCGGGTCCTGCTTATTTATAATTGTTAATTTTTTTTAAATAAAAGTTAATCCTTGCATCTGTTATGGTAAAATACCAAAACTATAACGTTAAATAACGAAGAATAATTAAAACTGCCGGAGAGGTCTCATTCCGAGTTCTGTATTAATATTATAAACCATTCTATTTTCATACGGATATAAATATCAGCAAACGAGATTATTTTGATGAGCTGCCGGCTTGAGGTGACGGTTCCTGCCTCGGGCCTGCACTGAACCGATCAACCAAGGTGACGCGACGGTTCCTGGTTCGTGGACCCGTTGCGGAGCTGTCTACATATGTGAATCTTATTATGTTGTGTCATAGTAGAACATTCTGGATGCCTATTAAGGACTTATTTACTTATATACTATATCATGGTATTTTAAAAAAATATTATTAAATTTTCAATAGGAAAGAAATATCAAAATTGATATTATAATAAAAAAAATTAACTTATACTTGTAAATGTTCTTGAAATATATGTTAATTTAATTTTACCTTAATTTCATTTCATATTCCTTTTAGGTACATATAGTCTTCCAAATTTTAGTAATCAATTGTCTACACACGACAGTTCTTATAGTGATCCAGTTAGCACCACCATGAATACATACAGAAACAACTTTCTTTGTATTTGACATAGGCAATAATATATTTTGGCTATTGGAATTTCTTTAGTTACTATGAAGTGAAGTAAATTATAGATAGGAACTAGAAGAATGAATTTTAAGTTGCCACGGAAACTCAGGCCAGTATTGCCCGAACTATGGGTCGCGATCCACTGGTGGCCGGTGGGTCGGGAGTGAATTATTGGGTATGCCCTGAAAAATAGGACGATACATCAACCGACCGACTAAAATTTTAAAAACTCAAGGCTTCGTAGAGCGTCGTCTCTGTCACTCAGAACATTTTGTAAAGTTTTGCCGCTTTCCTAGTAGATACCGGACTGTTTTAAGCCTTTCTCCCACGAGGCTATTCACAAGCTAAGCGTCCGAGACGCGAACCATAGGTCGAGCACACCTAGTAGCGGGTGACTAATGTCAAAGTTTGAGAATCAAACGCGTAGTCGATGCTAGCTAGCTACTAATAACTAATCTGTGGTCGATGCGTCGTCGTGTGCGGAATATAGCGAAATTGTATGGCGGCTACTTGAATTATCTAGTAAGATGTACGTACGAACGCGAGTCACTTGCATATAACCTCGTGGGAGAAAGGCCTTAGTGTCGCAGTATGTAGCCAATTATCTATCTCCCTTTATAGCGCGATAAACATTATTTACGGTCGGTAACTGTAATGTCAGTTTTCAATAATCAATTCAATTTTTCTTTAAATTAAACGCCATTGAACAAAACTCGGTGAAATACCAACCACAAAAACGTTGTACGTAACAAATCTGGCACTAATTAACAACTTTATAAATAATTTTAATTAATACTTATTATAGTAGGAAACATTATGAACAATAATATTGTTATCACAACCATATATAACAATAACCTATTATTCTGTTATTTAATTAAAAGGTAAGCAATGACGTCAGAAAACATTATTCATTCATTTTACGTAGGTATATTACATTAATTTACTTCTCACGTGTAATTGACCGTCTCCTTCTCACATACGGCATAGTTATAAAACTATTATTTTATGATGATTTTCACTGTAGTGTAGATATACTTTATAGAATTATTTTAAATAGTGATGGTGAAAAAACAAACTAAAGGATAACTTTTTTAACGACTAGTTTATGGAGCTGAAATATCATTACGTCGACTTTTGCGCAGGCTAAAAAATAATGTTAGTTTCACTGAACAAAGAAAAATTACCATTTTCAGTTCTTAATATGGTCACCGTCTACTACGGTCTACTGGAGAGGTCTAACTGTGAGGGTGTGCCTGCGCAGTTACCGAAACGTGTACTGGAGTAGACCTGTGCAGTTTTTTAAGTCAGATTATGTAGTAATAAGTTTACAATATCAATTTATATGATGATTAACTAAATTATTAATTATGAATTATGGTGTATAATGGTAAATAACTAGGATAACACTGCGAGTAATTATTATAAATCACAATCTCTGGACGCTTATGTGTTACTTGCTAACATATTTGTATACCACCCACATTCATTCTGCAAAACGGAAGGTAGTCACGTTTTTTCAAAGAAATGTTTTTGAGCTGACTACACTGTTAGCCTTAGGGGCCCTAAAGCCGCTGCGGCTTTTACAGCTTCACCGGACTTGGGGGCGAGCGCAGAGGGCACTCAGCCGCGAAAGTTTTGTGGACGACTCGCACAAGGGTGCCAAAGTGGCCGGACCTCGGCTCGGGCGGTCGTCGCGTTCGCAAATAGGTCGCGATCTATTCGAATCCCTACACCTACGATTCGAGCTAACTAAATATACACATAGGCACGTTCCCTTCCTCCTGGGAGGAAGGAAGGAACCGTGCGTATGTGTATTCAATAATCGGAATGTTTCTACACTAACTAGCGCTAACTAACTAGCGTAAAAAAAGAAAAAAAAAAGGTCCCTCACAGAACCTATGTACCTGTGTGGTGTGCACGTGTGTATGTTCATACGTGTGTAGTGTTGTATGTAGGTAGCTAAGTGATGCACGTACAGTGTCACTTGTATCGCGCGGGCGGTTGCCTGACCCAAGGGTTTCACACCGAGGAACGGACCTAGGCTTGGGTTACCGCTAGAGAGGGTGGACGTGACGGGTGTGCTGGAGCGAAATTGACCGCCCGCCCTCTGCGGAGAGAACGGTGGTTTCGCGGGCGTGGGCGCTGGCACGCTCTGTTTGGAGAGACGGATGTGTAATATTTATTCGAATTTTCGATGTGATCGTCGGGATCAATAAAAATATTGCGCGGCCGGCGTTTGCACCGGATGTCCGTGGGTGCCGGAACATAAGTGGCGGCTGTTTTTATTAACGGATTCGCGTGGTTCGACGCGGTGTCGAAATACGAACGGGAGAGCTGTTTAACGTAGGCATGTATCGAAGGAAGCTCCATATCTCTATGGAGATCTACGCTTCGAACATACCACGGGGCCCCGGTGAGACGATAGAGGAACCTATTCTGTATCGATTGTAACCGTTTGAAACTCGACTCGGACATATGTGTGAACACGGCGCAACTGTATGTCAAAATTGGTCGAATACACGTCTTGTAGAGCGTGAGCTTATGTCGCGTGGACATTTTACTCACCGAACACATGCAACCGGCCCAGGACCCACGCGGCCCTGTTCCTAACCTTACGGATGTGGGGTCTAAAAGAGAGCCTACTATCTAGGGTTACCCCTAGATATTTGGTCTCTCTTACATACGGAATCGGATTATCGTAGAGCTTAACAGGTTTAAGCTTCCACGGTATCTGTGACGAATCCGCATCGAAGAGCATCGCGGCGCTCTTCGAGGGATTAACGGCTATACGCCACTCGTTAAACCACTTCCCGAGAGTGGTCACGGAGCGTTGGACTTTGTGTCTGAGGTGGGATCTATTCCTATCTGAGGCATATAAGACTGTATCGTCAGCGTATAGGCCTACCTCGACCTCCGGGAGTCGAGGTAGGTCACTGACGTACAGGTTAAATAGGCTAGGAGCCAGGATCGAACCTTGGGGAACGCCTGAGCGTATTGGACGGGGCGTGGACAATTCACCTTCCACTCTATAGCGAAAGGTGCGATCTGTTAGATAGTCGCGAATTATTTTAATTAGCCTATCGGGGACTTCAAAGTGATACAACTTGTAGATCAATCCCTCGTGCCAGACCTTATCGAAGGCCTTGGCAACGTCGAAAAAGACCGCAAGTGTACGGCGGGGTTTATATAATTCAGCAAAATTAAATGCAACGTGCTCCGTGAGGCGGTGCACTTGATGAGTGCAAGAATATCTAGCACGGAAACCGAATTGCTCAGGCGGATAGAGGTCTTTCTCCTCTATTACTGACTTGAGACGGTTCAGAAGGATCCGCTCGTACATTTTCCCTAAAGTATTTAGGAGACTGATCGGGCGATAGCTGTCGGGAAGCGACGCGCTCTTGCCGGGCTTACGGATACCTATGACTATGGCCTTTTTCCAGGCGGCTGGAAAATGGCAGTGGGCTATGGCTACATTGAAGATGCAGACCAAAAGAGCTATGAGGCGATCGGGAAGAAGTCTAAGTACTTCTTCATTCCTGATCCCGTCGGGACCTGGTGCTTTTCTAAGCTTAAGGCTTTTTATAATGGAAAGAACCTCCTCAGACGTGACTGGGGACAGGGAGTCTGTCGCGGGGAGCTTATCCAGCTCCCGCACGCATCCATCGATACCCTCGACCCGGTCGGTATTTGCATCGACACTGTTCGGAGAGCACTGGCTCTCCAAACAAGTGGCGAGGCACTCCGCCTTGTCGCTGCTATCGAAGGCGAGCGGTATACCGGGACCCCTCTCGAGGGGGGGCATAAGATAAGAAGCCTCTATTTTGAGGCTGTGAGCTAATTTCCAGTAAGCCAGATGCGACGGCCTTAGCCCTTCGACGAGGGCGTCCCATCTGTGACTTCTGAGTTCTAATATACGGGCTCTAACCGATCTTTGAAGTGCGCGTAAACGTGCGCGGTTTTCCTCGGTCGGATAGTGGTCGTGCGCACGAGTCGCCGCGTTCTTTTCCGTCAACAACGCCCGCACGTCGGCAGGGAGTACGAAGCGGCGATCGCTCGCCTCTTCGACCTCTCTTGAGGCCTCTCCGATGCCGGCCTGCAGGTGGTCGACCAGGGAATCGATCGCGATGCCACGAGTCGAAGCACGCACGGCTTTTTATGGCTGGCTATCCCTACCCCACTCGTATGGCGTGGCTTGCAAGGCGTGGCGATATGGCGCTATCGGCTGGTGGGGTAGTTACATGGCTTGGCTTGGCTTATGGCGACACTTCCGGTGGCAGCACTAGGCATTACGTACGGTAGTGCTTCCGGTGGGCAGTACCGTGGCGAACAATGTGCTTCCGGTTGGTTGTTACACTCGGCCGTCCTGCAAAGATTGCTCTCGCAATCGAAACAAGAAAGTTTAGGTTACTGCTAATATTGAAAAAACTTTCCAAGAGATCTATAAGGTCTTCAGTTTCAACTTAATGTCGGGCTGGCGAAACGACCTCGTTATCATAGTTTCCAAGTATGTGCACCTTGATGATAGAGGTCCCTGGCGGTAATCTTTCCTGGCAGGCTGTAGCCACTTTGAAATGGCAGTTCCTTTCGGCCGCATCCACGGCGACTGGAAATTCTGATTCAATGGTTTGGAGTGTGGCTGCACCATTTTTGATAGTTAATGATATCCCATCGCTATTTATGACGGGCTGGCCGATCAACAAATTTACTCCGTTCATATTCACATCTGTTAGATGAGCTTTGCAAAGTGTATGTCAATGTCGTCAAGTTGCAGTCTAAATTGAACTTCCCCTTGGCTCGCGATGACATCACCATTGAATCCCTGCTTCGATTTCTTGCCTGGTGCTCAATAGCTGGAGGCAATCTTCTGATTTCGCTTTACCTCTCGCCTTAAACACGTGTCCGGGTTCGGCAGAGTTTCGAGGACCCTGGCAGCACAATGCCGGGATGCCTCCTAATAGACTTCTGTCTATTTTCGGAAGAGTTCACATGGCATATTTACTCGATTGTACAATCAGTACAATGTTCAATGCCCACATTGTGGTCGTATGATTACATCAGGGTAGTAATAATATACCAAAATTCCCTGATGTTATCCCACTTCTGAAATGTTAAAACTTGTGGGTCTTGTGGAATAATAGTCCAAAAGTTTAATATTCGTGGTTTATTCAGACAGAGTATCGTTGTCAAAGAGGTTACTTTCACGAATGAATCCTTCAAGGCTTGACGCACCCGCTTTTATATCAAAATAATCGCAGTCCTACCCGCTTTATATAAAATTAATCATTGTCCTACCCGCTTTATACCAAATTAATCGTAAGTCAGATTATGTAGTAATAAGTTTACAATATCAATTTATATGATGATTAACTAAATTATTAATTATGAATTATGGTGTATAATGGTAAATAACTAGGATAACACTGCGAGTAATTATTATAAATCACAATCTCTGGACGCTTATGTGTTACTTGCTAACATATTTGTATACCACCCACATTCATTCTGCAAAACGGAAGGTAGTCACGTTTTTTCAAAGAAATGTTTTTGAGTAACCTTACAATATAAAAGACTAGCCGTGCCCCGCGGCTACGCACGCTTTTTAATAGTTAGTTCTCAGTAATAATTCCCAGCTCGTAATTTTAATTTTACTCGTATTATGTAATTTCTGAAGGTATAATAATTGACAATATTTATGTTGTTCCAATTATTTCAACTATAGAACCTTGGGATGTTTAAAAAAATATCCAAATTCTTGTAGGTACATTATTAATTTAAATTGTAAGCAATACAATCGGGCGGTTAAAGGAAAAACAACGTGAGAAAACCTGAACAATTGAAAAATATTCTTCTAATAGCATTGTATATGGGAAAATACAGAACTGTACATTCCTGGGTATTTGAAGTTGGTATATATGTAATTCAGTACCTATATGAGGTTGCCAATGTGGCTGGCATGGTCATTAAACTTGCACCTTGATTTGGAGAAAGGCATTTGCCCAGCAATGGGACGTTTACAAACTGATATAATTATTACACCATAAATAATACTCTTATGTTATAAATACCAATTCATAATGGTTATCAATATAGTTTTTTTTTAGTCAATGATAGTAAGTAATTTTTTAATGCATATAAAAATCAATAAATATAGGGAAACAATCAAATACCGTCATTTGATTCCAAACTAAGGGTAAATTTTACTATGGTAACTAAAAGTCGTGCTTTATTTCAAAATAGCTGTGCCCGCGGCTCCGCTCGCTTCGACGACAGAAGAACGCGAAGTGCTTATAAAAATCGTAGTATCTTAAAACTTTAATAAATTTTTATTCAATGAAGAGATCGTAATAATTTTTTTTTTTTTGATAAGGACAAAGTATCATCTAGTAGTTTTTGCGTGATGCGCGCACAACGGCAACCCTCAATCATTTTATTTACAGATATTTCTACAAATATCTTCCAGGTCAATAAAACAGTTATGTTTAACACTATGTGATGAGACCTGAGCTGCCACCATCAAACACAGGTAAGGTAGACGTAACAGGTTTCAGGGTCTCGTACCATGTACCAGGTAAACCCTGTTCTTTCGTTCATTAAGGACCTAAAAAAAGGTCTCCTCTCCGGGCGGTGGAGAAACGGAATAAGGCGTCTGATGTTTGCAAAATTTTGGGCCAAGCTTTCACCAAACTTATATTAATTGTATTGGCAGCTCTGCTTATTAGGAAACCATTAATTTAAGCTTCATATGTTAATCATCACCAGTTACAGCATACTTTAATTACAATTTATAATAGATTGTTGGTAATTACTATACTATAAAAGAATCTATATGTTAATACGAAAAGAGAAAACTTCGAACTCCTTTTGGAGGAGTGTGTAATTTGGCATGGTCAAAGTTTATATGGAGAAGGAGTGGAGTAAGCTAAAATGTATATATAATATATATGTTACATATACCTACATAAAACTAAATACAATAATACCGCGATACTATTCCTACCAGTGTGATTGAACTGGGACCCCCAAAACATTGACATTGTCATTGCAAGAAAAATACCACCAACACTATCCATCGTTTACGTACGTACTTCAAATGTCAAACTGATAGTAAATATTTAGTCTGTGATCTGAAAATCACTGGTTGAATTTCGACCACTGAGCGACCTCTAGTAAAATGAAATGTGTTTAACAGTGTTGTGACTGATGTATTAAATAAAGTTGTTTTTGAGTTAAACCCAGACATACAAATTGACAAAAATTTTCATCAATCATCCTAATTTATGTCTATCAAAAATTTGTAAATAAATTACAAAGACAGAACTTCAGATTTATTAGGTCCTTACATAAGAAATTAGCGATTTAAAAGGAAAAAGTAAAACGAAAAAATATTATGAATTATACATTTAATCAAACGATGTATTATGGACCATTATTATCTATGCATTTTCGCCATTTTATAGGTAGTCCATTGGTTCTATTGATGAAAAAGTTGTGGGAGCGATAATCAATAAAATCTTTGAAGGCGGTTTGGACAACGTTATCGGAAATGAATTTTTTTTCTTGCAAGAAATTGTCCAAATTCGGAAAAAAGTTGTAATCTATTAGACCAAGATTCCAGGAGTATGGTGGGTGTAAGAGACATTCCAACTGCAGTTCCACTAATTTAGCGACCGTCTGTCGTGAAGTATAGGGTCTAGCGTAGTCCTGAAGCAGCAATGGGCTAGAGAGATTGACCAGTCTCGGTTATTTAACGGCTAGCTTTTCCATCATGGTTTACAATTGTTGAAAATACAAATCTGCCGTCATCGCCTGTACCTTTTTCTGAGTCAACTTTCGCTTGGGACATGATTTGGCCGGTTCTCCTGGGTTCAACCACTGTGATGAGCGTTTCAAACTATCGTAAAGGATTCATTTTTCGTCACAAGTAACAATACGATTCAAAATTCCTTACTGTAACGATTGAGTAATGTAACGTAGCACTTAATGCGTGTTTGTTGGTGTGCTTCAGTCAATTCACGCGGTACCCATTTCACTTTTCGATTTTGTTTCAAGTGAATTAAAAGTGTTTTATAACTCACACCGAAGCCTGCCGCTAACTCTGACGTGGTTTACGATGAATCCGCTTCCACGATAACCTATAATATAATTCTTCGTTATCATCTAGAGGTCTCCGGCCGTCCACGAGGTTCTTTCGTAGGTCAAATTTTTCTAGAATTAAATCGTTGGAACCACATCACTAATCCTTCGAGCTGTTTCTGCAGCCCTGATGCCACGGTGGATCTCATATTAGTAAATAACGCGATATTTTAAGGTTTCGATTTTATGAAAAGAACAATGTCAAAGAAAAATCAAATGGTGCGAAAAGAAATGAATCACTAAATTCGAAACACAAGTACACAAGCCTAAATTAAAAATAAATTTTAATTTGAAGTTCCTAACCAACCAGATATTTGAGTTCAAAGTGGCCTGTTCAACAAAACGCCAATTTCATATGTAAGGACCTAATATTAATACAGATTGGTGGTATGAACACACGAAAAAAAATTGCGAATAATAGAAATTCAGCATAGCATAAGAGAGGGTTTTGGACTCCATTTGACAGACCTCACAGCACAGTGGTAGTAAGCCCTACTATTGAGCCCAAAGGTCATGACTTTGATTCCCGCATATGACTGACATATTTGTGTCATGAGCAGATTTATCATTTGTAAGTCTGGGTGTTAAATATCTATATATGTATGTATATCAGCTGTTTACTTACCACAATCAATACAAGTTTTGCATAGTTTGGAATTAAATGGCCCTGTGTGAAATTGCATTTCCATTAATTATGGCAATGTTGGTGAGTATGCGAAAATATTATAAGTAAACATACACTGAATATCCTATCTACAATGTCTATGAAATCATGAATAATTCTCAACACATCAATGCCTCGATTTTAATTGTAAATCAAAACATGTAAAGATGTCATAGACCAGTATTCTATCCAGGGACAAATAGAAGTCAACACTGTTATCTAAAATTGTACAATATTAATATGTGATGATAAAGGCACCTAATATGAATAACATTGTAACTTAATTACAATAAAATACAACTACGTGTTATATACATTTATACTAAACTCAGATTAGCATTGTAAATACAAAATAGTTCTTCTTTTTGATTTGGCGCTGCAAAAAGCACTAGCGGGTGACAAAGTGCCTAGCCTTCATAGTATTTTCTAATATTCAAAGTGGGTCCAAGAAGATTGTAGCTCCCTTGTTATAACTTTTATAGATAGTTTTTTGACATCTCAAAATGCATGTTTCCAGTTTATATTCACAATTCACTTTACATGTGCACAATAAACAAACATGGCAGCTCAATATCCTACAAAAAACTCAATCTATTAGTTAATTAAATTAATTATTTGTAATTACAAATATTGACTCCAAAGAGCTTTAACAATAGGTACAATCAAATTTAAATTAGAAACATGATGCCAAAAAAATCTTGAAGGTGATTAATTTTTACATCAACATTTACTTATAAACTTTTTCCAAGGTGTTCTAAGTTTCTAGCCATTGCTAAATGAGTTAGGATGTTATTCATATTGGATATAGATGAATTTTTTTTATGCTGTTTAAATAATAACTTATTGTATACCAAGTTAGTTAGGTACCTATATATTTTGCAAACTACATTCCATAAAAAAGAAAGTCATGTCATTTGTTAATTTTTAAATTAAATGTGATTTAACAACTTTAACAGCAGAAGATTGTCAAGTTATAAACTAACACAGTATGTTACATTAATATGTTTGGTATGTTAAACAAGTTTATTTAGAGTTAACTGTGCCTGCAGATTCACAATTATATATTATGCAGTAATTTAGTTATGTTGTGTATTCTTATTGTCACTTTATAATTTTTTGGAGTTAATATTGATAAAATTTATTATACTCTTTGTATAAGTCATTCCAATAAAATTTGTTATTAATAAGAAAATAAATAATTATAAATTTATGAAAATAATGTTAATAATTTTTATAGCCTTAAAATTGAGAAATTACTTAAAAATCCTGTATACAAAATTTCATAAAAACAGACAAGCTGTTTTTAACATAATTCAGACATAACAAAGAAACAAAGTGTTACATATCTAATATGAGATCAGTAACCTATAAAATAGCTATTATGTAAATCCATAATATCATCTAGTGGGGCAGGATATAGGCATGGCCAGGAGCAGCAGGATGCAAAGAGGTGCACTGGCACCTCTCTGTTGGGAAAGAAAATACATAGAAAAGATTAAGAGCTTTTTATTTAATGAGTTACTGTTTCAATAAAAACATAGGCCTGTAGGTTGCTGTCTAAATTTGTAATGCTGATTGCTCCCCTGAAATTAATCTAGGTGCCACCCATGGATATGGGTAACAACAATAAAAAAGTAAATGTTAATGAAACATTAATTGTAAGTTCTGACCAACACAGGATTTTCAGCCGAAATCAAAACATAGACTTGTTAAAATTGCTATTGTATACAGAAATAAAGTCTACAATTGCATATAAACAGACAGTTGGCTCTTGTCAAATATAATGAAAAACTTCAAATTAATTGTAGGCTAAATTTCTAAATGTAAGGAATTTTAAAACATTATATTATGTTTTAGTTATATACTTCTTTTTATATGTATAATGGCTCAGAGTTATAATGGAAATATGTGAACATAAACACAGTGGCATAAAGATAATGTGAAGATTAGAATTTTTACTATTTTATTAATAACATGTTGTGGTTTGAATGTTTTACACATCACATAAATATATATCAAAATTGAATAAATTATCAAAACACAACAAAAATACCGAACTATGTTGCCAATCAAGAAGTTTAATGGGCTTCTCCTAGGCTTTCTCATCTAAATTACCATGGGTCAAAATATATTAACGTGTGAAAGTTGTAACTAACTCACCCTCTCTTGCTTTCAAATAAACAGTGTTCGCGACAATATTCTCCAATTCCATCAGTTCCAGTGTGACTGATTATATAGAAGACCTTCCACGAAGCACGACCCTGCCGCTGCGGCCCCACTGCCGCAAGCCAGACAGCAACACTGCCCATCAATGTATACACAATTATCGCGCTCTCGACCACCCAGCACGGCTAACGCAGAACGCTACACATAACACCAAACAAACGATATCTCCTAACACGGAACACGATAAACACGCTTGACGCTATTACCAAGGGTGTGGTAGAACGTTTAGCATATCACTTTGCCGATAGCTTTAGATGTAGAGATTGCTATTAAATGTCGGCGATGTTGTTACACTATCAGTTTCTTTCAGCAAAAGCTCGTATGTGAAACACGCCCGAATTACGCGAGTTATCGATGACAGACGACAATACGCTACAAAAATCGACTCTCATTCACTCCACACACATACAGAGACACGACCACAGCCAAAAATACCGAACACGACAGATGAGACCAGTGCTGCCAACAGTGCCAACTCTGAATATGTGATGGTAGAATCATCAAAAAATATAGTACATTTTTCAAAATTATATTGTAATATATATTTATGACATTGTAGAACAACCTTATTTATTAAAACAAAATCTTAGTTGACTATACAAAATCATACCGATTAGTATCTCTGATTTTTTTTGTTATTTTGCCCAGTGTTGCCGATTTATCTCTTTTAGAGCTAAATTCGGCTCTATTTATAATGAGTTAGCTCCAAAAAGTGTTTGGAATTTTATCGTAAAAAAAAAGTTATAATTTTCTTATGAAATTTTTACGCGTGTATCCGATTTTTTTATGAAAATTGTTGATTTTCTTTGTATAGCAATAACTAGAGTCATTTAATATTAATATAGACAGATGTAACGTGCATAATGTCATCGAGTAAGCTATACACACATAAATTCCGAGAAGAATGGCTTTCTGACACTGCTTTTCAAGGTTGGTTGAAAAAAGTAAACAGCGACAAAACTAAAGCGTATTGTAGCTATTTTCGATGTGAATTAAATGCGAAAAACAATGATTAGTTGAATCATGTGACCCAGTGGTAGTAAACGCTACTATTGAGATGAGAGGTCGCGGGTTCGATTCCCGCCCATGACTGACTTTTGTGTGATGAGCATAAATGTCAATTGTGTGTCTGAGTGCTCAATATCTATATATTTATGTATATCACTTGTTTAGTCACCATATTACAAGCTTTGCTTAGTTTAGAATTCAATGGCCGTGTGTGATATTGTGTAAAAAAAAACTGAAGTTTTACTATACAAAGATGCGGCTGACATGAATCCTTTCTAAGAATTGGGTTCTTTCGCTCTTTCAACTATTTCTTTGCCCTGGTCTTACGCTGAAGTTGAAAGGGTATTTAGTCAGCTTAATATTATCAAGAACAAATCCCGAAACAGACTTCAAAATGACACCACCAATGCAATTCTAACTATTAGGCCAGGATTACGACGAGTCAAAAAATGCTGTCAGAGCTACGGATTGCTGATAGATGTATTAAAAACAATAGATACAATGGTAACTTACGAAAACTCAAGGGCGAATGAAGAAGTACAAAGCACAAGTGGTATAGCAGTGATAAATTTAATAAATGATTGTTCTGATGACAATAATTAACCATATTTTGTCTGATGTTTGCCAACTTTTAAAATACTGTCTAAAAATTCTTCGTTTACATATTTATTTGCATTATCTTCTAAGATTATTAGACATTGTCGTATATGTTAAGATCTTTGATCTTTGTTTGTCTTAATTGCAAGTATAAGCCATTGATTAAAATGTTATTTCCATACACTTTTTTGTTTAGCTCTTTTGAACTAAAATAATTAGCGCTTTTTTAACTCTTTTTTCTTAACCTTCTAGCTCTCTTTCTAAATACAGTGTTAGCAACACTGCTTAAGTCCTAGACAGTAGACCACACAGACTATTAGATAGATGTACATTGTACAATCCTCTGGTTATTGGTCTATGGATGTACAAGTATGTAGTAGACCACAAAAGCACAGAACAAACAGAACAATATACTCCGAGACTCCGACCAAAAATGTAATTTGTAATAAAAAAAATATTCTGCTAATATAATAAGAATTTACATTCGGTGCCGTAAATAAGAAAAAGAATTTCAGTGATACTTACAAATTTGTTATATTATATATACCTAATAATTAGAATTACAATATGCAGGTTATCGATCCGTGTACCGTGTGTGGAAGCAAAGATTTGAATTTGGTTGATGGTTTTTATTATTGTGTTGAATGTGGTACCCAGGACACGAATGTTAGAGAGACAATTATTGAAGAAACTAATATATTATCCGGTGGTAATGTTGCGCAAGTAACTAAACGGAAAATAGTTAAAATTAAAGATGATCAAGTCAAAAGTAAGTATGAGTTAAAAATATTATTATCATTTTATCCCACTGAAGTCGTGGTGGTGTTTTCAAAAAGAGCATTTCGAGAGTAGGCTTGTGGTGCAATCGTAGTAACCTCAACTATTGAGAGGTCTCCGGTTTGATCCCTGCGCATGACTAACATCAGTTTCATGTGCATAATTTTATTGAGTTGTATTAAAATTAAATGTGGCAAAGTTGGGCTGACTCATAATTTGTTCATTCAAATAAAACTAATAAATTTCAATTGTATCCATACACATTTATGTCGAACATTTGACTATTAGCATTGGGTTAAGCTAAAAGTAAAATATTTGCCATGGAGACAATTTATATTAGCTCTTTTTTCAAATTATTGTTTAGATCTATTTTGCCGCTTGTTACTCAATTCTCAGTTATGTCTTTTTTAACCAACTTCAAAAAAAGAACCAAACCAACTATTTCTTGAAAAGGGGTATCTCATGGGTGGGCTCATTTTAATTTCATTGGTATTGGACCTTCAACTTCTAAGATCAGTCTTAAGACAAAATCGTCGAAGTTGGTTTTCTTTTTTTGCTAAAATTGTCTTGTTAAATATATAATAACTTTATTAATAACTATAATTATTTAAAAATAATATTGTTGATATACACATATACAGTGTAAACTCTTTATAACGAAACTCAAGGGACTGAGCATTTTTTGTCGTTATAGAGAGTTATCGTTATATGGAGTGAACAAAAAAACAACCAAATTAACAAGAATTTTTAATATGTATGTCTTAGATAATAAATGCTTATAAATTATTGTTTACACATATAGTCTGATAACTTTGTCTGACGTTTTTTGCTATGCCAGTACTTGTTTTGTATTATTTTATGTATTCTATTCATATCTAGATATATGGTGGAATCGTCTTCCTACACATTTCTTCATAATAGAGAATGGCGTATCGCTATAAAGAGTGTTTCAATATGTGGGTTTTAACACAAACCAACCAAGTTGGGCTCACTTCAACATTATAGGGAGTTTATCGTTATAAAGGATAAGTTATTATTATATTCTTTATTGCACAAAAAAAAAGTACAAAAGGAGGACTTAATGCTAAAAAGCATTCTCTGCCAGTCTTCCAAGGGAGCAAGGGAAAGGTATATATATGCAAGGTGTGCACAATGTTAAGTAAAAAAAAAAAGAGAAAAAACCTAGCCAATATTCAATTGCTCCAAGTAAAACCTACGTAGCGAATACTTGAAGGAATTTCGAGAGTTGGCCAGTTGGATATTGATAGGAAGCGAATTCCACAGTCGTGCTGCTGTAACGGCGAAGGATTGGTCGCGGAAATTAGTATGATGACTTGGTATACTGAGAATTAAAGAATCAGAAGACTATCTGTATCTGTCTATTATGCGTATCCGCGAGAGATTGAAATAGTGTTTTTAAATATTTAGGGGATTTGGGATTATTAAGCACGGAGAAAAGAAGACAAAGTATTCTTATATTCCTACGTTGCCAAATAGGAACCTGTCTCGGTATTCAGAAACATGATCAAACTTCCGAAGACGGAAGATGAAACGAATACAGTTATTGAGTAGACGATCAAATTTATTTAAGAGATCTTCTGAGAGGTCCAAGTATGCAACGTCTGCATAATCCAGAAGTGGTAGAAGAAGAGTATTCACTAGGGAAATCTTAGTATTAACAGGAAGAAAATTTTTCAAACGCATGAGAGAATGAAGAGAAGCATAAAATTTTCTACCAACTTCCTTGATTTGGTCTGCCCAGCATAATTTAGTATTGAAGATGATACCAAGATTTTTCACCGTAGTTGAGTAAGGAATGGTACATTTATTGTATTGAAGAGGAGTCAATGAATGAAAGTCTATTTTAGCAAGCTGTTTTGAGCTACCAATTATAATGGATTGACACTTAGTTGGACTAACATAAATCCCGTAAGATTCAGACCAGGAAAGTAAACTTGAGAGGTCTTTGTTTAAATTATTGATTATAGAAGGAAGATTCTTTATTTCGCAATGCAGATACAATTGCAGGTCATCAGCATAGAGATGGTAGAGGGATTGTAAAATAGGCGTAAGTAAGTTTATTAAAATAGAAAAAAGTAGCGGAGATAGAATGCCGCTTTGGGGAACACCAGCTTCTAGAGCACACCAATCTGATTCGCCATCATAGACGCGAACAGCCTGTTGACGATCTCGGAGATAAGAAGAAAACCATTCCAGTGCTAAGGGTGAAAACTGAAGACAAGAAAGAGCGGCAATCAGAAGATCGTGGTCAACAGCATTAAATGCATTGCTAAAATCTATAAGGACCAAAACTGTGACCATACCTTTTTCCATATTAGATCTAACATCTTCCGTGATCTTAAGCAGAGCAGTAGTAGTTGTGTGAGCGGTTCGAAAGCCAGATTGAAATTGATTTAATAGTCCGTTGTCAGTGAGGAAAGAAGTAACTTGTTTATTGACAATAGATTCCAAAATTTTGGAAAGGAAGGGAAGAATAGAGATAAGTCGAAAATGATTAGGAGCTGTGGGATTGGTATCTTTAGAAAGCGGAACAATATAAGCATTCTTCCAAGAAGCAGGATAAATCCCTGTGGTTAAAGAAAAGTTTATGATAGAAGTCACACATGGGAGAATAAGCTTATAAATATATTGTAGCATGACACGACCAATATTATCACAACCCACAGCTTTGGAATTGAGAGTTAGGAATATTTTTGTAATTTCATCTTCACTAGTAGGGGAAAACTCAAACTGCTCAATCTGAGGACGAGGTAAACAAGCAAGAAATTTAAGAGTAAGATTTTTAACATTCAGTGTGAGCTTAGTAGCACTTGCAAAAGGTTTATTTAACAAGTTCAGGTCAATAGGAATTTTATCATCCCTATTCAAGGGTTTCACACCATAAGCAAGCAGGTGTGGATACTTCAAGTTGCTTATAAATATAGCGACGTTTGGCGTTCCGGCACAGAAGATTACATCTGTTCCTTAAGGCTTTGTACAGCACCCAATTTTCATCAGACCTGTGACATTTGAACTTACGAAATGCACGATCACGCTTTGACATTGCCCTACGTATTGGATCTGAAAACCAAGAAGCAGGACGATGCTTGATTTTTATGGGACGAACTGGGGCATGACGGTCAAAAAGATCAACAACAGTAGTGTTCAGGAAATGTAGCTTCTCATCTATTGTAGACAGAGATTCTACCGCTGCCCAATCAATGTTAGCAGCGTCACTTAGGAGCTTTTCGGTGTTCACACGGCCAAAATTTCTTTGAGAGAGAATTATAGGTTTGGGTTTAGGTGTTTTAATTTTAAGGGAAACATATATCAAATCATGGTGCGAGAAGGCTGGCGCCAAATGTTGCCCATAACTAAATAAGTGATTGGTGTCCGAAGTTATCATCAAATCTAAGAGAGAATCAGAGTTACTAAAGTGGTGCGTGGGTGCTAAATCTAAAATACTAAATTTAGCAGATTCGAGAATCGATCGTAATTTGAGGCATCTGGAATCATTACGAAGCAGGCACGTGTTGAAATCACCCATAATGAATATATGGTTATAATTTGCCATAAGATTCTCAAAATGCAGTTCCAGTTCGGAGAAGTAGTTAACTGCTGGAGGACAGTACACTACACCAATAGCAAACTTAAGACCTAAGTCAATTTCAAGAAAGAGAAATTCACACGAAGCATTGTAGCTAGAAGTGGAACTCAAAATAATTTTAAAGGGATAAATTCTTTTCAAGTAGATTGCAACGCCACCACCTCCCTTACCAGTGCGGTCGTTTCTGACAAGTATATAGTCTGGAATAGAATATAAAGAAGATGGAAGCGATGGCTTGAGCCATGACTCACGAGACCAGTACAGCGTGTATCAGTGAAGAATCAAAAGTGTCCAAGATATCATCGAAATGACATGGGATACTCTGTGCGTTTATATGACATACATTGAAATTTTTGGGGCAAGCAACAAAATCATTTTCCAAAGTTTTTTAAGGGTTGTGAAATTATTATTTACGCTCTCATACGAGCTATCACTCTCAGCAGTAATAAACGATCCACCAGAAGAAGACATCATAAAAAGAAACAGTAACCAGTTAGTTATTACAAATGTGATGTGAAAAAACAACAAAATTGTAACACAATCTAAGAGAGCTAGAATTTTTTTTTTTTTACAATTTTTCAATATAGTAATGAGAATATAATATGTATATATACAGTAATAATATTTACAATTACACAACACAACAATACAATTACAATTTACACAAATTATTACAATTTACAATAACAATATTTGTATATAAATATATATATAAGTTCAAAACAATATGTTATGTAAAAAAGTAAAAAATAATAATAATGCTAAACTTAATATATAATACTAATATAATTTATAAAGTAAAAAGTTTTAACAAATGATTATATCAATTTATCTATCGGTTAATTGAGTGGTTTTAATATGTGAAGTTAACAAATTATTTATCACAACAAAAAAGAACAATAAAAATGCATATATAACATTAACTCATCTACTAAGTTAATACAGAACAATTGAGTTTAACATTAATATGGATCAAAACAATCAGAAACATATCTATGCAACAAAACGAAATAGTAAACAAAATAATACAATTATACTGAATAACCCGAGATAAGCATGTTAAAGATATTCAAATAAACCCTGAACGTGAACGGTACTATAGCGACTTCGCTAAGTAACTTAGTAACTTTACTAAGAAATGTGAAGTAGGTAATTGGAAAAAAAGTTAGATTGTAAACAAATATCGAAACAAAATAAAACTGAACTACCTTAGTTACTAACAGGATATCATACGATCATCACAGCAAAAATTACTTTTTGGAGGTTGTACGTTTAGATTTCGTGACTGTCTTCACGGATACCGTTGGCTTAGTAGTATCTTCGTGTTTGATCTTATTCAAATCAGTGAGTGAAGTGATTCGTTGACGAGATCCGTCCGGCGCCAGAACGAAGACATAGCCTTCCCTGGTCCAACACTTCTCAACACTAAACCTCTCACGAGCTGCCATAAATGCATTATGCCGCGCTCTAGTCAGAAACTCAGACATAGTAACTCCGTTATAAAGAGTTTACACTGTAATTGCCATGTTATTGTAGAGGATTGACATGGAAAAATATTATAAAACAAAATTCACATATAATACTGAATTTTAAACAAAGGAAGAATTGTAATAAAACTATAGCATGGTTGTAGAGCATTTCCCAATGCCTCTAAGATGAAAAGCTGTCACCGAGCTACATTTGAAAGTTAGTTCTCTAGGTCTAGCATATTCCTATTATTAACCATATAGTCACTTAAAGCAATGATGGCTCATTGATTGATATAAGTTCAAATCCCTGCAATTATCCTGAGCTTTCGGTGAAGGATAACATTATGATTAAACCATAGCATGGTGTTAGGGTTTTTAATAATGCCCACCTTGCTAGCTACCACCCCCAGGATGAAAATCTGTTGCCAAACACTTAATAGGTGTATTTTGGCAGCTGCACTTGAGAGCCAGTTTTCCACTAGGCTTAGAGTGCTAACAATCTTCGGCCATGTTGTCTCTTAAGATCAGGTGAGATTGTGGCAATAACGCTAAACCTATTACAATTAAAAACAAAACATCAGATGACATTTTGTTCAAATTCTGAACCATTAAAATAAAAATATAAACAATAATACAGTTTATATTTATTATTTTTACAATTATATTATTATTTATTGTTGCTAGCTAGCTGATTGGTGACATACATAAAGTACATATTTTGCAGAGCATTATTATTCTTCCAGTGTCAGGTGAATGGTACAAGTGGCACATATTTAATTTCATATTATGTGGACTGGCTGATGAGCTGATAGCTTTAGGCGCTGCACCCACTTTCAAAATCAAACTGCTTTGGATCTGGACAAAATATGTGAAAAAGTATCAGAAGAAGGATGATGTGAGGTATTTTCACAATATAAAACTTCAGTTATTTTTGCTTATCCAAGTAGCTACATAGTTTCAACAAAAATGGATAAAAATATGTATTCCCTATTCTTCCTTCTTATATTAATAAGTTAAAAAGATTGATGTAAACTCCAATGTTTTAAATATTTTTTATCAAATGTATTTCATATAGGTAATCTATTAAGCATTGGGCTCTATTTTTGACCTATATTGAACAAATCTTTAACGTATGACTATCATGTTATTTTCTTTAATCACTATTCTCTATGGGTGTGTAATGGCTCAACAGTTATTACTATAAATTGATGGTGAAAAGTGTCTACTCCAATATTTTGATAATGTTTTATTTAAATAATTTTTAGCTTGACATTTAACAATGAAGCTGACGGCACATCATCCATAATGCAGAATACAATAGAGGATCACTTAGATGAAGAATCAAATAGGGAAATTGCAGAAAAAAGTAGAAAAAAGAAAAAAGATAATCCTATAAAACCTTTAAGAGATGTTAAAAATATTTCATCAAGTTTGCTGGTGACTATGTTATATGTAGCACTAAATATAGACAAAAGTGATATTCAGATCTCACATTTATTTAGATTTATTGAAGAAGGTAGGCTGAATACTACTAATTTTGATAGGCACTTACCTGAAGATGTTGATGTAAAGGCTATACCAAATTGGAAGTATTTTTTAAGGAGTTGTGCACCTCGGAGACAAATTGGTACAGTAACATGTAGGGCAAAAGCAATGACATTGTTCAAAGTGCTAGATTTAGGTTCCCCAGTATTACCTGATATGAGAAAAATTATAAGTAATTATGTTATAGAACTATGTCTTCCTAATGAGTTTAAAAATCTAGTTTTTTCAGTTCTGCAACTCTGGCCATGTGAATTTTTACAAATTGATAGTAGATGTCAAAGTAATTTACTCAAAGTTCCAAATTATGAAGTTGTTGCAATGTCTTATATTGTAGTCAGTCTTAAAATGTGTTTTGGGTTAGATGATCAATATGAATATAAGTTAGCAGATGTGGTAGACAGAATTAATGTTAAAGAAATGTATCCGAAATGTCACAAATTAGGCTTCACTCCAGAACCAACTGGAAGACTTTTCTCATTTCGAGAATGGATTAAATATTTACAGTTTAGAAGAAAAATGCTTATAACACACCGCTTGTGCACTTTAGAGGATGAACATTATCTTGACACAGATGATTTTATTTTCATGGAATATATGACAGATAAAAATAAAAGCAAGATAACACTGACTGATGAGCTGTCAATGAACATTATTAATAAAATTCCTTTAAATAATGATATGATGGTAATACCAAAAACTGAGTTTCCACACACTCTAACCCCAATGACTACATATATAGAAATAATTGCACATCATTGTAAAGAACTTGAAAGTGTGCTATTACTATGTGAAGATTTTAAACAGTATTCTCTTAAATTTGCGTGTGAAAACTTTAATTTAACTGATATAGACAATCCAGAAAATGTTATTGTAGGTATTAGTGATAATAATAAAAATGTGAAAGATAAACAAATTCTTTGTGGCTATTTAAAAGGTATAAAAACGAGAAAGCGCGCAGAAATGATATACATACGTAATTGTGATAACAAAAACTGGTTGAAAACCAAAAAACCTACTTTAGATCATGTTACTTATGAAAACAGAGAGAAAGATAAAACAAATGATGATAATATAGACACGGCAAGCGATCATGGTTATGATTCAAATACAGAAAATATGTCTAGTGATCAAATAGCCGTAATAGATGTATGTAAAAGTAATGAGCTAGAAATAATCAGGGAAGAGGAAGAAGGTAAAAATATATTTGACGATACATTTCAAAATTTAGATGTCAGTGATGAAACACTACCACAAGATGATCATAATTTTGATGTATTACAAGAAGAAGTCGAAGATATTAACAATCAAAATGAAATGGTGAATCAAAATGACATGGACGATAATAAAAGCGTTTCTAGTGAATATTCCTTTGAATTTAATCCAGAAACATTCAATAGAGAGAGAGCTATTAAAGAATTAATATTACACGCATGCAAAAAGTACAAAATTCCAATACCAAAAGAATATAAAGACTCTGAATCTAGAAAAAGAAAAAATGAAAATTTGGACGTAGACCAGACTAAAAGAAGGTACGTGAAAAATTCAGAACGTGTGGAAAATAAACAAATGGTAAATAAACTATTAGAAGCCTATTATAAATATGTTGAAAAAGATGTTTTAAATCAGGTAGCTAATCAAGTACAATCAGCTATTTGGGAAATTAATCAGACTAAGTATTTTGAGGTGCCTATTGAACAAAGTAGTGAAACTTCTGAGAATCATCAATTTGTATCAAGTAGTAGAATTAATAATCCTGATGGAAGTAAAGAAGTAAATTTAAGTACTATATTACCAGAAGGAAACAGCACATGTAATGTAGCATCGGGGATAGAAAACATAGAACCAACTTTATTTGAAGAGGATAATGATGATGAGGGGGAGGTTGATGATTTAATACCAAAAAGCGATGCTCAATTCGATGAAAATAAATATGATGTTAATCAACTGTACATTAAAATGGATGCCATGGATTCTGAAGATATTTGTGCCTCAATACAAGATCCAGAGATAGAAAGAATTCTTAAAAGGGAGATAGAAGGATGTGAAAATAAAGAAAGTCCTATAAAAGATAATAATGCTGATGCAGAATCTACTGATACAGAAGACGAATTGCCTTTAGCAGTAATTAAAGAAGAACGCGATATTTATCTGAAGGACATAGAAGAAGAAAGCAATTACAAACCATTGATTGAAAGCGAAAGTATAACCGAATTCAAATATTGGGTGAAACGTTACAATTCGGTTTATATGGCTAAAGTTACCAATGTGGGAGCAAAATTTGATACAGAAATCTTTTTAAAAACTCCGAGAACATTCAATTTCATTTTGAGGGAATGCGCTACCATCGCTGGTTGCAAACAATTTTGTTTGTACAAATCTATGCAAAGTTTAGAGCAGCGTCTTACGGGCTTTATTAGGAATACTAGTTTCAAAGAAAGGGATTAATTCATTTTAAATTACTTGGCGGTTGCGGCTCAAAGTTCAGGATTTTTTGGGTATACTTCCTATAGTTTTTTTCCAATGCAAATCCAGTGAGAGTATTAATATGAATTATGTAGACTTTAAAAATGGAGTCACATGTACCTATTTAGTATTAAATGTATATATGTACATAATTAATAAACCTACATAGTTTTATTTTTATTCAAAATATCAAATACATTATTTGATTTAGGCCTTAATAAGCTACTTTTGAGTGATAAAACACTACCACCGATTCGGGAAACATCTCGGTCATCGAAAAAGGTCTGCAAGAAACTATTGGGCTATATATTTATTTTTATCTTATTTAACTGGTGTATAATGATTACTGTTAATAATTATACTATTTTATTTGATGTATAGAGTTCCAGTCATTTCCAGGCATAACTGTCAGTTCGGTAGTGATCTACCTTTTTTATTTGGGGAAACGTCATCATAGTTATCCGCCGCGCCGGCCACGGAGGATAGCGTAAAACTCCGCCCGAGCGCTTGGCGCCAGAGCACGGAAATCTCCCAAATAACGGCGAAACTGTAATAGCCGTCGGAGGCTCCAAGGCTCTTATGGTTATTATGATTAACGGTACACTCAGTTATAAAAAAAAGCACGGAAATCACGAGACAAGCCTTTCTCCTCTTTCGTCTCTTTCCTTGAATCCATTTTATTTATCTGTTCCTCGTTCTGTCCTTTTCTACTCGCAAAAGCGATACCGCGCCGCGATTTATCTATCCGTCATTAGTCAATAGAGATATTTAATTTTTTTTAATAATTTTTAGGAAGGCTTACAGTCTAATATATCAATTGTGTCTGTTGATGGAGATCTTATTATTATTACTACTATTTACATTATACCATTTATAAATTTTACTTTACAAATTTGGGTTAAGCTATTATTGTTGTACAAAATTTTACTTTATTTAAATTTATATTTGACATTATTCTATTATTGGAATTATTGTAAGAATTTTGTAACTAGTTATAAGAAATTATTTATAGCACCATCGTTCTCTGATTTGTGTTAGAGGCTTTTAGGGGGGTGGGGGTTTACTACCCCACCAATAAAAAAAAAAAAAAAATATATATCAATAAAAAAGAGAATAAATAATTAATAAAATAGCTAATTATAGGCCTTAAAATATTTAAATGGGTTAGTGAGGGGAACTCTGAAACTATAAGAGATAGAGAAATATTATTCTCTAAAGAAAGATGACATCGATTTTAAAGGTAAGAAAAACTGAATTCATACTTTTTCAAAAAATCTTATAAACGAGTCGGGAATCGAACCTTATCATTTTAAGAAAAAAAGTATGTCATTTTATTACGGTACTCTATTTTTAGCTTCACCTGTATGTATGTATGTATGTATGTAACCGACCCCTTTGAGCTCGATTTTGTCCTACTTTGAATGATCAGATTTAATTCAAACTTTGCACACCTGTCAAAAGTCGATGACAATGCAATAATCCGATCAAAGCATCCGATTATCCTAATTAGATTCGCCAGGATTAATTAATTTCTTTCCGCATTCTTTGCATGCGAGTAAGAGAGATAGAGCTAGTGTGCGAACTACGCATGTGTGCAGTTCCACACTTACTCTTTCGGGCATGCAAGGTTGTACAGTTGATCATGCAGTCATTTATTTGGGTCCGCGATTGTTTGCTGCTGGACAAGCTTATGTGGCACTTAGTCGTGGAAGATCCTTGGACGGTATACGAATTGAAGAACTTGATTGCTCAAAATTAACAGGAAGAACTCCATGTAACAGTGAAGCATTGAATGAAATGATTCGATTAGGAGATAAACCATAAAATCTACAATCAGTCACAGAGTGAAAATTCACACTCATCCTCATTCTCAGTGCCGCCAACAGATTCGCTCCTATGATTATAATATTTTATACAGTGATTACGGATTGAAAATTCCATACTCAAGCATTAATGTGACTGACTGTATATGTAAATAAGGTTGCACCTCTATGTGTCTCGCTGTTTATATTGGCATCATAGAAATCTTTGAATATGTGTTCTTAACCAAGATACAATCGGAACACATTTGTACATATTAAGGGCGGTTGATAGTTAGCAAATCGAACTAAATAATTTATAGTTTAAAAAATTTAACTAAAAAATGAAAAATAAATAATAGTTTAAAAAAACTTTAAAAAACACGCTTTCATAAAAAATCCAACTAAAAAACAGAAAATAAAATTTAATAAATTTGATTAAGTATAGTGTAAAAAAAATGAATGTACATTATTGTAAAAAAAGCGTGGGGTGCATAGTGTCAATAATTATAAACATTTTATTGACAGATAATGAGTAGAAGAATCATCACTTCGATAATATAATATCTTAAAAAGCGCTTTGAATACACCCCACGCTTTTTTTACAATAATGTACATTCATTTAATTAATATGTTAACGTAACGTAATGTATGTAATTAACGTTTAAATATTACATTCTGTATACTTCCGTCCAAATAACCTAAATTGTAATGGCGGCAAGCGTGTAAAATCAAAGTTGTCAACAGACAATGACAGATCTTGATTTTTTTTCTGACTTCTGTTAGCCTTAGGGGCCCTCGAGCCCTGTAGACGCATAGATAATACACGATGCTCAGACGGCTTTTACAGCTTCAGCGTGACTTGGTACGGATCTTGAGTGGTGAGGTTTTTTTATAGGTAGGGTAAGAAAATGTTCAAATCTTGACGATCTCTATTCTTTGTCTATGGCACAAATAGTTGAATTTCGTGTATACTTGATTCCGGGTCGTACTTCCGTTATAAATCGATAATCAAAATCACCTGTTTTTGTTTTTAACTCTACTTTTTATTATATTATTTAACTCTTCTTTTTGTTTTGACACCGCAAAAGCGCTTGTCAGCGTCAATGTTCTCAAGCCCTCGTAGTAGTAGGTATTTTATTCAAAGTGGCGTCTAACAAGATGGGGGCTCTCTTTTTAGAACGACCTATACCATATTCATCGAGCCCTGAGACAAAATGTAAACAAACCATTAAAATTTAAAAAGGCCTTTTGTTTGTCACGTTTGTAAGAAATGGCAAGTGAAATAAAAATAATAAATAACTGTCGATATATGTTTGTAACAATTATAAATAGTATTCCATATGAAGAACAAAGGGTTATGATCAATGTAAAATGCTTTTAACTATTTTGAAAATCCAACTCATGACACATCATCATCATTTCAGCCGCAGGACGTCCACTGCTGAACATAGGCCTCCCCCATAGATCTCCAGAGCGACCGATCTTGTGCGGCCTGCACCCAACGGATCCCAGCGACCTTTATTATGTCGTCTTTCCATCTAGTGGGGGGCCGTCCTACGCTGCGCTTTCCGGTGCGTGGTCTCCACTTGAGAACCTTTCTGCCCCAACGACCGTCAGTTCTCCGAACTATGTGCCCCGCCCACTGCCACTTCAACTTGCTAATCCTTTTAGCTATGTCGGTTACCTTAGTTTGTCTACGGATCTCCTCATTTCTGATTCGATCTCGTAGAGAAACACCAAGCATAGCCCTCTCCATAGCTAGCTGAGCGACCTTGAGCTTTCTTATGAGGCCCACAGTGAGCGACCACGTCTCTGTGCCGTATGTCATCACTGGCAACACACACTGGTCAAAGACTTTCGTCTTGAGGCACTGAGGTATTTTGGACGAGAAGACGTCGCGCAGTTTCCCGAACGCTGCCACACACGCTGACACACAAAAGCCTTAAAAAAGTACTACAGCCAAAGCTACAATAGTATTTTAATACAGCCTAGTTAAAGTGTAACGTCAACGTATGGATATCACCTTGAAATAACTCTTTTCTCTTTTGGTCAGATTATATCCGCCATCTTAAATCGTGTTTGTTGTTAAGAGTGTGCTTTGTTTTCAGAATTTTTTGTTAAATTTCGTTGTTATAAAGTTTTATTGTTGTGTTTTTGATATATTAAGTTTTGTTATTTGTTTATTGTTAATTTTTAGTTGTTATTATTTTGTTTCCTGGTAATTAAGATGTATTTACCCGGACCAAGCCACGCCTGTACTTTTTCTGTCAAGTGATATTTTGCAAAAAATAATAAAAGCTATAGATTAAATGAAAATAAAGTTTATTAGCTATTGCTCTGCAAAATATTACAATAAATGTTTGGAAAAAGTGCATTTAAAAAAAACATTGGAAAAAGAACAAAAAATGTCAAAAATTGATGGAATTATAGATAACATGGTGGACCATTTTGTAATAGAAGTCGGTGACAAAGATTCCTCAGAGTCTTTTGAATAAATAATTTTTTAAAGAAATTTCTTAGTATTATTTGAAACCAAAAGGGATCTTATGTAAAGGCATGTGATGATGGCTTAGTTGTAGTGTTTGAACACCATATCAATAAACTTGGGTTCGAATCCTACAATAAGCCTTAGCTTTCTTTGAAGGAAAATATTGCAATGATAGAGATTGTAGTAATAGGGATGTAGCGACATCTCTCGCCACAACTGACGCATCTACATAGCGACATCTATCGAGCCACATACGACGCATCCTACATCGCGCTATAGAGATTAACTCAACAATTGAGTATATATACAAGAACCCGACTACAACCGTTGGGCAGCTGCCCGCCAGACATAGCACCCGTCTGGCCGGAGGATCCTCCCTTTTCTATGGCGGATGAGGAACTTTACTCTGTTCCTCATTTCCGCTAAAGGGAAGTTTCTAAAACTCCTGCAGGTGTAATTTTGATTTATAACCAAATCATTGTGTGAATCATTATAAATAGGTAAAGTGTGTGAATGTGTTTGTAGGAGGTAACTTCTAGAACTACGGATCTGATTTTGAATGAGCCCTGTGTGCTATAATTTATATTTATTGAGTTTTATATTACATATAATTAACGTAAACGAAGTCGCGGGCTGTTTGCTAGTACAACATATAGATACTACTCGTGCGCGATAAGTTGAGACCTGAGCGCGGTGACGTCATTGTCGGATCCTGGTACAGTGAACAAAAAAAGAACACAACTAGCTTAGTGTAGTAAGAGACTAAAAAAACCTATATTAAATAATGGCGTTGCGCGCTGTACTACACGGGTGTCATCGGGGAAGCGGTTGGGGAGTCGCATTCCGCGTGGGTCTCAACTTATCGCGCACGAGAAGTAATAGAAAAAGTTTTGGAACTTATGGTTCTTTGTTTACATTTTGTCTCACGGCTCGATGAATAGAGTATAGGAAGTTGTTCTGGGATCCCAGAAAGCATGCTTTCAGTTTATACTAATAATACACTTCACTTAAGCACAAAAACCAAACTATATCACGCAAAACGCCACCTTTATTACATATTATAGGGTCAAAAACCTATGTAAATTAATTAAAATTAAAAACCATAACACGTCACTTCAAGATCCCGTCAAAAAAAAATTAATTATTTTAGCTCAAGTTTTTACTATATAATTTGGTTTATTTTTCAATAGTACATGTCCATACATCTTAAAGCTTTAAGTTCATATTTTTTCTTGGGAAAAAAATATTTTTCCGTGAAGTTGTTTATTGTCTTTACCCAATAGTACTTATCAATAGAGTATATTAAATTTATATACTCAACATATTTACAGATCATCAATATTTCGACATGTTTCAAATAAATCCTATTCAGATTTTTGGTAAAAAAAAAAATATATTTTCAATTTAGAACCTTCGCAGTTAAAAGCTTTGAAAACTTTTCTTTATATATAACATTCATTGACATTTTGAAATTGTGATACGCGAAGGATCTTTATGATAAAATGCTTTTCAAAAACTACAGCTTGTTGAAAAGCGCCGTGTCACGGCCGTACTGTTTGAAACCAAAACGAAATTTCGCACAAAGTACTATGGTAATCGTGACACCACCGAGAGTCAAATGTTCTTCTGGAGTAAGTTCCCATATACCTAGAGTAATTTTTTAAATTAATGTTTTACTGGCTTTGCAAAATGAGTTGATGCTAACTTCAGTACAAGAACAGCAATAAATAATGTTCAAGGAATATGACACATGGGTGCATGGCCAGATTTAGTAACAAAAACACCCGTGCTGACAAAGAAATAAAAATCACATTAATGAAGCACGTTTTTTTTAAAATATCTCCAAGCATATATGCGATTCATAGGTATTGAAATGCTTTGGAGCCTCCACTTATTTACCATAGGGTCTCTTAACCTTTCAATATGGACCCATAGGCGTAGCCGGTTACAGGTAAGGGTGACGGATGCCCCCCCCCCCCCCCCCCGCAAGGTGTTGGTAAGCGTGTGAAAACCGTGCGGATGTAGAAAGGTCTTCCAGTAAACGATTTCGCTCCTTCCTATGATATTGGGTGCTTCGAAGAAGAGGCATTTCTGCAAACCCGTACGATTGCAACGACTGTGGATGGAGTTAGTGACGGTCGGTCGTCGTTTTTTGGAGTATAGGTAAAATACACTTACCATCAGATGCTGTGGCGTAAATGTGCAAGTTTAGTATCAAAAATAAACTTAGCATTAGTTTTCCCTTGCCTGACCTTGACCAAAATTCTGGCTACGCCGATGTCTTGACCTGTATAGATGCCGATGTTCATTAGCGTAGTGCTAGCCTATAGTAACTAATGCGACAAAAGTCTTCGATAATGGGTACACACTCTTCTACTAAACTATGTCTGCAATGAATTCTGCACACTACAGTAACTAGTGACTCGACAGAGAAACTCAAGCACTTTGACTACCTGAGTTCTTCATAATTTGTAATTAGTTTAGGAAGATGTTTCTATCGATTAAAATTGCCTGGCTTGAATGATGAAAGTTTTGTTGCTGTGCTTATATACACGTCGATGAATTAATTTTTATCAATAACTTGCTGTGCCCGCGACATCGTGTGGGTTACAGAATGCCGTCGCTCGGGCATAGGTACGCGCGAGTCGTGCTACTCCCGCGCCGGTTGTATGCTTATTGTGGGTGATCCTTAGAAGATAGACATAATTATGCTCTCGCTGATTTTTTTGTAGTTTTTTTTAATATCTACAATTATGTAATACATTAATTTGATATAATAATATCTCTTATGGTTTATTCAGTGTAAGCCCTTTATGCGCCCGAATTGAGTCACTATGATGACCCTTATTTCAATTTGCGCGGAACCCTAATACTTTCTCTAAAAAAAAGTAGCCTAAGTTACTCATTTTAACATCAGCTATCTGCCAGGGACAGTCCGGTCAAAATCGGTACAACCGTTTCAGAGATTGTCCTGAATACGCTGACGGCAAGACAAAAAATTGGAGTTTTGTTACAAGTGTCGTATATACTTTCATAGGCGTTTAGTAAAAACTGTTATTTTGATATTACAAATAGACGCTTCAATTGTATTAGTTAACTTAACTGGTTTTGTCCAGTTAAGTAAAGAAAATTGAATGTTAACGAAACTCAAAACAGCATATTACGTCTAATATCTTTTTTATAGAATTCTACAGATTTTGCGGATTATTCAGACGTTACTTAACTTTAATAATATCCGCAGGAATTCCTCTTACATGCTGGCTTCATGATGACCTGCTGGGTAACTCCGATGGCTTATTTCTTATCACAAATTAAAGTGTGGAGGCAGGAATATATCGGGCTGAAATGAATAAATTTAAATGGTATTAGCAATAAACGATTCAAAAGTTATCTGTTTTATCATTGTCGTACTGTGAAACTGTGGGACCATTTCACAGCCAACGTGTTCTCTTCTTACGACATCGGATCTTTCAAGCGTAACGAAAAATAATGATGCAGGCCGAAATGACAGTGGTGGTGACGGTGGTGGTCGTCGTTGTTTGGATTATACTGTGCTAACTATGAAAAACAATTTGCCGAGCTAAGATAAAAAAGTAAGTGCTTATCCATGTTTTGAATTTGTTGAAATTCTAACCATGGTTTGTATCAAATCAAGAATATTTAGTAAAAAGGATTACTTGCCCAGTTAGAGCGTCTCCCGTCGATTTAGAGCAGAGGTTCACAGATTTTTTTTCTCATAGACCACTTTCAAAATTTAGCTAATTCCGGTGACCCCCTGTAGCTACATTTCTACCATTTTCCCAAAACTCGACAAAAAATGTGAAGACTTTATCTGTGAAAATTTGCGTTGCGGCAGAGTTCGGCACAAGACACGACACGTACTGATTATGGAATGTGGAAGTTTTTACAAGCCAGCCGCTGAGCTTCTTAAAATATTATCTGCCTACATTGATAGGTAAAGTTAAGCCAACATTTTAGTTATTATAAAGCAGATAAGTTTTCGTGAACTCCCATTTTTTTGTCACGCCAACGTAGACCCCCGTCGAGCCTCCCTTTGACACCTGGACCACTTTGGGAACTAAGGATTTAGAGAAAATTCGTAGGAAATAATTTTGGAGGTGTTATAAGAAATTACGGTTTTTTTTTTAATAATGGAATATTGATATTTTTCAAAGTTCATAATTCTCTTGGCTATTGTGTACAAGTGAAGTGAATTATAATCTGTACAATTAATAAAATTGAAGTGTCTGTTGGTAATGTCAAAATAACAGTTTTTTAGTAAATGCATATGAAAGTATATAGAATACCTGTATGAAAAAGCCCACTTTTAAAATTTTTGTCGGTCTGTTTGTTCCGGGTAATCTTCGAAACGGTTGGACTGATTTTGACGGACTTTCACTAGTAGATAGCCGAATTTATAGGCAGTAACTTAGGTTACTTTTATTTTAGAAAAGGAATTAACGTTACACACAAATAAAAAAAACTGGTCATGGTGAATCAATTCGGGCGCTTAAATGGTTTACGCTGAGTATAACATAAGAGATATAGTTAATTAATGTTCCATATAATTGTAAACGTTAAAAAGACCTACAAAAAAGTCAAGGAGAGTATACGTCTATCTTCTAAGTAACACCCACATTAAGCATTTTTGTCTTTAAAATAGCCGGGAGCGGGGAATAGTTTTAATACTGTTTTATGTAATGGAGCCATCTTATTTGGGCGTTGAATGGAGATTACTAAAATAGTACTAAGTTAGGCTTAAACCATGTGTATCCAGTGGGTTTAACAATTAAAAAGAAAGTTGTAGTGGTGGGCAGAGATAAATAACAATGTGGTGGGCGATTATGAATGATGACTTTATTGAGGTATATGGTACGCAAAAGGGAAAAGTAGAGAGATACAAAAAACGATACTAATATTAGTAATCTAGCATTAGTATTTACTAATGGCTATAATCGTGATATCTTCTCTATTTGAATGATTACAATATCAGCCACCGCTAGAAAGTTGTCAATTTTGAAATTTGTTACTATTGTATCAGTGTTCTTAATAATTTTTATTTTTCTCTGGTTTTTACTTTCATACAGACATGGTAACTCAGCAAAATTTCTTAAGCTAACTTATTAACTCAAGCGCAGCTTACTGCGCCCAGTGTTGCCAAGTTGGCCATCTGGTGGCTATATCTGGCAACATTTAACATTGGTTTAGCCAAAAATATAAAATATTAGCGGCTAGATATTATAGCCACGGATTTAGAAACTCATATAATAATACACAATATTTTATATGTCCATATCATAGCACTTGTTTTCACACATCTACAATGCTAGTGGAGAATCCGTATTTCATGATTTGCTTCTGACGGCTCTATTCCTCTATCTCAAATGCCAAGGGGGGAAAAGATTATTAAAATGTAGTATCCTGAGAGCAGTAAAGATAAAGTAGGTATATAAATAAGATAAGTTTACACGCACTTAATTGTTTGCTAAGAGAAAGAGATTACTTATTAAAACTGTTTCCCTTATTTTTAAATAATCAGAACCATCAACATCTAATGAGTGTCATGTTAAATCAACGTATAATCAATAAATAAAACGTTTTTAAGTTATAAACTTGTTTGTTTTCAATTCATATTTTTGGCCATTTTTAGGGTATGAAATTTTTAACATTCTAGCAACTACATCAAAATGGTTGGCCACTTCTTGTTTCCTTGACTTGGCAACACTGACTGCACCGGCGCCTCAAACTCAAATTTGCGCCATGGCGCGGGTGCAGCAAAATAGTACATGAGACAAGTGAGTTAGAAAAATTTATGAATCAGATGACCGGCACAGCGGCGCAGCTTGACGCGCCGTGCTGTACCCGGCTCGATGCACTGTAGTCAGTAGTGCGCTGTGACATGCGCCAACACACTTGAAATAAGTGTGTTATAGGTGTACCAGAATCTCATGGAACGAAAACAAAAAAAATAATTGTGATTTTCATATGGCAATTATCAATTGTCATCTATCAAATTAAGTTCGAGTTGCGTCAACCGCTGCAGAGATGTTTTGTTTTGACGTGACAACGTCTTATAAATTGGTTTGCCGGGTGACACTTCAAGAAACTGCGTTACGCTCCGCTCACGTTATGCGCTCACAATGAGAGCGAGTGAGAGGCACGCGTCCCTTCCACTCGGGCATGGTTAGCCCGCCTAAGAGCGAGAGAGACAGACATAAAGTCGTTGTCACGTAAAACTTTCGCCCGTATACCGACTTTACAGGCAACCAATTTTTTTTTTCTTCAAAAGTTACAGTTTTCGTGAAAATGTCGAAAAAACCAATTCGATTACAAGCAAAGAACGTTGTTTACAATGTATACTAAAGGATTTGTGCAGAAGAAGATGGAGGCCAATCAGAATCTTCGATTTTAAAGAGAGTTCAAACATTCACCGGTAAGTAGAACTAACAAGTCAAGATAATTTATATTTTATACATACATTTTTCTTAGTACCGAAACAATTATTATTATTTTAATCATAGTGTTAAAGTTACAGTTAGTAATAGTTTGGCAGCTTTTTTGATATTTTGCAAACAAACATTTTTGTGTGTAAATTGTTAAGGGTTCTCGTACATTAAAAGAAAAATTAAAACCCATGATGAAATCAAATAAGTAATATTATTAGTATATCTATCCTTACTCTATGTTATTGAACTGTTACTTACAGGCGTTTCTTCTTCTACCATACGAAGAATTATTAATGAAGGAAGAGTAAACGGAGGTGTGTTCTGTACGCCTGGTAAGAAGAGGAAAGGAGGAAAGAAAAAAATTAATCTGGACAGTTTTGATTTAGAAGTGATCAGAAATAAAATAAAGAAATTTTAAACTGTACGGAAAGAAATTCCAACCTTGAGGAAATTGTTACAAACTCTTCGGGAAGATATTGATTTCAATGGAGGCAGAGAATCATTGAGGTAACACATATATGTATCTACTTATTTTACTTGCTATAGTTTAACGTTGCTACATTTTGTAACTTATGCTTTTTTACAGGCTTATTCTGAAGAATATTGGCTTTGAATTTGTAAATTGCCAATCAAAAAGAACTATTTTGATGGAGCGTCATGACATCATGATACAAAGATTCAGATATTTAGAGCACATGAAGAAGAAAACTCACACTCATAAAAGATACCACGTTTTTGGGAAAATAAAATTTATCACGGCGGTTTCAAATATCAAATAATAAAAAAAAAATGAATTGTTGGACTTATCACGTTATTGAAGCAAAGAGGCGATATCATAATATAATTATCTAAACAAGTCAATGCATTTTCGATTTATAGTCTGCTCCACCACTCAAGTCTTATGGAAAACCAACAACCCCTATTACAGTATATACATTCAGTCAAAAAAGCATCGGGAATGGATGATTTGTTATTTATGGTTCAAAATTAAATTTATTGTTTTTTTGTTGTTGTTAGAATGACACAACTGTTTTCCATTTTGGCACGGAGTTTGAGTTGCATCTGTCAATACAGTGCTGTTTTTACCTGTACTTTTTTGACAGCGTAGTACAAATAATGTTTTTGATGAATGATATTAGGGAATATTAATAAAAAATTTAAAAGTATCAAGACGTTTTAATCCAATTACCCTAGTGTTTCTTACTACAAAATTTAATTTCCCTATTTTCCATGAGATTCTGGTATACCAGAGATACCTATAACACCATTCCGGCGCAGTCGGCAGTAAACTGAGTTGGTCCAATTGCGCGGCGTAGCGTAGTGTTACCCATTTCTACTTTCATATTCCAATAGTAAACAAATTTTGAAAAAGCGAATCGATTAGAAAAGCACGAGATGAAAGAACCGAAACAAACACAGACTCCTATTGAGGATTTAGCAGAACTAAAAAGTTACTTCGCTTCTCATAATAGCATTAGAGAATACATAGCACATAGCTCAAAAGTACACTCTGTAGGTTGGTCCTGTGATGGCAGAAGACTGGCGTCTGGTTCGTTTGACAAAAGTGTAGCAATATTTGCATTAGAGAGAAATAGATTGGTAAGTTTTATAGATCTGTTAGTAATTTCTAATAGTAAGGTTATGTTTTTGTTTTTATTTGGAACTGGCAAATGAAATTTCAAACAAATCAAAATATTATTTGATAATTTAATAAGTGAATAAGAATTTTGTTTTAGTATTTTGTACCTAATGAGTTAGTTTTTATGGTTTTAAGGTTCAAGACTTCATATTTAAAGGGCACACGGGCTCTGTAGACCAACTGTGTTGGCACGCTTCTCATCCAGAAGTACTGAGCACTGCCAGTGGGGACAAATCAGTAAGAATATGGGATGCAAGGTAGACATTCAATAATGTAAAATTTCACATTTATTATTATTTTCCTTCATTAGGTATGAGTTCATACTAAATTTGGTTTATATCTATTGGTATTGTGGTGCTGCTGCTAAAACAATGATCAACAAACTTACTATACTGTTCCAACAGCATTTAAGAAGTAATTCGCTCACTATATTCAAGTATGTTCGCAATCATTTCAGTTTATTAAGATTATGAAAGTAACAAAACCTCCATTTCAGATCCCACAAATGTGCAGCAACGATTGCAACGAAAGGAGAAAATATCAACATAGCTTGGTCACCAAACGGTAGTACCATAGCTGTGGGAAACAAGGAGGATCTTGTCTCATTTATAGATACTCGGTCATATAAAGTGGTAACTGCTTAGTAATTATGTTTTTTTTACTTTATTTTCTCTAAAGGCTGGAGTCCAAATAAAATATTTAATTATACCATGCAGAATACGCCAATTAAAATCTTCCAATTTATGAATTACGTAAAGAACTGACAAATACACAAAAAACAACATGATAATAAATTATAAATAAGTTGGTAATGATAAAATGAAATTGCAGAAAAAATATTGTATTGTTTTCCACTCATATTTAAAGTAACAATTCATTATTAATCCAATATTCCATATAACCTAAATAGGTTGTAGAGGAAATGTTCAACTTCGAAGTGAATGAGATATCATGGAACAACACCTCAGATCTTTTCTTCCTCACTAATGGCCTGGGATGTGTACACATTATGACGTAAGTTGTACTATTTTTTTACATTTTTGGTAAAATTCTTGCAGTTGACCTGATTGTAAGAAAAGTACAGTAATAAAAAATATCTTTATAGGTCTTAGCCATAGCCATAATCTCACTTTATATTAAGTGGTGATTTAACGGATGGTAACATGCTAAACCTAGTGGGTGAACTGGCTCGCAAGTGCAGCTACCAGAACACAGTTATAGGTGCTTGGTAACAAATTTTCAACTTGAGGGTGGTAGCTAGTCAAATGGGCATTAGTATATGTCCTACCTCTCTGCTATGGTTTCATCACAATGTTTCTCCAACACAAAATCTTGGGCTCACTGCAAGGATTCAAACTCAGATTGATTGACAACATGCTCATACATGCTACCTCTTAGCCTTAATTTCTTTAATGGTGTGTAGTGACTGCTGACAAATAAATATGTGACATTACTCATTATCAGGTGTTGTCTAGCTTAAAACCTTAATATTCTTGATAACAGTGCTACTTAAGTTCATCTCAAATTAAATACAAAACAAAACTGTCTTTGTGAGACACCTAACATATATGAAACATAGTAAATGATTGTTATTCAAGACACTTAATTTAATAAAATAATTATTTTTTCCTTAAAATTGTAAATATTACTTAATAACTGGTAACATAAAAATGTCTAACATTATTATAAGCTTGGTAAGGTTGGTAAGGAGAATTGTCTTAAATGGGGAAAAGTTGAAAGAGTGTCTAACTGTAAGCATCAAATTACAAAATCCCAACAAAATGGCGCAAGAGGGAACGCCGCTTTTTCGTGATTTTATAGTTTTTACTGTTGGTAATTGGATCAGTAATGTGAAAAAGTTTTTCAAGTGAGTGAAAATTTAAAATTATAACTTTTGGCGCTATCTTTAAAATTTATGCACTTTCTACTGTGGCGCCACCGTATTTGACAGACACTTTTTCATATTAAAGATGGTACTCCTGGTATCTGCCATCTGATTTTTTATGCTATCTGCCTGATAACTATACAACAGATAACAATGTAGTATGACAAATGAGTCGATAGATGGCATTAAAACAAATCTGATGGCGACGGCATTTACAATAATAATTTGTAGGGAGTTTTTGGCGGGACCTTGGAGTGTTAAGTGCTTGTTTTTGTTTCAATTCAAAAACTTTTGTTATTCGGTCTTATATTATGTAATTTGGCGTGATGTAGTTTGGTTATTGTGCACAAGTGAATTGGATTATGAATAATAATAGTTTTAACAAGGAAGCCGCCATCTTTTTGAGGCTATGTTTGAATATTGTGAGATAATATTAATTGGATAAATCTATACTAATATTCTATAGCCGAAGAGTTTGTTTGTTTGGTTGAACACACTAATCTCAGGAACTACTTGTTCGAATGGGAAAAATATTTAGTGTTGGATAGCCCATTTATCATTTTTTTTTTTTTTTTTAGAACTGACTACACTGTTAGCCTTAGGGGCCCTAAAGCCGCTGCGGCTTTTACAGCTTCACCGGACTTGGGGGCCCATTTATCAAAGAAGGTTGGCTATATAACATCACGTTACGACCAATAGGAGCGGAGCATCAATGAAAAATGGTGCAAAAAGGGAGAAATTTATTCCTTTTGAGCTTCTACTGCTTGCGCTGCGTAAATGGTTAAAGTTACGCAACAATCGTGTGTGACGGAATTGTTTATCTTCACTTTTTTAAGGTTTACTCAATATAACTTTTTTATGGTAATAAAAATGGTTCTAAAATAATGAATTATTTGGGAAGGAGTTTTTATATTCATGGTATTAACCCTTATCGAAATAAATACGTTATGCATCACAAGTATTTAAATCTGAACAAAATGGCCCTTTACAGTAATTGATTTAAATAAATAGCTTAGGAGATATCACAGTTTTAAAATAACTCCGTAGCAAAATAATTATCAAGTACCGCGAGTGCATTTTTATTATGCAGAATAATGTGGGAGGCGGGCGGCACCTATAATAAGTGCCTACGACCAACTCTCTCTGTTATATGACGCAGACGAAGTTGCGCGGGTCAGCTAGTATTCTATATACGACGTGACTTTGACAGAATCGTTAAAGAACACAGTTGCCATAAAATAAAAAATAACTAATTTGAGGTCTATAAATAAATAACAAACGGCAGGTACCCCTCACTGGAATTGCAGACAGTGCTGAAAGCTCATCCCGGCACATGTATCTGCATTGAGCACGACCCGACCGGCCGGTACTTCGCGACAGGCTCCGCCGACGCGCTCGTCTCGCTCTGGGACGTCAACGAGCTTGCCTGCCTTAGGGTATTCTCCAGGTCAGCATACCGTTTCATTTTTCGAATTCATCAAGGATCCACTAATCAATTATGTTTGTCATTTTGAATCCCTGAATTATTTTTTTGTCTGTCACATCTTATTTCGTTTATTATAATGAAGGCTTTATTTCATAAGATATAAGAATTTGTTGAGTGCTCCCTAGATATTATAAAAGTTTAGCAACTGCTGCACTAGAGAAATAATTTGATATTGAAACCTTATTACGATCTCAAATGGGCAAACCAGCACAATAGCGGACAGTAAGCGTTTTATTAATTTAAGAATGAACGTTAAATAGGTTAGAATGGCCCGTGCGGACGCTCTCGTTCAGTTTCGACGGAAGACTTCTTGCTTCAGCTAGTGAAGACCACATCATCGATATTGGTGATACCGAGACAGGTATGTATGTTTTTTTATTTATTTAACTTTTCTTATGGCTACGGGAAGAGACTAGCGTTTGAGATACAGGCTCGGCCTAGTTCAGGCGCTAGATTTCATTAATTGAGAATAAAACTATTGTATTTCCTAGAAATAAGCCTCATATTTTTGTATCTTGTTATGGTAAAATAAAGTTATTATTATTATTAAGTTATTATTATATGATAGCGTTATCGAACAACGCGTCTATCCACATAGATTTAAATTCTATAATGGGATTTATCTTTTCCGTTTGTAGAAAACTTTTGAAAAGTAGGTTTCAACACTTTATAATTACCTATGTTGAAAATAATGCCCGTGATATAGTATTAATTACACATTGTTAAAATTTAAATAAAAAATATGCCACAAGAACGCGGCATTATGTGCATGTAACCGCGCGTGACGTCATCATGCAATAAATAAAACTAAGGTTATAGGTATGCGACAAGTTGAGTTTACTCGAATTTCAGTTGAAATTTATTAAATTTCTTTAGTAATTTTTGTTACTATTTCTGAGCTTAGTGATAATTTTAGATTCATTTGTCACACAAGATAACCTAATAAGAATAACACTTAACTGTGGACCTATATAAATATTCTCAATCACGTGACTCACAGACAAAAAATCTCAATTTTCTCAAGGGTAAATTTAAAATATGAAATTTTTTTTTTTCATATATATTTATATTTTTACAAGCTTTTATATTGAATTTGCTTCATTAATATGGATTAAATCTTTCAACTGATTTTGACAACAGATTGAGCTAAAATTTTTCATACACGTTCAGTTTGGATGACAATGCTGAGCTAAGTGACGTCATTCTAAATTCATTATGGTGAGCTTGAAATGTAGGGGACCAGTTATGTTTTATACACCCCCATGATATGGGTATCAAATGAATACGAAAATAAAATTAGTATAACGTAAATATTGAATAAAAGATTGATTAATTTCATTTTTGAATTAATAAATATTAGTTTTGCTTTTAATAAACCAAGTTAATCAACTTTAACGTTTAAATATATTGTCAACTCGTGAATTGTATGTTTAGGTGAGAAAGTGGCAGAGATACCAGTACAGGCGTCTACGTTCACGGTCGCGTGGCATCCGTCTCGATACCTGGTCGCGTTCGCGTGTGAGGACAAGGATCCACCCGAGAGGAAACGAGACGCCGGCAACCTTAAACTGTGGGGACTGCCGAATAATAGCTGAATAATTTTACTATAATATTAACGTTTAGTTTTAAAATAAAATCACGTGGTCTCAAGTTTATATAATGTTTCATTTCAAAATGTAAATGTTCTGTATAGAAGCATTAGCGAACTAAAGACATTAAAAGGTTTACATAGGGTGTGGATCATTATGTGAATGATAATGATGTCTGGAAGTGACACCCTCTCTGTGCATCCACTAAATTATTATAATACTGGAATGCTTTCCGTTTACCGAACCTGTTGTTATGTTTTGATGTTCATAAGTGTCTTCTTAGGGCCTATATTGAATAAAGAATTTTTTTTTTTGAAGTCCGCCAGATCCCCAGCACCTCGCGGAGAGGCGAAACTTATCTGGCTCCCACAACTCGTAATAAAAAGTGTGTACGCACGTAAAAAATGTATCCGAAATTTCATAGCTACGTCCGCCTGCAACAGATTAACAACAGCTTTCGTCTTCTTTTCATTAAAATATATTCAACTAATATGCGGGAGGCGCTAGGTGAAATCTGTAACTATGACAGTTGTTAGACTGTTTACATTATGTAACGAGCGAATTATGCCGCTATCTATATATCTAAAAGGATAAATGACTGATATATCAACGCATAGCCTAAACAACAAGGGTTAGGTTCACTGTAGGTGAACACTAAGGAACGAGTTTTGGAAATTCAATTCCCAAGGATGAAAGTTTCTATGAAAATCTGTCATTAAAAAAAATATTACTATGAAAGTCGGTAGTTAGCTATTGAGTTAGAATGGGACATGAAAACGAAACCAAAAAATTGGCTGCAACAAAAACACTTCAGTAAAAAATTATATTTTATTTAATAATTGATTCCCAGACGTCGTAATTATATATAGGTCCCACAATAGGTTACGTGACTCAGGTTAGGTATCAAATTTATCAAAGTAACACATCGATTTCAGGTATTAAAAGTGTAAGATGACTACACATTTTCAATTAAAAAAATGTATATATATATATATATATATATACATACACTCAAAAAACATAACCCACCTTTTTCGCAGTCTGTTACTAATGGAACATAATTCAACTATGACGCGAAAGAAGCCGTGGGAAAAGCGCTAGTTATCTTATAATAAAAGATTACAACCTCTGAATAAAAAGATCAAACACCAGTTTACTACCATGTTTCAACTTGAAACCTGTTTTGGTCTTCCATATTCTTCAGCATATTTTTTGCCACCTCCAAACTGACACCACCGGCTTTACTGAAGACATCCTCAACGAAAGCATCCTTCACGTTATCCGGCATGTTCTTTGATGAACCGGATATGTAAATATGAGCTTTTCCCTCGTTAATCAGTTTCCATAACATATCTTTGTGTTCGGTTATCTTGTGTTGAACGTATCTGAAAATGATTTTTATAATTTCTTTTTTGATGTGAAATATCTACAGATGAGAGGTAAACCTGATTGTTGACGTGTCGATAAAGGCCGTGGCGATGCTTCGCCACGTTATATTTTGGAATATATGATTAGAAGTATATTTTCAATACACTTCTTAAACCACTTAGGTCCACCAAAGTCCTAGGCTGGCATCCTCACTTTGGAACAAATGGTTTTGATTTTTTTTTTATGTGCTATGGTTTTATGAAATTATGAAAATATTTGAGTTGTAGCGATTTCAAATTATAATTTTTTTTTTTTTCTATTTAATAAAAATGAATATTTATGTAATAAACAGTCATTATTTTTTGGAACACTTTTCATTATGCCATATCTGATTCCTATCGTAATCTTTTCTTTTATGCATATAACATAGACAAAATAATTTCGATGTTTCACATCTGCCAGGCGACGAATTTTCTTCTTTTTTTTAATTGAAACTTCTTTAAACTGTTGCCTGGGTGGTAGAAAACAACAATTGTGTCCGACTGGATCGCGGACATCATACACAAAGTGTAAACCTCCGGCGTAGTGGTATAGTAAAGGCGTGTCGCGTTCCGGGATAGGCAGAGGCCACCTAAGAATCATAATGAAGTTGTCAGCTGGCAATTTGATTTACATAAGTTATATTGCAGGTTTGTCTTCTTGTTTGATCCATTAAGGAAAACCATGATGACATAACCTGTCATTCGTCATTCCTACTATCTTGCCTAATACCTAGCATGGTAGATATCGCTTTAGGGAGGCTAAAGAAAAAAAAATGAACGCCTCCCTGCTGAATTTTATTTTGTTTTCTCTACATTTACTTGCGTCCATCTTATATATATATAAAAAAATCTCGTGTCACGATGTATGTTCTGTATAAACTCCGAAACTACTGAACCGATTATGATTAAATGTCGTCACTATCTGTAATCTGGTCCAAGTTAAAAGATAGGATAGTTTTTATCTCAATTATTGACAAATTACGGGATGTAAATAACTACTTACTAACTATTACACATGTGCGGAGCCGCGGGCAAATTGCTAGTTATTGTATATGTTAAAGGCATGAAATGCCGGTATTCTATAGAATGCCAAATGAGAAAACGGCAAGGTATGACTAAACCGTGGAGCTCGCCGCTAGTACTTGTTAGCAAGTTCAAGTAACCTAACCGAATATGGTTGGTATTTTGTAATAATGTCACTCTTATTATTTTTTCAGAATAAATTTTGTATTTTTGAGAAAAGTTATTGTGAAAAAATTTGTTAGGTTCTAACGAGATCCCGTGTCGCCACACCTATGGCGGTTGATAATACATCGTGTGGTTTTAGTAAGTAGGGAGAGTCAAATGTCCTCCCACCCGACTCCCGAGCGAAAGAGTACCCCAAAAACCATCACATGACACTTTGAGATCCCGTCCAAAACTCTCACGTGATGTATTTCATACTTTGTCGGTTTCTCATTTGGCATTCTATAGAACATGCTTTTAACATAGATACAATAACACAAATCCTTGGACTCCCTAAGTTTACACAAATGTTTTGAAAAGCATTGTGATGGTTAGTGTAACATGGCTTTTTTATCCACGGACGAATGGCACTCCCAAACGGGTGGCACCCCAAGTATAGCCAACCCCGCGCTGCTCTCTCAGCTACACCGCTGTTTAACCCCTAAAGGTGGCTTTCCACGGTCCGTGACCAGCCCGCACCGACGCACCATGTGAACCCACCTTAAGAAGAACTATTAAATTAGATCCCATCTTAATCGAAATAGATTAGGTAGTTCATGAATATCCAGGTATTCTAAGGTTTGCAATATGAAAGCTCAAAGGTGGCATGGTTTCTATGTACATCTCAAATCAAGTCAGTACAAAAACATCACAAATATACAAAAATTAATGGGAATTACATACATTTTTTCATCCTGGTCTCTAGAAAAGGCACAGTAGAGTGATAATTTCCCTTCATCTACCATCTTCTCCAACTCTTCTCTGCAATGGAAGTCCTTACTCTTGTACCGGCAGCCGAAGAACAAGTGCATTTTGGATTTAGTAGCGGTCCCCTGATGGACTCTCTCCTGTAGGAGACTACGGAATGGAGCCAAACCTGTTCCCGGGCCTATGAAGATTTGAGGAGTCTCCTACGTATGATGATAAACAAGATACATGTTACTCAAGCAAAAGTTAGACCACAGTTCGAATTAGCAATGAGGCGTATTAACCGGAACAGTTCAAGGAGAGGTAGGGCACAGACAAATTTGGAGATTTCTCTTACTTGGGTCAGTCCCATTGTTCCACATACTGCTGTGTGATACAAAAGTAAACTATTTTTGTTTGGAACATACTCTTCTCTATTCAAGCTTAACGGTATTTACTTTGTTAGAGAGAGATACAAATAAATACGACTTGGAACAAGATTTTTACTCTTCTCAGTTTACAGTAATAGAAAGAGATAGCATAATGTAACAGGCTGTTATTTTGGAACAGGTTACTGGAAGTGTTATTTCTCTGAAACAGGAACTGGTGGAAAAGGTTTGTTCACCCCTAGTTAGTATACCTCACGTGATGTTAAGATAAGTTCAAATGGTAAGTAAGTCTATTATGGGAACTGGCTCACAAATGAACCTGCCGAAACACACTAATTGGTGCTTGATAACGGATTAATTGAGGGTAGCCAAGCGGGCATTAGAAAAAGCCCTACCACGTTTCTATTTTTTCCTCACGATATTTTCCTTCACCGAAAACTGAGGCTCATTGCAAGGATTCCAACTCATGTGGATCGACGTGGTGTCCGTACACACTATCAATGGCCCATTATTGTTTCATACTGGCTGTGCCCGCGGCTCCGTTCGCGTGTACAACAGAAAAACGCATAGTGCATATAAAAAACAGCATATTATTAAAAATAGTAGCTTTAAATATAATCAATAGTTTTAAATACAAATAATACGAATGCGAATGGAGTGTACCAGAGGAATTCTGGAAGTAGCACCAGTGACAGAGAAGTTGAGGAGTGATTGCCGTGTTATGAAAGTGTCACGAAAAAGGATGAAAGCTATATTATATACTAGAAGAGCGTTGTATGAAGGTGGACGGGATATAGCGGTACAGGAAACTATGCTTCGCTCGTGTGAGAAATAGTATGTGTATAAAGGTGTTAATACTGAGATGGCAGTTGACAGAAGAAAGAAGAGTAAGAAGTAAAAAGTGCAAGCACTGATAGAGTAATCTGTTAGAAGCAAAATTAATGATGTTTTTAAGAATGCAGAAAATACTTCAAAATGGTACCGGATTTATTAAACTCTTTTAATAAAATCTAAACTAAATCTCAAAATTGACATGATGATGATGACATGAACATATGGCAGATATGAAATCTTAAGTGTTAACTATCTATAAATAGATTATAAATAAAAAGTTACAGCGTCCTCAGGAAATGTAAAGGAGCCATTCTTGATCCATCCGTAGACTTTATCACCGATATCCAAATTGTTTAACCAGTTCGAGCAGAGTCCCAGACGAGGGCTCTTCATCTTCGTATAATACTTCACGACGGCAACCAGCAGTTCCACCACCCTGCCCCCTGAAGGCAGAGAACTGCTCGCTATGGAGAACGAGCGCGGTTTTATCGAGGAAAATAATTCAAATAGGATTTCTATCGTCAATTTAGATGTAGACTTGTGGAAGTCGTGCAGAACCTGAAATTTTAGGTCAATCAGTAAATAATCGATTTTCTTCAGAAGAAACACTTGTGCTGAGTTATTTATTTGTATCGTAGAGGAAAGAGTTAAGATTGAACTACGAACTGAAAGAGCGACATACAAAAGTATAAAGAACAAAAGAGAAAGGGCTATGGATTGTATGTCTCTATCGCTGTTACAGCTTTCTTGGCGCTATACATTAAAATAGTCGAGGTTGACTTTTAGTCTTGGGTTTTTTTAAACGAGAATAAAATTGTAAATTAATATTGTATTGTACATCAGAGATTGAACAGAGTTTTGTGCGTGCGTACAATTGTAAATTTTATGGAAATTTGCATGAAATGATAACACTAATCTTAAATATCGATATCTCATACCCGGTTACACGATCTGTCTATTTATTTTTCCATCTACGATATGGATAAAAAATGTTACCTCAAGAATAGTTCTCTTCGGTCTTCTACAGTAGTTTAGCCAATCCTCTTGTCCCTCGGGCGAACTGAGCTCGATGCATTTGTCCCTTTCCAACTTATCCTCCGATACCAATGAAAGGAGCGAGAACACATATTGTGTGGGATAACACTTTAAATCCCAATACTGTTCCGCGATCTCGTATAATGTTAATGTGTGCTTGAGAAATGCCGGTACAGGCATGTCTGTAATGAAAGATATATTTCAGCTATGTTTAAATAACTGATTTATTTGTGTATAATAAAATGGGCTCACTTAGTTTCTACTTTCACTTAGTTAAGCTGCATCGTATACAAAATAGTACTCTATTTTCGAAGCAATATTTTTAACTCTTCTTCCAAGTCTCACATATGAAATGGCGTAGAACCAGAGTCCTCACAAACTGTTACATTTTTTTTATGTAATGCTACCCTGCATAACCATTCTTTGAATTATAGTCTAAAATTAAAACTCAACTACCTCAGTTTCACCTTTTGTTGCCCAACCATTACTCAAGTTTATTACATTGCCTAAATTTAACTCACTGTATTGAAAAAAATGTAGTACGCTTTATTGGCAAGTGACTGTAAAAGTTGGCGTATTAATCTGAATTCCAAAATGATAGATTATTTTTAACTTAAAATAAAAACAAATTAATTTATCTTCGTAATTGATATCGTTTTTTTTTTATTGCATGGATGTTATTTTTTTTCTAAAAAAAAAATTGAGACCTCTCTCGTAGGGCGTTGGTATCCCTGTTGTTCTCTCTAAATCCGACCCTGATCACACGGTTCCATGAATTTAACTAATATGTTTGTATGAGGAAAATAAGTTGGAACATCTTTTATGCTAGTTCGTACTACCAACATTTTTTGGATTATCGAAATCCAATTGCAAGTATAACTATCCCTTTCAACTTAAAAGTCTCCAAATGATTTACTTGAAAATTCTGTCGATGCACTACGCCAAGGGCGTAGTCAGAGTTTTGTTCAGGGAGGGCGGGCAGGCAAGGACCAAACCAGTATTTACTACAGAGGAGCGAGGGACGAAGCTATTAAAGAAAAAGTAGCAGTACATTTTTTTTAAACTAGCTGTGCCCCCGACTCCACTCGCCTTATGACAGAAGAACGCGTACTACTTATGAAAATCGTACTTTCTTAAAGCTTTGATAACTTTTTATTGAATGAAGATATCATGATAAGGACCAAGTATCTAAGGAGTAAAACAAACAAAGATTGGTCAAGATCTATCCAGTAGTTTATTTATAAAGCGCGCAAAATTGCAAATCTCAATCATTTTATTTATATAGAATATTTATTCGGCACGCGTGGGATAAATTTTAGATGCGATAATTTAGAATTAATGTTCGGTAATTCATTGCGGCATTCAGGGTAGGACAAGTGCCTCCCAGACCCACTATGGTTACGCTCTTGCACTAACTTGTACAGGAACAATCTTACATAAACCATCCGTAACATACGATGCTTATACGCGTATGTTTCATCTATACCAATATTATAAAAAGCTCGTTTTTTTTTAGAACGCTCTAATTATCTTGGTAGCTATCAATCTTTGGCGCCGCAAAAAGCATTTGCCAGTGTCAATGTGTAAGCCGTCGTAGTATTTTCTAATATTCAAAATGGCGTCTAACAAGATGATGGCTTCCTTGTTAGAAATATCTCGGGAGTTTTGCGACTACACAAAAAGCATATTTTCCGTTTATATTTATAATCCACTCCACCTATGCACAATAACTAAACTATATCACACAAAATGCCAAAAAAATATAGAATCAAAGAACCTAAGTTCATTCATTAAAATAAAAACCACAACATGACGAAGGTTATAAACTACACGCTATGACTCTAAGAAGCTGGGCAATAACCATGGACATCAAGCAATCAGGTAAGCTCTAAGTATGACGTACATGAAGTGAGAACAACAATAGGCTACACCTACACAATAGGCGTTGGCAGAGGAGCATTGGGGAATTTGGTAGAATTAATTTAACATGGGTAAAGCCGTGGCTTACAGCTAGTACATTATAATCATACGGAAATAAAAGCCAGTTTCATATAAAAAAAATATAATAATTATTCATCTTGTGTCCATCCATCGTCATCGCTGAGGAAACGTCTCTTTGCGGCCGTGTTCATGTAAGGGCGGAGCGCCCACTCTGTGTCGGCCGCGTCCAGAGCCTCCAGCGTACCCAACTTTATCTCATACAGCTTCATTTGGAAACGAGGACCTACTTCCGTCAACTCTATATCTTTTCCAACCTAAAAATATTAAAATATGGTAGTTTATTACGCTTTATAGATTAGGCGCCACCTCCACGAACGAGTTTATCGCAGCGATATTATCATCTTGCCACTTCATTCTATAATAACCCATGAATTTATATACACACGGCTATAATGTCGAGGCGATGCGACGAGTGACATTGACGAGTAAAAACGACATGGTGCCATTCATAATTAAGGAAGGATCCCGAGAGGGTGGGATGGTTAATAAAATCTTTACATACCCTTATCTTAGAGAGAGGGGGTAAAAACCATTCTTACGTAATATTTTGTAAGTTGAAATTTCATATTAGTAATCTAGTTCCATTTGGGATGCCTTTAATAATAATTTAAAACTAGTCCACCATTATTTTAAAAGTATTATTCGCTTGTAGATTGTTTAACTTATTTATGTTTGCTCACTTTAAGATTATTAAAAACTTACTTTTAATTATAATAATGCTATCCCAAAGACTAACTAGATAGTAGTCTAATAATAATAATATAATGGTAATCTATTAAAAGAACATAACCTAAACTATCTGTTAAAAAATAAAAATGTTTGATTTACGTCAAACTGTGAGTTTTAGTGTAACTGATCCTTTTTTAACAACATTTTATTATTCTGAAAAACGAGATAGAATCTTACATTGGAAGAGGAAGGGGAGGGGGAGTCGAGAAATCTTAAATCGCCAAAATCATCCTTACTTAATTAATGAATGCCCCCAACGGCTCGCTGCATTGCCCATTTCGAGACGCAACCTACTCGTAGCGCGCTCACTACAAAACGATTGGACACGCGGCTATCAGTCGCGACTCGTGTCGTGTCGTTGCGGTAATGCGGCGATCTCTACGATACGCAGGCGATAGAATAATCATCTCGTGGAGATGACCCAACGATAGCAGGGCGGACTCGTGGCGATACACTCGCTTGTGGAGGTGGCTCCTTAGCGTTTGGCTCACCTGAGTTACGACGTGGCATAAGATGTTAGTACTCTAAGCCTAGAGAAAATGGCTCTCAAGTCCACCTGCCAGAACACATCTATAGGTACACTTGGGAGCATATTATAAAGTTGAGGGTGGTAACTAAAGCTAGCAAGATGGGCATTGGAAAACGCCCAATCAAATCACCATGTTATGGTTTAATAAAAATATTTTCCTTCACTGAAAAATCAAGTGCATTGCATCCTTGTCCCTACAAGGAGTTTGTATATGCTACCACTAAACCATAATTGCTTCTGAATTATGCTGCATGCACTATATAAGTGGGATGACAAGAACAAATAGAATAATCTTAAAGTATGTTCATACCTTTTTATATGTGTGTTGCCTGAAACAGATGTAGTCATCATGGTTTGCAAAGGAGATTACTCTCTTCGAATCCGGTTTCGGAACTGGGAATAAGTATTTTAATACACTCATTGTCCTTAAACCTGTAACAAGAAAAAGTTTTATTCAATGGTTATTGCAAAGCCTAACAGTTTGGCCATTGAGAGAATGCGGTGCTGACATCTTTAACAACAGACGGCTGTCTTAGTGTCACGAAATGGCGGCCCATCACACCATTTGAGGTTGCCATTTTTTACCAGAAATATAAAAGTATTGTAGCTAGTATTGTATTTAGGGTTCTCTACTTTTTTGTACAAGAAATGAAGTATATTAAGGTTGGAGAAAGATAATAGTATTTTATCCTTTTTAAGTTTTAAAAACTTATCCTTTTGGCATCCATATGGCAGATAGGCCGCAATTTTTTGACGCTAAAACAGTCGCCTGTTTATGCCAGGTATGCATGTATAAACTTTTCTGGTAGACCATAGTGTAATGGGTCCGTGTTAAGTACACAATTTAATCTGTAAATTTATGGTCAGAAAAAGTTAACCCACTTTATCATTGAGTGTAAAGAACAGATTGTCATATTTGTGAGAAGAATCATTTTTTTTCGTGATTCATGGTTTTTCATGCCATCCTAAGATTACAACTATTTAACAATTCTGCTTATTAAAAAAAAACACTTAGTTGCTAAGAGACCCAACACAAAGAATGTTTGCTGCTAAATGATTCCTCAAACTTATGGTATGGCAAAGACAAGAGTTTGTTGATATTTACACAAAGATGGAGAAATTAATGTAAGTGGTTCTCTTACGAAAATGACAGACAGAGATTCAGTCAAATTATGCAACTAAAAGAACTTATCCTGAACAAAATGTTAATCAAAAAACCTCACCCAAATCAGTTTTGAAGTTGTGAAATATTAAATGCGGATACTGTTCACTCATTGGTCCAATATCTGGAATGTCATGCCTCATCACAACACCGGAGAGAGTAAATGAAACTGTCGGTCCATATGGTAAATGACAGATAACCTGTAACAATACAATAATATTTTAAGGACAGGTAATATTATGAGTTACGTTAACTCGATTTTCGCTGATCAAGATAGATTTATGAATGGTCTTGATGAGGACCTACCAATTGAAAAAGTTACTAAACTATTAGCATAATAAGAGGATATTTCGCGTGAGGTGTTGTATTGCTGTTCAAAATTATTTTCTTTAGACTCTGGTTCCAATACTAAACGTAAGTTGTTGTATTGTTTTTCAAAATTATTGTTTGCTATAGTCTCTGGTCCCTAATAATCATTTTTTTAATTATTTGTATGCAAAAATATCAGGTTCGTCCCACCTATTTCGTAAGTTCGGGGCATTACTGTACATATACCATGATTTAATCCCCTGTCAACCCTACTCTATCAGTCGTCTGAATCCATTGCTGGTCGTCACTGCCTTGCTGGCAACTGAATATACACTGGTTGATTCCGAAACATGAAAATCAAAATGAGATTCACTGTGCTAAGTTTATAACTATATCAGTCGGGTTACAGATCTCCACCACTCAGCTACCATATCCTACAATGAGCCTGAGCTTTCAATACAGGAAAACATTATGTGTGCGTGGAACACCACACACATTTGGGAACAGCCACCAGATTTCTTTTGGAGGCTGCTAGTGCTTAAGAATCTGTCACCTGGACTGATGAGCTGGAGTAGGTAACACACGCAGGTTTGCTTTTCCGTAATCACTTCGGATCGCATGGAGTCGTGTGAGCCGGCAAAGCTTCACGTTTTTCAGAGAGACACCATTAACAACGACGCCATGAAGATGTGATTGGACAGGAAAGTATGAGTGCTTCATAACACTCTGCTATTGGTTCGAATCCCATCACAGTAAGCGACAGATTTCATATGATGTTTACAATGGAAGCCAATGCAAATTAATGCCCAAATTTAAATTATGAATAGCAGTTATGGTTACGAAAGATTATGACTGTGATGTAACCCTAGTATGGTGGTAGGATATTTTATAATACCTGCCTATTTAGTTACCACCCTTAAGTTGATAGACTCAAAGCACCTAATTTAAAAGTCAGCTAAGATTGTGTTCCAAAGTAAACATATAAAGTATTTATTTTTAATGGTGTAACATACTAAAGCTTACCAGACTATCAGGCACGCCTCGGTGTTCATGAACTACCATAAAGTCTGTGACCTCGTTAGCTCTGCATGCATGGATCAGCTGTGACATTTCATAACCACCACGGTTCATACGCTGGCTGTTTGGAAATATTAACCTGTAAGACGATTTTTTTATAATCAAACAACTTATTCCTGAAACTTCATTTTACATAATTATTATGTGTATTACATACAGCATTAAGGCAATTTTAGAGTATAACGTTTATTGCAATATTTTAATAACAAAGCTTTATACCAGAGTTACGCAAGTTGGTCACCGAACTCCAACATCAAGTGCAAGAGCTCAGTAAACAACGCTCAAATGCTATAAACCTGGACATGGTGATTAATGAAATTGAGGATCGCAATAATCGTAGCCGCAATGTTATCATGTATGGATTATCAGAGTCTAGTTCGACTTCCTCGGTAGACAGAAAGCAACACGATAAACTCTCAGTAACTAATACATTGACTCCACTCCTTATACAAGAACCAGAGATAGTTTCCACGTTTCGCTTAGGTAAACCTTCATCCAACAATGGTAAGCCTCGTCCACTCAAGGTGGTACTAGCTAATAAACATGGTGCTATTAATGTTCTGAAGAATAAAAGTAAACTACCTAAAACAATCAGCGCTCAGTCGGATATGACGCCCTATCAAAGAGACCAACTTAAGACACTTCGTGACGAGTTGGCTGAGAGGGTTGAGAAAGGTGAGAAAGACCTGACCATTAAATATATAAACAAAGTTCCCAGGATTGTGAGTATCACAAAAAACTAAACAGTGTTGTGGTCTCTGAACTGCTCCTTTTTTATACAAACCTGGCATCCCTAACGGCTAAATTCGATTTATTTCTTCTTGAGGTTAACAGCTATAAGCCTGCTTTTATTCTAGTAACCGAAACACATTTACACTCCTCAATACCAAACAGTATTATTAACATACCTGGTTACATACTATATCGCTTAGACAGAGATAGTAAAAAATGTGGAGGTGTAGCTAATATATGTTGCTAATATAATAAATGGATCAACTATTATATCTAAAGTTAATAGCACATATCAAAATAATATGGTCAAGCACTATGGCTTGATATTTAATACAGAGAACTTACCTACTTATGGCTTGTGTATACAGGCCGCCCTCAGGTCTCTTTCTGAATTGGATGAGATTCTTTTTAATACCATTTGAAAAGCTGCATCTCATAATACTGTAGTCATTGCAAGAGATTTTAACTTACCAATGGTAACATAGGCCTCTTTGACAATCATGGTAATGGCAGACTCTTTAACAATTTTGTTAGGTGTATTCGAAGCAACTTAAACCGCTTATAACGCAAATTACCAGGAAACCATACCAAGAAGAGTAAATTTGGACCTTATTGTATTAGGGTGACTCATTAATATGTGATGTAAAATCACCCTCCAATAGGTAAAAGAGATCATTTTGTTATCACTCCTACAATGCAAGTAATCAGTACCAGCACTAAAACTAATTGAAAATCGAAATACCAGTCAATATGACTATTTCAAAACAGACGCCGATTAAATTAGGTATGCATGTTTGCAAATAATTTGAATAGACCATAAGAATGGGTAGACGATGTTAAGTTCACTTTTAAAAACCAATTCCTTTACGAAAAAGATTAATTTTATCCAAATTGAAATATATAATAAACATTGCACCAACATACCCTGGATTAACAAATTATTTTCAAGTTAACTAAACTGAAAAAAGTACTGTGGAATAATTTATACAATTGATCAAAATGAAAATATAAAAGAATATAGAAAGGTCAACAACAAAAATATTAGTCTATCTAAAACAAGAACCATTATCGAATCAACTATTATAGACTCAGGTCCTGAGTTTTTACAGTTACATAAATAACAAGTGAACTCTAAAATCGACATCCCTAACGTAATTAACAAATGTCTCAAATGAACTTATCCTGAAGCCTGAACTAATTGCAAAAACCTTCGCTGATCATTTAATTTGAACTTTGTCAAAACCGGATTGTCCGATGGCCAATATCAGGTTCCTAGAGTCATAAACGCTATTCAAGACTTAAGTATTACCGGAGACTTAGTAAGAAAGAAGTTCCATAGGTTCAGTGATACAAACTTAAGCCAGACAACATACCCTTCAGTAATATTATGATACGCTCAGGTCTTAAGCGATCAAATAGCGAAAATGATGAACAAATCTCTGAAGGATCAAAGTGCCAGCTGACTGGAAAACGGCAAACAGTACCGATTTATAAAAAAGGAAATAAATTACTAAACGTCAAAATAAGCCCATAAGTTTGAGCGTGTATTGTGCAAAACCATGGAGATTGATGATAGCTTGCCACATAAGAGAATTTCTAATTTAAAAATTACCTGGATGAGCAGCATGGTTTCCCAAAATCATCTGTTACAACCAATTTACTAAATTGCTAAAAAAGGACACGGAACCATAGTACGTACAGCCATTAGTATCATATTACTTGGATTATGAAAGCCTTCAACCCTGTTCCTATGAAACGCCTCATACATAAATTGGAACACCTTGGCATACGTGGAAGCAATTATTAGCCTGGATTATGAAACATCATTCTGGTAGAACGTTTCGGTGCTAATTTGGAACTCATATCCGATCCGGTAAGTCTCCTCACTGGCGTTCCTCCAGATCGGTACTGCCATTGCTCTTTATCTTGGTCACTCAGACTTGAAAAGTACACTGCAACTACTATTTCGCTTTTTGCTGATGCCACCAAATTTTTTGCTTACCTCGAAGCAACTGGTCACCTGGACAGAATGACCTGGATGCGATTTATAAGTGGTTGACTGGCTTCTAACCTTAAGGTGAATAAGAGCTCCGTGCTAGGCAAAGGTAGTTTTAATCCTTGAGATACACTAACAGGGTGAACAATTAACCGCAGTTGAAACACAAAGAGAGGCTTGGATTACAGTATCCAAAGATCTTAAATGGGGAACACATGTGCTTAGGTTGTGAAGAAAACTAATTCGAACCTTCAGATAAATTCGCCAAGCATTTAAATTCGAACAGCCAAGTTTTTATAAAGTTATACAGACCTATATTAACCCACTTGGTGAACAGGCTTATTATTACCTGGGATCCCTACTTCAAAAAAGACATTAAGCTCATTAAAAAAGCACTTATATGTGCTACTTAAGATGGTAAATGCAATGCGTAACTTACCCTATGAACAAAGCCTCATAAACCTTGCCTTACCACACTAGAACAACTTAGACAAAGGGTAGCTTAATCGAAACTTATAAAATCCTCACTCAGTGTTACGAACTGCCCAGCCTTAAAGATATGTTTAAGTCAAATGAAAATAAACACCTACGAGGTCATCCCTTGAAACTTTGGGAATTCCCAGCAAAAAGAAACCCAATGAAGCAGTTCTTGCCTAACAGAGTGGTCACAGCATGGAACAAACTTCCAGAAAAAGTTGTGATGGCTCCTACCATAACCTCCTTTAAGAGCAGATTGGACAAGGAAGATATCTCCAAGCTATTTGATACGCACGCATCAGCTAATTAGCTGCTAGTGTGTCTTACCAAATATAATAATAATAATAATAATAATTTAAAAGATTTTTTAATTTGCTGTGGTATATATACAAGACATCCCATTAGTGCTTTGCCAACCTTGAAACACCCTTTTACAAGGGGCTTTGGAATCCCTACTCGCCACAGGAATACAACACAAGGATATTTAGCTGCAATCTTCCATAGGATGGGGGATTTCACCTAGGCAAAGAAATTTTTCTGTGCCCTACTGGTCTTCTTGAACCTTCTTCCCCAAAGTGTTAATTTAGATGTTAAGTACCATCTCATATAATTTTTTTTTTTTTTTACTAATAGTATTGACCTTACATAATTAAAGTTAGACAAAATTTAAGCATTTTTATAATAAAAAATAACATTTTGTTATGCATACTACCAAGGCTATATGACCTTCAAAGTATATAATTTGTAGAATAAATACAACTAACTGAACTTAATTACATAATGTCACTTTGAGTACTAACCTAAGTTCCTTTACAAACATTTTTAATCTTGCACTAGGTTCCCTTGAAGTAGTGATCATAATCTTAGGGTCCTCAACTCCCGCATATCTGTATTCATCATCTTGTGAATTGAGGGTGTTGGCACCACCACTAAAACCTCCGATAACTGCTGCTTTTGCAGGACCTGAAGTAGGAATTTGAATTGAAATACAAAATTAGAATTAATTATACAAATAAATCAGATGTAAATTAATTAGTAATTTATTAATTTTTAATTATTTTAATATAAATGAACAAATAGTTCTATGTTCAAATGTATTGAAGGACAAACGAGTTAATTACTGCAGTAAACTACAATCATGTCTTTCTTTGCTCATTTGTGCAAGCAAAGCAGAAATATGAGCAACAGTGATAAGCAGGAGGAAAGAAAGCAAAATAGCATGCAGTATACTCCATATGTAATGATAATCAGCCTATAGCAATTTAAAACCAATCCTAAATAAAATTAAATCTCAAACTAAGGTCACATAATACAAATCATATTTATTTAGAAGTATATAATATACTACACCCAATATAGTCTTATTCCTGGACAAATTAGTTTCCTCTATATAATTTAGTACTCAAATGTGTCTACTCTAAATCTTGCAGCTAACAGTAATTGTGACATTTAAAATAGATCTTGATATGAAAAATAAGGCAAAAATCAATTGGTAACTGTAAACACAATAATAAAGAAAAAAGCATATTTTTAGAAATTTTATGTAAAGAATATTTCATGATTAGATTACATTCAGTTATTAAATGCAAAGGTAAATATATAATCTATTGATGTACCTTTATCTTCAAATTCGATTTTCTTCTGTAAAGCGAGAGCGTCCTTTCTTAGATCTCCGTGTATAGGGATGTTCTCTTCCAAGCTTCTTTTCAACTGGTCTTTTTTAGCTTGAATACTCTTCTGTTTATCCTTCAACAGACTTTCGGTACAAGTATTCACGCCTCAAACGCGCTTGTCTACGCAACATTGTTATTTTCACTTCACAGTATAGTATCGTAACAAAGATACTTGACTATAAATTTTATAGTTTTAATACTTCAGTTTTTAGTTTGATATAAAATGCGATTCTTCGCATTCATAACTAATTACATTACAAGTTCTTCTCAAATCCATACGTGATACAATAAATGAATAACGAAAACGATACACCGTACACACGCGAAACTGGTAGTTGACGGATAAAAATGACGCATGTCAAAGAACACGTGTTTATTTTAACTTTGGCAGTTTACGTTTGGTTATTGCATTCCACTTTTCTAAACATTTTCAACGAACTTTATTCGCCATGGACCGATGCTCCCAATCAAAAGGCTAAATATTATCTTAAATGAACTTGTTATTCAATAATGATAACAGTACAAAGATAAATAGTATAAAAGTGTTTTAGTTAAACACGCTACTGATCAATTTATTCTAAGAATAGAATTTGTTTTTTTGTCAGAAGTCCTTTCTAAAATAACTATATGCATAATAAAATATTTACAAAATATAATCACTTACCGTCATGGTATTCTTCTATCATTAATTTATAATGTGGTTTTATATCAAGACCGTGCATTTGAAATATATCAAAAAGGTCAGCTATATCAATCACTAGAATTGCGTGGCCGTATATAGAATACGTCCCCAGGCTTGTATCTCAAACAATCTCCAATATTTTTCAGTGTTAAGAGTCTAACATCCTGCAATACTATAGATTATAAATTCTTGATAATCTTAAAATGATGTTGTAAGTGTAGGACAATATTCTAAGGAATCAATGTAACAAACAAACATCAAAATAACAAAATTAATATGTGCTACACTTGAGTACAGAAATGTATTATGCTAAAGGTAATATACTAGAAATTATAGAATTTGACAAGCACAACAAATTTTGAGTGAAGACTAAGTCTTGGAGACATAGGATGCCCTCAAAGCAGAGTGAGCTACAACCTGCGGACTGCTGAAAGTGACTTCATGCAAAAAGTTTGAGATGGGATCTGATGGTGAACCTTGAGAGGCGCCACATTCAGCAGTGGATTGCTAAGAGCTGATAATAATACATGACAACACCTCCTGTGGTAACAATATAAAATGGTTTACCTTATTTCATATTATGGCATTCTACCTATGTAGTCAATTTCGCCACATGGTTTACCTTGTAATGATAATTGAAACAAAAGGTACTCCTCTTAAGTTAAATTTCTCAAGGGTAATGAATATTACAGAGAAAATTAAATACTCACTTGAAAATGGCCTTCATCTGTTGTTCTCACATTTGCTTCCAACTCAAACTGACTTGGTTTCATATCATTTGTATTTGCTTTACTAAAATAAATATCATTATTCGATCTATCATTGTGTTCCTTAGTTTTCAACAAGGAAACCTTCCAACGTGGTATAAAATCTGTTTTTACATCTGTTAGTATATTCGGAAAGTATTTTTTTAATCTATTGAAATATTCTTTAAGCCATGGTGACACTACTGCATCATGTCCTAAATCATGTTGGTAGTCACAGAGACCTGTAAAATCATAACAGGTATAACTATAGGTATAATTATAGTACACTGTCGGATATCATTTAAGTCTAGCATTAAGATAGTTGTAATAGCAATAGGACACAAAAAAAAACAAACAACAATATAATACATATACTTATAATAACTAATAATATTAAGTACAAAAAAATGGGCTGATTTCGTCTGTAATTTTAAATGAAGTTGCATATGCACTGCATTGTATTTTCAAGCAAATTCCAACTCTTGTAATGTATGATGAAAAATAGGTAAAGAGGCTGCAGTTTGTGTTTTTATTTAATAAAAAATAAACAGAACATTATTTTGTGAGTATGTGGTCTGTTCAGCATGGTACGTTATTCAAGTTTGTAACCAGTGTTATTAGGTATTTAGTAGACCCATATGAAAAACATTATAAAATCCCAGAGAATGTGCATGTTTTGTCATACACACCAGACATATGACTTTATTCTTTAGAAATCAAGTGTATAGTACTTGCAGAGCTTACCGTACCGTGGGAAACTAATATACCTAAAGACCACGCAATCAAAATGAATAAATATTACGATCTAAGTAATGAGCTAACCAAAAATGGCTATGCAGTAGAAGTGGGAGTGAGAAGTTCGCCGTTACAGCAGCACAACTGTGGAATTCGCTTCCTATCAATATCCAACTGGCCAACTCTCGAAATTCCTTCAAGTATTCGCTACGTAGGTTTTACTTGGAGCAATTGAATACTTCTTAATAATATATAATCTTAATAATCGTTATAATCTTTCTTTTTTACTTAACATTATGCACACCTTGCATATACCTTTCCCTTGCTCCCTTGGAAGACTGGCAGAGAATGCTTTTTAGCATTAAGTCCTCCATTTGTACTTTTTTTTTTGTGCAATAAAGTATTCCAGTGAAATTTCTCTATAACTTGCTAGACTACCATAGCCTGTCAAGAACTGCAGTAAGTTCTATTTTAGAGTGGGTATCTTAAGCAGCATTAACAGGCTCTTATCAAATCTGGCTTGGCAGAGAGAGCATCGCGGGCAGTCAAGGTGAGCACTCACCTGCTTCATAAGGGGACCCCTTAAACCTACACCTGCATCACAAGTCCCGGGGGCTGCTTGTCTTTCCCTCTCTCTGCCACATGATGGACCCGGCACCCGCATGGTCAATCCATGGAATGCTAAGATGTTTGTCTCATAAGTGTCTTCGAGTATATTTTATAAATTTAAAATTAGTTAATACAATATTGAAACAAGTAATACTGAACTAGTAAAATTATAGCTATGCAAAAGATGCTTAACATATTCAAAATGTATCACTTATTTCTTTGTTATAATAGTTGAGTTACACCACAAATAGATACAAACATCTTCTCCGGCCAACCATGAATTTTGTAATTTTGTTACCTACACTCGGCTGTTGCGACTAGAGCTGGCATTTACAATATTCTATGAACATTTCCCTTTGGGAATTTCAATATAAAACATTTTTTTTTATAGTCCTCAATTTTATTAAAGGACTTTTGTCACTAAGGATATTGCCAGTCCATATATAACATTATTTAAGTGCACTTCATTCTAATAAAGAAAAGTCTCTAATTTGGTCAACCTAATAAATACATTATAATCATGGGTAAAAACGTGAAGTTTGGAATGATGAATGGAAATTAGGCATAGGAGAGAGCGTTCGCATTGAATAAATTAACTTAAATTATATAATAATGTTAAGGTAATAATAGAATAGATAGGTACAAAAAACATTATAAAAAAGGTACTAACCAATATCAACAAGTGGTGTCCCACCTAACTGTATCAATCGCTTGTGAAGCTTTTTGGCAGCGAAATTGAATTTTGGATACGAGGAATCTCCTAAACCTAATACACCATACTTTAACTTGACTAACGATGTTGCTGGTAAACTTTTTCTAAGTAAAAACTTCCAGAACTTCTTCATATTATCTGGCTCATCGCCTTGCCCTGTCGTAGAACAAACAAATATTGCAAATTCCTCGTGAATAAGCTTCGATATAGGGTAATCATCCATTGCTTGCACCGGACCACGAAAACCAAGCGCCTTCGTCTTTCGCCATATTCGTTCGGCGGTTTCTTGAGCTGTAAATGTTTGACTGCCGTATAATACCAAAAGTCTCCCCGACCCAGTCATTATTTAGACCTCATTTATTGATAAATTCAAGAACTGCAAATTTCAACTTAGCAGTTTACTTTTGAGTTTGACGTTTGACGTTTTGACATAACCTGCAATCAATCAGCTGTTGTTGACTATTTAACGATGCGTTTTGTTATTTTAACATTAATTAAAAAAAAGTGGGAGAGTATGTAATACTTGTAAATGCAATAGTCAATTCAAAACATACATGAAAATATAAATTAAAATATGTATGTTCTTAGATTTAGCATTATTATAATGCATGTAATAAATACAAGAGTATAATATGTTTATAAAATATACGAGATTTATTGAATGTTCATTTTATTTTTACACTTCAGTAATTTAGTCAATATAAAATTACATACTTCAGGTAACGCTGGTTTCTAGGCTGAAGTCACCCTTATTTTAACCCTCGCTCAATAAATTTATGCGTTTTTCTCTGTTCTTCCGATACAGACGTTAAGTGCCGTCTCTCTTGCATCGGCTGCGCGGCAGTCTCGAAGCCCATGTTGGCGGGCTAAGTCGCCCCAGTAGAAAAACGCGGGAAAAATTGCAGTGCAGTGTCCTTTTTAAGTACCTAATTAGATATATTTGTGAACACATTCAATTTAAAATGTAAGTATTAATTTATTATTACATTAATTTACCTGTGTCATTGAATAAATTTAACAATTATTTTTTTTTTGAATTATTATGTTTTCTATTTCCATTTTATTTTAATTTGTTTGTAAAATTTGAAGTTTTTCATCAATACTTTTATAAACAATTAAATAATTTAAAAATAGTGCTAATTACGTGGTACGCACGTATTGCAATTAAAAAAAAAAACAACAGAATAAAGATTTTTAAAATCCAAATATCACATTAGCCTCACTAGATAAATATAATATTGTTTTTTTTTAATGCATATTTTATAATTCCGTCACGAAAAACATTATTATATATAACATTCTTATTTAGTAGGAAATCAGCTATGTTTTAATACTTATGTAACGACGGTCCATGCTTCCCTATCAACCTATTTTTTTTTCAACTATTTAGTATTTTTATTTGATGTCGCTTTCAATTCAGCCTTTTTAACTTGCTATTGAAAATCTCATTCTTGAGAAAAACGATGTTGAAATTATAAAGTGTACCTACTTTGTTAGGTTTATAATCATTAAAGAAATTAGAATAAGTAAGTATGGTCAAATAAATAAATCATAATGATTCTTTTCGATGTTTTAAATATTTAAAAAAAACTGTATATGTAGGTACATAATTTCGGCAAAAGGAATTATAATATGTCAAATAGTTTAATAATTGTTTACATTGTATTATTACTGTCTGCGATATTATTATGTTGGAAAAGGTTAAACGCATATTTGTGTCACGTTTTGTATTTCTTAGTTTTTTATGTAGGTACTTAAATATTGCATAAGATCACTATTATTTTCAGCATGCGATTTCGAACAGTTCGATAATTATCGATTTACGTTTTAAGATAAATTGCATTAAATATAGTTTATTTTATTTTTACTTATAATTTTTATTGATTTTGGGAAGCCTATTAATTTCGGAATTTCGGGTGTATACAACATATAATCAAAATTGGTTGAGAAATAGAAGAAAATACTTTTTTACGATTTCTAAAAGTATTATTGATAATTTTTTTACTTATCTTTTGACGTATGGACCGTATGGTAACTTCTTCCCGTGGACAAAAAATCAATCATGCAGTTTTTTATTAAACCAGACACAAATTATTCGCGGACAGTGACCTATAATAAAAAAACTATCAAGCACAAAATTTGCAAAAAAAAGCACGTACAGACAGAAATACAAATATAATAATATAGATATTCATTATTATAAAGTGTCATTATATAGTTTCTCTATATGTATAGTGTTTCATCGCTACCAGTATTTATTTCACTAAGCTTAAACATCACTTAAAATTGAGAAACAATCGTTAAGCAGCGGATGAGCTTATCTTTGCATAATACGCGTCTGGGTTCTTAGAATAAACGCTGTTGATTAGCATTTTCAGTAAAATCATCTCGTTGAACTAAGTCGATAATATTATCGTTATGGACTTACAATATTTTCGACAAATGTACACTTTTGAGATTAAGAATAATACAAAACACATTTCGATCAATTAAGACACTAACGAAGGAGTATTCATTTAAAAAAATATTAGTTTTAAAAACTAAAAAACACGCTTTTATAGAAAATCCAACTAAAAAATAGAAAACAAATTGTAATAAATTTGAATTAAGAATAGTGTAATTTTTATTAATAAATATAAATTTATTATAGTGTAAATAAAAAAAAAACTGTATTTTATTGTAAAAACTTGTATTAAAATATATTTTTTTTTAGTTTGATTTTCTATAAAAGCTTGTTTTCAATAAAATCGGGAAGTAATTGATGTTTATTCTAAATCATAACTTATCTGAGAAATGAGAAATTTGGGTGCCTGCTGCCTCCCTTGGATGAGATAGTCTGTTCTCAGGTTCCCTCTCCGAAAATTTCAACTTATTTAAAGTACTGTAACTTATCCGAGAAATAAGTGATCGGCGCGCCTATTAGTTTCTAGGTCTTGGCGCAAAGACATTGCCAGTTTAACATACGTATGAAATTAATAAAAAAAGCGTTTTAAAAATCATACCTAATTGTAAGATTTCTATGCAATGAAATTTTATCTCTTTTTTCTATATAATAGACATAACAAAATGACGCGACTTTCCTTGACAATCCAAAAACATCGGTGAAAAGCGGTTAATCCATCGGTGAAAAGCGATTAATCCATCGCCACTCATGGCTGTCATGCCGTCCTGCATAACTAATTATATCTTAACGTTACGCTTGTAGGATCTGATGTTATAGGAATACACTGGGCTAAATAGAGCCCAAGCGCAAAGAACCGCTCTTTATAAAACTCCTCGTGATGCAGATGGCAGAACACGCTCAGTGAAGTAATGCGCAGCTGAAGTTCTTGAGATGCTATAGGAAATACACACATCGTATCTAGAGAAATGCAATTACATAGCTTTCGATGTTAATATTGTACCTTTATTGAAGTGATAACTTCACATGAGAGGGTAAACCGTTTCGTAACGTAACGCGTTACGGCGCCACTCCGTCTGGCTTCCCTTAACTACTCAGTGTTGTAATGTACATATTCAAGAATTGTAACTGAGGATAAAATATATTTTATAATCAAGTAAAAGATTTTATTAATAAATAACCTTTCCTCACATTATCATATTAATATACATAAAATTTAAGTAATAAGTAATAACCTAAGCTTTTCTCAAGTTAAACAATTTCAATGTCAAATAGTTCAACTTAGATTAGTTTAAGTTATCACTTCTGTCGAGCGTCCCGAGACGCACACGTTTTTTTTTATTTTATTTGGCTACCAAAAGGCATACACTTCACTGAAATTAAAAATACAAAAATGCATAAATTAAAATCTAAGTGTTGCTATAATTAAAGGTTGCTCTGACATGCGAAAAATAAGTTGTGTAAATAAGTTTCAATGTACATAAAATCAAGAGAATATAGATATGACCTCGGTACTTGGTCACTACACATGTGTTTCAAAACATTGTCTCTGTAGCTTTTGTAACTTTGGCCAAATATGTCTATGTTGGGTTCCTTGCTTATGCTGTTGTATTGTTTTTGGATTCTATTCACGCAGAAGTGCCCCTTAGGATTTTAGGTTTAAATGCTACAAAAGCTGTTCTTCTAGGTAATTAGTAAAGAGTGTTAGGGCTTATTTCATTATTATACTTTAAGGGAATGATTGCATGTTAACACTTTTCCCAATCATAACAGAACCACACGCGCTGGGCTCCGGAGCTCTAGCTTTACGGTAACTAGGTAACCTCCATCTCAGCACGAACAAAGAAATTCATTACGTCATATCTTTATCGTACTGTGAAGCTGTGGAACTGTGGAACTGTCTCTCGGGCTGTGTATTCACTCTTTTCTACAACATGGAGTCCTACAAACGTAACGTGAAGGGACATTGAGGAGGCCGGCATGTAGTGTGCTAATTAGTTTCTTAGTAGTAAGTCAGTCTGGAATAAACCGTCAACCAGCTAACACGTGTCTCCATTTGAATCTCCCTCTTCCTCGCACACCTAACATTCCGCATGGATGATCTACTAACAGACTGACTTACGAACGGCCGTTTTCAATATAATATCAATTTATCCCCGATTAATACTTATTAGTAATAAGTACTATCTTTAACTTAAGACAGATAACGGCTATCCTCTTATCTATTCAAGTTATAGGATATGGATATATATTATGTAGATACGATAAACTATCCATTTATAGGTTATTGAAAAAAAGTAAGGACAGAAGGTTATATTTGTCTATCTTTAGTAACTGAAACAACTGATAGATAGGTTATTGAAAACGGCCGTTAATCGAGTTACGGTTGATGATGGATTATATATCATTCGGTGTTAGCCGATGTTTTTAGTTTAGATTGTTCTCACCATCAGGTGCAGCGGCCGTCACTTTGCCGTGAACGATAAAAAAAATTATCGTTTCCACTCAGTTTGAGTAAGAGATCAAGACAGTGCGGAGATTAGTCAATCTACAAACTATGTCATTTGGTCATTAGGTTCTCTTTAAGATGGAATCGGTTACTAAGAAATGATTTTAAAAAATCTTTGAAAACCGTCGTTTGAATATTCTATAAGAATTGCTCTAGGTTCTAGTAAACTGATATCTTTTTTAGGGCACTAACTGGTGAAATACTTCCACGTAGTATAATCAAATTTCACAATATTTAAATGAGTTTTATACATAACTCTTGCTATAATAATAATTAAAAAAATATTCTGTTTCTGTAGTGGCGGATAAAGAAGGGAAAATGGGTATCTCGTTTTCTTCTGCGCTGGTTGCTTGATGTTAGCGGTTGAGGCACCTTTTAATATTCACAGATAAAGACGAATCGTTTATTAAATAGCACAAACACTTAGTTTTTTTATCTGTATTATATACATATAAAGGCACTTTAAAAAGGGCACGCGCGCGTGGTTCTTCGGAGCACAGCGGCCGGCGAACTGCTTTTTCTGAGGTAGGGACGAGAGCGGGAGAAAATGTGTGGAAATGTAGCGTATATGTAAAAAGAATTTAATAAATATATATGGTATATAAAGGAGAAGGTTAAAAAATATAATGATATTCATATTCGGCGCAACCAGTTTCAATAATTAGGTAGTCTTGGATTACAAGATTTCTCAATTCGGCCATATTTGTTCAGCTTTGTGTGACTTTTATTCAGCTGAAGCAAAGTATAATTCTAAACTAATTCTACCTATTTCTTGCTGTCATAATATTCGTTACAAATAAAGAAAAATATATCTTACCATTTTTGGAACATTATTTTAAAAGTGTTTTAAGATATACAATTTAAATTGATGAGGGTATTATTATGCAGAACTCCTCGTGTACTTGGTACGCGTATTAAAATATTTTACACGTCCGAACAATATTGTTAGTACGGTCGACAGCCCTAGGCGAAATCTCGTTTACTTCAAATAAGTTAAGTCCGCGTATTAAAGAAACCGTGCACCGCGGAAACTAGGGTACCATATTAAACTGAATTAAGCCCGCAAGCTATTGCTTGACTTAGTATCCGGAATCCAATTATATGGACTGAGAATTACAGTTAAAATATACATATGGATTATCTTCAAGGCATAGAATACGTAAGTCACAAATATGCTAAATATGTATTAATAGTAGGTCATAGCGTTTGGCTATAATGTCACCGGATTTTAGATTGTACTAGAGGCAGCTAAATTTATTTAAAAAACATCCCAAACTGATCAAAACAGCTAAGGACATATTTCCCAGAAATACAAGGAATACCGGTTGAATTGTTTTGCCTAGAGCACCAAAAACAGCCTTTAAGTGGACGGATATATAATACCGTCCCTTACGATATTAGAGAACTACCAGAAAATTAAAATTCAGGTTAATAGAAAAATAATTTTATTCTATAACAGACTTCAATAATAATAAAGCAGAAAATTGTACACATCTCTCTTCTAAGTAGGTGTAATATGTTAGGGGATAATAAATTGAATCTATACGTATAAAATGCTTTGTCCTGAATGACTGACTGACGGATCAACGCACAGCCTAAACCGCTGATCGTAGAGACCTGAAACTTGGAGGGTGTGTTCCTTGTATGACGTAGGCATCCGATAAGAAAGGATTTTCCGAAATTCTATCCTTAAGGGGATGAAAAAGGAGGGCAAAGTTTGTATGGGACGTGATTCCTAGGTCCAATCTACTTCAAATTTTGTACCAACCTTTTATAACAAAATTGATGGAAGACGTGTTTCATATTTTGTTGAAATTCATCCCTTTACGGGGTTAAAAAGGGGCAGAAAGTTATTTTGGCGGTGATTTACTTCGAAGTTGTTATCAATACTCCTTATTGCTTGTGATTTAATTTATATTTTATTTTGACACATGTTTGAAAACTCAATCCGATTTTAATCAAAAAAGTTGACTGACCTCACATAGTCTATACATAATAATTATTATAATAATAAAAGCGTAACTGATCGATGTATGCATATAGGAAGATATATGAGAAAAACTATTATTGGGGGCCTTTATCAACGCAGTAGAACCCAAAACAATGATTGTTACAATTTTTGGCTGTTTGCCAACGTTTGTGCGCGCTAATCTCAAAAACTGCTTAACCGATTTGGAGACGGTTTTCACTAATATATTGTGGTAAGGTTCACTTAACACTTAGTGTTTGCTTTACTTCAATAAGTTCATAAATAAAAAAGTTATATCAATTTAAAAAATCACGTCTAACATTTGTTCGATAAAAATGCTATAAAATAGTTCTTCAGTTGAATTGACTGAAATTTTAGTTATCTTGTATATTATTGTTTGTAAAACGATGATGGAGAATTTCAAAAACTTTAAAATTCCTATATAAGTTTACCTCAGACTATGTGATAAATCGTATTAAAAGAGGGTCAGCATAGGCTGGATAATTGTCGGTTGAATATAGCCGCGCCGCTGCTAGGGGTGGCAATTCATTTCGAAAAAGATCGATCCAGAAAAAAATTTAGGTCTAAAAGATCAATCTTTTTTCGATTCACTTTCGGATTTGTATTAACAATATAAAAATTCCTAAAATAGAAAATTAAAAGGGAACCACAACAGTCGATCTTTTGTCATTTTTACCTTACTAAAGTACAAGGTGTCCAGAAAGGGTATCGGGCATTTGTTTTCGCGCCATATTCGAAACGGGGCATCTAAAGGGTGCGGGGAGGGGTTCGTGGCGTCCGCCATTTTGTGGAGTTTTAGTCACGATGGAACAGTACTCGGGGACGCATCGCGAATTTTGCGTACGAGCGTATTATCGTAATGGTGATTCAATAGTGACTGCTCAACGTCTCTATCGTGCGGAAAATCGTACACGCCACGCGCCAAGTGACGATAGCATTAGGAAATGGATCAGGATGTTCGAGAATACAGGTGCGACAGTTAAAATTCAAAACTCTGGTCGTCCTCGTTCAGTTCGCGATGAAGAAACAATTGAAGAAGTTGAGGCGTCGGTTCGTCAAAATCCGTCTTTATCCATCCGAAAGCGAAGCCAAGCGTTGAACATCAAAAAATCGTCTTTACATTCGATTTTAAAGAATGACTTACATCTAAAAGCCTATAAAATTCAATTGGTTCAAGAATTTAAGGATACGGACTATGCTAATCGACTGAATTTTGCGAACGAAATGCTGCAGCGATTTAACAACTTTAACAACATACTGTTCAGTGACGAAGCAAATTTTCACCTGAATGGTCATGTTAATAAGCAGAATTGTCGGTACTGGGCAGTGGAGAATCCGAGACGAAAGCATGAACGACCCCTGCATAGCTCAAAGGTCGTTGTTTGGGCCGCTATGTCTGCTAAAGGCATAATTGGTCCTTATTTTCATGAAGATCAACGAGGCCGAGCAATTAATGTGAATAGTGACCGTTATTGCGATATGTTGCGAAATTTTTTGGTCCCAGAGTTGCAGGAGTTTGCAGGTTTCAACTCAAGAACGTGGTTCCAGCAAGATGGGGCCACTTGCCATACCTCAAATGACTCAATGGAAGTTGTTAACGAATTATTCCCTAATAAAGTCATTTCGCGAAGGGGTAACATCAACTGGCCTCCCAGAAGCCCCGACCTTAGCCCGCTTGACTATTTTGCATGGGGATACCTTAAAAGTAAGGTTTATCAAAACAATCCGACGAATCTAACCCAGTTAAAGCAAAACATCAGGTCAGAAATGGCAGCAATATCGATAGCTATGTGTCAACGTGTTATCGCCAATCTTCGTTTCCGTTTAGAAGAGTGCCAGCAACGTAACGGTCATCATTTGGATAACATCATCTTTTCCAAATAATTCTCCAATTCATATGCTAATAATAAACAATAAACTTTTTTATTGCATACAAATAATTTTTGTTTCATTGAACTTACAAATACCCGATACCCTTTCTGGACACCTTGTATCAGTTATTATAGAGAAACCTAGAAAGGTATAGAGAGAGAGAATATTTTTTTATTATAAACTGTTGTCGTTATTTTGCTGTTGGGTAATAATTTACTGTTAGTATTTTTATTGGTAAATGACACCGTAGAAAATGACAGCATAATGAAATGAATAATCCATACCTACTAATATTATAAATGCAAAAGTAATTCTGTCTGTCCCGTCTGTTGCATTTTCACGTCTAAACCGCTGAACCAATTTTGATGAATTTTAGTAGAGAAAGGACATAAGCTACTTTTGGTAATAAAATTTGAAGGGTGAAATTTCGTATGAAGAACCCAATTTTGATGAATTTTGGTATAGAGATATGTTGGATTTAGAGAAAGACTTTGGCTACCTCATGTGGTGAAAATAAAACTTTAATGGGTGAAATAGGGGTGAAGGTTTGTACGAAGAACCCATCAAACCAATTTTGATGAATAAAGATAATATATTGGATCATAGAGACGGACATAGGGTACCTTATGGCGCAAAGATAAAACATGAAGGGGTCAAAAAGCGGATGAAATTTTGTATGAATTTAGAGATATGAAAATTAATATTTATGCTTTTAGGAAGAAATAAAAGAGTTTCGCGTTTTTGAAAAATAGGTGTAATATGTTAGGGGACAATAAATTGAATCTATACGTATAAAATGCTTTGTCCTGAATGACTGACTGACGGATCAACGCACAGCCTAAACCGCTGATCGTAGAGACCTGAAACTTGGAGGGTGTGTTCCTTGTATGACGTAGGCATCTGATAAGAAAGGATTTTCCGAAATTCTATCCTTAAGGAGATGAAAAAGGAGGGCAAAGTTTGTATGGGACGTGATTCCTAGGTCCAATCTACTTCAAATTTTGTACCAACCTTTTATAACAAAATTGATGGAAGACGTGTTTCATATTTTGTTGAAATTCATCCCTTTACGGGGTTAAAAAGGGGCAGAAAGTTATTTTGGCGGTGATTTACTTCGAAGTTGTTATCAATACTCCTTATTGCTTGTGATTTAATTTATATTTTATTTTGACACATGTTTGAAAACTCAATCCGATTTTAATCAAAAAAGTTGACTGACCTCACATAGTCTATACATAATAATTATTATAATAATAAAAGCGTAACTGATCGATGATATATGAGAAAAACTATTATTGGGGGCCTTTATCAACGCAGTAGAACCCAAAACAATGATTGTTACAATTTTTGGCTGTTTGCCAACGTTTGTGCGCGCTAATCTCAAAAACTGCTTAACCGATTTGGAGACGGTTTTCACTAATATATTGTGGTAAGGTTCACTTAACACTTAGTGTTTGCTTTACTTCAATAAGTTCATAAATAAAAAAGTTATATCAATTTAAAAAATCACGTCTAACATTTGGTCGATAAAAATGCTATAAAATAGTTCTTCAGTTGAATTGACTGAAATTTTAGTTATCTTGTATATTATTGTTTGTAAAACGATGATGGAGAATTTCAAAAACTTTAAAATTCCTATATAAGTTTACCTCAGACTATGTGATAAATCGTATTAAAAGAGGGTCAGCATAGGCTGGATAATTGTCGGTTGAATATAGCCGCGCCGCTGCTAGGGGTGGCAATTCATTTCGAAAAAGATCGATCCAGAAAAAAATTTAGGTCTAAAAGATCGATCTTTTTTCGATTCACTTTCGAATTTGTATTAACAATATAAAAATTCCTAAAATAGAAAATTAAAAGGGAACCACAACAGTCGATCTTTTGTCATTTTTACCTTACTAAAGTACAAGGTGTCCAGAAAGGGTATCGGGCATTTGTTTTCGCGCCATATTCGAAACGGGGCATCTAAAGGGTGCGGGTAGGGGTTCGTGGCGTCCGCCATTTTGTGGAGTTTTAGTCACGATGGAACAGTACTCGGGGACGCATCGCGAATTTTGCGTACGAGCGTATTATCGTAATGGTGATTCAATAGTGACTGCTCAACGTCTCTATCGTGCGGAAAATCGTACACGCCACGCGCCAAGTGACGATAGCATTAGGAAATGGATCAGGATGTTCGAGAATACAGGTGCGACAGTTAAAATTCAAAACTCTGGTCGTCCTCGTTCAGTTCGCGATGAAGAAACAATTGAAGAAGTTGAGGCGTCGGTTCGTCAAAATCCGTCTTTATCCATCCGAAAGCGAAGCCAAGCGTTGAACATCAAAAAATCGTCTTTACATTCGATTTTAAAGAATGACTTACATCTAAAAGCCTATAAAATTCAATTGGTTCAAGAATTTAAGGATACGGACTATGCTAATCGACTGAATTTTGCGAACGAAATGCTGCAGCGATTTAACAACTTTAACAACATACTGTTCAGTGACGAAGCAAATTTTCACCTGAATGGTCATGTTAATAAGCAGAATTGTCGGTACTGGGCAGTGGAGAATCCGAGACGAAAGCATGAACGACCCCTGCATAGCTCAAAGGTCGTTGTTTGGGCCGCTATGTCTGCTAAAGGCATAATTGGTCCTTATTTTCATGAAGATCAACGAGGCCGAGCAATTAATGTGAATAGTGACCGTTATTGCGATATGTTGCGAAATTTTTTGGTCCCAGAGTTGCAGGAGTTTGCAGGTTTCAACTCAAGAACGTGGTTCCAGCAAGATGGGGCCACTTGCCATACCTCAAATGACTCAATGGAAGTTGTTAACGAATTATTCCCTAATAAAGTCATTTCGCGAAGGGGTAACATCAACTGGCCTCCCAGAAGCCCCGACCTTAGCCCGCTTGACTATTTTGCATGGGGATACCTTAAAAGTAAGGTTTATCAAAACAATCCGACGAATCTAACCCAGTTAAAGCAAAACATCAGGTCAGAAATGGCAGCAATATCGATAGCTATGTGTCAACGTGTTATCGCCAATCTTCGTTTCCGTTTAGAAGAGTGCCAGCAACGTAACGGTCATCATTTGGATAACATCATCTTTTCCAAATAATTCTCCAATTCATATGCTAATAATAAACAATAAACTTTTTTATTGCATACAAATAATTTTTGTTTCATTGAACTTACAAATACCCGATACCCTTTCTGGACACCTTGTATCAGTTATTATAGAGAAACCTAGAAAGGTATAGAGAGAGAGAATATTTTTTTATTATAAACTGTTGTCGTTATTTTGCTGTTGGGTAATAATTTACTGTTAGTATTTTTATTGGTAAATGACACCGTAGAAAATGACAGCATAATGAAATGAATAATCCATACCTACTAATATTATAAATGCAAAAGTAATTCTGTCTGTCCCGTCTGTTGCATTTTCACGTCTAAACCGCTGAACCAATTTTGATGAATTTTAGTAGAGAAAGGACATAAGCTACTTTTGGTAATAAAATTTGAAGGGTGAAATTTCGTATGAAGAACCCAATTTTGATGAATTTTGGTATAGAGATATGTTGGATTTAGAGAAAGACTTTGGCTACCTCATGTGGTGAAAATAAAACTTTAATGGGTGAAATAGGGGTGAAGGTTTGTACGAAGAACCCATCAAACCAATTTTGATGAATAAAGATAATATATTGGATCATAGAGACGGACATAGGGTACCTTATGGCGCAAAGATAAAACATGAAGGGGTCAAAAAGCGGATGAAATTTTGTATGAATTTAGAGATATGAAAATTAATATTTATGCTTTTAGGAAGAAATAAAAGAGTTTCGCGTTTTTGAAAAAATTATCTGCAAGGTGGTACACTAAGGGATGATTTACAATACCATACACGTAGAGTGATAAATCCATTTATGATTTTCTTTTGGTTTGTAGTGTTTAGAGATCAGTCAGTGTTTATGCAGTAATATAGAGGGGTGGTAGGGACCGCGGCCACCATACACATGTATTATTTCCTTTTGGTATGTCGTGTTCCGAGATTAGTCGGTGTATTTGTTTACTATCTATACTATTATAATAAAGCGGAAGAGTTTTTTGTTTGTTTGTTTAAATACGCTAATCTCTGGAACTATCCGAGTCGGATTCTAAAAAATCTTTTTGTATATGAAAGCCAGACTCACGACGAATAATATAGGCTATCAAACATTAGGCTACAACTCTCAGCAATCCTTACATAATGATTTTTGTTAAGTCGGTGGTGAAAGCCCTTCCAAGCTGCTTTATCCGCTTGCGCTGTCGTAATGGTTAACGATACGTAAATACAATTTGCTACACAAATACTGATCCATAATATATATAAAAAAAGTTCGCGATAGCATTTGTCTATCTCATATACATAAGCCTCAAAAAGCTATTTTGTAACAAACAATTATTATAAATGAAAAAGTGATTTATGAACATTATTTTTAGGCATGGCATATTAATTCTTACGTATAAAAGTTTCTTCGTCATGAAGAAAATTTTATAAAGTTAAGTTTTGCTCATTCTAGTATATTATTTAGACACTTAGTTTATGACATAATAAAAAATTCAATTAATTTGTACTTGCGACAAGAACAATGATTATGATTGACTATACAGGTGCGTTGGCGGTGCGGTGTTTATTGTATAAAATTAACATGGGTGAAACCGTGGGGCACGGCTAGTATAGTATATATGTATAGTTTGTGAAAATTAGTTTAGTTTAATGTAATTATTTGTATGTCGCAAAGTGACTAAATGTATACGGACTCTATAATTATATACCAAATACCTACACGTGACCAGCATTTATAACAAATAAATTATTATTATTATTTAAGTGACGATGTGGCCCATGATGGTAACACCTTAAACTTGGTAGGAGGACTGCCTCTCAAGTGCAGCTCGGGAACACATTTATAGGTGTTCGGCAACAGATCTTCAACTTGAGGGTGGTAGCTAGTCAGGCGCCCTACTTCCATGCTATGGTTTCATCACGATGTTTTCCTTCACCGGGCGCTCAGGTTCATCGCAGGGATTCGAACTCGCGTCGATCGATGCGGAGTCCGTACACGCTACCAACTGAGCCATCATTCTTTTAATGCATGCTTCCTTTAGCTTGTTTCTTCAATTCTGGCAATTTTGATTATTATGCTGTTGTAAACGACAAGCAACTACTACACTTAGCAGGTCACTGACCCACTTACCAGTGTTTCCACTAAATATTGTAATAACTGTCTGTCTATACACTTATTTATATGGTTGAAATATGACTATGATAAAAATGATGACTGGGATGTTATCCGAGCTGGTGGTAACGTGACATTAATAATTCCTTTCTATTACAGTCATTTTTAACATAAAATTTACAAATAAAATAATTCTTTTAATTTTAGACACAGGGTTTCCTAGCTACATTTATTCCTGACAACCTACATTATCAATTATCATAATAAAATAATATGATTTATCTGTTGTTTTTAAATTGAGAAATGCAGTTTTTGTTATCTCTTATGGTTTCTTCCCATTGACCCATTTAAATGTTACACCTGTATAGTGTGAAAGAGGAAGAGAAAATATTAAAATTGAAAATGTTATTTCATTCAAAAACTGCACTTTCCTTCCCAGGGTGAAAGGCAGTATTTTTCTCGAGCTAAGAAACATAGGCATTTTAATTAAAACGTCGGTATCATGAATTAGTTCGTTCTCTATTGTATCACATTTAAAACTATTAAATTACTTTCTCACAGCGCAACAATCTGTTTTAACACTCGTTGGAATTGCATCAGACATTTAGATTTAAATTATGAACTTATCCTTGGCCTCGTTCAAGGCATCACTGTCTGCACAGTGCGTTTATTTCACGGGTCCCTTGACCATGAGGTCCGTGACGTTTGACATACGTGTACGCAATCAATAATCGATACATTCTATTAGGGAAATCGTTATCTATTTAGAGTAAATAAATACAGAATTTTATTAACACAAATAACATTTTGATGTGAAACATCTAATGCAGCGGGTGAGACTGGTTGTTGGCGTTGGCAACCAGGAATCAACCTTTTCAAATGATCTTATCTATCTTATCTTTTATCTCTATAACCTTGGGTGTTGAAGCTCTGGAAAAAATATATGTCTATCTTGACCTATTTAAGCAGGGATTAACGTTTTCAAAAACGTAATTAGAAATACCTTATTGAATATAAAAAAATCGCAAAAATGGCTCTTTTTGAAATTTTAAACGAGTATTTCTGGTCATCTATAATTCCAATTGATATGAAAATTATACCATAAAATTCCAAATCATAAACTCTAGAGGCTGATGAATTCAAAACATGAGATATGTAATTATTATAATAAATATTAAATACTATATTTTCGAAAAACGTAGGTTCATTTCACTCGGCGACCTTGCACCGTTGCACGTGAACTAAACATGAATTTCATTTATACTTTGACAGCGCCTTAAAATATGGATAGATTAAAAGTTTTTGGTAGGGATCGCGACCACCATACACATAGTAAGAAAATAAACATCTTCACAGTGTCTTTACTTTGATTTATCGTGTTTCGGAATCACTCTGTGTACCAATTTTTTTTTAAATATATTCACAATTATGTTTCTCATCTGCCGGGCGTCCCGTGACGGCCAACTTTTTTTCTTTATACATCTAAGGCCACAAACAAACGTACCTGCCACTAGATGGTAAGCGGTTACCGTAGCCTATGGACGTTATTAAAACTAGAGGTATCACTAGTGCATTATCGACTTTGAACCCCCCTTACCCAAGGAGCTCTGGAAACCCTACTCACAGCAAAAACACAACACAAGGCTCTTTGGCTGCGATCTTCCGTAGGGTGAAGGTATTTTACCAGACGGGCGGCCCTAAGTAAAGAGACAAGTAATACCAAAAGTTTTTGTTTTTGGTGATTTCCCTTTACTTGGAGCTGTACGACTGATGGAATATCTCCACATTAAATAGTTAAATTTGAAAATATTTTAAATGATTTTATACATATCATTCGCTGAAATTATTAAAACAATATATTTTAGTTTCAATAATTAGGTAGATAGTCTTGGATTACAATATTTCTCAATTCGGCCATATTTGTTCAGCTTTGTGTGACTTTTTATTCAGCTGTAACAAAGTATATTTCTTATCTAGTTCTACCTATTTCTCGCGGTAATAATTTCTGTTAATTATCTCTATCATTATTTTTTTAAATTTACCCATACTTTAAAGAGGTTTAAACTAGAATAGATAACGAATCTATTTGAAATATGTTCTCATGTATCACCGAAGCGACTATTTAAAATCTTCAATTAAATTTAATTACGTTCATTGACCATTTTTTCTGTTATTGATCGTAAATCGATTGTGATTGATAATGCGTTAAGTGGATATCTAAATGTTGCCATTTTAGCCGGTCTTTCATATTAAAATACTTATTGTCTATGCGCTTTTGTATCATTATTAAAATAGTCAGATGCATCTTTTATTGTTTTCGACTTTCTAGATAATGAAGTAAACTTGTTTCTAGAACGAAATCCCTTATCGCGGGATGGAGCTAAACTGAAAAAAATGTCCGACTCGACCGAGACTAAAAAGAGACGAACACATACATATATAGGATTTTCAAGACTATGATCGTCGTGAAATTGGCCTAGCTGTGTTATGACCAGATTTGTATGTACAGTACGAATTTTCAACAAATTATCTTCGCCTGTGTTCAATTTCAGTTTTCTTCATCGCATTCAGTACATTAACAATGCCGAAATAATTTACAAGATTATACATAGACAAAATATTTAATTACAACTGTGTTCATCCACAATTCGGCCAATGTCACGTGGACAGAATATTTTTCTAATTATTCGTGTAATCTTCAAACATAGCTATAACATGATGGCGACTCCATTGTTACAACTGTCCACGGAATTTTTGTGGCCTATTAAAATGCATATTCCTAATTAGTATTTATAATCAATTTCACATAAGCATAGGTCATAATCAAACACGTAAAATGGCATAATATAGAACTAATTCATATACATTTATTAATTAAAATAAAATTCATCACATTTCACACAGATCAAAATCCCGCCAAAAACTTTGAAGTAAGCTTGTTATACATAATTAAAATACTACAGCTTTCCAACAGAGAATATAATAACCACAGAGTAGTCTGTTCTTAAAGAAAGTAGGTTATATTTACTCAATTTACTGATAGAGCACTATAAATTAAATTTTAGTACAATATTAGTAAATTATTATTAATAGCGGTCGCCCGAAGGTCGAAATTCGACCAGCGACTTTTTGATCATAGACTATTTTCTGTTTGACATTTGCAGTATTCATAAACCTAAGCAATGAGTATTATCTACAGTGTCACTTTTCGTTGAGTGACAATGTCAATATTTTCAATGGCACTGGTCGGTTTAGGATTCGCAGTATTAATTTATTTAATTTAATACACTCATCAAAAAAGTCTAAGCAACATGTACTAATTTAAATTTTAGGATGGTTCTTCACATTATAACGTTGTATTTTATTTTTAAAATAATATCTTTAGGGTTCTATGATGTCAAAATAACAGCTGTTGTCTTTATAAGTTCTTTTAATAACAGAAATGAACAATATTAGAATATACTGTAGAAACTAAGATACATAAGAAACTAAACCTTTTTGTTACAAAATGAAATTTCTAAAGAAAATGTATATATTGTGAAAGAATAGATCAATTTAATAAAAAGTATGGGCTCCTCTGCTATTCAGAACTTGTCGGCAACGATTATTCATTGAATTAATGAGACTGTTTATGTCATCTTGCGGTATTCGCTCCCAATGGAATTGAAGCAAATCCTTCAGCTGTTGGGTTGTTGTCGCTCCGTCCAAGTCCTTCAAAACACGTCTCTGGAGCATGCCCCATGCGTGCTCGATGGGGTTGAGATCTGGCGATTGTGCAGGCCAGGGCAATACCGGATGTTCTCCGTTGCAAAGTATTCACTGGTTCGCCGAGCTGTATGTGAAACGCGCATTGTCATGCATTAACCTAAAATCGGAGCCAAAGGTTTGTGCAAATGGGTAGACATAAGGTCTGAGAATATCCTCAAAGTAATTTTCAGCATTCATGTTTCCATTTACAAAAACGAGCTCAGTTCGCCTGTTCTTCATAATACCCGCCCATAACATAACTGTTGAGCCGCTGTATGGATGAACTTCCTGAACGCACCTGAGCTTTTCAGTATTTCCGGGGCGACGATACACTCGCACCCTTCTTGTATCAGGCTTAAACCCGAATCGCGACTCATCGGAAAACATAATTTTATCCCATTGTTCCTGGGTCCATGTTATGCGTTCTCTACATCATTCATATCGACGAGCGCGATTCCTGTGACGTATCGGTGGGCACCTGATTTGGCGTCGAGCTCGTAGGCCGTACTCATGCAGTCGATTTCGCACAGTTTGAGGACTTACACCAACACCACTTGAAATTTGTAGCCTCAAACTTATCTCTCGAGCGGTTAACATCGGCTGGCGTCTTGCAGTCAGTTGTATGTTCCGGTCTTGCCGAGTGGTTGTACTCCTTTTACGGCCTGGATGCTGTTCAGCGGGTTCTTCTGTATTATTGTAGCGCTGCCAAAGACGACACATAACACTTCTGTGAATGCCAAAATGTCGAGATACCTGAGATTGATTACTTCCCGCTTGCAACATCCCTACAGCTCTTTGCATTTCATCTGCCATCAAATGACGTCGCTTCATGACGTAAAGAATATCTAACAATTCAACTTTATTTAAATGATTGGTAAAATTATAAAATCAAGACTAAACGTAGCAATTAAAACGCACTTAAATTCAAACAAATTCGCAGTCATTTGAATTTTATGAAAAAACAAAACATAATCAAAATTTTTTTTTTACAACCAGCCAGTATGTCAACAATAACAAAAAAGTTTACTTACCTACGCACTTTGTTTGAGTAAATATTTAGAAATTAATTAATATAAATGGAAAAATTTGTAATATCACGCATGTTGCTTAGACTTTTTTGATGTGTGTACATTAACTAGTAACAGATATTATAAATAAGTTTTAGCTCTCTGCACTCCTTCTTCATATAAACTTTAACCATGCCAAATCTCACAGTCTTCCGTGCACGCAATACGCTTAAAAAGAGGTAGAAAAATGTTGCTTCACGTATTTATATATAGATAATATAAACAATCCAAATCCAGTAATTGCTACCAAGCCGGCCTTTTCAAGTGTCTCTTTACGGTACCTTTGAAGGACTCCTTTATGCAGAAAGGAGAGAACGAACTACCCGAGAGACAGTTCCACAGCTCAGTACAGTAAAATAAGACGAAGAGAACTTTTTTCGTGTCGAGATGGATGTTACCTACAAGTTACGGGTCCGGAGTCCAGCTCGTGTGGTTCTGTTAAGGGAAGCAGAGGAGGGGACTAGGTCGAACAGCTTTTTAGAAAACTCACCAAGATACAGACGGTAGAAGAGAGTTCCAGTTTTTCGGGGTCAGTTACAACCACAACCTGGTAATTTTAGCACCAAATACAATAACTAATTACCAATGTAGTAAATTAAGTGTTTTATGGTATTCCAACTTTCCGTCAACAGTTTTGTCCAGATAAATTATGTTGTTTTATTTATTTTACTCGTTTTTGTACATAGTTGTTTACAATTCTGGTTTAAGTATATCGGATTGCCAAATGTTGGTCTTAATTCTGTCAAAAATCTCTTCCACATAACATACCATCACGCCTGTATCCCCGAAGGGTTAGGCAGAGTGTCCTAACGTACACCCACAGTTCGCCGAGTATGATTTAGGTCCCATGTAATAGGGGGTGAGCTTATTGCCATTAATCGGGCACAAAGCCAAACTGCGAGCTGCTACTCTGAATTTCATAGAAAAACCCAATAACACTTTGCTCGACCCGGGAATCGAACCCAGAACCTCGATCATAGCAGTCGCGCTTACGACCACTAGGCTAACGAGGCAGTTACCAGGCAGTTCCAAGCAACCATGGATAGACATGTTCCAAAAAGAAGAACAGTTTGTACAATTTGCTTAATATTTATTATTTCCCAATTTGCATATTATTTGCAATTATCGCTACCTTAGAGAGAGAATTAGATAACTGCAATTTATGCAAATTGACTTTATTACTTTGGTGTATCTAAAGTCTACAGCACGCGATGCATCTTTTGGTCTTATCCACGTTCTGACATCTTTTTAAAAATAATGGGGGTATCTGCGCCTCAATTACAAAACGTCAGAAACGGAAAAATAAGATAATTTTTTTTTTACTTTATTCACATATTTGAAAGAGCTGAGGTCTTAATAATAGACTCAAAAGATAAAAATTGTATCAGCGTATCATATATAATACTGCCAATCAATTTCGTAAACTCACTGCCGCTTTTGTCGAAAAAAATCTCAAAATCAGCGATATCTCGCAAATCTGATTTGTTAGTTATGTAATTCTCCGCCTACAGCAGCGAAATGTACAGTATTATTTGTAATTTATTGATTTATGTATAAAAGTAGATATAAGAATATATAAAAAACCATTTACAAAAAAGAAACAATACTTACAAATGTTATAGTCTACGCGAGCGAAACCGTGGGCGGAAAGCTAGCTATTAATATTCAACGGATGTTGCGATAGTCGGGGAAACACGTGACTCCATCGATCCAAGCCTCTTAATTCGCAGGGGGTGACCTATTTAATCCAATAAATACATTTACTTTGACATTCTTTATATTATTACGTTTAGGCAAAAAACTCCTGTATAGATGAATTAAGTTAGGGGTCTGTGTTGTCGTTAAAGATTTTAGTTAGTGATTAACTATTAACAATTAAATAATTATGTTGTGGATAGTATACAGTACACTAGAAACTGCACCGAATTCTTTCGCAATAATTAAAGTATACAGTTTAAAAAAAAAAAACAATACAATTCTTAAGAAAAAATATAACCAACCTCAATGGTTTTGAAGAGTTCCCTGGTGTATCTTCGAAGTTCAAAGTCCAATGCCAATGAAATTAAAATGGAACATCCTTAAGATATTACCTATATTATCACTTAGGGATATATTCGTTTCTTATAAGTGAAAAATTTTCTGCTAGAGATACCTCTTTCAAAGATAACAAGCTTTTTTACCTCTTTATTATGATACTAATAGTGCACCACAGTTTCACCCTTATAAAAATTATCATCCAATCGTTGTTCCCACTTCCCGTACTTGCCCACAGCTTCCCAAATTACTTCTCCGCTCTTTAAGGTCCGTAACCTTAGGTTAAATGCTTCCTGATAATATAGGCTATAAAAAGCAAAAATAATTTTTGAATTCTGACAGACAGTTCCAGAGATTAGCACATTCAAAGAACTAAATTAAAAGCAAATAATCTGTTGAGCTTTATAATATTAATTACAGATATTGTGTAACAAGTGATAACCCTTGCGGTATGACGTATATAGACAAAAGCGGCATTACCCGAGACTTCAAATGGGTTGTCTCTTTTTTACCCGCCGCGACTGCGTGACGCAAAGGCAGCTAATGAGTTTATCAGCGCGCTCTAAAGACCAAACGCGTGGGCCCATTTTGATGATTCTTACCTCAATCGAATGGTTTTAATCTAGCGAGTGTCACTAAAGAAACGAAAATGTATAAATAAAATTAATAATTAATAACATTAGTAAAACAATTTTTATAGTTGAACGGTTTTATTAAAAAATATAATAATGGTGTGATTAATATACTAAACGCTAAGAAGTACTTCGGTAGGTCTTAAGTACCAGTTAACACACCACTTTCCTCATCAATCGAGGGCATTGATCAGACAAAAAAATAAAATCGTGATTCGGACTCGGAAAAAGTTAGTAAATTTGACCCAAACAAAAAAGACAACCAGGACAAGCTAAATAAAACCGTTTAAAACCCCAACTGCAGTGCCAAAAAATAAGCCAAAAGGTAAAAAAAAAAATTGATTTGATTTCCTCAAAGCTAAGTTTTATTAAATCAATTTTTAATCTAAAAGGCCCCCGACTGCAATGACAATTTAATTTATCTGTCTAATCAGGGAGTAAAAGCGCGACCTTTCGCTTTGTTTATAGGGATTATCTAAAACAACTTGTATTTTTTAGCTCGTTTTTTGGTAGGTCAGTCAGGTTGTATAATTTTTTTATTATAAATTTATTTTTTCACTCTGCTAGATATGAAAACGACGAAAAAGTTATTATGTACTTTGAAAAAAATCCAGAGATGATTACCGTTTTGCGGACATTGCGTCAGAGTACGTGAAGCGATCGATCCAATGGGACAAGTATCCACCCGCGTGCGCCGCGCACAGACAGGTTATTTACGTTTGGATTCCCCAGCTCCTGTTTTTTAATGGTGTTATCTTAAAGTTTATTGCATCAGCCAGGTATGAAATGTCTTTTTTGTTTTTACTTATCGCTGAGAAGCGTTTACGTCATATCGAGGAGAGTCATATGAAAAACGATTCGCATTTATTACGTTTTGTTATATTATTTTTCGATTCAAGTGTAAACTTTATAAAGCAAAATTAAGGGGATCGGGTATTTTATTAAGTTTTCGTTTTCGTTCAAAAAAAGTTGAAGAAACTTTTTCATTACGATTTACGAATGCTATCTGTTGATGCTAATGAAAACATATACAAGACGCCATTTTAATTAACGTTACTTAAATTGTTTACATTCTAAGCGAAATTTTTGCACCGGTCAGCTATTATTAATACTATATCAATTTACTGTTACTGTTTTCATTAGTAATTGGAGTCCAGCTCGTGTGGTTCTGTTAAGGGAAGCAGAGGAGGGGACTAGGTCGAACAGCTTTTTAGAAGACTCACCAAGATAGACGGTAGAACAGAGTTCCAATTTTTCGGGGTCAGATACAACCACAAAGTGGAAATTTTAGCACCAAATACAATAACTAATTACCAATGTGGTAAATTAAGTGGTCTATGGTATTCCAACTGTCCGTCAACAGTTTTGTTCAGATAAATTATGTTGTTTTATTTATTTTACTCGTTTTTGTACATAGTTGTTTACAATTCTGGACTAAGTATATCGGATTGCCAAATGTTGGTCTTAATTCTGTCAACAATCTCTTCCACATAACATACCATCACGCCTGTATCCCCGAAGGGTTAGGCAGAGTGTCCTAACGTACACCCACAGTTCGCCGAGTATGATTTAGGTCCCATGTAATAGGGGGTGAGCTTATTGCCATTAATCGGGCACAAAGCCAAACTGCGAGCTGCTACTCAGAATTTCATAGAAAAACCCAATAAAACGTTGCTCGAACTGGGAATCGAACCCAGTACCTCGATCATAGCAGTCGCGCTTACGACCACTAGGCTAACGAAGTAGTTACCAGGCAGTTCCAAGAAACCTTGGATAGAAATGTTCCAAAAAGAAGAACAGTTTGTACAATTTGCTTAATATTTATTATTTCCCAATTTGCATATTATTTGCAATTATCGCTACCTTAGAGGGAGAATTAGATAACTGCAATTTATGCAAATTGACTTTATTACTTTGGTGTATCTAAAGTCTACAGCACGCGATGCATCTTTTGGTCTTATCCACGTTCTGACATCTTTTTAAAAATAATGGGGGTATCTGCGCCTCAATTTCAAAACGTCAGAAACGGAAAAATAAGATATATTTTTTTTTACTTTTTTCACATATTTGAAAGAGCCTGAGGTCTTAATAATAGACTCAAAAGATAAAAATTGTATCAGCGTATCATATATTAATACTGCCAATCAATTTCGTAAACTCATTACCGCTTTTGTCGAAAAAAATCTCAAAATCAGCGATATCTCGCAAATCTGATTTGTTAGTTATGTAATTCTCCGCCTACAGCAGCGAAATGTACAGTATTATTTGTAATTTATTGATTTATGTATAAAAATAGATATAAGAATATATAAAAAACCATTTACAAAAAAGAAACAATACTTACAAATCTTATAGTCTACGCGAGCGAAACCGTGGGCGGAAAGCTAGCTATTAATATTCAACGGATGTTGCGATAGTCGGTGAAACACGTGACTCCATCGATCCAAGCCTCTTAATTCGCAGGGGGTGACCTATTTAATCAAATAAATACATTTACTTTGACATTCTTTATATTATTACGTTTAGGCAAAAAGCTCTCGTATAGATGAATTAAGTTAGGGGTCTGTGTTGTCGTTAAAGATTTTATTTAGTGATTAACTATTAACAATTAAATAATTATGTTGTGGATAGTATACAGTACACTAGAAACTGCACCGAATTCTTTCGCAATAATTAAAGTATACAGTTTAAAAAAAATAACAAAACAATTCTTAAGAAAAAATATAACCAACTCAATGGTTTTGAAGAGTTCCCTGGTGTATCTTCGAAGTTCAAAGTCCAATGCCAATGAAATTAAAATGGAACATCCTTAAGATATTACAGGTATATTATCACTTAGGGATATTTTAGTTTCTTATAAGTGAAAAATTTTCTGCTAGAGATACCTCTTTCAAAGATAACAAGCTTTACCTCTTTATTATGATACTAATAGTGCACCACAGTTTCACCCGTATAAAAATTATCATCCAATCGTTGTTCCCACTTCCCGTACTTGCCCACAGCTTCCCAAATGACTTCTCCGCTCTTTAAGGCGTACCCTTAGGTTATATGCTTCCTGAAAATATAGGCTATAAAAAGCAAAAATAATTTTTGAATTCTGACAGACAATTCCAGACATTAGCACATTCAAAGAACTAAACTAAAAGCAAATAATCTGTTGAGCTTTATAATATTAAGTACAGATATTGTGTGACAAGTGACAACCCTTGCGGTATGACGTATATAGACAAAAGCGGCATTACCCGAGACTTCAAATGGGTTGTCTCTTTTTTACCCGCCGCGACTGCGTGACGCAAAGGCAGCTAATGAGTTTATCAGCGCGCTCTAAAGACCAAACGCGTGGGCCCATTTTGATGATTCTTACCTCAATCGAATGGTTTTAATCTAGCGAGTGTCACTAAAGAAACGAAAATGTATAAATAAAATTAATAATTAATAACATTAGTAAAACAATTTTTATAGTTGAACGGTTTTATTAAAAAAGATAATAATGGTGTGATTAATATACTAAACGCTAAGAAGTAATTCGGTAGGTCTTAAGTACCAGTTAACACACCACTTTCCTCATCAATCGAGGGCATTGATCAGACAAAAAAATAAAATCGTGATTCGGACTCGGAAAAAGTTAGTAAATTTGACCCAAACAAAAAAGACAACCAGGACAAGCTAAATAAAACCGTTTAAAACCCCAACTGCAGTGCCAAAAAATAAGCCAAAAGGTAAAAAAAAATTGATTTGATTTCCTCAAAGCTAAGTTTTATTAAATCAATTTTTAATCTAAAAGGCCCCCGACTGCAATGACAATTTAATTTATCTGTCTAATCAGGGAGTAAAAGCGCGACCTTTCGCTTTGTTTATAGGGATTATCTAAAACAACTTGTATTTTTTAGCTCGTTTTTTGGTAGGTCAGTCAGGTTGTATAATTTTTTTATTATAAATTTATTTTTTCACTCTGCTAGATATGAAAACGACGAAAAAGTTATTATGTACTTTGAAAAAAATCCAGAGATGATTACCGTTTTGCGGACATTGCGTCAGAGTACGTGAAGCGATCGATCTAATGGGACAAGTATCCACCCGCGTGCGCCGCGCACAGACAGGTTATTTACGTTTGGATTCCCCAGCTCCTGTTTTTTAATGGTGTTATCTTAAAGTTTATTGCATCAGCCAGGTATGAAATGTCTTTTTTGTTTTTACTTATCGCTGAGAAGCGTTTACGTCATATCGAGGAGAGTCATATGAAAAACGATTCGCATTTATTGCGTTTTGTTATATTATTTTTCGATTCAAGTGTAAACTTTATAAAGCAAAATTAAGGGGATCGGGTATTTTATTAAGTTTTCGTTTTCGTTCAAAAAAAGTTGAAGAAACTTTTTCATTACGATTTACGAATGCTATCTGTTGATGCTAATGAAAACATATACAAGACGCCATTTTAATTAACGTTACTTAAATTGTTTACATTCTAAGCGAAATTTTTGCACCGGTCAGCTATTATTAATACTATATCAATTTACTGTTACTGTTTTCATTAGTAATTTGATTTGTTTATTTGTTATTACAGTACCTATAATTTAAATAAATACATTCTTATGATAACTAAATACTACTAGAAATAAATTTACATAAATTATAATAAATTTTCGATAATCTATTTAAATACAATGTAGAGGTTTGCCGCTGTGCACGCATCACGTAAAAACTACTGGATAGATTTTACTTTTTTTTTGTTTTGTTGAAGAGAAAAATTATCACGATATCTTCATAAAGTATAATTTTGTAGACAATACGAGCGGAGCCGCGGGCACACCTGGTTCAATATAATATTTTTTAATATTAAATTTTATGAGCAAAAGTTGCATGTAATGTGATTTGTATAGCTTTTTCTTTGTTAATACATATGTACTTAACATGTTATTGGTTTTGAATACAATGACGAATTGTACTATTCTTAATTAAAAATTATTTTTTAAGTTTAAAGTCACTGTAACGAATGAGGCTCATTAAACATTTACATATAAACAAAAACAATTTAAAATAGAACGAGTGAACAACAAATCGTATTTAAACAAAACCGTATAACTGAACATTTATTTACTAAAAGGTATTTCGTAAACTGGGGAGCGTTTTAAATTATTTTAAAAATAAATACAACATGTTAATGGACGTCTTGATAGGTAGCAATTTTGTTGCAGCATTTTCGTGTGGCAACTTATCGAAAATTACCACAACAGCCACGATATTATTACGTTTAGGCAAAAAGCTCTCGTATAGATGAATTAAGTTAGGGGTCTGTGTTGTCGTTAAAGATTTTATTTAGTGATTAACTATTAACAATTAAATAATTATGTTGTGGATAGTATACAGTACACTAGAAACTGCACCGAATTCTTTCGCAATAATTAAAGTATACAGTTTAAAAAAAATAACAAAACAATTCTTAAGAAAAAATATAACCAACTCAATGGTTTTGAAGAGTTCCCTGGTGTATCTTCGAAGTTCAAAGTCCAATGCCAATGAAATTAAAATGGAACATCCTTAAGATATTACAGGTATATTATCACTTAGGGATATTTTAGTTTCTTATAAGTGAAAAATTTTCTGCTAGAGATACCTCTTTCAAAGATAACAAGCTTTACCTCTTTATTATGATACTAATAGTGCACCACAGTTTCACCCGTATAAAAATTATCATCCAATCGTTGTTCCCACTTCCCGTACTTGCCCACAGCTTCCCAAATGACTTCTCCGCTCTTTAAGGCGTACCCTTAGGTTATATGCTTCCTGAAAATATAGGCTATAAAAAGCAAAAATAATTTTTGAATTCTGACAGACAATTCCAGACATTAGCACATTCAAAGAACTAAACTAAAAGCAAATAATCTGTTGAGCTTTATAATATTAAGTACAGATATTGTGTGACAAGTGACAACCCTTGCGGTATGACGTATATAGACAAAAGCGGCATTACCCGAGACTTCAAATGGGTTGTCTCTTTTTTACCCGCCGCGACTGCGTGACGCAAAGGCAGCTAATGAGTTTATCAGCGCGCTCTAAAGACCAAACGCGTGGGCCCATTTTGATGATTCTTACCTCAATCGAATGGTTTTAATCTAGCGAGTGTCACTAAAGAAACGAAAATGTATAAATAAAATTAATAATTAATAACATTAGTAAAACAATTTTTATAGTTGAACGGTTTTATTAAAAAAGATAATAATGGTGTGATTAATATACTAAACGCTAAGAAGTAATTCGGTAGGTCTTAAGTACCAGTTAACACACCACTTTCCTCATCAATCGAGGGCATTGATCAGACAAAAAAATAAAATCGTGATTCGGACTCGGAAAAAGTTAGTAAATTTGACCCAAACAAAAAAGACAACCAGGACAAGCTAAATAAAACCGTTTAAAACCCCAACTGCAGTGCCAAAAAATAAGCCAAAAGGTAAAAAAAAAAATTGATTTGATTTCCTCAAAGCTAAGTTTTATTAAATCAATTTTTAATCTAAAAGGCCCCCGACTGCAATGACAATTTAATTTATCTGTCTAATCAGGGAGTAAAAGCGCGACCTTTCGCTTTGTTTATAGGGATTATCTAAAACAACTTGTATTTTTTAGCTCGTTTTTTGGTAGGTCAGTCAGGTTGTATAATTTTTTTATTATAAATTTATTTTTTCACTCTGCTAGATATGAAAACGACGAAAAAGTTATTATGTACTTTGAAAAAAATCCAGAGATGATTACCGTTTTGCGGACATTGCGTCAGAGTACGTGAAGCGATCGATCTAATGGGACAAGTATCCACCCGCGTGCGCCGCGCACAGACAGGTTATTTACGTTTGGATTCCCCAGCTCCTGTTTTTTAATGGTGTTATCTTAAAGTTTATTGCATCAGCCAGGTATGAAATGTCTTTTTTGTTTTTACTTATCGCTGAGAAGCGTTTACGTCATATCGAGGAGAGTCATATGAAAAACGATTCGCATTTATTGCGTTTTGTTATATTATTTTTCGATTCAAGTGTAAACTTTATAAAGCAAAATTAAGGGGATCGGGTATTTTATTAAGTTTTCGTTTTCGTTCAAAAAAAGTTGAAGAAACTTTTTCATTACGATTTACGAATGCTATCTGTTGATGCTAATGAAAACATATACAAGACGCCATTTTAATTAACGTTACTTAAATTGTTTACATTCTAAGCGAAATTTTTGCACCGGTCAGCTATTATTAATACTATATCAATTTACTGTTACTGTTTTCATTAGTAATTTGATTTGTTTATTTGTTATTACAGTACCTATAATTTAAATAAATACATTCTTATGATAACTAAATACTACTAGAAATAAATTTACATAAATTATAATAAATTTTCGATAATCTATTTAAATACAATGTAGAGGTTTGCCGCTGTGCACGCATCACGTAAAAACTACTGGATAGATTTTACTTTTTTTTTGTTTTGTTGAAGAGAAAAATTATCACGATATCTTCATAAAGTATAATTTTGTAGACAATACGAGCGGAGCCGCGGGCACACCTGGTTCAATATAATATTTTTTAATATTAAATTTTATGAGCAAAAGTTGCATGTAATGTGATTTGTATAGCTTTTTCTTTGTTAATACATATGTACTTAACATGTTATTGGTTTTGAATACAATGACGAATTGTACTATTCTTAATTAAAAATTATTTTTTAAGTTTAAAGTCACTGTAACGAATGAGGCTCATTAAACATTTACATATAAACAAAAACAATTTAAAATAGAACGAGTGAACAACAAATCGTATTTAAACAAAACCGTATAACTGAACATTTATTTACTAAAAGGTATTTCGTAAACTGGGGAGCGTTTTAAATTATTTTAAAAATAAATACAACATGTTAATGGACGTCTTGATAGGTAGCAATTTTGTTGCAGCATTTTCGTGTGGCAACTTATCGAAAATTACCACAACAGCCACGATCCTTTTTTTTGGATGAGAAAATGGACGCTTATAATACAGAAGCGGAGTCGCGTAGTGGATTTTTTTTTTCGATTTGCTTACACAGTGTCCAGAAGCCATAAAAGGCTTTAACAGTTTCAAAATATTGTTTACTTTTGCTCAGTGGTATCGTATACGGACGTCTCGTCGATGTACGTGAGTTCGAATCCCTGCAATGAGGCTGAGCTTTCGGTGAAGATAAACATACTGATGAAACCACAGAATGGTAGTAGGGTATTTCTTAAATTGAAAATCTGTCGCCAAGCACCAATAGATGTGTTCCGGCAGCTGCACTTGAGAACCAGTTATCCACTAGGCTTAAGCGTGCTCCCCCAGGTTGGCCTACATCGCCCCCACTTAAGATCAGGGGTGAGATTGTGGCCACAACGCTAAACTTATATGAATATTAATAACTAATGTGATGCTTAATATTATTTTCAGTATTTTATTAGGGTATAATAAATTTCTTATTATTATTTCGACCCGGGAGCTGCTCATGTTTCCCTCTCTCTCTGCCACACGATGGACCCGGCACCCGCACGGTGGATCCATGGAATGCTAAGATATTTGTCTTGATTATCTATGTCATATACATACATTTCCTTTCATAAACTATCCTTTGCATATTATTATCCGTATGAAATTATTTCGATGATTTACATCAGCCAAGCGTACCACGTCGGGTCACTTTTTACCCGACTGCGAAAAGGAGGGTTATGTTTTTCGAGCTTTTTTATTTTATTTTATAATTAAATGACTACATTGTTAGGCTGAGGGGCTCTAAACAAATAGAGCCGCTGACGGCTTCTACAGCTTTACCGGGCTTGGGGGCGAGCGCTTAAGGCACTCAGCCGCAAAAGCGTGGGCAAGAAGCGCGCAAGGGTGCCAAAGTGGCCGGACCACGGCTTGGGCTGTTGCCGCGATTGCAATGAAGCCGCGATCTGACTAATTCTCTATCCGTAAAATTCGAGCTAAACTAATATATACATATTTACATGCTCCTGCCTCCTGGGAGGAAGGAAGGAACATGTTTATATGTGTTTACTGATCTGAAAATATGGTCTACACAAACTAGCGTAAAAAAGAAAAAAAAGGTCCCTTACAGAACCTATGTACCTGTGTGGTGTGTGCACGTATGTATTAACATATTGTGTGTCATGATGTGTGTGGGTAGCTACATGATGGCAAGTGCAGTGTCACCTGTATTCCGCGGGCGGCTGCCAGACAAGGGTTTCACACCGAGGAAAGGACCTAGGCTTGAGTTGCCGCGAGAGAGGGAAGTCGCGGCGCGGTGGCTTTTTTTGAGCGTATGAATGTATGTCTATTTCTTTGGCACGCTCTGAGGCCTAGACGGTTTGATGGATTTAAGCATACGAGGTGTCATTAAATTCGTATTAATTAGTCTAATAGAGTGATATAGGCTATATAATATTTAAGTACGACGTCTGGGAATCAAATAAAAAGCAAAAATAGGAAAAAAATCCGATATTGTTGCAGTCGTGTTTTTTGTTTCCTTTTTAATAATTTAGCCTGTTTTATTTCATCAAAGTTTAGAAAAAAATCTTATATCGTATCATTTGGGGAAGGAGAGAATTGACAGTATTTTGGTTTACATAGAACGAGGGGGTTTAAATAAAATCATTGAAAGTATGCTTACCTACGTATTACTTGAACGCCCCTTATACAAAAAAGAGTTTTATTTTATTGCAGCATTACAGTATGGCAAAGTGACTCCACTGTGCCTGAAGGTAAGCACAGTACAATCCAAAAACAACGGCGACCACCGAGAGATCTAAAACTGTACGCGCTAGTACATCCATAACCCCACGCATTGTTACACTTGTGTACACTGTGATACTTCTGTTGATACACGGTATCAACTTTAATGCAATTGTACGCGTCGAGATAATAAATAGATCTGGATCCTGGAATTACTGTAATCCTGGCATATTTAAAACGTACAAACTTATCAATTAAGAAATACACATTTTGAAGTGAGTACTTATCTCTATGTCTATCTTTTGATCAATACGGAAAAAAAAACCAGCGATATTACTAAAAACAAGTTCGGTGATATTTACCTTTAAAAACAAAATCATACTTAGTACTTTTTTGTATATTCTCAATAAATATTAAAATTAGATATTCACTGGCTGGTATTATCATTAGTAGCGGTCCCTCGATGATCGAAATTCGACGAGCGACTTTTTAATCATAGACTATTTTCTGTTTGACATTTGCAGTGTGAACCTAAACAATGAATATTATCTACAATCTACATCACTTGCTGTCACTTCCCTTTCGAGTGACAATGTCAATATTTTGGGGGGGTCTAAGTTCAATGGCACTTGTCGGTTTAGGATTCGCAGTACTCATTTCTTTAATTTAATATGTTAGCAACAGATATTATAGATAAATTGTAACTTTCTGCACTCTTCCATATAAACTTTAACCGTGCCAAATCTCAAAGACTTCCGTGCACGCTATACGCTTAAAAAGGTGTCCGAAGTTTTCTTCTCCCGTATTAATATTATGTTTATTATTTTTAAGTCGAATATCTTTCAAATTTTTTCCTTATTTTGGTAAAAAACTACCAATTGTCCTCGTAAGCATAAGTAATAATATTACAAATCGTTTCTTGTTCTATATAATGACGTGTTTCTGTTTTTTTTTTTCATTTACTACTAAATATTAATTTGGTTGTTCGTTTTCCCGTTATCTACTATATTATAAAGCTTAACAGATTGTTTGTTTGTTTGAACGCGCTAATCTCTGAAAGTACTCGTCAGATTTGGAAAATTCTTTTTGCTTTTTATAACCTACTAGCTGTGCCCCACGGTTCCACCCGTGTTGATTTTATCCGACAAACACCGCGCCGCCAACGCATCCATGTAGTCTATCATAATTGTTCTTCACGCAAATATAAATTATTTAAAATTTTCATTATCTCCTAAACTATGTGTCCAAATAGCATACTCTAAAGAGCAAAATTGAACTTCATAAAATTGTCTTTATGATGAAGTAAATTTTTTTTGTAAGGATTAATATGTCACGTCTAAAAACAATTCTTATAAATCACTTTTTAATTATCAACAAATCTTTGACATGAAATACCTTATTGTGGCTTATGTATAAGAGATAGGCATATGCTATCACTGTCTTTTTTTAGGTATACTAAAGATCAATATTATTGTAGAACATTGTATTTCCGTATCATTAACGATTACTCCAGCGCACGCGGTTAAAGCAGTTCGGGAGGGCCTCAACTTCCAACTTACATAACAAAAATCAGTATTTAAGGCTATCAGTTGTAGCCTAATTTTAAATAGGGTATATATATAGAGTCTGGCTATCATATACAAAAATAATTTTTCGAATCTGACTGGTAGTTCGAGAGATTAGAGTGTTTAAACAAACAAACAAAAAAACTTTTCCGCTTTCAATTTACAAAGTGATGGATTTTATGTTTAAAAAATCCTTAACTTTTTAATCCTTTATTAGAATTGATCGCTTTAATATTAACAGTGGTCCTAAACGCGACTGCTATGCTCGAGGTCTTAGGTTCGATTCACAGGTCGAGGAAAGTGTTATTGGGTTTTTCTATGAAATTCTCAGTAGCAGTTCGGAGTTTGGTTTTGTGCCCGATCAATAGGCGCGCCCCCTTTACATGGGACATAAAACTCAGCCGCAAAAGCGTGGGCAAGAAGCGCGCAAGGGTGCCAAAGTGGCCGGACCACGGCTTGGGCTGTTGCCGCGATTGCAATGAAGCCGCGATCTGACTAATTCTCTATCCGTAAAATTCGAGCTAAACTAATATATACATATTTACATGCTCCTGCCTCCTGGGAGGAAGGAAGGAACATGTTTATATGTGTTTACTGATCTGAAAATATGGTCTACACAAACTAGCGTAAAAAAGAAAAAAAAGGTCCCTTACAGAACCTATGTACCTGTGTGGTGTGTGCACGTATGTATTAACATATTGTGTGTCATGATGTGTGTGGGTAGCTACATGATTGCAAGTGCAGTGTCACCTGTATTCCGCGGGCGGCTGCCAGACAAGGGTTTCACACCGAGGAAAGGACCTAGGCTTGAGTTGCCGCGAGAGAGGGAAGTCGCGGCGCGGTGGCTTTTTTTGAGCGTATGAATGTATGTCTATTTCTTTGGCACGCTCTGAGGCCTAGACGGTTTGATGGATTTAAGCATACGAGGTGTCATTAAATTCGTATTAATTAGTCTAATAGAGTGATATAGGCTATATAATATTTAAGTACGACGTCTGGGAATCAAATAAAAAGCAAAAATAGGAAAAAAATCCGATATTGTTGCAGTCGTGTTTTTTGTTTCCTTTTTAATAATTTAGCCTGTTTTATTTCATCAAAGTTTAGAAAAAAATCTTATATCGTATCATTTGGGGAAGGAGAGAATTGACAGTATTTTGGTTTACATAGAACGAGGGGGTTTAAATAAAATCATTGAAAGTATGCTTACCTACGTATTACTTGAACGCCCCTTATACAAAAAAGAGTTTTATTTTATTGCAGCATTACAGTATGGCAAAGTGACTCCACTGTGCCTGAAGGTAAGCACAGTACAATCCAAAAACAACGGCGACCACCGAGATATCTAAAACTGTACGCGCTAGTACATCCATAACAGCACGCATTGTTACACTTGTGTACACTGTGATACTTCTGTTGATACACGGTATCAACTTTAATGCAATTGTACGCGTCGAGATAATAAATAGATCTGGATCCTGGAATTACTGTAATCCTGGCATATTTAAAACGTACAAACTTGTCAATTAAGAAATACACATTTTGAAGTGAGTACTTATCTCTATGTCTATCTTTTGATCAATACGAAAAAAAAACCAGCGATATTACTAAAAACAAGTTCGGTGATATTTACCTTTAAAAACAAAATCATACTTAGTACTTTTTTGTATATTCTCAATAAATATTAAAATTAGATATTCACTGGCTGGTATTATCATTAGTAGCGGTCCCTCGATGATCGAAATTCGACGAGCGACTTTTTAATCATAGACTATTTTCTGTTTGACATTTGCAGTGTGAACCTAAACAATGAATATTATCTACAATCTACATCACTTGCTGTCACTTCCCTTTCGAGTGACAATGTCAATATTTTGGGGGGGTCTAAGTTCAATGGCACTTGTCGGTTTAGGATTCGCAGTACTCATTTCTTTAATTTAATATGTTAGCAACAGATATTATAGATAAATTGTAACTTTCTGCACTCTTCCATATAAACTTTAACCGTGCCAAATCTCAAAGACTTCCGTGCACGCTATACGCTTAAAAAGGTGTCCGAAGTTTTCTTCTCCCGTATTAATATTATGTTTATTATTTTTAAGTCGAATATCTTTCAAATTTTTTCCTTATTTTGGTAAAAAACTACCAATTGTCCTCGTAAGCATAAGTAATAATATTACAAATCGTTTCTTGTTCTATATAATGACGTGTTTCTGTTTTTTTTTTCATTTACTACTAAATATTAATTTGGTTGTTCGTTTTCCCGTTATCTACTATATTATAAAGCTTAACAGATTGTTTGTTTGTTTGAACGCGCTAATCTCTGAAAGTACTCGTCAGATTTGGAAAATTCTTTTTGCTTTTTATAACCTACTAGCTGTGCCCCACGGTTCCACCCGTGTTGATTTTATCCGACAAACACCGCGCCGCCAACGCATCCATGTAGTCTATCATAATTGTTCTTCACGCAAATATAAATTATTTAAAATTTTCATTATCTCCTAAACTATGTGTCCAAATAGCATACTCTAAAGAGCAAAATTGAACTTCATAAAATTGTCTTTATGATGAAGTAATTTTTTTTTGTAAGTATTAATATGTCACGTCTAAAAACAATTCTTATAAATCACTTTTTAATTATCAACAAATCTTTGACATGAAATACCTTATTGTGGCTTATGTATAAGAGATAGGCATATGCTATCACTGTCTTTTTTTAGGTATACTAAAGATCAATATTATTGTAGAACATTGTATTTCCGTATCATTAACGATTACTCCAGCGCACGCGGTTAAAGCAGTTCGGGAGGGCCTCAACTTCCAACTTACATAACAAAAATCAGTATTTAAGGCTATCAGTTGTAGCCTAATTTTAAATAGGGTATATATATAGAGTCTGGCTATCATATACAAAAATAATTTTTCGAATCTGACTGGTAGTTCGAGAGATTAGAGTGTTTAAACAAACAAACAAAAAAACTTTTCCGCTTTCAATTTACAAAGTGATGGATTTTATGTTTAAAAAATCCTTAACTTTTTAATCCTTTATTAGAATTGATCGCTTTAATATTAACAGTGGTCCTAAACGCGACTGCTATGCTCGAGGTCTTAGGTTCGATTCACAGGTCGAGGAAAGTGTTATTGGGTTTTTCTATGAAATTCTCAGTAGCAGTTCGGAGTTTGGTTTTGTGCCCGATCAATAGGCGCGCCCCCTTTACATGGGACATAAAACATAACCGGTGAACTGTGGGTGGTACCTCTACCTAAAAATTCGAGGTTACAGGTGTGATGGTATGTTATGTCATTTCATAGTCACGAATTGTGCGCTTAGCTCGCGTCGTGCAATTCATCATAAGTGCGGAGTACCAGATTACCGACCGCGATCGTTTTGCTGAGATGAATTTTGAATTCGTGATATCTTCTACGGCTTTCATTTAAGTGGAAAACTGTTAATCACAATTATAATCTACATTAAACGCCCAAGTTAACTAAAAATAATAAAGCTTTGTGGCCACAATCTCACCTGATCTTAAGTGACGTTGTAGCCCAATGTAGTTGCACGCTAAGCCTAGTAGAACACACTTAGGTATCCACGTTATGTTGTTTCATCACGATGCTTTTCCTCCACTGGACGCTCAGGCTCATTGCAGGGATTTGAACTGACGTCGATCGACGCAGAGCCCATACGCGCTGCCACTGAGCCATCCGTCAAGCAATCTGAAAAGCTGTAGCCAAGTACGGGAACTGAGAACAACGTTAGGCTACATGGATAGGTACGTTAGGGGCGCGGTGGAGATTACGTCGCATAAATATAACACGAGTAAAACTGTAGGTACAGCTAGTTATAAACGGATATTGGCACCTATTTATGTATATGTATGTGATTAATAGACTCCAAAACCGTCGGAGCGATCATCATGAAAGTTGGTAAATCTTAGTGTTTGTTTTATTCAAAGAGACAATTTTTATGCAATCTATGAACACGACAGGTAGTGCTGTGGTCAAGTTGTTGACTATTGGAAAGAGCTGAACAACGTTTGCAAGGCCAGCTAGTTTTTAATACAAAGAAGTTTTGGATTATAATGCAAATTGCTAAAATTTAAAAAAAAATTCTAGTAGAAAATATCTCCAATATGCTGACATGCCCTTGTTCAAAATTTAATATAATTTAAGCTCTGCGTGGACAGATCGAACCCTCTGATAGACTTCTTTATAATCACCTTGATAACTGATGATAAAGAAGCATTTATTTCTTAAATAGGTGTGACGTCAGAGACATTTCGCAATTTCTCTGTTAGACAGACCACAGTCACCTGCGCTTAGAAGACCTTCTAACTGCGTCAAATCTACAATACCATTGACTTTCACAACGTCTAAATTTAGTAAACCGGGCCATGATTTTGTTACAACATCTATAATGTATGATTTAATTTTTTCTAACTATATATCATCATACTGTACTCCTAGTTTGGTAAACCGAAATAATAGTTTCCTTTCCTCAGCTCTTCCAAAGTATGTTACTTCCTGATGATTTGAGCGTCTGCGACAATTTCCTTTTTTAATTTTTGGAACGAAGCACCTTACCATAAGATGGGAGCTTCACAGATTTTCAAGAATATAACTTTATAAACAAGACAACTTAAAAAAAAAAAAAACACAATTTCAATGGTTTTGCAGTAGTTTTACAAGCTTAACCGTGCCACTAAGTCAGGTGCTACACTTGGTGTATGGTGGTCGCGATAAATAATCGTGGTCCCTCTATCCGAGTGCTTGATGCATTCCTTACGGTCAATAGTTTTTCTATTTTTTTATCGTTATAGTTCTAGCGTTGTGGCAATATCTCACCTGCTCTCAAGTTACGATGAGGGCCAATATGGTAGCGTGCTAAGCCTAGCGGAAGACTGGCTCTCAAGTGCAACTGCCGGAACACACCTATTGGTGATTGGCGACAGATTTTCAAATTGAGCGTGGAAGCTAGCGAGGCGGGCATTAGAAAAAGCCCTGCCTCCATGCTATGGCTTCTTTATGGTGTTTTCTTCGCTGATAGCTCAGGATCATTGCGGAGTCTGCTTACTGCTTCTAAGTCAATCTCGGTTGCCTCAGGCTTCTATTTCCAAAAAGGTTTCGCTATTTTTTAAGTACACAATTTAAATCAACGAAGCATCCTTTCAAATATTAAGTAGACCGACCGTAATATAACAAGATCCCTAAGTACATATCGATTTGACGGTTAGGTTCAAGGATGAAGGACCATGTTAAGCAGGTTTTATTCTCGGAAGGTTATTATATGCCTGGAATGGATGCCTTAATTAATATGATATTTATCTGTAAATATTATTTAATTATGCAGATTTAAAAAATAAATTAATATGATAAATCCGATTGAGTTTCTTGTTCTCGTAGAATGGGATGTTTCCGAACCGGTGGTAGTATTTTAATATTCATAAGTGACTTATTAGGGCCTGAACTGATTATAGAATTTTTTGATATTGTGCCATTCTATAACACTACTAATATCTTATATATGAAATTGGCGTTTTATATGGAAAAAGTAAATCGAACAAAATATTATGAAATTATGAATTTAATCAATCGAAGTATGTACCATTATTATCTATGCACTTTCGCCATTTTAAAGATAGTTCATTGATTTCAATGCTGAAAAAATTGTGGGAGCGAGAATCAATAAAATCTTTGAAGGCGGTTTGGACGGCTTCATCAAAATTGAATTTTTTTCCTTGCAGGAAATTGACTAAATTCCAAAAAAAGTGGTAACCTGTTGAAGCAAGGTTCGGGGAGTATGGTGGGTGTCGGAGACATCCTAACCGCAGTTCCTCTAATTTAGCGAACGTCTGTCGTGAATTATGGGATCTAGCGTTGTCCTGAAACAGCAGTGGGCTAGAGAGATTGACCAGTCTAGGTTGTTCAACGGTTAGCTTTTCCATTATGCTTTGGAATTGTTAACAATACAAATCTGCCGTTATCGTCTGACCAGATATTAGAAAACTGTAGTTCTTTTACAGTAGCTTCCCCATACACATCATTAATCCTTAGAACTGTTTCGGCAGCGCTGATACCACGGTGGAACTCATATTCTTAAATAACGCGATAGTTTTCCATTTTGTGAAAAGAAGGGTGTGAAAGAGAAATCAAATGGTGCGAAAACAAATGAATCACTAAATTCAAAACACAAATACACAAGTTTAAATTTGAAATAAATTTTAATTTGGTGTTCCTAACCAAACGCCAGATATTTGAGATTAAAATGGCCGATTCAACAAAACGCCAATTTCATATTTAATTGCATAATATACGCGATTTTAACTATTTTATTGACATTTTATCGACTAATATATAATGAATTCAATATGTACGAGTAACTCAAGGTCGTGGCCTAACCATAAAGTTAACCGCAATTTCGGAAGTCCACAAAACGCGGTGAACAAAGTATTTAATGGATGATTGTATTTTCCAAAAAAATTAAAACGTATCTCTCTACTGTATTATTCTTTAGCAAAATATTAATGTCAAGTAATAAAATAATTATCAATAAATTTAAATTCAATTTTGTTTTTACTAAAACTTTTTTATTCATTTGTTTAGTTAATATTAAATTATAGAATCGATATTTTATATGTTTAAGTTATAAATTTTTCGAGTCAGTACATGGAAGATACGATAAAAAATTGAAATTTGTTGCATAAAGCCGACAAAGGATAAGTGATACAAAAATTAAAACCATGTGTCAAAATTTTGTCTGTTTGTCGGTATGTTTGTTTGTTTGAATTACTATCAGTTGAAAACAAATCTATATTCAAACAAGATTCCTGCAAATTATAAGTCGTGATTTCGTTAACATTAAGAAAATAATCAATAAACACATTATATTTGAAATAAAACATATAAACCCTACATAATGTAGGGTGAAATAATAAAATACTCTTTGGAAAATTTGCAATACTTTCGTAAAGGGTGGATTGAGAACAAACAATTCAACGACAACCCCTTGTTGGGGCTGCAAACATGTTTTATATCCGTTTGCGAAGGGTCGTTACACATACATCGATAAGGTCAAGGTTAAAAAAGTTATATAAGATCAATATAATTATTCTCCTTCGGTATGGTGTTCATTATATATCGATTATTTGAAAATCAGACAGTATCGACTTTTTTGTTGAAAAATTATTGTTTAATGGATATTAACGTTTATTTCTTACTACCTTGTTTAATATTTAGGCGACCGAACAACCGAGTAGATTTAGGCAAAAAAGGGTTATTTCCTTGATGTCTTTGGTTTATTGAATTCAGGTAAATTATTTACCTTCCTTTTTTATCCATAGTTTATGTTCGACTTTTGATTGTTTGATTTTTGAAATGATTATCGATAGACAATATTCATTTCATAAAACATGAACAATAGATCAGTATAATTGATCATTTTAAGGATTAGAAACAAATTCAGTTTCTTTGTTTTCTAAAAGTTCATAAGTCCTTTATAATGTGTTATATCGCTATGACCCGGTGGCTCGTGATAACAGCTATCAGTGTTCATTTGTACATACTTTATGTTAAATAGTTATAAATTCCAACCTGTAGACAAATTTATCTGTCTTTCCAATTAAGTCACTTAAATTAGATGTCAACATATGATAAACTATTTAAATGTAAGGTTAATCTCATTATTTACTTTGACGTGTGTTGATTTTTTACTATTTCTTTAGATCCCACTAGAGCCTTTAATTTATTTTGCTCATGTTGCGGTAGATACCAATTGAAAACTGTGTCAGATTTAAATAATTATGTCTCTGTCAATATTACTGATGTAAGAACTTAGGTAGTGTCTTCGTTCAAACTATAAGCAAAGTCTTCTAAGAAAACACCGTTTTAGCAAGGAATGGTATGAATTTTATATTTTATTATTTGTCGTTGTTACAAATAATATATACTTTGGAACAGGTATGTAACAATATTAGATAATAATATCATGATAAGTTACAAAATAAATTTGTATCTCAAACAATATATTATATTTTCTCACTTGACATTCTTTAGTCAACAAAACAGAGTACACAAGTTTGTATAGAATTTTTGGTAAGCTAGGTTTTTATGGCTTCTTTTAAGATTTTATAATAAGGACTTTCGCTTTTCGCCTGCTGTTTTATGCGTTTTCACAACATTAGCAACGAGTGGAAGAAACTAATTAGGTGTAGTATTAAGTGAAGGCGAAACAGTTTTTATAATTCCACACGCTGCAGCGCGCCATTTCGCCATAAAAGAACGTCGAAGAGTATTCGTAATGTGAAATAACGCAAAAATTAAGTTTAAATCATGCGAAGGCCAGTTGAGGTGACTTTAGGGAAGCCATAATGTTGAGTTACTTCTTTTTATAAATATCTGATTTGGAAAAGTGCGCGAGTGGATTGCACCTACCTATATTAATAAATGTATCGTTGTGTCTCTACATGTAATTTGTTCTCCGAATTTCGAATATGAAATTAATTTTTTTGTCTGCCTGTCTATTTATATGGCCGGATTTAACTCACAAACGGCTTGACCGATATTTATGAAATTTTATGTATGTATAGTAAGGTTAATAATATTATAAGTAAATGAATATTCAGGTAGTTTGCAAGTAAACATAATTATTAAATAATACGTTTATTATTACAATAATAATATGTTCAATTGATAACTTTAGTCGTCCACCATCATTGAAAAGTTATAATACTATATTAAAAGAACCTACCGGGTAGTTTGCGAGTAAGTAAATATATAAAATGTATTAGATTTATTATAAACTACATAAATCAATGTATTAGTTGTACAATTAATTGTCTGTGAGTTAGTCGTCGACCAATCATAGTTAGGCGTTGGCATAACATAGACGCGAGTATAAAAAGTGATGCGGATGGAAAGACAGGAGATCAAGTCAGAAGCTGTAAAAGCCGCAGCGGCTTCAGGGCCCCTAAGGCTCACAGTATAGTCAAATCTAAAAAACAAATAACTGAACCTGAGTTTCATTGCTTCTGATCTGAACCCTATAGTATTTATTTGCTCAATTAATATGCTATAAGCAATGTCAACAATACATAGCAAAAAGAAAATGCTTTTAAATATATAATTTTTTTTAAATTTTCAAGTGAATTTTATGAAATTTTGTACACTAGAAGTAGCTATATGCATGTAATTTGTTATTAAATAGTCTATAAGGATTGTCAATTATATGAGTACAAAAAAACGTTACCCCACAAATATAATAAATGGAAAGTTTGTATGTTTGTTACTCAACCACGCGAAAACGGCTGAAAGGATTTCAATGAAATTAAGCACACAGTTATTCTAAAACCTGAAATAACACATAGGGTACTTTTTATCCCGGTAAAAGTCATAGTTTAACCAGTGTTATAATAAAATAAAAAGTGTCAAAATAAATATAATAAATGTAAAGTTTGTATGTTTGTTGTTTGTACTGTTGTAAGTTTTATTGGGACGGTTAATGTGTTGGATTCATATTGGCATATAAAGACAATACCATACAAACAGTGATAAACCCATGTATGATTTTCTTTTGCTTTGTCGTTATCCGAGATCTATCTGTGTATATCCAATAATACGCAGACGAAGTCACGGGCACCAGCTAGTGTGTAATAAAAGTTTACAGACCCGCATGCCAAAGCTAGTATTAATTTATGTTTTTTTTATTATTTATATATTTAGGAGCTGTTCTATAGATAGATTGACTCGTCACGATATCTCTGGGTCTATAAGACCTAGAGACTTGAAATTTGGCAGGAATATTACTTTTACCATGTAGAGGATGTAGAGGATTTTAAGAAATTCCTCCCCCAAAGGGGTTTGCGAGGGCGTTAACAATGAAAAATTCCCGTTTTTTAAATATAGCTCCTATCGACTCCAAATTTGGTAGGAATCTTTTGTAAGAGATGTAGAAATAATTTATGAACGAATTTTACGATATCCCATCCTACAGGCTGTTGAGGGGGTGGGTATTAAAAATAAAAATAAATAATTTTCAAGCTATATCTCCTATCGACTCCAAATTTGGTACGAATCTTCTTTAAATGATGTAAAAATGATCTAAGAGCGAATTTTATAACAACCTACTCATAATATGGATTGCGGGGGTGGGTGTTAACAATTAAGATTTTTAATATCCGAGCTGTAGCTTCTATAGACCCTAAATTTGAAAATAATTTTTTATCCACCCACCTCCTCCCACACATCTACCTCAGAATTCCTACGCATTTAACATGTCGCGATATATTTATCTATAGTACATATATATACGAATATACATCTATCTTCTAAGGAACACCAACAATAAGCATTTTTGTCTTTAAAATAGCCGGGAGGGGGGAGCAAGATTCGCGCGGGCATTCTGTAGTCCACGTGAGCGAAGCCGCGGGCACAGCTAGTATATTTATAAAATTAATAAAATTGAAGTGTCTATTTATAATGTCAAAATAACAGCTTTTTACTAAATTCATATGAAAGTATGTATATACAATACATATAAACAAAAAACCCCGATTTTTTAAAATTTTTGTCTGCCTGTTTCGGGTAATCTCAGAAAAGGTTGCACCGATATGACGAAAATTTCACTGTCAGATAGCAAATGTTATAAGGAGTAATTTAAGCTACTTTTATTTTAGAAAAAGAATTAGGGTTTCGTTTAAATATAAATCAATTCAGGAAAACGACGATGTTAGGGCGTATAAATGGCCTACGCTAAGTGAACCATAAGAGATATAATATATCTATCAAATTAATGTAGTACATAGTACAAAAATATAAACGAGAATATATATGTCTATCTTCTAACGATAACTCACAAAAAGCATTTTTATCTTTAATATAACCGGGAGCGATGGTAGCACGATTCGCGCGTGTACCCGATTGACGGCATTCTGTAGTGCAAGGGAGTGCAGCCGCGGGCAGAGCTGGTAATAAAATAAATTGTTGATGATTCTCGGAATGAACTTCTTGCCTCGAAAGAATGTTTGGAACTTTATTCCATTATGTACCTACTGATGTTTCTGTGAATTACACAATTTTTTTTTGATTTTACAGACACGTTTCCTTTAATATTAGGTCCTTACATAAATGAAATTGGCGTTTTGTTGAATTGGCCACTTTGATCTTGGTTAGGTATTCGAAATTGAAATTTATTTCAAATTTAAACTTGTGTATTTGTGTTTCGAATTTAGTGATTCATTTGTTTTTCGCACCATTTTATTTTTCTTTGACATCATTCTTTTCACATAATGGATAACTTAAAATATCGCGTTATTTAAGGATATGAGTTCCACCGTGGCATCAGCGCTACAGAATCAGCTCGAAGGATTAATGATGTGTATGGGAAAGCTACTGTAAAAGAAAACACGGTACGTTTTTGGTCCCAACGTTTTCGTTCTGGAATATTGATCTGGAAATTATATATTGGAAAAATATTGGAAACAAACCCCGTGGACGGCCGGAGGCCCTGGTTGAAAATGAAGAATCAAAGGTGATCGTTGAAGCGGACCATTCGCAAACCACATCAGAGTTAGCGGCAGTCTTCGGTGTGAGTGATAAGAAAAAACAACACTTGAAACAAACAGGAAAAGTGAAGAAGCTCGAGAAATGGGTACCGCATGAATTGACTGAAGCACGCCAACAAACACCTATTGAGTTCTGCATTACATTACTCAACCGTCACAATAACGAGGGAATTTTGAATCGTATTGTTACATGTGACGAAAAATGTATCCTTTACGACAATTGGAAACGCTCATCACAGTGGCTGAACCCAGGAGAATCGGCCAAATCCTGTCCCAAGCGGAAGTTGTCTCAGAAAAAGGTACTGGTAAATGTTTGGCGGACCAGTGCTGGTGTCATACACTACAGCTTTCTAAGATCTGGCCAAACGATAACGGCAGATCTGTATTGTCAACAATTGCAAACCATGATGGAAAAGCTAGCCGTTAAATAACCGAGACTGGTCAATATCTCAAGCCCACTGCTGCTTCAAAACTACGCTAGACCCCATACTTTATGACCGACGGTCGCTAAATTAGAGGAACTGCTGTTGGTTCCTTGGTTCAAACCCACCATATTCTCCGGATATTGCTCCAACAGATTACCACTTTTTTTTTTTATTTGGACAATTTCTTGCAAGGAAAATAAATTCAATTACGATGAGGTTGTCCAAACTGCCTTCAAAGATTTTATTGATTCTTGCTCCACAATTTTTTCAGCAATGGAATCAATGAACTACCTTTAAAATGGCGAAAGTGCATAAATAATAATGGTACATACTTCGATTGATTCATAACATAATACATAGTAACTCTTTTTCCACCGTCTGTCTCTATGTACGCTTAGATCTTATAAACTACGCAACTGATTTTAATGCGGTTTTCACTTTAATTTAAAGATTATTTTACGTAAGTTTTATATATACAATACATTCCAATAAAGTTTTTGTATAGTAGAGAAAATTCAATGATTTGTAATCAAGTTGTCAAAAAACTATTTTCGGGCGCTTACATGGCTTACGCTAGCTAAACTTTATGAGATACATCAAAATAATGTACTAAGGAACTGTTGTAGTTCTTTAAAAAGCCAAGAGAAAAGTCAGCGATGGTATATTACATATATATGTCTATCTCTAAGGTTGACTCACATTAACCATTTTTATCTTCAACATAATTAAGAATAAAACGTTATTTGCGAAGCCATTTTCTCTGATTCATTATTAATCTTTATCCAGATGAATTTGTAAACTTGAGCATTTAATGTAATTAAAATTATCTTTTATAGTTTTGTATTTAAATAATTACCGTAGAAGATATTACGAAATCAAAATTACGCCGATTCGAATCGATCCAAATATATCTATCTTTTACGGAATGAATAGCCATCCCTACTATGTAGTTACATAACATACCATCACGCCTGTAACCCCAAAGTGTTTGACAAAGGTTTACACTCACATTTCGCCGGGTATGTTTTTGCGTTTAGGTCCCATGTAATAAGGGGCGTGCCTATTGCCATTAATCGGGCACAAACACTTTACTCGACCTGGGATTCGAACATAGGACCTCGACCATAGCAGTCTCGTTAGGACTACTAGACTAATGAGGCAATTATGAAGTTATGAACATCAATCTCTAAATCAGACGTTTTTAAACATAAAATACACCACTTTGCAAATTGTACCCGTACGAAGCTGAGGCGGTTCGCTAGTATATTAGAAATTATACATAGAAATCTCCAGATCAAAAGCAAAAATAAAATTTTCTTATAATAATTATGTTGGAAATACGAAAATTTCTCATAAAAATGTAATGATCCAACTTAAATAACAAACAATTTCCAGTGCGATACTTAATCAGTACACATTAGCGTTTTCTCTGCGTTTTATTGCTATATTATTAATGTAAAGTCGTCAAAGGCTTTACAGAAATCTACGTTTTATTATTATAAATTAACCCGTTAATTGTCGTATTGTCTGTCACCAGTGCTTACTCTCTGGAAATGGAGATATATAAAAAAGTATACGTAACCTACTGTAATACTAAAAAAACTTCTAAAAAGGAAATCTAAAATTACGCTTTCCTTTTGGAGACACCAAGTATTCTGTTGAGTACGCTTGTTACGTGATTATCAGAATTCTATTTGCATTATATACCCATTGAGGTTGTTACCCGAATATTTATTAGTACTTATATACCTATTCCTCTTCATAATGTATGTTGTAAGGCAAGATTATATGTTTTTTTTTTTATTTCTTGATTCGACGAACATAATAACTCATTAATTGACTTTTCAAAAACAGCGTTACGAGTAAAAAAAATTACTTGAAATTGTCTCTACGGCAGGTAGACCGATCCTCACTCACATAAACATACTTAAATTAAAAAAGTCGTTTTATGTGAGTAACAAGATATACGCGCACGTCGCGACGGTGGCATATGGCAAGAGACCAGGGCCGAGAATGTGTCCTTGAGGAACCCCAATGGAATTATTCGTGTTTAGTTGTTTTCTATAGATTTTGTCGTGTCACTCAAGGATTCATGTACAAAAAGGTCTACATAATACTGTGCAGATTTCTTTTTGGAAGAATTTCCATTATTCGAGCCAGCAAATTATTTTTAAATTTATTTTATTATATTGTAGTTTTTTTTATTTTTCATTCTATATCATATTAAACTGTTATTAAATATTACAATTTCTAGAGCACGTATCGTTAGCTATCATCTACAAATTTAACTTATTGGCATATATCGGCAGCGTTACTTAAAAACTAGCTAGTGCTAAGCTACATAGCTTAGTGTGTGACTACCTTCGGTTTTATTGTCACTCTTATAACATAATCTGGTCAGAATGGTGGTCAATCAACAGTCTATAAATCAGTAATCAAAATTTGAGTCTAACGATGTCTTAATTATTCATTCTATAACGATGAAGAAAAATTTTAGTAACATTGCCCGGGAAATATTTATGTAGTTAAATATACTACAATATAATTGCATTAAACTGACAATTGAGTTAATAAAATCAAATTTAGTATTCGTTGCAACACCGGAACATCCCAATTGCGATTCTGAGTTCAAGATATTTTATTGTGCAGTGTGTTGTGCGCCATTGAAATGGTCGGGAAGATTGCCTCGACCGCTGTAGGTTTTCATTTTCGTCACAGAAGGTAGGATTTTGCTTGTCTATATTTTTCTCACTTTCTTTTATGGTCTACCTCATACATCATATAGGGTGTTGTAAAATAATTCAACTGTCTCTTTTTTCCTAGCTCTTAGGTTTAAAATCAAACTAGGTCCTCTCATATATTATGCAAGGAAATGTGTGCTGTTGCGTAAAGGTTTTATATATATATATGGATAATTTCAGAATCTTTGTCTTTTGTAGAACAGCCCAGACCAGAAGAATGTTTTAGTACCGTTTGTATATTTTTTAGAAGTAAAATTTTCTATCTTCTGACCCATTTCACAGTAGTGATGATTTATAAAGCTGGAAAGTAAAATTTAAAAAGTTAGTTAAAGCAAGTAAAAGCGTATAACATATAAGGATATTTACCAAATGGCAAATACTTTGTTGAATTTTCGGAAACTGCTACTTTCAACCATGACAACATGATACTTAAAATACCTACTACAATACAGTACACAAATTGTTAATTGCCACTGGATTAAACATTGATCTGTCAGGATCCGGTTTTTATTGTAATTCATAAACTTATGTTATATGGCCCTATTTTTAGTAATATTGTTGGCATTTTGCGTCATATTCTTGTGCCCGGTAAGTTTTGTAATGATTTAAAACTTATTTGAACTGATTTAATTTAAGAAGCCACGAAGCCAAGAAGAGAGCCACGGTATTTTCAAAACGTTGTATGAACACTAGATTAGAAAAATATTGTACCACGTGACATCGCATAAATGTAAATAAATTACATTACACACACTTTACCATTAAATAAGTAAAGGAGGAAGAAGTTTGTCAAGGTAATTACTAAATCTCGACATTTGCTGTTCTTTACCAGGTCATCAAAGAGTAAACAAGAAGAATGTGAAAACGAAACTCTCAAGTCGGAGTTAGACACAGACCCCGAGAAAGATGGCGGCGGTGGTCTGGAAGCGAAGATGTCTCTTCTGAACGGTTGCACTGTTATAGTGGGATCTATCATTGGCAGTGGCATCTTCGTATCACCAACAGGAGTCTTGATGAATACTGGATCTGTAAACGCCAGTCTACTAGTGTGGATAGCTTCAGGAATATTTAGTATGGTATGTATCCATTTATCATTTATTTAATACTTTCATCATAAATCTTTCATCTTCATCTTGTGTATGATCAGTGTAGCGTATACGGATAGCTTTTGGTGAATGCCCGTCTGGCTAGTTACCACGATTAAGTATGGCTATGTGTGTTCTGGCAACTGCACTTAATAGCCATTTCTCCACTAGTCTTAGCGTAGTACCATCTTGGGTTACATAGTCACTTAACATCAAGTGAGTTGTGGCCATAACACTAATCCTATAAACGATAATATTAACACTGCCTTTGAGAGTGTTACTAAATCTCTTTAGAGATTTCTCTCTACCAAGGGCCGCCCGATTGTTGGAATACCTCTATCCTCTACATTTACTTATTTACTAAAAGTGTTCTGTCATAAAAATGTTTTTTCATCACTCTTTTTTCTTTGCCAAAAACTCAAACTAATACTTAGATTCGACACAGCTTTTAAAAACGTTATTACAACTCTTTCTTTGTAAGAAAAAAAAAACGCCAAAATTCTATGTTCTCTCGACAGTTTGAACGAGAACATTTCTTGTTCGTCAACTGATGGTTAGAACATAACTTACTAAATGCCTACAAATTCATACAAATTTCTTGTAGATTGATATTATATTCATATTTAAAGGGACGCTTTGACCAACGCTTACCATCACCGCAATTTATTTTTAAATAATCTTATATTCCTTTAAAAGCCTTCTGTTTTGTTTTATAAGTCTACAGGGGGTTCTTAATATCAAATAATGAAAGCTTCTGTGGAAGACGGCGGGGCCGTCGCAGCGGGAGACTAAGCTTACTTATCGTAATATTTTCATAACAAGATTCCATTTCCTATATTAATAATTCAGTTGATGTTACTTCAAAGTTTATCTTCACGCTATTCATTAAAGGTTGGGTGTCAAGCATTCATATTATAACATCAGCAATACAACACGTCAGATTATAAAATATAAGACAAGAAGAGGTCCCTTGTGTATCTTCGAAGTTCAAAGTCCAATGCCAATGAAATTAAAAGGTGGTTTCCCTGTCCAACAAAAAAAGAATCATCCAAATTTGTTCATAAACAAAGAAGTTATAGCATAACATCCATACAAAAAAAAAAAATCATTCGAATTTAGTAACCTTTTCTTGAAATCGGTTGAAAATTGTGAAATTTTCCCTAATGGTCTGTTAAAGTGATCTCCTACAAGCTTTACAGTAAGTAACTGAATAATCCATTAGACAGTAGTATCTTACCCGTGATCTTTTTTTATACAACTAATGTAGCAAACAAGCATACGACCCGCCTGATGGTAAGCCTATAGACGCTTGAAATATTACTAACGCGTTGTCGATCTTGAAACCCACGTACTGCAAAAAGCTCTGGAAACCCTAACCACAGCAAGAATACAACGCAAGGTTATCTTGCTGCGATCTTCTGTAGGGTTAGGGTGGAGGGAGGTACTTTACCAGTCGGGTTACCCTAAAAATAAATTTCGCTGTGCCCTACCCTACCTCCCTTTCATCTATTTAATCTATACAATTAATAAAATTGAAGTGTCTGTTCGTAATGTCAAAATTACAGCTTTTTACTAAATGCGTATGAATGTATATACGATACCTATAACAAAACACCCATTTTAAAAATTTTTGTCTGTCTGTTTGTTTGTTCCGGGTAATCTCCGAAACGGTTGGACCGATTTTGACGGCACTTTCACTGGTAGATAGCTGAATTTATAGAGAGTATCGTAGGCTACTTTTAATTTAGAAAAAGAATTAGTGTTTTGCACAAATAAAAAAACTGGTCATGGTGAATCAATTCGGGTGCTTAAATGGCTTATGCTGAGTAAACCTTAAGAGATATAGCAAATTAATGTACTAAACAAATATAGACATTAAAAAAGCCTACAAATAAGTCTGGGAGAGTATATGTCTATCTTCTAAGAAACACCCACAATAAGCATTTGTGTCTTTAAAATAGCCGGGAGCGGGAGAGTAAGATTCGCGCGGGCCACGGGACAGCTAGTCTTTCAATAAATATTAAATCGAAATTCATGCCAAGAAGACACATTAATAAAATAATTGAGGAAACAACGGAAATAATCTACTTAAACCTTATCAAAGGGCAAAGGTTAAGGTAAAATTTGTTCGTAATACAATTAATAGCAAAATTATTTGGAGGTTAAGTTGAAGGTAAATAGTTCCATTCTTAGTTTGATACAGCCTCTCCCGTCATGGCCGTGCGTGAGTACACGTTGCTAAATCGCTTTGAAAGTGCATTTGAGTGACCTCTATGAGATTATTGCATTGTTTAAAAAGTTTGTTATTTCGCAATTAAGCTCCTAATGGGGATTTGGTAATTTAACAATATGATACCTAACATATACAGTATAGTGAGAACTCGTACAGTGGTTCATTGTGGTAGGATTATCACCACAATTATTTACTGAACAGCAGTAGTGGTCGCGCTTCTATATTTTGTTTGAAGATTGTCGTTGACTAGGCGCATTGGCAAACGAGCTGTTTTGATCAGTTCTAAACTTAGATTTGAACAGTTACATATTGGTTACATTAAAAAATTAAACAAGTGACCTTCATAGGCACTGTGATCATACCAATTGCGTAGGTTTGGGTAAAGGTTATATGTTTAGAATAATACAAATGTGATGTTGGTATTGAAGCGAAGCTTTTTAACGTACATTTGAGATGGGAACAATGAAACGTCGCAAAAGGAAGTTGAAAATGGAACGGAAATGTATTTTGCGACATGTATCGGAGTATTAAGTACAACATCGTTTACTTAACAACGAATTTTTGCTTTTGTATTAAAAAAATATTACAATAACAATTTACGAGTAGTATATGTCGAAATTGAATAATAATAACTGGACGACCGAGCTTTGCTCGTTATATTTAAAAAAAAGGAAAACACTCGTTTAAGTAAACTTGGAATGTGAAAACATTATCTAAATACCAAGTTTCATCCAAATCGTTGGAACCGTTTCCGAGAAATTATATATTATATACATAAATGTTTTTTGTTACAGGAATTGGATTAGATTTATTAATTATTGAATTTTATATTCATAACTTAAAAAGCTTTTCTTCTGTCGAGTGTCTCAAGACACATAAGGGTTTCTTAAAATTTTTATTGTATTCTTCAAATATTCTGAATCATTTTTATGTTGGGTCCTAACTTGTATAGGATTTAGGAAAGTGCGAATTACACTGTGCGAATCAAAAACACCTTGTATCCAATAGTATTAGAGCGTTTTCAAACACACATTTTGATGCAGTCACCATACTAAGAATAGTAGAATCTGTTCAAGGTTTGCTTCGCAGTGCTCGCGCTTCTGTTTTCTGCTTTGAAGGTTGTGGTCAGCATTCCTAATTACTCCACAGTTATGACTCGCCTCAAAACAAAAAAAATTACCTTAGCCTTACCGTGCAGATGTTGAATAATCTCCCAGCCAGCGTGTTCCCTCCTTCCTATGATATTAGGCCCATCAAACGAGGAATGAAGAGGCATTTAAGGTGGCTGGCATGAACTCGATAGGGCTGCCGATGAAAGTGTCACCGACGTTCACCGTTTTTGGATTGTACCGTAGTTACCGTCAGATGCTGTACAGTCTTTTCCTCGAGCTAGTATAAAAAAAACTGCAAGTTGGTTGTATATAGCTATAGACTGCAGTGTTCATTTAAAATTACTTGAACCGCATGCCTTTTAGGCATATAAAGCCTGCTTTAATCGAAAATTTGTTTATCATTGCATCTCATCGACTGTACTAAAATCCATCTAAGATCAAGGTTATTGTGGACAAACATTAGCCTATACTTCAATATAAAAGTACTCAGTTATTATAGAACTTTATTGAGTAATGAACTGTTATCATTGTCACATGGCTAATGCAGATAATGTCCGATGAAACATACTACATATCTGCATGAGTATTTATAACTATTATGTGACATAATATGTTCAGATATAATATATTTTAATCATTTAAGTTTTATCGGTGACACTTTTAATTGGAAAAAAAAACATCTGACGAAATAACAAAATATGTTTTGTTTTTAGCCATTTTATTAGCACTTTTTGTTGTGAACTTATGTTGAGAATTTTAAGTCAAAAATTACATTATGATAATAGTACGTATATATTGAGCAAAGCGCTTTTCCTTTGTTTTATTCTTTGTATTTTAGCGTTTGGCTAGGATCTGATGTTAAGGTACACGCTAAACCTAGTGGGGGGAGTGAGGACTGGCTTTTAAGTGCAACTGCGTTTTGCTACTTGCTATTTTGTTATCAGTTGATGGTTTAAATAAGAGTTTACTGAAAGATCTGTATATTTATTGGACCATCATTTATAAAGTTGCAATGCAGACTATGTCGTATTGTTACCAAGGAAAAAAAATTGCTAATACTAAACAATGAACTGATAATGAATGTGGAACTTTCAAACGTCTCAGGAATCATATTTTGTTCTACTGAATATTTCGACCTTACAAAAGCTGCAACAAGGAGACTGATGACTGCACAAGATTTTTCACTTCAATAATTAAATAAAACAAAATGGTCTGTGATATATATCACACTTCGGGTACTATCAGAATCTAGAAAAAAATGTACTTGACCAATTCTCAAACCCTTAGTAAATACCTAGAGATATCTTAGGAACTATTTTGTATTAGAAAGATCGTTATGCAATTGCATCATCTTCTGACTTAACAGTGAGTGTAGATTGCAATCAATGATTTTGTGCAATAAAATGATTTTATCGTTACCTGGCAGTGCACGATTCTATTCTAACTACTTACATAACTTCCTATTGAGTTTAGAGAGTTTTATTGACGAAGTTGAAAATATTTTACAGTGTTTTGCTTATATATCGTTTATTGATGCCGCCACGTTTTTAGACGGTTGTAGTGCAGTGTAGTGTGATCTAGTCATAAAAGTACCTCTGCACCATATAACATCATTTTAAACAAAAGACGTCCTACGCTGGAAATAGGCCAGCCCCAAAGATCTTCGCAACGACCGGTCCTGAACTGCTCGCGTGCAACGGGTTCCTGCTACCTTTACCAGGTAGACGGTCCAACTTGTGCCGGGTCTGCCCACGCAGCGTCTCCGGCTCCATAAGCCGTTTGTTCTAAGACCTACATGCTCCGCATCCCGCCACATAAGACTAGAGTTTGGTTCTTGCGCATGTCTCTTCATTTCTGATTCAATAAAGATCTATATTTCACTTAAGGTTCGGTACAGAATGTTTTCCTCTTACACTCTCCTCTATCATCTTCACACCATTTATACACATATCACTCCTCTACTCCTTTATCCATCCACCTTCATACTTAACACTCTTCTAGTTATATGACTTTAATCCGTCTTGATGACAAACCTATACCACGCTAACCTAACCTCCTCAACTTCTTTATGTCTAGTGCTATTTTCAACTTCCTCTGATATATTTAGCTTATTATTGTACTTGTTACAATATGTTATCTCCAGAATATTTCTTGGCATGTTCAATATTGAAATATCTATTCAATATGAAAATACGTCATATCATGCTACTTTAGTGATTTTGTAAACAGCCTAAGTATTTCTAAATTCCAATTTACGACAAGCAAAAAAAGTCGAAGCGCAACAATGGGATCTGAGGAGTCCACTATAATTTATTTATTTTTTAATGTGAAAACGATGTAAGAGGTTTGAGCTATAACCAAAGTATAAACGATATTACTATAAATCACTTTGAAAATCATCAAAACATTGTACAAGAAATTAATTTATATCGTGTTTTACAGACCGTGACGTGATTGAACAGTCTCACTGTAACAAGGAAATAGACAAGATTAGAAAGTTTACAAAATGTAGATATTTTCTATTTCATATTTTCTCATTGTTATTACAATAACGGATAAATCTATCTGTATACAAGACAAAGATTTTAACAAAAATAAAATTAAACTTCAATGATTTTGAGGAATTCTCTGGTTTATCTTCGAATTTGGAGGTCCAATTCCAATGAAAATAAAATGGGACCACCATTGAGGAACCCAAAGTAAAAATAATCTAAATCAGTTCATAAACTAAGAAGTGATGGCTGAACATCCATAAAAATATATAATCGAAAAGAGAACCTTTTTATAAAGTCTGTTAAAAAATGAATGTTACAACACACTACGATATTAAGTTGCCGTATTCTAGGAGCTATTGTTTGTAGGTAGAAAGGTATCTAGTTGTAGCGGCAGCGGAAACCAATTATTAATCTATGTTTATTATACATTTAAATACATATTAATATTTTGTACAGTTGAAAAAAAGGTTGCCGATTAATGAAGAATGTCGAGTTTCTTGCCGGTTCTTCTCAAAGACTGGGGTGTTTTCCTTCATAAGTATGTTTATGATATTCAAATGACATTTATCATTACAGATAGGTGCATATTGCTATGCGGAACTTGGTACAATGATACGGGTGAGCGGAGCTGATTATGCCTACATAATGGAGACGTTCGGCCCGTTTGCAGCTTTCGTAAGGCTTTGGATAGAGTGTATGATCGTCAGACCTTGTTCACAGGTGCGTATACTGTTAATAATATAATAAGTGTTATATATAACGGAGTAGGAACACTAAACACGTACATAGTATGGGGGTATAGGGCGACACCGCCATTACAAGCGTGTATTTTGATAAGAAACTGATCCCAGTAATACGAACTTGCAGCGCATTCGCACTGTACAACGTTCTCTATCAAAGTGTGTGGCGTCGCTATTTTTTTTTTAGTACAAACTATACTTTTAGCTTTAGGGGCCCTGGAGCCTCTGACGGCTTTTACAGCTTCACCGGGTGTGGCATCGCGCTACACCTCTATTTATATAGCCCGAGCGCGAACCGCGACGCAGCGAGGCGAGGCGCCTACTTGTGACGCCATAGGTGGCGGTAGATTTAAAACATTTGTTTTTAGATTACCTGCGAACGCCGACACGTTACAAACATGTTTTGACTACAGCAATGTCATTTGGCGGAAGTTGTGTTAATGTGATCATAGATGGCAATTTAACTCCGACATATATATTAACTTATACTAGTGGTTTTAAAAGTGGGAGAGAGGCGCCCTACTAGAGGGGCGCGAAGACATGTAAAGGGAGCTGTGATTGTAGCAATTATAACGAAGTACAGAAGCAAACTCGATATTGCTATCTATGTTATGGACTTTTTCGGTTGAACTCAGAATTGGATATCTTGTCAAACACATGCAAGCTCATTCATCACATTGACCGAAAATAATATTATTTTACATGCCTACTGCTGCCGCTTGCTGAGTCAAAGGCATTTTCATTTTGGGTATTATGATAGCGTGATAAAAAATCTTTGGGAACCCTTGCCTTAAACAATTATACTCATTATATTATAAACGAGTGTCAACTAAAATCGTACTGCAGCTGGCAAAACTTGTAGAAAAATTAATCACAGGTACTCCCCTTCACTGTGCAATTTGGAAAGGTCATGTGTAGGTGTGCTAAATGACTGGGTTTCCCCGGATTTGGTTTAGTTTTAAAACGTCCGGATTTTTAAAAAGTGTCCGGTTGAAACGCAGACTCTTTTGCGTTCAGGGAAAATTCGATGCATTGATCAGTAAACAAATTTAAATAAATAGGATAATATAATGATGATTATTTTTGTTTAAAAAATATTTTTGAACACGTGCCGGGTAAACCCTGATTTTACCTAAATATCCTGGATTTGTCTAGTCGGTTAGTTGTTAGTTGATCTGGCGTCAACAATTTAGATGATGGCATCCCCAGTTGAGTGAGACTCCTAATCAATAAAACTCTTTGATATATTGGCCAAATTTAGCAAACATTGGTCTTCAAAGCGTTTGGATCAATATCTATGCATATTACTCACTAGACACTAAAAGTCTACAAAATGTTGTCACAATTGCATATTATACATATGCTGTAATTTATATTGTAGAATTTTATTCTTGTATGATTTATTCTTTAATGTCCACTTCCCAGTTCGATTTATTACTTATTTATAGTATTTATTATATCACTATTTTATTATAATCATAACAATAAAAAATTATTGTATAATTATGGATATAATTATTATATAAATTCCTTTATTTACAATTTAATTGTAAAATACTCAATACTGTTTTTAATGAAAGACAATTTCGTTCCGTGAGTACACTTAAATGGCATTTAATTCATTTAATTCAAGGTTAATACTCGGATGTATAACATACTTTTTTTTTTTTTTAAATATAGAAAAAAGTAGGAAACAATATTAATTAAACTACATAAATTATATATATGTGGGGTATTTAGATTATGCAATTAAGTAAGTAGATGAAATTCCTTTTTAATACCCTAGTTCTTTTTTTATTGATTTAAAACAATTGAGTGGATATAATTAAAAGCCTTCCAGATGATTCACGAAATTAAAAAAAAATCCAGAACATTCTAGAGAAATTAGAATAATTTTTGAATGACTAAACATTTTATGTGGTTTAGAACTTTGAAGGTATCTATAAAGATAAAATATTAAAGATAATTTATTTACTGCTATTTTATAAATTATCAACGACTTTAGAATATGCCAAAACATTCTAAAACATTTGAAATTGTTCTACGTTATTTAGATTTTTTTTAAATATTAGGTCTTTAGAATATTTTGGAGCATCGAAGATTTTACTCGAACGTTCTAGAATATTTTGGAATTATCTGGAACAATTTAGTAAGTCACTCATCATCGTCATACACATTCTCTCACATACACACACACACAGTCATACTCAAGTTTACTTTAAATTTTTAATTTCCATCAAAATTGCCATTCTTATTGATAACATTATACATAAAAACAAGGTAAAAAGCTCTCGACACAAATAACCTATTCATTGAGACCATTCCAATGAGTCCAAACACGATACATCTACTGTAAGTTAGTGAAGAGTTAGGTATCCTGCAGATTCCAGATGATAGGTGCAGCATGAGCTCAATGTTGCTATATTCTTCTAATATTATTGAAGTAACAGAATACCAAATTTCGACTCTATGAAACGAGAGAGAACGAACTGATAATCTTCGAACGGCTAAACACATTTTCTTGAATCATAGCTAAGAAGAACACTTTCGATTAAATCACCTATCTTTCAAACAAAAACTAAATCTAAATTGGTTCAGCCGTTCAATAATTTGGCACCATACTTAAACAATATAAAAATACCTACAACTATTACATTATGTGCTATATACTTAGAAATATCATTTACCTATTACAGGTCATAAAAATAATTACAGATTAGTAACAATAATAATGACCCAAAAACAATGACTCATCTGAGTTACGTAATGTAGGTATTACATAAGACCATTTACTTAAGAAGACTTAAAATAGTCTTCACATTAGGGAATACTTACCCGTACAAATAAAACATAAACAAACAAACTATTTATTGTAACCAACATGACAGTATGTAAGACATATTCACATTCAATACATTTCACTTAGTTCCTAACAAATAAATGGCCATACAAAAACGATATAAGATAGCATCAAAAAACACGTAAGTTTAATCACTAAGTCATTCTATCACGTATAAATTTCCTAAGCACATTACTAACAGCACATAAACATACGATATAAGACAAAACCATTTATAAACCATATAACTACTTACAAAATAACAGGTGTGTATAACAAGACGTCGTTTAAAATATATTGTAAATAATCTACCATGAAACACGAAATAAAGGACATTGATTTGTTTACGTAAATATAACAACTTAGACTCGCAACTTATAAACATTAAATTTCTTAAGCATCTTGCTGTGAGGCGATATCCACTCATCTGTCGTCAACAGTGGGTGTACATTAGAATACCTCTGCCTAACCCTTCGGGAATACTGGCGCGATGGTATGATATGTCATAGTCATAATAAATCAGACTGGATAATTTTTGTGAAAACTAAAGTTAACATGATTTAAACGCACAAGCGGAATGGAACTGCCACGGCGCGGCGCGGCGCGACCAAATATTCTAAGAAAATGTCGTCTTATAGGCTGAGCATTGACGTCAATGTAAATATGTTCACATCTACATATATTTATATATGTAGCACATCCAGTATATTGCCTTTTCCTAAGCTCTTTTATTGTATAGAAGATTTGTTACCGACGATATTGTACTGTGCAAATCGTTTAAAGGATTTGTTCCAATATTGGCGCCCAACATGGTGGTTTTATTGTTCGTTTTTATTTACCAATTCAATGTTTCATTCTGTTTTTATTTATGGTGAAGTAACAGTTATTTGCATTGTAAGCACATTATAAACCTACATCTGGTGTATGGTAGTTTTTTATTTCAAAAGCCGATTAGAAAACGTGACGTCACCATTCAGGAAATGTGAACGTTAGATGCGAAAGCTGTCACACTTGTCAATTATATCATGCAAAATGGCATATAAAATGAATGATGACGCCATGGGACCATAATGCCGCGTTTTTGTGTCGTATTTTTTATTTAAATTAAAACATATTTTGAAGTTACTTCTTTTGAAATATTTTGAACATATAAAGTGTTTAAATCAATTTTCCAAAAGTTGTTATCTTCCGGATTATTCTAAACTGTTGGTATATAAAATACTACATAGGTACTAATTATTTTAATATAAGTTACATAGTTTATATATTTTAATCACAGGCTATCGTGGCGTTAACGTTCAGCGTGTACGTCTTAAAACCAATATTCCCAGAGTGTTCCCCTCCCGAAGACGCTACCAGACTTCTTGCAGCCTGCTGTATATGTAAGTACCTACAAGAGGCACTTATGCCCGTCCGGCTTCTCCGAAATATATATACGACACTTTTATGTCAGAAAAAAATTTGATTCGAAATAATTTTTATTATTATAATAAACAAAATCATAATCACAAACACTTCACTCAGTTTAGGCCCTCAGAAGTAATTTAAGAATGTTACAACCATAGAATTAAAACCTAACAGCTCTTTTCTTACAACTTTCAAATCTACTGCTGCACTGGTTCGGAAACTATCCCAGTCATCCAGAAGAGCTTGCACGAAACTCGATCGGGCTTATCAATTTTTTTAACAGTTTAGAATTAATAGTTATATTTATACCATTTCCATTTCTTTATTTTCTCGATGACAGCTCCTGTGAAAACTTGAACGAGCATCTTTTTTACATTATGTATGCATTATTTTATAAAAATATGACGTTTACACACGTAAAAGGTTATACCAGAGTCGGAGAAACTGATAGGGATGGAGCTATATCGATAAACGTAACACGATAACAGACCCGATATTTTTTTACAAAATGTAAGAAACTAAACTACTGCCGGATACTTTTGTACAAATTTATTAACTAATATTATATTTTATTACTTGTAATAAAAAATAATATTAGTTAATAAATTTGTACAAAAGTACAAGTAATAAAATATAATATTAGTTAATAAATTTGTACAAAAGTATCCAGATGTGGAGATGTTAGACGTATTAATTCTTGATTGATAATGCCAACATCTTCAAAATTTTCGAACCTGTTGTAAAATAAGTAGGTATTGGTAGGTACTCGACAATAAAACGAAATAATTATAACGACAGGTAATCTTTATTCATTTATTTTAATCAAAATCTGATGAATCGTCACTTATTTCATATCGATATTCATTCAGATCGATATCATTACTTATTTGGTCACAACACTACAACTATCAAATTAGAACTGTCATCGAGAAAATAAAGAAATGGAAATAGTATAGTGAATGCATAGAGAAAGAGTCACTTCTAAACATCACTATCATTCACGTAATGATTCGCCCTATAATAACATTTTTATAGTAAAACCTGCTTATTGCCCGGCAAACCTAAAACAATTTATAGTCCTACAAAGTATAAAACACAAAACGACTAATTGTGTTTATTTCTAGCATTAAAACTATGCCGTTTAGTCTAAGTTATATAAGTTTAACGTACATTAAATTGTCAAGGATGTAGGTAGGTATTGGAAGAGAAAAATTTAGACATTGATCAGCAAGTTAACGCCTCCAGTTTTTGTCGATATCGTAGTCTGTCATAAACCGGTTTTTATTTTTTATTCATAACGTTGCGTTATTTGACCTCATGTTATGTAATATTGATAGCATTTTACGATATATAGTTGGTTATTGTGCAAAATTACAGTGGATTAGGAATAATAGCATGAAACATAAATTTTAGGATGTCACAAAGCCTCCATTGAAAATTCTAATTAAGTTGCCACAATTTTTTTTAACACAAAAGTCGCCGGGAAACAATTACATACATGAAACTTTCATAATTTTTTATTGAACAAAGATATTGTGATATTTTTTTTTTAGATAAGGACCAAGTGTCTATGCAGTAAAACAAAAACAAAATGTATCTAGTAGCTTTTTCGTGACCCGCGAACAACGGCAAACCTCTATACATTTTTAAAATATTTTAAATAAATCTGCTAAGCGGGTGAAACTAATGATCAAAATTTTGAAATTTTAAATTTCACCAATCAGGTAAATCTTTCCAGTCCAAGCACAATATGACACGTGCTTCAAGTGACATAAATACATAATATGTATTTTAGTATCCCCTAAAAAAGGTGCAATGACATAGGATTTGTAACACGAGCATCAGAGAACTATATATGAAAACCGGGTCACTAATGAACGAAACCAAAAATATATCTATTATTAACGATTGTTGTAACGAGTCTACTGAAAGCGAACTTATGTGTATTGGAAATATCATAATATGTAATAGGTGAAACAATTTTTCTATATATGTAATTAGTATCTCGGAAACTATTCTAACGATTTTTTATTTACTCAACATAGGACCTATTGATTTATCCGTTGTTACTAAAGGCTCTGTATGTTTTGTTATACCTCGTATACCGGACATTTGGGTCTCAAGCAAAAGTTCTTGAAACTTTGCTTTCCTTACGAAAAAAGGTAATTTACGGAATTGCGAGACGCGTAGATTGGTTGGAGATGTGCAACACTTGTTGACAGTATGTGGCCTGAACAAACTTCAATAAAAACCTATATAAATATAATGGTTGAGGTTTCCCGTTGTGCCCAAATCACACAAAAACTACTAAATACATTTTGAACATTTTCTTTTTGTTTTGTTCCTCAATTCATTCAATAAATAGTACATTATTGCAAAGGCCGTAAAATAGGCAATTGCAGGTCGAGTATGAGTTTGAAGGTCGAGCCCTAGGCGAAGACTTCACTAATACGAGACAGGCAATTGCCATTTCCGCCGAGGCACATATAGCGCTTTTCTCAAACTTGCATGGAAATATTGTCATTATTTTCGAAAAAAAGAACACGTGAAGTATTGAATTTACGGACAAAGAAAATGAAATCCATTGCAGGAGCGTTTTTTGAATTTGGAACATTACAACGCTCCAGCAATGTTGTATGAAACGGCGTGCTCTTTGATTGGATCTCTTTTATCATTCTTGGCATGTACGTAAATTCAATACTTCGCGTGTTCTTTTTTTCGAAAATAATGATCATATTTCCATGCATATTTGAGAAAAAGTTATTAAAGTGTTAAGAAAATACGATTTTTCATAAGCACTACGCGTTTTTCTGTCGTCCACGCGAGCTAAGCCGCGGGCACAGCTAGTCTATTATAAATTAGTGTAACCTGAATGTTACGGATCGAAGCATCTATCATAAAATGTTTGTTGCACCCGCAAGTATGGAAGCAATAATGGCTCAGTGTACGGACTCCGCGTCGACGTGACTTCGAATCCATGCAATGAGCCTGAGAGCTCAGTAAAGGAAAATATCGTGACGAAACCATAGCATGGTGGTAATTTATTATCCCAATACCTACTTTGCTAGTTAACAATCTCAATTTGAAAATCTGTACTTGAGTGCCGGTGTTAGAGAGGGACTAGGCTTAACATATCTTGGCTATATCTAGCATATCTATATCTTAGGCTGCATCGTCACTTAACATCAGGTGAGATTGTGTGTTTAATATGTATAGCCATATTATAAAATAAAGTCTCCTTCCGCGTCTGTCAGTCTGAACGCGATAATCTCAAAAACTACCTAACGGATTTTCATACGATTTTTATAAATATACGGAGTGATTCGTGAGGAGGGTTTGAGTGTATAATTCATTAGGGTTTTGTGTTAATTGGCTTAATTATGACAATGATTGTTAAAGATGAGGTGAAAAATCTTGCCGACTGGGAACCTTAGTGTCGTGCGCCTGTAAACCAATGGAACTATATTATGTATAACATGATAAAAAAGGTATATTATATGCTCTGCTATCCGTTCAAAGCTGGGGCGGGTATGCCAGTGAAGAATATAAAAAAATACAATTTTTTATGGAAGTTTGTTATTATTGGCCATCTAAATGCTAAGTTTAGGTTAGGGTGGGAAGGACAATTTATTTTTGGATCCAAGACCCTAAATAAAATTGTAAAAAAATGTCTTGTTCCAGTACTGCTAACCTTTGTAAACTGCTGGTCGGTTCGAGCGGCGACCCGGGTTCAAGACTGGTTCACCTATGCTAAACTTCTCGCTTTGTTCATCATCATTGCGGCGGGAGCTTATCAACTCTGTTTGGGTGAGTGTTATTCATTTTTCTAATTTGGATGTTTCTCTTTTAATAACTAAAAGAACAATGGCAACTTTCTTTACAATATTTAACCTGATCCATTTTATCCATTTGAGGCGTCTTGAAGTAAAAAAAAATGCTAAAACGATAAGGGATAACATAGTATAAGTTTAATAAGAAATATTTTTTTATTAGAAAGTCACAAAAAAAGATATTAACGTTTTTACGGCACAATCGGAGTCCGTTAGAAAAAAGCATTATGTGTCGTAGTTATATTATACCAGTGATAGTCCGTAAGAATGCACAAATTGCACAAGTCGTCGTATGGGGCAGAGAATCAAGTCCGTGGGCAAAGCAATGATCAAAACTTAAGATAAACTAGATCATTCGTGTGACAACAGTCGTACGACAAAATAGATTAGGCAAAGCTAATTTATTAGACTACACTATAGAGTCAGTTGTCAGTCAATGTCAATGCCGAGGTCATTGTCATCTGCAGTACTGCCATTACTATTATATTAAATACCGTGATTAATCTTACAGCTTAATATATACGACAAACACAATTATTTAGTTATTTTATTATGTACCAATTATAACAAAGGATAATTAATATTATTATTTATAATTTTAAATACTTCATGAAAATATTTTTTTATAAATACTGATTTTTTTTTTGTGGCAATAGTTTTAATAATTATCATCCTTTACAAATGTATTAAACCAGAAGTACACAAAAAAACGAATTAAAACCTTATTACATTAAACATTTTTTTCGGGGCTTTGCCACGTAAATCTGACATCGTATAAAAAACGAGCTAATAAAATAATACATTTTCGTTTATGCCTTAATCTAAGACGCCTTTTAAAACATTCTGGTAAAAAATTGCCATTCTTCTTTATTAACTGACTTATGACGTTGTCAACAGATTCAGACAGACCGCAATAACTCGGGAGTCAGTAAAAATAAAGAAGTTTTTACTGGGTTCTTTGAGATGACAAATCCGTTGTTTTTTTAGTTATATTATTGCAGTTTAACTGATAATCTATGCGTATATTACAACATTATCTTTCACACCGTCCGCTTTATATAGCTTACTAGCTGTGCCCCCGCAGTTTCACCCGCATATAATTTAGAAGAAATCACTGATTGATGATTTATAATACTTCAGTATAAACAATATTTTTATCGGGCATCCAGACGGTCACATCTCGGCATCGCACGAATCGTTCGCGCCACTACTATTATAGGCATAGATAGACCCGAGCCGAGTCTTGAATTATTTTAATTTTGCATTATCTCTCAAACTATGCGTCCAAATAACATGCTGTAAAAGACAAAGTTTATTTTCATTAAATTGTCTTTATGATAAAGTAACTTTTGTTCGTAAGTTTAAAAATAATGCTCATAAATTAATTTTTAATATTCAACAAGAAAAACCTTATTGTGGCTTATGTATAAGAGATATATAAGTGCTTTGACTTTTTAAAAATACATTAACGGCCAGTATTTTTGTTGAACATTGTATTTACGTATCATTAACGATTACGCCAGCGCAATGCGGATAAAGCAGTTCGCGAGGGCTTCCACTTACGACTTACGTAACAAAATCAATATTTATGGCTAGCTGGAAACTATAGCTATTGAGTTTGGGTATCATATAAAAAAAGATTTTTTACGAAGATTCAGAGATTAGCGTGTTAAAAAAAAACAACCAAGAAACTTTTTCGCTTTATTATATTAGTATAGGTTAATGTACTAGCGCTTTTTTCACGGTTTCGCTCGCGTCGTAGATGAGTCATGTCACTCATGTCCCATTATAAATGAATTGCTAAATACCGATTTTCATAAAATCTATCTGACGGATTTTCGTACAAAATTTCACCCCATTTTTCACCACGTTTGGGGTGGAATTTCCAAAAATCCTTACTTAGTGCTCACCTACAGTGTAAAAGGAACCCGCATTCAAATTTTCATGGTCCTAACCACAATAGTTTGGGCTCGGCGATGATATGTCGGTCATTGATCATTGTGTAAATCGATACAAATAATAAAATTGAAGTATCTGTTTGTAATGTCAAAATTACACTTTTTTACCTAATACATATGAAAGTATATACGGTACTTGTAAGAAAAAGTTATTTTAATATTTTTTTTGTCTGTCTGTTTGTTTCGGGTAATCTCCGAAACGGTTGGACCTATTTTGACGGGACTTTCACTGGCAGATAGCTGATGCTAAGGAGTAACTTAGGCTAATTTTATCTTAGAAAAAGAATTAGGGTTTCGCTCAAATAAAAAAAATACTGGTCATAGTGAATCAATTTATAGTAAAGATAGTAAATTTATTAACCACCAAACAAGTTAGCAAGAGCATATTATGTCTGTCTTCTAAGGATCACCCACAGTAAGCATTATTATCTTTAAAGGGACTGGGAGCAGGGGTAGTACGATCCGCGCGTGAGCCGGATCGACGGCATTCTGTAGTTCACGCGAGCGCAGCCGTGGACACAGCTAGTATAGAATAAATAACAAACAAGATCTTTACTACAATGTTATAAAATTTATTAACGAACTAACATTATTGTAATTGTAATACATTTCAATTAAGTTAGTACACAACCGCCTTTGCATTAACTAGGTACCTAAATAAAAATATACTATACGTAGGTATTATCTGAAAAGAACAAAACGTCACGATGCAAAATTAACATGCGGCCTTGATATTCGTTGTTAATGGCTGTTTAAATATCAACAATACATTTTGTAATAATTTCCTTTGAAATAGAAATTAATATAAAAAAAAAATATTGTCCGTATCAGACTTGACGCGTAAAAGGTCATAAAACCAAGAAAAAAAAATGTGCTTAAATAATTCTCTTCTGTGCAACTGATTTTCAAAACTACACCCCTTCTTATGTATTCGTCTCATGTAAAGTATAGAAAAATTATATTGATACTTAACAATCTTATTTAGTTAACTTCGGGAAGAAATTTTAACATAATATTAATTCTAAGGTCACGATTTAAAACCGTTATCATAACAATAGCATCAGTAGTTTTTGATTTAAATACGTAGGTACAAACAGACAGATAACAGCAAATTAAAGTTATACGTAAGAATTGCATTTCATATACCTACAATTGATTCGATAATCACAGATAAAACCTTCGATTTATTATAATACTAAATAAATATGCTCGCGCATCGCACAAGTGAACATAGAATAATAATTTATTGTGGTATAAATTATCTATGTTTTAATATCCCAATTATAATTTCATTCTAATCGTTTGTAATGCGTGATTGAGTAAAAAAAATTACTCCCTTTCGTATTTGCATTAGTTAGGATTGTCTTGGTCTCAAGACATAACATTAATTTAGAGACACAGGCGGACTGGGTAATAATAACTCTTTTAGTACTTTCGATAAATGCACCGATTCCAAAAACAAATCAAAAACATAAGATGCCTCATTCATATTTAAATGAATCTGAATTCTGAATGAAAAAATTGAATGAATCCACTCGACATTGCCAAATTATACACGTCACAGCCGCCGAAGGAAACGGGGTTTTACGAATAATTGTGAACGATTACAGCCAACCGCCTTTTAGTCGCCGTGTCAAAAGTACAACTTTTTTTTTTTTAATAATTATAAGTTGGTATTTGGCCACAATCAATTAACGATGTGGCCCAAGAAGGTACCATGCTAAATTTAATGGAGAAACTGGCTATTAAGTACATCTGATGGTATACACCTATGAAGTACTTGGCGAGAGATTTGTCAACTTGAGGATGGTTGATGGCGGCACTTAGCTTTCATCACGATGTTTTTACTCACCGAAAGCTCAGCTTACTGTAAGGATTTGAACTCATGTCGATCGATGTCGTATCCGTACACGCCACTAATGACCCGTCATTGCTTCAGTTAATTAATTTAATTTTCATATTTATTATTTCTTAATTAATTTATGGAAAAGCGTAGACATAAATGATTAAACCACTTATTGTTACACATTTTATACAGAAAGACAATAATTCAAAAAATTGTCTTTGAAAATGTTTTACTTAATTCTCATTGCCATTTATTATATCAACAGATTCTGTAGCAATTATTCGATATTATTTTGATGGTCTGTTATCTAATTTTATTAACTTCCATGCTATAGCAGTCTAAATGTTGGTTCCGATAGTGACAGTTATTTGTTGTGTCTATTTTGTTCCGAGCTTAATAAATTACTCGCAGATAAAGAAAACCATTCACTGAAAATTTCCAGTAGTATACCAGAAGTGGTTTCCAAAGCGCCGAACTATAAAAAGTCAATAAGCAGTATTTTCACACGCATGTCAACGTTTCTAAAGTCAACGTTTTAACGGCAAATAATTATTACATGACAAAAACGCCGTCAAACTCGAAGATACTTTATTTAGGTAGTAAAATTCAATGCTAAACACCTTTACGTGGAATCGGTTCAAGGTAGTTTGCTATCGAAAGAGGCATGACACTCTCATAAATAAATTAAAAAACAATGCGTTGACTACTTTTTACAAGCTTTTTTTTAACTTGCTTCTGAATTTTAAAACAGTTAATCAGTTTAAACCATCTGAAACTTTGCATACACTTATAATATAGATTGGATGGCAATACATGGTTGGCTAAGTGATATTATTCTAAATACAATATGGCGAGCTCCCAAATGTGGTGGACCAGTTATTTTTAATGCAACCCCATTATATGGGTATCAAGAATAGAAAAATTAAATTAGTACAAATGAAATATTGAATATGTAAGTTTTAAAAAGTTTTTTAAATTAATAATTTGTCTTCTGTTTTGACCTATAATATACTTGTTTGTTTATTAAATACATACTTTGTTTAATTAATGATATTTTAGGTAAAAAGAGAGGTAGCTTACAAAAGAATGCACTTTTCTTATAAATCAAAAGTTGCAAATAAGCATACAACCTACCTGATGGTAAGCGGCTACCTTAGCCTATGAACTCTTATAATGCCATAGGGATCTATAGCGAGTTGCCGACCTTGAACCCCCCTTACCCCAAAGAACTCTGAGACCCCACTCACCACAGGAATACAACACAAGGTTATTTGGCTATGATGTTCTGTATGGTGAACGTATTCCAACTACTTGGACTGCCCCAAGTAGAGAGAGAAAAACCAAAGAAATTTCTGTGTACCTCTCTTTATAAGTGGATTTTACACCTTTCAGGCACTGTAAACATTGTTACCTCTGAAGAAGCGTTTGAAATTTATCAGAGCTTTTGAAGTTCTAAATTAAAGTTTGTTTGTTTGTTCGGTTGAACACGCTAATCTCAGGAACTACTGCTTCGAATGGAAAATATGTTTTGTGTTGGATAGCCCATTTATCGAGGAAGGCTGTAGGCTATATAACATCACACTACGACCAATAGGAGCGGAGCATCAATGAAAAATGTTGCAGAAACTGGAGAAATTTATTCCTTTTGAGAGCTACCACTGCATGCGCTGCGTGAATGGTTAAAGTTACATAAAAATGTGACGGAATTCTTTCTCTTAAAAAGTCCGCGATACCACATGTCTATCTTTTAAGGTTTACTCAATATAACCTATGTTTATGGTAATAAAATTTGTTCTAAAATAATAAATTATTTGCGAAGGGGTTTTTATATACATGGTATTAATCCTTATCAAAATAAATACGTTATTCATCACAAGTATTTAATTTTGTACAAAATTGCCCATTACAATAATTGATTTTAATGAATATCTCAGAAGATATCACAGTTTTAAAATAACTCGGCAGCAAAATAATGATCACATACCGCGAGTGCATTTTTATTATGCAGAATAATGTGGGAGGCGGATAGCACCTATAATACGTTGCCTACGAGCCACTCTCTCTAACCTTTTCTCTCTCTCTCTCTCTCTTATATGACGCAGACGAAGTTGCGCAGCAGTTGTCAGCTAGTAAATTATATTTGATTTAGCTAATCAACGTTACGCGATCTTAGTTTTTCGTGAATATTAGTTAATAACCCGTTGATATTTCGTTTGGCGCTGTTACTTAAGTGCGCCATGGACATAATATCACGCTATTACAATCGAATAAAAAAAACTCAACAGAAATATTTCTAGAAGACTCTAACAGGTTTTCGTTTATAACGTTCATACAATGTTTGCTCTATTACATGTGAATTAATTTGCGTTAAATTTAAATATTGGAATTTGCCTACGAATGAGGTTAAGGTAAACTAACTTGATATTACTAGTATGAAAAAAAAAGCTAACAGGTGAGACGTAGAAAAAGTAGAAGATTTATATTTAGTATTCAGGCCACGAGGGTCATAGCAAAAGTATTCCAATCCCAATCGATTCGAAGATTCTCTATTTCGCCAGTAATGTAATATCGTATACAAAAAACCGTTTAACTAGAATCTGTTCAAGGCAGTTCGGTTAAGTGTAAGATAAACCTATTCAAACTGGTAAATTGATTTTTTCCCCGTTCCATTGGCACGTGAATAAGATTTGTGTTTACGTTTTTATATGATCTAGCTCCTATATAAAAAATTATAGAGGTTTGCCATTTTGTCCGCACCACGTAAAAACTACTGGATAGATTTTGATTTTTTGTTTTACTCTTTAGATACTTGGTTTTTGAACTAAATTGTTGAATAAATTGAAAACGGGTGAAACTGTGGGGCACAGTTATTAAAGTAGAAAAATAGTAGGTATATCAATTTGTGCATACTTTGCGAACGGTCGGAAGGCGTCGACGCGGCGCGGCGCGGCGCGACGCACTCGGTGCTGCGTCAGCTTATGCACGGACAAACAAAACGTTTGTTATTAGATGATTGCTGTCGCTCCGGATACGACGAGACTGCAACGTTTTGTTATTTGATATCGTGCAAAAGGAGCCTAATGTATGGCTTCCACGATTCTTAGTTCACCGGGATATGTCTCAGTTGTCCCGGTTCTACAAATCGGTCAATTTTCACTAGCCAAATAAAAAATATAACAGTCTAAGCAAAACAGTAAGCCAAATCTCAGTTCACAAAAATTAAAGAAAAAACATGTTGTGCTTACCCAAGGTGGGGCAAGAACAAGAAGTTGCTTATTTCCAACTGGGTGTGTTCATGGCGGGATTTTCCAGCGGTAATAGGGGATCAAATATTTTTGTAATTATATAATAGGATAATTGAGTGACATATGAACGCACAGCCCATACTACTGAGAGGTTTGGTTCTACAAGGATTTTAAACTACATCTTCTGTACAATTAATAAAATTGGAGTGTCTGTTTGTAATGTTAAAATAATAGCTTTTTACTAAATGCTTATGAAAGTATATACGATACGTATAATAAAAAACCAATTTAAAAAAAAATTTGTGTCTGTCTGTCTGTTTGTTCCGGGTAATCTCCGAACAGTTCGCGTTGGAGCGATTTTGACGCGACTTTCACTGGTAGATAGCTGATGTTACAAGGAGTAACTTGGACTACTTTTATATCAGAAAAATTATTAGGGTTCCGCACAAATAAAAAAACTGGTCATGGTGAATCAATTCGGGCGCTTAAATAGCTTACGCTGAGTAAACCGTAAGAGATATAGCAAATTAATGTACTACATAGTTATAGGCATTAAAAATATCTACAAAAAAGTTACGGGGAATATACGTCTATCTTCTAAGGAACATTCATAATAAGCATTTTTGACTTTATAATAACCGGGAACGCTTGTAGCAAGATTCACGCGCGTGCTCGATCGACGACATTCTGTAGTCCACGTGAGTGAAGCTGCGGCTACAGCGAGTTTATTAAATAATATGTATATATATGTTTTGTTACTCAAATCAATTACTTAAAATACTTTTTTATAGAATTAGTTAATATTTTTGATACCTATGTAATTATTGGATAACATTTTTTGGTATAATGTTTACTATCACAATGAAAATCAAAAGAAACAAAGGAAGTTTAACCTTATTGCTTAAAGAATGTATCACGAGTTCGGTCGGTCAATCTCGGGACAAGTAAATTTGCACATAAATGTAATCGATAAAAGGGCGTTTGTTTGAGAATGGCTCAAAATGTTTTCGACGTAAATCAAGGACTATGCCTTTATAAGGAATTCCTGTGCAAAATTTCATGTTTCTAAGCTCATCGGCTTAAACAGTACGTTGTCCGTCAATAAGTCATCTTTTTCTTACCCTGATCCCGCTAAAGAGAGTCGGCACATCATATTTTCCACTTCCTCTTTTCTCTACCAGCTGTCGTCTCGGTATTCACACATTTTACATGCATATCATTCTTCACACAGCCCGTCCATACATTCCTTGGTCTTCCTCCACTTCTATCCATTTTCATACTAAACATTCCTTTATTTATTCCCTCCTCATGACAAAGCCCGCTAACACGATAACTGATCACGACAAATTTTTTTTAAACTTAGTTATTCTCGGACCTTAAGAGTAGGTAAATAAGTTTTGAAAGTAATTTGAATTGCCGGTTTGCCATGCCAAACAGGATTGACTACCTAAAGGTCATCATAATGATGTCTAGAAAACTTTATCAATATACTATTAGTTAAATTAAAAAAAAAAAAAACATTTTATTTTTAGGTTAGGTTTAGCGTTATGGCCACAATCTCACCTGATCTTAAGTGACGATGTGGCCCAAGATAGTACCATGCTAAACTTAGTGGGAGATTGGTTCTGAAGGTCAGCTGCCGGAACATACCTATGGGTGTTTGGCGACAGATTTTCATCTTGTGGGTGGTAGCTAGCCAGGCGGGCATTAGAAAAGCCCCAACAAACCTATAGTTTCATCACAATGTTTTCCTTCACCGAAAGCTCTGGGCTCATTGCAGGAATTCGAACTCACTTCGATCGAGGCGGATTCCGTACACGCTACCAACTGAGCCATCTTTGCTTAAAAAACTATTTTTGTTGACTTTATTTTGAATCGTCAAGGACGCGATTATTCTTGCCTTATAAACTATCTTTTAACAAGGTCAAAAATAATTTAAAAAAAAATATTTATCACAATTTTTTAAATATATTAAATACTAGCTGTGTTCGCGGCTCTGCTCGCGTGGACGATAAATGAACGCGTAATGTTTTAAAAATCATAGTTTCTTAAAACTTTAATAACTTTTTATATAATGAAGATATCGTGATTTTTTTTATAAGGACCAAGTATTGAAGGACTAAAAAAATGTATCAAATTCTATACAGGAGTTTTTGCGTGATGCGCGCCCTACGGCAAACCTCATCATTTTATTTATATAAATGACTGTAGGTACTTTCTGTCTGCGGAAATACGATAAAAACGTACCTATTCGGACAGTGTCTTTTTTATGCAGTACAGTGATTACAATCCAAAAACAACGGTGACCACTGAGGGATAAGTGATCCATTGCCATTCTTCGCTGTTATACAAGCCTGCAACATCTCGGCAGCTGGAAATATATTGGCTGATCCCGAAACGCGACAGACCATCCACCCAACGTCACTGTGGAGGGTATATCACCATGTGCACGGGGATTGAGACACTCACGACCCAGCAGAAATGATCCTTACCACCAGATTACCGATTTCGGTTGATCCCGGTGATCAACACCGGTGATTACACCCAGTATATCGTGGTCGCGATCCTATCAGACACAATTGTCTTGCGTTTATAGGTACATATTATAAAGTGCTACGTCTCCCTGTCTGCTGGTCCGTTTATCTTCTTTTTACGCAAAAGTCACTTATCCGATTTAGTTAGGATTTGAAAACAAAGATCCGGGTATAATAAAAGAATACTTTAATAACTCTTACATGCTTAGGTGAAGACAATGTGTTTGGAACAGAACAGTCATTTTTAAATTAAACATCACCATAGACCAAATCAACCATAGACTATTTTATGGACTACAACAGATTAACATAGTTTTTGTCTTTAAATAGATATGCTATCTGGCTAGGTTATAGGATATATTGTGTTATCTTCATCATCATCATCATCATCATTATACGTGAAGCAAAAACTTTCTAACCCTTTTGAAGCGTATTGCGTGCACGGAAGACTGTGATATTTTTGCATGGTTAAAGTTTATATGGAGAAGGAATGCAGAAAGCCAAAATCTATCTATAATATCTGTTACTTATATATTAAATTAAATAAATTAATACTGCGAATTCTAAGATAACCAGTGCCATTGAACTTAGACGCCCCAAAATATTGACATTGTCACTCAATGAAAAGTGACAGCAAGTGATATAATATTTATTGTTTATGTTCATACTACAAATGTCAAACAGAAAATAGTCTATAATTAAAAAGTCGCTGGTCGAATTTCGATCATTGGGCGACTGCGAGTATAAATTAACATACGAAATAAGCAATGATGATATGGAAAATCAATTCTAAAAAATATGCTTTTGGGCGCTTCAATGGCTTACGCAGGACAAGCCATAAGATATATATATATATATAAAATAAATGTGACCAAAAAAGTAATTGATAGTATGTCTATCTTCTAAGGATCACCCACAATAAGCATTTTTGGGCAACATGATTTCTGCGTATGCTCGACTGGCAACATTTAGTAGACCATGCCAGTGGAGCCGTGGGCACAGATAATAAAACTTATATTCGTATAATTCAAAAGTAAATGATTTATTCCGCCAGTTCCGATGAAAGTGGCCTATAAACAAAATATGATTGTTTTCATTTTATTTTTCAGGCAAAGTGGAGCATTTTACTTTCGAGGGTACAACTGATGACGTCACATCCATAGCTTTATCATTCTACTCCGGCTTGTTTGCCTACAACGGATGGTCAGTCTGACTTTATTTTACACACATATTTTAAAAACTATTTAATAGCTTCATACATGCAAAAAGTTAGATTTGACCTGAACTGAATAAATCACTAACAAAAATATCAAATTTTACGCTGAAGAAGAAAATTTAGGATTCAATAAAAATGTTATATTCCTTCCTACGATATTGAAACTTTAAAATGAGGTGTGAAGAAGTATTTCATCAGGTCGTGTTTGCATGACATCGACGATTACGACGGCTGCCAATAACATTTGTGTCACTGTCAGTTGCTGTTCTCTGTGGACAGTATCGTATTTACCATTAAGTGGTAAATATCCATTTCGCCGAGCCGATAGGCGATATATATATAATTTTATTTTGAGTGTGTAAAGAAATGTGTCAATTTAAGCGGGAAACACTATAAAATTAATATATTACCTCATGCAAAAACACTTTATATCAATAATTAGCGCTTTGCTTCGTATATGCCATGTTTAAAAAATATAATTCTTAAATGATTTCCCTATACAAATTTTGAACCTCTGTTACACCCCTTTAGGGATTGAATTTTCAAAAATCCGTTCTTAGCGGATGTCTACGTCATAATAACTACCTGTGTGCCAAATTTGAGCCCAATCCGTTCAGTGGTTTGAGTTATGTGTGGATAGATCATTCAGTCAGTCACGGTTTCCTTTTAACCATAAATGTGGACCAAAGACCTAGTGAAGGCTGCGTGAAGCTGCTGGACGTCATTGTGGCGATCTTTGGGGCAGGCCAATGTCTAGCAGTGGATGTCTTTCGGTTGAATGGATGGATGGATGGAGTCTCTGCTCTGTCCAACGGTTGGAAACTGAACTTCCCGTCAGGTTGCTTAGTCGTTTTAACAGTATAGACAAAAAGAGTTTATTGGTTTCTCTAACTTTTTTCCAGGAACTACCTGAACTTCATTATAGAAGAATTGAAAGACCCTGTTCGCAACCTGCCCCGTGCTATAGCGATATCCTGCACTCTGGTCACTATAGTCTATACTTTCACGAACGTTGCCTTTTACACAACGCTCTCACCTACTGAGGTAAGTTAAAATTGAACCGCCCAAATAATTGCATACATAATTATTCTTAATGCGGACTGTACGGCCGTTGTTATTAATGTTCAGTAAACCTTGTGACACGATCGTACGTGAGTATTGATGTTTGGAACAATCCATGCAACTAAGCTATAGGCTGACCGACGTAAACGTGACTCTCCTTATGGACTGCGGGACGCTAGAGGCGAACAAAAGCGACTTATAAGCTGGTTTGTTGCCGGCCGTCGGCAGCAATAGACGTTTGATGTGAAAGATTTCGCGATTTTTTGTTTGTGTCTGCTACAAATGAGATTATATTACCAAGATGCAATAACCGATGTTGCGTTTTGGAAAACTATACAGTCAATCAAATGCAATGCTTTGACGCGTCCGTATAAATTATATGGTACTATTAAATTACCGAATGATCCTATAATGCAGCTATGTCAAAGATACGGCTATCAGACTATTTCAATAAGGCCCGCAACCAGAATCTATCCAGTGAGGATTTTTAGACGGCACTCGATTCCACTATTTATCTATTCTTATCCAATCTATTCTTAAAATAACTACCACGAATATTTCACCGAACATCAATAAGCTTATCAAAAACATGATAACTCAGGTGTCCCGATCCTCAAGCTCAAAATAATTTATCCTCTTTATTATCTTTAAATGAAAATTTATATCAAAAAACTAAATAAAAATTTCAACAATTCATTATGTGGTTTAGTTTTTAATTTTGAGTCTGGCCCGCTAACACACCCTAAATCTCATAGATGACCCTTTAGGAAAATCAATTTGACACTCCTGCTTTAAGGGTATCATGTTTTTGCATTTTAGGTACGGAACCCTAAAATTGCCGTTCCATCATGCTGTCGTTTTTTACGTAGTAGCCACTAATATTTATGTAATTATAATACAATTTCTGTAGGTCCTCGGGTCGGCAGCGGTCGCTGTGACGTTCGCTGAACGGCTATTCGGTTGGTTCGCCCTCTCAATACCTCTCTTCGTGGCCGCGTCAACCTTTGGCGCTGTCAATGGAGTACTTCTCACATCGTCGAGGTTAGTTCGTTATTTTATCTCGTAGAGTCGCATATAATTACATGTCAGCCAAACATGGTAGCACTTTAAAGAGGAAAAAAGAGATTAAGCTCTCATATAAAGATATTCATAGGCATAGTCATGATTTTGGCCAGAGAAGGCAGGTAAAAATGTAAACTTCTGAAGTAAATTTCTAACAAGGGAACCACCGTCTTGTTAGGATATTGAAATTATCATAAAAGAGGACACTATATTCACTTGATAATGGCAGTAATGGTCTTCAATAAAGAGGACCGGTTGCCAAGTTAGGAAGAAGAAGAGTTCGAATATAGAGCGTTGTGTTTTATGCACAGATTATTCTACGCGGGCGCGGCACAGGGTCAGATGCCGAGTATGTTGACTATGGTGACCCCCCGCGCGACCCCCGCACCCGCCGTGCTAGCTGTCGCACTGCTATCGCTGCTCTACCTCACCGTCTCTGACATCTATGCGCTGATCAACTACGTCGGCTTCGCTACGTGGGTAAGTTTTTTTTTTGACGTGATTTCATCGTGCTTCCATAGTGGGGGCAATTTAAAAATCTCATGATAACAAAATCGGGGAAAATAATTTGGCAATGCAGCTACATATCTCTCATCTATATTTAAAATAATTATAACACTCGATAATTAAAGAATTCGTTACGTACAATGAGGACTATGGCGCATCCCGCGTTCTATACGCTCCAACTTTTTGTGATCGTCTCGCCGCGTCACCTAATTTACATTTTATATAAATTATAACTCATAGAACGATCCTAGTTTAAGTTTGAATTGTCTATTCAAGATTTTTCGGTTACGTATAGAAAATTTTCGTTTGGAATAGTTATTCTACGGTGTTAAAAAAAAAAATTAAGAAAACAATACAATATCGGCCTATACGCGTCAAAAAGCCGAATTTAAATAACAAAAATCGTATACAGTTGGAAAGGGCTTCTCAATCAGAGATACCCATAAAATACATATCTATGCATGAAATTGTTATAATATATATTTATTCTGGGTTTTCCTTATGAAATGTTTTTTGTTTGTTCAGAAGTGGGACATTTACAAATTAGTATGGTTATTTCATAATTCGACTACTAAATTCTTCGGTATTATTACATTGTTAAAAAAATATGTTAAAACAATATAATATAATAAATACTGTTATACCAGTGGGTAGTGAAAATACTATTAGATTTTATATAAATAATTATTCGTAATAAGTGAATCAAAATTCAAACAAACTCACTAAACTTATGTTCACTAAACCGTGGTCGTACTTACAGTATGGCATCTTTCTATAAGGGCCTCTGTAGATTTCTTCCTCTTATCGCTTGTTGTTTCCACTCGGTTGTCCAAAACTGAACTGACTTAGCTCAGAAAGCGGCTCGCTTTTATATTCCAAAATAAACGGAGGGTCGACATCACTAGAATCGCCTTGAACTTTTTTACAACATCGATAAAAAGGGAAGTGTTCTATTATTATTAGACAATTGTTTGTTAGATTAAGTAATCGGAGTGATGAGCTTTGAATGTGTGTGTAAACTATATATTTTCGTACCTACGAATGCACATACGTTTCAAATAGTTTCTAAATGTTTCCATATATTTCTAGAATAGTGATGATTTTGTCTATTTTTAATCAGATCGTAACAATGTTTATATTTCATACATTTTATTTCCAGTTGAGCATCGGGGCTGCCGTTCTGTGTCTGCCAGTGCTTCGGTATACAAAACCAAATCTGGAGAGACCTATAAAAGTGAATCTATTCTTTCCTGGTAAGTTCGTACTAACTATATTATCATTATGAATATTATTAAAGCTCAAGCGTATTGTTTGTTTGAACGCGCTAATCTCAGAAACTACGTGTCAGTTTTGGAAAATTCTATATACATTCATAGTCTATTTATCGAGGATGGTTATATGCTATTTATCTTTACGCTACGACTTTAAGCAGCGGAGCAGTAACCATGAATGTCAAGCAATCTGGCAATAAAATGCCGTTTTATTTTCACGAAAACAGTTTATTCGCACTTAATAATACAAAAGATCATTATTCAGATGTTCATAACACTGCGGTCGTACTTTACAGTCTCTGTTGTTTACACTGCTCTGTGGTCCTCTCGCATCTCTTCCTTTTATCGCTTTGTTATCCAAATCAGAACTGTTTGTGGCTTGGAATACCGCACGCATAATATACCCAAATAAACGAAGCGTCGACAATACTAGAATGGCGTTGAACTTTACAACATCCTTTAAAAAAGGGGAAGAGTATTATTTTTACACATAAATACTACAGTGCCCTTTTTATTATCACGGAGTAAAATGACATTTCATGTATGTCAAGTTGATTCTCGTTTTAAAATAGTGACGTCACGAATTGGATATAATAATAAAACCGTACGAGATATTTTTCTTTTTGATAAGTTTTTCTGAAAAAACATTGTATCCTCGAAATGTGAAGTTCGATTAAGGGAAAAAAATCGCGACTATCTTAAGCTAACCAAACCGTTATTATTTTATTTTTTTAATAAGTTATACACCATATATTATACTTTTTATACTGAATTATGTAATGATCACAGAACAAAGAATCTTTATTGCGTGGTAATGATAATAGTAAATTGTCAGGTATGTTGAACAATACAAAATATTTGAATTAATTTATAAAAACTATCAATTCTTTAATTATTTAAAACTTTACAATTCATATAATTTGAACGTAAAATATATGGTAACAAAACACTAAAAATAAATATGGCAACATTATTTTCTAGTTTGACATTAGTGATAGTCAATCTAATAGAGGTGGGCGATAATGAATTATGACTGAATTGAGATATGTACATAATGAATATGTAGAGTGGGAAGCTAAATAATAATTATTAATCCTATCAAATTAGTAACTACTAACATTAATAACCAAGCATTAGTAATTACTAATATTAGTGATTACTAATTGCTATAATCTAGATAACTCGAGATATCTTCATAATCGAATGATTTCATTAGTATATCTCATAATCGCCCACCGCTACAATTTACTTTTACTCCGTGTGTTCAAAAAACGCACTACACGTAGTCGGACCGATAAGCTTTGATTGTGTCCGTGAACTGCGATGCATTTTCTTACCAAATTTCTATAGACTCTTACGGTTTCTAGATATTTCGAGAATAGCTTTTATATTTTTTTATCAGATAGTAATAGTAATTTAATTTGAATGCTACATTGCAGTAATCTACATCATCTGCACGATCCTGGTAGTAGCGGTACCAGCGGTGGCCTCTCCCGCAGAGACTGGCGTGGGCTGCCTCATGATCCTTACAGCGGTGCCGGTGTATCTACTTCTCCTCCACCCTCGAACTAGGATGAACTGCCTCTCATCTGTTACACGTAACTATACATTTCATACCATATCATCACAAAGAAGATATAGACCAGCGTTATTTTTATATTTCTATTTGAATTATACTAGCGACAATCTAAATTATTAAAAAGGAAACAAAAACCCAACTGCAACAAAATCATTAAAATTGTTTTTCTCTATTTTTACTTTTTATATGTATCCCAAACGTCGTAATTAAATACTATATAGCCTATGCCACTCACACAATTAAGGCGAATCTAACGACACCTCGTATGCTAAAATCCATCAAGCCGTTTAGGCTACAGAGCCTGCCAGAAAAATAGACATACATACGCTCGAACAACATAACCCTCCTTTTTAGCAGTCGGATAAAAGTTTAATACACATTGTAAGTTGTAAAGAAGTTGTGGTGGTCTAGTAGTTTGACCTTAGGAATATCGATTCTATGATGGAAGGTTCGAGCCCCAGAATTTTTCGAAATTCACTTACATTTATGCACCTTTTTTAATCAAAATGGTAACACTATCGGATGACGGTGAAGAAAAACACAGCGAGTTATCCTAAACGCTTATAAAAAACTCTTGTAGAATACTGTTTGTGGGAAAATACTATAGAACTGTTGACTTCTCTGTATTTGAAATCACCAATAGGTCGTGGGCTTGGGAAGTGCCCTTTGCCGCTGCATTGAGACACAGTGATATTATTTTTATAACGCATTGTCTAATGCCAGCCTGACTAGCTACCACCCTCAATTTGAATATCAGTCATTACTACTTTTTTTTTCAGCATTCTTCTTGTCATTTATCATGTGGTGAGATCGTTGCCAAATGCTAAATCTGTAAAACAAAAATTGAAATTCTTTAGAGAAACTTCCATAAACAGGAAAGCTATAGCGCTCTACTACAGGCATGAAAGAGATAATCGTGGTTTTCTTACTATAAAAGAAACAATTGAAAAAAAAATCAGTACATACATAGGTGGATAGTTATATCTTTTTAAAAAAAAATTCTTCAAATACCTTGCCATTACGTCTATCGTGTAAACGTAGGTACAAAAAATAACTATAATAAAATATTTATTAATATTTATCAATCTACCAACAGATCGTGCGACATACTTAGTACAAAAATTAACTTTAGCTGTCGGACCAAAGCTAAATAAGGTAAGTGACCATTTTTACTTTTATTTTCATTGATAAAGAAGCAATTTGCTGAGTTAAAACCCACATGAGTATTTAGTAGGTAAATACTAAAATAACGTGAGCCTAATGAAAACAAATACCATACAAGCACTAGACTACTTTTTCAATAATAGTGACATGGATCTGTGTATATTGCTAAGCAGAGCACAATCCAAAACGGTGACCATTGAGAGATAGGCAATCCATCGCCAGCCTGCCTGCAAATCTCTTGACAGCTGGATATGCAATGGCCGATCCCGAAACGCAAAAAACTAAAAGAGAGTCACTGTGAAGGGCTTATGTTATGTTAAGGGCCAGTTGGATACAATTGTCGAGTCCTTCTCATTAATGAGTGATAAAGGAGTACTAAAAAAGCCGACTCAACACATCACTACGATGATAACTAATGAGTGAAATTACTGGATAGGTTAGTTAGACTAGGCATGAGTTGATAGCTACTTGTATATGAATTTAGCCTCGTGATATTTTTACACTGTTATATATAACGTGTGATAGTTCACTGTTAAATTACATTTTACCTGTAGCATTTGACCAATAACACTGAACTGCGGTGGACATGGCCCGCTGCTCCGGGTGACGGCAAAAAGACTGGATTCAATATATTTGCTTACTCTTTAAGATATTATGTACAAAATGATTATTTAAGTATTTATATATTATTTAAGATTATTTTGTCCTTTAACTTTCAGTGAACAACACAAAGGGACGAGTCAACGACATATCCAAGCATTTTTATGACCGTTACGCTCGTAAATATGGTTTTATCTATTATTTGTTCTTGTCCAGATTTTAACCGGACATTCCTATTACTGTCATAAGTTTAAAACTGCTTTTGCTATGCAAAACCACGATGTGATCGTTTTTATTATTTTTGTGAACTTAGTTAAATAAAGGTACCAACTAAATCGCTATAAAAAATTATAAGTAAAAAAATATCGTATATTTTAAAATAACAATACCATGTTATTTGGTATAATAGTTTATCGTAAAATGTTGGTACAGTTGTAGTTACATTAATCGTGTTGAATAAACAACAATATAAAACAAATCGTACTTGAGAAAACGTTGTATTTTAACTTTGAAATCATAGTTTCGTAAAATTTGAAGTGATAGCAATAGATACTGAAATATTATTTGTAATCAATTGGTAGTTTTTTTATATGATATAATTTATTATTATACTGTGAGGGTTTGCTATCAAGGTAATATTTAATATTAAAATATTAAGCCTTGTATCTATCTTTTGTGCAGCTGTGAAAGATCCTATTATTTTTAATTTAAAAATAGTAAAAAACAACAATAATTTAATTACACAGCTTAAAATATTATAACAGCTTCTTTTTTATGCTGTGTTGGTTGACATAGGAGGTAACGAGCGAAGTCAAAAGAAATAAATTTGTAATGTTTTAAAAGATTTACATAATAGTATGTAATCAATTGCATTTCGTTAAACCAATTAGTTGTTAGATTGTTTCAATCGTTAGATAACTATAATTGAGGAACCATTTTGACGTTTTCAATGTATGTATGTATGAATGAATAATGCATAATGGAATGTCAATATTAAAAAAAATTCTCAATTAAGTTATCTTTTGATTGAAAAATCTACCCTTATTTTAAATAATAATCGAACGTGTCATTACCGTACAGTAATACAATTATCAAACAGTGACAATAGGTTAACGTTATATCAAAATAAACGTTATTTGTTATAACGAAACAAAGTTGGAAAGTGTCTTTTTAGTTAATTTATAAATTTAAGTTCCTATAAAAACATTCCATTATAAATGACACTATCTTAGCCACGGATCCTAGATTTATATTTAAGACATACATCGCCATAAAGAGAATTATTGTTTATATAAATGTTTGAAAATTAGAGGACAGATCTTTCTCCTTTAGAAAGTGTCGCTATAATTTTTTTTTGAGAATGATTAAAATAAAGATAATATCATTTCTAAGACAACAGTAAAATGTATAATATTTAGTTACATATTTAGAAAATTAGGTTTATAATTATTATTACCTTTGGAACGGAAAATAACGAAGTATTTGGAACAATCAAATTTGACTTTTAAGTGAAAACTCAATACTATATGAGACAAACACATACATATATAGGATTTAGCCTGCCAGAGAATGAGATAGAATACATTATGCAGTGTTTCCTATTATCTCGGTTACCTCTTTGTACGTGTGTTAGTATGCGTGCGTGCGACTGCATATTACGAAGCTTTGTGAAAAGATGTTATAGCCAGCGTGGTGTATTGTTCACGTGTATCGTTCATGTGAACATTCTTGTTTTCTTTCAATTCTACTGTGTGTGAACGTAACTTGTTTACCATATTTAAATAACTATTCAAGTTTTTTTAACATAAATTACCATAAAAAAATATTCTTATCGTAATGTAATAGGTACATAAAGTAATAATAATACGTATTATATACACACGCCATAAACCTGATTTATGTGAGCGCAGTGCTAATCTAAATTTACGAAAATATTCTATTCTCAGTTTTTTGGACACATTTACAGTACAAAGTCGAATATTCTCAATAAATCCAGGCTCAGTGAGCTTACTAGGCTTTTAATGAAGTTTACTTGAAGGTGACAATATGTTTTTACCTCGTAGTTGTAGCTTTTCTATGCGTATTGATAGGTATGATATTAAGCATTTTTTTATAAGTTTTAGATAATTTTTAATAATTACACACATTATTTATATAAATTTATATATTGATGTTTGCCGTTGTATGCGCATCACGCAAAAACTACTGACTAGGTTTTGACAGATTTTTTTGTGTTACTCCTTGGAAACATTGTGCTTATAAAAAAAAAGTTATGAAAGTACGATATTTATGAGCACTACTTACTCTTTCAACAATGTGTTTTCTTGCTTTGGAGAAGTGGGGAATAATTATTATTAGTATCATTCATTAGTACAGATAAACGTAAAGTCGCGGGAGGTTGCTATTTAAAAGTAATGGCGATTTTGTCTAAAAAAATGTAATAAAAATACGTATACTGGTTAAACACATTATTATGACCAAAATTATAATCTTTGTATGATGTTAACATTGCATATATGTATTTATATACTTATATATCTATTCTATAAAATACTAATCATATTCAAATAAGTAGATAATACATAATTATGCTTAGATGAAAGGAAGCAGTAATAAAAAAAGTCCATTATAATTTGTTATTATTTTAATAGAAAATGTTCAATGGAAAGGCCATTTAGGTATACCTATTATCGGCGATTACTAATACTACATTTTAATTTTCTCAAGGCTGTGTTTTTGGAGTATATTTTTATTTTTCAAAGAACATTTGTATTGTGTGTTTGTGTGTGTGTGTGTTTTAGTAATACGTTTATATTTTGATTATTTAAACATCTTTATTAAAAAAGCCTTTATATTTATTTTAATGTTTTAAATCTGACAACAATAGCTATTAGTTTTTTTTTTAATATACTTATGATCATGGTTATGGATTTTGGAAATATTATATTAAAAAAGTAAATTTATAATTATATCGGCAATGAAACTTTATGTATAAACTGCTTACTTGGGTAAAATTTACACATAAATATAGTCTTGTAAAAACAAAAAATACCTATGCTAAGCTTTTAAATAAATAATAATTCATATGAATGTTAAAAATTATTCCATTTTTCTCCCCTATGCTATTTTGCCATAGTGACGACAGATTTTCAAGTTAAATAATTTATTGCCTTTTATTTTTTGCCTATAACGTTTACAGTTATATCATAATATACCTAAGTATTTTTGTATACGTTGCTCCGTTTTTAATTTTAATATTTGTTTATTATAATAAGGCACAACATAAATAAAATAATTAAAATGGTGATATACGTGCCAGGCGGGAAAATGTTGATATTTAAACTCGACGTAATTTTTTTTAACTTGTAACATATTGCCATAACTTAAAAAGAGATTTTCTACGTTGAAATCGTTTAGTATAATAGCAATATTTTCCCGTTTCGCTCAGACATAGTGCGTCAATCTATCTATGCATTTACTTTGCTCGTCTGTATTGAAAATAAAGTTTCGGAATGATGGCGTTAAATTTAAATATATTACAATACTATGTACGCTATATGTACGTGTCGCTGTTTCTTTTAAAGGTTACGGAATGTCTAATGGAGACGATGTGACAATAATAAATTATTGAATGAGCACTGTATTTTTTTTTTATTTGGTAAAATGAAACGCAGTCAAGTTTAATATATACTGAAAACTTTGACGGGTCTTTCTCGAACAAATTCTATATATTTCATAATTTGATTATAGATGAGTAAGTTACAGATAACAAATGATATGCAGCTGCCTTGTAGAATGCAACTAGAGTTTTTGGCGGGATCTTGAAGTGACATGTTGTGGTTTTTATTTTTAATTCATTTACTTAGGTTTGTGACCCTATATTATGTAATATTGTTGGCGTTTTGCGTGATATAGTTTGGTTTTTGTGCCTAAGTGAGGTGGAATATAAATATAAGCTGAAAGCATTCATTCCGAAATCCAACAAAAACTTCCTAGGAAGTTCTAACAAGGGAGCCATCATCTTGTTAGGATACTGAACCGTCATAACACACATGACACTATAATTCACAAAACTATTTGCTTTTGTGTATGAACTACTTTAGTATCGAATCAAGTAATGTTGTCTGTATATATATGATGATATTTTTTATATACGCGACTTATAATATCTGAGGTTCTTTCGATGTTTCCCAAGATTTAATGATCCATTTTTGTGATAACATAGGTTAGTATCTAAATAGAGGCGTTTTCCTTTGTTTTTATTTCGCTTTACGCATCCGTCTAGTTTTTAGCAATGCGATTTAGAAAAGAAGGATCAAATACCGAAATTTTCTTCGTGGCTTCGATTTTACGAAAAACAGTATATTTACTGTATAAATCGAAATATTTCAGTATTTTTTCTAGGTGGCCTCGGTATTTTCGTAAAATATTATTTGCTGTTATAGCTCACTTTGTTAATCCTGCACTCACGGAAAAAGGAAAGAGCAACAAGTGACGTTTAATATAGAAAACCTAAATCATGCACTGTCACTGCAAGCAAAAAGTTTGTGTGTGTGTTTGTTTGTAGTTTGTAAACCTTGTCTACCATAGTTAATTTTGGTCTTGTTTGACTCAATCAAACCATAATGCAATCTATCAATACGTCAATCAAATCATCAATTTATTTATTAATCAATCCATCCACCAATCCATCCATCAATGATGAATAGGTAATAAAACTCCTTACGCGAGAACACAGAAAAACATGTTCCAAACTTAAGCAGTAACACTCTCTGGAACAGGTATGTGAGAACAGCCTGTTCGTTTTAGAGGGTGACAGTTCCGACCTGTTACTCTGAAACACCAGTTTTTTTTGTATCTGTTTCCATAAATACGCCTCACTATAATAGTATGTGGAAAAGCCTAGTAACAGATTTTCTGATATTAGATAACAGTTCCAAACTGTTACTTGTAAAGACCTGTTTTTTTTAACCTGTTCCAATATATACGCCTCACTCCTAATCTGCACTGACTCTGATTACTCTGACCCAGGGTCACCAACTTAGGGCTTTTAGCCTTAAATTTAGAGCAGAAATATGCATATCGGGCTTTTTTTAGGGCCCAAAACAATGAAGAGCTAGGTATTTTTAGGGGCATAAATTATATTCACTAATTTGACTGACCAAAAATGTAAAAAATTAAAACGTCCCTGGTACTATCTTTTGTTGTTTGTATATGGGTACTCCCTATACTATACGAGAGACAAATAAGAATTTTAATACTAAACGAGTTGTTAGTTTGTGGTCAAAGTCAAGTTTTCAAGTTTCTGGTCAAGTTGACGCACGCCATCTCGCGGCAGCACGGGACTCTACATAACACGTTCAAAATTTCAAATAACATACTATTTCCATTTCTCTATTTTCCCGATGACAGTTCTAATTTGATAGTTGTAGTGTTGTGACCAAATATGTAATGATATCGATGTCAATGAATATCGATATGAAATAAGTAGTGACGATTCATCAGATTTTGAGTAAAATAAATATGTAAAGATTACCTGTCGTTATAATTATTTTGTTTCATTGTCGAGTACCTACCTATACCTACTTATTTTACAATAGCTTCGAAAATTTTGAAGAAGTTGGCATTATCAATCACGAATTAATACGTGTAACATGTTGTAATGAAATATAATATTATGTAATAAATTTTTACAAAAGTACCCGGCAGTAGTTTAATTTCTTACGTTTTGTAAAAAAATATCGGGTCTGTTATCGTGTTACGTTTATCGATATAGCTCCATCCCTATCAGTTTCTACGACTCTGGTATAACCTTGTAGTGAGTAAACGTCATATTTTTATAAAATAATGCATACATAATGTAAAAAAGACGCTCGTTCAAGTTTTCACAGGAGCTGTCATCGAGAAAATAAATAAATGGAAATGGTATAGTGATCAGTAGACATGGGTAATACTGCGCTACGCCGCGCAATTGTGTAAACTCAGATTACTACGCCGTGTGTGTTAACACACCTAATCTAAATGTGTTGGTGCACAGCGCACTTCAACGAAGCGAACCGGCTAATGGACAGCGTCGCACCCCGCCGCTCGTGACGGTCAGCCGACTCATTCATTTCTTTAAGGTTATTGCATCGCGTACTATTTTGCTGTGCCATAGCGCAAATTTGAGTTAACTCAATGCACCGGCGCAGTAAGCTGGGCTTGAGTTATTGAGTTGGCGCAAGGAATTTTGTTGAGTTACTCATGGCTAGTGATCAGTGTGGTTATGTCCGATAACTATTGTATGAATTCGTATGTTAATTAAAATTTAAATTTCCGATAAGATAGGTGATAGGTAGGTAGGTGGGGATAGGATAGGTGGCGATAGTGAAATAAAACGGAAAACTCATTTAAATAATACCCTTGAATAGATACACAATACAGGGTTTTTTTTGGGGCTTTTGAATATTGCATTTAGGGTTATTTCATCTTAATCTTAGGGGTTTTTTTAAGCGTTGGTAACCCTGCTCTGAACAAAATAAAAACTATAAATTATTAAAATGGTGAAATTTGGTAAAAATAAGTTTAAGGCGTTAAATAAAGGAATTAAGAATCAAAAGAGAGATTTCAATAATGTGTCCAATAAAACTATAAGAAAGAAACTCAATGCGGAGAAGAAAATATCCTTTCAAAAAGAAAATATCTTGAAGGAAATAATCTCTTGTAATGATTCCCTTGTCAAGAATGTATGCATAAAGGACGTCTTAAACGACTCAGCTAAAAAAGAGAATAAGAAGAAAGTTGTTAAGATTCAAGAACCAAAAGTACCGAAAATAAAAGTTATAGCAAAACGGAAGCAACGGCAAAAAACACAAATATGCGATACAAAATTGCTTTAAAAATTTGATGAAGAAGAAGTAAGATTTTAAATGGGTTATATATTAAACTTGTTAATAGATGTAAGATTAATAATAATCCAAATATCAACACAATAAACACTTTTAATATTGTAAAATACTTTAGTTATGTACCTACATTAAATTAAACTATGAGATTTATGATTATATTATTTATTAATTAATCTCGTTTATATTTCAGTGTTTTATATTACCTAAATACACCCTTATATTAAGTCTCTTACACAAATATATTTTATTTCAATGATGGTTACAAAAATATGAATGAACCTAAACTAGTAAATTTCTCAATTACATACCCTCACATTAATTGATTTTAAAAACACTAATACTGTCTTGCTGCTGGACAAATGTACATACCCTCACATTAATTGATTTTAAAAACACTAATACTGTCTTGCTGGCTTGGACAAATGTCTTTTCTCTATGCATAATAACCCTGAATCCCTTAAATATTTAAAATCACTATTTCATTCTCTCATGGAAAAATAAATGACAGGTAAGTTCTTTTACATGACTTTATTACAGCAGCATGACTGGAATTCACTTCCAATCAACTTCCAACTAGCTAACTCTCAGGATTCCTTCAAGTATTCACTACATTGGTTTTACTTGGAGCAATTGAATATTGGCTAGATTTTTCTGTTTTTTTACTAAATATTATGCTCACCTTGCTAGAAAATGATTTTTAATATAAATCCTCGCAATTGTACCTTTATCTGCAATAAACAATATATATATATATATATATATTGTTGGAAGAAAAATGTAACACTGGCTGAAAGACAGTTCTACAGCTTCACAACATAGCAAACTTCTTTGCTGTTTGGTCAGTTATCAAGATTAAGGTTGCTTTATAAACCTTGGCCATGGAGCACATCTGATTCTGTTATGAAAGGGGTAAGATGGAATCAGGGTCAACAGTTCTTCAGAACCCTCATTATGATATAGATGGTAGAATATGCTCAGCAAAGCTGAACTTAATAATATCTGCATAATTCTGTCACAAAAATGCAGACAATATTTCATACAACGCCGAACTAGTGTCTTGTAAAGCAGATAAAGGAGTAACTGTTCCACTTTCATCATGATTTGAAGACAGCATCCTTTTCAAATAAAACATACATACTATAAATAAAATGTTGTCTAGTCCTCAACTGGTAGGTGTGTATAAACAGGATGTACTACTTTATAGTTTATTTTTTAACTTTGTAAGTTGCCATAGGTAACATGATAAAAAAAAAAATTACTAAAATAAAAACAACTGTCATCTATAAAGAAACTTTATTTGATTATAATTTTACAGTATTCTAAATCCACAAAACTTGTGTGATTTAATACACTAAATATCATACCGTGAGGGCGGAAGTAAGCTTTGAATTAATCAACCAACATTTAACGCTTCAGGATACGAATGAGAGATATTAGAAGTACATGATGTCCTTTAAAATATATCAAAATATAAACATCGATGTTTCTTAGGTACCAGGCAAGTGGTGATCTTTTTTGGCATTTCTAGCATGGTGAAACTTCAAGTGTTTTTTTGTCTTTAGAAGAAAATCAAATATTGCAACATCGATGTTTTAAGAAACCTAATATTGATGTTTAAACGTCTGTGAATATCGGTGATACCTACTACAGCTTTTCATATAAGCGCGGCAAGAATAAGTTGGTGCGTAATAACAAAACGAACAAATTTGAAAGTTATCAGTGCTAGTGATGTATACTGTTATCATTGAAATAATTCCTTCAAAATATAACAAAAGTTGTGCACAGTGTAGCTAGAGAAACCATTGCCATTACACATTTTTGTGAGCTAAAGTTACTAAAATGTATTATCAAAATTACATGTGGTAACAAAAAAGTGTAGGTGGTAATGGTGGCACCATTGAAACGCCAACTTAGACGTGACGAACGTACTGTGCTACTGTTGCGTGTTGATTTCAAACAATACAAAGCTCACATTGTACCTCATAGAAATGTATTTTAATTTCACAAACCTACAAGCTAAAATATGTAGCAATAATTTTCAGAATTTAAATATAATTCGAGCTTAATTAATTTCATTTACAGACAAATCTTAAAATTATTTTACCAGTGCTAGAAAAACGAATAAAAGTTTTATTATCCTTGCCTATTAATATCGTCCAATTAAAAAAAAGTGACTTTTAGTACTCGTATTTATACTTAAATACGCGTTTTTTTTTTACTTGTCACTCCGGTTTTATCTAAGAAACATCTGAACCGATATCTATATGACTATCATTAGCAGGTAAGAACTTTTCAGCAAGTAATCTAAGCTACTACTACTTCTTTTAGTTTTAGTAGCACGACATTTCGGCAAGGAGTTTTAAGCAACCAAGATTTCGTTTTTAGAAATAAATCAATGTATGCATCATTTTAAATGTGTTATACTTAGTTTAATAACATTGCAAGTTAAAAAAGGACAAGTATTTCTAAGAGTCCATGAGTTTCAATAAATTTTTTTTAACTCTATATTAAGCATTTAATAAAATTCATAGGATTAAAAATAAAATTAAATCGGTATATTATGTATTTCCAAACCAGGAAAAGACGAGAATATGGTATTTTAAATTCTTACGAGTGAGTCATCTTAACTGGCAACACTAAAATGCATAGACGAGTCTCGAACGAAAAGAGCAGATTTAGAAGCTGCGAGGCCTTGGGGCAAAGAAGTGGAGGCCCTGGACTAATTTGAACATGAATAAGCTACGAGATGTTTGCCAGCAAAGGTATTACTTATTTCGTTAAAAAACAAACAAATCTTTAATTGTGGGCTCTATTACCCTCCTCTAAATCCGACCCTGAGCAAAGAAGAGTACAGTTTACCTAAAATTAGGAAATCTCTAGTGTTGTTTATTAAAGAGGTCTGTCTACACATATTTAATAATTTCGATAAGAATTTAATTAAAAAAAAGAAAATTATTTTAAATGTTTTGTCTTTGAAAGTACAAAGATGTTAAGGAGTCACTTTTAATTATTATTTTAATAAAATAATTTCGTTCTACAAATGACTGATTTAGGTACCTATAAGAAGTTAAAATAAATATACTAATTAACATATACAATTATTTAAAAATTAAGGGTTTAGATGGCAAAAAATTGTTATCAGACAGATCAAATAATATTCATACAGAGTGCCAAACACATGGGCATTTTAATTTGTAATTTTATTGTTGTAGGTTCAGCGTTAATCATCCTAATTTCACCTAATCTTAAGTGACGATGTGGTTCTGGCTGGTAGCACTCTAAGTCTAGTGTAAGACTGGCTCTCAAGTGCCGCTGCTGGAGCACACCTATTGGTGTTTGGCGACAGATTTTCAACTCGAGAGCTGTGGCTAGCTAGGCGGGCATTAGAAAAAGCCCCGCATGCTGCATGCGTGGTTTTTTTGACCTTAATTGATTCCTGTATAGACAAAATTTCGGGGTCAATTAACAATGCGCTACAAAGAGAGGTGACAGAGGTTGTTCAGCTAGACGGGCAATAAATTAAGTTTCTGTTCACAATTACACCGACGACAGAACATTCGTTAGTCTTGGGTTATAAAATGAATATATAACGAAATCCTTAACTCCTAATCCATAACTTCAAACTACGTCCCTAAAGGAGCGGAGCAGAAAGTAACCGCGAGACCGACGTATAATAACTTCGAAGACCGTATCACCAATTTCTATGGGATTACTACACTAAATATTTTTTACTTGAATCCATATCAAATAGTCATATTAAGATTAAAAATAGTCACCCCAAACAACTAAAGGAGACTTTCATTCTTTTAAATAATACCGATGAAACTAAACTAATTTTGTGCATGTATTTTAAAATATTTCTTATTAAATAAGAGTCACTTCTAATAACATGAACTTTAAATAATTGACGCTAGTCAATTACAAAACCGAAGACCAATTTTGCCATCACACACTCCATGTATTAACAATAATAAAAAAAATAAAAATACAAATGTTCAAAGATATTGGATATTTCTCGATTATTGTATTACGGACGTCCATCGAGTGTCGGAATCCGCTTGGATATCCTTAGACTTCACAGACCGAGCATTGAGGAAGATAACCTTGTTCAAAATCTCCAAAGAAGAAAACATCGTTTAAAAATTACTAAGAAAACCTCGTTAAAGAATTACCCTGCAGGAATGAGGGAGTGGTCGGGGCTTCTTCGGAGGGCTGCGCTTACCCGGGGTTGTGGAAGAGTACGAAGGTGATCGAAGCGGCATCCGCTACACATGAAGGACAAAAGAAAAACTCGTCTACATCAGCACCAAGGTCTGTCGGCTCCAAATAATCGAAAAACATCACGACTGTCCCATCAATTCTAGTCGAAACACAAATTTTATTTTTTATTTCAATGACTGCGTTTTTGTTTTCTACAATTAGAATCGTCAGTCCATTAGACTTTTTCGTTTTAACACATCTTGGGTAACGTCGAAAGTTTCACACAATCATTATAATTAATCATCATTACTTTTATAGGCTTATAACTTCTTTATTATCATGATAAAACGCATTCACTTATTAATACAAAAAATTAATAAACATTGACATTTTGTAGAACATAAAAATACTCCTTTGTAGTCGTTAATTTAAATTAAAAAAAATAATTTAATTCAGTTTTACAGAATAAAATATTCTCGAACATTCTATCATACAGATAATCCCCATTCTATTTTTTTCTGATTTTCTTTTTACTATTTTATTAATAAATTTAAAATATATGTTATATTGGTTTTACTTTGTGAAAAAAATCCTCTGATTTAACTATCTTCCTCACATCAAAACCAAAATTAATAAATGAAAACTTTTTTTTTTTTGTAATTCTATAGAAGTTGAGTGTACCCTTCAAGGTAGCCATCTCGCAGATGGGGGGCGGAGTATTAATTTCGACCGCGTCCCCGACCACGGCCGCGACCACGACCGCGAGGCGAACCCCGAGCCTTCTCGTCGAGCGCCGGGTTCACCGACGGTGCCTTAGCCGGCGGTGTAGACTTCTCCTGCACCAGTTGCTTCTCTAGGACTTCTTCTTTCGACGGCTGCTTCTCTACTACCTCCTTTGGCTCTTCGACAGCAACCTCCTTCTTTGGTTCTGTTTCATTAGAAAATAATGGTTTTCACTTTTGTAGAACAATTTTAAGCATCAAATAATAAACGCAACGCTGTTTACGAGGTATTGGCAATTTTGAAAAACCGAGATTTCTTTAATTCTGTTAATGGAACGATGTTTTTCAACGCAGCTTTCGGGAAGTCTTTATAAGTTGTCTTGTATAAATCGTCAAGTAAGGAAAAACGTTATGTCCCCTCTGTGCGATTTTCTCTCTCCCTTCTATTATATACGAGTGTGTTTGTGCGCGTGCGAGTATCGAGATTCGAGCTGACGAACATCGTGAGCGGCCGGTTCTAGAATTTTAAGAAGACGTTAAGGTTTCCTCGAGATACCATTGATGGTAGATACCAAAGCTCCTCTAACCTTATATTGACTTTCATATTCCACAAATTATTCAGCCACCAGGAAGTTTTTTTTACACTAAACAAATTACTGAACCAATTTGCATATAGTTTTCAGATAAACATACGACTAAATTCTAGGAAGGATCTACGCCACACGTTATTAAGTTTTCCTATCGCAGTAATGATTCTAAAAAACATTCGAATTGAGTAACCTCTGTCCTTATTGAAGTAGAGTAAAAAAACTTGACTGTATAATAACAATCAACTATATTTACCTTCCTGGTTGACATTCTTCTCATCCTCAAGTATCTCGTCGACCGTCTGCTCCCAGTCCTCGAGGTCTTCCTCGGTCACGTTGGCGCCATCGAACTCGTTATCACCTTCAGGCTTCCCTTCATCGGGATCGTCTGTAATTAATCGTTCATGACACAACAATGTCTCATCACCAAATCCATCTCTTCACTGAGATTTCAAACAGGCTATTAAGCAGGCAGCTGGATACTTTCAAGGCATGACAACGGCGACTTTGATGGACTGCAGATCACTCAATGGTCGTTGTTATGTTTGGATTGTAATGTGTTCTTACCATCAGAGGCAGTACCGTCAATTTGCCAAGCTACTATTTTTTAAGTGTTTAGAGCGTTCTGGCCACAATTTTGCCTGATCTAAAGTGACGATGTGGCGTAACACGTTAAGCCTAGTGGGAAGACAGGCTCTCAAGTGCAGCTTCCGGAACACACATACAGGTGCTTGGCGACAGCTCAAAAAAACCCATTTGAAGTGAGTGAAGGAGCTTCCTAACCGTTCATCAGATTGCGATGAAACTTGAGCGAGTTTTGCACGCAACCTCGCTAATGTTCTCATTATTAGTACAAACAGTTTAAAAAAGGTGGCGCCAATCAAGTCACGGGCATAAACTATTTACGATAAACAAATAATATTAAAAAAGTTGGCCGTCACCGGACGCCTGTAGATGTGAGAGATCTCAGTGAATATTAAAAAAAATGTGTATGGTGGTTGCGATCCCTAATAACCGCTTTTAATTTATAAGGGGTTTAACACGGGACGCCAACATTAAGACAAACAATCGGTCTGATTCACCAGATTAGATGTTTGCCCATGACAGCCAACTTTTTATTTTTAATGATCAAATTGTACATGTATCTACATATTTAATATTTGTGTAATTCACCTTTCATAAGCACATCCTCATCACCGAGACCATTTGGATCGTCAGAGTGGTCTTCATGCCCATCCTCATCTTTGACGGCCGTTGTCTTGCGCCTCTTCCAATTACCGGAATCGTTGTCGTCGTCCATTTCCGATGCACGCTTGTTTGATTCTTGAGCTTCTTGAGCTCGCTGGTAATTATAACAAATATTCAGCATTAATTCAAAACGCAAAACGTGTTATGCATTTCTAGAAAGAAAAAAAAAAATAATGTCCCATCGACAACCTTGCCAAACCTCGGAAAATATCAAATTCAAACATTTAAACATGTTTGGCTTGGTTTACCACACATCTGTACACTAAGGGTAATTATCTACTACTGCTTTGCCGCAGAAATAGACGTGAGGGTAGTGCTTTCGCAGTTGAACCTTATAGAGATTATCACATTCTTATATGCCCCATCTACAAGTTTTCCAAACCTCGGCAAACATTAACAAATTCAAATGTGTGGATTAGGGTGGGCCAAAAAACGCTTTTAATTTTTTTTTTATTAACTGCCATGAAAATATCGTCTGAGTGAGGAAAAAAAAATTGTGTTAAAGTTTCAGCTCTTAATATTAATATTAAGAGGTGGCGCATTAGAGTTTTTCTTTTTTTCTTTAGTCCCATACAAAAAAAATCATATCTCACCATTCGTTGTTCGTACAGCAAAATTTTTCAAGAGTTTTTTGTAGGAAATTGAACGTTCTACAAAAAAGTTTTCCTACATTTTTTTCGCACCCTCGCCATTTTAAAATATTCAAGATTGAAATTTAAAGATTTTAAGGTACATTTCTTTTTTGCTTCTGAATTTTGTAAGTCGTTGACAAATGAACGGTATGAAATGCGCAATACATATTTCTGCAGGAAATTAAATGCTCTACAAAAAAGGTCTCTTATGCTTAGTCGATTAGAATAAGCGTTTGAAAGATATTTATGATCAAAGTTCAATACTTATCGCTCTTACTAATTTTTCAACATTTTCTTCGGAAAATTTTAATATAATTCATTAGTTTCGAAAAAAATAATGCAAATTATTTAAATAATTTTTTATATACATGTACGTTCGGATTATGTTTTTGGGTCATTATTTTGTGATAGAGAATAAGAAATTGTAAAAATTATTCTTTACGATTTGAGGTTGGAATTTAACCTCGAATAACTTTGAAACGAGTCAACTTAGCAAAAAATCATCTCAGACTTTTTTTGTAGATCGTTAAATTTCCTGCAAGAATATGTTTTGATGTTTACTAGACATTTATTCGTTCGAGTGAACTGAAAATCCAAACAAAAAAATAATTCTTATGTTATTTAAATGGGAAATCAAAAATCACAACGAGTCACCTGTTAAAATTAATATTAAGGGCTCAAACTTTACCAGAATTTTTTTTTATCACTCAGACGATATTTTCATAGTAACTAAAAATAACAAAGTAACAAATTTTTTTTGGCCCAACCGTACGTTCATGTATATAAAAAATAATTTAAATAATAGATAAATGTATTTTTGTGCTGATAAAAACTTAAATTTGCATTAATTTTTTCGAAACTAAAGTATGAATGATGACTTTGATCATAAATATCTTTCAAACGCTTATTCTAATCGACTAAGCATAAGAGACCTTTTTTGTAGAGAATTTCATTTCCTGCAGAAATATGTATTGCGGATTTCATAACGTTCATTTGTCAACGACTTACAAATTTCAGAAGCAAAAAAGAAATGTACCTTAAAATCTTTAAATTTCAATCTTGAATATCTTTAAAATGGCGAGGCGTGCGAAAAAAATGTAGGAAAACTTTTTTGTAGAACGTTCAATTTCCTACAAAAAACTTGAAAAATGTTGCTGTACGAAAAACGAATGGTGAGATATGAATTTTTTTGTATGGGACTAAAGAAAAAAAGAAAAACTCTAATGCGCCACCTCCTAATATTAATATTAAGAGCTGAAACTTTAACACAATTTTTTTTCGTCATCTCAGACGATATTTCCATGGTAATTAATAAAAAAAAAATTAAAAGTTTTTTTTGGCCCACCCTAGTGTGGATAGAACATTTGGCCTGACTTGCTACCGATCCGAGCGAAGTTGGTATTTGATGCACAAATTAAACGAGCTTGTGGCAAGCGCTTACAATATGTGCACACAATTATACGTAGTTAGTATCACTTGCACGAAATACATAATCGATAAATAAATGAAACAAGCTAAATGATTAAAAAGCATACAAAAAAACCCGACTGCAACAAAAACCACATGACTAAAAAACACATTTTTCTATTTTTGCTTTTTATTTGATCCGCAGAAATCACACTTAAAAATTATATAGCCTGTCTCACTCCCACAATTAAGACGAATCTAACGTCATCTCGTATGCTAAAATCCATCAAGCCGCTTAGGCTACAGAACGTGTCAAAGATTCAGGTACTAACTAACTATATTTTCGATGCCGAATTTTCCGTATATATTTTTCCTCATTTAATTTTGCTTCGTTTTACAATAAAACTAGATTAAAGCTCATGTTTAACCGACACAAGGTTGACGTCTGTCATGCTTGCTTATCCAAAACACTCTAGCACATTCGCAAAAGTGTACATTCTGATGTGTAGCTTGCCTATTTTATCCAATCCTATTTATTTCATTTTAAAGCAATTATGGCTCAGTTGGTAGCGTGGTAGGGCTTTTTCTAGCAACCACCCTTTGTCACCCAAGTTGACAATATGTCGGCAAACACCAATAAGTGTGTTCCGGCAGCTGCACATGAGAGCCAGTCTTCCATACTACCATCTTGGGCAACATTGTCAATTAAGATCAGTTGAGATTGTGGCCACAATGCAAAAACTATAACAATAAGAAAAAAATGCCTTCGTAGAAGTTTGAAATTTGTGGCAAGTGTGTGGATTGGGCAAAAAAGTAAAGGAATTAAAAAGCTTCTTTGCGTTTCATTATAGGACTCTGCAACAATGTAACTGTAGCTTCTTAAGCTTATCCCTAAAGTGCTGATGGTGATTGATTACCTTATTACGTCCGTAATGCTCCTGCAGCAGCCTGATGAAGAGCTGCTGATGACGCCAGGTTCGCAGGTGGAGCTGGGCTGTCTCCTCGGTGTCGAGCAGCTTGCGGCACAGCTTGCACTGTACGCAACGGAACTCGCCGAGGAACGACGCGCCCACACCACGCTCCGTACTAGAGAATATAGTAACGGTGGATAATCATTAATAATTTACATAATCAAATAACGTTACTATTCGACAATATGTAAATTATTTCGTCGTGTAAACTATGAAAAACTTGCATTTCGACCATCACTTATGATTATTAAAAAAAAAAATGAACATTATAAAAATTGCCCCATTAGCATTAGCATTAGTGATCGTAAGCACGGCTGCTATGTCTTGAATTCGATTTCCGGGTCAAGCAAAGTGCTATTGGGTTTTTCTATGAAACTCTCAGTAGTAGCTCGGAGTTGGAGTTTGACTTTGTGCCTGATTAAATTAGAAATAGGTTCAGCCCCTATTAAATGGGACCTAAAAACATAAACGGCGAACTGTGGGTGTACATTAGTAAACCTCTGTCTAACCCTTCAGGCGTAATGGAATGATAGTATGTACTATAATTATATCTAAAATAGAATTACCTTAAACTGGAAGTTGATTTTACGTTTATCGATTTTTAATGTTATTTAAAAATAATATTTAATACGATTATGTTTTAAATCAATTGCGGGTTGTGTAAAATAAATAATAATAATATTATTGTTTGTTAGTTATTTAGTTTAAGAATCGGACAAGAAGACGTAATGCCGTCAAAAAAAGTTCTTTAAAAGAACTTGTATTGTACAAATTAAATATGCAATTTATATAAAAAATATCTCACCTGTAAGATGGGTACATCTCCGGAGTAATATGTGAAAGATCATCACCCTCCTTGTAATCAAGTATTGTAATCTCCGAATCAATTCCTGGATCTGTCTTCTTCTCTACACCGGACTCCGGTTTTTCTTCTTCCGACGACTTCTCCTTGTTCTCCTCTCCCTCCTCCTTATTTAGGTAGTTTTTAATAACTTTTAATTTTGTTTTTAAAATGATTTATTTATACATAGATGAACAAAAGATTTTATATTACAGTGAGTAGTAATAAAAATGATTATTCCTCTTCGACTAAATAGCATGAAATATTTACCAAAAATGCTAAGTTTTATTTAGCAATAACGTTAGTTTTTAATTATTAGTACTTATGAAATGCTTTATATATTTATTTTTTATATACATCTTGGAAAAATGACTGTACATCATCTGATAGTAAGAACGGTACAGTCCACAAACGGCGACCGTCGGTCACACAAATTTCATCGGCAGTAGACAACATTAAACAAGAATAATGAACATAACAAGACAATTTTTAACAAAAAAGAAAACCAACTTAAATGATTTTAAAGAGTTCCCTTGTGTATTTGCGAAATTGAAAGTCCAATGCCAATGAAATTAAAATGGAGAATCATCCAAATCGGTTAATATAAAAAGAAGTTATCACTGAACATCAGTAAAGAAACATTCCAATTGAATACCCTCCCAGCTTTTCTTGAAGTTGGGAAAAAAACAACAGACACATCCACTCTGTTGAAGAGATAGATGTAGACTGGCATTTTCCTGCTACATGCACGCTTCTTTAGATCATTATCTCCAATAAATCCCAATGTTGTGAACTTTTATTTATCTAATAAGGGAACACCATTATCATTATCATCATTCGAGGCTCTACAGCCGCGAGTGGGCCTTGACTTGGACCAGTATGTTCCTAAAACAGATCTAATTCAGGCTGTATGTTTAAGGTAACAGGCAACAACAACATAAATATCTTTAAATATAATTTACACAAAGAGGCCTAACAATACCATACATTGAACAATATCTATAAATACATATATTTTTAATTGTACCATTACAATCATAATAAAAACTATAATATACTTTTATGTTATTAATTTAGTTCGGTGGAAATATGTCACCAAGCAACTATAGTGAGATCTGGCATCTGCAATTCAGAACTAGATTTTTACTGATAGAAAGTTTACATACTTGTTTATCGTTGTCTCCCTCTTTATTAGTGTTCTCTCCCTCGCGAGCATCAGCCTGCTGGTCCTGGTTCTCGGGACGTCGCTTACGCTGTCGATCATCGCGTAAGTACATCTGCTCCATGCTGTATGTCGATATCACCATCACTGTCAGAAATCAATATTCACTTTTATCCACCTATATGATATGCCCTTACTAAATAGCATGCAGTGTTTTTATTTCTATAGTAAATTAGCTACTGCTTATAACATCAGCTATCTGCTAATGAAAGTCCCGTCAAAATAAGTCCAACCGTTTCAGAGGTTAAGGGGAACCAACAGACAATATTTTTTCTTTGTTATAAATGCCGCACATCCTTTCATATGCATTTAGTAGAACGCTGTTATTTATCTGCACATCATGTACCGTAAAACCCCCACACATCCTACGGGATTAGAAAACAGAGTATCGTCGAATTTTTGACGTCCACAAGTGTCTCCTCAGGAACGAAACTGAAATCAAGTTAATTAATTTTGAGTGAATCTCACCCTCAGGCTTGGGTTTGGTAGTGATCTCCTGCTTGTCTTGTATGTTCCTGAGGTGTTCAGCGGTGAGCCGGTGCTCGTCGAGCTCTATCCTGGTCGGCATCTCCTTGTGGCAGGAAGCACAAGTCGGATGCAGGTACTTCTTGAGCTTGCGATGCCCAACGGTTGTGCGGTGGACGGCGCCGTCCGCAGCGTACATGTCGCACATGGCGCAGTAGAAGTCGCGCGCCAGCTGTTGTCCTGACTTACGATTGCGCTTCATTTCGCGGATCTGTTAATTTTTTGAACATTTCAAACCTCCTTTTAACAACCATTTAAAAAAAGAGGAAGTTCTCAATTCGTTACAATAAATAAGTCTTTTCTATAGTATTTGACTTAAGAAACCTATATTTGTGAAATGAAGATGGCTACATATTTTTAATTTGAAAATTGTATTTTTAAAATCTGATAATTCTGTCGGCCATTTTGTTACGTGATAGGACTCTAAGCAAATTTAATGTCTGATCTTATACGAGTGAAATTCGCTATGTAGTGTGTGATGTACGTTAACAATTATGACATAAAAAGTATCGAGATTTTTACAATGATGAACGTTTGCTAAATATCAAATGTTTGTTTTCGACCCTATCCCGTCGTACGACGTCACAACAAGAATAATAATATAACATAGACTATTATGGCTGACAGCGTATCCGCCTGTTTACGAAAAGTAAACTTTTTAAAATAAAGTTTTGCGGTTTTCTAGGTCCTAAAAAAATATGGAAATATTGTTTCCTCTAATTGGACAATAATTCATAATTTAAGACCTACTTTAAAAAAGAGTCAAAATTTACAATATTGTTTTTTCTTTGGAACGGGGATTATTACTCGATCCCATTTTAATTTCATTGGCATTGGACTTCGACTTCGACTTCGAAGGTACACAAAGGAACTCCTCAAAATCATTGAAATTGGTTTTCTTTTTTGTTAAAATTGTCTTGTTTGAAATTATACTTCTTTTGAAACATTCTATACAGGGTGTAATCCCTTGGAGATTTCTTTCTACTTGGGATGGCCCATTGGTGGATTACCTCCACCCTACAGAAGATCGCAGTCAGATAACCTTGCGGTGTGTTCCTATGGTGAATAGGAGGGCTCCTTGAAGTAGGGAGTTCAAATCGGCAACGCGTTTGTGATACCTATAGTATAGTACACCTTGTTTAAAAAAGATTTACTTTAATTTGATTATGAGAAAAGGTTCTGCTACGAAATTTCACCATAGTGAATAAACAATAATGTTATGAACACAAAAAAAAGCATTCAGTTTTAGTGAAATTACTAGCATTTCACTAAAGCATGATCAGATATAATTTAACATACAAAGTGAATAATAAAAAGTCAAATAAATTCCACAAATAAATATTATCAATGAAGAGAGGATTAATAGCAGAAAAATATACCTTAAACTCTTGACGCATAGTATCAGCCGTCAAGGCATAACTCTCGGCCGTCTTCTGCATCATGATCGCGTGAGCCCTTCCGTTCAGATGGTTCTCAAAGGAGCGTCCGTCCCACATGCTCTTGTTGCAGATGTGACATTTCAGCAGCTGCGAGTTTATGTCATCATAGCGAGTCTTCGGAGTCTCCTTCTTATCTTCGTCTTTGACTTCATCTTGATTGGCTTCATTAGCCTCAGCTTCTTGCTTATCATCTTGGTCACTGTGGACACTTTAACCTTAATAGATCCCGCAATTTATCATATGAAAGCATCAATTTATTATGTACATCTTTACTGATTTCACCAATTGAAGCACCATCAATATTTCATAATTTTATTGACAATACGACCTATGATACTGCTTCAAGCTGATTCATAGCTTTGCCCCTTTAGTACAACAATTTGTCAAATAGGCTTTAACAAAATATTTTAAATAGATAACTTGGCTGAGTTTTTAGATGCTGATAATTATGAAAAAGACTAATAAGAAAACGTATTTTTAAAAAGCAGTCTTCAGTATTTATAAAAAATTGATGATTTCAATTAAAAAATTTGTAATGAACCCATACAAAGAAGTAACGTTTTAACATGCCAACAACCAGCTTGCGTATGGTCACATATTCAATCGCCATCAGTAGTTACTTCATTTCAAGTATCAAAATAATCTTTAGAATTAGCTACGTTATATGGATGAGGACGTAAAATTAAATAATAGTAGATTGATAATAAATAATTAAGATTAATCGTATTTAGTAATTCAGAGTGAGAGAAAAAAAGTATGCAATTAATATGGACAGCTACTTTTCGTAATCAACGTATTTAAACCTTTTTATTTAGAAAAATGACAACTCCCTCTAAGTCCCGGGGCAATAATTAAGACGTTTTCATTGCAGGATATATGAAATCACAAGTTATTTATTGCATTTTTAATACATTTTATTTAATTATATGTAAATCAAAGCACTTTAACTTAATAGTTTTAATACGGAACCCTAAAGATGTAATGAGATTCCTCCAAATAATATTTTGTTAGGAATGTATTCAGAGTAAAGTAAATAATTTGTAATTTCTTAAATCCCGGGATGAATACGTCATAATAATCTAACCCGGGATTTTGACGAGGTATTACCCAATGATACTATGTGACTATGTAACCAGTTGACTTTATAAAAAGCGTGTATGGATTATCAAATCATTCCAATCGATTTTTTCTAATAGTGTAAAAACAAGAAATCCAATAAAATTGCTGCCATGGTTTTTCCACTGTGAAAATAAAATTTAGCCTGTTACTTCTTTGCATGAAGATTATTGTTACATTTAAAACAGAATTAAAACTATCATCGATTTTCATCAATTGGTATAATAACGAATTTTAATGTATTGAAAAGTACATACCACAAGGTCAATACTTACAAACAGCATTAGCATATGTTGCGAACGCTTCCATATTAAACGATATAGAATCGTTCAGTATCAGTGAAGGACTTATTTATTATATTATAGCATGACAGCCACTCTGACCCGTGAAGGACACCATTATGAGATATGATTAAAAACTTCTCTGCAGAGAATATATTGTCGAAGAGTGATGAATGCCTCATCACCTTAGAGGCTAAATTCGCCAATAGGCTAAGTTTGAAGGCTGGTGAACGTAAGGAACCTGTGTAAAATGGGGTTGTAGCCTAGAGAGGCCTAAGAAGTTCGGCGTGATCACCGGAAGGAAATCTTACCTCTCCTTAACAGGCTTAGTCTTAGAATCGGCTTCCTTTTTCGGGGAGATCTTGTTTTGTTGCCTTTGCCCATCATTGGGCTTGTACGGCTTACGATTCGTGTTGATACGCTCACCAGCGCGATTGTAATTTCCCGTACGCCGGTAATTACCTTGATTGCCCATCTAAAGCGAATATCACCATAATACAACATTAGTACGGAAACTAAAGAACTCCAGAAATTCCGGAGAAATGCTGAAAAATGTCAAATAATAAATATATGACAAAATAATGTAGTCAGTGTGGGATGCTTTCAAATTAGATAAAACTGTCCAGGATCGTGACTGAGGAAAATGGTATTTCAGTCATAAAGTGCGATCGATGCTTCCAACACAATTATTAAAATACCAATTTATGTTTAGAACATTTTTGAAAATATAAAATAAACGATTTTGATACAGCATCAGAAATTTCTTCAGTCAAATAATTTGACCGTTATCCCAACATTGTAGAGGGTATGGACAAAGTTTTGGTCAAAAAGCAAATGTTTCCTTGCTTGTAAAATAAATAAAGTTTCACTAGTTTGGGGTAGAAAAAATATGATTGGGGAAAAATTGGGGTAGATATGTTTAATTATATTTTATACCTTACAAAAGTTGACTAATGGATAATAGAAAAATATTGTAAATATCATTTCCCAATATATCTTTCTACTATATTTATATTATAAGGCTGTTTATAGTTTAGACGCTGCTCAGGTTCTAGTCAGGCACTGCTTGGTCATTTGCTCAAATATATACATACCCCACAAATAACATTGCTTCAAGTGCCTGAGACATCCAAAGTTTGACTACATTACTGATTATTTATGGTGTTTCATATGCCATTGCCAATGTAATCCTTTCTAACCATTTTTAGTGAATATAAATGAAAATTAAGCCATGTATATACTAAGCATTCCTTGTTTATAAACAGTTGATGTCAACATGTGTTTACTGCTGGTGTTGGGGATCAAGTGAAGCAATTCAGTTTCATAACATATGATAATGAGAGTGGTTGTTTTTAAACATAATGATAGTGGGAGAGCAGGAAAAAATATTTATATTAATAATAAAAAACACTTGAGACAAAGAGAATTTTATGTGACTGCTCCAACTAATTAAAACCCTTCAAAAGTGTGTCTATAAATAGTCCAACAATTTGCAAAAGCTTTACAAAATCTATTTTTTCCATTTTCAGAACTTTTGTAAACTTACATGTTTTGTCTCCTTAACAAATCCTTCCTAACCAACCAATTTTCCTTTTCTTTTGACTAGACATCATCTTATGTTGCACACAACAAGACTATATACTAATAATAATCTAAACCAAGGGTCTCCAAACTTTTTAGCTTAAAGGCCAGACTTATTGTTCCACAAAGCCTCAAGGATCAAGATCTAACCAGTTTATCTACATACATTATAGTTAAATATATTTAATACTAGCTGTGCCCTGCGGTTTCACCCATGTTAATTTTATACAACAAACATTGTCAATGCACCCGTGTAGACAATTTAAGAGAGCGGAATACATGGTATGCAGGTAATAGGCTCTGATTCATTATTGTATTTTGAACTTTATGACGAGAGAGTAAGAATTATTTTGATTATTGTTTTTAGACACTTTGATGAGGTTGTCATTGTTCTAACAATTAGTTTCAAAATTAGATTTGAATACTTTTTTTAGTTAGTACTATTTTTCTGCAAGTGCAAGTGTAAACGGTAAACGGGTCTTTAAAATGACAGACCTGGAAAGTATGAAGGAGAATCAAAATATTCCTAATATTTGTCCATGAATGTGTATGGTATATTGTACTACTGTACTAATAGTACTAGAAATCTGAACTAGTACAGTTGAAAGATTGTATAGTAGTAAAGTATAGTTTTAATGTCCGAGCAAGAACAAATCTAGAAGGAAGCGGGTGGCACCTATAATACAGTGCCTACGGCTACACCTTCTTTCTAACCCATTCTCTCTCTCTGTTATATGACGCAGACGAAGTTGCGCGGGTCAGCTAGAGTTTAATAATTTAATTATGTGGATTATTGTATTTTTAGTTTGCATCTGAATATTGTGTATGATTACTTTAATTTGATTTATTAAAGGCTGCTGTGGGCCAGATTGATGGTGTTCCCAGGCCGGTGATGGCCTTCAAGCCATAGTTTGGAGACCCTTGTTCTAAACAACTGAATAATATGAATGATAAAATCTCTGAAACGTTGTTTGTATATTGTTTTTGTCTATTGTTGAAGTCAAACTTCTTTAGAATCGTTGTAATTTCAAACCGGATGCAACAGAAAAAACGACAGGTAAGAGACACAAAAGCTAATATGAATGATATACTGTGTAAGGTAAGAGCTACATTCCCATAATTTTTTTACTGGCGCTTACGACCGTTTTTTTCGAAGTTTTTGTAGATTTACTGAAGTTTCACTTCTATCATGTGTGAATCGCACACACACCTTTTTTTTCTTACTGAATATGTCTCTTTCGGAGCAGTTTGTCACTATTTGTGTACATATAACAACCCACTATTGAGCATTCAGAATAAAAAATTCCCATTTTGGATGAATAAAGTAATAAGCCACTGTAAACTCTACCTGAGAGTACTGCAATTTCCTCAACCTGAGCTGCCTCTAATTCATACATGGGTTTCATTTTTAATCATTACAAATACATATCTTAAAATATTTACTTCTATCACAATAATGCTTTTAAAGTATAAACAACAATTACTCTTCTTCTGTTCATAATATAGTTTTTATTTACCTAAAAATACACTGTTATAGAATTTCTACTTGATTAAAACCATAAATAAGTTTAAAATAAAAGATATTTTCCCTGAATGTAATTTACACTGTTTGTAGGAGGTCATTTCTAGAACCAATTTTAAAAACACTTTCAGTGATATAAAGCTACATTCTGGCTGATAGATATAGGCTATGTTTTTACACAATTATCTTATAGTTAATGTGAGCAAAGTTACAACAGAAAGTTAGTATTTAATAAATTTTACAATTATAACCTATTTTTGAAACCCTGTATGTAAGTTATTTAACTAATTAAATTTTTTTATTCATTAGACACACACATGACGAAATTTCAGTACAGCAACATTGTTACAACTTTTTATATATTAATAATAATAAAAATGTAATAAAGCATTTCAGCTTTACAAGTAAATTGTGTGTCTATTAAACTTTATAATTGAAAATAAATATATTTACATAAAATATACTTTAGAAAATGGTCAGAATTAAAACTACCAGTCTATATTTTCTTTCTAAATAATCTTAAATTCAGATAGGAATTGCAAAAACAAAAAATTACCAATAACTAAGAATTTTACTGTAAACTTACCCTGTTAGGAACATAGCCACGATCATAGCGACCCATACTAGGACCAAAGTCCCTCCTTATGGGCATGTCTAACAAAGAGGGGACAGGATTCTGCCTGGGCTGCAGTAGATTGATTAAGTTGCTTGCTAGTGCTAATGTAGCTTCAGTTGATCCAGAAGCAAGCGGGAGGAGGTTGGGTAGACTACTGCCGGGACCTCCGCCCTGCCATGGTGAGACACCACTCCGGGCGAAGTTTTTCCCACGGTCGTTACGCCCGAAATCCATACGGCGACCACTTGTTTGGGGTCTTCGGTTCGCCATAATAAGATGTAGGCTGTTTAAATTTACACATGTATAGATAATATGACAAATTTACTTTAATTATAGCCAGGAAATGTAATTATAACTTGGGATTAAAAATTGAATGAATAGACTACACATAAGTCTCAGCAGTTTCTGTGAAATACAAAGATGGCAGAGATACCAGATTCCACATTAAACATTATGTTGGCATGCAATAATACCATCTTTCAATGACAATAAAGTCCTCTGATGTATTGTTCATCGAGCAGCTAAAACAGTGATAGTGTGAGGTGAAAGATGGAATAAGGCCCCTGGAATTCACAAATTTTGTGCACCGACAAGCTAAGAAAATGGTCCTACAAGGGGTAGATGACAGTACAAAAACCTGGTATTTGCTTGTGTACCAGCTTTTGAATACCAAATTTTTGTGACATTTGTTTCAAAATTATTGGTACCTACCACCTCTAGTGAAATATATAGTGTTTCAAAATTCACTTAGTGCATAATAAAATAATAGACACAGTAATCTGGGTTACTTTACCTTTTTGTTAAACTAAGGTTTGTGATATACGAATGACTAATATTCGTGCAGATATAAGATAGAGAAAATAGTTTGGCAATCTCTGGCCTAATGCAACTAATATTGTGTTGTGAATAATTTGATAAAGGTCAACGACACACATCTAATGACGTGATGGTCAAAATATCGTTTTTATTGAGATGGAAGCTGTCATATCAGAAAAAAATTGTATGAGTACGTAAAAAAATGCAACATGAACTAAGCATACGCGTGCGCGGCGAGCATTATTGATTTTTCTTCCTAGTAAGTAGGTTATAAGTAGGTACGCTTACTACCTGTATTTGATTTTTATATGTAGTTTTTACGAGAGGATGAAAAAGACCCAACTTTGTTAAATGTTATCTACTTTTACTTACCAATACAGAAGTAAATGCTTAACTTCGTGTTATTACGAAGAGGATCAATTATTCACAATACACGCAAACACACAATGAAAATGTCACCAAATCACCCTGTCAGCATTGGAATCAAAATGGAGCCGGTCCGTAAAGTCCGTAATCCGTCCGAGTTTGGGGGCGAGTAGCACGGCGTCGGCGTTAGGCATAGGAATTTGAGATCGATTACAGATAGAATCAATCATCGGAGTAAAAAAGTACAATTTATAAATCAATATTTCTACTTAGAAAATCAGAAAATATTTTTTTTTATTGTTAAGAGCCATAAAATTATTAACAATAACTTAATGTAAAGACATGACAGTTTTTCACTTAATTACTCAAAAACTCGCCAGCTTAGCGATTCAGTGGCGTAGCTAAGGGGGGGGGGTGCGGCCCGCCCCGGGTTTCACCCCTAAATGGGTGAGACCACAGCTCGACTATGACCATCGGTTGTAGTTCTTTCTACCTATAAAAAATCGTAAATCCATGGCAGAGAGCATAACCGCCACTAATAAAATTATCTAGGTAACTATGATATCGTACCACGAGCATAATAAATTGATATTTAGAAAAAAAAACAAACGTGCACACTGTCAATCGATCTGAGATTCCCCCAAAATTTAATACCCTGTTCGCGCATAACCAATGCTAGTCAGGGGGTTCCCTCGATATGGCTCTCGTGACTTGTATTGTGGATTGGGCCATTTCTTTTGTTTCCGACAGCACTCATTTCAATATTCTCTTACGTGAACGTGTGAACGTCTAGTGCAAAGTGTTTGTTAATTATTAGATATTATAAACAACGTTTATGTATAACAACCGATTTAATAAAGTCGATTCTTGAAGAAAATAACAAGGTAAGTGAAGTATTTTTGTTATTACAGGTAATACTTACGTTTTTAATTCATTTAGTATCTAATAGCAGTATCTTAGATTATTTTGAAAACCCTTCAATTATTTTATTCTCTTTTAATTGCTGTGTATTTTAAAACTATATTATTGAGCTATCCTAAATGATAAATAGGTACCGGTCTACAGAAAGTATTTTAGACGGATTGCAGTAATATTTTTTTGCTTAGCCTGGGCAAGTATTACTATCTACTAAAGGTATTTATTTATTAAAATAGGTTTTTAAGGCTTTGCTGGCGTAAAAAGATTTTATTTATATTTCTACACGTTTTACGATATTATTTTAGGTAATAACGTTTAATTGTAAATAATATACTTATTTATTATTTACTTACTTATTATTTTCCGATCTAATAGCAATGGGATTTTTTACAAAATCGGAATATATTAAGTTTAGATTTTTGATTGAAAGTAATCATAGTCATATTATACAAATTCGCGTACGTTGATTTGGCTCCGAGATGAGTAGCTCGAGCACTCGTGTCACGGATATCACAATCAACGGTGGAGTTTTTCTAATTTTTCTTTAATACTTTTTTTTCTTTAATTTTTCTAATAATACTTAAATACATATTTACACCCAGACGCAGGATTGTTAATTTATATAAAAATATATTTCACAAAGCTAGTTACGTAACGTGTAGGTGTTTATTTACTGTTATAAATAGTTTATAAAATCAACGCATCACTTACTAACTAAAAATATTTTTTAGAATACCCAGAACGAAATATACCTCGGGGAATTCATACTTCGAAAGAGAAAGCGGGTTTCAAAAGAGAAAAGCCAAAAAGAATAAAAAAGGGCAGTGAACATTTCCAGAACAAAGAAGGACCGTTTTCTACTGTATCTCGTCATGGTTCAAAGATTAAAGGTGATTCTCGTCATCTTTCACAGGAATGGTTTTATAAACAGATGCCTAGTGGTGAAAAAATTCTACAATCATGGAATTTCTCCTATATCAAATAACCTATACTGTTTTTGCTGTCAGTAACATACAAACAACATTTACAACTGGATTTCAGAAGTGGTGGAAACTAAATCCTAAAGTATCGGACCATGAAACTTCATATGAACATTTAAAAATTTTGAAAAGTGGAAAACTTTGGAAATGAGATTAAAATCTCACACTATAATAGATGATGCAACCTGAATACAGAAATACAGAAGTGGAAAAATCTTTTATCTAGATTATTAGATATAACATTGTTTTTGGCTAAACAAACCTAGCATTTCGTGGACATGATGAAACCCAAGGGTCGTCTAATAAAGGTAATTTCTTAGAACTAATTAAACTGCTGTCAAAGTATGATGCAGTACTCAAAGAACGTATACTATATTTGGAGCAGGAAAAATCACCTAAAGTAACATATTTATCGCCAGAAATACAAAATGAGTTCATAAATTTTTTAGTTAATCATGTAAAATGTCAGCTTGTCTACGAAATTAAATTGGCCAAATATTCCGGAATCATGTTTGATAGCACACCTGACGTTTCACATGTCGGTCAAATGTCTGAAGTGATTCGTTATGCAAAAATAAATAATAGAAAAGTAGAAGTCAAAGAAGTATTATTAGGATTCTTTCCTTTACATGGAAAAAACAGCTGATTTAAGCGCTCAAATACTAAAGAAGCTTGAAAATGATGGCTTAGATATTATGATGTGTCGTTCTCAAGGTTATGATAATGCTGCAGTTATGAGTGGTATACACGGAGGAGTGCAAGCTATTATAAAAGAAAAAAACAATATAGCAATTTTTATTGGTTGTATAGATCATTCAATTAATTTATGCGGCCAACATTCCTTCGCACAAATTGTGACCTGTGTTACATTTTTCGGAGCAGTGGAAACAATATTTAACTTTTTTTCAACTTCCACAAGCCGATGTGAAGTGCTCCTCAATCACAGCAAAGAATCTGTTAAAAGACTTTCGACAACGTGCTGGAGTGATCATTATGGTGCAGTAAAAGAATTGGCTGAAAATGTTGATGGGATAATATCTGCAATCGAGGAACTATGTCACCAAGACGTAAATTTAGAAACTAGAGATGCTGCACAAAATCTTATGCCTGCTGTGTGCGATTTCTCATTTCTTTGTTTTCTTTTCTTTTGGAATGATGTGCTAAGGTAAGTGAACAATGCTCAGATTGCATTACAAAGTAAAGGTTTATGTGTTGATGAAATAATCATAAAACTAGAAGCACTTCATCTATTCATTGGAGAGAAACGGTTGCATCTAGCAGAAGAGGCAATAGATTTTGCTGTACAAAAATCGGAAAAATACAACATTTCAATGGCATACATGACATACAACATTCGCAAGAAACGCATGCCCGTTGAGTTAGCATTGTTCACCGATGCTGGACTTACACTTAGAGCGGAACTTCAAAAGGACATGTTAGAATGTCTTGACAGATTCAACATTGAACTCGAAAGAAGAGTAAAGTTCATTAAAGACGTTGCTTCATCGTTTGAGGTTGTGCAGTCAAAGACCTTTCTTTCGTCAAACACTGAACAGTTAAAATTTGCTATATCAAAATTTACTAACTTTTACGATGAAGTATCAGAAACAGAACTCCTTTTAGAAATACCAAGATTGAGAAGACATTTAAAAGCGGCTAATATTACTGTCTCTAATTGGGTGACACTGGACTTTTTGAAATTTATTGTGGAATGGGATTTTACAGAATCTCTTCCGAATCTAACGGTCGCACTAAAGTTATTTATAACAATATGTACATCAGTTGCTTCATGTGAGAGAAGTTTCAGCAAATTAAAATTAATTAAAAATTACTTGCGGTCTACAATGACTGAAACAGATTAAACAATCTTGGTATTTTAACGATAGAACATGAAGCAACACAAAATATAAATTTTGAAGACGTGATTTCGGAGTTCGCTAGTTTCAAAGCTAGAAGGAAGAAATTTTAATTTTTAACAAAGTAATTTGTTTCACATAATATTCAAATATTTGTAATAGGTACTCGTATTTTAATAAAACGTAAATGATTATAACTTTTTTTATTTTAACAGTTTCGATTGAGTTTTGGGGTGACACTTATAAAATCCGGCCCGGGTGCCACCTATGCTAGCTACGCCACTGTAGCGAGTATTACCTGTCTGCTTAGTTTCTTTTGCTTCTCCTTAATGAACAATAAAGAAATAATTAAATTTACCATTCCAAATTAGTAATCTGTAAGAGCCATGAATTATATGAGTGTCGTGAGGTTATTTGTACATTGTGAACGCATTTTTTCAATTGTCGGGAACATCGTAAGTGATAAGCGAGACCTAATCTAATGCATAAATTGTTCTTCTTGAAAAGTTTACACAGTAAGCGTTGACAACTATAAAGTATAAAACTATATAATTACCAAACATATACATTTGTGAAATAAATTCCCTTTCTTTTTTTTTATACCTGATATTTTTGTATGGTTGTAAAAAAACTTTTGTCAGTTAAAAATGATAAAAAATCGATTATTATATAGTCCTTTTTGTTATTCGTATTAGGGATTTATACTGCATATAGAAATCAAAAAGGAAATAAAAAAGATCGACTTTAAAGAGATCAATCTTTTAGACTTCGATTGTTTATGAATCAATTCATTTGAACTCGATTTGAATCAAACTAAAATCGGTCATTTTCGGAATGAATCGCCTTCGAATCTGAACCTCAAATTGGTAAAAACTTGCTGACACATTGCGCGAGGAATAGCTGCCATTTCTTCTCGGATATTTATCTTCAACTGGTTAATCATGGCTGGGTTATTGGAGTAGACTCTACTTTTCAGTTATCCCCACACGAAAAAGTCCGGTGGCGTTACATCCGAACTTCTAGGCAGCCGTGCAATGTCACCTCAGCGCGATATCAGTTTCCCAGTAAACATCTCGTTTACGGCCGCCAACGAAGCATTAGATGTATGGCATATCGCACCATCTTTTTGAAATCATGTCGCACGATAATAGGCTTCAAATTGTTACAGTTGCGGAAAGAAAAAAAATCCCTTAAAATGGCTATGTATCGGTCGGAATTTACAGTGTCAGATTGCCTTTGTTGATTTCTATGTATATTTGAAGTTCCTGAATCATCACGCACCCACTGTATACACACTGACTTGATAGTACTCAATTCTGGAGCACGTGGTTAATGGGGAATGTCCAAGGCGAGCGAGTTTTGCACTATGCGGAGGCGACGTTGTTTCGACGAGAGTGTCCGGCGCGAGAGCTGGTGGAGACAACGTCAAATCAAAACACTGAGCCCACCTGATATCATAATTCTTAGCAATGAGAAAAAATAATTAAAATTAAACTACCGACTTTAAGTATTGATGGTTCTAAATTACGCGGCTGTAACAGAAGGGGTGATAGAACAAAGTTGTAAAGAAGCAGATGGCATTGACTTCAGTTAAAATCGTTTTTTATTAATCAGTTTTTTTAACTCTAAACATTGATCGAAATATTACACTTCTAGAAGAAATAATTATTAATAAATATTTTCACAGTCAATTATTTCCTCACATCCCTAATTCCCCAACTGTCAGTGTCATCGTGAAATTGCCATTCTGATAGTGTTATTGCGAAAATAGAAAATAAAAATAAGGTCTTACATTTTACTTCTTACGTGCATAGCAATAAGAACAAATAAAATTTGAAGGGTAAAACAAAAATATCTCTTGAAATTTTATACAATATTATAGATTAAAGGGCTGTCGTACATTGGATAGCGAAATGAAAATGGAAGATGTCGACATTGAAAATAGTCAAAAGAAAACGAAGGTAAGGTAAATCCAGAAATTTCTATTCTGACTTTTCAAATTGGCCAACATGGGTTGGATTTAGAATTGTTTAGTATGAATTAGGGGTTGAAATCGATAGATATTAGATCCCTGATTATAACGGTACCACTCTCATTGCAAGGTAATTCGCAGTTTTTGAGAAAATTAAATATAAACAATTCTAACCTCATAACCTAAAAAATGATAGTTACAAATGCAAAAACTGAAATAAAAACAAAATTTCCATTTGATTTTCATATGCTGTTATCCTATTAATATTTCAGAAAACAAAATCCCTGTAACCAAACAGAATCACCTGCATAGATTGAACTGCGTTTGTATAGTATTACAGTGCAGCTTAACAAAATCATACACAAACATATAATTCAGCAAAACATAGCATGTCACAGCAGCGGCCAGTGATGGTGAACTCTGATTTTTATCATTTATTATTGTTGTTTGATGTTCAACATCCAAAATTTCAAATTTAACTTTGCATCTTTGAAGTCCCTATAACTCTGGCCAGGTGCGTTACTTTTCCACGGGAATGGTATCAAAAGATAGGGAAAATTGCCTTCTCCTGCCGCTCAGCATGTGAAAACAATACTAAATGTCAAAATTTCGAATTTAAACTTGAAACTTTAACTACCAATAAGGCCAGTTGAATTACGTTGTAAAGGGAGTACATACTGTCAGAGGGTTAGAGGCAAAATTTATTTTTAATTTTTGTTCTGCTATACTCTAGCACTTGTTATAGTCAACTATCATTTAGATTTAGCCTTTTTCTGGTAGTGGAATTTGTTAAAAATTAAATAACTCTATTATACAACTTTGCTAAATCATTTCATTGCCTTTCCATCACTTTGACTGGGAGTAGCCTGTATTTTAGGAAATTATAAAGAATTAATTACTTTACTCATTGGAATTAAATTATAATAAATATATTCTTTTTTTTTCAGGATCGAAGTCCATCACCAGGTGTCAAATCTACAGCAGTTGTCAAGTACACTGCATACCAAACTCCAGTTAGCTATGCTCGTCTGCAATGTAATACAGATCTCAATCTGCCTCCATCAAACTGGGGAGCCGCTATTGATTCCTATGGCTTAAAGCAAATACTAACCACAGGCACTGGATTGTCTAGGTAAACCTAATTCTTTGGTAACAAACATCAGAAAATTGTAAAAATAAGGTGGTGGAAAAACTAATCTGCGGGCTGGTGGTCTTCCAGATCTCCTATTTCCCTGGGGGTATGATACATACACTGAGTCACCAAGAAAGAATTATCAGAAACCACTTACCAAGCAATTCCTCCTAGTTGTCCAGCTTCCCGGGTATCCAAAACTGGTGTTAGCATGATGCGTGAAAGATGCTTGAGCCACGGCGTTTAAAGAAATTGAAGAGTTAATAATGTGAGGTGCGCGTGTGCTCAACAAACACTTGAAGGGAAAAAGGGATATGAAATAATTTTGTGCTTCTACTATGGATATTGATGTTGAAGTTATAGTTTGTACCAGGTAATCTCTGCAAGAGTTGAACCAATTTTGACAGCACTTTCACTGGCAGATAGCTGATAGGTGGAGTAACTTAGGTTACTTTTATTTTAGAAAAATTATTAGGATTCAAAGCAAATAAAATGAATTCGGAAAAACTATTATTTTGTTTCTCCTAAATGGCTTACTCTTAATAAACCATAAGAGAGACATATTAAATTAACATAGTCCATAATTGTCGATCTTAAAAATATCTACAATAAAAGTCAGAGAGAGCATATTAAAATGGGCGTGAGTCTGCCTGTTACAAAATGTGCTACGTCAACCAATACAGAGCGGGACCGCGCACCGAGAGCGCGAACGCGACGGAAACGATTCCCTCGAATTCTGTATAACCGACGGCGGAATACACGCTACGGTAACCAGCTGTCTGGAAACCAGTGCATGCGAGCTCCTCTCACTACGTGTGACCGACCCTGCTCACACCCGAAACTACTAGGTGTGAAGAGGGCGAAACATTAAGGTACACACGCAGTGAGGTGCTTGCTTGTAGGCGTGGCGCTGACGTAGCACAAGAGCGGAGAGGACTGGGTCGCTGGCGGGTTGAACACTTGAAGAAGCAATGACACACAGATACCACAATAAAATTTCGCTGTATTCTTCAAGATACAATAATTCTTGTTAATATACAATTTTCTTAGTACTATCTTCCTAGTACTGTCTTCTTAGTACTGTTTTTCCAGTCTTGTTTCTTGATTCTTCAGCTTGTGGCACCTGTGTGTGCCGGTAGGCCCTGAGGGATAGACTTTTATCTCACCGTTTGAGCGGGACGGAGCGATAGCGTCTATCTCTTTACTGCTCTAGCATTACCAAATATGGTCATGGCCCGCTAACCGCGGTGACGCGTTGCGGCTGCACTATTGCTGTCCCTGTCTATGTTATTATTATTATTTCTACACAATGTTTAATAAATTGTTAATATCTCTAAATATAATTATCGAATCACTGTAAAACCTGTTTTATGTTATTGTAGACATAAATACCTATATAAAAACACTAATTGCAACGTTAAAGGTTGATAAACATCGTAAATATAAAGCAATAAACATTTCAATCTTAAACGGCTTAAAAACACGTTAAGTACGCACTATTCAACGTTATAAACATTATAAAACTTACAAATCAGGCTAATTATCCTATACGACATTAAACATTACATATAGCTGTTATAAAACACAGATTATTGATGGAACATAAGTTCAATACTTTAAGTGACTATTTCTACGATATTATAAGCATTTTTACAAGTTATTTACTATTCTTATATACCTACAAGTTGTAATATTATATTCAAAACATTAAATCGCCGATGGTATACAAATTCTTAGTCCCTGCAACTTATATTTACAATTATGATTTATATCATCACGCTTAGCCCTACGCGTCGCTAACACATATGTCTATCTCCTAAGAATCACCCACAAAAAGCATTTTTGTCTTTAAAATAATCAGGAGCAGGGGTAGCACGATTCGCGCGTGTGCTCGATCGACAGCATGCGAGCGCACCTACATGCACAGCTAGTATCTTCATAAAGTTTTGAGAGAAGGGCTTCATTTAATTAAGTCACTTTTCCAATATTACTATTAATGACACCAGAAACCTAACAATAAAAAGTGTTCCTAAATAACACCTTGGTCCTCATAAAGTCACTCCTGGCCATGGATTCCAGCGATCACATAACATCTGGTGGATTCCTTGTCCATTTACTACTTGTGAGCGTAAAAGCACACAATTATTTACTTGGATCAGTGGTTGTTTCAACTTTAATGGGGATCTAATCCACAACCTCTGATTTTTAGTCAGATCAGTTAAGATTTTCCAAAAAGGGGCAGTAGAAACAGTCCATATGTTAAATTTTTATAAACATGAAAAAAAATATTCATTTTTATATTTACAGTTTCAGAATGGCGCATATGTTTCCAGATTGTGTCGGTGACGTAGATGTCATATCTGGTGCCGAATGTATCAAGAAACTCTTGAAGCTGCCATACCAACCTAATGGAACAGTGAGTAACGATTGCTAGCTTCTCCCAGGTTTTTATTTTCTCCAAGTACTGATCAATTTATTGTTTTTTGTAGATAACTAGTTGGGCCCCAGGCCCACACACTTGAACTATGTTGATTTTTTTAAAAACAAATGCTAGTCTATTACTTTAATCCTCTTTAATATGATTTTTTTTTTATTTCCTCCTCGCAATCTATACAATTAATACAACTGAAGTGTCTTTGTAATGTCAAAATAACAGTTTTTTTACTAAATGATTATCAAATTATATACAGTACCTATAATAAAAAACAAACTTAAAATTTTTGTCTGGGCAGATAGCTGATGTTATATGAAGTAAATTAGGTTACCTTTCTTTTAAAAAAGAATTAGGGCTTCCACAAATAAAATAAAAACTGGTCATGGTGAACCAATTCGCCCGCTTAAATGGCTTACGTTGAGGAAACCATAAGATATATATCAAATTAATGTACTTCACAATTGTACATATTAAAAATACCTGCAAAAAACAGCGAGAATATATGTCTATCTTCTAAGGAACACCTACAATAAGCATTTTTATCTTTAAAATAACCGGGAGCGGAGGCATGAAGCAGTGGTTAGTAAATACAAGTATAGAATGTAAACAATCTATGCAATGGCTGTCATTTTAGTTTAACAAATTTTTAATTAATGTAACAATCTGTAGGACATATTAGTTAAAAAAATATGCTTTTATGAAAAGTTTTAAAATTAATTTTTAAGATTAAAAGACTGTGTACATAATATTTTTATTTATTTATCGTCAATAGCAGGAATCGTTAGCTTTAAAATGATGTTTGAATAATTATTTTTGATGAACCTTTCTGGGAGATATGGCGTAGACACAAACACAATTTAAATAGTGCAAGTGAAGATTCAAAAATATTTTGGAAGTTTGTCGTTAGTCATCTAAGATAGTTGTGTAATGCTATGATGGGGCTCTGAAATGTTCGTTTTGAACCCTTAATTAAAAAATAATTTAAAAAAAAACCTTCAATAGTTTAAAATTAATTTTTACCATAAAAATTAGATTAAAATAACTTTTTATAAAAGCGTATCTGTTGATATGCTATCAACTAATGAAAATATATAAAAAGGCGCCATCTGTTAATCTATACTAATATTATGAAGCAGAAGAGTTTGTTTGTTTGGTTGAACGCGTTAATATCAGGAACTACTGGTTCGAATGGAAAAATTATTTTAATGTTGGATAGCCCATTTATCTAGGAAGGCTATAGGATATATAACATCACGCTAGAACCAATAGGAGTGGAGCATCAGTGAAAAATGTTCCAATAACTGCAAAAAATATCGTTAAAGTTACGCAATAACCACGTGTGACGAAATTGTTTCTCTTAAAAAGTTCAAAAAAAAAGATCGCGTTAGCTTATATCTATCTTTTAAGGTTGACTCAATATTAGCTTTTTTTATGGTATTAAAATTTGTTCTAAAACAATGCGTAATTTGCGAAGGTGTTTTTGTAAACATGGTGTTAATCCTTAACGAAATAAATACGTTATTTATCACAAGTATTTCATTTTGAACAAAATTGCCCTTTCCATCTATTGATTCCAATCAATATCTTAGGAGATATCACAGTTTTAAAATAATTCTGCAGCAAAATAAATAAAGTTTAAGTTCCTTTACAATTGTATTAAAGGTGCCTACGACCCACTCTCTCTAACTCTCTCTCTCTTCCTCTCTCTCTCTCTCTCTCTCTTATATGTGACGCAGACAAAGTTGCACGGGTCAGCTAGTAATATATATAACTAACATGACAACTGTTTGATTGGATTAGAAATATTCACACGGATCAGCAAGTATTAATTAAATCTTTTTTTTTTTTAATAAATAAATATATTATTTAGGTGAGCATGATGGTGCATCGGGTGGAGAATACCCTCCTTTTGGACGACTTCGACGTCTATGATTACCTCATGAAGTCTGAATGGTCATGGTTAAAGGATTTCTTTTACGAGAACATTCTAAAGACAATGTCTGAACAGGTGAGTTATTGCTATGATTTATTGATTTTTATATTACCTTTGGATATAAGTTCAAAAAGTACGAAACGGAAACACGTACCGTCGCACCGGAGATAATGTAATTATCTCTGGCCTTGGGTTTAATATGATAATAGAACAAACAAATTTATAAATTTATTTTTATGCATGTCCAGAACTCTTGTGTTGGTGTTCTTTCTCTTTAAATTAACTTACATTACCTTGATCCTGATATTCTAGAGACTTGTAGCATTTGCATGCTACTTCTTCTATATCAAACCTTTGAAGTATCAGACCCTTTGGGCCTCAGATTAATTTTTCGCCATTTCTTGTCTTTGGCAATGAATAAAAACAGGTTTTTTTGTAACAAGTTGATTGACTTGGATAAGTCATTATTAAAAACAAAAATAACACTGGGCTGCAACAAAGACAGCATCCACATTACTACAGTAAAGGCGCGTGAAGCGAGGCATACGGATACCGAGATACGGATGAGATGCTACCGCTATTTACCTGACTACAGACTGCATTGATCTCGCGCACTACTATAATTTAGTATCTGACTTTTTTCGAATTAACACCAGGAACGGACTATGCTCCGTTTAGCAGCGGCGGGCGGCTCTGGTTTGCAGCTGACGCACAAGTTTCTATCTCATAGCGTTGCTGAGCCTTCTTCACACCAACCACCAGACCTACCGATCCAGCCGAGTCTGCCAATCTCACATACGCCTGTATGCATCGCAGGTGAATATTTATGATCATAATCTTTACATAAATGATTTTAGTGAAGCCTTTGACAAGTTATATTCAATTTTGCTTAGGTAATTGGAATTACACATTTGGCTTTATACAAAGATAAAAGGAAATGTTTGATGCTTAATTTTTTTTAAATCAGAAATTTTATTTTTCCTTGTAATACTTTACGGATATCTTCCGAATAAACATTTGGTATATCTCGTAGGTGTGGTAAAAAGTCCCCTGAGAAAAATTTAACAGGAAGCTCATTCAAAGCTTTGGCGCATTGAAATTCCTCTAATACCTGATAATTGAAGAAAAAATTGGTATGTACTTTTTGTAACGATTCCTCCACCACGATTACATCTTCTTTCCATAACAGGACCATTCCTTCCCGAACCTGAAACAAAGCCAGAAGAGCCGCCCAACGAGCATCTGTACAATCGCAACGTTCTATGGACATTCGAAGATATTCACATGCTGATCGGCAGCGATCTCCCAATATTCGGCGATAAGGACAGACCCTGCGTCAGTCTCCGATTGAGAGACGCCAGGGAACCTATCAATGTGCTCACAGGAATAGACTATTGGCTAGATAACTTGATGTGCAACGTTCCAGAAGTTCTCATGTGTTACCATTTAGACGGCATAGTCCAGAAATATGAACCGATGAAGACCGAAGAGCTTCCGAATATGGAGAACTCGCGATTCTCACCGAAAGTTATACGTAACGTGGCGCAGAACATACTTTCGTTCCTCAAAGCGAATGCGACGAAAGCCGGGCACACGTATTGGCTTTTCAAAGGCCCGCATGATGATGTAGTGAAGTTGTACGATTTGACGTCATTATGTCCGGACGACTTGGACAATCCCTTCACTACTCCAGTGGCAATGCTCTTGTATAGAGTTGCCAGGAATATGAGGTAAGAAAATTTAATGAAAACTAAAATTATTTTAATTCTAAATGTTTTGGTAGGATTACATTTCTTGTTTGCAAAAAAAATCATATTACTCTATTGATTTCCTTTTTTTTGATACAATAAACCACTACTGCGAAAATGAATATGTGAACGGTTCCAAAAAAAACATTGAATGCGAGTTCACACGCGGTAAAAGTGAAACTCCTCTCTCTCTCTCTCTCTCTCTCTCTCTCCATCTGATTGTATACATTTCGAGTACATTAAGAATAGACGAATGATAGGGAAACTATATAGGAACGCATTCTAACTCATTCTCTCACAGCCTATATATAACCTATATATACACATATAAATGCTATCTCTTTTTCGTTACACATTTTCGTTTCATAAAATCAAATTTTCACTTCAAAAAAATTTGTAAATACTTAGTCCGATTTTGTTACTATTCGGATATTTAAATATACTGAAACCCCTTCCCAAAACTAGTACAGTACAGTATAGAATACAAAATTGAAGGAGGAAATATGTCTGACTATATATTTTCAGATTAACGAGTAGAACGAAACATGTGCGTCAACTTCTGGAGCATGTTATAAAACTGCTTAAAGTTGAGAGATACCCTCAAATAATAGCTTCATCTCACTATATGTTAGCCGATATGTATGTACCGGCTGCCACCAACCCTGCATGTCCTGACTTTAAAGGTAACAATTATTTCTTCATAAAGTTAATTATTTGTATTTCTTTGTCATTGTGAATAAAAATTATTAAAAAAAATTAACGTATTAGATGAAAGTTCTGACTCGGACTGTGAAGATGCAGACTACATGACAAACGACTATCCGCCGTGCGACATAGACGACAATAAATTTGAACAAGATAACAATCTTTTTGAAGATACTTCTTCAACTGACGTTGATACAGTTGGTGCGAAAGATAAACAATCTGAAAGTGAGGACGATGATGCGACTAAGGGTGAAAGGAATAACGATAATGCGTTAGCAGTACAGATTAGAGGATTAGCTTTGAGAGACATTGGTGATCGCATTAGGGATACTATGGAGGTAAATGGTGTTATTATAACATACTAAATGTAATAAACGAGTGTTGCAGATAAATTATGATAAAAATTGTTTTAATTTGTTTTAAGAGGAGTTTAGTTGAGAGGCAATTATAATATTTATAATTTAAAGTGATCCATCCCAACTTTTTGGCATATTGCGTATTAAGGCAAAAACAGTAAAATAAGCATAACTTATTTTTTATAAAGTTAAAATCAGATACATTCTGGTTAAAAAAGCTTGATGCATTTTGCGTCATTTTTTTAATTGTTTAAACTATCTCAAAATTCAAAATATTTTTGTAAAAAACTCCAAAGGTATTTATTAATGACGTGGGTAATGTTTACTCACACCATGCAATACCTACGCTAAGAACTTGGTTTTAAAAAAGATCTCAAAAACTTGGAACTTTCATTCTATACTTATTTCTAGGATGAAAAGGAGAAACCTCATGCTGCCAGTGGTCTTGGTGTTTCCCCGCCAGAACGCTGCGGTCGTGCTCTCTCACACGCTTTAAAAGGTCTCTTAGCTTTGCATAACGTCACCATTGACAAATGTAAAGAAGAAGAAAAGGAAAGACTTAAACAACAAATTATAATAGAAGAACAACACCCAAAAATGGCAAATCCCTGTGAATCGATCAAGATGGATTATGAGCCAATAAGTAACAACAAAGAACAAGTGTCCAGAAGCCGCCGAAGGAAAAGAGAAAGGAAAACAAGTGAAAAATCGGGAAATTGTTTGATCGAATCTAAGGTGGCAATAGATAAAAATGCAATATTGATTCGTAAAGATAAGAATGTGTTTCCGTCGTGGCATGAACCGAACAGAGATGATAATTTTGCATGGAAATTACATTTAAAAACTTTGCTTTATGAGAAAATATGTTTAGCTTATGCTACCTTAGCGGAATATAGCTATGCTGATGAACAATACGGGTTTTCACTAAAATATATTGATATGGCAAGCAAATGCCAAAAGTTATTGAGTAATATGATAATAAAAAGCAAAGTCGTTGATCCCGGTTGTCTTATAGGTCGTGTGGGTGACAATTATTTTCAGCTGACTAAGCATTGGAGTAGAAAAGAACACTTTAAGAAGCAATTTGAGACAGATCATGAAATCGACTGCAAGTTGAAGTTGGAAATTGATTACGATATGGATGAGGAAGTTGATGGTGTTGCCAGTGATGAATTTGATTTAAGTGAGTGCACAGTGTTGATAATAGCTTTTAGACTACATGGTTATTAATTATTAATTTTATCAGAGGAAGCTCGAAAGTAGCACCAGTGTCACAGAAGTTGAGGAGTAAAAGGTTAGCATGGTATGGATATATGAGGAGGGTTGAAAGTCATATAAGTATAAGAGTGTTAAGTATGAAGGTGGAAAGATATACAGTTAGAGGAAAAATAGAGAAGGTATGAATGTGTGTTTTGAGGAATGATAGATGTATAATAGGTACAATACTGAAATGAATATAAGAATACTGAGATGACAGCTGATAAAGAAAAAAATGTTTTGCCGACATTACTCCTGTAGAATAAAGGCAAGAAGAAAATCGATCAGTTGAAGTAGAAGTTATTTATTTATTTAATTAAGGTAACATACAGCCACATGTTTTAATATAATTTATACAAACAGGCCTACAGTACCATATATTCAAGTTCATATATCTATACATAATTTTTCAAAAATCGTAGCGTTACAATCATATTAAAAAAAAGAACTAAATAAATTTACAATTCAAATATCAACATTAAAATAAAAACATACAAGAGTTAAATTTATATTATATCATAACATGTCTTTATTCAACAAATCACGTACCTTCCTTTTGTAAGATGATAATTTATTTGAAAATATGTCAACATCGCTAAGAAATCTATTATAGTAATAACAAGAACGTTGAAAGAAGGAGTTTTTGAGATAATTTGTCCGACAAAAGGGAACATAAAATGTGTCCTTTGATCGTGCGTTTGATCGCGGTATTTTTAAAGAAATGTGTTCCAAAAGTGGAGAGGAATCTATATGGTAATTAATTATTTTATGTAAGAAGATTGCATCACGATATATCCTCCTATGTTTTAAGGATTGAATATTATGCCTGGAAGCACTTGTATTAAAATCAATAAAATTATGACTAGTTCTATAATCGAGGGACTTTAAAAATCTGTTCTGTACTTTCTCAATCCTGGCTATGTGCACTTCATATTGTGGGCTCCAAACTACACTTGCAAACTCCAATATACTGCTAACATAGGCGTAATATAAGACTTTTAAAGTGTCTACTTTCTTCAAGGGTTTACCCAAACGCAGTATTAAGCCGAGTTTCTTAAGAGCTTTAGAGACGATAGTATCTATATGAAGATTGAAGTGCAATCCAGAATCCAGAATGACACCTAAGTCACGAACTTCATTAACATGTCTAATTATATTCCTAGACAGTTCATAGTTGTAAATTAAAGGATTTCGTTTCCGTGTGAAAGAAATAATGTAGCACTTGTCACTGTTAATAAATAATTGATTTGACAAGCAATATTCATTAAACATATTGAGATCATTTTGTAATTGCATACAGTCAGCCTCTGATTGAACGATTTTAAATTTTTTTGTATCGTCTGCATAGAGTAAATGACAATACTCCTTAAAACATGCCTCTATATCATTGATATACAGCGTAAATAGGAAAGTGCCAAGATAAGATCCTTGGGGAATACCAGAAGAAATCGCTAGAAACCTAGAACGATAACCTTTGAGTGCTACAGCTTGACTGCGGTTTCTTATATACGACTCAATCCACCTTAGAAGGTTACCGTGTATACCGACCCTTAATAACTTGTTCAGTAATATTGAATGATTTATTTTATCAAATGCTTTAGAGAAATCAGTATACACTGCGTCCACCTGATAGCTAGAATCGAGTGCTTTTGTAATAAAAGTAGTGTAACCGACTAAATTAGTGTCAACACTGCGACCGCGAAAGAATCCATGCTGCTCAACAGTAATATGATGACAAATTTGTGTTGTTAATTCTTTAGTAATTATCTTTTCAAAAAGTTTTGCAAAAACGCAAAGTTTTGAGATTGGTCTATAATGCTTAACATTATGTTTATCACCTTCTTTTGGAATTGGAGTTATCAGTGCCATTTTCCACACATTCGGAAAATATCCTTCAGTTAGTGACTTCATAAAAATTATAAAAAGCGGCGAAGACAATTCTTTTGCAAGTCTTGACACCAAAATGGGGTGAACCTCATCAAAACCAGCACCTTTATTAGTGTCACTTTGTTTTAATAGTTCGAATACCATTTCTTGGGAAATATTAATAGTACCAATATCTACTAATACTATAATCTACTTTAGATTTTATTAAAGCTTTTGATCAAGTTGCTCAAAATTCCTTTGGCATTTATTATTTGTTACTAGTTATTTCTTCTATTGTTATTAGTATACTGAGTTAATTGTGTTTATAAAAAAGTATCAAAATTTTTTTTTCACATATTTTTTGGTATATTTTTAGCTTCTGGGGTTCACCAAGGGAACAACTTAGGTCCATATTGAATTATGATTGCAGATATAGTGTTACCAACATCGGAGTTAGATTCGATGATGTTATCCTGTGAATACTACAGGCGAGCAATGAAACTCACGAGAGACAAGCGAGACGAGTTACAACGTAGACTCGCTTCAGTCCTCAACGAGTTAGCTGTGCGGCATATGAACGAAGCACAGCGTGAGTCCATTTTCTTATAATTCTTGCCTTTTAATACGTAAATATTAATGTAGGGTGTAAAGGGTTTGTCTGGCTGTCCAGCTTATTAGAGATTGAATTTGTAGAGCTATATACAAAATTCACGGAGGAATCGGACCCGAAGTCGGAGAAGGCGAAGTCGCTGCTCGAGCAGTTCCTCACAGTGTCTCGGAAGTCCCACGAGTGTCTGGACGAAGCGTCGCAGATTTTCGAGTCTGTCAATGATATACCGAACCTGGCGCTGCTGTACTGTAACAAAGGTCGTTACCTTCGATTCAAGGCTCACTGTGATCTCGGGAGCACGAGGTAATTTGCTTTTTTTCTTCTTGAACAAAGAATGATTTAGCAATTAGATTTATTATTTATGTGGGGTAGATTTATTATTAGTTTTTTCTTTATTATTTTCGCTGCACCGCACACTGTCCGCGCTTAAGGACAGTCCATGATTAACCAACGCCGCCGCGAATCGATTTATCTCGAATCGTGTTTTATATTATCCCGCTTGTTGGAGTTGTGCACGCTGCACGACAACCAGCTGGTCCACTGGTAATCGCTATCGAAGACGCAAATCTAAAGAATTGGCCGAGAAGAACGCTGCCAGGCTGAAGATCCAGAAGAACACAAATAAAAGTAATCGTACAATAAGCGGTGCAGCTGCTTCTATACTTATCCAGTTTTAAGGTAATTTAACTCATATTCTTGAACCTCCCCGCTCGTGGATTAGCGACTTTCTATATTGTTTAGTTGACGCGTCCACATTATTTTTTTAATAATATTAATGATTCAAATATTATTTCAAAGCATATGTTCTTAGCCGTTGACGATTATTAGATGAATTGTTTAAAATAAATTATTGCTGTCCCCTAATGCATATAAATAAGCATATGGTAAGCGCGTGGTTACTGTGCGGATGCGGATGTGGAACGGTCTTCAAGTCTATATTTTCCCTTCTTCCTATGATATTGGGTCCTTCAAACGAGGATTGAAGAGACATCCACAGCTCTTGAAACATTTTTTATAAATTGTTTATATGTTTAGAGCTTTGTCACCACAATCTCACCTGATCTTAAGAGAATATAACTCGAGATGGTGACACGGTAAGCCTAGTGGAAGACCGGTTCTCAAATGCAGCTGCCGGAACACACCTATTGGTGTTTGGTGACAGATTGTTAACTTGTGGGTGGTAGCTAGCCAGGCGGGCATTAGTAAAAGCCCTACCACCATGCTATGGTTTCATCACGATGTTTTCTTTCAATTCGAACTCATGCCGATCGAAGCGGATTCCGTACACGCTACCAACTGAGCCATCATTACTTCAATCTGTCACTGACGATCGTCGTTTCTTTTGACTACCATATTTACCACCAGGTGTTGTACAGTCATATTGCCAAGTTAAAATAAAAAAAAGAAATTTTACATAAATTTTTCCTTGCCTACACATCCCCCTATCCCCTAAAATAGGGGTTAAGCCCATGCCGAATAGTGTATTTATCCTGTTCGTCTAGTTCGGAGAAACGTCGTCTATACAAGGAAGCGGAGGAATTGTACCATGTAGCGCTGAAACAGCTAGGTCCTCGCGAGTCCTGCGGCGCCGCCAGCATCTGGGACCTCGTCTCCTGGGAGCTATCTTGCCACCTGTACACGCGCGCTGTCTTCATGCAAGACGAACCGGAGGTCTTCGGACGGGTAACAACCAACGTATGGGTTTTTATATAGATTTTTGAATTTTTCATTAATGATCCTAAATGAAAACAACATATGACATTCCATCACGCTTGTATCCCCGAAGGGTTAGACAGAGGTGTACTAATGTATACCCACAGTTCGCCGGGTATGTTTTTAGGTTTCTTGTAATATGGGACAAGCCTATTGCCATTAATCAGGCACAAAGCCCAACTCCGATCTGCTACTAAGAATTTCATAGAAAACCCCAATAACATTTTGCTCGACCTGGGAATGGAACCGAGGACCTCGAGCATAGCAGTCGCGCTTACGACCACTAGGCTAATGGCGCAGAGGAAAACATTCATCCCCTAAAAACCCATATATATTTATTTTTATAGTAGTACGGCAAAGTCAGTCACTTTGTCTGATGGTAAGCACAGTAGAATCCAAAAACAACGGTGACCACTGAGAGATCGAAATCTGTCGGCGGTCGCCGCCGCCATGCTAGCATGCGTAAATATCCCAATAATAATATAAATGTGAAAAAACGATCAAGTTCGGTAGAAACGACATTCGAGGTAAAAGAGCTGAGATGTAACGGGTACCAAGTTCCATAGCTGTTCCTCTAATTACAGTTGTAGGAATGCACGTTGATTCAATTCATTTACAAAATAATTTGTTACTTTGTTTGATATGGGATTTCTAATATGGCAAGTCTTAATTGTCAATAAATTACGATAAAAAAAATTTGACTCGTTTCATTTGAAATATTAGAAATAGGGAATATGCATGTATTTCAAAAATACGCCAATTTTTCTTACTGTAGTATTATTACACCTATACCTAAAGTTCTTTTTTTTTATTAAATAAGGTTACTAAGGAATATTACTGGATAAAATAGCTTCTTAAAAAAGCTAATATTTTTTATTCTTATGTTGAAGATTAATATGGTTACTGTGAGTCAACCTTACGAGACAGACATATGCCATCGAGGACCTTTCTGTAGGCATTTTGAAGAACTACAATTCTTTAGTACATTATTTTGATGTATATCTTAAGGTTTAGCCAGCGTAAACCATGTAAGTGCCCAAAAATTGATGTTTTGACATCCTGATTAAAATACATTGGATTTTCTCTACTATATAAAAACTTAATTAGAATGTATTTTATATGCCTTTCGTAAAAAAATATCTAAATTACAGTGAAAACCGTATAAATATCCGTTGTGTGGTTTAGAAAAAGTAAGCGGACAAACAGATAGACTGGAATAGCGACTTTGTGTATTGCCATCGTGTATTGATGATATAAGTAAAATCGGTTGGTAAATTTTTTTAGGAAGCGACAGAAGTGGCGGAGGCTCTTAAGCAAGCTCTGAAGTGTTGCCTCCTGAGCCCAGGTCCTAGACAGTACCTGTATCAGTTCCGAGCCGCTATGATTTACCACAGACTCGGTTCACTCTACCATTCACAGTATAGGTAAATTTCAATTCTCGTATATAATCGTACGAGTTCGTGCTCGACTGTCCTGTGTAAGACAGACGTTGGCGGGGACGAGGTAGCAAGCCACTACACTACATAGTACACTAAAGTAAACAGTATGTTATGTCGGCAGTGTTCTTGAAATAATTACCTGCAGCCGTTCGGTAGATAACAAGCACTAGGGCTGTGTTTCTTGAGATACCTACGTACGTATTGGATAATGCCATATTAAATTGTTATCATTTTGTAAGTTTTTATATAAATTATTTTTACTTTGATTTTATAAAAATAGATTTTTTTGCTAAAGCTTAATAAATCAAAAATAATTTTAAATTCTAGGAGGTACGTAATTTAATATTTCGCCATAAGATATAAATTACGTACTCGTGACTAATGTGTACTGAAGTTTACCTAGATTTCGTTTCGGTCGTTTGTATGAAGATGTAATATTGTTTACTTTAGTGTACTGTGACTTGCGCGCCTACGTCACGGAATTGCATGCGTTCCCCTTCCCTGTTACATTATCCTCCCCGTTATCGCCTTTAGTACCTCGCCCCCTCCTGTGTCTGTCGGAAACATAGGACAGTCGCGCACGAATTTGTACGACTATATCTGTTTTTAGGTATACCGTTGTTGTACAGTTGAAGAAATGGTTTGTTTTTTGAACTTGCTAATTTCTGCAACTACCAGTCAGATTTGTAAAATTCTTGTTACATTTTATAGCCTGTTTATTGAGGTGGGTTATAGGCTATATAACTTCACGCTTCAACCCTAAGGAGCGAAGCAGTTACCATGAAACAGTCTGGTGAGATGTAGACATGTACTCTGGAAGTGATAACAACGGTACGCTACACGGGTGCGTTGAAGCGATTTAACACGAGTGAAACCGTGGGGCACAGATAGTATTGTAATAAGATGAAGTTTTAAGACATTGTGATGAAACCGTAGCATGGTGGTGGGACATTTTTAATGCTCGCTTGGTTAACTTAAGGTGGCAAACCAGGTGGCCGTTCTGATGGTTAGCGGCTACTGTAGCCTATGGCCTAAGTTGCCGACGTTTAAACTGCTTACACCAAAGAGTTCTGGAAACCCTACTCACCGCAGGAGCATCACAAGGATATTTGGCTGCGATCTTCTGTGGAACTACCATGCTCGAGTTGGAAATCTATCACAGAGTAACTATAGGCTAACTCTATAGAACAAAATTAATCTTTATATTCCTATGTCTGACGAAAATACTAAAGCCATTAAGCCATTAACAAAAACGTATTAACTCGGCAAATTAATCCTCTGCCATTAAACATCTTAAAAGCGATGATAATGTCATGAGACAAACGAGATATATCAACAAAATTACATCTTAAGATAACAAAAAAAATCTGTAACTTAAATAATGGCTTAAAATGTAATCACGCGTGATAATTAGTGTTTATATAATATAATTAAAGTTTTATCATATTATGTTATTTGTTTTGCCACGTGGAAGTTCAGTCATCGGTTTAATAATTAATGGCTACAGTCAGAAATGACATAAGTAAGAAAATTCTACATTTTGGCAATTTAAGAAAATCTCCTTTTACTTGAATGTCACATTAACACCAGTATGGATGGGTAATTAGATGACCTTATGGAAGGATGGAGTAAACGATAAAAATAAAAAAAACATTTGTGTGTATTTGAAACTGACTTAGGAAAGAAATCGTTCGTTTGAAGTAATATGTAGTAATTTGATGCTATTTTATTGAGTCAGATGTTTTTATTTCCACAGAAGATGACTAGTATAGATTTAGACGATTCATGATACTTATTCGTAGCTGTTGATGTTTTTCGTAAGTTTTCTGATTTCGTTTCTCTATATTATTTTGTATCCCAAACATAACTAAATTATTATTCGAATGCCATACGGTTATATACTCGTTACTGATGAGGGGTGGGATATTCTCGAAGCCTCTCTAAGGGAGTCACATATCTACAAGAACTCTTTTTTATCCTGAGTAATTAATAAAAAACAGGAAACGGTCATTAAACGTGACCATATAGACCATTTAGGTCGAATAACCGAATAATGTTCTCCCAAAGCTGGACTTCCTTATGACATGACATATTGATGACATATTATTCCTTGAAGCGTAAATTAGAAGAGATATTTATTCAGCCCTAAAACAAGCTATGTATGGCCATGGAATGGATCTTGCCGTGGTCATTGTTGTGTTTGGATTGTATAGTACAGTCTAACCTTTAGGAAGCCTCTAGTCATTTTACCCCACTACTGTAACAAAAAATATTTAATACGTTAATGTGATTACAAAAAAAAAAAAAAACATTTGAAAGTTATACCATTCTACGCGTAAACCGAATGTAATAGTTCCACGTGGCATGTAAACATTTAAGTGATAAACATAATAATATGATAAAAATATGATTCAGATACCAAAGTAATTAATGTTAATAATAAAAATTTATTTATGTGAGGTATATCTCATAAAAGCCTAGATTTTTATCATAATTTCAAGCTTACCTTTGGAAGCTATTTTAAAACTGGGTTGGTTTTTTCAATAATCATTAACTGTATATATTACGCTTTACACTTTTTGTTATTATTTGACCACAGTGTTACCCAATGGTAACTAACAGTGTGTTCGAAGATGGCGACTTACCTTACACAGTATGAAATATCGGAATACACTGAGTTTTTCGACATGATGTGTTAGCAAGTTTTTTTAAATAATCTAATGTGGCATACACACAGATATGGTCCGTTATCATACTAATACCATAGGTACCACTAGCGCGACGCCAGCCTTACACAACCCTATCCCAAGAGCTCTAGAAACCCTACTCACCACACGAATACAACACAAGGTTATTTGGCTGCGATCTTCTGTAGGGTATGGGGGGGGGGGGTATTCCACCAGTCGGGCTGCTTCAAGTAGAGAGACATCTCCAAAGAAACTCTGTGTTCTACCTCTTTTAGCTAGGCGAGCTTTAGAAACAACATTACTATCCTGTTCTATTTTATTATGGCCTTTTTGCAGATTGCCATGTTTTTATAAATTTTGTAGGTTCGAGACTGCAAGTAATATTTAAGTTATTAACTGTAAATTAAGAAGATTTGGGTTTAATTTCGTTTTTTCTTGAGTATTCACGCAAATCTGCTCGAAGGTTGAAGGGTCCTTTTACAGAGGCAATATACTTTTATCGCGATACAGGTTAACATCTGAAGAGGGTCCCAAGAGACGGACGTTGATAAACGCTACGCGAACGAATTACACGCAAGCTGCAAACATGTTCGCTTTCTTAGAAGACGCTGGGATGTTCTTGACGGCGCAGTGCGAGCATGTGGCGGTACTCGAAACACAAGCTGCAGGTAATTCTTGAATCATTCTGTTTCTTTTTGCTGTTTTGGCAACCAATCCTAGTTATTAAGGTTTGCCACTACCATTATCCAATGGGTAATTATCTCGATTTACAAAGTCAATGTCTTCTGATGATTTCAGTGTTCTAACAAATTGATGGCCCTCTTATTGGAATTTTACAGGGAGTTTTTGTGATATCTCCGAATTAATATTTCCTGTTATTATTTGCAATGCATCTTTACGCAATAACCAAGCTATATTATGCAAAATGCTATCAGTACAATTATCTTTATTTTTATCTATAATTTGTAATGGCTTTTGGCAACTGAACTTAGTTACTGAGTTTTTTTGCTTAAAATTAAAAAAAATTGAGTTCCTGATTCCAGCTGAAATAAGAGCCTACCTAGTTTCCAACTTTCTCTTAATCGATCAATTCTTGAAATTACAGTAACGCCAAACCTGAAGCTGAAGTCTCTACAAACGGCGATACAACTCCTAAGGCAATGTCACTCGGTGATGAAACTGATTAAAGACAGGGACACAGAGGATTGTAAGGACTTCGAAGGTCGAGTCCGAACGCACTCTGAAGAACGAGGAAAGTCTTCTGTCGCTGTACGAGAACCGCTTGCACTTCATATTGAAGTGCATTATCCAGTACTGCAGATCGAAACTGAACAAGGATTACGAGAGGATGACGGACATGTACAAGAGGCTGTACTCGGCTAGTTTGAAAATCAAGAGAGATCCTGATATTAGGGTTTACGCTGCAAGTATATGCGATGTCCTCACCGCTATGGACGAGATTTGCAAAGAATTTGAATGATGGTTTTGAAGATTGAGTTATTTAGTGCCTTGTGCTCTTGGTAAAGATGTTCTCCGTGGTCATGTGATTTATAATCGTGGTTATCTTAGATTCTGCTAGACTTGAGCTGATAGAGCGCTGATACTCTCGGAAATTGTGCAATAAATATTCCCAATTATTGAGGTAATTTTTAAAATATGGAATATTTGTATCAAAATCAAGAGAATATTATTTACATTTAAATTCGTGTTAATTCAGCTAATTCTATGAAAAAAGAGAAAATCTCAGAATATAGCGACGATATGTACAGTGGCCGTTCTTATACACCAAAAGTATTAAAGCTACCCTTTGTCGGTTTTCACTGTGTATATAGTAGTTGCGGCCGAGTCAAGTACAGGTGTCATATTACCCCGGTATTTCTAGTTATTTCACTTCTGTAATTACGATACTATATTTTTATGAAAGACTGATGTTCTAGAGTTATTTATGTTTAATATATAACTTGATTATAATTTTGTTTGTTATTTTCAAACTCCTAAACAGACAAGGGAAAACTAATAAAATGCATGCTACAAAATATGCTTTATATGCTAATTACCCTATTTGCTTTTTACTTTTGGTCGTTGTTATTCTATCTCCAACATTTTTTTCCAGGTTGCATATTCACTGCCAATAAACCTAAGTTTTTGGCTTTGGTTGGTATGGTTGGTGTTGGTATAACAATATTTCGAATTGCTCTTATAATATGCGTACTACGAAATATGCTTGTTATGCTATTATGCCGAGTTTTTTGCTTTGATCAGTATTTGATTCCATCGCTAACAATTTTTTGTGATTGCACATATATGAATAATATGCATGCTACAATTAATATTCTTGATATGCCAATATGCATAAGTATTTGGGGTTGCTCGCTATTTCGTCCTATCAGAATTTTTTTTTTATTGCACTCACACTAAGTATATGGGTGCTACAAAATATGCTTGATATGTAGATAAGCCTAATGGTCGATATTTGGTTTTATTGGCAATTTTTTTTTTTTCGGAATGGACATTTAAAAACTTACTTTAAATTAGCAACACTATTGGTTGGTGGTGAAGATAAACATCGTGAGGAAAACCCAACGTTTGAGAAAAAAGGATTATATATTCTGGCATTTGTAATCGTCTATACGGCGTGGGATTGCGTGGTGATTAGATTAAACCAATATCTTCTCTCTAGGAAAATTCTTCGTTCAGAAGCGGGACATTGCAGCTGTATCTAATTATTAATTAGTAAAACTTCACATAAACACAGTATAAAAATATATTATTCGTCTCTGTCATTTTAATTATAAATTACAATTATTATTATTATTTTATGTACAACAAATAAAGGAATTATATACTTTACAATATTATTTTTCTTAACTTGGCAACTAGTCCTCTTTAATGAAGATCATTACTGCCATTATTGAGTGAATATAGTGTCCTGTCTTATGACGATTTCAGTATCCTAACAAGACGGTGACTCCCTTGTTAGAACTTTCTTGAGAATTTTTGTGGGATCCCAGAATGCATGCTATTCCGTTTATATTTATAATCTACTTCACTTATGCACAAAAACCAGACTATCACGCAAAACGCCACCAATATTACATAATATAGGGTCAAGAACTTAAGTGAGTAAATTAATTAAAAATAAAAACCACGACATTTCACTTCAAGATTCCGCCAAAAACACTGTATTATGCATTATCGTAACGTTCGTGCAAGAACGACATTGCCTCTTTTATACTTACTAATTATTTATTAAAATAGGCCATTGATTTTGTGAAATTTATATTTTGTGAGTGCGTGTGTGTGTAGGTAGAGCTTGAAATCTAGCAAAAAACAATAATAATAACTAATAAAAAAACATATAAACCAGGGTTTTCCAAACTTTCAGTTCTCGGCGCTCTAGGCAAAATACATAGGTAGGTACAGTAATCAGGCATAGACATAAAAACAATTTCTTTAGATAAACCTTATAAACTAAGAATTCTTTGTACTAACTCTTGTTTTCTATTTTCCTTTGCTTACCCCACTTTGGGAACCTCTGATACGGACTATTAATTTAAGTAAACTATACTTTGGTAGTTTAAATTTACGATATTTTAATAATTACATTAGGATTTATTTAAAAATCATTTTTAAATTCGAACAACGATCTCAATTAAATTGAACAACATTTTAGTTATAAAAAAAACAAAATTTTTTAAAATGTTATTTACAGGAGATTTTTTGTTGTTGTAAAAAACAACATTATTCTATTACAAAATTAAAATTACTCAAAATGAGGTTTATACATTAAAAAAGATAAGTAGTTTACAAAAATACAAAACAAGTAAAAAAAAAACTAGCTCCTAATATCTACAGGTATGATGTACTTATTGAATCTAAATATTAAGTAAAGGTTGCACTATAATGCAACTATAAAAAATTAATTTAATATAAATAGATCTAAAAATATACATAAATTCGTTGTAAAATCTTCTAAATTATTAATTATGGCTTTTCAAACTTTTCTTTTTCAGACCTGGAAAGAAAAATTAAAATTAATAAATTTAAAATAGATCAAAGTTTATGCAGGTAGTCGTTATATGTAAATTATACTTATGTACCTACCTATATTATACAACTCACAAGATTGTTTGTTTGTTTGAATGAATGCGCTAATCTCAGGAATTATAAGTTAGATTTGGAAAAATATTTATGCTTTTTATAGCCTAATGCGTATCCCTGTGTTCTTGAGGAAGGTTATACACTCTGTAATATCATGTATCGAAATGTGCCTAAACGTGACGAGTCCTTAAAATTTCATTCCCAATTCTCGAATTATCGTATCGCGCCGCCTAAGAACTTCACTTCAAAAGTAAATGTTTTTTTTTTGTAAAGAAACAATTTTTTTTATAAAGCTATCCACTTCCTACCTTTCCTACAAAATGTGCAACCATTCGATCTATGATAAGAGGTCTTTTAATCCATAGCCAACCATCGTCAAACAAGACTGCAGGAATAAATGTGACGGTATTGGATAGTTTCTTCAGTTGAATTTTGTGCAGGTTCTAAAATCTAAGTACTATATTTGTATAAATTATTTTTTAAGGTGACTTACTTTCCAGCGAGAATTTCCTGGATCTCTTGGAAACTCTTGCCCTTAGTCTCTGGAACCATAAACAGAGTGAAGAAGAACGAGATGACGCAGCATCCTCCAAAGATTAAGAAGGTGACGCCCATGCCGATTGCGTCCGCTACTGGGTTGAAATACCTGAAATATTTATAATTTTTAAAGATCAGCGCTGGTCGCTACTTTTTTTCTATAATTTTTTTTACTCCATCTACATCTTCATCATCCCTTATCAGCTCACTGCTGGACATAGTCCTCTCCCTATATTCACCAACGGATCCAACCTTCGGTTTTCAGCTTCCAGTCTCTTCCTTCAAGCTTATTAACCCAACCATTTCGCAAAATTATCAGGTGATATTATGGTCGAAGACACTTTGCAGTACCTCCTGCTAACTTTTGCGTCATTGTTGTATATGATATAGTCGGTGATTACTTGTCATGATGTTGGTACTTGGAAATAAATCAGTTGTATCTAAGAGATCAAATGGTGTAGTTTCATTTACATTATACAAACACAACATGGTGTCAGGTGTGGGGTTTGTAAAGTAATTTTCATTGAAGGAAGGATATTACACCGTGATAATGCCGAATAGTGCAAATAAAACAAACGTAAGTGCTACAACAAGCCAAACAACGATGTTCTCGGCGCTTGCAACAACCGCCGCCATTGAGCGGGGATGGTAACCTCGCAGACAATTATCGTTACTGGAAAAAAACTTTTGATTGGTATTTAATTGCGAGTGGAAGAGAAAACACCTCGGATACAGAGAAGTGTGCATTGTTTTTGCACGTTATCGGGCAAGTTGGACGAGATATTTATGAAGAATTGGACCTAACACCGGAAGAAGAAATCAGTTATACATCGTTAAGCGATAAATTCTCAAAAAGGTGCGATCCCCAAAAGAACATTAATTTTGAGAGACATATATTCTTTGAAACAGTACAAAATACCGAAAACTTAGAGAAGTTCTTAGCATTACTGAAAATTCGAAGTAAAACATGTGAATTCGAAAAACTTCGCGAAAGTTTGATATTAACTCAATTAATAAGGGAAATCAAGGACGGACAGTTGAGGGAAAGTATGCTAAGAAAAAGTGGTTTAAAGCTGGAAGAAGCTGCTTCGTGGTGTCGAGCGGCAGAGATAGCAGGCCAACAGGCGAGCACAGTGCAACCGACGGCATCAGGAAGTAACATATCCACGGCTACAAACAATTTAGTAGTGCCTGCTGAGATTGAACGTGTAAGCGCGGGCATGACGAGTCGGGTGCCGCTTACGGATCCACGGCGGCGCGAGCGGGTGCAGCGAGGGCGATGGAGCGGCAACGTCTCGAGAGGGCCACGCGGCGCATATTATGAAGACTCGCGAATGTGTAGTTATTGTAATTTTAATCATGATTGTAATAAATGTCCGGCGTATAATGTAAAATGTTATAGATGCAGTAAAATAGGCCATTTTGCAAAGTGCTGTAAGACTGTTGTTGAAATTGAACTTTCATCGGGCAGTGATAACGGGGAAATTGTAAATTTTATCGAAATAAATTCTGTATCAAAAGGATGGTTTGAAAAAATAAAAATAAATGGTGTAAAAGTTAGATTCAAGTTAGACAGTGGTGCCGACGCGTGTGTAATGTCAAAAAGCAGTTTCCAGGAGGCCGGCTTTGATTTACGTATGTTGCACCGCTCGGGAAGTATACTACGCGAGGTTAGTAAAAATATTTTACCAGTTTTAGGACATTTTAGGGGAAAACTTCGCTATAAAGATAAAGTATTTATCAGTAAAATATACGTTTTAGATTTAAATTGTAATAATTTGTTATCGCGAGATGCATGTACTGCTCTTAAATTAATAATTCGTGTTAATGAAATTCTTGACACAAAACATTGTGATTTATTAGAGAAATATAAGTGTGTGTTTGAAGGAATAGGTAGGTTGCCGGGTACGCACACTCTAATTATAGATGAATCGATACCTCCTGTTGTGTGTGGTTCGCGAAAAATACCTATTAAATTGAGACCTAAACTTCAGGAGGAATTGAATCGCTTAGAAAAATTAAACATAATAAAACGGGTGGATGAACCTACCGACTGGGTATCTAGCATTGTTTTAGTTGAAAAACCAGACGGTAAGCTACGTTTGTGCATTGATCCACAGCCTTTAAATAAAGCTATAAAAAAAAGTCACTTCCAATTACCGACACTTGAAGAGGTTACCGCTAACTTATCAGGAGCTAAGTTCTTTTCTCACCTAGACGCGAGCAAGGCTTTCTTTATGGTAGTCTTAGACGATTATAGTTCGAAGTTATGCACATTCGCGACACCATTTGGTCGATTTCGATTTTTAAGAATGCCTTTCGGGCTATGTTCGGCATCAGAAGTTTTTCACAATGCAATGTACAAAACTTTTAGCATGGAAGGTGTAGAATTATTCATCGACGATTTACTGATATTTGGAAAAACGAAAGAATAACATGATGAAAGACTAGAAGCGGTATTGAGTCGTGCAGTAAAAAACGGCGTGCGGTTTAATAAAAATAAATGTATTGTAAGAGCCAGGGAAATAAAAAACTTAGGTCACATTTTTGATGAGAATGGTATGCGGCCTGATCCGGACAGAGTAAGTGCTATACAAAACATGCCGATTCCAAACACTAGAAAAGAACTAGAGCGATTTTTAGGGATGACAAATTACTTGTCACGTTTTATACCAAATTATGCTGACATGACTTAACCGTTTCGATGTTTATTAAAAAAGAGTTCAGAATATCTGTGGCATGACGGCTACTATCAATATTTTAACTCATTAAAAAAGAGTATTATGAAAGCTCCAACCTTACGTTTTTACAACCCTAATGAATCAGTGGTCGTGTCAGTAGACGCTAGTTCGCAAGGGTTGGGGGCGTGCTTGTTACAAGGCGGTCGACCCGTCGCGTTCGCGGCACGGACTCTTACTTCGCCAGAAACACGCTGGGCTCAAATTGAAAAGGAGATGTTAGCCATTGTGTTCGGCTGCATAAAATTTCACCAATATATCTATGGGCATGGATGTGTTACTGTAGAAAGTGATCATAAACCACTTGAAACTATCTTTAAAAAGGCCTTAAATGAAACTCCAGCTAGGTTACAGAGAATGTTATTAAGACTACAAAAATATAATTTAAATATTACATATGTTCCCGGAAGGTTCATGTACATAGCGGACACACTGTCACGCTCTCCTGCCAGTGATAGCTGTAATGACGATACCCACAGCAAAGTTGAAATTCACGTAAGTGCTTTATACGACAACGTAAGTTTTGAAGAAGATAAACTGAAATTAATCAGGGAACAAACAGGTTTGGATAAAGCACTGAGTGGGGTCATTAAGTATTGTCAAGAAGGCTGACCACATACAAAGAATATTCTTAAAAGCGAAACAAAACAATTTTGGGCAGTAAAAGAAGAATTACATATTATAAATGGAATTATTTTCCGAAGTGATCGAGTGGTCATACTGGAAAATCTTTGGCAAGAGATGTTACATAGACTACATGAAGGGCATTTAGGAATAGAAAAGTGTAAACGTAGAGCGAGAGATGTGATGTGGTGGCCAGGCATGGCATCACAGATTGAACGAGTAGTAAGGGCGTGCGAGATTTGTTCGGAGCGCCAGCTGGCACAGCCACGGGAACCGCTTGTCCCGCACGAGCTTCCAGGGAGACCTTGGGAAAACATCGCGGCAGATATATTTCAAATAAAATCTAAATACTACTTACTAGTGGTTGATTATTATTCAAAATATGTGGAATTGTACACGTTGTGGGATATTAGAAGTAACACGGTTATTGATAAACTCAAAGCTACATTTGCTCGTTATGGCATTCCGAATAAGTTAGTGACCGATAACGGCTTACAGTTCATGTCAGAAGAATTCAAGCAGTTCGCAAAGCACTGGGAATTCAAACATACTACGAGTTCTCCCTATTATGCCCGTTCTAATGGTCTCGCAGAACGAAATATTCAAACAGTGAAAAGGCTATTAGAAAAAGCTAAAATTGATAAAACAGATCCATATTTAGCGGTCCTAAACTTCCGAAACACACCAATTTCTGGTGAAGAACATTCTCCGGCTCAGTTATTAATGGGGAGAAGGCTGAATACACGATTACCAGTGTATAATAAATTACTTAAGCCTAAAAACCCTTTGATACGAAATATTAAACATAGAAGAAAAAATAAAATTAATAAGTTCAAGCAGTACTACGATCGGCATAATAAAGAATTACGGCCTCTACAGCGCGACGAACAAGTCAGGATTCGTGAGCAGCCAGGAAACATGGGAAGATGGATTCCAGCGCGAGTGGAAAACGCTGCATCACAACCACGGTCATACTGGGTGCGCACGAACAACGGCTCGAGTTATCGACGCAACAGACAACAAATCCGAACCGAAAATCAACCGTTATTAATTATACCGCGACAAGCCACAAATTACGATTATAGACGCTTCGACTATCAAACTAATTTTGATAACGATTATTATAAACAGAATACTGCCGCCATAACACCTAATATCGTCGGTCAGGATAACGCTCAGACAACTCTGCCGCCCGTCAATATCGTGCCTGAGTCAATACCATCTCAAGTTTATTACAGAACACGCTCCGGTAGGCAGGTTTGTCCGCCCGACCGATACAAATGTTAAAAAAAAAAACAAATACATATTTAACTATTAATTTTCTATAACTTATTATTATAAGTTATAGAAAACAAGTTTAAAATAAGTATTGGGGAGTCAAGGATATTATTTGATATTAATTCTTTTATTTTTGTTTCTTGTAATTGCTCGTTATTCATCACAGCGATATTGTTTAAGTAGGCGCATGTTTAAAAAATTCTATATAATACTTCACTTTAATTCTATAAAATTTATATTCTCATGTTACTGTTCTGTGTATCAATAAAGTGCTAGCTGGTTATATAAAAAGTTATCACTGTTGTCAACCTTTATTCATAGGGAAGGGACATGTTGTATATGATATAGTCTGTGATTACTTGTCATGATCTCTCGTAAGAGAGTATTATATTCCTTGGTCATGATGTTGGTACTTGGAAATAAATCAGTTGTATCTAAGAGATCAAATGGTGTACTTTGATTTACATTATACAAACACAACAAGAGAGACCAAAGCTTATGGAGGATATTATTAAACTTCAGTAGAGCTGTGTTATAAAAATAAAACTTTTACTAACCTGGTTACAAGGAAGGAAAGCACCCAGCAGAAAGCGGTTGCTATTGGTGAGGCGAGTGCCTTAACTTCAATAGGGAAGAGTTCTCCCATCACTGCCCAGGGCAGAGGGCCAAGACCCCAACAATAGGTAAGGATGAAGAAAACCAAAGCGAGCACTGGAAGGAAGCGGATGCTCTCGACCACGGGGCTATTATTTGCATCCAAAATGAAGTACATTCCAAGGAGACCCTAGAAGAAAACAAATACGTTAGTTTTCTGAACTGTTTACATTTCTGAAGCATAAGTCTACCATCGTCAACACTTATTTCTGATACAAGGGTCCAGTTCTCGCTAAAGCAGATAAGGCTTTTCAAATTATTTTTCAGGAATAGGAATAGAACTTACCAGCCCAACAGCAGTACCGCAGCATGAGATCATTAGTAATATTCTTCTCCCAAGCCGATCAACGACCAGTGGAGTTATGCAGGAAGCAAACACCTGGAACAAAACACATTCATGTCAAACAACTTTGAGAAGTACCTACATGTTTTATGAAAGAAGAAAGCGGAAAACACCAGTGTTGATTAAAATGGCTTAACAAATCCATTTTGGTCTCTGTAGTCAGCCGTTCCGAGCTATTTCAAGCTGACCATTTTTTGTTTTACGTCATGCAGTGCAAAGAATAAAGGCTTAGCGATGTACGCTGCCCTCATGACTTGACTCGTATGGTTGGAAAATAATATAGACGTTGCTATTTTTCATCGACTTCAAAAAAAGAGGTTCTTAATTTAAATCCTTTTTTTTATGGATTTTCAGCATTAACTTTTTTGTTTATGAACCGATTTAGATGATTATGTTTTTCGTAGGAAAGGGGATACCTCAAGGGTGTTCCCATTTTAATTTCATAGGCATTGGACTTTCGTATTCGAAGACACATCAGGGAACTTCTCAAAATCAATGAAGTTGGATTTCTTTTTTGGCAAAAAATGTCTTTTTAATAAACTATTTGAAGACGGTGTCGGTAAGGTTTAGATTATTTCTATAGAAGGAAATGCTGCAGCAAGTTATCTATATAATTAATAAAATTGAAGTGTCTGTAATGTCAAAATAACAGCTTTTTACTAAATGCGTATGAAAGTATATTGAACAATACCTATAACAAAACACCCATTTTTAAAATTTTTGTCTGTCTGTCTGTTTGTTCCGGGTAATCTCCAAAATGGTTGGTCCGATTTTGACGGGACTTTCACTGGTAGATAGCTGATTTTATAGGGAGTAACTTAGGATACTTTTATTTTAGAAAAAGAATTAGGGTTCCGCACAAATAAAAAAACTGGTCATGGTGAATAAATTCGGGCGCTTAAATGGCTTACGAACCATAAGAGATATATCAAATTAATATACCAAATAATTGTAGACATTAAAAAGACCTACAAAAAAGTCAGCGAGAGTATATATCTATCTTTTAAGGAACACTCACAATAAGCATTTTTGTCGTTAAAGTAGCCGGACGCGGGGAAACTAGATTCGCGCGAGCATTCTGTAGTACACATGAGCGAAGCCGCGGGCACAGCTAGTGTATAATATTAGTATTCCTTTGCCTGCTTACCTGCCCTTTAAATATCACTTCATGCAAAACCTCTTATGATGAACTAAGTATTTCTATAACAAAATATGAGAAATATTGATATTTAATTACCAACTAACAATTAATTCAATCTGCCTGAGAATAATTTACCAACTCTACAACGGATTCCTTTAAAGTATTCATAATTTACCTGAACACTTCCAATAATGATGGTAGCTATTGCGGAATCAAGGCTGGCGCCTGCTGCCTCAAAGATGATCGCCATGTAGAATAGAACAGCGTTGATCCCGCAGAACTGCTGTGCCGCGACGAGTGCGCAAGATATGTAGAACGCTTTAAAGTTACTCCCACGGAAGATATCCCGAAACTGAAATAATTTGTAACATTTTATTGTTATTATATTGGAAAAGAAGATTAAAGAATTAGAAAAAAAAGTACTACATGAAATTTGAAATGGAATAATAAAAGAATTGAAAAACAAAACATAATTCATTTCAAAATTTGTAATTTTTTTGTAGACGACACTGATACAGGATTTTCAAAAAATTACATCAAGCGTCGAGTGTAACTATCTTCACACATAAAACAAGAGGTTTAGCAAGCAACTTCATGTGTCAACTTTTCGAGGAAAATGCCTTATTTAATTACATTTCTATACAGTTAAAAGGAAAGGATTTGAAACAAGCTTTGGGACGAGGTAAGTAACTGTCAAATTGTTTAGTGTTTAATTTTTCAATTTGTATTTCGATTCGTAAAGCAAGGTTCTTCTAAGATCATCAATCAAGAAAAAGAAATAATACCAATTTCCAATTTATGTCCTGTGCTCTTTAATAAAAACTAGCGATCGCCCTAAGATCGAAATTCGAACAGCGACTTTTTGATTATAGACTATTTTCTGTTTGACATTTTCATTATTCATGAACCTAAACAATGAGCATTATCTACATCACTTGCTGTCACTTTTCGTTGAGTGACAATGTCAATATTTTGGGGGCTCTAAGTTCAATGACACTGGTCGGTTTAGAATTCGCAGTATTAATTTATTTTATTTAATGTTAGTAATAGATATTATAGATAAATTTGAGCTTTCTGCACTTATTCTACATATAAACTTTAACCATGCCAAATCTCACAGTTTTCCGTGTACGTAATACGCTTAAAAAGGGGTAGAAAGCTTTTGCTTCACGTATTAATATATAGATGACAAAGTCAATAATACTAACTGTGGCAGTTTTAGCCATGGAAGCCTTGACTTCAGCGGCCATTTTATCCAGTTCAGCTTGTACCCCAGCTCGGGATTTACCACGGATAATTGCGAGACATTCACCCGCTGAATCGACGTTATCTGCAATAATCATAAATTAATTAATACAATAACAATGAGAATTGATAAAAATTAAAATTGAAATGTATATTGGTTCTGCTATTATTATCTTATTGTATTTGTGGAATTACTGTTTTATACATTCAGTCAGTAGAACAAAAATGCTCCAATTATAATTATTATCATTTTCAGATCGTAAACGCCCACTTCTGAGGTTATGCCTCTCTTCAGACTAAACAACCCAGTAAAAAGAATGATAAAACCAATAAAGTTTATTGCCGTCTCTTATCGATTACTGAATGTTTTCCGAACCGGTGATAGTATTATATTTTAACGTTCATAAGTCCCTCGGGACCTAAATTTAATAAAGTATTTTTAACTGTTATCTTCTTAAACGTCACTTATCCCAATCCTGAACTAATCTTATATAGATCTGACACGCGATTTTAACAATATGTTCAACCCAACGAGCTGGTTCAACGCATAGTTTACCTATATTTTATCACCAATCCGTCAACGAATGTATAGCGTATGAAGATATGTTCAAAGCAAATAGTAAACCTATACTTAAACTATGTAATAAGTACTCAATAAAAGGAGATGACTACAAAACTCCAATAACTGAAGAGACACTACAAAATGAAGAAGATAAAGATTTATACCAACCTTTGTATAAATGGTAGATAGGTGTCTCAGGGGCGAAAAAGAACATAAGCACGAAAACTATGACCAACGCCAAGCCTACGTATTGTACCACACTATAGCTTACAAAGGGACCGACGCTGTACACTAATAGGAACCCTAGGACCACGAACACTTGCAGGAAAGATCCAAGAGCACCGCGACTATCGTCCTAAAACAGAAAATTCTATTATTAAGGGTTTCCACTTTAAAAATAAATAAATGTTTTTGATGTGAAATAAATATGTAATAGCGCGTTTGGTAGTAAAGGCGTTCTGACGGACATCTCTTTTCCTCTCAGAATTTATACTGAATACTTCTCTCTCTGGTATACACACTAGTTTACGTGTGTACTAGGGCTGATGTTTCGATCGTCAGGTAATTTTATTTAAGGAAAATAGATGAAGGCATGAAGGGGAGGGAAGTGGAAAGAAAGATAGGCTACACGGGTGCGTTGGCGGTAGCGCGGTGAAGAGTTGCTCGAATAAATTTAATACGAGTAACACCGTGGGGCACAGCTAGTATTGCATAAATTAAATTATTTGAATTTATTGAAAAATAAAATAAAAACATCATACGAATTAAATGGATCTATTTTGAAAGAATTTAGTGTAATTCGCGACCTTGGTGTAGTAATGGATTCGGAACTGCGTTTTGTTAGTCATGTGGATTCCGTTGTAAATAAGGCGTTTAGAATGCTTGGATTTATTTCTCGAAATTTTAAGGATTTCAGATGCGTGACTTCAAAAATGATTATTTATAACGCTCTTGTAAGAAGTCAGCTGGAATTTAATTGCATAGTTTGGAATCCTATTTACGCAGTACATGTAAATAATATAGAACGGGTTCAAAAACGATTCTTTCGACAAATCTGTGCTCAGCACCATATGGTCCCATGCAATAAGAGTTACGAGGAGCGTTTAAAAAAGTTAAACTGTCTTTCTCTTCAAGCCAGACGGTCTATGTTTGAAATAATATTTTTGTATAAAATACTGAATGACTTGGTTGACAGTCCGGATATTTTACAGAGAATTTCACTTAAGGTACCACGTCCAAATTCTAGATCTTGCACTTATGTTCCTTTCGCTTGTAACTTCATACGTACTAACTTAGGTATGCAGTCTCCTATATGGCGCATATCGAAGACATTTAATGAAATTTACGACCAAAGTCTTGACATATTCTTAAGTTCTTTGACCTCTCTTAAATCCTATATCTTTAAAATTCTCCAATTATGACATGATTGAGTATTTATATTATTAACATTATTTTGTATTATTATTGTTTGTTTTTAATTATTGTTATTATTTTTATCAAGTTTGTTAACATAGTACGATATTTAATCAATATTAAGGCTCGAAAATTGTTGCATGCTGTGCTCGCCTGTAAGTGGAGTACTACATAATTATTGAGATGTGTTCGTATGACTAAAATATAATCATGTATCATATGTTGTGGCTCTGTTGGCGCGCCAAATAAATAAATAAATAATTAAAAACTCACTGTTGCAATCTCGGCACAATACATCGGCGTTATAGTGAACAGCATTCCGACAGCCAGGCCCCAGAACACACGACCGGCGTATATCATGCCTATGTTACGTGCTGCCGCCACCAATATAAAGCCTATGGACATCGGTATGGCTGATGTGAGCAGACCCCATTTACGGCCTATCGTTGAAGCCGCGAATCCTCCCACGAACGGACCTGTAACAAGATATTTTGTTGCTTTATTAGTTTTTACTTTACTATGCAAGTGTCTAAAGGCTGCGAAGACCGCATGCTTGCTTGCAGTGAAGAAGAGAGAGAGGCAATTTGGAGAAAATGTCGATTTCAACGTATTCTAAGATATTTTCATACCTCACTCTCTTAATGTTGAGTCCGAGTCATAGAATCTTAGCCTAAATCGGGTCTCGGAGTTCTTTTAATATTCCAATTCTGGTTGACATACATAACACAAAACATATTATGTAGTTACACAATGCAGAGCGGTAGGGACATATACCAGATTGAATCGCGACCACCATACACCGGGTATAACATTCGCCATACTGTTATGCTCTGGCGTGTCGCGTTCCACGATCAGCCATTCTATATCAAGTAATCAGTATTCATACCATATCGCGTGTAGGTAACGCGTTCGTTTTACACTGTTTTACGTTCTCAGCACCGCTTCACTCTATCATATGGTGTTTTAAGGGTATCACTTGATTGTTATTAAGTATATATGATTTCTATATTTTGACTTGGCTTTTTTTACGAGTAAAAGCCGACATTGTATTAGGTTTTTAAATTATTACGTTTAACAACATATATTCTCCAATAACTGTTCCACACTAACGTTTTGTATGTGCAAACGATAAATCTTGAAGAGAGCTATCGATTTAAACTAAAATGAGCATCGTAGCTTCTCCGAGTCATAATTTATACAAAATGGATAATTATGTGACGAAGCGAAATGATCTAAAAATGGCGGCGCGTCGCGCTCCCCCTTGTTTCATGTTATATAGTCCTCACTCTATGTAATGAATCCTTTAAATATAGAATGGCATAATTATATTTTGGAATAGATGATAGATATATATCAGCTACATAGCTGCAATGCTAAAGTGTCTCCCCCGATTTTGTTATTATCAGATTTCAGAATTTCCTCACCCCTTTGGAAGCAAATTTAACGATATATTCACATAACAATAAATGATTTGATATATTCTTACTTACCAAATATAGCACCGACTGTAACCAGAGAACCAATCCATGAGACCTGATCGCTTGTAATGGGATAATCCAGGGGCGACTCATCAGTACTGTTTAATTTACTGTTGATGGGGGACGTCCATCCCATCATGAACCCAGTGCATGCTATCGCGATATTTGCTGAAATAGAAACAGAAATTTAGTTTTAGTAATTAAAAAAAAAACGAGAATAAGCTAAATAAACAGCATTGAATGGCACACGATCACTTTCGCAGCTGAGTGCCTCAAGCGTTCGTCCCCAAGCCCGGTGAAACTGTTAAAGTCTTCTTAGGCTAACAGTGTAGTCAGTTGGAAAAAAAATAAAAAGGTCTCAACATAACTATAAACCATCTTGATTTAAACAAATCTATTATGTGAATAAGAATCTCAAATTGTCATTTCGTTCAGGAGTTATAGAATCACTAGCTGACGCACAGAACATTTTTATATATAAGACCAGCTGGCCCGGCAGATGTTCTGGTCTTTCTAGTACTTAACAGACGCACACGAATTTTGTGAATTATAGTATAATCTCCGCAACTATTTGTATAATTTCACGCTCGAACCCTAAGGAGCGAAGCAGTAACCATGAACGACAAGTAATCTAGCAAGTAGAACAACGACAGGGCTACACGGGTATGTTGGAGCGGCGCGTGGGGGGCGCGATGGACAGTTGATCTAATAAATTTAACAAGGGTGAAACCGTAGGGCACTGCTACTAAATATACTAGCTGTCTATATAATACAAGACAATTTTTAACAAAAAAGAAAAACAACTTCAATGATTCTGAGGATTTCCCTGGTGTATCTTCGAAGTTGATGGTCCAATGCAAATAAAATTAAAATGGGACCACAATTGAGGTATCCGCTTTTCAACGAAAAAATTATCAAATTGGTACATAGACAAAGATGTTATGACTGAACATCCATTAAAAAAAGGTTTAACATTTTAAATTAATTTAAATAATATATATATTTTTACTTATATATAGGTAGGTATTCATAAAACATTATCTGAACGTGACATGAATTATAAAAGTTTATAACCTCAATAAAGCTCAGTAGCTTTATCTGAATTATGTTTGATAGATAAAAATATACTTGCGTTGTTATTTAATTACATAACGACTGCGGCGTGGATAGGGTTGCCAATCGTACAATTTGTGTTTGCAATTTTATTATTGTACTGTATTTCGAGTCTACTTACAATGAACTGTTGGAGAGATATAATATTGTAGTAAGGTAAAATAATAGATTTTACTTCAAACATTGAGAATGATGGCTCAGTGGTTACGTCGATCGACGTGAGTTCGAATCGCTGCAATGTGATTGAGTTATCTTTGAAGGAAAACATCGTGATGAAACCATAGCATGGTGGTAGGGATTTTTCTAATACCCGCCTTCAATAGGTGTTTACCAGTGCTACACTTGAGAGCCAGTCTTAGTCCGCTTAGTGTGCTACCATTTTACGCCACATCGTCACTTAAGATCAGGTGAAATTGTAGCCACAACGCTAAAACCTATATTTATAAAAAAAAAAAATATATTTATAAACACGTGAAAATATTTTGTTTCAAATACTTTGTTATTGTTTGATAGTTTTTACAGGCCGGTATGACAGCGGCAACCGTCGATGGATTTAGATCTCTCGGTGGTCACCGTTGTGTTTGGATTTTACTATGCTCACCATCAGGGACAGTATCAACAAAGTGCCGAGCTATTATAAAAAAAATTTCAATGACTCATTTCTTGGAAATCATTAAAAGAACCAAAAAAATTTGATCATCTGTTTTAACTTCTATCGCCTAAGCCTACTTATTCTCTAATCTCTTTAGTGACATAGGTACATGCAAATGCATTTTCATCTTCATCTATTACAAACCAGTATATTATATTTGCTGTAAAAAATGTTGACAACCCTACTGAGATTGCTTAAAAGTCATTCTAATAAAATACAGTGTAAACTCTTTATAACGAAACTCAAGGGACTGAGCATTTTTGTCGTTATAGAGAGTTATCGTTATATGGAGTGAACAAAAAAACAACCAAATTAACAATAATTTTTAATATGAATGTCTCAGATAATAAATGCTTATAAATTATTGTTTACACATATAGTCTGATAACTTTGTCTGACGTTTTTTGCTATGCCAGTACTTGTTTTGTATTATTTTACGTATTCTATTCATATTTTCTTCTATCAAACTTTTTCGTCAACACTAATCGCTTTCCGTTTACTGGCCATGTTAACAGTTTCAAAGTAGGTTTACGACTGATAATACGATAGGTACCCAATATGCTTGGTCGAAGACCATCACTTTCGAGAAAACAATGCGTCATACTGCATGTATTCAAGGCAATTAAGGATACCAAAAGCTAGACCGACCTCGGATGTTTCGGAGCTTCAAAGTCTTTTGTTATCTGATAATAAACAATAATACCGATAATAAATATTTACTGTCTAAAAATATGAACACATTTCTTCGTAATAGAGAATGGCGTATCGCTTTAAAGAGTGTTTCAATATGTGGGTTTTAACGCAAACCAACCAAGTTGGGCTCACTTCAAAGTTATAGGGATTTTATCGTTATAAAGGATAACGTTATAAAGAGTTTACACTGTATCTATCTAAATAAGATATTAAATGTGTGTTTTGTGCATCATTTAAAGGGATCATAAAAAGTAAAAGTGTTGGATAAGAATTTGAAAAAAAAACATCTCAGGGTTGCCAACACAGGCACGCATATGCAATAACTTAAAAAATCTAAAAGCGTGGGTGGTAGAGCATTTATTTTGCTACTGTATTGCGACTACTATGAACACAGTGTACAATGAGTATAAATGGTGATATTATAAAGTTTCACTACATTATAACTCGATGAAGAAAAAAAGCGACACTAAAAAGAGATAAACACATACATCAATAGGATTTAGGCTGTGTGGGAACGAGATAGAATACTATATAGTGTTTTCTATGAACTCGGTCTCCTCTTTTTACGTATGTGTGCCTGTGTGTTACGAATCCTTGGGAAAAGGCATCATAGCCAGCGTGGTGTATTGCTCACGTGTATCGTTTATGTGAAAATTTTTATGTTTTCTGGAAATTTCACTTCTACTTCGTGTGAAATGAACACGTTTTTTAAGTGACATCATCAACTGATCTCGAAACGCGATGCACGTACGAGAATCACTATGTTTCTCTTTTTACCATATGCATGGTGGTCGCGACCCTGGTTGGCTCAACTATAGTGTCGAGTTCAGACTTCAAATTTTTCATTTTGATCAGTCTCAATATAGAATTTCACGCTGCGGAAATAAATAGTTTTTGAGAAATACATTTTTTAACTCTCATTTTTTAGAAATAACCTCACCGAATACAACCTCAAAAATAAAAAATTTCTCATGAATTATTTCTTCCCACACTTTTTCCTCCACAATCGGAATCACCTCCTTCTCCACCTTTTCACAGCATCAAATTCCGCGGTAGCAATTCTAAAGTCCAACCACCCAGTCTCTTCTATTCTCGAGGACTGGAATGTTTTTCGAACCTGAGCGGCGGTAAACTTCGTAACGTTTTACTGCCGAATAATAGGACACGGCAATTATGTCTAACTGGGTCACAACCATCATATACCAGGTTTACATCTGAAATAGTGACACGCTTAGAACGTTCCATAATCGCCTGGTGTATACGAAGTGTGTGTATCCGACCTGTACCCATAACTTCGCGCCAAAACGTCCGAATGACCTTTATGAAGTACCTACGAGCGTAACAAATGACTCTTCACAAAGTCACCAGTTACCATGGCAACCGAGTGCTGCGTGTCTTTGTCATTGTCGATTTTGCGTTCGTTGGATTTTGCTTTCGTTGAAAATGACGGAGAGATAGGAACAACGAATTTTCATAAAGTTTTCTTCCAAACTCGAAAAGATTTGTGTAGAGACCATTGAAATGATGCAGGATGCCTTTGAAGTCAAAATCCAAATAAAAATGGCCGCACGGGTGTTGATAGCGATCCGCGTTCTGGCCTGACCTTCGAGCGCGATAACACCGAACGAGCGTGTACAACTCGCGATTACGCAAAATCGTCGTTTGACTGTGCGCGAGATAGAAGACGATCTCAGAATTCTAAAATATATGTTTCGATATTCCTGACCGACAATTTGGGAATGACTTGCGTGTGTGCAAAATGTATTCCAAAATTGCTCATAGTAGAGCAGACGGACGTGTTTTTGGGCAAACGGCGATTGGCTTTTCCACCATGATAATGCGCCAGCGCATTCATCGTAACTCGTGCAACAGTTTGTAGCGAAACACAATATTAAACAACTCCGTCAGCCTCCGTACAGTCCTATAATACTGCTCAAAGGACACCGGTTTGACGACATAGAGACGATTGAAACGAATGCGACGCGTGCACTCATGTGGAGGCACCGACGGGAGCGTCTTGTTCAGTCGAAGGGGGTCTACTTCGAAGGATGCCATGAGCCGGATGACGAAAAATAATACCAGTGCGAAGTTCCAGGCACAGGTCGGATACTTTTGGGTGACAGTAATAATAATAATAATAATAATTTATTGGAACCATAAATCATCTCACAAATAACAAAAATGTACGATATTAGCCATATTAGTGAAAATTGTGTCGCAGTCAATAGCGCCCACTTCCAGGCAATACAACAGTGGGGTCTGCGTTCCATAATACAATGTAAATACAACTAAAAATACAATATTTTTTTACATTTTTCAATTAAACTAACAGTATTTAGAGTTGTAGAGTGTATACGTGTATTTATGTGTATGTATTGTGTATGTGCGGACATGCGTGTGGGTGTGGGTGCGTATGCGTGTGTGTGTGTAGGTGTGTGTAGGCGGGTGATTGTTGCTTGAATGGGTGGTATATATGGTAGGTGATATAATATATCCAGTAATCAAGCGGGCTGGTAAGTATCTGTACTCGCCTGTATCGAAACCACCATGCACGTGGTAATAAAACCGTCAACGTGACACTTTCGATTTATCACGTTTCGGGATCAGCCAATAAATATCCAGCTGATGAGAGTCTTGTCGGCAGGACGACGTCGACCGCCGATGGAATCCGGATCTCGCAGGGGTCACCTTTGTTTTTGGATTGTACCGCGCCGAACATCACGCTCAGTGTGACCTACTATATAAAAAAATTCGTGAAGAATATTTCTGTTATTATGCAAACAACGGGAACATTGACAGTGGGCGGAAACTCAAAATAGATCTTTAAATGCCTTTATTGAATAATAAGCATACTACAAAAGAACATTCAGTGGGTAATAAAACGTATAGAAACTAAAAATATACGTGGTCAAGAATGATATAACTAAATGATTTTGAAGCAACGCGTGTCTCAGTGCCGTGGTAGTCGACGTCAGTTCGAATCCTGACCTTCGGTGATGGAAAACATCTTGATGAAACTATAGGATTGTGGTAGGGGTTTTCTAATGCTCGCCTGGCTAGGCTATCGCCCTCAAGTTGAAAATCTGTCACCAAACACCTGTAGGTGTGTTCCGGCAGCTGTAATTGAGAGCTAGTTCTCTCACTAGGCTAGCGTGTCACCGTCTTAGACCACATCGTACCTTAACATCATGTGAGGTTGTTGCCCGCTAAACCTATAAATAATTCAAAAAGTGACGTTATGGTATTTTCAAATATGATCAGACGTTTTGTTTTGTGTACAGATAATTTAGTTACTCAGTATACACTAAAGGCGCTGCTATTATAGGGGGAAAATAAGAAAACTCCATTTAATAAATGTTTTCAATCCCTTTTCATTCGTCTCAAATGACATAACATGTAAGTTGTATGTACTGTCCATTAAGTATTTACACTTAGATTAAACAAACCAAGCGAATAAAATTTTTTTAGTGGATGTACCGAGAAGTAGTCATTTTTATCAGTCACGCCTATTATAAAAACTTTTTGACAGTAAAACCACCTTGACATGGTCCTTGAACGTATAGTCCGGCAAATTGGTAATGTTATTAGGAATCTTATTATTTAACGTAACATTATTTACCTAAGAAAATATTACTTTTACTGAGTTCAAATTACGAGTTAAGCATTTTGTGTTTATTTCTTGTATTAAATTTGTCGTTAAAATAAATTTTTGCGAACATACCTACCTACATTAAAGATACCATTAAGCGTAAAGTTATGATACCTAATTCCTGGGTCTTATTTATAAGTGATTCATGAAGTCTCATGTTGTGCATTTTCTCAGTTTTACAATATAAATATGTTGTTTAAGTACCTCAGATATTTTGCCTCACAGTGTCACAGTAAGCGTTAACAAAACATAAAATATCGGGGAAATACCGAAAATACTGCAATTATTCAGTTTGTATTTACGGTGCGTAACGGATTTGTTCAATACTACAGGCGAAGGTCAGTGTCGAGGTCAGCACTTATAAATGTTCACTCTAGCTTCACACGTTAAGGTGTAAACAAAAGTGGCAGACTTATTAACGCTTAAATTTCATATGAGCAAACATTGAAGTCAATTTTAGGAGGCCCTTAATTGGCCGTCTAATAACTGGAGATAATCATACTCGTTACCTGTAAAAGTTTAAGAAGGGTTTTTACCGTGTATGTGTATGAATATTTACATAAGGAATCACCATAGTTTTGTATTTTAGCAACTAGATGGCAGGGTACTATTGTGTATTTGTGTATATCGTATTGTAGCGTGTATTTTAAATCAGCTTCAAAATTCAAACACAGATTATATGTTTGATACATTAAGTATGGCCAGTACATAATACGAATTTCACCGGATATGAGTTTTTATCAATAAGTAGGTTATCAATAATATTCCCATATTATATGTCTTTAATAATCAACTTTTTTTATTTTGTCATTTAAACAGTTTTCGATTTATTTTGCAATATTTGACAACATCGTCTCATACTACAGCAAAACAAATGAAACACCACTAATTACTTATTAATAAACTACTAGCGGTCGCTCAATGATTGAAATTCAATCAGCGACTTTTTAATCATAGATTATTATCTGTTTGACATTTGCAGTATTCATAAACCTAAACAATGAATATTATCTACATCACTTGATGTCACTTTTCGTTGAGTGACAATGTCAATATTTTGGGGGGTCTAAGTTCAATGGTACTGGTCATAGGATTCGGAGTATTAATTTATTTAATTTAATATATTAGTAACAGATATTATAGATAGATTTTATCTTTCTGCACTCCTTCTCCATATAAACTTTAACCATGCCAAATCTCACAGTCATCCGTGCACGCAATACGCTTAAAAAGTGGTAGAAAACTTTTGCTTCACATATTAATATCTATGTAGGCTTCATACAATTTAAATCATAACGTATCCAATTAAGTTAGCCTTTAAAATTTGTTTAATAATCAATTAATCCGATTTTACACTGAAACGTTTTTAAAAACACCAGCCCGGACGGATGGCAGCCCTAGTTTATGGTGTTCAAGTGAAGTGAATTGCAAATAATAACTAGGAGTATGCATTTTAAGTTACCACAAAAACTCTCCCCAGGACAGTTTTAGTAAGAGAACTGGTATTTTGTTAGAGCTGTGTTTGTGGATTACAAGAATTATTAGAAAAATATTCTATTCACGTGGCATTGGCAGAATTGTGGATGAACACAGTTTCCAATAAAAAAAAAGAAAAAGAACAGTACCTTGTTTCTTGCAATACTGGAAATGTGATACTACCTAATTATAAGTTTTGTTGATGATTTTTTTCTATACGAGTTCAGCAAAATGATTATACAGGACCTGATGGTAAGAACGATACTGGCCACAAACAACGGTGATCGTTAAAACTTCATCAGCATCGATGTCATGTCGGCCATCTGAAACGTCTCTTCACGCTCCGTTTAAAGGGCCCAATATCATAGAAGGGAGGGAACACGTTGGCTGGAAGACTGTTCCACATCTGCACGGTACGGCCAAAGTAAGAATTCGCGAACTTCTTTATTCGTGCCATGATGGTTACTACCGTGCAGCTGTGACTCCGTAGACCAGACCGCGTGGTTCTATAGTGGAAGAGAGGTGATGGGATAAGGTTAAACAATTCTCCAGAACATTCACCATGATACAGAGGATACAACACGTTCAGCGAAGCAATGTCTCTTCATAAATGAAGATGTTCTAAATACTTAGGTACGTCTGTATCATTCACAATGCGACCAAATGCAAACAAAATCAAAATCTAAAAAATCTTTATTCAATTTAGGCCCTAAGAAGACACTTATGAAAGTCAAAAAACTCCTGCTGGTTCCGAAAATATACCAGACATCGAGAAGAACCGGTAAGAAACTCGAACGGGTTTTTTTTCCAAAATATAAAACATTAATAATAATTTAGTGGATGCATAGAGAGAGAGAGTCACTTCCAGACATCACTATCATTCACATAATGATCCACCCTATAATAACATTTTGACAGTAAAACCCGCTTGACATGGTCCTTGAACTTGTTGTCCGGTAAATCAGTAATATGCTTCGGGATCTTATTATAAAACCTAACACTATTACTTAAAAAACTTTTATTGGACCTACTTAGTCTAAAACACGGTACGACTAATTTATCTCTATTTCTAGTATTAACATTGTGCTGGTCTTTGACAAAATGTAACTTGACTAAGTTTTTACGAATATACATTAAGTTATTAAGTATGTATTGGGAGGGCAAAGTTACGATAAACCATTCCAGAGAATCGAGAAAGCACCATGCACGACCGAATCTGAGCTTTATAAAGGAAGTACAAATTATAAAGAAAAAGCGTTGCACTCTGTTCAGGATGGTTAGTCTCCTGGATGTTGTGGAGATAATCTATCCGCTATCCGAATGAGAAATTTTGAAAATTAGAGAGAAAATGAGAAGGGAGATGTCCTAATTTTTTGAATATATCAAACTGAATAATAATGCCGATTTCATAATCACGAATATCCCTTTTAATATTATCTAAAAGATAAACATTAACATGCTTACAAGATAAAATATCATAAATTACGTTGGATCCTGAATAATTCGCATGTGGGGCTCCTATCAATGTCAACGTATCGCTGATATATCCGACGATTATGTCCGCAGATATCAGCTGTGTAATATAACAAATGATTTAATTGACATGGAAAGTTTTTACAAATAATATGTAATCAATTTAATTAGGTACGTCAAAGAGTTCTAAAACAAAATAATTTGTAACATTTATCAGAGTTGTGCAAGAGAAGAAAAAACCAAAATGTATTATTGCTTCTCAGGTGAAAGATTAATAATTATGTAGTTTTATTATTGAATACGTAGCTTTGGTTTATTTTTAGTTAGTTATATTTTATTTTTGTATTAGCTGGTCTCGCACACGCCCTTCCAGTATTCAATAACTCGACCAAAGAGCCCCGTATATCGATTTATTTTCCATAGAACTTTTCCAGGACCATAAAGAACAAAACAAAAATTATTACGCATATGCAACGTTCTAATCGATCTAAGTGCATAAATAAATCTAATTTGAGTTTTTCAAATTTTTCCAATTTTCCGGGAAGTTTTATGAAATTTTTATTTCCATAGAAACTTAATTGGAACTGTTTCGAACATTTAAAAACAAAGTAACCATATTGGCCCAGCCGTTCCGAAGTGATACGCTTAATAACGGACAATATTTTATTTTTATTAATATAGATATCGATTATCGAGTAAATAACTTAGCATGTTGTGTTTAGCATATCTTCTTAAATAGTATGTTAGCTAGCAATTAAGTTATTGAACAATAGATGGCAAACTTAATATAGAGAAAAAAAGGCAAAAAAAAAAAAACAGAAAACGGTTTGTCCAATTTTGACGGGACTTTCACTGTTAGATAGTTAATGTTATGAGGAGTAACTTAGTTTACTTTTGTTTTAGAAAACGAATTAGAATACGGCGCAAATAAAATAAACTAAATAGCAGTGTCCAGTACTGTGCGAGACCCACGCGCACGTTCCTCTTCACTACCGCGGTCGCGTCGTATACAAACGAAATTCCACGCAGACGAAGTCGGAAGCACAACTAGTTTATAAGCCCACGGTTCCGCTCGCGTTGACTGTAGAACTATTGTTTATGAAGATACCGTGATAATTTTTCTTTTTCATAAGGACCAACTATCTAAGGAGTATTACAATTTTTTTAATCAAAATCTATCCAGTAGTTTTTACGTGACGAGCTCACAACAGCAAACCTCAAGAACTAAATTTATATAGTTTATTAACGACCGTCCGAATCCGCAACCGTCTTGTAAACTATTAAAGATAGTGACGGAACCGCGATAATCTTTGCCCATTGTAATCTATCCATTATATAAATAAACATTTGAGGTTAAATTTATAATTATAGTCATTGCGAAATAAACTTTGTTAACAATCTCCGACAATTTTTAACATTTAGTCCACTGGTTCGAGAATTTAAATTAACCTTTCTAGTGGCGTTGTGGTCAGCTATCCCAAACAAATATCTGCATAATTCGAGCATATGAAATTTCCTTTCAGTTTTTTTATTTCACTTAAAAAGTGAAAAAACATCACCACTACACAATTTTGGGCCTTCCAGTCTTCAGCACTAACTTTATCCTCCAGCTTTTATTGTTAAAATCAACCGTTGCTCAAAACATCTGTATAATTTTCCTTTATTCACAGCGCGGTTAAATAGTTTAGCGCAAGTTTTTTTTACTAGGCTTCTTCTTCTTCTTCCTAATTTGGCAACTAGTCCTCTCCAATGAAGACCATTACTGCTATTATCAATTTAATAAAGTGTCCTGTCTTAAGATGGCGGCTCCCTTGTTAGAACTTTCTAGTGAGTTTTTGTGGAACCTCAGAATGAATGCTTTTAGCTTATATTTTTAATCCACTTCACTTATGCACAAAAACCAAACTATATCACGCAAAAAGCCACCATTATTACATAATATAGGGTCAAAAACCTAAGTAAATGAATTAAAAATAAAAACCACAACATGTCACTTTAAGATCCCGTCAAAAACTCATTTACTAGGCTTATTGTGATACTTGCTATTTGTTCATGTTTTTATTTCTTGATGTTCCTCATTTCTCTATCAGTATTGGCTGCAGTGACCTGCAATGCTTTCCAACTAAAAAAGGCATTGTGCTGACTCTAATTCTTATACGTTCAATATTCACCATCAACCTTGAATTATGAGTTTTTTTTTATTTAGATAATTTTAATAAACTTAATCGCAGCTGAACATATAATGTTGCCATTTTTCATTCTACTTTATTGAATTTGGTTACGTATTTTATTATGTTTTGTTATCGATAACCCCCCTTTATGAGCGAGGTCAATAATAATTTGTTTAATTATTTTATTGTCAATAAATATTATATATCATGTTAATATTATCGGATCTATTTCAAGGTTTTTTTTGTGATAAATTAATGATAAAATATGTTTTGCATTAGTAAATGATGTCCTCCTGATAAATGAATTAGATTATTGGGTGAAAAGCATTTTGTGTTTAGATTCTCGAGTGAATGGAGACAAGTACTTCTGGGCCCACAATGTAATTAGATGAATTAGTATGGTTTATAAAATTGGTTATATTTTTATATTATACTATATAAAATATTATCATTATTAACAATCTAGAAATAATCTCCCTAAAAGTAATCCTCGTGGTGCAGTGCCCATAACTTTGCCTACTGTGTATGTTGTCTCATCAAAATCGGATATTTTGATGAGGTAAGGGCCAAGAAACCACCAGATTAACAGTTTTGATTTTTTCGATAGTTTATTTCGTCGACGGTGTTCGTGGCAATGCGCGTGCGAGATAAGAGGCACTTTGAATAGGTAGGGGAAATGAAAGGGAGGCTAAAATGGTTGACAATCATGATTCTCCAAGCAAGTCGGCTTGTTTTGAGGGTTCTGAGTATATATACCAAGACATCGTTTTTAAAGAGTAAACTTCAAAAGCGCGTCGATGCTAATAGCGGCAGAGGCAAAAATTGAAGGGCTATATTTTTGCCCTGGCACGTATGTTCCACCGTAGCTCCTATTAGTACTACTCATCCGATTTTAATGAATGAGGAGTCTATCAATTCGTTATTATGGTCCAGTGACATAGAAATTTTATACGAACAAAAAAGAGGAGTCACTTTTTTTGCTATCGTGTCGAGTGGATGTCACATGATAGAGGAGAAAATTCTGACTTCATAAATAAATGTATATAAAATATACCAACGATTTTATAGTATACCAGTTGTGCCTGCGACTTCGTCCGCGTAGAATTGCGCATGCGGCGACGAAGGGGAACGTAAGTATATTAACATTACAAACAGAAACATCAATTTTATTTTTGTATAGATTTCAGCTTTTATAAATACTGCTAACGCTATCTATCGGTAGATTTGAATATCAATCGTGTTGCAAGGGTTAAACCGGAAAAGTTTCAAATAAAATAAAAACTTTCTTTTGGATGTTTTTATCTCTACAATGTTTTGAACTTTTTAATTTTTTCTTTATCATTTCCTTCGGTTTCCATTTCACACTAAGAAGATTATGTCATAAATCTTTCAGTTATAATTTCACATGTCATTATGAATTGCAATTACATCTTATGGGAATAACTTTATCAGTTTGACAACATATATTGAATTATATTTAAATCCTCTGTATTCATTATGACGATTATTTGTCAAGATAAGAAGAAAACATGATAATTGTATTAGATTATTAATATTATTTCAGTATGACATGAATCTCATAAAATTTTAAGATTAAATAAATGTTGAGATGTAATACGCTAAAACTGTCACAGCTGTCGGATAATACCTTGTTTCAGGCGAAGTGACTGTACGCACTAAGCCTGATGGTAAACAAGTACAATACGAAAACAACGGCGACCACGTTTTACATCTGCTGTATACTGAATGGTGGTAGTGATTTTATTGCATTAGAAATCGCCAGTACGGTACTCGCATGGTGATTAAGATTGCCCAAAAGTGTGATATTTGCAAGTGGGTCATTGTAGTACCTATTAATATAAAGACATCTAAATCTAAGATCACTGTACAAAGCTAAGGGCCTTACCTGACCAGGAAGTCATGGCGACGCAGCAGTATAGACTTGACCACCTCTGGCTACCAAAGGTCGCCAAATAGAGTCAAGCCAAGCCATATATCTCGAGTACTTCGTCAGTCATTCATTTGTGTTATCAGAAATCATTGAGTTATTATGTATTACGTACCAGAGATGAAGCATCAACCAGATTGTTTGGAACACGCGTTCGAGTGCATACACTCGAGCTGACTTAGTGGGGTACTTGTTGCGGTTGCACGTTTGAATTCTAAACTTTACTGCACTAATATGCCTTCACGTGCATTTGTGATACTGTTTAAACAACTCGAAAAACACAATGTGAAAGCCAAGGAGTGACATTTCATCAGAAAGTTCAATATATTAATACGCGCGTACCCCACGTCCCACGTTATCAAATGATGAACAGTTTTTGTTCATAATAACTGCTCTAGTACCTAGTACATAAAACCTCAATTTTAGAAACGGACGTGGAAGAAATATTAGGAGTAAAAAAAAAAGTTATGGAGACACCCTTTGATATCAGATTAAAGCCGGAGTCCTGAGTGGTATGTTTTTTTAAACTATATTAGGGTTTAAGAAAACTTCCTGCAATATTTTTCGGTTACGTGGGAATGTCCATAGCAGAGGGAGGCACGGTTTACACGTGTACATTTTGCTGGCTACGTCACAGCGATCCCAGAGTCTCCAAACTCCGCCGAACGCGTCGTAGTGGATACGCTTCCAAATTGACAACGTGGCCAATCCTTAGCCAAGTGAGTTAGCCCCCATACATTTCAATCTGCTTATTAATACGTGAGAAGAAAACTTCGGATTACTTTTAAGCGAATTGCGCGCACGGGATTTTGTTTAATCTGACATAATGAAAGTTTATTGGGAGGATTGCAGCTTAAATGTATATAATTATCATATGCGTTACAAATACATTAAATTAAATTAAATAATACTGTGGATACTAATAGGCCGACCAGTGCCAGTGAACTTAGACCCCTCCTCTCAAAACATTGACTTTGTCATTGAATGAAAAGTAACACCAACAATATTCATTGTTTACGTTCATACCGCAAATGTCAAATATAAAAAATAATAGTCTATGATCGAAATGTAGGTGTTCACGTTTTTGTCTATTTTTAACTGTCACTCGTCGCGCGTGAGTTGTAGTTTTGTTTTTCGAGATGGGTAGTAAGTGTAACCGATGTAGAAAGATTGGAAAGGAATATGCAAGCTCTAAATAGTCTAAATGCTCGCCGACCGAGTGAGTATAGTATAACACTATAGCAGCGACGCGTTGACTATATCTCTCTCGCTCCTTTAGTCGACTCGAGCCGACTTTGCCCGAACGAGCGTTACATAGCCGAGCGTAACGATTTAGACTCATTCAATACACACAAAAGAAAATGCTCCGCGCGCATATCGAAGTTTCGATTTCAAAAATATTTAATTAATTAGAAAACTAATAGGTGACAAATACACAATGTTCTCTGAATCGCGGCCAGTAACATCTGCCAAAGTGACACGCTTAGACGTATAGCTTTCCGGTATTAGTCATTGGGATGGTAGGGGTACACAGGGAATCTCTTTTGAATGAGTAAAAATGTACGCAAGTTGAGAAAAATTCGTTACTTAGATATAAGTGACTGCTGAAAGATATTCTGTCGATATTAAACATTTAGCCACAGCAAATTTCAAACATGAGGCTTAATAACAATTATTGTAAATTAATAATATGATGATTACGTATTATGGTGATATGGTGAATCATTGTGTATTTGATAATGTTATCTGTAAAATATGATGCTGGAGTAATCCGATTGTTTCATCAGTGAAACTTATTAGCTGTATTCTACCGCTTCACCCGTGTCAAAATTCGAGCAACACTCGATTGAATTTTTTCAATCAGACTGGCAGTTCCATAGGTTACCGCCTTTAAATAAATAAAAAACTTACAATGTTTTGAGCTTTATGATATTAGCTGTGGTAGGTACCTATATACTTATATATATATATATATAATACTTTGTAATGTCTTCAATCTATTCTGATATCGCCTACATTAACTGACGTAAGAACTTTATTATACCAATGATAAAGTTTGTTATTGTTATGTAATTATCTTTTTTATTAAAAAAAATATCCAAATAACACTTCTTATTATAAATATTTACCTCAATCCTATAAACAATTTTATTATTCTGTATGATTATTAGTTTATGAATACGCCATAGATTTAGATTTACGAATAAACGCCGACGTAATATTTATTTTGTGTTTTGAAAAATTTATCATTATATTAATACGTGAAGCAAAAACTTACTACCCCTTTTTAAGCGTATTGCGTGCACGGAAGACTGAGATTTGGCATAGTTAAAGTTTATATGGAGAAGGAGTGCAGAAAGCTAAAATTTATCTATATCTGTTGCTAATATATTAAAACAACGTGATAAGAACAACAACGTACAACGTGCGTGTGTGAGTTTTTAAAACAAATATTTCTACCATTAGCACTATAGTACGGGGATAAAAACATTATCAGTTTATTTCCGATACCATAATACGGGATATTGCTGTAACTACAAGGAAGATTCTTCAACGCCGCGACCTCCCTCTCTAACGTCGCGACCTCCCTCTCTCGCGGCAACTCAAGCCTAGGTCAGTTCCTCGGTGTGAAGCCCTTGAGTCTGGCAGCCGCCCGCGCGATACAGGTGACCCTGCACGTGCAATCACTTAGCTACCCAAACACAATATGTTCATACAGACGTGCACACCACATAGGTACATAGGTTCTGCAAGGCCCCTTCTTTTTTATTTTTTTCCCTAGTGAGTGTAGACCATATTTCAGATCACTAAACACATACACACATGTTCCTTCCTTCCTCCCAGGAGGCAGGGACATGTATATATGTATGTGTTAGTTTAGTTCGAATTTTTCGGATAGGGAATTAGTCAGATCGCGGCTTCATTGCAATCGCGGCAACAGCCCAAGCCGAGGTCCAGCTACTTAAGTGCCGCCCCCAAGCCTGGTAAAGCTGTAAAAACCATCAGCGGCTCTGTTTTTGGATAGGGCCTCTCAGGCTAACAGTAAGGTCAGATCGAAAAAAAAAAAGAAAAGAAGATTCTGCGCGAATGACCTTTTTTGGCTCGTCAAGTATTTTTAATGTTATAAGGTTTTAGCGTTGTGACCGTAATCTCACCTAAGCTTAAGTGACGTTGTGGCCCAAGATGATAGCACGCTAAGCGTAGGGGAAGACTAGCTCTCAAATGCAGGTACTACAACACACCTATAGGTGCTTGGCGACAGATTTTCTAATTGAGGGTGGTAGCTAGAGCCAGGCATGCATTAGAAACAACTAAGTCTTTTTCTTTTAGGACCATCATATTATAATTGTTTATTCACGATGATTTCCTTTTCCGAATGCTCAGGCTTACTGCAAGGATTCGAATTTACGTCGATCGAGGCGATATCCATACATCCAATGTACCTATGTTCATTGTCCAGTAGTAGACATCTTTTGGTCGAGATGATGAATGCCAAGTAGTTGAACGTCCATCTTAACTCGTCATAACCATGGCGGTCTGCTAAAATACCTCTTTACTTCTACATGACATGATTTTAATTTTTTTTATTACCAAATTTACAATGAAAATGTAACTGTTTACAGATAACTCAGTGCTCCTACATTGACCACGAGCATGTATATGTATCATGATATTAAGTTAACTATCTAAAAATAAAGTTCTACGTCTAAATAACTAATAATTAATGTTAGGGCGTGATGTTGTTAGTGATGGTGCGCGCAAATAGTAAAAATTCACTCATCATTTTTATATTCACCATTATTGTACAACTGTGTGTATAATTTTTCCCTATTTTGTAATTTTTTTTATTTTGTTTTATTTTAGGTAGGTACTTTTATTCTGTCGATACCAAAAAGAGGAGTGTTACTTTTCTTACTAGATTGCCAAGAAAAAACCATTGTATAGTTTATGTAGAATTAGGTACATATGTATTACATTTGTTTTGCTGTAGTATGGGTCAATGGTGAACAATGTTAGAATGATGGTTAATGTAAAAATGACGATAGTGAATTTTTACGTTGCGCGGGTACATTGTAAGAAAAAGTGTACACCATGAAGGTGGTCGCTAAACCTTTTGCTTTATTATAGTGAAGATAGTAGTACTAGATGTTATTTAAAAAAATATGCTGTGTCAGTGACATCTGTACCAATATTTTACAGAGGAAAGATTTGTTTTTTTGTTTGTAATGGATTAACTCAAAATCTACTTGATCAATTTTAAAAATTCTTTCACCAATATAAAGATACAGTATCAGCGAGTAACATAGGCTATACTATAATTTGAAAAAAATAATTTATTCCTTATAAAAATGTCGATAGTTGTACACAAAGTATAAAAAATTGCCTACACGGGTGCGTTGGCAAGGTTTATCGGCACTGCTAGTCTAGATATAAATGATGAAATCAATTATCTGTTGATGTGAAACATCTAATGCGGCAGGTCAGACCAACCGTTGGCGTAGCGATAGCGACACTATTGGGGCCAACGTTGGTGATGTGGAGCCGAGGTCTTTATTTTTAATACACAGACAGGATAATTTTAAAACATGGATATATTAAAAGCGATTGGTAGGAATCGCGACCACATCACACATAGTGATTTTCTTTTGGTTTGTCGTCTTTCGGGATCACCCGGTGTATGTTTTTTTTTTATATTCACTAAGATGTTTCACATTTGCCGGGCTTCCCGTGACTGCCAACTTCTTTTTTTTTTCAATCAATATTTTAGTTCAATGAATTAATAATCTCGTGTAAATAAAATTAAACATTTTGATAACATTAAAGAAGTAAGTAGTTACTACATATAACTTACAAACGTGCGTGCGTGCGTATGTATTTTCATCAGTTCCTGAATATTTTCTAAACTATCTATCATCATTTAAAAAGCTAGCCTCTTGACCGCTAGATAATGGCTATGCGACGTCACACTGAATTTAATACATAGTATGTCGCCATTTAGAAGACACAAAGTCTTCCTGAAAGGACTTAAAGGATAAAATGAAAGGGATTATTCAGCACATATTACAAAAATATAGTATATCGTACTTTTCAGAGTGCTATATTTTGTGTAGTCGAGTTTTAGTTTTTAAACGTACTTATCTATAAGTTTTGTTTTTATATTTTTTTTACTATATTATATTATCAGGTTGTTATTCTTCGGCTTCATTTTATCTTTTTGTTATTATAAAACAACATAAAAGTACAATTTATATGGTTTTACGATTGCCGGTAAAGTCAGAAGTAAACCTTCTTCAACGGTGAAATATTGACTTAAAAAGAGGTGTAAACGGAAACACCAAGCCTCTTTGCCTCATATATCTTTCTTTATAATATCGTGGCAATAAATCATTTTGTTTCTTTTATTCCTATAAAATAACATAAGGACAACGTGACCGCGTACGATGTTAACGTTTCCTATAGGTACTTTAAATGTTCAAAGACGTACCAAGAACGAGTATCAGTATGGAATACAAAACACAAAATGTTCTTTAAAGGATAGGCCTTCTAAACCCGTTTCCATAGACGCAGAAAATGTATTTGCAAATTTTACTACAAAACTGTTCTTATTATTATATATTATCAATTGAGCTATCGATCGATGCCTTGTAAAAAAATAATAACTTTGTAGATAAACTTGTAATATAAGTACAAATTTTCATCCAAATCGTTAAAGTCATTTCCGAGAAAACGATTATATATTACAAGCACTTTTGCTAGAGACTTCGTTTGTACCACAGTTGAGTTAAGTTCAATGTTTTTTACTTTACAATTAATTTGCTAATTAGCAATTTTCATAGATTTATCTTCAAAAATGACGGATTTTCATACAAATTCTCATCGCATTTTACAGTTTACATGGTTGGATTTACAAAAATCTTTCCTTAGTGCCCACTTTCAATGTAAAAGGAACCCAATTTTTCATGGTCTCAACCCCTGTTGTTTAGACTGTGAGTTGATATGTCAGTCAGTCAGTTAGTTATCCTTTTAAATATATAGGTTTAATAAGCATTGTTATAGATTACACAACTTCACGCTAAGACTCTAAGGAGCTGAACAGTAAACATGCGAAAAGTCATTTGGTAAGCTGTACGCAAATAAGGGAACTGAGAACAACAATAGGCTACACAGGTGCGTTGGCCCTTTGACGGCGGGTAAAGAGTAGGTCGAATAAATTGAACATGGGTGAAATCGCGGGCCACAGCTAGTATTATATCTATATAATAATACGTGAAGCACAAGCTTTCGGTACCTTTTTAAGCGTATTGCGTGCACGGATGTCTGTGAGATTTGGCATGGTTAAAGTTTATATGGATAAGGAGTGCAGAAAGCTAAAATTGATCTATAAAATCTGTTACTAATTTAATAAATTATTACTGCGAATCCTAATGCGAACAGTGCCATTGAACTTAGACGCCCCAAAATATTGACATTGTCACTCAATGAAAAGTGACAGCAAGTGATATAATTTTCATTGTTTAGGTTCATACTGCAAAATATGTCAAACAGAAAATTAAAAAGTCAATTAAATTAAATTAAAACTAAAAATTCACTGTCGAATTTCGATCACCGGCGACTGCTAGTAAAATTTAGTTTGAAATCGCATTCTATTTGGAATTATGACTATCGCAATGCCCGAAATGTCTTAGTTAGAAATGTCAACAAACTGCGGTAAACAAGAACGTTCATTAAAATTTCTTTCAGTTATTTTTAGCTTTATACTATACGACGAACTTTACGAGGCAAAAACAGATACGTTCTACTAGAAAAAACAAGTGTAATAACTTTGGGAAGTTCCCTGGTGTATCTTTGAAGTTGTAGGTCCAATACCAATGAAATTCAAAAGGGACAATCCTTCATACCGATTCTAAATCGGAACATACATATAGCAGTTATGGCTAAACATCCATTAAAAAAATATACACTTGAATTATGAACCTCCTCCTTTTTTAAAATCGGTTAAAAATGAAAATTTGTCGTAGCTTGAATGGCACCTATGTTTACATTTCAAAATGTTTTTATAAGAACGTCTGTTCGAAACACAATAGCACTGAAGTCACCTAATCATTCATGTAGGTACAATGACCAGTTTAATTATAATGCTAAATTAAATTATCCAAATTACGTCGCACGTAATTTCGCTTCATCATTTGTATTTATATATTATATAGAAGCTGGTCCGGCAAACATTGTTCTGACCTTAACGGTAATTAATGGCACGACTACAGAGCCACCTATCGGTTTCAGATGATATTGTTATGCCTCTAAAACGTTCGTTCAAAGCTTTAACTTCATTAATTCTTCATCAAAATTCATGATTCAAACATCATTTTAAAGCTTTAAAAACTTAGTATATTGATTAAAATATGATTTAAAACCTTTATTCATTATGAAAGCCATCCGTCGATGCTAATAAAAATATATTCAAAGCTCTATCTATAAAAATTGGTAATGTTCAGATAATTGATTTATTTTGTGAAATAAAAACGTTTTGGCCAATAATTATATATATTTTAACCGACGTCAAAAAAAGAGAAGGTTCTCAATTGGATTTTTTTTAAGGATTTTCAGTCATAACTTTATTGTTTATGAACCGATTTAAATGATTCTTTTTTCGTTGGAAAGGGGGTACCTCAAGGCTGCTGCCATTTTAATTTCATTGACATTGGACCTTCGACACCAGAGAACTCTATAAACTCAATGAAGGCTTTCTTTTTGGTTAAAATAAACAACAACTATCGGATCCTAAGATAACTAGGTAACATCGCCTCGATAAAACAAATATTTTATGTGGATATGAGATCAATCGGTCAAGTCATACAGAGGTTGTAGAATCGCTAACAGACAAACACAAGATTACAAATTCTATCGAGTTTTTTTTTCACAGCGCGAAAATAATTTAATAAGCGATTTAAAAAAATCTTAATATATTAGCAAGCGAGTAATTATTTCACTTCACTAAATGTCAGTAATGATTTTAATATTCTAACGAAATAGTAACCCCCTTGTTAGAGCTTTTCGGGAAGTTTTTGTGCATCTCAGAATTCATGTTCCTTCTAATCCACTTCACTTGTGCCCATTAACTAACTTTATTAAGCAAAATGCCTCCTGCATTACACAATATAGAAATAAAATAACGTAAATTTATAAATAACGAAAAAAATAAAATCGACTACATACGAGTAATAAGACTACTTAATAAGATTCCGTTAAAAAGTTTAAATTAATTTATGATTACGTAGCAAATAATATATTTTACAATCAATACCAATTATCGACTACGATCAGTTTTGTTTTAAATATGAGTTTTAAATAAAATATAATAAAATATTTAAATAAAATATTTAGGTATTTTTATACACACTTTAACTTCGTTTATAAAATTTGTAAAATAAAAATTGAAGGTACCTATATTTTATTTTTTATTTATATTTTCTTTTTAATTTATTAATGCATCGGAAACTTGTTTATACAGCCAAGACTGAATTGTGATTTTACTCACCGATACCAGCGAAAATGAATTGACGCCACACTTGTCCTGCCTCCATCCTATACGTTTGCTGGTGAACTGACTCGCCGGTGGACACCGGGTCGTAGGCGTAATTATTATCAGCCATACGTCGGAGTGACGTCACACGGTTGTATTTTTTGTTTACGATTTGTTCACGTTACTATTGCACAGGAAGGATTTTCAGCATGCACAAGCTAACTTTTCTTAAACTGCAACAAAATAATTCTGTGTTTAATACTTAACAATAATTAAAAAAAATGGTTGCCTGTAAAGTCGGTATACGGGCGAAAGTTTTACGTGACAACGACTTTATGTCTGTCTCTCTCGCTCTTAGGCGGGCTAACCATGCCCGAGTGGAAGGGACGCGTGCCTCTCACTCGCTCTCATTGTGAGCGCATAACGTGAGCGGAGCGTAACGCAGTTTCTTGAAGTGTCACCCGGCAAACCAATTTATAAGACGTTGTCACGTCAAAATTTCACCTTAATTATTACGTATGCTTTTTCTTTACAATTAAAATAATTAATTTTTATTACACTATGTATTAAAACGTGTTGATAAATAATAGTTTAGGCTTAGATAAGCAATATAATAATCTTTTTCGACGTGATATTTTGATGTAGGATTAAGATTACCTGAGAGAACGAACGATATGTATTTAAAACTACCACACACGGATATTAATAATATAAATTACAATATCCTACAAATAACAAGTAAACTCCTTTTAAACATAGTACGTTAAAAATAAGCCACATTATATACAATGATTTTATCTAAAATTATTACAGAAACTAACTAACTACAAGCTGGAACCTCGGCATGTAGCAACGAATTTATCAGTATTAATTTGTATTACTAAATTACTTGACGGTGAAGGAAATAATCATTAAAAAAACCTGAACACTACATATACCTTTATTCTAGTAATAACAACATGCAGTAGCAAAATACAATTCTTTAGATTTTACGCTGTTTAAAATGAGGACTGGATTTAGTGTTTAAGCTCGTAACTTCCGTAAAGATGTTTTTTACCGGTAATAAGACATAGACTAATATTATACTAACTGGTGCCTGCCATTTTCCAGTGGCGCAGTGGTAGTAAAACCTACTATTGAGTCGAGAGGTCGCTGGTTGGATTCCGGCATATGACTGACATTTGTGTGATGAGCTAATTGTCAGTTGTGTGTCTGGATGTTGTATGTATGTATATCAGCTGTTTAGTTACAATAATATAAGCTTTGATTAGTCTGGAATTAATTGGTCGTGTGTAAAATAGTGTGCCCATATTTTTATTATTATCTCGTTCAGGAAGAGACGTTCAGGTTATAACTGTTTAAATGTTTTTTTTTTTTTTTTTTTTTTTTTTTTTTTTTTTTTTTTTTTTTTTTTTTTTTTAACTGACTACACTGTTAGCCTTAGGGGCCCTATCGTCAAACAGAGCCGCTGCGGCTTTTACAGCTTCACCGGACTTGGGGGCGAGCGCTTAGGGCACTCAGCCGCGAAAGTTTGTGACGACCCGCACGAGGGTGCCAGAGTGGCCGAACCTCGGCTCGGGCGGTCGTCGCGAATGCGAAAAAGTCGCGATCGAACTAAAATCTGTTTAAATGTTCCACAGGAACTATTTATCCCAAGTCCAGTTTAGCTGTAATTTGACAGCCTGTCAAAGCCCTTGTCGACCTTTCCAGTCTCAAATGTCGTAAAAGCCATTTTGTCCAAAATCGACTTTAAACGCTGTCTTACTTACTTTCACGAGCTCTATCGATCTGTATATTTCAAATTTTGATATTTCAATAAAAATGTCTTTTACTACTCAGATTATATAGCAACCAAATTCAGTTTTTCTTTTATTTGTTGTCGTACTTGACATTCTAGTCGTTGGTCAATTGTCGTAAATTAGTCTTTGTTTTAACATTGCATAGACAACATTTTTTTTTGTATGAAAATAGCTCTAAAAAGAAAAAAGTTATAAATGTTTTTATTTCCACTTATTCGGTTATTTTGGTTTTCCCTAAAGTCGTGTTTTGACTGTTACTACATTTGAGACTTGAAGGGTCGTTATGGCTAACAGCATATTCAGAGAAATACTTGTCTTATACTTTTTTAATCTTAAGTATATTTTACTATCTAACCCCTGTGTGAAAGTGTATTGTTGATAAGCTTCTCGGGTCTTTCGAGTTTTCGAAATGGTTCAGTAGTTTTGTAAATGGTTCAGTAGTTTTGTAAATGGTATCCGTTCAAATACGAAAAATTACTATTTCATTATTTATAGGTACTAGCAATTATTATATATCAGCCTTGAAAGTATTAATATTTCCATTAATGTCGTTACTAAAAAGCGATAAGAACCACTTAGAATCTAATGTGTCGACATTTTGGTAGTTTTCTATATAAATAAAACGATATACATTTGCCGTTGTGGTTGCATCACGCAAAAACTAAGAGATAGATTTTGATCAATTTTTTTTTTAATACACATTATACATGGTACATTTTTTTTATATAAATGGTAAAAAAAATAGCATGATATCTTCATTCGGTAAACAGTTCTTAAAGTTTTTAGAAATTACGATTTTTGTAAGCGCCACGCGTTCAGAGATGTTTTTTCTTGCCGTGAAGAAGTGGGGATTATAATATGAGTATAGATTAACGCGAACGAAGACGCGGGCGGTTGTTAGTTAGAAATAAAATTATATAGGACAAAATGCGGATTAACAGAAAGTCGAATGATTATGTTTATCCTTTATAACAACAATAAGGTCATGATATTAGTAGAAACAAAAAAAAAATAGCCCAAAGTTGATATAATGCTTTTGTTAACGAGATGAATAAAAAATTCTTCTTTTTTTATATAATGGCAACTGTGTTCATCCACAATTCTGCCAATGTCAGGTAATTTACAACACTTTTATAGTTCTTCTTCTTCCTAAGTTGGCAACCGGTCCTCTTTAGTGAAGACCATTACTGCCATTATCGAGTGATTTTTGTGCCCAAATAGCATACTCTAAAAAGCAAAATTTAACTTCATATTATTGTCTTTATGATGAAGTAACTTTTGTTTGTAAGGATTAATATGCCACGTCTAAAAATAATGCTTATAAATCACTTTTTATTTATTAACAAATCTTTGTCACAAAATACCTTATTGTCGCTTATGTGTAAGAGATAGGCATATGCTATCCCCGACTTTTATTTAAATATACTAAGGACCAATATTATTGTAAAACATTGTATTTCCATATTATTAACGATTACGGCAGCGCACGCGGTTAAAGCAGTTCGGGTTCTCGACTTAAGTCTTACGTAACAAAAATCAATATTTAAGGCTATCTGAGAGTTGTAGCATAATCTTAAATAGCCTATACTATTTCTCGAGAGTCTGGCTATCAAATACAAAAATATTTTTTCGAATCCGACTGGTAGTTCCAGAGATTAGCGTGTTTAAACAAACAAACAAACAAAAAAACTTTTCCGCTGTATTATATAATATTAAAGTGTAGATATAGACAGGAGAATTTTTAATAATATAAATAAGCTTTGTAGTATAAACCGTAGAAATTTGTTTAATTTCGCTGGATTTGTTTATATTTTTGTTTTGTTTAAATACAAAAGGTTTAAATTTTGCATGGTGAATGCCCTGTAGTGATGCATATATAGATTTGTAACCTTCAACAAACCGTTGGCACTTCTAAATATGGAATATCATACCGTTCGTTGACTATAATGTTGCTAAGTGATAAAATATATCGAATTAATAGAAACCACAATTAATTATGTAAATATATAATTGCAACTGGTTTTAGGGGGAGTCCATTAATTATGTGAGATGCATTTTTGTATATAAAATTCTCACGTGAGGAAGGAGAAGGATCCCACCACATCAGTTACCCCTTGGTAAGCTAAGCACTCGGTGAGAGTGTTCCCGAAACGCCCCCTTCCCGTATTCATGGGTGTAGCTAGCACCTACCCTAAAAACTCATTGCATATTCTACAAATAAAACGACAGTATTGAAAGAAGTTATTATTCTTTACATCTTGACAAAAATTACTCAAGTCGAATGAATATATTTTTTTATAGATGCTCAGCCACAACTTCTTTGTTTATGAACCGATTCGGATAATTCTTTATTGTTGAAAAGAGGATACTTCAAGGGTGGTCCCATTTTAATTTCATTGGCATAGGACCTTCAACTTTGAAGATACATCAGGGAATTGAATCAGCATTTTGTTGTTTATTATTATCAAAAATACATTCAGAAATCTTTAGACAATTTTTAACAACAAAAGAAAACCAATTTAAATATTTTGAGGAGTTCCCTGGTGTGTCTTCGAAGTTGAAGGTCCAATGCCCATGAAATTAAAATGAGACCACCCTTGAAGTATCCTCTTTTCAACAAAAAAGTATCATCCAAATCGGTTTATAAACAAAGAAGTTATGACTGAACATCCATCATATATATGAAATAAACATTCGAATTCAGAACTCCACCTTTTTTTTAGTCTGTTAAAAACAAACAACAAAATCAAAAAAGAACTGATTTTGATAAAATTGTATACACCGTAAGTACATGATTCTTTTTTGATATAAAAATAATACATTCACAAATCATTAAAAAAATTATTAAAAACAAAATAACCGTCGAGACGTAAATAAGTACTTAATAATATAAGCATCATCATTATGATACTGAAACAATGATACACTGGATTTCTAACTTTGTATTGTTATACTAAAATTGAACAATAATAGATCAATTAGTATTCTTATTGTGCGACCTGGAGGGTTAAGATCAAGGTTGTGCGTCGATAGTAGATGCGTGTACACTGCGGAAAGTCGAAGGTATCTGTTTTGTTTAGTTCCTTTGCTATTTTTCCTTGTTGTTTATGATATATGCATATTATCTGCATTTTCATTGAAGGTAAAAACCTTGGAATATCTCTGTTGGGATTCTAATATGATCGTCGTTTATTTATACCTTTGTCTATCCTGGTTACAGTGAAGATATATATTTGTCTGACGAGCGTGTCAGCATCAGAACCGATACCGATCTGGGTCCATTGGAGTATTTGGAGTATGCGCGTCATAACTGATCAGAGAACTGTGCAAGTAGCATGACACCACGACATTTTATTGATTTAGGATATCGTCAGAAAGCGTCACAACATGACATAATATAGATGCAAAGATTGAAGCAAGGATGGCTAAGTAGTAGCGTGTAGAAACATCGCGTCGATGGACGTGAGTTCGAATCGAATTTAACATGTATGTGAAAGATAATTATCACAACGTCGCATCGCGTTGTGCCACATATGATTATTATTTGATGCGCCTGATTATAATATCATGGCAATACACATAACTACAAATTCATGAGTATTGCTCGAAAATATGTTTAGCTTATAAAAAATGGTTTGCTAAATATTATGTTTTAGTGTATAATGTGGTTTGGTTTATCCTATATTAAATGAAAATGCAACTCGAAACTCGAATTATTGCTGTATATTATTATGCAACTCTTGCTTGATTTATAGATTTGAATTTAGTGAAGTGACAGCAGTATCAACAAAATTTACATAGACCAAATTATCAGCCGGTCTATTAAATAAATACAAATAGATCGTGGCTGAACTAAAAACTATTTCTTGCGTTTAGTCGTCACAAGTGTATTTATAAGTGTAATAAATTTACACATAATACTAAATACCTAAGTATTTAAAGGTATTTCCATTCTGTTTTTTTTTTCAATGAATCAGAATCCAAGTTTTAATCATTTTTTTTACAATTTCAAGTTAATTTTAAGGGGGGGTCATTAAAAACGCACGATAAAAACCATATCGTTTTTATAATCTTGATACATGACATACAGCAAAATATACGTTCGTATGTTAATAATTTAATCCTTGATACAAGCGATGGAATTTTCTCCATGTCTTTATCGTTTTCGTGTAAATAATTACTAAATCTATTGATTACCTACAGATTAGTAATGCATATTATCTTTTTGATTAAACAATTGTTTTTTTTTAAAGTAAATTCATAAGCTTGTGGATAATTTATTACTTTTCTTACAATAATAAGTTAAAACTGCTACCACGCAATTATGGCTTCACAGCCAGCGGCGGCACTAGAGCAGAGTGAGAGGTGCGTTTTCGAACAATTTCGAGAGAAAAATACAGTTCATATGTATAAATTAAGATCTATAGAACGAACGCGATATAATGTTTTTTAATTCTGTTATTACAATTACTAGGGTTTTTAATCCCGCATTCCACATTACCGCATTCCTGCGATTTCCCGCATGTCAGTGAGATTGAATTTCTGCATTTGTGCGGTAAATCCCGCAACGGAATTTTTTACAGAACTTACAGAATTTTACGATACGGATTAAATAGCGTCGAACTGACATGTTTGAAATCGCCCTTTATCTTAACAACACAAATAAGTACGAGAGTTCTATTAAAAAACCACGACGACACACTTTCAGCCTACAAAAAAACAATCGTGTTCGCCTCGAAATTCAACGAAAAAGTGGTCGATGAGCCTGTCATATCTGAAAGTTATGGATGATGAAGAAATTACTACATAGAAAATTTATCCGTAGGTACCTACAAATAAAAGAAAGAGAATGTGTTAACGACAAGCTGTAGTTACTTTTGATTTCATTATTTATGATTTTTTTGTTTCGTTTTTACAACAGGAAGTTATTTCTTGATTTCTTAGATGTTTGTTGTGTATATTTATAGTATGCTTAAATAAATATTGCCAATAATTACCAATCACTGAATACTTGTCGGTTGAATCGATCTTTGACTTCTAGTACAAAATTTTTTATAAATTAAAATAATTTAATAGCAAGAAGTAGATACGTTAAGTAAGTAGAGACATAATAATATCTACGAATAAGTTACAAAAGTGATACCTATGTTATTGATGTGCTGGTTTTATTAATTCCAAATTAATAGTTAATAAATATAGTTTTAATGTGTAAACTAGTTACCTGTTTGATTTTTAAATACCATGAATTACTTATACTTTGTTGAAACATGAATATAAACATTTCAGAATTATAGCATTATTGTTTTCTTATATAAATATATTTTTAAATCTCTTGCTGGAATTACAGCGGGATCCTGCTGTAAAGGCGAATTAACCGCAAACTCCCAGCTAAACAAAGTACTGGGGGATTGCAAACCCTAATTACAATACCTAAGTTGGTAACAAATTTTCTTATTTACTGACTGGCTGTAATTAATACCAAATACTAATGTAATAGTGGTAAGGTTTTTATTTATGTTAAAAATTTAAATTTATTAAAATTCATTACGTGTTTTTTTAAAGTTTACTTTTGAAAATGTTGGTGATTATTATTTCTTTAACATAATATAATTTATGGTGTGAAAGTGTCAACCAAAGGGCGCCGAAAGATAATTTCGCCCTATCTTTATTAAGGGCGGGCAGGCGCTCATAGCATTTCCCACGAATGTGTATTATTATTATTCAAGATACTTTATTTATTTATTTATCCATTTGCATCGTGTATGTACATTTGTTCTTATATGATAAAGTATCCGAATACATGGGCTCTGAATAGGGCATGGTAAATTATTACATTTGTTTTTCAAACATACATTGTATACATTTTTATTTATCTAATTTACTAATTAATTATTTATTTATTTATATATAAAATTTGTTTGTGTCATTGCCACTAGCTCAATAATTGGTATCTACATTTTTATTTTTTACATATTTCGTCATGTCGTAATCTTTATAGTTCTGGTGTTATATCTTAGGCATCCATCTTTAAAATCAAAATCAAAAATACTTTAGTCAGTTTAGGCCATAAGAATGCACGTCTGAACGTTAAAACTTTACCTATCAGCGGTTCGGAAAACATCCCAGTCAATTGAGAAGAACCGGTAACGTTTTCCGAATAAATGAAATCTGTCATGTATTGGTTGTTAATTTTATAATTCATAAACTTATATTATTTAGTCATATGTCATGTAATATTGGTGGCATTTTATGTGATATAGTTTGGTTATTATGTACAAGAAAAGTGAGTTATAAATACCTAATAACTGGAAACATTTATTTTGAGTTGTCACAAAAACTCCCGGGTCAGTTCTAACGAGGGAGCCACCATATTATTAGAACGTTGTTTAAACTTTGAAGATTAGAAAATATACATATATAATTACGCTCAAAACATATAACCGTTCTTTTTCGAAGTCGAGTAAAAAATAAATTTATTACGAGCATAGATGTAGTATATTACAACTACATCTATAGTTAGGAGTATAAAGTACTTATAATTACTAAGGAATCATATTACTTAAGTAGGTACTAATAATAGTTATCATTGAGTTAAGCTACAAAATGCTTTGCAGTTGGTAATGTGCTCGACATATGTACTGGTTCATCCCGATACGCGAAAAAACAAATACATAAGAATCACTCTGTCACGGACTTATAAACATGCGTATGGTGGTCGCGATCCATTCGAACACAATGGTTGTCAATTGCCACTCATAAATAATAGTTTGTGAATAAACTCACACGCAACTATTCAATCATAAATGAAACACGATTTTCAGTTGATGCAGTACTGAATAACTGATAAACGTACCTACATACTGTAATATTCCGTTAAATTGAGATATAAACTGAAACACTCGTGCACTGTCAGAGATTTATTTCATACTGAAACATGTACCCTCCACCCCACATAACTGTGTGTTTATTTCTATATACCTACATATAAAATACTCGTAATACACTACACATACAAAAAGACCATGCTATGTAGACGATTGTCAAATGTAACCTCACTCGTTTATTACGGCTAACAAGAAAATACAAATGTATCTTTATATTTTATTTATCAAGTTAATACGTTCATCGAATTTAAGATTCGCTAATAAGTTTCGTGTTTATTTTACTTTTTGTATTGAAAAGAATTTCACTCGTTCGTCTAGTTGGCTTGGTCATCTTGTATCGTAGATATTAATAATTCAAATACAGAACTACCAATCATATTCTTCCTTACATAAAAGACTGAATCAACATTCAATAGTCTACCGCCACGCGTCACAGTGCCTGTCAAATAAATTATATTATCGATTCCAAGCTGCTCTAAATCTAGTGGATTCATTATGTCAATGTAATTAGTGTAATATAAATCGGTTTAGATAATATAAAAAAAGATTAGAAATGATAAATGTTGTTATTCAATTCAAATTAAACTTAATTTATATAGACAGAACGTTGATATGGCAATTGTATCGCTTATTATTGGAAAATACATTACGACCCTTGTAAGCAGTATTTACAACATTCCTGGCACGTTTAATTTGAAATTTAGAAAGCATGTTCAGAGATTTATAAAATTACGTTCCGTTGTTTTTATTTAAATCAATGTCATTAATCCATACAGCGTTTTTTATTCCCGTGAAGCAAGGATAATATAGGTAAGGTACCATCTCTATACAGGAAATAGTGTCCGTCGAAAAGCGTCAATTTAGGAGGGCGCAGCGGTAGCAAATGCGAAAATTATAATTATAGCGCCAAAAGTTATTTTTTTCATTTTCGGCCATTTGGACATCTTTTAACATTATTGTTCAATTAATTATTTAAGTTTACAACAGTAAAAACTATAAAATCACGAAAAACTGTCATTGTCCAGTGTTTGTTTAATTAAATACGCTAATCTCTGAAATTACCAGAGGGATTCGAAAAATTATTTTTGTATATGATAGCCAGACTCACGAGGAATAGTATAGGCTATCTAAAACTAGGCTTCCACTCTCACCTACCCTCAAAAAGTTACTGTTACGTAAGTCGGAAGACGAATCCCTCACAAACGGCTTTTTCTGCATGTACTGACGTAATCATTAATGATACGGAAATACAATGTTCTACAAAAATATTGGTCCTTAGAATATCTAAAAACGGCCCGCGATAGCATATGCTTAACTCTTATACGTAAGCTACAAGAAGGTATTTTGTGATATAGATTTCTTGAAATTAAAAAGTGATTTTTGAGCATTATTTTTAAGCATGGCTTAATTGTTCCTTAGGAACAAATGTAACTTTATCATAAAGACGATTTAATGAAGTTTAATTTTGCTCTTTACAGCCAGCCAGTTATTTGAACACATAGTTTAGGAGATAATGATAAATTAAAATAATTTGTACTTGTACAAAGAACAATTATGATATTGTCGGATACAATTAACACGGGTGAAACTGTGGGGTAAAGCTAGTTAAAAAATAAAATACAATTTATAGATAATTATATATGTATTATATTTATATGTATTGTACAAATTTGGGCAGTGATTTAGGGCGCCTTAAGTTTTTATTCAAACAGTAACTAAACAAAAAACTCCTAATATTCTTTATGTATTTTCTTTCCCTGCAAATAGCTGTTGTTGAATTTAACAATAATGTTGTAGGTATTTTATATTTCATGCTGACTGCTGTGTTTAGTAAGTTATTTTTAATGTTTTTGTTTATAGAGTTTTTGTAGCATAGGTACAATGGTTGTATGTTTAAATTTTTTTTCTAATTTTCTGGTTATTTATTTATTAAAAGTAACAAGAATCACAAAATTAACTTATATGAATACTGTCAGTTACTCTTACGAAATTCTTTAAGTTTTTAAAATTTATAAGACTTACGGTTTTGTTTTGACTGAGCTAGCACAAGTTTACAATAAACGTATTTAATATATGTTCACTTATGGGCGATGTTTTTCAACTGAGTGATATTATATCGGTCCGCCGCGCCGTATCAACATATGCCAACATATACAATAACCTACTGATAAATAATCGTTTATGGAAACGGTTTAATTTCGTTCGGCACGTACCTTTATGTGTTATTAGAAATTAACAGTTATAAATTTTATTTTTAATTAAAATTTAATTAATAGTGTGATTTTAAAAACATGTAACTATAATTATGAAGAACTTATGTACTTTTTTTGATGCCGTTTTAATTCAAAATTTCTGCCTTGCTAGTAAATGATTTAAAATTGTTCTTATATTACGTGGTTAAGATACATCGTAAAATTTTAATTGTCTCCTGAATATTTTTTATGGATCTATTTTGGGATACAGGAACTCAAATAATATCATTTTTTGTTATTGAAGTATCATAACGAAATCAACAGTATGATTTTAAAACATTCTCTTTATAAATTCAATGTTGAAAAATTAATTCTTCCAATGAAATGAGTGTAAAATAGGCTTATTATAAAATTGTTGTGATAAATACATCAAAACAATTGATACATCGAATCGATGGCCCTAGTTTGTACCTCGTTATATGCCTACAAATTTGTCAAATAATTTAATGAATTTATCAGTATGGATAACGAAAATTGTAATGAGAAATGAAGTGAAGTAATAGGCTACTTGGTGGAGTGGTAATAAACCCAACTGGTTGCGAATTTGATCCCATTAATTAATTGCATGTAAATTTCCTCAAAATAATTAGGAACGGAGTGTAATAGAAATCGAGCATACCACGGACTAACACTAAATCATAGTCAATTTTCAAATAAAACGATAAAATTACTTACAAATATAAATGCACAATGAAACACAAACAGCCGTTTGCGATAAGTACACTGTAATAACTGAGTCTGAATTATAGCATTTTCCGCTTAGAACTATGATTATCGAGGCAAGCGAACACTAAATATAAATTAGAAGGACCCGTACAAGTAATTAAATACTATAGCATTATAAAAGCCGAGTTTGTTTTTCTATTGTTTGTGTGAACACGCTAATAGTTTTACTATAAGGCACATATTATAGTAAATATTATCATATTATCTATACAATTAATAAAATTGAAGTGTCCGTTTGTAATGTGAAAATAACAGCTTTTTACTAAATGCATATGAAAGTATATACGATACCTATAACAAAAAACCAATTTTTAAATTTTTCTGTCTGTTTGTCCGTCTTTATGTCTGTCTGTTTGTTCCGGGTAATATCCAAATTGATTGAACAGATTTTGACCGGACTTTCACTGATAGATAGCTGAATTGATAAGGAGTAACTTAGGCTATTTTTTTATTTTAGTAAAATGTTTAGAGTTCCGCATAAATTAAAAAAAATGGTCATGGTAAATCAATTCGGGCGCTTAAATGGCTTACGCTGAGTAAACTATAAGAGATATAGCAAATTAATTTACTACATAATTATAGGCATTAAAAAGACCTACATAAACGTCCAGGAGAGTATGCGTCTATCTTCTAAGGAACACCCACAATAAGCATTTTTGTCTCTAAAGTAGCCCGGAGCGGGGTGCAAGATTCGCGCAGGCATTCTGTAGTCCACGTGAGTGAAGCCACGGGCACTAGTAGTAAATAATATTTCGATAACCTATATCATGTTTATACATTCACCGGATCAAAATTAATCATAATAAATTCCTTTCTAATTTGTAATTCGCTTAGGTACTTAATATTCATCACGCCAATAATGAAGAAGAATGCAGTATACTTACGATTTTATCATAATATTTAAATTTATTAAATAAAGTTTTAAATTTTTTATTACTCACAATCTAGTTTCTTTTCTAATGAAAGTCATTGCCGAATAAAACATATTAATACAAAAGAAAGCACAATAACTTTAGTTCTACTTTTAATAAAACTACTGATTTATGGAGAACTTACGGACTTTCAGAATATATTGACTATTTTAAATTACCTTCTTACTAGAAAATGTTTTGAAATTTTGTTATAATATGTACCCATGTCTCCTGGATAACATGTTTGGGTCTATTTTGTGAGACAGAAACTCAATAATTTCACTGAATAATTATTGATTTTAATTTTATTTTCATATAGATGTATTCTGAAGGTTTGCCTGTAAGAAATGAAATCACTGTAAGCGATAAGGCCGCCTAACTGTCCGCGAATAGAGTAAATTATTTTATAACATACTTTCTATAGTGTGCAATAAAAGTAATATTATTATTAATAACCTTATTTGTTATTAATAGAGTTTATTATTATCACCAGACATCTTTCAACCGTTATGTAATAAAAATAGTTCATGAATAAATTCCAATAGAAAAAAACAATTTAAATATTCTCAGGTTCTACTCAAATTATTTATCCCTTTAAACCATAATCGAATTATTACTAACATTAAAAAAAAACGAATTAGTCAAATCGGTCAAACCGTTCTCAAGTGTTGCATTTACCAAAGAACAGTACTTTTTAGACAAAAATAAATAGCAAATAAGTATACGGTCCGCTTGATGTTAAGCGGTTACCGTAACCTATGGCCACTCGTAGGCCCTATAGGTATCAGTAGTGCGCTGCAGACTTAGATCAACTCTACCCTAAAGAACTCTGGAAACTACTCACCACAGGAACATAATACTAGCTTATTTGTCTGCTATCCTTTGTAGGGTAGAGGTATTCCATCAGTCGACTACCCCAAGCAGAGAGAAATCTCCGAAGAAATTTCTCTGTGCCATACCTCTCTTTGAATCCCTCTTCCTCAAGGATCTCTGGAAGCCTTACTTACCGTAGGAGCACAACACAAGTTTGTTTGGCTGTGATCATTTGTAGGGTAGAGGTATTCCATCAGTCGATTGCTCTAAACAGAGCAAATTAATGTACTACATAATTATAGGTATTAAAAAGACCTACAAAAAAGTCCGGGAGAGTATACATCTATCTTCTAAGGAACAACCACAATAAGCATTTTTGTCTTTAAAATAGCTGGGAGTAGGGGTGTAAGATGCGCGCGGGCATTCTGTAGTCCACGTGAGCGAAGCCACGGGCACAGTTAGTATAAAATATATTACAATGAGAAAAAAACTTACAAGGTATTTTCAAAGCAGTGCCGTTTTCAATAATTTTAGAACGAGAACTAACTAAACTTCGGATAAATACCTTTTAAATACATTTGTTTTACTGAACTGTATCTTTTTTTTCGAAAGGACAAAGCATGACGCTGTGTTATTGAACTCGTATGACCTCATGGTAGGACAAGGTAAGGACAGTGTAACACTACTCCATATTAGTTAAATATGATAAAATCCTAATATTTCACCAAAATAAAATTAAAATTAACTGAATTTACTGCATAAGAAGCCGTTTATGATTTTTTTTTTAAATTAACTATAAAATAACCTATAATGGAGTTTAGTATTTTAACTTTGCCGTCCCAATACATAATTCATAACTTAATGTATGTTCGTAAAAATTTACTAATACTACTAGAGTAGAGTAGAAGTAAGTAACAGTTGAGTAATACTAGAAATAGAGATAAATTAGTCGTAACGTGTTTTAAACTTAGTAAGTATAATATATTTTTTAGGTAATAATATTAGGTTCTTTAACAAGACCCTGAAGCTTAATACTGATTTACTGAACAAAAGTTCAAGGACCATGTCCTACTTTTCTCCCTAGGTGCGTTTAGAATTTTTTCCTCCTCCGGGATGAAAAGTTTATGTAAAAGTTTATATATTTGTATATATAAACACGCAGTTGCCATCTCACCGGGAGAGAATCGGGTACTTTTCTCTCGCATGACAGGGACTAAAAGTGAACTTTTCATCCCGGAGGAGAAAGAATGTTATTATATGGTAGATCATTAAGTGAATGATAGTGATGTCTGGAAGTGACTCCCTCTCTGTGCAGCCACTAAATTATTATTATTGTACCTAATATATTAACACTTGTACATTTGGAAAAAATGGTAAACCCGATCGAGTTCCTTACCGGTTCGTGTCGATTACCTGGATATTTTTCGAACCGACCGCGGCAGTAGTGTTTTGACGTTCTTAAGTGCCTTCTTAGGGCCTAAACTGAATAAAGAATTTTTTGATTTTCATTTTTGATTTTGAAGCCTGTCAAGGTGATGCTGGGTAACTATATCAAAGGCGTGCTGTCAGAATTGTAGATGATTCCAAACTCATAAACGGTATCGAACCTTTAAGTTCGAGGTCAGACTTCGCCTCCTTGTGTGTGTTCTACCGTGTGTGAAATGGGTTGTGCTCCGAGGAATTGTTCGACATGAAGCCCACGGCTACCTAACACCGTCTCACCGCGTGACATCGGCAGGGAGTTCACCCTTACACCTTGAAACCTAAATGGTCGCGGAGTCAGGTTTCAAGGGGGTTTTTTGCCACAAACGCTTCAGATGTGGAATAAACTCTCTACTGAGGTTTACCCATGAGACTATAGTATGAGGTTCTTTAAAACGGGAGTGAACAGGTTTTTAAAGGGTCGGCGAAGCGCATCGGTTGCTTCTGGTGTTGCAAGCCTCCGTAGGCTGCGGTGACCGCTTACCATCAGGTGACACGCATGCTTGTTTGCCTCCATCGTGGTATAAAAAAAACTATGAACTAAATTTATGGATAGATGAAGAATTGATAACTAATGTATTTCAAGATAACAAAGCCGACCTAAATTTTGAGTGACCTGAATTTGCTGGAATTGTAAGCCGAATCTATATTTGCACCGATTATGATTATATAATCTAACGATGTTATCTATAATTGGAAGGACCCCTTACAAAACTGTTTCCCTATCTACAGATTCATTTATCCTTCCTTCCGTCTGGATTGTTTCCGAATGCTTCTTTCTTTCCCTAGGGCTAATCTTTTTATTTAATCCACATGACTCAGTTTAGAAAGTGTAAAGTTTTGGTGGACTCTATTCAGTTGATGATCCCAAAATGAGATGAAATGAGAAAAATACAAGACAAAAATAATTCAAAAGGCAGACGACGTCAAAGCATTCTTACACAAAGCTTTCTTCACTATATCATCATAATATATATAGACAACATAAAAAAAAATAACAATAAAATCAACGAAAAATGTATTATTTTCAAAAAGCAAACGACTTCATTCTTTACATAAAAATAATATATCACTCTCTACCAAGAACTTTTCATAAAGCTCTCTTCTCGATAACATCATAATATATAAACATTAAAAAGAAATCTATGACAAATTTATTAATTCAAAAGGCAAACGACGTCAAAGAGGGATATTCTTTACACAAAGCTTTTTTCTCGATATCAATATAAAGACAACATAAAAATTCAAAAGGCAGACGAAGTCATAGAGGGGCATTCTTTATACAAAGCTTTCTTCTCGATATCGTCAACTCTCGTCGACAAATCAACAATCTGCTTCTCGATTGCTTTCACGTCGCTTCTGAAGCCGTTCACTGTCGCATCCAATTCCGTTAGATATTGTATTTTATTACACAGTTCATCGTACTTCTGTGATATGAATTCTCTCGTGTTCTGTGAATCCGTTAGTTCTTTATCGATCTTATTAAGGATATCGTATCTTAGTTCTTCGAATTTCGATTCGACTCCGGATCCAAGAGGTGTCCTCCTTTGATAATTATATCTTCCTCGTTTGCCTTACCGTGATAGCATTTAATAGAGTTGTCCATGACTCATAATTTTGTGTTAGCACGGAATAATTTTAAATTGTAATAGCTGACTAGCATTTTGGAATCAACGCAATTAAATGTCACAGATTATTATGTTTTGACGTGAGTATTTGTTTTGAATGGAATGTATTTTTTTAAATTATGCATAGAAAAACATATTTGTATTATAATAAAATAAGGTTTCATACCCAAAATATATATCTTATCTTCTCATACGGTACGCACGGATATTGCTACCGCCGCGCCGGTTCAAATAAAAAGATAAAAATGCTTGTTGTGGGGTGATCCTTAGAAGATAGACATGTACAGACATTTTTTCGTAGGTATTTTTTATTAATTGTTATTTTAGCGTTCAACCACAATCTCACCTGATGTTAAGTGATGACCTGGCCTAAAATGGTAACCTGCTAAGCATAGTGAGGGAAGTGACACTCAAATGGTACTGCCTAAATACACCAATAGGTGTACCTACCAACATGCTATGGTTTCATCACGATGTTTTTCTTTCATCAGGCGCTCAGTCTCACTGCAAGTATTCGAACTTACGTCTATCGACGCTGCCACTGAGCTATTATTGCTTCTAGTATGCGACGCGAGGTTTTGGTACTGATTTAAAATTTCGCCATTAATTCGATACCTCTGACAATCGATATATCGCAATGACATGATAAACAAACAAACCGCTATATCGGAAATCGTTAAGTCAATACCGAAGCCAAATAAAGTGCAATAAACTTTATCGGTTTCGTTTATTTGACTGTTACCCCAATTTACTATATATGTAGTTATTTTGGTTCATTGTCTAGATGCCATTGGGTAACGGTTCGCTGTGAACACTTTTACGGAGGTGTTATAACTTAAATATAAACTGCAAAAATGTACTGCAGTGACGAATTTTGTTTACCGGATTTTTTTTTGTCTATATTAATAAGTCTATAGTTCTGTCTGTACATGTAAATTTATTTGCTTATTACTTATTAGAGTGTATACGTTAGCACAACGCCATCTATTAGTGCGAGGACGAAAACTCCGTATTATAAGCGCTATTTCATTTAGAATTGTATTTTTCAACTTTTTCTTTGTACGTTTTGTATATAATTAAATGATTTTACTTTTGATTCCAAATTTCGAATTTCTAAGTCAATTAGAAGTATTTTAAGTTTTTGACGAGTGATTGTCAATGAGTCAGGCAGTTATAAAAATGATTCTTTTCAAACCCTTAATTAATAACTCAAGAACTATATTAGTTTTATTCGTGGAATTTAGGATTGTAGGTGTTGAAGGGAGGTTTAATAAACGTACGAAATTTCAAATCAAAAATCAAATTTTAAGTGTGTACTTTAAATAGTTTTTAACTTATGTAGGGGTCAAAAGTAGCTCGAAATGGTTAGTGAAAATATATACTGATCGGTATCTGTAACTTGACTGAAACACCGCCGTGTGTCTGAATTTAATCCATTTCAGTGGATTTAGCTTACTGCATTAGTGTATGTGCAATATAATGCTGTATTTATCTTGCAAATAATTCAAATACATAATCAAATATCTGCTCATATTTTGATATTTATATATTTACTTATTTAAAAAGATAATATTTGATTTGTTGTTTATTTAATTTATGACTAACACTCGTTGAATTCTGCAAATATATATGATAATTTCTTTAGTGAGTAATTTAAATATAGACATTTTCCTTTACTAAATACAAAGGGCGATGTCCACAGTATTTAATATTCACAAGGTTATCAGTTATTTGTCTGCATTGATGTGACTTGATAATGCTAAAATGCTAGATCTACAAGGCTATTCTCAGTGATTCTACTGAGGTACACCGTACACCGGTCAAGAGAGATTTCTTTCTATTTGGGGCAACCTGACTGGTGAAATGCCTTCATCCCATAGAAGATCACAGCCAAATAAACTTTTGTTCCTACGGTAGGTACGTAGGGTGTTAAAATCTCTTCGGGAAGCGAGATTCAAGGTTATCGACGTGATATTTGGCAAACGTCTTACAAGCGTGCATAGGCAACGATGACTGCTTACCTTACCATCAAGCTTGTTTGACACCTTTTCTGTGAAAAAAAAAATTATATAGGTATATATTTCATTCAGCCAGACGGTCATGAAAAATACCTTACTACCGCACAATGATATTTTATAAGTAGATACGGTATTGACGCACTTTACATGCCAACGTGAGTGGTGGACAATTGCCCTCAGTTTACTTCATGATGATAACAGAATTTATAACGTTTTCAAATTGCTTTTAGTGAGAGTATAACGTGTCTTATAAAACGTCATGGCCACCGCAGAAGTAAAAACTTGAAATTTGGGGAAATATATAGTCTCGCTTTGTGTTTATACAAGCTGGTGTCCGCGAACTTGTACACGTTAATAAGATTATAAAATGTAATAATAATAAAACATATCCTAGAACGTAGATATCTTAACTTTGCCCTACCAAAACATTCTTGATAATTTAATATAAGGTACCTACCTACATTCGTAAAAACTTTGACAAGCAACAAGCAAGTTTTAACACAAGAAATAGACATAAATTAGTCGTACCGTGTTTTAAAATTACAAGACTAATATATGTTTCTATAATAAGATCCCGAAGAATCCAAATTACTGATTTGCCAGATATTTAACAGAGTTCAAAGACCGTATCAAGCCGGTTTCACTGTTAAAATATTAATTTATTATAGGGTGGATACAATACTGATTTTAATTGTGTATGAAAATATTTGTGTCCTTACTAAAATAGGCTAAGTTACTAACAATATTGGATGTAAATCTGAAATAAACTAAAAATTATTATTATGTGAATGATAGTGATGTCTGGAAGTGACTCCCTCTCTGTGCATTCACTTAATTAATAATATGAATATTAACTGTAAATAATATTTGTACAATCGAAGAAAAAGATAAACTCGATCGAGTTTGTTACTGGTTCTTCTCGATGACTGGATTGTTTTTGTTTGTCCGAACCGGTAGTAGTGATTTGCCGTTCTTAGGGTCTAAATTTAATAAAGTATTATATATTTTAATTATCAGTGAAATTATTTTTAGATTCGGATCAGAATCGGCACAGAAACAGAAATTTGTTTCAAATGTCAGATCAAAAAATAAAATATGAGATATTATTACATAGTTATAAAATTTATTGCCATTAATAAAACAATTATAGTATCTAATCATTAGTTATTTAATACAAATGCAATCATCTATAATAAATTCTAAAAACAAACAAAAAAAGAATAATATTTGGCACAATATATCATAAAACGTTTATACACATTATCTATATACTACTTAATCGATCATTGGTATGATATTTTAAACATTTCATAAAAGCTCTCATAACAAAAAAAAGCATGCTTAACTTTTTAAATCTTCGAGCTAACAGTGATTACTTAATTAATTAAAGCCAATCACACTTTCGGCGTGAACATAATCTAGATTTCCTTTAAATTTAGAGTTTTATAAATAAAAACCCCTTTGACTTGGTTGGTCCCAGATGCGTGACCTGTTTTTCAATTGACAACCATTGCAAAAAACCGTTAAATCCCCCTACCTCATTTTTTCTCCCAGTAAATACCGTTGTACATTGTATCTCCATAATTTCCCCTATGTCCATAAAACTCCTAAATTTAGGGGAAAAAACTGACCTGGCAACAGTAGCCAACTGGGCTTTTTATGGCCGTTACAAAATGCGCCGTAATTATCCGAGTGTTTTATAACTTTAAGTAATCTCTTATTAGGACTCTTCGATTTACTATTTAATTTTTTTTTATTCTTATTTATTTAGTAAATATGATTTATTAAAGCTGGAAATAGGGACAGATTAGCAATATAGCAAAATTAGCAAATGCTATGGGGCCTAACTGCGTATAGTTCACTTTAAATCAAGAGGAGGATTTTTTGAAGAAACGATGATGATGTAAACGAAATCCAATAGCATCGTGGTAAGCCATTTTCTAAAGTACCTAGCTACCAACATCAAGGTCAGGTGATAGCTACCACCCTCAAGTTGAACTATTACCAAGCTATAGGTGTGTTCCGGCAGTTGTACTTGAGACCCAGTTTCCCTACTAGGCTTTGCGGGTCACCATCTTAAACCACATCTCCATTTTACAAAAGACCAGAATGTGGCTAAACGCTAAACATATGAAGAAGAAAAAAAGGGAAAGTTTGCAATAGCAATATTTGCAATATGCCCCACTATTACATAATCAAGCTTTCGGTGTACAAATACTTTGGTGGACGGCCCGATTACTACGCACATATTGTGTGAAAATATTAAATTAATTCTAAATTTATTTACAAAGCTAATGATATAATATTATTTGAATTGTTATGTTGTAAATACAACTTTTAAACTACAGTATACTTATATATATTATTTTATTTATCATCACTTGTACTCTGAGCTCTTTTATTCAGTATACTTAATATAAATTGAGTATTATACATACATAGAACACGTTTACTGAAACGGTTGGGTTTAATAAATTAATACCAATATTCTATTTCCATTACAAAACACCAATAGCATATCAAAGTAAATAATTACTTTAATCCCAAACCGGACGGACGCGTGTTAGCGATAAAATAAATATAATTATTAAAAATTAATTTCTAAGACTTACACACATCTCCGTTTCATAATAACACATACTAAAACCACAAATATTATAATCGTATCTATTTATATCGCTTTTAAAGAACACCTATTTTATTTATAATTTACTTCACTTCAAACATACCAATTAATTTCACACATTCGAGAATATTCTGACTTCATAAATAACTCTCGATAAGATACATGGGAACTATTTGTTTCAATTAATAATAATAAAAAAAACTACTTAATTAAACTTCGAAACAGTTTATACAATCTTTACTATTATTATTTATATAAAGCGGACAAAGTAATTTAATTGCTTGCTATATAAATACTAAATACGATAAAAGCATATACAAAAATATATTACGTAATATCCATTCCGCTAAATAGTAAAAATTTCATGAAAAAATACATTTAAACTAATTCATTTAAAAAAAAGAAGATTAATTGTTTCAATATCAAAGATTTCCAAAACCCTTAAAGTTCTTTAACACGTGCATTATATCTCTTAAATCTAAGCTCTCTTTCCAGCCAATATAACTTGGATCTGTGAAACCGTTTTACCTTTTGTCTCCGGTACCAAAAAGAAAACGAAGAACACAGAAGCTACCATGAAAGCGGCGAAGAACCAGAAACAGTTATGAATGCCTATTGAATCCTTCATGATAGGGAAACAGAGAGTGACTATGAATACCAGAACCCAGTTGGTGATCACAGTCACGCCCGTGGCCGCACCTCTGTACTCGACAGGGAATAATTCAGCCATCATCATCCAAGGGATCGGACCGTAGCCCATGGAGAAGGAAATAATGAACAAGACCATACAAATCAATGGAACCCAGCCGAACGCCGCCACGTTGAAATTATCTTTTTGAAGCTTGAAGTAAACACCAAGGACGATGAGACATAGTCCCATGATGATGCAGCTTTGGAGGAGAAGGAGCCTCCTACCGGCTTTTTCGACAAGAACTGATGAGATATATGTGGCAATAGTTTGAACTACACCGAGAATGATTGTTGCTATCACGGGGGGTATGTTGGAACCGGCGGATTGGAAGATGTTATTCGTGTAGAAAATGACAGCGTTGATGCCGCTGAACTGCTGGAAGAACATGAGTCCAAGGCTGCAGATGAAAGCCATACGTGGGGCACGACTTGTGAGCATACTTAAAATGCCGGCGCGTTGCCGAGATGCGTCGTCTATCTGTAAAAAAAAACATTATGTCAAACAATATTTTTACAACAATCCTCAAATAAACGTCTCTTTTTCGATTTACGTTATGGGCAATTCATTTGCCTCGCAGTCGACCGACTGAATGCACACGGGTTAATCCTTTCCAAAACTAAAAAAAAGTTCCTATAAAAATCCCGAATCAGTGCGATTTGAAGCATCGACCACTCGTACTGTACATACAATAGTGCCTAGAAATTTGGTCACAACACAACTGGGCCAATTTCACGACTGTCTTAGTTTTGAAAAGCTTATACTCTATGTGTGTTTGTTTTTTTAGCGTCGCTCGGGTCAGTCACTTTTTTAGTTTAGCTCCCATCCCGCAATAAATAACTTCGTTATAATAAATATTTTAAGAACTTCGTTCAGTAATGCATAAATTTTACATAATAAATGCAGTTTAAATTCCTCATAGAATCGAACTCGTCGGTTTTGTATGGAAATGTATAAAATTAAATAAATTGTGCGTACAGCACCATACACGTGATAGAAGTGAAAGTTTTTAAAAAGGAAGACGTGAATAGCGTGAACAATGTTAAATAAAACGCAGTCTTCATAGTTCAGGGAGCAGCTGAAGGCGAGGCTGAACTCTTTTATTTTGAAATGGATTCGAATTAACGGACCTGAAGCCCTAAGAGAGTCAACCTGAACAATGTGGTCTTTCGAGCCGGGTTTATTTTGAAGAATTTATTTGAAGGAACTGAACATCTTTCTCCCTATGTTATATCTTTCTTCTCTCATCTTTTTCTCCCTAAACGAAGAGATTCATTTGATAACTCCATCTCGCTGTTTGGATACTAAAATAATATTATGAGAGAATTCTTACAGCTTTCTGCATATCTTCAAGTTCAGCGGTGAGGTCTGCATCAGGTCCACGTAACCAGCGTAGGGACTTCTCTGCATCGCGACGTCGGTTTTTACTCAGGAGGTATTGAGGTGTGTCAGGCATCCACCTGGAATCATGTGTTAAGTTTAAAAAAGTTCCGTGGCCATCGTCGAATATGTGATGATTTAAGGCAAAGTGCCTGGTGGTAAGCACTTTGCAATTCAAAAACAGTGGCCACCATCGGTAGATCTTTAATCTATCACCGATCGTCACTGTCATAGCAGCCTGTGTTTGATGACAATCTCTCTCATGATGCGGCATGAACGCGCTGACCCTTACAAGACCATTGTGTCTCAAGCCTTGCTGACTACCATCCTCAAGTTGAAAATCCATCGCCAAGCACCTAAAGGTGTGTTCCGGCAGCAGCACTTGAAAGTCAGTTCCCCCACGGAGCTTAGCGTACTACCATTTTGGGCCACATCGTCAGATCATCAGGAAAGATTATATTATTAGTGCTTGGCGGTTATTATTGAGTGGATCATTCCTTAATTATTGTGATGTCTGGAAGTTACTCCCTCTATCTATAATGTACATTCATCAAAATAATATAATGATTAAATGTCAGCATTACCTCTACACAGTTAAAAAAGCTCGAATCGAGTTTCTTATCGACTGTTCTCAATGACTAGGATATTTTCTTAACCGGTGGTAGTGATTTCACATTCAAAAGTGCCTTATTACGGCCTGAATTTTATAAAGTTGTTTTCATTTTGATAGATTTTCATCCACAAACAAGGTTTTGGTTAGCCAAGCGAGTTCTAAAAGATGGCAAACAAAAATGATATGATTGCATATAAGAATAGTTCCAGTTTACTTACCAGAAGACAGCAACTAACAGCGGCGGTAATACAGCGCAGACGATAGAAAGGGTTCTCCAATGAGTCCAACCGCCTACTACGTAGGTGAACAGAATGCCAACAGTGAGGAAAAGCTGGAAGAATGCGCCAAGGGACCCTCGGATATCTGTTTCTGCTATTTCACCAATGTACATAGGAGCCGCCACGCATATTCCACCTGTATGTGTACAGTATACTATGATCTATATTCTATTTTACATGAATTTTAGTAGATGTTGGTCCAAATTTCATATCGGTGTCATATTCAAATCTATGCCCTCGGAGATGTGGATGCCATCTACACTGTGATGTGATAACTTTAAATCAATAATTAATGGGTTTGAATCTTAAAAGTAACTAAAGTATTAATAAATTCCAATAGATGGCGTTAAGTCTACCTTTGAATGTTTTGGGAAATTTTCGATAAATTTAGACACACGGCAGTGTGTCAGCCAAGTTAGGAAAAGGAACGTGTTGGGTACGCGTCACTTCCCCTCTGCGTGAGGGGGGGGGGGGGTGACGTTTCCCGTTTTGGACGGGCGTTTTGTTGCGCCGGATGCCCGTCTCGTAGACGCCGTACGGATGCCAGTGGGCCGCGATGTTAGTAGTGAGGGGGTCCGGGGGGTGCAATAATGCACGACCGCTTGAGGTGCCGGGTCTTCAATGAAAGTCGTAATCTTGTTGATTGTTCGCAGGACGACCAAAGCTTTCTTCTTGTTGTCTTGTAGTTACTTGTACTTCGATGATTCGCGCCGTGCCCAATACGGCCCCTCTTCGAGCTTAAGTAGTTCGGAGAATGACCGTAAAGAGAGCCCCGCTTTATTTCGTGTTTTAATTTCAGTTTTCGCTTTGGTTGCCCTGTTAATCTCTCTATATTTCTGTCATTATATATCTAATGTACACATGTCATATATCAAAATGTTCCTTGTTGTATTACCTATCCATTACATATTCACATATAATATACATCAAGTATATATTCCGTACATAAGCCAAAAACTATGTAATATACGGGCGGCATCACTGTTTTCCGTTCGTAAAGTTTCTATAATATTTGATATCCTTACTCTATTGGCTTACTCTATGCATTAATCTATTCTATATTAGTTCTATTCTTATATATGTAACACACAATACATAATCGTTTATATACATCTTAATATATAACATGCAACTTATAATGTAGCGTAGTCGCTAACATTTCTCTATAATATTGTCCGTATCAATTTATTTTATCGTAACACATAGTACATAACACGTAAACACCGTAATATCACATAATAACCTAACAAGAAACACGAAAATAACTGTTCTGTCGCCAACAGAATGGGCGAAACACCGGTAAATTTACTGAAAACATTTCGAGCTACTTTTGACCACTCCATAAGTGAAAAACTATTGGACATACACACTTAACATTTTGAATGTTTAGTAAACCTCCCTTGAACCTAGAATCTCAAATTTCACGTATAAACCTATTATAGTTCTTGCGTTATTAAGGTCTGAAAACAAGCATCTTTATCACTTACTGACTCACTAACTGACTGAGCCACTCATTAAAAACCTGGATCACTTCTTACAAAGGAAAAAATCAAAAACTTCAAACAAGTACAATTTTAAACAAAATACTAGTCATAATGAGCGTCAGCTACAACGGCGTTAAGCCTAATCTCAGTGCTCAGCATGAAGGAAGAAAGCATGTTCTGCCAATCTTGCTTAGGTAGGAAAAAAGCCAGAAAAAGATGAGTACTTTACGAAAACGTAAACAAATATACTTTTCCAAAAAAAATCTATGTAACTAGATTTATAGACGAAATCAGTAGAACTTACGAATAGTGACAGTAATTTAATTATAATTAATAAAATTTTGTTCAATTGATACACCAAGTTGCTTGTTAAATAGTTTCACCTATGTACTTAAACATAAATATAAGCAGAAATAGAACCAAGTTCGGTGAAGCTGTAAAAGCCGCAGCGGCATCAGGGCCCCTAAGGCTAACAGTATAGTAAGATTAAAAAAAAAAAAAAAAAAAAAATTCTTACCGGTTCCCAATCCAGCGAAGAACCTGGCAGCTATAAGCATTCCTGCCCCGTTGGCAAAAATAGTAAGCAGCCAATTGATAGTAAACGGAACAGCCAGCAAGAGTATCGTTGGTCGTCTGCCGATCTTCTGCGCAAGGAATCCTGCGGGTAAAGCGCTGATAGCAGCTCCAACAGCAAGAATCGATGAAACTAAAGAACCTGAAAAAGGAACAGTTTCTTGATTAAGAGTTTGTTTGATCGTGCCAATTTTTGGAACTACTGGTCATATTTCGGCGCTGTGGAGAGTTCATAAAATAAATTTAACTGAATCCGTGGGGCACAGCTACTGTGGAACTAGGTAAATACTAAAATCTTAATAAAATAGCTCTTAATTAAAATAACAAAAGTTTGGTTCTAATTAACACGTCAATTTACGGTGTCATGGTGAATTTAAATTTTCAATAGTACATTATGAATTATTAATTAAAATCACGTGAACACTTCTTCTACATACAAGATGCAATTGCATTGACATTGTAGGATATTTCAGCTGTTCGATCACCAGACCAGCGTGATGGCGATAGCTATAAGGTAAGCAATGTTTTTGCAGAGATACCCGTACCTATAACAAAAAAATATGTAGGGCCATGTACAACCATTAGTTGTGGTGAATATCCCAAAAAGCCTATTACAAAACAATAGACTTTTGTTCCTAAAGCATTCAACAGCGCATAACAATTGGTCCTTAAACAATGGTATGTAATCCAATTATTGTTGTTTCTCTTATCGCTTCTATTACAACATAGACAAATATATAAATACAATAGAACATTTACTTATTTTAACAGATTAATTAACATATAAATAATTATATTGACGACAGTAATAGTATAAACAGTGCTACAGTCGATAACGAGTCATATACGTATTGATAACATTAAAATAAGGCAAAGTTTTTGCAAACGGAACTTGAGCGAAAACAAAAACGAAACCAGATGCAAAATGTGAAATAATACTAAATGATAACCTAAAATCTATAACCTGTGTTGGTTAGCTTTGTTGCGTTTGTAATCGATAATTGAATTTTAACACTTGTTTGAGTTGTGGTCACTATATTCTAGATTCATTATTATATGGGATTTAAATTTGGTTTATGTACAACTTTAACCATTTTAAACTTTCATATTGTATAACATAGTTTTTTCATTTTGAATTTTATAACACTAAGTCTAATTCTTTGCCGGTTCTTCTTCGTATTACGCTTATGTTCTGACTTAGTGGTTAAAGAGAGGTAGAGCACAGAGAAACTTCTTTCAAGATTTTTCTCTACCTGGAGCGGTCCAACTGGTGGATACCTCCACCCTACAGAAGATCGCTGGTAAATAACTATGTGTTGTGTTCCTGCGATGAGTAGGGTTTACAGAGCTCGTTGAGGTATTGGGTTCAAGGTCGGCATCGCTTGATACCTATGGTAATACAAGCGTCCATAAGCTACGGTAACCACTTACCATCAGGGGGGCTGTATGCATGTTTGCCACCTTTGTAGTATAAAACAATTGTTAATGATGTTTACTTTTCAATCTGTCAGCTGCTTAACAATTTGAAATTATCGTTTCTCTTGGCCTATGAAGATTATTAGGTACCTATTGTCTAATGATATACTTGTAGATACGGCATTGGTGCTCTTTACATGCCATTGTGAATGGTGGGTAATTGCCCTCAGTTCACTATCGACTTGATACCGGCGTGAGCGAGAACAAAGTTTTATCCTTTTCTGACAAGAGAGTTTCCGTCTTACGCTGTGATTTCCTATCTCTTTTGTTTCAACATGTTGATAACAGAATTTGTAACGTTTTCAAATTGCTTTTAGTGAGAGTATAACACGTCTATTTATAAATCGTCATTGCTTATTGCTTATCGGCCGTTTTCAATAATCTATTTTTTTTATCCAGCCACTGTTTTTGCTACTGAAGATAAAAACATATGTCTGTGAGTAAGCTATTGTATAAACTAGCTATCTGAAGATACGTTATTGAAATGCAAACAGTGGTGTGGTTATCATTATATTAATACGTGAAGTAAAAGCTTTCTACCCCTTTTTAAGCGTATTGCGTGCACGGAAAACTGTGATATTTGGCATGGTTAAAGTTTATACGGAGAAAGAATGCAGAAAGCTAAAATTTATCTATAATATCTGTTACTAATATATTAAATTAAATTAAATGATACAAACTTATACCCGCCAAAATATTGACACATTCATTCAATTAAAAGTGACATCAAGTGATATAATATTCATTGTTTAGGTTCATACTGCAAATGTTAAACAGAAAATAGTCTGTGATTAAAAAGTCGCTGGTCGAATTTCGATCATAGGGCGACCGCTAGTAAAGATTATTGAAAATGGCCATTAGTCAATAGACGTTTGACTTTTAGTGGTCACAGTTGCCAACAAATTGTTATATTACCATCAGCAGTGTCATATCAACACAATATATTAAAAATGAATCTTATAAGTAATAGAAAGTAATGCAAAAATATCCCATCCGAATCCAATGACGTAATAGATTTCGGTACCGATCAATACGATAACAATTTACCTAACCACACCCACACCAACTAGCTGGCTGGTAGCCAGATCACCGTGACATCACTACATTTGATAACAAACTAACTACATCGCAGTCATGTGTCTGTGTGGGCAGCGAGGGCGTGTATCTGTTTACAAGCTGGTAAAAAATACACACGAAAATATTCAAAAATAACTTTCGTCGACAATGGAAATTCTTATGCTAGTTTATTTATAATTACTGGTTAGTTCTCTTTCTTCTTCTTCCTAACTAGGCAACCAGTCCTTGGAGACCATTACTGCCATTATCAAGTGAATAAAGTGTCAGTCTTATGACGATCCCAGTATCCTAACAAGATGATGGCTCGCTTGTTAGAACTTTCTAGGGAATTTTTGTGTGATCCCAAAATAATTTTATTCGATGTTTAAAGAAAGAAAAACCAACATTATTATTCCGTTGCAAAAAATATTCATACAGTCAAGAAAGTCGACAAAGAATTTGAACAGGCTTTTCATATTCAAAATCAGAAATGATTACTTAAAAAAAAATTGTGCGTCTCCGGAAGCTCGACAGAAGTGATAACTTAAACTAATCAAAAAGAAAAAAAAGACCAAACGGAAGAGAGAAAGGGAAGCTGGCGAGAATTCGAACCTAGGACTTCGCTCATAGCGTCACGCTTACGACAGCTAGGCTACGAGCGTGTTGTTAGAATTGATTGAAACTATACTACTATTAATGGCGCCGTAACGCGTTACGTTACGAAGCGGTTTATCCTCACTTATGAAGTTATCACTTCAATAAATATGTTGGCATAATAAATTTATGTGAACGATAGAGCACCATGGGGTACATCTGCGCAGGTTGGACGATCAAAAATTGGATCCAATGGCGATCCTTAGGCGAGGTATAGTTCCAACAGTGGATGGGTACAAGCTGATTATGATAATAAAGATGTTTGGCGTAATAAATAGAGTCAAAAAATAGTGCGTGTTTCCTCTGAGTAGGTATACCTACGCGCGACTGGGACTTTATTCTTTAAGAACGATTGTATTAAAATAAATATAAAATAATATTATAATAAATGTAACAATAGTGGAAACGCGTGTGATCGGGGGAGTGTTGCCGGGAAAGGAAATAAAAAAAAAAAAAAAAAAATTATATAAAAAATATTATTTAAAAATCAGTTACTCCAATTTCTATAGCACACAATGTCGTAAGTTTAATTATATTTGTACTATACAAAATTACTGATATACCATTACTATGTAGCCTTTTTAACGTGAAGGAACCCGTCATGGGTACACACCCGCCCGGGGGGACGAGTTGTTATGTGAGACTTCTACGGTGTACTATCCGTCGCCATGAGGGGCCCTCCATAAATTACGTCACACGTTTAGGGGGTAGGGAGGGGGTCGACGAAGTGTGACATTGTGTGACAAGGGGCGGGGAGGGGTCCCAAATTTTGTGACATCACATTTTTTCAAAATATAATATTTCATATATCTAAGTACATTAGAACTTCTTTAAGTCGAAAACCTCCCAAACTCCAAAGAATGTGTTCTCTTCCATTCAAGCCCCAAAACCTCCGTTGCACTAAATCTCAACCCTCTAGTCAAAATAATCAGAGAAAAAATTAAATTGAACTTCTGTATCTCGAACATAACGATGTTTTATTTCACAACTTTTACAACTCTTCACTCTCACACTTTCACCTTTGTTTGATTTGATGTCGATTTTATTGAAAAATAATTTAAATGGAAATTAAGATAATTTCCGAACACTGCTGTTTTAATTTCATCAATTTCTAATTATAAAATTGCAAAATATGTGACATCACACTAGGTAGGGAGGGGGGACGACGACGCGGGACCTGCAGGTAGCATACTACACCCTAGCTGTCTCCTCCGTCCGCCGAACCTGTGCAATGGGAATACTAAGTAGCCTAGGCCAACCGTCACAAAGCCAAACTCCAAACTGCTACTAAGGATTTCATAGAGAAACTCAATAACAATTTGCTCGACCTGGGAATCGAACTCAGTACCTCGAGCATAGCACTCTCACTTACGACCACTAGACTAAAAATAAACAATATATATTATTATTTAATAATTTAATCAATGTTTTGTTAAAATTCCTTTATACTACGCGATCATGAATCAAGCAACGTTCTCTATAAGTAAACATTATTTTAATTAATAAAAATTTTTACACAATCTAAAAAGTCAGTAAAATAATTCACATTAATATTAACAATGAGCGCGTAGCTTTCACCCTCTAATATACGCGACAAAAGAAGCAAAGCTTCGATAAACCTTAAATCCATTGTAAACCAACATAATAATACCTTTACTGATTATCATAGATCCATATGATCATTGCTTATTTACGCTATTTACCGTTCTGTTTATGAAATTAGCACTACTCAAGTGAACATTGCATAAAAGAAACTGTCAAGCGAGAAAATAGCGTTAAACAATATTTTGGGGTAACAGATGTTATTTCATCCTAAGTAAAATCATCATTCGACCATCACAAACGTCAAACAAGATCGACTACGACTAGTTCTACAATTTATGTGGATGAATTATCTAAAGGTCACTCGTGAAACTTGTCAAACTCTTGGACCATTAAACCGCGGAAGCAGTAACTAGTTAGAAATTATATAATATGTAAAATTTGGTAAAATGCCAAGCGCCTCGAGTGGGTGTGTCTTACAAGTAAAGGTCAAAATGAAGGGCGTTGGAAAAGTTAAAAATACACCGCATATTTTTATGCAAACCAGTTTTCAAACAATATACAACTATTAACTTTTATGTGAACATATTATGATTGAACTCCAAATAGTCTTTTGTAGTTTGCTCTATAAGAATCGATTTTCATATAAGTAGCCCGTAATAGGTACCTACGTAAAGAAAGCATGACGTGATAGTGATGTGTTGTTATACTTTATTGAAACGAAGTTCCAGAATGTGGCTAGCGGGAGGAATGGTTTTTAGAAATCGTCACGTAAGGAAATAGCGTTATGCCATCTCCGTGCGACTCTCTCTTTCTATTATATACGTGTCTGTGGGTGTGCGTGTATTTATCACTAATAGGTAACTACATCATGCTGATACTTCAGTTATTGATGCGTGCACGCGGGTTAAAATTTTACTTTTATTTTGTTACACCAAAGAAGTACAGAAATACAAGACGTACAACACAAGTTAGTACATTTTTTTTATATTCACTATTTTTAAATTGGTATAATACACAGGACGCTTGCAAGAGGCGCTTGGCTGCAATCCAGTTTCTGGTGACGCCATAACACTATCGACCGTTTTCAATGTAAGGCGTTTTACACATTACTCATGGTATGAGAAGGTAATACACAATTTACTCTGTGTATTCTTGTAACAAACTGCATGGTTTATTTTAGACGACTTTCTGTTTCAGTCGAAAGTAATAAATCTATATATAAAAGGACTAGCTGTGCCCCACGGTTTCAACCGTGTTAATTTTATACGACAAACATCGGCAACGCACCCTTGTAGGCAATTCTTTATACTTTATGTAAAACTATGGTCAGTTTTATGAGGAATAAATTAATTTTTCAAATTACAATATAGCCTATGTTACTCGCTGGTACTGGAGCTTTATATTGGAGAAAGAATTTTTAAAATCGATCCAGTAGGTTTTGAGTTTATCCATTACAAACAAAAAAAAAAAACAATTTTTCCTCTTTGTAATATTGGTATAGATTGTGAAATATGAATTACTTTCTATTATTATTTTCAATTTATTATCTATGTTCCAAGTGGCCAATTTATTAAGGTTATATTCTGGGTTAAAATATATGTATTTCCTTTAATAAATATATAAAACTTATAATAATACCACCGTAATTTTAATTAAAATAGTACACAATTTTATCCTGCTAAGTTTTCAAACAAGTGTTAAAATAAAATGTAACTTAAATCAAAAGCACTAAGGAGTATATCAACTTCGAAGCAAATCACCGCCAAAATAATTTTCTACCCCTTTTTAACCCCGTTAGGGGATGAATTTTAATAAAATACGAGACACGTCTTCCATCAATTCTGTTAAAAAAAGGTTTATGCATAATTTGAAGTATATTGGACCGAGGAATCACGTTGTCCCATACAACATTTGCCCCCCTTTTTCACCTCCTTAGGGGTAGAATTTCGGAAAATCCTTTCTTATCGGATGCCTACGTCATACAAAGAACACACCCTCCAAGTTTCAGGTCTCTAAGATCAGCGGTTTAGGCTGTGCGTTGATCTGCCAGTCAGTCATTCAGGACAAAGCATTTTTTATATGTATAGAAGATATAACTGACTAACTGACGTATCAACGTAAGACCCAAACTACTGAGGTTAGGACCGTGAAAATTTGAATGATCCCCTTTGAAGCTGTGCTGTAGGAATAAGTGTTTTAACACATCCGGCGCAGTAAACAGAGTTGGCGCAATTGCTCGGCGCGCGGCGTAGCGCAGCGTTGGCCATATCTATTACAAAGTAAAAAAGATGGGACATAACTATAACTTTGGAAAGAGCGTAAGTAAGAGAATACGATGAATATTTCCAAAACAACGCCTTTATCACTCAAGTGAATCTACGTTTTTAATTGTAATTTCTGAGGCGACGATTCAATAGTTAGACGAGAATTGAGAGAGAAATTTTATAGACGTGCCACGCTTTGTCAGATTTCTTTACGTGGGTGAGAAGAAAGATGTAATATAAAGTACGAAATTGTATTCTGTCTGTAGTTGGTCTGTAGGTGGTTTCATTTTGAAGACTAAACCTCTAAACCGATCGAATTGAAATTCACCATAGAGCTAGTATAGAGCTCAGTGGGAATAACATGCAGATGACGTCGTGGGAAAAGTGGCGGCAGTGTACTTGTTGGCAAGCACAGTACAATTCAAAAACAACGGTGACAATCAAGGGATCAGCAATCAATCGGCGGTCGCCACTGTCATGCCTGCCTACAAGGTCACAACTGGATATACGAGTGTACACTGGCTGATCTCGAAACGCAACAAATCAAGAGAGTGTCGCTATAGTGGATACAAGCAGCATAAAGCTGCAGGCTTGGTATACGAGAAACATAGTGACTTCTTAAAACTTTTTCTCCATGTACGATACTGTCCCAAACATGATAAAAGGTTAACACCATGGAGTGCGGCAGTTATCTTACCAGCCACGTCGAAATGATCCTGTTGGATATATCACAATTACTCACCAGTTTGATGAGGTCAGAGTCAAGATACTTGGATTTCACCAGATTCACAGCTTATTTGGATTTTCTTAATTTTATGTCGGCACCGATGTTCGAGCCTGTACGCGTGCGATAGAAGAGGCGATTGGAATAGGGAAGGGTTGTTTGGGGGGCGAAAGGGGCACCAAAAATGGTTGGCAACTGCGATATTCCAATCAAATTGGCCCTTTCTTGAAACGTGCGTTTCGTTCCGTTTTATACAGACTTTGACTGTACAGATCCTATATTCGTATATTAGAGTAAAGCTATACCTTGCCGATTTTTGGTCCAGAGGACCTATTTTATGAATTCTTAGAATATTAAAATTATCGTACAACGTACGAGGGCACATAATAATAGTACATGTCCGGTAATTATTGTACGGTTGTGAAACATGACTCATGATTCAACAATAGTTTATATTACAATTCTTATTTATCAAAACTATGCACCGATGGCGTACGCATAAACTTCCGCTTTACAATATAATTATATAAAAACCGGATACATACACCAACCGATAACGGAATAAGTTTTGTGAAGCCAGCACGAACAAGTCAAATACAGATCCCTACCACCTTGCTTGATTATTGGATATATGTACACCAGTTAATTCCAGAACCTAACACGACTAAGCGTCCCACCATTGCGGTTACACCTAGTGTTTGGTGATCGCACTCCAATCAGACACAATCGTATTTAATTGACGTAGGCGTTACTTTGCGGAAATCCATCGTAATTAATCTATCCGAAATTTCTTTGCTACTTTCGCCTGAAAATAGATTAACAGTTGTTTCGTCTTTGTGCAACACGAGAGTCGTTTCACGTCTCACCTGCAACATATTTTTTAATTTATAAATTTTTAAATATTTGTTTAACACTTTTAACATTTATTCCTAATTTAATAACGGTCGGGTCTACGGGCTCGAACGCATCTCTCTTACCGTTTCATTTTTCACAATTTCTTCAATTACTATCAGAGTGATCTTAATAACAATTAATTAGAAACGTTTTTTCGCAGAAAGACGAAACAGCTGTAAATTTTTTTCAGACGGAATTAGCAAAGAAGTTTCGAATAAATTAATTAGAAACAATCGTGTCTTAACACGCAGCAAATTAACAAAGATGCAGAATAGGAATTGATTCTCTTCTAAATAAGAGAGTAACATTGCATGAAGTCCTATCAATGCATAATGCCTTTCCAGCGTTGCAATATTACTAAATGATTCTATAGGAAAAACTCATGTACCAAAAAGCGAATTAATTAGTATACTTATTACAACTCAATTGTTTAGATAGGCCATAGATAAAGTACTCGGTGTTTGCCCTCAACGACGCAATTTACGCAATGTATTGTTACTGCAATTATTTTGTAGATAAAATACACATATTTAGGTCACACATCGACTAGGTAGATAAATAATACAATCCTTTAGTTATTCCCTTCAGCAACAGATTTTTTACTACTCTGCCAGATAGTTTAAGATTTTGATAAACTTGTTCTTCCAGTTTTGTGTTGAATGGCTTTATGTACCAACATAGGTGGAGAGGCTGCATGAGTTAATTTTAAAACTATTATATTTTTACTAGCTGTGCCCTACGATTTCACCCGTTTTAAATTTACTCTATCAACTCGCCACCACGGCGTCTATATGTAATCTATCGTTGTTCTCACTTCTTTTACTTGCCTAAAACTTTTCAGAATGCTTGATGTTCATAGTTACTGCTCCACGCCTTAGAGACGTAGCGCGAAGGTTTATAGCCTGTAAGTGTCCTACTATTGGGCAAAGGTCTCTTCCCATGGGAAAGTACAGGCTTCTTCCCTACGCCAGCCCACGATATACTGGCAATTTCAAACACCGAGAAACCAACAGTGTTCCATTTTCCTACGTACAGTGTTCTAGAAAGACATTTCTCAAGCATTCAGGTTTCCTCACGATGTTTTCCTTCACCGTCAGTCGATAGTGTTAGGAATTTGAATTAGTAAATGTACGCGAATTCCGAAAAATTCAGTACATGCCGAGGAACCAGTGGATATCGAATCGATATTCCGCCGGTCTAAACCATTTGACCACCACGACTTCTACCACTTTTAGAGACTTATAGACTATAATTATCTTCAATAAATAGGCTATAAAACACATTAAAAATATCTTAAATACCCTGAAATATACATATTTAGTCAAAATGTAGTTAATACTAGTGTAGATTTTGTAATAATAATTTCAAAGCAAGTCAGTTGTGATTCTTTCTATAGGTTACGAAGGTCCGAATCAAACGTGCTTTTAAGAGTTTCATAATTTTATAATCAGCTATGCAAATATTTTGTAGATTATTGAACGCTCTGCTTTTTGTCGAGTGGATATAATACCAAGAGCTGATTGCCAACTCCTTACCAAAACAAATTTAGCCCTCAATTAATACGTGATTTAAATCAAACATCGTGACCGGCGCAATACGCAGTTAATGCCAATATAACTATCGCTTTCGTTCACAATCGATAGTTCGGAATTCCTTGCCATCTGTTCTCTGACGAGGATTCGCACTTTCGTTTTTCAACATAAATAAATGCTAGAGCTTGCCAAATAGCCCACTAAATAATGGCTAGTAATATAATCAAGTAAATGAATTGAATTATACTTGGAAGCTTAAAAGCTCTTTTTTACTTCAGTGTGTTCATCAAAATGCAGAATCTAGATATGTATCTTATTGTTGTTTACTAAAAGCAACAGTTTCATGACGTAACAATGAACTTTCAATATTGTTTAGCATTTGCATTTCAAAGGCCAACTGTGTAATTGGAAAAAACGGGTATTTGTTTACCCAAGGTGGTGACAGCAATTTTACGCGAAGGATCAAAAACTAGTTTCAGTAGCCAGACTTTGGGTGCTATGATCTTTTAGTCTCATTTTATAATAATGATGGGTAATTGATTTTTTAAACGCCTATTAAGAAAAAAAGAAAAATATCTTACAAATAATACTGGTATGTAATTACAGTGTCTGGGGTAAAAAAAGCTCAAATATACGGGTGCTTACTTGACTTAGTATCCAGAAGGAAATCAGCCGGTTGTTTGAGTTTGTTGATCAGTTGTGTAGAGTTTGTATCATTAGATAGTAAAATCCCTTTTACGATGGTATCAGTTTTGTTGACTTGAATTATGGTTTCATTAGTTCCAAGAGTGATGTTAGCTGGTACTGTGTTGTTGGTCGTTGTTGTATTTTCATAGGGCTGCAGTTGAGGGAACGCTGGTGACGTCCAGGCTAAGATGGTTCCAGCGATCACGGCTCCAATAGCGGCTGAAATAATTATTTTTGGAATTCATTAGGATATCGTGGTCATTCAACGATAGGTAAATAAAGTAATCAGAAATAACATATATATTAAAAACAAGTTTTTATAGACCTTGACCTTGATCAACCTAGAATTATAGTTGAGGTGAATCCAACAAACCTAAGCACGAAGAAGATATCTTGTTTTATTGAGGCACGCGGGCCCATCATCAGATCAGCTCAATAAAATATTATTTTTGCATTGTCATCAAAGTTACATAAGTGTTCCAAATATTAGCTCAAACGGTTATAATAATTGGATGTAGTTAAAAATTTTCTTGCAAAATTTGACTAATACTTACTGTCATAAGTATATGTTTACTGACATAGCTAATCAAATTAAATTTTGTAAAAAGAACTGCGTTGGTTTTTGCCTCAATTTCAACTAAAAAGATACATTTTGATGATAGTAGGGCATCACCTGCACGATTATCATTTATTTCTACTGCAAAGCTAAAAAGTGCTCAAGTGCACAATTGCTTGTTTCGGTGATTACCAACACGCACTAGCATATGAGGCGTTCTCCCATTTATTTGGCTTAGCATCTTGGGCCACATCTTCACTTCAGGTGAGACCTTCCTCAATAAATAGGCAACAAAAAATATTTTTTTCCTCTCACAGTTTGTGTCATAGATTAGCGCTTTGAAAGAATCAATTAATAATTTCTTGATCTTTATGATATTATCATACAAAGATTCCAATCCGAATACTTACTTATAATTAAATGTCAACCTGCCACATAAACTGTACTAAACGAAATCGTTTCTATAGTGTTATCTATTCTTATAATTCATTTAACATTTTGAAACGATATTTGCTAAATATCACACAGAGGCAGATTTATTTATAGACCAACAAACGATTCCTTGCCAAGTCCCCAACGTAGCATATTAATAGGTTTATTAACATTTTAAGTTATTTCTATTTACATAATATGTATAACATCTTATAAGAACAGTAGGTATGTTTAAAATAAATTTCGTAATTTATAAATAGGTGCCTCATTTATTTATTTTACCAATTTTATTTACGCCAGAGGGGCTGACGAATTAAGGAAAACGAAACGTCTAATCGCATTCGAAAACCACGAAAGTTCTTAGACCTCAATAATTACATTTTTTTTAAATTAACAGGCCTATGGGAAGAATATTCCATACTTCTTGATTATAAAGTTTTGTGGGACACTTGTAACTATTATTTTGGACCAATCTTTTTGCCTAACCATGAATATTGCTTAACTTTTAAATAACTCGAAGCTCTTAAACTCTTAATGTGGTCGTAAGCATGGAAATGATGGATTGACATCTGCTTGTACTGAAACTGTCAGCTAATATTTTTCGCTGTGCAAAATTACTGCAATGGATCTGACTTTAAAGACAGTACAGTTCGAAAATGATGACAACATCTTAGAAGAACCCTGAACAGTAGCCAAGCTCAAAGGAACTACAAGTACAAGGACAAGTAGCAGGGTGATAAATACACAACTGCCCAAGCCCAAGCCCGCGTATCAAAAAGGGACCCTCGAACGTATTTGAATTTGTCCTCCAACATCAATGGTCTGGCTACCGCTACGCGATTGGTGCACTGATTACTACTGTATGTACTGCAAGGACTACTTATTAGTACAATCTGTTACCAACTTTAAACAGGATCGCTGACTTGTCCGAATTCAGCGAGTAATGTATTGTAACTCTTGGGGACAGAGTACAAAGAGGTTGTCTATGGTATCCTCTAGAATTAATACATAGTTGTACTGGGACCTACTATGAATACCTAGACCTAGGTGTAGCTTTTTCTAACGAGTGAAAGATAAAGTGGGAGTCGTTTCATATCAAGAGGTCAAAAGAAAGGCAGAGGATAGGGAACATACTGATAAGAACTAAACTCCTAAATTAAAGATGAAGCGCTGACACTTCTTCTTTGCAGTAGAAATAGGTGAGGGTCATATTACTTTAATCTTGCACGAATTCTATCGCTGCTCTTAATGTTATGCGGTAGATTACCTGCAACAGCAGCTATATACTGGTTGGTTCTCTTCGTTTGTCCGCTTTTCTCCTGGACGGACAGCATGTGTATAGTCGGTTTGTCCATGTTTTTGAGTTATTCTTTAGGTGTAATTTCATTCTGTAAAGAAACATTTATATTCATTAAGTCAATTCAATTGGTATTTGTTTTCTTGTTCTGTTAATTTTAGTGTGGTATGGTGCAAATCGTGTCACTTTTTTACTCAAATAACATTACTTCTTTCTTTGTTTAATTTCCTCCTAATTTATTATAGCTCTTTTTTTCTTATAAACCAATATACCCCAAGTTCACTCATTATGGTTTACCGAAACGTTTTTCTTAAGCGGATTTCAGTGGCGTATTTAAATATACTAGCGATCGCCCTAAGTTCGAAATTCGACCAGCGACTTTTGATCATAGACTATTTTCTGTTTGACATTTGCAGTATTCATGAACCTGAACAAAAAGTATTATCTACATCACTTGCTGTCACTCTTCATAGAGTGACAATGTCAATATTTTAGGGGTCAAAGTTCAATGGCACTGGTCAGGTTAGGATTCGCAGTATTAATTTATTTAATTTAATATATTAGTAACAGATATTATAGATAAATTTTAGCTTTTTGCACTCCTTCTCCATATAAACTTTAACCATGCCAAATCTCACAAATTTACGTGCAAGCAATACGCTTGGAAAGGGGTGGAAAGCTTTAGCTTCACGTATTAATATATATATGTTATAAGGAGTAACTTAGGCTATTTTTATTTTAGATAAATAATTAGTGTTCCGTGAAAATAATAATTTATTCGGAAAAACGACGATTAGGTAGAAAAGTATATCATTAAAAAAACCTACAAAAAATCAGCAAGAGCTTATGTTTATCTTCTAAGGATCAAACCCACAATAAGTAACTTTGTCACTAAAATAACCGGGAGCGGGGGTAGCACGAATCGTGCGTATGCTGATAGTACAATCGACAGCATTCTCTAGTCTACGGAAACTCAGTCGCGGGCAAGCTAGTTATCAATAATATTAATTTCTGTTCCGGAACCAACAGCAGGATGAAACAAATTTTTTATCGTATCTATAATTTGTTATTCTGTCCTAGCATATACGTACGTAGTGTATATATATATACATTATAAGTAGTTATGATTAGATCATCATGACAAAGTTAGGGTGTTAATTTGTGCTAATGTCATACTAAACGTGTTAACACGTTGTGCACACACAACACACAAGTTGTGTGGAACTCAGCGGTTGTGTTAATTCGCTTCGATTGCTTGCAGATGGGGAAATCGGAGCTGGGCCCTAGCGCGGAATAAAGAGTAAGTTGGAATAGGTACACTTGTATCACAGTATCGGGAGTATATCGCCAAAATCACACAAATAAAACACCATAGTTAAAAAGTAATAAAGGATTTAAGTCACCTAAAGTTTATATTTAAAATAAAACTCTCTTCCTTCAAGATAAAGCTTAATTTTATTTGTTAAAAATCACTTTAAAGACCATTTTTATTCGAGACTCCAACAGTGTTTGAATACCACGAGAAAGGTAGGACGCAAAAATATCTCTGAAGATCTCTGTCAACTTAGGGTAGCTTGAAAAACCTCCACCCTACAGAAGACCGCTTCCAACTAATCTTGTGTTGTGTTGCTGCGGTAGGTAGGGTTTCCAAAACTCTTAGAGAAAGAGGGTTCAAGGTCGGTAGCGCTTTGGTGACACCTATGGTATTATAAGCGTCCATAGGCAACGGTTACCGCTTACAGTCAGGCGGATCTTACGCTTGTTTGTCACCTTAGGATGTATAAAAAAAAATTAACCCTCTTAGAGAATTAATTATTATTTTATTTTTCCTATGTATTCGCTTACGGTACATAAAAAAAAAAGCCTTGCTTTTTTCTCCGTTTATAGTTGTGCGTTGTCTGTCAGTCTGTCTTAAGATTTTGTAACTGACTTCAGCAAAAGACGGGTTACTCAATTCAAATGTATTTTTTTTCTGGATGTTCAGCCATAGCTTCTTTGTTTAAGAACCGATTTGGAAAATTATTTTTTTGTTGTATAGGGGATACATCAAGGATGGACCCATTTTGAATTCATTAGCATTGGACCTTCAACTTCGAAGTTACACCAGGGAACTCTTCAAAATCATTTAAGTTGGTTTTCTTTTTTGTAAAACACTGTCTTGTTAATAAAAGTAAACGTAAGAATGAATGGATGCCTAGTTTGTTATCAACTTCATGTAAACTACGCTACGAAAATGAGATAAATTCTACATTTTCTAACAAGGAATGCACCCTGTCTAGTGACAGGTACGAAAGTCTACTTATTTCCGTACCTACTGATGAGATGGTCATAATGGTAAAAAAAATTGACGATCTAATAAAAAAATTAAAGTTATACATGTTGGTTTATTGCTGGAATCCTAAAAAATACAAACCTAGAAACATATTGCTTATTTATTTGATTTTCCTTCTTAATTTCAGCAAATTTAATTGCAGATGTTTAATTTAAAATTTAATTATATCTTATTAGATATATTAAGTGAACAATCCTTGTATATATAAATATTTGGTTTCTCGGAAACGGCTCCAACGATTTCGATGAAATTTTGTATTTAGATAATGTTTTGCATTACAAGTTTATCTAGATAGGTACCTATTTTTCTTCTTTTTAAATACCGAGCAAGGCTCGGTCGCCCAGTTATTAATATTTATAACAACGCAACGCTAGTTGTCAACTAATTGCATACATAATTTACCTTAGCCTATTTAATTACAAACTACAAGGTAATTATCTGTAATTTAATATACTGTGTTTTCTTATAAATAATAATGTAATGCGATCTACGAGGTAAAATCTATGTATTTGGCATTTGAGACAACAGACAATTAATAACATTCTACAACTACTTAGAAGTAGCAAAAATCAAATACCAGTTGTTACAAAATGGATCCAGCTCAGTATAATGCTGGTTGTAAATAACCAGCGCTGGTCTTCCGTCGGGGCCGCTTGGAACCCTACATGACGGGCACAGCCGAATATTCTCGATTTAAGCAGGAGTTTGTATTTAAGCAACAAAAACCTATATCAACATCAGGAGCACAAGGCAAGTAAGTTTTAAATTATTAAAAAATATACATTAGAAAATCTAAAAGATTTAAGGTTAGGTAGAGGGTGTAGGTACTAATGTACACCCACAGTTTCGCCGAGTATGCTTTTTAGGTCCCATGTAAAAGGGTTGAGCCTATTACCATTAATCGGGCACAAAGCCAAACTCCGAGCTGCTACTGAGAATTTTTATAGAAAAACCCAATAACACTTTGCTCGACCTGAGAATCAAACCCAGGACCTCGATCATAGCAGTCACACTTACGACCACTAGGCTAATGAGGCAGTTAAACTTAATTAGGTTGCATTCATTTTAAATACCACTTCTTGGAACTTTGGTGTTCGCAAAGAAACCTTTTCAATGCTAATCTAAAACCATGCAGATTCCTTATCGCCGGTGGAATATTATTCTAACAATTAGTCTCAGAAAAACGGAAACTAGCCGAAAATGCGACAGACCTTAAAGAGATAAATTGGTGTTTTTTGTTTTATGAGGCCATAAGAAGACAAGCTAAATTAAGTTTGCGACGATGCTTCATTTTAAGTAGGTAAATGAAAGAAAAAAAAGCAGAACTATCTCTAATATGTTTTTCTCGTTTAACTTGACATTTGTATTTTCTGTATTTGTATTAAGCGATAAGATTCCGTTCTTGTATGAGATTTTGTAAACATATTTTTCTTGTTATTTATTTATTACTCATGATATTTAAAACAAAATGTTATCTTGGGGGCTTGGTCCGGTTTAAACAGCTTATCAGTTCGTAGAAAAATTGTTTTTGAAATGGAAATAGGTACATATTTTAAAAGTTAGGTAGGTACCTACTGTTTTTACCCGATTAAGAAAAATGAGGGTTATGTTTTTCAAACGTACGTATATATGTATGTATGAATGTCTATTTCTTTGGCAGACTCTGAAGCTTAAATCCTAAAACCTAACCTAAAAAACCTATCTAGGTTTTAGCATACGAGGTGTCGTTGGATTAGTCTTAATTGTGTGAGTGACATAGGCTATATAATATTTAATCACGACGTCTGGGAATCAAATAAAAAGCAAAAATAGATACGCTCTAAAATTATAACCCTCCTTTTTCGCAGTCGGTTAAAAAAAGTTCGGGTTCAAGTGCAGCTCCCCCTGCATGCCGCAAGCAAGTCGCGATCGTGGGACATGCTTTAAAATACGAGCTATTTGTATTTAGTTTTAATCGTATTAACATTAATTGTGTTAATACTCGATATTTAATAATGCAAATTTAATCCTTACTTTTTGTTCGTATACTTCTACACTCCTTCTTTTATACTGTAGACAATCTGTACTTAACTTTGAACATTTAAATAAATACATTGTGTAACTACACCTACAATACAATAAACATTTAACAGGATTTATCTAACAATCGGTGCCAAATCAAATTTATGATATATCTGAAGATAGCATTAGGTTGCGCTGATAAGGAATAATTTTTAAATTGTTTTTATTTCTCACAAGAGTTTCACGTATGTAAGTTACGCGTACCTATTTTAATATCGGTAGGAACACGCGTGGCTTTAACAGACCTTGAAATCAGTGTTGGCTCTGTTATTCTGGTGTAGAGCGAAAGGAGTAGTTGCTCTGGGCGTCAGATGGCAACAGGCGCCAAAATCCGTATGACGTTTTCAAGCAAAAAATATATTTTAATTTCTGTTCAATGATAGTGTTCTGTATGTTGAAAAAATGTTATTATTTGTTTAACTAACAACTATATTATTAAAAAAGAAACAAAGAACCCGAATGCAACAAAAAAAATATTTTTCTATTTTTGCGTTATATTTGATTTCCAGACGTCGTACTTATATATATTATACATCCTTTTTCACTCCCTTATTTAAGACGAATCTAATGACACGTCGTATTCTAAAATCCATCAAGTCGTGTAAGCTACAGAGCGTGCATAAATAAATAGACATGCATACGCTCCAAAAAAATAACCCTCCTTTTTTAAAGTCGAGAAAAAATGTGAAAGCGTTTAGCACCTCTACTTTGACAAAGAGCTCTAGGGCTGGCAATGCTTGAAATTATCAGTAATGAACAAGTTTCATGAATTTAAATCTTATCTTTACCCTCCCAGATATATCCTTGACAATTTAACTAATGATCGCAAAAAGTAATAATAATTATAAAGTAACATAAATAACCGGCATAGTTTTAATACTACAAATAATCACAAAGTCTTTCAGTGTTTTAGACATAATAAGATCCCGAAACCCATTACCGATTTGCCGGATAATGAGTTCAAGATTTTTGATTTATGCTCCGTTCCTTAGAGTTCTAAAATATACCACTAAATACAAAAATATCTTTTCAAATTTGACCAGTATTTCTAGAGATTAGCGCGTTCAAAACACAAACAATCTATTGAGCTTTTTAATTTTAAGTATAGACTAGCTATGCTCCACGGTTACATCCGTGTTAATTTTATCCGTCATACACCGCGCCGCCAAAGCACCCATGTAGTCTATCATAATTGTTCTTCCCGCAAGTACAAATTATTTTAATTTTTCATTATCTTCTAAAAATCTAAACTATGTGTCCAAATAGCATACTCTAAGAGTAAAATTTAACTTCATAAAATTGTCTTTATGTTGAAATAACTTTTATTTTTAAGGATTAAAATGCCATGTTTAAAAATATTGCTTATAAATCACTTTTGAATTTTCAATAAATCTTTGTCACAAAACGCCTTATTGTGACTTATGTATAAGAGATAAGTATATGCTATCGCTGACTTATTTTTACTATACTAAGGATCAATATTACTGTAGAACATTGTATTTCCGTATCATTAACTATTACGCCAGCGCACGCGGTTAAAGCAGTTCGGGAGGGCCTCGACTTCCGACTTACGTAACAAAAATCAATATTTAAGACTATCTGAGAGTTGTAACCTAATCTTAAATAGCCTATACAATTCCCCGAGAATTTAGCTATCATATAAAAAAAGAATTTTTTGAATCCGATTGGTAGTTCCAGAGAAAAGCGTGTTTAAACAAACAAACAAAAAAACTTTTCCGCTTTATTATATTAGTATAGATTCGAACAGAGTTCAAACAATTTTCCAATAATTAAGTAACACACTATGACATCTATCGTCATCATCATCAGCCTTTAGAAGTCCATTGCTGAACATAGGCCTTTCCCAAGGTTCGCCATCGAATCCGATCTCCGTCTTTTCGCATCCAGTAGCTTCCAGCAATCTTCCGTAAGTCGTCGCTCCATCTGGTTTGAGGGCGTCCTACACTACCTTTGCCGAGATGTGGACTCCATTCAAGAACTCTTCTACTCTATCGGTTGTCGGTTCTTCTACAGATGTGACCGACCCACTGCCACCTTTAGCTTGCTTACTTTTTGAGCTATGTTGGTTACTTTAGCTCTCTACCGTATACATTCATTGCGCATTTTATCCCTCAGAATAACCACACACGCTACAGACTATAAATACATAAAAAAACAAACGGTATTATAAGGGTTACCGTTCACCGAGATAAATGAACTTCAAAATTACTTAATGAAACTTGTCTGGTACCTGCTCTGGCATCTGGCATCCTCTCGAAAAAGTTTTAATGAGGAAGGTTTCGGGAAGGCTCTTTCTTTACGGCTAAACCTATAAGTTTTTTTTTCGGATGTCCTGTTTCTATTTAACGCGATTTATTTCGTAGTTTTTGGTCGGTGGAAGGTAATTACAATTCGGTAGTTAAGTCGAGTTGCTGGAATGGTTAACACTTTTCTTTAATATAATTGCTCGGCACATTGACGCTACTTACTGTACCTGATGTTAAGCACAGTACAGTCGAAACAGCGTCCGCCACCGAGAGATCTAAATCCATCGGCGGTCGCAACTATCATGCCAGCCTGCATAAATATCTCTTCACGTTACGCTTAAAGGACTCCATGTCGTAAGAAGGAGGGAACACACTGGTCGGGAGAAGGTTCCACAGCTTCACGGTACGACAAACATAAGTCATAGAGAACTTTTTAGTTCGTGCCGAGATGGAGGTTACCGTAAAACTGTAACTTCGAAGCCCGGCGTGTGTGGCTATTTTATCTCTTTTAACTTGTGGATCAGCCCCACCATAAGTGTCTACGTCTCGGCACTCTAGGTCATGACAGGTAGAACACACTGGTTGAAGACTTGCATCTTGAAGTACTGTGGCATTGGCAACTACATGACTTAGCTCACTTTACCGTATGACAACCACAAGCACACATTTTATCAGATATCTCCTAATCGAAGGGATTTAGATAAGATGTGCCTTGCGCTACCGTTTATATAAAATACAGTAACCATTCATAATCCCCACCAATATCGCGATAGGCCTGTAAAGGGGCATGTACATTATTCACTTGTTATGACCATTCTAGGATATAATTTTATGCAAACAAATGCACAACGAGTTACGAAGCAATGATGAACATCGCGTCGATCGTTGTAAGTTCGAATCCCTTTTTATATTACATAGAAGGCAAACAAGCAAAAATTATGCATAAGCGTCTACCGTAACCTATGAACGCCTTAATGCCATAGATAATAAATACTCTAGAATTACATAGTTTCCGGCCCTGAACATTTCTACCTCATGGAGCTCTGGAAACCCTACTTACCGCATGAACACAACACAAGGTTATTTGGTTGCGATCTTCTGTACCGTGGAGGTATTCCACCAGTCGGGCTGCTCCAAGTAGAAAAATATTTAAAGACATTTCTCCGTGCCTTACTTCTCTTAATGAGTTTGACCTTTCAGTGAAGGAAAACATCGTGATGAAATTATAGCATGGTGGTAGGGAATTTTGTAACGCCAGCCTAATTAGTTACCACCCTCAAGCTGAACATCTTTCGCCAAGTGCCTATAGGTGTGGTCCAGCATTTGCGCTTGAGAAGTCTTCTGATATACCTAAATCAAAGAATAATTTCTAAAGTAATATGTACTTCAAATTACTTCTGGAATTAATACGCGAAAAAATTACGTTTTCTATTAGTTTCCTACTATGAAGCCGAATGCTAGTACATGCAAATTATAAGATTTTGTAACTTAAAACGAACCGTTACAGGTCGCAGACATTGAAGAATGTATACAAATATGTATTATAAAGCTGAATAGTTTGTTTGTTTGGTTAAACACGCTAATCTCAGGAAGTACTGGTTGGAATGGAAAAAATTTTCTAATTTCCATTTATCGAGGAAGGCTATATAACATCACGCTAGGACTAATAGGAGCGGAGCACCAATCAAAAATGTTGGAAAAACGGGCAATTTTATTTCTTTTGAGAGGTTTCATTGCGTTCGCTATGTAAATGGTTAAAGTTACGCAACAATCGTGTAATGGAATTGTTTCTCTTAAAAAGTTCTAAAAATAAAGTCTTGATGCATATGGCTATCTTTTAAGGTTTACTCAATATAACCTTTTTTATGGTAATAAAATTTGTTCTAAAATAATGAATTATTTGCGAAGGTGTTTTTATATACATGGTATTCATCATTATGGTCTTTCTCCTTTCTACGTTATATCTTTCTTCTCTCTCATGTAACGAAATTTACCTCAACGTGACGCGCCCTTGAAATTTCACTCTTAATTCTCGTCCAATTATCGAATCGCCGTCTAAGATGTTTCACTTCAAAAAAGAATTTCAGTTTTTCTAGAATTTTCCTTTCTCTAAAACCCTAATTCAGAATACAACTAACTTTAAAAAAAAATCATTAACCTAATCAGTTCAAAGCGTTTTCAAGTGAATATGCGCTTACGGCGGGATCTTGAAGTGAAGCCATGTTGTGGTTTTTATTTTTAATTCATTTACATACTTACGTTTTTGACCCTATATTTCCTGTATTGGTGGCGTTATGCGTGATATAGTTTTGTTTTTGTGCGTAAGTGAAGTAGATTGTAAACATAAACTAAGAGCATGCATTCTGGGATCCCACAAAAACTCCGTAGAAAGTTCTAACAAGGGAGCCACCAACTTGTTATGATACTGAGATCGTCATAAGACAGGACACTATATTTAGTTGATAATGGCAGTAATGGTCTTCATTATAGAGGACTAGTTGCCAAGTTAGGAAGATGAAGAAGAATATTACAAAATATAGGGTCAAATAACGCAAATAAACTCTACTATGTATATCACAGAATAATAATAAATAATAATTCTTAACTCCATTGACATCTTACGCTAATGTGTACGCACCTTTAAGCGCTATGTTGCTGTAAATCCTAAATATAAAAGTTCTAATAAAATATTATTACGGCTGTCAGCTACTGGATATACTTGAAGATAGTAAATTTATAGTACCTACATACTATCTACGTTTATCACATTATGTTTAATTGCATTGTCATGCTTTGAAGTTATTAGCTGTAATTATTTTTTTACAGTTAGGTAATAGAATAGAATTCGAGTATTGATTTATTTTAACAGATTAATTAACACATAAATAATATAATTATGTTGACGACAGTAACAGCATAAACTGTGTTATAGTCGACAATAATTCTTCTAAACAGGTGTAACATTAAAATAAAACAAAATTATTAAAAATTAAGAAAATATGTATGTAAGTTTGTGTGTGTGTGTGTGTTTCTGAATGCGTGTGAACGCGTAAGATAACTATATATGATTGAATAATTTCCTCTGTGTCATTTTAATATAATTGTTTTAGCTAACTGTGCATCGCCTCGTTACATTCATTTATACAGGGATAAGGGGCAAATATGATTAGGTAATATCGAACATAAACTTTGACTTTAAAGCCAACGGTTTTATTTCATTACACTTGACTTTTATTTATTTGTACAGATGTGATTATTAGCTCATTCGGTCAAGTCGTTGAGAACTTTATAAATCAATAACAGACGTACACAGTATTTTTATCTAAAAGATTACAGATATTAGATTATTACGTACGAAGTCGCGGGTGGTTGCTAGTTTTTAATAAGTAGATAATAAGTAACAAGACGATTATTAACCAAAATTAACAAAAAAACATTATTGACATGTTCCCATTTGTATTTGCGAAGTTGAAGGTCAATAAAATGAAAATTTGACCTTGAATTTGAATTTGTTTTTGATTAGGTATCGCCTATCGTACAAAAATAAAAATAGGTTCATAAACAAAGAAGTTATTAGAAACCATCCATTAAAAAAAAAATTACATCCGAATTGAGTACATACTTATATAACCACCGTCTTTATTTGAAGTCGGTAAAAAAAAGACATGTTTCAGCACTTATATAAATGTTATAAACTATTTTTATCAACATAGCGCTATGTCCAAACGTAGATAATAACCGATAATAATGATATTGGGTCTCGATTGTATTCATAAAAATTACTTATTTTACGACGACCATTAGCTTTAGTGTTATATTGTTAAATTGACAATAAAAATCTGTGTGTTTTATTAAGTAAATTTTATTTATGTATTAGTTATTGGTTAAAGCGTATTTTTTTACTAAATGACGGTAGTTAAACCAAGAACCGCTTAGAGTTTAAACCCACTTTGTAACTGATTATATATATACACTGGCTGATTTCCGATATGAGACTTACATAATCGAGTCACTGTGTCGGGATTTCTAACATGTATATAGTGGTTACAATCCATTCTAGATTAAAATAAATAACCTACCACGCGACATGACCACGTTTTTTTGTATAACAGCGTATACCACGTGCAGACTAGACACTGTGTCGAGACACTTTAGAAAATCATTATTTCTTTGGATATAACAATATGTCACAGAGTTTATAGTAATTATGTTCTCGTGTACTTTCTTAGTTGACCGTGAACTAAAAAATTATTAAGAATAATAATTGTGATTCTTAAAAATAATCAAAGTTTTTAATTTTACACAGACCTTTTTTAAATTTTATATCGATTTAGAAAACTTCATATTATCCGTATGGTCCATGGTCACTTATTAAAAAAAACATAAAATAAAATTCCAAAAGATAATGCAAATTACAATATTTGTAAAAATAACGAATCTAAGTCCGTTTAAGCCCAGTTATGATATATTAAAAATATATACTCACCAATAAAATTAAACTCTTTCTATTTTAATTTACCAATAAAAAAAACACTTATCACTGAACGAAAAAAAAAGTATATAGTATTGTTTTTTTTTTTAATATTATGTAACAATTTGGCGCTTTCGATAAACGGCAGCAGCTAAGGACACTGCGTTCGAAACGCGCGCAATGTCCGCGGGATTTTGCAACACTGACCAAGTAATATAAAATTGCGCTTTGCGTTTTGTTTAGTACGGTTTTCTGTGAATAGATTAAAATACAACGCTGGTTTTCCAACTCAAACACAAAATCTCAGTGATCAAACCGTGCGTAAATTACGGATGAGAATGAATAAAATTCAGTATTTTCGTCATATATTACTTGTTTGTGACGCATTTGAACGGGTGTGTCATTTAGGTACATGAACTTAGTCACATAAGCATAGAACAATGTTTAATGTAATAGAGTAAGAGCCCGTGGCCGCCAGACCTTCGTTATTTTATAAAAGATGAAAGTTTCTCAGCGCATGCCCCGAGCACAGGTAAGAACGGTGGCTCACTATGAAATTTAAAATAATGGTGGCTTTAGCAGGTAATAAGTAACAAAGGTGTGTAATATACTAGGTAAAATTCGTTAAATAATAAAACCCATTTTTAAATATTTTCATCTGTCCAGTAATAGAAAATGATCTAACCTATTGCCAGACATTTAGTATGGTGGCAACCCCCGCCAGACACCCTTAAACGTCAATGAAATGTAATTGTACTTTCGTTAAAGTATAAAAGCTAATTTTTAGATAAATTTTTATTATTATTATAAAAATGGGTTCACGCAATTACCAGACCATTTTGATGGTTCCAACCCTCAGCCAGACTAATTTGATTATGCGAGCGCCCGGCTGTACTTCTCAGTAGGTGCGAGTGAGACAGCGAGCTAGGTCTTTAGCGCATTTTACTGCACATTCCTCAATACCTCAGTATGTCGTAATAAGTTGTTTTACGTACTTTATAATTGCAAAATAAAAAATAAATCTTACTATAATTGACAAATATTTTTTTTTGGTATTGGTTTATTAGGTAAATTCACATCAATTTTAGGCAGTATCATTCTTTTTTTGTTAATTCTTCTAATTGCGTAGAATCAAGGTTTGTTGAAGATTTATCATGTTCCAAACATGAAGAAGCTATTAGATAAAACAAATTTAGACAAAGATAAGATGTAGAGAACGTCGATGGATTTAGATCGCTCGGTGGTCACCGTTGAATTGGCTTGTGCTGCGCTTACCGTCAGGGACAGTACTGTCAATGTGCCGAATTATTAATTTTTTTTTTTTTTTTTAAACTTTTTTCGATTTTCATTTCCAGTCATTTCAGATATCACTATCATTTGCATAGAGACTTTTCCTATATGTAATAACATTTTCTCAGGAAAATGTTGCTTGACGTGATCCTTGAAACCAGAATGGATAAGGAACCTGGCTTCTGTTTGCTAAGTTTTGAAATTTTGGTGCTTAATTTTTTAGAATATTTTTGTGACGAATTAATATAGAGCTTAGGTAAAATCAAGAGATGCATCGTACTGTAGACTTTATGACAAAGCAATAAAGTCAATTTCGATAAGTTATTTTATCCTCGTTATCACTTCCCGTACTTACCCTATAGCTGCCTGATTGCTTGACGTTCATTGTTGAAAAAAATAAAAATATATTTTATTCAATTTATGCCCCAAGAAGGCACTTATGAATGTCAAAAGACTACCACCGGTTCAGAAAATCATCCCAGCCATCGGCAAGAAATTCGATCAGGTTTATCAACATCTTATCAAGCATCATGTATGTGAGACGCTTTCACTCCATCTATAAATTTTACATAAATTCATCTGTTTTTTAGGTCCTCTATATATACAATCAGATTAAACCCTATTCTTCAAATTTATCATTTATCTAAACAAAGAGCAAAATGTACTATTTACAATAAGGTTATTAACACTTTCATACATACAGTACATAGTACAGAAAATTTATTATCTATTGTTTCATAAGAACTAGCTATGTAAAATTAGAGAACGAAGGTCTGGAGATCTGTGTGTACCTTTTTCAAACTCCAAATCTAACATTAAATGTAACTGTCATCATTACCTACTGTTGTATACAATTCATGTTCGTATTTTTTGTGTATAAACAATATTGTATATAAATAAGGTGCTAAATGTGAGGTCAAATAAATAAATTTATTATTATTATTGTCTTCTTTTAATTGTTTTTACAGTATTTAATTATATACAGTTATTATCATATTCAGTAGATGTACAGAGAGGGAATCACATCCAGACATCACCATCGTTCACGTAATCAGCCGCCCTATAATACCCCTTCGACAATAAAACTAGCATAACATGATTCGTTGAACTTATTATCCGGAAAATCGGTAATGTGCTTAGGAAGTTAATTAAAGAACCTAACACAATTACCTAAAAAGCTTTTGTTACTACTCGACTCATATCGTGAAGTTATAAATATAAAACTTCAATATCTACTTACACTTTTTGAAGAAGTTACAAAATGGTGTAATAATTTGTAATGTAGGCGAATGAATACTTTTATTTTAGAGAAAGAATTGGGATTCCCTGCAAATAAAAAAAAACCGGTCATGGTGAATCAATTCGGGCACTTAAATGACTTACGCTGAGTAAACTATAAGATGATATATCAAATGAATATATAACATAATTGTAGATATTAAAAAGACCTACAAATAAGTCTCAGGGAGCATATGTCTATTTTCTAAAGATCACCCACAATAAGTATATAACCGGGAGCGAGGATAGAACGATTCGCGCGTTTGCCCGATTGACAGCATTCAATAGTCCACTCGAAGGAAGTCGCGGGCACAGCTATTTAAAAATAAAATCCATAACATATCACTTTAAGAAACCGCCACAGTCTCCAATTTCCTTCTTTAAATTCCGCTATGTAGCTATCTATGCACAGACGATATTGTTGTTATTAAATTAATGAGGTAAAGGAACTTACAACTGAATTCCTTGTAACAATACCGTTAAAATAATTATTGTGTGGCAACTTTAAGGAAAAGAATTATTAACTGCTTAAAGGTTAGTACGTCTTGTTTTTCAACAAAATAAAGGTCGGTATATTATTATAATTAAAATTCTGGTATACATTTATGTATTCAACATATTATTAAATATTATTTTACATACTTTCCTTAAACTCCTTACATAGTTTAAAAGTCGACGTGTTCGAGTCGTTTAGACCAGTGGAATATCGATTCGATGTCCGTAGGTTCGAAATCCGGCAGATACCAAATTTTTTTTGGATTCGCGTAAGCTAATTTTATAGTTTTTAATCACTTAAGCTGAACTCTAATTGACAGGTTTGAATAAGGATATAGAATAAGGTATAAACTTTTATAGGAAGGTTTGAATATGGAGCAAATTCATGTAAGTCGTCATCGACGTGGTCACGTGACGCGTTAACGATTATCAAAAAATGTTTTCATAAGTTACACAATTAAATTTTACAAAGTATTTCTTATTTCAAAATATATCTATTTTTATTTTCTTAATTCTGTTATTAATATTAATAATGGTTACTTCTATTATTATTATTAGTATTAGGTATTTCTATCATTTGAAGTTTAGGAAAAACGTTTATAGTTTTAAGTTTTCACTTCCGTCGGCAGTCCTCATGACTGCTTTGTTTTTTTTTTATCAAATCAACGATAAAAAGACGGTACTGTATCTGATGGTGTAAGCACAGTCCGATCCAATAATACCGGCGACGGTGGTGAACACCGTGGGATCTACAATCCGTCATCAGTCGTTGCTGTCATGCCAGGGTGCTCAAATGTCTTTTTCACGTTATTCTTGAAGAACTCCATATTGTAGGAAGGCGAGAACACACTGTCCGGGAGAGAGAGCTTTTGTTGTTCGTACCGAGATGGGGGTTACAGTGCGCGTGCGACTCTGTTATGGATTTTGAAATTAGAGTAGCAATTAATGTCCTTAATGAGCCTCTAACGCCGATAATAACTGGCTAAATTAGTACAATATTAAGAGCAGTGACTTTCCAGAAAGAAATTATTTCAAATCAACTTGCGGTTGGGAGGGCGTTTAGTATGATAGTGCTGTTTTCCCAACCGAGTGCAACCACCATGCATGTGGTGAAGAGTCCGTCATAGTGACTCGCTTTTGCGTGTCACATTTCGGGATCTGCCTGTGCATATCTAGTTAAATTAATGCAGCTGGTATGACAACGGCGACCGTCGGTGGATTACGATCGCTCGGTGGTCACCGTTGTGTTAGTATTGTACTGGGCTTACCATCAGGGGTAGCACTGTCAATATGCCGTGCCACTATTAAAAAAAAAATACAGTGCCATTATTTCCCCAGTCGCCAGTGTTTTACTCATGCGATACAAAAACCTAAATGTGATCTATAAATGTAAACTTATTTATTTTATTATCTTCTACAATTATGAATATCGTGTTGAGTTTTTGAAGAAAATGTTTATTTTTATATCACAAATTTACATTACTTCCTCCCTCTCTCTCTTACTCCTCCTACTTTATACTTTATGTGACGGGTTTCCTGTTGTTTTTGAAAATAAAACGACTCTGGAACCAACTACTGGAAACTTGTTGTAAGTAGTATTAGGTAACACAGAACCTTTCCGAATGTGCGCACAAGAATCCACCAAATTTTCATTGCAACATGAAGAATGGTTTGGAATGCATACAAGACATGGGCGTAGCCAGGTAGGGCAGGTAGGTTTGGAGACAATTTTTCCTCCTCTCGCACAGAGCACTCTCGCAACTAGTCACTATAAAAAAAAATTAAATATTTTTCTCTTTCCAGTCTCACTCCGGCCAAAATCTGACGGTAGCATTTGACGTGATACAATTTAGTATTGTCTAAAAATGAGGTGAAATTTAAATAATGACACGTAATATTAATTTCCTAAGTACACAAAACAAATACATTCATTAAAACAATTTTCTTGTTTTCTTTATCTAACATAAATCATAACTCATAAGCTTTCATAACATACTTGTGGTCTATTACTCAGTGGAAAATATATCCGCCCGTTCTACCCATGACTATGTTGTTACTCTTACCACAAGATTATTTAAACAAAACGTATTGACGTAGAAAATAATTCACTGACTAAGACAAATTACTAGAACAAGATCAATGCTTACTAAAACAAGTACCATGTATGTGTCTAGTACATTATTACGTGTTCTGTTTTTTAAAAACCGCGCCACAACAAATTGCTATTTCTTTAAAAAAAACTGTAACTATATATTCAGTTTTTTAATAATCAAACAGCAACAAAAAGTAGACAATAAATAGAAAATGTTACTTAAATAACTTTTTCATTAAATTACTTTCTTGGAAGTAGAAAATTATAATAATAAAATAGCTATAATAAATTAAACAGTTTTTGTTGTTAGGTTTACGGTCGAAACATTACCTTCTTGTCAAATACTAATACTGTCAAATTAATATCAATACTGTCATTGCTGTCAATTGTCATAATATAAACACCAATAAACATTGCATGCACGTGCTAATACTGTTTTTACAAAGTTCAACCTATGTAAAAATATATAAAACAACTATGAATTCAAAAAAGCTCATTAAAAACCCATCTTTGTCCTACACGAGTCACCCTGACTATCGTAAACCGCCAAAAATAGCAAATCCGGTACGTAACCTTTACATGTAAAATATCGCACTAAAATTATGGATATACAAAATTACTAGTTTTAATTTAAATTTCAGTACTTACAAAGCCTTGGAGCACCTCACATTGACTCATTTAACTACATGGTAGATGATGGTATTAAACTAGCAATAGAAAATCTGGTGCCGACCGAATTCGAGCTTCCAGGGGGAGAAAGAGTAAAAATCACAATAGATGCAGCGGGTTTCGCGAAACCTAATGTCCCGATGGATACACTGGGTGTGAAACATCAGAGAGTGTTACCGACAGAATGTCGACAAAGGGCTTCTACATACAAAGGAGATTTTAAAATAAGGGTAACTTTATCAATTGACGGACGAGCAGTGACAGTTGATCGGTCACTTGGATTTCTTCCTATTATGATAAAGGTACGATTAAGCTTCATTTAACGGTTTTTACATAAATTATGTAATATTATGTATTACTACTACACTTACTGCGCTGGTGTATTGAATTACCTCTAATTTGGGCCATAGTGTAGTAAAATGGTATGCGAGGCAAGTGAGTAGAAGAAATGAATAAGTTGGCTGACCAGTGCAGCAGTATGTCTCGGCACTTTGCTGTAACCGACTCATTGCCCTTGAAGTGAGCTATGCACCAACACATTAGCACTAAGTGTATTATAACATCCGGAGCAGTAAACTGAGTTGGTATAATTGCATAGTGTAGTGTTTTATTCTGTATTTTACTTCTACTCTGTACTTCAAATTTTCACTTTAAACTGGGCAGTACATATATGTACCATATACAGTGTAAACTCTTTATAACGTTATCCTTTATAACGATAAACTCCCTATAACGTTGAAGTGAGCCCAACTTGGTTGGTTTGCGTTAAAACCCACATATTGAAACTCCACTCCATATAACGATAACTCTCTATAACGACAAAAAATGCTCAGTCACTTGAGTTTCGTTATAAAGAGTTTACACTGTATATCAAAAATATTAAGTTTCTTATTTAAATTTTTTAAACAATAATCCAGGAGATGAAAGTATGTTAAAAAATTAAAGTCAATTATTTAATAACATGGATATATTGATAAAAAGCCTAAAACAATAAAAATGTGCATTAAACTCTTGTTTATTTATTTAATTTTTCTATCTCAAAAGTACTTTTTTTTGTTTGTGAGTCATGTGATTGAAAATGCCTTACAGAAAATGTGACATCATCATTCAATGAAAATACACAGTTGAGTGGTATCTTGTTATTAAAAAACACACAGAATGACTTGCAGTTCATAGAATAACTTTTTATTTTACAGAATAATAGATATGTAGTTACAAATTGGATAGAAGTTACAATTAAGCAAAGTAGACAAGAGATGTCGCTAGTATAATATAAACTGAATTATTATGATATTGATTCTAACAGTGTTATGGGACACAAAATTGTTACAAAGTGTTGAAATATCGACTGAAGCAATTTCATAATTGAAATTCCAGTAAACTTAGCTTTGCACATACTTAATACCTTATTTATTGAAATAAAGCATTAATACTAATACACAGGTATTATTCTCAAAATAAAGTGTTTAATTTTCCAAAAGTTGTCTACTCTTGGGCTGGAGATAGTTTGAGATAATAAATATTGCAATATATTCATTGGAAAACAAATACAATCAAAATGGGGCTAATTAGTTGAAGTCAAGGACTATATTACGTTTTTTATTCCCAGGGAGTGGAATGGCATTTCATGTGGAACTAGTTTATTGTCTTTTTAAAATAGTGATGTCACCATTAGGTACTAATTGTAAACCTGTATGAGATATTATACCTATTGATAAGTTCTTTTTCCAAAAAACATTGAAACCTTCATATGTGAAGCTGAATAAGGGAGACAATTTGCATCTGTTGTGGGTCAAACAAAGCATTCTTTTTTTTTGGTTTTTTTTTGTAGTTGTTCACCATAAAATATTAATTTTATAGTTCCTTGAATGAAGTAAAGCTAAAAATAGTAAATGATCCCGTGTGTTGAATAACATAAAATATTTCAATTAATATATAAAAACCCACAACTCAGTATTTAATTCTTACGAATCAATAATTGTACTGTAAAGTATAAATAAAGTCATTCCAAATAAATAAAATAAAAGTGTATGGTAGCACAATACTACAAAAATAAATGTTACAACATTATTTTCAAGTTTCACACTGGTGATTGTCAATTCACTCCGTGCAAATAAAACGCAGTATAGATTACTTTTTTTGGTTTCTACTTGTTACACACCTATAAGCCTAACTTTAAAAAAAATCTAATCTTCAAACATGGCTCTAACAAGTTGGCGGATTCCTTCTTTAAATTATCCAGGGAGCTTTTGTGCAATTTTAAATGCATATTTCTAGTTATTATTTGTGATCTACTTAACTTGTGCACAGTAACAAAACTATAGCATGCATAATGGACCTTGTTATCACCTTAATTACATAATATGGGATAAACAATGTAGGTTTATAAATAAAAATCACAACATGACAGATTGAGATACACCAAAAACTTTGTGCTGAGTTAGCATATCTTTGGGTGCAAATAACATACTTTAGTTTATTACTCAGCAGGCAGAGTGCAGCTGTCTTTGCTGTGTCATTTCAGTAGAAAGAGATGTGGTGGTGGGTTATCCATAGTCAAACAGTGTCTACAAGTTTGTAAATTTTCTTTTCCAGTCAAAAATTTGTCACTTAGCTGATTTATCACCGGAAGAGTTGGTAGAACACAATGAACATGCTGATGAATGGGGTGGATATTTTGTTATTAAAGTTAGTTGTGTTATATTTTTATTTTAATTGATTAATTGACTTAATGTAAATACATAATTATTTCAAGTTCAGGCATCCGGTTTCAGTTTAGGACTTAGTTTCTGCAACATCTACGCCTGTTATATGTGTGTGAATAACCATTACTTTTCGACGATGTTAGCATGCCTGGATCAGCGATTTTGATGATGATAGATTTCTAATTTTTTTCTCGAATGTTCACAAGAAAAGGAGGTGATCCTGAAAATTCGAGTCCAATACGATCACACCCGGCCTCCACAGAATTTTTTGTTTGATAAAAGGAGTGAAATTTATAATAGCATTATACCATTTCCATTTCTTTATTTTCTCTATGACAGCTTCTGTGAAAACTTGAACGAGCGTCTTTTTTACATTATGTATGCATTATTTTATAAAAATATGACGTTTACACACGTACAATGTTATACCAGAGTCGGAGAAATTGATAGGGATGGAGCTATATCGATAAACGTATCACGATAACAGATCCGATATTTTTTTACAAAATGTAAGAAACTAAACTTCTGCCGGATACTTTTATACAAATTTATTAACTAATATTATATTTCATTACAAGATGTTACACGTATTAATTCTTGATTGATAATGCCAACTCCTTCAAAATTTTCAAAGCTGTTGTAAAATAATTAGGTATAGCTAGAGGTACTCGACAATGAAACGAAATAATTATAACAGGTAATCTTTATTTATTTATTTTAATCAAAATCTGATGAATCGTCACTGTCACTCGATGGTTATTACTTATTTGGTCATAACACTACAACTATCAAATTAGAACTGTCAACGAGAAAATAAAGAAATGGAAATAGTATAAATTGAAGCATTAAGTTTGAAATCATTTATGTGTTACATACATCATATTGCTTTTAGATAAATCATTAACCAGTCAATCAATCAATCAATCACCTATTTGCCTATTGCATATTCAAAGACAATCATACTTAAGGAGTAAACTCCAGTCGTACGTTGGAGCTGATACACGCACACACTTTTTTCAACAGGGTCACGAGCGTCTCGCCCGTATGTTACTAGTCACACGCCGCAACTATCCAGTCGCCATCAAACGTTCCGGCTGGAGGATGAGGGGGAACTTGTTCTCAGATTATGGTATTCTCATTCGGAGTGTCACCCCTGACCAAACTAGTACAGTAAGTCAGTACAGTCACCTATTGAAACTTTCACTGGCAATCCTGTAATAAGTTCTCTATTGCAAGCATCTCACGTTTTTTGGTATTTTTTTTAATTTTAGTATGTTTACAAAACGTGGTATCTTAAAGAAAGTTATATTAAAATGATTATTAAGTAAAAAAGAAAGCATATTTATTACATGTTGCAACATCAATCGCAAACACGAATATACAATAAATAAAATAACAATAAAATCCCTTATTCACGGTTCTGTTACTTGCGGTTTCAGTATTCGTGCTTAAAAGAATTTTGACGCCTACTCGTATTCACGGCCGGAAATTCTTTATTGGCCAATCTAATTTAACAAGATATTCTTATAAAATAGTTACTGTGATTAAACCTAAATTTCTTTGAAAATAACAGTCGCCGTCGACACATGCCGCTAATGCTTTTGATACGAGTGTATGCGTAGCGTCGTCATCGTGATCATTTTATTGTTTCAACTTGTCATTCCTGTTGTCCCAATAAATTGAATGAGTAATTCAATATCTTACTTGAAATCTCTAGTAAAATCAAAGAAACTTTTGATTCGTAGCGGCAAAAAATTGTTTTGCCATTTAAAATAAAAACAAAAATGCATAATCGTTTGCGATCATTAATTATAGAGGCAAATTAAAATATAAAAAAACATACTAAATTCTTTAAACCTTTGCTTAATCTAAGTATCGCTAGCTAACTAACTATGTACCTCTCATGAAATTTTTTATTTTTTGTTTTTTTTTTTCATGCCTATGGAAGCATGTTGTATAATACCATACAAATCACCATTCCGTTTTCACGGTTTCCATAATCGCTGCATAATTATGAAACATATCCCCGCGAATAATGAGCTTTTATTCTACCGCATTCAACATCGAAAGGGCCCTCTGCTCAGCATGTGCTATGGCATTTTGCCATAGCGCTGGTTTTCAGTTAGACCCACACATATACTGATGGCCTTAGTAGATATGAAGTAGAGATACTGACTGTAGTTGCAGTGCTGCTAAAAGACATGATACTATTTAGAATCTAATATATCTCTTAATTGTAACATATTTCAAATAATAAGAATACTATATTTCTTGGTTTAAAATAAAATGTTATTTTAAAAAAAAATCCGACTGCAAAAAAACACTATATGATTCCCAGACTTCGTACTTAAATATTATATAGCCTATGTCACTCCAACAATTACGACGAATCTAACGACATCTCGTATGCTAAAGTCCATCAAGCCGTTTAGGCTACAGAGTGTAACAAAGAAATAGACATACATACTAATATACGCTCGAAAAACATAACCCTCCTTTTTCGCAGTCGAGTATTCGAAAAAGCAGTTATTTGTTTGATGCAATGTGTTTTATTTCCCCAACAGAACAATGTCGTCCACTTCTTAACGAATGGTACTTGCAAGCTGATGTTTTCGTACCGCAAAATGATGTACTACGCACCACTTCTACTCATCTTGAAATGTCTAGTCGACTGGCCAGACCACTACATATACAAGGTGCTGCTTCAACACAACAAGAATGACCTTTATTATGTCAAGTGAGTTGTTATTACAAGTCTTTATTTAACTTGCCTTGTCAGTATGTGTGAAATCTTGCCAACACCATTATAAAACAGTTATGCCGAAAAATTGTTCAGTTACTGAATTCCCGCGAACTTTCCCGTTTCCCTGGGATACCCTGGGATACATGTTTATGGTTTTCAAAAATGACCATTGCCACAGCAAGGGTTAATTAAGCTGAAATGTTGCTTACAAGTTTAGTCTGGATGAAAAGATGGCAGACATGCTATTTTTTATACACCCCCATGATATAGGTATCAAGTAGGTATAAATAGAATTAATTAAAAAAACTTTTTAAAACTTGACAGAAATTTATTTATTTTTAATTCCCTTTTCTCCCTTATTTATTTGTGCTACAAGCTTTTAAAATTATTTGATGTAATATCTACAGTGGTGGTCATATAATTAGAAACACTTCTTATGAATAAATAAAGTATAACTTCAACGTACAAATGTTCGGAAAAAATATACACATTCAATAATTAATAATCATGTAATAATATAGCCACTCAAATAAAAAACTCATTAAATGCATAAAATATAAAACATATCTTACTTTTAATTACAAAATGAGTCTTACACATGTAGGAGTTTATTTTCTGTTACTGGCCGCTTGGACGCCTAATTAGGAACATTTAAAAAACCATCCACAGCTCGTTCTTTTTTTGAAATTGGAGAATAACATTTCTTTCTTGGCTTTTTCTATTATTTTTACGGCAATTCAAAATTTAATCTGAATTTTATTTTGTTTAAAATGGACAAAAATAAAAGCTGTGACGCGTCAACTATGCAAATAATTGTTAATTTACATATAGATCAAAGTGGACGTACAAAAGAGTAGCTGAGCATTGAAATTGTTCTGTTAAGAAAGTTTTTAATGCAATCGATCATTATAAAACACATGGAACTGTTGAAAATGTTCTTAGAAAGGCTCGGCCAAGAAAAATCTCTCCAAGAGAAGATACGCTAGTCGTTCGTGTTGCTAAAAAAGACCCAAGTAAAGGCTCCAACCTGATTAAAAATGAAGTTTTTTCGCCTGATGACCCGAGAAACATCTCATCAAGACTGATACGCCAGAGATTAGTGGAAGCTAAATTGTTTGGTAATCTCGAAAGGTACCGCTTCTTACCAAGCAACACCGAGAGAAGCGATTATTATTCGCTAAAAAATTTATTTGGACGGTACGAGAATGGAAAAAAGTGTTATTTTCTGGTGAAAGAAAAATAAATATGGTAAATTCCGATGGAAAGCGCTACGTCCTGTAAACAATGCTTTTAATTATAAATACACAAGGAGTATAGTCAAGCACGGTGCCGGTAACATTAAAGTTTGGTGGTGTTTTTCCGGATGTGGAGTTGGATCCGTTCGGAAGATTGAAGGTACAATGGATCAATGGCAATACAAAAATATCTTAGAGCACACAATGATTCCCTACTCGGACGATCATTTGCCTATAACCTGGATCTTTCAGCATGACAATGACCCTAAACACACGGCCAATAGCGTCAAATGTTTCCTTAGCGAACAGCGTATATCCGTTTTAGACTGGCCAGCAAATAGTCCGGATTTTAACCCATTAGAAAATCTCTGGAATATTGTTAAAAAGAAAGTCTCAAACAAACGTAACACCAGTCAAAATGAACTCTATAAGAAGCATTTGTTGAAGCATGGAATTCAATCCCCCTAGAAAAATGTATGAAATTGATTGAATCAATGCCACGTCGTTGCAGTGTTGTTATTGAAAATAAGGTATACGCCACTAAATATTAATTATAACTATTGGTAGGCTGTGGATAGTAGCTATTTCGTAAATAACAATACTAATTAAGACCCATCGCGAAGGGAGGATCCTCCGACCAGACGGGTGTTATGTCTGGCGGGCAGCTGCCCAACAGTTGTAGTCGGGTTCTTGTATATATACTCAACGATTGAGTTAATTTCTATAGTGCAATGTAGGATAGTAGGATGTGTCTTATGTGGCTCGATAGATGTCGCTATGTGTCGCTATATAGATGTCGCCACACTAATACTTAAAAAAATATTGTTTTTTATACTTTTTTGTTGTTGTTTCTAATTAGTTGACCATTATTGTTCATACCTTAAAACTGATTTAAATGTTTGTCCGTAAATGTAATATTGAAACTGCACTTGTTTAATGGGATTTATATTGTTTTTCTAATAAATGATAAATCGTTGAACATATTGTCCTATTTATTGTTTAATTTTAAAATAAAAAAATTGTGGTGAAGTATCTTACATAATGTCAAGGACCGTTGGTAGTGTTTCTAATTATACAACCACCACTGCCCGTATAAATAACATTTAAAACAGTCCTTGCACAAAATTATTATTTTCATTTTAGTACAATTGAAATGTTGAATAAACGCCTATATTGTAGTGTATGTGTTATTTTTTTTGCCCAAGGCAAAAGCCAAGACGAGGTTTATGATTTCAGGTGTATTTTTCCGAATTCGCGTACATTTACTAATTCTAATTGGTAACACTGACGGTGAAGGAAAACATCGTGAGGACTGCTGAAGAATTGAGAAATATTCTTTTAGTATAACTGGACCGTGGTGGTTCCGGCTTAGAATTGACCCCTCCATTTCTACCTGTGGATGTCGTAAGAGGCAACTAAGGGGAAAAAGCTAGGGGATGAGCAGCAGCATCCCCCACTTAAACAACACAAAGCAATATCTGCGCTCGCCAACCCGCCCCCTATGAAAATGACAAGAACGACCAGGCCCCAGTCCCCGGCGGCCCCGCTATTCCTAGTTTCGGTAGTGGCTATGGTAACGGCGGGGCAGGGGGTGCTAAGAATCCCCAGAAGAGTTCCAGCTACCGACCCCCACGACAACTGGCCCTGGCAACATATAATAATCGCACTTTGAGTACTGACGAGAAGATTGTCGAGATGGAAGAGGAAATAGACAAGCTACACTGGATCTTATAGAATTATCAGAAGTCCGAAGAGAGGGTGAGGACACGATAATCATGAAATCCGGTAACTTGTTCTATTACAGGGAGGGCGACCAACAGTCCCTAGGTGGTGTCGGGTTTATCGTCCGGAAGTCTCTAATTAATAACATCGTGACCATCGACAGTGTGTCGAGCAGGGTAGCGTACCTGATACTCAGAATATCCAAAAGATATTCGTTGGAGGTCATACAGGTTTACGCACCGACCTCGACACACCCTGATGATGAAGTGGAGGTTTTGTATGAGGACATTAGTAGGGCCATACATACCTCGAAAATCCACTTCACTGTTGTAATGGGAGACTTTAACGCAAGGCTAGGCAAAAGTGATGGTGATGAGTTGGGAGTGGGGCAATTTGGTTATGGGTAACGGAACCCTAGGGGCCAGAGGTTGGCCGATTTTATGGAGAAAGAGGGACTCTTTATGATGAACTCTTTCTTCCAGAAGCCACCTCATAGGAAATGGACCTGGATAAGCCCCGATGGTTCCACGAAAAATGAGATAGACTTCATCATGACCACGAGGAGACAAATATTCAATGATGTCACTGTGATCCACAGGGTGAAAATCGGCAGTGATCACCGAATGGTTAGAGGCACATTGAATATCAATCTAAAAATAGAAAGGTCTCGCCTGATGAAGTCTACGCTCCGACCCTCTAATTATCAACTCCAAAACCCCGAGAGGTTTCAACTCGAATTGAAAAACCAATTCGATTGCATAGATAGTTGCGTCTCCGCAGATGATATTAGTAATAGGCTGGTAGAAACTGTCCATGCGGTTGGGTCCAAGTTCTTTAAAATTCACCGTAGCAATAGGCCTCAAAAGATATCAGATCAAACCCGAAAACTCACGGCGGATCGGCGTGGTATGGCGCTGCAGTCTTCCGATGACGCTAAGTCCTATAGGCAGCTCAATAGATCTATTCATAAATCCTTGCGACACGATGTCTGGTCTTACAATACCAAAAGTATTAAAGAGACGATAGAGCGGAATAAAGGCTCCAAAGTGTTCGCAAGGAATGTATCTATTGGGCAGAGCCAGTTAACAAAGCTGAAGGTGGATAATAGCAGCGTAACGTCCACTAAGCCAGAGGTATTAAGGGAGAGCGAAAGCGGTTTTCGAGGGTCATCACGAATCGTCTCGAGCGCAGGTTTGATGACTTCCAGCCTCCCGAACAAGCCGGTTTCCGAAAAGGCTTTAGCACCGTAGACCACATAATCTGCTTTTATGCTTAGCGTTCGTGGACTACGAAAAAGCCTTTGATTCGATCGAAACCTGGGCAGTGTTGCGGTCTCTCCAGCGGTGCCGGATTGACTATGGATATATCGAAGTGTTGAAGTGCTTGTACAACAACGCCACCATGTCGTTCCGAGTACAGGAGCAGTGCACGAAGGCAATTCCTTTGAGGAGAGGCGTTAGACAGGGATACGTAACTGGAATGGCAAGGACTCGGCATCAATTTCAATGGCTAGTACATCACTCACCTTCGATTTGCTGACGACATCGTAGTCATGGCAGAATCGCTGGAAGATCTTGGCACAATGCTCGATGGCCTCGACAAAGTTTCTCAACAGGTGGGCCTTAAAATGAACATGGACAAGATGAAAATCATGTTGAATGTCCATGTGGTGCCCACCCCAGTATCAATTGGGAACTCTTGTTTAGAAGTTGTTTAGAATCAGTCCAGTTAGGTAGGTCCAACTTTGAAAAAGAGGTCAGTCGACGAATCCAACTCGGCTGGGCAGCGTTCGGGAAACTGCGCGACGTCTACTCGTCCAAAATACCTCAGTGCCTCAAGACGAAAGTCTTTGACCAATGTGTGTTGCCAGTGATGACATATGGCACAGAGACGTTGTCGCTCTCTGTGGGCCTCATAAGAAAGCTCAAAGTCGCTCAGCGAGCTATGGAGAGGGCTATGCTTGGTGTTTCTCTACGAGATCCAATCAGAAATGAGGAGATCCGTAGACAAACTAGGTCACCGACATAGCCAAATAGGATTAGCAAGTTGAAGTGGCAGTGGGCGGGGCACATAGTCCGAAGAACTGACGGCCGTTGGGGCAGAAAGGTTCTCGAGTGGAGACCACGCACCAGAAAGCGCAGTGTAGGACGGCCCCCCACTAGATGGAAAGGCGACCTAATAAAGTTCGCTGGGAGCCGTTGGGTGCAGGCCGCACAAGATCGGTTGTTCTGGAGATCTATCGGGGAGGTCTATGTTCAGCAGTGGACGTCCTGCGGCTGAAATGATGATGATGATGATAACTCTATATAGCAAAAATATACAACCATTGGCTTCAGAGTTACTTGGGTTCAAAGAGACGTAGGGCAAAGATATTTATTTTTTTTGGTGATTTCTCTCTGCTTGGGACACTCGGGCTGGTGGAATAACTCCACCCAACAGAAGATCGCAGCCAAATAACATAGTGTTGTGTAGCTGCTTGTGAGTAGGGTTTCCAGAACTTCTTGGCTTATAAGGATTCATGGTCGGCAACGCGCTAATCGTGTATAAAAATTATTTGTACCTGCAGCTGCATCCAGAATATGTTGCGTGAGCTGCACGAGGAAGGTCTGCATACTTCAGAAGACTGCCGGCTGTATCTAGGGCGGATGTTCAGACCGAAGCTCTACGAGCTACCACCCTGGTCGACTGATTTGGACGCCACCGATTTCCTCATCAACCGCTGCGTGATGATCCACCTCGAAAACCACACGGACAAGTTCCACGGGCTCGTATTCATGGCGCATAAGCTTTATGACCTGGTCCAGAATAAATGCAAGGTGAATCACAGTCATAAACATTTTATTCAGCTTAGGCCGTAAACCAGCACTTATGAATGTCAATACATTACCACCAATTTGGACTAATATTCCAGTCATTGAGTCTCTAGCCGGTAAGAAACCAGACTGGGACTTTACAAAAAAAAAGAAATTGAGTACAAAAAAAGTCACCTGATATTAAACGTGCGATGTGGCCAAATGGGACGTGTTAAGTCTAGTGAGGGGAATTAACTCTCAAGAGCAACTGCCTCAATACACCTATATTAATTTATAGTTAGCGCGCGAGTTGAATGCAGAGTTACAGAATTCGAAAGTGCTGTACCTAATTAGAATTATTGATGTCGAGAAATTTCAACGTTGTTATTAAATTTATCATTTGCAAGATGCTTGGTGTAAGATTTTCAACTTGAGGGTTATAGCTGGCCAGGTGAAAATTAGAATATGCCCCAAAACCACACTATGGTTTCATCACAACGTTTTCCTTTACCAAAAGCTCAGGCATAGGTTTTATTCTAAGTCACGCCAAACGACTCGGAAATAATTCGATACCTAAATTTACCCATATGGTGTATGGTTACAATTTTGATTTTTTTTTTGAAAAATACATACATTTATAGGATTTACCCTGTGAGTGAATGAAATAGAAACATTATACAGTCTTTCTCATTATCTCGGTCTCCTCTATGTGCGTTAGTACGTGTGTACGCCTGCGTACTACGAAGCCTTGGGAAATGGTGTCATAGCCAGCGTGGTGTGTTGTTCACGTGTATCGTTTATGTGAATATTTTTATGTTTTCTGAAGATGTCACTTTTACCGCGTGTGACCTCCCTCCACACATGGCGTTTTTTTTATTGCGTATATCCAATAGTTTCGATTTTCCATAACACTGATGCTATTATACTTATCATGATGGATGTATTATCACCAGGTAGATGGAAGGTTGGCTCGAAAGAAGAAAACCATGTTAATAAACAAATTGTTACAGGTTGAAGGCGCTGATGCGGTTATGATGCAGGAGGTGATGGTAGGCGGTCACCTCTACCTCCAGGTGTTAAAGGAACGTCTCCAGAACATTTTGAACAACATCCGGTTACAGCTCCTGAAGCGTGCGAAAACCACGAACAAGCTGAACATCGGCCATGTGAGTACATTCATGTTATTTAATACGTATGAACTTTGTGTTCAGTATTTATGGACGTTCGAAGTAAAAGTGACAAAACAATATATGTGTTACAATTTTCTGTCGAATTGCAAATTTTAAAGTGACTATTAAATATTTAGAATCAAATTAAAATCAAGGTGATCTTTATTCAATTAAGGCCCTAAGTAAGGCGAGGTTTAGGCTTTTCCAGATATTTCTAGAATAATATTTTTTTATACCGATCGTTTACTGCGTCATCAATACTGCGTTCAGATCGTAACTGCCTCATTAGCGTAGTGGTCCTAGGCGCGACTGCTATGCACGAGGTCCTGGGTTCGATTCCCAGTTATGGAGTTTTTCTATGAAACTCTCAGTAGTAGCTCGGAGTTTGAGTTTGTGCCCAATTAATGGCAATAGGCTCACCCCCTATTACTTAGGACCTGAAAACATACCCGGCGAACTATGGATGTGCATTATTACACCTCTGCCTAACCCTTCGGCAAGTACGGCGTGATGGTATGTTTCAGTAACATTTAACTGATTAAATTTTTATATGTCTACAACAGAATGAGCTGCAACAAATACTACGGGCTTGCGGAAGCCTTGAACAGAAGATGGAGACATTCCTGGCCACTGGGAACGCCCCCTCGACTAATGTCAATCTCTCACAGTATAAAGGTCTCACGATAGTTGCGGAAAACATAAACAGGATGCGTTACATGTCGCATTTTAAGTAAGTTCCTATCTCTTCTTGTTCACTCGCAAAACATATTAGCACTCACCTCTCCGTACATAATTTTTTTTTTCTGTGTGAAATAATTGATTAAGAAAATGTTTTCTACATTATTAGCTTGTTTTTTCATTATGTTAACCGATATATAGATGTTAAATTTATCGACATCCTTATTATCGACAGTAATAATTCTAATTAAGTGACAACACTATCGCATTCCATAACTCTGTATTCAACTCGCGCTACCTACTATAATACATATATGTATGTATATCAGCTGTTTAGTGACAATAATACAAGCTTTGCGCAGTTTGGAATTAAATGGCCGTGTGTGAAATTGTGTCTCCATATTTATTTATTTATCTAGTGTAATAAATAAAAATTGATGACATGTGTTGATCTATAGATAGCGTGATATAACCTGACAGGTCCATCCACCGAGGGTCCTTCTTCATGGAGATGCGAACGACGGAGGCCCGGCAGCTGTTACCTGACGCTTGGGGCTTCGTCTGCCCGGTTCACACGCCCGACGGAGCTCCCTGCGGGCTGCTCAATCACCTCACCATGACTGCGCAGGTGGGTACATACTGACCGCTTTCTATTCTATCGAAGGGGGTCAAGGTTCTAATACGGGAAGCCAGTAACGTAGCTAAACGAGAACTGGGGGACAGCAGGGGCGGTGCGCCCCTGTTGTCACCTAACCGTGAAAAATGTATTAAAACTAACACATACCGTCACATTGTTTCCAAGTGTAGTAAATGTTTTCAAACCTAATACCGTCACATTGTTTCCAAGTGTAGTAAATGTTTTCAAACCTAGTTTTTTTTTTGTGAACGATAGTAAAGAAGTAAAATCGTAAGGAAAGTCGTCCATCCGGAAGGTTAATACAAACATGTTTTACCTTTTTTACTCCAGCCATCCTCAAAAGAGGGTTTTGCGCCCCAAAAATGAAGAAGTAAAATCGTAAGGAAAGTCGTCCATCCGGAAGGTTAATACAAACATGTTTTACCTTTTTTACTCCAGCCATCCTCAAAAGAGGGTTTTGCGCCCCAAAAATGCCATTTGCCGCCCCCGATGCCACCTAAGATGGCTAAACCACCACGGGAAGTCGATAAAAATAGACAATTTGTTCTTTAGCTTATAGTTTTCTAGCCCGTGTTTGTCTAGCTACCACCCTCGAGTTGGGAATCCGTCACCAAGCTACTATCTATGTATTCTGGCAGACGCTCGGGTGCCAGGTCGCATCTTCGTGTAAATCGTCGCTTATCAACATAGGCATCCGGACATTTTTTCAAAAAGCGTTAATTATGAATCATAAGAGATCTATAAAGCTAGGAAAAATATAATATCACATACATTTTCAAATTGGCGCGCAAACGATACCGCAGAGCGAGTGACGTCATAGATGCAGTCAGTAATAATTAAACATAGAAAATTATAAGGAAACAACAGATGTCAGTTTAACACACCAATTGGGTAACGTTCGCTTACACACGAATGACGTCATACGCTGTTATTGGTGTTTTGTTTGACATGAAATACAGCACAATATATTAAATCTTATTTATTCATTTGAAAAAAAAAAAATTCACAACAAATTGTTTGAATATGATTAAAATATTAGGAAGATTTTTTTTAACAACATTTTATAGTGTTTTGTGAGTTTTGTCCGGTTGTCTATTGAGATGATCTTTTGGTGGTACAACTTGAATGTAGCTTCTCTGTTATAGATAACACAGCGTCCGGATCCGAAGCTGGTCGCCAACCTACCGTTCGTGTTGGAAAGATTTGGTAATTTACATCATATTTTTTATAGTATCACGGCACTTTGCCTGATGGCAAACAAAACACAATCCAATACAATGAATATCACCGAGAAATAGACAATCAATTGACATTATTCGTTGTTATGCCTCGCAGCATCTGGATGTACATTGGCTGATCCCGCCACATACATCACGCCTCTCTCCCAACGGGGTAGGCATAAACCACGTCTTTCCACTTGCTACGATCCTGGCATATACCTTTTGCTTCTTCAACATTCATTCACCTTTTTACGCACGCACGTCTGTTTAGAGTACCCTTGACCTGACCTTTCTTCAGAACTTCCCCGATTTGATCGTGGATCGTTCGTCTAGGCCATCCTCTTTAGACATTCCCATTCACACTCGCCTTATAAATTTATTTAGTCATTCAACCTCTCTACACGCCCAAACGATCTCATTTTCTCAATCCGTGTGACTATATCTTCTTTCACATCGCAAAGTTCTCTTATCACACTATTTCTTATCCTGTCACTCAATTTCACTCCTAACATACCTCTTAGCGCTCTCGTTTCTACTGCATTTAAAATATCACATTTTCACTTTAAACATCAAATAGCCGCAATGTGGGGATCTCTCGTCCCGTGGCTCGAACTTCCCGTATCCAACAAAACCACTAGGTTGTATCAAAATTATCGCACGCAATCCAAAACACCGACATTTTTTTATCGTAGCACGATATACTGTCTACTCTGTGAGCACAGTACAATCCAATAAAATCGGCGACCACCATGGGATCAACTGCAATCCATCGTCATTTGTAGCTGTCATGTCGCCCTGATGAAATACCTCTCCACATTATGCTTGAAGGAGTCCATGTTGTAGGAAGAAGGGAACACCATAGCCGAGAGACAGTTTTACATCTTCACAGTACGGCACAGATAACGACTTTGCAAATCTTGTTCGTGCCGAGATGGAGGTTACTGTAAATCTTTGACAATCAATAACAACCAAGAGATATCATAAGAGTGGCACTAGAAAAAATACTGAAAATCATGTGTTGCCACTTGCCAAGCCTCAGTTTCAAACAAGCTCTACTGACATATACAAAATTGATATTTAATGTGAAACATCTAATGCGGCGGGTCAGACTAGTTGTTGGCGTGGCGACGCTTTGGTCCCAACATTGGCTGTGTGGAACCGAGTCCGTCTTTTTTAATAAACAGATTAGATCATTTCAAAGTTTCATGTTAAAACATGGTTAGATTAAAAGCGTTTGGTAGGGATCACGACCACCATACACATAGTAATAAAATAAACATCTTCACAGTGACTTTATTTTGGTTTGTCTTGTTTTGGAATCACTCGGTATATATTATTTTCTTTTTTTTTTTTAATATTCACTAAGATGTTTCACATCTGCCGAGCGTCCCGTGACGGAAAACTTTTTTTTCTCAATATAGGAATGGAGCCGATAGCATCGTTGTCTCGCGCGCCCCTCGTTCACAGCGTCTACAAGTATCCAGTGTTCATAGACGGGAGACTGGTCGGCTATCTGCCTGAGGATATCATAGAAAAGTCGACAGCGAACCTGAGGACCTTGAAGGTGAAAGGCGAAGAGGTGCCCATCACGACGGAGATCGTTGTTATACCCAAAAAGCAAGTATGTCACAACAAGAGATATCCTATTTTACAGTTCTGCGATGATAGGTCATTGGTAGCGTGTACGGACTCCGCGTCGATCGATGTGAGTTCGGATCCCTGCAATGAGCTCAAGCTTTCGGTGAAGGAAACCATGGTGATGAAACCATAGCGTAGTAGCGCATTTCCTATTGCTCGCCTGGCTAGCTACCACCCTCAAATCGAAAATCTATCGCCAGGCACTATAGGTGTGTTCAGGCAGTTGCACTTGAGAGCTGGTCTCCCACTAGACTTAGCGTGTTACCACCTTGGGCCATATTGCCACTTAAAATCCGGTGAAATTGTGACCAAATGCTAAACATATTTTTTTTTAATCTGTAGTCTTGAGGTATTTCATCAGACGGACTCTGCGCCAAGTAGAAAGACATCTCCAAATTAATTTCTCTGTGCACTAGGTAATGTAAAAAAAGTATTTTAATAATTACTTAACCAATTTTGAAGAAAATTAATAATTCAGAATTACGCACAACCAAAGAAATCACTCGCAGCGAAACGTTTGGCCTGCACTAAGCACATTATGAATTGCGCGTCCCGAGCTAAGCGCACTTTTCTTAACTATGAATACTAAAGCGATGAACTCTAAATCTTGCTTTTTTAAACATAAAATATACTAATTTGTAAAATGCGCCTGTGCGAAGTAGAGGCGGATCGCTAATAGGTTATAAAATTCAAAATGATTTTTTCACAGATAGGCAGTTTCAGAGATACCTAATCGTTTTGATCGAATCACAATACCAATTGCAACTGCGTGGTTTAATTTGCAGCTATTAACTTGTTTGATAGATTTGCGGTCAGTTCCCGGGCGTGTTCCTAATGACGAACGAAGCGAGGATGATGCGCCCGGTCTTCAATCTCGCCACCTCTCAGTTGGAGCTGATAGGCACGATGGAGCAACTCTATCTAGACATCGCTATAACACCAGAGGAACTGCATAAAGGTACTTCCCATTAATTTACAGCAGTGATGTTACGGATTCGAGTTTTCGGATTTGGATATGGGTATCTCAAGAGAAATTAAACGGTTTTGCAAATGTATATGAAATTATTTGAAGTATCCAATACTTTCGCATAATATAAGTTATGGTTATTATACTATTTCAATTTCTTTATTTTCTCGATGACAGTTCTAATTTGATAGTTGTAGTGTTGTGACCAAATAAGTAATGATATCGATCGCATATATTTATTACGATTACGACAGTGACGATTCATCAGATTTTGATTAAAATAAAGAAATAAAGATTACCTGTCGTTATGATTATTTCGTTTCATTGTCGATTCATTTATTTCACCTATACCTACTTATTTTACAACAGCTTCGAAAATTTTGAAGAAGTTGGCTAATGCCAAGTTGATAATTCAATCAAGAATTAATACGTGTAACGTCTTGTAATGAAATATAATATTAGTTAATAAATTTGTACAAAAGTATCCGGCAGTAGTTTAGTTTCTTACATTTTGTAAAAAAATATAGGGTCTGTTATCGTGTTACGTTTATCGATATAGCTCCATCCTTATCTTTTTCTCCGACTCTGGTATAACCTTGTACGTGTGTAAACGTCATATTTTTATAAAATAATGCATACATAATGTAAGGAAGATGCTCGTTCAAGTTTTCACAGGAGCTGTCATCGAGAAAATAAAGAAATGGTATATTTTTTTTTTTAATCGGGCTTATTAGGAAAATAGCTATTATTCAAATATTGTGATTCTCAACAATATTAATTTTATTTTAGATAATAATTACTTAAATGTTAAGTCCTTTTTGGTATACGACTGTGTTTTATTCGGCTCTGTCCCCATCCGTAATTATTCTAAACATTTATATTGCATACGGTCTTGGATATATTTTTAATATCATATATTCGATACTTTTGATTTACAAAACAATTAAAGTATATAGTATAATTTTAGTAAATAAACGGTATAATATTTCCTGCGGTTTCGATCACGAGAAAAATACTTTTTGTTCGACAGAAACTGTGTTTTATCTAGATTATGTACACATTTAAACTAAAGTCATAGTTATAGCTAAACCATCTTTAAAAAGACCCCAATGAAACCATCAAAAATATGTTGCTATTCATGAAGAACGATATTATATCATATTATAACTTCTTATTTAGTGAGATTGTAGGCATGACTATAAAAATAATAAAAAATATTTTCAGGTAAAACAACGCATATGGAACTATCGAAATCAGCGTTTATGAGCAACTTAGCCCAGCTGGTGCCAATGCCAGACTGCAACCAGTCGCCTCGGTAAGTTTTGAATGTATAATATCTATTATTTTTGAGAAAATGCACAATGTAGTCCTTTAAAAAAATTCTAGGAACCTATATTATTTCCCGAATTTCTTCTCCTGAAAACTTTTCCATCACCATAACGAACAAAACAAAATAAGTGTTAATAGAAGTGTTTAAATTCACATTAATTTATAGACACTTCCTTTCCTGCCTACTTGTTCTTGTTAGACAAGTTAATTATGGTCTCGAGTGAAAAAATTACTCATCTTAAATGAAAAAAAAAAAAACAGATAGACCGCTCAAATGCAGAAAAAGAGTTGACTGCTCGAATGCAAAAATAGTCAGTTATTCTGTTCTTCCACTACATAACATAACATACCATCATGCCTGTATCCCCGAAGGGCTAGGCAGAGGTGTACTAATACATCCACAGTTCGCCATGTATGTTTTTTTTGGTCCCCTGTAATAAGGGGGAGCCTATTACCATTAATCGGGCACATATCCAAACTCCGAGCTGCTACTGAGAATTTCATAGAAAAAAACCCAATTGCACTTTGCTCGACCTGGGAATCAAACCCTGAACCTCGATCATAGCAGTCGCGCTATCGTTAGTAAGAAGTTTAGTTAGCAAGTAGTCGTCTACTTGGCTAATGAGGCAGTTCTTCCACTGAACAATTATAATTGCAGTAACATGTACCAGTGCCAGATGGGTAAACAAACGATGGGCACGCCGATACACACGTGGGCCACGAACGCGGAAACGAAGCTGTACCGGCTCCAAACGCCGGCGACTCCATTGTTCCGTCCTACGCATTACGATCACATTGGACTCGACGACTACCCGTGCGGCACCAATGGGATCGTCGCTGTGATATCTTACACTGTAAGTCCGATAAAGAGATTCAACGATTTTACTATATTCATCATATGAAAGGTTGCATATAGAACCTTTTTTTTTAGAAGGTTGCGTGTTCAGATTACGTCGGGGTCACCAGTGTGGAAGAACCATCGAAAAGGGAGGATCCTCCGACCAGACGGGTGTTATGTCTGGCGGGCAGCTGCCCAACGGTTGTAGTCGGGTTCTTGTATATATACTCAATTGAAGAGTTAATTTCTATTGCGCGATGTAGGATGCGTCGTATGTGGCTCGATAGATATCGCTGTGTGTCGCTATGTAGATGTCGCTACACTTGTAAGGAACCTTTTTCTTGTATAGAACCTTTTTTCTTGTATAGAACTTTTTTTCTTGTAAGGAACCTTTTTGTTTCTTTTTTTACCCTAGTTAGTGTAGATTATATTGTCAGGTAACTTCCATCTTCCCAGGAGGCAGGGACGTGTGATATATATATATATGTTAGTTTAGCTCGAATCTTACGAATAGGGAATTAGTTAGATCGCGACTTAATTGCAATCGCGGCAACAGCCCAAGCCGAGGTTCTACCACTTTGGAACCCTTGCGCGCTTGTTGCCCACGCTTTCGTGGCTGAATGCCTTAAGCGCTCGCCCTCGAGCCCGGTAAAGCTGTAAAATCCATCAGCAGATCTGTTTTTGATAGGGCCCCTCAGGCTAACAGTGTATGTATAGGATCTCCCTGCCACAGGCTTCTCCGTCTCTTCCACTTTGTGATGAACGAAGCTCTTTCGTCCCGTGGATGATGGCTGCGAGTTGCGATAGTGATATATGTAGCGCTTATGGAAGATTTTTTGGAATTAATGTCAGTGAGTTCTAATGAATACTCCCAAATATTCTGCTTTAATTTCCTTTTTTGTCCAAACTACCATTTTGTCATACATTTGTTCGTTGTAGATCATATTGTAAGTTGGAAATGTCACATACAAAATCCCCATCCCCAGACAATATGTCAAAAATTTTGGTAAAATAAACCGAGTATCGTTATAGCTATTTCGTAATTATATGCAGTTTACTATTAAGTTTCAGCAAAGTGAAATTAAGATTAAGTTAAATAAAATTATAAAGTAAGATTAAGTTAAACATAACTGTAAGTTAAGATTAAGTTAAATAATACTAATTAAGTTGAAGTGTAAATATAAATTAAGTTTAAGATATTAGTTTGTCTCAATGTTACCAGGGTTACGACATGGAAGATGCGATGATTATCAACAAGTCTGCATACGAACGAGGCTTCGCCGCCGGGTCCGTCTACAAAGCGGACATGATAGAGCTGAAACACCCGACGTCGTACTTCATGAGGGACGGATCCAAGCCGGACCTCTGCCAGTATATGGATGAGGATGGATTGCCAGCTGTCGGGGCTAGAGTCAAACCTGAAGATCCGTTTTACTGGTAACTAGCTTATGTTAACGGCTTCGAGTGCGTTTTTTTTAACATATTTTTTTATTCTGGCAAATCCGTAGCATGGTAATTACGAGCGTTCACTTTTCTAAGCGATTCAGAAAAATACAATGAATTACACGGTGTTGCTAGATGCTAGATCACGGGATTCTCCAGTTTCGTCACAGGTGATATATAAAAAAAAATTAACTGTCATGTGGCGGCTTTTATTTTATTCATAATTTTTTTTCTGTGTCTTGGAACAGTTTCTATGATGGGGAAAAGAGTCAGTACGTAGTGTCCAGATACCACGGCAAGGAGGAGGTGTTTGTGGACAGCGTCAGGCTTTGTGGTGATTTCAGCTCCAAACCCTTGAAGAAAGCTTGCGTCGTCTTGAGGATACAGGTTTGTGATGTTCGTTATAACCAGGTCGCCTTTGTTTATATGGGTTCAATTTTGTACAACTACTTTTTACTTACTGCGTAAAAGGAGGGTTATGTATGTAGAGGTATATATGTCTATTCCTTTGTCACGCTCTGTAGCCTGAATGGCTTAATGGATTTTAGCATACGAGGTGTCGTTAGATTCGTCTTAGTTGTGGGAGTGAGACAGGCTATATAATATTTAAGTACGACGTCTGGTATTCAAATCAAAAAGAAAAAAAAAACTCGAGTTTTTTTTGCTGCAGCCGAGATTTTTTGTTTCCTTTTTATTAATAATTTTGCTTGTTTGCTTAATTACATACTAAAGTTTTACTTAAATTTGTTTCTCGTTTCCAGCGCAACCCGACAGTGGGCGACAAGTTCGCATCCCGGGCCGGGCAAAAGGGTATATGCTCTCAGAAGTGGGTAGCGGAGGATCTCCCGTTTACGGAGTCCGGTTTGATCCCGGACATCCTGTTCAATCCTCACGGTTTCCCGAGCCGTATGACCATAGCTATGATGATCGAGTGCATGGCCGGGAAAGCGGCCAGTCTGCATGGCCACGTAAGTTCAACCATTTTTATTACGGACCTATTTTTTTTCTTCAGTCAACCATTAAAGTTCCAAAATATATATAAATATCAATTTCATTTAATACGCGATGTAGAAGGAAAAAATCCGCCAATTTACTTAATTTTCCTAGAATCGCTTAGTGTAGCTTTGGTGGAAAATGATGGAAATTGCGAGAAATGTGTATCGTGTCGATTGACATAGGTTTGAACATCGAACCCTACAAGGAGATAATCCGTCTTGTTAATTTACTATCCTTTAGTTACAAATTTCCCGGTAGCTGCACTTAAGAGCCAGCCTCTCTAGTCTTAGCATGTTGTCCTAGGCTGCAGTATCGCTTTTACGTCAGGTGAGATTGTGGTCATAAGTTAAAAATTATATAATATAAAAAAATATATATTATCGATGACTTAAACTCATTGTATTATTCGATTTCAAATCGTTTGAAACGACCTCCAAAGAGCGTGCTGACGCCAAGCCTTCATTATGCTAATTAGTCATTCCGAAATTCTTAATTACTAGCGTTATATAATTATGACGTATAGGTTGTTCCAATACCTCCACATTCATTAATCTCTGTGATGTTTTATAATTGCAATAAAACGCAACCTAAATTTGTGAGTTGTTTTATGAGTGCAATAAAACGCGATATTATTTGTGAAGTGTTTGATAACTGAAATTAAACACAATAATTTGTTAGGCGTTCCGAGACTGCTATAAAACGTTCTTTACATTTATGAGGCATTTCATGGCTGAAATAAAACTCACTTTAAATTTGTAAGGTGTTTTATGACAGCAATAAAATGCACCTTAAATTTGTGATGTGTTTCATGACTGCAATAAAACGCGTCGGCATGTGTATCATGATAAATTGTCTATTTGAAAGGTCCATGACGCGTCACCGTTCCGTTTCAACGAGAAGGACACTGCGATAAATTACTTTGGACGTCTCCTTGAAGCGGGCGGCTACAACTACTACGGCACGGAGCGCATGTATAGCGGTGTTGACGGACGCGAGATGACCGCCGATATATTCTTCGGCGTGATACATTACCAGCGTCTCCGGCACATGGTGTCTGATAAGTGGCAGGTACGTCTGCTTCATGACTTCATCCCTAGCAACGTCATCTATACTAATAAATTAAATTAAAGGGTTGTTTGTTATGTGAAAATAACAGCTTTTTACTAAATGTATATGAAAGTATTATACGGTACTTGTAACTAAAAAACTTTATTTTTATTTTATCTGTCTGTTTGTTCCGGGTAATCTTCGTAACGGTTGGGCCATTTTGACGGAACTTTCACTGGCAAAAATGGCTGATTTTATAAAGAGTTACTTAGGAAATTTTTATTTTCGAAAAAGAATTAGGGTTTCGCGCAAATAAAAAATCTATTCGGAAAATCGACGGTTTCGGGACGCTTAAGTGGTTTACTACGCTGTGTAAACCACAAGAGATATATCAAATTAATGTACTAAATTAAAAATACCTAAAAAAAAGTCAACGAGATCATGTCCTATAAGGGTCATCCACGAAAACTATTTTTGTCTTTAAAATAACCGGGAGCGGGGGCAGTACAATTAACACGTGTGCCTGATTAATGGCATTCTGTAAGTCCACGCGAGCGCAGCCGCCGGCACAGTAGTGCATTTAGTAAAAAGCTGTATGTTTACGTGTGACTGTGCCCGCTAACACTTATTCAAGCACAAATCATTAGTGTAGTTTGTGTTGAATAGATCTTTAGATCACCATGAGCTCCAAGTTGTGAATAAGTTTGTGTTTTTTGTGAAGGTGCGTACGACCGGCGCTGTGGACGCGCTCACCCGGCAGCCGGTGAAGGGGCGGAGGCGCGGGGGCGGAGTGCGACTCGGCGAGATGGAGCGCGACGCTCTCGTGTCGCACGGAGCCGCTTTCCTACTGCATGACCGACTGTTCCACTGTTCAGATAAGAGCGAGGTATTTCTTGCAATATCGCTAGGGCATATGAACTCATTAACTACTACTAACTAAATAACTAATAGGATGACTTAGTTGTCTGTCTGTTTGTGTTAAGACATTTTCTCGAAAAAGACTTAATGTATAAAGTTGCATGTCTCATGCTACTGTAAAAAATAAATTTCCTATGTTAACGCATAAAAGACATACGCAATTCATAGTTTAAAAAACCACTCACGGGCCGATTATCGAAACTTATAGGGTACTTCCTGCAAGCCTACAGTCTTGTTTGGCACGAACGAAGGTATTTTAACAAAAGTTCATTAATAAATCTGAAAATAATTAATTTTTTCATTCGTTTTAGTTTTCTCTAGAAAACAGCTTGGAGGTATAAAGTTATAATTGATTATGTAATATAATTAGTACGGAACCCTAAGGGCGCGAATTTTACTCGTTACATGCAAACCTATAGTCATCCATAAGCATAATTAGTAATGAATAGATTACTTGCAAATGCGATGATAGGTCGGTAACTATCGTTTTGTTAATTGTTTTAGTACGGAATATACGTCAGCTCCTCGATCGACGACAGCTAAAAGAAAAGGCCAATCGCACAAATCTCTTGTGATCTCAAAATGCAACCCCGTATTATGTATTTGCTTTTGGAAGAAATAGACTATCGATAGTTTTATCGATATTGTAAACTGTAAAATGACTATCGATTAATCTATGTTTTTTTATCATCACTGCACACAATATATCGATGGTTTTAGGCGATCCTGTGTACGAAATGCGGCACGCTCCTCGGGCCGGTAGTGGGTAAGGTGGACGCCAAGGACACCTGCAGGCTGTGCGGCGAGGGTGCCCTGGTCTCCATCGCTGTTCCCTACATCTTCAAGTTTTTTGTAACGCAACTTGCGTGCGTTAATATAAACTGCAAGATTGAATGTACCAACAGCATGGCTTTAGAGGCCTATTGAAGTTATTCTGTTGTTAGTAAATAAATGTTTTCAATTTAACTCAGTATATCTTTTATACTCTTACCTATAGCTTTAAACTGACTTACAGTTTACAGTTCGGACGCTCAGAACTAGGGTTACCATTGGATCAGGAATTTGGTTCTTTGTACGGATAGTGGGAGAATTCATTAACGTCCGAAATTTTCACACAAATGAAGGAAGGATAATGACATTCAAATAAAAATAAAAATATAAATTAAATCGATCAAGTATCAACAATCATACTTCTTAAATTAACATATTCATACAACATTTAGATTGCATTATGTGTAAGAAATCAAAATTCTGCTTAATTTAATTTTTTTTTATATAATGTACGGATTTTCCTCCGGATATTTTTTTTGATCTGGTAACCCTAGCCACAGCAGAAGATTATTTTAGGGACACAAAATGGCGGCCTATCACGCCAGCACTTTAGCACTTAAATATGATAAAACACTTGATTTTAAACAAATACTTATTATCCAAGTACAAAAAGTAGTTAGCCCTAAATACGAGTAACTAGGAAGGCATTCTCTGGGCGACCGAACTATAATCATAAAACAGATAAGTATAGAAAAACAAGCTCCTACTGACTTTGATCTTAGTTTTCTTCTTTTTACTAACTGGTCCCCACGGTATCATTCGTGTTATTTTTGAAGTGATAACTTTTTATGGAAGGGCAAATCGTTTCGTAACCTAACGCGTTACGGCGCTATTAATAGTAGCATAGTTTAAGTCAATAATAACGACACGCTCGCAGCCTAGCGGTCGTAAGCGTGACTGCTATGGCCAAAGTCCTAGATCCGAATCCTCGCCGGCTTTTCTCTTTCGTTTGTTTTTTTTCTTTTTGATTAGTTTAAGTTATCTCTTCTGTTGAGCGTCCCGAGAGGCACACGACTTTTTTTTATTTGTTGTGGCCACAATCTTACTTGAACTTTAGTGATAATGTGGCTCAAGATGATAGCACGCTAATTACGAGTACGTGTATTCTAGCAACTCTTCAACGCATCCGTGTAGTTCTCACCTCCCATAATTGCCGAAGGTTTCCTAATTGCTTGACGTTCACGGGTGCCTTTACAGATTTAAATAAACTAGCGGTCGCCCAATGATCGAAATTCGATCAGCGACTTTAATCATAAATTATTTTCTGTTTGACATTTGCAGTATGAACCTAAACAATGAATATTACATCACTTCCTGTCACTTTTTATTGAGTGACAATGTCAAAATTTTGGGGGGTCTCAGTTCAATGGTAGTCGTGTTAAGATTCACAGTATTAATTTATTTTAATATTAGCAGCAGATATAAAGATAAATTTTAGCTTTCTGCACTACTTTTCCATATTAACTTTAACCATACCAAATCCGTCTTCGGTTACGCAATACGCTTAAAAAGGTGTAGAAGGCTCTTGATTCACGTATTAATATATAGATTACGGGTTCATAAAGGAAATTTTATTAAGTTCCTTTTTGTGTCATTTGAGGCACTACTGGGAGATGTTTAACTACTATACAATATGAGCATAAATATATATGTATATAGATATGAAGAGCAAAAGAAAACTAAAAAGTAATGTTTTTAGTATAATTTTATTAATCTTAAATTTAATAATGTAATATAGCTTAAACTAGTGTTGTAATCGTATCATCGATAACTTATTGAAATAGACGCCCAATATTTGACTTCTTCATTCACTTCATTTATGTTACTAATAAGTAACACAACTTCACGAATTATACTGTCATAGAGACTCGTATCATTTATTATTCACATACACTGGCAGAACCCAAAACCATATGATGTCGATGATTCGTACAATATTTATTCTATCTAAAGTAGGTTGACGTAAAATGATAAAGTCGATAATTTTAAAATAGATATCATCTTATATAAAAATAGTTTGTATATGTCCACTGTATTACCAAAGTCAAAAGATTTTTTTTTTTACTTATTAATACTTATATCAATTTCACGTCAGCCACACATAATAATATATTCTAATCTACGACAAGGACGATTTATATTCTTGTATATTACCTTCGTTTATCAGACTCACAAGCAGGAATTCCTAAAGTGAGTTCTGCGGAAAAGTCACGTTTCCTCGAAATGGTTACATTTGGCATTTTATACCATTGAATTAATTTGGCTGTTAACTAATCCCATTGTTATCATTATATTTTTATTTACATTTCATCGTATGTCGATGTTTTTCTAATATCGCTCACTCTTAATTGTCGGCACAAAAATTCTAAATTAGAATGTAAAATTTCCTGTGTCTAAGAGTCACTTATGCTGCGGATGTAGTGAACAAACTACGTCACCGGAAAGGTATTTGCCCAATAACCCAAAACTTTGACTGGTATACTATACTATGCTTTTCACAAAATGTTACCGTTGCAATATTGATTGTAAAACGACGATAAATACAAGTCAACCAATTCTAGTCTTCGTCCATTGGCTCTGCCTGTTTCTTCTTCTTCTTTTTCTTCTTCTTAGCGCTCGCCTCCGCGTCGACAGCCTGCTGGAGCTCGTCCATCGCCTCCTTCATCACTTCTATGTTCTTCTTAGGTATGTCACCAGTTTCGTAGAATTTTAGACGGTCTTCCACCTGCTGACGGAGTTTTTCGCCGAAAACTGTTGACTGGATTTCTGTGTGACAAATTTTAATGTTATCACTCATTGACTTGACTCATTCGTTTCTCTAGCTCGCTCGCCTCGCGTACCTTTTTGCTGCGCCATGGCGTAAATTTGAATTACCTCAATACGCCGCGCCGGCGCAGTAAGCTGTGCATGAGTTATTGAATTCTCGCAAATATTTTTTCCGTGTTACCCATGTCTATTTAGTACTGACTCCACGTATGAAGTCACGCGCTCTGCGGTATTGTTTGCGCGGCCATTATAAGTTTTGTAGCATATCGTAACATAAAAGACATACATTATTTTGTATGTCCGTTTTAGTACTTATAGCAATTAATTTAGCACAGCTTTTATTACCACATATCGATGAACGATTTTTGCGATAGATCAATGCGTGCATTACGTAAATCTATTTGATATCATTAATTTCCGTAAAGTTAAAAAAATATAATATATTAGAGACAGACCTTTGAGATTTTATACGGCAATTAATGCAACTAAAGACACTAAACCGGTCCTTAGACCATAGGTAGCTTCCAAATTAAATCCCTACAAATATTTTCGAAATTTAACTGGACAATTATTAATCCCAAAGAGATTGTATAGCGTTTACAGCTCTCTAAAAACTTTCTCATGTCATCACAAAAAAAGTTTTCTGCTCCAATGCCTATTCGTTTTACTTTCATGCCGTTTTATCAATATAAATAAAATTATTGAGTTTTGCCGTTGTGCAAAAACTATTGGATTGCATTTAAATAAAATTTTATTTTATTTAAAAAAAAATCAAAAAAATATATAAAAAAATCACGAAATTACGATTATTATAAGATTTATGCGTTTTTATGTCGTCTACGCGAGCGAAGCCGAGGGCACAGCTAGTTTTAATTTTACATTAGTAAATAATTTAAAAGTAATAATTTAATCAAAGGGAAAGGAAAACAGTCATCTGGCAACAAGTGCCTAGGGCTTCATTGAATTACTCAGGCCTTCGTACTTTAAAATCAAAAGGTGTGTGAGATTTTCTCTATCGAATTTTATCACGCTAGCTGTGCTCCGCCTTTTCACTCGCGTTTCATTTTCTCGGTTCTCGTCTGGCTTAAATAATGTGATGTTAGATAGCCTATATTTATGGGTTCCTATGTGTAAGGGCCAAAGTACAAAATAATAATTTCACGACCGTTTTTTAAACATTATGAAAATTATAAATTAAAAAATGTACTACTATGAAGAATAGAATTGACACAAATATATTCGTATTTTTTATCATTCACTTAATTAATTATATTATGTTGAAAAAAAAAAGCATTCCTTAAGAAAGACGAAAGGACGGAATTGTTCGTTTAGCCCATATACATAGGACCTAGCCTATATTACAGACTACAAAATGCAAAAATAATTTTCAAATTTGACTGGTAGTTTCAGACATTAGCACATCCAAACAAACAAATAAACAATCTCTAGAGTCTTATAATATAGATAAATAAATCTGAATCGACTTACCAGAGAAACAATCAATTCTAGAAGCAATAGAGCACTTATTGGCTAGGTATCTACTAATCCGGCCTTTGTTCTTTAGTCCGGCACGGCCAATGAACGTAGAATGATACAGCAGCCCGTATTTGGGTGTATTCGACCGCGTTTTGAGTGCCCTGAATAAAGCTTTCTCAGCACCTGGAATAGAAAAATATCTATGTATTAGTAATTATTAACATACGTCTAATATTATCAAAATCCTTATGAACAGTAAAAATTAGGGATGTAACGTTATACATAATTATTCAGATACTATATCGATATCGAAAGTTTATTTTATTAGATAAAAAATATTATTAAAAAAGGAACAAAAAATCTGTCTGCAACAAAAAAATATTTTTGCTCTTTATTTTATTGTCAGACGTCGTACTTATAAATATTATATAGCCTATGTCACTTCCACAATTACGACGAATCTAACGACACCTCGTATGCTAAAGTCCATCAAGCCGTTTAGACTACAGAGTGTACCAAAGAAATAGACATACATACATATAATTGCTCGAAAAACATAACCTTCATTTTTCGCAGTCGATAATAAATAATGAAGTATTTATACTCCTACACATTATTATCCGCCTGAGGGAAGGTAAAGTATTTTGGGTGATTGATTGTATACACATACATATATTTGTATACATCTAGATCTAGATTGTATACATACATAATTTTTAATGATAAGTAGATATTTATCTTTATATTAATGATAAACAAGCGCGAGACATAAAAACGCTTAGTAAAGAAGGCAATGTGGTCGCTAACACCACGAGCGGCTCTCTTGCCTGCGACGAAAGGGCAATATCGTTGCTACGCGCCCATTTTAAATTTTTAGATACTGGCTGATATATAATCGGATATATCGACACATCGTTACATCCCTACTAAAAATGAATATTTCCACAAATTTTATTTGTCAAAATGTATAACCAAATCTTGAGTTATTTAAATTGTGGTAGGACAAATTCTATTAGCCCATTTGACTAGCTACCACCTTTGTAATCTATCGTGAAGCATCTACAGGTGTGTTCCGGCAGCTGCGCTTCAGAGCCAACGTGTTACCATCAAAGGTCACATTATCACTTAAATATGACTTATGTCATTGTGGTAAATTGGCAAAACATATAAAAGTTAAAACCAAAAAAATGACGTCACGAATTTTCAAACATCTCTTTTATCTGAGTTATACACAAAGGTTTGTAAAGTAACATATAGTACCTACAAGCACAGCAGCGACTGTGAAATGATGTGTATTTGACGAGTGTCCACCGCAGTGACAGACAGGCGCGGATCCAGAACCATGTTTGGGGGAAGGAGGGACATAAACTGAAGTTTTCGAAGATTTAAACACAAAAAGAAATACAATTTTTTATTTTTTTTTTATTGAGAATTTTCTACAATAATCGATATAATTTTCAATTTCGTTTTTTTAGGGGGCGGGGTGATAATCCCCCTTAGATCCGCGCCTGAAGTAGCATACGTGTCTAATCAAATCACTGATATTTGCTCATGTTTTAATGACTGCCCATATGTACAAGAACAACAATCCAACACATAGTCACTTAACCAAGTGAGACAACAACAGAAGAGACATTGTCATAATATGTAAAAATACAACATTTGGACTAACCGAGGATCTGCAGTGTGGATGCGGGGTACTTGGCAAGGCTGGTCAGCGAGCCTGCTTTAGATATCAGCCGAGCACCAACCTGATCTCCCACCAATGTCGTCAGATTAGGAGCCACGGAGTCCATCTTCGTGTGAAGGTATTCTGCTATTTGCTTTCTGTTTAAGAAAAAAAAAACGTACTCGCCTATAGTAATCAATTACATTAGAATGTGTTTCTGGCAACACACACCAAGACTTTGACAAGACTTTTGTATCAGAGCAATTATATCAAACAATTTTTTTATTAAAACACATGGAAATAAAAAACGAATGACGAACCGAAAGTTCGGTTTCGGCCAAATAACTGCGGCGCCGAAACTCTGATTCGTGAATTGTCGCGCGTTCATTTCTCGTGTGTATCTAACAATCTCGTGTTCATAAATGAATGAATATTACAAGAAAGAGCGTTTTATTACTTTGACGATGTATTGGCATTTTATTTGAAGAAAACTGGTATAAAATTAAAATTTTGAAATTAACAAAACAAAAATAAAATTGCTTTACTAATGACGTGATTTGTTGAAACAGTTTTTGGCTGATTTATAAAATTTTAAAACTTTTTGGATATTTTCTGCAAACTAAACTGTTTAATCATTCTTTTTACATTAAATACCACTTTCTGATATGACTGATAAAGCGATCATCATCATCATCATCATCATCATTTCAGCCGCAGGACGTCCAGTGCTGAACATAGGCCTCCCCCATAGATCTCCAGAGCGACCGATCTTGTGCGGCCTGCACCCAACGGCTCCCAGCGACCTTTATTATGTCGTCTTTCCATCTAGTGGGGGGCCGTCCTACGCTGCGCTTTCCGGTGCGTGGTCTCCACTCGAGAACCTTTCTGCCCCAACGGCCGTCATTTCTCCGAACTATGTGCCCCGCCCACTGCCACTTCAACTTGCTAATCCTTTTGGCTATGTCGGTTACCTTAGTTTGTCTACGGATCTCCTCATTTCTGATTCGATCTCGTAGAGAAACACCAAGCATAGCCCTCTCCATAGCTCGCTGAGCGACCTTGAGCTTTCTTATGAGGCCCACAGTGAGCGACCACGTCTCTGTGCCGTATGTCATCACTGGCAACACACACTGGTCAAAGACTTTCGTCTTGAGGCACTGAGGTATTTTGGACGAGAAGACGTCGCGCAGTTTCCCGAACGCTGCCCAGCCGAGTTGGATTCGTCGACTGACCTCTTTTTCAAAGTTGGACCTACCTAACTGGACTGTTTGTCCCAGGTAGACATATTCTTCAACAACTTCTAGACAAGAGTTCCCTACTGATACTGGGGTGGGCACCACATGGATATTCGACATGATTGTCTTGTCCATGTTCATTTTAAGGCCCACCTGTTGAGAAACTTTGTCGATGCCATCGAGCATTGTGCCAAGATCTTCCAGCGATTCTGCCATGACTACGATGTCGTCAGCAAATCGAAGGTGAGTGATGTACTCGCCATTAACATTGATGCCAAGTCCTTGCCATTCCAAGAGCTTGAAGGCGTCCTCTAGAGCGGCGGTAAACAGTTTCGGAGATATTACGTCTCCCTGTCTAACGCCTCTTCTCAAAGGAATTGCCTTCGTGCACTGCTCCTGTACTCGGACCGACATGGTGGCGTTGTTGTACAAGCACTTCAACACTTCGATATATCGATAGTCAATACGGCACCGCCGGAGAGACTGCAACACTGCCCAGGTTTCGATCGAATCAAAGGCTTTTTCGTAGTCCACGAACGCTAAGCATAAAGGCAGATTATACTCCTCAGTCTTCTGTATAATCTGCCGCAGCGTATAGATGTGGTCTACGGTGCTAAAGCCTTTTCGGAAACCGGCTTGTTCGGGAGGCTGGAAGTCATCAAACTTATGCTCGAGACGATTCGTGATGACCCTCGAAAACAGCTTATAAACATGGCTCAGCAACGAGATGGGCCGATAGTTCTTCAATAAGGTTTTATCACCTTTCTTGAAGAACAGGACCACCACGCTGCCGCCCCACGTTTCCGGCGTTTTACCCTCGAGTATAACGGAATTAAAGAGCTTCTGCAGGACCTTAAGTACCGGTGTTCCACCCGCTTTAAGAAGCTCTGATGTAATTCCGTCATCACCCGGCGCCTTGTTGTTCTTAAGCTGCTTAAGGGCCATCCTAATCTCGTACAGGGTGATGTCGGGGATATCTTCGGTATAGTGTCGGGTCAGCCCGGCTCTCGGATCTGTAGCCGGGCTGGTAACAGGCTTAGTTGACGAGATATATAACTGCCCATAGAACCTTTCGATCTCTCTTAATACCTCTGGCTTGGTGGACGCTACGCTGCCATCATCCATTTTCAGTTTCGTCAACTGGCTCTGCCCAATAGATGCATTCCTTGCGAACACTTTGGAGCCTTTATTCCGCTCTATCGTCTCTTTAATACTTTTGGTATTGTAAGACCGAACATCGTGTCGCAAGGATTTATGAATAGATCTATTGAGCTGCCTATAGGACTTAGCGTCATCGGAAGACTGCAGCACCATACCACGCCGATCCGCCATGAGTTTTCGGGTTTGATCTGATATCTTTTGAGTCCTATTGCTACGGTGAGTTTTAAAGAACTTGGACCCAACCGCATGGACAGTTTCTACCAGCCAATTACAAATATCATCTACGGAGACGCAACTATCTAGGCAATCGAATTGGTTTTTCAATTCGACTTGAAAGCTCTCGGGGTTTTGGAGTTGAGCATTAGAGAGTCGGAGCGTAGACTTCATCAGGCGAAACCTTTCTAATTTTAGATTGATATTCAATGTGCCTCTAACCATTCGGTGATCACTGCCGGTTTTCACTCTGTGAATCACAGTGACATCATTGAATATTTGTCTCTTCGTGGTCATGATGAAGTCTATCTCATTTTTCGTGGAACCATCGGGCTCATCCAGCTCCATTTCCTATGAGGTGGCTTCTGGAAGAAAGAGTTCATCATAAAGAGTCCCTCTTTCTCCATAAAATCGGCCAACCTCTGGCCCCTAGGGTTCCGTTGCCCATAACCAAATTGCCCCACTCCCAACTCTTCACCATCTCTTTTGCCCAGCTTTGCGTTAAAGTCTCCCATTACAACAGTGAAGTGCGTTTTCGAGGTATGTATGGCCCTACTAATGTCCTCATACAAAACCTCCACTTCATCATCAGGGTGTACCGAGGTCGGTGCGTAAACCTGTATGACCTTCAACGAATATCTTTTGGATATTCTGAGTATCAGGTACGCTACCCTGCTCGACACACTGTCGATGGTCACTATTGTGAATAAAAGACGTCCACAATATTTTAATGTGTGCTAAATTAATAGCGCTTGTTTTATTCTTGTTTCTTACAAAGTTACCGTAGTTCCTAGTAACAATGTGGTTTCTTAATAACGTTCTTGACTGTAGTTTGCTTGTAGATTCGCTGCTTGCTGTTGCTGGTGTTGTGGTTTTTCTCGAACTGATCGCAGTACTGCCACCCTCTCCGCTATATTTATCCTCGCCCTTTGCCTCGCAACCGGTAGTGCGATGGATTCCGTGCGGGGCGTCGCTCAGCCAATGAGCGCGCACGCCCTGTGTGCGCGCTCTCGGCAGTACCATGAGCCACCATGCCAGATGTTCCGAGTCTGGCATGGTTCATCCTTACAACTAATGAAATTTATACATTTAAACTTACAACTAGCTATATTCTTATTCTAATCGTTTTAAAATACACATACTCACACATATTCAGTTCATATTATTATATCTATTCCTAACACGTATTTATAAACCTTATTCCTAACACGTATTATTTCATTTAATTGTTCATTTTATACTATTAGACTATCGTTATTCGCTCGCCCCGCTCGCTGTCCGCAACAGTTCTCCCCCCGGCGTAGCCTGCGCAGCCTCACTCTCCTCTCAGGACGGTGAGCTTCGTCGTCGGGCGCCGGAACACACCGCTCCTCGTCTTCACGTCGGCGCTCCGCACTCCTCCATCTGGTCCGGTGTAGGTTCTCGTGACGATTCCGCGTGGCCAGGTGTTGCGCGGCAAGGCGGAGTCGACAACCACGACCAAGTCCCCGACGTTCAGAGGGCGCGTGCTGTCAACTGAGTTCCCGCGTGGCACCAGTGTAGGGAGGTACTCATTAACCCAGCGCCGCCAGAAATGATCAGCGAGCGCCTGGGTTGCTCGCCAGGTACGCCGGTCCGCCGTGTCGCAGGTCCCCGTCGTAGGCATACCCGTCGAACTCCCAAGCAGAAAATGGTTGGGAGTGATCGCCTCTGGGTCCCGCGGGTCGACGCTCACGTGCGTTAGAGGCCGCGCGTTAATCGAATGCTCGGCCTCCGCGAGCACGGTTTGGAGCACCTCTTCTTTACGCGCACGCTCGTTCAAAGTGGCGGCGAGCGCGGTTTTTACCGACCGCACTAGCCGCTCCCATGCACCTCCCTGGTTAGGCGCGCCGGGCGGGATGTAGCACCACTCGACGCTGTGCCGTAGCCCCTCCCCCCGTAGCGCAGGTGCACATTCGGCGTAGGCGGCGCGTAGCTCGGTGTCCGCCCCACGGAAGTTGGTCGCGTTATCGCTGTAGTGGCTGAGTAAGCCGAGCGGGTCATAGATTGACATAACCGCACTCAGAGCTTCTCGCTTTGTAGGTGCCCGCTTGCGTGCGCGTACATCGGCTGGTACCCGATGCATGGACGTGTTAAACCCTAGTTCATCCGTAGCTGCATTCCAGTATAGGCCCAGGATCTTTTCTTGTTCATGCCCGCCAAGTTGTGCGGGCGATCGTGCGCGTAGCTCGTCCGGTGTTTCACTGAGTACGCTCGCTCGGTTGCTGCTCCATCCGCGTAACGTAAAGCCGGCTACTGCGTGGACTTCTTGTATTTCCCTTATAGCGTGGATAGCTGTTTCTTCATCGTCGTAGCTATCCACCAGGTTGTCCATGTAGTGGCTCTGCGTTATTGCCTTGAACGCGTCTGGATGCGTTCGTGCATGCTTTTCAGCGTTGCGGTCGCGTACACTGTGTGCTATGAACGGTGAGCTTGCTGCGCCGAATATCAACAATCTCATTTTATATTTCTGTGGCGGCTTGTTCCGGTCGTTGCCTCGCCACAGAAATTGTTGTGCCGGCTGGTCCGCTTCACGTATTCGTATTCTCAGAAACATTTCCTCTATATCAGCAGTGACGGCGACGGGCTTCTCTCTGAACCGGAATAAAATCCCCTGCAGCGATCGTAGCAGGTCCGGTCCCTCTAATAACTCGTCGTTTAAACTCGTAGTTCCACTGCGTGCTGCGGCATCGAATACTACTCGTAGCTTGCCGGGTTTGTTCGGGTTGAATACAGCGAAGTGAGGTAAAAACCAGCTGATGTTGCTAGTCTGTTCGTGTCCCTCGCAGCGTACGGCGTAGCCCTTCTTAAACAAGTTTTTGATCTGACTTGTATACGCCACCGCAAACTCTGTGGAACGATCCATTTTCTTTTCTATCGAGTGAAGTCGTCGTAGCGCCATATTGTAGCTATTAGGTAGTACTACGTCGTCGCGGCGCCACGGTAGACCTACTTCGTAGCCTTCACTGCGTTGTTGGATCGTTCCGTCGAGTATTCGGGTCGCGCGCTTATCGGCGTCGCTGATTCTCGGTTCGCGGGCTACGCCGAGCGCGTCTATTTTGAAGTGCCGTTCTACGAGCTCGTGTAGACTTTCGTTCCGGATCTCGCTGCCAGTGTTGCGTTCAGGTGCGTATATGTGTAGCAGGGCTTCGCTGTGGCCGATGATCACGTGTGGTGCGGTTCCGTGCACCACCCAACCCAGTTGAGTTTTCGACGCCGCCGGCTGGTTCGGTTTGCCGACGCGTAGCTCTCTGGATACGATCATCTCCCAGTGGTCCGTACCTATCAATATACGTGGCCTCGCCTTCTCATAGCACACGTGCTTCACTTTCAAATTGCGCAAGTGAGCGTGTTGGAGTGTGCTTAGAGACACTGTTTGTTCGCGCAGTCGGAGTCCTTTTATCGTTCGAGCTCGGAACTCGTGCTTCTTGTTGCCGCCCGGTTCGTACAACTTAGCTTGTACAATTTGGCTATTCGTGTACTCTTTGCCCATATTGACGCCTTGTAGTTGCAGTGGATGTGACGGTCCATGCGCTCCGATGTCCTTGGCCAAGTTCTCGTCGATTAGCGATATAGTCGAGCCCTCGTCCAACAGAGCGTACGTGTTCACCGCTCCTTTGGGGCGCGATATAGTCCACCGGACAGATTTTTAGTATAATCTGTCTCGGTTCTATAGTTGTTGCGACAGCCATTACCGTCTCGCTCGATGACGGTGTCACGCTGTTCTGAGCTAGCTCTTCGCTATCGCTTGGTCTGTCGTTGTGAAGCGACGAGTGATGCGGACGACGACAGGAGTTAATACCGCACGGCTTTCCTGTGCAGTACACACGACGATGGCGTTTGTCAATACATTTCAAACAGACGCCTTTGCTCTTCACTAGCTCCCACCGTTGCTCGACGTTCAGTGCCTTGTATTGCGGGCACCGAGACAACGGATGGGGCTTATCGCAGCTAGGACACAGATGTTCGGTTTCTGTGTCCACCGTAGCAAAGACGTTCTGTCTCTTTCTGGCGGCGACTTGCGGTGCGGCAGGCTTCAATATTTCGCGTCTAGAGGTCGCTGTCGAAGCGGTGGCGGGCGCATATGTGTGTTTTAAAGCACGGCTCGCTTCACGCATTAGGAAGCGTGATAATACAACGACCTCTGGATCCGTTGTTCCCTCGTTCTCTTCCGCATAGTCGCACCACCGGGACTTCAGGTGTGGGCTAAGTTTTTCTAATACTTCCCGAGCCAGCATCGGGTTGTACAGGTAGCTCCGCTTGTCGAGATTTAGTAAAACACAGACTATGTTTTGTAGTTTTACTGCGAACGCGTTCAGTTCGCTTGCGGTAGCTCCCGGTCGTGGTAATTTCCGCATATCATCCAGCGCCTTGTCTATAATTACTTCCGGCCTGCCAAAACATTGTTCCAGTGTCCGCATGATTTCATCTGGATTGTTCGCGGTGTGTAGTAGCGCTGCCACTGCGTCGCGGGCGTCCCCACGCAGGCTGTTACGTAGGCGCGCTATGTTTTCTATCGGCGAGAAACGATACAGCTGCGTGGAGTCCCTCATAGCTGCTTTGAATGGCAGCCACTCGTTGATCGCTCCAGTGAATACAGGTAAGTCGGCGGCTTGACGTGGCGGTGGATGAGTATGCGTCATCTTTTCTAGTATCGCGGCGAGCTGTTTAATATCACTGTTCGATTGCGACGGTGATTGCGAACGGGCACGTCGTTCAGGCCTGCGTTCGTCTTGTTGCCGCGCGTCGTTACGGGTACACGGTAATTGCTCCCCCCGTGTAGCTTCGGGCTGTGAGCGGAGCCAGTCATCCACTCGGTGAATACGTTCATCTGGCTTCTCGTTCGTTTGCTCACGTACGTCCTCTGCTTCATCCCGTATCGACGTTAACTCCACGGCGAGGCGTTTCTTTATTAATTCCGCCTCCATTCGGAGTTCTTCACGGCGAATTGCGGCTAGTTTCTCTTCCGCTTGTAGCTCGGCGAGGCGTGATCGCATAGTCGCACTCGTCGTCGATCTCTGTGAGCGTGGCGGGGAAACGTGGCCTGTTCTGACGTCAGTGCGAGTAACAGGTACAGAGGGTGTTCCCTCCGGTCGGGGTGTGCTCTCAGCCCTCTGTGTGTCTGGCGATAGCGGCAATTCTTCGAATACTCGGACTGTGTTATTTCTGTTTTGTGATTCCATTGCGTCTCCCTGGCTTCTCGTAACAACCATTGATCTGGGTACGCCGTTCATGGATACAGATGTCTTGATAACAAGTCGTTTCTTCTTCAAGCGTTGTTGTAGATCGGCGAAATGTTATGTTCTTTTTTCTTCCGATCCGGCTTCCGAAGGACCAGATAATATTGTGAATAAAAGACGTCCACAATATTTTAATGTGTGCTAAATTAATAGCGCTTGTTTTATTCTTGTTTCTTACAAAGTTACCGTAGTTCCTAGTAACAATGTGGTTTCTTAATAACGTTCTTGACTGTAGTTTGCTTGTAGATTCGCTGCTTGCTGTTGCTGGTGTTGTGGTTTTTCTCGAACTGATCGCAGTACTGCCACCCTCTCCGCTATATTTATCCTCGCCCTTTGCCTCGCAACCGGTAGTGCGATGGATTCCGTGCGGGGCGTCGCTCAGCCAATGAGCGCGCACGCCCTGTGTGCGCGCTCTCGGCAGTACCATGAGCCACCATGCCAGATGTTCCGAGTCTGGCATGGTTCATCCTTACAACTAATGAAATTTATACATTTAAACTTACAACTAGCTATATTCTTATTCTAATCGTTTTAAAATACACATACTCACACATATTCAGTTCATATTATTATATCTATTCCTAACACGTATTTATAAACCTTATTCCTAACACGTATTATTTCATTTAATTGTTCATTTTATACTATTAGACTATCGTTATTCGCTCGCCCCGCTCGCTGTCCGCAACAGTCACGATGTTGTTAATGAGAGACTTCCGAACGATAAACCCGACACCACCTAGGGACTGTTGGTTGCCCTCCCTATAATAGGATAAAGCGATAAGGGCTGGTAAAATTAAAGCCCTACTTGAAGAAAGTTGTTTGCAAACTTATGTATCTCAGCGGTTAAGTATGAGCCGTTCAACTGTCCAGATGAATTGGCAGTGGTTTATAGAAGATTCCATTTTTATGGACGACAATGCTCGCCCTCACCCTTCTATTGACGTCGATGCGTACATGAGTACAAGTTGGGATCCGTCGTTTAGGTTAGCTAGCTTGAAGTTCTAACCTCAATCCAATTGAGCATGATTCTAAAGAGACGGATAAGATCAGTGCAACCTGCTCCACAAAACATCAGGGTGAAGAATGGGAACGTATTCCTCAAAACATTATTAAAAATATAGTGGAAAGCATGCCGAGAAAGATGAAAGCCTTTTTTTGTCAAGAGGAAGTCACTTTTTGTCAAGAGGAAGTCACACTAGATATAAGGCTTTTCTACATTTGTAACTTTATTAAATTAAAAAAACTAAATAACATCTTGTCTTTATCGCTGACCACGTCTTAATGTCTGGCCGTGTGCATCGGTTTTATGGAATTCATCGAAAATTAATGAACTAATTTCCAGAATTCATTTCAAGCATATTAATTTACACAATTAAATTAATTTTAAACACCAACAATTACATTCAATTTAATTAAATGAAATCGACCTTACAATCTAAATTCCCTTAGGAGCCTGTTTTTTTTTGCAAAGGAGTGTATAATGAGACTGTACGTTATATTTAAGTGTTCATTTTTGATACAGTTTTCAAGAGTACGTGTTAAAGCGTCAACTGTGTATATAAATTCGTTATTATTTACTTTTCGGTTCATTTTTCCGCGGTAGATGGCGCCGTCACACATTAACGAAACGTAAGGTAAATTAATATAATAGGTAATCTTTTGATAATAAAATCCTCTCGGCCTAACTGGGTGTTTTCTTGACATAAATGCCCAATACAATCATAGGACCGTTTTTGGAATCTTTAATATGTTTATTACCTTTGTTAATGTTAAATTGTTAATATAACATGAATGAATTATTTTTTTGTTACATTCTTCACTTATTAATGTATTTATTTTAAAACAAATCATCTGTCTGTATATGTGGGGAAAAAATACAATAGAAAGTCTAAAAGTTTCTGTTTTGGCCGAAGTTGAGACCGAAGTCGAAGATTCGGTTTCGGCCGAAATCGAGAGTGAAGCCGAAGGTTCGGCTTCGGCTGAAAATCCTGTTTCGGTCAAACACTGTACTAAAGCTTACCTGTAATTACTCAGGGCGACGACACGTCCCGCAAACATCTGTATGTTGATAAGATCGACGGGTGATATGTCCATGCCCATAGACATCTTCGAAGCATCGATAATCGCCTGAGCTTTCTCCGAATCACCAAGGATCTCGGTCAGAGGCTCCACTGACTCCTCGCTGAGCGTCTTCCTGTCTTTGATGTACTCCGCGCATTTCGTGTAGAGATGGTTCTCTGGTACGATGCTTACCAACTCTGGGAAGTGGTATGAATACCATTCTCTGCAGAATTGAATTGAAATTCTCAGTCGAAACTTTTTTAAATACTAGAATGACATAGAGCCAGCATCATGAGTTCATAACCTGAAGCGCCGCAATGATCATACCAGAAACGTCAAAATTATTGTTTTTTTTTTAGAACTGACTATACTGTTAGCCTTAGTGGCCCCGGAGCCTCTGACGGCTTTTCAGCTTCGCCGGACTTGAAAGTCTCTCCGCTACATTGCATCGACTTAAATATTAAATTACAAATTAATAATAATAATGCGCTGGAGTAGGTGCAAAGGCGGCACGATCTGCTCAGTGATAGGCTCAGCCATGTAACCATCTTTAAACAGGCGTGACTTAGCCTATTGTTCCTTAATGAGGGGTAATCATCTCTTATCTCTTTAAGGAGCGTTTGAACGGACTAGCCTACTATCCTATTACTTAAGATAGTAGACTAGCCAGTGACTCGCTATAACAGTATTGTTTTAAGATAATTTGAAAATGGTGGTAGAATGCATGAAATTGTCGTAAATGTACGGATAATGATCTTACAGTTGTGAATCCTTGACGGCAATATACCTAACTGTATGTTACAAAGATGGGCTTTTCCTACGAACACGTCATATTAAATAAGATACTTTTTGGAGTTTACCGGTATGGTAATTTTATGGGGAATGAAATTAGCGTTAGTTAAGCGTTAACTCAAAAGCGATATGTTTTATGTCAAAAGGTCATTACTTATTATTACAGATTTATGCACCATGCAACAATCATTATATTATTTTCATTACTTCACATATTCATAGAGTTTTGTTTATTATATTTTGTGAAAGATGGCACGATTTCTATTATTATTTTTATTTCATATTTATTCCATGGCAATCGTACATAAGAAGTAAACTCAAGTCGTACGTCAGAGTTGATATAGACCTTGCTTTTATCTTTTTATCGTAATCAGTTATGCCAATCTCACCTGATGATGTGGCCCAAGATGGTGATACCCTAAGCCTAGTGGTTACGATCCAGTCGGACACAATAGCCGTGTCCTAACCACCCAATAATTCTCTATAATCCAATTCTACAGTTAAAAAGGAAGAACTTTGTACCTGATCCTCATGGAGAATGTGTTGACGTCCTTATCAAGCTGGTCAAGAAGCGCAATGGATTGTATGATCATATTGTCAACCCGGTGAACGTTGAACTTGACACGCGCCCGAGAGTAAGAGTGTCCTAGACCCAGCTGAGCGACACTGCACGCTTTTAACGTCAGCCCTTTTATCAGCGCATGGAAGTGATGACGAATCCCTGATAATTAACAAAAAATATACTACAAAACTTCCGAAAGAATGTTCTGTAGTCAGGCATTTAGGAATGTCAAAACAGTACTACCACCGATGCGGAAATTCTTCGAGAAGCACCGGCAAGAAACCCAATTAGAGTTCATCTTTTATTAAAGAAACCCAATCAGAGTTCATCTTTTTTTTACTATGTTAATAATGTTTATAGTACTTATACTTTGTTCATCATAAGAAACTGCATTAAGTGTCCTTAGAACTTAAATTGTTAGGTCTTGTTATTATTCCAAAAATTATGATACTGATAATCTTTATAAAAAAAATTGCAGGATAAAACCATAAATAACGTTACTTTCCTTGGTACGTAAAATTAGACTAGACCTAAGTTATAAAATCAATGAATCGAACACAAGCTGAATTATAAAAAAATAACTAGCTGTGTCCGTGGCTTCGCTCACGTGGACTACAGAATGCCCGCGCGAATCTTGCTCCCCCCGCTCAAGCCTGTTTTAAAGACAAAAATGCTTATTGTGGGTAGCAAATAGAATGTGGCTTAGAAGATAGATGTATACTCTCCCGGACATTTTTGTAGGCCTTTTTAATGCCTTTAATTATGTAGTACATTAATTTGCTATATCTCTTGTGGTTTACTCAGTATAAGTCATTTTAAGCGCCTGAATTGATTCACCGTGACCAGTTTTTTTTTATTTGTGTGGAACTAATTCTTTTTCTAAAATAAAAGTAGCCTAAGTTACTCCCTATGTCATCAGCTATCTATCAGTGAAAGTCCCGTCAAAATCGGTCCAACCATTTCAGAGATTACCCAGAACAAACAGACGGACAATTTTTTTTTAAATGGGCTTTTTGTTATAGGTATCATATATACTTTCATATGCATTTAGTAAAAAACTGTTATTTTTACATTAGAGACAGACACTTCAATTTTATTAATTGTATAGAAAACAAAACCTTGATTGCAACAAAGCACTTGAGTAAAAAAGAAGATATTCAAAGAAGTTTGTTTTTTAATTTCGAATAAAATTTATATTTACGTAACTCCTACATTTTTACTGCAGCAACAAGAAAGGAAGAATATTGACTGGAAAAATGAATTTTGTTTATTGGCATCATACATTCAATAACTTGAGTGTTGTGGATTGCGATCTCAATTGTTGTTATAGCTCATTTATGTTATTTCATTTACAAAGCTTACACACAACCTTCAATTGTTTTAAAGCATAATGGTTTATGGTTTAATTGTTGTCATAAGCTAACATCTCTATGAAGAAATTACCTAGGGTGCAAGTATACAACATGGCTTCTGTGTAGGTACTGTGTGGGTCGATTAAAACACGCCCACGCGGCGATGTTCGCTTTTAATACTCATATTTAAATAACTGATTTCTCTTTCTTTCATTACCAAGTTCTTTAAAAAACCACTAAAAATATTTTTCACTGAATAGCTCACCTCGTAAAATCTCTGGAACAGCACCAATGTGAGAGCATTGTATCTCTAACGCCTCGCTGATGGCCGCTCCTAACTTGGGATCCAGTACACCAAGGGTGCATTTCCCCCTCTTCTTACGTTTAGGTAATGCACTTTCAAGAAACAGATTCAAATCTTCAGGTATTATACCTGAAAAAAAATTATAAACATAAACTAAAATATTTACTACATGTGCCCCACAGCAGCCGACTCTTCCCATCCATGTAGCCTATCATGGGATCCATGTACCCTATAGTTATTCTCTCTTCCTGTATTTGCCTACAGCATTCCAGATTGGTTGACATTCATGATTACTGCTATGTTCCTAAAGGTCATAGCGTAAAGTTATACTTACTGCCTATGTAACCTTCCTGAATAAATAGGCTATATTTAATGTAAATAAAAATTTAAAATCTGTCTGGTATAGCTCCAGAGACAATCACATTAAACACAAAAAAATCTCTTGAGTTTTATTGTATTTAATAATGCTAATGCTATAAAAAAATTAAAGCAGTTATTATATGATAGTTTACCTATATTTTTGACTGGATGTAGCTAAACTTTGAAACTTGTCAGCTTTGAAAAGGTAAATTAGTAGCTTATTAATGTGATTAATGCTTCAACCTACTTTTAAATCACATAGTAAAATTTGATAAAAATTAAAAAATATTATACTATTTATTCAGTTTTAGTGAAAAAGAAAAGTAACACAAAACTTCGTAAAATGTAAAAAAAAAAACAATGTAAACCCATAAATTTATACAGCCTAACACAACAACCACTCTTAAACATTTAAGCAATAAGTGATAAGTTAAATAGCAAGGAACACTAAATCCTTTAAAGGACACTAAGATATTTTTACAAAATTTTCCCGAAAGGCAAACTATATAAACAATATGATCACAAATATGCCATAAAATATTATTTGTCTGTTTGTATGTCCTAATTTAACTCAAGAACAGCTTGACCGATTCATGGCCGATTTTGTTGAAATTTTGTACACATGAAGAATAGTTATAAGAATTTTCAATAAAACTTTTAGGAATCACAAAAATTTTCAGAAATTTAAAACTTCATTAATTCTTAACCGATTTTGATGAAATTTTGTACATGAGAAGTATTAACATAATTAATGGGCTGTAAAAATTGTCAATATTACTCCTAGAATTAAAAAACAATAAGCCTAAAAAAATTTAATTTTCATCAATTCTTAACAGATCCTGATTAAATTTTATAGAGGAGAAAGCATACATCATACCATAATTGAGAGGCTATAGGAACCATTAATAATGTATTACAAATTATAACCTAGAATAATAATTTTCAAGTGATTTTTATGAAAATTGTACATGGGAAATGCATGCCATTCCTCAATTGATATGGCATTAAGAATTGTCAACAATATGAATAAAAATAAAATTTCAGAATGTAAATAACTACTGCTAGTATAGTGCATATATAATAACACCGCTAGTTTATTCATATATATTTAAAGTTTGAATCATAAATAAAAATAAATTGGATATTAGATACAAAACATTTATATAGTGTGCAAAAACCATAACATGTTTTAAAATTATGTTTCTTAGACTATGTTTTTGTATATTTCCATCTTTTGTATCTATACTAGTTACTATGTTTGGATATTCATGAATGATTTACATAAGTAATTCAATTTTACATGTTGCTGTAAGTTATCACAAATTATAAAAATAAATTGAAATGTATTTGTCAAATTATGTAGTTCTTTCAAGTCTTTGTTGCCTTATGCAATAAGATACTTAAGTGCAATAAGAGCATTTTACAATGTATTGACAAGCTATGGGATAGCAGATCCCAGGGCAAATAACCTTATGTTGTGTTCCTGCAGTGAGTATGGTTTCCAAAGCTCCTTGGGGAAGGGGGGAGGGGGGGTCAAAGTTGGCATTGTGCTAATGTTACCTAAATATACTTGTTTGCCGCTTAAGTTCTATTAAAAAATAGAATAATAATCAAAAATATGTAATAAATAAATCAATTCTATCCACTCCTGCAAAGTGCTGAATTGCCTGAACTATTGCAAATTAGCACCTTTTAAATAGGGAGAAGCAATAAAACTAGTTCTTTGTCTGTCTAGAGAATAGTGAAAAAAAAAGAAATCAATGATAGAAAATTCAAAAGAAAGTTTAAAATCATCTCAGAAGTGATGAGCTATAGTGTCTTTTTTATATACCCAAAAAGTAAATTGACAACTTGTCCTACCCAATAATTCAGGAAACTATAAAAATTATTTTATGGTGAAATACTTGCAAAAAAAACCTACAAAAAAAAAGAATGCTATGGTTGACCCAAAAGACACGATTTTGTCTACCTTTTTCTTTAGGTTTTATTTTGGGGGTTCAATGTTATTTCAGAAAAAAATCCCAATAGGAATAATATATTGTATATATTTATGATTAAGTTAGATTGGTGGACAGCACTACTTTTAAAATCTAATTAACCAGCAAAGTAGCAATACATGAAATTTCATGTAACTCCATGGGATTAAAAACGACCTTTAGGAAGTAACAAAGAGTGGAATCCATACATCTCTCTAAGATCCCGGAATTATAATGATGTTTTTTTTATTTATTGTTATTTAGAAGAATATTATTTATTAGGGTTCTTTTCTAAAAGTGTTAAAATGATTTTTGTTTTGCATATATAATTAAACGAAATCAAATAAATAAAAAACAAAATACTTCCTCATACCTCCTCCGATCTATGATTTTAAATTTATAGGTAAGTGCATTACTTGAGTTTTGATTTCAAATACATGCTGATGAAACAAATAAGCATGCAGAACTAACCTTCGGATACTGCATTTATATTTTCTAACGCGACGACAGCAGATTTAAAAGGCTGAAACGCGATAAGCGTCACGACGGAGTTAAATCGCTGTAAATCAGTCACAGATTCTTCTACTTGAGGCAGGAACGCCGCCAATTCCTCAAACTCCGCCACACGGAACAGAGCGAAGCCCGCGCTATGCTCAAACAATACGTAAAACTTGCTCTGAAAATAAATTAACTTATAAACTCATGTTAACCATTTATGTTATATAAATGTAAACTGTAGCAAATACCGCACCATTTTGTTTATTATTAAATTAATTTCATTTTTTAACTACAAACACGTGCGCTTCTTTTATCATTCGAGTAAGTAAATATTTAATTTTTTAGGTTATAAATTGTAGCCAGTGTTGCCAAGTCAAGGAAACAAGAAGTGGCCAACTAGGGATGTGAAAAAACAATTAATAAACTATAATTTTTAATATAATATGATTTTTTTTAAAACAATTTTCAAATTCAAAAAGTTGATTATTTAAAAATCGATTTTTTTCTTGACAGATCTAATTTTTTCTTGTGACAAACGGTATTCAATCACCTTTCTTCATCTTACTAACTTGCCAACTAGTCCTCTTTATTGAAAAGCATTATTGCCATTGTCAAGTGAATATAGTGTCCTGTCTTAGAACGAATTCATTATCCGAACAAGGTGGTGGCTCCCTTGTTAGAATTTTATAGGTAGTTTTTGTGGTACATGAAAATGTATGTTTCCAGTTTATATTTATAATCTACTTCACCTAAACACAATAACCAAGCTATATCACACAAAACGCAATTAGAATTACAAAATATAGAGTCTAAACCCGAAGTTAATGAATCTATTCTAATATTATAAAGCTGAAGAGTTTCTTTGTCTGTTTGTTTGGTCGAACGCGCTAATCTCACTACTTTTTCGAATGAAAAAAAATTGATTTTTGTTAGATATTCCATTGATCGAAGAAGGTAATGCTATATAACATCACACTACGACAGATAGTAGCAGAGTATCAATGAAAAATGTTGCAAAAACTGGGAAAATTTATTGCTTTCGAGAGCTTCCATTGCATGCGCTGCGTAAATTGTTAAAGTTACGCCACAACCATGTGTGAGGAATTATTTCACTTGAAAAGTTAAAAAAAGTCTGCGGTAGCATTTGACAATCTTTTATGGTTGACTCAATATAACCCTTTTTCTGGTAATAAAATTTGATATAAAATAATCCATTATTTACGAAGGTGTTTCTAAAAATATGGTACTAATCCATATTAAAATGAATACAACATTCACCACAAGTATTTAATTTTGAACAAACTTGTCTTTGTCATAATTTGAATTTAATAAATATCTTATAAGAATCGCAGTTTTAAAATAACTCCGCAGCATATTAAAGAAAGTTTCAGCTCCTTTAGAATTGTATTATAGATACCTATGACCCATGCTTTCTAACTCTCTCTCTCTCTCTCTCTTAGTTGACGCAGAAGAAGTTATGCGAGTCAGCTAGTTAAAAATAAAAACCACAACATGTCACTTCAAGATCCCATCAAAAACTCCAATCGCCTTTAAATATCACCCACAAATATCGTTATTTATATTGTTAATTTTATATGACAAACACCGCTACACCAACGCACCCGTGTACCCTATCACAATTGTTCTTTTCACAAGTACAATTTTTTTTTTTCATTATCCCCCTAAATTATGTCTCCAAATAACATAGTATAAATAGAGAAAAATTTACCTTCATAAAATTGTCATTATTTGCCATGTCTAAAATAATGAACATAAATATTTTTTAATTTTTAACAATTGTTTGTAATAAAATAGCATAGTGTAGTTTATATTTAAGAGATAGGCATATTTAAGCTATCGCGGAATATATCTTAGATATACTAAGGCCCAATATTTTTGTACAACATTGTATTTACGTACCACTAAAAATTATCGCAGCGCGCGCCGACAAAGCAGTTCCGGAGAGCTTCGTGTTGCGACTTACTTAACAAAAATCAACATAAAAAGCTAGCTGGGATGTACACCTTGAAGCTAAATACTCTGTACTATTCCTCTTGAATTAAACTATCGTATACGAAAAGAATTTTCAAGTCCGACTGGTTGTTCCAGAGATTAGCGTGTTTACACAAACCAAAGAACATAAAAGTTCTTCTGCCCTGTTATATTAGTTTATACATATACAGTAAAGGCTATAGATAAAAGCTTAAAGAATATTCCTACTAAGAAAACCAAATTCCAAGGATAAAAGGTCGTAAAATAATATGAAAAAAATTGTATAATTTTTATTCAACCTTGTTGAACAACAAAATAGGGTACAAGATTCTCCGTAACTAACGAAAATTTTTGTCTTATTTAAATTGATTATTTAATTAAGAAAGTTATAATTGTGAATATTTCAGGTGTTTAATTCAATTTTTCAAGAAAATATGAAAAAATATCGATTATAAATAAAAGTCAATTATTTTTTAAACAAAAAACAATTATTATTGTAATCGATTCCTTAGTTCTCGTATATATAAGATTTTTAAATAATCTTTTTTTAATCCTCATCCCTATGGCCAACCACTTTGATAAAATTGCTAGAATGTTGAAAATTTCTTACCCAAAAATGTGTCTAAAAGTGGCCAAAAATTTTACTTGAAAACAAACACAAGTTTATAACTTAAAAACGTTTTAATTATTGATTATACTTTTTTTTTTACCATGGGGAAATCCTGCATTGGATCCGCCTCCCGAGCCGGGCCGCTCAAGAGAGAGGTATGTCGGACTCTTACCGACTAAAACCCCACGGTGTCTTCTCGCACTTGATGGCCGGGGAACGGGAACTGCTTGCACATACCATCCGCTCGACCCGGCAGGTGTGGCCCTACCACAGGACCCCGTCGTGGTCGGAGGAAATCGGCACCTCCAACGAGCCTCAGCACGAACACCAGTGCGCCTCTTCCATCTCGGGCCTGCATTTACGCGGTAACGGACATGCCCAGGTCCTCCACCTGCAGACACATTTCACTCCCTCTCCGTCTCCTCTTTCGCAAGCATGACTTGCTCGCAAAACGAGGAGACGGAGTTCCACCTGCTCTCACTCTCGACCATAGATAGAACCACGGCCGGGAGCGAGAGATCGGTTACGATCGTCACGACAACATCGCGGCGCAACGAGTCCCATGCGGGACAGACGGCTAGTGTGTGCTGCGCAGTATCTCCTGCGCAGCCACAATGATGGCACCCAGGAGCGATCTCCCGGCCTATGCGACACAGGTAACTCCCGAAACAGCCATGTCCCGAGAGTACTTGCGTCAGCCGGAAGGTGAGGGTGCAATGCCGCCTCCGCAGCCATCTAGCCAGAATTAGCCTGATAGCTTCCACGGTCGCCACGCCAAAACTAGGGTGGCTAAGTCGCAAGTCCCACACTTCCACCATGGGATTTTGGCGAAGCTCTGACCTGTACGCCGCAATCTCTCGCGGCGTTGGTCTCTCACCCCGTCTCAGCGCCTCCTCGCGCCATCTAAACAGCAGCGTGAGGGCTCTCGCTTCGAGATCCCATGGTGGAGATCCAACCAATAGGGAGGCTGCTTCGAACGAGACCATACGGTACCCTCGGACAAGGTCGCACCGCGTATCGCCCAGTTATAGCCGATGTTCCACAAAATGGGGCCAAGCACTGACCCCTGTGGAACACCGCTAGACATGTTTCGCCGACTCCATCCTTCCGGACCCGGGAAGGTGATGGTCCTCTGTCTTAAATAATTCCCGACGATGCGACGGAGGTAATGAGGCACTCCATGGTACCGGAGCGCCTCTCGTATGCTGCTCCAGGGCAGGGTGTTGAACGCGTTGGCGATGTCCAGGGACACCGCTAGCACCACTTCGCCCTGAGAGATTGCATCCTCCGCCAAACTCTTCACGTGTGTGATCGCGTGTATGGTGGAGTGCCCTCGGCAAAAACAAAACTGGTTTTCGGCTAAATCCGGCCCCACTTCCGTCAAGTGGTAGACGAGGCGGTCTGCAATAACTCTCTCCATGCGGTTGCCCACCTCGTCCAGCAACACAATGGGGCGGAATGTGGAAGGAGTGTCCGCAGGGCACCCCTCCTTTTTGAGCAGGACCCGAGTTACCACGTCATAAGCCTTGGGACCGGCGGATACAGACCGTGGGATCGCTGACCATGCAGATTGCGATCGTGGGAAACGACGGCGTGACTCCAACTTGATTATTACTTTAATTAATTTTAAGTTAGTCTTGTTTAAGAACCATAAGTGTAAACACCTATTATAATTCTTTTAAAATAAATCTTTTTTTAATTTAAACTCGTACCGCCTATCATAACTGGCGCAGTCGGTAGGATCGCGGCACTTTTCGTCGGATAAAATTTTCGGCAAAGTGAACGGTTTCTAAGTCGTTACTACCGCGATCATAATAAGAACTTAAAGTGCGTGTACGAACTCTTTGAAAGGACTTTCTGAAAATTGAAGATCCTGTGTGGGTGAATTGGTGTACCTACAACAAGACTCGGCAGGAGAGGCAGAATGCTGGCTTGGTGAGTACTCTCGTTTATCCAAGTTCCTTTTGTCATATTTCCTGTCTATATTGTGTATTTTTTTTTTATATATATCATATGGTGTTAAAGTGTTTCTGTCGTAAGCTAAAATTGCTATAGACGTACACCGTACAGTGAATCATAACAGATAAGCGCGGTCATCCGATATCCGAGCTATTGTCTTTTGATTCTTGTAAAATATAAAACTTCACGCTATGTCGCTTACGGAGTCGGCACAATTGATTAAAGTAGTTGGGGAACTACTACCCAAATACGATGGCAATCCCCGATTATTAAACTATTATATTAGGCAAGTAGATAATATATTAACACTTTTCGATGTTAATGTGCAAGCACATCCCACGTTAGTATGTTTAATAAAATCCAGACTAGCTGGAGCTGCAACTGACGCAATTGCATATGAGGACTCCTTGACCTCGTGGGCTGCTATTAAAGATACTTTAAAAAAACGATTAGGGGAACCTAGAAATGAAATTCAAGTAATGCAAGAACTGACTCGAACGTTTCGTTTTAAAAATGAGGACGCAGAAACATTTGGTAGGAGACTTCGGGCGTTGCTCGATACTTTAAACTCAGTAGGTAAACACACTGATAAAACTTATTATGAAGAGATGGTGATAGAACAATATACGAACCATTTAGACTTTCCGGTATCTTTAGGCGTTAGAATAATGAAACCGGAGACACTTGAGTCGGCCATAGTAATAGCACGGCAAGAAGAAGCCAAAATAAATTATAAAAAACAAAATCAGTTTTATTCGCAAGCAAAGTCAAAGATAAATCAGCCTAATATTAGACCACAACTATACCAAACAACTCCGACACATTTTAATACAAACCCGCATAATTTTGGACCACAGCTATATCAACCAATTCCAACACATTTTAATACACAACCACAATATAACACACCAGGAAAACAAGTATCACCCGGCAATAGTCAGCCGAATTCTAGACCTAGTGGTTCAGGAAACTTTAGGACTTCTGGAAACTTTAGACGCCAACAACAGAATATACCACATCAACAGGTAAACTTTCCAAAAGACACATCTGACGTCACTATGAGGTCAGTGAATAAGCCGGAAAAGCCGCAGTATGCACAACAACTGTTTTATTCGTCTAGCGAGCAACCCTACTACACGCAAGGTGAGTATTATGAAAACAATAGCACAGAGGAACACGAAGTGTCACTCCCAGCCTTGGTGGACGAAGAAACGTACCAGGAGGATTTTACCCAGGACGTCGAAGACGACCAACAGACTTAGCTAAAACAATCAACGTAAACCATTACGGTAAGGACCATCTGCCCTATATAATTTTAAATGAATTTGGAGGCAAATTTTTGTTGGATACAGGTGCCTCTCGGTGCATGATCTCACCAGCTGTTATAAAAAACACGGAATTTGAAAATTACATTGAACATGAACCATTTCAGGTAAGGAGCGCTCATGCAGTCACTCAACACGACCTTGTAGCGTCACTTCCCCTTCCGGTGGAATTTAACATTAATAAAACACACACATTTTTATTATTCGATTTCGATCCTAAATATAGGGGCTTAATAGGTATGGATTTATTAAAAGAGCTTAACTGCACAATTAATTTAAGCGACAGATTATTACATACACCAAATGCAAATATACCAATTTACTTAAACTACCCAGTTAGAAACATTAGAATAGAACCAAAGTGTGAAAAGGTTATTGTGGTTAAAACTAACTACGCTGATGGACAGTATTTATGTGATGATCACTATTGGTCTGAGGGGTTAAGATCTCCAGCAGCAATAGTGGACGTGATGAATGGGGCATTTAAGACAACTGTTATAAATTTTACTGATGAAAAGAAAATAATTTTAAATAAATATCCGAATAAGCTTAAACCATTTTTTGAAAATATGATTAATCAGCATAGCGAAGTAAATTTTTAAGGACAGATTTAGATTTAGATAAGGAACTTTGTGAAAATTTAAAAAATATTCATAATGATCACATGAATGAAGAAGAAAGGCGAGAAATAATGAGGATTTGTTATCAATACAGAGAGATACTTTTTTCTGATAATATTCCATTGTCATTTACACATTCTGTAAAGCATGAATTAAGACTTAATGATGAAACACCAATTTTTGTAAGAAGTTATAGGCAACCACCCAAACAACGCAAAGAAATTCAAAATCAAGTAGAAAATCTGTTAAAGCAGGGAATTATTAGGGAAAGTATTTCACCTTGGGCGTGCCCAGTGCATATAGTACCAAAGAAACCTGATACATCTGGTAACGTAACGTGGAGACTTGTTATTGACTTCAGAAGATTAAATGACAGGATTATTGAGGACAAATACCCTTTACCGAATATCCATGACATACTCGACAGACTAGGAAGGGCACAATACTTTACGACCCTTGACTTAGCTAGTGGTTACCACCAACTAGAGATGCACCCTAACGATATCGAAAAAACGGCGTTTACAACGGAACGCGGGCATTACGAATTTTTGAGAATGCCATTTGGCCTCAAAAATGCCCCCAGTACATTTCAAAGGTTAATGGATCACATCTTAAGAGGAATTGAAAATGTTTTCACATATTTAGATGACGTCATCGTGATTTCTACGTCACTACAAGAGCACGTTGAGAAATTAAAACAAGTATTTGAAAGATTTAAAACCCACAATTTAAAAATTAAACTAGAAAAGTCTCGATTTTTACAAAAACAAGTTGAGTTTCTAGGACACGAACTAACGGACCAAGGACTAAAACCGAATAAGGACAAAATTAAAGCCGTACTTAACTATCCCTTACCGTGTACTCACAAAGACGTAAAATCCTTTTTAGGCCTAATCGGATACTATAGAAAATTTATAAAAGACTTTGCAAAACTGACTAAACCTTTGACACTTTGTCTTAAAAAGAATCGTAAAGTAGTACATTCACCGGAATTTTTAGACGCTTTTAATAAATGTAAAGAAATATTAACAAATTCCCCGATATTACAGTACCCCGACTTTGATAAGCCTTTTGTTCTGACAACCGACGCCTCAGACGTTGCTCTCGGTGCAGTTCTTTCTCAAGGAGACATCGGTTCAGATAAACCTGTAGCTTACGCTTCTAGGACTTTGTCGGATACCGAAAGCCGATACTCTACGATTGAGAAAGAGTTATTGGCAATTGTATGGGCTATAAAATACTTTCGACCCTATTTGTATGGACAGAAATTCACTATTTACACCGACCACAGACCTTTAACATGGCTTATGTCATTAAAAGATCCGAACTCGAAATTAACGCGTTGGAGACTTAGGCTCGCGGAATATGATTATAAGATAATTTATAAAAAAGGCAAACAAAATACCAACGCTGACGCCCTTTCAAGAGCAAAAATTTTTCATAATAGTATAGATTCTTTAGCTGTTAACCTTGACGATAATGAAGATGACGAGATGATAAATAGGATATTTGACAATACACGTACGGCAACGAATACTGACAACAGACCTGAGACGGACAAGATCTCGTGCAGTGATATGGACATAGACAGTGAAATTGTATCAGGACTAATCCTCTCACCCCAACGAGATGAGGTATCAGAAAACGCCACTATAGATGACCCCGAGCTATTAACTTCCACAAACCACACACAAGCAGATAATGAGAATAAAGGTATACCAATCGTAAATGATGCCATAGATAGACAACTAAAACAATTTCACATAAGGTCTAGCCCCGGCACAAAATACAGAGTAGATGATAGGTCAACAAATACAAGAACAGTCATAAAAGATGTATTTATTCCTATTAATAACACAGAATCAGAAATAGTTCAGTTCTTAAAGGAACACACTATTGCTGATCGTACTTTTCACTGCTACTTTTACGATGAAAATCTGTATCTCGCTTTCTCTCGAGTATATACAACTATTTTTAATGAAAGAGGTCCAAAATTATTCAGATGTACATCGCGTATTACAGTTATCGAAAATAAAGTAGAGCAACAGGAATTAATTAAGAAGTATCATGAAGGTAAGACTATGCATCGCGGCATTCAGGAAACATACAAGCAAATACATAGAAATTACCACTGGCCTAATATGCTGCTTACAATACAACGATTTATTAACCAATGTGATACCTGTCTTAAAAGTAAATACGAGAGAAATCCATTAAAACCCCCGTTAGCTCTTACTGAAACACCTACAAAACCTATGCAACATATGTTTATGGATCTATATTCCACAGGTGGTGCCACATTTTTGACCATTATAGATAATTTTTCTAAATACGTTCAAGTAATACCTTTAAATGCCTCTAGTAGTATTCATGTAGCAGATGCATTAATTCAAGCTTTCTCTACACTAGGATTACCTACAAAAATTACGACAGATTCTGATAGCAAATTTGATAATGATGTCATAAAAGACATATGCGCATTACATGACATCAACATACACTTTACAACGCCCTACAACCCAAATTCTAACTCTCCTATAGAACGATTCCATTCCACTATAGGTGAAATTATACGAATACAAAGGATAACCAATAAAGAAGACCCTATACAAACCATCATGAAATATTCCGTTATAGCATACAATAATACAATACATACTACAACAGGATATACACCACACGAGCTATTATTTGGCCATACAGCGTCTAGAAATCCTTTAGAACTTATTTATCCTAAAGAATTTTATCAAGATTATGTTATAAGACATCGTAGGAACGCTGAGGCTGTACAAGAATGTGTTGCCGCACATATGTCCAAAAATAAGGAGCAGATTATAGCCAAGCGAAACCAGGAAGCACAGGACATAATGTTTAAAATAGGTGAAGTTGTTTATAAACAGGTGGCGAAAACGGCGCGCAGCGATAAAACGAAGCCAGTATTTAAAGGTCCGTATAAGATAATTCATTTACACCCCAATAGTGTTGCTGAAATAATAGGAAATCATCCAAATTCCAAATCTATTAGAGTGCATTTTAAACTACTACGTAGGCCTCATCTTGTTCCAGGATCATCATCGCAGGAGCCCTCGTGCTCAACGCAACCGCAGACATAATAATTCAACCCATTGATAAAAATAACGGCATCCTTTTGCTCAAACAAGGAGAAATTCTCAAAATGATAGATTACTTTAACCTTGCTTGCATTTACAACATCACTGATTTATATACAACTTCGGTAAGACTTATGGATTTATACGCAAATACTAAGGTCGTCGAAAGTAGCACCGCTTCCGTAGAACTACATAAAACTTACAAAGAGCAAATTGAATTGTCACTATCAAAATTAGTAGGAAAATAATGACTATCATACCGAAAACTAGAATTAGGCGTGGTATAATTAATGGCTTAGGATCTATAGTTAAGGCAATTACCGGGAATTTAGACTACGAGGACGCAATAGAGTTTGAGAAACAAATCTCTGATATTAGAAATAGAGTAGATAACACACAAAACGCACAAAGACAAAGCCTCGTGTTAGCACGTAGTTCAATTAACGAGTTTAGTCGTCATTTAGATAAAATTAACAAGAATCAAAAGAATTTAGAACAATTTTTGCAAAACATTACTCGTAGTACAAATTCGATAATCAATAAGTTACATTTCTTAGAGTTATACGTACAGATAAATTTTAGTTTACAGTTAGTTTTAGATCGATTAATGATTTTGGAAGACGCAATGACATTCTCTCAATTAGGAGTAATGCATCCTTCTATTATCAACCCGCAAAGTCTCCTAGAAGAAATTAGAAATTTACAGAAATTATACTCTTTTGCACCAGTAGCCAAAATAGACATAGGTAACATACATTTGATCCAAAAGTCAATTAAGGTTAGAGCTTACAGTACAGAACACACTTTAACATTTATATTAGAAATACCCGCTATTGATAAAAACATATATGATCTTATACACCTCTATTCCATTCCCGACCAAAATAATTTAACCATTGTTCCGAAAATACCTGATACTTGGAAACGATGAGTATACCTACCTAGACGAGGAATGCTCGCTGATATCCGACAATTTACATATCTGTAAAACGCTGGAGATGAGAAGATTTCAAGATGCGGAAGACTGCGTCACATCGCTTATACATCATAGGAAAGCGAATTGTACCCAGGTCAAAATGAATATTAACATAGGAAAAATACAAAAGATCAACGAAAACAGCTGGCTGCTTATACTTCAGGATGAAGAAATCCTGCGAAGTAACTGCAAATCTAAAAACGAATATAGAAAAATCTCCGGCACATTTCTACTCACACTACCTGAGGGATGCGAGGTCACCGTTATGAATAGGACACTCCAAGCTCACACACGTACTATTATCACCAATGAAATTATTCCGCTGCTCAAAGAACCAGTTATACCCGAGGAAGCTGTGAAGTATAGACTGAACATCGAAGATATTCAATTAGACAGTATCCATGAATTACTCAACAAAGCTGACAACTTGTATCTCAGAGAAACCCCTAGTTGGCATATTATGATGGCGGTCCCTAGTTGGACAACACTGTTACTGTACATCATACTGGTCAGCGTTGGTGCATGGAAAGTATATACGTGGAAACAGGCGAAGAAAATGCAGATGAAAATTAAAGGTAGTGAGGACACTACCGGAAGCTGCTCCAGGATACGCTTCCCTTTTAAGGAGGGAGGAGTTACCACGTCATAAGCCTTGGGACCGGCGGATACAGACCGTGGGATCGCTGACCATGCAGATTGCGATCGTGGGAAACGACGGCGTGACTCCAACTTGATTATTACTTTAATTAATTTTAAGTTAGTCTTGTTTAAGAACCATAAGTGTAAACACCTATTATAATTCTTTTAAAATAAATCTTTTTTTAATTTAAACTCGTACCGCCTATCATAACTCCCGCCGGCCGGTTTTCCAGCACAGCGGAAATCGGCCCTGCTTAAAACACGCTGTAAAGAGTCTCATCAGTTGGGACTCGAGGACTTCGTGAGCCAGGACCCATGCACGGCCTGGTATGCCGTCGGATCCTGGAGCGGTGTGCTTCGACTGAAGCTGTCGCACCGCTCGGCTCAGCTCCTCCCGGGTCACTTCGGGTACGTCGCCATCCTCGTCCGAGTTGGTCGCCAAAAGCGAAGCCATGGACGGCGGGGTATGTTCTGTCCCCACTGGGAATAGAGCTTCCAGAACTTGCTCGAGCAACCTAGGCTGGAGACTCTGGGTTACCGGGGGGCCTATGGGCGAAGTTTGCTCCACACTAGGCGATAGAGGGGCCCCCAGGGATCCCGACTTAGCGTCTCCAGTAGTTGTTCTCGAGCCAAGGCTTTCGCCCTGGCTATAGCCTCTTTGAACGATTTTATGGCAGCTTTCTACCCTCAGTATAGCTCCGCCTCCAGGACAGTCGTCTCGCCGAGATACAAGCATCGCGCAACTGCGCTATCTATCAACATAACACTCATTAGACGTTGATGATTCTGATTTTTTTTTTCATAAGGAAAGCAATATTTGAGTAATCTCTTTTTCTTAGTATACAATTAAGTGCATGTAAACTTATCTTATTTCTATACTTACTTTAATGCTCTCAGGATGCTAAATTTTAATAATCTTTCCCTCCTTTAGCATTTGAGATAGAGGAATAGAGCCGTCAGAGGCAAGTCATGAAATACTGATTCTCCACTGGCATTGTATATTTGTGAAAACAAGTTCTATTATATGGAAATATAAAATATTGTGTATTATTATAAGAGTTGCTAAATTCGGGGCTTAAATATTTAGCCACTAGTATTTGATATTTTTGGCTAAACCAATGTTATATGTTGCCAGATATAGGCACAAAATGGCCAACTTGGCAACACTAGTAATAGCGGTGGGTGATTATGAGATTTAATAGAGTCTGGCAAACGAAAGTAGACACTCGAATTATTTGTAGACTTTTTATATGGCAATGTTAGACAAAATGTCAAATTGTATTTGTCAAAACAAATGGCGTGTTGTTGGTGATTTTTTGTAACCTTGTTGAGCATGTTTCTAACTCAAAAATGAATAAAACTATTAAAAGTGGAGTGAGGGAGATGTTGTTTCGCATGATTTATAAATTTGAAGAAAAACAACAGGAGAAAGACGCTGAATTCAAACTGAAACTGAAACAAGATTGTTTACGTGTGGTGTAGAATTTCTTAGGTTAGTATGACGCTTAGAACTTGATACTTTGTTTGAAATCGTAATTATTATTTATATTTTTACAAAACTATTTCTCTATTTTGATCCACGTTCAGTTTATATTACGTTAAATAGCTTCATAATATTGCATTATAGTTATCTAACATACGTTAATAAATGTTACAATGTAATTTTAACACAACTTGTTTTCTTTTACAGAAAACCTGATGGATGTAGCAGGAGTTGATAAGTTAATGAAAAATATTGAAAAGTTGACTGATTTGGAGCAAAAAGACGAGATAAGAACCCAGAACCAGTACTTGGATAAAATAGCTTCAATCACTGGTAAGTTCTTCCTAAGTACATAAGTTTAATAAAGATATAATCTAATAAATGATTTGCTATTATAAATGCAGCACTTAATCATTCTGTTTCATCATTCTTTAGAGAAGTGAGTGTTACATCATTATAAAGAATTTAAAAGGAAGGTACAGTAAATGAAGGCGTCTGGAATACCCCAGGAAAAAAACGGCCACATAAGCCCACAATGTCCGACCTAGATAGTTTCGACATAGATGCTATTCGTAACAAAATGAACGAATTTTAGATCGTTAGAAAAGAAGTTCCTATGTTGACAACTCTGTTAGTGGAATTAAGAGAAAGCATTAGATTTAATGGATGCACGGAAACTCTTCGCCAGTTATTATTGTTCAATGGCTATGAATTTAATAAAAATAAGAATGAGCGTTCATTTTTAATTGAACTTTATGACATATCTGCCTGGAGACATCGGTTTTTAAGAACCATGGCTTTGAAACGTAGAGAAGGATAGTCAATAATTTATTTAGATGAGACCTATGTTCATAAAAACTACAAGCCCAAGAAGTCTTGGCAAGGTCCATCTACAAGTGGTGTAATTGAAATTTTTTCGACAGGAAAAAGGTACATAATTGTACATGCTGGATTAGAGATAGGCCCTGTGCCAAACTCATTGTTAGTCTTTAGCACTAAATCCAAAATGGCGGACTACCACCACGACATGAATGCTGTAAACTTTAATACATGGTTAAGAGAAAGGCTTATACCCAATTTAAATGAGCCGAGTGTAATAGTTATGGTTAACGCCAGTTACCATTCAATCATTGTAAATAAAGCTCCTCCAACATAATATCGTAAAAATGACATAAGAGAATGGCTTACTTTGAATGATATTCCGTTTGAAAAATATCACAGAAAAGCAGAGCTCCTATGTTTTGTAAGACGAAACTCACCAGAACCAGTATATGAAGCTGATGAACTTCTGAAGCAGAATGGGCATGAGGTATTATGACTTACCACTGCGATCTAAACGCCATTGAGATGGTATAGAGTTTGGCTAAACGTAAAGTGGCAAGTAAAAACATTGCCCTGGCCGCAGTGAAGTTAGAAGGGGTTATAAAAGAATCGTTTGAAACCATAACTCCAGAGGAGTGGAAGAAAATGACTGATCATATCATACATGTTGAAAATAAATATAAAGAAAGGGACAGAATTACAGAAAAAAAACTTAGAGAGTTTTATTATTAATGTAGGAAACAAATGATTCCAGTGACTCTAATAAATCTTTTCACATGGAAATTTTAGATTCAGAATTTTGATTATGAAAGTGAATAAACCAAAATTATTATAGAATATTGTTGTTTTTTTTTTAAATCAGATTGCTACATAACACCTAGACTTATTTTTTATTCAGACGTAGTAAACTGATTTTTTTTGAAATGTCACGTGTTTCTTTGATTTGGATCGATATAGGTAGTGATTTTACATCTTGAAACTTCAGTTTACTTTGTCTGAATAGAAATTCGATTTTACGCGATTAACGCTAGTAATTTAAATATTATTATTTTTAACTTAGCCTAACCTAAACCACAGTTGGGCAAAGGCCTCCCCCGAATTCTTCTGGGAATTTGAGTTTATAGCAATCGTAATTATCAAAAACTAAGTGGTAAGTTTCTTTTGATAAGAGGTTACCTAGGTAGGTTAGTAGCTGCTACTACCGCAGTATTGATTTAATTCGTAGACTTATTCCCATTTTTGGACCTGTCCACATGCAGTCAAGCAGTTGTACACTTTTTGTACACTAGTACAAATAATACTATTTTTCATCAAAAACCACATATTTTATATTATAAAGTATCAAATTAGGTTATTCCAGGTATGTGATACAAGGGGTGCGAGTCAGGAACCTCCGCGTGGTGCATCCCGGGCAACATCGGCCGCTTTTCGGCCGGCGGCTAATACCTGACGAGTGGGGGCCTCGTCTGGCATCCCTCTGAATATCAGAGGGGGCCAACAGACGTGGCGTTGGTGGGCTTGATGTGCACGTACACTGCCATCAGGCAGGTAAGTGGGGTATATTTTACCTCACTTACAACCGCCGTTCTCGTAATCCCATCGGAGTGTCGTGGTCATGTCTCGCGGCTTCGTATGGGACCGAGGGTCTTGGCTTAACCGCCCGGACCGCAAGGAAGAAAACCTCTATAAAAAATTACCTCAATCCTAAGCGGCGGCGCACCGCGAGAGGATGCATGGCTAATGGGTTTATCAGTCTTTAGTGCGACCCCCGTCGGAGAACCGGCCGACTCTCTGATGGGTTACGCTAGGCTTACCCAGGTACAGGGGGCACTGCCTGGGTGGACCGTTTATTTCCCCCATACTCGTGGGATCAACAATGAGCCAAAATTTACAAAAATAAAAAAAACCTAGTGTAAATCATAGTCGTAATGGAAACAAGGAAGGTAGCAAACGGGCCGATTTGCCGCCCAGTGATGGGCTGGAGGTAGAAAACTGTCTGTACCTCGATGACGTCAGCGGTGAGATTTCGAAAATCTCTACCGTGTCATCCGGCGAACATTCTGGCAAGCCTGTAAGCGTGGGCATGTGTGCTTTCGGGTCGAGGTTTCAGGTGTTAGAGACCGAGAAAGATGGTGGACGGGTTTCCATTGAAACCTCATTGAAAAGTGGAGTGGCTCGGGGAACAGGCCGTTCCAAAAGTTTGGGACGGTCAAATACGAGGCGAAAGGACGACCATCGCTCCTTTTTGGCGAAAAACCACGTCAGTGGAGACGCTAGGGTGGACCTGTCCTCATCGGAAGAAGAAATAGAGGTGTTCCTTGATGGTTAGGAGGGGGACGCCCTATTGACGATCAATTCGGGGGGAGCTACGCTTCAGCGGAAGCGATCGATTGGAGACAGAGGTGATGACTCGGACGTGGAGAGCAGTAGGGCAGTTGCCGCTAAGGTGAATACGGCCAGGAGAGGTAAGGGACGCCTAGGGGCTTCGGGACGTGCTGTGGGTGAAGTGGAGGATTCCTCCGACCGGGCACAGGCCAGTGGAACATATAGGAAGGCTGCTAAGCCCACAGAAGAGGTGGTAAATGTGATGGCTCTCGACACTGAGAGGTTGAGAGAGGTAGCAAGTAAGGGAGTTACGGACATACTGCAGGTCTGCAGGAAGTCTGGAAATTTGAAGGGCACCTGCATAAAGGAGCTAAAGGGTGCTGCTAAAAACCTGATGGAGGTTGTCGAGACTCTCCTTGATCGGTCAGTCGATGAGGAAACTGCCCGATTACAACGGGAGACTAACAACCTCCGTCGTCAGGTTGAAGGTTTGAAAGAGGAGGTTGCGGCATGGAGGCGCGAGGCTGCAAGTAAGCAGGTGCCCTCTGTCCCATCATCTCAGATGGGGACTACTGCCGAAGAGTATCGGCAAGCGCTGGTGGATATGGAGGCGCGGCTGACACGGGTTTTGAATGCCCGCCTGGAGGATTTGGAGGAGCGCCTGCTTCCCAGGCAAGTTATCCGCCCACCGTTGGCGGCAGATAAAAAGAAGGCGACTGCGGGTGCGCCAGCTCCAGTGTCCGCTAAGACGGGAGCGAAGGTGTCTGCCAAGACGGTGAACCAGAAGCGCGGACTGAGGTCCAGGTCTGCCGGTGCACCTAACTCCACATTCATGGTGACTGGGGGGGATGGGTCTGAGGCCACAACCCAGGCCCCGGCGGAGTCGCAGGAGGTAACGTGGTCTACCCTGGTCCACCGCCAGAAGAAGAAAACGGCACCTGCAGCAGCGGCACCTGCGGCGCCACTGACGAAGGCTGCTCGACCTAAGGCTAAGCTGCCCTCCTCGCCACGTGCGGCTGCGGTGATAGTCACCCTGCAGCCTGAGGCAGTGGCGAGGGGGGTTGACTACAGGGCGGCCCTATTAGGTGCACGGCAGGTGGTCCAGTTAGCCGGATTAGGCATTGATGTAATTAAGGTTAGGGAGTCAGCCACTGGCTCGAGAATAATCGAGCTTCCTGGTGCCAGTGTAGCTGAAAAAGCAGAAGGCCTGGCTCAGAAGCTCACGGAAGCTATGGCAGGGGTGGCCACAGTAACTAGGCCGGTTAAAAGGGCTGATGTCCGGATCGTCGGGTTAGACGAAACGGTGAGTAAGGAGGAGCTGGTGGCTGCAGTGGCAGCGAAGAGCGACTGCGAGGCGGCATTGATTAGGGCCGGAGAGATCCGCCAAAATAACTGGGGCGGGGGTGTCGTGCATTTGTCGCTCCCACTCACTGCAGCCAAGAAGCTGGTGGAAGCCGGGCGCCTCCTCATCGGGTGGAGTGTGGCACGGGTCCATCCACTCGGGGAAAAACCATTGCGTTGTTTTCGATGCATGGGCTTGGGCCACACTCGCCCGATGTGTGAGGCCATGGAAGACCTGAGCGCCCTGTGCTATAGATGCGGGGGATCTGGCCATGCGGGGGCAAAATGTGCAGCAGTGAAACTGCACTGCGCAGTATGTGCCGCCGCTGGCGAACCACCGGACCATTATATGGGGGGGGGCAGTTGTAAGCCCCCCTCATCCAAGAGGTGGCCCCCCGGGGCTGGTGCGCGCAGGCCTAGGCCGGAGGTGGTCGGTACGGCTAGTTAATGGATCGGAGCCGTGCCAACTACCTACAGACGAGTCTAAACCACTCCGCCACTGCACAAGACCTATTTGTGCAATCAGTGGCGGAGTGGAGCATCAATGTCGCGGTGGCTGCGGAGCCGTACTGCGTCCCTGCCCTACTTTAATGGGTGGGGGACATTGACGGCTCCGTAGCAATTTACTGCACGGGGTCCTCCCCCTCCGTCAAGGAGAGGGGGTCAGGGTTCGTGGCGGCCGCCTGGGGAGGGTATGGGGTTGTAGGGGTTTACTTCTCCCCAAACCGGACCCTGAGGGAGTTCGAGGCGTTTCTCGACTCCCTGGGGCCGGTGGTTAGGCGGCTGTCACCGCTCCCCCTTGTCCTGCTTGGCGATCTGAACGCCAAGTCGAGGCCATGGGGAGCGGTGGTCACGAACCTCCGAGGGGCAGTGTTGGAGGAGTGGGCATTCCAGGTTGGGCTGCCCCTCCTCAACCGAGGAGCTGTGCACACGTGCGTGCGACAGAACGGAGGGTCCGTGGTGGATGTCTCCTTCGCCACACCGTCTGTCGCACGCCGTGTGAAGGATTGGAGGGTGCTGGAGGAGGTGGAGACCTTCTCAGACCACCGGTATATCCGGTTTGGGGTCTCCACCTCCTCAGGGGAGCTGGCGCGCCGGGCTCGGGGGAGGCTAACTTCCTCCGATGGGTGGTGAGCCGCCTCAATCGGCAGCTTGCTGAAGAGGCGGCAATAGTCCAGAGCTGGCGCGCGCCGGCTCCTAGTGTCGAAGAGATCGACGCGATCGCGGACCGTTTCTTAAGGGCCCTTACGGCGGTCTGCGACGCGTCGATGCCGCGGGGCAACAACCGCCCACAAAACAAGCGGGCGGTGTATTGGTGGTCCCCGGAGATTGCCGATCTCCGGGTGGCCTGCTCCGCGGCGCGGCGGCAGCTTCAACGCTGCCGCCAGCGGCAAACACAGGTAGTGGGAGAGGAGGCCCGGCTGCTTGGCCACTACAGGGAAGCCAGGATGTCCCAGCAGGTGGCCATAAGCCGGGCAAAGGATGAGCAGTGGGAGGAGCTCCTCAGGACTCTAGACAGGGACCCGTGGGGGCGCCCATACCGGGTGGCCCGGAAGAAGTTCCGGGGGCAGACGCCCCCGTTAACGGAGTCCCTGGACTCAGAGGTCCTGGCGAGGGTCGTAGCCACGTTGCTGCCTGACCCTCCGGAGCTCCTCCCGCCTCCCATGACTGATGGGAGTGCTGTTGCGGAGGAGCTATTACCACCCTCCCCTGTCACCGAGGAGGAGATGGGGTCGGTGGTGGAGTGCCTCCGCAACAAGCGGAGGGCACCTGGTCCGGACGGAGTTCCGGGCCGGCTTCTAAGTGTGGCGTTGGACCACATGGGGGGAGAGCTTCGGGAGCTGTTCAACCGTTGTTTGTCAGCTGGACGGTTCCCGAAGCTCTGGAAGGTGGGGCGACTCTGCCTTCTGGCGAAGGAGGGTCGCCCCCGGACTGCCCGTCATCGTACCGGCCCCTTGTGCTGCTGGACGACACGGGGAAGATGCTGGAGCGCATTCTGGCGTCTCGTGTCGTCCGGCACATGGAGGAAATTGGGCCGGTACTATCAGACCGGCGGTTCGGCTTCCGGAGGGGGTGTTCAACCTTGGACGCCCTCTCCACCCTGAAGGAGTGGTCTGCGGAGGCGACCGAGGGAGGAGGTAGGCTGTTGGCGGTGTCGATTGACATCGCCAACGCCTTCAACACTCTGCCGCACGGTGTTATACGGGAGGCGCTCCGGTTTTTCGGAGTGCCCTCGTACCTGTGGCGGCTGTTGGGGGACTACCTCCAGGACAGGGAGGTCGCCTTCGTGGACGGAAGGGGGGCTGTGGTTCAGCGTCGCGTTGGGTGTGGTGTTCCACAGGGGTCAGTTCTGGGGCCACTCCTGTGGAACATGGGCTACGACTGGGTGCTCCGCGTAGCGCTCCCTTCGGGAATTCGGGTGCTGTGCTACGCGGACGACACCCTGGTTGTAGCCCGGGGAGGAAGTTTTGAGGAGGTGGCGCGCCTGGCCACAGAGGGCACTGCCCTTGTGGTCAGGCGCATAAAGTCGTTGGGCCTTAGGGTGGCGGCTGAGAAGACCGAGGCCCTTCTCTTCCATGGGCCTCGGTGTGGGCCGCCTCCTGGGGCCCACATATATGTAGAGGGTATAAGGGTTCGGGTTGGGGACCCAGATGAAATATCTGGGCCTCATCCTGGACGGTCGTTGGCGGTTCGAGTCCCATTTTAAGGGACTCGAACCGCGGATAGTGGGAGCGGCGGCGGCTCTCGGCCGGCTTCTTCCAAACTCGGGGGGGGCCGGGCGCGAGCTGTCGCCGCTTATTTTCTGGAGTAGTGCGGAGCATGGCCGTCTACGGGGCACCGATCTGGTCGGATGCCCTTAGCGCCACGAATCGACGCGTGTTGCGTGCTACGCAGTGGGTCGTGGCGCTGAGGGTCATTCGTGGGTACCGATCGGTGTCTGCGGGGGCGGCCTGTGCTCTTGCCGGCTCCCCGCCGTGGGAGCTGGAGGCAGAGTTGCTCGCCGCCGTGTATAAATTCACGGCGGCGAGGAGAGAGTTAGGGGAGCCTCCAGCTCCCATAGAGGTAGACAGGGTCCGGCGGGAGGCCCGGGAAGATGTTATCAGGAGGTGGGAGGAGGACCTCGTGGACGCGCGCTATGGGCGTTATACCATAGACGCCGTCCGCCCGGTCCTCCGGGAATGGCTAAGCAGGGAGCGGGGCTCCCTGACTTTCAGAATTGTACAGGTACTGTCCGGACACGGTTGCTTCGGATGGTACCTGCACAAGATAGCAAGAAGGGAGCCCTCGCCTGTGTGCCATGAGTGCGGGGCTGCAGAGGATACGGCGCAGCACACTCTTGGTGAGTGTGCTGCGTGGGAGGAGCAGCGCCGCACTCTGGCCGCAGTCGTTGGAGAGGACCTCTCGCTGCCGAGTGTGGTGAGAGCCATGCTCGACAGCGAGAGGGCATGGACGGCAATGGCCTCCTTCTGCGAGGTCGTCATATCGCAGAAGGAGGCCGCGGAGAGGGTTCGTGAAGGGGATCCCCTGAGCGGCCCTCTCCGACAAAGAAGAACGGGTGGTAGGAGGAGGCGATTCATTCGCCAACTCCCGCCACCCTAGCCGAGCCAGAGGAGACGGGTCGGGGGGCCCGTCTTCTCATTGCACAGGCTCGGCGGACGGAAGAGATGGCTAGGGTGTACTGAGCCGTCTCCTATTAGGCCGGGGCCCGGTTCAGCTGGGCCGGCCGCCGGGGCGGCGCGGCTGTATGCCAGCGCAGTGCCCGCGTCGCCCTACTATGGCGGCGGATGGTACACCGTGGAGTTTTAGTGAGTAGGAGTCTCACATAACCACTCGTCCCCCCGGGCGGGTGTGTACCCATGATGGGTTTCTCCATGTAAAAAAAAAAAAAAAAAAAAAAAAGGTATGTCGTACAAATTTTGGGGTTGCTATACTGATATTTTTCAGCCTCTACTTTCATTTGCCAGACTTTAACTAGATTACTAAAGTAATCATTAGATTATGGAGATATCTCGATTAGTGCCTATGGCCATTAGAAATTACTAATATTAGTGAATATTTCGATTATGAGAACTCATTCATAATCGAAGTAAGATTAGTAGGTTAAAACTAATGCTAGGTTACTAATATTAGTAGTAACTACTTTAATAGAATAAGTAATTATGAGGACCGAACGACTTTTTTATTTAGCTGATAGCCTAGGGGTCGTAAGCGCGACAGCTATGAGCGAGATCCTAAGTTCGAGTCCCAGGTCGAGCAAAGTGTTATTGGGTTTTTCCTATGAAATTCTCAGTAGCAGGTTGGAGTTTGATTTCGTGCCCGATTAATGGCAATAGGCTCGCCTCTATTACATGGGACCTAAAAACATACTCGGCTAATTGTGGGTGTACAAATGTACACCTCTGCCTAACCCTTCGGCGTGATGGTATGTTATATTATAATATATTATTTGGTGTATATAAACGTTCTTGTAAAGAATTTTGTTTCCGACTGCATGACAATTTTTTTTTAGTTTCCCCATTTTTAATAAGTACGTATCTCAGTTCAGTCATACTCATTATACATAATCGCCCAGCTCTGATTATACATAAAGGGCTTCGATTATGAATGATCACTCATCATCAAAATAACTTGATTAAATGATTATGTTTTTATTTATACCAAGTACGTTTCAATACTTTCTTTCCAATACTTTTTTTTTTTTTAGCCTTTGGGGCCCTATCCAAAAACAGAGCCGCTGCGACTTTTACAGCTTCACCGGACTTGGATCTTTCCAATACAGTATCGAGTAAATATATATATACTTGACTGGTATCGTTTCATCACTCTTGAATACTGACCACAGAATCTACAAAATACGTAAAAGCATACAAAAAAAATTCCATGTGAGCCACAAACTAAATTAAAAAGTAATACCTACTTAAAATAAAATATTATTAGAATATTTGGTTAGTGTCATATTAATTTTTTGCCATAAAAAATATTTTTCAAAAATCAAGTTTTTAGTATATATAATTGAAATTAGGGATAACATTTTCTGAGAACGTCGATGTATTGTGGGGTAACAGTAAACTGCTTACATCCTGGGTGTGCTGGAGTGATAAATACTGGTATTTAGAGGTCTGTACCCGCTCCGCTAAGTTGGGATCTTGCTTATATGTACTCTAAAAGCTGCTCAACTGATAACTTTTGGAATAATTTTCATTGGAATTTTTCCCTAAAAGAATACATTTAATTTCTCCAATACTATTTTGACTTTAGATCGAAATTTATCAAAGAATAAAAAATTGATTTGAATTATGATCGATAATTTTTTTTAACAAAATTTTGATTGAAATTTGGTTTTTCGATAATAAAGTGGAAAAATTTTGACGTGACAACGTCTTATAAATTGGTTTGCCGGGTGACACTTCAAGAAACTGCGTTACGCTCCGCTCACGTTATGCGCTCACAATGAGAGCGAGTGAGAGGCACGCGTCCCTTCCACTCGGGCATGGTTAGCCCGCCTAAGAGCGAGAGAGACAGACATAAAGTCGTTGTCACGTAAAACTTTCGCCCGTATACCGACTTTACAGGCAACCAATTTTTTTTTTTCTTTGTTTATACTCGCTAATCTCTGGAACTACCATTCGGATTCAAAAAGTTCTTTTTTTTATGTGATAACCAGACTCACGAGGAATAGGCATAACTTTAGGCTAGAATTCTCAGCTAGGTTTAAATATTAATTTTTGTTACGTAAGTCAGATATCGAAGCCTCTCGAACTACTTTTTCCGCGTGATAGGTAAATATAATGTTCTACAAAAATATTGGTCGTTAGTATATCTAAAAAAGTCTGCAGTAGCATATATTTATCTCATAAACTTAAGCCACAATAAGGTAATTTGCAATTTTTTTTTGTTGAAGTTTAATAAATATTAATATATAAGCATTAATTTTAAGCATAGCATATTAATGCTTACTAACAAAAGTTACTTCATCATAAAGACAATTTAATGAGGATAAGCTTTGTTTTTTACAGCATGTTATTTAGAGGCATAGTTTGAGAAATAATGCAAAATTAAAATAATTCAACACTCGGCTCGGGTCTATTTCTATAGTAGTAGTGACGCGAACGAGCCGTGCGATGCCTTGATGTGACCATCTGGCCGCCTGATTAAAATATTATTTTTAAAGAAGTATTATAAATCATCAATCAGTAATTTCTTCTAAATTATATGCGGGTGAAACCTCGGGACACAGCTAGTTTTATATAAAACTTTTTATCACATAAGTACATAACTAATATAAAGAAAGGTAATGGAATGGAAAAAAAACTTAAAAAATGAGTATGACATTATCCAATTATTCTAATATCATTTTATTGTAGGTAGGTATTATTTTTTAATTTAGTCTATGGCTCACGTGGAATTTTTTTTGTATGCTCTTACGTATTTTGTAGATTCTGTGGTCAGTTTTTAAAACAATCAACGGTCGAAATGTTTGACGTTTGATTTTGAATTTTGAAGTTTGTCTGTGTTGCGTTTTTTTATGTTTATTATAAATAAGAGGTTAAAATAGGTATAAGATTATCTATTTTATCTAAACATGTGTGAATAAAAATCTGTAATTGTGCATATAACGTGTTTCAAGTACTGGGAACAATAATAAAAATGACAAATTTGCAGAAAGACCTACTTTCTGATCTGAAAAAGGAACTATGCTCAAACATTGCCATATTAATCAAATTAAAACCGATGACTACGAAACTATCGAACTATATACAAAATCACGGAGTGGAAAAACTATCACAACCTGTTTTTAATGAACTTTCTTATTATTTAGTATCTTTAATAGACAGTCATTCTTCTGCTTCCTTCCTATGGCCCCTGTATGACAGTAAGATGGAAAAACTGTACAGAGATGAACTATATAACTTTATAAACACTTACAGTAACTTAGGTTTATTATCTCCAATAACATCTGCTTATTTGGTTAATCCAAGTTGCTTTAAAGTTATCAAACTTTTGTATCAAATGTCCACACTTGCTGTTCAGAGGTTATTGTTGAAGAAAATATCTAAAGAGCGACAAACTTTGTATGAAAGTGTGACAAAAAAGTACAATTCTAATAATTCTGAAGACTTTGTACAAGAGATAAAAGATGAGACTGATCAAATAACATGTAAATTTTCTAAATATATTCATAAACATAAAGTCATGATACAGATAACAGAGATTATGTGTAACAAAATAGTTACAATGGATGAAACACTGTCTATGTTAAACCCTCAGAATTATATTGATGATATTATAGACGGATTCATTGAAAAGCAACCTTTATTAGATGAAACTATAGGAATGGAGATACAGAAAATCAAGAATGTATCAAAACCATCTAATATTTTAGATACATGGCTCACTGATGTAGATATTCAATTAGATGATATGGAGATTAAATGGCATAATAAAATGGAACCATTTCTAAATCTCTGCCAAACAACACAACAATGTACACAAGATTTAATAGCACGGCATGTTGGTGAAACAGATAAAAACATGTACATGATTGAATACAATTCAAAAACAGATGAAATTTGTACAAAAGATTTACAGAGCCATGTTAATATGGAACAGAAATATGTTTTAAAAAATATTATCAAAGATGGAAGATTGAGTTTCCCATATCTGATCAGAGGGTTCCTTGTAGCGATAGGTTATATTTTAAAAAATGCAGAAATCGAAGATGAGATACATCAATTTAATGAATATTTAGATAATGGTAAGGTTGATTATATGGTACTGGTTAATTCAATGAGAGTATTGATCGACAGAGTTGATAATGATGAGTTAAAGTTACAGGTAAATATTATTTTTTGTATCTTTCAATGTTCATAATATGGTAGGCAAAAAAAGGAAGTTTTATACAACTAAAGTAGCAATCAAAAGCATACGGCTTACCTGATAGCAAGTGGCTACAGTAGCTTAAGGACTATTGTAATACCATAGTATTAATAGTGCATTGCTGACCTTAAAAACACAACACAAGGATCCTTGCCAGTTCTGAGTAAATACTTGTTACTTTTGATATTGTCAGTACTTATTAATCCATGTTTAAGTAATTACTCAAGTTTTTAGAATAAATAATTTCATGATTTACTAGCTAACCCTTACAACTTCATCTGTGTCACATGAGGAAGAGAGGGATAGAGAGAATGGGACATAGTAAGAGACAAATAACAATTGTTGTAGGCACCTACAGTACAATTTATAGTTGCCACCCGCCTGTCACATCATTCCTTTAAAATGCATGTGTGGTACTTGATTATCATTTAGTATATATGGTAGCCTATAGCTTTCCTCGATAAATGGGCTATCCAACACTAAAATAATTTTTCTATTCCAACCAGTACTTCCTGAGATTAGCACATTCAACCAAACAAATAAACTCTTTAGCTTTATAATAGTAGTATAGAAATATTATTTTCTTGATATGGTAATGCAATTTCATACACAACGATTTAACTTTAAACTAAGTATACAAAGCTTGTATTATGCCTACTAAACAGCTGATATACTTTATAAATATTTATCATCCAGACAGAACTAAAAATTATGCTTATTTAAGTCATGACTGGGGAACAAACCTGCAATCTTTTGGCCCATTAGTAGTGCACCACGAGGTCTGTCAAATATATGGTGTTATGGGTATCATTTTGTCACTTTGTTATAATATGATTAAAATGTGATTTTTATTTATTTGTTTTAGATTTAATTATTTTATCTTTTAGCTACAGCTTTTTGTTTGTTTATTATATGTCCTATATTGTTGTACATTATAAATATCCTATTATATTTCTGAATATGTGGTGGTGAGTAATCTGCCAAATATTAAGTCCTTACATATGAAATTAGTGTTTTATATGGAAAATTTGAAATGAAATTAATATTATGAAATTATTACATTTAATCAATGGACGAAGTATGTACCGTAAAAATACACTTTCGCCGTTTTATAGATAATTCATTAATTCCATTGCTGATAAAACTGTGTGAGCGAGAATCAATAAAATCTTTGAAGGCGGTTTGGATGGCGTCATCGGAACTGAATTTTTTCCTTGCAAGAAAATGTCCGAATTCCGTAAAAACAGCTTCTGTTGTAGCAAGGTCCAGGGAGCATGGTGGATGTCGGAGACATTCCAACCACAGAGACTGTCTGTCATGAAGTATAGGGGTCTAGAGAGATTGACCAGTCTTGGTTGTTTAATGGCTAGCTTTTCCATCATGGTTTGCAGTTGTTGACAATACAGATCTGCCGTTATCATCTGACCAGATCTTAGGAAGCTGTAGTGTATGACACCAGTACCTTTTTCTGAGTCAACTTACACTTGAGACAGGATCTGGCCGGTTTTTCTGGGTTCAACCACTGTAATGAGCTCTTCCGATTGTCGTAAAGGATCCATTTTTCGTCACAAGTAGATATCAATACGATTCAAAATTCCTTCGTTATTGTGACGGTTGGGTAATGTAACACAGCATCAATGTGTATTTGTTGGTGTGCTTTAGTCAATTCATCCGGTACTCATTTCTCGAGCTTTTCACTTTTCCAATTATTTTTCAAATGAATTAAGATTATTTTATCACTCACACCGAAGCCAAAATAAATTTGAATTTGGAATTCCTAACCAAACGCCAAATATTTGAGATCAAAGTGGCCAGTTAAACAAAACGCCAATTTCATATGTAAGAACCCTAAATAAAATATAAGTTTAGTTTTCTTTACAATTAGTTGCACTTATTATAATGTTATACATGTCTTTTACTTTGAGGGAGGCTATTTTAAAGATAAAGATATTTATGTTGCGCGGAATCGAATTCTTTTTCTTAAAATAAAAGTAGCCTAATGTACTCATCATAATAGCTATCTGCCAGAGAAAGTCCCGTCAAAATCGACAGACAGACACAGACAAAAAAATTTTTTTTTTGTTATAGTTATTATACATACTTTCATTTGCATGTAGTATTAGTAAATGGCTGTTATTTTACTAATACTACCTGTTAAACAAATATGAAAATACTAACCATTATATTTTTGTTTCAGCCGCCGACACTAGGATTGTGTGAGTTCTTTAAACCAAAACAAAATTTGTCATTACCACCCATTCCCGATCTTACTGATCTAAGAAGCAATAGAAATATTCGCAACCAAGTACTATTCGATTCATTTACACCATTAAACACATCAAAACACAAATTCAATTTGTTTAGGAAAAAGTATATCTCCTTTATAAGGCCACAGTCTATGTTAACAACACCCTTTCATCAATTCCTGAGAGAAGAAACCGTGAAGAGTGTTGTATCGTGTAGGAGGAGCTCTTACAATCGGCAACATATAAGCCAAAACTTTCACAATATATCTATTGTGCCTCAATCAAATAGAATCAATGAAACAATCTCTGAATGTGGATCTGGTTTTACTAAACAACAAATTAAAAGGTTACTATCTACCATAAAAAGAAGTAGTAGTACAAAGAAATTTAAATTGGATGCTGAAAGAGGTAACCTGAATATAAAAAAACGCGGTCTATTTAATGAATCAAATACTTTCAATGAAAACAATGCGCTGATTCGAAGTCATTCATCACCAAATCTATTTGGAAATAGAGAAAAACGATCTTTACCAAAATTGGAAGGAAAACGACTTTCAATCATGCAAGAGCACTTAGAAGTTTCTGGAATAGTAGCCTTGGAAAAAGAAAACAGCTATGGTACACCACAATCTCTTGGGAGGTCAGCCAGTGCAAATGCAACAAGTCTCCCAGTTATAGTAATAACACCAGAACCAGAAAAGGAAATAAGTAACAATTCAAGAGATATTGAAAATAATGTATGTGAAGATATTGCAATTACTGAAATAAATCTCATCAAAGATGAAGACACAAAGACTGAAACACCAAAAAATAGTGCCCAGTTAATAAGTAAAACGAATTCTTTAGAGAAGATAATAAAAAGGTTTAAAAGAGTTAAAGCTAATGTTCTAAGTACAGGCAATTTAGAAGAACGTTCAGGTTGTAATGAAGAGCATTGTAAGAAGATATTCAGTACAATTATTGAGGAGAAAGAAAACTTGAAGACTGTTACTGTTGATGTAATTACTGCAAATAGAAATTTACTGCCCGATTTATTAAGTCCAAATTTCAGTAGATTGTCTCAAGAGTCAACAGAATATTTAGATCAAATCTGTTCCAATTTAGATGAGAAGTCTCGGAAGAAACCAAGAGAGAGTCTTGGCACAGCACTGGGTGTTGATCAGACTTTCTTAGACCAGTTTGATTTGATAGATTAATGTTTGTTTATGCGATCCATATCAAAGCACTGCCTTATTGTAGACATTTGTGTAAATTATTTCGTTCCTTACATTCACATTTTTAAATAAGTTATTACATCTTCAGTTTTATTAAAAAAACTCATTATTATAAAATTTTATTAAAAAGTATTTTAACTTAAGCTTATATGATGCATCTATGAAAATAAAAATATAATATAAATTAAAATAAACTTTTTATTTATTTACACAAAATAAATTGTCTATGTAACTTGATTTCGGAGATCTGTAAAATGAAAGGTGAGTGAAAGACTTGGTAACACCAATTTTCTTTATACAGTAATTTTAGGGTCATTTCCATTCAAATGCACCATGTCTTCAGATATTTTCCAAAATTTCCTAGCTCGTCCCATATCGCTCGTATATCTGGACACTGAGCTTTCCCGGCAATCGCAAAAGTATTTACCGCTCACTTTGTCCAATTCCTCATCTACGGCCAACATCACAGTTGTCTGACAACCTTGCTGAGGTGTTTTAAAGAAGCACGCGTTTAGTAAAGCAAGACCCCAACTTAGCGGAGCGGGTACAGACCTCCAAATACCAGTGTCTATCACTCCAGGATGCAAGCAGTTTACTGTTACCCCAGTGCCTTCCAATCTTCGAGCTAATTCTCTAGTGAATAGTATGTTTGCTTCTTTGGATACGTAATACAATTTACCTGGTAGGGAGTTGATCGGGTTAGGGTTGTTCATGTCAACTGACGCGACGCGATAGAACGAGGAGGCGACTACTACTATTCTAGAAGGTGCGCTTTTCTTCAATAAGTCTATAAGAAGATGTGTAAGCAGAAAAGGGCCGTAATGGTTGGTTGCCATGGTCATTTCTAAATTATCGACTGATAACTTCTTTTTCAATGTGTTCGCGTAACCGGCGTTGTGGATGAGGACGTCTAGCCGCTCTTCTGTTTTGTTGATGTCTTCGGCGAAGTTTCTGATGGACTGGAACGAGCTGAGGTCAAGCTTTTTGACGAGGACTTTTGGGTTTTTGGTCGTTTCGATGATATAGCCTGGAAATAAATCGTTAAATGTGTATTGTATTTAATTGACGAAGGCTTTACTTTGGAGAAATCTTTCCTAAATGATTAATCTGAAATTTTCTTAGCTGCCTGCAATAGATCAACAGCATTTTTCGTCTTCCTAACAACATAAAAACGTATAATTAGTAAGACAATGATAATAATAATTAAAGAAAGTAATAAATAATAATAGTACCTCATTACCCATTACTGCCTCATTAGCTTAGTAGTCGTAAGCGCGACTGCTATGCTCGAGGTCCTAGATTCGATTCCCAGGTCGAGCAAAATGTTATTGGGTTTTTCTATGAAATTCTTAATAGCAGCTGATTTTGGCTTTGTGCCCGATTAATGGCAATTGGCTCGCCCCCTTAAGATGGGACTTCAAGCATACTCGGCAAACTGGGTGTACATTAGTACACCTCTGCCTAACCCTTCGGGGAATATAGGCGTGATGGTATGTAATGTTATGAAATAACTAATAAGTTTTATGAAAATAGTTAATTAATAAATTTATATATATAAAGAAACTCCTATTTATTGTTTAACAAGCTGATTATTAAATGAGGATGTTAATTCATAACTGCTAATTCGTTAATTAATACAAGCTAAGTGGTATTCATGATTATATCACCTTTGATTATTTCAGCGAGCTCCAAATTCCTGCAAGCCATTATAACCCTTGCGCCTCTTTTCGCGAGTTCCAGAGCTGTCTCCTTGCCGATGCCGCTCGTACACCCAGTCACGATGACTGTCTTTCCGTCCATTCTGGTCTTTCTAAAATATACGCCGCAAGATAACTTGGCGTACAGTCGGACCACGATTATTAGGGCTATAACACCGAATGTCAGAAATAATTCAACGACCAAAGGTGCAGAGAAAGCCCAGTAAATATATTTCGATTTCCAAAGTTCATTCATGACTGTAACAAAGTAATAATCGATTAATACACTGTTAATATAGCAGCTGTTTTCGAATAGTTTGGTCAAAATAATACGAAGGAGTAACTTTCGAGAGACACTCGGCAGGTAGATACCGCGATATGAATTACTACATCGCCTCGGTCACCCTTACAATAAACAAGGTAATTTGGAAATGTAAGAAACCTTTTACACAAGTAACACACATTGAGAACATTCCAACTAGCTTAAATACGATGCCTATGCTATAAGTTGTTAAGGAGTTACGTATCCTGCAGATTCCAGATGACGCTGCAGCATCAGGTCATTCACACACGCATGGCTTCGGAGTTACAATTGTACGGTAACGGTACTTAGTTGTACCGTGGAGCTGTGGAACCTCCTCCCGGCCAGTGTGTTCCCTCCTTACGACATCGAGTCCTACAAACGTAACGTGAAGAAATATTTGTGTAGGTCCGCATGACAGCGGCTACTGTCGATGGATTTAGATTTCTTGGTGGTGGCCGTTCTGTTTGGATTGTACTGTGCTTACCATCAGTGACAGTATCGACAATTTACTCTATAGGACACTTATTAACAAAAAAGATTACCAACTTCAATGATTTTGAAGAGTTCCCTTGTGTATCTTTGAAGTTCAAAGTCCAATCCCAATGAAATTAATACCTGATCCACCTTTGATGTATCCCCTATCCAACAAAAAAAATTCATCCAAAATTCATTCATCCATTCATAAACAAACGAGTTACGACATAACATCTATTATAAAAAATATACATTCCAACTGAGTACATAACTTCCCGTCTCTCATTGAAGAATACCATATTTCGACTTGATCAGATCCGTGGAAGATGCTTATATCTGTTTATCAACTAGAAAAGAACTGATAATCATTACACGGCTGAACAGATATTCGTAAATCTTAGCTAAGAACACTCTCGAACAAGTTACCTATCAAACAAACAAAAAAAAAACTAGATCATAAATGGGTCAGCCGTTTGGGAGCTACGATGCCACGGGCAAACAAACTGACGCAGATACAAGCATTAAACTAATACTCCTTTCTTTGCGTCGGAGTTCAATAAGACAATAGACTATAAAACTAGATCTTTAGCTCAACAATGCACATAATATGAATGCCTAATTGTCCGAACCTAGTTACCTATTTATAAGAATACCAGCTGTGCCTGTGGCTTCGCTCACGTGGATTACAGAATGCCCACGCGAATCTTACTCCTCCGCTCCCGGCTATTTTAAAGACAAAAATGCTTATTGTGGGTGTTCCTTAGAAGATAGACGTATACTCTCCTGGACGTTTATGTAAGTCTTTTTAATGCCTATGATTATGTAGTACATTAATTTGCTATATCTATTATGGTTTACTTAGCATAAGCCATTTAAGCGCTCGATTTGATTACCATTTAGTAAAAAGCTGTTATTTTAACATTAAAAACAGACACTACAATTTTATTAATTATATATAGATATTTTGAATCTGAATTTGGAATTTTAGGTTGAGCGGCTGACCCAATTACATTTGAATAATTAGTTAATCGATACTAATTGTCTTGTTAATTAAAATTCAATTGAATACGAGAGATCATCGATCTACGTAGTTGTATATAACTCGATTTTTTTTTAATCGTGCTGAGCTTTGTAAGTACCAGTCAGATTTGAAAGACTTAGTGAATTTTATAGCCTAGTTAATAAGAAAGGTTATATACTATATAGTATCTAACATCACGCTACAACCTTTAGGAGTGGCGCAATTACCATACAAATTTTAGGTCAGAAAGTATGAAAATAATAGTGCGAGCGAGCCGTGTAGCGAGTAAATCCGCGGGGCACAGCCAGTATCAGATATTACACAGTTAGGTTCTGTTTGTGAAATAAGTACGGCCACTACGGACGTAATAAAAAAGTATTTTTGTAAAATAAAAAGGATATAAATACGCGTTCTACTGATAATGAAAAAACAAAAATATATTGTAAAATCTTTATATCTTTGCCCGCATTATTTCATTTTTTGAAGTTAGTACTAGTTTTATTTGCTCTATTGTAACCTTTCTACTTTTAAAGCAAAAAGCTAAAACTTTAATAGAAACGAAATAATTTACTTGATTGAGTAATTGGTTGGTACATATGTTTTTTCCTTCCTTCCAAAAAGGCACAAACGTGTACATAATATTAATGTATAGTTAGATTATATTATCTACGGATAAGAATTAAATCAGATCGTGACTTATTTGAACAGCCCCAAGCCGAGGTTCGATCACTTTGGTACCCTTGAACTTGTTGCCTCGCTTTTGGGGCTGAGTGTTTTCTGCACTGAAGCTGTCAAAGCATCTAATGGCTCCAGGGATCTTAGGGCTAACAGATAAAAAAGATAATCAAACTTTATTGCGGCGAAAGGTTCGAGGAGTAAATTCTATGTTTATGAACTTGTTTGGATGACTCTTTTTTAGTTGGAAAGAGGATACCTCAAAGGTAGTCCCATTTTAGTTTCATTAGCATTGAACACCAGGGAACTTCTTAAAAATAATTGAAGTTAGTTTTCTATTTTGTTAAAAATTATTTTGCGTTTATTTAATTTATTATATTTTTAATTTGGACATGCAAATATTTATTTTACAGACAGTCTGATATTATAGAGCGTCTATTACTTTATATTCTGTGGCGTTGTCAATCGATTTCCTCCAGGGTTTACCGTTATCGTGTCCTGCATTCAAAGCTTATAGACAGTGAGATGGTCACAATAACTAATATAAATACATACTTTGTAGAGTATAGGTTGTTGTTGGTGGTTTGAGGATTGTTAGCTATTGGAATGTCAAGAGATCTGGTAGAACCAGAGTCCTGTCTGGTTTTTGAATACATTATTAACCTTTAATTTCGGCCTATGACTACAAATTTTTTGACCTATGAAATCGTTATTTCTTTTAGTTAAAATAAAATAGAATATAATTTTTTTTTTACCAAATAATAAACACATAAATAATTTTGTTGACCATATTTAAGTATTAACGGTGCTACTGTTATTGTTTACTAGCTGTGCCCGCGGCTTCGCTCACGTGTACTACAGAACGCCCGCGCGAATCTTGTTTCCCCGCTCTCGACTATTTTAAAGACAGATAGATATATATATACTCTCGCTAACTTTTTTGTAGGTCTTTTTAATGTCTACAATTATTTACTACATTAATTGGCTGTATCTCTTATGGTTTAATCAGCGTAAGCCATTTAAGCGCCCGAATTAATGCACCATGACAAGTTTTTTTTATTTGTGCGGAACGCTAATTCTTTTTCTAAAATAAAAGTAGCCTAAGTTACTCCTTATAAAATCAGATATCTACCAGTGAAAGTCCCGTCATAATCGGTCCAACCGTTTCGGAGATTACCCGGGAAAGACAGACAGACAGACAAAAATTAAAAAAATGGGTTTTTCGATAAAGGTATCGGTCGCATATACTTTTATATGCATTTAGTAAAATGCTGTTATTTTGACATTACAAACAGACACTTCAATTTTTTTAATTGTATAGATACCACAGATCTCTGTGGTTTTTACCTACTTGCTAGCTGAACTTATTTGTATATTCTCAAGAAAAACTTCTTTACTCTATAGTGCGATATAAGTTAATATAACTTAGGATGGACTCAGTAGAAAAACGAAATAATTACTTTAATTATAAATATGTATAACGCAACAGTGTGTAGGTACCCACTAAATTCGAAACAATCGTTACAGGTACCTATATTGTTTACTTTGAAGCTTAGATTATTTAAGATTAATTTAATAGGTATATATTTTAAAATTCTTTAGGGTTTGGCCACAATCTTAACTGGTTTTAAGTGACGATGCGGCCTAATATGATGAGTGACTGACTCTCAAGTTTAGCTGCCGGCACTCACCTCTATAGGTGAAACATCTATGTGTTTGGCGACAGATTTTCAACTCAAGGATGCCATGGTTTAACACCACGATATTTATCTTCTCTGAAAGCTCAGACTTATACTAGAGATTGGAACCCACGCCCATCGACGCGGTGTCCGTGCACGCAACCAATAGATAACCGACCATCATTGCATATGCATCAATCATATATATAATAAATAAAAATACAAACAAAATAAGACCTACTCGATCACATGCCTCTGCTGATATCTTACGACATTCTTGGATGGATGTTATTGGTATACACAGTTGTGCTCACCATAAAGTACCAACAGCCATGCTACGAGTAAAAAAAAATCTTTTCCATCCTACCTTAAAAAGCCAATAACATTTAGCATACCATCAAGCCTGTATTCCCCGAAGGGTTAGGCAGAGGTGTACATTTGTAAACCCACAGTTCGCCGACTATGTTTTTAGGTCCCATGTAATAGGGGGCGAGCCTATTGCCATTAATCGGGCACGAAACCAAACTCCGAGCTGCTACTGAGAATTTCACAAGAAACCCAAAATAACACTTTACTCGACCTGGGATTCGAACCCAGGACCTCGCTTATAGCAGTCGCGCTTACGACCACTAGGCTAACGAGGCATTTAGCCTAATTTTATATAATAAAAAACCGCCTTACAAAATTCCATTATTACTGTACAATTCATTCTTTGACTCGGTAGTGTATTACGGTATATCTCTAGTTATGGTCCTACATTTAAAATCTACATTATTATTATTATTATATTTGGTAAGACACACTAGCAGCTAATTAGCTGATGCGTGCGTATCAAATAGCTTGGAGATATCTTCCTTGTCCAATCTGCTCTTAAAGGAGGTTATGGTAGGAGCCATCACAACTTTTTCTGGAAGTTTGTTCCATGCTGTGACCACTCTGTTAGGCAAGAACTGCTTCATTGGGTTTCTTTTTGCTGGGAATTCCCAAAGTTTCAAGGGATGACCTCGTAGGTGTTTATTTTCATTTGACTTAAACATATCTTTAAGGCTGGGCACATCGTAATAATTAGTGAGGATTTTATAAGTTTCGATTAACCTGCCCCTTTGTCTACGGTGTTCTAGTGTGGTAAGGCCAAGGTTTATGAGGCGCTGTTCATAGGGTAAGTTACGCATTGCATACACCATCTTAGTAGCCCTTCTCTGTACATTTTCAATGAGCTTAATGTCTTTTTTGAAGTAGGGATCCCAGATAATATAAGCATGTTCAAGAAGTGGTCTAATATAGGTCTTATATAACTTTATAAAAGTTTTAGCTGTTAGGAATTTAAATGCCTTGCGAATGATATAAAGGATCGAATTAGTTTTCTTCACAACCCCAAGCACATGAGTTCCCCATTTAAGATCTTTGGATACTGTAACTCCCAAGTCCCTTTGTGTTTCAACTGCGGTTAATTGTTCACCACCAAGATAGTATATCTGACAAGGATTATTACTACCAATGTGTAGCACGGAGCACTTATTCACATTTAAAGTTAGAAGCCAGTCATGGGTCCACTTAAAAATCGCATTAAGGTCATTCTGTATAGCTCGCCAGTTGCTTCGAGGGTTAGCAAAAAATTTGGTATCATCAGCAAAAAGCGAAAAAGGTAGTTGCAGAGTACTTTTCAAGTCTGAGAGGAACAAGATAAAGAGCAATGGACCAAGCACCGAACCTTGAGGAACGCCACTGAGGACACTTCGCGGATCGGACATGACTTCGCCAATGCGCACCCGAAACGTTCTACCAGAAAGGAAGTCGCATATCCAGGCTAAAATGCTTCCACGTATGCCAAGGTGTTCCAATTTGTGTATGAGGCGTTTCAGAGGAACACGGTCAAATGCCTTCTCATAATCCAAGTAAATGATATCTGTTGGCTGTCCATTACTATGGTTCCGTGTCCACTCGTTTAAGCAATTTAGTAAATTGGTTGTAACAGATCGTTTTGGGATGAAACCATGCTGCTCATCCAGGGTAATCTTTTCATGTATTAGAAATTCTCTTATGTGGCAAGCTATCATCATCTCCATGGTTTTGCACAATACACTAGTCAAACTTATGGGCCTATAGTTGACGGGCAGTAATTTATTTCCTTTTTTATAAATCGGTACTACATTTGCCGTTTTCCAGTCAGCTGGCACTATTCCATCCTTCAGAGATTTGTTCATCATTTTCGCTGTTTCGTCGCTTAGAGCTCCTGAGCATTTTTTCAATACCACTGAGGGTATGTCGTCTGGCCCTGATGCTGTAGTATCACTGAAGCTAGATAACTTCTTTCTTACTAAGTCTCCAGTAATACTTAAGTCTTGAATAGCGTACATACTTCATACTACATACTTCAAGCTAGAGTACCAAAGTCAATAATTACGCTAAATCTCAAATTACAGATGAAAGTAATCTTTTTAAATTCTGTAAAATTCTTCCAGTATATGATAAAGTAAAATTTAACATGATAAAAGAACAATATTTTAACTTAGAAAATAAAATAGTATAGATCAATGGTTCTGATAAATAATGTTCTATTTGTACCAGGTTAATATTTATGTTATGTTTATACCAGCTTATTTGTGTAAAATAAGTCTAACTGGTACTCCATAACATAAAAAAACACTATGCTTTAATGATAATAAAAAAACTTACTGTGTTGTTAACTAGAAGAGAAACCACGGTTTTTTGACACACTTGATAAAATATTTAAATTTGTTAAACTGTACAGGGTACCTAATTAGTTGTCACGTCTTCCTGGTTGAACGTTTGAATGCAGACTGATTACTGATTAGATGATTACTGATGTCTAATACTGAACGACGGAAAGAATAGAAATCGAATTCTATTCGTAGTACTTTGAACTTTAAACTTAGGTGACGCGAACTAAATAGAAAATACCGACAAGTGAGGAAAGAAACTCGCTCACCGAGGGTTCTATATTCACTGATAAGCATATATTATACACGCCGATCACAAATATACCATTAAAAGGGTTTATTTTTGTCTTTTCCTATGTCCGGATTTAACTCGCATACGGCTTATCCGATAATTATGAAAATTTTTATATTTATAAGAATTGTCAAAGTTACCCTTACAAATCGTTTTTTTTTTCTTGTTAATTTTCAGTACATTGTGATGAAATTTAGTAAACTGGAGGTAAATGTTATTACATATTTTATACGCTACAAGGATTGTAAAAATCGTAAAAAAAAAAACCATAAAATTTCAATAAATTTAATGAAATTTTGTACACGGAAATTATCAAGTCAATTTATCCAATGATAATAAGCTATATAAATCGTCAATATTGTAAGTAAAAAATAAAGTATGAGGCGATAGGACCTACTTACTGCGTAACCCTAAAATTATACCTAGTTGTAAAATAAAAATAAAAAACATTGCATCGTTAATTAATTGGGTAATTAACCAATTAATTAGTTACAATTCACAAATATTGAGTGGAAAAATCTTGAGAAAACATTTGAAGTATGATGCCAAAAAAGTCATGCCTTAATGAGTTACAATTTGATTCATATTTGGTATCGATATATTATGTATACGTGTTATTTACTAAAAAAAAGTTTGGCTGATTTCCTTCTGCGCACGCCCTAAAGCGTTAAAAACTTTTTCATTCAATGACGTACTCAACACGAGCCCGTCTTACACTTACATGCTGTAAAAAAAGGAAAAATGAGTAAATTCTTTAAACCTTAGTGTATTCTAGAAAGGTTGTAGCGTAGCGAAAACCAAACATTAATCTATGAAACATCTTATTTCATTATGTTTCTCTTTTGTTTTGTTCTATCGTAAAAACGGTAATATAGAATAAGGTAAGTAAGAAATACATCGGAAAAACATTGCGTCTAAGGAAGCTGCATTGTCGATACGGTTTGGTTAAAGAGTGCACTTGTAGGATCGATTTCAAATCAAAGTAAAATCGAATCAGGAACAAAACCAAATTCGAATCACTTTCAAGAGTGAACACCTGAAGACCCTGGTCTATTTTTAACCGACTTCTTTAGAAGTGGGTCCTCGATTGTATATCTTTTATGGTTGTTCAGATACCGTATAACTTTTTGGTTTATGAACCGATTTAGATGTTTTTTTTTTGCTCGAAAGGGGTTAGCTCAAGGATGGACCTATCATAGTAAGTACTTCCTCTGACCAGAATTAGTCATTAACTGTTATATATATCAAGTTATGAGAATAATAGGAAACTAAGACGATAAAAATGTTATTAAAATAAACTTGAAAATTTAACTTTTCTAAGTGACGATACATGAGATTTACCCTACGCAAACACATTTGTAGAAAGTCGTGTTTCTACAACATAACGCTATACTGACGGATTAACAAAACGAGTTACATCATGGCTTTTGAGTTAGGTGTAAACTATTTGTCACATACGTTCAATATTGATTGAGGCGATTATATAATATTAATATTTGTTCTTATTACTTACTACGTTGGTTCTCCTTTTGAAGGGGTTTTATGATGACGTCTTCTTGTCTCCTGGTCTGTCCACTTTCGTCTGTTTATTAACTGACTTCAAAAAAATACTGAGGTTATTCAATTCGAATGTATATTTTTTTAATGGATCTTCGGCCATAACTACTTAATCAATTTTCCACTTCAACTTCCACTTCCACTTTACCAATTTTCATTTTGCGGCATGGAACCCTAAAACAACAAAAACACTATATGACAGATATAAATACCGCCAAAACTCCGATTATATAGTTATCACTTCTTTCTCTTTGCCTTATCCCATTATTTGAGGTCGGCTCTCATCGTTCTGATGCCCCAGTTTGGTCAGTCCTGAATTGTCTGTTTTGCAAGTTGGGCTCGTTCCAAGTCGCGGGTTACTGTAGACCACCTTTTGTATACCTATAAAAACCGAAATATACAAATAAGGAGTTTACTATCTAAAATCCTGATCTCTTTATTTGATCAACGTCAAAAAAATATTTTGTTGCAAAAAAGAAAAAAAAACCCTTCAAAAATACACAAGCGAAATTTTATATTGTCAATAAACATAAATAAATACAATTTAATTATAGTTCATGTAAAAATAGTAAAATGAGCAGGGCGTCAATGGAGTCACCTATCCCTTTGTCGGACATGGAGTCCGTGCTAGGTTGGGTGGACATGTATAAATTATCCCGACCAACAAAGAAAATTAATAGGGATTTCTCTGATGCTGGTAAATATCTTATATATTCTACGACTGGACTTTAGATTGTAAACCGTTGGTTTTTTTTGCTTGACAGTGGATCCCTAGCGTGAGCCTAGCTAAACCTTGTCGCGTTTTTGTTATTGTTTTCTTTGCTGCGCTCGCGTGGTCTAATGCCGTCGATCGGGCAGACACGCAAATCGTAGGCACTTAATAACGAATGCTTATTGTTGGTGATCCTTAGAAGATAGACATATGCTCTCGCTGACTTTTTTGTAGTTCTTTTTAATATCTACAATTATGTTGTACATTAATTTGATAAATCCCTTATGGTTTCCGCAACGTAAGCCATTTAAGCGCCTGAATTGATTAACTGTGAATGATTTTTTTTTAGTTCTGTGTAACACCCAAATTCTTTTTCTAAAATAAACGTAGCCTAAGTTACTCCCTATAAATTCAGCTATCTACCAGTGAAAGTCTCGTCAAAATCGGTCCAACCGTTTCGGAGATTACCCGGAACAAACAGACAGACAAAAATTAAAAAAAATGAGTGTTTTGTTATAGACATTGTATACACTTTCATATGCATTTAGTAAAAAGCTGTTATTTTGACTTTACAAACAGACACTTCAATTTTATTAATTGTATAGATAGATCATTACGTGAAGCAAATTAAAGCTTTCTACCCCTTTTTAAGCGTGTTGCGTGCACGTAAGACTGTGACATTTGGCATGGTTAAAGTTTATATGGAGAAGGAGTGCAGAAAGCTAAAATTTATTAAATAAAATAAATTAATACTGCGAATCCTAACCGGACAAGTACCATTGAACTTAGACCCACTAAAATATTGACAATGTCACTCAACGAAAAGTGACAACAAGTGATGTAGATAATACTCATTGTTTAGGTTCATGAATACAGCAAATGTCAAACAGAAAATGGTCTATGATCAAAAAGTCGCAGGTCGAATTTCGACTTTAAGGCGATCGCTAGTTCAAATTATTTGTTAAGCTATCGGGTAGTAGATTTCCACCTGGATCGCGACCACCATACACCAAATGTAAAACTCGCAATAGTAGCGGGTTCGTTCCAGGATCAACCGATGTATATGCAGCTGCAGTGAAGTTTGCAGTTTCTACGACTGTCGAGGGAAATCAGAACGGGAAGAATCGCCGCTGTTTTCGCATTTTAGTTAGTAGTGTCTGCTCGTCAGGGACAACGACATCACAAAAAAAATTGTGTGTAGATTGACTATAAACGAATTTTCTGCTACAGTTCTTCTGGCTGAAATCCTCAACGTACACTATCCGAAGTTAGTGGAGATGCATAACTACCCGCCGCGGAACAGCCACTCGCTGAAGTTGAACAATTGGATGACGTTAAACAAGAAGGTTCTTAGGAAACTGAAGCTGAGCTTGTGCTGTAACACCATGGAACAACTTGCGAACAGCGCTCCCGGAGTTATAGAACGGGTCCTCGTCATGGGTTAGTTATTAATGTACATCTGTAAGGTGCTGACCTTATGATTATTGCTGGATGTCGTGGTAGGATATCGAATAGGATTTGTCGGCGGCCAGCGCACACTGCTGATTTGCGATGCCACTAGTGGCTATCGGCGCAATTCTAGATTCTGTGACATGCGCCATCAAGGAGGACTAGCGGACTCGTGCGCATACAGACGCATGCTTTCACATCCCGTAGCACTATCCTTCAGCGCGTCCTTCAATACCGCAGATAGAAATCGCTTTTGATGCTCGGTGGTCGGTCTCTGGGCTTTGGAATTGATAACTTGTTGCAATTAGATATGTATGAATTTACGCTGATAAATTTAAAATACTTTGGTCCACTATCTGCCGGTGTACGCTTGCCATTATGGGATTAAGTTATTGCGCTTATATTTTGTAATCTTTTTTGAGTTTATTTTAGACGGGTGATTTAGGAGGTTTTTAACAAACTTCGTGACACGGCAGGGAAAAATGCAAAATAATAGACTTTTGTAGTTGTATTTGTATTAAATGCTCCCAAAATTTAATGGCGTAAATTTTTTTTTTCTCCAAATCTCCACCTATATTTTTTCTTTCTTTCTTTGTTGTATCTTTGTACTACTCTGCTCCTTAGGGTCGCAGCACGGTGATATATAGCATATAACCATCTTCAATAAATCCATAGTAATATTAACTAATGTTATGTTATGTTAACTAAATTAAATATTAAAAGTAACTCTGTCTGTCTGTTACGTTTTCACGCCTAAACCGCTGAACCAACTTTGAAGAATATTGGTATAGAGATAGATTGGACCTTGGGAAAGGACATAGGGTACTTTTTGTAACGAAAACAAAAGTTTAAGGGTAGAAAATAGGGGATGAAAGTTTCTATGAACAAAATATGGGACCACCAAATGCGTATGCGCGATAATGTTGAAATGACATCGGCTGCCATACTAACCAGTTTGTTGATTATAAATCTGGTTTGTTGATAAATTGACATTCATATACTTAATAGGAAATGTATTGTATTTCTAATAATTGCCTCGTTAGCCTAGTGGCCGTAAGCGCGACTGCTATGAGCGAGGTCCTGGGTTCGAATCCCAGGTCGAGCAAAGTGTTATTGGGGTTTTCCTATGAAATTCTCAGTAGCAGCTCGGAGTTTGGTTTCGTGCCCGACTAATGGCAATAGGCTAGCCCCCTATTACATGGGACCTAAAAACATACTCGGCGAACTGTGGGTGTACAAATGTACACCTCCGCCTAACCCTTCGGGGAATACAGGCGTGATGGTATGTTATGTTCTAACAATTACCCATTAAATGATAGTCCAGTATTCTTTTTAAGATTGGTTGAAGTGTTTTTAAACTGTTTAATTACGCAGTACGGCATAATTACTGTTTTATTTTATGATAGAAATATGACGTGCGCTGTCAATCGCGGCTCGCGGGAGTTTATATAATCTAAGCGATGTATAATATACCTATTGTAAATTATTTGGATTATACAGTTTTGCTGAAAGTGAACCATTTCATTGTGTTAATACCACATATGGTGAAAATAAAACTTGGCTGAAAGTTTGTTTGAAGATCCAGTCATGTCTCAAATTAGGGATATTCATATTTATGCTTTTGGGTAAGAAAGAATAAAAAGAATTATTTGATGAAAATAAACCAGAGTACACAGGTAAGCTTCAGCACCACCTACACTACCTGACATCAGAATACACACATGTGCTAGACTTAATGATTTTTGTGATTGTGACAAATTAAGCAGAAATACACTTATAAAGTACCTAGGTGTTCAAATAGACCAGCGTCTTTCATTCAAGAATCATATAGAAGTACTGGCTCGGCGGTTGAGAAGAGTGGTGGGTGTTATGAGGCAATTATGCTCTGTAGCATGCCTTGCCACCCTAAAAACCATATACTTTGCTCTTTGTCAATCTTTGATTTTATACTGCATCACAAGTTGGGGCAGTGCTGCTAAAACTAATATGATAGTAGTTGAAAGAGCCCAGCGCTCAGTAATCAAAGTCATGCTGCGGAAGCCTTATGGATACCCAACCACAGAGTTGTACAAAGAAAGCCGATTTCTTAGTGTGAGACAATTGTTTATACTGCAAGTTGCTCTTGGAGAACATAGAAAGGTAGCCGTCTTACCGGAATACAGTGAAATGTCAGGACGTGGTGTATTCCGTGTGAGAGCTCCCTTGGTGGGCACGGCCTTTGCGCAAAGGTTTGGCCCGTTCATTGGCCCCTATATTTACAATAAAGTACAGAAGCTGTGTTCAATTGGAGACTGTTTGCTTTACGAAGCAAGAAGGAAAATTATTGGCTGGCTAAGTACCCTGACATATAACACAACTGAGGATGTACTTACAATTCAAAAATAATTTTACATTTTACTTCTTCTCTGATTACTAAAACTGTAAGTAATTTTCCATGATGGTTTTGGCTGTTGCATTTATATTGTGTGTTATTTTATTTATGATAATATGTATGTTGCATACTATATAACGGTATAATATGTAGTATAATGAATAAGTAATGTGTAATGTAATGATTTCAGATGTTATTATGAGTAAGTATAAAATGGTAACTCGTATGTAAGGTTCCCAAGACACAGGCATGCCTAGTTTGGGGCCATTGTTAAAATTTAAGTTGTAAATTTAAGTTTTAATAAATAAATAAATAAAATAAATAAAAAAATAAAAATAAAAGAAGTGAAACTTCTTTACGACATATCATTTTTCTACTATTTGCAATTTCACGAAAATGGGGTAGATAAGGCTTAAGCCTTAAGAAAAACAATTTTTTCCGTATTAAATTAAAGCTATTTTATTATTATAGACATGCATACAATTAATGAGTAATTTATTTTATCATTTCCACCTGGATCGCGACCACCATACACCAAATGTAAAACTCGCAAAAGTAGCGGGTTCGTTCCAGGATCAACCGATGTATATGCAGCTGCAGTGAAGTTTGCAGTTTCTACGACTGTCGAGGGAAATCAGAACGGGAAGAATCGCCGCTGTTTTCGCATTTTAGTTAGTAGTGTCTGCTCGTCAGGGACAACGACATCACAAAAAAAATTGTGTGTAGATTGACTATAAACGAATTTTCTGCTACAGTTCTTCTGGCTGAAATCCTCAACGTACACTATCCGAAGTTAGTGGAGATGCATAACTACCCGCCGCGGAACAGCCACTCGCTGAAGTTGAACAATTGGATGACGTTAAACAAGAAGGTTCTTAGGAAACTGAAGCTGAGCTTGTGCTGTAACACCATGGAACAACTTGCGAACAGCGCTCCCGGAGTTATAGAACGGGTCCTCGTCATGGGTTAGTTATTAATGTACATCTGTAAGGTGCTGACCTTATGATTATTGCTGGACGTCGTGGTAGGATATCGAATAGGATTTGTCGGCGGCCAGCGCACACTGCTGATTTGCGATGCCACTAGTGGCTATCGGCGCAATTCTAGATTCTGCGACATGCGCCATTAAGGAGGACTAGCGGACTCGTGCGCATACAGACGCATGCTTTCACATCCCGTAGCACTATCCTTCAGCGCGTCCTTCAATACCGCAGATAGAAATCGCTTTTGATGCTCGGTGGTCGGTCTCTGGGCTTTGGAATTGATAACTTGTTGCAATTAGATATGTATGAATTTACGCTGATAAATTTAAAATACTTTGGTCCACTATCTGCCGGTGTACGCTTGCCATTATGGGATTAAGTTATTGCGCTTATATTTTGTAATCTTTTTTGAGTTTATTTTAGATGGGTGATTTAGGAGGTTTTTAACAAACTTCGTGACACGGCAGGGAAAAATGCAAAATAATAGACTTTTGTAGTTGTATTTGTATTAAATGCTCCCAAAATTTAATGGCGTAAAATTTTTTTTTTCTCCAAATCTCCACCTATATTTTTTCTTTCTTTCTTTGTTGTATCTTTGTACTACTCTGCTCCTTAGGGTCGCAGCACGGTGATATATAGCATATAACCATCTTCAATAAATCCATAGTAATATTAACTAATGTTATGTTATGTTAACTAAATTAAATATTAAAAGTAACTCTGTCTGTCTGTTACGTTTTCACGCCTAAACCGCTGAACCAACTTTGAAGAATATTGGTATAGAGATAGATTGGACCTTGGGAAAGGACATAGGGTACTTTTTGTAACGAAAACAAAACTTTAAGGGTAGAAAATAGGGGATGAAAGTTTCTATGAACAAAATATGGGAACACCAAATGCGTATGCGCGATAATGTTGAAATGACATCGGCTGCCATACTAACCAGTTTGTTGATTGTAAATCTGGTTTGTTGATAAATTGACATTCATATACTTAATAAGAAATGTATTGTATTTCTAATAATTGCCTCGTTAGCCTAGTGGCCGTAAGCGCGACTGCTATGAGCGAGGTCCTGGGTTCGAATCCCAGGTCGAGCAAAGTGTTATTGGAGTTTTCCTATGAAATTCTCAGTAGCAGCTCGGAGTTTGGTTTCGTGCCCGACTAATGGCTAGCCCCCTATTACATGGGACCTAAAAACATACTCGGCGAACTGTGGGTGTACAAATGTACACCTCCGCCTAACCCTTCGGGGAATACAGGCGTGATGGTATGTTATGTTCTAACAATTACCCATTAAATGATAGTCCAGTATTCTTTTTAAGATTGGTTGAAGTGTTTTTAAACTGTTTAACTACGCAGTACGTCATAATTACTGTTTTATTTTATGATAGAAATATGACGTGCGCTGTCAATCGCGGCTCGCGGGTGTTTATATAATCTAAGCGATATATAATATACCTATTGTAAATTATTTGGATTATACAGTTTTGCTGAAAGTGAACCATTTCATTGTGTTAATACCACATATGGTGAAAATAAAACTTGGGTGAAAGTTTGTTTGAAGATCCAGTCATGTCTCAAATTAGGGATATTCATATTTATGCTTTTGGGTAAGAAAGAATAAAAAGAATTATTTGATGAAAATAAACCAGAGTACACAGGTAAGCTTCAGCACCACCTACACTACCTGACATCAGAATACATTTTCACATGTGCTAGACTTAATGATTTTTGTGATTGTGACAAGATTAAGCTAGAAATACACTTATAAAGTACCTAGGTGTTCAAATAGACCAGCGTCTTTCATTCATAGAATCATATAGAAGTACTGGCTCGGCGGTTGAGAAGAGTGGTGGGTGTTATGAGGCAATTATGCTCTGTAGCATGCCTTGCCACCACTAAAAACCATATACTTTGCTCTTTGTCAATCTTTGATTTTATACTGCATCACAAGTTGGGGCAGTGCTGCTAAAACTAATATGATAGTAGTTGAAAGAGCCCAGCGCTCAGTAATCAAAGTCATGCTGCGGAAGCCTTATGGATACCCAACCACAGAGTTGTACAAAGAAAGCCGATTTCTTAGTGTGAGACAATTGTTTATACTGCAAGTTGCTCTTGGAGAACATAGAAAGGTAGCCGTCTTACCGGAATACAGTGAAATGTCAGGACGTGGTGTATTCCGTGTGAGAGCTCCCTTGGTGGGCACGGCCTTTGCGCAAAGGTTTGGCCCGTTCATTGGCCCCTATATTTACAATAAAGTACAGAAGCTGTGTTCAATTGGAGACTGTTTGCTTTACGAAGCAAGAAGGAAAATTATTGGCTGGCTAAGTACCCTGACATATAACACAACTGAGGATGTACTTACAATTCAAAAATAATTTTACATTTTACTTCTTCTCTGATTACTAAAACTGTAAGTAATTTTCCATGATGGTTTTGGCTGTTGCATTTATATTGTGTGTTATTTTATTTATGATAATATGTATGTTGCATACTATATAACGGTATAATATGTAGTATAATGAATAAGTAATGTGTAATGTAATGATTTCAGATGTTATTATGAGTAAGTATAAAATGGTAACTCGTATGTAAGGTTCCCAAGACACAGGCATGCCTAGTTTGGGGCCATTGTTAAAATTTAAGTTGTAAATTTAAGTTTTAATAAATAAATAAATAAAATAAATAAAAAAATAAAAATAAAAGAAGTGAAACTTCTTTACGACATATCATTTTTCTACTATTTGCAATTTCACGAAAATGGGGTAGATAAGGCTTAAGCCTTAAGAAAAACAATTTTTTCCGTATTAAATTAAAGCTATTTTATTATTATAGACATGCATACAATTAATGAGTAATTTATTTTATCATTGTTCTTATTATAATATCATTGCTATTTATTTATTGTATTATATTTACAAGTTATGAATAAATAATTGGAATTATCTTTTCAAAGTAATACAATTATATTATGACAGTTAATCTTGTAGAAATGCAACGATTTTATAAAATTAAAAATGAATCGCTTCCTATCAATATCCAACTGGCCAACTCTCGAAATTCCTTCAAGTATTCGCTACGTAGGTTTTACTTGGAGCAATTGAATACTTCTTAATAATATATAATCTTAATAATCGTTATAAACTTTTTTTTTTACTTAACATTATGCACACCTTGCATATACCTTTCCCTTGCTCCCTTGGAAGACTGGCAGAGAATGCTTTTTTAGCATTAAGTCCTCCATTTGTACTTTTTTTTTGTGCAATAAAGAATATAATAATAAATAAATCATTAAAAACGAATAATTAAAAAAGATGTACGTATACATATTTTATTTTCTAATCGTGTTTTGTTTTATTTTTAATTTATTATTTAATTTATATTTTTTATTGTTTTTAGAATTAATAATGTTCACTAGATTTACAGTCATATTTATTAATACTTGCTAATTTTAACAGATTTATATACATTCACTGATACTTACAACCAAAAAGTGAGGTTAACCTCAAATAAATATTAAAATCATGCTCATACGTGTTGAATTTATAAAACGAAATATATAATCACTCTCACTTTTCTTGTAAATTCACTTAAATTTGAATAAGTCTTTTTATTTTATCACTTTCAAATTAATATATTGTTATTCTTATTTCAAACCAAACTTCAAAACTAATATATTGTTGTTATTATTATAATATATTACATTATATTCTTTACGTCACTATACTAAACTTTGATAAAAAAAGCAACATGGCGCGTAACCGAAAAACGTGACGATTGCTACAAAATTTCTCCCATACGTCGATAAAGAAGTTTCACTTCAAAAATTGTATACGGGATATACACGCCATTCCTGAACTGATATGGCATATGAATTGTCAACAATATGGGTAATATTACAGTTCCGGGATGTAAATAACTACTGCGTAACTATAACCGCGTGCGGAGCCGCGGGCATACCGCTAGTCTATACAAATAAATAAAATTGCAATTCGTTTAAAAAAACAAACCCCTATACACTATGTAAAAAATCAAACAATATCACAATACAATACAATAATCGTGACAGCGCCATCTCTTATCAATCAATCTTATCAATCAAAGTACTTTTATCTTTATAAAAGCCGGGAGCGTGGGAGTAAAATTCGCGCGGGCATTCTGTAGTCCACGTGAGCAAAGCCACGGGCACAGCTAGTGACTACATAAATTGTATGTGTTCCACTGCGTGAAAAGGCAAACGATGGTTTGCTTTCAAATTCATTGGTCATAATGTTTATTGTAGTCAATAGATGGAGCTGCACTGAAATTAAAATAGCTTTTGAAACATACAAGCAAAAAAATATAGATTTTTATATGAGTAAACCCACAACTTATATGATAGTAAGGCTATACAATTTTTTAAGATAGACACTTACGTAACTGTAAATGTCATCAAATATCAAATTGAATAAATGGATGTTAATAAGGATTTACAAGAGGTTTTGACGGTAAAGGTGGGGGCGATTATGAATGATTTACATAATTGAGATATTCGATTATGAATGATTTATATAATTAAGATATTTCTTTGATAGAGGTATATTATATTAGGTTCATATTTTGATATTCCTAATATGAAATATATTAGTTAACTCATATAAGGTCCCCGTACTTATTATTTAGTATTAATCAAATAATAGTCACCGATTCAATAGTCGCTATTCGCTACCTACTTGAATCTAATACTGATATTAAGCGTATCTATTTTCTACTTAAAGAATGTGAGTATGAAATAAAAAGATTCTCTTGAATATTTATTATTGAAGTGAAACTTCTTTAGAATCCTTGTGATTTCAAACCGGATGCAACGGAAAAAAATAAAACAAAAGGTGTGTGTGCGATTCACACACGATAGAAGTGAAACTTCAGTAAATCGACAAAAACTTCACCCAGTTGAAGCAATAATTTTATTCTTGACATCTCTGTTTTTCCAACCATGACAACTGTCTCACGGATTTTTTATTTTTTGAACTGACTGCACTGTTAGCCTTAGGGGCCCTATCCAAAAACAGAGCCGCTGCGGCTTTCACAGCTTCACCGGACTTGGGGGCGAGCGCTTAGGGCACTCAGCCGCGAAAGTTTTTGACGACCCGCACGAGGGTGCCAGAGTGGCCGAACCTCGGCTCGGGCGGTCGTCGCGAATGCGAAAAGGTCGCGATCTATCTAATTCCCTAATCCTAAGAAAATTTGAGCTAACTAACATATACTCATATGCACGTTCCCCTCCTCCTGGGAGGAAGGAGGGAACCATGCGTATGTGTATTTAGTAATCGGAATGGTTTTCTAGACTAACTAGCGCATTAGTCTAACTAGCGCAAAAAAAGAACAATAAAGGTCCTTTACAGAACCTATGAACCTGTGTGGTGTGCACGTGTTTGTGTTGATACGTGTGTAATGTTGTATGTAGATAGCTAAGTGTTGCACATGTAGTGTCACTTGTATCGCGCGGGCGGCTGCTTGACCAAAGGGCTTCAACACCGAGGAACGGGCCTAGGCTTGGGTTGCCGCTAGAGAGGGTGGACGTGACGGGTGTGCGGGAGCGAAGTTGGCCGCCCGTCCTCTGCGAAGAGAACGGTGGTTACGCGGGCGTGGGCGGTGGCACGCTCTGGCATTTAAATGTATTTTTTGAATAACAATTTATTATGTCAAACTTTCTGTAGCAATAAATTTCTTTAAAATGATAATAGATGGCGTTACTGGTATTGTTACAGCAATTTAAACTGATGTAGCGATATGATGTTAGCTGTTGCAAGCTCAACTGGACTAGTTTATAATAACCTAAAACTTTATAAATTATGTTTATTTTTTGTAATACGAAAATTTTTTATACATATAAAATGGTTGTTATTTATTTTATCTTCGTATTCACTATGTCATACTTTTTCTATGAGTGTAGTCTTCGGAATTACAGTATCCATAAAATATTCACAGAGTTACATTTTTTACAGAGATTTTTGGTTAATATTGTCACTATTTTGGTAGATGATATTAATGATTGATATTTTATATGAATGTATTCGGTTAATGAGTAGCAATGTAGGTTTTATATTCTAGCCTGTTTATAATATTACGTCGCGTCGTGTTGCGTTGCTATATTATGATGCCAGTGTACAACAACAGATGCCGCTGTACGACGCCATTTAAAAGTCTAGCTTGCGCTGTCAAGAGTAACATCGAAATAATGACTTCTTTAGATTATTGATGTATGGTTATTCCGACCGATGCAAACCGCGCACGATTACGCGCACTTCAGAGAGCGGTTAAAGCCCGTATAACCGAGCTCAAAAGTCACAGATGGGACACCCTAGTCGAAGGGCTAAGGCCGTCGCATCTGACTTATTGGAAAGTAGCCCACGCCCTTAAAATAGACGCCCAACCTCGCATGCCCCCCCTCGAAAGGGGTCCCGGCACTACACCCGCTTTCGATATCATCGACAAGGCGGAGTGCCTCGCCGCCTGTCTGGAGAGCCAGTGCTCCCCGAACAGCGTCAAGAACACCGACCGAGTCAGAGACATCGAAGCCCGCGTGGAGGAGCTGAATAAGCTCCCGGTATCAGAATCCCTGTCCCCAGTCACTTCTGAGGAGATCTCTGCCATTCTCAAAAGCCTTAAGCTTAGAAAGTCACCAGGTCCCGACGGTATCAGGAACGAAGTACTCAAACTTCTTCCCGATCACCTCATAGCTCTATTGGTCTGCATATTCAATGTAGCCATAGCCAACTGCCATTTTCCAGCCGTCTGGAAAACGGCCATTGTCATAGGTATTCACAAGCCCGGCAAGAGCACGTCGCTTCCCGACAGCTACCGCCCTATCAGTCTTCTAAATACCCTTGGAAAAATCTATGAGCGGATCCTTCTGAACCGTCTCAAATCCGTAATAGAGGAGAAAAACCTCTACCCGCCTGAGCAATTCGGTTTTCGTGCTAGACATTCTTGCACTCATCAAGTGCACCGCCTCACGGAGCACATTTTGTTTAACTTTTCCGAGTTATCTATACCCCGTCGCACACTGGCAGTCTTCTTCGACGTAGCCAAGGCCTTCGATAAGGTCTGGCACGAAGGATTAGTCTACAAGCTGTACTCCCGCGAAGTCCCCGATAGATTAGTTAAAATCATCCGCGATTACCTCAAAGACCGCACCTTTCGCTACAGAGTGGAAGGTGAACTATCCACACCCCATCCCATACGCTCAGGCGTCCCCCAAGGTTCCATTCTGGCACCTAGCCTCTTCAATCTGTACGTCAGTGACCTACCAAAACTTGAAGAGAAAGTTGAAGTAGGCTTATACGCTGACGATACAGTCATATACTCCTCTCAAAGGCAAACGAGAAACCTCAAATGTAGAATCCAAAGAGCCGTGACCACTCTCGGGAAGTGGTTTAACGACTGGCGAATAGCCATAAACCCCACGAAGAGCGCAGCGGTGCTCTTCGACAAAACCGCCACACAGATACCGCAAAAACTCAAGGACAATCCCCTTGAACTCTTCGGTAATCCGATCCCCTGGGAAAAGGCGACCAAATATCTAGGTGTAACCCTAGACAGTAGACTCTCCTTTATACGCCACATCAATCTGGTTAGGAAAAGGGCCTCCTGGACCCTCGCCCGACTGCATCCTCTGTTATGTGCTGCAAGCAAAATGTCCACGAGACACAAGCTTACGCTCTACAAGATGTGTATCCGTCCGATCATGACATATAGCTGCGTTGCGTTCGCACATATGCCAAGTTATAACTGGGAACGCTTACAAGCTATCCAGAACAAATTTCTTCACCGCCTTACCGGTGCCCCCTGGTTTGTTCGTATGGAGGATCTCCATAGAGATATGGACCTTCCCTCGATACATGCATATGCCAAACACCTTTCTCGCTCGTATTTCGACACCGCGTCGAACCACGCGAACCCCTTAATAAAAGCGGCAGCTTCTTATGTTCCCGACCCCAACGCCTGCCGGAGAAAACGCCGGCCGCGTAATATATTCACTGACCCGCCCGACCAAACCGAAAAAGCTAACGCGTTCTACGCCGACACCGTCTCTCCAAACAGAGCGTGCCACCGCCCACGCCCGCGTAACCACCGTTCTCTCCGCAGAGGACGGGCGGTCAACTTCGCTCCCGCACACCCGTCACGTCCACCCTCTCTAGCGGCAACCCAAGCCTAGGTCCGTTCCTCGGTGTGAAGCCCTTGGGTCAGGCAGCCGCCCGCGCGATACAAAGTGACACTATACGTGCAACACTTAGTTACCCACACACAACATTACACACGTATGAACACACACACGTGCACACCACACAGGTACATAGGTTCTGTAAGGGACCTTTTTTTTTCTTTTTTTGCGCTAGTTAGACTATTGCGCTAGTTAGTGTAGAAAAACCATTCCGATTATTAAATACACATACGCATGGTCCACTCCTTCCTCCCAGGAGGAGGGGAACGTGCATATGAGTATATATTAGTTAGCTCGAATTCTCCTAAGATTAGGGAATTAGTTAGATCGCGACTTTTCCGCATTCGCGACGACCGCCCGAGCCGAGGTTCGGCCACTCTGGCACCCTCGTGCGGGTCGTCACAAACTTTCGCGGCTGAGTGCCCTAAGCGCTCGCCCCCAAGTCCGGTGAAGCTGTAAAAGCCGCAGCGGCTCTGTTTGACGATAGGGCCCCTAAGGCTAACAGTGTAGTCAGTTCAAAAAAAAAAAAAAAAAAAAAAAAAAAAAAAAAAAAAAAAAAAAAAAAAAAAAAAAAAAATGTATGGTTATCGCTTCTCGGCCTTTTGGCTAAGATCAAAGTGTAGTATCTGTTCTTTTCAGCTTAATATCTGAAAGTTCCCGCATCGCGGGACCAGTGTATTAAACTGATTTTTGTAAACTGACGGGATGTTCGGGGCTCGCTCCACTCCTGTCACGGGTCGGCCCGGCATTGCAGTGCCGCCGGGATCGGCCCACCAGAATTAATAAGAATCGATTGTAAGACTAGTCTTCCCGCAAAGTAATATCACTAGGGGTGGGTCGTTTACATTTTCGACGTCGACGGAACGATACCGTTTATCGTCGACGAAAAACTAGTTTTTAAAACCGTCTAATCTTCGACTAGTTTATACATAATTGACAGAAGAGTTGTTGTTTAACAGTCTATTGCTACAGTCCTTTAATGTATCAAATATTTATTGATTCTCAACTACTTTTTTATTATATGAAATGAATCCCCCTTCGTACTTTTTGCAGGCTTAGGACTGGCAGGTTGAATAATCGTATGTAATAATGCATTATATATTACACTCATCATATTTATATATTATAAAAATGCTTTATAATTATCACCTGGCGTACTTAAAAGTTCATTTCATTCTAAGTACACAATCAATGTATTTACACAATTATTATATATTACAGAATATACATATTTACTATTTACATGTAATTATAAAACCTTGTCTCATCTAGATTGATGTTCAAGAACATCAATTGTTCTACTTTGCTCGTTGTCAATCTTGTTCGTCTCTGGTTAAGTAAGAGGCCAGATTTCGAAAATATCCGTTCGCAAGGAACAAGTGTAAGAACAAGAGAAGAAACGAAAACCGTTAGCGGACGGACTGTTTCACGGAATAAAGAATAAAGAAGCGACTGTTTGCACGCTTCGACTATTTTCGGCCGAGTTCGCGTTTCACTCGTTGATCGTTGACAGTTCACGAAACGCGCGACGTCGATACCATGATGCTTAATGTCGTTTATGATTGGACGATAAACTAGTCTATCTATCCGTTTACGTCACATAAACAGTCTAATTAAACTGTTCGTCCATTTAACGACCACTTCTTTAAATCACTGAAAAGAAAAGAGTGATATATATCTTTTCAATGAAATATATATATCTCTCTTTTATATCTCGCTCAGAGCGAGAGATATCGGGCTCACTGATGTAATGATCTACAGAGCTGTTTGGTTGATAAAGAACGAGATATATCTTACAAAAACAAATCTTTCGATTTACAAAAACGTATAAAATTATTGCCATCTATTTTGTTTAGAATAGAGATATCTTGAAAAATATTATTCAAATATTTGATTTCCTTCATTCTTAACAATTAGCAGGATAAGTATGTCAATCTAGAAATGCAAAAGTATGTATTATAGATATAGTCAAATTATTATTTTAAAACCTGTAATAACAACAATAAAACTGAAGAAGATCGTGTGAGTAACAAAATATGTTAACGTATTTTATAATCAGTGGCCGTGGCTACATTTATATTGATTTAAATTGAAATAATGTATATGTACATTATCTATCTTAAAATATAAACATGTATTAAGTCAATATTTTTTTACAAATTTGCTAGTTAGTCACTTTAGAAAGTTTTTTTCTATAGGTACCTAATAATTAACACAATCCGAAATACGTAGGTAACGATAATTATTTTTAGCGATACGAAGTTCAAAGTGCATGGGTCAAATAACGCGTGATATTAAACTAAATTCAAAATTAGAAATACTGAAACAAAAACCCTTAAAAATAAAAACACTTCAAACTACATAAATTCTTGACACGGTAATTACGTAACCAATATTGTGCTTCATTATCAAGGTGTAACATAAGTTTTCTTATAATCATTAGTACCCGATCGCCTTTCCGCTCTCGGCTTGTACCTCTACCTACCTACCTACCTATCTCTTTCTTAAGTAAGAATGTGGTGTATCTTTTTATTCAACTGATCTGATTCGCTTTGACTATATCCGAGTGAACATTATTACTGAGAGCTAAAGAGCTAAAAATATACTTTACAAACAGGTGAGCTACTGATATACTCGCTCTTTTGTCGGGATTATACAAAGTGTCCAGAAAGGGTATCGGGTATTTGTTTTCGCGCCATATTCGAAACGGGGCGTCTAAAGGGTGCGGGGAGGGGTTCGTGGCGTCCGCCATTTTGTGGAGTTTTAGTCACGATGGAACAGTACTCGGGGACGCATCGCGCATTTTGCGTATGAGCGTATTATCGTAATGGTGATTCAATAGTGACTGCTCAACGTCTCTATCGTGCGGAATATCGTACATGCCACGCGCCAAGTGACGATAGCATTAGGAAATGGATCAGGATGTTCGAGAATACAGGTGCGACAGTTAAAATTCAAAACTCTGGTCGTCCTCGTTCAGTTCGCGATGAAGAAACAATTGAAGAAGTTGAGGCGTCGGTTCGTCAAAATCCGTCTTTATCCATCCGAAAGCGAAGCCAAGCGTTGAACATCAAAAAATCGTCTTTACATTCGATTTTAAAGAAAGACTTACATCTAAAAGCCTATAAAATTCAATTGGTTCAAGAATTGAAGGATACGGACTATGCTAATCGACTGAATTTTGCGAACGAAATGCTGCAGCGATTTAACAACTTTAACAACATACTGTTCAGTAAGCAAATTTTCACCTGAATGGTCATGTTAATAAGCAGAATTGTCGGTACTGGGCAGTGGAGAATCCGAGACGAAAGCATGAACGACCCCTGCATAGCCCAAATGTCATTGTTTGGGCCGCTATGTCTGCTAAAGGCATAATTGGTCCTTATTTTCATGAAGATGAACGAGGCCGAGCAATTAATGTGAATAGTGACCGTTATTGCGATATGTTGCGAAATTTTTTGGTCCCAGAGTTGCAGGAGTTTGCAGGTTTCAACTCAAGAACGTGGTTCCAGCAAGATGGGGCCACTTGCCATACCTCAAACGACTCAATGGAAGTTGTTAACGAATTATTCCCTAATAAAGTCATTTCGCGAAGGGGTAACACCAACTGGCCTCCCAGAAGCCCCGACCTTAGCCCGCTTGACTATTTTGCATGGGAATACCTTAAAAGTAAGGTTTATCAAAACAATCCGACGAATCTAACCCAGTTAAAGCAAAACATCAGGTCAGAAATGGCAGCAATATCGAGCTATGTGTCAACGTGTTATCGCCAATCTTCGTTTCCGTTTAGAAGAGTGCCAGCAACGTAACGGTCATCATTTGGATAACATCATCTTTTCCAAATAATTCTCCAATTCATATGCTAATAAATAATAAACTTTTTTATTGCATACAAATAATTTTTGTTTCATTGAACTTACAAATACCCGATACCCTTTCTGGACACCTTTGTATATCTTCTAATCTTTTGCTCGCGAGCGACACAACTCAAGCGCAAAGTATATCACTGAAAAGAAAAGAGTGATATATATCTTTTCAGAGCGAGAGATATCGGGCTCACTGACGTTATTTTATAAAAAGAAATCACACCGCTCTGTCTTCGCCCCCGCACCTCAACTCTCCTCACCACCACACCACACTTCTCTTTCCCACTTACACCTCTGCCCGTAGTGCCCGTCTCGCTCTACACTCACTACACCTCACCGCCCGTCATTTATAATACTTGCGTTACAATATAATAAGTTCTTGTATGTACTTATATTTATTTCAATTTTTTTTTGTATATTATTATATTTTTGTATTAAAATTTAATTACTTTTCTAGTTTTATATTCTTGTGGTTGCTCATGTTTGTTTTATTTTTAAATTTAATTTCCAATTGCACTACCGACGATAATATTTTTTCCACATTACCGCTAGTTAGCTGGTAGAAGTTGCTATAAAGCATTAAATCAGACTAAAAGAGCAATAAACTATTCACTTGTTCATTCATATATTCCATAAATTGTATGTTTTCCATGCAACGACAATTTATGGTTCTTGAAACAGCGTTATTGTCTATATTTTGCCGTACAAATAGGTACTTTATTTGCCAAAATTATTTTTCTTTGTACTTTATAAAAGTAGAAACATGTATTCAACGTATAGATAAAACTACAAAATATTTCTTGGTTAACATGTGTGACAATTCGCACCCCCTAAAGCCCCAAAAATTATAAATGAAATAAACGAACAAAACTATCCATTTATCAAGCACGCACGCATGATCTGCCCGCTCACACACGTAAAAGAATTTCCTTTAAAAATATCTTTTGCCATGCTTAATATGCCGTTTCTTAAAATAACAGTACTACTTATTAATAAAAAGGATAATTTTATTATTCAGTTCGAGAGAAGATAAGTCGTGATGAAGAATCGAATAAGACTCTAAAAGATGCTGAACAGAACGTCTCTAGCGGTGGAAGTTACTACGAGGCTTGCGGCGATGATGGTAATCTTCCAAAAGACAAAGTTAATTGGGAAATTGTAACGTTTCTTGAAATTTTATGAATATTTTTTCTTCATCGTATACTTAAAACTTACAAATCTTAGGATAGGTACTAGATATATTACTTTAGAAAATTATGATATGAAAAATGAAAATTATTTCAAAATCTCCTGGATAATGAATGCGTCTACAGAGTTATTCATACCTGTATATTTTACTTGTCTAAACGATTAATTCTGAAGTGCCTTTGAAAAATATCGCAATTTAATTATAAGATTTCTTCTAGTAAAGATACTCGTAAACGCTTAATAACTTATTTTTCTTTAGATAACGTAAGACTATCTAAAGTCTGTTTATAATTGAATTTTGTAGTTTTGATATCGAAAGAGATAGACAGACAGGCAAATATGACAATGATTTGTAGAATAGTTTTATAATATTGTTTATAATTTGGTTGTACGAGGGGTAATATCATATTAAAAACTGCAATTTGCACTTTTTCTTGGATCCAAGTCTAGAGATTGTTATTGGAATGTTTCAGAGAACGTACTAGTTGTACCATTAAAAATGCGCATCAATGGTGTCTTGGAAACTATCCAGCATAAAGTTGTAAATTATGAATCTTATCTGACCCTAAAAGAAGAACTTAAAGATGCAAAAGATACTACAGAACTCTTAAAACAAAAGGTTAGTGATTATTGAAAAGAAAACTTTCTTGTCTGAATTATTTAAATTGTTAAAACCCTTTGTTACGTTTCATGACAATTAATAAGAAAGTACACAAAAGAAAAGCGTACAACAGGACAGAACTATCCTAGGTGTTTATAATTTGTTTCTGACCATACAAACTTGGTACAATTTGATTTGACTTGGTTAGCCATGTCTTTAGGTGTTAAAAGCATTATTCTGCCATTATAGTATTTGTATAATGTGTTCAGCTTTGTTTAGATACACTATACTCATATTAAAAAATTACATATATATTACTGACAGCTGAGGCAAGCGAGTAATCGACATTCTCGCTAGGGTCTTCCGACCGTTTACCACAGATATTACCCAAAGCCTACCAAGCAAAATTCAATAAAAAGTTTGCCACCCATGATGACGTCATCTGCGATAGGGTCAGATTTTTACAACTGTTTGGATTACACACTCTTATTAACTGCATTGTGACATATATTTATCTTATCTTTCTTATCTATAATTTTGTTTCAATTCACGTTATTTTCAAAATTACCAGGTGGAGCACCTAGATAGTTTATTGAAGCTAAAAGAAGAACGAATAGAGGAATTACAAAAGCAACTCGATAGAAAACAAACTAGACGTAAAGAAGTGGAAGCCTTTCAGAACAGTCTTGTAATGCCTTTTGATTCTGTGCCAACTACTCCTACTGTTAATCTTTGCGACAATAATGTAATTCCTCTAGTGAAATCAAATTCCGTTAGAATGATAGAATCAAGCAGTAAAATACCAAAACCAGAAGAACCCAATACTAAGGTATTAAAACACGAGGTTAGTCCTAACGAATGTAAAGCAGAAGAAATAAAAATGAAACCTGTGAAGTCAGAAGAATTGAACTATAAAGTAATGAAATTAGATGAATCAAATACTAAAGTATTGAAATTTGAGGATTCAAAAATTCCCATTCCCATTATTGATATAGTGAAATCAATTTCAAAGCCTAGTATTACAGAAGTCAGTGTTAATGAAGATCCGAGGAAATCGCTAGAGAAAATAAAGTCTGACGTTTTCAAAGAAATTGAAATCGTTGAGCAGAAATCTGAATGTTTTTTCAACGATCTTGACGAGTTTAAAGACAGCGAGCAAGACACTGTTACAACTATACAAGATACAATTGAGAAAGAGTCAAAAGATATCAACAATCCAATAGAATTTATACACAACTTTAGCTATGTCAACTAGAATTATTTCTGCGGAAATGTGTCTTTTAAAAATTAAGGATTGAATAACAGATCAATTAATTCAAAGATTGACGGTTTTTTAGGGAGAATGTGAGATACCTCAATTTTCTATCCTTTTACATGACACATAGAATATTTAAAGCGACCCATCATGTTATTTATTTTTAATAGCTTTTAGTAGTTTCGTGTTGAATTATAATTTAGAAATAAAGGTATACAAGAAGAATGTTATTTATTTGAACTCGAGTTTCGTCTGTGACTTTGTTAGTTTAATTCTGATAACTCTTAAATCATTTATATTTGTAGAAGTGAAATTGATTTGTGCTGATTGATGATATTGATTGACTGAGTAATTTCGGCGACGGAAATTCCATTGGGTTCGGAGTAAGCACAAATTTTTGACACTTAATATACGGAAAACATGTACTTGACTAGAGAGAAAAAGAAAGAACTATGCTATAAATTCCAAGACATAGATAATCGCGATAGAATTAGGAAAATCAAGCAATAAATACAAAAGTATTACAAAAAGGCAAGCAGTTTTTTTTACACTGCAAAATCAGCCAGAGTTTATCCATGGGCAGTCGTCACAGTTATGCCGATCTACAATCCTCTGGGCAACTGGATGTACACACTAGCTGATCCCCAAATGCGACAAACTAAAAGAGAATCACTGTGACGTGTTGTGACGTGTGTGACCATGTAAATGAAGGTTGCGAACCAGTCAGATACAGATCTGTACCACCCTGCATGATTACAGGAAAACTATTTTACAGTAAATTATTTTGTATTGTTAAAAAAACATCTTAGTACAATCTACAATTTAAAGAAATTTTACTTCTGCCATGTATACTTGGTTGCAAGCGCTATTTTTCTTTCTGCTGTTCTTAATATTGCTTAGCAGTTTTAAGAAAATTAAAAGTCGCTTAACGGACAGTATTATAATATTTATTGATTTCAACATCGTGTGTTCGCTTGGAAAATATCTAATAAAGTGGGATGTTGTTTCAGGATTTTCGTTATCTCTTGCACTCGAGTTTGCTTGAAGTCTATTTTATTTTCAGATCGTCTGGAAAAAAAAAAGAATTACTTATTTACAGTGCTTTATCAAAAGATCTAACCAATACGTGTTAAAATAATAAAAGTTTTATACATGAAAAATCCTCGCTGTTGTTAGTTTCTAATAAAATTAAATCGAAAATGACCCAATAAAATTAGACTTCCTTAATTAATTAATGTACCAGCATCATGCCAAATAGTTTTGTCCTGTTGACATCCAAATAGATCATATTTCTTGACAAGTTGAAAAATAGGCTCTTAACTTTTATTATAGCTAATAATAAATCACGTCTGCAAATTTTCATTATTATAAAATTTACTGTCCTTATACAGCTATTGGGACATGTGATTAATCCGTTTTTAATCCTAGATTTTTAGGATATTAGCGAAATTTATTTATCTAGAAATAAATTATTTTAGTTCCAAAACTTAAAGTTAAAACAATATTCTAGAAATTAAAAGTATACGATGAAAAACAATTAACAAAAAAAAACTTCTTTTTCAGAGAGAAAATATATTTATATTATTTATACTACTGAAATAATTTCTTTTGTAATACACACAATTTCAGGGAGTTCAAATACCTATAATTATAACAGAAAAATTTAAAATTATCATTAGCTTTTTATACTTATAACATGCGGCTGAAACATCCTTTGAAATTCGATGGCAGTACGACGAATTTTGCAAATATATTTGAGCCAATTAAAAACATGTATGTATTGGTTTAGAACATAATAAATCAAGGCACGATAAGGCTTTTTAAGACCTACTTTGACTTTGCGAATAACTTCTAGTGCTTCTTTTTATCGCAACACGGCAAAGTAACGGCACTGTACCTGATGGTAAGCATAGTAAAATTCAACAACATCGACGACCACCGTGGGATTTATAAATCCATCGCCAGTCATCGCTGTCATGTTTACAACTGCCAGCTCTACGGGCACGCCGCCCGTAACTGCCATCTTCGTCCGCGGTGCGTTAAGTGCCGAGAGGATTACCCTACTAGGGAGTGCACGCGCGAGCGTGACTCCACCACCCCCCCGAGCTGCGTACTGTGCGAAGGGGAGGGGCAACCGCGATAGTTCGCAGGGCAAAGCTCCGCGCACTACGCGGCCTCGGCACCAGAGGCAGGCGGCTCCCCGGGCGGCGCCTCCCGCCTCAGCCCTCCGAGCGCAACCCCTGCTGGGGCCAGTGGAATTTCCCGCGCTTCCAGTCCCTCGCCAGAACCCGGCCGCCGTCGGCCCTCCCGCGCCTCGCGGTCAATCACAACCCGTGCGTTCGGCTCCGAACGCATGGGGGCCCCGTCGCCCTAATCCACAGCCTCGTATGGCGATGGATAATTCCGCGCCCCGCGCTCCTTCTAACGTTGCGAGCAATGACATTATGATCTTGCTCCTTCGTGAACACGGTATTCAGGAGGTCATTGACTACAATGACCACCTAGAGCGTTACGGTCTCGTCAAGACCATATGCGCTTTCCCCGCCTCGTTGAGACGTTACACCGTCTCGACTCTGAAACACGTGTCCACCCGGCATAAACACCGGCCGCGCAAAAAGTTTTATTCTCGTATGTACAATAAAATATATCGATTCGTCTCTCCAAATAGAGCGTGACAGCGCCACGCCCGCGTAACCACCGTTCTCTCCGCAGAGGACGGGCGGTCAAATTCGCTCCCGCACACTCCATACGTTCACCCTCTTTAGCGGGTGACCCAAGCCTAGGTCCGTTCCTCGGTATGAAACCCTTGGGTCAGGCAACCGCCCGCGTGATACAAGTGACACTATACGTGCAGCACTTAGTTACCCACATACAACATTACACACGTATGAACAAACACACGTGCACACCACACAGGTACATAGGTTCTGTGAGGGACCTTTTTTTTTCTTTTTTTACGCTAGTTAGTTAGCGCTAGTTAGTGTAGAAAACATTTCTGATTACTGAATACACATACGCATGGTTCCTTCCTTCCTCCCAGGAGGAAGGGAACGTGCCTATGTGTATAATTGAGTTAGCTCGAATCGTAGGTGTAGGGATTCAGTTAGTTCGCGACTTATTTGCGTACGCGACGACCGCCCGAGCCGAGGTCCGGCCACTCTGGCGCCCTCGTGCGAGTCGTCCTTATAACTTTCGTGGCTGAGTGCTCTCTGCGCTCGCCCCCACGTCCGGTGAAGCTGTAAAAGCCGCAGTGGCTTTAGGGCCCCTAAGGCTAACAGTGTAGTCAGATCTAAAAAAAAAAAAAAAAAAATCGCTGTCATGCAGGCCTGTTCAAATGTACTTAAACAGTTAAACCAATGAGCAGCATTTCACGTAAATAAGTTAGAAAGTTGCTTCACTCTAAGCTCTACTTCGTTTCAAGTATCAACTTCATTTCAACGAAGATCATGACGTGGATGGATTTAGAACGAAACGGTGAGATATGAACTTACATACTGCTGTTGCTCTGCATTCCGACTAATTTAAACCTGTTGAAGTTTATTCTGTCGTCGTGCAAGCACTCGTTGTTGATCCTATCCAGGGCTATCTTTATCGGAATCAGATCGTCAACTAGAAATTAGGATAAAAGAAAATGTTATTTCAATATATTCTTAACTGTTCTGTCCCTCGCCAAACGCTCGGGAATAGATGAGTAAGCTCAGTGGAAGACTTCGCCATGCGAACCTTCGGTTAGGATATAGGCAGAATGCGCTCTCGATTCGCAGGGCTAACTAGCTTACAACAATTTACTTATATATAACAAGATGCTTTATTTTTTGTTTTGTCCGTTATGGTTATGAAAAGTTCTAAGAAAAAGTAAATGGGGTGGGTAGGTGTATTGGGGGCTGTGGTCGATTTATATGAGTACTGGAAAAGGCAGAACGATGTCTGCTAAGCCAATTTAATTTTCATGAAATATATTCTGGATTAAAATGCACCTCAAAGAAACCTCAAAAAACCCAGTAACCAGAAATAACAACTATGATAGACAAACTTTGCGTAGAAAAGCCCATATAACGGTAACAAGGAAGGAAGGAAGAAGAGTTTAACCAGGATGAAGAATTACTTGGCATTACTTATTAGCACTGAAGAAGTTCTCACATCGTCGTCAGTAATAGCCACTCATCAGTGAGCGATCTTGGGTATGTCACTGGGAACTTGTTTGATGGATCTTGGTTGGTTGGTTGAGGTTCCTTGAATCAAAATAATTTTAGTTTGTTCTTTACCTCTAAAAACTTCACCGAAACTGGTTACAGGGGTAGGACTAGGCGCATGGCAAGTGCAAGGTGGCAGTGACATCGACATCACTGAGGTCTGGATGGCAACACCCTCGACGTTTGGTGTCCACTCAATTAAAGGTGACTCCTCTGGCACTTCCAATTCTTTTCTCTCTTTCTTTTTCTTCTCTTCTATACGCTTCTTCAAGATTTCTATTTGCTCTGCAGAATCAATATTAAGAATTATTTATTGAACTGTAAAACTATAACCTAAATTTTTGAAATTTTTAGATGATTTTATTCATATTGTTATAGTAGCCAAGCCATTCGAGTTTTTGATTTTAGAGTTTCTGTCCCAGAATGCAACTCTAGTCAAAAGAAATTAGTTAAGTTATTGACATTAGGAATACTTAGTTTTGTTGTTTAAAGGCTTAGCATTTATCACACCTAATCAAAATGAAGAAAATATCTAAGTTTTAGTAAAGTAGCCTGGTATATATTGTTTTAACAATAAACAATCTTCTTCTTTATCTTCTTATAATATAAAAATCGATGTTTGTGTGTATGCTTCCTATGAAATCTAAAACGGATGGACAGATTTTGATGAAATTTTCAAATTAGCCTAACGGATGATCCTGGGAAGTTCGGTAGCGATCGGATCAATTTTCCCTATGGACTTCAAAACGGCACAGCAACGCGTGGCCGAGTTTGATAGTATAATTATATAGTCTAAAAAACAATTTTTAAAAACAATGTTGATATGAAATAATGAAAGGACGAACAAAAGTGTAAATGACTTTGAAACCATGCACTAAGAAATACGGAAGAAGTTAAAGTTAAAATTATCTAAGTTGGCTAAACGGAGTTCCATATTACCGTGTTCTTTGGTAATTTTTCTAGTAAAGTTTTTGGGGTAGAATTTGAATACCGATCATTTTGTTTATGTTCTATGTAAGTAAAAAGAGGGTGACACTACTTGGAGACTTTCAGGAGAAGTTTAACTAAAACTTTCTTCTTTCATTCTCACAAATCTTTAATACCTGGAGAACATGTCTCATATTCTTCGTAAGTCTTTTCGAAATGGGTGAACGGGTTCGCTCTCATGTACGGAGGGAGAGTCTTCGTGAAGGAATCTACTTGCATCCGCTGACACTTTTCCATGGGGCATATCTGCGGAAATTGGAATTTTATCACATAACTCCAAGTATCTCATGTTTCTAGTGTTAACAGTGACGCCGTGTAGGGTATTCTATATCTATGGAGTTCGTGGACTGTATCAAATAGCTAGGAAGTATAATAGATTACTACATAAAAATAGCATCCACAACTTAAAGATAGGCCACACCATGGATTTATTATACCGAAATGTCTTGAGTATCGCGTACAATATTTGCCGCCGCGCCGGTATCTGAACAAGTGACTGGTAATCACAGATTTTAAAACATACAAATTAATCAGAATATAATTTTTGCTACCCTCCAACCAAATTGTGAGTCCGAACAAGCGGACATTTTTTTATAACACAGTTTAAATCTCTGGTTATTCTCGCACCAGCACTGAACTTCCACTCTATACTAATATTGTGAAGCTCAAGAGACTGATTTCTGGTTTGAATGCGCCGATCACTGGAACTACCAGTTAAATCAGAAAAATCCTTTTTGCTATTTATAGTATATTCACTGAAGAAGGTTATAGGCTATATGCTTTACGCTACGACCCTAAGTAGCGAAGCAGTATCTATTAACGTCAAGCAAACTGGTTAGCTGTACGCAAATACGGAAAGGGAAAACGATTTACTAAACGGTTGCGTCGGAGCAAGTGCGATGAATTATTGACTAAGCTGAACACAGTTGCTACCCATAGGTCACTGCTAGTATATAATAAATTACTTGCCTTTTCGTAATGAATCTTATGATCGCGGTCTGGTATGTGACTTGGTATAACTTGGAGACTGTCGTTATGTACACTTCTGTAACAACAATCACCAACATAACTACTTCGTTGTTTTTTATAGTAGCTCGATAATTGACAGTACTGCCTCTGATGGTAAACATAGTAAAATTCAAACACTACTGTGACCACCGAGAGATTGTTAATCCATCGGTGGTTGCGGCTGTCATGCTAGCCTGCATAAATAACTAGATATGCACAAACTGATCCCGAAGCGCGATACGCAAACGCGAGTCACTATTAAGAGCAAACGAGTCCTACCATACCGCTATCACCATTTTCTCGTTCATTACACAGCAGGGTGCAAAACGTGCAGGTGAGATTGGTTTGGGTGCCTCAGTTCTAAAGCCGTAATTCGAAACACCCCTTACAACCCAAAACATAGGTATTAATATTCATCATTCTAATATGAATTATATGAACAACTTTGAAAGATAAAATAGCTCTGATGCATTGTCTCCTACGCTGCTCTGAATGATGTGATTTTGAATCATATCAGAGAACTTGAACTTTCAGTAAAGGGACATTATTTTAACCACTGCATGATGGTAGGGCAATTTCTGGTGTTTCAATAATTAACTGCCAAGTTGATGATTTGCGTCAAGCACCTACTGAAGGTCAGTGAACTCCACTTACAGCCAATTCTCATTATTACTTAAGACCAAGTGACAATTGTGTACAAATGGCTGACCTATGGTGAGTAAGGTTTTCAGAGCTACTGATATCTATGATGTTACAAGCGTCCATAAGATTCGGTAGCCGTTTACCATGAAGCAGGCTACATGCTTGTTTGCCACCTTAACTGTATAAAAACAGCCATAAATATCTTGGAGCAAATTGAGATGTCGTACCCAAGTGCTGATAGGGATTCGTCAATATCTTCTTCGTCTGCCTTGGTATTGTTGTTGCTGTGAAAAATAGTAATAATTATTTTAATAATTCATCCAGTATTTAATTTTGAAGGATTAAATAGCTTTTGATTCCTATCCCGTGGCACGTAAATTAGACAGGGAGCAACATCGAGTGCTAACAAATACTTTTTTATATAAAAGCTCGGCACAACGACGGTACTGCCCCTGATGGTAAGCACAGTACATTCCCAACATAACGGCGACCACCGAGTGATTTCAAAAAATCCATCGCCGATCACCGCTGTCATGCCCGCCTGCATAAATATCTCTTCAAGTTACGCTTGATGGACCCGATGTCATAAGAAAGAGGGAACACATTGGCCGGAGATGGTTCCAAAGATTCACAGTACGATAAAGATATGTCATAGGGAACTTTTTAGTTCGTGTCGAGATGGAGTCTCTATCATGGAGGTTAACCGTAAAACTGTGATTCCGAAGCGTGTGGTTCTGTTGTGGAAAGAAGAGGATTGAATTAAATTAAAACAGCTCTTCAGACGCTCCCCTCCCCATGATATACACAAATTAAGTGTACAGGGAAGTAATAAACTTTAACTATAATGTATGTTTATTTTTTTATTGAACTATTCTGTTTAAATCCTTAAGGGATCTGGAGCCATTTAGAGGCTTTGAAAGCTTCACCGGGCTTGGCGTATGTTTCTCAAGACAATAGTCCTTAAAGAGTAACCTCCAGTCGCGCGTCGAAGCTAAGACGCGCTATTTTTTTCTCTTTCGACCTATTATTTACAACATTATTCGGAAACCAAGTGACGTGGAATTTTTTTTTAAATAAAAATTTAGATTTATATAAATAAAATGGTATAGGTTTGCCGTTATAAGCGCATCACGTGAAGAAAGAAAGAGAGAGAGAGAAGTTTCATTTGTACCGCGTGTGAATTCACACTCAAATTTTTTGTTGTTACGCCTTAGATACTCTTTAAAAAAATAACACGATATCTTCATAAACAATAACTCTGTAGTTAATGCGTGCGGAGCCGCGGGCACACTGCTAGTCGGATTATAAAAATGACACCTTTTTTCATTTTACAAAACGTGTAGTCTCTCCTCTGCGGCCCCTACTAGGAAAAAAAAAGCTGTCAATTGTCAATTGGGATTGCAGTAATTTAATAATTTATCAGCAATTATGTATAGTACCTATTTATAAAACTATTATTTTTGTATTCTTTATGAATTGTACTAACTGATAAATAAACAATTTAACGTATTTGCTGTTTCTTTTATTTTGTACATCTAAGCTAAACATAGAAATAAGAATATATTCATTACGATTGCAATAAAACTCCAATAATTTAAAAAAACTCTCAAGGAATATCACAAATATTTATTTTATTAACATTACAAATAATCTAACACTAACATAACATTAACAACACACAACTTTCTGAGCAAATTATTCTTAAAAAAAAAGCATTAAAAAAAAACAACACTCTCAAGTGGCCCCATAGGTCGAGCACAGAAAATATTGAAATGGTTAAACTTACATTCTGGGGAACAACGACAGTTAGGAAGTCCTTTTGTAAAGTATTTATTTTAAAATAATATAGATATTAATTATATTCCTACTGTAAATATAGCTACTTTAATAAATAAAATAAAAAACTCGCCATGACGTTTAGGTTACAACTTGAGTTGATGTGGTAATTTTACGAAAAAATGAAGTAAAAACTTCACAAATACGTAATGTATTATATTTAAATTATTTAGTACTCACTTATCCATTGTTTTCAATCGAAAAACCCACTTAAACACTAAAAACCAACACTAAAACAACACATTTATACGCACACTTAACGGTCGATGACTGACGCTAACTGTAGTTCGCAACAGACTAAAACGAGCAACGAAATGCTTTCTGGACGATATTATATTACTGTTTTAATAGTTTGTCTCTGTCTTTGGCTATATTAACAAACTAGTTGGAACAGGACAGGAAAGTCCGAAAGCGCAAAAACTGGAGCGTAAAAACAAGAAATGGTTAGGGGTCCGATACGGACTCCTCCGCAGTTACGCCATTTTGGCGGGAGTCCGAAACGGACTCTTTCCGCAGATAGGCGGGTTTGATAAGTAAGGCACTGTGGCGTATGTAATACTCGGATAGTGTGTACAACAGCAAATAGGTTTTCAGTTGCTTACTTTGCTTCATCGACGTCTTCTTTATCATCATAATTATTGTCCTCATCATTCAGCTGATCGAACAGTGATGCCTGTTAAAGAATCGGATTAATTTTAACAATTAATACAATAGTACCCGACGATATTGATCTAAGTACTGAGACAATGTTAGATGGTACCACTTTCCTGGTAGACGCACCAGGTTTCATGGTCTTGTATCATGTACATACATATTACATATACATGTGTATACATATATACCTTCACATAATCTCAAATGTACATATGACTTTCTTTCTATCATTATTAAATAAATTTAGGCATGGTTAACTAACCCTTCTGTTTCCAACGTTGATCACCACTTTACTGAACTCGGAATTTTTGTGTTTCTCGCGCTGAAATATTTTAAAGTCATGAAATAAACGTAACAAAGCATAAATCTAAAAAAAACGCACTTTACAACGCCTTCTGTTTATAACATAAAAAATAGTATTAAAACTTAAGAAAAGATTTTCCATTCGTTCAGAGGAAAGAGGTCGTAACAACAAACAATCCTACTTTGCTCTAATTCATTGGATTCCCGCAACCTTCTCGGTCTTCCTTGACTGCGTTCGCTGCGTCTTTCTGTGTGTTGTCACTATTTGTGAACTCTTCTTTTGCAGTTTTCGCACTGTCTCAATACAGAAGTCTTGTATTTCCAGTGATGATATATGGATCTGAGATATGGTCGCTAACGATTGGCCTTGCAAAATGACTCAAAGGTAAATAGAGTAGGCTATGCTAGTTTTTCGTATGATCGAATAAACGATTTGAAATAAATAATAACTAATTGACACATACGAATAGTTCGCATATTAAAGAATTTAAAGGATCTGACTAACTGCTGCCATGTTCGTTAAATAGATCATAGAGGCATCAACAAATGGTATTCCTAATGACAAAGTTATTCGTTAATCATTTTTTTAGAGAAAATATTAATTTTAACTTTTATGATGACGAATTAATATAGAATATCCGGGCGACCGAGCTTTGCTCGTTATCTTAAAAAAAAAGAAAAACATCTATGTAAGTAAACTTGGAATGTCCAACATTACCTAAATACAAAATTTCATCGAAATCGTTGGAGCCGTTTCCGAGAAACCAATTACATTTAGGTACATATATACAAGAATTACTCACTTAATATAATAAGATATGGCCTTGCCAGGGAAAGACATCTTTCAGAAATAATATGATGTAATTAAATGATGAAGCAAGTAAAATATTCAGATTACGATTAGCCAATAAAATTTGAATCTAATAAAATTGATCAAACTATATTAACCAGTTTTGTGGTGGACGCAATTTCCATGGAATCCCTAGCCCCGAGTAAAGTCGCTTTCGTCACCGGTTGGTTCATAGCCTGCGCTGTACTGAAAACAAATAAGAAATGTTAAGATTTTACTGTGAGTGAGGTAAGGCATAGACAAATATTTTCAGAGATTTCTCTCTACTCGGTGCAGGTCGACTGTTGGAATACCTCCCCACCCCACAGAAGATCCCAGCCAAATATCCTTGTGTTGTGTTCTGCGCGAGAATTATTACATAATTATATTTTAATCAGTACGTTTTTTATAGGTTTATCGTTTGACAAGAATCTCACCTGATGTTAAGTGACGATATGGCCTTAGATAATTACAAGCTAAGGCTAAAGAGAGGGGCACTCAAGTGCAGCTTGCGGAACACACGCAGGTGCCAGGAGGTAGATTTTCATTTCAAGAGTTAGTGCTATCTAGAAGGGCATTAGAAAGTTTCCTATCACCACGCTATTGTTTCATAGCGATGTGTTCCTTCACTCAAAAATCCATAACTCGAGCTTATTCTAGGATTCGAATCTACGTCGATCAACTTAGCATTGAGGCTAACACTAAACAATCATCGCTTCAAACCATAATCATTTCAACTGTACATATAATATTTATTTAATAATAAAAATATTACCTAATAATTTAATGGATTCACAGAAGCATGCGCTATCATTAAGGGCGACTTGCGCAACATTTCATTTAACTCAGTGCTGAACAAAATTAGTTAATTACAGTTTAATGATTATTTAAAGAGAACTTACATTATTTTAAGTAAAGATCCCATGTTGCCGCGAATGTCGACGCTTTGAGCGGTCGCACGTCGATTGACGAGTGACTGAAATGAAAATAACGCAAGGTATATTGAATAGACCATAACAATTTTTCAAAAAAACAATGATTTTGAGGAGTTCCTTGAAGTATCTTTGACGTCTAAGGTCCAATGCCAATGAAATTAATATCGAACCACCCTTGAGTTATCCCCTTTCCAACGAAAAAAGGATCATCTAAATCATCTTATAAACAAAGGAGTTATGCCTGAACATGATAGAATTAAAGTAAGTTTCTCACCATTTTAGAGGACGTGTCTTGGTTTTGCAGAACCTGACAATCGCCTTTACTTTCAACGGGAAAACGTTTCGGGTATTCATCCTTGATCGAGTCGGAATTGGGGCATTCTGATTTTATAAACATCTCGTTGAAAGCTGTAATGATTTTGTAATTTTATTTTCGTAGACACATACCTACGCGCGCAAGAATGGCGACACTCAATGCCGGCGGGTTTTAGCCGCGCGTCTATGGCGACAAATGCCACAGAAATCAATAGTAAGCCGCGATCGTCATTTCAAATGTGACAGTTGCCGGCGCGGCACGATGTTAGTTTTTTGCGACAAACCCGCCGGGTTGGACAACTACAAGGTGTCCAGAAAGGGTATCGGGTATTTGTAAGTTCAATGAAACAAAAATTATTTGTATGCAATAAAAAAGTTTATTGTTTATTATTAGCATATGAATTGGAGAATTATTTGGAAAAGATGATGTTATCCAAATGATGACCGTTACGTTGCTGGCACTCTTCTAAACGGAAACGAAGATTGGCGATAACACGTTGACACATAGCTATCGATATTGCTGCCATTTCTGACCTGATGTTTTGCTTTAACTGGGTTAGATTCGTCGGATTGTTTTGATAAACCTTACTTTTAAGGTATCCCCATGCAAAATAGTCAAGCGGGCTAAGGTCGGGGCTTCTGGGAGGCCAGTTGATGTTACCCCTTCGCGAAATGACTTTATTAGGGAATAATTCGTTAACAACTTCCATTGAGTCATTTCAGGTATGGCAAGTGGCCCTATCTTGCTGGAACCACGTTCTTGAGTTGAAACCTGCAAACTCCTGCAACGCTGGGACCAAAAAATTTCGCAACATATCGCAATAACGGTCACTATTCACATTAATTGCTCAGCCTCGTTGATATTCATGAAAATAAGGACCAATTATGCCTTTAGCAGACATAGCGGCCCAAACAACGACCATTGGGCTATGCAGGGGTCGTTCATGCTTTCGTCTCGGATTCTCCACTGCCCAGTACCGACAATTCTGCTTATTAACATGACCATTCAGGTGAAAATTTGCTTCGTCACTGAACAGTATGTTGTTAAAGTTGTTAAATCGCTGCAGCATTTCGTTCGCAAAATTCAGTCGATTAGCATAGTCCGTATCCTTAAATTCTTGAACCAATTGAATTTTATAGGCTTTTAGATGTAAGTCTTTCTTTAAAATCGAATGTAAAGACGATTTTTTGATGTTCAACGCTTGGCTTCGCTTTCGGATGGATAAAGACGGATTTTGACGAACCGACGCCTCAACTTCTTCAATTGTTTCTTCATCGCGAACTGAACGAGAACGACCAGAGTTTTGAATTTTAACTGTCGCACCTGTATTCTCGAACATCCTGATCCATTTCCTAATGCTATCGTCACTTGGCGCGTGGCGTGTACGATATTCCGCACGATAGAGACGTTGAGCAGTCACTATTGAATCACCATTACGATAATACGCTCGTACGCAAAATGCGCGATGCGTCCCCGAGTACTGTTCCATCGTGACTAAAACTCCACAAAATGGCGGACGCCACGAACCCCTCCCCGCACCCTTTAGACGCCCCGTTTCGAATATGGCGCGAAAACAAATATCCGATACCCTTTCTGGACACCTTGTATATATATAGTGTATAGTAGTCATTGACGTCACAAGATGGAAATACTTGCCGGTAAAACTTCTTTAGTACCGATGTGTTTTGAAACTCCACGAAATCTTAAATTACATGTTGTGGGTTTTTTTTTTCAATTTTTTTTTACTTAGGTTTTTAAGTGAAGTGGATTGTAAATATTAAGTAGAAAAATGATTTTTAAGTTGCGACAAAAACTCCCCACAGGAACTAATTTTAAACCCGTACGAGTGAATAAACCTATACGATAAGTTTTACTGAAAAAACATTGAACCCTCAAAGGCTCCAAATGTGAAGGCAAAGGTAACAAAATTGCGTCTCTCGAGGGCCAACCGAAGCGTTATTATTTTTATTGATAGTTTTAAATAACACAATATACTTCAATTAATAAATAAAACCACCTCAATTCAGTATTTAAAGTATTACGATTCAAATAATTGTAACGTAAAATGTACGGTAACAAAACACTACAAAAATAAATCTGACACCATTATTTTCAAGATTGACATTAGTGATTGTCAATTTACTCTGTGGGATTAAAAATTCACTATAGACGGTTGTAACAAGAGAGCCACCATCTTGTTAAAGCGTTTTAGCCACATGACATTGACATAATTGTGTATAAGTACACGTTTCCAACCAAATATAAGAAGAAGTATCTATTAGTAAGTGTCTACCATCAGTACAATAGTTTGATGATGATATTACCACCAGCAGTGCTCGCACGTCTGTGTTCTGTTACTTCTGGTTTGAAAGGCGTTGTGTACTACACTCACTGGTTCTCGAGACATTTTATTTTAAAAAATCACTTATCTAGGATAGGACTGTAGCCTCAATAAGATTACACTATAGTAATATAAAGAGAAAAGAAAGTCGTATGTCATAGTTTACCATATTCCTTCCACTTTTTAGGCGCTGTTTTCCCTGCTTTAACAGTTCTGAGAACCTGTCTTCGCTGTGGCGGCTTGAACTCCGACATATCTCCGAACATTATAAACGGTGGACAGTCTTCGTCGATGCGTTCCCACCACGTGTTTCCTTCATTTTTCCTGTGGAACATAGTTATATATACACACATTTAAGGAAAGCGTATCTATTTAACCGACCTAACAACGCAAGACAAATTTTTAACAAAAAAGAAAACACTTCAATGATTTTGTAGTTTCCTTGTGTTTCTTCGAAGTTGAAGGTCCAATGCCAATGAAATTAAATTGTTGTCCATTCTGAGGTATCCAACAAAAAAAGAATCATCCAAATTGGTACCATACCTACTTACACACTTACGATATTTCTCCCAAAAGCCCTATAGTGTTGGTGTATGGTGTAGAAAAAAACTCACCTGACTCTTCTTCCACGGCTTCCTCATCAGCCTCGCAAGGGTCCTCGTTAGGATCGTCTTCGATGGGTGCCGTCGTCTTAAGTAGAGCCGGAAGGTCGAAGAAGTACTGATTTGATTCCGGAGTACCACCGGCAAAGTGGTACACGTAGGCTTGGAACTGAAAGAAGTGTTGCGGTGACCATCAAGTCAGCCGTAAGGTTAGCTGTAAAGTTGACTCAGAAGTCACTGTTACTTTTAATTCAACAACTAGCTGTGCCCGTGGCTTCGCTCACGTGGTCTGTAGAATGCCCGCGCGAATCTTGCTCCCCCGCTCCCGACTATAAATTTTAAAGACAAAAATGCTTATTGTGGGTGTTCCTTAGTAGATAGATGTATACTCTCCCGGACTTTTTTGTAAGTATTTTTAATGTCTACAATTATGTACTACATTAATTTGCTATATCTCTTATGGTTTACTCAGGGTAAACCATTTAAACGCCCGAATTGATTCACCATGACCAGTTTTTTTTTTGTGTGGAACCCTCATTTTTTTTCTAAAATAAAAGTAGCCTAAGTTACTCCCGATAACAAATTTATATATTAGTGAAAGTCCCGTCACAATCGGTGCAATCGTTTCGGAGATTACCCTTTACAAACAGATATACAGACAGATAAAATTTTTTTAAATGGGTTTTTTGTTATAGTTGTCGTATATACTTTCATATGCATTTAGTAAAAAACTGTTATTTTGATATTACAAACAGAAACTTCAATTTTATTAATTGTATAGATAATATGTAGGAAAATGGCAAACAAGCGTACATTCCGCCTGATAATAAGCGGAAGCTATAGAAGCTTGCAACACCATAGTTATCACCAGAGGATTGCTCTCTTTGAACCCCCATTCCCCAAGGAGCTTATGAAACCCTACTCACCTAAACACAATACAAAGTTACTTGGCTGCGATCTTCTGCAGGATGGATTCTGTTTTAATAATGGACAAGTGGAGAAATGTCATAACAGTGCTTGTAATAGTGGACAAAAGTCGCCGTTATTCTTTTTGAACTTCCTAACGTGGTAACTAGTCCTATTTATTGAAGACCATTACTGCCATTATCAAGTGAATATGGTGTCCTGTATTATGATCATTTCAGTATCCTAACAAGATGGTGGCTTCTTTGTTAGAACTTTCTAGGGAGTTTTTGTGGGTTCCAAGAATGCATGATCTTAGTTTATATTTACAATAATTATAATCCACTTCACTTATGAATAAAAACCAAAATGTATCACGCAAAACACCACCAATAACTACATAATATAGGGTGAAAAAGTAAATGTAAAAGTTGTCATTAGGCTATAATTTATTAAGCAAGTATCTATAGAACAGTCATCTATATTAATCATTCTATAGCTCTGTCCTAAGTCTATTGTTTTTTTTTCTTTATCTCATTAACGGCTTGGAACACTTTTTCTGAAATTTTGCAAACGGGAAGTTTATGTCATATTATTATGCCTTGCCTTTAATTTTAGACTTTTCAGAAATTCCAACCAATCGATTTGAAAAGCTTATCCTGATCGATCGTTTGGTCACGCTCTGCTCTTATGAATGTAAACCTACCTCCTTCATTATTTTTGACATTTTATCCCGCCATTCGTGATCGACCCTCGATGCCGTTTTATAGCCTCTGGATAAGTGGAGAATCAGACCTTGGGCTTCCGTCAGTATATCTTGGAGTGCGTGGATATAGTTCGTATACTCTGCGTAATATTATATAGATTACTAGCAACCACCCGCGTGTTTGTTCGCGATAATAATACTGCTGGGCAAAGTACAGCTGTTATTTACAAATTCTTATATAAAAAGATTAGCTATGCCCCACGGATTCACCCGTGTTAATTTTATCCGACAAACCCTGCGCCACCAACACACACGTGTAGCCTATGATAATTGTTCTTCCCGTAAGTACAAATTGTATTAATTTTTCATTATCTCCTAAACTATGGGTCCAAATAGTAATAAAGAGCAAAATTTAACTTCATAAAATTGTCTTTATGATGAAATAACTTTAATGTAAGTAAGGATTAATATGCGATACCTAAAAATAATGCTCACTTTTTTTCAAGGGAAGTTAATAATTTATTACAATTTATTATTTAAAAAAATTTATTACTGATCATAAAATATTAAAAAACCTGTCTCAGTTATTTAAATTATCTCCACTAGGCGTCACCAAAAAACTGTAAAATTGTAAAATACTCTGTTCTAAGTGCATGGTTGTTGATTATATAATGACGTTTTTTTTTATATCTGACTATACTGTTTAACCTTAGGGGCGCTGAAGCCGCTGCGGCCTTTACAGCTTCACCGATCTTGAAAATAGCAAAGAAGTATGGATGCCGGCTAGCGTTTTCGCGTCGATATTTAAAATGTAAAATTAAAATGCAATTTTAGAGCACTAATCGGATTTTATAAAATTGAAATAAAAATTCTATTGACATAATATTAATAAAGAATCAAATTAAGCCAAATTTCAAAAAACCCTATTCTCCTTCAATTAACGAATAGCCACATAAATGAAGTTTCACTTCAAAGAATATCAATGAGTAAAAAAATTACTGTTTGGGTATGAAGCGACATCTATGTAGTGGTGTAATAACTATTTAAAATCTGAATTAAAAAATCTTATGTAGGTATGAGACTTAATAAAGTTACTTCGAAGTTACACCAATAGAGGACAGTAAATGAAATAACAGTTATGTGCAAAAATGTATTACTCTTCTTCTCTCATTTATCGAAATGTGCATAGAACATGACGTGTCCTTAAAATTTTACTTTCAATTTTCGCCCAAATATGTTATCGAACTGACGTCTAAGAAGTTTCATTTCAAAAATAAAAATGTCTCAAATCACTGTGCTCTATTAAAACACTCAGAGTTATTGTTCCAAATATGTAGGTAGTGTTTTTTTTTTAAATCGGATTTGTAATTCCAGAGAATAACTCATAAATATATTTACCTCTATAGTAGGTATACATACATACATAGTACCTAATAGGTACAGGTAAGTAAGTACTTTGAAGGTATTTAGATAAAAATTTGACATAAAAAACCTACTTGGGTACTTAAATTTATAGCATTTTTTAAACCACGCTTTTTAAAATTCTTCATTCATCATTATTAAATTTACCCCCCTTTCCATACCTATAGCATAACCTAAAATGAAGTACGTAATTGTTGTAATGTCAAATGTTAGTAAAGTTTTACTATTTTAATAAGACTAATTAGTTTATCCTGATGTTCATTCAAATAGTATTGAATTCCTATAAAAAATAAAACACAAGACGTTCGGGTCGACCAGCTAACAAGAGGCTTTTTTTATTTTGAAATTTCAATATGAACGGTCAATTATGTGTCAGTATTGCCATTACAATATTGCAAGAATAGAACAACAAAAGTAGTGAGAATGATTAAACCTTAGTAAATTGTTATGTTTGGACAGATAATATTATAGATTTAAAGTACTTTACTTTCATTTTACCGGTAATTAGGTAAGCAGTAACGCGAACGCGAATAATGAAGACAAATTGTTTACATACGCGTAATTTCAATGTTTATTAATAAAATATTTTATTGTTACTTATATTTTCAGCGTTTGGATTTAAGCTAAATTTTAGCGAATAATATGGATTTAAATTGATTTCTTTACGTCATATTTTGTGAAATATAAAAAAAACTGCTTAATTATATTTAATTTTTAAATGAAGATTATCCTTTTTTCTTTTTAATTTCAAATATTTATTGTTTTTTGTAAATATTGTTTTTTATAAGAAAGCCTTAATTATTAAATTAATCTATACACCAGTTGTGATGCCGAGTTAAAATAACAAGGGTAATAAGACCGCCTCCATACTTTTGCATCAACGTGTGGAGCCAGGGTTAAAGCATTCAATTATGTAATATATAGACCATTATTATCTATAAATATATAAACAATAACGGAAGCAATAACGGTACCTTCAACAATCCTCAGTTTCTCCAGCTTACTTTTCCTTCTTTCAATACACATTACGTACATGAGTCCCGCCAAGTTTTTGCACTCCAACTGAGTCTGTAGTGCAGAAATTTTTTCTTGTCTCTCCCTATGCGCCTCACGAAGCATGTGGGAAGCCCGTATTTGTTCGTTTCTGTGTAAAGTAATAACTTTTTTTTAAATTACTCTAAAGTACCTATTTGTTATTTGAACTTTTCTTGGTACTTTTGCATTTTTAAAACTGAATATCAACAACCAGTTATTAAATTTAAAGAATTAACATAATATACACTTATTATTAACTTACTGCAATATGAAATCAAATCTGTCTTTTAATATTGAAATCTCCCTTTCAAACTGCTTTTCTAATTCAAGTTTTAGTTCGTCTCCCTGTAGCTGTAATAACTTTTCAATTTTTTCTGAATCATCTTTCGAATTCGATGAATGTTCCTTACACGTACACTTTTCGCATTCTTTTGTTCTGATTCTTTAGTTTCGTCATCGATTTCTAGTTTTTCATTTATATCTGAAGATGATAATGCTGGAGTGTTTTGTTCTTCCTTAATTATTTCTAAAAATTCTGCCATTTCTTTGAAAGTTGATATCTTACTTGTACGATACGATTCCTGTGAATATAAGTAGAAATAAATATATTGTGTACTAGTTTTATACCACTACTCGCATTTATTATTATATACTAGCTATGCCCCAGGGTTTGACCCGTGTTAATTTTACCTGACAAACACCGTGCCACCAATGCACCAGTAATAATTGTTCTCATTTTCCGTACTTGCCTACAGTATTCCAGTTTGCTTGATATTTATGGTTACTGCTCTGCTTCTTACAGTCTTAGCGTGAAGTTATATAGTATATTTGATAAATAAATGAAATAATTAAAAAAAAATTGTGGGTGGACGCCAGGTTTATAAGTCACAATCATTCGCGCCACTGCTACTACAGTACATAGTTATAGACTCGAGCCGAGTGTTAAATTATTTTTATTTTCCATTACCTCATAAACCATGAGACCCAATTAAACATGCTTTAAAGGTTTAACTTCATAAAATTGCCTTTATGATGAAGTAACTTTTCTTTGTAAGGATTAATATACCATGCCTAATAATGCTCATAAATTATTATTTTTTATTTTCAACAAATTTTTGTTATGAAATGCCTTATTGTGGCTTATGATAAGATATAGGCAAGTAATATCTCGGTATTTCTTTTAGATATACTAAGAGCCAATAGTTTTGTAGAAAATACAATTTAAGTATCATTTACCATTATACAAGCGCACGCGGATAAAGCAGTTCCGGAGCGCTTTCACTTCCGGCTTACATAACAAAAATAATATGATTGAGTGATACGATAGTTTTTGTACTAAGTTGTACCTAAGTCTGATTAATACTGCTTGAAGTCACTATCACGTCAGTAAAACCGTTCATCGTATAAATATATTATGATAGGTACCGAGATTTAAAATGTAAAAGTTGAAATGAAATAAAACAATAATTATTGAAGTTATCATAATAAATCGTCATTTCATTAAATAATGGCTTGAAATTATTTATATTTGAGAAGATTTAGCAGAACTACATTAATAAAGAATTTTTTGTATATAGTAGATAAATAAAGTTAATATTTCGAAATAACATTCCTTTAATGTTGGCTTGATATATAGTTTCTACCTGAGAATTACGCTTAAAAAAATTATGGTATTATTCTTGGACTTGTGTTTGTTCATTTCATTTTTTTTTTACTCTTAAAATAAGGGTACATACTCACTACTCGTATTCTTGTTATAATAATAATATTTCTTTTGTTCATTATACTCAGTATTTATTGTATTACTGAGATCGCATTTATAAGATACTAAAATGTCGAACTCAGTCTTAGTTTCGACGTCATAAAAGATGCTTAATTCAGTTTTGGTGTGGATATATATTTTTAATGGTTGAGTTAAAACACGTAATTATTTTCACACAGTATAAAATTCTGCCATATCATGTCAGCATCTGACAGTTTATTCCTATATAATGGCAACACAGAAGTTCTGCTGTCGAAAAGTTCGCATGTGATGTTTCTTGTGAAAAGTGTTAATTTTTTTACGAAAAATTTATTTCCATGTAACGGGCTGTGTTTTAAAAATATTAGAAACGTACTTGTGCATGTTCTGTGTTATGTGAAAAGTGTTATTACAGTGAAATTAATGTACTATAAATTACATGGATAAAGCTCAAGTCTCTCGAGGTTGTAAGGTTAGTGCGTTTTTCGTCTGTTGTTTGTCTTAAAATAGATTTCTGTGCGGGTCGTAATGATATTTCAGTTTTGTTTGTGTAACCGCTTCATGTGACTTTTCAGTTTTTTCATTGGACCTTGAACTAGAAATCTATCAAACATTGAATCAAGGTTAGGTTTGCGCGGGTTATCTGGTCCAAAGTGCCATTGTTTGCTTAGACATATCTCAAGATTAACAAAATACCCTATTATTTCTTCAAAAAGTACGTAAAAGTGAATTAAAGCGGAAAGTAGTCGTTGTTCCTTCAAGGAGGAGCGTAAAAATGCGCGTATAAAAACCTAACCTAGAAATGTTGAGAATAATAGAGTGCAGTTTTTTGCTAGAGATAGCGATTGGAATGAACCGTTAGTTGGTTGGTGAGCGCGTCTCGTTACGAACTTTATAGCTGTTCTTTGATCTCGGAGGTACGGATAACGTATAATCACGTGACTTTCACACATGGCAAAATGATGGATTATTTTGGTTGTTATCTCCTGGTTCTTATCACGTCGTTGCGAGCAGTGTCGTTGTTAAAAATATTCCTGTATCATAATCGTCCAGTTTAGGACCTAGGCATGTTTACATAGATTGTAAACAAAATATGTATACACAAATATGTTGTAGCATCTCTCTGTTATTATTCAATAATACTGTCTGTTAATAATTTTATCAGGTGAAGTTATACAACTTTAGCCATGGAGCCATATTAACAATTTATTAATGAGTTAACATTTATTCAATTAATATGATGTATACAACACATTTGTAGACTTAAAAAGTATGTGATTATACTACATCATCAGTGACATTGGTCTGGTGCCATAAAACAATAGATTTCTTGATCTTTATGAGTTATTCTATGTTTTTTATTTATTTCTGAGATAAAACCAAATAAAAGTTAAATCATAGTGTTTTTAATCCCACAGCATAAATTGACAATTACTAAAGTGAAACATGAAAATAATTATTTTATTAATTAATTGGAATATTTAGTATTATTCAACATACCTTCTAATTTACTATTATTGTTACATATTTCAGAAATCTATGAAATGTACTTTTAGTGAACAACTTTCAAAAAGCCTACAAGAAAAATAATGCCTATGACTGATGTTTTTTTGGCTCCCTTATTTGGCATTCACTTTTGGAGGGTTCAATGTCTTTTTTTTTGTTGAAAAAAACTGTAAAGTAGGAATAATAGCTAGTGGTTTTATGATTAATTGGAATTAGTAGACATTACTATTTTTAAAATCCTTTTGCTTCATATACATCCTCATTTTAATATTCAGTGTAAGATGAATTTCAGTATGATATAGTTAAAAGTTTTCATCACAATAGATAATTAATTACACCAATAATTCTATAGTTTTGTAGCATTTCTAAACTTAATTTTGAACTGTAATTGTAAAACTCCTGTCTAAACTCCTATCTAGGTAAAACTTTGATAGTAAGACATTATCTAGATAAAGAATTACATTCAAAATCGTTAGATCAGTTTCCGTTAAACCAACTACACACATTCATTGTTACATATTATATTATTATTTATTTGTGTTATTGTATATAAATGCACAAAAATTATTCAATAGAGTAAAAGTAAACATTTAAAGCTTCTAAGTTTTCTGGATTTTTCCTGTTCATTGTAAGTATTATTGATTTTACTATCTGTGCACTTAATTGCTTACAATTGAGGTCAGGAAAATATTGTGCATTGAATATTTAGTTGCATAAGAACCCATATATATTTATTTAAAGAATATACCCTATTATATTTATTATATTATATATTAAAAACAAATTAATTCTATATGGTCTCAGCATGTTCATGTATTTGAAATAATAATTATAACTTTATTTGACCATAATAAGATACAAAAATATGAGGCTTATTTCTAGGAAATACAATAGTTTTGGTCTTAACTAATGAAACCTTGCACCTGAACTAGGCTGAGCCTGTATCTCAAACACTAGTCTCTTCCCGTGATATATTATTACATAGTAGGTACCTACATATGACATACCTAGTATTACACTATTGTATCTTATTAACATTAACACAAAACTCTAATTTTAGATGAGAAACACAAGGTACTTTGTAATTTTTTTTTGTTCCTTATTACATTCATAATGTAGCAAGTTACACTACAATATTGTGAACTTAACGCAAAAAAATGGTACACACACAAATGTAGACATGAGGTTGCGTTAATAGGCATTAGCCCTGAAAAACAGCAAATTATTTACTAATATTTTCTAATGATTTCTGTTTATACAGATATCTTTGATATTTAATTTAGTGTGAGGAGTGAAAAAGAATCAAAATTAATAATAAATAGGTGCAAAACAATATAACACTTAGTAAAGACGGCAAAGATGCTGCTGGTACCATGTGTCATGTCTGCGATGAAAGGGCAGCACAGTTGTTTTGCATGCTTTTTAATTGTTAGATATAGGTTGATAATCAATAACAGGCGACCATATTCTGACATCTCTGGTTTACATTAAGATTCAATGTTGTCTTTGAAAGTAAAAACTAAACTTCATTGTAATTTTTCTCATGTTATAATGGTTTTTAGATACCTGATACCCCTATACTATGATTTTTAATTCTGGATTGTGTGACACAGGATCTGTGATAATGTATAAGTTACTACTTACATTGAAAAAAATAATCATTTCAGGGCAATTCAAGGACCCAAATGCCCTTATGGCTTAGAGAATATTCCTTCCCTGGCTACTTTACAGGTTACTGTCATCAAGTAGATCGACACTAAGTGCATAATTGGAGCCACTCTCTTGAACGGGGTCCAAACTATATAAGCCTTCATAGTTTTTTCTAATCATGAAGCCAATTCAGATGTTATTTTTATAATCCATGTTTAGAGGTATCATTTTATATAAAGGCCAAAGCCATGTCCTCTGTTTTTTCTTCTTGTTTTTCTTTCCAGTGTCAATGTTGTTTGCCTTTCTCTTTCAAGTGACTTAAACAAGATGATGGCTTCCTTGTTTGAACTATCTAGGGAGTTTTTGTGACAACTCAAAATGCATCTTTTCAATTTATATTTATAATCCACTTCACATTTGGACAACAAACAAACTATATCATGCAAAATGCCATGGATATTATATAATGTTGCATCAAAAACTTAATGAATTCAAAATAAAAACCACAAAATGACATTTCACAATCTCACTAAAAACACTATAACAACTTATATCCATAAGCAGCCTCTAATATCTTGTGCTGGGAAACCACCATATACTCATAAATGATCTTGGGTACAATTGTGCTTTGGAATTTTTAAATATTACAATAAATCATAGACATCCGCAGAATGGTTATTCTTAAATAGTGGTTATTGCCTCTTCATTATCAATTAGATATTTTTCATTTTTGTTGTAATTAGTGCCATCTATTGATAAAGTCTGTGCATCTCATGTTCCTCAATCATCAACTCATAATCCCCACAACCCACAACAAAGTCAGCGAGAGTATATTATTATGTCTATCTTCTAAAATCACCCACAATAAGCATTTTTAAAACCTGGAGCAGGGGCAAGATGTTCTATGGATGTGCCCGATCAATGACATTCTGTAAACCACGCAAGGATAGCCATGGGCACAGCTAGTCCTTGTCATACATTTTTAAACAATGTTTTAATGTGCTATTATTGTCTCTTCATGTAACTTTACCTATGTATAATTGTACCTCACTTGTAACTTTTAATATATTGAAATGTATTATATATAATTTGCTAGTTTTATGTATAGAAAATAATAATGAATCTAGCTTCTGTCTTTCCTTTTAGAAAACCACAAACCTACTGATCCTTTTCAAAATTTTCCATTTTCCTTTTTATTCTGTGTTGGGAAAATAAAGTTGTACCTATAAACATTTATAAAACAAGAAAATGTCAGATGTATTAATCGCACCATGCCAAAATTAAGAAAAAAAAAGTGCAATTTACCAACACATCTAGTTCTAACTAGAAAAAACCTTTGAAATGTGTTTAAACTTATTACCATAGTGGATAAGATACAAATTACTAGATTAGATATAGAGTGGTGTTATGCGAGAATTTTTGGTATTACCGAGAGATTAAATATTTAAAAGTTATTCACAGACTAGCTGATATCCACAACTTCATCTGCAATGTTCATTTTATTAACACCACAGCAAGAAAACGAATTTCTGAATGCATAGCGCTTATTTAAAATCTTAGTCTCCTTAAAACTTTTTATTGATTGAAGATTTCATGATCATGTTTTTAGGTATGGACCAAGTATGTAAGGAGTAAAACAAAAAATTGATCAAAATCTGTCAAGTAGTTATTGCGTGATGCGCGCACAATGGCAAACCTTCATTTTATTTATTTAGATTTCTTTTATTTTTTTATATTCCTCAAAGTTTGCTGGATATTTATAAGGCTTATTTATATTTCTTTTAATATCACAACACACACAATATTAATATCACAATTCTTGTTACACATCTAAATATCAAATATAAAATAACTTACTTTCACAATCCATTGAAATCATTACAAAATAACTAATTTTTTTTAGCTTTTTATCATATTTTATCAATTTTTTTTAATGTCAATTTTCATAATATGTATGCTTACATGATTGACAGACAAGTATTGTTGATTTTGACAGTCAATGGTTTATGGCCTGTAATTTGATCCACCCTCCTTTTTAATTAAATTAATCAATCCAGGAGAAGACCATTTTTGGAAAATTATTTTAAACACTTTATATGATGTTTAAAATAATACATATATATAATACATAGGAATAATACGCGGGACACCAGGTAGGAACGAAGTTCCTTCGGCAAATGTAGAATCGAGACAATTTGCAAAAAAAAAAAACGTGCTCAATTTTATGTAGGTTTTCTTGATTCTTCTCTTAAATTTTGCTGATTAGTTTTTATTTAAGCACAGGAAAGTATTTAGGAAATTCAGTATTTTAGGAAATAATAAATTACGTAAAATAAAAAAAATCGTAATTCAAATGATCAATTAAAATAACAAAATATGCCTCTTTATTTTTGTTTGACAACATAAAATTAAATAGAAATAATTACAATACTAAAAAGGTATTATACACTACTCGCTTGTGTATACGACTGTCGCGCCTGCGCACGTCTCATTTAACAGTTTTATTCCACGGACATTTTCTTACGGTTTTACTATCACATTTTTTTCAGTTCGGTCGCGCAGCAAAATCCCCATCTCCTCCAAGCCTGCCGTAAGGAACTTCGTTCCAAAATGTTTTTTAATCTAAATAAAAAGTACGTAACAAAAACGATGCATTATGGTCCCGTGACGTTATAATTCATTTTGTATGATAACATTGACAAGTTTGACAACTAACACAAGAGTCTAGTCGTTCATATTTCCTTAATGATGACGTAACGTTTTCTAATCGGCGCGGTGTTTCATCAAATCACGTGACTCACAGACAAAAAATATAAATTTTCCAAAGGGAAAATTAAATAAATAAACACTTACTTTTCCAGATTTGTATTGTTTTAGGCTTTTTATCTATATACTAATAGTACTAAATAATTTAATTTAATTTTTAAACATGCAGTCAACTCGCGGATTGAATCGAGATTAAAATTTGAAGAGTAATAATTTAGATAAGTACAAAGATTAATCATTTTGTCGTTATATCATGATATTGCTGAGTGTCGAGACATTTGCGTCCGACTGAGTCGCGATCAACATACACTAGGCGTAACACCCGACATTGTTGCTATGTGGCACAGTTATGTAGTGTTTGTATAATATTATTTTTGATTAACAATATATTAATCGATAGTCATTAGGACTATCGACAATGATTGTTGAATTAAAGTAATAGATTTTTGATATCCAATATATAATTTTTTCCCTATCGTCTTCGAGGACTGGTTAACATATATTCCGTACTTTTTTGAATCGTTATAGGTTTAGGCGTTGTGGCCACAATCTCACTTGGTCTTAAGTGACGATATGGCCCAAGATTGTAGCACGCTAAACCTAGTGGAAGACTGGTTTTCAAGTGCAGCTGCCGGAACACATGTATTGGTGTTTGCCGACAGTTGTTTAACTTGAAGGCGGTAGCTAGCCAAGCGGGTGTTAGAAAAAGGCCTACCACCTTGCTATGGTTTCATCACGATAGTTTCCTTCACCGAAAGCTCAGGCGCATTGCAGGGATTCGAACTCACGTCGATCGACGCGGAGTTCGTACACGCTACCAACTAAGCCATCGTTGCTTCAAACAACGATTAATACACTCGATTTTCGATTCGAACTTAACAAATAATCAAGTCTTACAGTAATCAGGGGGTAGGGTCAGTGATTTTCAGCTAGGAGGTACTGAGAGGCTTGCAGTCCGGCATGTCAGCTTGCTTCAGTTTGGAAATCTCTTTCGGCGAATTTAGTTCTTTGTTTCTTCCTTATTACCTTTCCATCGCTCTCTGAACGACTCGTAGTTCGTGAAGCGGATAATTTTGTGGTTGAAAAATTGTTGACTTGTTGATAATTTCCCATCACATCGGGTTAAATAAGGAATCCTTGTGCAAAATTTTATGCTTTTATCAGTAATTCTCAATCTTTTTGTAGGTTTTGGAACAGGAACCACTTTCCTGGCCTTGTTGTTAGCAGGACCAACAAGGTTGAAGAATAATCAGCTGTGTCAGTCTAAAAAATATACATTTTAATTTAAACTTTTAACATTTTGGTTAACATATTTGATAGTTTGCTTTTGCCGTAGCTATCCGCGCTCGCCAAATACGCCGATATGCCCGTGTTATAAGGTATTAATAATTTAAAACCAAGTTCGCCGTCAGCACTTGCTCTGATTAAGATTTAATCTTTAAGTTACTGTTTGATTAAAAGCTTAAGGCGCCCAAGGTCGCTGTCTAAATATGCACAATACATGTATCTACAAATTATATTTTATTAGATAATAGTATAGTGATGCTGATGCACCTCTGTAAAAGTAATTCAGGCGGCTCACATGTTTAAAACGAATTGAAGTTTGATATTTTAGATTTTTCGCGGACCATATTTTAACTCTTGCGGAGACTATTGCTTGAGAACTCAAGTTCTATGCCCACCCTTGCCGCGTTGTAAAATATACATTGTTAGTCGTATTTCAAGAATATTAAGGAGTATCAGTAATGTATATAGTATATTATGGTGTTAGTATAATAAATATGTAATGTAATGGTGTGTAATGTTATTATGTTTATAATATGGCATGCCTAGTTTGGGGACCATTTTAGAATATTAAAATATATGTATGTATTATGTAACTTTTACTTAGTTAAGTAAATAAAGTCTTATAAGTAAAGTTGTTTAGGTATTGTTGATTCAATATACATTTATGATTTTTTGTCGATAGAAAATAAATTTAGATGAAATAAGTCACATGACGAATATTTTGATCTTGCATTTTACAGTATATTCTTATGAAAAGGTGAATTGCGTGTTTAGCATCGCATCTTGAATAGAGGAGAAATTAACACCTGAACAAATGTTCACAATTTCGCAATACCTAGTCATATATATTTTTCAATATTTTTTCTTAATAAATTGTTAACCGTTTTTCGTATATTATATTTACGAATTACGAAAGAATATAGAGCTGCCGTAGATGAAGAATTGGATAGCTATTAGCTAACAAAATCAGTTTTGCGAGAAAACGATGATTAGATTTGTAAAAATTATTAAAATCCGCACTAGAAAACTTTTTGTGCTATTGATTGTCTGGAATAACCATAAATCATGTTACAAAAAAACAAAATGTACCACACAAGCTACATTACTTGTACAGACTGTGAAGTTCAAATTCCAATGCCAATGAAATAAAAATGGGAACACCCTTGAAGTATTCCCTATCCAACAAACAATTTAAGAATCATAAACCAAATCAAGGTTCATGAAACAAAGAAGTTATTGAGCTGAAGCCAATCCATAAAAAAATTCATTCGAATTGAGTATCTAGTAACCTGCCGTCTTTTGAATTCGGTTATTAATGAACATTATTTAGAGTTGTGGTTGATATCATGAAAATGTTATTGGTTCTGACCTTTCTTTATACTATTATTGTGTTTTTTTTTGGAATGATAACACGATAAACTGTTGAAGGAAAATTCGTAATTGTTTCTTGGACGATTACCGTTGTTCTCGGTTTTAAGAACGTCACGTGATCAGCAGTAATTTTGCCTAGCCACATTAATATTGTAAAACTTTTAAGAGCCATAAAGCCCCGTCCACATGCTTGCCGAACCTTGGCAAACATTCACAAATTCAAACGTGTGTATATAGCGTTTGGTTTGGCTTGCGAAGGTTTGCCACCGATCCGAGCGAAGTCGGTATTTGATGCACAAATCAAAGGAGCTTGTGACAAGCTCTTGCGATGCGTCGACACGTTTGCGTGTACTTAGTATCGTTTGCGCGAAATAAATAATCGTTAAGTAATTGAAACCTGGTACGGTTTCTGTGAATTTTTAACTATCTTCGTTGATGAATTTTCCGTATCCTATTATTGTTCCTCGTTTGATTTTACTTCTTTTTACAATAAAGATTGATTAAACCACACGTTACAATCAACAAAAGTTCGACGTCTGTCACGCTTGCTTATCTCAAACATACTAGCTAACTCGCAAACGTGTGTATGGCTAGGTTCGACTTGCCTATTTTATCCAAGCTTTTGTAGAGGTTTGAAAGTTTGTGGTAATTGGCAAGCGTATAGATGAGGCATAAGATATCTATTAGCTACACTTTCTGTTTGTAACGCGGTTTGCTCCACCGCTTTGTTCCGCTTGTTAATTTTGCGAATCTGTGGAATCTGCTGTCGAATATCAAAACTTGGTACCTGAACAGATATGAAATGCTGGGTGATAGAACATGAAAATTGTGTGTCTGAATGGATCGCGACCACCATACACTATGTGTAAGTGTAACACCTGGCATAGTCACACGATTAGGCATGTAGCGTTCTTTGATCAACCGAAAAACTAAGACAAGCTGGATTCTGTCAAAGATCAGCACAATGTTAATAAATACTAGAAATCGAGATAAATTAGTCGTACCATGATTTAGACTTAGTTAATAGTGTTAGGTTCTATAACAAGATCCCGAAGCACATTAAGGTAAACGTCCCAATAATCGGACGATTTTTTACTTTGCTGAATTTACTGCTCTACCACGCTGAAACTAGTAGACTTACAAAAATGAAATTTAAGGTTTAATCGCAATTAATATACTAAATTTTAAAAAGGACCGAATTGTACCAATACGCGGACGATTTCCACTAGTGATCGGAATGTTGTCCCAAAAGCCGGACGCTTTGCAAATTTGAACTCTATCTGTTTGCTGTTAAAGTTTACTAAACTGTCATAATAGATTTTTTTTATAAAGTAACAAAAAGGTCCGGTGGAGACAAGGTTTACGCAAAAATACACCTTTATTGAATGATATTATGAAAACTGAAATCTTTCCCTAAACCATACTATACCAAGGTTGTTCAGAAATTGTTAGGCACAGAAAAAATAAAATCTCTTTTTCTTGAATCTATTTTAATTAATAGCTAATTTCAATACAAATCTCTTCGGTGAAAATCATTGGCCACCTATGTGTAGCTATTTAAAAAAAAAATTTTTTAAAGATTATATGTCATTTTTTTTTGTTTGCAACTACGGACGTCTCACGAGAAACTTTTCGTGCTATGATTTTTTATGATTTATAACCTTCAAGAAATCTCAATAAAATTTACAAGTTGCATTTGGGGAGTCTGTTCCTACGTTAGCAACAGTTACTTATTGGTTTCGTGAATTTAAACGTGGTTGAGAGAACCTTAACAATAACTCCAGACCCAGCTGACCTACAACTGTAGTAACTTATGAAAAAGTCATCAGGATAGAGTTGGCTATTGCGGAAGATTCAGGCTGGATTGAAGATTGGATCACAGGTAGTTATCATCGTCCTGCATGAACACATTAAAGTTAGGAAACCTGCTTTGCAATGGATACCTCGTTCTGTCACAGAAGAGCAAAAATCTCATCGTATTGATTGGTGCAAAATGCTAGAAAAGAAAGAACATCGCAAAACGTATCATATATCCTTAGAACTGACGAAACTTGATCTACAGCTACGATCCTCTTACGAAGCAATAATCCACGCAATGACTGTTTGAAGAAGACGAGTTGCCCACAAAAGTTCGCGGTCGGAGCGTTAATAAAAAAATGATAAGTGGTTTTTTTTTTCTGCACAGTGGACCAGTAACCGTAATTCCGGTAGAAGATCGTAAAATAGCTATTAGTGAATGGTATTGCGAAGTTTGTTTGCGTCAAGCTTTCGGGGAGTTGAATAGCGAGCGACTAAGGAGCGGTGTCCGTGGCATTCTTTTTGGATCTCGACTACCATCCATACGAGTGATTAATCCATCGCAGTGACGCTATTTTCGTTTGTCGCGTTCCGGGATAAGCCAGTGCCATTCAGTTGATGAGAGGCTTGCTGGTTGACATGACACCGACGGCCGGTGGTGGATTATGATCTCTCGGTGGTCGCTATTATTTTTGCATTGGGCTGTGCTTACCACCAGACACCGGTGCCTTCATTTTGCTGTGCTATTATTAAAAAAAAAAAACCTGGATTTTTTACTGGTAGGCAGATGCCAGATGGATGCAGATGGTGGTAGGCAATGTAGCAATGAGTTAATCTATACCAATATTATAAAGAGGAAAGATTTGATTTTTTGTTTGCAATGGATAAATTCAAAACCTACTGGACCGATTTTAAAAATTCTTTCACCAATATAAAGCTACAGTATCAGCGAGTAACATCTTAGGCTATATTATAATTTGAAAATTAAATTATTCCTCATAAAAATGTCGATAGTTTTATACAAAGCATAAAAAATTACCTACAAGGATGCGTTAGCGATGTTTGTCGTATAAAATTAACTCGGGCGAAACCGTGGGGCACAGGTGGTATAGTATAAATAACGCCTACACATAGGCACGAAATTTTGCAAAAATTCACCCGTGTGCAGCGAAAACGTATCCAATACGTTATTTAACGTTTGATTGATTTGTTGCACCAAAGTTTTTTCTCTTAATACCTCAAAGTATGAAGTGCAAAAGAGACTAAACCAGAGCGCGTTAGAACAAAAGAGATGCAGTTATGTATGAGAGCTACTTTTTTACAAGTCACGAAGCATAGTCAACTGTTTCGATGTTTTCTAACAATGGCTTGTATCATCAGGTTTATCTAGCTGTGCTCCACGGGTTCATTTGTGTTAAATTTTTATTCAACCAACTCTTCACCGCCAACGTACCCGTGCAGCCCATAGATGTAATATTATACTACATCTATCGTTGTCACCACCCGTGCTTGGCCTACAGCTTGTTAGCTTGCTTAGAGTCATAGCGTTAACTTATATAGCCTTATAACCTTCCTCAATAAATCTCTTATCTTTGATACTAGTCATCTATACTATATTATAATATAATAAAGCGGGTAAGTTCTTTGTTTGTTTGTTTAAACACTCTAATCTCTGGAATTACCAGACGAATAAAAAAAAAAGTTTTGTATATGATAGCCAAATTCTCGAGAAATAGTATTAGAAATCTAACATTAGGCTACACCTCTCAGCTAGCTTTAAATATTGATTTTTGTTAAGTAAGTCGGAATTGAAAGCGCACAGGAACTAATTTATCCGCATGCGCTGGCGTAATAGTTAATTGGTACGTAAATACAATGGTCTACAATAATATTGGTCTTTAGTATATTTAAAAAAAGGCCGTGATAGCATATACCTTTCTCTTATACATAAACTACAATAAGGTAATTTACGATTTTATGTTGTTGATGATTAAAAATTTATTTATGGGCATTATTTTTAGACATGGCATATTAATCCTTAAGAACAAAAGATACTTCATCATAAAGGGAATTTCGTAAAGTAAAATTTTGCTCTGTAAAGCATGATGTTATTTGGGCACAAACTTTAGGAGAGAATGAAAAATTTATTTAATTTGTACTTGCTGGAAGGTACACGGGTGCGTTGGCAGTGCGGTGTTTTGTCGGATAAAATTACACGAGTGAAACCGCGGGGCACAGCTGGTAGGCTTTAAAATACGAAAAGAATTTTTGAAACCTGACTGGTCGTTCCAGAAATTTAAAACTCTCTAAGTCTCTTGTAAATATAGATCTAATCCTAATATTAGTATAGACCACATAACAATCATGTTATATAATATCGTTTATCTATCACCCACTATACCAGGCGTCTATCTATATTGAATATGGTGTCGCTGATACTGTACGAGGTTATTCCAAAATCAAAAAATTATTTATTTAATTTAGGCCCTAAGAAGGCACTTATGAACGTCAATCCACTACTGCCGGTTCGGAAAATATCCCAGTAATCGAGAAGAACCGGTACACAAGTAAATCGATCGGGATTACTTTTGTTTTTTCAACTATATAAGTGTTTATATATTAGGTACAATAATAATAATTTAGTGGATGCACAGAGAGGGAGTCACTTCTAGACATCACTGTCATTCACATAATGATCCACCCTGTAATAATAACCTTTTGACAGTAAAGCCCGCTTGACATGGTCCTTGAACTTGTTGTTCCTCAAATCAATAATGTGCTTCGGGATCTTGTTATAGATCCTAACACTATTACCTAAAAAACTTTTATTAGTCTTACTAAGTCTAAACACGGTACGACTAATTTATCTCTATTTTTAGTATTAACATTGTCCTGATCTCTTTGACAAAATCTAGCCGGCTGGTGATTCGCGATTGTATGGGACATAGGTTTATGTTTTCAAAAAATTATATAAAGCTACCATAGATTTGACACAGCTAATGCATTTGAGGTAGGCCGCAGAAAAATTGAAAGATTTCTCTGTACTTGGGGTAGTCAAACTGGTGGAATACCTCTAACCTTCAGAAGATCGCAGCCAAATAACCTCGAGTTGTGTTCCTGCGTTGAGTAGGGTTTCCAGAGCTCCTTGGAGTTCTAGTGATACCTATGGTATTACAAGCGTCCATAGGCTACGGTAGCCGCTTACCATCAGGCGGACCGTACGCTTGTTTGCACGTATGGTGTATAATTTTTTTTTTCAACATGATAACAAATGCAAACACGGCCATTTAATTCCAAACTAAGAATAGCTTGTATTATGGTAACTAAACATCTGATATAGTTAGTATAATATATCAGATATTTAACATACAGCAGACACACGACTGACAAATATGCTCATCATGGGCGGGGATCGAATCTGTGATCTCTCGGCTCAAAAGTAGGACTTACTATATCTGTACCACGAGGCCTGTCATATTATGTTATTTATATTTCCGTGGTTTGCTATTGCTTTAGTAACTTATCAATTTTTACATAATGTTTACTCTATATCACACGTTTTGTAACTTACCTGTTATGTTGTATTTATTACATTTGTGACGTGTTTGATTCTAAACGAAAAAAAATAAATCAAATCGACGTTCTTTGGTCTATCTAGGAAATGGATATCTTTTTTTAATCAACTTCTACAAAAGATGGGAGGTTACTCAATTCGAATGCATCGCGATCGCCCTAAGCTCGAAATTCGACCAGTGACTTTTTGATTATAGACTATTTTCTGTTTGACATTTACAGTATTCATGTGAACCTAAACAATTAATATTATCTTCATCACTTGCTGTCACTTTCCGATGAGTGACAATGTCAATATTTTGGGGGGTCTAAGTTCAATGGCACCGGTCGGGTTAGGATTCTCAGTATTAATTTATTTAAATTAATATACGTATATATTAGTAACAGATATTATAGATAAATTTTAGCTTTCTGAACTCCTTCTCCATATAAACTTTAACCATGCCAAATCTCACAGTCTTCCGTGCACGCAATACGCTTAAAAAGGGGTAGAAAGCTTTTGTTTGCTTCACGTATTATTATATAGATATTTATGGATGTTCAGTCTTAACTTCTTTGTTCATGAACCGATTTGGGTGATTGTTTTTTTGTTGGGTAGGGGACACCTCAAGGGTGGGCCCATTTTAATTACATTGGCATTGGACCTTCAACTTCGAATATAAGTATACGAGGAAATTCTTCAAAATCATTGAGGTTGGTTTTCTTTTTTGTTAAAAATTGTCTTGTATAATAAATATATTATGTTTAGTTTTATGGCCACAATCTCATCTGATCTTAAGGGACCATCTTAAGATGGTGACACGCTTAGCCTAATGGAAGACTATCTCTCCTGTAAAGCTGAAGTTTCGCGCAATAAAAAAAAAACTGGTAAAAAACCGAGTAAGAACCATAAGAGATATATCAAGACCCACAAAAATGTCAATGACAGCATATATCTATCTTGTAAGGAGAACCCACAATAAGCATTTTTACAAGGAGCAGAGGTACGATTCGCACGTGTGCCGGATCGACAGCATTCTGTAACCCACGCGAGCGTGGCAGCGAGCACAGCTAGTCCTATACATATAAAGGAATGTTCATGACTTCAAAAATATTTTAGGGTTTCCGTCTGTTTGTCTGGATTTGTACACGGGAGATGCTTTGCTCAAATAATAAGTTATACAAATTCTCAATTACCTTTTACTACAAGCGTCCATAGACTATGATAACCGTTTACCATCAGGTGGGCCGTACGCCTACATATAAAGGCCTATATATATACACTTAGTTGTGTAAAAAAATGACCGGCAGTGACCACCTAACAGCAGGTGGCCCGAAAGCGTATTTGTTAAATAATAACATAACAAAAATGACTATAACCGAAGAAGTTGGTAGATTTCCGGTGTTATTATGGTACTTCTTTCTTTCATATAAATAAGTTTATTCAAAAACTTTTAATGCGACGTTATCATAGACTAAATAAATATGATATCTTATTGAAAATTATTATTTAATGTGTGTGACTAATCGCTTGATTCATCCCGATAAAGTCAGCGTTCATCAGGTACTTTGAATCCGAACCGAATCGCGTTCATTTTCCTATAAAATATTTGCTGGGGCGGTATGCCTCATAACTGTATCCGATTGGCTCGCGACCACGATACATTCGGAGTAATACCTGCTATATTCATATTTAGTCATATCTCGTTTCGGGATCAGCCGCTATATATCCAGCTGCAGGACGTATGACATCAACGATTGGAGATGGATTGCCGGTTTCTCGTTGTTCCTAAGTGTTTTTGAATTGTACTGTGCTTACCTACCATTAAAATAATAAAAAAATATTGAATTACGTCAATTAGCACTGAACGATTCGTCTGGGCTCTATACGACACAGTCAAATGTATACTGACTATATGTATATATAATACTAGCTCACCCGCGCAACTTCGTCTGCGTCACGTAAAGGAACCTCTCAAAAGAAATAAATTTTTCCCGTTTTTGCAACGTTTTTTCATTGATGCTGCGCTCCTATTGGTCGTAGCTTGATGTTATATAGCTTATAGCCTTCCTCGATAACAACCACACCAACACTATCCAATTCCTATATTCCTATCCAACACTAAAATAATTTTCCTATTCGAACCAGTAGTTCCTGAGATTAGTGCGTTCAACCAAACAAACAAACAAACTTTTTAGCTTTATAATAAAAGGTTAAAAGTAAAAAGTTTCTTCAGATATTTATATGAAAATTTTTTATTTACATTTATGTACAGTATTTGTTCGATGACTTTCTGCCATTTCGTAGGTAGAGACATGATCCCCTTAGTGTAGAAACTTTGGGACTTCTGATCAAAAAATACGCCAAATAGATCTGCCAGTCCTCTCTTGATGTTAATCTTACAGAACCTGAAGAAACAGGTGAAAGTCTGAAGGTGCAAGGTCAGGGCTATATGGTGGATGCACTAACACCTCCCAGCGAAACTCTCTTAATTTTTGATGAGTGGCTAAAATTGTGTGTGGTCTAGCGTTATCGTGATGAAAGACCATACCCTTCCTATTCGATCAATTCCGGCCGCTTTCTCTCATCTGCTTCCTTTAATCTCATCAGTTGTTGGCAGTAGAGATCCGAATCGATGGTTTTGCCGGGCGGTAAAAGCTCATAATGAACAATGCCCTTCCAGTCCCACCATACACATAGCATCACCTTATGTCGAGTTAGCCCAGGTTTAGCCAGTCTGTGAAGCATGGTCGATCTTACACCACGACCTTTTTCGTACTTTCTTGTCGTACATTATCCACTTTTCATCGCCAGTTATCAATCTCTTCAAAAATGGCTCGGTTCCATTACGTCTCAACAATGAATCACAAATGAGTACACGGTTCATTAGGTTTCTTTCATTGAGCTCGCGTGGCACCCAAATATCGAGCTTTTTGATATATGCCGATTTTTCTCCACTTTTTCAAAAATGGCGTCCATTTTATTCGTAACAGGGTGACCAGAGCGAGGTGCGTTTCTAAAACCAGCCAGATACAAATAGTACATTCAAAGAAATTTTATAACAAGTTTATACGAAACGTTTTGCGAAAACACTTTTTCCTCGACCTAAAATTAGTATAGGTAATTGGTTGTTTAAACACGTACCAATCGGATTCGAAAAAATCTTTTTGTATATGATAGCTAGACTCGCGAGAAATCACTAATACTAGGCTAACACTCTCAGCTAACCTGAAATATTAATTTTTCTTAAGTAAGTCGGAAGTGGAAGCCCTCCTGAACTGCTTTATCCGCGTGCGCTAATGTAATGGTTAATAATGGTACGTAAATACAATGTCCTACAAAAATATTAGTCCTTAGTATATCTAAAAAAAGTCCGTGATAGCATATTATGCCTATCTCTTATACATAAAGCACTATAAGGGATTTTGCGTTTTTTTTTTGTTTAAGGTTTATGAGCATTGTAGTGTATGCGCAAGACACATTAGCGTGGCAGTCGCTTACCGACTGTAGGCGAGTGCGGACATGTTCTGTTTAAGCATAGAGTACTATCTCAGTGTATGAAAGTGAGTGTTTTATTGGCTCCAAAAACAGTACAAGCATAATTTTTAGACATGGCATATTAGTCCTTATGAACAAAAGTTACTTCACCATAAACAGAATGTTATTTGGACACATAGTTTAAGAGATTTAGCAAAATTAAAATAATTTGTACATGCGAGAAACTACACGGGTGCGTTGGCGGTGCGGTGTTCTTGTGTGCGGCGCTCCTAATCGACGCTAAACTTTACGATAAATGTTACAGTCATATGTGATAAAAAATGTGACGTGTGTATTAAAATGTGGCTTAATTTATGAGCGAGCCTAGAAACACATTTGTGACTTATCTCGCGACGCGTCAGAACCCCCACCACCGTTATGACGTAAGCGCAGCCGAACAATCTATAACACGAAATCACGACAGAAGGCGTCATGATAATTCACAGCAGTATGTTTCTTTTCTACCTTAAGGCTGACTGTCCACTGATGCGGAGCTGTGCAAATTTTTTTTTTCCTTGAGGAAGTTCCCGCCTGTGATAAAATTCTTCGGCGCATGACTGGTCGATAAGCCATAACTCGACCGCCGCCTTGCGCGATGTGACGTCCGTTCGGCAGTTAGTACTTGTCTTGTGGTTAGCTCAATATGGCGCGGCGACAGGTATCGTTGCGGAAAATGCGGAATCAAAGTGGAAACTATGGAAACTAATAGGAATATATTTATATAAATAAATAATAAATATATTTTAATAATAAACACTGCGTCTTGCCTTTATACCGACCGCTGTAATCGCGAACCTCCTGATGATTCGTAAGATGAATATTTTATGCATGTTATTGCAACTGTATATATCTAATGATAACCAAGCCCAGTAAAGGTGTCAAAGCCTCTAATGGCTCCAGGGTCCTAAGGTTAAAACATATGGGTGGATCCATTAATTCTCGACGAAAGTGTGCGCACTAGGGTCGGCGATTTTGATGCTGATTTTTCCCTCGAAAGTACACCTAAGATGGAGACGATCCTGAAAATTTGAGCCCGATATGTGCAAATCCGTCCGCTGGAAAAAAATTTGAATTTTTAAAAAAAAGTAGATTTTTCACTAATTTTCAAATATTTGTATCTCAGCCTCTTTATATCTCAAAGACTCTTTCTTGCCCAGCGGCATTTTCCTCAATAAGACTTCTACTTTTATGAAAAAATAGATATTAGGTCTAAACTGTGATTGGCTATAATTAGTTGTTCATTAAGCTTATTACTTATTGACTATTATTTATGTATTTTTAATGAATGACGGTTGTCAATCCAAATAAATAAATAAACTTAAACAACTGTTTTGGTTAAATTTTACCTATTTATAAAACACTATTTATTATATGTTACCTTATTTGAAGTTGAGAGTCGACCAACAGCTAATATCTTTTGTCGAGGTATATTTTAATGGCATCTTTTGCTTAATTGCTCCGATTTTGTAAAGTTAATAGCTATTTAAATACAATCAAATTGTTAAAAAAAAATCGCAGTTTTTAAATAGCTATAACTTTTTTCTCCGAACTTCGATTTGTTTCACACTTTCAGGAATGTATATAGAGTATTAATTGTATAAGTTGTCCCCAAGAAGCTCTGGAAATAATTTGTTTTGGTATCATTGGAATCTTCCTTAATCTATTGTTCGAAAATTGCACAGCTCCGCTTCAGTGGACAGGCAGCCATAGGTTGCGGTGATGACGTAGTGGTAGCGTGTTCGGATACCGCGTCAATATCGACGTGGTTACGAAATTTCGATAGGCGAGAACATTTTCTAATATTCGCTTGGCTAGCAGAAATCTCAAGTTGAAAATCTGCTGCCAAACAGTGTGGAATATGGTGTATCCATTAGTTTCAGACGAGTGCCATTCCACAATATACGTCATTTTACATTTTAATAAACATTATTGAAGTGAAACTTCTTTTGGGACGGTGTGAATTGGATTTTATGAATTTTAAAGAGACAGCTATAAATGTATAAATAGGTTTTAGGCTGTGAGAGAATGAGATAGAATGCGTTTCTATATGGTTTCCCTATCCTTCGTCGATTTTTAATGTACTCGAATTATATACAAACAAAGGGAGAGAGAGAGAGAGATAGAGAGAGAAAATTTTCACTTCTACCGAGTGTCAACATGCACTCAAATTTTTTTCAAGTATAAATAAAATGGAAGTGAATTGCATTCATAATATTATTATTGATAGCTCTAACTTCGTAATGTCGCACTTTCGTCATACTGCGCGTGCAGTTCTTACTTTTACCTTATACTATATGCGACTAAAGTAAGTATAACAACATTAGAAAAGTATTACCATATAATAAAGAAAAAAGAAATATTATCTATGTATACTATATACTATTTAAACTAATATTATAAAGCTGAAGAGATTGTTTGAAAGTTTGTTTGGTTGTATGAACTAATCTCAGAAACTACTGGCTCGAATGGATTATATATTTTAAGTGTTGGACAGCCCATTTATCGAGGAAGGCTATATAGGCTATATAACATCACGCTACGGCGAATACGAGCGGAGCATCAATAAAAAATGTTGCAAAAACGAAATTGACTCAATATAACCTTTTTATGGTAATAAAATTTGTTCTAAAATAATACGTTGTTTACGAAGGTGTTTTTTTATAAACATGGTATATATATATCCTTATCAAAATAAATACGTATTCATCACAAGCATTTCATTTTAAACAAAATTGCCCTTTACTTCAATTGATTTCAAGGTTAAGGTTTATTAAGGTTTTAATATAACTCTGCAGCAAAATAATGATCAAGTACCGCGCGCGCATTTTTATTATGCGGAATGATGTGACGGCGGGTGATCACATGGGGGGAGGGTGTATGGTGCTCAAATGGTTCGTAGATAAAATAAAGAAAGTTTCAGCTCCTTTAGAATTTAATTATAGGTGCCTACGACCCATTCTCTCAAACCCCCCCTCTCTCTCTCTCTTATGTGACGCAGACGAAGTTTCGTGGGTCAGCTAGTAAGTAGATATCCTGTGTACGCTTCATTAAATTTTTATCTGAATTTAAAACTATATTTAGACAGTCAAACTAGCGTGACTTGCATGTGGTCAATAAATGGAGATATCCCATAGGTTACTTTAATTTGGCTGAATCGGAACCATTATTCACGTGATGGAAACCCTTACACAGAAGACTCCCGGGTGACATACTTTTTTCATCTCCTTTCGGTATCCAACTAATTACTGTTGAATGTCTTTACTGAAACAGATTTTCATCAAGTTGTTCAATTAAACCCTGAAATCAACATCAGTTAAAGTTTTCAATAGAAAAAAATCTGCAACTGTATAATATTTTAGCTAAAATATTTTGGGGAATTTTATAGGACCAAACTATTGAGGTTTTTTGGGGACCATTGTTTTTCAAAATTGTTAGTACCTATGCCGTTTAGGATGTCCTGCCGTAAGACATTTTTAATGCTTGATATATTATTATAATACTGTGTCATAACCAAGCCTTGTCGCGTTTTCTATCCGTGTTAACAAAAGCTTTTTTCCGTAGTAACTTTAAACGTTGGTCTTGTCGACCTTTAAAACGTCATCGAATAGGAGAGGTTTGTAGGTTTGGGACACTCATTCTCATTATGCTAAAGAACAAGCTCACCTGATGTAAATACAATTGTAAGGAGGTAGATATGGATTTTAGTGGTCATTGCAATTTTGGTCAGTTCTAATCAATCACCCTTGCAACTGTATTCGTTAATTAATTCAATTTATGCGAAATATTATTATTAATCAATTTATACGAAATATATTGCATGATATGGTACATAAATTGGAAGTGCTATTGTATTAGTCTGCACTTGACTTATGAACCTTAATAAGTTAAAAAATTGTTAAATATTTAATTGTAAGATAGTTAATTTAGAATTATGTCATTTACCATCCCTAATTATTATGGTATATTATTTCGAACGATCCAATCACGACGCATATATTTTACTTTCCGCGCGTTACCGAAATCTTTGTTACTGTTTTCAAGTAAAGTTATACACATGTATACTACAACGGTTAGTTGTTTTGGAAAGTATCGTTTGCTATTATAGTTTGTTTTCCAAAGTGGATCATAGCAGATAGTATATAATTAATTTTACTTCAATTATGTTTCAAACAAAAGGTTTCAAACTTAAAGTTGATGACACCATCATAGTGTCATTGGCATTAGATACACAAAAAAAGTAAAAACGATTTACCTATAGATTTCTCAGTGCCAATATAAAATTATTATTATTTATCTCTTCTTCAGAGAGGTGACGATATATAGAGAGTAAAAATATATTTTAATTGTAACTTTACGAGTTTTCGAATTCGTCAAAGATAAAACTTATTTTAAAATGAAAAAAAAAAATACTTAAAATGAGCTGAAAGACTGGCTAACGCACATTTTAAACCCGTGTACCTAATTAGAAGCATTAAATTTTGCACACTTATTCCTGAAATAACATAGCTGTGACAACCAAAGACATCTTTATTCTCATAAGAATCAACAAAAATTCACTTACATGAGAACATGTTAAATTACACTATATTCTTAAAATATAAATATACGCAGCGGGCGAGCAAACGTATTGCGAAACATCCCATTTTTATTAATAAATTGAAGGTAGGTATGATAAAGAATAAGTCATTATTAAAAAGACTATATACAAATACAACAATAGCAAAATACATGGAGAACTAAGAACTGGTAAATTATTGGTAATTTAGTTTTAGTTTGAGATACTTTATTAATAGTTTTTTAAACGCTGAAATAAATTTAGCTTCTTTGATGTAATATTTTTGGGTAGTTTATTATATAACTGTGCGCTTTCACAAGTGATGTTCTTTATTAGAAAGGATTTCAGAAAATTTATCCCCTAATGGCGTTAAATAGGCGGTTAAAATTCGGATGATGCCATATATATAATAGATTTACAAATTTATGGCTTAAATTACATGACTTTGCTACTATTATTTGGGAAGGGAGGGAGGTATAAATCTGGAGCAGGCATCATAAGCTATTGGAAGTTTAATAAGTTAAATGTCTCTTTCAGATATGGAATCGCACATCCTGAACACTTATCACCAGGCCCGTTACCGGACGATCGGGCACAAGATAATGCGTGCCAAAAGCGACTCCATTTCTTCATCAGAAAGTTATAATCACAACAGTCCGGAGTATGCAAGACTTGAAGCTGTACCGCATGTCGGGTTTGTTGCAAGGACTCAGTCCGACGATAGCAATGGGGAAGACTGGTGTATTAATCAGACGGTATGCTCAACGTTTTATAAGTTCAAGCAAAACACGTTCGCATAGACAATGGAAGTGGGTGGCAGAAATCATGAGAAGTTCTTTATACCTAAATTTATAATGTTATTGATCTGTAATATGTAATTACTAACTAGTCTTTTATATGTATTTCAATCTTTTATTGTTTTTTTTTTTTAATTAGGCTTGATCTCAAATTTTCGAAGGAATAAGACAATGGATTTCACTTTACAGTTGGCTTTTTTTTGCCATAGAATGTTTTTTTTATTAACAATATATTTTTATTTCATTATAAGTATGTATAACAGCTCATTAAATGAGAATTTACATCGTGATGTAATTTCAGATGAATACAACACAATCAAGTCAAGATACTACCTCTGACGAGGATAGCTCCCAGGAAGATGTTGACGATGAAGAAAATAATATAGTGGTCCAAGAAGTGAATTTTGATGACGTTGACGTAGAAATAGACGAAGATTCAATGGGAGTACAAGAAATTCAGCGTAGCCATCATAATATGCAGTTAGCTGAGGTTAATATTGAAGATAGTTTAGTTGAAGGTCATGATTATGACGTTATCACTGTATATACAGTTAATCCTGACCTTGATTTAATAGAAGCCTCCTCAGATGACGAAAAAGATCAACCAGATTGTGTAAATGAAAAGGATGGCATAGATAGTGTAGAGTTTGTAAATTCTAATCAAAACCACAGAGTTAATTATAAATCTGAAAATGCACATGATATACGACAGCAAGTTATGGATATATTATCAAGGCCAATAGAGACAAATGTAGATGACTATTTTTTAAAAAATAAAAGCATTCTCGACGCAGATGGCCCAGTTGTAAAAGACGTTGATGAGTATTTTATAAAAGAAAGCGATAAACTGGTTACAATACATAATATTGATGATTTCTTCTTAAAAGATAAGATTATAGAAGAAGAGAAGGCAACTGTTGAAAAAGAACAATTTAATTTGCCTGAATCTCTTCCTAGTGTTGAAGAATTTCTCGCTAAAAATATTAATGAATTAAAAAAAGAGCCTCAAGAAGAACTTGTAGAATCAGAAAATATTGTGGATGTTTCAATAAACGAATCAGATTTGGAAGTGCTTCCTAAAATAGAAGAGCTGAAAAGATATTTATTGGAAGACATGACATATTGTGCGAAGTTCAGGAATACCCAAAGGTCATGCTCTGTACCACAATCTCCAATGCAGAACCTTCTCGATATAGAAGATGCTAAAACATGTTTAAGTTTCGAAGATCTAAATTTAGATCTGTCAGACCTTGCTTTTGACAATGACAAAGATAAATCTGATAATGCAAATAAAAGTGACGATATTCCACGAACTTTAACAGACGAGGATATAAACAGTTTTCTTATTACAAACAAGACTGAAAGTAAGGAACCTGTAAAAGACGAAGATGATTTGAGTCACCAGGACATGGAAATCGATAACCCCGTAGAATCTTTAATAGAAAGCCCGCAAATAATTGACAGGAGTTTAACATCCACCCCATTGCCAACTCCAAAAGTTTTAGAATATTGCATAGAAAAATCATCCAAGAAAAAGGTAGATTCAAAAGTAGATGCTGACGATTTCGTCGACGTGGAAATGTGCAACGATACGGTCATACCAGTGTTAGAAGCTAACAATTTAAATTCACTTTTAGAACAGTTCGAAGCTACAGAGAAGCTGAACTTAAAAAAACACGCATTCAAAGGTGAAGATAAAGCGAAAATCAATAAAAACAGTTTAACAAACGGTACGAGACTGCAGGACGCTGGCGTCCAGTTAAACAAGAACAAAATGCGACAGATTCTGGTAAGTAGTGTTATTTAGTTCCGACAGGTAACGTAAGAGGATGCATTCTATTTTAGTACATTATTGCAGATGCCGCCAACAATAAACACTACAATGAGATCGCCTAGTCCAGTTCATTCTGACCACGACTACTGTTCAAAGAAAAAGCGGCACAGCCTACCTAATTTGAAAGGGGGACAGAGCCTTCTTAAACCGGAGGTGTTATCTAGCAACAGTAGGATACTGAATTCCCGACACAGGTCTTGTAAAGAGAAAAGAGTTGTTTACCATCACAGTAGTGATGAAGAAAGTGAAAAAAATGTTAATAAAATAAAAAAAATAAACAATCGCGTTGACGAAAGTGTTATAAAAAAGAAATTAAAAGAACCAGTTCGGCCTCCGGCTCAACCGAATTGTCGTAAAAAACTTTCACCAACCCACAGTGTTGTGAATGATGTTAAAGATATGGACAATAGTTCTGTGATGAAAAATGCTTGCAAAGCAGCTGATCTTCCAAATAGTCAAAATACAATAGGTAGCATTAAGTTAATTATTAAAAATAAATCTGAAGTTATACTTAACAACTGTGATCTTAAAGACTCTCAGAAAACTAAATCAGTAGAAAAGTGTAAGTCTAGTGTTAGTGCCCCTGATAGTGATAGTATATTAAATAAAGTAAAAGTGAAACATGAAAAAAATAAAGAAGTAGATATGAGTAAAAATAAAACTGTAAATAATGTCGAGGTTGTAAACGTAAAGGAAGAACCGTATACAAAGAATGAAAATTTTTATACGGCATTGTTTAGTAATAAACAAGATGTACAATTACCGCAACCGGTGCAAATTAAATCAGAGAAAAGACTTTTTGATGATGAACTGAATAAGATTGCGGAAGACGCTGTAAAGAAGGAGCTGGAACAACCGTTAAGAAAGAAAAAGTTAAATCTTCAAGAATACAAGTTAAGAAAAGGTGTGAATTCGAACAATAGTTCAGGCCAGGTTAGTCCTGAAGCTATATTCCCTGATATGGCAAGCTCTTTGATTTCAGCAAAAATTAAATTCGTGACGCCACAAACTTCCCCGAATGGCACAAAGGATGTAGATAAGATAAACAACGAAGAGCCTAAGAAATTTTTCGATCCTATCACTGAAGCTTCGCGTAAGATTCTTATGAACACAAAGAAACAAAAAGCAGAGGCTACGAGAAAACGTGACGAAGATATTGTAATGAGCAAAATACCAAAAGTGGACAATCTTCAATTACAACCTTTAATAAGTGACGCCGAGATGATGAAAATCGTCGGGATGTCTGCCACAGAGATCATTACAGCTCCAGTAACAGAGAAACCACAACTATCTGGTGACTATGAAGAGTTAACCCTAGTTAGTGTAGGAACAAATACTGATGAGAATGTATTCAAACAACTACAGGCTCAGTTTATAGAAGCGAAACGTAAATCACCTCAAATAGATTCAAAGTCCATGATCAATTTTAAAATAAGGAAATCTGATCACATATTGAAACAAAATGTATTTGAGAATATGAAACGGGAGAGAAGAAGCCCTGTGGATGAGAAAAAACAGGAAGCTAAAATTGATAAAGAAAGATTCAAAGACATCACAGCTACTTTAAAAAGCGTAGAGAAACAAGTAGACACTAAGATTTCCAGTAACTCGTTATTTGCTAGCATACAAGATGTTGTTATGAAGAAAGCACCAGACGAAGATGAAAAACCTCATGAACGTAAATCAATTAAACAGAAATCGCCTGAAAAGAGAAAGATGAAAGTTCAACCTGTTAAAATAGTGCGCGAATACGACGCAAAAGCAGAACATGGTGAAGACAAAGTAATTTTACATTTAGACAAAGATAGAAGTAGGCCTCAGTCTAATAGTATTCTTATTCAAACGGACTTAACTCCCAAAATCACTGATTCGATTGCCAAAGATAAATCGAGGCAAAGAACTGATAGCGACATGTCTCTGTCTAGCGAATTTAGTCCAACTAAGAGTAAACATAGCAAAATTGATGAAAGGCTCTCGAAGCACAAGGCTGAGAGGTCGGAGAAGCGAGTGGAATCGAAGGACAATCGATCAAGGTCTAAAGATCGCTACGACTCCAAATACAGAAGAAGATCACGTTCCTTATCGCGTGGACGTAGAAGACGGCGTTCTGTCAGCCGTAGTAGATCAAGGTCACGCGGCCGGTACAGGCGCTATAGGAGATCTGATTCTCCATACAAGAGGAAACGAAGGTCAAGGACGCCGTATCATAAACGAAGATCTTCCACGTCGAGAAGGGATAGACGTCCTAGCTCCAAATCGAGAGCCGAGGATAGATCGAAAAGTCCTTTAGTGAAAAAGGCCAAAGCTAATCCCCAAACTAATGTTGTAGATAAGAAACCTGTCAAATCTATGACCCCTCCGTTAAGGAAACCGACAGTGTCCGAAAGCTCTGACTCCTCGACGAGGTAAGTCATTTGACGGATTTGATATGGTAAAGTATGGAAAAAGTATAATTTAGCATGCACAATCCTTTTTGGGGAATTATTTAAACATGTTTTTTATGTTATTCATTCAATTTATAGTACAATTATTTTTACTATGTTTTTAGTTCAATTTTATAAAAAGGAAACATGTCAATAAATAAGTAATTAATTTCTACACATATTGCTGTTATAATTACTCATTAAAACTATGTCCTATGGTGTTTTAAATGGCATGCAAGTTCACCAATTTTATTAGGTTAAAACTATGTATTATCTTGTTTACAACATTCGCGCTTATATTATTTTTTAGTTTACAATTTTACTGAGGTACTGGCATGTCAGTACTTAACACTATAAAGATATAGTAAAAAGGTTAATGTAAAAAACGAAATAATGAAGTGAAAATTTGGTATTTCATTTTGCAATATAGAACAGAATTAAGCAGAAATCTGATTTTGGGGTATTAAAAGAAACAATCCTTAGACAGGTTATTTAAATATGTAACCTTATATGGAATAAAGACACCCGCAAAAAGTATCGTGTAGAGTTTTGGCGGTACTACTCGCACTACCATAATTCTACTAAAGAGTAAGCGAGATAGATAATATCTATTAAGATGCCTCTTTAGTACCTCCCATAGATTAAATATAATAGATCGACAACTCGAAAAAGAAAGAGAAATATTGCTGATCTATACTATACTAAATCTATGGTAACAAATATATAAATATTGATTACTGTATCAGATTGGACGAAATCACTAATATTTTCTTGATTATGGCGCGTTTGTTTTGTTGACCATTTGATGTTAGGCAATAAATGATTCATTGGTGAATTATGCTGCACACATTGGGTCAAGGTTCTAGGCCAGCATGTTGGACCAAAATATCGGATCCCAAAGGTCGCTGTTTACATATTGGCGTATTGATCATTCTGCATTGGCGCTTTGATAAAGATGGTTGTAGAAATGCTTGAAGCCCCGGCAGTTTATTTATACAGTACATTTAATTATTGCCTAATACCTAATTCTATATTATTGGTTCATTTCGGTACATTTTTATAAATTGTGATACCTTATTGTTCGTCCACTCCGCCGTCATCGCCATTGTAACTCGGTAACGTAAATTTCACTCACGCGCAACACTAGTCGTACAAGTTCGTGCACGATCGTCCTATGTGAGACAAACGTCGGCGGGGTCGGGACGGGACAAGGTAGCACGTCACTACACTATACAGTACACTAAAGTAAACAGTATGTTGTCTCGGCAGTTTTCTTGAAATAATTGCCTGCAATTGCTCGGTAAATAAACACGCATTAGGACTGCCCTTTGACTGTATTTTTTTGGTTGCCTGCTTACGTATTTGATAATGCTATATTAAATTGTGATTATTATCTTTTCATCAAAAAATATTACTGCACATTTTGTAAGTTTTAATTTAAATTATTTGTACTTGTGTTTACTTTCTACTTTTAAAAGTGATTGTGAGTTGAGTTAAATAAAAATAAAATTGATTTTGCTTTGCTTAGTTTAATAAATCAAAAACAATTTTAAATTCTAGGAAGTAGGTAATATAATAATTCGTTATAAGTTATAAATTACGTAACTGCGGCGCACTCGCGACTTTTCTGTACCGAAGTTTACCTACATTACGAATTACACAGTTTCGGCCGTTTGTATAAAGACGTAGTACTGTTTACATTAGTGTACTATGACTACGTCACGCAATTCCTGAGCGCATCAAAAGATCCTTTTATGTGTGCACGAAAAACCGACACTATTTGGTTGGCCGGCCAGTGCTTGTCACCAAGTAAATCTCTACGCGTTGGCCCAATATTCTGGGCCAGCACCTTGGCCTAATGTGTACAGCGGCCATCAGATTAAATATGCCACTGGCAGTATTTCAAAGAACATGTGTGTCAAATAAATAGATGAATTACTTCCAATTATTCAAATGTTTCCCGTCTGTCGACTGTTTCAGCTCATCGGCATCGTCGTCTTCTTCATCATCATCGTCGAGCAATTCATCTCGAGGGTCGAAGAAGTCACGCAGGTCGTGTAGTCCGTACCAACGCGATGAACCGCACAGGAAAAAGCCACATAGAAGCTTCAGCTCTGAAGATAGGTAAGAAGTGCTCTTAGAAATCGATGAAATGAGTGGAAACGTCTTGATTTGTTTCCATTTTAAAATCTAGCTCTTGTATTTATTTGTTCTTGTTTCTTTATTAATAATAAAAATCGGATAAGTTGCGAGTAGCACTCACACCCTGAGGGTTCCGAACTTATTACTTAATGTACACTATAGTATAGTCTTTTATATAAATAATGTTTATATAATATCCTTTTACATCTATCTCAGTCTATCCGTCTGTCTATTAGTGCGCTTATAACTCAAGAACTACTCGATGAATATTTATTATTACTAGCGATCGCCCTAAGGTCGAAATTTGACCAGCGACTCTTTGTTCATAGAGTATTTTCTGTTTGACATTTGCAGTATTCATGAACCTAAAAAATGAGTATTATCTACATCACTTGCTGCCACTTTTCGTTGAGTGACAATGTCAATATTTTGGGGGGTCTAAGTTCAATGGACTGGTCGTGTTAGGATTCGCAATATTAATTTATTTAATCTAATATATTAGTAACAAATATTATAGATAAATTTTAGCTTTCTGCACTCCTCCATATATACTTTAACCATGTCAAATCACGTCTTCCGTGCACGCAATACGCTTAAAAAGGGGTAGAAAGCTTTTGCTTCACATATTAATATATAGATTTTATAGATGTTTTTTACTAAAAAGGTTTTAAGTTATGTTTTTGTATCGTTATGTAACAAAACATAAGGAAAAACAAGTAATCTATATATACACTCATCAAAAAAGTCTAAGCAACATGTACTAATTTAAATTTTAGGATGGTTCTTCACATTATAACGTTGTATTTTATTTTTAAAATAATATCTTTAGGGTTCTATGATGTAAAAATAACAGCTGTTGTCTTTATAAGTTCTTTTAATAACAGAAATGAACAATATTAGAATATACTGTAGAAACTAAGATACATAAGAAACTAAATTTTTTTCTTACAAAATGAAATTTCTGAAGAAAATGTATTTATTGTGAAAGAATAGAACAATTTAATACAAAGTATGGGCTCCTCTGCTATTCAGAACTTGTCGGTAACGATTATTCATTGAATTAATGAGACTGTTTATGTCATCTTGCGGTATTCGCTCCCAATGGAATTGTAGCAAATCCTTCAGCTGTTGGGTTGTTGTCGCTCCGTCCAAGTCCTTCAAAACACGTCTCTGGAGCATGTCCCATGCGTGCTCGATGGGGTTGAGATCTGGCGATTGTGCAGGCCAGGGCAATACCCGGATGTTCTCCGTTGCAAAGTATTCACTGGTTCGCCGAGCTGTATGTGAACGCGCATTGTCATGCATTAACCTAAAATCGGAGCCAAAGGTTTGTGCAAATGGGTAGACATAAGGTCTGAGAATATCCTCAATGTAATTTTCAGCATTCATGTTTCCATTTACAAAAACGAGCTCAGTTCGCCTGTTCTTCATAATACCCGCCCATAACATAGCTGTTGAGCCGCTGTATGGATGAACTTCCTGAACGCACCTGAGCCTTTCAGTATTGCCGGGCCGAGGATATACTCGCACCCTTCTTGTATCAGGCTTAAACCCGAATCGCGACTCATCGGAAAACATAATTTTATCCCATTGTTCCTGGGTCCATGTTATGCGTTCTCTACACCATTCATATCGACGAGCGCGATTCCCGTGACGTATCGGTGGGCACCTGATTGGGCGTCGAGCTCGTAGGCCGTACTCATGCAGTCGATTTCGCACAGTTTGAGGACTTACACCAACACCACTTGAAATTTGTAGCCTCAAACTTATCTCTCGAGCAGTTAACATCGGCTGGCGTCTTGCAGTCAGTTGTATGTTCCGGTCTTGCCGAGTGGTTGTACTCCTTTTACGGCCTGGATGCTGTTCAGCGGGTTCTCCTGTATTATTGTAGCGCTGCCAAAGACGACAAATAACACTTCTGTGAATGCCAAAATGTCGAGATACCTGAGATTGATTACTTCCCGCTTGCAACATCCCTACAGCTCTTTGCATTTCATCTGCCATCAAATGACGTCGCTTCATGACGTTAAGAATATCTAACAATTCAACTTTATTTAAATGATTGGTAAAATTATAAAATGAAGACTAAACGTAGCAATTAAAACGCACTTAGATTCAAACAAATTCGCAGTCATTTGAATTTTATGAAAAAACAAAACATAATCAAATTTTTTTTTTACAACCAGCCAGTATGTCATCAATAACAAAAAAGTTTACTTACCTACGCACTTTGTTTGAGTAAATATTTAGAAATTAATTAATATAAATGGGAAAATTTGTAATATCACGCATGTTGCTTAGACTTTTTTGATGTGTGTAGTATAAAATTAAGTAGCTTTCCGCTTTCTGTCCCATATGCACGCTTAGATCTTTTAAATTACGCAAAGGATTATAATGCGGTTTTCACTAACATTTAGAGAACTTTTTGCGGAATGTTCTTATATACAATACATTCCAATTAAGTTTTTGTATAATACAGAAAAAATCGGATATTTGTAATCAAGTCACCAAGAAATGATTTTCGGGCGCTTTCATGGCCTACGCTGGCTAAACCTTATGAGATTCATCAAATTAATGTTCTAAAGAGTTCTAAAGTAAAAAAAAACTGCATTTGCAAGAGCATCTTTTTTCATGGCAATTTTTAATGTTTAATATTATAAAAACACCCACTTAAAAGGTGTGGAGCTCTTGAGTCCGCATATTTGTGCTTTGGAAAAAAAAAGTTCAAAAAACATACAGAAATGTCCGCGCTGGCATAAGCCAGAGAGACCTTAGGACATAATAACCTTACGAGATGGACATTAGTCTATCTCTTAAGGTTGATTCATAGTAACAATGTTTATGTTTAACATAATAATTAAAAACATTTACTTATTTTCGAAGCTATTTTCTGCAATACAGTATTCATCTTTATCCAGATAAAAATGTATGTCAACTGGGCAGATAATAAAGATTAAAATGGTCCATTACATGATATCATTGAAATGAATACCGTAGAAGATATCACGGATTCAAAATTATGCGCCTGCAAAGAAATCATTCGCAGCGAAACGGCTAAGCCCACTTTCCGTAACTAGAAATTATGAATCATCAATATTAAAGCAATAAACTCTAAAACATGATTATTGAAACATAAAATTCAACAGTTTGCAAAATGCACCCGTGTGAAGCTGGGGCCGATCGCTAGTATTTATAGTATTTAATAAGTCGTAGTGCTGGTAATTATTGTCCATACACTTTTGCCATTTTAATGGTAATTGACTGATGCCTTGAAATCATAGAGACGGGAATCGAACAACTCTTTAAAGGCGCTTTTAACCGCTTCACAGGGTTTGAAATTGTTTCCCTGTAACAAACAATACAAATTCGTAAAAAAAAATGTAAATCAGTTGAAGCAAGGATCGGTGAGTATGGTGGGTGATGGAGAGCTTCCAGTGAAAACTCCTGTAGTTTTGAGAGGGTCTGTTGTCGTGAAGAACGAGTGGACTAGAACAATCAACAGATATTGGTTGTTTTAGTTAGTACTTTTTAATCACACTGGGACTGTCTTTAGAGAGAGCAACACGCCGGTGGAAGAGAGACGGATTGTCTTCGTCGGTCGCTTAGAGAAGGACATAACGAAATTGTCATTGAAGAGTCAATTCTCAAAGTTCGGCCAGGTCGTGGAAGTGCGGTTGCACAGCAAGGAAGATGGGTGAGTGGCTTTTTCTCCGTCTTTTTTTTGCATCAGAAAAGTTGTATTACAACATATTATTCTAGAATTGAACCTTGGAATTTAACTCTCATTGCGCCCAAAGAGGTTAACTTTAGATTTTTTAAAATTTATTATTTATTCAGAGAAATAGCTGTTTTTTGTATTACTTATTTGGCAAATTGACTGTACAACACCTGACAAATAAATACGGTAAAGTCCACAACGGCGACCGTCGGTGATACAGGTTTCTTCGACAGTCATTGATGTCATGCCGGCCAGCTGAAGTGCCTCTTCTCGTCTCGTTTATAGGATTCAATATCATTTGAGGTTGGGAGACCATTCCATGTCCGCATGGTACGGCAAAGGTAACAATAAACTTATTTGTTCGTGTTATGATGAGCGCTACCGTGTAGTAGTGGCTATGTGGACCAGCCCGCGTGGTTCTGTAGTAGAAGGGAAATGATGAGATAAGGTCGAACAATCCTAGAGATGAAACGAATATCCGGCAACTATCCGTTATCCGGCCTAATATTTACTATCAGGCCGGATACCGGATAAAAACAACATTATTTCTCATTAACACTGTATTAAACATGCAGCAATAGCTTATATTATATTACACTTTAAAGTTCTAAACCTGAGATCTATTTTGTTTTATAATATGCATTCAATCAACCACAGTTTACAGTAAATCCCTGACTGGATTACTATATAATTAAAACAGTATTGCCAATTTGTAATTAGATGTTTCTACCTATACCAAAATTTACTAAATTCTACATTTAAGCATTTATACCAACTAGAATTTCAATCTGATTACCCTAAATCTACTAGCTCCTATAAGTGGTCACGTAGTGACATATTATGCTAGACATTCACGCGCAATGTCAACCGAACGCGTCCGAATTTTTCCAATCTCGTTCGCTCAAATCAAACTTGACACAACATATAGCGCGAGAAAGGGCCTAATATCCGATTACCCGGCCTTCAGCTTGCCGAATATCCGATATCCGGCAAAACGACTATCCTTTTCATCTCTAAAAAAATTTCTATGTTTCACGTGGATTGTTTAGTTTGATATTTACTTCTTCGATCCCACAGGACTCGGTACGGTTTCGTGACGTTCGTGCGCGCTCGGGACGCTTGGAGTGCAGTCGAAGCAGCAAGCTCCTTCCCCCAGTACGACGTGGGCTTCGGCGGACGAAGGGCCTTCTGCAGGCAAAGCTACGCGGATCTAGGTGAACAAATTAGTTATTATTTATTTTTTATTTATTACCCCCACAATCCTATTAGCAGGGCGATATAAACACAGTAAGCCTGAAGAAAAGTGCCGACTAGCCTACGTATATGTAGCATAAGCCACATTTTACCGGAACAATAGACAATCGAACAACTTTTCAACAATTGGTAATTATTAATCATTATGCATTTATAAAATTAAAAAAAAATCATTAAAAGTGCTTAAAATAACGTCTAAACGTATAGGTACATTTTTAAATTGCCAAGCAAACGGTACCGCAGAGCGCATGACGTCATACGTGGAGTCTCTACTAAATGAATGCAGAAAATTATAAGGAAACAACATCACAGCTATTACCACCATATCACCAATTAGGTAACGTTCGGTTACACACGAATGACGCCATGCGCTGTTATTGGTGTTTCGTTTGACAAGAAGAATAAATTTATGGATATAAATCGTTATTATTTCACAAAAAATATATTGATTTAATGATGATTATAATATTAGTAATTATAATATTGTGAATTCCGGTCGCTATACATACGACAAGCAACTCCATGACAGTGACACAGTTCTGCACGTAAAGTTTCTATAATTATCAATCTTTATATCTTTAACTACTTTCCTTGCGATGGGTTCCTTAATCAATAGTCGATACACCACTAAAAGGTCGCTGCTGATCCTGGACTGCACTTTACTTATTATATGTATATAAATAACGCCCGCCATACACGCTAGTTAGAGGTTTGCCTGTCCAGTGTACCTGCGCAGATCGACCGCACGTCGTAACGTGTATTTCACAAAATCATGCACAGGATCACTATAAGGTGTTATTTAAAAAAAAAAAGTTCGATTTTGCACCCGTCACCTGTGCAGGGTGAAAAACTTCACAGTTCTATTCCAATTCTCGTTGCGGTCTACCTGTGCAGGCAAACCTGTATAAGCTTTGGTGGACTTTTCTCACTTAATCTGAAACTCTTTATAATACTGGCTGTGCACCACGGTTTCACCCGTGTTAATTTTATACGACAAACATCGCCAAGGCACCGGCGTAGGCAATTTTTATACTTTGTGTAAAACTATCGACATTTTTATAACGAATAAATTAATTTTTTAAATTATAATATAGCCTATGTAACTCGCTGATACTGTAGCTTTATAGTGGTGAAAGAATTTTTAAAATTGGTCCAGTAGTTCTAGAGTTTAACCATTACAAACAAAAAATCAAATATTTCCTCTTTATAATATTTGTATACAAAATAAGATACTGATATATACACTAATTTATTTGGTTCTTTCTTTTTTCTTTATAGACTTAGGGTTATGGTCATAATCTCATCCAAAATGGTGACACGCCTATATAGGTGCTTGGGGATAAATTTAGAACATGAGGGTGGCTAGCCAGACGGATGTAAGAAAAAGCCCTACCTCCATTCTATGGTTTCATCACGATGTTTCCTTCATTGAAAGTTAAGTCTCATTATCTTGGCTTCATTGCTTGATTATTAAAAACTTGACGGAAGTAGGTAATCGTTTTTTCGGGTTTTGACTGACTAGTTAAATTCTTCCCCAGACGGCTTAGAGGCTAAATACACGGAGAGCGCTTTCCACGGGCAAGCGACGATACCGGCGCGCCGGCCCGACGACATGTCCTTCGAGCAGATGCTCCTAGACATGAAGAAGAAACTCAGCCAGCGTAAGAACGATAAAAAACGTACGGAAGACGGTAAACCTTGACGATTACTGCAATTCGGCAGGGTTATAATAAAGAAGTTTACCGTGTATACGCGTGTCCGAGTGCATTGTGACGCGAGTGGGTGACCCGTTGAAATAAACTTGACTGATTTAATTTAAAAAAAGGTTACGTCGTGCCTTTACAATCGATTATAATCGATGGACTATCGATGCCTTAGCTGTGAAAACATCGATAATTGATAAAATATGTGACAGTTTTGTCACTACATATTTTGTGGTCTGTAATATTCGCGTGTCAATTATCGATTTTAAGTCTTCCTTAGACATGCTTCGCAAATTATTTATCGATTCAAATTTAATATATTAAAATGACCGTGTGCAGTTTAGTGTATATGACAAAAGTGAATTTTTTAATCCTGTGTGCGTTTGACATAAATTAACCGAACTCAAAAAGTATAGCGATGCGCGGCTTTGCACACACGCGACCATTGACCATTTTCTTGTTTTATTCTAACGCGTACGTCTATCTCTCTCTGTTTATAACATAACTCCTTATTTTTATCTCTTAAGGTCGAGTATATAAGTCCGTCCTTTTTGCGTCAGAAGGGTTTCATTGAAAAACGTTGCATATAATTTACATTAAAATTTTATACTCTCATTGCGCCCAAAGAAGTTTCATTAAAAAGTATATATTAATTATTATTATTCAGTTACTTCATGTACTGGTACTGTTATGAGGCTAAAAGATTTTCAGTTCGAACTTATGCTACAAAAACTACGCACAATTATATAAAGTTTATGAAATCATATTTATTTAAATAATATACTAATTTACGAATTATACTAGAACCTTGATAACTTGGAGACCTTTACGAAATGATGAAGTTTTGTTGGCCTTTACTTAAAATACAACTAAAATAATTTGAGCATTATTACTGACTGTAGTTCAAAATATGACATTGCTCTGTTCTGTGTTTCCGGGTCGAAGGACCAACTTTTATGTTCCACACTAAGGTTGCTGGTAAATATGGGAACATAAAATAAATGTGAAAATTATAGATTTTCTTTTTATTAGGCACTTTTATAGGAAGCACGTTCCGAGTACAACCACATCTGACAGTTGACTCCCTATGTCATCCGTTTTACCACAGATACTAATATATAAACATAGAAAATTATAACATGTTTTGACTTTGGTCATAAACATATAATACTATTAATTTCCCACAACTTCGAGTTCTTGTTTGTGATCCGTTAAGAGGGTTAATTATGAAAAAAAAAAAAAAACAGATAAATAGACAGACAGAGTTAATTTCGCATTTTTAATATCGGTGTGGATGAAAAAAAATATTGATTCAAAAAATTTGAATTATTTGAAAAAAAAAACACTGATTTTTTTCTGTTATGTGAACTGTTTTCCTATTTTTATTATATACTATTAAGAATAAAATTATCATGAGTAACCCGTACTGGGGATACATGAAATAATGCATTAATGTGAAAACCATTTGCTGTAGGCCCAACTGGGACCAACTGGTCGGGCGCTTTTACGACACGCGATAAAAAAAAAAACCAAACAAATGCCAACCCCCTACTATCTGTTCAGACGAATACGATTTATTAAGCGAGGTTTTCGTTGTTATTTATGCAACACCTCTTTTGAAAGCGTATACGTAAGTGGTCTCACACTTTATCTATTTTAGTTTTGTTTAAAACAAAATCTCTTTAGTTTTTGTTGTTGTACATGTGAATTAATTAAATATTCGGTTTAAATATTTTTTAAAAAATCGTAGTTTCATTGTCTCATAATTCCGCTTAAATAAATTGTAAATTATAAAGAAAAAAATTTGACTTATATGAAAATTATATTTATCTGTGTTCGTATTTATTCGCGGGCGTGTGCAATGGCGGCATTGACGTTGACAGTTTTTGTAACTATGACACTGACAGCTTTCGATCTGACGTTGTTAGTTGTCATCGTGACACTGACATATGTCAAACGAAACGGTCGCGAGTTGTGCAATGAAAAAAAAAGACGTTTCGTGAATATTTTGCTCACGCCTTTAGTTCACTTTATTCCTTTAGCGTAATATCCTCCCTTATTTCTAATTAGGTACTTTGAAGATGTATATGTGTATACTTTTTTTTAGTTTGTAACATGTATTATGCTTGTACATAGATTAAAAATAAGTGTTTACGCTACCTCTTTTCGGCAATAGTTCTTTGTTTTTTTTTTTTTTTTAAATCATGCTAACGAACAACTGGCATCTAAGTTACCTTTATTTTTTAAGAAACGATGTAATGTAATATCGTTTATAAGTAAAAGAAAAAAGTTAAATTAAATAAGTTTAATATCGATTGTTTGTATTGTAATAGTGATGTGCGAAAAAGATATTGTTATCAATAGATGAAATGACATGGTTATTATGTGTAAGACTAAATGTAATTATTCCGCATAACTGTTTATATTATTTCTTAAACTAAAAAAAACATTCTCACTTAAACAAAACTTTCACCCGTGTGCCAAACTGACTTAAACAGTTCCTATGTTGTAGAGATTAAAATATTTAATAATTGCTTGATGAAGTCGGATTGCCAAACTATATACAATGCAATAAAATAGGCGTTTTTTCTTATCTTTATATAGTTAGTATTTTGTTGCATCTGAAATTACTATAGTACTGAGTACTTTATGATATCAGTAAATTTATAGAAACGGTATAATGTTTTATACGTAATTCAATCGTCAATCAATAATTATGTTCTGGTATTTGCCGTATTTTTAATACCTACTTCAAAATATAGTGTCTATGACCTAGGGTGTTGTAAGTGTCGGTCAATTTCTTGTATAGCAGTAATATAAGAAATAAAGTGTTGCTAATTAGTATATTCTGATAATTAGAAAACAACTACTCCGGATTTACGACTTCTCGAAACCGGGGAAAAACTTGACACTGGTACCCGTTCCCGCCAGGATTTGAGATTTAGATACGACGGGAATTCCCCGGACAGAGACAGCGCGCATACTATGCACGCGTTCAAATATCAACTCGAAATGCGTTCGTAAAAGTCAAATGTATATTTCTATAGTACAAATCACTCTGGACACTACGCATGCATTGCCACACAGTAAAAGTAGCCCGCTTTACCCCATCTCCCCAAGTTATGGGACTATTGGAAATGTTTGGCACTTGCTCGATGAGGATGTTGCCGGCATACCTTCTAGATTGATGTTCTACCCTTTACTATTTTAACTCATGTATATAAGTTACAACCGACACAATAGGTTTGCAACTTTATCAATAAGTGTCAATATTAAATTTTCCCCCCATTAATCTTGTCATAATTAATTTTAATGTTGAACCCCCTATGCTTCCATTTTGAAAGATTATTTTAATCTAGTGTCGACAATAGGTACAAGACATACTCGTTTTCCTTTCTGATGACAACTAATAAATATTAAAAGAAAGGTCAAATGTCAGGGGTTTTAAACGAAATAAAATACAGCTAGTTTTTGTATTTCTTTGAATGACATCTACATAGTTATTCAATCTTGTATCAGTTGAACTTACAAACTAAAACATGGCAAGTCAATTTAGGCCCATATTTTATTTATATATATATATAAGACTTAAAATCTAAACATCTATCTAAAAAGGTGGTAGAGAAATTTAATTCCGTTCTCGGCGGGTAGTGGTTTTTATTTGCTTTATGAAATCATATATTCTGTCATATTGGTGGTAATCGGCTTGTTATAGATAATGTGTATTATTAAAGTGGATTAGAAATTATGAATATGAATTTCCCATAAAACTTACCCTGGACAGTTCTAGCAAGGGGGCCGCCATTTTGTTTGAACGCTGTTTGGAGATTAGTAAAATAGTACAAAATCAAGAATTAAGATCTTTTATTCAGTGGTTTTAATAATATAAAATATACATTTATTGCTACTGAATTTACACATATTTCTTCTTTATTTTATTTTGTTAACCAATCCTCGGTATTAATAATTGTTTCGTTTTATAAAGTTAATGTCTGCTGACGATTCAGTGTTCCTACAAAATGGAGGTCTCCTTGTTAGAAATTTTCAAGGGCGTTTTTGGAACATCTCGAAAATAGTTTTCCATGTTGAAGTGAAAACTTCTTTAGCCGCGTTGAGGGGTTTTATGATTTGAAAGTCGATGAAATGAAACGAAAAAGCGAAGGTTTGTTGTTGCCACGCAATAATGAGTTTTATTACCTCACTAAAAAGGCACGAAACAAAAACATTTTAGACAACAATTATGACATTCTGGGTGCGTGTCACTAAGCGTTCACGACGATCACGCTCACGACCGCAGTTTTTCCCGTTCCACTTGTGAGCGTTACTGTCGTAAACTCAAGTGGAATGCATAGTAGAGCGTTTTGAGCGTGGAGGTAAATAATACAAACGGCGAGTTAGTAAAAAGAAAGCAAAAGATTTAAGAGGTTAGGTTATAATCTGTAAACCTTGAAAATAAACTAAAAAAAAATGTTTAAATCGATTTGTATTGAATAAATTTATAATTTAATTTTTGATATTTAATATAAATAAACCACTACGTACACACAACGTATTTAATTCATTTACGTTCAAATGTAATTAAAATGTCTTAAAAAGATGGCTAACTTAATTTTCATTTGTAAAGTTTGGTTATATTATTGACAATCAAGGAAAGATGTATACATGTATATTAATTATAAACTGCAATTAATTTTTCTCAACTTGTTTTACATAATTATATTTACCTGTGGAGGCACATTGAGCATCCGCTGCAGAAACTTTTACTTCTACTAAAAATATCTCTTTCCGCATTAAATAACATAAGTTTCACGTTCGCCATCTTTGATGTTTTGAGTTTTGAAAATGCCGCTTATTTTTTCAACGATTACGACGACCCACCATTTTAACGGGTCGTCGTGAGCTTCGCGCTAGCGTAAGTCATGACGTCATGAATGACGTTTTCGCCGTGACCACAACGACCGCGGTCGTTATGTGGAACGACTAAAGGAGCATTTTGATCGTTGTGGGCGCTTAGTGGAACGCAGCCTCTGTTACTGATTGATATTGTTATTTGACATTGACATGGTTATTTCAAATGTGAATTAATTGAAAATGATATTTTGAATAGTGATTGTGAGTACTTGTATGTACTTTTTCATAAACTTTAAATTAGTATGTATTTGATCATTTTCTAAATTAGATAAAACTTCTACCACGTGTGAATTGCACACATAATTTTTGTTAATATATTTGTAATCTACTTTTTACTTCTACACAATAACCAAATTATATTAAATAAAATGCCACGTTCAAAACATAGGGTTAACTAACGTAAAGAGAATCCACTACACGATAAGATCTCGCCATTAACTCCTTTTTGTTTTAACTCTTTTATTCAACTCGACTGGTCTGAGGTACCTATATAGAAAACTTTTATCCACAGTATTAAATAAATAATTATAATCTGTGCTAATACTAGAAACATATTTTTAACACACCAATATCACTGATCGTCTATATCGGTTTATAGCATAGTTCTGTCACTTTCTCTCTGAGACGCGTCGCGTGGCGTTTTAAAAGTATGTATGTGCCTACTACCCGTGCGCAATAAGTTGATGAGACCTGGGGGCGGTGACGCCACAGACGCATGGTTGTACTGTGCACAAAAAAATATCACAAGTTTCCACCCGCGACTTCTTCTACTATTTTTTTTAATGTAGCGAGTGTTGTACTCGGAACAACGCCGCTTTTTTTTTAAATTATACTTGAGCTATTTCAAGCGTGCGAACTGTCATAAATATTTTTTATCAGACCTCTCGCTTGCACTTATAGGCCTTTTGGAACTGCGCTGGTCTGTGTGTAACAGTAAAATGGCTTTGTCCTTAACAGGTAATAAGGGAGAAGTTAAGAAGGTAATGCGCGTAAGCGAAGCGCTTGGCTTCACTTTTGATCCTCAGCAACGTGGCTTTCGAAACTCCCGTTGCCATACAGGTTCTGTTTACTGCCTGATCAATAGGTAAACACAACTGTTGTTCCGTTTTTCGTTTTCAAAAAAGTCCAATACTTTTAACACGAGATTTCTCTCTCCACTATGTAAAGTTTAACCTTCATTATAACAATAAACTTAACACAAAAAATAACAATAACGAAACAGTATCAAATAAGATTATAAAATCGGAGCGCATCGTCGTTGCGTGACATAAGCCAGTACGAGACTAAGATGTTAAAAAAATGGCGTTGCCTACAGTACAACTCGGGAGCTTGAGAGGAAGTTACAGGGTTAGCGGGCGGAGGGTTGCATTCCAGGCGAGTCTCAACTTATCGCGCACGGGTAGTATTTTATTAATGCTTAAGTGTAATACGTTTTTATCGAGATCGATAGATGAACTGAATTAAAGTCAATTTATCGAATGCCTAGTCACAGTTACTAGATGATATTTTCTTTTTATATGATTATTTATTATTATTCTTATGATTAAATATACGTTTAAGAAATAGTTACTGACTTGATCAATGTTGTGGTATTGTTTTGCCTTATAGTGTCTGAATTTACGTACATACATAGGGAAGAGAGAGATGAGAAAGTTGAATTGGCAGTAATATTCCTTGAAGAGGATTGGGTTATCAGGTTTGAAAAAAGAGCAATAATAAAGTTGAAAAGTAAAATAATTTTTTTTAGAGAATAGACAAACATAAACTTTTTTAAATGGTGTCTCGTCAATACGAGTATAGATAATCAAATAAACTTTTTGTGACACTTTTGACAGTTCTCATTAAGAGTTCTGTTTTTAATAACATTTTATAAAACAGTTCGTAACTCTTTATTTATTTTATTTAAGATATAATTGTAAGTACACAGTAAATATTAAAGTCAGTAGGATACTTTGAAATACTCGATTAAGTAGTATGTTTGCTGTGATGTTTGTTGTTCATTCACGCGCGTATGAACGGCTAAGCAAATTCTCATAAAATTTTACAAAAAAAAAAAAACAATTATTTCGTGGAATTAGGACACAGGATAGTTCTTATTATTTTTACCAAAATTAAATTTACACGCAGTGAAGCGTGTTGTTCAAATTGAATATATAAAAATATAATTAAAAAAATACGACTACTTTTTTTTGTCTTAATATCGATTAATCTTAATCGTACATTAATCGAGAAGGTTGTATGAAGAAAATTTTAAAGAAAACAGAAATGTTGAAGGTGCTATTTAAAAAAAAATTAATCAGCGTAAACTTCTGGTTAGGTATTAGGAAAACAAAACAAAATAATTATAAAAAAGGTAACTCTTACAAACGCTTCTAATATCATACGAATTTACTGGAAAGACTTGGTTAGGAATGCTTCAATGAAATTGAATCGTTAAAATTTATTAAATTGTAAATATAACATAATAGTTTTAAAACATGTAAGTACCTATAAAGTATAAAACTGATCGGGTCACCGCTAAGCATTTGACAGTTCACGTGCGAAATAAATATTGCTCCTAATTTTATATCTGCAACTTAATTACCTATTTATAAAAAGTAATGGCTTCATTATGATATAATTATAGCTATGCATGTAGATTACACTCGATGTACGCCCTCTTACGGTGACTCTGGATCTTCATAGTACATACCGAAAGTCCAATAAAGTAGTTACGATGTCTATAGTACATAGTGAGAATGTTTTATACATAATGCTGTTGAAAATAAAGTGTTTTGATCATATAATTCGTTTTATTTTCCTACTGCGTTTGTCTAATAGCCCAGAAACATATCCTAAAAATGCACATAGCATGGGCTAAGGCTCCGAACCCACTAGCGATGTGAAACGGTGTGATTTTCCGTCAAAGCTGTACGACGATGCTTACTTAGCACAGCTGTAAAACGATGTGTAGGTGAGTGGTGCGATAATGCGTAGCGGTCCATCAGCTCTAATTCACGCAATTTCTCGCTTTTTTGTATATACGAAATTATGAATATAGATATAGCACAAATAACCATTAGCAATGATAGGGAAATTAAGTAATTCTATTTGCGAATTTTCCTTGAGTATCGTGCAGATACTTCGCACATCTCTCTGTGATAGATACGTGGCTTAAAGTAGTAAAGGTTTAGTAGGTGTGCAAGAAGTCATGGCTTGAATGAATTTAAATGTAGTTATTTGTTTTTGTTTATAGCGCCATCTATGCGTAAGGTTGATAACTAATACATTATCAGGTTAAGGCATAAATCCTACTTTAACATAGATGTCGCGGTATGTATATTTAAGGTTAATTTAAAAATACCCTAAATTTCATATTACAAAATTTTTGTGTAGTCCATTGAAAGAGTAAACCAATGTAAGTTTATTTTAAATTGTTATCTATAAGCAGGTAAAGGTTAGATTAATTTCTATTACAACTGGTTGCCTTTTTTATGTAAAGGAAATCATTTAAATAAAAACTTGTTTTGATACAAATCAATAATTAAAATCAATTTATTAAATAATTTGCTATTCGACTGTGCATTTTATTTATAAGTAGTTAAATTATTAATACAGTACAAAAGGCAAATTTTAAATTTAAATAGTTCCAATATTTCTGCTAACTACAAAAGCCGTGCCTTATGATTATGATAGACATAGAAAATTTAACTTGATTAAAGTTGCAATGTATACAATTAATAAAATTGAAGTGTCTGTTTTTAATTTCAAAATGACAGTTTTTCACTAAATGCATGTGAAAGTATATACGATACATATAACAAAACACCAATTTTTACATTTTTTATCTTTCTGTCTGTCTGCTTGTTCCGGGTAATCTCCGAAATCATTGGACCGATTTTGACGGGACTTTCACTGATAGATAGCTGATGTTATAGAGAGTAACTTACGCTACTTTTGTTTTAGAAAAATAGTTAGGGTTCCGCACAAATTAAAAAAAAACTCTTCATGGTGAATCAGTTCAGGCACTTAATTGGCTTACGCTGAGTAAACCATAAGAGATTTAGCAAATTAATGTACTACATAATTATAGGCATTAAAAAGACCTACAAAAAAGTTCGGGAGAGTATATATTTATCTTCTAAGGTACACACACAATAAGCATTTTTTTCTTGTCTTTAAAAATAACCGAGAGCGGGGAGTAAGATTTACACGGGCATTCTGTAGTCCACGTGAGCGGAACCACGGGCACAGCTGGTTCGTACGTAAAATAAAAAGATTAAAATTTCAAACCAATAACGAGAAACAACAAGAATAACAAAAGTGTGCGTACGTACGTATGTGTACGTAATAAAAACAGTTATTTCAATGCAGTTTAAGCCAATGAAAATTGAGCAATACAGATAATTTAAAAAGTAATATAAAATGACAGTTACGTCACTATTATACCATACTATTTTTTTATTCGTTTAATACCCAAGTTTTCGGTAAATCGTCGAATCCGATGACTTGAACTTTACTCAGGTAATGCTGAGCAAATGCTAAGCTTGCGACTATAAATTTCAATTTCGGAATTTAAGTCTGAGCGTAGTCTGAGTACGCTCTATAGATTTCAGCCTTAGTTTCATAACTGTGGGTACCTACTAAAGCTTAGATAACTTTACTACTATTATGTATGATTGTTAAACTGTGCTACCTACTATTATAATTTATAAAGAAGTGGGTAAAGTTCGTATGTTAGAAGGAGTGAGATAATTATTGCAATTGATACGATTCTAAAATACTTTTCAATAATTAATAGGAAACTAGAATTAGGTACATTATATCTCTAAGTGCTATAGGTTATTTTATAATGTAATTAAAGTTAACAAAACCGCAAGCGGTTGCTAGTTATCTATAATTAAATAGGTAAAATGATTGAGGATTGCCGTTGTGCGCGCATCACGCAAAAACTAATGCATATATTTTTTTTAATTTTTACTCCATAGATATTAGTCTCAAAAAAATATCACGATATCTTCATTCAATTAAAAGTGATTCAAGTTTTAAGAAACTACGAAGTTACTCCCTTTGAAATCAGCTATCTACTAGTGAAAGTTCCGTCAAAATCGGTCCAATCGTTTCGGAGATTACCCGGAACTAGCAAACTGACAGACAAAAATTATAAAAATGGGTTTTTTGTTATAGGTATCGTATATACTTTCATATACGTTTAGTAAAAAGCTGTTATTTTGACATTACAAACAGACACTTCAATTTTATTTATTTATTGTATGGATTATGGTTCTGTTGTAATATTTTCTCACTTAACGTAAATACAAAATACGTATAGTTCATGCGCCTTAAATTAAGTTATGATGAAAATGAAAAAATTATTTAAACTTCGCTATGACAAATTTCTTTTCAGACGTACCTAATCCTACAAATTTTCTCCTCATTCAGTTTTAGGAGTGTAAGTATATAAAGTGTGTAAGTATATATATATAAGTAATATAATATATTAAGATTTTTTTATATTACGAAGGTGGCATTACTAGGTATCATTACTAGCACGTTGCCAACTTTGAAGCCCTCCACCTCACACAGACTGATCTCGGAACACGACAAACCAAAATAAAATCATAGATCACTATATATGTGTATGGTGGACGCGATCCCTACCACTCCGCTATATTACTGCATATAAACCAACTGATTTCAAACACGACAAAGCAAAGAAATCTTAGATGGGTATTATATTTGTAGGACAACAGTGATTAAGTTATGATTTTACCAGAACAAAAGTACCCTATGTGCAGTTTACACGTGGTAAAAGTGAAATCTTTAGAGAAAATTCACATTCACATAAACGATACACGTGAACAATACACCACGCTGGTTACGACGTCTTATCCCAAAGCTTCGTAATACACAGGTATAAAGAGGTAACTGAGATAACGGGAAACACTGTACAATGTATTCTATCTCATTCTCTCACGTAGGCTAAATCCTATAGATGTATGTGTTTGGCTCTTTTTAGTGTCGCTATTTCGTTTCATCGAGTTTCAAATCACAAAGGTTCCAAAGAAGATTTCGCTTCAAAAATAAAAAAGGATTGAAAGGAGATTCCTACAGATAAGGAATATTATCTACATTCTCTATTCTACATGCCACTCCAAATGTCTGTAAACTAAGAGATGAACAGCACAGATAAATTTATTTGGGGATTTCTCTCTATTTGTAGCAGCCTGGTGGAATACCTCCACCCTACAGAAGATCGCAGCCAAATAACCTTGTGTTATGCTCTTGCGATGAGTAAGGTTTCCAGAACTCTTTGTTCAAGGGCGTCAACGCGCCTAGTGATGCCTACGATATTACAAGCATTCATTACGGTACCCACTTACCACCAGGCAGGCCGTACGTTAGTTAGTCACCTTTGTAGTAAAAAAAAATAACAAAAATATTTCCATTAAATTTTCTTAAAACGTAACTACTTAAGTTAGTAGGTATGTAGGGTTAATTGAAGAGTAAATTAGTCATTAGAGCCCCTCTTCAATGCACTCCGGAGGCGCACCGGAATAGCCGGCGGGTACAACACTAATTTGACGAGTGTAGCCTTCATAAGTGGGGGATGGATAAATGACATGGATGGAGAAGCAATTTACAAGGGCATCGAGAAAACTACAGGGTTGGTAGTGTTTTTTTAATGTAAAAAAATCAAAATGTTGTTCATATTTATTTTTGGTTTCATAAAGCATACTTATGCACGATTTATATGATTTGTTATAATCGAAAAATACTATTTTTTTATATAGTGGCACGACAAATTGACGGTAATAACACAATGGTGACTACCAAGAGATCGTAATCCATTCATCATAGGAAAATTCGCTATCTACGCCAATGTACACAGCAAAGAAAAAAAATAGCAAATCATAACATAGAGTAGGTATTTTGTAATGCCCGCCTAGCTAAATTTCCCTCAAGTTGAAAATCTGTCGCCAAACACTTATCTATGCCTAGGTGTATCCCGGCAACTGCACTTGAGAGCCAGTCCAGTTACCATCTAGGTCCACATCGTCAAAAATTAATATTAAAAAAAACTTTATAATACATCTTAAGCAAAGCACAAAAAACATATTTCATTAATTTTCAATAGACCGTAAGTACTAATAATTTTTTACAATTATTGTAGTAGGTAGGTACGTTATGTAGATATCGCTTTCATATAGCTACATATATCGTTTCGTAAAAATACTGCGATAAATACAAACTGTGTTAATGAGACCTTTTATGTCATAAACACAATATTTGTAGATTTTGTTTTTTCTAAACCACGAATCTTGGGACTCTTGGTCCACACCTTTTTTTAAGTGTACATATTTTGTTAAACACACTTGTTATCGTAATATATGTGTTACACATATAAGGTAATGATAATTATTCAACAATATAAACTAAACCTAACCTAAATCTTCGGGGATACAGGCGTGATGATATGTTATGTTATAAACTGTTCCAAGAGTTCTAAGTACATAAGCGTACCAGTTTTCCCTGTCACTGCCGTGTACTTAGTTCGAATTCATATAACCTTCCGGCAGGCATGATTATTCTTTCAAACTGAAAAATTCCATCCTTCTCTTTAGTTTAGTGTTTTGTGTATTAACAAAATTAAAAATTTAATTAAAATCTTTTTGAGAATAGGTAAACAAATTTTTATTTCCTTTTGCATTTATTATTTTTACGATTTCTTAAAGTTTGTCGACATTTCTTATAGCATATCATTTGTGGAATGATACAAGCTTTCCGTGTACCTACTACATATTTTTGCTTATATTCGTAAAAATAGGCTAAAGTGTTTTTATTTCAATATACAAAAAGACAGACAAAAAACTTAATGTAATATTATATGTACAGACACAACTGCAAATTTATTAAAGACTACTTGTGCCCGCGGCTGTGCTCGCGATCGAGAACACGTGCGATAATTCCTAATCCCACTCCCGGTTATTTTAAAAACAAAAATACTTATTGTGGATGACCTCAGGAGATAAACATACACTCTCGCTGACTTTTTTTGTAGCGCTTTTTAAGATCTACAACTATGTAGCATTATCATCTGCGATATCTATTTTGGTTTACTCAGCGAAAGCAATTTAAGCGCCCCAAAATGGTCATTTTTTCGAATTGATTTTTATTTGCGTGGAACCCTAAATCTTATAAGTACCGTTTATCGGTAACTATATAGATTTAGTTTTACTAAGCTGTAATTTTGACATTACAAACTTACACTTCAGTTTGATTTATTTGTATAGATTATTAAAGGCAATTAACTTATAATAATGGAAATAAAGCATTAATATAAAAAAAAAATTACAGCATCTTTTATAATAATTCGTCGCAGCTCTATCAATTTACGTCCCACATTGGCCATTAAGCGGCTAAACCGTAATAACCGCCCGCAGAATTTAACATAAACACACTACACGAAAGTAGTTTCAACAAATTCAGCCGCGGCCGCGCTTAATTGCGTTAGACTTTCGCCCCGTGTGGTCTCACTTTTACAATCGATTGCCTACCCCTAACCGGTCATGTTTGTGCCGACACGACCACCCTTATCTCCGACCCGTAAGGGTTAAAATTCCAGACGGAACGAGCTGTCTTAATTTTGCATTTTTGCAGGAAAGGGATGGGTAGAGAGGGTGGACTAGGGGTAGACGGTTGGCTGGAATAACAAGGGGTGGTTCTGCCGTAGAGTGACGCCCCAAAATCTAAGGGTAGATGTCAGTTATTCGGGTAAAGTTGCAGAGTAAATACGTAGGGTTCGTGCTTCTATATTGGAGGTACGAGTGATAAAAAGTCCTTATATATTCAAAGTTAAGTATTGTAAATAAGACTTTAAGCAATCAAGCGGACTGTGTATAAGTGAGATGTGAAAGAAATGTTTATTAATAATTTGTGCTCGTGACTGTACTTAATGTGAAATTAATATTTAATTAACAGGTATTATATTAATTTTTAATTTTTTTATGTATAGTTTTAGAGTGATTACGCTTCTATGTTAGTTCTCTAAACGGTAAAGTTAAAGTAAGATTGTAAAACACGACCATTGTGTCCGAGTAGATCGCGACCACCAAACACTTGGTGATTTATCTCCGTCACAATGGCGTTCGTTTACTTTTAATTAAAACCTATACTTTTTATTGTATTTTCTTCGCTTTCTAAGGGTCATATAGTCATCGCTCCGCACGGGTAGTAGAGCATATATGCCTTCATTTAATAGGAATAATTCCGTAATACATATATAACTGTATTGGCATACACGACGCATGCCAATAAAGCTCCCAGTCGCCATGATTTTTTTCCGGCATCTTCAACAATTGTCGTTTTTAAGCCAATTTACACAAAACCTGACCTTAGACTTCAAAGGTACACCAGGGAACTGCACAAAATAATTGAAGTTGGTTTTCTTTTTGAAGTGAAAACATCTTTAGGCACGTTGGGCGCTTTTGGGATGGGAAAAAAGCATTTAACTCGCGTGACCTTCATCATATACATTTATACAGATGTGTCTATAATACTTTATAAGTTTTTTTTTACTTCTGACATGCAGTTCTACGAATGTGTTTTTTTTTGTTAAAATTGTCTTGTTAAACATTTTTTATATTAAGAATAATATAGGTATACCATTGAAAAAGTCCTTTTACGAACTCGAAGTTGTCTAATGTTATTTAATGATTCAATACCTGGACGACCGACCTGTGCTCGGTACCGACCTATCTAGGTAAAGTTGGAATGTAAAACATTATCTAAATACAAAGTTTCATCGCAATCGTTGGAGCCGTTTCCGAGAAACCAATTACATATATATATATATATACAAGAATTGCTCACTTGATATTATAAGATATACTAAAAAACACGAAACTAAGTGCGAAACAATTATTGTCCAGACATACCTACACTCTTTAAATACCAATTTATAATAACGAATATATTCCCACGGGGAAATAAAAAAAATTAATATCATACTAAACTCCCTCGCTTGTCCCTGTAACATTGCGTTATGTGGCATTAGTTAATTAATCCCCTGAATGCGAATCAACTTTATCTTCACGACTAATAAGTCGCTCGGGGTCGGAATAAACACTTATATAATAATGCATACGTAATTCCATTTAACAAACTTTACTTGTTTTAAATTCAATTCGTATCCTGATGTTTTTTCGAGGTAGGACTCTCATCCGTTCCGGTTTGGCAGAAGTTTTCATATTTTGATAGCGTCCGGGGAACTTCCGCAAGTAGTTTTTGGAAAAGTGCTAGATACTTTTACGTTCAGAGGAAATTCGATTAATTGATTGAGAAAAGAAATCTAAACAAAAAGTTTTTTTGTCATATGGCCTTAGGGTTAGGTCAGCCTAATTATTTTAATATATTTTATTTGAAGTAAATATAGCATGGTGCTCCTGATTCCACGTTTTGAGACAAAGGCGAACTACCAGACTTTCTCTTTCTGTTTTGTTCCGGACGCATTTCGTCGCTACGTGGTTTTTTTTTGTCAAACTGTCTATACTGTTAACCTTAAGGGCCCTAGATGGCTCCAGGCTTTGACAGCTTCAGCGGACTTGGAGCAATACGTAATGCATATTTTGAATTTTATAAACTGTAATAAAATAAATATGACTATTTCATTTTTCTTTAAAAGTTATCTTTAAAATCTTTATTTCACACAAATGTCCGGGGATTATTAAGTTATTCTCTGGCCTCAACAATTTAGATATTGACAGCCCTAGTTCGACGTGATGTCCGCTGTTTCACTTCTCAGTACGAAGCAGACTTTTCCAAATTCGCGTATTAATAAATAATAATACCAATAATGGACAAAGGCCTCATAACGACGGAAAGCACGGGGTTCATTACCACGCCAGATCACAATGTTATTGGCCATTTCAAACGCCGAGGAATTCACATTTCTACATTTTTTCCACATGTAGTAGTACTATACAAGTCACAAATTTGAGTATGTTTAAGTTATTTATTTATTGTGCTGTAGACTCTCTTAGTCCGCACACTTTATGAAAATAGATTATTAATCTATATAAATAAATAAAATTGAAGTATCTGTTTGTAATGTCAAAGAAATGAAAGTATTAGTTCGTTACATAATATGAAATTGGCGTTTTATTAAACTGGCAACTTTGATCTCAAATATCTGGCGTTTGGTTAGTAATTCCAAATTAAAATTTATTTCTAATTTAGGCTTGTGTATATGTCTTCGTACTGAAAATTCTGACCTTCGAAGCAAACCTCGTGGACGGCCGGAGACCCCAGTTGATTATGAAGAATTAAAGGTGATTGTGGAAGCGGATCCATCGCAAACCACGTCAAAGTTAGCGGCAGGCTTTTATGTGAGTGATAAAATAATTTTAATTCACTTAAAACAAATTGAAAAAGTGAAGAAGCACGAGAAATGGGTATCGCATGAATTGACTGAAGTAGTCAACAAACACGCATTGAGTGCGTTACAATACTTAATTGTCACAATAACAAGGGAATCTTGAATCGTATTGTTACTTGTGGCAAAAAATGGATCCTTTACGACAATGCTCATCACGGTGGTTGAACCCAAGAGTACCGGCCAAATCCTATCCCAAGCGAAAATTGAGTCAGAAAGATGTACTGGTGCGTGTTTGGTGGACCAGTACTGGTGTCATACATTACAGCTTCCTAAGATCTGGCCAGACGATAACGGCAGATCTGTATTGTCAACAATTGCAAAACATAATGGAAAAGCTAGCCGTTAGACAACCGAGACTGGTCAATATCTCTAGCGTTGGTTGCTTCAAGACAATGCTAGACCCCATACTTCACGACAGACGGTCGCTAAATTAGAGAAACTTCAGTTAGAATGTCTCCGACACAAACCATACCCCTCGGAACTTGCTCCAACAGATTACCAATTTTTTCGGAATTTGGACAATTTCTTGCAAGGAAAATAATTCATTTCTGATGAGGCTGTCCAAACCGCCTTCAAAGATTTTATTGATTCTCGCTCCCACAATTTTTTCAGCAATGGAATCAATGAACTACCAATAAATTGGCAAAAGTGCATAAATTGTAATGGAACATACTTCGATTGATTAAATGTATAATTTCATAATTTTATTTTTCGTTTTACTTTTTCCATATATAACGCTAATTTCATATGTAAGGACATAATATATAAGTACTCAACTGTTGATTTGGTACAAACGGTTGATTCGATTTTGACGGGACTCTCATAGGCAGATAGCTGGTGTTATAATATATAGTGTAGGTACTTTTAAATACAGGTAATGATTGGTAACGAAGATAAAGAGCAGATCAACTGTTTTTCAATATGTAAAAAGGGTTAATTAACGCATTTTACTACAATGAATTAGACCGGTTTTTAATTTTAGTAATGTATGCGGGACCTCGTAGCGTAATAAAATTATATTACAAAGTGTAAAAGTAACAAAACCCTTTGACAATTAAAGATGCACTTTCATGTTTCGTAAAACATCTGTTACACCAAAGCGTAACGTTAGTAAATTAATTACATTTATTCGTTGGTTAAATCGCTCGATATTCGATTTATATTTTATAATAATGAGATGTTTAATTCAATATTATAGCTCTTATTTTGTGTATAAAATATACATTGAAGTGAAATGTATTAGACAGTGATGCAATAATTGGACGAGAATTGAGAGTGAAACTTTAAGGACGAGAGAGAAGACAGATATAACATAGCGAGAAGGAGAAAGACAGTTATACATTGTATATTTAATACACAATTTAGGCTATCCGCGTTTCCCTTTTTAAGAAGTTTTACTTCTTTTACGTGCAGGGTGCTGCACGCCCTATTTTTTTATACAAAAGATAAACTATGGACAAAACAAAAGATTTTTTTAAATAAAAATTTCAATTCATACTTTTCTAAAATTTTCATAATGTAAATTTGTATCCTATATGATTTTTTTTACAAAAACAGGTTATAAGATAATTATGATTTTTTTTTGTCTTATTAGTATTATTATTTAAACTTTGTGAATTTAACATAGTATGAAGCTTGGGTTTATGTTGTAAGTAATCCAAAGGGCACAGCTGCAAAACCATTTAGTAGGATACAAACAAATATGTAATACAAGATCAGTATGATTGTAAAAAAATACCTGCGTAAAACACAAGACCTTCCGCTACAATAATTTTTACTGATAATGACTACACATGATAGTCTTACTAAGTATGTATTTGTAAACTGTGTATCAAGGAATGATAATTTATATCGTTCAGCAAAAAAATGCATTTATTACCTAGTATAAAAACATCGTTTTAGAGTGCCCAGTCAGAATACTAACGCTGAACTGATTGAGTGTAGCATATATGATGAGACTGGGACCTGTTTATTTCCGCAACAACACGTTATTTAGAGTTTTGTTGTTTTTAATTTAGTTTTTTTTTATTTTTTATATATGTATCTCTTTATACCTTTAATCGTGGTAATAATTTAATTTTATTTCGCATACTAGTGCTGTGTATTTTAGATCATTTTTTATCACGAAATAAATAGTGTACGTGTTCGTTAACAAATTAATTAACGTCAAAATGGCACGTGACGTCGGTGTAACATGCGCCCGGTGATTATGCAAAGGGTTAGGTCATTTCCCTGTACTGTAAACTTTACGGCCTTTGAGATACAATCGCTAAGTGGCCATCTGCTAGCCGACAATCTTGCGGGGGTATTAGCTAAATGTTTGACCAAACATTTGACTCAAAGTTTAGACATGAATCTATACGGCTAGTTTCTGCCAGCGACTTTGCTTCTGTCTGCCGCACAAACATGGCATAGTGATGACTCGATGAATCATTTTAAGCAAGTTTTATAGTCGAAAGGGTATTATGGGGTAGCAGATTACGTGAATGATGGTGGTTGGATACGATTCCCTCTCTGTATATTTACTGAAAATGATAATAATTGTATATAATTTAATACTGTAAAAACTAATTAAAAAAAGAAAATAAAGTGTTGATCGAGTTTCTTGTCGGTTCTACTCGATGACTGGGATGTTTTTCGAACCGGTGGTACTGTGTTTAGACATTCACAAGTGCCTTCTTAGGGCCTGAAGAACAACAGTGAACACGGAGTCTTATCAATCCATTCACAGTCGCCACTGTTACTCCGGCCTAAAAGCCTTTCACCAGCTGTGTATATGTTGGCTGATACCGAAACGAGATAAACGTAAAAAGCAACTGTGACAGTTTTATCACCATGTACAACCATGGTGGTTGCAACCATAAATCGTAACCACACTTTTTGATTGCTGTATATATATTGGCTAATTCCCGGAACGCGTCTCACCTAAGCGTGCCACTATGTGTGGTGGTCGCGATCCAGTCGAACTTTTGACACTCAGTTATCAGGAGTAGCATCATATTAGTGACTGACTTCAATAAAGACTTCAGCTTGCTTTGAGACTGATTGTGAATATGCATGGGCTATAGGGACTTATTTGCGATGTTTTTAAAACGTACTTAAGTATAAAATAAAACAAGACTAGGTCTCCGGAATCCGGGAGTTGACAACTTTTGACAAGACAACACTTTTAACACTTTTGATAACAGTGACAAGTTTGACAACTAACGCAAAAGTTTAACGTTCGTCGAATGGTGACGTCACGTTTTGTAATCGGCGATTCAAATCGCATGACTCACAGAAAAAAAATGAATTTTCCAAAGGGAAAATTAAATAAATAAACAATTACTTTTTCCAGGTTTGTATTTTATAGGCTTTTTATCTACAAACTAATTTTACTCAATAATTTACATTAATTTTTAAACATACAATGAACTCGCGGATTACCCTATATATTTTGATAAATAATAGATCAAGTAGGAAGGACTATGTCTATTTATTGAGTTAGCCTTGGGACTAAATTTTTTACATCAGTATTTAATAAGTTCATAGACTTCCTTAATATTTGACATAAACAACTTTATATCAGGGACAAGGGCGGACAGACAGACAACAAAGTGCTCAAAGAATGATGTTGTTTCTTCATTCGTACGGAACCCTAAAAGAGGAAGCCACTTTTTAAAACCGAGAGATGTTCCGATAAGATTTAATCGATTTGGAAAACGTATCGATTACGTGTTAACCGCGCTCCATCGATTCACAAACACCGGGCCATGTTTGTAATCATCCCTAACTATCCGATTACACGGCTACCCACCGCAAATATTTTATGAGTGCGCTTTAAATAATGCAGGTTAGGCAGTGACTGTAACAAATATTTTTCTTGAGTTTTTTTTATCATTCATTTTTATTTAAGCAATTATGGCTCAGTTGGTAGCGTGTAGAGACTGAACGTCGATCAACGTGAGTTCGAATCCCTGCAATGAGCCTGAGCTTTCGGTGAAGGAAAACATCGTGATGAAACCATGGCATGGTGGTAGGGCTTTTTCTAATGCCCGCCTGTATAGCTGCCACCCTCAAGTTGAAAATCTGTTGTTAAACACGAACAGGTGTGTTCCGGTAGCTGCACTTGAGAGCCAGCCTTCCACTAGGCTTAGCGTGCTACCATCTTGGGCCACATTGTCTTTGCTTTGCTTATTTTTGATGACATGGGGGTTGGGGGCATCTAGGGTGATTACATCAGCAATATTTACTTTTCCGGATTTTCTGTAAAATTTAGTCGATTTTGATTTGAACACATCGCTCATACAATTCTACAATGACATAATCACAATAAAGCCTAAATTGACATTTTGGTGTCATAATTAAGTTCCTGTTACAAAAATTATATCTATATAAAAATATCATAATTGTAAGACAATAGTTTATGATAGAGGGAGTAAATGTCGTTAGGGAATTGGCTTAAATTCGCAAAATATTCATCAATTCAAAACTTTTAAATGTTTCTACTGAAAAATTACTTAAACATAATTGCGTCGTTTTTCTATTGGTTAAACGACCTGTTCCCCAAAACACATTGTGAATCCACCTTTTCCCTATTGGTGTAACTGCGGCAAATAAGCAAACTCCTCTTTTAATGCATATGGGATATGGAATCAAATTACCTGATCACGATCGGGTAATCGCTGACCAGCATAAATTGATACTATCAATTTATCTGGTATCAAAATAAGTTCCAGTATGCTAGGATAACCGTAAGCCGTTGGATATTCTGGGCTAACGTACATCGCTATTTGAAGTAGAAAACATAGTTCATCCACCGCTAGTACTAATGCTCAAGATTTCGAGATGCTTCTCGGCCTGAAGAGTTTCAAGCTTTAGCTAAAACTTACCACGGGTTTGTAAAACCAGTGGTGGTTATGACAGTTAATGGAGTGCCAGATGAAAATCCGCATTATGAAAAAGTAATAGAGTTTGCTATTGAACACTTTAAGCGACTCGATGCATTGTTTATAGCTGAAAATGCTCCAGGTAGACGTGCGTATAACTGATTTAGAGCGCAGAATAGCTCCTCTTAGTCGGGAACTGGCTGGTTTAATATTGCCTCATGTTTATTTTAGGTGTCATTGAGGTGACCGTGGCGTGACAAGTAATGAACATTTAGGAAGTACCAATTTACCAACTTTGTCGGAAATGTATTAGAATAGGTATGGAGTTCAATGGCAATTGATAATTATCATGTTCCTAGGAAGATACAAAGATTTCCTATTCAAAGAACCTTTTTTAAAACACATTTCAGAACGAATATCTGTTCACCTTTGAATAGCCTTAAGGAATTGTATAACGATGTTAATAAAAATAATGTTGATATTGACGTCTTTAATTGCTCTTTGTGGAATTTACACTGAAAATTATATGAATCATTCGCTATTTTATTTGATTTGTACTTAATTTGTAATTTGATTTTTTTTTTGTTGAAGTTGTGCTGCGGCATAGTATAATAAGATGTGCGTATCTGTAAAGATACTTCACACAGTCCATAACTTGTGATGTATTTATTGTAATATTCTGTGAATGTGTCGTTAATGTGACAATAAATAAACAAATAAATAATATGTTGCAGTTATTCCTGATTTCCCAGACATTATATGGTATTCAGAACATGTGCATGAAAGCCAATACTTACTTCTAATTGTAAAATGTAGGAACACAGAATGCTGTCGTCCAAGTAGTGTCTTATTTAAATTACTGAACTATAGGTTTCTCTCACCACCATTAAAAATAAAGGAGACAGTTGACGATTTGGTTTTGGGTAATGAGGGACAATTTCTCAGTCTTCCGGTCAATTTGGATCTACATTTGAATTCTTCAGTCAAAATTTTTTTTATAGCAACACGGCAAATTGACGGTTCTGTCGCTGATGGTAAACACAGTGCAATCCTAAAACCGACCACCGAGAGATCGAAATCTATTTACAGTTGCCACTGTCATGCCGGCCTACTGGTTTACTAACTGAAGAATACTGCAGCACACAGAGACACTCTAACTGTACTTTATTATATCGATATATTTACTATTGAGGCGTTTATTTATTTAGATATTCATGTGGGGGCTTTTAATTAGCTATTTTATTAATTATTTATTCTCTTTGTACTGATATATTAGTCTGTAAGCCTTCTTAAAAATTATAAAAGAAAATAAATTGATTTGAACATTGAGAATCAACGTTATGTCCGTACATTGTACCTCCAAGTCATTACGGTTTCAATATTACAACGGTGTCATGGCTATTTTTAGCTGACCACGAAAAAGAAGGATTATGTTTTTTGAGCGATGAGCGATGTATTGATGGATTTTAGCACACTGGGTGTCGTTAGAATCATCTTAATTGTGGGAGTGACTTATAATATTTAAATACGACGTCTGGGCATCAAATAAAAAGCAAAAATAGAAGAAGAAAAAAAATGATTAGTTAAGTGATTTTTGTTCTGTGTTTTTTGTTTCCTCTTTGATAATTTAGCTTGTTTGAAACTAACCTTTTTAATTGGCTCACAGTCAGACAATTTTATATACATAAAAACACAATTAAAATAAGCTCGTAAAGTTAAATTTTTTTATTACATTAAACCAAGGGTGTGACCGCGTGATCGTGGCCGGCGTAAACACAGCCTAATTCTACTCCAACACGACATATTACCTTCACGCTTATTATATAATTAACGGGTGTTTAGAGTTACTTGGACATTATCATTTAAAAAAAATATTATTTAAGAGTTTTTGACGGGATCTTGAACTGCCATGTTTTGCCCGACTGTGAAAAAGGAGGGTTAAGTTTTTCGAGCTTATGTATGTATGTATGTCTATATCTTTGACACGCTCTGTAGCCTAAACCGCCTGTGACATAGGCCATATCATATTTAAGGACGACGTCTGGGAATTAAATAATAAGTAAAATTTAGAAATAAAATTTTTATTCAAGTGTTTTTGTTGCTGTCGGGTTTTTTGTTTTCTTTTTACATAACATACCATCACGCCTTTATTCACCGAAGGGATAGGCAGAGGTGTACTAATTAATGTACACGCACAGTTCGCCGAGTATGTTTTTAGGTCCCATGTAATAGGGGGCGAGCCTATTGCCATTGATCGGGCACGAAACCAAATTCCGAGCTGCTACTGAGATTTTCATAGGAAAAACCCAATAACACTTTGCTCGACCTGGGAATCGAACCCAGGACCTCGATCATAGCAGTCGCGCTTACGACCACTAGGCTAACGAGGGTTAATATATTTATTAACTTGTTTCATTGATCCTATGTTATGTAATATTGGTAGAAGTCTGCGTGATATAGTTAGGTTTGTGCATACATGAAGTGGATTATATATACATACCTACTAGAAACATGCATTTTAAGATGTCATTAAAACTCCCTAGATAGTTCTAGCAAGGGCTTACCATTTTGTTAAACTCCACTTTGAAAATTGGAGAATACTACGAAGGTTTAAAACACTAACATTGGCAAATGCTTTTTGCAGCACGAAAACTAGAAGAAGAAAATCTTTATTATTAGTAAAGTTTAAAATGAGGTTTTTGGCGGAATCCCAAACTGTCATATACTGGTTTTTTTTTTTTTTTTTTTTTATGTTTAACTCTATATTATGTAATACAGGTGGAATTTTGCACAATAATTCTTGGTTATTATGCACAATTGAAGTGGATTGAAAATAATAACATGGACAATGAATTCTGAGATGCTACAAAAACTCCCTAGAAAATTCTAACAAGGGAGCCACCATCTTGTTAGGATACAGAAATCGTCAAAAGACTGGACACTGTATTCACTCGATAATGGCGGTAATGGTCTTCCACAAAGAGAACTAGTTGCCAATTTAGAAAAAAGGAGAAAGAAAGAAGATTATAATACTACAGTAGTTACAATCAAACAAGGTTTTCGTATGTGCGTCTTTTAGTGATCGTGTAATAATTCTGAACGATTTGACTGATCGAGCTTAAGTTGACATAATATATTTCTTTTACGACCGTTACGATCGAGGTCCTGGGTTCGATTCCCAGGTCGAGCAAAGATCTATTGGGGTTTTCTATGAAACTCCCAGTACCAGCTCGGAGTTTAGCTTTATGCCCGATTAATGGAGGGCCCTCCCGTCTCGCCCCCTATTACATGGGACCTAAAAAACATACACGGCAAACTGTGGGTGTACATTAATACACCTCTGCCTAACCCTTCGGGGATACAGGCGTGATGGTGTGTTATGTTATATTTGTTTTACTGAAACGATGGTTCCGATACTTTGGTCTGTGATCATAGCTATTTCAGAATGCGATAGCTGGCGCTGTGATCGAGCTGTTGAATACCGAAAAGAGCAGTGCAACGTCTGTGTTATATTAAAGTGTTAATGTTTGGTTCTTTGAACGCATTTATCTCTGGAACTACTCAGTTTTGTTAATACTTTATTCATTCTATAGCTTATTTATTGAGTAAAATTATGAGCTACATATCATCGTGCTATGGACTCTAAGGTGTGGAGAAGTAGACTTAAGTGGAAGAAGATGAACGGAAATCAATCTGGTAAGTTATAGACAAGTACGTGAAGCGAGAAAAAGGATAGGATACACGGCTGCGTTGGCGAAACACGATGGAGAATTGTTAGAATAAATTTAATACGAGTGTAACCAACATTGGTTTCAACACTCATGTACGGAAGTAAAACCTGGGTGTGGCAGAAAAATAATTAAAGTAAAATAAATACAATAGAAATGAGAGTTCTAAGAGGTATGTTAGGAGTGAAATTGAGTGGCAGGATAAGAGAACTTTGTGGTGTGAAAGAAGATATAGTATAAGAGAAAGGCTTAGATGGTTTGGGCATGTTAAGAGGATGAATGAAAGAAGAATAACTAAACAAATTTATAATGAGAGTGTAAACGGAATCGTTGGAAGAGGAAGACCTAGACGAACGTTCATCGATTAAATCGGGGACGTTCTGAAGAAAGGTCAGGTCAAGAGTACTCTAAACCGATGAGCGTGCATGAAAAGATTAATGAATGTAGAAGAAGCGAAAGATGTATGCCAGGATCGTAGCAGGTGGAAGGACGTCGTCTCTGCCTACCCCGTTGTGAAATAGGCATGATTTATGTATGTATGTATGAGTGTAACCGTGGAGCACAACTAGTTTAATTATATAAATATTTTAAAAAATCCAAATGTAGTTGATCCAAACATTTTGGAATGAAGTAATCAGGTAAAAACCAGATCGTATTTCAGTCTGTCCACACGGTAGTTTCAGTCGCCCGGCGGCAAAACCACACAACCGCCGAAAACATTATTCCCGGCGCGACGCAAAACATGCTTTTTAGTGGCGACAGCTCGTTTCCAGCCTCCGCAATGTTTTGCAATAAATTGTTGCATTCATAACGTATCGTCAGTCGATAATTGTCGTTGAAACTTTATACAAACTAATCTAATAAACAATATTCTGTTAAATATACATTAAATATACAACAATATTGTTATAATAATATTTTTTTAATTTAATTATTGGGAGAAACAGTGATCGTATCCTTTTTCCAAAATAAATAACATTCGAGTAATAGATCCAATTTACTTGGCTAAAATGATCATTTTAAATAAAAAAATATATATATATTACATGTACCTATAATATCACCATTAATTCGTTAATTACAAGTCACAAATATTAGTCGAAAGAGTTTTTATAATACTCGTAATTATCATCTAATTGATATTTGAATCATGAAACCAAACAAAAATCATAATCATTATTCATCATATTGGGTCTAGAAGTGTGGGAGGCACTATACCACATTCAATAAAGATTTACAATGAACTGTATATAATACAAATACTTAGAATAAAAAATCCAAAAAAGAATATTTAGATAAACCCGATCGATCTTCTTGCCTATTTTTCTCGATGACTGGAATGTTTTCTGAACCGGTAGTAGTGTTTTGACATTCACGTGCGTCTTCTTGAGGCCCAAATTCAATTAATTTTTCTTAATTTTGATATTTTCAGGAGAATGAACTTGTACAAGGTGTCCAGAAAGGGTATCGGGTATTTGTAAGTTCAATGAAACAAAAATTATTTGTATGCAATAAAAAAGTTTATTGTTTATTAATTAGCATATGAATTGGAGAATTATTTGGAAAAGATGATGTTATCCAAATTATGACCGTTACGTTGCTGGCACTCTTCTAAACGGAAACGAAGATTGGCGATAACACGTTGACACATAGCTATCGATATTGCTGCCATTTCTGACCTGATGTTTTTCTTTAACTGGGTTAGATTCGTCGGATTGTTTTGATAAACCTTACTTTTAAGGTATCCCCATGCAAAATAGTCAAGCGGGCTAAGGTCGGGGCTTCTGGGAGGCCAGTTGATGTTACCCCTTCGCGAAATGACTTTATTGGGGAATAATTCGTTAACAACTTCCATTGAGTCATTTGAGGTATGGCAAGTGGCCCCATCTTGCTGGAACCACGTTCTTGAGTTGAAACCTGCAAACTCCTGCAACTCTGGGACCAAAAAATTTCGCAACATGTCGCAATAACGGTCACTATTCACATTAATTGCTCGGCCTCGTTGATCTTCATGAAAATAAGGACCAATTATGCCTTTAGCAGACATAGCGGCCCAAACAACGACCTTTGGGCTATGCAGGGGTCGTTCATGCTTTCGTCTCGGATTCTCCACTGCCCAGTACCGACAGTTCTGCTTATTAACATGACCATCCTGGTGAAAATTTGCTTCGTCACTGAACAGTATGTTGTTAAAGTTGTTAAATCGCTGCAGCATTTCGTTCGCAAAATTCATTCGATTAGCATAGTCCGTATCCTTCAATTCTTGAACCAATTGAATTTTATAGGCTTTTAGATGTAAGTCTTTCTTTAAAATCGAATGTAAAGACGATTGTTTGATGTTCAACGCTTGGCTTCGCTTTCGGATGGATAAAGACGGATTTTGACGAACCGACGCCTCAACTTCTTCAATTGTTTCTTCATCGCGAACTGAACGTGGACGACCAGAGTTTTGAATTTTAACTGTCGCACCTGTATTCTGGAACATCCTGATCCATTTCCTAATGCTATCGTCACTTGGTGCGTGGCGTGTACGATATTCCGCACGATAGAGACGTTGAGCAGTCACTAATGAATCACCATTACGATAATACGCTCGTACGCAAAATGCGCGATGCGTCCCCGAGTACTGTTCCATCGTGACTAAAACTCCACAAAATGGCGGACGCCACGAACCCCTCCCCGCACCCTTTAGACGCCCCGTTTCGAATATGGCGCGAAAACAAATACCCGATACCCTTTCTGGACACCTTGTATAAACTTTATAAGGTTTTGTATTGCGATGAAATAATAGAACAGAAGAAGCCAGTGAAGTCACAAAATTTTATTTAAAAAAACTTATCTATATTTAAAAAAAAATGGTTGATTAGCGCGTCACTTGAAAAAGGATTGACTGATTTAGTTAATTTTTTTTTAATGTTAGTAATAGTCCGTTAGCTAGTTAACTTAGCATTGTCATTTATAATGCTAACGGTTATGCAGTGGTATTCACTCCCGCCGTTTGAGTTCCTTTCTTAATATTATAGCTTGGAAATGTTTAAAGGAAGAATGAATAGACATCTTGTCGGCAAGCGCCATCCATCTTCAACCTCATCTTTACTTACCAACAGGTGAGAGTGAGGTCAAGCGCATGCTTGTATGTTATTAAAAATAAAAAGTTTTTAGGGCACCAATAAATTTAAACTAACCGGTAAATTCATAAACTTTGAAAAGAAACTGGAATTGTTTTTTTCTCTATTCGATTTATTATAAACTCACAATCTTAACTCACGTTTCGGACGATGAAAATAGGTGATTCTCGTTTTGATTGATTCCATGGAAAATTGTAGACAGAAAAAAGCAGTATTAATTGATTATTGAAAAGATTAGAATAACGTCTGCGGGGTCAACTAGTTAAGCGTAAAGCAAAATGTCGACAGTAAAAATTATAGAACCTAAATTACAAACAAATAAAGAGTGGTCTAAAATTTATTAACGATCATTTTTCAATGACCTATCTATCCGTTGTTTCAGTTACTAAAGATACACAAATATAACTTTTTGTCCTTACCTTTCCTTCATTAACCTATCAATGGATAGTTTTTCGTATATACATAATATATATCCATATTCTATAGCTTGAATAGTTAAGAGGGAAGTCGATATCTGTCTTAGGTTAAAGATAGTACTTATTATAAATATGTACTAATCGTGGATAGTAAACTCAGATATGTTATTGAAAACGGCCGTAAGCCAAGCCTTTGTAAACTACAACGGTATAATATTTAATAATACAAAAACTTTACAATATTTGTTAAAAACAGAAGAAGAATAATATTACAAAAAAAAAATATATAGAAATTTTTATCCTATTTTCAACTAAGCTCTCGTCTCACTCACGAAATACGATTAGGTAAGAAAAAAATATCAAGACTGTTGAAATTTATTTATAATTCAGTACCCCTTGAGAGACCATGATGAGGGGTGGATAGGGCCCCTCAATATATTAGCTGAAAGCCGGCGGGATATCCCTAAATAAGGCTGGGAACAATAACGCACTTAAATGTTTTGAATAATAAATGCGTTAAACGTCTTAGAAGAGGCTCGGGGATTACGGATCGGGTAATTCTAACTTTTGGGTTATATACTTCTGCTTGGCGGTATCTTTTTTAACTACTTTTAAATACGTATATTCAATATTGCTCCAATTAATTTAGTTATAATTTTGCCTTGAAGCGAAGATTAACATAAGTTTGAATTGTACAATGAACCGGCGTTTTCGGTAAAGTAAAACATCATGATGAAATCATAGCATGATGGTGGGAATTTTTCTAATACCCGCCTGGATAGCTACCACCCTCGAGTTGTAAATCTGTCTGTCTGCAGCTGCTTTTGAGAGCCAATCTCTTTAGGCTTAGCGTGTCAACATCGCTTCCAACATAATGTGCATTTGTGATCATAAGCCTACAAACCCATAACGAATTTTAAAAAAGTTCCCGCCAACAATTAACACTGTGTTTGTTTGCAGGTCAAAATAAAATGAACCACTGACCTCGACAATGGATTCGCCCCTCTCGTCGCAAGATGACCGCGACATCGAGGTAAACGTCGTATCGGGGGCCAGTAGCCCTGACATTACCTCTTCGCCATCCAGGAAAGAGCAGAAGAGCCCGTTTTACGAGACAAAGAAGGATAAAGAAGAGAAAGCTACTGGCAGCGCGCCTTACACTAGTTTCTCGATCAGTTCTATATTGAATCGTGCTGAGCCAAGGAGAGAGAATGTTCTAGAAGCGGCTTTAGCTGCTAATCACTTTAGCAGTGCTAACGATGCTATGCTATCTAGGTGAGTAAAATCTAATATTGTATATTGAATTACTTTGAAGAGAAATTTAATTCATGATTTCTCTTTACTTGGAACAGTCCGTCTGGTGGAGTACCACCCTACAGAAGATCGCAGCCAAATAACCTTGTGTTGTGTTCCTGCGTAGGGGTTCTTGAGTTCCTCAGGGATAGAGGGGGTATTAGGTCGATAACGCGCTAGTGATGGTATTACAGGCGTCCATAGGCTACGGTAGCCGCTTACCATCAAACGGGTCGTATGCTTGTTTGTATTGTATAATTGTAGGTATAAAAAAATAGGCAAAATCATAAATTCGTATTCCCTTATTTCCTCCATCAAATCTGTTTTGGGTATAACCTATATGTATTTACTTATATTTTTTATATTAGTCGAATTTGTTTGCCAGATGTCTGATAATAGCGCGACACAGTAACGGGGCAAAATTTTAATAATTTTAGTCAGCTCTTATTTCTTATTTATATATTAATACGTGAAGCAAAAGCTTTCTAGAAACCCCTTTTTAAGCGTATTGCGTTCACGGAAGACTGTGAGATTTGACATGCTTAAAGTTTATATGGAGGAGTGCAGAAAGCTAAAATTTATCTTTAATATCTGTTACTAATATATTCCTAAAACGACCATTGCCAGTGAACTTAGAGCCCCCAAAATATTGACATTGTCACTCAACGAAAAGTGACAGCAAGTGATGTAGATAATACTCATTGTTTATGAATACTGTAAATGTCAAACAGAAAATAGTCTATGATCAAAAATTCGCTAGTCGAATTGACGATCGCTAGTAATATTTAATTTATGAATCAAATCAAAACACAGGAATATGGCGATGGTAGGTATAGATTGTATGCTATAAAGATATTTGTTGTAGTGCTATTAACTAGGGATAAGACATAGGAACATGTTCGTATGGATCAAAAACCACCGACAATTCCTTTTAACCTTAGATAATCGATTACGGATATAGATCTTCTCTATGTTATGAAAATTAACGTTGCAGTGGTAGTAAGCCCTACTGTTGTGCCGAGAGGTCGCGGATTCGATGAATGACTTTTATGTGATGAGCATAATTTTCTGATATCTATGTAAAATATCTGGGTGTTAAATATCTATGTAATACTAGACGAGTCGGCAGATGTTGTTCTGACCTTTCCAGTAGCTAATAGTTTGCAAACAGCGCCATCTATCGGATCTTAATATAGCTATGAGTCATCGTCTTGATAAAACAAATATATTATGTAAACAAGCTAAATTATTAAAAAGGAAACAAAAAAAAAACTCGACTGCAACAAAAATATTTGACAATCTTTTTTTTCTATTTTTGCTTTTTATTTGATTTCCAGACGTCGTACTTAAATATTATATAACCTATGTCACTCCCACAACTAAGACGAATCTAACGACACCTCGTATGCTCAAATCCATCAGGCCGTTTAGGCTACAGAGCGTGACAAAGAAATAGACATTCATACATACATCCATACATACAAGACATACATACATACAAGTTCAAAAGACATAACCCTCCTTTTTCGCAGTCGGGTAATAAGAGCTCAATCGGTCAAGTTTTTCAGACTTTATAGTATCATTAACATTCACACACAAGATTTCTATTTTATACTAGCTGGGCTGCGACTTCGTCTGCGTGAAGTTTCGTGTATGGAAAATAGATGTGTAGATGAGCCTACTAAAATTCATTATCGGCGATTAAACTGTACTTTATGAATATCTCGGCTTCCTGAGACGCAGGACGTATTATGTTATAGTCTGGTTTAATTAGTGATATTTTATATGTAGATACGGGATTGAAGCTCTTTAATAAATGGTGGGCAATCGCCTTCAGTTCACTTTCGACTTGATACCGCCGCGCCGTGAGCGAGAAGAAACCTTTATCCTTCTTTGACAACAGAGTTTCCGCCTTACGCTGTGATTTCCTATCTCTTTTGTTTCAACATGCTGATAACAAAATTTGTACCGTATTCAAATTGCTTTCAGTGAGAGTATAACGGGTCTCTTTATAAAACGTCATTGGGTATAATATAATATTTCTGTTAGCCTAGTGGTCATAAGCGCGACTACTATAATTGAGGTTTTGGGTTCGATTCCCAGGTCGAGCAACTTGTAATTGGTTTTTTTCTATGAAATTCTCAATAACAGCTCGGAGTTTGGCTTTGTGCCCGATTAATAGCAATAGGCTCAACCCCTATTACATGGGTCCTAAACTATACCTGGCAAACTGTTGGTGACCATTAGTACACCTCTGCCTAACTCTTTGGGGAATACAAGCGTGATGAAATGAAAATTTTCAAACATGTCTACTTGTATTAATTATCACAAAAGTCGTGATTATACGCGAAAGTTCTCTAAAATCTAATACAAGTAAACGATTAACAAATATTTAATAATTAAAAACTAAATTTCACAATTTTTCGAGGCTAAAAAATTTATAATTTTAATAATAACACTTCATTCTAAGCTGAAAATTGTAATATCATGATATTTGAAAAGGTACTAAAACTTTCGATTCGTTGAATACTTAATCGGTTATTACATGCAGGCTGATCGTATCCGATTTTTGGGTACGGCCGCGGCCGCAGGATTGATCGTCCATATTGGCTCGATTCCGCGGCCGTACCCCACCCCCCCCCCCCCACACCAAATATCGGATACGATCAACCTGCCGTGTAATAACCGCTTTACACTGAGAAGTTGTTTTACGTAAGTCGTTTGTAAAGTAGTTAGATACTTAGCCAACTAAGGCTTAATACGATTTTACCGTGATGTCTCGTTGATGCTTAACTCCCCACCGACCATCATACACAAAGTGTAACTCTGGGAATAGTGGTCTGTACCGAACTGGTACGCGACCACATAAATAAATAAATCTGTGACAGTGACTCTCTTCCAGTTTGTCATGTTCGGGATCAGCCTGTGAATATCCAATTGCTGAGAGGCTTGTAGACTATGGTGCGTTATTTATTCCCATGAACTGTAATGACATTTCATGAGGTGCTAGTCAAATTCGTACCCCCCATGGATCAACTTATTTTAGTTTTTTTTTGCAGTTGATATCTCTGTAATATATTCGTTTCATGAGTTACGTAATCATAATAGTAAACGATAGGGTATGTTGAATAACACAAAATATTTAAATTAGTAAATAAAAACCTTCAATTCAGTATTTCAAATCTTACGACTCAAATAATTGTACCGTAAAATATACGGTAGCACAACGCTACAAATATAAATGTTACATTAGTTATTGTCAATTCACTCCGTAAGAATCGTAAATCCGGTATAGTATGACAGTGGCCACTTTGCCGTGCTGCTAAATAAAATAAAATATGCGTCTCGGGACGCTAGACAGAAGTGATAACTTAAACGTCTAGCTAGCGTTGTGGGTTAAAGCGAGAGAGGAGGAGCCTGCCTACTAGTGCCGTATGCGTGAGAGAAAGGGAAGCCATACAGAGTGGCGTCGTAACGCGTTACGTTACGAAGCGGTTAACCCGTCCATAAGAAGTTATCTCTTCAAAATCAATTAAATACCGTTCGTAATTGGTATTTCGATATTTATACTTTTTTATTTATAATATTCATACATTTTACCTCCCTATAGGATTTGTGATTGTTTGTTTTTAACAATGAATGTATACGGTTGACTGTAGTTTAAATATAGTAGGATACAATGAAATTCCGTAATATCTGATTTCATAATTTCTTAATATTATGCCAGTATTTAAACACTAAAAGAAATTTCTTAATAATAATTAAACCTAAAATTTCAACTATGTTAAATTATTGAATGAAAAAACATTAATTTCTTTTACTATTTTCAACATACAATGCAAGCTCTCTAATATTTTTCCAAGAAAGCTTTATCAATGGAAAGTTTGATAATGCTTGAAAACTACAAGTATAGTTTAACTAAGTAAGCCATATATGTATTATAAAATAATTTATTGTTAGCATTTTATTAGTTTAAAATATTAATTTTGGAAACAATTATAAAAACAAACTTAATTACTAAAATTTATCAAAAAACATCACTGAAAGGGCATTTATCAGGTCGTCACTGTCCAAGTGTAGTAGACGGGCTAGTACAGTATCAGACGGTGCATAAGTCGTAGATCAAGTTGGACTAACGGCCGGTAGTCGGCGTTCGGTCAACTAATCGATCTACAGTATTATCCCATCGCCGGTTGGTTTACAAGTGGCTTGTTACCGGTTAAGGTTAAATTAGATTGCAAATGGTGGCTTTCGGTGAGGAAACTGATTTAACAGGTTATGTTTTAAAATTTCTTTGGAGATTTCTCTCAGGGCAGCACTACTGGTGGAATACCTCCACGTAATAGAAAATCGCAACCAAATAACCTAGTGTGGTGTTCCAGAGCACTTCTTGGGGGATTAAGGTCGGCAACTCCTATAATAGCCGCTGACCATCAGGCGTGACGTACGCTTGTTTGTCACATTAAGTTCTATAAAAAGAAAGAAAAGGTATAATGAAAGAGTCGAAATCTGTATGTGGAAGATATTTCGATAGGTTTGCTTATTGTGGGTGTTCCTTAGAAGATAGATGTATACTCTCCCAGACTTTTTTGTAAGTCTTTTTAATGTCTAAAATTATTTACTATATTAATTTGCTATATCTCTTATGGTTTACTTAGCATAAACTATTTAAGCGCCCGAATCGATTCACCATGACCAGTTTTTTTTATTTGTGTGGAACCCTCATCTTTTTTCTAAAATAAAAGTAGCTTAAGCTACTCCCTAAAAATTCAGCTGAAAGTCCCATCAAAATCGGTCCAACCGTTTCGGAGATTACCTGGAACAAACAAACAGACAGTTAAAAATGGGTGTTTTGTTATAAGTACCGTATATACTTTCATATGCATTTAGTAAAAAGCTGTTATTTTGACATTACAAACAGACACTTCAATTTTATTAATTGTATAGACTACCAGCAAACAGGTTTTATACCTAAAGAGCGTCGGGAATGTCAGATTTTGACAATATAGCATGGAAGACACCTTTTATGTATGTGGGATATTGAGACGAAGTTACCCTAAAAGTCTATTCCTCTCTGTTAACAAAACTTTTGTTATAGCAAATTAGGTACGCCTAGAGAAATCCCGCAAAAACAAAACTCTATCTCCTGTCACGCACCCAAAACCTTCACTCTCTAACATAACTAACTAAATGGTATAAAAACACGAAACATCTTACACGGGTTTTATCCGTTTAATACTCGGGGAAACATCATTACCCCATCTAATCAACTGGGGACAGCGGGTAGTTACCCGGGACGACCCTTTTATCTGCCGACACGGGTATAAACGGGTACGAAAGGGGGAAAGTGGTAATATTGGGTAACAAATTAGAGAGTGGACTGTCGTGTTAGACATGACGCCTAGACGTTTCGCGTTTGTTTGAATCCCGTTTTACGAGTACAGTCGTATTGTTAAAGTTTACATTTATTCTTATTTTTGTTCTTTAGTAGTGTTGTGATTTGAAACGCGATGAAACGAAAAAGCGACAACCATCTATAGGATTTTTTAGCCAGCGTGAAAATGAAATAGAATACATTTATGTTACACTAGCAGTGCCCGCGGCTCAGCTCACGTGAACTGTGACCTCGCTTCCACCCACGGAGGTCGCTCGCAAGTTATTTTAAACATAAAAATGCAAATTTTTTTTGCGCGGAACCCTAATTGTTAAAAAAAAATAGTAGTCAAGAGACTCCTTATAATATTAGCTATCTGCCAGTGCAAGTCCCGTCAAAATCGGTCCAACCGTTTTGGAGATTACCGGAACAAATTATAAACAGACAGACAGACAAACATTTTAAAAATGGGTTTTTGTTATAGGTATTATATATACTTTGATATGCGCTTTTGGTAAAGAGCGGTTATTTTGACATTACAAACAGACACTTCAATTTTATTAATTGTATAGATTATACACGATTAATGCAAGTCCTGATTTTCATAATTATGACATTAGTCGAATTGGCCTAGCGTTGTGACAACCAGACTTGCACGCACTGTTGGATGTACAAGAAATCAATAGATCCGAATCCCGCTGATTTAGATTTTTTTTTATCTTAAGAAGTTATTTTTTTCCTGAAAGATCACTTCTATCGCATGTGAACTGCACATGTTTCTTTTTGTCATCTCGCGTCGGTACAGGGGTAGACAGGAAGAACGAAACAACATTTTTCTCTAGATCTCTTTTGCATTTTCTAGATTTATTTATCACTTCATACAGCCAGGTAGGTTCTGTATGCTTCTTCCTTTTTACCTATCTTACATACGTTTTCACCAGAAAAAAAAAAACAAAGAAATATATCCTTACTCAGATTTTTTTTTATTAAAGAAAGGAGTTTTTGGGGTGAACTTAATCTGATCTTGGTTTTTATTTTAATTCATTAATTTATGTTATTTAACCTTATGCTTAGTACTTATGTAATTTTGACGGTATTTTACGTAATGACGTTTGCCTATTGTGTACAAGTGAAGTGGATTATAAATGATAACTAGGAATATGCATTTCTAAGTTGTCACAAAAACTCTCTGGACAGTTTTAACAAGGGAGCCGCCATCTTGTTAGTTACAAGAATTATGTAGTGGAAAAACATTATAAGTATTTATTTACGTTGGCAGAATATTGTGGATGAACACAGTTGCCATTAAACAAAAAGAACAAGAAAAACTAAATAAAACTGTATTTATTATGAATTTGATTGTATTAGTAATTATTAGTCTATTTGCCATGTTTGAACTGAACATACCTAAGTATAAGCGATTTATACCTCCTCTCTAGATACCCCTAAATTTCAGAAGATTTTAAGCAATTTTTTCACAAACTTAAATGCGACAACACCCCGTAATTTATCAAACAATTGTAAACAGTGTTTTCCGCCGCTTTCTTATCTTGTTTTAATTACGCCGCGAGTGACGGCCGGAAATTTTGTTAAGATGTAAACGATCTGTCATTCTGTCCGCCATTTTAGACGGTTCGTTTTCCTTTGTCCAATTTTTCATTTTGTTTCTTTGTTTTGATTGGTGCCATCTTATTTAATTAGATAAATAAGGAAAGACTTCAGTAATAGTGTTTTTTGTTCAATGATTTAATTCGTATTTTTATCATTTAATACGATATCAGAGTTTATATTTATTGCTAGCTGTCGCAGCGTGAAGTTATATAACATTCCTCAATAGAGAGTTTTTAAAAACTGACTGGTAGTTCCAGAGATTAGCCCGTTCAGACAAATAAACGATTCTTAGAACTTTATAATATAAGCGTAGATTAAATTGTGATATAGTTTGATTTGATCGGAACCATTTAGCAAAATAAAATTCTATTTTAAACTGAATTGTACAACTAACGTTCAATTTAGTATTTTCTAACAAATTTCCAAAAAAATTAAAAGTTAAAGAAAATGCATAAACCTATACCAACATTGGTTTGGGTTGGTGTAAACTTTTATATTTATCTTGAAAATCAAAGATGTGTAGAAACTACCGTGCGAGGAAAGATTAAAGATAGCTCATAAATAACTCTAGCAACACATAATAAATGATCAACTTGGATATTTCACGAGATAAGGTTACATCGGTATCTCTGACTAGTCAATAGTTTTGTTAGATAATAAACTTTTATATGCGGGGACGATATCATATGGCTATTTAATTTGTACCAAAGCATAATTTGTGCTATAGTAACAGAATAGCTAATACGCGTACGTTTAAAAACACCCATACACAGAAACAGTCATGTTATTTACACAAAGGTAATTTTCCGCGACCCAACTCGCAATCTCTTGGTTCAATTATAGCCTGAAGGCCTCAGATTCTTTAATTCTTAGTACACCAAGCCACCGTGGTGATTTTCGCCGCAGCAGTGCGACTGTGGAATTCGCTTCCTATCAACATCCAACTAGCCAACTCTCGGGATTCCTTCAAGTATTCGCTACGTAGTTTCTACTTGGAGCATTTGAATATCTACTCGGTTTTGTTCACTAAACATTATAAACATCCCTGTATACACCTTTTTCTTGCTCCCCTGGAAGACTGGTAGAAAATGCTTTTTACTATTAAACCCTCCAAATAAAGAATTCAATAAATGTTTATAGTTTTTGAATATTTATAAAAACGTGAGTGTTTAATAGATAAATAACACAATCGGAAATCTATAAAATATCGTTTCTAGTGGTGATAGATTTTATAATATTAATACATGCGTCTAATACATACAATACTTCAAACATATGAAAGTTTAACTCGGCAAGAGTGTCACGGCCGACCCGACAAGAAAGAGATTCTGAGATGAAATTATGCTTTTTTCAGAGTTTTTGACGGAATCTTCAAGGGACATGTTGTGGTTTTTATTTTTAATTCAATAACTTAGGTTTTTTGGCTGTATATTACGTAATATTGGTGGCATTTTGCGTGATATAGTTTGGTTACTGTGCATAAGTGAAGTGAACTATAAATATTATAGGGAAAATGCATTTTAAGATGTTACAAAAACTGCCTAGATAGTTCTGACAAAGGGGCCACCATCTTATCAGAAAAACCCAATTCATATATGCATTGGAAAATTTTACGAAGGCTTATAAACATTGACACTGGCAAGTGCTTTTTGCGGCGCGAAAACAAGATGAAGAAGATAGTGATTGTTTTTGCTAAGCTGAATTATAATTATAATGAAATGAGATATTATATGTAAATAGTGAAATTAAAAAACAGTATTTATGAATTAAAAGGTATTGCGTATGATTATTAAAAGTTGCGGTCTTTATTTTCATGGTTGTTTTTTTTTAACTTACATTGGCTTTTGGGCTTTTACACGGAACGAGACATTAAGAATAGGCGACGCCCCAAATCTTTCCGAGTACAGCCTGCGGGGCGTCACAATCTCGCCATTGCGCGGTTATTTAAATAATTTTAGTTATTGTGGTACAAGGCATAAGTTTAACCGATTGCTGTTATAACTATGTTGTCAAATAAATATACGTAACAAGTTTACGTATACGTATTTATAAATATTACTTTTTTTTAAATATGTAAATATAAGTACTTATACAATATACGTACACATACTTCTCGTGTACAAAATTTCTAAATCAAAAGCTACAAAAATATTTAATTTTTTGAAATAATCTGTGTGCTGGTGAAATATAGGTAATTCCTTGGAATTACCTTCAAATGAAAAGCTTCCGCTATATGATATTTTCGCTGGCGGGTTTAGTGTACTTTGTAGGTATATGTGAGTCGAGTATGGTGAGTGGACACTCGTTCGATCCCACGTCATACTAAGGAAATCTAACCACCACCTACCTTGTCGCAACTCTCGTTCATCCAGGCAGGCGGCAGGGATTAGCACGGCTGATCCTGTTAATATGGACGCGCACAGCACGGCTGCGATCCACCAGCTCTAACTCAACGAAGAAGGCACGGCCAAACGCGAGTATAAATTATTCGGAACGTCCGAACACACACACACGCTATCGCTAACGATCCCACCGCAACACTACTGCGACGACCGAGGCATACGACAGGCGGCGATAGCAGATCTACCTTCATCTTTGTAAAAACCGAACAATCTGTCTTATTTACGATATTTAAAAGTGATTATAGCAGTTTTCGGCGGGATATTGAGCTGCCATGTTGTAGTTTTTATTTTAAATTATTTCTTTATTTCATTAGGTGCTTTGACCCTATAATATGTAATCCACATTCTTTCAACTAGAAAGGCATTAAGCCCAAAAAGTAGTTTTAGTGAGAAACAAATCAACGTGAAAATCGTTGTTTCTAAAAAGCTTTAACACTTAGATTAATAACTGTTAGATACATTAATGACATTTATTTCCGAACATCAAATAAGGTCTTAAATGTTCTGAAAACTATTTTCAGTTATTTTTAAAATAAATTTTCTTTATTTAGCATTTAGCAACAAATATTATGTCACTTAACGGCGTACTTATAACTTTGGGCTTATTACTAATAGAACCATGGTTCTTAAATAGGAAGATAGAGAATTTTAAACTCAAAAAAGTCAAAATTGAACTTTTGAGGGTTAAGAGTTTTCTATTAAAAGGATGGCAGTAATATTGGTGATATTCTGCGTAGTATAGTTTGATTAATGTGCTCAAGTGAAGTGGGTTATAAATATAAGCTTAAAACATGCATTTTGAGTTGCCACAAATAATCTCTAGACTAAATTAAACTATTTAACCATGAGCTTCTTAGACCTCACTTTGAAGATTAGAAAATACTAAGAAGGTTTTAAGCCATTGATACTGACAAGTGTTTCTGCGGCGCCAAAATAGGAAGAATAGGAAAAAAACAATTCTTATGGTCAATCAATTAAGGAATAACGTTCACAAAGTTCCCGTGTAGAAAAAAACTGCATAAAAATCAGACACTTTGTTTTTGAGTTAAACCCGGATATAAACATATAAACAGATAAAGTGGCAAGAAAAAATATCACGTCATAAATTCGCGATCAGACATTTACATACAGAACTACAGATTTAGTAATAAAAATAAAATATGATTATTGGTTCTTTTTTCGCTCGTAATGGAAACGCCGGGGAATTTAAATTGTAAACACATACACACTCACCCACACACACACACACACACACCACATCCACACGCGCAAACAAAAACACACAGACATAAAAACGAGCACAGTGTTTTTATTAATGTTTTATTTGTAGGTTGCTTCCTTTTTTAAATATTTTTTTTTCTTTAATTAAATTTGTATTGTAAAAGTCAAGAAACAAGCATTTGTATATTGAAGAAGACACTGTAATACCTGAGACACAGGTTATACCAAGTTCAGGTGACAGGATTCAGCCATATTTGACGTAGTGCATTGTTAAAATATAAATGATTATGATGAAGTAGGGAACGAGAAATACTTACTCAAAATTATCATAAATTATATACAGATCACATGAAGCTTATAACTTGGACCACGCACTAACTGCATCTACGTTTATATACAATCTGAGTTAGGGGAGAGGCACCTACTTATCGGTTTAGAAGATTTGATGTAAGGGCTCTTAATATCTGTATTGGAATGTTTTTATTTTATTTTAGCACATATTACTCGTAAACTCACCTTTTCCCATTATTATTGGATTTATATGAATGGTGAAGTTTATTTTATGTTAGTTGAAATACATCCGAGGGCGGTTATCGAGTGGTGACTGCGTACCAGAAGGCACAGCGTGGGCAAACCCGCCCTAAGGTGGACCTACGACCTGGTGAAGGTTACGGAATACGAGCAGCGAGCAATACGAAATTCACTAAATTTAACGATAAAAAATTAATTGTACCTATCAAAGGAATGCCCCCCACAGATAGGGTAAAAAACATGGATAGGCAGCTAAAGGTAAGTCGGCACCTATGATGTTGAAGAATATTTCCCCACAAATAAGGTAACTGAAGAAGAATAGGTAGCTAAAGGCTGAAGTGTCCGCTTAGCATCAACGGAATGCATATCTGTTTACTATTTCCCAAAAAATCAATTATGTTCTCCTTGCTTGCTAATGGTCGATTCCCTGAAGTTCCAATCGTTTTAGTCTATTTTGGGGGCATCAGTGAAAACTGTAAAGACAATGGATAAAGATGACAGCAAACCATATCATCTTTACCTGAATGAATATTTATGCCGAAAGGAAGAAAGTCTAAAATAATATTTTGTTCAGTAGAATTTTATTAACCTGTTGAAATGAAACCGCTCATGAAACAACCATTTATATGAGTGTCATCTACTTGAAAAATAGTAAAGAAAACCTTTTAAATTGTGTATACAGTATTAACAAAAGACACCCGCGCCGCTTCCGCGGACAACGGATACAACTAAACACTTTAAAACCATAAAAGAAAGCACAAATGGCATTATTAGGAACAAGCGAAAAGTGTCGCGCGACGGGCGCCACGGGAAAAAAGACTCGAAAGAACGCGCATCGATTTTTGTACCCCCTTAAGGCGAGGCGGGGTTAGAGCTACGGCCAATCAGAGCGCGGTGAGCCGACCAATCACGCCGCGGCTTCACTCCGTTCCTGTTTCAAACGTGTAATGGAATTTTCGCCCGGGAACTTCTCGCGGATTACCCGGTCAATGCAGATTTGTAACGCGGGTACTTTGAGATTTGCTCCCTATTGATTTACCTAAGTTTCAGGGGTTAAATTTTTGCTTGGTTTCTTTTTCTGTTATTCTTCTCGCCTCGGGTTAAATGAAACGGTTAATGAAGTGAATTGTTTAAAAGTATCTTGTTCATGTTTCAAATTAGAATTATCTTTTTAAAATAAAGTAGACTTTATTTTTATATGAACAATAATATAGCTACTATATATTGTTGTTTTTAGGGTTTGACCCCATTCTCGCCAGATTTTAACTGATGATGTGGCTTAAGATTGTAGCAAGCTAAACCTAGATAGACTGGCTCTCAAGTGTAACTTAACAAAGAAAATATCTAAGGATCAAAACAAAATTGCTATTAAAACAAATTAAACCCGATCGAGTTTCTTGTCGGTTCTTCTCGATGGCTGGGATGTATCCCGAAGCGGTAGTAGTGTTTTGACATTCATAATTGCCTTCTTAGGGCCTAAATTGAATAAAAATATATTTAGCCAGCCATATCAAAATTACATTACCTACCTACCATTACATTCGTAATTTATATCGTATACATTATGTGTTGAGAAGGTATCTTAAATATTATTACGTTTTCTTATTTATTTTCTCCCTTATTGTTAAAAATGCATGTAGACCAAATTAATTGGTAAGATATTGGTAATTTAATTGTTGCACAGTTGAAATATTATTGTATTGTATTTTATTTATTTATTTTATATTATGTGTTAGCAATCACGACACGCTTTGGCGTATCACTTTTTATGTTATGATGTAGCCAAAAAATGTGCGGTCCAGCTGATGTTAAGTAGTCACTGTATCCTAAGGCACACACCTGCACACAACTTAAAAAAAAACGTATTTCTTAGGCCAGTCATAATAGGTTGGTACTCCTGAGGAGTGAGCTGAAACAGCTCGTGTGCCAATGCATGTTGACAATACACCCTTCGGGCAGAAACATGGTTTTAGAGAAGAAATAAGTTCTGATAGTTTATTGTAGGTTGTGTTATGTTTAGGATGTTAAGATGTGCTGTGGATGTCAGGAAATGGAAATTACAAAAAAAAAACGAAAACCAGTGTCAACTATACTTAGACTGCGTTTTCGAACAGGAATCAAACCTAGGCCCTTGGCGCGAAAAGCAGATATTTTATCGTCAGCGAAATCTCATACAAAAATTCAGTTTATTACTTAGTAATGTTCGTTTTTATGTTTTTCATTCATTTCCTTTGAATTTCCTCATCACTTACCTTCCGTATCACTGCTTCGCGAATAAAATATTGTCGATAAGGAGCTCACAATCGTTATTGTTATTCTCTCCGTATCGATAAAAAATAAAAAGCCAAGTCGGAGCACATAGGAATTTGTGTAGGGAAAATCTATTACATCGATAAGTTTACAATAATAATCTCATCTGTCACTAATTCGCGAATCTAACTAAGCGAATCCCTGCAATAACCCTGAGCTTTAGCTCAAGGAAAATGACGTCATCGTTGTTGTAAATTATAGTGAAATAAAAAACGTCATAAAAATACGTTTTTTTTGGTACCACGATGGTTGCAAACATGCAAGCGGTCCGCCTGATGAGTAGCGATTATCGCAGCCTACAGACGCTTGTAACACCAGAAGTATCACATGCGCGTTGTCGACCCTTTAAAACCCTATTTACTCCCTTCATGAAGACATTCGTCTGAAATCGGATTGTCTGCGATCATTTAGGTTCAAAAGTGTGAGGAGGAACTCCCTGCCGAGGGCCTGACGACCGGTGCGATGGTGGAAAGTAGCCGTTGGCATCATACCGAACAATTCCTCATGCTCATTTAATGTATATTATGTTTATCGATAAAACGAAAAGCGGCCATCACTAAAAGCAACCGTCCCTCCCACGAGCGTAGTGTTCGCAATTCGCTTTGTTGTGCTCTATCGATATTTATACGACGTTGTCCCGGTCGGGCGGTAAGCGAGAAAGCTTGTTGTAGCGCACAATGGCTTATAAAACACCTCACATATAGACATCGAACCTCAGACTTGACAGTTCGAAGCATTGATTTATTGCTTCACCTCACACCGTTAATATTCCAACTATGCATTGTGCTTTATCAAATAGCGGGGTATAAAAAGAAAAAGATAATATATTTACAAAATATCTATCTACTAAATGTAGAATAAACAAGACAATTTGTAATAAAAAACTAACTGCAATGATTTTGTGGAGTTCCTTGGTATATCTTCCAAGTCGAAGGTCAAATGCCAATGAAATTAAAATAGGACCAACCCTGAGGTATGCCCTTTCGAAAGAAAAAAGAATCATCCAAATAGGTTCATAAACAAAGAAGTTATTGCTGAAAGTCCATAAAAAATATATTCGTATTGAAAACCTCCGTTTTTGAAGTCTTCTTCTTCTTCTTCCTAACTTGGCAACCGGTCCTCTTTAATGAAGACCATTACTGCCATTATCGAGTGAATTATAGTGTCATGTGTTAGTTCAAGCGGACGAGTTTTTTTGTTTGTTTGTTTAAACACGGGTTCTCTGGACAACTGGTAGCAGTCGGATTCAAAAAATTATTTTTGCATATGATAGCCAGATTTACAAAGAATAGTAAAGGCTATCTGGAACTAAGCTACACCTCTCAGCTAGCCTTAAATATTGGTTTTTGTTAAGTAAGTCGGAACACAAAGCGATCCCAAACTGATTTATTCGTGTGTGCTGCCGTAATGGTTAGTGATACGTAAGTACAATTGTTTACAAAAATATTGGCCCTTAGTATATCTAAAAAAGTCTGTGATAGCATATGCATATCTATTATACATAAGCCACAATAAGGAATTTTATGACAAACATTTGTTAAAAAATAAAAAGTTATTTGTGATCATTATTTTTAGTCAAGGCATATTAATCCTTACGAGCGAAAGTTACTTCATTATAAAGACAATTTCATGAAGTTAAATTTTGCTCATTATAGTATGTTATTTGGACACATTTGTACTTGTGGGAAGTGAGAATAATAATTATAATAGGTAACAAGGGTGCGACGCGTTGGCGGCGCGGTATTTGTCGGATAAAAACTCGGGTGAAACCGTGGGGCACAGCTAGTATGTAATAAATTAGTAACTTAGCTAGAACAAAGCTTACTTCAGCATATTGTAATTTTAAATGAAATCTATGTTTATATTTATATCTATTTACCATCACGCCATCTCTTTACAGAGGAGATAGAAAGGATGAGGTACAACTTATTCTCGTTACATATTTTCTTTCGATTTTTTATTTACTGCTCTGACTAAATGATACGAGAAGAAGTTTCTTCATTGCAGGATTGATTTTGTCATAACACAAAATCTCACGTAAATGCAAGTAACTATAAAATAATAAAGACGATGTGTGTTAGTTACGTTCTAATCGAGCAAAACACATCTAAAGCGCTAGTGTTGCCCGCTTAAGTTTTTTTAAGTGTAGGCTTAAAGGATTTATCCGCTTACTTGAATATTTATCGGGTTTCTTCGCACTTAAACCATTCAGTGTTAAGATGATGGCTTTAATAATACTAACGATGTAGGTAAAACGCGACAATTGTGATTGACAGGATCGCTACCACTTACCAGGTACCAGGTTACCAGGTAACTTGCGTGTGATTTTGTTGTGGAAAGATGAGAAGGGAATCATTGGGGTAGTCAGGGTTGTGGCACTACAGACAAGAGAAATGTAGAGATCTTTTTAAATCTTAAATTTAGCATTATAATTCTATATCACCTAATGGAAAGTACGGTACAGTCCACAAACAACGGCGACCGTCGGTCACAGATTCTATTGAAAGTGGTCACAGTTATGCCGGTTTGATGAAATGCCTCTACAAGCCTTATTTGAAGGACTCGATATCACAAGGAGGGAAAGAAAAAGCAATGAAAAAAAATGTAATGTCAAAATAAATAAAGCATGCTTTACTAAAATCACATAGATAGAATTAGAATTAGATGGAACAGCTCTTGAGAACATTCACCACGATAGAGAATTGGTGTTTACATGTTGAATTTGTTACAGGTTGGGTCTGATATCGCAGTGGAGTGCGCTCGCTGGCCGTTACGGAGGTCTTGTACCCACGCCCTGGTACTGGCAGAGACCTCACGACAGAGTCTCACCTCCCAGAGGTTTGTTCAACAATTTATGGAAATATGCTTTATAGATGACCAGCGAAACACTGCAAGCGTTTGTTACGCAGTAATTACTTATCGATATTTCGTTTAAACTATCAATTTAATAATTATATGTCATACTTCTCGTGTACAAAATTTGATTAAAATGGTTGAAAAGTAATATAGTTTTACGATTTCTGAAAGTATTATTGACGGTTTTTATAACCTATCGTCAAAATCGTTGAGAGTTGAAAGAGAACTTTTTTTATACGATTTGTAAAATGCTATTGAAAATTCTTTTAACCTGTCAATTGACCAATGACGTAAGACCCCCGTATAAAAAATTTCATAAGAATAGGATAAGCTGTTTTTCAGACACACAAACAGATAAATAGAATTTTTTTTTAAATGTATATTCGTTATAAAACGTCTAAAGAAGAATTAGTGTTCATTAAAAATTGATTTTCTCTAAATTTATTCACTTCTTTAATAAACAGACTCATTAGAAATATAACAATAATAAGTTAACATAACTCGTTGTTTGTTATACATAAAGTTGCGTAAGTAACAATAAATATACATTTCCGCTAAACAAGCAATCGTCATAACGCCGCACTCAACCCCGCTCGTCTCGCTTTAATTTCCCAAAACCCATCCACGAGTAGACAAAGGGAACGCCATTTCACGCGGCCCAAACCGAGCGAACAATGCTTTTCCACCATCAGCGTACAATAATTCACGTATAGCAACACCAGCGAAACTTCAACTCTATAGCTATCTCGCTCCAACCCGTCAATCTACGTATACGAGTCTTGTTCACACTCGTGACGTACCGTGTTTTGAATCTGTTCGCGCCAAAAGCGGTGTCGCTACTGATATTGCGCGCGGTTGTTTTAATTTACGAATGCGGTTGTCGAATGTCGTTTGTTTTCTTCTTGCTACTTTTTAATTTTGATTATTGACTCGGGAAACAGAACGTAATGCCTCGATCAATTTAAAATGTTTTTAATACGACATCTAGATACGGCGTAGAATTTATCGTCATTTTTATTTTATACTGGCTTTTGACAGGATTTCATTCCCATGGCCGCGTTGTCATGAAAATTAAAAGACTAACATTCCACCTATGGTAAACTGTATTTAAAAAAAAAAACTTCGCTGACGTGCGTAGAAAACTCGCCCAAAGTTTCATCGCAATCAAATGAATGGTACAAGAACTCATATGGGTTAGAAATAAAAAACGAACATTAATTTATATACAAAACAGCACTTTGCCCGCGGCTTCGCTCGCTTCAAAGACTTTTGTACCCTTTGGTATTGAATGTTTTTAAACCATAAAATTCGTCTTTTATACTTTCTGACTGAATTGCTAAATACCAAGTTTCATAGTTCTATAAAAATTTTATTTCCTTTTCCACTACCATCCTTTTCCATTTCCAAAAATCTTTACGTAGTGCTCACTTACAGTGTGACTAAATCCAACAGGTCCTGGCCTTAGTAGCTTGGGCTGAACGTTGATAATTATGTCAGTCAGTCTGTTATCCTTACATACATCACGCCTCTGTCCCAACGGGGTAGGCAGAGACCACGTCCTTCCACTTTTCTTGGCATACATCTTTCGCTTCTTCAATATTAATCAATCTTTTCACGCACTCTCGTTGGTTTAGATTACTCTTGACTTGACTTTCCATCAGGACGTCCCCGACTTGATCGTGGAACGTTCGTCTAGGTCTTCCTCTGCCAATGTTCTTATTCACGCCCGTCTTATAAATCTGTAGCGACATCTATATCGCCACATACGACGCATCCTACATCGCGATATTAAAATTAACCCAACAATTGGAATATATACAAGAACCCGACAACAACCGTTACAAACATAACACTCGTCTGGTCGGAGGATCCGCTATTTTCAATGGTGGATGAGGAACTTTACACCCTGTTCCTCATCACATACCCCACAAATATGTCTATTCATTCTTCTTTCATTTATGCTCTCTACATGCCCACACCATCTAAGTATCCCTTTCTCAATCCTTTTAAACAAATATAAATAATATATAATCGTATTTATTAATTTATTTTGACACTTTCTGACTACCCCATAAGGTTGAAAACGAAACTATAAGTAAGGACATACAGTCATATTTTAATTTTCTTGGTTTTATTACACAATGACCTTTCAACTTTGGACGACATTATAATATTATTGGGCCTGGATGTAAAAATATGAATGAATAGTTTTAAAATTCTGCGGCTTTTGGCAATCTGAGAGCAGAGTTTTAATTTTTTTCCTAAAGGTGAAGTTTTGTAATAAAGGTTTACGTAAGCAAATGATTATTTAACTGCGATTAATTTTTTTTTAATAATATCTGTAAAAAGGAAGGATTTAAAAAACAACAGATCTTAAGTCAAAATTATGAAGTAAATAAATATATATAGTACCACTAAATAATTTTGGAAATTTTCTTAGCTACTTCCGCTTGCAACAAATCAACAGCAGTTTTCGTCTTCCTAAAACATAAAAAGTATAATTAGTAAGACAATGATAAAAATAATTAAAGGAAGTAATAAATAATAATAGCAAGGAAATATTATTACTAAAAAAAACTAAATTTTCAATATAATAATAATAATTATCATTGTCTCACTAATTATACGTTTTTATGTTCAATATAATAATGGAATCGGGTAATCAATTAGCGTCATAAGGTATAAATTGTTTAGAACTGCTTAGAACTAAGCGCTTATGTAAACAACTAGCTGCAGAGTCGGTGACAAAGGATTTACTCGACGCGGCTTCTAAAATCAATTCCAATCGAAGACAACAATTGCCGGTTTACATAAACCCTGTCAACTATACTTCCATTACCATTATACAGGTCAAATTATAATGGTTTATGTCAAGTTCTGTTTAAAACGACATGAGCCATGGTTTGAATCTCGACTCTCGAGCATTTGTATTCCCTTAGTTTTCCTTCGTTAAAATTCGTATTAATAACATACCTGATTATAACGTTTTACTAGTAGTGGCATGGAATAAAGCAAATGCTTTTTTTTTTTTTTTTTTCATTTGATTTAACTTATGATCACGTATATACGTGAAGCAAAAGCTCTTCTACCCCTTTTTAAGCGTATTGCATGCACGGAAGATTGATATTTGGCATGGTTAAAGTTTATATTCAGAAGGAGCGCAGTAAGCTAAAATATATCTATAATATCTGTTACTAATATATTAAATACAATAAATTAATACTGCGAATCCTAAACCGACCAGTGCCATTGAACTTAGACCCCACAAATTATTGACATTGACACTCAACGAGAAGTGACAGCAAGTGATATATAGATAATACTCATTATATATGAATACTGTAAAACAGAAAATAGTCTATGATCAAAAAGTCGCTGGTTGAATTTTGACCTTAGAGCGATCGCTAGTACCTATTAAAATTGGTTAATTTTTTTTTTGAGTTAAATTCAGAATATACAAACCGACAAATTGTTTTAAGTTATAATATTCGTGATCAGTATCTTTTATAATAGAATCCTATCACGAAATTTGAATATAAAAAAAGTGTACAGACGGAACTGCAGTTTTATTTAGAGAAGATAGATAGATAATAATATAGTAACATAAATTGTTCAAACATGCTTTTGAAGGTACGCCATATTCAATCTTGAACTGCTTTTGATATTCGATATTCGAATTCAAATTCCAAACGTAATATTATTCTAAAATTGAATTAACGTTATATCGTATTTTGAGTAAATTGAATTCCACTACCGCTGGTTACTGAAACGCAAAGATATTAAAATTGTACAGCCTATGTAGAGACAACACAAAAAAAGTAAAATACGAAATATAGTTGCCAATTGTCAACTCATCGACCTACCCTATTGAAGGTATAAAAACGATTGGGTACCTCAGATATAAAAAATTGATAAATCACATGGAGTTGCTGACTTTCATACTAAAATATTATAAATTGTGGATAGCTGGAATGATCGGAAGCGGGCTTAGCTTTTTAGTGTATAATTCTTTTTTAACCGACTTCAACAAAAGACGGGTGGTTATTCAATTACGAATGTTTTTTTTTTTATGGATGTTCAGCCACAACTTCTTTGTTTATGAACCGATTTGGATGATTCTTTTTTTGTTGGATAGGGTAGGGTATAGGATACCTCAAAGGTAGTACCATTTTAATTTCATTGGCGCTGAACTTTAACTATCTTTAACTAACTATCTCTAACTAAAATTGTCTTGTTATATATTTATCGCGCAGGTATATTTGCCGAATTTCCACGTACTATACTTATTATATTATAACGTGTAATAGATTTCAGTTGCATGGACATTTTTATATGGAAAATTTAAATTTTTATATACTCTTCAAGCTTCTTGGCTGAAACTTTCAGCGTTTTTACATTATACCTTCATATTCTTTTAATTGTATAACGACTTTTTTTCTCATAATTTTATCTATTTTTAATCAACTTCAAAAAAGGAAGTGGTTCTTAATTCAAATATATCTTTTTAATGGATGTTCAGCCATAACTTCTTTGTTTATTAACCGATTTGAATTTAAAAAAAATATTGTTGGATGTGTGGTCCCATTTTAATTTCATTGGCATAGGACTTTCAACTTCTAAGATACACCAGGGAACTCTTCAAAATCATTGTTATTCTGTTTTGTTAAAAATCGTTTTGTAATAAATCTGTTATTCTAACTATACGACCGCGATTTGACAGCGACGACCGACAATGGAGGGGAGGTATGATGTATGCAAGTCTAATTTTTAAGTCATATTGTGCTGACTACCAAGTACAGTGCCTTCATTAAGTAATCAAAAAACTTACACCTATACAATTAATAAAATTGAAGTGTCTGTTTGTAACAGTTTTTTACAAAATGCATATGAAAGTATATATAAAAAACTGTTACTATAACAAAAAACCCACTTTTAAAATTGTTGTCTGTCTGTCTGTCTGTTTGTTCCGGGTAATCTCCGAAACGGTTGGACCGATTTTGACAGGACTTTCACTGATAGATAGCTAAATTTATAGGAAGTAACTTAGTCTACTTTTATTTTAGAAAAAGAATTAGGATTCCGCACAAATAAAAAAAAAATTGGTCATGGTGAATCAATTCGGGCGCTTAAATGGCTTACGCTGAGTAAACCATAAGAGATATAGCAAATTAATGTACTACACAATTGTAGGCATTAAAAAGACCTATAAAAAAGTTGGCGAGAGTATACGTCTATCTTCTAAGAAACATCCACAATAAGCATTTATGTCTTAGATATATCTAAGATTCGCGCGGGCATTCTGTAGTCCACGTGAGCGAAGCCGCTGGCACAGCTAGTCTGTCATAAAATCATAATACACCAAGACTGTTGATAAAAAAAATACTACTATTTTACAACGTGTAGGTTTTGACCACAATCTTACCTGATGCTAAGTGACGATACGGTCCAGGATGGTGAAACTTGCTCTTAGGTGTGGTTTCCGGAACACACCTATAGGTTCTCTACCAGGCGGGTATTACAAAATACCCTACCATCATGCTATAGTTTCATCACGTTGTTTTCCTTCATCGAAAACTCAGGCTCATTGCAGGGATTCGATCGATCCATCGTTGCACCATAAATGCTTAAATAGTAATTTATTAGTGACCATAGTGTTTTCAAACAATTTCATTAAAAAAATACAGTTTAATATGGGTTTTAGTAAATAATACTTAGCATTTTAAAATTTCAAATTACATACAGAGATAAATTCAGAAAATTACAATAACATGATGAATATTTGAATTATCAATTAATTAAAAATTAAATTAAATCATATTCAATACGTATTTAAAAACAATCATTCTCGCTTAACATAAAACGGAAAGCTTTAAATTTTTAATACAATTGAATAATAATTTTAAAATAATAATATGTATTGGATTAATATCATAATTTAAAATTTCATAATTACATTCATCTCTCTAAAATATAGTTATATATAAGTACTACGAAAAGTGTAGTACAAAATTAGAAATATTCACACAGTATATGTATATAGTATATGTATAAATAATACTCAGAAGTCGTTAATTTTGCGTAAACAATTGCCATCGAATGCTCCGATATTGTCACGTAAAGAATAAATAGTACGACGGAACCATGTTAAGTCAATAGAGCACGACAAATCAGTGTGGATTTGCACTATTGAGGCTTCGTCGCGGGCTAAATCGACACATATCCGATATCTTTCCACGTATACTGTTACAACGGGTTTATAATCTGATTCAAATCGAAGGCAACGACGCCTGTCACTGAGCAATTCGAGGGATTTTAACGTATTTAACACGTTAATTACAGTATGAGGCCGAAAAGACCTCCTACGCGTCTATCACACTGTCTATATATGTATTAATTCTTATTAGTGTTTTTCCCGGTAAAGTAATATCTCCGTTATCATTTTAAAGTGTAAGTTCTCCGCTATTGATCTACTTTTACAAATAAATAAAATTGAAGTGTCTCTTTGTAATTTCAAAATGAAAGATTTTGATTAAATGCTTAATATGAAATTATATATGGTTGTTATAAAACAAGAGAAAACAATGAACACGACGATTTTCAGGCGCTTAAATGGCATACGCTGAGTAAACCATAAGGTATATATTAAATTAATGTAGTACATAGTTGTAGATCTTAAAAAAACCTACAAAAAAGTCAGCGAAAGCATTTCTCTATCTTCTAAGAATCACCCACAAAAAGCATTTTTGCCTCTAAATAATCGGGAGCGGGGGTAGCACGAATCATGCTTGTGGCTGTTCGATAGCTTTTTGTAGCGAGCGCAGCCGCAGGTACAGCTAGTAAGTTTATAAATTAAAACATAAACTAGGTACCATATAACACTTCAAGAACCCGCCAAAAACTTCAACTAGATTATTATAATCCCAAAGTCAGATATTTGATGATAAAATTATTGTTACAGAGGATTCGACGACCAACGAAGAGGGTTCGGCTGGCGGCTCACCGCGACCCCGAAGTCCTCCGCGTGCATCCACCCCTCCTTCACCCTCCCGCTCCTCCCCCCGCTCGCCGCGTCTTCACCCCGCTCTCTACCCACAACAGCAAGACCCACAAGATTCCGACCCAGACATAGACGAGAGCGACGACTTCGACAAAGACGAGAAACGAGACCCGAACGCAAATCTAGGCAAACGGAAGAAGAAAACACGCACGGTGTTCTCCCGCTCCCAAGTTTTCCAACTAGAATCCACTTTCGACATGAAGCGTTACTTGAGCAGTTCTGAACGTGCCGGTCTCGCCGCCAGCCTGCACCTTACCGAGACACAAGTGAAGATTTGGTTTCAAAACCGACGTAACAAATGGAAGAGGCAGTTAGCCGCGGAGTTGGAAGCAGCTAATATGGCGCATGCGGCCCAACGTTTGGTACGAGTACCGATATTGTACCACGAATCGAGACCAACGTCGATGCCTCATACGCCGCTGCCGATGCATCCACAGTTCCCGAATGAACCTGGTGTTTATTTCCCTCAGCAGCCCCCTCAGCAGCTGCAACAGCTTCCAGGGTCTCCGGTAACATCCAGAGCGCCGCTGTCAAGCCTAGTATAGTGCTCAATCGATCCCGCCTGTAGGATCGACGCGGACGGACATTACTAAGTTTAAATATTAGTGTAAAAAAGAGATGGACCTAGTCATATCATATGAGTGTTAAATGCCAAATCGTTCAAATTGTAAAATTTAATGTACCTATATGTGATTATTAATAAGGCCTAGCATTTTTTTCGGGGAAAATATAATATAGCTAATAATGCGAATGAGTTGAGTTCAATATATATGGCTCCGAACAGTTAGCTTATAAACTAACTAGTCACACTGTAAACTGTCGCTAGATTGTGAAAGGACATAAAAACTTTTGAATTTACGTTATATCTATTAAATCATGATACGAAGGTAAGATAAGATATGTGAAAGACAACAATCGTCGAATCCAGTTGGGCTAGGCAGCATTTGGGAAGCTACCTTACATCTTCTCGTCTAAAATACCGCAGCTTCTTAAGACGAAGGTATATGACCAGTGTGTGTTGCCATTAATTACATATGGTGTTGAGATGTGTCGCTAACTATGGGCTTTATAAGAAAGCTCAAGGTCACTCCAAAGGGCGATGGAGAGGGCTTTACTCGGAGTTTCTCTGCGTGATCGAATCAGAAATGAGAAGATAAGAATATCTAGACTTAGGTGGCAGTGGATAGGGCCACGTAGCTCGTAGAACGGATGGCCGATGGGACCGAAGAGTTCTCGAGTGGCGGTCACACAGTGTGGGCAAACACAACATAAGGTGGACCGATGATCTGGTAAAGGCAGCGCGGAACCGGTCGTTGTGGTGATCTTTGGGGGAAGTCTATGTCCAGCAAAGGAAGTCTTTTGGCTAAATTAATGTTGATGATAGAAACTACAACCTACATTACACTAACCATGAAATTAGTTTATAAACCTACGAAACGAAAATGTTACAGTTAAATTGCATATTTTAGTGTCCCTAATCAATCTAACGACACTTGACAGCCTTACTAGATAGTTTATAAACTAATGTTCAATTATCCGGTGGCTTATACTTATTAAGATCGGCTGGGTAAAAGTATCTTCCAGTCCAAAGTGCGGGTTTGATCACCACGATACTAGCATAAAACGATATAAACTATTTCAAATGCCAAGAAAAGTAAACTAGTCTACTATTGTGGTCCTAAAACAACATTTTTCAAAGCGTTTAGGTTTCTTCGCGATGTTTTCCTTCACTGCCAGTCGATACTATTTACCACCAGTGAAATTGGTGTTAAAATCGTCTGTAAAACATTCAGCCAGTGGCTTGGTTCAATATTATAATTTCTAAATGAAAATGCTTTATAAAAATAAATTAGGCAAATACAATTTTTCCTTTATACAGACGTTAATGAAATAAATGATGAGATAATTTTTTTGATCAGTTTGTTGGTTTATTAAATAGAACTTTTTATAGAGAGTTCAAGGACTTCATTAACGGTCTTAAAATTAGTGGGTGGTCAAACTTTTGGTTTTGGAATTCGGCTATAGTGTTTGCTCTTTAAGTGACTCCATGACACTCATACAAGTCGATATTGGTGTTATTATGAATGCCACAATATAAAATGAAAGCTTATCCTTCATCAAAGATTAATATTAACATTTTAAAAAGATCGATTTTTTCTTATTATCATGATTAAACAAAAATCAACAAGATGGCGGCTATTTAATTAGAACAGACGCTGAACTTTTTGGAATGTACTTTACTTCGTAGAATAATAATAATAATAATTATACATTCGGATAAACGTACAAAAATCAATGTAATTCCATATGAATGTAAATTGTTTGTAAATAAGAATAATTATTAAAATTCCATTGTATTTATTTATTAAATAATTTTTTAGATAATATTATTATTGTAAATAATAGTCATTTGAAGAACTGAATATTATGCTTTTTATAAAGAATAAGTGGTAAATGTAATTTCTTACTTCTTTGGATAAATAACAAATTTAAGCTAAAAGTTACTAGTATCGATAAAAAGTCAGTACCTAGATAAACTTGTTTTCACGATCTTTTAGTTAGCCTAAAGTGTAAAGTATTTTGATAATGCATTTATTACGAGCTTTGTTGTCTTTTACAAAAATTAAAATGAAATTGTTTACTAGATTTTTTTCCTACTAATCACCAAAGAGAACAAAATTTTTAAATTAAATTAGCAGAATTTCCTTTTTTTACATATCTGTGTTGCCAAGTCGCTTCAATGTAATTCTGTAATGTTGCTAGTGTAATTCATAAATGAATAAAAACGATGCTTAATTATTATTAAATAAATAATGTTATTTATTGATAGTAGTCGAATGATCAGCGTTATCGGATTCGCAATATTGTAATTATGCTGGAGTTATGGCGGAGAATAAAACAAATACAGAACAATATTGTATTTTCTTTTCTTTTTCAAAGTTTTTTAATAAAGATTTTTTAGGTTTTTAGCTCAGCTGAGAATTCTACCTCTCTCTCTCTCTCTCTCTCTCTCTTGCCTAGCCTTATCCCATTTCATATGTGCTTGGCACTAATCGTCATTATTCGCCAGATATTTCGGTTCTGAGTCGTCGAGTCATTCACTTTGGTTTGCTTCAGGTCGTTGTTGACTACAGATATCCACGTGAGAAAGGATCCACCTCGCTTCGTTTGACCCCAATTCATGTAGAGGACTTGCTTAGTCATGATGTTCAGCCATCACTTCTTTGTTTATCAACCGTTTTAGATGATTCTTTTTTCGTTGGAAAGGGGACACTTCAAGGGTAGTCCCATTTTAATTTCTTTCGCATTGTACCTTCGTATTCGAAAATCTTAACTCTGAAGGTGGTTTTGTTTTTTGTTAAAGATTGTCTTGATACTAACGCCAGGCGTAGCATGCATTCGTGAGAGAAATGTGACCGTCGCGTTATCGACATTCCTCGTCCCGCACCGAGAATACGCCACGTCATCTTAAAATGAAATAACCATATCGCTCGATAGCTTAAGATAGGTAGGTACTTTTTAATAATAATATATATAAAATCTTCGTCATGAGGGGTAGTCCATTGGATTATATGACGAGTGATATGTTATTTTAACATAAAATACTAAAGCATCTTCACCGTCTGTGACGCACTTTATTATTGTACAGCAATGTGCTAATCCCGTAACGAGATCAAAATGCGATGACAATTAAGATAAAACAACAAAACGGTCGCGTGGCGGTCGTCAAGGATTATAAGATAGTAATCAGAGTTTATAAAATGAGGGTAGTTGTAAACGGAGTCACGCGGCGCCGACGCTAACCGACCACTTCCGATGCTTCCGGTCGACCGCCACACGTTTCCGGTCACGTATTCGCGGGTAGCATACGATTAATAAAATCGTTCTCACGCTCGCTGAATTTTGAGTGTAAGCAGAAGTGCTTAGAGTACACTTATTATTATTACACTAGAAATGATCCACTGTTTCACCCGTGTTAAAATTATTCGACCAAATCTTCACTGCGCCGCCGCCAATGCACCCGTGTAGCATATCGTTATTGTTTACCATCAGGCTTTACGTACGCTTAAAAGTCCCTCATAGTATACCCTATTATACATGCGGTAGAACACACATAATCCCATGTCTCAGTCCACTCTGTGTAGTTTTAAGGGGTCTACATCGTATGTTAGTTCAGGATCATCGCCTTTGCACGTCAAGAGAAGAAAGCTGGTGGGCAAGAGCACAGGCCTATATGTGTGAGCAGGACTTAATATATACTTCAATATAATTACACTATCTAATATTAATATAAGTAACAATTTTTAACTAAAAAGGAAAATAATTTAAATGATTATGTTCGAAGTGAAAGTTAAAGTTAAATTAAAATGGGACCAACCTTGAAATATCCAACAAAAAAGACTCATCCAAATCGGTTCATAAACAAAGAAGTTGCGGCTGAATATTCATTAAAAAAAACATCTGAATTGAGAAACCTCCGTAGCTCCCCACATTTTAAGTAATTTCCTTCTAAATCGTTCCAGTTAGTTAAAATATTTTTCTATTATTTTTTGGAGAATCAGCTAGATAATTATTACAAAAGTTCTAAGAAATAGGACTCAAATAAGGAGGCTTTATATTGGAAAAATGTAAATCTGATTAAGTATACATTAAGGTAAACGTCCTAATAATTGGTTCTTGAATTTTGATGATTTTGCTGCCACTACGCTAAAACTAGTAGACGTACAAAAACGAAATTTAAATGGCTACAATGGGCATACATTCAAGCTTATTCGCAAATAGGATTTTTAAATTTAATTGAAGGTTTCAAAATATAAAAAAGGACCGAATTTTACCAATGCACGGATGCTTTGCAAATTTGAACTCTTTTTTTTGTATAATAGCTCGACACATTGACGGTATTGTCCCTGATGGTAAGCACAGCACAATCCAAACACAACGGTGACCACCGAGAGATCTAAATCCATCAGCAGTCACCGCTGTTATGACGGCCTGCACAAATAACACTTCACGTTACGCTTAAAGGATTCTATGACCCGATATTATTAATATTACAGTTTACAGAACTGTTATTATTGAAAATGTTATTAAAAGCTAAAAAAATAAACGCAGTAAAAACAAAGTTTACCATCAACAATAAATCTTTATTGAATGATATATGAAGACTGAGATCTAACGCCAAGTACCCGTAAGGTGTGTTTTCCAGTCCTCCCACTGGGCGTAACGTGTTAACCATCTGGGCCACATCGTCACTTAACACCAGGTGAGATTGTATCCAAAACGCTGAAACCTATAACGATTAAAGAGGTTCCCTTTTTTCGTACTGACTGTACTGTTAGCCTTAAGGGGTTAAGGAACCATTAGAGGCTTTGAGGATTTGTAAAAAAGAACCCCTTAATTACAGACTCCTATGGCTTTAGACATAACCTCCTACTTAGTGTAGTGGTCGTAAGCACGACTGTTATGATCGAGGTCCTAGGTTCGATTTGTAGATCGAGTAAAGTGTTATTGGGTTTTCCTGTCCAGATTAAAGGCATAAGGCTCGCTTTCTATTACATGGGACCTAAAAAACATACAAGGCGAAATGTGGGTGTACATTATAGTACATTCTGCCTAACTCTTCGGGGATACAAGCGTGATGGTATGTTATGTTATGTCCTGCTTCTCAGTCATGATTGATTGAAACAAAGTAATATAGTAAGTTCCTGAATTTGCAACCGTAAAAAAAATTGCAGGAAAATTTTGATTTTTAGGTAGATAGATATATTAACAAAATCAAAAATAATTGAGTTAAACAAAAATAATATTTATTCATTAATAAGTGCATATTACAGGTTCAAGTGAAAAAGAGATTTGTTTCAGGAAAATAAAGGTACATGGCGGGTTTAGGTACAACTGGTATTACGGGGCCGATGTGTGTCCCAATCTACGGACGGTTTGTCCTAGTTAAGGTCAAATAGGGGTTAAGTCAGTACCAATGGGTGTACACGTAAATATAACAAATAATCAACGAAATATATTTATATCGATAGATAATTTATTTATATATCTTTATAAAGTATCGTACCTATCGTATCATAATCTGTAACTGAAGAACAACCTGAAATGACGTAATGATCACGAAGTTAGTTATGCGACTAAACTATTAACTTATTCAGCTTTCTTGCTTTTTTGTTATTGTTTAAATTTGACGCCGTTATGTACTCTGTTCGTTTAGTATGGCCACTATAATTATTTTAAATATAACGAACAATTTATTGCCTTTATAAATATTAGAAGAGCACAAAAATCCATAAGCCTCGTAGAGTTCTCACTTTTGGATACGTCCGAACATGCGTGCATTTACCTTATTTACACAGTAAACAAAACTTGATAAATCCGATCGAGTTTCTTTCCGGCTCATAACGATAGTTAGGATGTTTTCCGAACCGGTATTAGTATTGTTTTAACGTTCCTATGTGCCTTTTTAGGACCTAAATAGTTTTTCTTTTCACTGTAGTACCAACATTGGGCGAATAAAGAACTGCAAGATGATCTCTGACCATTTTGCTATCCCTCAACATCGTATTGCAGTCACGGACATGACGTTTCGTCAGAAATCTGCTCGTAATCGCCTTTTAATAGCAAAAATTATCAAAAGGTGGCTCTTAAAGGATGAAAAGGCTGTACAATTTAGTTAAGACCTAGAAAACATGACTATAAATATAGAAGACGATGTAAACTTGATATGTCAACAGGTATACCCACAGATAATGAAGACGGCAAACAAGATCGTAAGCCACACTGAAGCAGGCAGAAAGGCACGGAGATAAATTTGGGGTTGAACTGGTGGAATACTTCAGTTATAACCTTATAACGTTTAATCAGTATCAAATTTTGTTTCAATTATAGATAGGTAATTATTGTCGAAATGCATGTTTTTAGGTTGTCATAATTTGTACGACGTAACAATTTACGTTCTGTGGATATGTCATGCAAGCGTTCTTATGATGAATATAGTATAGGCTCCATGCCAAATACAAATAATATCATAGGCGTAATTAATCAAATTTAATAACACACCATTATTAAAACCATTCGTCCATTATCGGAAGATGTAATAATATTATCAATTTAATTAAGCGATTCGCGATATTAAACGCGATTATTACTCATCGTAAATATGTTACGCCAACATTTTACCGGTCAAACGGCGCGCCATCACGATAATATCCATACCCAATATAAACCAATTTCGATTTTATCGCAACGTAATAGAGATTACATTGGTTTATGCCCGTCATTCGCTAATTACCGTCTTGCATTCCACGAATCGAACGCCACACGCTCGACCATCGTTAGCCAGGGTTGCTTGTTAAATTCGTGTTTTTTTTTAAAAAATACCTAGTAAAATTAAAGATGCGAAATATAAAATATTTAAAATTTAAATATCTGTACCGCCATCAAAAAAAAAAAGGTTCTTTTTTTATTTGGTATTTTTGTATGTGTGCGATTTTTTCAGAAAGTATAAAAAACCTAATTTATGGTTTTTTTACTGGGGTAATCTATAAACTTATTATAAAAATACAATTTTCATAGTAATATAGTCCATATAGTTATGTAAGTATTTAGACTTATAAATATAGCAATTATTGTCTTTATTGTAGATTTTAAAAAGGTTGGTTAGTTTTAGTTTAGTTTTTAGTTCTTTAGGCACGCCATGAAAAATAAGTGATTTTTACATAATGGATTTACTTGCTAAGCCTTTTGATTTGAAACATCTATAGAGCAAGGGTAAACCTGATTTTTGGCGTGGCGATACAGGCCGTGGCGACACATCGCCACGCTATATGATGGACTATATGTACTATGAATTGGCGAGGGTAAAACTGATCGTTGGCGTGGCGATATATGCCGTGGCGACGCATCGCCACGTTATATGTTCTTTAATTTTTAGTGTTCAATGTTTGTTTCTTTATTTCTTTCTTGCTTCCTTCCTTCCTTCCTTAAAAGCTTGAAACTGTAAAAGCCTTCCAAGGCTTCAGGGCCCATAAGCTTAACAGTTTAAAAAGTTGTAAAAAATATAGTGAAGCTAGTCATACTCGGTAATATTTTTAAAATCCTGTATCAATGTCATTTAGAAATAAATGAAAAATGTTGAAATCAATGTTTTGTTATTTCAATCCTTATAATCCTTTATTTCAATAAATTTGTGAGCAATGATAGGCTACATATACACGTGTTGGTGGCGCGACACGGTGTATGGAGAGTTGAACGAATAAGTTTAACACGGGTGAAGCCGTCTGGCGCAGCTAGTTGTTATTATATTGTAGGGAGTGTTTATGGATTTATATAAGTACAATTTTTACTAACTGTGGCCACCGACTCGCTCGGTCGAACGACAGAAGAACGCGTAATTCTTATAGAAGTCACAGTTTCTTAAAACTTTAATAACTTGTTATTGAATGAAGATATTGTGTAGGTAAGTACCAAGTATTTAAGAACTAAAAAAATATTGTTTTAAGTTGGTTTATTGGTTGTTATTTGGTTTAAGAAATTCATTATAAAATATATTCAGTAATGTTATTAGTGACAGGAATACATTGCGGTATTTTGTGAGTTTTTGTTATGCATGTTAAAAATATCAGCAACCCTAATCATTAAAACGTTAAAAATGACCCCAAAAATACTCCACATTCCCGTTGAAACAAAAACCGATAAGCTAATTCGTATTTTATCGTCACTAAAATAAAGTCGTAAGCATAAAACTGAGAACAGCGCCATCTATCGCAAACCACATAACAAGTATTACGGAATCTCAATTTAATTAAAATTGGAACGTTTTTATCGCACGATCGCTCGTGCCGTGCAAGTGTTGCCACGCTTCGATTGTGCTCGGCACTCGACGGCGATTCGCGCCGTTTTGTTCTTATCAAAACTGTCACTTAATTATCGAAATTGAATTTGGAACGCGTGCGGTCCGCCATCATTATTATTAAATACTTTTTATACTGGTGCACAATGTTTCTTTGATTTCTATAACTACAACATATACGTAACATATTTTTTCAATTTATTGTAAATTTGTTTTATAAACTAGTTTTTGTAGCTTAGTAAGTAAAGGAGTAGGTAAAAAAAAAATAACTTAGAATGTGAATTTTAGTGCAATTTTAAGACAGTTTCGAGTTTTTGGCCTAGTAAATTTGCTGTAGGTACTATATTGATAAGCGAAGTAAAAAAAGACATTTTTTATGTAATAAGTAATTATCGTTCTCTTAGGAGTTTAAAAATATTTAAAAGTAGAAGTTATGTTGTTCTTCTTCTTCTTCCTAACTTGGCAACCGTCCTTTTTAATGAAGACCATTACTGCCATTATCGAGTGAATTAAAGTGTCATATGTTATGACGATTCAGTTTCCTAACAAGATGGTGGCTCCCTTGTTAGAACTTTCTAGGAAAATTTTGTGGGATCTCAGAATGAATGCTTTCAGCTTATATTTATAATCCACCTCACTTATGCACAAAAAACAAACTATATCACGCAAAACGCCACCAAATATTACATAATATAGGGTCAAAAACCTAAGTTTATTGAATTAAAAATAAAATCACAACATGTCACTTCAAGATCCCGCAAAAAACTTCGATATGTAGTTATGTAGAAGTGAAACAGTTCAGAAAATATAAAAATGTATATTGTATTTTATCTTATCCTCTCGAACTATGTATGTGTTTGTCTCTTTTTTGTTTCATCGCGTTTTCAAATCACAACGATAGATACTAAAGAAGTTTTTATTTCAAAACTATTTAAATTTACCCAAATTGAGTGTAATTAAAATATTTCGGAATTAAATAATCCTTCTTGACATAAACGTTTGATTACGTTTGGTTAAATACTTAACAGTGAATATATTACTATATCACGTTAAAATAATACATATCCTCGACTTATTGTGTGTATGTAGTACCTATGTAGATCTTACTTTAGGTTCCAGATGTTAACACTCGATCTATCTAACTTTCTGAAACTCTTTTCTATTTAATGGCAATGTGTGGTTGGTTATAAGTATACAATAATGACATTATTACGTGCATATCATATTTTTATTAAATCCAGAAAAGTTTTAATGTTGGCTCTTTTGTTAAAACTTACCAGGGAGTTTTTGTGGCTACTTAAAATTCATTATTATTAAATGATTCACTTCACTTGAGCACAATATATAAATTAAGGCAAAATGCTAGCAATATTACATATTATCATAGAACTAAATATCATAAGTTTATAAATAAAAATCATAACATGTCAGCTCAAGATATCGCCAAAAACTCCTTTTTTCTAAAACGTGGATTTATCACACTCGACTTTGGCGAAATTGCCTAAATAAGCAGAAAGCCCCAGTTATAAAAAAAAAAGTGTAACACAAAAACGCGTGCAATTCACACGTGGTAGAAGTGAAACTTTTTTTTTTTTTTGATCGTGGGGAAATCCTGCATTGGATCCGCCTCCCGAGCTGGGCCGCTCAAGGGAGGGGTATGTTGGACTCTTACCGACTAAAACCCCACGGTGTCTTCTCACACCTGTTGTTGGCCGGGGAGCGGGAACTGCTTGCGAATGCCATCCGCTCGACCCGGCAGGTGTGGCCCTACCCCGGGGCCCCGTCACGGTCGAAGGCAATCGGCACCTCCAACGAGCCTCGGAGGGCGCATGAACACCAGTGCGCCTCCTCCATCTCGGGCCTGCATTTACGCGGTGACGGACATGCCCAAGTCCACCACCTGCAGACCCATTTAAGGCGGCCGGAGATCATCACGCGGCCTCCGGCGCCTGGCTCGTTGACCGCGAAAGGGGAGCAAGGTGTTACGCTCCCTCTCCCTCTCCGCCTCCTCTTTCGCAAGCATGACTTGCTCGCAAAACGAGGAGACGGAGTTCCACCCGCTCTCGCTCTCGACCATGGACAGAACCACGGCCGGAAGCGAGAGATCGGTGCCGATTATCGCGACAACATCGCGACGCGGCGAGTCCCATGCGGGACAGACGGCTAGTGTGTGTTGCGCGGTATCCTCGACGCAGCCACAATGATGGCACCCAGGATCGATCTCCCGGCCTATGCGACACAGGTAACTCCCGAAACAGCCATGTCCCGAAAGTACCTGCGTCAGCCGGAAGGTGAGGGTGCCATGCCGCCTCCGGAGCCATCTAGCCAGAACTGGTCTGATGGCTTCTACGATCGCCACGCCTGAGCTGGGGTGGCGAAGTCGCAAGTTCCACGCTTCCACCATGGGTATTTGGCGGAGCTCTGACCTACACGCCGCGATTTCTTCCGGCGTTGGTCTCTCGCCCCGCCTCAGCGCCTCTTCGCACCACCTAAATAGCAGCGCGAGGGCTCTCGCTTCGAGATCCCATGGTGGGGATCCGGCCAATAGGGAGGGTACCTCAAATGAGACCGTACGGTACCCTCGGACAGCTCTGACGTCCATCGCTCTCTGCGGTTTTCGCAGGAATGCAAAGTGTCGGGCCATCAGGCTGTCCGCCCACACTGGAGCCCCATATAGGGCCATCGACCGTACGATCCCCAGGTATAGCTTCCGGCAGGCGGAATCGGGCCCCCCGAGGTTTGGCATAAGCCGAGCGAGCGCGCCCGTTGTGCCCATGAGTCGGGGGGTCAGCTGCCGGAAGTGTTCTACGAAGCTCCATCGGCTATCGAGGACGATTCCCAGGTACTTCATCGTCGGCCCGATGCCGATGGAGACGCCTCCCACTATGATCTGGGACCCTTGAGGTGGTGCATTCCGAGGCCCATGAAAACACAGGGCCTCGGATTTACTCAGGCCCACCTCTAATCCCAGACGCCTTATACGACTTACGACTTCAGCCACCCCAGCCGTAGCTAACATTGCCACGTCGCGATGCGTCTTCCCTCGCGCTGTGACAAGGGTGTCGTCGGCATAGCAGACGACACTGACACCGCTTAGGGGCGCACCGCATATCGCCCAGTCATAGCCGATGTTCCACAGGATGGGGGGTAGAAGTAAAACCTTCACATCTATGTTTTTTTTAATTCAGAAAATGATCAAATACATACTAATTTCAAGTTTATGAAAATTTACATACAAGCATTCACAATCGTTATTCACAATATCATTTTCAATTAAAGCATCACCTTGCACATTTGAAATATCCATGGGAATATCATCTGAAAAAATAAAAAACGTATAATACGTACACGTATACAAAACACCACGGTTGTTGTGATACCTTTTCCCAATCTTTGTACTACGCATGCGCGCACAAACACGTACTAATACACGTACGACGCTGAGTCTCAAGCAAACTCCCACTATGTCTAAACGAATATAAGAAACGCTGTATAATGCTTCCTATCTCATTTTCTCCCACGTTAAATCTTATGAATTTATGTGTCTGTCTCTTTTTACTGTCGCTTTTTCGTTTCATCGACTTTCAAATCACAACGATGCTAAAGAAGAATTCACTTCAAAAATTATGCGATTAATTGTCATGGCACCAAAACAAGACAATCCCCCCACAACTTTTTATAGTATGCTAGCTATGCCCCACGGTTTCAGCAGCGTTAATTTTATACGACAAACATCGCCAAAGCACCCGTGTAGGCAAATTTTTATACATTGTGTAAAACTATCGAAATTTTTATGAGGAATAAAGTAATTTTTCAAATTATAATATAGCCTATGCTCAACTCGCTGATATTGTAGCTTTATATTGGTGAAAGAATGTTTAAAATCGGTCCAGTAGTTTTACAGTAGTCCAGGAGTAAACTCCAAAAATTCAGTCTAATAAGAATCTACTTACATTGATTTGTAAGGTTTTTCTCTCTCTTTATTTAGGAAGGCTTTACAACTGGTAACCCTTTGGAGCATACCCGAATTCCACAGAAAAAAAAGAAAATTATACTAAAGTATTGATACATTTTAACTAAATAAGACTACATACTTTTATCATGAATACTCTTAATAATAAAGGTACAGCGTTAAATTGTTCCATTGAAATAAATTAATTCCACACAACTGAGGAACAGTTTTATTCGTAATAGTTCGAAATAAATTTAAGGTTTCAAATACATACCGTACTTTTCATTACACGTTAATTCGATAATTTACGTAAAACATCAGTTTCGGTAACAAATGATAGGACTCTGGCATAAAGGCGAGTTCGATGTCAATGTTTGTTTTAAAAAAAATAAAAACATCAAGTAATTATTAAAATTTGGAACGCGGCAGATGCGCCGCGGAAACACGAACACGCTAATCGATTTGTACGCGTATATTTTTAATTGGTCGTAATGTGGCAGCCATGACACCGTCACAAACAGCCAGGTCTTTAATAAATTAATAACGGCTTGTAAAAGTCCTACAACTGAACAAAGAACATAATCATCACTTCAAGTTTGCACAAAACACGATGTAGTTATTTAAAATATCTTGATAGAAAACTACATTTCTATGTTCATTTTTATTTTGGAAAACATCCAAGATCTTAAAGATAATCTGTTACTGCCTTATAAAGTGCGCAAATGTCTCGTTTTGTAAGAAACAGTCTTCGTATGATTTCAAGGTTTTAACAAAGTGTTGGCTTTTTTAGTTATGTTCCTTGATATTATTTCTAATCGACTCTTGTGCACAGTAACCTCACTATATCACCTAAAACGTCACTAAATATTAAACTCTAAAGGAATAAATAACGCATGTTTATGAAGAAATAAAAAATAACAACCAATAATAACAGGAGTTTATATGACAGACTAAACTCGTGTCAAAACTCCTATTCTATTTTATAGAGTGATGGGGTACGAGATTGATGCGCGATTATTATACCTCAATCTTATGTAATTATGCAATTTAGCTTATTTATTGTGCTCAAGTAAAGTGAATTAAAATAATAACAAAAGAACGAATTTTCAGCTCTCACAAAAACTCACTGAAAGTCTAGCAATGGTGGGAACCACAGATTTAATATATTATTTACAACACGAAAGAGAAAGAGCATAGGATACGCACGTGGTAGAACGAGACAGGGATATGACATCATTTTCGTATGTGCTATCGGTCTGAATCGACCTACGTAATTCGTGATCAAAACAAATCCCGCTTTCTACTACAAAATTTCAATGTTTTAAAATGTAAGTATAATGCTTTGTAGATGTGTTTAAACGTGGTTACACGTACTGTAGTTGGACCAAATACTAACATGGAGTCCTTTAACATCAATCACACAAGATGTGAGAAGCTCGCTGAGGTTAGAGACGACTGGCGCAAGTGTGCGTATGATGACCGAAAAACGCATCACGGGGCCTGGTTTCATTGTCTGGAACATAAAAGAACTATGAGACACGGAAACTTTAGTTGCAATGCACAAACTATCGCTCTCATGTGTTTCCACCTCCGCGACCTCCCTCTCTCGCGGCAACTCGAGCCTAGGTCCGTTCCTCGGTGTGAAATCCTTGAGTCTAGCAGCCGCGCGCGCGATGCAAGTGACACTACACTCGCAATCACTTAGTTTTTTTTACGCTAATTAGTGTAGACTATATTTCAGATCACTAAATACATATACTGTTTACACATGTTCCTTCCTCTTCCCAGGAGGAAGAGTTTAGCTCGAATTTTACGGATAGGGAACTAGTCAAAACGCGACTTCTTTGCAATCGCGGCAACATAAATAAACACATGTTACAATTAAATAAATAAAATAAAAAATTAACAATTAAAACGTCGCAAAAATATTTACTATAAATTGATAACGTAATCATGTTATATTTAAAGCGATTTTAGTATGATTTTTTAAGGTATTAATATGCCAATGCTTTTTCCTAATATAAAATGTCGTCTATGGTAAAAAATAAAATTTATCTATAAAATTATCTACCTATGTAAGTTAACGATTCGATAATTACAGTGTATTTTCAATTTTGGTAATTGGGATAGGTAATGTTCAGTTCCGGATTACCTTAAAATTGTGTGTCTATGGGCCCCCGCGTAACTTCTTATTTATTTTATTCACATATTTTACATAGAATAAGACGATAAGATACAGTTTATCGTGTGTAACACAAAATAGCAAAAAGGAAAAACAATTTTATAAAAAACAACTCTTCGTGTCCCTTACAAAATTCGTATACTTCAGGAATTTTGTCAGAAAACACATAGATGGATTTTTCGCCGTAAGTAGTGCGGGCGACGCGAGTTCCCTTTAGTTAGGGCCTTTGATCAGAATAAATAAAATATTTTTTCGAAAAAAACATTTTCTAACCTATACAAAGTGAGGGTATATATGGTTGATAGACCCATAAATCTACTGTATAAAATTCTTAAACTGGCACAACTAAACCGTGGATCTAGAAAGCATTGAATTTCGAACAGGAGTGCCTTATATAACATACTAGCTGTACCCCACGGTTTTACCTGTGTTAATTTTATACGACAAATATCTCCAACGCCGGGTGGGTAGGCAATTTTTATAGTTATGTAAAACTACCGACATTTTTATGAAGGATAAATAAATTTTTCAAAATATAATATATCCTATATTACTCGCTGATACTGTAGCTTTATTTTGGTGAAAGTATTTTTAAAATCGGTCCAGTAGTTTTTGAGATTATCCATTACAAAACAAACAAAAACATCAAATCTTTCCTTTTTATGATATTGGTATTGTTGAGAACTAAGAAAGGATTTTTGACAATTCATTCCCTAAGAGTGTTAAATGGTGGGTTAATATAAGACGATGATTATTTAAAGATTCTTCAATCAGTGCGTTCTAGCGGTCATGACGTAAAGATCCAAAATATGGAAACTCATTGTTGGCCTGATTCACAAAAAAGACGCTCAGCGAGCTGTGGAAAGAACTATGCTCGAAGTTTCTTTGAAGGAATCAGTATTATAATGTAATCAGGCAGAGAACTAGGGTTATCGACATAGCACAAAAAAATAGCTCGCTGAATTGGTTGTTTGCTGACCACATGCGCCGAAGAACTGACAATCGATGCGGTAAACTAGTTTATTTTATTATATTTTATTTCATAAGGCACAAATATAGGCAAGAGATAAAAAATAACAATAATAATAATAATTTACCTATAAATATCTCTTTAAATCTAACTAATAATCGAAATTCGATCAGCGACTTTTTGATCATAGACTATTTGCTGTGTGACATTTGCAGTATTTATGAACCTAAACAATTAATATTATCTATATCACTTGCTGTCACTTTTCATTGAGTGACAATGTCAATATTTTGGAGGGTCTGAGTTCAATGGCACTGGTCGGGTTAGGATTCGCAGTATTAAATACAGGCTGATGATGACATGGTGATTCTTAAGCTCTAGCCGATGGTCATCTTCTTCTTCTTTGATTTAAAGGATCAGCTTTTGTCGTTAAATCATTTACCACTGTTCCCTTTCCTCTAAATCTTGTTATGACATGAAGCCCACTATATCCTTGTCCGAAAAAGCTTCGTCTAGGTCTTCCTCGCACTCGTTTTCTTTCCATTTTTCCTTCTAAAATTATTTTAAAGAAGTTGTCGTGCCGTATCAAGTGTCCAATGAAGATTAGGAATTTATTCTATTCACGTAACACTGGTACATTTGTGTATAAACACACATCGCCATTAAACGAGAATACAAAAAAAATAGTTATAAAAATTCTGTCTATTTATATTTCTATTATCCCTACCTACCCCGAAACGAACAAAGCGATATGAAAAGTCCATCGAAGCGGAAACACGGCGATGACTAAACACATAAATAAAAACAGAAATAATGTTTTTAATTCGACTTCGCGTAGTTTTTATCTGGGCATTAATTAAAAATGTCCAAATTGATGCCCAAACGAGGGGACCCCCCGAAATTTGGTTATCGTCTCCATCGTTTGAATTAGCGATCTAACCGCGAGATAGCTGGCGCTTTAATAACGGTCTTTTGGGCAACCTTTGTTTGTATTACGTGCAATTTCAACTTACCGATTAAGTTATAAGTTAAGTAGATATTTTTACTGGTACTAGTTTTAGTCCGCGACTTAGAACTACAAAGGCTATTATTAATGCTCTTAAAGCCAGAAAAAAAAAGATAAACCCGGTTGAGTTTCTTGCCGTTTCTCGAAGACTTCGATGTTTACCGAACCGGTGGTAGTGTTTTGACGTGCATAAGTGACTTCTTAGGGCCTAAATTAATTAAAGTATTTTCTGACTTTGGTTTTGATTTTGATTTTTTAAGTATAATATATTATATACTTCTATTCTATTCTAGCTAATGCTAGCTAGCTAATATCTGCAACTGACTTCGTTCACGTGAATATGAAAAGTATGAGATTCACATTAAAGTCTGCAATTTCCTACGTTTGTCGTATTATGAAGATATGGGATCGCCTCCAGGCCAGCGTATTCTCTCCCTCTTACGATGTCTGGTCCTTCAAATGAGGTGTGAAGAGGCATTTTAAAGGCCCGTATGATGAAGGCAACTGCCCGTGGGATTTCTCTCCAGCTGTCACCGTGATTTCTGGCCTTTACCGTACCTAGTTTCCATCAGGTAATATTCAATAATTTTGTTGACCTACTATTAAACAAAAATCTTATTTTTTTAAATAGTAGCACGGCAAATTGACTGTACAGTTCCTGGTGGTAGGCTCAGTGCAATCTTAACACAACGGCGACCACCGAGAGATCGTAAAATCGGGTCACTATGACGGACTTTTCACCACATGCATGGCGGTCGCAATCCAGTCGAGAAAAACAGCCCTATCACCCCGCTGTAGCCATTTCCTCCTTCGTTGCTACGTGCCTTTCCTGAATTAAAATGGACTGTATTTTTTTTAATTATGTTTTTATGACTACCGCTTAGCTACTATTGAAAACCGTAACGGTTGGGTTTCAAATCATTGCTGGGTGGTATACGATTGTTGTGTCCGATTTGCTCGCGACCGTGGATGTCACTTGATCTTAAGTGATCCCTTTAGCCTATGCCTATCCGCAATCAGTCTGAAAGCAAGCCGAAGCCCTTATTGAGGTCAGTCACTAATGCGCTGAGGACTGAGTGGGTGGTGGGAGTGGGTAGGACTCTATAATAGATTACTTGACTCATATCATATTTGGCGCAATAAATAAATATTTTCTGTAGTATTTCACAAGAAACCAACATTTATCGATTTCAAATATAAAAAGTTTAAGATGGCTACATATTTGAAATTTAAAAAATGGACATTGACATTTACGACAAAAAAAGTATCGAGGATTTTAGAATGTATCCTTTTCAAAAGCTATTCTACAGTACACCGAACATTTCGCGACTAAAATTTATAACGCGTATTTGTCACACTTGACTTTGGCAAAATTGTCTACTTAAGCAGAAAGCCAAAATTAAAAAATACAGTGATGAACGTTTGCTTAATGTCAAATGTTTAGTTTTCGACCCGTATGACGTCACATCAGAGATAATATTATAGACTAATGTGGCTGACACCGATTTCGCCTGTTTACGAAATGTAAACTCTACAAATAAAGTTTTGCGGTTTCCTCTAATCGGACAATAATTAATAATGTAAGACCTACTTTGAAAAAGAGTTAACTAGTCTACTGTGGTTCGGTGTATCCAGCGGCGACTGTCGATGGGTTGCCAATCTCTCGGTGGTAGAAAAAATGTAGACCAGGCTTTTACAAGTATTTTAGTAAGCAGATACAAATAAGACTAAAGAATTAAAAAAATCATTTACATAACGTCTCGAAATGGACAAGGCCGCCGCCGGTTAGATGTAGCGTAATGTTTTTTCACTTTAGTTGAACAATAGATACTATAGCCATTTCCATAATTTGAACATTTGTCGCAACACACCTCACTTTATAGCCGATACGACGGATTACACTGCACCTATTTCACTGAAGCCACGGTGGAACTCATATTCGTAAATAACGCGATAGTTTAAGTTTTCTATTTTGTGAAAAGAACGATGTCAAATAAAAATCAAAGGTGCGAAAACAAATGATTTACTAAATTCAAAATACATAAGCCTAAATTTGAAATAAATTTGAATTTCTAACCAAACGCCAGATATTTGAGATCAAAGTGGCCAGTTCAACAAAACGCCAATTTCATATGTAAGGAACAATTCGTAATACAAGGTGTCCAGAAAGGGTATCGGGTATTTGTAAGTTCAATGAAACAAAAATTATTTGTATGCAATAAAAAAGTTCATTGTTTATTATTAGCATATGAATTGGAGAATTATTTGGAAAAGATGATGTTATCCAAATGATGACCGTTACGTTGCTGGCACTCTTCTAAACGGAAACGAAGATTGGCGATAACACGTTGACACATAGCTATCGATATTGCTGCCATTTCTGACCTGATGTTTTGCTTTAACTGGGTTAGATTCGTCGGATTGTTTTGATAAACCTTACTTTTAAGGTATCCCCATGCAAAATAGTCAAGCGGGCTAAGGTCGGGGCTTCTGGGAGGCCAGTTGATGTTACCCCTTCGCGAAATGACTTTATTAGGGAATAATTCGTTAACAACTTCCATTGAGTCATTTGAGGTATGGCAAGTGGCCCCATCTTGCTAGAAACACGTTCTTGAGTTGAAACCTGCAAACTCCTGCAACTCTGGGACCAAAAAATTTCGCAACATATCGCAATAACGGTCACTATTCACATTAATTGCTCGGCCTCGTTGATCATCATGAAAATAAGGACCAATTATGCCTTTAGCAGACATAGCGGCCCAAACAACGACCTTTGGGCTATGCAGGGGTCGTTCATGCTTTCGTTTCGAATTCTCCACTGCCCAGTACCGACAATTCTGCTTATTAACATGACCATTCAGGTGAAAATTTGCTTCGTCACTGAACAGTATGTTGTTAAAGTTGTTAAATCGCTGCAGCATTTCGTTCGCAAAATTCAGTCGATTAGCATAGTCCGTATCCTTCAATTCTTGAACCAATTGAATTTTATAGGCTTTTAGATGTAAGTCTTTCTTTAAAATCGAATGTAAAGACGATTTTTTGATGTTCAACGCTTGGCTTCGCTTTCGGATGGATAAAGACGGATTTCGACGAACCGACGCCTCAACTTCTTCAATTGTTTCTTCATCGCGAACTGAACGAGGAAGACCAGAGTTTTAAATTTTAACTGTCGCACCCGTATTCTCGAACATCCTCATCCATTTCCTAATGCTATCGTCACTTGGCGCGTGGCGTGTACGATATTCCGCACGATAGAGACGTTGAGCAGTCACTATTGAATCACCATTACGATAATACGCTCGTACGCAAAATGCGCGATGCGTCCCCGAGTACTGTTCCATCGTGACTAAAACTCCACAAAATGGCGGACGCCACGAACCCCTCCCCGCACCCTTTAGACGCCCCGTTTCGAATATGGCGCGAAAACAAATACCCGATACCCTTTCTGGACACCTTGTATTAAGTGAGCAATTCTTCTTTATATGTATACTTTAAGTAATTGCTTTCTTGGAAATGGCTTCAACGAATTGGATGCAATTTTATATTTAGATAACCTCTTACATTTAAGTTTTACCTACATAGGTATTTTTCTTTAAGTTACCGAGCAAAGCTCGGTCGCACAGATATTAATTGTTTAAAGGAAATGAAAGTTTTTTTAAATACAACTAAGGTGAGAAACAAGCATAAGGCTCAGCTGATGGTAAGCGGCTACAGTTTTTTTAATGCCCGCCTGGTCAATAGGTGGGTTTCGGAAGCTGTAATCGAGAGCAAATTCCCAATTAGGCTTAGTGTGTTACCTTCTTAGGTTACATCGTCTCTTAACATCGAATGAGATGTGGCCAAGTGCTAAATCTATTGAAAAAAGGTGCACCCATTTTTTATATACGATGTATATGACAAAAACGTATGCACGTGCATAACACATTCCGTTTATAAGGAACTTAATTTATAGTCTAATTACACGCGTCTATCTGTCCGTCTTTGTAATGATATGATAATTCATGTAAACGAGCGTCCGAACAACGCGGCGTATGAATTAAAAAACCATGTCACTAATGTAAATTACCTTTGATATTTTATTGCATAGAACGTATAGTTTTTTTTTGTATATACTAGTAACCTGCCTCAGCTTCGCCGCTATCATGACAACCTATTTATCTCTTCACAAAACTCTTGAAGCACCCGCTAAGTCAGATCGCGATTTCTTTGCAATCGCGGCAACAGCCTAAGTCGAGATGAGAGCTTTAAGCACTCGCACCCAAACCCGGTAAAGCTGTAAAAGACATCAGCGGTTCTGTTTTTGGATAGGGTCCCTCAGGCTAACAGTAAGGAAAGATCGAAAAAAAAATGTCGTAAGGAGGGAACACGTTGGCCGGGAGATGATTCCCCAGTTATACAAATAAATCGGCAAATAAGTATACGGCCCGCCTGATGGTAAGCGGCTATCATAGCTGCGTAGCCTATGGATACATGTAATAAAGTAGGTATTAACTAGCTCATTGCCAACACTGAACATCCTACCCTAAAGAGCTCGGGAAACCCTACTCACCGCAGGAACACAACACAAGTTTATTTGCCTATGATCTTTCTGTAGGGTGGGGATATTCCACCAGTCTGACTGCTCCAAGTAGAAAGAAATCATCAAAGAAGTATCTCTCCGTCTTACCTCTCGCTTCTTGTGGCCTTGTGGTCACGTGTACGTCATAGTTCAATAAATAAAATTATACAGCGTCCCGGTCTCTACTGCGATGTTGCATCTCGTCATTTCTGACTCAAATTTATTATTTGTAAGTATAGAACAAATTATACCTAATAAATTATATTAAATTAAAAACGCATAAAATACCTAAATCATGTCCCATCTATTTCACATAAAACCTATTATAGAAATACTAAATAAATAATTATTATAAAAATAAATCCGCTTTTTTTCCTAATATTTATAAATGATCTTTGCGATTCCATTCAGTGTAAATTCAAAATGTATGCTGATGATTTAAAATTATATCGCATTGTTAGTAGTACTTTAGACGTACAATGTCTACAATCTGACATTGACAATGTTAAGAAATGGTGTAGTTTTAATGGCATGTCGCTTAATCCAGATAAGTGTTTTCATATAAAGTTTACAAGAAAGAAAAAGCCTCATATCGGTGATTATATGATCGACTCTATTAAATTAAAGGAAGTAACAACTATTCGAGACTTGGGCATCATTGTAGATGGATCTTTGAGCTTTCGATATAACATCGATAACATAATCCAAAAATCATCCAAATTATCTGGGTTTATTAGTCGTCAGATGAAAATATTTAAAGAACCCAGCCTAACGATAATAATTTACAATACTATTCTACGCGGAATTTTAGAATACAATAGTCCTGTTTGGAATCCCTGCTACCAAGTACATTCTGACAGAATTGAACGAGTACAAAAGCGTTTCATGTACCTCTTGGCATATTCTGATTACAAATGTAAAATATTGAAAACTTATGAAGAACGCCTTTCTTATTACAGAGTTATGTCGCTTTGTACTCGTAGGAGGAACTCGGACATCGTGTGTCTTTTTAAATTGCTACATGGAATCACCGACTCCCCCTACATTCTTGAACGTTTGAATTTTGCGATTCCACGTTTGGGCAGTCGTTTGCATAACAGAAAAACTTTTTACCTGCCTCATTGCAGAACAAATATTGCTCAACATTCTCCAATATATCGTATGTCCTCTTTCTGTAACGCTGTTCGCACAGAGATTGATATATTTTCAGGTTCTATTTCCTCTATTAAAAATATTCTTAAAATACTTAAATAATGTAATTTCTATAATTTTAGTTTACTTAGTTTTTGTACCGCCTAATGTGTTTTTTTTTTTTTTTTTCTCTATAACTTATGTGCATGCTGTATCCACATCTAGAAGAGTACAATCATTGCATGATTTTAAAATATTGCACATTTCTAATTATATACATAGGTTGTAGTCAGTTTTGTGGACCAATAAATAAATAAATAAATAAATAAAAATACTCAATAATACTTAAGATGAAAGAATACAAAGCCCTAACAAAACTTCTAATACGATAAGATTATCTTTTATGTTATAAAAACGAAAACCTCTCGATAAATTCTATAAATGGAAGAATAAGTAGATCGGAGTATTAACGACTTTAGCCTATTGAAATAAAGTACGAGATGGAACGATTTCGTAATGCCACAGTTTTAGTAAATCAGCTTGTATACTTCCAATGCGGACAAAAATACACTTACACTACACAGATAGAGAGAGAGAGAGAGAGAAATTTCATGAAATAACCTAGTGTTGTGTGCCTGCGGTGAGTAGGGTAGGGTTTTCAAGGTCGGTAACACGCTAGTGACACCAATGGGGTTACAAGCGTCCATAGGTTACGGTAGGCACTTACCATTAAGTAAGCATGTTTGCTTACCTTTGTTGTATGAAAAAAGAAATATAAATAAATACTGTCTCGTTATTTATGTTGCACAGAACTAGACAGAAAATGATAAAGATCGAGTTTATTGCTGATTCCGCTTGATGACTGCAATGTTTTTAACCGGTACTACTTTTTTAACGTTTATAAGTGCTTTCTAAATGCCATAAGTGCAAATAATTTTAGATGAAAATAGGCAGAAAATTTATTATAAATTTTGCGTAAATATAAGTAATCTAGGTTTTATAGTATAGCTGTCGCTATGGACGAATGCAACTGTCTCTATAAACGCATAAAGTTGTATAAATAATAGGTATAATAGTCTATACGTTATTCAATCATCTGTGCTAGCTTCCGCTTTACTTTACAAACGTACTTAAAATAATAAGTTACCATTCCTTGTTTAATTAACACGAATATAGTGAAACTACAGTAGGTATTTGAAGTCTCGTTTAAATCATGCAAACTTCCGCAAATACATTGTGTTATAATACGGTTAGACAAATGTTTGTATGGAGTGAAGAAGCTGGTTCGTTTATCTATTTTGTGGTAAAGGTGTAAATAGATTTCGTAACCTGAGGTGTCAAATTGACGACAATTCGAACTCCATTTAGGTGTCAACTCAAAAACATTCGATTCCAATTTCAAAATTATTTCGTTAAGTGTACGGATGGATGAAAGTACTGACTTATCGTTAGCGGATTTTAAACTGCGTAACATTGAACCACACCTATACAATTAATAAAATTGAAGTGTCTGTTTGTAATGTCAAAATAACAACTTTTTACTAAATGCATATGAAAGTATATTTGATACCTATAAAAAAAAACCCATTTTTTACATTTTTGTCTGGCTGTCTATCTTTCTGTCTGTCTGTCCGTCCGTCTGTCTGTCTGTTTGTTCCGGGTAATCTTCGAAACGGTTGGACCGATTTTAAGGGGTCTTTCACTGATAGATAGCTGATGATATAAGGAGTAACTTATGGTAATTTTATTTTAGAAAAATAAATAAAGTTCCGCACAAATAAAAAAAACTGGTCATGGTGAATTAATTCGGGCGCTAAAATAGCTTATTCTGAATTAAACATAAGAGATAATAGCAAATTAATGTACTATATAATCATATGCATTTAAAAGACCTACAAAAAAGTCCAGGAGAGTATACATCTATCTTCTAAGGAACATCCACAATAAGCATTTTTGTCTATAAAATAGCCGGGTGCGAGGGAGCAAGATTCGCGCGGGCATTCTGTCGTCCACGTGAGCGAAGCCACGGGCACAGCTAGTTTATATATAAAAATGATATTTATATGATCTATATATTTATTGAAATTACCAATTGTAAAACATACCTTTAACCATTTATTAGTATGCTCACAAATTGACATGTCGAGGTGTATTGATTGGGGAGAATGACTTAGATTATACAAAAATTAAAGTAATAGAGAAATCTAGATATGAATAACCGATAAATTTCATACAAATAAATTGTAAAAACAAATGATTTCTCTCTTTTTGCTCTTCAGCTGCAGCTGCCATATTTTACATCTTCAAAATGCAAAATGCTTTGGAAACTGTTTTGTACTGGATGGGTTACAAATAAAGAAAAAACCTTTACTTGTTTACTGCAGCAAATTAACATTATTCTGATATATTTTGGAATGTGACAGTTCTCTTGATATATACAAATATCATTATTAAAAATATACATTTCTTTTTTAAGTGAAAACTTCTTTAGCCGCGTGGAGATATTTTTGGTAGGGTAAAAACTTATGGGTACGCGTGATCTTCGCGTCACCGATGACGTCGACATGATCGTAACGTATTGCGCTTGCGCCAGACTAGCGACGCGTAGTATAGCTGTCTGTGTACAAGTATACGCTTAAATACACTAATACATTGTTTATTCTCGACTGTATCATATACGTCTTCGACTTTTTGGATGGATATAATCTTGTGATTTCGCGTCACCGACATGCTCTGCAATAATTCAGTCTATAATTGGTTTAAAAATTCAAAATTGGGTTTTCACTTCTGTTGGCAGTTTTTACAACTGCCTCTGTTTTTTTTTTAATATACTCTAATGAATTCTCAAGTGCTGTGCCTCTATTATAAATTTAATTCATTCAAACGTTTCAAAAAGCTTTTATTATAATTCAATGCAGCTTTATTTAAATATATATTAATTGTCAGTTCGGTACTTACAATTTGATCATATTGATTTAATGATCCGTTTCATTTAATTTTGACAGCGGACTAATTGATTATATTCACTGGCGCTTATTTCGAACGAACGAATGTTGAATTCATGTTAACAATTGCTACACTTTATTTGTTGCACTTTTACAATAAACATTTTAATTAGGTTTATATTGTGGACTATTGTATTAAAACCGCCATGTCTAGAATGTAATAAATTTTAATGTGGCCATTTACAGTTTCCTTCGGTTTGTATATTAAAAATAAATAAGTTGTGCAGTTTCTTCGGTCTGTACCAAAAAGGGAGTGTCCAATGACACCTTACTGATGTTTTGAAATAAGAATGTCGCATTCGCAATTTGAAACTACGAATTACAAGTATAAAAAGTAGGGACCGTATTTTTTTATCGTGTTTAGAACAAAATTGTTAGATGCCAGTTTCAAAATTTTTTCATTCAAATTTCAACGTAATATCAATGTGTCAAAGTTTATGTGATCAAAATGAACGTTTTTATAACATTGCCATATTATACAAAGCCGTTTATTTTTCTTTTTGTCACTATTAAAGCGTCGATTTGGGCGTTAAGTTCCTTTTTTGTAAAATGAATAGGTAAATAGTGGCGTCTCGGGTTACAAAGCTTACGAATAATAGTAGGCATTTTAGTTGATTTGTGAATAAGTTTGATAAGTAATAATAGACCTAATCTATAGTAGATAAAATACCTTTTTAAACAATAAGAATTAAAAAATATTACTTATATTATTTGAAACAATTTTTAATCGTAAATTAATTTTCTTTAATCCTACTGAATTCGGTAGACGGTTTTAATATTTGTTTAAGAAGATCTTGACAATTTGGTGTTTGTTTTATTGAAATTAAATTTATTTGAGCAACTTTTCCCCTCGCTGCCGCCTATGCACTCATGTAGCCTGTCGTGGTTCTCACTTTCCTCCACTTACCTATAGCTCACTAGATTGCTTGTCGTTCATAGTTACTGTTCCACCCCTTAACTTAACCTTAACTTCAAATGGTAACGTGCACGGAATCCGGGTCGATCGACGCGAGTTCGAATCCCTGCAATGAACCTGAGCGACCGGTGAAGGAAAAAATCGTGCTGAAGCCATAGGCATGGTGGTAGCTACCATCAAGTTGGAAATCAGTCCACAAACACTAATAGATGTATTCCGGCAGCCTGCACTTGAGAGCCAGTCTTCCACTAGGAAGATTCAGGTGAGATTGTAGCCACAACGCTAAGCCTATAACGATAACTAGTTCCAGAGGTTAGCGCGTTCAAACTAACAAACAAACAAAATACAATCTCTTGAGCTTTATAATATAATTAGCTGTGCCCCACGGTTTCACCCGTGTTAATTTTATCCAACAAACACCGCGCCGCAACGCACCCATGTAGACTATCATAAGTAATTGTTCTTCCCGCGAGTACAAATTATTTTAATTTTTTTTTATCTCCTTTACTATGCGTCCAAATAACATGCTGTAAAGGGCAAAGTTTATCTTCATAAAATTGTATTTATGATGTAGTAAATTTTGTTAGTAATAATTAATATGCCATGTCTAAAAATAATGCTCATAAATCAATCTTTAATCTTTAACAAAAAAATTGCAAAATATTTTATTGTGGCTTAGTATAAGAAGAGATAGGCATATGCTGTCACGGACTGTTTTAAACTAAGCACCAATATTTTTGTAGAACATTGTATTTACGTATTATTAACCATTACGCCAGCGGACGTGGATAAAGCAGTTCGGGAGGGCTTCCACTTCCGACTTACTTAACAAAAATTAATATTTAAGGCTAAGTGAGAATTTTAGCCTAGTGTTAGATAGCCTATACTATTTCTCGTGAACTTGGCTATATTCGACTCGTAGTTTCAGAGATTAGCGTGTTTAAACAAACAAACAAAAAACCTTTCTGCTTTTTAATATTAGATAATATATATAGTATAGACTATCTTTTGCCCGGGACTTTCTCCCATTTTCTTGGAAATGAAACAACTCGCGTAACACCTATCTTAAACTGACTATAATAATATTTCCTTACAATTAAAAAAGTATGATTCCTCAGATAATGCAAATAGGAAACTCCATTGGGTACACGATAATCATTTGAACTATCGATTAATTTATAGTCTGAGTTAAACAATCGATAGTGCAAAAGGACTCGATTTCTATTTGAGAAATGTCTTTGTAGATTTCTCTCTACTTGGGGCAGTTCGACTGGTGGAATACCTCCACCCTACAAAAGATCACAGTTAAATAACCTACTGTTGTGTTCCTGCGGTGTGTAGGGTTCCTAGAGCTTCTTGCGATAGGTTCATGGTTGATAATGTGCTAGTAAGACAAGTGTCCGTGGGCTAAGGTTGCCATTTGTTTGCCTTATTGGATATAAACAATGATATTTTATAAGTAGATACGGTATTGACGCGATGTACATGCCATTGTGAATGATGGGCAATTGCCTTTACTTCACTGTCGACTTGATACCGGTGTGAACGAAAATAGATTTTTGTTTTTAACCGTCCTCAAAAAAGGAGGCTTTTATAGATGTTCAACCATTATAACTTCTTTGTTTATGAACCGATTTCGGATTATTCTTTTTTTGTTGGACAGGGGATAACTCAAGGGTGGAGGGCCACCTTTTACTTTCATTGGCATTGGACTTTGATACACAAGAGAACATCAAAATAATTGAAGATAGATTTCTTTTTTGTTAAAAATTGTCTTGTTGACAACAGAGTTTCCGGCCTACGATTTCCTATCTCTTTTGTTTGAAATATGCTGATAACAAAATTTGTAACTGTTTCAAATTGCTTTTAGTAAGAGTATAACGTATCTATTTAAAAAACCGCCATTGGTTGTTTAAAAAAAGAATACGTTACAATTCCATAATCGAGCGGAGTTTTTTTAATTTAGTTAAAGTAATAGACAATTAGTTACACAGTTATCATTGGGGGTTGTATTGTCACCTTTACTTTTATTGTGTCATCGCTCAGAACATCTGCTGTGAACATTAAAAATAATAGAAACGCAACGTTTGAAATATTATATAGTATCTATTACCTTTACCTATTCACCGAAGCGAAGAGGCACACTTTCAATTAAAATTTTTAATACCTGATGAAAGTTAGATGAGAAATTAGAATATATTTATTAATTAATTAAAATTAACAGCATCCTTTAATAATAATATAAAACAGATTATGTCTACATACACGATTTGGCAATGGGGCAGACTCAGCTGATGCTATGTGGCGTCTTATTTTACCTTACTACACAGTGCTGGTTTTCAGACTGCCCATCTAAATCTTGTATAATACTTATATAATTAATATTATAATAATATAATTATAAAACTCAATGTTTCTCTGTCTGTCGGTCCATTTGTATATCTGGATTTAAAAAAAACAGCTTGGACCGATGTTGATACGGGAACTATATTCGATTCCTCAGTTGATAGGATATAAAAGTTATTAATAATAGGTAGGTACTTTTAGAAATGGTAAAAAGATAATTGAAAAATTGCATTTTTATTTATTCTCGTTCGGTTTTATACAATTTTGTACACGCGAAGTATAATATATCACTCTACAATTTATAACATATACAAGTTCTCAATAATATAAGTCAAAATTACTTCGCTATTCAATATATAAATTAGTGATATTTTATTTATCTCTTAAGCGTTCTTTAATGTACTTTGAAATTTTCAAATTCTGTCTGTCTGTCTGTCCATTTTTAGATTATTTCAAACAATTAATTACGCTCTAAATAGATTTATGGACTAACAAATAAGCATTCAAATATACATATAAAAAAATCGGCGAAGCGCGAGTCGGATTCACCCAACAAGGATTCCGTTCCTACACACAAAATATTTCTGTTACATAATTATCTATTTACTAAAAAAAATGTTTTCTTGTTTAGGATACTCTTAGTGCGAGCTCGAGCTGCCTTCAACTGACTTCAACAAAGGACGGGAGGTTACTCTATTCGAATGTTCTTTTTTTTGTTATGGATGTTCAGCTATAACTTCTTTGTATATCAACCGATTTAGATGATTCTATTTTTGTTGGATAGGGGGTACCTCAAGGGTAGGTTCCATTATTGGACATACAACTTTAAATATACACAAGGGAACTCTTCAAAATTATTGAAGTGTTGGTTTTCTTTTTGTTAAAAATTGTCTTGTTATTAGGTATTTATGGTTTTACTTTAAGAACTTGCACAATAATTATACTAAATTGGACGTTTGTATGTGTTACCATTTTAAATATAGAATATTTCAAAGTAAATGTATGGTGACACCCCATAATATTTAATTTTTTGGTATATCTAATATTTACTAAGATATCTGCCATAATAATGCATATTCTGTGAAAATTTAACTGGCTTCCTATTATATTTAAAAAGATAGAACCCTTTAAAGGTACGACAGGTAGCTTGGGCTTAGCAAAATACCTATGTCTTATCTTTGTCGTACAGTGAAGCTGTGAAGCCATTTCCCAGCCAATGTGTTCCCTCTTTCTTACGACGTCGGGTCCTTCAAGCGTAACGTGGAGAGACGATTATGCAAGCCGGTATGCAACTGTCGATAGATTGTCAATCTCTCAGTGGTCACCGTTGTGTTTGGATTGTACTGTGCTTACAATCAGGGACAGTACCGTCAAAAAAACAGTTTTTTGTTTAGATACGGAACCCTAAAAATGGACCTTCTAAAATAGAATCGCACAAAAGTACCCTGGTGATAAACGTATAATTCTAATTTAACATAAGCCCGCCGCCGGTTCCTAAAATTTCCTTATCAGTTGTGACGAAATTAATGTACCCCGAGTCAAGGGCGATCAAAACATTGTCTGTCTGAATTCTTAATTGTATTTTTATTTAAATGTATTAGACTTTGAGCACGTTATTAATTTTGAGGGTGTGTTTTGTGAATATAGAATGACTTAAAAATGAATTTAATACAATTTATGTAAAATAAAAAACACAATTAAAACAATGAAAAGCTAATGGAATAAATTGAAGGCTGTATGGCCAATATACCTCTGCTTATTTTTGGTGAAAACATTAAAAAATATTAGGAGTTTTTAGCGGGATTTGTCACTGGTCACATCTATTATGTTGAGGTTTTTGGTTTTTTAATACCTATACGATATTTTGGATATTTATGTGTTATTGGTGGCATTTTGCGCCATTAGTTTGGATATTGAGTACAAGTGAAGTGAGATATAATTAAAAACTAGAAGCATGTTTTTTAAGTTGCCAGAAAACTACCCGGAGCAAGGGAACCGCTATTTAGTTATAGGTTGTTTATACTCTAAAAATTAGATTTTTTTTAAATATTCAATTGACATTGGCGTTATTGTGTATGTTGGAAATTTAAATTCATTTAGTTCGCTCGCTAAATTATTTAAACGACAGCGAGAACGGGGTAAGGATATGGGTGCGTGGCGCGCAGTGGGTACGCCAGCGCATGCTTGAGCCGGCGCACGCCCATACGATTTTGAGCCACCGCTTTATCTAGTTACTAGTTAGTCCAGTGTTGAGCCTCTACGTGAGCGTCCGTGTATTTGTTTGAAAATCCTAGCTGTTGTTAATCAAGAGAAATTTTAATAGGTAATTTAAAAATTTCGTTAATAAAAACAAGTTTTTTCCAGATTTTTTATTTTACGTCTGTAGCCTAGTTTACAGTAGACGATTTACGTTATTACAAACATAATAATGATACTTATATTTATACGTTTCATATAAATTTCAGTATAGATTTCCATTCATATATAATGATAACATTCTTATGTACTGTAACAATAACGTGAAGCATTTTTGAAGATAATAGAAATATTAGAATCGAGTAATTTATTTATCCACTAAGATATACATAATGATTTGCTCGAAAATAGTAAGATATAGATTATTGCAAGCAACTGGTTGAAACTCCTGGTTTTTCTATAGAAGTCTTTCATAAATGAAATATACATATGCTTATTGAGTGATTTTTATCCCGGTGGTCACTTGATAGGTGTTGAAACTCATAAATCTAACACTTATTTACAGAGTCTGAATTCAGAAAGTACTTGCAAACACTATGACATCGAAATATACACGCTCAACTTACACTCGTAATTTCTTATCGGGATCCAACTCATATGCAACTCGTTTACTACTTGTCGTACCATCAATTTGAAAATTTCTAAACACTTCATAGTGTTTCTATATTAACAGACTATCGGTAATTTAAATGACTAAATAGCGGCCTTAATCTATTACTTGATCCTGGTTTTCGTCTAAAATCTTTTAATTCAATAATTTAAGATAGACAATTCTCAGTACCAGTATTTAGACATGCAAAGTACCAAGGCTTTTCAAGTAAATTTTTATACCATTATATCTATAATATTGGGCATTTGAGATAATTGTGTCAATAAGCAGTACTCGATAAGAACTAATTGTGAAGATTTTGAAATGGTTAGTGTATCTTAAAGTATGACACTGAAAGAATGTACGAAATCACAAGTCTTAGCTTTGATAATGCAAGTAAACATGGAAAACTACAACTTCTGCAATTACCATTTTTAAAATACTTTAATGTATTATATAATACTGGCCCGAGCAGCCGGATTAACTTACGAACAGCCGTTTTGATTTCTTATTTTTTGCTAAATTATTATCTTATAGATAAGAACAATTATTCTACAAGTATCTGATAATACTAGTAATACATCTAAAATTAACACTTCAATGATATATCAATCAATTTTATATCTTTATAAACTTTGTAGTCTCATTCCATATCTTATACTCTTCGATGAGCTCTCACGCATGTGAACGGACTGTGTATTACAGGAGTCCAAATTATTAAATGGTTTTGATAACTATTGCTTATCGTTAAGAGTAAACTTTATATCTTTATAATGCAGTATTTTATAATTCCATAAAACCAGTTCGTTAACTTAAGATTTAAACCCTTTATTAATATATTACTTTCTTTAGCTGTTAACTCATCTGTCAACGACCTATGGAAACTTTATATGTAACTTGAATTTTTAATATAAATATGATATATAAATTATAACAGCTAGAAATATTTACTTATAAAAATCTTAATATATTTATTGATAAAATAGTTGAGTTGAGTCCAATACCTAATAAGCTTTAGAAAATGATTCTAAATAGCGAATTTAAAGGACCTAAATTTATTACGAAGTCGCCGATATCGTAGTAATTATTTAATCAAAATCAGTAATATCCTGACCTAAGTAACTAAATATTTCGCAGAAGAAATAACATGAATTTCTGTGCAGAACAATGTACACATTGAATTAAAAAACTAAATTATTTCCAATTTCAACTCAATTGCTTAAATTTCTAAAACTATATTCATCTTATATCATTCTTGAATTCATTTAATTCACTAACTCATTAAAATAATGATTCTTCTATTATTGAATTTAATCTATTGTAAACAAAAGATTGTAATTCATATTCAGAAGATACTAATAGGGTATGCTCTGTTTTATTAACTTATTATCCTTCTATTATCCTAATGAGTAAGAGGCAAGCTAATCGATTAAGTAAAATTATAGCTTTTACGCTTTAACGGCCTAAGCTATGGGAAAATGACATACATCGATATGACAAGTAATGATATGAACTAATAATATGATCTTATAAACTCTTATAGATTCGCAAAAAGAACAATGTGATAATGCATGAAATTAGACAATGAAAACTCAGAAATTTAATATTAAAAACGTAATCCTTGTAGCTTATCAGGCAATCGCGCAATATACGATATCGCCAAATTCCGGAAATAATCAGATAATTCGTTGTCCACTAATTCAGTAAATGCAGTATACCTATGGGTACGTATCCAAGATTTAGCGAAGTCACTTAGTTATGCTGCTTTGAAATTTGTACCTTTTCGTTCGAATTTAATTCCAAACTAAAACTTTAAATTTATACAAGTCTATATTAGAATTTGCATCTTTATTAAGATCCATAACTTTTAAAATTTAGAAGCTAATTAAAGTTATGTTTACAGAAGACTTATGAACGCTTTTGATCCACTGACGCTAGAATAGGTTAATGAAATTATAAAATCCTATATTTACGATTCAGCAAATATTTAATCAAATGAAACCATAAACCCTAAAGTCCTTACGGATTCAGCAAACAAAATCCCAATTAGCAAAATGCCAACAGATATCCAATGAATCTAGGTCCGTAATTAAACGCATCAGAGCGATGACGTAGGTTTCTCAATAAGCCCTTGATGTTACCATTATTGTTTTGTTCAAAAATTAATATTATTTTCTATTCATCTCATCTTAATTTTAGATATTAATTATAATGTTCTTTAATTTTTAATATTTAAAAGGTAGTACTAATATGTCTTAAATTAGATTTAATGCAATACATTAAAACTTGAACTGCTACATTAGACGCAGTAATTTAATAGTATGATATAAAGTAACGATTAATAAACGTGTAAATTAATTAAAGTTTTTTAACTATTTTCACAGCATAATTCTAAAATTCTAATATGAACAAATAATTGATTAAATTTCTATCACTTATCAATTATTACCACTATAATACGCAACAAATTCCTTAGTTATTCAGGCAAGATATAGCCCCGTTGGGCCTGTTATGCCGACAGATTATCATAAATCCAAGTCAATTAAGTTTGTGTTCAAAATAACTTATTATCTTAAGCACTTTAAAATTACAATTTAACTTTCTATCATATTATTGATAGGATTAGAAAATATGTTTATAACGATATTGATTTGTAATGTGAAAATTAAGAACTAAGTTGCGCATATTAGAAGCATATCTTTAAGGTCAAAATTTAAACTTGACGTCAGTACTTAAGTATACTCGTTAACTCTAAACATCAATTTTTAATTTAACTATCTTTAATTTAAATAATTCATTTTTATTACGTAAATTTACGTCATATTTTTTTATAATTTATAAAAATAATAATATTACAGTAAATAATATGCTTAATCAATTAAGATACGTAGTAAATTTAATAATTTGTATCAAACAATAGATACTTAGTTTATTTGTTATCTGTTAACTTCAAGAACTTGGAATAAATGTTCAATCAAATTCTGAAATGGCTCTTTCTATTCAACGAGCTATCAACTTGGCAAAGCTCGTTAAAACATGCAAAGCATAGGACAACAGTTCTATTTTTTCTTAATAAATCTAGAAGTAAACTATAAGAAATATAGCATTATAAAAGCTAATACAATTACCATTGTAGCACATTCAATAATTTCAATTAAGAACTTAATTGCATCAGAATTTCCATAGATTCATTTAATTATTATCTTACTAATTAATTCTACATCATTCTGGAAATAATGAAACGAATTGCCAACTGTGTGGCAGTGCTGAACAGTCTGGTAAAAGTAACAGACTAATCCTGCGATGGGTCCCAGGGCATGCAGGAGTTCCAGGCAATGAGTCTGCGGACGAACTTGCAAGAGCCGGAGCTGCGGAAAAACAGATTGGTCCTGAACCATTCTGTGGTGTCCCAAAAAGCCTTATTCGATTAACCTTAAGGAACCATTACAATCAAGAAGCAATAATGTTCTGGTACAATTTACCAGGACAAAATCATTCCAAAGAGTTTATTGGCGCTTTTAACCCGCGTAGGGCTGGAGAAGCTCTGATGCTCAGTAGGAATCAACTACGAATCTTAGTGAGGGCACTCACTGGACACTGTTGTCTAAATAAACATTTGTACAACATAGGTGTCCAGGGCACAAAAGATTGCAGATTCTGCAAAAGTGCGGACGAAACTCCAAAGCACCTTTTGTGTGATTGTGACCCACTAATACCTAAACGTAACCGGATTCTGGGAAAGCACGTGCTGCTTCCAGAAGAGGTTCAGTTGCTCTCTGCCAATAAAGTCCTGCAGTTCATCAAAGCTATAGGACTTGATGGGGAGCTTTAGCAGTGTGGGGCGATCACAATAGATCTCATTGGTCGCAGTGATACAGGACTGCATAAGCCTGCACAGCCCCCGTTTAGAATAATAATAATAATACTCAGGTAGAGGACTCATAAAATGTAATTTAATGTATATATATGTTTGTACATATTTTAGGTGAGAAATATTTTTTCTTACCAATACATACATGCATACATCCTCCAAGTCAAGCGTAAGGCACGACCGTACCATCCTTTTCTCGAACCGACTTACAGCATTTTTGACCCCCCTGTGACTTCCTTGTGTATAAAACAAGAAGTTTGAACTTTTGGAGATCAAGAGGACATACTATAACTGGATATATTGCCAGTGTACCTAATAAATATACATTGTAGTTTATATATTATTACTATTTTTTAAATAAAAAAATATATAGTTGTACGTATGCATGTTAAGAATTTATATTATTTACTCGTATTGAAAAATGAACTGTATCTCTATAGTATCGAATACAGCATCTATTGTTAATCGGACCATGATAAGTACTTAAGATTTGTTGAAATAAAATCGATTCAAGTAACTACATAATCTTTACATATGTACTTTTACTGTTTGTAATATTTATGTATGTTAATGTCATAATACGAGGGGCTTTGTTCAAAGCTACAGCTGTACAGTAGCATCCATTTGGCAAGAACAATGATTGCCAATTAATGTATTTGCCGTAGGTACTGTGAAGATGTGGTATCTCCAGCTAGTACTTTCCTTCCCTCTTACAAATATCGGGTCTTTCAATTACAGCGGCGACTGTCGTACTTTTAATAAGGAAGGTACTATAAAAAAAGTAAAGCATAGTTACTATAAAATACTATTATATAAAAAAAGCTTTATCGACAATTAAAAGCACAACACTACATGGAATAAGGCAACGTGCATACGTGTATTAATTAAATTGTTTGACTCTTCGACTGATTCTATTTTGTAAATAGAAAAAATTAACAACAATTTAAAGCAATCGAAATGACTTGTTCACAGTTTTATGTACAATATCTGGGCGAACAAGATGTGCTCGGTGTCTTAAAAAAAACAACTACCAAGTATACTTGGAATGTAAAACATTATATAAATACAAAGTTTCATCGTAATCGTTGGAGCCGTTTCCGAGAAACCAATTACATATATATATATATACAAGAATTGTACACATATAATAAGATTGTGCTTGTCAAAAAATGGGTATAAAAGTTTCCAAAGAAAATGGGCGTTTTTTTTTCTTATACGCTATCCTGCCACCTTTATAAAATCAGATATGAAGTGACGCCCATAATCGCAAATGGTAAAACTTTAAAGTTATAGATGCCAGAATCCATTATATCTAATTGATCTAAAACAAGACAATTTTGAACAAAAAAGAAAACCAACTTCAATGATTTCGAAGAGTTTCCTCATATATCTTCGAAGTTGAAGGTCCAATGCAAATGAAATTAAAATAGAACAGCCCTTGAAGTAACAATCTCCTATACAACAAAGAAAGAATGATCCAAATCGGTTCATAAACAAAGAAGTTATAGTTAAACATCCATACAAAAAAAAAATACAATCGAACTGAGAATCGAACTGTCTGATATCTGATGTCGAGGTCATCGCGCTAAAGAAGTTTTCACTTCAATAAATTGAGTATTGAAATGAAACATTATAATATTAATAGAAATATCATGACGTAAGTGTATGTTCTCTGTTTTAGCGCACATCGCATCGTGTGAGCCGAGGCTACTGTGAAAAGAATAAAAAAATATATAACCCCATATGAAATGGGTTGCAAAAAATCGACGCCGATGGGCGCTCCAGTCAAAGTAACGTTATTAGCTGGCAGGGCTTTGAGCTCGGATTATATCTATGCTCACGACAAACACATAGTTTGGGGTAGACAGACAGTGTTCCACCATTAGTTATTAAGCATATTTCGAAGAACTGTTGCAATTATGGCTCGGTGATACTGATGAGTAAAGCAAGAACAAGACATATATACTACCAATATAAGACCTATCTTGACGTATAACTGAATGAAAGAAGATTACACGTGGCAGAGATGCGAATGTTAAGATGGATGTGTGGGTAACTAGAATGGATAAGACCAGGAATGAGTTTATTAGAGAAAGTCTTAAAATAGCACCAGTCACAGAGAAGTTGAGGGTTTATAGGCTAGCATGATATGGGCATGTCATGAAGAGGGATGAAAGTTATATAACTAAAAGAATGTTAAGTATGAATGTGGATGGATACAGGAATAGAGAAAGACCGAAGAAGGTATGGATGGATTGTGTGAAGAATGATATGCGTATAAAAGTTGTGAATACTGAGATGATATATGATAGAATAGAGTGGAAGAAAACATGTTGTGCCGACCCTACTTAAGTAGGATAACGGGTAAGAAGATGATGACGATGACTAGCAACCCAACCCGGCTTCGCACGGATGCAATTTACTTACTTATGAAGAAAATAAATAGGAAAGGAAAGGAGGAAAAATACTTAATTAATAAAAATAAAAATTATCGTTAAAAAAATGTAGACCTCGGCAACCGAAAACTTATTGGGACCAAAACTGCCCTATGTTTTAAGTTGGACCAAATTACGGATAGTAATTACGAAATTTGATCAAAATCGGTTCAGTAGTTTCGCAGTTTATCCCGGACATACATCGTAACATAAGATTTTTATATATATATATATATATATATATAAGATATATATAGGTATATCAATTTTTGAATCCAGTTCGACTGTAGGTATATAGCTACTATGTGTTTCCAAACGTTAGCACAAAGAATACTTACTTCAAGAACATTCTTGTAGATCCAATTTTTCAAACATTGGTAAAGTTGACTGTTTTTTTTATGTTCAGTGTTAAAATCTCGTGAAGCAAAATGTAAATTACAAATACAAAAACATTATTTGTCTCCTGAAGAAAAGCATGTTAAGTTTAAGTAATATCAAATATTTTAACTCTTAATTTCAACGGAATTTTTATTTTTACGTTTAGTCTTGCACACTTGGACTTGGTCTTGCATATTCGGTCTTGGTTTTGGTCTTTCTTCTTCTTTTTCTTCCTAACTTGGCAACCGGTCCTCTTTAATGAAGACCATTACTGCCATTATCAAGTGAATTATATTGTCAAGTGTTATGACGATTCAGTATCCTAACAAGATGGTGGCTCCCTTGTTAGAACTTTCTAGGAAATTTTTGTGGGATCTCGGAATGAATGCTTTTAGCTTATATTTATAATCCACCTCACTTATGCACAAAAACTAAACTATATCACGCAAAACGCCACAAATATTACATAATATAGGGTCAAAAACCTAAGTAAATGAATTAAAAATAACAACCACAACATGTCACTTCAAGATCCCGCCAAAAACCCCCGGTTTTGGTCTTGTTTATTCGGTTTTGGGTCTTGGTCTTGCCAGTGTAAATATAGTCTCGATCTTGCCCAATTTTACTCATCACTACTTAGCGATAGCGTATAAGGATACCGCGTCAATTGGCGTGGGTACGAATCCCTTCGATGAGCCAAAGTTGTCGATATAGAAAAACATAGTGTTGAAACTATAACACGCTGGTAGAATATTTTATAATGCAATTCTGGATAGTTATCATCCATAAGTTGAAAATCCGTCACCAAACATTTATACGTGTGTTCCGACCTGCACTTGAGGGACTGGCCCTTAGACTTAACGAGTCATTTTAGGGCGCATCGTCACTTAATATCAGATGAGTTTAAGGTCAAACAGGCTTAGTATTTTTGTGTTTTGTGACTGGAAATGTTTTCAGAAATGAACATGAACATAGCCGGTGTACGGATCGTGAATTTTAGTTGTCTTTTGTAAAACTTATTTTATAAAGATTTTGTATGGAGAGGCGTGTATGTTTAATTTTATATTATAACTATATGGTTGCTAAAGTTAATGAAATAAACATTTCTTACATTAATTGTTTGGTTTTATAATTATTGGAGGTTTTGTTTGCAGACTTAGCAAATATTCGCTTACCTTATTTCTAACCTAGATTGACAAAGTATTGAAAGACCGAATTGTACATATTATTTAATAATCAGTTAGTCCAATTTATAAAGATCACATTGATATACATTTTATATAATATATGTACTATACAAAATAAAATAACTGATAAATCATTGAGTTTACTGAATTCGCGAAAATTTCGCGTGACCTCCCTAAGAGGCCCTGCCGAAGGCACAGAATTTGCCAATATTGCGGTTGTTTGCGGATGGGTTAATATATATTAGCATAGCAAAGTGTCGACATTGTGCCTGATGGTAAGCACAGTAGAAAAACAACAGCGACCGCCGAGAAATAAGCAGTGTGCACCACTGGGTGATCCCAAAACGCAGCAAACCAAAAGAGGGTCACTGTGCCGGGTTTATCCTTGCAATCTAGTAGGGTACAAATCCCTACCACCCATCTAAGACTGCTAAGTCTTGATTAAACAATTAATTAGTGATTTGATTTAAACAAATAAACGATTCGTCACCTATCATCACGCTCAAATTATTGATCAAGAATTCTTAACATGCTAAATTATTAAAAAGGAAACAAAAAACCCGACTGCAAAAAAAAACAGATAAAAACATTTTTCAAGTTTTGCTTTCATTTGATTTCCAGAGTTCGTATTTAATAGTCTATGCCACTCCCACAATTAAGACGAATCTAACGACACCTCGTATGCTAAAATCCATAAGTTTTTTAGGCTACAGAGCGTTTTAAACAAATGGACTATACATACATACGCTCGAAAAACATACCCTCCTTTTTCGCAGTCGAGTAAAAAGTAAAACCATACTTAATGTTATTATTATTTATTTACATAAAGAAAAAAATATGTAAAATTGATCTCTTCGACGAGGCGGTGAGCGTCAGACAAACAATCTAACAAAAAAACAGCAGACGCCGGAGCAAAAAGCCCGTCTCTAGTAAACAATAGCCAACTACCGCCTTTACACCGACAAAGGAATAACCGATCGTTTCACAGATAAAAATAATATTTTTCATACGGTCTGTGATCGTGGGTCGTCTAAGATGTAAGCTGGTAGCGATTCAGTTGATTAAATTTCATTATGCTTACTTTCATTTGCTTGACGGAAAAAGTATTCCAAAATGTATTTATTTTATGGGATAAACAAAGTCTTTTCTCATTTGTCTTTTCTTTTTATTGTTATTCAAACTTGTATCAACTTATCAATTACTTTGAATAAAATTGCTACCTTTGTAAGTTTATTATTAAGAGCTTATACTTAGTATAAATCTGTAAGTGTCTTCCTGCTGTGCAAAGGTCTCTTTCCAAGGGAAGGTACGAGCGTAATCACCACTACAGCCCATGAAGTATTGGCAATTTCAAATACTGGTAAATAAATAGTTCTATATGTATATTCCCCGATATGCAGTGATACTACAAGTTTCACTCACTGTAGCTGATAGTGCTATCAATTTGAATTCGTTGGTATCGATTGATATTCGATTCGATATTATAGTGAATAAATTATTTCCATTTTAAAATCTCTATTAGTTTGAATAGGCTAAGAATGAATTATTAAACCCGTGATTGTCTTTGGTATATTTCAGATAGTTTTGCCTATTCAGAGGATACTCCCATCTCATCCCATCATCTCTCGTCCACTAACAGAATCAAATGGACTGGTATCTATGGAGCTACAGGTACATGGTAGCGCCTATCGCTATACGAACACAGAAGTTGAATAGTCGCCCAGCCAAAGTGTTACCTCCTTTCTATGAAATACTATCATTCAATGAAACCAAGTAGATTTTAAAATATTATATAACTTCACGATATGACTCTAAGAAGCGGAGCAGCTGAATCGCAAGTATATATGTTGGTCTGATGTAGGCGAAACTCACGAAATACAAAATAATGTATGGAACCGTACAAACCATGTAGTAAATCGCGCCCTTTTTCCCGCTCCGCTTGTGACTCGTGACGCAGCCCGCTGAGTGAGTAAGGGCGCTTCACACGAGTTATTAGCTCTTTTGTGAAGAGCTTCGTATATTTCACGCATCGCTGCTGACGGCCATGTGGGACTGCCCTTATAAAATTTTATCTAGTTTTTTTTCTTCATGTATGGTAAGTACTGTTAAAAATATTATATTTACTGTTTAATTAATGAAGAATAAAGTGAGTTGTTAACGACATTTCTTTTGTGAATATTTTAAAACAAATATAATGAATTTTTACCATATTTAGACAAATAAATAAAATTGAAGTATCTGTTTGTGATGTGAAAATAACAGATTTTTATTAAATGGATATGGTGATAGTGGAGTGGTAGGGCTGTTTTTCCCGACTGGGTCGCGACCACCACACATGTGGTGAGAAGTCAGTCATAGTGACTCGATTTTACGTGTCGCGTTTCGGGATCAGCCTGTGCATATACAGTTAAATTGATGGAGGCAAGCATGACAGCGGTGACCGTCGACGATTACGATCTCTCGGTGGTCGCCGTTGTGTTTGGATTGTACTGTGCTTAACATCAGGGACACCACCGTCAATAGTTCAGTCATTGTGACTCATTTTCATTCTTCACTTTTCGGGAGTTAACAGTGTGTCTTTAATAATTAAATTATCATTGTTAATACACACATAATTGTTACAAATGGCAGTATTTCTTCTTGTCTTTAAAGAAGTTACAAAACATGAACAATTGTCTTTGAAACAAAGATTGTTTCAATCTTTTAACTTAATTTTAAATAGTTATTATCGATATAAATATTATAATCGCTCTACTAACAACACAATTGTAAAATAAACGGATTGCATTCGGTTAATTTAACGAAACTGGAATCAATGGCGCGTGTAATTGCAAATTTTGGTCTATGGCCACAAGATGGCCGCTCAGGCAGCGCGCCAAAACCCTTTGGGATCCGTCAAAATGGCAGATGTCGGTAATTTGTAATTATATTTACAACGAACGATTCAATGACAATTTCATTGATATTTATTGTAGTGGAATAATTTTCGTGACATATTTAATACATTGCTCTTATTTAACAAATAATGGATTTCATAGGAACCAACCTTAAGGTTACAATTTAAAGTTGCTAGATTTAATCTACGCCTAGCAATAAGACCTTTAAGTACATAGAGCTGTTTATTCTAATTCCCCCCTCTGCTTTCCACAACAGAACCACACACGCTGAACTTGAACCTCCATCTCGGCTCGAACTAAAAAGTTCTCTACGTCTTTGTCATACCGTGGAACTGTGAAACTATTTTCCGGTCAATGTGTTCCCTCTTTATTACGTCATTCGGTCCTTCGAGCATAACGTGAAGAGATATTTATGCAAGCCGTCATGGAAACGGCGACCGCCTTTGGATATCGATCATGATTTTGATACTATAAAAAGTTTTGTCGGTCTTTAAAAAACGAAAAAAAAAACATTCTCGATAATTTTAACCGATTTTTGGGTCAACAACTAATTAACCCACATTTTCTTGTACGTGAAATTGCTTTATTATAAACTAGCTCTGCCAGCGACTTCATTTGCGTGAACTACAGAATGCCGTCGCTACGCGCGAATCGTGCTACTTCCGCTCCCAGTTACATGCTTATTTTAGATGATCCTTAGAAGATAGACATATTTACTCGCTTGTAGGTCTTTTTAATATCCAAATTGTGTCACACATTAATTTGATATATCTCTTGTGGTTTAATCAACGTAAGCCATTTAAGCGCCCGAATCGATTCACCATGACCAGTATTTTTTATTTGCGCGGAACCCAAATTATTTTTCTAAAATAAAAGTAGCCTAAGTTATTCCTTATAATATAGTCTATCTGCTAATGAAAGTCCCGTCACAATCGGTTCAATAGTTTCGGAGATTACCCGGAACAAACAGACAGACAAAGTTTAAAAAAAATAATGTTTTGATATATGTATCGTATATACTTTCATATGGATTTAGTTAAAAGCTGTTATTTTGATATTACAAACAGACACTTCAATTTTATTAATTGTATAGATAGAAAAGACGACATGATATAGTTTATCATGTGTAGTACAAATTAGCAATAATGTTCTTTTGGAGGTACATTCCATTCTGTTTGCGTTCACTTGCACCAGTCCTACGGTTCTCTGTGATAGAGCCTTGGATGATTGAATCGGAAAAAACAAAAAGTAAATTTTAAAATTATATTCATTTTAAAAATTTCTAATATTTATGTCGAACAATTTTGACTTATCGTCTTTGAATTTTGACTTTGTCGTCGTTTTTTTTTTTTTGAAACATTGCCGTGTCTAGATACTAGAAGGGTTTCTATAATCTTAATTTTATTTAATAACTTTTATACTCAAGATATTTCCATCATAGCTTATACCTATTATTTAACAACAAGAAACATAAGTAGTTTTTTTTAATTCTTTATGTTTGTTAGAGTTTGGCCATAAACTCATTTGATGATAAGTGATGATGTAGCGCAAGCTGGTAACTGGAATACACCTATAGGAGTTTGGCGATACCACCATGCTATGCTTTCATCACGATGTTTTCTTTCACCGAAAGCTCAGATTCATTGCATGGATTAATGAAACTCATGTCGATGGACAAGGCCTCTCTGCTAAAATTGTTTAAAACAATGTTTTATACTTGTTTAAAACGGAGTTTAATAAAACAGAGTTCAAAAACAATTTTATTTATGCTAAATGATATTTAATCAATACGAAGGGATAATAACCATGTGGCGAAAATAACAATGGAGATTATTGTAAGCGGTAATGCGAGAAGAGGGCGCTCTAAAAAGACTTGGATGAACTGTGTGAAAGAGGATATACGTATACGGGGAGTGAGTGTAGAAATGACGTAGACTGAAATGGAAGAAGACGTGTTTTGTCGACCCCACCTAGTGTTGGATATGGATAGAAAAAAGAAGAAGATATTTAATCAATATTTCTGACTTATAAGTTTGAATAATTAAAAGCGTTTAATCTGAAATTTATTACTCAATGTAAAACATTTTGAATTATTTGTACATTTAAAAAAAATATAATGAAATGAGAAACCAAAAACGGCTATGCGGTTAACTTGTATGCGGTGGAAGTGGGAGCGAGAGGTACTCCAGCGAAATCTCTCTAGAACTTGCTAAAAGACCTCGGCCTGTCGAGAACTGCAGTAAGTTCTATTCTAGAACGGGTATCTAAAGCCAAAGCTGGCTTGATGCTAAGAGGGCCCCTTAAACCTACACCTGGGTCGCAAGTCCCGGGGGCTACTCGTGTTCCCTCTGTCTGCAACACGGAATCTATGGAATTCTAAGATGTTTGTCTCTCTTTCAACTCTAGCTACCATTAAGCGATCACTGCTTCAAAATAAACTGTACCTAATTATGATTTGTAAATGGGAATTTATATTCATAACTACGACATTCGAAACATATTAAACCGGTCCTTTAAAACTGAATTTATGTAGGCATAATCTTTAATAAACAAACAAATTAACGAGGACCCTAACAACATACACATATTAGGCGAATAGCCCCTAGCAGTAGGGGTCGGGTTACATGATTTAGCAATTACCCGGGCCGCGCGATGTGCCCCCGCGTTTTAATCTATGCCCAATGTACTGTTAGCGGTGATTAACTTCTTTTTATTGATGCCGCCATATCCGACTAGTTTTTACCCGACTGCGAAAAAGGAGGGTTATATTTTTCGAGTGTATGTATGTCGTTTTCTTTGTCACGCTCTGTATCCTAAAAGGCTTAGTAGATTTTAGCATACGAGGTATCGTTAGATTCGTCTTAATTGTGGGAATGGCATAGGCTTTATAATATTTAAGTACGTCGTCTGGGAATCAAATAAAAAGCAAAAATAGAGTTTTTTTTTCCATTTTATATTATTTTTATTTCTTAATAAGTTTACTGTTTGACCACAATTTTACCTGATGTTAAGTGACGATGTGGTGATAATTAGATAAAATAAGATACTATTTAATACATGTCGGAGAATCGTGTCGATGTGATTATGCAGTCCGTACTAATGACAGTATTCGTACTGTTAACCCGCACTATTGACTGCGAGAGATAGTAACAGGTATGTTCTGTGACTGTAAGCAATTTATAAGCAGGAAACGACCGGTTTGAAGGCATTCTCGCTCGAGCTATCGCATAGGGAAGACGTCAGATAAGAAGTCGACTACAATAAACACTGGTCACTAGTGGTGACTCGCTTCTTCGTATATTATAGTAGATTTCAAATTGAGTTAAGCACCTATGTGTGCTTGGTGATAAACTTCAAACCTGACGGTGGTAGCTAGTCAGACGGGCATAAAAAAATACCCTAACACTGTGTTATAGTTTTATCACGATGTTTTCCTTCACCGGACGTTCAGGCTCATTGTAGGGATTCGAACTCACGTCGATCGACACGGAATACATACACGCTACCAACTGAGCCATCATCGAAGTTTACAGGTTTTTCTTTCAGCGAAACATAAAATCGTTATGAAACTGATCGCTTTACCTATTAACTCACACTGCTAGCTACCACGCTCAAGTGGAAAATTTGTCGTCAAACACTTATAGGTGTGTTCCGGCATCTGCACTTGCGACTAGCGAGCTGGTTTCACTCTAGGCGTCACTTAACATCGAGTGAGATCGTGAACACTTAATCTAATAAAGTATTTGTATCCGACTTAGGAAAAAATTACATGTACATACAGAGCTACAGATTTATTTATATAGATAACATAATGTCGGCTCAAGGTAACAAAGTTCTCTAAGACTTATCCAGAGTTTTTAGCACGATCTTGAGGTGACATGTTGTGGTTTTTATTTTCAAGTAAGTTTAAGTTTATTGACCCTATATTATATAATATTGGTGGCATTTTGCATGATAAAGTTTGCTTGTTTAAGTGAAGCCGATTATAAATATAAATTGGAAAACATTCATTTTGAGATGTCACAAAAACGGCTTAAGTAGTTCTGAGAAGAAAGCCGCAAACTTGTCAGAAGACACTAATTTGTATATTGGAAATTTTTTACCAAGGCTTAAAGATATTGACACTGGCAAGTTATTTCTGCGGCGCCAAAACAAAAAGAAGACTTATCTTTGTCATGCCGCGAATCTGTGAAAACGTCACCCTGCCAGTGTGTTCCCTCCTTCTTATAACATCGGGTACTTCAAGTGAAACGTGAAAAGATATTAATGCAGGCCCGCATAACAGCGGCGGCCGCCGATGGAATTTAGATCTCTCGGTGGTCACCGTTGTGTTTTGATTGTGCTGTTCTAGTTTATCTTTGTCAGGAATCAAAACCATTATTTCTTGACCTAAGAGTAGATACGAATTTTGCGCCACGAAACCAGCAATATTAGAACATCAAAACACTAAAGCACAATCGGCCGCAAAAAGCACGTTCAATCATTTAAGTAACGTTTATTATCATTAACAGGAACTCTGTGGGACTCCGCCCTCGTCCCCAGAGCCCTACGGTCTCGTGGGGCTCCGCATCTGACTGAATAAAACCAAGGCACAGTTGTTTGGACAACTATTTTAAAGGGTCCGATATAACTATGCGGTTTTATGGATGAATGATTGAAACAGACCTCGTCTTTACGGCGTGTTAGCTTCTCGAAATATGCAACGTAAATGAGTCTTTTTTTAATACATTTCCATACAAAACGCAGGGTTTCGGTTCTACAAGGACTTTAAACTGCCTTTATTATATATTAGCTGTGCCCCACGGTTTCACCCGTATTAACTTTATACGACAAACATCGCCAACGCTTCTCTGTAGGTAATTTTTTAATACTTTGTCTAAAACTATCGACATTTTTATGAGGAATAAATTGATTTTGCAAATTATAATATAGCCTATGTTACTCGCTGATACTGCAGCTTTATATTGGTGAAAGAATTTTTAAAATAGGTTCAGTAGTTTTTGAGTTTATCCATTACTAACAAAAAATCAAGTCTTTCCTCTTCATAATATTGGTATAGAAAAACATAAATAGTAGGCAGAGCAAGTTCTTCAAATACCTATTTTATATTTATTAAAATACTTATTGCTTCGCTCGCATGGTATGTCGGTATTGTAGTGACCTTGCTTTCATCCTCGGAGGTCGCCCATCGCATCGGTTATTTTAAAGATAAAGATCCGTTTTATTTTTTCGCGTGGAACCCTAATTCAATGAAAGTTACTCCTTATACAGACAGACAAAATGATAACAATTTATTTTCTGTTATAAGTAACGTATAATTACATTCATATGCAATCAATTAGTAAACAACTATTATGTTCGCATTACAAAACTTCAATTTTATTAATAACTTCTTCTTAATAAATTCTTTTTAGTCTCATTTTAATTTCATTGGCATTGAACCTTCAATTTCGAAGATACACTAGGAAACTCTTCAAAATCATTGAACTTGGTTTTCTTTTTTGTTAAAAATTGTCATGTGTAATCCTCAATAGTTAACAAGCAAGCATTCATGTAAATATCACCTGGGTTCTCAAGATAGTATTCAAAAGTCTTTATACCCTATATATCTCTTTATCTAGGGCATTGATCCTCAATTGATAGTAATTGGAGGAAGCAAGACTTAGAAGTCGAATATAAGTGGGAAAGCTTTTGAGTGGGCGCTGGTTTAATGCGGCTCTTAACCGGACCCTAATGGGTTGATGTAAGCGAAAATCGACAACGAATATCACTAGCGAATTTTGTAATAATAATAATAATGAATCATGAAAACTCTATAAACTGCGAAATATATATTTATAAACAAAATTTAAGGTAAGATATATGCATGAATAAAAAGACATGTGCCCAGTACGCAAGCGGCAAAAGCGAAACCTTAAGAAAACATAAAAATATTTTCCCTAAAATACTAAATTAGTGGGGCGTAACAATGCGTACAAGTCTGGTCGTCATATCGCTAGGTCAATTCGACGCTAATCATACTCGTGAAAATCAGAATAAGTGCTCCGTGCTACACATTAGTAGTAATAATCCTTGTCAGGTATACTATCTTAGTGGTGAGCAATTAACCGCAGTTGAAACACAAAGGGACTTGGGAGTTACAGTATCCAAAGATCTTAAATGGGGAACTCATGTGCTTGGGGTTCTGAAGAAAACTAATTCGATCCTTTATATCATTCGCAAGGCATTTAAATTCCTAACAGCTAAAACTTTTATAAAGTTATACAAGACCTATATTAGACCACTTCTTGAACATGCTTATATTATCTGGGATCCCTACTTCAAAAAAGACATTAAGCTCATTGATAATGTACAGAGAAGGGCTACTAAGATGGTGTATGCAATGCGTAACTTACCCTATGAACAGCGCCTCATAAACCTTGGCCTTACCACACTAGAACAGCGTAGACAAAGGGACAGGTTAATCGAAACTTATAAAATCCTCACTAATTATTACGATGTGCCCAGCCTTAAAGATATGTTTAAGTCAAATGAAAATAAACACCTACAAGGTCATCCCTTGAAACTATGGGAATTCCCAGCAAAAAGAAACCCAATGAAGCATTTCTTGCCTAACAGAGTGGTCACAGCATGAATAAACTTCCAGATAAAGTTGTGATGGCTCCTACCATAACTTCCTTTAAGAGCAGATTGGACAAGGAAGATATCTCCAAGCTATTTGATACGCACGCATCAGCTAATTAGCTGCTAGTGTGTCTTACCAAATAATAATAATAATAACTGTGTGTAATCTCTATCTCGTTCTCTCGAAGTCTAAGTCCTATAGATGTATGCGTTTGTCTGTTTTTAGTGTCGCTTTTTCGTTTCATAAAGTTTCAAATCGCAACGGTACTAAAACAAATGTCACTTCAAATTGTGCTCATAAATTTTTTTATTCATATAAATTATAAACGATACGCGTGAACAATACACCACGTTGGTTATGACACGTTAATGTAAGTTTATGTTTGTCTTTTTTTAGTATCGCCTTTTCGTTCCATCGTGTTTCAAATCACAACGGTGCTAATGAAGATTTCGCTTAAAAAATCCACTCCGAAGCAAACTAAATTTTCTAATATCGGCAACGAACTCTCCCGTAAAGCGTTCTCCTCGGGGCATCACTAGTCGTCCAATTACGTTCCCCACCATTGTCCGCAAACAAAAAGCATCTTATGTTGTCTATTGGCCGGTAATGGAGTAATTACTCGGGCCCGCCGGTTGGGGGCGCTGTATCAACTGTGTCGCGAGGGTCGATCTGTCATATAATGCCCTTGATGTTCCACTTTGATGTGTTTTTGTGGTTCAAAAAATTAATATTACTTTGTATATCGCACTCGTTTAATTACAACTTCTTACAATTTTTCTTTAAATATTTTTTGATATATTTAGAAGAATAGGTATAGACTTTAAATATACCTAAGGATTTGATTCTAATTTGTTTAGATTTTAGAGTTTGAATCCGTGGCAAAATGTAGGCGACATAGCATAAAGTTTTTTACATATGGGCTAAGCAGTAATGCAAAGAATACAATTTAAAAATTGAATGACAGCTAACTTTTACAAGTAAGACGCTCGGTACCTATAAAATACAAAAAGCAATATTAATAATTAAACATATTTAAAATAAAAAAAAGAATATGGGAAGATTTTAATTTAAAATAATTTTCGTCCATATTTTTCCTTTACTTCAATTATTTACGACTAAATAAATTAATATGGATTCATAATAATTTAATTATAAAAGATTAATCACAATAATATGTAGCTACAATAAAATACAATAGCAATCAACTTGCGCCATTATCTAAACACAGGAACGGAACCTAATACGTTATGTACCAGCTTCAACGAATCAAATGTAACCATTGAATCATAAACAAACATCTCAATTCAAATTTCGAAAGAGCTTATTCTAAATTCAAATTGACAATGCTAGGCTGTTGAGAAACATTACAGATTTAAAAGAGCGACGCACACTGAGCTTACTTGGCATTTTATGGCAAATTAAAAAATCTCTTTTTTGAAGTCATAATTTCTTATGGGAAGGTAAAAATAGCTTAGTAACGTAATGCGTTACGGCGCCATTGATAGTAGCATATCTTCAGTCACGTTCTAATAACACGTTCGTAGCCTGGCGGTCATAAGCGTGACTGCTATGACCGAAGTCCCAAGTTCGCATCCTCGGGCTTCCCTTTCTCTCTTTCGTTTGGTCTTTTTTTTCTTTTTGATTAGTTTAAGTTATCACTTCTGTTGAACGTCCCGAAAAACACAATTTTTTTTTAATGTAACGTATAAAAGCGTGCAACCGAAATTACAGGACGAAATACATTGCTTTTTCGTAAATGTTTCATTACTTAAAATTTTGTATCGATAAAAAATAAGATACCTTAGTTATTATTTTTGTTAATCTGTTTAATAGTCGAAGGAAATTTTGGAAGTAATTTGTTACATACATAAATTCATTGTTTATTGTGCGTTGTTCTTTACCGGGCTATTACACGACCGGTTGGCCAAATGGCGCGAAATCCGACCCTCCGCCGAAACGAAAACACTGGGGCGGATACAGTCATAGACTAAACAAATGTTTTTCTGTTATTATTATATTACAATTTGTCCACAGATAACGAATCGATTGTACGTGAATAAATAAATAAACAACATAAAAAAGCCTTTTATTCCATGGAGCACATTACAATAATTTTTTCAACTTTAAAGAACTTAATATGCAACAATGAAATTTCCATAGATTCAATTTACATTAATTATCTTACTAATTAAATTGACCTACATGCATTTGGAACAATAAGTGAAAAAACCTCATGGTCCCCTCTCACGTAAATGTAAAGACTAGACATGTGTAACACTGCGCTACGCCGCGCATTTGCGCCAACACAGTTTACTGCGCCAGGTGTGTTGCGAACTGCGAACCACGCCGCTGCATCGGTCAGTCGACTCGCGTATCATTTTGCTTTGCCATGGCACAAATTTGAGTTAACTCAATGTACCGGCGGCGCAGTAAGCTGCGCTTGAATTATTGAGTTGGGGCAAGGAATTTTGCTGAGTTATCCATATCTAGTAAAGACCTCCTCCAAGGACTTCCATTTTCTCTATTCTTTGCACTTTGTAACCAGTTTTGTAAATAATGAATAACAAATTTATTTAATATAATCTACGTAAATACTATAAAGCTCAAAAGATTGTTTCTTTGAACGCACTAATCTCTGGAACTACCAGTCAGTTTTGGAATTTTTTGACCCTAAGTAGCAGGGCAGTAACTATGAAAGTTGCAAGTTGTAGACAAGTACCTACCGAAAGTCAGAAAACGGTAGACTACACGGGGGTGCTGGCGGCGACGCGACGTGGGGGGGAAGTTGTCCCAATAGATTTAGCACGAATCAAATCATGAGGCACAGCGAATATAGCCAACTTCACCTGCACATGATACACTCTGTTGAGTAACGAACGTGGAAATGGGGATAGCGGGGTGGTAGGGCTGTTTTGCCCAACTGGGTCGTAATCACCATTCATGTGGTGAAAGGTCCGTCATAGTGATTCGCTTTTGCTTGTCGCATTTCGGGATCGGTCTGTGCCTATCTAGTTAAATTATTGCAGGTCGGCATGACAGCAGTGACCGTCGATAGATTACGATTTCTTGGTAGTCGCTGTTATGATACGATTATTGTGCAGGGACAATACCATCAATGTGCTGTGCAATTTATTAAAAAAATTATCTGTAGCGTGTTCGAGCACTGCTTCGCTCGACGTAGGTACGAATCCTATAATGAGCCTGTGCTTTCTATAAAGAAAACATCGTGATGAGACCATGGCTTGATGGTAGAGCATTTTCTAATACTTTCCCGGCTTGCTGTAGCTACAACCCACAAGATGAAAATTTGTCGCAAAGTACTTATGGCGTTGGATAGGACATATGCTCCGATAAAACGTAGTAAACTGGACAAAAGACATTGTAGAGTGGTTTCCAAAAGATGGGAAGAGAATAAAAGGAAGACCGCAAATTCGATAGGCAGAAGATTTAAAAAAGATAGCAGGAGGAACGTGGATGAGGGCTGCTAAACAAAGGAACTAGTGGAAATCGCTGGAAGAAGCCTATATCACAGGACAAACTGAAGCGGTTGTCGATGAAATTACTTTGAATTAAAAATATGTACTAGTGTAAGTTTCAGTAATAAAAGGCTATTATTATTATTATTAATTGTGGTATGATCCGATAGTTACAATTTAGATCCAGTCCTCTATATGCTTGGGTTAAATCGTCACTTCACATCAGGTGACATTCTGGTTAAACGCTAACTATGCACAGTATAAAACTTAAAAAAATATTTAACATACCATCATGCCTGTATCCCTGGAGGGTTAGGTAGAGGGGTACTACTGTACACCCATAGTTACCGAGTCCGGGTCGTATGTAATAGGAGGCGAGCCTACATTAATCGAGTACAAAGCCAAACTCTCTGTTCCTTGAGGATTTCATAGAAGACCTCAATAACACTTTACTCGACCTAGGAATCAAACCCAGGACCTCGAGCACGTCAGTCGCGCTTTGGTCTCTGATTTAATTCTTTTCTTACTTTGGATAGGACATTTATCTTAACTAGTTAGCTCAATAAGCTGTTTATAAAATCTTTCAGAAGACATACATACACAACAGAGGTAGAGCACAAAAAAATCTCTGTGGAAATGTATCTGTACTTGGGGCAGCCCGACTGGTGGAATACCTGCACCCTACAGAAATCGCAGCCATATAGCCTTGTGATGTGTTCCTCCCGTAGGTAAGGTTTCCAGAGCTCTTTGGGAAGAGGGGTTCAAGGTCAGGAAAGTGCTTATACCTCTCACAAGCGTTCATAGGCTACGGTAACTGTTATTAAAAAAAAAAAAAACTTAAATATAATAATTTTACTACACCAAAAGTATAATGTATTAAACTAAAACCCTGATATTCTTACTATTTATATGTATTCGTTGTCTAGTCTACGTAATCTACATATTTTATACTCTATGATCGGGTTTAGTCTATGGTCTGGACGCGCCCGCGGGAGCGAGTAATGGCCGCTCGGCTAATGGCGCCAACACATATATTCAATTCTCTCTTAGCGGTTTATTACTCGGGGATCAATTATCTCGTGATTATTTTTTTTTATAAATATCTCTGGCTGTTTTTGTTGTATACTTTTATTTGAGGAAATTATTATGAATTATAGAGAATATCCCTGTGTTGGGTAAACTCGCATTGGCTTGTAGAAATAGCAAACATTGGTTTATTGTATCGAGACAAAATATTTATTATATTTCCATTCGCCGAATATTATAAATTGAAGCAATGATAGGTCAGTGCTACTGTTTACGGACACAATGACGTCGATCGATGTGAGTTCGAATCCCTGCAATGAGCTAGAAAAATGAGAGGTTTTCGGTCAAAGAAAACATCGCAATGAAACCATAGCATGGTGGTAGGGCATTTAGGCACATTCAAGTTGAAAAGCACTTAGAGGTGTGTTTCGGCAGCTGCATTTGAGAGCCAGTTCTCCCATTAGGATTTGCGTGTTACCATCTTGGACCACATCATCACTTAGCATCGGGTGAGATTGGGGCCAAACACTAAACATGTAAAGAATAAAAAAATCAAATCATGCAAGTAAAAATGCTTCATGCATATAATTGCTAAAATTATATTCTTTAAATGTGGATACCGCGGTACTCTAGATGTGCGTTTCTATGACCCTAAAACTATACGTAACTGGCCGTCTAATAGCTTTGAAGCCATTATAGATTACCCTTGGCTGAATAAAACACTATAACAGTAAATAAAAAAATAAAGATCATTCGTTAAACATGCCACCGGCCCATCTGCCACCGCAGCACTCATCGCGTGTACACTTCCACAAATCGAATTCTACCCATACACTAACGAAAATCGCCTTTATTCGCTATACACAAAAAGTTCAACTTACGTCGTGTTTATTAACAAATCCTGGCCACTTCACGCGAACATCAAACGCTTTTTGAAAATCGAATACGTCCGAATTTCAATCTGAAATTCGACTTTATATGCATAACGATAAGTTTGAATTTATAACGCACTCTTTTGACAACGTTCCCCATTTTTGTATGGATTAAGTATAATGAATAGTAAATTCGATCTTTGACACCTATTCCATTTGGATCCGAGTGATTTCTATCATTGTATTAGTCAAGATTTCTATTTCGTTCTACAATTTTGAACTTTATTTTGGTTCTAAATAAAGTAAAAAATTGCCGGATCGGTCAAAGCTCTAAGAGTAAATTAAAATGTAGTCACTCGTTACGAATCGAGAGGGTGTCGAATGTAAGCTTACGAGTTTATTGTGTTTGTTGTTATGTAATTGGGTTCGCTTTTATTAGTAATAGAGATGTTATTTCGTTAATGGCGACGGGTTAAATATTTGATTTATGAATAAAATAATTTATTGCCCTTCTCGAAAAGGTGATCGGTGCCTTTTCATATATTTTGAAGTTTCCTCCATAAGAATCGATTTACATATAAGAACCCCGGAATAGAAAATTTACGAGGAGTGAAATTTATTAATGCGTTGCGTTTAGCGTTAACAAAAAGCGTCACGTTTTTCTGTGCAACGTACCTTGCACACCATTCACTATTAAATCATGTATGTCAATACATACATCATCTTGCTTTTAGATACATCATAAACCACTTACAGCCATTTTCAAGGAATCCATCCGTTGTTTCAGTTACTAAAGATAGACAAATATAACGTTTTGTCTTTGTTTTTTTTTTTCAATAACCCATCAATGGATAGTTTTTCGTATCTACATAATATATATCCATATCCTATAGCTTGAATAGATAAGAGGGAAGGCGATATTTGTCTTAAGTTAAAGATAGTACTTATTACAAATATGTAGGTACTATGCGGGCATAGTAGAATCAGATGTGTTATTGAAAACGACCGTAAATCAGTCAGTCAATCCTTCATACCGTCTGACCGTCAGTCATTCCGTCAGTCAGTCAGTCAATCAATCAAACACCTCTTTGCCTATTGCATATTCAAATACAATCGTTCTTAAGGAGTAAACTCTAGTCGTATGTTGGACCTGACACACACATATACACCTTTTTTTTAATAGAAACCGGGTAAGTGACGAGATTTCGGTAATCGCTAAGTCTCGGTACCTGGCGATTCCTGGAACGCGACAAAGCATGAGAGTCACTATGTCAGCTTTATCACTATGTGAATGGATCCAGATCCTACCATCCTGCTTAATTACTGGATACACAACGACTGGCGCCTGAACATTAGTGTTTACCTAGTGTATGGTGGTCACGATTCAGTCTTTATTTATACCACTAAGATAGCAAACAAGCATACTACCCGCTTAACGGTAAGCAGCGATTGTAATACCGTAGGTGTCACTAGCGTTTTGCCGACCTGGAACCAAAGAGCTCTGGAAACCCTAATCACCGCAGGAACACAACACTAGGTTATTTGGCTGCGATCTTCTGTATGGTGGAAGTATTCTAACAGTCGGACTGCTCCAAGTAGAGTGTAATCTCTACAGAAATTCCTCTTGGCCCAATTTTCGAGTTCTACCGCCCACCAGTGTTAAAATTAATTTTTGTCAATAACTGCGCCTGTATCTTAAACTGGATTTAATGATACTTTGGTAGGTACCTACCTCTTTCAATAGATTTCACCGGCCGACAAATGAAAACTTTTTGAACGTTGTTTTGATTTCAGTGAAACATATCGCTAATTCATAGTATTTTGAACACAAAAATACCTACATAATTACTCTATCACATCAGGTTTTTTTACAAAAAGGAAAAAGTGTTTATTTTAAAATTTTAAGAAAAAATCATTTATTACATTATAAATATACATATATTTGAAAACTTACAAAGAAAATATCAAGTACAATAATTGCTACAGGGCTATTTAGAATGACATCTTTTACGTTTAGCGATAAAATGATGTCTCGGTGTAATTTTTTTATGAGAATCATCAATAATATCACGTTTTGTAGACCAGCAATAATCAGCCATCATATTTACATTCCATCGACCTTGGCCATAGTTTTTATGTCTTGGTGGAACCTTTCTCCCTGTTCTTTACTATAATCACCGAGATTATCAGGGAAAAAATCCACATGTGAATGTAAAAAATTTAGTTTTATACTCATATTACACCCCAATTTTTTGTTTTGACGATGTTGAACTGAAATCAGATACTGAACTTGGAACTGTGTGGAATGGGACGTGTAACTGAGGTTACATTTGCGTAGGCTATTTTATTTTTATTTTTAGCATTAAAACCTTTCACAATGGTACAGCAAAATAACAATTATCAATATGATTGGCTTGCGTTCTCCAAATCATGGGTCTACCAAAAGGTAGAGATTGTATTTTGCGGTATGTCCACTGCCTTAATTGTTCAACACAAATAGCTAGTACAAACTAACTGCGGAGTCCAAGATTTTAGTTGTATTTTGAAGCCAAAATAACCATTATACATATTATCTAAAAACTCAGTAATTTTCAGTTTTTGCTTTGAAGTCATAAAGTTTCCACAAATGTAACAAAATGTATCTGGACTATTATGACACATTCTTGAAGACATTATGTTTTTTAGACGTTTTTCAACCACAAATCATTAATTAAATATATTAAATACCAAAAGTAAAACGTAAACAATTTTTTTTTTATAATCACACTGATTTCAGTAAAAAGTTTATAACCAAAGTAACTATAACGGCTTATTTCCATGTAACGCATTTTGAAATAAGCGTGTCGCTGTTCCAACTAATATATTTTCTCACGAGAAGTCGCTTAATTCAAGGAAAGAGTACCAATACGCAATAATTCAATATATTATTACTGAAAAAGCCAAAAATAGCGAATATATTAGTTTTACTAAAAATCTGATGTGATACGATAAAATTAGGTACGATTTTGTAATCAGCACTACAAAATTAGTGGAAAAAGTTAATTATATCTTGGACAAGGAAAATCATGTCGGCCGGTGTTATTAACTGACTTGAAAAAAAGTCGAAGGTTATGCAATTTTAATGGATGTTCAGCCTTAACTACTTTGTTTATGAACCGATTTAGATGACTTTTTTTTTTGTTGGATAGGGGATACCTTAAAGGTGGATAATTTAATTGGCATTGGACCTTCATCTTCGATGATACACTCTTCAAAATCATTGAACTTGGTTTCCTTTTTCGTTAATAATAATATTGTTATTTACATAGGTGTTTGTTTTAATTACTCTTTCATGTGATAAGTTAGATCGTTGGTAGAGAGAAGGAGAAAGAACGCTATACATTGGAAGATTCACTTCTCTATCACATATATGGCGCTGCACGCGCATTTTTTTGGCATCTCAAAATTCATACTTTATATTTTGTACAATAACCAAGCTATACTATTCAAAATGATAACATTATTAAACAAAGATTAAAAGGAATAAAAAAATGTCCTGATAATTTTTAATTATCCAATGAAAACTCACCGTGGGAAATATTTCAAATTGTCTATAGTCCGAAATATTCAAATATTCGTAAATCGAATAGAGTGACATTTTGCAGCGTTCGAACACAAGTAATGTGACAACGAATGGAGCTGTTTGGAACGAAATAAACTCGGTAACGGAACAATGTCACGACGCGCACCAAACTCGCTAGCGGCTACGCCACAGATTAAACAACGGTGATTTTTGAGCTTCGAACAGTTCCATAATTTAAAAAACTCTTTTACCGTGTATTATTAAACTTCCTGAATATTAACCGACATAGATGAACGAAAGAGAATATCTCATCTAGTACTTTTAGAAATCATACAAAAAAAAAATTATCTAAAATTTTATTCCATTATTAAATCCATTGTAATTAGATACATTATCCAAATTTTCTTTGCTACTTCCGCCATAAAATATAACTGCATCTCTTTAATCGTTTCAGTTACTAACATTTCTCTTTTGTTTTTCTTCTTTTCCACTATTTATTAGTTTCAGATTTAACATTTTCAGGTTCACCTCAACATTTAATAACAAACGTTTTTTGCTGCAGAAAGACGAAATAATCGTTCATCTTTTTAAGGCGGAAGTAGCAAAGTAAATTTGAATAAAGGAATTGATAGCCTAATTACGAGATAAAAATAAATACTGCGTAATAAAAGCGATTGTGGCCGCGGGCAAAGCCAGATTTTTAAAATTATTATTGCTTCAGCCTATTTAGGCAATTTTGCCAGAGTTAAAAAAAAGCACAAAAAAGGTGAAAAAACTCCGTTTTTTTATATTACTTAAATTCATAGATGTAAGTATATATTAAGTCTATGGTCATGACAAGAAAGAAAACCTCTCTTGTTCCGTACACGCCAGGGACTATTTGAACATTTTGAAGTTAAAAGAAACGTGTAAATGACTAGTTTTTCCATACGGGACTACATTCATTGCTTGCTACGCTGTTTTTAGTATTATACTACGTAAGTACTACTTTGCCTACGGATGTAGTAATCTTGTAGCGCTACTGCTACGAACTATAAATATTGGTTGGTTGAATACAGATTTATTTTACGGGATATTTAGCTGTAATCGTAACTATCGGATATTCGAAATAAAATATAAATATCCGAAAAAAATCTATTTCGAATAATTTTGGAATAGGACCGGGGTCAAAAGATTCACTATTATCTTTAATAACTATCTATATTACCTCAGTTTGACATAGCATCCACATCATACGTAATATCATATTTAAATAAAATGTAGGTCACGTGTTTACTTAGATTACAGTTTTGGTTCTTTATAGCATATGAGCACAATCACATCTGATGTTATGTGACTATGTAGCCCAAGATGGTATCACGCTAAGCCTAGTGAGGAAACTGACTCTCAAGTACAGTTGCACTGGTAGCTGGTAGTTGGTCACCAAGCGGTGATAGATTTTCAACTTGTGGGTGGTAGCTAGCCAGATGGATATTAGAAAAAGCCCTACCTACATGCTGGTTTCATCAGGATGTTTTCCTTCACCGAAAGCTCAGACTTTTTGCAGAGATTCGAACTTACGTCGATCGACGCGAAGTCCGTATACACTACTAATGAGCTATCATTGCTACAAGGCCAAAGTACTACAAACACACGTAAAGCTTACACGTATATTATATTATAAAGGGGAAAGATTTTTTGTTTGTAATGGATAAACCCAAAAGCTACTAGACCGATTTTTAAAATTCTTTCACCAATATAAAGCTACAGTATCAGCGAGTAACTTAGGCTATATTATAATATGAAAAATTAATTTATTCCTCATAAAAATTTCGATAGTTTTACGCAAAGTATAAAAAATTGCTTACATTGGTGCGTTGGCGATGTTTGTCGTATAAAATTAACACGAGTGAAACCGTGGGGCACAGCTACTATTTTATACACTGGTTCATTGTGTAACACGATCTATCAAATCAAGACACAAAGACGGGTAATTCAACTGATTATACGATACACTATCTAGATTGATCTATAGATGTATGATTAATCAAGGTAGTCTAAATAGATAGTCTTGAATGTCATCAATTTCTGTACTGCAGTCTGAATAGCGCTGAGAATCCGTTCGGCACAACCGGGCACTGCCGACGTTGATTTCCCTGAGGCACGTGACGCACCAATCACAGCAAAGACCCCGCTCGTCGCTCAACACTCCCCTCTTATATAGGGCTGCCAACTAAAACAGGTATATTTAGAAGGAATGGAGCGCAACGTCTTCGACAATTTATCTGTACTTTAATCTATGCTAATATTATAAAGCTGAAGAGTTCGTTTGTATTGTTGAACGCGCTAATATCATGAAGTACTGGTTGGAATGGAAAAAATATTTTAGTGTTGTATAGCCCATTTATTGAGGAAGGTTATATATCATTATGCTACGACCATTATGAGCGGAGAATCAATGAAAAATGTTACAAAAACGGGGAAAATTTATTCCTTTTGAAAGTTTTCATTGCATGCGATGCGTAAATGGTTAAAGTTACGCAACAAAAATGTGTTACAGAATTGTTTCTCTTAAAAAGTTCTAAAGAAAAGTCTGGGATAGCATATGTCTATCTTTTAAGGTTGACGCAATATAACTTTTTTATGATAATAAAATTTCTTCTAAAATAATAAATTATTTACAAATTGGACAAAATTGCCCTGTACATAATTTCATTTTAATGAATATCTTAAGAGATATCACTGTTTTAAAATAACTCCGCAGCAAAATAATAATCAAGTACCGCGCATGCATTTTAGTGGAATGGTGTGGCAGGCGGTTGGCACCTACAAATTGTGTTGTAGGTGCCTATGAGAATTTTTATTTGTCTCTGTCTACGTCCCACTCTCTCTAACCGTCTCTCTCTCTCTCTCTCTCTTATGTGACGCAAACGAAGTTGCGCGGGTCAGCTAGTAATAATATGAAGAGATTGGAGTGTTTGCTTGAAATCACTAATCTCTGGAACTACCTGTCAGAATTGAAAAATTATTCGTTCATTTTATAGTCTATTTATTGAGGAAGTTATAAGCTAGTATAATTTTATGCTACGGTCCTAAGAAGAGTTGCAGTAACCATGAACATCAAACCATCTGGCGAGTGCGGAAAGTGCGAACAACGACAGGCTTTGCATGTGCGATGGCGGCTAGAGTTAGTCGAATAAATTAAAAACTGGTGAAAGCGTGGGGGCACACCATGCTATACGTCAATATAAAACGTGACAACCCTATTTGTGCCTAATATGAGCACCTCATCTCACCACCTTAATCAACACCCCGAGCGGCCCTAACGGAACTCGTCTCGCGATACACACCTTGGTATTTTAAATTCCGAACACCTCGAACTCCGAGACGTTTTGAAATTGAATTTGAAAATATTGAATTGAACGTAACACGACGCGATTGGTTGTTCTGAATTTGCATGAAAATATGGCGAACGGAATTGTTTTTTCTTTTGTTGGTTGGAATAAAATCTTACAAATATTTAACTTATTCTTATGTTTTTATTACTTTCGCTTTTGTCAATAAATTTTGTTACAATAGAATCCGTAGACAGAGAAGGAGTTAGACAGACAGATTGAGTAACCTGGTGTAAGATCCTCTATCCGCTATTTATTTTGGTATTAAAATTTTATTCAGTTTCCTTAAAATTTACCATTTCACGCATGCATAAAACACTGTTCATTGTACAATAAAATGTTAATTTACTTTATTCTTGCTTAAAACAACCCTTTGAACCTCGGCTACTTCGACAACTGTGGTGCTTTTAAAACAAAAACCTACAGCGATGTAGACAGAAACTCCATAGCCTTTCTCTTTTGCTCTTCATATTTTTTGTGTGTTGTTCTTTCAATTCGTAGTTAAAGATTAGGAAATATCTACATCTCTTTTAGTTATTCTCTCTACGCAAGAATCGCTGTTGCGTATTGGTAAAGTGGAAACCAGGAGGTTTTGGTGGGATCTTGGGCTGCCAATACTATGACCCTATATTATGGAATTGGTGGCATTTTGGCATGATACAGTTTGGTTGTTGTGTACATATGTCAAGTGTATTATAAATATAAACTGGAAACATGCGTTTTGAGATGTCAAATAAATCCATGGATATTTCTAACAATCGAGCCACCATCTTTTTCGGACCCCACTTTAAATTTTAGAAAATACTACGAAAGCTTGAAAACATTGACACTGGCAAGTACTTCTGCGGTGACAAAACAACAAGAAGAAGAAGTGGAAACCAAAACCCAAATAATTGCATATACTTACACAGAGGAAAGTTCATAGGCATTATAAATGTCAACACCGTGCTAAGTATTAAAATCAAAATATTTTTTATTCAATTTAGGCTCTATAAATGCACATATAAATGTTCAAAACACTACCGTTAAAACTAACTACTCACACTACCTACTGTTTTAATAGATACGAATAGTTTGTCTGAGTTACAATCACTATAAAAAAAAAAAAAATTAAAATTACATTTAATTTTAACCATTAATCACGATGTAACTAAATAATTTACTTCCTTACAAATTAATACTTATATTTATAGATTTTTTTATCTATCTTGGCATTTGCTTATTCTAGTAGCGAGATAATAACTAGGCACAGCTGAAAGTAACCACAATACAACCGAAAAAGAACATTCTTGATCTGACATGATATAATTTTAATTTTATATCATGTAATATTGGTGACATATTACACGATATAGTTTGGTTATTGTACACAAGTGAAATGAATTATAAATAAATAAGAAGCATGAATTTTACTTTGCCACAAAAGTTCTCCAGTCAGACAGAACAAGAGAGCGACCATCTTACTATAAAGCGTTGTTTGAATTGTGAAGATTAGAAAAAATATTTTATCGGCGTGACATTTGAATCATTGTGTATAAATACATGTTGCCATGAAATAAAAAGAAGTAGACACTAAACATATATGAAAGACAGAGAAAGCACAGTAAATAAATTTAATTGTATTTTTATTAACAGCTTTCGTTGAAGAAACCATAGCATGGCGGTAGTAGGTGTGTTCCGGCAGTTGCACTTGAGAGCCAGTCCTTCCACTTGGCGTGTTACAATCTTGGGTCACATCTTCACTTTAGGTAAGGCGAGATTGTAGGCAAACGCTAAACCTTATAACGAATACAATAATTGTTCTTAATAGAAATAAAAATAACGCGGCAGTTGTAAAAGTCTTAAAAAAACATGAAGGAGGAAATAAATAGGTACGGAAAAGATCATTTACGACTTTTCACTATAAAATTTTTTTTTATTCACGCAACCGATGACATTTTCACCGAACGCCCGATGATTTTTCCGTTTCACCACACTCGCGAATGACTGCGTTCTCATTTAAGCAATGGCATTTGACGGGTGCGCCTTTGTCACGCAACTGAAAAAAAAAAACACGGATGACGTTCCATTTTCGATTGATGTCGATGCGATGGTTGCGTTTTGTATTATATTTACTATTATTATTTCTTTTTTTTGTCAACAATATTGATGTTCTATGTTTGAAATATTTTTATTTCAGTAGTTTTTTGTTACATTAATTTTAAACACGTAATAGATACCTAGAGGTGTCCCGCGGGTTTGCATATAATTATTACGATGTAATTATTTTCTTCTCATTAAAAAAAAAATAATTAATTAATAAAGAAATTATTTTATGATTTATGTTATAATTCCTATAAACTCTACCAATTGACCAATTATATAACCATCGCTTGTATAAAATCTCATGAAAATTGGTTTTACCGTCTTGAGTTAAATCCGGAGATAGAATCAGACATAGGTACATACTGACAAAAAACATTACACTTATTCGCAATCAGTGTCTATCAGGAAAGTTGGAAAAAGATATGCACAGACAGAAATATATATTTTTTAATATAGATAAGCTTTTGCTTTAAATAGCTTTAGGTAATTTAAAAAGAAAAATGATACATTTTATTATGAGCTTTTGGTTAAGTTGAAAATCTGTCGTCAATATATATATCGCTATATCGCAATCGGTCTATAGGTGTTCCGAGCTGCACTTGAGAGCCAATCTTCCACTAAACTTGCTATCGTGCTACTAACTTGGCCCACATCATCACTTAAGATTAGGAGAGATTCTGGCAACAACGCTAAACCTATAATGATAAAAAAGACTATGTCTAAAACGTGGGCAATTAATTTCTTTAATGGTTAGCTTTTATATGAAGCCGTCCAAACTAAAAAAAAGAAAAAAAAAAAAAACAACTCGGGATAAAATCAAACTTTCTTTAATCAAACTCTCAGGAGAGTGAAGTGTAAAAAAATATAAAGTAATAATCTAATAACATCGAACCTCATTAATATTTATTGAATAAAACCATCCGTATCTAAACAATTTCTATGAAGGACCGTATAAACATGGAAAGTTTGATTCGAAATATCATTTTGTCTCTTCCAACAAATTTATTTGAGTCTTTATTTACAATGCGTTAAGGTCGTAATCCGCTTTATACTGTTATTTAAAAACCGCAAAACAATTTTGCGTTAACATTCCAAATGCAATTTTAAGTTCGTAGTCAATTTCTGCAAATATACATAAATGTTTCATATTGCCATGATATAAGAACTATTTTGGACAGTTTTGCATTTAATAAATCGAATCAGTAAGTTTGTTTTGGTATTATAATGGCATTTTTCATATTAAAAGTTATGTCGCGCCTTCTGAAATGTATTCCGTTGTTTTGTTGTTTGATAATGATTCGCGCTTTTGAATATAGAATGTGTTATATGATAACGGAATAAAACGATCGAAAACAAAGTAAACGCTAAGAGATTATTAGAGAGTTTTTGGCGGGATCTTGAAATGTCATGTTGTGGTTGTTATTTTTAATTAATTTATTTAGGTTTTTGACCGTATATTATGTAATATTGGTGGCGTTTTGCGTGATATAGTTTGGTTTTTGTGCATAAGTGAGGTGGATTATAAATATAAGCTGAAAGCATTCATTCCGAGATCCACAAAATTTTCCTAGAAAGTTTTAACAAGGGAGCCACCATCTTGTTAGATTATTGAATCGTCATAACACTTGACAATATAATTCACTCGATAATGGCAGTAATGGTCTTCATTAAAGAGGACCGGTTGCCAAGTTAGGAAGAAGAAGAAGAAGAAGAGATTATTAATTATTGTTAATTATAGTTGCACGCTTAGAACCATTACATACCATCTGCATTTGCAAAATTGCAGTTTGGACGCGGTTGACATAACTGCATCGAACCTGTCAAATGATTGCGCAGTTCGCCTATAGTCAGTCGCCTATAGTACATAATTATAAACCTGTCACAGTGACTCATTTTAGTTTATCGTTTTCGTCATACACACACAATGAAATACACATATTTTCATAATTATTTCTGTTTTAATATTTTAATTATTTCTTCTTCTTTTTATTTTTTCTAGCTTTGTCTTATTTCCCCTACTAAATTTAGTCCCTAAACTAGACATGACTGTGCTTTTGGCGTCTTGGGTGTCTTGCGTCATTATTCTATGCAACTATAAAAAAGAATGCACAGCTAGAAACAGTGGATCTAGAAGCAAAACGTTTGTGCAAAGTAGGTGAGAACGAATAAAGGATTTCAGGAAAATCGTCCCCTCAGGAAGGTAAATATGGGTTTATGATAGAATTATTCCACAGATATTGCCGAATCGAAACCTCATCAGCATACGGATAGTATATTATAAATGTAAAAGTACTTTCGTTTGAATCAAGTTCAAACGGCTAGACGGAGTTACCCTAATTTGCTTTAAACACAACAGATTTTGGAACATAGCACAGACCGCGACCTGCTGCAGATGTTCGTGCAGCCCGCTAACTATTTAAAAGAAATAGTGAAAAAATAATTATGTGTGCAATTCACACGTGATAGAAGTGAAACCTTCACATCTACGTTTTGTTTAATTCAGAAAATGATCAAATACACACAAATTTAAAGTTTATGAAAGTGTACATACAAGTACTAACAATAATTATTCACAATATCATTTTTAATTAATTCACATTTGAAATATCCATGGTAACCTAACACAATATCAATCATTAACAGGATATTATAAATGTTGTCTAAAAAGTTCACAACGATGCTAAAGAAGTTTTCACTTCAAAAGACATTTGCAATAATTCCGAATTCGCTGATATTATCATAGGTCTATGCTGTGTAAGTTCCATAAACTGTTTATATGCCAAATGCAATGGAACGCTTTGAATGAAAAATTACAATGTCAGTAAATACTTTTGAACATTTTATTGAGTTGTTTTTGTTTAATTAATAAAAAGTCAGTGGCAGTCAGCCAATAAGTCTGTGCATTCCTGTTTTAGACCACTAACGTATCGTCCGTAACGTAACGTAACGCAAACAGCACGTCGTTTCCGTTACATTTTTTCGTCCATAAGAAAGCAATTCTACTTAAAAACATAGCCATTAAGAAAGCGGCAGCGAAAAGCAATCAATCACTCACATATGCGTACTAAAACCTTTTCAATTACTACCCTCGTTATTTCAATCGGGCAACACTAAATTACCGAATAACATGTTGACGACAAAACGCTTTTTCAATTCAACTCTGACAATATTCCCCCAGAGCGGGACCTCGCGTTTTGTGCGGACCCCCAAATGCCAATCCGGGAAGATTGCTTTTTTCTTTTGTCAGGTTTTTGAATACACGTATGTGCAGTGGACCTTTTGTAGATGATTAAATGCTACGCACGAGCCGATTTGCGCTTGTCGATGTTCAATTAAACCTTTTTTCGATGTAAATAAAGTCGAAAGTGTTTCCGACCTTCGCCCCGACGACAGATCTTGTTCGATGAAAGCGGATTGGTTATTTAATGGTTTCTTGATTCGGCGATTTGTGATTTTTTTTGATTAATATCGTTTTGATTTTTTTTATATCCCTAGCGGAATCGATCAGTTTTAAGATATCATAATTTGGACAAATCTTGAGCCAGAAAAAAAGTATCATAAACTAAAGTAAAAAAATTAACTAATATAGTGCCTTAATAAATTTTGTAAAATAAACATAAATATGAGGTCAAAATTTCACACATGGCTTTTTAATGCCAAACTAAGCAAATATCATATAAAAGACTGGTAAGTGTGTGGATCGAACCTGCGATTGCGCCTCGTCACTTGTCTGGTTAACTCGATGCAAGCATTTCTTTAAATCAATTCTTCTAAATTTCTCAGAGGGTTATTATATTAATAAGTCTTTAGTTCTATATGTAAATGAAACTATTTGACCAAATTGCCCGATAGCTTTTTATTATCAATGATCACGAATATGTTATGAAATTTTTATTGTATGTCTGTCTGTTTGCATGTCCAAATTTAACTCAAGGCTTGACCGATTTTTCTTACGTTTTGTATACGGAAAGCTTATTATAGAATAAATTGTTTATAAAATTTTATTGTCAATTAATATCACTTTTTAAAACCGTAAAAAAATACTAACATTTTTTTAATTACTCTCAATTGATATTAATTCAATTTTGTGGACGGGAAACACACGTCATTCGCTGAGAGATATATTTAAAAAAATACCAGTAATATGGAAAGTATTCATTCTAAAAAAAAATTGAACGGATAAAATAAGTGTGAAGCATCACGTGATGCCTGGCATAACCTCGTCCCCTCTCAGTAAATGTAAGACTAGACATGGTAACACTGCGCTACGCCGCGCATTTGCGCCACCAGTTTACTGCGCCAGGTGTGTCGCTGCGAACCACGCCGCTCATCGGTCGTCGATCCGTATCATTTTGCTTTGCCATGGCACAAATTTGAGTTAACTCAATGTACCGGCGGCGCAGTAACTGCGCTTGAATTATTGAGTTGGGCAAGGAATTTTGCTTGAGTTCATATATCTATAAAGACTCCTCCAAGGACTTCCATTTTTATTTTTACTTTGTAATCAGTTTTGTAAATAATTGAATAACAAATTTATTTTATATAATTCTAACTATATAATAAATAAAGTTAAACTACTCGGAACTGTCAGTTTTGAAGATTTAATGACTAATAGCAGGGCGTACTTGGAAGTTGCAAGTGAGCCAAGTACCTACCGAAGTCAGAAACGTAGACACACGTGCACTGCTGAACGACCTGGAGTCCAATGAATTCGGGGATCACGTGGCACGGTTAGCCAACTACCGACTGATACCATTGTTGAAAGAACGGAATGTAGCGGGTTGTGGCTGTTCCATGGGTCGTGTATCTGTAATTATTGTGGCATGAGTGCAGTGGATCGTGTGATTTACATTCGGTCGGTTTGACGATTATGTAGGTAATTACTCAGTTGTGCATGATAAAAATTTGCGTCGTACATGTCGATTTCTTTCGTACCTAGTTAGAATTATATGACTGTGCCATAAAACATGCGTGATGAGATATGATTATCTGATAACTTTCGGCTTGCTTGTCGACAAGTACAATCTATGGCGTTGGTGCTATCTCATAAAAAACTGTAATGACGAAACAGTAGTTTTAAATGGAAGGAATCATAAGAACAATTGCTAATAAATATACAAAAAGAGAAAATGTGCAAATCGGGAGAAAGAAAAAAGGTGCGATAAATTGATGAAATATTAAAGTCAGAATAAAGGCATTTATATATATTTAGATGTAGTAAATTAACAAGCCCATATCGAAGGTGAACGTCATTAAAGTACTTTAGTACAAAATAAAATTAAGCATTAAATACATGCTTTCCGAGTTATAGAAGGGTATACATAGTACAAATACTGTGTCTATGATGGTCAAGAACTAGTAATCTGATCAAGCAACCCTAAACTTAATATAAATAATAATTTATCAGAATAGGAAACAGCCAGCCGTACGGCTTGGTTATTTACTTTATAGGGACATTATTTACAAGCCAACTAACTGTTTAGAAATACTTAAAGAAACAACAACAGTAGACCTAAAATATTGAGTGATTACTGGCAGCCACGTTGATACCTGCTGTACCTGACAATATGCTATGTGAGTCCATCTAATAGCTTGGTCAAAGCGTCAAATCGTTACTTGGTAAACCTCAATAAGCACGAAACTTATAAAAATAAATAACTAAATCTTCTGTATATTATTAACTAAGAGACTATATTTATATTTTATCTAGTGTATTCAATATCCGTTGTGATAGTCATCGGAAGGCGTAAGCCAGTATGAGCAAATCCTAGTTTATTATTATCTTGATAATTTTCTAATTTTTTAACTGCATTAAACTTAAGATATATATTTGAAATGTCATCCGATGTAGGTACTCGCTTTCGAGCTTTTAATTTTTAGTCGGAAAGCTGTATATCTACCATATTCAACTTAGCAATACGGCTCGTTTCGATTGATTTATAAATATAGTTTTAAAAATAATTCGAAAAAATGATTAGAGCCATTAGGAATAGCTTGAACATTGATTGTATTGAGGTTGTTAGGCAACTCCATTAACTTCATATGAGCTTAGCCTATGCTTGCACGAACTCCCGGTAGGTAATTCGAAGTAATTTCCAAAATAAATATAATGTATTCGTTTAACTCTGATAGCGTCATGTTGGTTTAACTATTCATGCTGAAAACTTATTAATATTTCCTCAATAAACATTATAAATAAAAACTAAGTTCATTGTACATCACTTGGCCATCTGATGCACACTCATGTACAACAAATAATTCACTATCATAACGAAAATCTTTTTCCTATAAAAATCAAGTATCCGGTTTACCAATCGCATCATTGACAATCAATCTAACATAGTCGAATAATCTGAATTGACTATACATTAGTATACATAATAGTAATCAGTTAAATACTTGATGTTCCACTCATATTGCTTTGATAGTGATTTCTTACATCTTACAATTTATCTCTTGAATTTACACATTTATTGTAATAATAATAAAATTGACTTAGTAAATAAAAATTATGACAATCTAAATTTAAGTGATCTCGCGAACTGAGTTTGAGTTTATGAGTATATAGTATGTTCTATTATTGAGATATTATTGATGCGGGTTAAATATGATTATATAATAATTTAATACTTTCATAAATGATCTTCTTAATAATCAACATCGTACGTTCTTAACTATTTGGTGTTAATTAAGCATGAAATCTAGCGTTCGTACGTCTTGACAGCATTCAATTAATTCGTAGTTATTACATAATCTGTTCATCAACATGTTGAATCTAAGGCCAACCTTGAAATCATTTATATGAAATAAAATTAATTTGTTTTTTTTTTCATAACGTCAATATATTTTTATTACTATAATGATCTATGCTTTACATATAAAGATAGGAATAGGTCTATTAAATGTATTAGCAGTTATCAATGTTACTTGCTAATCATCGTCTTACATAAATATAGTAAATCATCATCGTCATACATCAGTATCATATGTTTAGTAACTCATCAAGTCTGTACTTCAAACATTTACATCCTTTATTATAAATAGCTTATGTTAACTGAACGTATTTTTTTATGAACCACAAGGAATGTCTAGTCCTTATCAAATATCCTGGACCTTCACAATCATTATGACGTTTCACAGGAAATTCGATATACACGTAATACCTAATTAGAAACATTATACTGCTAAGTAAGCGTGATTATGAAACGCATCTACTTTTGCACGATACCCAACATCTAGTATAATCAGAACCATACTAATTCATTGTTAATACCTTATTCATGGATCCGACGTAGTTCTACAGTACAATAACTAATAACGTTAATCTTACAGTTTTTTTGCACTCATTAATAATAGTTTTGCATTAATAATGTATCATTACACGATTATGGTACATTTGCTAAACGTACTTCAATGATTAGGCTAAATGTCGTTTGATGATATTGATCTAGTAATCATACGCTAATTCAAGCTATGAACCGTTTAGTCATTGTATCATCAGTATTTTACACTAAAAAGTGTTATTCAAAACTTTAAGGAATAAATATGATTATTGTAAAGAATATAGAATATTATTTAAGCATATTCGAAATGAGGAATTTCTATAGTAAATTTCCAATTTAGATAAAATGAGACCACGTAGATAAATATTTTCAATGGTTAATTTTATGTAATTCTGGTGAACTACCGTCTTTAGACAGCAGTTCACATTTTGTCACGATGTCCATTTTATAGTATGCAATTATGATTAACATACTCTATAATTACCTTTCACTCAGGTTTCAATGAATGAATTAATTTTAATCAGTTACATAGTGACATTGAACTATAGTTGTTATTGTGTAATCTTTAATGGATTTACGTAACATAATTAGGTATTTATTCTATAGATTACTCAATAAGAAGTTTTGCGTATTCATGCATACTTGTTAAATACTTGTCATATGGTAATTGGATTTATCGATACTGTATACAATACACACTCGTAATTATTACAGCAAAATAAAATTAATAATATTTATCGTAACATTCTAGATTCATATTTTTTTTAAACAAGATACTAATCAAATATTATATCAGTTTTTAGAAGAAATTTTTCGTATAATTTTAATAAAAACTTTAACAATATACTAACATTTTTAATAAAAATTTAAGTCAATTTGGGTAAGGGTAAATTGTTCTTTTTTTGCCAAAAAAGATTTGGGGTTTTTTATATTTAAACCAAAATCCCAAAAAAAAAATTTTCAAATTTTGCCTTTGAAATTTTTTTAAATTTTTCCCCTTCATTATCCCAAAATTAGAAACAAACATTGTTTTAAAAAAATTTTTTATTAAAAAAAGGGCTTTTTTTAAACCTGAAACAAAAATCGGAAAACCCTTTAATGCGGAAAATATTTGTGATATTTTTTTGTGCACAGTACAGCCCCTGCACACCACCCCCAGGTCTCAACTTATTGCGCACGGATAGTAATTTGTTGTCATATCTATAAAAACCAAATGGTTTTTTATATTTAATTTTTAATAAATTAGCTAATAGCCAGTTCTATACTCTCGGATATTTCGAGAGTCTCCATGCTGCTTTTATATGAAGTTAGCAGGAATTGCGATATCCGGCGATAAGCTAGAGCAATAAAATCGCAATTTCACTAAATAATTAGCAACTAATCACTAATATTCCACGCTAATTGCTACCTTGATAGATCCCTCACTTATCGCGGTTTCACTGTATTAGTTATAACCGTCCTTGCACGCTCGACGAATAAACCACTGTCGCATCTGTACTATAAATAATCTATAATACATTCAAATTTAGAACACGGAACGAACAAGACCGTTATCAATCTCGTGGGGCCAGTCGGCAATCTTCGGTGACACTCGGCCACAGTCGGGTTCGGACAAGGGGCGTATAAATCGTAATTAAGAAACTCTTGCCTGATTACCGAGCTTTCTTATTACTTAAAATTTACTTATGTTTCCTTACGACGCTTTTAAAGGGACATCTGGTTTAAAGCTTAGTGTGGATAAGACGAAATAATTAATACAGCATCATACTAGGTATGTATTAAGAGAAAATACGGGTAGTTTTTACTTGATACAGATGTATATCTCGGTTTTATCACTACATAATGGCACTATAGCAGATTTTATGATTTTTGCCTTAAACGAATAATATATAATAGATATACTGTGAATATAAGTTGGTCAAGTCGTTCAGAAGTTACATCACTAACATCCACTGTGTACATACAAAAATATACTACTTAATAATAATATAATAATATATTTTGTTAACTTATATCCTTTTTTAAATTTCCTTCCTTACATATTATAAAAGGCAACGTCCCCCTGTCTATCTGTCCATTTTTGTGCTCAAAACTCTAGAATCAAATTATCTATTGATAATCTATTTACACGATAATTTTTTGAATCATAGCTGTATTCTCTGATCTTGGTTTAGTATATCTACTATGTTATGTAATGTCTTATGTTTTATTACATCTAGTAATAAATAAAAAAAAAAAGTTATAAGAGTACATGCACATCATAAAAAAATGACTAACAAGTAGGTAACTACGTTTCTTGCAATATTTTTATCAAACAATTAAATATTATTTAACAAATATATCCAAGACTATCGCTTAGAATAGAAGTAGGTAACGAAATCAGTAGTATCAAAAATGTAACTCTAGAATTTATATCGGACTAGCTGACCCTCGCCACTTCGTCTGCATCACACAATGGAAGCCCTCAAAAGGAATACATTTTCCCCGGTTTTGCAACATTCTTCATTGATGCTCCGCTCCTATTGGTCGTAGCGTGATATTATATAGTCTATAGCCTTCCTCGATAAATGGGCTATCTAATACTGAAATAAATTTTCCATTCGAACCGGTAGTCCCTGAGATTAGCGCGTTCAACCAAACAAACAAACTCTTCATCTTTGTAATATTAGTATAGATTAATTACTTTCAATTTTATAATTAAAAGACAATTTTTAACAAAAAAAAAAAAAAAAAACTTCAATGCTTTTGAAAAGTTCCATTGTGTATTTTTTAAGTTGAAGGTCCAGTGCCAATTCAATTAATAAACCATATCCAACAAAAAAGAATCATCCAAATCGGTTCATAGGCAAAGAAGTTATGGTTAAAAAAAAAATTATAAACATTAGAATTGAGTAACTTTGCGTCTTTTAAGTCGGTTAACAAATTAATAGTACATTATTGCAAAGGCCGTGAAATAGGCAATTGCAGGTCGAATTTGAGTTTGAAGGCCGAACCGTAGGCGAAGACTTCACTAATACGAGACAGGCAATTGCCATTTCGCGGCATATATAGTGCTTTTCTCAAACATGCATGGAAATATGTATTGTCATTATTTTCGAAAAAAAAAAAAACACGCGAAGTGTCGAATTTACGGACAAAGAACATCAAATCCATTGCAGGAGCTTTTTTTTTTAAATTTGGAACTTTACAACGAACGCTCCAGCAATGATGTATGAAACGGCGTACTGGGGTAATTAAATACTCTTTGATTGGATCTCTTCTATCATTCTTGGCATGCACGTAAATTCAATACTTCTCATGTTCTTTTTACGACAATAATGACAACATTACCTTGCATGTTTGAATATTTTTTTATTTATGACATAAAGAATATTATACTTACGTATCATAAAGAGTTATATTTTTATCTAAGAAATAAACAGCGATTTGAAAAATAATTTGACACTACGTCTTCTTACCATACGTCTTACTATACCTAAAACATAAAAAATGGATAAATAAGGAATATCTCGCAAGTGGAGTCGGTGATATAGCTAGTGTATGCATATAATTTCACCGTCACAGACTGTCTAAAGAGCAATAATCCGGTATTATCCGCCTTAATACGTAGGAGAGCGGTGAGGGCGGGCGGCGCGGCGGAAGGCGGGCGGGAAGACAACCCGCGTATGATTCAACATTTAAATGTTAAGCAACGCCAAATTTGCGGGAGACGACGTCTTAAGAGGATATAGCTTGGTACTGTCACGTACAGCGGTCGTTATATTTAAATAAATAATTAATTTTTAAAATAGATCTAAATCAATGATTTTCAAAGTGAGGGTGCGCCCTATTAGGTAGACGCGAAGACATGTAAAGGGAGTCGAACACATTTTACCTTTGTAAGAAAAACCTTTTTCAGCAGTTATAGCGGAAGCAAACTCTATATTGCTAGTGATCTACGTTGTGTACTTTCTTCGATTGAACCCAAAATTGGAAATCTTGTTCTTGGATCATGCTAGCTCATCAGTTAGATTTTAACAAGTATATACTAACAACCTGCCATTTGCTGCACCGAGGGATGACAGAGATGAAAATCAACTTAAATGTTTTTGAGGAGTTCCCTTATGTATCTTCGAATTCGAAGGTTCAATACTAATGAAATTAAAATGTGACTAATCTAACGAAAAAGAATCATTTAAATCAGTTCATAAACAAAGGAGTTATGGTTGAGCATTCATTAAAAAAATATTACATAAACCAGGCCGATGTTATACTATACCTACATACATTACGCCTCTACCTGAAGGGGCTAGGTAGAGACCACGTCCTTCCACTTGCAACGATCCTGGCAAACATTCATCAATCTTTTGACGCACGCTCGTCGGTTTAGAGTAATCTTCAAATGACCTTCACCGATGGTATAAGTTAGTACATTAATGAAATCTAAACTAATATTATAAAGCTGAAGAGTTTGTTTGTTTGGTTGAACGCGCTAATCTCAGGAACTACTGTTTCGAATGTGAAAAATATTTTAGTGTTGGATAACCCATTGTTATATTAAGTCTATGTGGTCCGCTTCTACCTACCTTAATATCTTAAAACTCTTATTTACCTTGTACTTCCTGTATTATTTTCGTGTATATTATGTTATTGTTTATTTTCCAGGGCATCGGTTAGGTTAATGTGTCCGTCCGTTCAGATATCATTTATAATACGATCCCTTTAGTTTAATATATAATGTTTCATATAATTTTATCATATTTAATTATAATACATTGTTTGTTTACAATTTAGGGTTGCCTAACATATCAAATATATGATAGTTTTAGGACATGCGTAAAAAGATAAAAATATATTTTCTTAATGTTAGGTTTTATTTATTTACATAAAACCTATGATTCTAATATTCAAAAATATTTTGATAATTTTATAAAACTGAACCGTGAGAACGGCATTTGAAAGCAAGGCAGAAAATCGATTGTCAATTATACGATAGACTTTTGAATAGTAAAAACTTATATTTTTTTAAAGATTGGAAAATACTGTAATCATCGGCATTTATATATTTTATTTTGTAAAGTTATTACCAACAGTTTAAAAGTACCAAACAAATTCGAGCTATTTATTAATTGCATTTTTAAATAGTGAGAATTATTGTTCCTGTGTCGAGCCTGCTCAACGCTGAATATCCTTATGTGATATCTTCAATATTGGACTGTAAGGTTTTATAAAATTATTTATTAAAGTAACATATTTTTATTGTTTTAAAATCTTATTGATCGAACTTCAGGAAAATTAATATCACGAAAATTTATTAATGTCCTGGAAATATATTTATATTACATTTAATTTTTCTTTCATTCCATATTCCCTTTTGATGCTATAAATCTCCTATATACCTACTAAATATCATAACACTATTTATCAAAGAAAGTTATTTAGCATCATGTTACGACCAATAGAAGTGGAGCATCAATGAAAAGGGGGAAATTTGTTCTTTTTGAGAGCTTCCACTGCTTTCGCTGCGTGAATGGTTAAAGTTACGCAACAATCGTGTGTGACGAAATTATTAATCTTAAAAAGTTCTAAAAAAAGTCTGCGACAGCATATAGTTATCTTTAGGTCTTACTCAATAGAACCTTTTTTGGTAATAAAATTTGTTCTAAAAGAATTAATTATTTGCGATGCCGTTGTTAATGCATGGAATTAATCCTTATCCAAATAAATACGTTATTCATTACAAGTATTTAATTTTGAACAAATTTGCCCTTTACAGTAATCGATTTAAATAAATATCTTAGGAGATATCACATTTTTAAATAACTCGTCAGCAAAATAATGATCAAGTATATACCGCGAGCGCATTTTTATTATGCAGAATAGTGTGGGAGGCGGGCAGCTATAATACAGGTCCTACGGCTGGCCCACTCTTTCTAACCCTTTCTCTCTGTCTCTCTCTCTCTCTCTCTTATATGACGCAGACGAAGTTGCGCGGGTCAGTTAGTTTTACTCTATTAAACATATAGTATTGTATATACATTTATACTTAATATTATAAGAATCAAGCGAATGTTTATTTTAAAGTATTACTGTCTGGAACTACCGTTAAAAAAAAAATTGCATTTTATAGCCTATTTATTGAGGATGGCGATGCCAACGAGCGGAGTAGTAAATATGAACGTCAAGCAAACTGGCAAGCTGTAGTGAATACTGGGAAGTGAGATTCAAAGGTGCCGTTAGTAGCGGCGGCACAGTGTACAGATGATCGATTAAATTGAAAACGGGTGAACCCACGGGGCACAGCTAGATTGACATAAAATTTGCCCTTTCGTGCGAGATTGTTCTTTATACTATAACTTGGCTACAACTTTGAGATATTCTTCTAAAGAGCACGAATAAACTGATATAGAGCGACTGATAAATATTGATACATTATAAATAAGTAAAATTTACATGTGTGATTTTACTAGCCATTTTAACATGTTAGAATTCGAAACTTGTTATTAAATCAAAAATGTCAAATATTTATCCTATTTTCATTGGTTAGTTATTGCAAACACTCAGACAAAATTAATACATATAATATTAGTAAAAGTATAATAATAGTAGTATATAAGTAATATAGTAAGTAGTATAGTAATATAGTAGTAGTATAGTAATAGTAGTAGTAGTAGTAGTAAGTAGTAGTAGTGTATAAGTAGTAGTATAATATTAATCATAATCAAATCCAGTAATATTTAGTAAGTATTTAGTAGGAATTCAAATTTAATTTTTGTTGCTGTAAATAGTAATTTTCTTTGTTACAAATAAATCTTTCTTTCCTTCTTTTTAATAATTTGCTCGCACAATGATAAAACCCTATATTATACGGAAAAATAAAAAGATCTAATTAATATAGTAAAGAGACACAGAATACCTTTGCTATTGTAACATTATAATATACGGATTGTATAAATAACTGATGTATAATGAAGTATTAATTATAATGAATAAATTATACGTATTAATTTATTATAATTCAATAATCAATAATAACAGTACAGGGAGAAAATAATACAAATTTAAAGTATGCGAGCACAAAGATACTAGCACATTTTACAAAATACTATCAAAACACATCGGTCGCAGATTAGTCTAAAGACTTCTTAAATGAAGCCGAGTCGCCAAATAAATAAACTTGTTACGAGCAAGTGAGAGAGTTGCTAATTACTTACTCACTCACACATCCACCGACAAAAAGACACACACACCCGTGAGCCTAATCTTAAATAGAGAGTTACAGAGACATCAAGCTTTTCTCGTTCGTTATTTGCATCCCACGACTTATCAGGGGTTTTTATTTAGGGGTTATCATTATATTAATACGTGAAACAAAAACTTTCTACCCATTTAAGCGTATTGCGTGCACGGAAGACTGTGAGATTTGGCATGGTTAAAGTTTATATGGAGAAGGAGTACAGAAAGCTAAAATTTATCTATAATCAATATATTAAATTCAATAAATTAATATTGCGAATCCTAAACGACCAGTGCCATTATACTTAGACCTACAAAAATATTGACATTGTCACTCAAATAAAAGTGACAGCAAGTGATGTAGTTAATACTCATTGTTTAGGTTTATGAATACTGCAAATGTCAAACAGAAAATAGTCTATGATCAAAAAGTGGCTGGTCGAATTTCGAGCTTAGGGCGACCGCTAGTTCCAATACATCGGTAAAGTCGAACTCAAAGCTTAAACCCTATCTTCACATACCTCAACTTGTCATCTTGCTTAAATGACTATTTTATTGTTTAGGAAGTCGAGTATCGGCTTGACAACAACTTTTTAATATGTAATAATGGATATTGGTATATACCATATGCATATTACAAAAGCGGGCAATTCGAGCAATATACAGTATGAGACGTCGCGAATCACTAAAGAACAAATACCAGGAATATGGCATATTAACTTTGCCCTCCCAATATATACTTAATAACTTAATGAATATTCACTAAAATTTGATCAAGCTAGATTTTGTCAAAAACCAGCACAATGTTAATACTAAATACTGAAAATGAATGAAACTGAATAAATTATATAGATTATATAATCTAATGAATTAGTCGTACCGTGTTTTAGACTTAGTAAGACTAATAAAAGTTTTTTAGGTAATAATGTTACGTTTTATAACAAGATCCCGAAGCACATTACTGATTTGCCGGACAACAAGTTCAAGCAGGTTTTACTGTTAAAAGATTATAGGATATCATTATGAAAGGTAAGGTCAAGAGTATTTAACACCGACGAGCATGCATGAAAAGATTAATGAATGTCGAAGAAGCGAAAGAGGTATGCCAGGATCGTAGCAGGTGGAAGGACGTGGTCTCTGCCTACCCCGTTGGGAAATAGGCGTGATTTATGTATGTATCATTATGTGAATGATGAATGACTTCCTCTCTGTGCATCCACAAAATTATTATTTTTGTACCTTCTATATTAACCATCGAAAAGAAAAGATAAACTCGATCGAGTGGCTTACCGGTTCTTCTCAATGTCTGGTATGTTTTCCGAACGGGCAGTAGTGTTTTGAGGTTCATAAGTGCCTTCTTAGAGCCTAAATTTAATAAATATTATTTTGATTTTGACAATAAAAGCTTCTTATCCACGATTCCGTTAAATCACAGATTTAAAAAAATTGCGGGTTGCACTCCGGGAGTGCCGACAGAAGTGAAAACTTGATCCCGACGGCGAAACGCCAAACTAAACGTCTACACTCGCTATATGTTGCTGTGATATCGTTACATTACATTTATTTTAAAACATTTATTAATCGGGAGATAACAATTGTGGTATTATCGGTTATTTAAACACTATTTAACTATTTAAATAGTTGTTATAAATTTTATAGCAATAAAGGTTTTTATTTTTATTTATCTAGACATGTTCGCGATCTGCTGTATATACATGCATATATGCATACACTATAGCTGCGTCTCGTAACGGTGTCGCGAGTCCAGAGATTTTATCTCATCTAAAAATATGTGTACCGCGCTAAAAGATGTTTTCACTTCAAAAATGTGACCACTTCCTTGCAATAGCGGCCGAAAATTTCACTTTACGCGAATACACAACTAACAATGCTACTTAGAACTGGCCAATCAAATTAAATCAATTAGGTATCAAAAAACATAGAAAACATGTGTTCAGTTCACACGCGATAGAAGTATAATCTTCAGGAAACATAAAACTATTCACATGAACAATACACTACGCTGGCTATGACACCTTTTCCCAAGGCTTCGTAATACGCAGATGCACACATACGTAGTGTGTACAAAGAGGAGACCGAGATAATAGAAAACACCGTATAATACATTCTAACCCGTTCTCTCGCAGTCTCACATGTATGTACTTATATCTCTTTTTAGTATCGCCTTATCGTTTCGTCGAGTTTCAAGTGCGCTAAAGAAGTTTTTAATTGGAAACTACTTATTTTTATGTTTTCTGAAGGTTTCACGTGTACCGTTTGTGAATTGCACACACGTTTTCTTTCTTTGGGCGATAGGTATTTCTAGGAAAAACACAAACACCAACGAGAAAAACTAACCGTTCCAGTTATAAAAATGCCATCGCATCGAATTTGATTTTCGAATTCGCTCCCCCTCGGAATTGTAGTTGATCGGGCGCACTCGGAAAAGGAAACGGCGGGATATACCTAATTAGCCGCGTCCCGCACTCCCGCCGGGCGGGACAGCCACCGGCAAAGGAAACCAAACATACAGCCTAACTGTAAAACTCGGAAAATAATTTTCTAAGAGTCAGTTTTGTATTGTATATTATCACTTTGTTAATTTTAAATAAAATATTTAGAAACTGGAATAACTTGTGGGGTATTTTTCTTAACAATAATTTTGATATTTGCATAGCAGATGGAAAAAAACTTTATCAATTTGTATAGTTATAATTAACCATCTTCAAAAAAGGAGTAAGTTCTGAATTCGATTGTATTTTTAATGGATGTTCAGGCATCTTCTTTATTTATGAACCAATATACCTAGCTGATTCTTTTGTCATTAGAAAGGGGATACCTCAAGGCTAGTCTCATTTTAATATCGTTGATATTAAAGATACATCAGATAACACCTTAAAATCAGTGAAGTTGACTTTCTGTTCAACCGACTTAAAAAAAATAAGGAGGTTATCGATTCGGTTTGTATATAATTTTTTTTTGTTAGCTCATAACTTCGTTATTTATAAACCGATTTATAATTTTTTTTGTTGGAAAGGGGTTATTTTCAAGGGGGTCAAATTTTAATTTTCTGGGCGCTGGACTTGGGATTTCGAAGTTACACATGGGAACTCTTCAAAATTGAATAGGAAATGTACAGTGTTTGATATATTACCAATATCTCTCTACTTGGGGCAAATGACCTCGTGTTGTGTTCCTATATTGAGTAAAGTTTCCAGAGCCCTTTGGGGTAAGGGATGTGCAATGTCGGCAATGCGCTACTGATACTATGGTGTTATATGCGTCCATAGGCTACTGCATCCGCTTACCATCAGGCGAGCTGTATGCTTGTTTCTCACCTTTGTTGTATAAAAAAGGCACCGGGGCTCCGTAGTAAAACAATGTACCCTGCCGTGTTTGGGCTTAATGGAATTGTCATGAGATGCACTTTATCTATAAGTGATTTAAATGTTAATTAATGTTCGTATTTCCTAGTCTTCTATTATGTAAAGCCTTAATTGTCAGAAGACATAGCATCGTCATTTTTGTTAACTATCTGTCGCTGTTTGGTCGTTTTTTAACCATGGTCTGTCACAACTCTCTCGTACCACCATAATATTAGAGGCAACATACGACGCTCCATATCTCTCCACATCTCCAAACGTAGGACTTGATGGAGGTATGAGTACTATCCATCTTATAGCTTGAGACCAATTGTTTTAACAAATTTTAAGTACACGGCTTCAGGTAGCTCCTCATCTTCCAGTTGATCTCTTCTCAGGGCCCGCTATTATTTTGTACTATTATGCCCATAACACCGCTCCATTCACTACTCCTTCAGAAATAGAAAACATAGCATCACTCGGGATTCTACGCAAATTTTTATCGATGACGGAAACCACCACATTTATTGACGTCTTTAGAAATTACGTCATTATATGGAGCGCGTTTAGGAGATCTATCCATATTAGTTTTTAATAGACCACTTATGAAATATAATTAAAATTAAAAATGAAATATTTTTTAAAACGAAAACTAACCCGACTCCAAAATATTGTACTCTGAAAAAATGCACTAAAAGATAAAAAATTATTACGTTATTTCTTTACTTCAATTTACTTAAAAATGTCCTTTTTTTACTCAATTTCATACCTATAGGTACATTCTGGCAAATGTCCTTGAGAGTCAGCCTCAACCTATATCAATCTATAGGTTTATCTACAGATTTCAAAATGAGTGACTTTACAGACATTAGATCAGTTCCAGGTAAGTAGCTAATATTTTGAAATAACTATTTTCAATTTTATTACGGCAAAGGATAATAGTTAGTGTTTTTGATATTTTGCATTCAACTAGGATTTCCATGGTAAGCTGCAGACCTAAAGTAGTACTTATCCAGAAAAAAAAACTGAAACGAATTTTAGAAACTGAAAACACCACCTGTCACAAAATGGCGCGTTATTATCTGTGCTAATAAAAATTCAGCACGCGAAAATCCCCGCGCGCCTATTGGGCGACGTTCCCCCGGGCCTCGCTGCTATTGGTCGGTTTCTGCTTATTCCATTTTCATATTAACTTTCACTGTCGCCTGTCTCCGTTCGCAGTTATACATAGGGTTGACAATTTATGTAAAAATATTAACATATTCATTTTTTTTTTAAATAAATGAAACTGAGAAATTCCGTAATGCGCTTGAAGATTGATCTTTCTGCCGTTTCAGCATCTTAGAATGTAAGCTAATGAATAAATATGTACCTATGTATATTAGTGCGATAATTAATTAAGTGAACACCACCGGTTTCCTCAAGCGTAAAGTGAAGAGACACTTTTGCGGGATGGTTGGGTACCTGACTGCGTTGGACCACCACACACACGGTGAAACTTACTCTCTATTAGTTTGTCACGTAACGGGGTCAGTCATTGTAAGCCCAGCTATTGAGAGACTTGCAGGCCAGCATTACAGCAGCGGACGGCGATGTCTTTAGGTTGTACAGTGCTTCTATCATTTAAAGTATAGTCATTTTGTAGTGATACTAAAGTGCATGACAGCTCCGACGCGTGATATATACAATTAGCTGTACCTCACCGTTTCACCCGTGTTAATTTTATACGATAAACATCGGCAACGCACCCGAGAAGACAATTTTTTATACTTTGTGTAAAATTATCAACCTTTTTATGAAGAATAAATTAATTTTTCAAATTATAATATAGCCTATGTTACTCGCTGATACTGCAGCTTTATATTGGTGAAAGAATTTTTATAAGTAATCGGTCCTGTATTTTTTGAGTTTATCCATTACAAACAGAAAAAAAAAACAAAAAATTGAATCTTACCTCTTTATATTATTAGTATAGATGTAGATAGTCAAAGTCAATTAAATATTACATATATTATTATTTTCGTATACAAGTAAGTTAAATATATGCATATACACGCGTTCAGTATAAGATACGGGCATATGTTGCATAGAGGGGCATCGGACAACATAACGACTTTACCTTTTGTTAATACTCCATCTAATGAAGTCTTTCTTCTAATTCTAATTAAACTTCAGAAATCTTATAATACAATTAAAAAAAAATTGTCAATAATGTACAAGTAAATGTTGCCAGCCCTACTGGCGTCTGAATTTATTTCATTGGCGGTTTTTACAACGTTGTCAGACGAGACCGGATGATTCCCGAGTAAATGGATTCTGTGATACGAATATTTAGACAAAAATAGCGGCTTTTGCAAATTACTTTTGTATTTTTTCCCGGCCTTTTGTTTTTACTGAGACAGTTAGATTTCTTAATGTTAAGTTGTTTTAAAATAGACTTCATGTTTTATTTGTCTTGCTCTAAATTCTAGTTTCGAGCATAGTATACTATTGTATATCAAAATTTTTTTAGTATCTTTTTCTTCATTTTGTAGGCTCTCCAAACAAACAAACCTACCTTACGGCTAATTTTTCAAACCTCAGATAAACAGAGAGTAAGTGCTTATTCGAAAAATAGGAAAAGATTGAATTTTCAACCATCACATAAACTTTATTTCACTAATAACTCGACTAAAAAAGGAACCATTTTGTCGGTACCTTCGATCTCCAGATAACGGTTATTGTTTTTTTTTAAATGAAGTAGATATTTCTCGTTGCTTGGGTTATTATAAAACAAGTATTATTGTAATGAATATTTTTGATAGTAAGTAGTTTTTTTAACTGCCTCATTAGCCTAGTGGTCGTAAGCGCGATTGCTATGATCGAGGTCTTGGGTTCGATTCCCAGGTCGAGCAAAGTGTTATTGGGTTTTCTATGAAATTCCCAGTAGCAGCTAGGAGTTTGGGTTGGTGCCTGATTAATGGTAATAGGCTCGCCCACTATTACGTGGGACTTAAAAAAACATACACGGCGAACTGTGGGTGTACGTCAGTGCGTCAGGCGTGATGGTATGTTATGTTATTTTTGTTAGTATCAAAGCCCACGTAACTTCGAAAAAGTATCTAATAAATTAATTTATAAATGCACCTGAATGAAAGCGACAGATCCACCACGGATTTAAAAGAATCCAATGTCCCGTCGATTACCATAGCGTAATCAATAATCTCAGACCTGCTTTTTTTTTTATTTGCGAAAATATATACTCTGATATAGATATTTTTTGTTTATAGGCTGGCAATAATTTGATTCATTTCACACATCAGAGCGCTGTCACGTCGTAATCCTCCCCGGCTGTAGGCTGAATATATCGTTATAATAAAACTAGTTTACGGTTACCGATTCACTCGGCTGCGGTTAACCGGGAATGATTGTACACATTTTAATTATATTTTGAAATTATACTTTTTTTACGCACGATGCCAAACAATTATGTGTGTGAATTATTAAGATGCGCGTACATTGTTACAAAAACTCTACACTATGTAGTTGCTTACTAGTCTTTTGTTATATTTTGGTGAACTATATCTTAGTCTTGTCTAGTATTTATGCGTCATATGACATCAAGTGTGGCTGTTCAAAGAAGTAACTATAACTTCCAAGACGTATGCACTCACTTTTTTTTAAAGTTATTTCTTCTGGTGTGTCCTTTATTAGAGTGTAAAATTGAAAACTTCGCGCTCATCGTGTGTCAAAATTGCTAAGTGTACTTTCTTCTTGTTCTTCTTGCCTTTATCCCACACTAAGTGGGGTCGTCACAGCACGTTTTCTTCTTCCATTCCAGTCTGTCTCAGTCGTCATCCCTGCACTCACTCCCCGTACACGCATATTCTCTTTCACACAGTTTGTTTGGAGTAAGTTCATTAGCCGCATCGTACGATGCCGCGATCGCTGTGCTTGGCGAATTATATGCGCGGGGGCAATCGTTCTGCGCAGGCGCTGCGCCCCCCCCCCTCCACCCTGGTTTTTCCGACGGCTCTGCTTGCACGTGGGCACAATGTACTTCGTGCTTTGGCTGTGAACTCGCGTTTGTTTGGTTTGTACGTGCTACGTCATTCCGGACGTTCGGCTAGCACTGAGATATATGTGATTTACGGTGGTTGAAGTTTTTGCATTGTATAACTTTGAGTTGGTGTCCCAGGAAAATTTTTGCTGAACTGATTGATTACGTGATAGTGTCCTACGAGATTTGAGGCTGTAACACACTTAAACACAGTTCACTCTACACATACTTTACAATCTGCAGTCCAGGTCGACGGGGCAAGCTCAAGGTCACCACCCGCTCCTGACGAGGTAAGTATTTTGTTTGTTGTTACAATAATTACTGTGTATCGCAGCAATAGCTTCGAGAGGGATTGATTCGCGATTAATTGAATTAAGGGCCCAGCACATATTTTGCGAACCTTCTCGAACACAGTTCATCTAAGTATTTTTTGGGCGACCTCTTCTCGTATTACCGTTTACTATAACCTCCATTGTCTTTTTTGCCACATGATTCTCATCTCATCCATACCAGCATAATCTTCCACTCTTCAATTTTTCAGTCACTAATACTACATTCAGACTTTCTCTAACATACTCATCCCTTATTATATCCATTCCTGTCACTTTTAATTTGATTAATATAAGATTTATTTATACACCGTATAATATAATTATTTTATTTTATTTTTTGCAAAAACTACTTTTTTGCCCCCTACGCAAACACGTGTGTTATAGGGTAGCATCGTAACTCTCAGACGAATGAACCAATTTTAGTTTTTTTGGTTGAGTGGTTTCTTGATCGAGTGTTCTTGGCTATGATAAAAAGAAACCGTACAGCCATTTGTAGATCATCAGGTTTTTGTAATTTATAGAACAACATCCAAAGGTCTGATCGGTCCGAAATTTGGTATCATGTTACTTCAATTATATTGAAAGAACATTGCGTATTGCAGCATCATTTGGAATATACAGTAAACTTAACTCCTCGCCAATTTACAGCAGATGTATTGAGTTTGAACTCAGCGGAATGGTCTCAATAAATAGGTTATTTGTGTCGGGAGTTTTAAATTTAATAATTTACCTTGTTTCGTTATTTATTATATTATTAGTGTATTACTAATATTAAATGGGTATGATTTTAACTATCGCCAAATAATTGCCTGTTCATTAACCTAATTAATAAGATTTGTCTCTAAAATAATAGATGTGACACCTGAATCAAATAAACAAAGAATATCAAAACGCTTATGTACCTTAAACTTCTTCAATATTATTAGCATCTGGCAGTCACCGTCACGTGCTGTTTCTTTGAATATGTCAACTCTAACTTAACCCAGTCACATCTTCTGTGAATTGGCTATATAGCTTCGGGATTTGATCAAATCTCCGTTTTTATCATCTCCCTTTGGAAACCGTTTTCATTAATATGATGCCAAGAATATTTGTTGGGCATAGATATTATATTTAGGGGATACACATATCGGTGATGAATATAAACTTCGGCTACATAAAATACTGTTGGCATATTGAATTTCGTTGAATTTTTAATGTGTACGAAAATAAAATAAAAAAATCGATTGACTAATGACTTATTATTATAATATAGTCTTAAGTCTAATAAAACTGACATGCAAATGAATACATATTATTACGTATATTTAAACAAGAATGAAAAGGAAAAACATGAACGTACAATGTACATACACGAGAGTACAAAATAACAACTCTGATTTACCTTGAGCCCTTTACATTACAGACTAAATTGGAACCCGGCGCGAGATGTAATTCCATCCGGATAAGGGCTCTATGGTGAAATTGCTCTGGTCCTCGTAATTTTCCGACGTATTTAAGGTAATTTCACGCCCTGGTAACAAGGAATGAGTATTCTTCGGCCATTTTGAAAATTTATTGAAAGTTGTTATTTTTCTTAAATTTCTGTATAGAGTTTAGGCAATGGCAATGTTTTGAAAAGGCGAGGCTCTATTAATTTCTTTTTGTTTTTATTTCATAGTATCATGTTAAAGTGACGATAGTATACTTTATGATAAGCATTCTATAACAACTGCGACCACCGACAGATCGGCAATCAATCGATGCTCACAACTGTCATGACGCAAATTTGTCGACAGCTGGATATACACAGGCTGATCCAGAAACGCGACAAACCTAAAGAGAGTCACTGTGTCGGGATTATTACTATGCGCATGGTGGTCGCGATCCAGTTGAGTAGATCCAATGGGCAGTAAAGTTAGAAACTTTCTTTGGAGACTGCCCTTAATTTTTTGAGACATTTTGACCTACATTTACATTTTTTTTTAGTGTACAAATGTTAAGAAAATGGGCTAGTTACACAAAAAAATTGGTGCGTGTACTTATGTACGCGCGTGAGAAGTTATACTTCTTTGGCATCATTAAAAAATAGTTTTTAATTGCATGCAAATAATTAATTACAATAAAATAATAGAAGGATTGGAAAATGATAATCAACAAAGTTCATTTTAAATTTGAAAAATTAAATAAATAAATATTTATTTTCTTACATTAACTCTAACATAAATTGTCTTATTATTCGAATTGTATTTTTAATTAAATGATGTCCACTTCCATAGTATCTTCCGGTAATGTCTGAATCGGAACTTATATAATTAATATATATATATATATATATATATATATATATATATATATATATTAAAATAAATTATATTAAAATAAATAAAATAAAACCAAATTTAGAGAATAATAAATATTATAAATATTATAAGATTCTTAATTTTAAATTTTTATTATTGATTATTTAATATTTTAAAAATAAATTTAATAATAAATTCAAAAATTTAATTTAATGTTGGTCATTTTTTAAATATTTTTGTTGATTTCTTAATTTAATATTCACTTTTCATTTTTATCAAAAAAAATTCTTTAAATTTATTTAGTTATTTTTATAAATATTTATTATTTATTCAATTTAATAGCAAATATTAAAAATTAATATTATAATTTGATGTTCAATTTTAATTTTTATCACAAACTTTTTATTAAATGTTTTATTAAATTTATTTCTTAATTTTGTAAATATTAAATAACCAATAATAAGTATTTAACATTAATAATTTAATAATATTTAGTGTTAATTATATTAAATAAAAGTATTTTAATTTATATAAATAAATAATACATACGGATAGTTAACCTCAATTATATTGGAGCCCTTGAAAAAGTATATAAGCACAATTTTTTTCACTAATATTCACAAATAGTAAGTAATATCAATCAAAATATTCAATTTAAATCACTACTGAATATAATTTATTAGCACATATATAATTCGCACTTGTATGAAACTAAAACACGTGTTGGGAATGTATAAACTAGAAACATGTTGATAAATATTATAAATATGAAAACAGTGATTAGAGGTGACGAGCGTACCAACATGCGCGACTAATATCGAGGTTCAATTTCTATTTTGTTGGTAGCTTTTTTTCGAGACTTAATGAGCGGTTAAGCAGACAACTTCATACTGTTAATTTTGTGTCACAGATGCGCGCGCATCTTAAAATTTCACTCTCATCATTTTTTCATAACGCGCCTAAAGAAGTATAACTTCAAAAAAATTTCAGAAATCACAAAAAACTTTTTCCATACATTTAGTAGGAAATCATCGTAGCTTCGATAACATTTTGCAAGAAATGAGACTCCAACCTATTTTCATCCTTAACAAAACTTTTTATTATATATAGTCTGTGCGCTATAAAGAAGATTCGGCAAAAATAGAAAGTAAAATTTTTAAATGGAATTTCGATTGTACACATTTTATTATTATAAAAACTTTGAAAATAACGTTTCTTTAAAAGATTTGTTGGGACTAGTCACATCTTCGCTAGGAGTAATAGTGTTCTGTGAGTCACATTGAGTATGTAATCCTATAGCACTTGTTTTTGTTATATAAATAATAAGTTTCTAGTAAACACTAAACTTTCAGAATTTGAGTTTATTTTTGTCTATGAATGTCAGAAGTCACTAGCAACAAACTGTGTACATTTTTATTTTCAAAGTTTATAAAATAATGACATGGTTTCTTTCCATTTTCAGTCTTCTTTATAGCGCCCAGTCTATGCATAATAAAATTTAATTATAAGCAAAAATAAGTTGAGAGTTCTTTCTTGCAAAAGTTTATCGAAGCCACTATGATTTCCTACGAAATGTATGGGTAAAGTATTTCGATATCTGACATTTTTAGTACTCTACTAACCTTGATTAGACAAATTTTATTCATTCTTATATAAGATAGGATCGATTTACATGAAAAAAGTTTTTGTGTATCAGAATGTCTCTAAAAGTTTTCTTATAGTTACAATGGTTAAGGTACGTAACCACTGCCCCAAGTCAAAAATCCACTCTGTTTAACAACAAAGTGTTGAAGTGTAAAGATAGTTCACCTACAAATTTTGAATATCTGAACCTACCTACCTACTCTGAATTCCTAATTTCATAGTTATACCTAGCATTATTATTTTTATTTATAAACAAAAATTACTATATCCCACGGTAACAAGATTTTTTTTAATGAAATACTGATATCAAAAATCCTAACTCCACTTTTTTTATCTGCCATTAAAATGATTATGTAATAATATAAAAACTTATGAGTAGAAACCATCGACAATGGGCGGGAGAGTACACTCGTGATCAAAAGTGAAAAGGTAACAATGGTTGAGAGGTGTATCGGTGCGCCACGCGACTGCCATAATACACCCCTACGTAGACTTATAAATATCATGAAACCGGCACTGGAATAAATATGATTTCCTTCTTTTTGCTTAATTTACTTATTTACAAAATAAGATATAGTTAAACAATGAGATGACAACCACCAGTTTTTGGCGGGATCTTGAAGTGTTCTGTTTTTATTTTTTATTTTTTCATAAACTTATATTAGTAAGTTTCGCGGAATTTCACATCATGTAGCTTGGTTATGTGCCCAAATTAAGTGGATTATAATTAATAAATGAGAACATGTATTTTAGGTTGCCATAAAAACCAACTGGAAAGATTTAACAACGGGCCACTATCTTGTTAAAACTTGCAAAAACGTATGTTTGTACATAATGTTTAAAATATGCCTATAGCATACTATATATATTTATCAGTATATCAGCTATTTTTCTTGGTTTAGAATTACTGTTACTGTTACAGTTACAGTAAATAACTCCGAAATTAACCACTTTATTATCAGAAACCTAACTTGTAAACTGTCATGACAACATCGACCGTACTCATCTTTTGATGGTTGTTCTTATAGTATACAACAAATAAATACAGTTAGTGACAATATAAAAAAGTCGTGTCTAAAAACGCATAAGTCTATAGAGCCCATTAAGGTAGTTTCACACGGGCGGCATATTTGTGCGTTTTATTTAATTAGAGCGTGTAATGGGGGGCGCGTGTCCCCACTCAGCCCTATTCGATACACCAACAAGTATACTTGTGTCGAGTGCTTACGAGATTTTCCGATAGTTTATGCGTGAATTGTTTTCTGTTATAATTCATTTATTTACTTATATTATAAAATGAGATTAAATATAATGACCACCAAATAATACATTAGGAACATAAGCGATGTTTTAGATCCGCCATGTTGTGGTTTTTATTTAAAATTAATTTTCTGAGGTCAACATAGGCCTTCAAAGCTAAAAAGATTATTTAAACAACGTCCGTTCATTAAAAATCTAATTACAACCAAAATGTTTTTTATTCAATGTAGCTAGCTGATAATATTGAAATTTCGGTGGTCATTTACTATTTTTGGTTCAATAATGATTAGTTTGGAGTCGTTTGCTTTAAGTAAAAAAAAGAAGAAATATTTGGTGATAATTTACTATTTTTAGTGTTATAAAGTGATTTTTGTGGTTATTTTTGACTACATAATTATGCTAAAAAGTAAAATATAAGACTATATAACTATAGAAATTCAGTATGTTTAGTTCAGCAGCTAATATTGAAATTGAGAGGCTTATACAATTAAAATATGGTTCAGTACTTAATATCCAAACTGAGAGGCTGTTACAATTAAAATAACCACAATTTGCCCGACTGCGAATAAGGAAGATTGTTTTTCAAACGTATGTATGTATGTATGTATGTCTATTTCTTTGACCCGATCTGTAGCCTAAACGACTTGGTGGATTTTAGCATACGCAGTGTCGTTAGATTCGTCTTAATTGTGGGAGTGACATAGGCTATATAATATTTAAATACGAGGTTTGGAAATCAAATACAAAGCAAAAATAGAAAAAAATTTGTCAAGTGTTTTTGTCGCAGTCGGGTTCTTGTTCCAATTTTAATAATTTTTTAATTTTATTATTGAACGGCAAAGTGATAAAATTACACCTGATGGTAAGCACAGTATAATCCAAAAACAACGGCGACCACCGAAAGATCAGCAATCCATCGACGGTCACCACTGTTATGCTGGCTTGCAAACCTTTCGGCAGCTGGTTATACAAGGTGTCCAGAAAGGGTATCGGGTATTTGTAAGGTCAATGAAACAAAAATTATTTGTATGCAATAAAAAAGTTTATTGTTTATTATTAGCATATGAATTGGAGAATTATTTGGAAAAGATGATGTTATCCAAATGATGACGGTTACGTTGCTGGCACTCTTCTAAACGGAATCGAAGATTGGCGATAACACGTTGACACATAGCTATCGATATTGCTGCCATTTCTGACCTGATGTTTTGCTTTAACTGGGTTAGATTCGTCGGATTGTTTTGATAAACCTTACTTTTAAGGTATCCCCATGCAAAATAGTCAAGCGGGCTAAGGTCGGGGCTTCTGGGAGGCCAGTTGATGTTACCCCTTCGCGAAATGACTTTATTTATTTATTTATTTTATTGTATTCAGAAAACATACAGTGCTTAAATTCTTAATGTGTACGAAATATTCATAAATTCTACACCATTTAGCTGTTTTCGCATATTGAGACTAAATTAATGCTCGTCAGCTTTATGTTAATTTATACTATATAATAATTATCAACTAATGAAAGAAAAACAAGAAAGCGGAATTAACAAAAAAAAAATAACCACAAAAGACGGGACAGTCAGGAAGTCATGTCAAACCAGTTTTTAGACATTTCTGCTCGTATGATATTTATAGGTGAATTAAAGAAGTCGAGCTCAGGTAACTCGTCGAGATTGTTAACTAAGTTGGCTGATCTCACAAAAAATCAATTTTGCCTATAATTCGTAGAACTATGGGCAACGTAAAGATAAATAGGTTGACGGACGGATCTAGTTGGTACTTTAAGGTTTACTTTAGAAAGCAAACAAGGAGATTCAATTTGGCATTGCGCTATCTTGAGTAAAGTAAGTATGTCTGATATTCTGCGTCTTTCGCATAAAGGTAGCATGTGATGTCTTCTACATCTCTTTTCATAACTGTCATCATATATTTTACACATGTACTGCAAATGTTTCATGAATCTACGCTGAATAGATTCTAACCTATTAATATATACTTCATATTGTGGATTCCAAATTTGCGAACAATACTCGAGTAAACTACGCACGTATGAACAATAGAGAATTTTGGTTAATTTAACGCTGCAAAATTGGGAGCTTGACCGGATGATAAATCCCATTGACTTATTGGCCCTATTAGCTATGTTATCTATATGTTTCTCGTACGTAAGCTTGGAATCATGGATAACACCTAAGTCTCGGATCTCATCCACCTTTTCAAGCACATACCCTTTAAGTTTATAGATAAAATCTTTCGCTTTAGCTTTACGTGTGAATGATATCGCGTGACATTTTGCAACGTTAATATCTAATTTATTAATATTGCAGTAATCTTCAAATCTGTACAGATCTTGCTGTATAAGATGGCAATCATTAACACTATTAATTTGTTTGAAAATCTTCATATCATCAGCATACAACACAAATTTACAATGTCTGAAGCAAGATTTTATGTCATTGACAAAAATATTAAATAGCAGCGGACCCAATAAAGAACCTTGAGGTACTCCAGAAGGCACGGGGCTCCATACAGATGAGTAACTGTGAAGTACAACTGCCTGTGATCGATTCTTAATATATGAAGTAAACCATCTATACAAATTCCCGTGAATTCCAGCGTTGAAAATCTTTTGTAAAAGTAAAGCATGGTCGATACGATCAAAACATTTGCTGTAGTCAGTAAAAACTGCATCAACTTGACCCCCTGCATCCATGCCTGAAGTTACATAATCAGTGAATGTTAATAAGTTAGTAGTCGTTGAGCGATTTTTGAGAAAACCATGCTGTTCAAGAATAAAGGAGGCGGAAATACTATTATATACTTGGGTATAGACAATTCTTTCAAATATTTTAGCAAAAATACATAACTTTGAGATTGGTCTATAGTTCTTTATGTTATTTTTACTTCCATTCTTATGTACAGTAGTAATAAAAGCAGACTTCCAGATTTTAGGGACTATACCTTCCTCTAAGGAACGTGAATATAATATTGTCAATGGTTTTATTAAAGAATCCGAACATTTGGTAATAAATAATGGAGGAATATGATCTGGTCCTGCTCCTTTTGTTAGATCAATTGCATTAAGCAATTTATGTACCATTTCAGAAGTAATTTCTATATCACTAATAATATTAATATAATTATAAGACAGCTCATAGGTCGATTGAGTATTCAGAGTAGAAGATTGGGAAAGAAAGGTAGACTGAAAGTATGTTGCAAATAAATGACATATATCTTCACCTGAATCTGCAGCCTTTTTAGCATTTTTAGTCGACTTAATAAATGACCAAAACATTTTCGGGTTTTTAACTATAGAGTCTTCACATTTCTTAAGGTAAGAAGCGTAGCATTCTGCTTCTAAAATTTTTGCTCTGTGCCTTAGTAGCGAAAATGTATCATGATCAGACGTATTACAATATGTACGAAATTTTTGGAGAAATTTAAACTTTTCTTTGAGAACTTTCTTCAAAGAAGCATTGTACCAAGGGGGGAAAGAAGAAGTAGTTATTGATTTTATTAGGGAATAATTCGTTAACAACTTCCATTGAGTCATTTGAGGTATGGCAAGTGGCCCCATCTTGCTGGAACCACGTTCTTGAGTTGAAACCTGCAAACTCCTGCAACTCTGGGACCAAAAAATTTCGCAACATATCGCAATAACGGTCACTATTCACATTAATTGCTCGGCCTCGTTGATCTTCATGAAAATAAGGACCAATTATGCCTTTAGCAGACATAGCGGCCCAAACAACGACCTTTGGGCTATGCAGGGGTCGTTCATGCTTTCGTCTCGGATTCTCCACTGCCCAGTACCGGCAATTCTGTTATTAAAATGACCATTCAGGTGAAAATTTGCTTCGTCACTGAACAGTATGTTGTTAAAGTTGTTAAATCGCTGCAGCATTTCGTTCGCAAAATTCAGTCGATTATCATAGTCCGTATCCTTCAATTCTTGAACCATTGAATTTTATAGGCTTTTAGATGTAAGTCTTTCTTTAAAATCGAATGTAAAGACGATTTTTTGATGTTCAACGCTTGGCTTCGCTTTCGGATGGATAAAGACGGATTTTTGACGAACCGACGCCTCAACTTCTTCAATTGTTTCTTCATCGCGAACTGAACGAGGACGACCAGAGTTCTGAATTTTAACTGTCGCACCTGTATTCTCGAACATCCTGATCCATTTCCTAATGCTATCGTCACTTGGCGCGTGGCGTGTACGATATTCCGCACGATAGAGACGTTGAGCAGTCACTATTGAATCACCATTACGATAATACGCTCGTACGCAAAATGCACGATGCGTCCCCGAGTGCTGTTCCATCGTGACTAAAACTCCACAAAATGGCGGACGCCACGAACCCCTCCCCGCACCCTTTAGACGCCCCGTTTCGAATATGGCGCGAAAACAAATACCCGATACCCTTTCTGGACACCTTGTACAACCAAAGGCGGCACTGTGACACGTTATTCATCATGCGTATGGTGGTCGCCGCAAAAACAACTTGCCAATGTCAATGTTTTTAAGCCTTCGTCAAATTTTCCTTGATGGTGGCTCTCTTGTCAGAACTATCTAGGGAGTTTTTGTTACATCGCAAAATTCATGTTTTCCGTTTTATATTTATAATCCACTTCACTTATGCACAACAACCAAACTATATCACGCAAAATGCCACCCATATTACGTATTATAATATAGAGGAAATAAAACTAAGTTAATGAATTAAAAATAAAAACAAGAAAATATGACTTTAAGATCACGCCAAAAAGAACCGCGGCTCAAAAAATTACATATTTATACATACAACTTACAACCGGAAAAAAACCAGTCTCGATACCGGGAACTTGACACTCCTAAGTCGGGTGTTACACGGTGTATGACGGTCCAAATCCGTTAGAATAATAATTGTCGTGATATACACAGCAATGAACCGTGAAATCTCGTGGGGCATCCCAAAGAAATTAAAATATTCAATCTATTTACATAAAATCCAATTATTCATCACTACAATTTAATTTCGATACAATTATACTAAGGGCAACTTGCACGAAAAAAGTTAAATTCCGTTGTAGCTTAATTTCACTTTATTTATATCAATATGTATGCAACTGTCAATCTTAAATCTGATTAAATGATTTAAATATGATTTAAGGATTTAGTTCAAACCAAAATCAAGTCGAATTTGGTTCAAGTCAATTGTTATTCGAACACTTTTAAGCGACTACAAAAAGGAGGTTATTAATTCTACATGTAGCGTTTGTAATATTATTGGAACTGCAATATATTCATGTATTACGATAATCTACTGGGGCTGCCAAACAAATATATAAAATTTTACAGGTAAATATGTGTGTTCACGCTTTTCTCCAAAACTATTAATCGGATTGTAACCAGTGTGACCATTATTTTTTTATTGACTTGTATTTATTTCAACTAGGGGAGCAGTGCAAGTTTCATCAGAATCGGTTCAGTAGTTTTCAAGACATGGACTAATACGTGTAACGGCCTGGCTTATAGATACGAGCTACGGATGTGGTGTCAAAGAGAAACATCTCAAAATCTTAGTGAAATTCCATTGCTTGCAAAAAAATTCAAAATTACGAATTAAAAAGTTATTTTAAAACGAAATCAGAAGTAGGTACAAAACAAATTATGGGCTTACAATTTTTTTATCACTCTTAGTCTAATATGTTGGTATAAGTGTATAGGTAACGCATCTAGCGTTATCCGCGGTCTATTTTGGCAATTTTAAAGTCAGGTAATTGCCTGACATTCTCATTAGTCATCCAGTGTCGCGGTTGCAAATACAACTCAAAATATATATTAATTTCGTAATAACATGTAATGTCTTTCATATCCTTTCCATTTTTTGCGTATTATATAACTGGGAGCATTGTTTATAGTTTGTATGTATAATTTAATTATTATGTTTTTTAGTGCACTGATATTGTCATATGACGCTTCTATATATAAAATGTCATTGCTCTTAGTTATATTTTTAAGTAGGTTTTTTTGTTTATTTCCTTTTTACAGATATTAATACAAAAAAAAGTTTATTAACACGTGGATGTTAATACTAGATAGTAGGTACTTTGTTTGTCGCACTCGCACCTCCGTTTAGCCCCCTAATTACTAGGGGTGTACGAATAACATGGACCGAATCGAATATTAAACGTGTTTCTCGAATAAATCAAAAATTTCAAATTATTTGTAAGTTCTTATCATAATTTAAAATGTTCGTCTTGTTCGTAACTTTACATTTCTTAATGTACATTATAATTGGACTCTTTTATTCGGATCTGGAATCGAATGTTCGTATTTGATATCGGAAAATCAAAAAAGTTCGAGAATTACTACCATTCGAACACCCTTACTAATTACGTATTTCTTAAGAATAAAGTGGAAATAAAAATTGCTTAATATCGCTTCCAAAATTGCAAATTCATACTATGTAACAGTCGTAATGTACCAAAACTAATCTTAAATTGATATTAACTTAATGTCATGGTATGGTTTTATCACGATGTGTTCATTCACCAAAAACTCATTGCAAGGATTCCAACTCACGTCGACTGACGCGGCGTCCGTACACGCTATAACTGAGCCATAATTATTTCCTTCGAAAAGAGGGATTTGACCAATAGTAGGTCGTATATAGATTGGTATATTATTATTAAAAACCAGCACTTAACAACACCTAATCCATAGAGATTAAGATACGGAATGAGATTGTCCCCGAGCGACGGAGTTCCACGAACAATAAACAAACGGACAAAACATTTATCTAATGTTACAAAACATTACACCGAAAGTGTTTTGTGTGACGCCGATCTTATAGGATAACATGACAATGTGCTTTATGTTCACGCTTCATTGGATTTCTGGGGTAGGCGAGATTCGTTCATTACACGTGTAAATACTTGCTAAAATTACAAGTAGTTTATAATTTTGATCAAATTGGGAATCGAAGTTAAATTCCTAATACGAAAGGCGGATTATACAGATGACATATATCAAGGCTTATATCAGACTAAAGGTAACCGTTATTTTTTATTATTACTGCCACTGGATACGTGTATTTTAAGCCCAACTCCGTACAATTTTTCTAAGCCAACAAGATGGATGCCTTGCTTGAGCTGACCAGGGAGTTATTGCGACAACGTATGAAAGCATGTTCCGAAATATAATTTATAATACAATTGTGCACAATAGCTAAACTACACAAACACACAAAATGCCACCAATAACATGATATACATTAAAATTAAAGTTATAAACCTACATGGCAGCTCAATATCCCACAAAAATTTCAAATATTTCAGTTAGTTTATGTTACCTATATAAAACAATTTAAAGATAAATAAAAAATAAAATCCGACACAACCGATCTCTTAAAGTTTTTTCAACAAATAAGTACTGCTCGTAAGTGTCGACTAATATCAAGAGATGTTGACAATGGTTAAGTACTTTTATCGCATTACCAACACACGGATGGGCCACGGGATTATTACAAAAGGTACTAAACCTACAATAAGATTCTGCGTTGCGTAATTCAAAGAAACCGGGATATTATGCCCTTTCAGACTATCATTGTGTATTTACACTGTACCGCACGGTTTCACCGCGCTGCCAACGCACTAGCCTACCGTTATTCTCACTTCCCGTAATTGCCTACAACTTGCCAGATTGCTTGACGTTCATGATTACTGATTCACTCCTTCGAATCATAGTGTAAAGGTATATAACCTATAACTATTTCCAATAAACAACCTATACAATGAAAAGTATATTTTTCAAATCTGACTTGTAGTTCCAGAGGTTACGGCATTCAAACAAACAAACTTTTGAGCTTTATATTACAATACAGTTTTACCCGTATTAATTTTATCCGACAAACACCGCGCCGCCAATGCACCCGTGTAGAGTCTATCATAATTGTTCTTCCCGCAAATAGAAATTATTTTAATTTTTCATTATCTTGTACACTACGTGTCCAAATATCATACTCTAAAGAGCAAAATTTAACTTCATAAATTTGTCTTTATGATGAAGAAGTAACTTTTGTTTAAGGATTAATGTGCCATGTCTAAATATAATATGTATTTATAAATCACTTTTTAAATTTCAACAAATCTTTGTCACTACATACCTTATCGTGGCTTATCTATAAGAGATAGGCATATGCTATCCTTAATTTTTTTAGATATACTAAAGACCAATATTATAGTAGAACATTGTATTTCCGTATCATTAATGATTACGCCAGCGCACGCTGATAAAATAGTTCGGGAGGGCCTCGACTTCCGACGTACGTAACAAAAAACAATATTTAAGTATATCTAAGAGTTGTAGCCCAATCTTAAGTAGCCTATGTTATTTGTCGAGAGTCTAGCTATCATATACAAAATAATTTTTCAAATTCGACAAGTACTTCTAGAGATTAGCGTATTTATTATACAAACAAACAAATAACCGAAAAAAAAACTTTTCCGCTTTATTATATTAGTATAGATATAAATACATAGACTATAATTCTGATAATTTTTTACGATTTTACGAATTTATTTTTTTAAATAATAATAACCACATCTATCCACAAGTTGTCTATATTTTTCAAAATTAAAGTTAATTACAACGATAAACAGTCCATAAAAATACAAATCTTTATTAAATAATAGTTCACTTATTTTTTGTCTATGAGTCACGTAACTGGAAATACAATTCAGGAAACAAGACGTCATTGTTCAATATATAATATGCACAGTTGAGTGTTATTGTTTTTATATTAAATTGTTATAAGTAACTCTAATGTGGAAAAATATATAGATACTAAAGATAACTGAAATTCTACTAAAATCAACTTTATTGCTAATATTTATTGAACGAAGACGTCACGCATACTCACGTGACCATAGTGCTGATTGAATGTGAAGTTACCTTTATAGAATTTAAAATCCATATAAAGTGTAGTGAACTGTTAAAATCTCGAAGCACGCCGGACAATACCACGGCGGCGACACTAGATACATTGTACCTCGGTCACGTCCTTAGAGGATTAAGATCTTATACTTGTAAACTCATTGAGACGTTTAAATTGTATTGTTGTATATATAGATAGGTTTTAATAGTAGCGGTGTATTCAAAAGGTTCGAATCCTAAACTAGCACTTTTATTCATTGATATTTGGAGAGAAAAATTGATGTATGTTAGGACCAAGTAACATTTTTATACATTTTAATAAAGTACATTTGAAAAGACACATCTGTTTTTTAAAGCAAAGGAAACACAGTTTCTTCTGTAACTCTAAGTATCGTTGAATGAAAATTTATTTATTCAGGCTGTTTCACTTAAAAACTTAAACCCTTTTGCAGTTGGCAATGTATCCGCTAACCACATGTATCTCTATATAACTGCAAAGAATACTAATCTTATTAGAAGGCGATAGTGACAAGGCAGTTTTCTTTGATATGCATCTATAATTTTTATTTCTGTCTGATTATACTGTTAGCCATTAGCCCTGGAGCCTCAGACGGCTTTCACAGCTTCACCGTGACTTGTGCATCTACCATCATCATCATCATTATATTAATACGTGAAGCAAAAACTTTATATCCCTTTTTAAGCGTATTGCGTGCACGGAAGACTGTGAGATTTGGCATGGTTAAAGTTTATATGGAGAAGGAGTGTAGAAAGCTAACATTTATCTGTAATATCTGTTACTAATTTAAGAAATTAATACTGCGAATCCTAATCCGAACAGTGCCATTGAACTTAGAACCCCCAAAATATTGACATTGTCACTCAACGAAAAGTGACTGCAAGTTATGTAGATAATACTCATTGTTTAGGTTCATGAATACTGCAAATGTCAAACAGAAAATATTCTATGATCAAAAATCGCTGGTCGTTTTTCGATCGCTAGTAAAAATAAATTTGTAACTAATTATTTTTTCGACTTCTACCATAGACTTACATCCATTATAATAAAAACTTACCACGATTAAATGACATTAAAAAAAATTAAGTCTTCTTGTATATGCCCATTTAACTGAAAAACGGCTTGATCGACTTTGGTGGAATTCACCGTCATGCGCGCATCACGCAAAAAACTACTGGATAGATTTTGATATATATTTTTTATTTCACTCCTTAAATAATTAATTAAGAAAATATCACGATATCTTCGTAAATAATAATTCTATAGAGCACGCGAGTTGATATTTCATACATAAGAACATGCCCTGTCAGTTTATATTGGTTAAAAACCGCGTACGTTATATTATCAACTGATGTCTACAATTTATATAGTGATCCATCTTATACGTATTTGAAGCTGTGAAGAGAAACGCTAATCAATTACATAGAGGGCGGGAGGATCTCGATCCGCGGTATCTACGTAAAGACAGACAAAAGCGGGGGAAATGATCAAAGCGAAATTATATTCATATAACAGATAATAATGTTGGTATTAGAAAATTGGATTTGGATGTTACGGTGCGCTAGTTTCGACTCCAGTCGACGCCTGTTCTGGAGTTTTATTTTTCGGAACCAAGTTCCTTATCGCGCTTTTGACGGATGGAAGCTACGCGGGAAAATTGTCTGACTCGACCGAAACTTTTGCTATAGTACGTTATAGGTAATGAAGAAATGGTAATTAAATTGTATTTAATAAAGGAAAAATAGGTTTTTGTTTATAAAGCTATGGAAGTTTTTATAAGGTTTCATTTTATTACTTGTTTGTGGTTATTATTTAATCATTTATATAGATAAAATGATAGAGGCTTGCCGTTGTGCGCACATCACGCAAAAATTACTTCATAGATTTTGATAATTTTTTTACACCATATTTCAAGTATAAAAAAATTCACGATATCTTTAGTAAATAAAATGTTATTTAAGTTTTAAGAAATTACGATTTTTATAAGAAGTACACGTACAGCGATGTGTTTTCTTGCCGTGGAGAACTGGGGATAATAATATTAGTATAGATAAAAGTAAACGAAGTCGCGGGCGGTTGCTAGTAAATAATATATTATACCGAAAGGAACTTCATTCCTACCGGGCGTCTCCCGACACCACTCGAGTTTTTTTTAATATCTATTTATTTAGCTGTAATATAACAAACATGTGTATAACTATGTACACACGAAATAAATTCTATTTCATTGGCATAAAAAAAACATTTATCCCCCCCTGTCAATAACATGATAAAGTTAATTATTTAGTTAATAATGTAAATAATTTTCTGCTTTAATATTGTTGTTTGCTTATGTTTATTTTATTACATTTACTAATACTAATTTCCTGTTACACTAACGACTATCATCATCATCATTATATTAATACGTGAAGCAAAAACGTAAAAGCGTATAGCGTGCAGGGAAGACAGATTTGGCATGGTTAAAGTTTATATGGAGGAGTGCAGAAAGCTAAAATTTATCTATAATATCTGTTACTAATATATTAAATTAAATAAATTAATACTGCGAATCCTAATCTGAGCAGTCCATTAAACTTAGACCCCCCAAAATATTACCATTGTCACTGATTGAAAAGTGACAGCAAGTGATATAATATTCATTGTTTAGGTTCATACTGCAAATGTCAAACAGCAAATAGTCTATGATTGAAAAGTCGCTGGTCGAATTTTGATCATTGGGCGACCGCTAGTAATATTTTTTCCACATTACCGCTGGTTAGCTGGAACAAAATACTTTATAGCATTAAGCTCGCTAGTGTACAAGCTAAAATTGCATTAAAGTATTCATTCATATATTTTTAAGCATAATTTTAATTAATTAATTATTTTGTAAACTTTTTTTATCGTTATAGGTCTTAGCGTTATGGCCACAATCTTACCTGATCTTAAGTGACGATGTGGCCCAAGATGGTAACACGCTAAGCCTAGTGGTAGACTGGCTCTCAAGTGCAGCTGCCAGAACACACCTATAGGTGATTTTCAACTTGATGGGCAACCCTTAAGATAGCTCAAGCAAGCTACTAAGTTAGTGAGGGGGATATTAGAAAAACGCTATGGTTTCACTCTGTGGTTTCATCGCAATGTTTTCTCTAACCGAGAGCTCAAGTTCATTGTACGGATTCGAACTCACGCCGATCGACGCGATATCTGTACACGCTGCCTCTCTCTCTTAATTTAGTAAAATAATGTTTAAATTTCAGTAAAATGAAATCATATTATTATCAATGGTAGCTAACTTTATCATATTGTGAAAAAAGCATATAACTTCAAAAACTTAACTATATTGAAATTTTGTACTATAAAGTTTCACACGTAAACAGACGGACATAACCACAATTTTTTTATGTTTAAACGCTATTTGCCGCTACTTAGTGTATTTCTTAGGGGTTGAAGTTTTGAGGGATGATCGGGGGTGGGATCTACGTTACCGGTAGCTATCATATACTGAGAGAGGAAAAATAAATATAAATATCTTATTGTATAGAGCTGGCTTTTGTTTCTATTTTTTGTATAGTAGTTTATTCCACTGGCCTTGTTTGGATTCTAAATTTCGAAAAACAATTAAGATCGAAGTTTTTAAAGTTACATCCGCTACATCATTTATTTATTTATTAGGAAAGTCTACCGCTTATACATTTACTCTTACAAACTAACTTAGTCCACACATTAAGCCAAAGCTACATCATACGCTTAAGAATCTCGCAACTTTTTTGCAATCGCGGCAACAGCCCAAGCCGAGGTCCGGCCACTTTGGCACCCTTGCACGTATGTTCCCACGCCGAGTGTCTTAAGCGCTCGCCCTAAAGCTGTAAAAGCCATCAGCGGCTCTAATATTAGGGCCCGTAAGGCTAACAGTGTAGTCAGTTCTTTTAAAATAAAGCGGTTCGGGATCACGCACGTGGTGTGAAATCCGTGGCAATGATTTTTGATTGGACTGCCTCATTAGCCTAGTAGTCATAAGCGCGACTGCTATGATCGAGGTACTGGATGCGATTCCCGGGTCGAGCAAAGTGTTATTGGGTTTTTCTATGAAATTCTCTGTAGCAGCTCGGAGTTTGGGTTTGTGCAAGATTAATGGAAATAGCCATGGAACCTAAAAACACGCGACGAACTGTGGGTGTACATTGGTACAGCACTGCCTAACCCTTCGGGGATACAGACGTGATGGTATTTGTGTATATACGACGAATCGGTATTATCTCAGTGTTTATCGTTTTTTCTTTATCTGACTGCGAAAAAGGAGGGTTAGTTTTAGTATATTAGGTGTCGTTAGATTTGTTTTACTTGTGGGAGTGTAATGGGGTATATAATACTTAAGTGCGACGTCTGGGAATGAAATAAAAAGCACAAATATAAAAAGATTTATTTTATTCAATTATTGTTGCTGCAGTCGAGTTCGTTGTTTTCTTTTTATTAATGTAGCTTGTTGGATACAAGGCTACCATCATGTTCCGGACCGTCAATTTGCCGTGCTACTGTATGAATAAAATTGGTTTGTACGATGTTACTTACACAATAATTCCACATATTTTCGCAGACTAACTTATTATTATTAATAATAATTTTCGCTACCACGCGATATTGTGTTTCTGGATTACAATTATGAATTTATATTTTGTAAATCTGGTTGGCGCCTGTAAAATAGTGTTTTTTAATATGTAAAACAAAAGTGAACCAACATACGGGCAGCCTGATGGTAAGTGGCTGCCATAGTCTATGAACGATTATGATTACAAAGCTATGGTATTCTATAGGTGTTACTAGAGTTTTGCCGACCTCGAACCAAAGAGCTCTGGAAACCATACTCACCACAGGAACACAACACAAGGTTATTTGGCTGCGATTTTCTGTAGGGTGGAGGTTATCCACCAGTGGGACTGCTTCAAGTAAAGAAAAATCTTCAAAAAATTTATCTGTGCACTAACTCTCTTAATATAAAAATACCAACGGTATATCTAATAAAAATATGCCAACGAATCTAAATTTGGTATAGTCCAATTCCATACATCGAAGCAAAGTATACAAACACGTTATTTCCCTGAATCTGGATTGTCACGTCATCCCATACATATTTCACACGGACGTGTAAATATAATAAAAACCTCCAGCCCTCCTCTCGTCGTATCTTAGATGGAGGAATTTCATAAGGTTATTCGTACCTACCCTCTTTTTTATTCGAAAAGTGACTTCGATTTCCTCGTTTCAGACAGCGACAACATAGACGCATAGACGGTTAATAAAGAAGTCGGAGGTTTTTCTCAAGATTATTATCTTGCTAATAAATCGGATCGGATCGGAGGCCACTGTTTAAACTATATCAAATCAGCTTACATCAAATCAGCTCAATGGTTGTATTCGTAATAGGGTGAAAATAAATATGGCCTCAATATCACCTGATACTAAGTGTCAATGTGGCCCAAGATGGTAACACGCTATTAGGAGGACTGGCTCTCAAGTGCAGCAGCCGGAGCACACATATTGGTGTTTGGTGACAGATTTTCAACTTGAGGGTGGTAGCTAGCCAAGCGAGTATTAGATAAGGCACTATCACCAGTTTCATCACGATGTTTTCACGAACCAAAAGCACATGCTCATTGGAGAGATTCGTACTCACACCTATCGAGGCGGTGTCCGTACACGCTACTACTGAGCCATCTTTGCTGCATAGTCGTATCTATTAATAAAGCATCATTCTGCAAAATTGTATCTATTAAAGCACCATTCTACACGGTTGTATCTATTAATTATTGTAATTACTGTAGTATTTCCTATAAACAGTTATTTGTGGGGTGAAATTGTTGTTTTATTACAAATTAATACACCGTATTTTTCCTTGCGCAATTACCGTCATTTCTTAGATTCTACCGTTTTTAAATTAAAATCACCGTCAACCTAATTTTTGACATGGCAAAACCGACTCGTATGTACCCACTTGTTCTATTATATTATAATTATTAATTTTCAATCATTTATAGTATCTTAAGTATACTAGCGGTGTGCCCGCGGCTCCACACGCGTTTGTTACAACGGAGTAGATATTTACATCCCTTAATTTTATTTTTACTCATATTACATTTTACAATACACATTTACGTTACATACACGCACATTCTAACACACAAACAAAACCAAACCCTACATCCACCCATTCAAACAACAAACACTCGCATGCACACACCTACATACACACCCACACATGCACACATATATTTACTTAGATGAACTTCCTTTTTTACGATTTCTAGAAGTAATATTGACAACTGTTAATTTACCATTAATTAAGTAATTCCATAAACTTCCCGTTTACAAAATTTGATCAAAATCGTTCAAGAACTAACGATTTTTTTTACGTTTTCTAATACTTATTTATATTGAAATTTCGTATACCCTATCAATAATCGACCAATGACATAAGCCTCCCGTGTACAAAATTTCATAAGAATCGTTCAAATCGTTTTTCAGTTAAATCCGGACATACAAACAGAACCACAGAATTATTAATATATAATTATAGAATAGGTATATATTACACGTACACAGACTAAGTATCTCAGTAATAGTGACGTCATTTATGTGTAAATTGAAATTAGAACACATAGAGTTAAATATCATATCTTCTTTTTATTTTGGCATCGCAAAAGTACTTGCCAGCGTCAATGTTTTGAAGTCTTCGTAGTAGTAGGTATTTTATTCAAAGTGGCGTCTAACAAGCTGGTGGCTCTCTTGTTAGAACGACTTAAGGAGTTTTTGTGGGATCCCAGAATGCATGTTTTCAGTTTATAGTTATAATCCACTTCACTTATGCACAACAAACAAAACTATATGACGCAAAATGTCACCAACATTACATAATATAGAGTCAAAAACCTAATTTTATGAATTAAAAATAAAAACCAAAACATGTCACTTTATGTAGTAGTAGTAAATGAGTTACATTTTTGTTTATTATTGTATTTTTAATTTTTTTCAAATGGTGTGATGTCAATATAATAATTTTGAAAGTTGAAAAATGTTGTTACATTATATAAACACGTAAAAAATATATTATCTATAGATATTATTCTCTTGGTGGTTTAGACCTAAGACAGGCTAATGAAATGCGCGATCTAGGGATTATTATTGACAGTAGTTTAACTTTTAAATCTCATATTTTGATTGTAATAGTTATTAGTTAATATATCCGCGCAAGTGCTCTGTTTTTTACCAAGAAATAGCAAAAACTTTCGCTATCCATGGATGAAAATTCATATACAATTCATTAAGTTCGCAGCCACTTTGAGTTTGCATTTTCTGTGTGAAATCCACACTATTGCTGCCATTCCCAACGTATTGAGGGAATACAAAGATATTTTAGTAGAGTCTCAGAAATTTGTCACAGAGAGACACGTATGATGATAACTGGCTCACATAATTTAAAATGCTAAAACTCCGAAACAGACGTAAATTATAATATGATGTTGCATTTCTACATAAGATTATCGGTGGCCGTATTGATTGTCCCACTATTCTAGCAGAAGTATATTTTAATGTTCCCCATAATTATCCTAGAAATAGAATTAGTGAAATTTTCTCTCAACCGCTCTGTAGAACCAATTTAGGATATAACTCGCCTGTCGTCAGAATGTGCTGAACATACATTGAGTATAATGGCGAATTTAGGCATTTTTGCACAGACGTTACGTAACATTATTAGCAAGATTAAAAATTATTTGTACTTCAGATGGTTTAATTTAATAAATACGATTCAGAATCGCTGGTGTTTTTTTTTATTTTACTTCCATTATTAATTGAAAAATACTGGTTTCATTAAATGCATTATTTTAATGTTACTTTATCTGTTATAATACAAATCTAAATTATTATTTTATAATATTTATTAGTAATGTTTCATACAATGTTATACCATATATACACGCATTATAACAAAATTTGGTACACGAATAGGAATTATTAACAAAAAAAAATGTATTTTTTTTAAACATGTTTGTTACTAAAATAATCAATTTTATTAAGTTTTAAATGAAACGAATTCTTTTATTTTTTATTATTACATTATGGTTTCTGGTGGGCCGATCCCGGCGGCACTGCAATGCCGGGCCGACCCGCGACAGGAGTGGAGCGAGCCCCGAACATCCCGTCAGTTTACAAAAATCAGTTTAATATACTGGTCCCGCGATGCGGGAACTTTCAGATATTAAGCTGAAAAGAACAGATACTACACTTTGATCTTAGCCAAAAGGCCGAGAAGCGATAACTAAAGAATAACAATCTAAAGAAGTCATTATTTCGATGTTACTCTTGACAGCGCAAGCTAGACTTTTAAATGGCGTCGTACAGCGGCATCTGTTGTTGTACACTGGCATCATAATATAGCGACGCAACACGACGCGACGTGATATTATAAACAGGCTAGATTAAAAAACCTACATTGCTACTCATTAACCGAATAACTTAATATAAAATAACAATAATTAAATCATCCACTAAAATAGCGACAAAATCCGTGTCAAAAATTTAACTCTATGAATATTTTATGGATAGTGTAATTCCGAAGACTACGCTCATAAAAAAAGTATGACACAGTGTATACGAAGATAAAATAAACAACAAACATTTGCATAAAAAGTTACAAAAAATAACATAATTAACATACATAATAATTAATATATAATATAACATACATAATATATTAATTGTAACATACATAATTTATAAAGTCTTAGGTTATCATAAACTAGTCCAGTTGAGCTTGCAACAGCAACATCATATCGCTACATTAGTGTAAATTGCTGTAACAATACCAGTAACGCCATCTATTATCACTTTAAAGAAACTCATTGCTACAGAAAGTTTGACTTAATATATTATTATTAAAAAAATACATCTAAATGACAGAATTGATTGTCAAATCTGAATTGGTTAAATCATCCCGTGTGTAAAATTTCATAAAAATCACTACTCATTTTTTTAATAGAAATTAGAAATGTCAGCCAATTTTTTTTTATTGTTATATTCGTAATCAGTCATAAAAATAGTACGTCTATCACGAAAAAAAATACATGTACAAACAAAATTACAAATTTATTAATATAAAAGTTATCATAATGAAACTATTATTTTTTAATAAACTTGATCTTAGAAACTATTTCATTGAAGTTCTACATCGCGCTATGGTTTCGTTACCCGCTGAGTGTATAGGCTAAATTACTGTAAGTCGATTCGTATTTCGTTAGGAGTCTAAACTTCTAAAGGGTTAAATACCTACAATAAGCGATTTTATAGTATTTTTGAAATAGCATTTTTAGTGAAAACTGAAAAATGCTATAATAATGAATTTCTTAGTTTTCTTTTAGCTAGAGACAGACAGGGCAATGTGACGTAATTTTTTCGGGGTTCTACCAAAAATTTCAACTAAATCTACCAAAATCCTATTGCCAATCTACTAGAGGTGGGCGATTATGAATGATTTACATAATCGAGTGATTTCGATGATGAGTGATCATTCATAATCGAGCCCTATAAATAATATACTCAGAATTGGGCGAATGATGACTGAAAGCGGATATGTACCATAGATAAATAAAGTATACTGGAGATTATGTACTTATTAAAAATGTAGAGTGGCAAGCAAAACAAAAAGTCGCACAGTCGTCAACAAAGTTCTTCATTTATTCGAACATCGATTATGAATGATCTCTCAACCAGTGGCGTAGCTAAGGGGGGGGCGCCCCGGGTGTCACCTGTTTAGGGGTGACATTCGAGCCCGACTATGACCATCAGTTGTAGTTCTTTCTACCTATAAAAAATCGTAAATCTATGGCAGAGAGCTTATGCCCCACTAATAAAATTATCTAAGTAACTATGATATCGTACCACGAGCATAATAAATTGATATTTAGAAGAAAAAAAAAACAAAGTGCACAATGTCAATCGATCTGAGATTCCCCCAAAATTTAATACCCCGTTCGCGGATAACCAACGATAGTCAGGGGATTCCCTCGATATAGCGCTCGTCACTTGTATTGTGGATTGGGTCATTTCTTTTGTTTCCGACCGCATTCATTTCAATATTCTCTTACGTGAACGTGTGTACGTCTAGTGCAAAGTGTTTGTTAATTATTAGATATTATAAACAACATTTTTTGTATAAAAACCGATTTAATATAGTCGATTCTTGAAGAAAATAAACAAGGTAAGTGAAGTATTTTTGTTATTACAGGTAATACTTACATTTTTAATTCATTTAGTATCTAATAGCAGTATCTTAGATTATTTTGAAAAACCCTTCAATTATTTTATTCTCTTTTAATTACTGTGTATTTTAAAACTATATTATTGAGCCATCCTAAATGATAAATAGGTGCCTACAGAAGGTATTTTAAACGGATTGCTGTAATATTTTTTTGTACTATCTACTAAAGGTATTTATTTATTAAAATAGATTTTAAATGCTTTGCTGGCGTATAAAGATTTTATTTATATTTCTACACGTTTTACTATATTACTTTAGGTAATAATGTTTAATTGTAAATAATATACTTATTTATTATTTACTTACTTATTATTTTCCGATCTAATAGCAATAGGATTTGTTTACAATAACGGAATATATTAAGTTTAGATTTTTGATTGAAAGTAATCATAATCATATCATACAACTTCGCGTACGTTGATTTGGCTCCGAGATGAGTAGCTCGAGCACTCGTGGCACGGATATCATAATCAACGGTGGAGTATTTAACTAGTATTTTTCTAATAATACTTAAATACATATTTACACCCAGACGCATGATTGTTAATTTATATAAAAATATATTTCACAAAGCTAGTTACGTAACGTGTAGGTGTTTATTTACTGTTATAATTAGTTTATAAAATCTACGTATCACTTACTAACTAAAAATATTTTTTAGAATACCCAGAACGAAATATGCCTCGGGGAATTCATACTTCGAAAAGAGAAAGCGGGTTTCAACAGAGAAAAGCCAAAAAGGCTAAAATGGATGAAATTCAGAGCATGTCCGGTTCTCTTTTCAAATATGTCACAAAAGCAGATAGCGGCCAAAGTTCAAGTAAAGTACCCGAGTCTCCTGCTGACGAAAGTTATGATTCACATCTTGGAGACTCACATTCAGATAGCAACATCGACAATACAGAATCAATGAAGGCGACCCTGGATCTTGACGGAATCAAAATAAATAATGAAAATGACGCCGTTAATGCTACTTTCGGAAATAGAATTAGCTTCGAAGAATCAGTTCAACACATGAGAGATGTTTCACATTGGAGTTTACCGGTACCTGATAATGTTCGCATTGACATAATAAAAAAGGGCAGTGAATATTTCCAGAACAAAGAAGGACCGTTTCCTAAATGTGACTTGTGTTACATTTTTCGGAGCAGTGGAAACAATATTTAACTTTTTTTCAACTTCCACAAGCCGTTGGGAAGTGCTCCTCAATCACAGCAAAGCATCTGTTAAAAGACTTTCGACAACGCGCTGAAGTGCTCATTATGGTGCAATAAAAGTATTGGCTGAAAATTTAGATGGGATAATATATGCAATTGAGGAACTATGTCACCAAGACGTAAATTTAGAAACTAGAGGTGCTGCACAAAATCTTATGCCTGCTGTGTGTAATTTCTCATTTTTTTTTTTTTGTTTTGGAATGATGTGCTAAGGGAAGTGAACAATGCTCAGATTGCATTACAAAGTAAAGGTTTATGTGTTGATGAAATAATCATAAAACTAGAAGCACTTCGTCTATTCATTGGAGAGAAACGGTTGCATCTAGCAGAAGAGGCAATAGATTTTGCTGTACAAAAATCGGAAAAATACAACATTTCGATGGAAAGACCAATTCGTCGCAAGAAACGCATGCCCGGTGAGTTAGCATCGTCCACCGATGCAAGACTTACACTTGAGCGGAACTTCAAAAGAACATGTTAGAAGGTCTTGACAGATTCAATATTGAACTCGAAACAAGAGTAAAGTCCATTAAAGACGTAGCTTCATTGTTTGAGGTTGTGCAGTCAAAGACCTTGCTTTCGGCAAACACTGAACAGTTAAAATTTGCTATATCAAAATTTACTAACCTTTACGATGAAGTATCAGAAACAGAACTCCTTTTAGAAATACCAAGATTGAGAAGACATTTAAAAGCGGCTAATATTACTGTCTCTAATTGGGTGACACTGGACTTATTGAAATTGATTGTGGAATGGGATTTTACAGAAACTCTTCCGAATCTAATGGTCGCACTAAAGTTATTTATAACAATATGTGCATCAGTTGCTTCATGTGAGAGAAGTTTCAGCAAATTAAAATTAATTAAAAATTACTTGCGGTCGACAATGACTGAAACCAGATTAAAAAATCTTGGTATTTTAACGATAGAACATGAAGCAACACAAAATATAAATTTTGAAGACGTGATTTCGGAGTTCGCTAGTGTCAAAGCTAAAAGGAAGAAATTTTAATTTTTAACAAAGTAATTTGTTTCACATAATATTCAAATACATATTTGTAATAGGTACTCGTATTTTAATAAAACGTAAATGATTATAACTTTTTTTATTTTAACAGTTTCGATTGAGTTTTGGGGTGGCACCTATAAAATCCGCCCGGGTGCTACCTATGCTAGCTACGCCACTGCTCTCAACATCCAAATTTCTATTAATATTAGTAATTAGTAATGGCAATAATCGAGTTATATTCAAAATCAAATGATTGCATTAGTATATCTAATACCGCTAGTTTCTACCACTCAATAACAAGAATATAATATGTTTTTATTATTTTGTGTTTAGAATCAAATAAAAAAGCAATCGATTGACATTTTTAATAGACATATATAAAAATCTTTAATTGTAGTACATGACATAGTGATATTTTTTAACATAATATATTTTAATATAAAAAAGATTTTGACGGTAACGACAGACCGTAATCTATATAATTAATAAAATTGAAGTATCTGTTTGTAATGTCAAAATAAAAGTTTTTTTTACTAAATGCATATGAAAGTACATATTTACATTTGAAATTCTTTAAAATAAATAGATACGATAACATGTACAAGGAACTGAAGGAATCGCTAATATAATAAGAAATACCAATAGATACCAAATACAAAAATGACAAACTAATCTAAAAATTTAATTAATATCCGTATTTGCTATAATACACTGATATTTGTTAAAAACGGTGCCTAATATAGTGATTCTATAATACGAAATACCAATAGATACCAAATACAAAAATGACAAACTAATCTATGAATCTAATTAATATCCGTATTTGCTAATACACTGATATTTGTTAAAAACGGTGCCTAATATAGTGATTCTATAATACGAAATACCAATAGATACCAAATAAAAAAATGACAAACTAATCTATGAATCTAATTAATATCCGTATTTGCTAATACACTGATATTTGTTAAAAACGGTGCCTAATATAGTGATTCTATAATACGAAATACCACTATAGATACCTAATACAAAAATGACAAACTAATCTATGAATCTAATCAATATCCGTATTTGCTAATACACTGATATTTGTTAAAAACGGTGCCTAATATAGTGATTCTATAATACGAAATACCAATAGATACCAAATACAAAAATGACAAACTAATCTATGAATCTAATTAATATCCGTATTTGATAATACACTGATATTTGTTAAAAACGGTGCCTAATATAGTGATTCTAATACGAAATACCAATAGATTCCTAATAAAAATATTACAAGGTAATCTATGTATCTAACTAATATCTTATATCCGTATTAGCTAATACACTGATATTCGTTATAAACGGTGACTAATATAGTGATTCTTTTCTCATTGCTTGCTTACTGTGTATAGCCTTATATATTGATTTTCTTACATATATTGGAAATTGAGGCCTTCTCGAACTGTTTTAACCGCGTGCGCTGTCGTATTCGTTAATGATACGGAAATATAATGTTGTACAATAATATTCATCCTTAGCATATAAAAAAAAAACCAGCGATAGTCTATGTCTATCTCTTATACATAAGCCACAATAAGGCGTTTTGTGACAAAGATTTGTTGAAAATTCAAAAGTGATTTATAATCAATATTTTTAAATATGGCATTTTAATGCTCACAAACAAAAGTTGTTTTATTTTATTCGTTTATTACATAAAATATTGTTCGGGTGTTTCAACAACATTAAATAACTCATATTAGTTAATGTTATTTGTTGAGTATTTTCGTCTATTGGATAGGTGTTTTCTCCTATTTATAAAAGTTTTTCAGAAAATTCTTGTGCCTTTTCATCTCCTGAAATCTGCGCCCTCATGTTCGTTGTTAATTTGATTATTTTTAGATGTTCGACGACTTTTTTAAGAAAGAATTAATTTCATCTACCGGCGTCGATTTGAGAATGACAGAAAGCGTTTGACGAAAATCACCTGATAGTATTATATTAACAACAGACCACCGATTATATTCGTGTTGTGGCGTAAATCTTGAAGTGTTCTATTGAGTGCTTCTAGTGATGTCAGCTACATTTATTGGTAATTTCAAACCAGAATGCGCTGTTCGTCCACCATCCAGCCATGAGTGTAGCCGCCATCCGGATGATGCCAGGGCGAGAACAATTTCTTGTTTTATTTTATTTGTATTTTTCATTGTATTCATGAAATGCACTTATTGTACTTTTATAAGTTTAAAGAACACCAAATTCCGTGAACTTAAGGTCGTAAAATAATATAAAAAATAAAATACTTTTCTTAATGTAACGCAAAATTTGGTACAAAAATGGGCATTCTCCGTTACTAACAATATTTTGCTTTTTATTTAAATTGATTTAATATAATTATGATCATGAATATTTCAGTAATTTAATCAAATTTCTCAACAGAATATGCAAAAATCTATTTTTTTTAATACCCACAACGATCGATTATATTCATTTTTAAAATAATCTTTTTTATTGAAAATTTCACATACTTATTAGGTAAAATTAACATAAGATACCTGTCTAATAACTTATAATAACTTAATAAGTTATTAGACAGGTATCTTGTTAATTTTACCTGTTCTAACACTCCTAGCTAGTTAAAGACAGTGCGTATTATGGATTATGGCTAATATGAAGAATAATTCATAAAACCATATCATTTTTCCTATTCCTATGTTTATAAAGCATTTTCGTTTGCAAGTATGAAGCACTGTACCTACAATCTAACGAAGCGATTTTTTTAAATTTTTAGAACTGACTATACTGTTCCCCTTAGGGGCCCTGGAGCCTCTGACGGCTTTTACAGCTTCACCGGACTTGGGGGCGAGCGCTTAGGGCACTCAGCCGCGAAAGTTTTAGACAACTCGCGCACAAGGGTGCCAAAGTGTCAGTCTCGGCTTGGGCGGTTGTCGCGATTGCAAATAAGTCGCGATCTGACTAATTCCCTATTCGTAAATTGGAGCTAACTAATATATACTCATATGCTCGTTCACTTCCTCCTGGGAGGAAGGAAGGCAACATGCGTATGTGTATTTCGCGATCGGAAAGTTTTTCTACCATTATTATAAATAACTGTTTTGAATATAAATATGTATATCGATAAATCGGTAGTCATATCTGTACATGTAATATTTCGCGGCTGAGTGCCCTAAGCGCTAGCCCCCAAGTCCGGTAAAGCTGTAAAAGCCTTCAAAGGCACCAGGGCCCCAGTCAGTCAGTCAGTCAGGAAAAAAAAAACATGTAATATTTTTTTCAAATTTCCCAATAGATATACTATATAAAGGACAGTGATCACAAATATGCCTTTTATATGAATTTTTGTATGTCCGAATTTAACTCAAAAACAGAAAAAAAATCCTAATCGATTTTGAAGAAATTTTGTACACGGGAAGTACTTATAAGTTGTGCCATAATTGATGGGTTATAATAAAAATAATTTTACTTTTAGAAAACCCCAAAAATAAATTGTCAAAGACTTAAATTTTCATCAATTCTCAACTGATTCTGATCTAATTTTCTAAACTGAAAGCAATATATGTTAATTCAAATTGATAGAATCGTCAATAATAGATACATTTAGGAATCGTAAAAAAGTAGTAAGTGTGTACAAGATTTTTATGACATTTTGATAACGGGAAGTGTAGTATATGTAGGTATGTAATTTCTCAATTGTTAGACCAATTATATGAATTGTGTATAATATGTAAAAATAAATCATTACTGTGTTACAAACGCGCGCGGAACCGCGGGCACACCGCTATTAATGCAGTCTACAATACTCGAATTCTACCTAGTTTTTATGACTCGTAGTTCGGGTGCTTTAAACTATCTTTCTCCGAAATAATAAATTAAAACCTTTTTCAAGGGTAAAAATGTGTTCACCAAATGTTACTTAAAAGGAAACTTTTACTTTCAGAACAAAACAAATTTAAAACATTTAAAATATAATATTTCAAAGAGAATGATTTTTGTAGACGAACTTAATATTTCAACAATTTGTTTAAACTTTCTGTCCTTGAGAAGCCAGTTCTGAATGGCTACACGTCATTACTGTAAGAATTTTAAATAAAGCTTCGAGAAACCTTAAATTAGAAAAAAAAATATTAATTCATTTTCATTAAATTTTGTAGACATCCATAATCTATAGGGTATAAAAGTCATTAATATTACTAAAGCGTAAAAAAAAAACATTCTCAACAGATTTTGATGAAATTTTGTACAACGGAAAAGAAATAATGACATTTTCTATTGATAGGTTGCTTAGTGCTTATTATAAATTTTGTCAATAATATGAGTAAAAATAAAATTACGAGACAATAACAATTAACTCGTAAAAAACGAGTGCGGAGCCGCGAGAATTCGTTAGTTTTTATAATTCACTTTACTTGTACACTAACCAGTATCACAATTTACATAGGAATAAATAACGTAAGCATAAGAATTCGGATCAAAATCACGCCAAAAACTCTCCACGATTAATTTGACTGCGTGATTCGATTCACGGGCGGCGGATTCCCAAAGAACTACAAAGAATTATCAAAATAAACACAATATGACAACCTACAACAATCACTGTGTTCAATTTTTAAACATATTACCGGCGTTTAGTGTTTTTATCTCCACTACAATAGAACAATAGAACACAAAAGTTTTTCTATAGAAGAATGGAGTAAAAAAAACACGATACCTTCAAACAAACGCCGCGGGTGGCAAAGCACAATGAACGTAATAATAAACATTGTATTTTTAATAAATAATTTATAATTACAATATAAGCTTTATTACATGGAACTTAAGGCTATTTTCACTTTGTATTTTTTCTCTGAATAGACGTATTGGCGATACGCGATTGTTACAGTTTAAATAATCACTATTAAACGGTAGTTGTTATTTAAAATCGGATCAAAGAGATTTGTTATGGTGTAAATAGAGCATTTTTTTATTATCACGGCTATATTTCGCAGGGTGAAGAGTTTTAGTTAGATTTTTATAGCATGTACTTTCTGGATACAGAGTTTAAAGTTGTCAAATATCTGTTAAAATAATAAACTAGTTTCATTTTTTTCCAAATTTCCCTTTTATTGGACACTAAACGACGATTATCGAACAAATGGACGATCAGGATAATAAACTTTTTTGTGTCCCTATTTTACTCAAAAAGGCTTCATTGATTTTTATGAAATTTTGTATACGAGAAGCTTTACAGCATTTCTCAATTGATATGCTATAAGAAATAGCAATAACGCTTTTGGAAATCCAATTGAGGTAGACCATAAGATTTATTAGTGTAAATGACTAGAATAAAGATAATAGACGAAACAAATCACTACGTAAAAAACGCGTGTGAACAAGCCCGTAACCGATAGTTATTTTTTAAAAAAGAGTTGGTAGATCTAAAAGTTAAAAGGTTTTTATGGTATCTCTGAACGTGATATATAGCGCTGTGGTCGAGTTACTGAGTACTGGAAATGGCAGAACAATGTCTGCGGAGACAACTATTATTTTATTAAAATCAAATTTTGTATACATAATCATTGTTTAAAAATTAAATACATAAATAATGGCATTAACGCCATCTATGAAACTTCTTAACCGTTATTTTTACTATAACTAAGTTTAAGCTTTAACGACATATTTTTTCATGTAATTTCTATAGGGGCAAAACAGATGGCGCTTATAACAGTAACTATTCGCACAATTTACTAGTCCAGATTACTCCTTGCTTTCAGATCGCAGTAATCTGTTTTGGCACGCATAAACGTTAAAAAATATAATATAGAATATATACATAATATACAATAACGAAAATAATAATGATATTAAAGACAGGTGCGGATCTAAGGAGGGAGGGGGCAATAGGACAGTGTTAAGAACCTCTCTGCACCATATTTATGTAGTTTATCGAGAAACTTCAAATCTATTACCTCCTCCAAACTTAAAGTAAAGATTCAATTAAAGATTGCAACGAAACCTTTGCTCTTTGCGGAGATTAAAAAATAACTTATAAAATGTATCTTATGTAATAAAAAAAGGTTACTTTATTACTTAGTTGAATATATTTAATTGTAAGTGACAATTGCAAAGTATTGAATTCCCGTTATCTAGTTTGTGATTGAAATAGGATTTGTGATAACCTAAGTACGTACCTACTAAAAACAAATAAATCAAGGACTTCATATTACCTACCATTCGTTTTCTATTTCGTATTTTAGTTTTAAAATCTCGTTTACAAAGTTATTAGTGTAATGTGGATCTTTATATTATATACAGCCTTTAATCAAGGTAGAGGGAGATTGTCTTTCGTCGCCTTTTGGTCGACGCTTTCACACCCTAAACTGTATTACAATTTAAGTATGTTTTAAATAATAAATACCAATTTTTTCAAAAATTAAGGCTTATTTCAATAATAATCAACAGAAAATAAAAACATTACATACCGCTATACAATGAAATTAGTTTTTGGTGTTAATTATAGGCAATTACTAAATAATAATCTTTTAGATACCGATTTAGGTATTTTAATAATCTATGGAACTTCAATAATCTATACTAATATTATAAAGCTGAAGAGTTTGTTTGTTTGGTTGAACGCGCTAATCTCAGGAACTACTGGTTCGAATGGGAAAAATATTTTAGTGTTGGATAGCCCATTTATCAAGGAAGGCTATAGGCTATATAGCATCACGCTACTGCCAATAAGAGCGGAGCATCAATGATAAAATATTGCAAAAACGGGAAACATTTACCTATTCCTTCTGAGAGCTTCTACTGCGTACGCTGCGTAACTGGTTAAAAGTTACGCAACAACCTCGTGTGACGGATTTCTTTCTCTTAAAAAGTATTAAAAATTGTCCGCGATAGCATAAATGTCTATCTTTTATGGTTTACAGAACATAACCCTTTTAATGGTAATAAAATTTGTTCTAAAATAATGCACTATTAGCGAAGGTGTTTTCATAAATGTAATATTAATCCTTATCGAAATAAATACGTTATTCATCACTAGTATTTCATTTTGAACTAAATTACCCTTTGCATCAATTGATTTCAGTGAATATCTTAGGAGATATCACAGTTTTAAAATAACTCCGCAGCAAAATAATAATCAAGTTTTTTTTTTTTTTTTTTTTTTTGAACTGACTACACTGTTAGCCTTATGGGCCCTATCGTCAAACAGAGCCGCTGCGGCTTTTACAGCTTCACCGGACTTGGGGGCGAGCGCTTAGGGCACTCAGCCGCGAAACTTTAATAATCAAGTACCGCGTGTGCATTTTTATTATGCGGAATGGTGTGGGAGGCGGGGTTTCAAGTGAGGACGGGAGGGCTAATGGTGCTCAAATAGTTCATAGATATAACAAAGAAAGTTTCAGCTCATTTAGAATGGTATTAAAGGTGTCTCCGACCCACTCTCTACCCCTCTCTCTCTCTCTCTTTATCTATCTCTCTCTGTCTCTCTTTTGTGACGCAGACGAAGTTGTGCGGGTCAGCTAGTTCATATATAATTTTCCCTCGAAATTGTTTTTTCGCAATTGGCAATTTGTCTGGTGTCTAGACCGATGCGCTCCTATATACCCATTGGCCTCCGCTGTCTATATATTACGGTATTAGTTTTTAACTACAATTCATAACAAATACATTATTGTGTATTTTACATACTTGCTTATTTCCTATCACACAGAATTACATAAACATAACCTACATTGACATATTCATTATGCGTAAAATTGATGTAAATATGACACATAAATGTTATGAATATGATGTCAAATTAAAATAACATGTTCACTGGGACTTATTATTACATTATACCATCACGCCTGTATCTGTGAAAGGTTACACAGAGGTGTTTTTTAGGTCACTTGTAAATAGGGCAAGATTATTACCATTAATCTGGCACAAAGTCAAACTTCTAGCTGCTGTTGGGAATTTCATTGAAAAACCAAATAATACTGCTCGACCTAGGAATCGAACCCAGGACGTCTAGCATAGCAGTCGCGTATAGGACCACTATGCTAATGAGGCATATCACATATGGTATCTACCTATTATCTATATACAATTAATAAAATTGAAGTGTCTGTTTGTAATGTAAAAATAACAGCTTTTCAAAAATGCTTATGAAAGTGTATACCTACGATAAATATGTATAACAAAACACTAATTTTTAAAAGTTTTGTCGTTCTGTCTGTTTGTTTCGAGTAATCTCCGAAACGGTTGGACCGATTTTGACGGGACTTTCACTGATAGATAGCTGATGTTATAGGGAGTAACTTAGGCTACTTTTATTTTAGAAAAGAATTAGGGTTCCGCACTAATAAATAAAAACTGGTCATGATGAATCAATTCGGGCGCTTAAATGGCTTACGCTGAGTAAACCATAAGAGATATAGCAAAGTAATGTAGTACATGATTGTAAGTATTAGAAAGACCTACAAAAATGTTCGGGAGTATATATGTCTATCTTCTAAGGAACAACCACAATAAGCATTTTTGTCTTTAAAATAGCCGGAAGTCGCGCGGGCATTCTTCAGTCCACGTGAGCGGAGCTACGGAAACCGCTAGTTATACATAAATTTAGTACTTACCTATATGAAAGAAATAAATATACATACAAATAAATATTCAACTATCTAATGAATTAATAAAAAAAAAATCAATGTACTTTCAACACATTGTAATCATCACATGAGCTTATTAAAACGAATGCTTTAAACTGCCAATAAATTCTTTCACACTGATTTAGTATAAGGTCACAATATCAACAGTTTACCTCATAGGGTCAAGGTCACGTACATACTATTCTAAGATACAAAATTATCTACAAAGTATCCTAATTTTCTTTAACATCACAATTCCCCGTTGACATGCTTAGATTTTCTGTCAGATATAGTGATCTTCAAGTTCTTCGGTTGCCAACCATCTTCCACCACCCTGGACTCTATGATGTGCTTGTAGACGAGAGCTGAGAGGCGCGCCTTCCGAGTCTTCGCTAACGAGTCAAAATTCACCTCATAGAGACCGAAGCGTTCACTGGAATTTTATATTCGCGTATGTGAATAGCAAAAATGTTTGTAAGCATTCAAAAAGGAAAATTAATTGATTAGGACACGTCATGTTAAGAACAATAAGAAAATGTTTAACAAACAAGCTAAATTATTAAAAGGAAACCAAAAACCCCGACCGCAACAAAAACACTTATGAATTTTTTCCCCTTACATTTAGTTTTTTAAATGGTTGGTACTTAAATATTATTTTCCTATGTCACTCACACAATTAAGACGAATCTAATGAGACCTCGTATGCTAAAATCAAATCCATCAAGCCGTTTAGGTTACAGAGCATGCCATAGAAATAGACATACCTACATATATACTACATACGCTCGAAAAACGTAATCATCCTTTTTCGCAGTCGGGTAAAAAGAAAACAAGCTTCAATGATTTTGTAGAATTCCCTGGTATATCTTCGAAGTTGAAGGTCCAATGCCAATGAAATTAAAATGGGACCATCCTTGAAGTATCCCTTATCCAACAAATAAAGAATTATCTATATCAGTTCATAAACAAAGAAGTAAAGGTGGTAGCACGCTAATCCTAGTGGGAAGACTGGCTCTCAAGTGCAGCTGCCGGAATACAACTACATGTGCTTTTGCTTTTACAAAAAGCCCTACAACTATGCTTATAGTTTTATCAAGATTTTTTCCTTCACCGAAAGTTTAGGCCCATTGCAGAGATTCGAACTCACGGCGATCGACGCGATGTCCGTACACGCTGCCACTGAACCGTCATTACTTCACCTATTTCCCAGTTATTGTTCAAAATCCATTTGACATTTGCACAGTAACAAGATTGTATCTCATAAAATGCCACCAAAATTGCATAGTACATACATCCCTCTCTCCCAACAGGTTATGCAAAGACTACGTCTTTCCACTTGATAAGATCCTGGCATACATCTTTTGCTTCATCAACATTCATCAATCTTTTCACGCACGCTCTTCTTTCTTCATCTTTCACCTATCCTCAGAACGACCCCGATATGACCGTCCTCTTCCAACGCTTACGTTATAAATTTATTTAGTCATTCTTCTTTCATTTATTCTCTTCAAAATTGGATAATATACTCTGCAATTTATCTTGCCCTTTTTTTTTTTTTTTTTTTTTTTTTTTTTTGTTAACGCGGAGTGGAAAACCCGTCATGGGTACACACTCGAATTGGGGGGTCGAGTGGTTATGTGAGAGTCCTACTCACTACAAAACTCCGCGGTGTACAGCCGCCCCATAATGGGGCGACGCGGGTACTTCGCTGGCATTCTGCCGCGCCGCCCCGGGGGCCGGCCCGGCTAACCGGGCCCCGGCCTAATTAGGAGACAGCTATGTACACCCGATAGCCGTCTCCTCCTCCTGCCGAACCAGTGCAATGAGGAGACGGGCCCCCCCCGTCCCGTCTCCTCTGGTTCGGCTAGGGTGGCGGGAGTTGACGGATAAACCGCCTCCTCCTACCACCCGTTCTTCTTTGGCGGAGAGGGCCGCTCAGGGGATCCCTCTCGCGAACCCTCTCCGCAGCCTCCTTCTGCGAGATGACGTCCTCGCAGAAGGAGGCCATCGCCGTCCATGCTTGCTCGCTGCCGAGCATGGCTTTTACCACACTCGGCAGCGAGAGATCTCCCCCAACAGCTACGGCCAGAGTGCGGCGCTGCTCCACCCACGCAGCACACTCAGACAGAGTGTGCTGCGCCGTGTCTTCTACAGCCCCGCACTCGTGGCACGTAGTGTTTGACTCCCTCCTTGCAATCTTGTGCAGGTACCATCCGAAGCAACCATGTCCGGATAGTACCTGCACAAGTCTAAAGTTCAGGGAGCCACGCTCCCTGTTGCTCCATTCCCGGAGGACCGGGCGGACAGCATCTATGGTATAATGTCCATAGCGCGCGTCCGCCAGGTCCTCCTCCCACCTCTTAAAAACATCCTCCCGGGCCTCCCTCCGGACCCGGTCTACCTCTGTGGGAGCTGGAGGCTCCCCTAACTCTCTCCCCGCCGCCGTGAACCTGTACACGGCGGCGAGCACCTCCGCCTCCAACTCCCACGGCGGGGAGCCGGCAAGGACGCAGGCCGCCCCCGCGGACACCGATCGGTATCCGCGAATGGCTCTCAGCGCCACGATACGCTGCGTAGAACGCAGCACGCGTCTGTTCGTGGCGCTGAGAGCATCTACCCAGATCGGTGCCCCGTAGACGGCCATGCTCCTCACCACCCCCGCAAACAGACGGCGGCAGCTCGCGCCCGGCCCTCCCGAGTTCGGAAGATGCCGTCCGAGAGCTGCCGCCGCCCCCACTATCCGCGGTTCGAGTCCCTTGAAGTGGGACTCGAACCGCCATCGCCCGTCCAGGGTGAGGCCCAGATATTTTATCTGGGCCCCAACCCGGACCCTAACATTCTCTACATATATGTGAGCCCCAGGAGGCGGCCCACACCGAGGCCCATGAAATAGAATGGCCTCGGTCTTCTCGGCCGCCACCCTGAGACCCAACGCCTTTATGCGCCCGACCACAAGTGCAACGCCCTCTGTGGCCAGGCGCGCCACCTCCTCAAATCTTCCCCCCCGGGCCACGACCATCCTTGAAGTATCCCTTATCCAACAAATAAAGAATTATCTATATCAGTTCATAAACAAAGAAGTAAAGGTGGTAGCACGCTAATCCTAGTGGGAAGACTGGCTCTCAAGTGCAGCTGCCGGAATACAACTACATGTGCTTTTGCTTTTACAAAAAGCCCTACAACTATGCTTATAGTTTTATCAAGATTTTTTCCTTCACCGAAAGTTTAGGCCCATTGCAGAGATTCGAACTCACGGCGATCGACGCGATGTCCGTACACGCTGCCACTGAACCGTCATTACTTCACCTATTTCCCAGTTATTGTTCAAAATCCATTTGACATTTGCACAGTAACAAGATTGTATCTCATAAAATGCCACCAAAATTGCATAGTACATACATCCCTCTCTCCCAACAGGTTATGCAAAGACTACGTCTTTCCACTTGATAAGATCCTGGCATACATCTTTTGCTTCATCAACATTCATCAATCTTTTCACGCACGCTCTTCTTTCTTCATCTTTCACCTATCCTCAGAACGACCCCGATATGACCGTCCTCTTCCAACGCTTACGTTATAAATTTATTTAGTCATTCTTCTTTAATTTATTCTCTTCAAAATTGGATAATATACTCTGCAATTTATCTTGCCCTAAGAGACTTTAACCGAGAAGTCAAAACACCAAATTTTTGTCACTGAAAAAAAGTTGAACGGAGCTTTACCTAGTTCCAGCACCCCATTCAACGTTATCCATGAGACTCCAAGCGGTATATCCCTTTACGAGAGTCCCGTCTTCTGCGGCCAACAGTAGAGCCCCTAGGTAGGACCGTATCACCTCAACTCGTTGTGTGTCTTTTAAGCCAGGTTGCGTAGACCAGCCGTGCTCCGTTATTATTATTTCTGGATAATTGTACTCTTGATTTAAGTAAATACAAGCTTTATATAGTCCATACGGGCGCTCTGTAATTGTCATGTTATTTTTTTGTTATTTGTAACAACTATATGCTAGTGTAGAATGGAGAGCATTAGTTGGATGGAAAGGAAAACGAATGAAGAGGTATTAAACGTGGTACAAAGTACATGGTACAATTACTAAAAATAGGAGGGGAAATTTGTTGGGCTATTTGATTCGGCATGACGACCTTTTGAAAAAGATAACAGAAGGAAAGAGTAAGAGAGGAAGTCTAAGAAGTACATACATTCAGCAAGGGAAGAAAAATAGGCGTCGTGTCGTACCAAGATGTCGCAAGAGCAAGAACCGCTCTTAAATTTTATGATGAAGCAGGTAATGGTTTGTTGGACGGGAGTAAAAGCGTTGTGATGGGACGTCGCTACGTGCCATTCGGTCAACGTTGCGTCATTCCGACTCAACGTTATAGGTTATTGGAACCCTAAGAGAAGCAGGGTACAGAGAATTTTCTTTGGAGACTTATCTCTACTTGGGGCAGTCTGACTGGTGGTATACCTTCGCCCTACAAAAGATCGCAGCTAAATAACCTTGTGTTGTATTCCTGCGGCGAGTAGGGTTTCAGAGCTTCTTGAGGTAAACGTCCAAAGGCTACGGTAGCCACTTACCGTCAGGCGGACAATATGTTTGTTTGCCGTCTTAATTTTTTAATTTTTGTTTAATAAATTTAATAATTAAAGGACATAGATATTTTAACAATAACCCAGGCCTATCTCTGCTTACCTTCAGCCAAGACGATTCGCCTTGTACCCACTCCTTGCCCTGTGACAAGTCAACGCGCAAATCGTCCGCGAAAGATGGCGTCTTATATTCACTACGTCCCGGGCGAGCTAAAAACGTTGTGTAATGATTCATGCCTAGAAAATCAGATGAACCTGGAAAAAAAAGGTTAAAAAAATAAATTGATATATTACTCAGTTGTTTAACTCTCATTAAAATGTTTTAAAATTACCGAAATAACTGCCTACCCACTATCCCCTAGCTAGATTAAATGATCAGAATAAATTCCGCATATAAGTAAAATCTAAATCTATAATACTAAGTCCATACCTCCTAATATCACATAAATAGGAAGAATGCGAATTTCGTGAGTTTGTGTATTTGGATGATAATCTCTGGAAATGATATTTCAAAAATTATTTTAGTATTAGGAATAATTTTTTTTTCCCATTTTTGCAACATTTTGTATTGATGCTCCGCTCCTATTGATCAGAGCGTGATGTTATATAGCCAATAGCCTTCCTCGATAAATGGCCTAACCAACACTAAAATGATTTTTCCATTCGAACCATTAGTTCCTGATATTAGCGCGTTCAACCATACAAAAAACTCTTCAGCTTTATAATTTAATAAAGTATATAGATTTAATGAGGAAGGTGATAGGCCATATAACTTCACGCTATTACTCTAAGAAGCGAAGCAGTAACGGTAATCATGAACGTCAAGCGATCCAGCAAACTGTAGGCAAGTACTGGAATTGAGAACAACCGATAGGCCACACGGGTAAATTGGAGGCGCGACACGGTGCGATGAAAAGTTGATCGAATAAGATGGGTGAAAGCGTAGGGCATAACTAGTCTTATAATATAAAAATCTTCTGTGTGTCTGTTAGTGATTCTATAACTACTGTACAACTTGACCGATTGAACTCATATTGACATATGATAATTATTGTTTATTTATCGAGACCGATTTATAGATATGTTAAGACCCGATAGATGACGCTGTTGTCGATCATTTAATTACCGGAAAGGACAGAATAACGTCTAAGGGGTCAACTAGTATTTTATACAGACCTTTTAACAATTTAATTTCTTGTGAGGTCAAAGTCGGTAACCGTGACCTAAAGAAGCCTTGTTCCTTACTCTTCTTCGCAATCGTATCCTTTACTGAACGAGGAAAGTCACCGCCTTTCGACCATATAGGATTCATGTATAGACCAATCTGAAATAAATATTATTATTAAAAAATATAACAATAAAATTAAATATGGTTTGGTTTTTAGATTTCAAAGAGAAGGCAAGAAGGAGAAGGAAGATACAGTAGTTTCATTTTTACTCATAGTTATTATTAACAATTCTTACTTGCTTTACTTTTAGTACTTCTACCATTACTACTACTTCGCGTGTACGAAATTACGTCAAAATCGGCAAAATTAATTCAAAAATATTTCTTTTAATTTTTTTTATGATTGCTTTCATTATTATTGTAAATTCTTATTGCCTATCAATTATGGAATAAAATAAGCTTCCCGTATACAAAATCTCATGAAATTTAATCAAGCAATTATTGAGTTACGTCCGAACATAAAAATTAATGACATATTCGTGTCCGGTGGTCCTTTAAAATAAACGTTTATCAGAGAATTTAGAAAAAACTTACAGGTACACACAGATACAAAAGTACAGATTTATTATCATAATATAGATTAAAATTGAATTTACATATATAACAAATAGGCCGTTAATGGGGGCGCCTGCCCCCTGAACTTCTTCCGGGCTACCCGGTACGGGCGCCCCCACGGGTCCCTGTCCAGAGTCCTGAGGAGCTCCTCCCACTGCTCATCCTTTGCCCGGCTGATGGCCACCTGCAGGGACTTCCTGGCTTCCCTGTAGTGGCCAAGCAGCCGGGCCTCCTCTCCCGCTATACGGGTTTGCCGCCGCGCCGCGGAGCAGGCCACCCGGAGATCGGCAATCTCCGGGGTCCACCAATACACCGCCCGCCTACTTTGCGGGCGGTTTTTGCCCCGCGGCATCGACGCGTCGCAGACCGCCGTAAGGGCCCTACGAAAACGGTCCGCGGTCGCGTCGATCTCTTCATCACTAGGAGCCGGCGCGCGCCAGCTCTGGACGATTGCCGCCTCTTCCGCAAGCTGCCGGTTGAGGCGGCTAACCACCCAACGGAGGAAAAACGACCCACCCCGAGCACTGCGCGCCAGCTCCCTTGAGGAGGTGGAGACCTCAAACCGGATATACCGGTGATCAGAGAGGGTCTCCACCTCCTCCAACACCCTCCAATCCTGCACCCTGCACACGGCGTGCGACAGACGGCGTGGCGAAAGAAACATCCACCACGGACCCTCCGTTCTGTCGCACGCACGTGTGCACGGCCCCCCGGTTGAGGAGGGACAGCCCAGCCTGGACTGCCCACTCCTCCACCACTGACCCTCGGGGGTTCGTAGCGACTGCTCCCAATTTATCTTGCCCTAAGAGACTTTAACCGAGAAGTCAAAACACCAAATTTTTGTCACTGAAAAAAAGTTGAACGGAGCTTTACCTAGTTCCAGCACCCCATTCAACGTTATCCATGAGACTCCAAGCGGTATATCCCTTTACGAGAGTCCCGTCTTCTGCGGCCAACAGTAGAGCCCCTAGGTAGGACCGTATCACCTCAACTCGTTGTGTGTCTTTTAAGCCAGGTTGCGTAGACCAGCCGTGCTCCGTTATTATTATTTCTGGATAATTGTACTCTTGATTTAAGTAAATACAAGCTTTATATAGTCCATACGGGGCGCTCTGTAATTGTCATGTTATTTTTTTGTTATTTGTAACAACTATATGCTAGTGTAGAATGGAGAGCATTAGTTGGATGGAAAGGAAAACGAATGAAGAGGTATTAAACGTGGTACAAAGTACATGGTACAATTACTAAACATAGGAGGGGAAATTTGTTGGGCTATTTGATTCGGCATGACGACCTTTTGAAAAAGATAACAGAAGGAAAGAGTAAGAGAGGAAGTCTAAGAAGTACATACATTCAGCAAGGGAAGAAAAATAGGCGTCGTGTCGTACCAAGATGTCGCAAGAGCAAGAACCGCTCTTAAATTTTATGATGAAGCAGGTAATGGTTTGTTGGACGGGAGTAAAAGCGTTGTGATGGGACGTCGCTACGTGCCATTCGGTCAACGTTGCGTCATTCCGACTCAACGTTATAGGTTATTCGTGAACCCTAAGAGAAGCAGGGTACAGAGAATTTTCTTTGGAGACTTATCTCTACTTGGGGCAGTCTCACTGGTGGTATACCTTCGCCCTACAAAAGATCGCAGCTAAATAACCTTGTGTTGTATTCTTGCGGCGAGTAGGGTTTCAGAGCTTCTTGAGGTAAACGTCCAAAGGCTACGGTAGCCACTTACCGTCAGGCGGACAATATGTTTGTTTGCCGTCTTAATTTTTTAATTTTTGTTTAATAAATTTAATAATTAAAGGACATAGATATTTTAACAATAACCCAGGCCTATCTCTGCTTACCTTCAGCCAAGACGATTCGCCTTGTACCCACTCCTTGCCCTGTGACAAGTCAACGCGCAAATCGTCCGCGAAAGATGGCGTCTTATATTCACTACGTCCCGGGCGAGCTAAAAACGTTGTGTAATGATTCATGCCTAGAAAATCAGATGAACCTGGAAAAAGAAAGGTTAAAAAAATAAATTGATATATTACTCAGTTGTTTAACTCTCATTAAAATGTTTTAAAATTACCGAAATAACTGCCTACCCACTATCCCCTAGCTAGATTAAATGATCAGAATAAATTCCGCATATTAGTAAAATCTAAATATATAATACTAAGTCCATACCTCCTAATATTACATAAATAGGAAGAATGCGAATTTCGTTAGTTTGTGTATTTGGATGATAATCTCTGGAAATGATATTTCAAAAATTATTTTAGTATTAGGAATAAAAAAAATTCCCATTTTTGCAACATTTTGTATTGATGCTCCGCTCCTATTGATCAGAGCGTGATGTTATATAGCCAATAGCCTTCCTCGATAAATGGCCTAACCAACACTAAAATTATTTTTCCATTCGAACCATTAGTTCCTGATATTAGCGAGTTCAACCAAACAAAAAACTCTTCAGCTTTACAATTTAATAAAGTATATAGATTTAATGAGGAAGGTGATAGGCCATATAACTTCACGCTATTACTCTAAGAAGCGAAGCAGTAACGGTAATCATGAACGTCAAGCGATCCAGCAAACTGTAGGCAAGTACTGGAATTGAGAACAACCGATAGGCCACACGGGTAAATTGGAGGCGCGACACGGTGCGATGAAAAGTTGATCGAATAAGATGGGTGAAACCGTAGAGCATAACTAGTCTTATAATATAAAAATCTTCTGTGTGTCTGTTAGTGATTCTATAACTACTGTACAACTTGACCGATTGAACTCATATTGACATATGATAATTATTGTTTATTTATCGAGACCGATTTATAGATATGTTAAGACCCGACAGATGACGCTGTTGTCGATCATTTAATTACCGGAAAGGACAGAATAACGTCTAAGGGGTCAACTAGTATTTTATACAGACCTTTTAACAATTTAATTTCTTGTGAGGTCAAAGTCGGTAACCGTGACCTAAAGAAGCCTTGTTCCTTACTCTTCTTCGCAATCGTATCCTTTACTGAACGAGGAAAGTCACCGCCTTTCGACCATATAGGATTCATGTATAGACCAATCTGAAATAAATATTATTATAAAAAAATATCACAATAAAATTAAATATGGTTTGGTTTTTAGATTTCAAAGAGAAGGCAAGAAGGAGAAGAAAGATACAGTAAAAACCTGCAACTTCTCAACCAGCATAGTAGTTTCATTTTTACTCATAGTTATTATTAACAATTCTTACTTGCTTTACTTTTAGTACTTCTACCATTACTACTACTTCGCGTGTACGAAATTACGTCAAAATCGGCAAAATTAATTCAAAAATATTTCTTTTAATTTATTTTTATGATTGCTTTCATTATTATTGTAAATTCTTATTGCCTATCAATTATGGAATAAAATAAGCTTCCCGTATACAAAATCTTATGAAATTTAATCAAGCAATTATTGAGTTACGTCCGAACATAAAAATTAATGACATATTCGTGTCCGGTGGTCCTTTAAAATAAACGTTTATCAGAGAATTTAGAAAAAACTTACAGGTACACACAGATACAAAAGTACAGATTTATTATCATAATATAGATTAAAATTGAATTTACATATATAACAAATAGGAAACAGTACAAACCTCGACACTGATATAAGGTTCTGCAAAGTAAATTGAAGAACAAGAAACAACGAATTTCAGACTAATATTTGTTCCAGTCAGTAAAGGAATTCAACCTTCACCATCACATCTATTTCTAGAGCAAAAACTAACGTTCGCGCTGCTATGTTTCGGTTTGGACTAACCACAGGTAAAACACACTGGAACACGACACTGGAACTTATTCCTTATGCGTAAGAAACCTATTAGTGACTGACTTCGGAAACTAATTTAAAAACAATATACACACCATGAAATCTCTGGCCCTTTTTGCAGCTTCGTTGTTCTCCGTCGTGTTACTGTAAGGGTCCACCCAGTTGACAGCAAGGGATATGCCTACGGAACCTGTATAATTTGATTTTGAGTTGTCTTCATTTATTTTTTAAACAAGTTGACACTAATAGCCTATTCACTGAGACCATTCCAATGAGCCCTAATATGATATCTCTGCTGTAAAGTTGTCAGGAGTTAGGTATTTTACAGACTCCAAAAGATGCTTAAGCATCAGGTCAAGATATTATTATGTTCTTGCAATATCCTTCAATTAAAAAGATACCAAATTTTAAATCGAGTAGACCTGTAGAAGTTGTTCAAATCCCTGCATAATTTAGAAAAGAGCTGAGGATCTTCAAGTGGCAAAACAGATTTTTTTGAATCATTGTTAAGAACCCTTTCGATTAAAAAACCTTTCAAGTAAAAAGAATCTCAATCAAAATTGGTTCATCCGTTTGGGAGCTACGATGTCAATTGTCACATAAACATATGTTAAACTTATAACACCCTGTTTAGGTCGGGGGTTAAAAACATATTTTCATAATAATTGGGAGAAATTTGGTATATTGAGTAAATTGGGTATATCGTATTACATAGCGAAAACAATTATGTCAGGTACTATAAAAAGTTTTTAGAGTGTGTGGTGGTTAGAACCTTCAATAAAGGTAAAGCTAGTTCAAGTTTCTGAGATGTAGTTATATACTGCGTTCAAGGCAGATTTCTGCATTTAGACTGAGCCATGAAGCAAAAAACAATTACATACCTTTATATTTATTCTTATATTCACTCTCATACAATCTGTAAGCTTTAGCATGAGCCAACAGCACATTTTTCACGCACAAATAATCCCCAATACCGCTGGCTTCTATAGCTGGTGCCATAACTTTACTCCCGTAACCTTCCATGCATATAGAATTCGGTTGGTTTATAGTTATCCAATATTTAACTTTATATGCAAATCTTTCAAACACAACTTTGGCGTAGGATTCGAACCAATCAACGACCAACGGGTTGGTCCAACCGCCTAAATCTTGGAGTCTCTGGGGCAGGTCGAAGTGGTATAGTGTGATCATCGGTTCTATGTTATATTCGAGTAATTCGTCGATTAAATTCTCGTAGTATCTAAAGCCCCTTTCGTTGATTTCATTGTCGAAACCTGTAACGATGTTAATTATTGTACCAGAGTACTATTGTAAGTCTAACATTGAGTTTTAGGCGAAACCTTGATCAGACATGTCACAGAGGTCATTAAATGAGGCAAACCATATTTTCAAAATAAGGCAGACATATATCTAATTGTGACGCAGGTTTAGCCAAAACTATCAAATGTTTAGATTCTGAATTCAATGAAGGACAGTTTGAGGTTTCAGAAATTTCAGAATTAATATAGATTGTACATCATACTGACAATCACATAATAGACAATATGTAAGAGAAAGAATAAAAACCAGTTTCAATGTACCTGATGGTAAATACAGTAGAATCCAATAACAAGGGCGACTACTGAGAGATTAGTAATTCACGGCCATCGTTGTCATGCAAGCCTCGGTTGCTGGATATAATATATCGTACATGCTGATTCCGAAATGCGATAAATCAAAAGAGAGTAACCCATGCGCAAGGTGGGCACGACCTAGTCGGCTACCTACAGATCCTTACCACCCCGCTTGTTTACTGAATATAGACTGGCTGGTTTTAGAACGCGATATATCTAAACGTGCCACAGGACAACTACAGGTTCTTGACGGTATATTTCAACTAGTGGTAATTTAATGGGTAACAAAACGCTATGATCTCATTAGGTAATTTCCTTCACCAAAAGTTCAGATTTTTGGATAATGGCAAATTTATACTAACCTGTAGGCAAAATCCTGGTCCAAGCAATAGAAAACCTGTAGAAATCAACTCCGAGCTCTCGCAGCATTTCTACGTCGCGCTCTATATTGTTATAGGAGTCGCAGGCGCCATCACCATTCCTACCATCAGCTACCGCTTCGGGAGTGTAATGAACGTAGCGATCCCATATGCTTTCGGATTTTCCTAGAAATAATGATCACATTAATTTTTTAACCTATTTCAAATAGGAAGAGACTCATATCGAATCTACATTTTTTTAATGGATGTTTAGCAATAACTTTTTTATTTATAAACCGATTTAGATGATTATTTTTTCGTTGGAAACGGGATACCTCAAGGGTGGTTTTATTTTGGCATTAAATCTTCGAATTCAGAGATAAACCAGAACCTTAAAAAATCATTGAATTTGGTCTTCCTTTTTGTTTAAAAATTGTTTATTTTTCTTTCCGGTTTGTTAATCTAACAGCTTAAAAGTAAAGCAAAGATAAAGAGTGACTGAATCTCTTAAAACCATACACTGATAAGCTATGATATAAAAAATATAATTTTATACAATTTGATCTTGTTCAGGTCCTTGACAAGGCCTAAGTTGATAAAACGCTAAGGCCAGAGCGACTACCTCTCAAATGCAGCTGCTGGAATATACATATAAGTGCTTGACGACAGGTTTTCAACTAAGATGGTAGCTAGCTAGGCGGGTATTCCAAAATGCTCTAACACCAAAACCTTTTCCTTCGCCAAAAGTACAGTTCAGCTCAGTTCGAACAATGGTAACGACCATTGAGCTATCATCGCTTTCAGGACAATCATTAGGCAAAACTATTTACATTTCTTTATATGGCTTACTTTGAATAAGTGAAGTAGTGTACCTGCAAAAGAGCCTTCTCCTAAGATATCAGGCTCTACAAACGAGGCGTGTATTATGGTAACTAAACAGATGATATACAATACATATATAGATATTTAACATCCATAGATATACACCTTACAATTATGCTCATCACACAATTAATGTCAGTCATATGCGAGGATTGAACCTGCGACCACTCGGCTCAATTGTAGGGTTTACTACCACTGTACCACGAGGCCTGTCAAAAGTAGTAGATATTATAATGACCTACCATCCTCATTCCAAGCGCCCTCCACTTGGTAAGCTGATGAAGCTGCGCCAAAAAGGAAGCTTTCCGGAAAGCTGCGTACTTTATAGTCACTCCAACCATCTGAGTCTGCAAATAAACTAAAAAAATAGTTATGGTAAGTTCTAGAAGAATCATCACAGCAACCGAAAGATGTACACTGCCGGGCTTAAACCTTCCCCAAAAATCGCCATAACGACTGTTTCTACGCTGTTCGCTTCCAGCGTGTTCCCGAAAATTTGACCAGGTCGTCAGACCACCTTGTGGCGAGTCTGCTCACGCTGTGTCTTCCAGATCGTGGTCGCTAGTCGAGGACTCTTTCGGTGAAGCGGCCGTCCGTTATACGAGCAATGTACCCAGGTCACTGCTAATTAATGGCAATTCTGAGGGCTATGACGGTGACTTAGGATCGTTTGCAGATCTTCCTATTTACGATCCAGAGAGAAACTCCGAGAATAGTCCTCTAGAATAATATTTATTTTATTTTATAATTTTTAGGAAGGATTACAGACTTATATCAGTAAAAAACGAGAATAAATCATTTATAAAATAGGTAATTAAAAGCCTCCACCTTTGAATACTTAAATAAATAAATGCCTTAATAGTAAACATATCAAATTAATTAAGTAAAGCTAAAGTGTCGCTATGTGCTGAAGTATTCTTGAGTCAGTAAGCGTTTTATCGTGTGTAAGCTAGTGCAGAATAGATCTATCTATCTTCAAGTCCGAAAGCAGTGCATTGTAGCTTCTAGAACTACGTATCCATAGAATCATGATTTTTGATGAATTATTATATCAGTATTGATTAAAACAAAAAAGTAAAAGTTCTTTGGGAACAGGATAAAATTCTAAGGTCGGATTTTACGGCAATGTTTTATATTCAACGTGACCGCAACGCAACGCTTCTGACGGAAAAAGACGGAAAATAGGTACAACCCCAGAGAGAGAAAAAGAGGGAATTATTCTATAAGCCGAGAAAGATAGATGAGCGCATTAGAACGAGACATGTTTACGTACACGCAAAATCAAGCAACAAGGACAGGTAAACAATTAGAAATTTGAATATTGATATGTATTAAATTTCGATTCTTACAATGGACTTCTGAACCTCAAAAAACACTATCCGTTCTCTGCAAGAAACTCGAACGGATGAATCTGTATTACAAATACCGTATATTAACACATTCGACTCATCTGCACTTTTCATAAAGGTTATTTTACTGGTGAACCCAGGTCGAATATGACAAAAGGTGAACCTACTACGTCCATCCGTAGTTTGTACACTACACCAGTCATTGGGACTGAAAGGGTTAATATATTATACAACGTCCTTTATCATAATCCTACCATATATATGTTGGGATGCTTGATACTCAATCACGTAAATACGGCTGAACAATTTTGGATGAAATTTAGCACACAGATAGTTTATAACTTAAATTAAGGTATAGGGTACTTTTTATCTAGGTAGGTGCTTTATATTTTATTAAACGATTTAGACTTATGTTAAAAAGTAAATAATTTTCGTGCCTTTTCAATTGTTACAATTATTCTTAAATATATGCGATGCTGTGATGTTTCCCCCTAAGTGCTACTCTTTCTTTAAAAAGGTACTGAAATACGCTCTTCAAGGTCGGAAACGGAACAGTAATATCCAGGTGTTACAGCTGTCCATATGTCCATAACAATTTACCATCAGATGGGCCACCTGCCTATCCTCTACCCTTTTGGCGTAAAAAACCCCATACCTAAGCTACACCACTGTTGTGTAATAACTATCATTCACATACATTTTCTAGAACAATCTTAAAGTTTTTTTTAAATCTTACGCTTATAATATCGTAGGTATCACTAACGTCTTGCCGACCTCGAACCCCTATCCCATGGATTTTTGGACACCCAACTCACAGCAGGAACTCAAAACAAGGTTATTTGACTGCGATTTTCTGTAGGGTTGGGGTGTTCCACCAGTCAGGCATTTCCAAGACATCCCGACATCTCTTAAAAATTCCACGTAGTTTTTTGGAAATATCATCTGTATTTTAACTAAAACTAGCGGTCGCCCAATGATCAAAATTCGACCAGCGACTTTTTAATCATAGACTATTTTCTGTTTGACATTTGCAGTATGAACCTAAACAATGAATATTATATCACTTGCTGTCACTTTTCATTGAGTGACAATGTCAATATTTTGGGGGGTCTAAGTTCAATTGCACTTGTCTGTTAGGATTCGAAGTATTAATTTATTTTATTTAATATATTAGTAACTGTTAATATTAGAAGTTGAGGGGTTATAGGCTAACATAGTATGGGCATGTCATGAGGAGAGATGAAAATTATATAACTAAAAGTATGTTAAATATGAATGTGGCCATCCACATTCATTACAGGAGTAGAGGAAGACCGAAGAAGATATGGATGGATTGTGTGAAGAATGTTATGCGTATAAAAAGTGTGAATACTGAGATGATATATGATAGAATAGAGTGAAAGAAAACATGTTGTGCCGACCCTACTTAAGTAGGATAACGGGTAAAAAGATGATGATGATATTAGTAACAGATATTATAGATGAATTTTAGCTTTCTGTACTCCTTCTCCATATAAACTTTAACCATGCCAAATCTCAGTCTTCCGTGCACGTAATACGCTTATAAAGGGGTACGAAGTTTTTGCTTCACGTATTAATATAATGATGATGATTACAATAATATTTAGTAATAATTTCTTACCTTACAAAACAAATTAATAAAACGTAAAACATGTCTTCTTTTCTGTAACTTTATACGGAATAAAAAATTATTATGATATTACTATAACTATTAGACATTATAAGGAAGGTCTCAAATTATTATCACTTTAATTGCTATGACGTGACTGTCCTTATCGCATTTAATTATTTGACTAAATTTATCATGGATTTTATAGTAGGTAAAGATAACGAAATTTACCGCCAAATGATTATACCATAGATGTAATTATTTGATGAATTGACATTAATAATGTCTATGGTAGAATTGTTTTTTTTTTATTTAACGGTTGAGAATTTATGATTGTAGGTTTATTACCAGACTACAACGAAGTCAAAAGGTTTTTTTTCTTCTTCCTAACTTGGCAACTGGTCCTTTTTATTGAATATGATTACCGCCATTATTGAGTGAATATAGTCATCTAACAAGCTGGTGGAAACTTCTTCGAGATATCCTACTGCCGACCAACTGCAGTATAGTGTGCTATCGTGGCTATTTAGAGGCACACAGAGACCTGTATCTATTATACCGACGTGGCCGACGACGCGATTTGCAGATTCATCAGACGGGCGGTGAGTGCCCCAGCGAAGGTTATAGTGGATTATAACCTGAAGATAGCTTTAAAACACAGGGACGAGAATGTCATCAAGTCCATTATTTCCCAAATCTCAACCTATGTGTAAACACCCAAACTCACAAATACAATAACAAACCCAAAATTTCTGTAAATTTTGTACAACAAATAATCTTCTGTTGTAGTAATAAGCAACAGTGATAAGTTTCGCTATTAGTTATACTAAAATAATAATAGTACATAGCTGCATTTGCAAATGAATGTTTTTTCATTGCAATTTTTAATGTTTAATATTAGGTCCTTACATATGAAATGGGCGTTTTATACGGGAGGAATATAAAGTTCATTTTTTTTTGGAAAATATATTTAATTAATCAAAGTATGCACCGTTGTTATCTATGTACTTTGGCCATCTCATAGGTAGTTCATTGATCCTTTTACTAAAAAAACCATGGGGGCGAAAATCAATAAACTCTTTGAATGCGGTTTGGACTGTCGCATGGGAATTGAATTTTTTTCCTTGTAAGAAGATGTCCAACTTCCGGAAAAAATGGTAATCTGTTGAAGCAAGATCCAGGGAGTACGGTGGATGTCGCAGACATTCCAATTGTAGCTCATCTAACTTAGTGGTTGTCTGTTGTGCAGTGTGCGGTCTTGCGATGTCGTGAAGCAGCAGTGGCCTAGAGCGATTGACCAATCTAGGTTGTTTAGCAGCTAGTTCTTCCTTCATGGTTTGCAGTTGCTGATAATAGATACCTGCCGTAATCTTTTAGCCAGATTATAGAAACCTGTAGTGAACGACACCGGCGCTAGTCCACCAAACACTCACAAGTAACTTTTTCTGAGTAAATTTTCGTTTAGGGCAGGATTTGGCTGGTTCTCCAGGGTTCAACCTTTGCGACGAGCACTTCCGATTATCGTACAGTATCCACTTTTCATCACAAGTAATGATTCGATTTAAAATCCCTTCATTATTTTGTCGGTTGAGCAAAGTAACACAGCAGTCAAGTTTTTTTACTTTCCCGATTTGCTTCAAGTGGATTAATAATACATTTTTATCACTTACCCCGAAGCCTACAGCATGGATCCACTTGCACAATAGCCTTTAATTCTTCATTTTCCACTTTGGTCTCCGGCCGTCCACGGGGTTGGTTCTGAAGGTCGAAATTTCCAGAACGAAAACATTGAAACCAAAAACATACCGTGCTTTCTTTTGCGACACCAGCGCCGTACACATCATTAATCCTTCGAGTTATTTCTGCAGCACTGGTGCCACGGTAGAACTCGTACTCGTAAATATACCGATATTTCATGTTTTCCATTGTGCAGTAATAAGCGACGCCAAAGAAAAAAATATTGAGGAAAAAACTAATGAATGACTGTTTTCAAAACTCAAATGAACCAGCTAAATGAATTTATAAACTTGAATTTGGAATTCTTAACCAAAGAGGAGATATTTCAGAACAAAGTGGTCAGTACGACAAAATGCTAATTTCATATGTAAGGACCTAATATTATAAAAGCACCCACATAAAAAAAGGTCTGAGCCAAGAGTCCGCAGATTTATGTTTAAGAAAATAATGTTTAATATTATAAAAGCACCCACTTAAAAAAGGTCTGAGCCAAGAGTCCGTAGATTTTTGTTTAAAAAAAAAAACAAGATAGTGGCTCCCTCTTTAGAACTTTCTAGGGAGTTTTTCTGGCATCTTAGAATTAATGGTTCATGTTATTATTTCCAATCCTGTTCACTTACAATAACCAAAAGCTTTATTACACACGATAGGAGGGTAAACAACACTTCATGAATAAAAAACAAAAATCACTATATGATAGTTTGAGAATCCCAACAAAAACTCCCAAAAGGTGGGTTGCGGTTGTATGTATGTATGGTCATTTGTTCCTCCATATCTTATAAACTAAGTACTTAACATAATTTGACAAATGATGTATCGTTAGAAGAGTCCTGATCATTCGCTGATTATTGTCTATGTGACTTCATACTAAATTCAATATATCGTACACTAAAGAACATAAGGCCTGTAATACAAAAAAGGTTCCTTATTTAACAATACATTTATTTACAAGCTGGTTGTGACCACAACTAACCTCTAAATATTACTATATTTATGTGTTAAATTGAAATACATGTTGTTTACATAAGTAGATGATAAATAACTGAGTTGTTTGGTAGATAAGAATTACATACCGATAAGAATATTTACTTCTTTCGTACTTTTCTGGGTGTAATTATTCCCGTAGTCAGGTTTTTGTTTTTTTATATAACATGACAGAGACGCATAACGCCTGCCTGATGCCGACCTTGAACCCCCCTACCCCAAGGAGATCTGAAACCGTACTCACTGCAGGAACATATTACAAGGTTATTTGGCTGCGATCTTTTAAAGGCTGGTGGTATTTCATAAGTCGTAGAGTCATAAGTAGAGACAAATCTCTAAAAAAAATTCCTCTGTGTCTCTTAAACTCTCTTTTCTCTCCGTTTATTTTTGAATCTATTTTTTTTTAACTTATTGGCTTAGCGTGTTAACATCTTGGGCCCCATCGTCACTTAAAATATAGTGAGATTGTGATCAAAACGTTAAAAATCTAACGAATAAAAAAAAACGGAAAACGCAGTAAGCGAGCCAAGCTCGCACTTGACTTGTTTTTAGGTATGTTTTCTTCTTGAAATTTACGCACATAACCTCACAACTAGTAATAAATAATAAATGAAAAATTAAAATTTTATAATGTAGATTTAATTTTATAAGTATCAAATACCTTTAGTATGTTTACCTTATTTACTAGGTAACATAGCCACCTTATCGACGACTAGCCGATATACATGACGCGTTGCACGTGCTGCCGCGGTCGCGCGGGCGTCCACCAGTGTAAACAGAGAAAATATAATTTTAATTTAGGCTTGTACATTGATTTACAATTTATCTAAATACGTGTAAACGATCACCTACTTACTATTTAGTTAATCACTTAGTCACTTATTACGTGTACAATTATGTAACTTATATAACCGCAAATAAATAAAAAAAAACTGAGAAGGCACTCGTAAATGTCAAAATGGCTTATCTTGTCCGATTAGCTCTCTCCCTGCTCTATCATTTAACAGAATATAGCTGCAAGTGGTAGATTGAAAATATCAGCATGATATTGTAAAATTTGATTTATTTCTTTACGAGCTGATACCCGCGACTTCGTCTGCGTATTATTGGATATACACAGACTGATCTCAGAACTCAACAAACCAAAAAAATCATAGATGGATTTTTAACTATGTGTATGGTGGTCACGAACCTTACCACACCGCTATATAACTGCGTATGCACCGGCTGATTTCAGAACACGACAAACCAAAAGAAAATCATGGATGGGTTGGATTTATCACTGTGTGTATGGTATTGTAATTATAAGCCATTATGAATCCAACACATTAACCGTCCCAATAAAAGTTCAAAAATAATTAAAATCATCCCTTATGTTGCCTGTTCACTGATGAGGAGCGAGGCTACGGAACTGTGTTACGGACGGTGTCTATCCATTGAAACTGAGCGAGGCTGCGGAGCTGTGTTGCGAATCATTCAAAGCGGGAGTGGGTCAGAATTCACTTAATACATATATATCGAAAGTCGAAATTTCAATATAGATTTTGTTTTAAAAAAATTATCGATAATAATTTAAATCATATTTATCCTTAGATAAATTTCAATATAGTCAAAATAGTAGCGGAGAAATTAAATATAAGTATTCTTCTATGGAAAGATTCAAGTGAAAATGACTTGAAAGTTAGCAGTTGAGTAGCTTCTAGAGTATATTTTCTTGTAGATTAAGGTGTTCACAATGTCAAATAATAACAAACATGTCTGCCGCCGTTCGAGTTCTTTAGGTGCAAATTGGCTAATATTACCGAGGTGTACATTTCAAAGAATAACTTAATACCTTTTGATCTTTGATAAATTTTTATAATGTCAATAGTGTTTGAGATAAAAAATGTTTCTTTTATAATCAGTTGGGCAAAGTCCATTTTTTTCACAAAATTGTTTCATTAGTGGAATCTAAGATGTATAATGTATATATTAGCATAAAAGAAGATATTCTGAACCCTAAATACAAATAAACATGTCCAATTATTTGCCGCCGGAACCTAGCGCACTTATTTATTTTTATTCGATGTATTTATTTCGGTTCGCAGTAGCCTAATCTGCCAAGCAAGTACTCGTAGATTAACTAAAAGTTAAAAGTATAACAAAATTAAAGTAAAAACTTGATTTCATTTTACGGAAAAAATATTGTTCAATAAAAGTTGTTATGTTCAAGATTACACGTCGGAAGCCCAAGTCCACTGATGCGGAGCTGAGATTTTTATGCAATACTATTGGTCCACAAAACTCCTCAACCTCACTCCGTTACCTCGCTCCGCTTCTTCGCTCCACATTAGTGGATTGGTAGCCTTATATTGTACTGGCATGCAGGAAGATATTTTTTATTTACGAAAACCATAATTATGAATTTACTTATCCCTAATTTCCGAAATGATAGGTTCTTCATAGATACTGTCATTTAAGTTTTATTTTTACCATATTTGGAATAACACAATGAAATAATTCGCTTGTAGCAAAACCGTATAATCCAGATAATTTACAATAGGTATATCACTTAGAATATAAATATAAACTCCCGCGAGCCGCGGTCTACAGAACACGTCACTTTTCAAACATAAAATAAAACAGTAATTATGCCTTACTGCGTAGTTACATAGTTTAAAAACACTTCAGCTAATCTTAAAAAGAATACTGGACTATCATAGCTTAAGTAAGTATTAGAAATACAATACATATCTTATTAAGTATATCGAAGAGTGAGAGACTATCGGAGCCTCCAGAAATATCTTTGATATCTTCATTACGGAATCACAAATCTTGTGGGCTTAATCAGGGTTAAGTGTAGGCATGACATAGCACATACAGATGTGTACGGTCCGACAACCCATATGAGAATTATGTCTGTTTATTTGGGGTTGCCCCCAGTGTCATCCAACCTCCCTTAAATTGCCACCCTAAGCCTCGCATGTCTAATGTTATCGCTGTCCGTAACTAACCTGGTAACTGATCTTGATCATCCTCATAATCCGACAAGCTCCAGCCTGCTTGATCTTCTCATCAGGTTCCGACTCAGTGTGTTGCCTCAAACAATCTTGATACAATATTAACTGTATTCACGTTGCTCCAGCAACGTGGCTCCAGTAAGAATCAACCTTCAAGCCCGTCGTTGTCTGCTTATATAGCTCGTGATCCTCAAAGCACGATTACTATTATTAGCGTGCGGCGTCCCTATATTCTTTTCAGTTACTTTATTTTCCACGAATTTTTGAGTAGTTCAGAAAACTATTATTTCGTTGCTATGACACATGTTTTCTTCTTTTAAATAATCCCATAAACGCGATTCTTTGACAAATATAACAATGTCAATAATTCAACAGACCAGTGGGTGTTGACAACGACGTCATTTAATAATTACTGCACATACGCATTATAAATCATCAAACCGGTTGGCGTGGCAGCCGATGTCATTTCACCAATACCGTGCATGCTTATTGGTGTTCCCATGTTTTGTTCTTACAAACTTTCATCTCATATTTTTACCCATAAAGTAGGTACCCTATATTCTTCCTAAGGTCCAATCTATCTCTATAGCAAAATTCATAAAAATTGGTTTAACAGCTTAGGCGTGAAAACGTATCAGACAGACAGCCAGACAGAGTTAATTTCTCATTTACAATATTAGTATGGATTAAGGTCGTCAGTCACCTATCAACCCGACACCCGACCAGCACCACAGCGCCTCGTGCGGTTGAAATTTCTTTGTATGGGCTTCAAATCTATGTGCAATCACTTTTCAACTCCGTAACGTCACCTTATCAACTCGCATGCAAGCATTCAATATGCTGACGGCGAGTGGACCGTCAGTTGTCAACGCAAAAAAGAAACCTCGATGAAAAACTCTCACTTCGTCGTCGAGAACGAGTGTACGTCTAGATTGCTGGCGGTGCTGGGTTGATAAGTGAGCCCTGTCTTGGTCTGCCTGCCTATCCACTGGAGCGGAATGGAGCTGTACAAATTTCGACCAATAGAATTGCATAAAAATTTAAGCTCCGCTTCACTCAGCTTCAATGGACACGGATTTGCGAAGTTGATTCAAAAGTCATACATTTTAAGCGAGGAGTGGGAAAAGCGTAGCGGTGAAACAGAACGGGGAAGCGGAACAAAAACATATTGCATTGATAAATAAGTGCCTTCTTAGAACCTAAATAGAATAAAATATTTTTTATTTTATTCATATCATCTCTGAATTTTCTTTAATTCTTCAACAATAGTGAGTAAAGAATTATAATTGAATTTTATTTCTTAACAATTTATCAAATGTGAACTTTTTCCCAAGTTTCTCTACGAGCATTAAGGAAAAATAATGAAATGGAAAAATAATAAAATTAAAATACGTGTAAGTATTACGTATTTTATTTAGAAATACAATAAATAAATTATATATTAATGTCCCTCGTCGATGGTCATTGTCATGGTGGTTGGTACAAAGTCATGGTCGATCAATCTGGTCTTCACAATCTCTTTGTAAACGAAAGCGGACTTGCGCGGAGTGCGGGTACGTGCTGGATCTTCAAAGTCTACTTCGTACAGTCCGAAGCGTTCTCTGCGAAGGAAATTATATATTAAAACTAGCTATACCTGCGGCTACGCTCGTGTGAACTTAAAAATGCCATCTATAGGGCACGCTCGTGAATCGTACTACCCCTGCTTCTGGTTACTTTAAAGACAAAATTGTGAGTGATCCTTAGAAGATACACATATTCTCTTGCTAACTTTTTTTGTGTCTTTTTAAGATATACTGGGTTATCGAGTATTCTTGAACTTTTAATATTATCGATAAGTTAGTATCACAGAAATAGACTTTTTTAAACATAACACTAAGTTGGCAAACAAGTATACGGCCCGCCTGATGATAAGCGGTTACCGTAGCCTATGGACGCTTGTAATATATAGGTATCACTAACGCGTTACCGACATTGAACCCCTCTAAGGATGAGCAGATGATGCTACACTGACATAACCTTATTGATAAAATCAGTTAAGAAAATAGGATGAACTTACGTATATCCTTCCATCCATTCAAAGTTGTCCATTAAGCTCCAAGCCATGTACCCCTTAAGTTTCACTCCAGCGTCTAAAGTATCAAGAACGCTCTCCAACGCTGCTCTGTAGTATGCCACTCTATCATCATCAATAAGATCTCTGTCAGGTGATATCGACCAACCGTTTTCAGTGATATAGAACACTGGATCGTTGTATTTGCGTTGAAGATGAGTCAGCGCGAGAAATATACTGTTTGGTGATAACTGGAAAAGGTCAGTATAATGCAATGTTTGCTTTTAATTTTATAATATGTTAGACCCCTAAAACTGTTGTATGTGGTATGCTTTGCTTGCTGCAATAGTGCTGTGTTGTAAAAAATATCAGTAATCTAATTCTAAGCATACTGTTCATATTGTTACGATCTTTAATAAAAGACTAAAAAAAGGTAAATTTAAAATTTTATAAGCCCTCGACAAAAGTAATCTGGTCATTGAGCCCATTCCAATGAGCCTAAATATGATACATCTGCTGTAAGTCGATGAGTAAGGTATCCTACGGATTCCGGATAACGCTGCAGCATCAGGTCAAGATTTTTCTAATATAATTGAAGTAACAGAATACCAAATCTTAACTCAATCAGACCTGTGAAAGATGGTTATATATATATATATTTATATACTATAAAAGAGCTGATAATCTTCAAACGGCTGAACAGATTTTCTTCTTCTGCATAAGAATATTCTCGATTAAGTAACCTAATTAGTTCAGCCGTTCGTGAGCTACGATGCAACTGGTAGACACACATATATACAGATGAACAGATACATATGCTAAACTTATAACACCCCTCTTTTTGTGTCGGGTCTTAAAAAGGGGCCGTTCATTGTTGCTTACAAAAACAAATGTTGGTAATTGTTAGTTCAAGAACCGCCATACTCAACCAATGCCAATGCCGATCGGTGATAAAATGCCGATCTCTCCGTGCTCTTCGTTATTTCGAGATTATACTATGCTTAGGATCAAGCACTTTGACCTGCCACTGTAGAGGGATGTAAGGGGTCTCAAATAACATCTTTAAAGCTGAGACGTCCAAGCCAACCTCACCTGCACGTGGTGCACCCTGCTGAGTAACAAAGGACGAAATGGCGATAGCTGGGTGATAGGGTTGTTTTATCCGACTGGGTCGCGATCACCATGTATGTGGTGAAAAGTCCGTCATAGTGACTCGCTTTTCCGTGTCGTGTTTTGAGATCAGCCTGTGCATATTCAGTTAAATTAATGCAGGCCAACATGAGAGTGATGACCGTCGATGGATAAAGATTTCTTGGAAGTCGCCGTTGTTTTAAGATTGTACTGTGCTTATATCATCAGGGGCAGTACTATCAATTTGCCGTGATACTTTTAAAAAAAATCAGCAATTAATAAGAATCTTAAATTACCGTCAACCAAGACGATGCAGATGTAGGCCACTCGGGAGGTACGTAGAAACCCACATTCAGGTCATCCAGCAACGAAGGTACAGGGTATTGGGAGATATAGTCTGTTGCTGATGTCAAATAGCCACTGTAGTGATTGACACCGAAGAAATCAGACGCTCCTCTAACAAAGTTCCTTTCTTCATCGGTGAATTCAGGGATACGTGACCAAGGGTAACCTTGCTGAGCACTTTTTTCGGCTATTCTCGATGCTAATTCTTTCGGGAATCCACCTTCGGCAGAGAATATTGGCTCGGCGTATAGACCCCACTAAAATATAAATTAATTCCCAATGTATCAAAAACAAAAAAAAATTGTTACATTACGTAGTTATGTAAGTGTAAGTCGATCATTATATCATCATATAAGACTAGAAAGCCATCTTGACATATAATAATATTATGAATGCGGAAATTCCGTGTGCTAACATGGGTTCGATTATAAGTAAGTACATTGGTGAAGAAAAATATTTTGATGCAATCATTCTATTGTATTTTCTACTGCTTCCTTGATTCGCCAGTCTTTTTATTTGTAAATCTGTCGCTTTGCAACTCTTCTAAGAAGTTCTTACAAAATAAGTTAAAAGTTCCCAGTGAGATTTTAGCGAGGCTCGCATTGTCATAGTAACTGACGCTTAGATCGACACACGGGCTTATTTTTATGATCAATAGCAACTTAGGCCTTTCTCACACGAGGCTATTCACAAGCTACGGGAATGAGAAGCGAACCATAGGTCATGGCAACCATGGCATGCTAGCCTATGAAATCGGTTTCCACACACGGCCCTACCCAAGTTAGACTATATTTGATAATTCTTGAGACATCAAGTACGATGACACGTGACTCTAGTAATGATAATCTGCTTGTTTGTTTTTACTACTCAAGAACACGAATGCACCCATAAATCGAAAGAAATATTCAATGTAGAACATTCGTTGCTGACATAGAACTTCATAAAAATGACTATAAAAAGTTTAATATTTTTTATAGAATGTGTAAAGAGTCTTATTAATATTTGATGCAGTTGTTAACTCCCAAAATTCGTAACATAAAGTACAAATCTTGTTAACGTCTTTTTCAACCATCATTTTCATGAGGTACATATCATATTCGCGTAGCGTGCGATCAGCAAAATTAGTAGCGTGCGACTAACGACAAATGTGTAGACAACGCGTCGCGTCGTGTGTAGAAGAACGGAAACTAATAACATGTGCGTATCAAACGCAAGTCGCTTGCAAATAGCCTCGTGGGAGAAGGCCCTTAGAGAGCCACCACTTTATTTAAAATATTCTTTAATTTAGTACATGGTTCTTCTACTTCTAGTAAATTGCATTTTTATAACGATATGAAATTTATTTTACCTCGGCTTGGCGTCTCAATTCAGCTGCGAACTCATCATCTGCAGAATCTGTTAATGGTCCGAACCAATTGACACTAATAGTTATTCCGCATTCACCCCCTTGGACAGCTTTGAATTCATTATTGTAAAGATGGTAAGCTTTAGCATGAGCGATAACGAGGTTCTTCGCACAAATGTATGTTCCTACACCAGTCGCATTTAATATCGGGGCTTTTGTCGACCACCCATAGCCTTCGTAACAAATTTCTCGTGGCTCGTTGAACGTAATCCAGTGTTTAACTCTGTCCCCAAAGTTTTCGTAGACAACCCTCGCGTAGTCTTCAAACCAGTCTGCTATTAATGGGTTTTCAAATCCTCCCAGCTCTTGGAGTTTTTGGGGCAAGTCCCAATGGTATAGGGTGATCATAGGTATGATGTTGTATTTCAACATTTCATTGATGTAGTTATTGTAGAAGTCGATGCCAGCTTGATTGACCTCGTTGGAGAAGCCTGTGGGCAGGATTCTCGACCAGGATAAGGAGAAGCGGTAGGCGTCGAGACCGAGTTCTCTCATCATTTCCACGTCTCTTTGCCAATTGTGATAGGAGTCGGCAGCAACATCGCCGTTACTCTGATCTTTAATGACAGTTGGGTTATTGTGTGTCATGTAATCCCATATATTTTCACCTTTTCCTGTAAAACAATTGGAATCTATTATACAAGTAAAACTCCAACAAGTAGTTTGCAGGTGCTCCCATAGTATATTTTATGAAATTAATAGCAAATGTAACTTTGTCCTGTGTCAATTCCAATCAATCAATTCAATTTTAAGATTTATTCCTTAATTTATACCAAATGACCGTCCGTGACAAATTTCAAGGCTCTATGTCCTTGGGAAGTATCGTATAAGTTTTGATTAACGCTCAGTGAGCGAGATTCTTAGTATGAAGTGTGTGTGGACTCTTTATTGCGATTTACTAGTCTAGTCAACAAGTTCAAAAACGTGAAAAATAGAGATAAAGGTCTTAAAAATATGAGCGGCAGCTCATTGAATTCGGAATCACTTCTAGAAAAATGTTTTTGAAGGATTTTGGTGCAGGTATAAAAATGCAATTGTTATTAACAAAATAAGATGAAAAAAAATGATATTTAGTTTTTAGTATAATAACTAATAATAAGCATGTAAACATAAAGATAAACAGATATTAAACATAAACAATTATTATTTCTTTGCATTCTACTGGTAATTTATAGCATTTTGAAGTAATAAAATGAACGTAAATAATATATTGTAATTTAGACATTACTATTCAAGCAAAAACAATATTAAGATTCAGTGTCGAAGTGTTTATCGGTAAATGATTGTTTTAAATAAATATATTATATAATAAACTAGCGGTGTCCCGCGACTCCACACGCGTTTGTTCCGTAGTAATCATTTCTATCCCGTAATTTTATTTTTACTCATTTTATTGATATGTCATGTACTCATAATAATATAGTCAATAGAAATGTTATAATATACTTCCCGTGTACAAAATTTCATTGAAATCTTTTACCGTAATATTTTTTTTACGAATTTTAAATCTAAGTTGAATTAAATCAGAATCAGTGGAGATTTGGTGAAAAAAATTATTAAAAATTTGTTATGGATGAAATAGTTATGGAATAACTTAAACTTCCCGTCTACAAAATTCCAACCAAATCAGTTAAGACTTTTTTGTGTTACATTTTCTAAAAGTATTATCCTAAAATAGCGGGAGTCGAAACATCGATCACTCGTACTGTATACGCGACAGTGCGTGGAAGTTTGGTCATTACCGAAAGGTATTTCGTTGTTAACAGGTGCTCGACGATACTTTCGAGTTTTTTTATTTGGCAACTAGCTGTGTCCGCGGCTTCGCTCACGTGAACTACAGAATGCCCAGGCGCATCTTGCCCCCCCCCCCCCTCCTTTCCCGGCTATTTTAAAGACAGAAATGCTTATTGTGGGTGTTCCTTAGAACATAATATACTCTCGCAAACCTTTTTTGTAGGTATTTTTAATGTTTAAATTATTTACTACATTTATATGTTATATCTCTTATGGTTTACTCAGCGTAAGCCATTTAAGCTCCTGAATTGATTCTCCATAACCAGTTTTTTTATTTGTTTTTTGTTTTTTACTTCTTATAAATTCAGCTATCTGCCAGAGAAAGTCTCGTCAAAATCGGGCTAACCGTTTCGGAGATTACCCGGAACAAACAGACAGACAGACAAAAATTTAAAAATGGGGTTTTTGTTATGGGTATCGTATATACTTTCATATGCATTCAGTAAAAACCTGTTATTTTGACATTACAAACAGACACTTCAATTTTAGTTATTTCTATAGATTAATTGTTTTATTATTTTATTACCGTCTTCATTCCAAGCTCCCTCAATTTGATATGAGGCTGTAGCACAACCGAATAAGAAGTCTTCTGGAAACTTCCTCTGCTGCTTAACGGTCAGAGCATGACAGCTCACTGCTAAGAACAAACTGCAAAGTAGAAAGAAAATAAGCTAAATTATTAACAAAAAGGAAACAAAAAACACGACTGCAACGGAATCACTTGACGAAAAAACTTTATTTTTTGCTTTTTATTTCATCTTCAGCCGCCATACTTAAATATAAATCCCTTATTAAATAATGCTTTTGCTCAAAGATTAGGTAGTTTTATGACTTCTCATATCTATAATACTATCTTAAAATATTGCTCAATCACGGTAATTTCAGTCCCTGCTGCCAAACGTCTTGTTTCTGAATGGCTGAGCACACTTGCCTATGATGAAACTCAACATATTTTGAAAATAAATTCGTAGCTGCTTCAGTTTTCATTTTACTATAAATTATAAAAACTTGAATCAATACATTCGATTTTTACATTCGAGTCGTAAAAAATGTAAAAGAATTGTTTAGAATATTTGTTTATGTATGTGTGTTTTTGTGTATTAATATATATATATATATATATATATATATATATATATATATATATGTTGGCTTGTGCATAGGTATGGATAATAATACATAATACATGTCATCACATCATAAAATGGACAATAATTACATAATTTTATTAAATTTTACCTACATAATCGTTTTCGGCCACCTGAAGGGTTTGTTCAAAACGTTTTGTTTATTATTTATTATACCCAAGATTTACTAACATTTACACAGTGACTTCCAAACTAGGCAGAGCCTGTATCTTGTATCTTCCAAATGAATTTTGAATTTGAATTATTTTTCTTGAATATATAGCCTATGCCACTCCCACAATTAAGACGAATCGAATTACACCTCTTATGCTAAAATCCATCAAGCCGTTTAGGTTACAGAGCGTATCAAATAAATAGACATTCATACGCTCTGAAAAAATAAACCTCCTTTTTCGCAATCGGCTAAAAAAAAACTATGAGATTAAACTATATTATTGTCCTGTATAAGAATGTAAGTTAACAGGACATAATGTGACTGAGAAATATGAGTAGCTGACCTGTGCATTATATATGGTACAAATCAAAAACGACTTTATTCATTGTAGGCCCTGAGAGTCAATGAACCACAAAGCACTACCAGCTAAAATTATTAAATAAAAACAAGATAATCCAGAACTAGTTTCTTGCCGGTTTCTTTCGATGACTGGAATGTTTTTAAAACCGGTACTAGTGTTTTGACGTTCATAAGTGCCTCCTTAAGGCCCCAAGTTAAATAAAAATAAAATATTTCCGATTTCGATCCAACCGAATTGTATTAAATAAAAATATTAATATTTATTTAGATTACAAATTGGCAAATCCATTAAGTTTTTTTATACAAGTAAGGTGTGGCAAACAAGCATACGGCTCGCCTGATGGTAAGCGGCTACCGTATTTTATTGATGCTTTTGATATCAAAGGTATCACTAGCGCGCTACCAACCTTGGACTCCCTACCCTACTAAGACGGTGAAAATTTGCATATGGGTTCCTATTATACTGTAGGTGAGAACTAAGGAAGGATTTTTGGAAATTCAACCCCTTGTGCGGTGATAAGGGGATGAAAATATGTGTGTAAATCCGTCGTTTTTGACGACAGGTCTATAAAAATTAGTATTTAGAAATCCTGTTAAAAAGTAAAAAAGATGGAATGAAATAAAAAAGATTCATATTTACCAAACTAACGCCAGCTTCATGTCTGATGAATACAATGCCTTGTGATGCAGTGAACGCTACAACCTGTTTATATATGGGTCATGACTATGCTACCAAAACTACTTCAAAGTTATCTAGACTTAATCTGTAGATAGGTCGTGACGTCAAACGGTGTTGTTCAATAACTGATTGACTCCATGGAATTGAAGAGACTGGACAGCATCATTATGTAATCTTTAGCTGTTTGCGAAGTAATTAAAACTGACGTCCAGAGGATTCCGTTTCTATACTGTTCCGTACCGTCCTATATCGTACATCTAGAGTATTCGATACCGGGATCCGGTTCCGAAAATATAGGGTATCAAGATGACAAACCCCGGGATTTACGGGATTAACGAAATTTTTAAAAATTGTTATAAAAATATTGCATAACACGAAATTGAGATTTCACTGGCAATTTAATTAGCTAAATTAAGATAAATAGTGACACACAAGTCACGAATTTCATTAACGTAGAAAGTAATAATGACAGAACCTTTCAGGTGGGTGTTCTACTCGTTACTCTACCACTGGTAAACTGGTGATCACCACTGCAATCACCACCGCAGCCTATAGACACTGAGGGCTCGTCGAGTCCTCGCGTCGGAAGCACCGTCGCGCCGCTGCATGATTGCTTCAACACTGTAACTTTTCTGTATTACATTGTACGCGAATATTATACGTGTAGGAATAATGAACATAACTAATAATTTGTCGAATGTTAATTTGCAATGTATTACTAAAAATATACAGTGATAGACAAATCAAGCAGCGGCGGCGCATCCGCGGTGCCTGCCGACTACGCAAGCTCTTACGACCCTTTAAAAACCTGTTCATTCCCCTCTTGAAGAACTTCACACTGTAGTTCTCTGGGAAAAATCTCAGCATGGGAGCTAATCGCATAACCAGAGAATTCGCGATAGGAACCTCCTTTGAAACCGGACGCGACCGTTTAGGTTTCAAGGTGTGAGGGTGAACTCTCTGCCGATGGCGAGCGTTGCGATGAGGAAAAGTAGCTGCTGGCATCAAACCAATCAATTCTTCCGAACACAGCCCAGATACTACACCAAGCTTCTTAAGCACATTGCAGAAACACTGAAGAACAAGTTTTAAGAATTTAAGCATCTTAACTTTACAAACTAATTTTCCAGTACATCTTAGAAAATTTAATGTTTCTTCGAAATAAACTTTGATAAGTCTGAACTTGTAAACAACAGATACAATTTCAGTACTAGAAATAAATATAACCTAAATTATTAACAAGCTAAATGATTAAAAAGAAAACAAAAAACCCGACTGCAACAAAATCAATTGACAATTTTTTTTTTTATATTTTTGCTTTTTATTTAATTCCCAGACGTCGTAATTAAATATTATATTATAATATTAATATCTAAGGGATCGAGCTAAACTAGGAATGTACAGCATTATCTAAATACAAAATTTCATTCAAATCGATGGAGCCGTTTCCGAGAAACCAATGACATTACAAGAATTGCTCACTTAACAATATTGGAAAGATACACTCCGAAAATTAAAACAAATCTAACGACATCTGTTATGCTGGTAATCCATCAAGCCGTTTTCTACAGAGCGTGCCAAAGATCTCATTTTCCGAAGGGAAAATTAAATAAACGAACAATTATTTTTGTCCGGATTTGTAATGTTTTAGACTTATTTAACATTAAACCAATATGATTAATTAATTAATTAATTCCTTCAAGTATTCGCTACGTAGGTTTTACTTGGAGCAATTGAATACTTCTTAATAATATATAATCTTAATAATCGTTATAAACTTTTTTTTTTTTACTTAACATTATGCACACCTTGCATATACCTTTCCCTTGCTCCCTTGGAAGACTGGCAGAGAATGCTTTTTAGAATTAAGTCCTCCATTTGTACTTTTTTTTTTGTGCAATAAAGAATATATGATTAAATAATTTACTTTTGTCAACTCGCGAATTATAGTTGCTGGGAATTGACGAATAAATAATTTCTTTTTTTGAGAATCGTGTGCAATATAATATCTTATCTAACAGATATGTTTAGACCTACAAGAAGAAAAACAATACTTCATAATATGCTTATGAAGATACGATAAGATTGTGTAACACATTTGAAAATATTATCAGCGCGTTACTGACGGAAAACAATATTGTATTATGTAAATCTTCAATTTATCTAAAAATATGACAGATTTCAACGAAAAATATTCAATCTTGTCAAAACAATACTTATTAAGTAACGTAAACAGCGGCGGCCCTGAGGTAAAGCGAGAGGTTTGGTCGCTCTAAGCTAGGCGTAAGGTAGCAAGGGACGACAAAGTGTCAAACGCGAAAAACAATTACGAGCGAGAAATATAATTTATAAGTTTATATTAATTTAAATTTAAATCAATAGAACGAACGTGATATTCATGTTTTCTTTGAATGATATTAATATCTGGGCGACCGAGCATATATAACATAATCTAAATTTTAAAAAATTATCTAAATCTTTAGAGCCGTTTCCGAGAAATAAATTACATTTTATATACAAGTGTAACATTTAAATGGGTCAGTGAAGGGAACTATGAAACTAAAAGTGATAGAGAAATATGTTCTAAAGAACCATGAAATCGATTTTAAAGATAAAAAAACACTATATTCATAGATTTTCAAAAACACTAATACATGAGTTGGGAATCGAACCTAATCATTTAAATAAATAAAAAATCCTCTTTTAATTATGTTATTTGATAGTGTATGTCTTATAGAATAAACATTGCAAGGAAGTCCTATGTCTAAGATTAAAAGAAAATGTTGAAATTAATTATTTTATTTTGAAATGTTCACAATAACAGCCATTTTCTTGGATACAACAGTCGTCAACTCTTTTATGTAACGGTTTTGTGTGATTTGTACCAATCCCGCTGACCCTTTGAAATGTTTAACCTGTAAATTATATACAACAATTGCTCACTTAATATAATCTTATTATATTTCTATATTTTTTATATGAGGATACAAATTCACACACGGCCATTTAATTCCAAACTAAGCAAAGCTTGTATTATGGTAACTAAACAGCTGATATATATATACATTGGAAATATATATATATATATACATATTTAACACCCAGACACACAACTGACAATTATGCTTATCACACAAAAGTCAGTCATGGGCGAACCCACGACCTAAATTGGTTTCTCGGAAACGGCTCCTACGATTTCGATGAAACTTTGCATTTAGATAATGTTTTACATTCCAAGTTTACCTAGATAGGTGTTTTTCTCTTTTTGTTCATAAGACATTGAGCACAGCTCGGTCGCTATAATATAGTATAATATAATATATATATGTAATTGGTTTATCGGAAACGGCTCCAACGATTTGGATGAACTGTCTACAAGTCATTTCATTTGGGTTGCATTGTGATGTAAGAGTTCCAAATGGACATCTTTTAGGAGTCAAGCCAATAAGATAGCCCCTTCGAGTAAAGACTCGTTGGATTTGTCTGGACAAGAATATATAATATAATATAATATCTCTAGGTGATGACCAAAGTCTATCGATGTAGCCAGTAACTATATATCCAGACTTCTGCTATGGTTTTTCTGCCAATATCGTCATTCTTCAAATATTTCATTCAATTTACTTTTACTTCACGATCTTTCTTCATTCTAGTTCGTCGCTGTACAGATGTTTTTTTAAAAGTTATTTCCTAGATCTTTCTCACAAAATTAAAGAACTCTATAAATTAAGGTATAAATGGCGCAGCCACATAAAAATGCTCATTTGAGTGATACTTCACAGAGATACTTAATAAAGTTATACTATATAAATATCACATGGAGATGATAAAAAGGAGCTTAGATCAAATACCTAAGCTAGATGATCAATTTACGGAAAATGTGGCTGGGCTAGGTTTAGTTACAAATGTGAAAAAGCGCGAGGCGTAAGTCGTCGTTCCATATAAACTAAAGCCTTACACTTTAAGCGAAATATTATGTACATTTGATGTATTTACTGCCTGCCAAAGATACTCTTCTCCTTTATTCATTAAAAGCTATGGTTTACTTTATAATTCGATAATATATAAATCAAAATTGGTTTATAAAAAGAATTATACAATCATATTTTACGCTGCCGTTGCTCTGTTTCCTGGTACAAAGAAACATTGATAGTTAATCATTCAATCAATAGTATTTTTTACAAAACAATCGATACTATTGTATTTTCAAGAAATCGATTTTAATGAACCATACTCACACCCATAGATCCAAGTTTAAAGCTTGACGTTCCTGTCCTTTTGTTCAGATATAATTTATATTACGATGGTCCATCGAAACATCAATGATTTTTTTTTATTTAATTTAGTAAGACACAAATACAAGTAAAAGATAAAAAAAAGTAACAATAATAACTTAACTCTAAATACCTCTTAAATTCTAATACCCTATAACATACGTGCACAACTTTCATTGATAACAAATACTGTTTATATATAGATAATGGACTAGAAATATAACAATTAAATAAAAATAAATATATTATGTGAATTAATTTTTAAATTTAGGAAACACGATATGTCTACGCATTCCCAAAAATAGCAGAAGTGTTGTTTGCACACCACCTCAGGTTGTTATGTAACAAGCTACGGAGTGCAACAATAAAACAACTGACATTTCGGTATCGCATGCTTAAATTTTTAGACATAAATCCAATAAGTTTCGACCACAGGGCTAATGTAAAAAAAAACTATGAACTTTTGCTTTTTTCTCATAGTAATTAATTTTAGGGTTGCGTCTCTCGACTGTCATAGACGGTCCAATAACCCTACAGGGTTAGAGTATGATTTTCCAATGAAGGACTGCGCTGAGCTCGGTGGAGATGTGGTTGAAGATCGACAGTGCAGATACGGCAAAGAGTTTTGCGCAATTGTAATAGTTTTAAATGATTATACAGACAATCTTTTTTGTTTATACATACATAGTTTTAAGTAAAATGTCATAATATTTTGATTGGATGAAGATAAAAAGATGTATAGAAGCAGAGAGGATAAAACAAATCATGTTAGGCTATACAGTCGTTAAGATTTCATCACTTGTATAATATTCCAAGATGAAGCTCGTCGTTTTAAGGTAGGTGCATAAAACTGGTTTTATGTTTAAAGTTTTTCTTTGTAATTTTTTCTGGTTCTAGTAATTTTACTACAAATAATATCGTTAAAATTAATAATACAATGAACAACGAGACATGAAGACGTAAATCATTCAAGGAAAAAGTGTTTTTAAGAAATTACTTCATATTTATAATATCTAATTAAAATATTAAAAATACAGTCGAAGATCAAATAAATAAATTCTATTCCAGTGTATTGGCGGTAAGCTGCCACGCTCTGTCATCCAAACAGCAGCGAAGATTTCCTGACGATTTCATTTTCGGAACTGCTACAGCATCTTACCAAATCGAAGGAGCTTGGAACGAAGATGGTAAATTTATTCTTGTATTTCTTACGTTTATATATTTACTGCAATTAAGGACCATTATTTCTATAGTATCGTGATATTTATTCATTAATTTTTGCTTTTGTGAAGTTTTACTGTAATTAATTACTTTAAATGCAAGATAGACTCTGGTGCACTACATTTCGTTTTAACAAAATACTTAATCGTTGAATAACTGACTATTTCAATTAATTTGATATTTATTTCCGACAATTTCTATTCAATTCTTTCATCAGGGAAAGGTGAAAATATATGGGATTACATGACCCATACGAACCCAACTGTAATCAAAGATCAGAGTAATGGTGATATAGCTGCCGACACTTATCACAATTGGCAGAGGGACGTTGAAATGATGAGAGAGCTTGGAATCGATGCCTACCGCTTCTCCTTATCCTGGTCGAGGATCTTGCCTACGGGCTTCGCCAACGAGATCAATCAAGCTGGCATCGACTTCTATAATAACTACATCAATGAAATGCTTAAATATAATATAGAGCCTATGGTCACTTTATACCATTGGGACTTACCTCAAAAACTTCAGGAGTTGGGAGGATTTATAAACCCTCTTATAGCTGACTGGTTCGAAGACTACGCTAGAGTAGCTTTCGAAAACTTTGGAGATAGAGTCAAATTATGGATTACCTTCAACGAGCCTCGAGAGATTTGCTACCAAGGATACGGAGCAGATACCATGGCACCGATTTTAAACTCCACAGCTGTGGGTACCTATATCTGCGCAAAGAATTTAGTAATGGCTAATGCTAAGGCATATTATTTATATGATAAGGAATTTAGAAATTCTCAAGATGGACAGTGCGGTCTCACGAGCAGCGTACACTGGTTTGCTCCATTAACTGATTCTGAAGAAGATGATTTAGCAGCAGAATTGAGACGTCAGGCCGAGGTAAGATAGTTTTTAATTTATAATTATAATTTTATTTTAATTGATAAGTAAATCATATCATGTAGACGAGAAGGCAAATTCGCTTTGACACCAGTTTTATATAAAAAATAATTTATTTAATAACCTCCAACGCAAACAAAGGGAAACTTGAAATGTGTATCTTTGTATCTATCTATCTGTTTGTAGCTACGATGTCAAATGGCTGAACTGATTTTGATCAAGTTTTTTTTGTTTGAAAGGTGACTTCTTAGCTATTATTCAAGAAAATATGTTCAGCCGTTTGAAGATTATCAGATCTTTTCTAGTTGATAATTGCCCGTGAGCATCTTCCATGTGTCTGATTGAATCGAAATTTGATATTCTATTACTTCAATGATATTAAGAGACCATGGCGATCTTGACCTGGTTCTGCAGCATTATCTGGATTCTGCGGGATACCTATTTATAATTCATCCTAAGAAGGCTTGCATGACACATGCCAAATGTTTATTTTAGAGATGTGGTATAATTTAAATTAGAAGTAAAATTTACGATGCTCAATTAATTTTTTAGAGCTAAATATAATCAATAATTCGATGATCCTTTTATAAGCTGTGTAAATAAAATATCAAAAATAAACTATAACAACAATTAAGATCGCAATCCGTAACATTTGAATTATTAAATTGCTGACACCAAACAACAGGATTAATTCCTCCAAACAATATTCTTCGTTGTGTGCTGCAAAAAGAAAGTAATTAATGTACAATGGCGTTCGAATAATTCGTTTCATTTTCGATTCGTTACGATTAATAGTCGTTTTATTGCTTTTATTATTTTTAACTGACTTCAACCAAAGACGGGAGGTTACTTAATTCGAATGTATATTTTCTTAATGAATGTTCAGTCATAACTTCTTTGTTTATGAACCGATGATTATTGTTTTGTAGGATAGGGATACCTCAAGGGTGGTCCCATTTTAATTTCATTGGCGTGGGACCCTCAACTTCGAATATGCACAAGGGAACTAATCAAAATCATTAAACTTGGTTTTATTTTTTGTTAAAAATTGTCTTGTTTTAAACTCTAGTTATAAGTACCATAGAAAGTAATGCTGCATGGAGTAATAAAAACAATAAGAAAATTCACAAAAATCATTGTATAGAGGAAGTTATTTAAGATTTTGTCGTGTAAAATGTTTTTATAACGTTTATTATTAACATTTTTTTTTTTTTAACTATAAGTAGTTGAATGCATGTTTTTAGGTTTTGTCATAATTTACACGATGTAACAATTTACGTACTGTGGATGTCCCATGCTAGTCTTCGTACGATCAACAAGGTATAACTTCTCACTAACTTACAGGAAAGATATCGTGTTTGGGTTTGCATAGGTTACTTGTTTGATGTTTCTTAAATTTTCATTTTGCCTTATTGATCTAGGAATATTAAAAACTTTTTAATTAACAAGGATAAGTTATTACAAGTGGAGACATGTACAAGTCCACACTGTTAGGTTACAAAAAAAAAGCATCTAAGCATCTAAGCGTCTAAGCATCGAGGGCTCGGAGTGCACAGACACTACACAACACACTTCATTATACATATTCATATTACATTAAAATACCGTCGAATCATAAGCTATATGCGATTTCTATATAATTTAGTTAACTCAATAACTAATTGCCCAGAACTCTTTAAGTAAATTATATCTGAGAGTACCCAGTAAGCGTAGGTACTAGGAACTCCGGTTTGTTCGCAATTTCTTCTGTAAAGCTATATATGCTCAAAACGCCATCCTTTACAAATGTACTACACAGTATGTACAATAAGCTTTTCAATGATATTGACAGTTTCCTCCTAAGTTGAATGCAGTTTCTCAATTTGGTCTCTAAAAGGTTACCTCAGGAGTAGGTAATTACAGGAAACCTAAAAAAACTCACATAATTAACACACACACATTACTAAATAAACATCTTTCTAAATACATTCATACACATTTATCATTATCGTTATAAATTATATAATGTAATTAATGGTACTACATCTTAATCGGCACTGTAGAATTATATTCCAATTATTTTACAATTTTTTTAAAATGTGCTGTGAAGTTTGTATATCTTAAATAAATAAATAGTAATGTTGAATAAATCAATATTGCTATCCGCGAAATTACTCGCCATAAGAATACGTTTTGCCGATACTTAGTAGAGACGATGTGAAGGGTTAATTGTAAATTTGTATGCAATTGACCCGAATATTAGGGACGAGTTCGAGCATATTATTACAAGAGATTTTGAGCAGGTATATAATATCAGCTATTTCACAACGTTTCAAAAAGGGTAACAAAATGTCTACAAAGTTCATTATAATTGTTGGGATCGTAGATGTCATGCAAACAGTAAGATAAGTGTTTAATGAACTTCCTTCGGTTATTAGATTTTAGTAGCTTCAGAGGTATTACATTGAATTTGCATTCTTCTTAAAACTTAAGTTTTCAGGTACGGATAACTTTAAATTTATTTACAGTGGGGTTTGTACACCGAACCGATATTTTCCGAAGACGGTGGCTTTCCCAAAGAGTTCGCCGAGATAGTTGCTAAAAAGAGCGCTCAGCAAGGATTCTCCAAATCCCGCCTCCCAGAATTCACAGAAGAGGAGAAAGCTTTTGTCAGAGGAACCTCTGATTTCTTTGGAGTAAATCATTACACCGCGTACTTGACCTCCGCCAGTGAACACTTAATAGAAAATCCTGTTCCTAGTTTATTTGATGACCTCAACGTTGGGTCTTATGTGCCTTCAGATTGGCCTACTTCAGCGTCTTCTTGGTTGACGGTGAGTTTATTTATTTTTATTTTATTTTATTTTAATATTTTAAGAAAACTTACAGCTAAGTACTTATATAAGTTACATGTATAAATTAATGAAGGCCATTTACAAGTTCTCACATATAATTATGCACTTATATATAAAAAATAAAAAATAAAGTAGACGGAAGAACACAAAAATATTAACAAAAGAAATAAGAATTCAAAAGAGCTTTCAACTTCTGCACAGTTGTATCAAATATATCAATGTCTAAATCACTAACTAATTTATTCATACTGCTGCTTACTCGAATGAAATAGGAATTTTGTCTGTAGGTAGTTCTAACTATAGGACTATAAAGTATGTTAGGGTTTCTAAAAGATGCTGCCGGTACATGTAGGTTAATTTTGCTCAGTATCTCCGAACAGTCAACTAGGCCATTGAGTATACACAAAAGATATTATACATCAGCTATTTCTCTTCGTGTATACAGCGGGAGCATATGAAATTTTTTACAGCGCGATTAAACATTTCCTTTTAAATATATGATTGATTTTTGTTCTTTCTTCAAATAAATGTAAATTTTTGGTTAAACCAGTAGCGAGCGAAATTTTTTCAACTTTACCCTCTATCATTGACCTTTTTTAAACCACAGGGCCGTAAAAGAAAATGAACAGAATCGTGTGCAGTAAAATTGAGACATACAGATAAATTTATTATTTGCTAGTTGTGCCTCACGGTTTCACCCGGTTTAAATTTGTTCAAGCAAATGTCCATCGCGCCGTTATATTACCAACGAACCCATGTATTTTTTACACGCTTCCCGTACTAGCCTACAGCTTCTCAGTTTGTTTGATGTTCATGGCAACTGCTTCCATGAGTAGTTAGGGTGAGGCTTTATAGTCTGACCTTGATCAATAAATGTATATCTATACCTACTACATAGTATTAAATAACTAGCGGTCCCCCAATGATCGAAATTCAAACAGCGTCTTTTTAATCATAGACTATTTTCTGACAATGAATATTATATCACTTGCTGTCACTTTCCATTATGAGACAATGTCAATATTTTGGGGGGTCTAAGTTAAATGGCATTGGTCGTATTAGGATTCGATAGGAGAATTTATTTAATTTAATATACTAGTAACAGACATTATAGATAAATTTTAGCTTTCTGCACTCCTTCTCCATATAAAGTTTAACCATGCCAAATCTCACAGTCTTTTGTGTTTTCGCTTAAAAAGGGGTAGAAAGTTTTTGCTTCACGTATTAATATATAATAGATAAAGGGGAAAAGTTTTTTGTTTGTTTAAACACGATAATCTCTGGAATTACCAGTGGGATATGAAAGTTTATTTTTGAATATGATAGCCAGATTCACGAGGAATGGTATCTAACAGTAGGCTATACTCAGATTTAAGAAAAAAGAGGCTACAATTCTCCTCCTTCTCTAGTCGAAAGCTCAATACTGAGCGTCGTGATGCTCCCTGTCCTTCTCGTAACAAAGTAGCTTCCACTTTTCGCGGTCTTTAACATGGTTAAGTGCTTCTGCGATCTTTGTGTCTAGCTGTTTGGACACTTGATCGGACCAGCTTATCGGGTTGAGTCCCCTTAGCCTCCTTCCTTACAACTCTCATCTAGCCTTAAATATTGATTTTTGTTAAGTAAGTCGGAAGTGGAATCTCTCCCGGACTGCTTTACCCACGTGTACGGACGTAATGGTTAATAATACCTAAACACAATGTTCTACAAAAACATTGGCCCTATATCTTAATATATATTACCAAAATAAGGTATTTTGCAATTTTTTTTTTTGAAGATTAAATATTGATTTATAAGCATTTCTTTTAGACATGATATATTAAACCTTACCAACAAAAGTTAATTTATCATAAAAACAATTTTATCAAGTTAAATTTTTCCCTTTATAGCATGTTATTTGGAGACATAGTTTAGGAGATAATGAAAAATTAAAATAATTTGTACTTGCGGGAAGTGAGAAAAATTATTATGATAGGCTACACGGGTCTATTAGCGGCATGGTTTTGTCGGATAACAACACGGGTGAAACCGTGGACTAAAGCTAGTAGGCTATAAAGCGTAAAAATAATTTTTCAAATCTGACTGTTAGTTCTAGAGATTAACGGGTTCAAAAAAAAAATCTTTACAATATTAGCCACTAGGCTTAACGTACTACCGTCTTGAGCCACATCGTCACTTAAGATCCGGTGAGATAGTGGCCTCAACGCTAAATCTATATTAATGATACAAAAGTAAAGATTTTTTTTTTGTACACATTAATTATTCTATATTATATTTCATAAATTGTCTTGTATTGAATTATTTATTAATACTGTACTTTTTAAATAGCATATTAGTGGGAGGGCATTCAACTACCTTCATATAGAAAATCTGTTATCAAACGCCTATCAGTGTGTGATTGTGTAACTAAGGTCGAGAGCTCCAAGCTCTAAGCTCCAAGAGCTTAAAATGTTCCCACTTTCGGCCACATAATCATGAGACTGTAATCAAACGGTACCCTATAATTCGGATAAAAAATCATTGATTGACAGCAAGCTCCCGACAGTCTTTACAACATCCTCGATTATTTAGCGAAGAGGTACAATAACCCAGAATTTTACGTTACCGAAAATGGATGGTCTACGTATCCGGAAGCTGGATTGATTGATGATGATAGAATCAGATACTATAGAGCTGCTCTCGAGAACGCTTTGGATGCATTGGATGCCGGAATCAACCTTAAGGGGTATATGGCATGGAGTTTAATGGACAATTTCGAATGGATGCAAGGTTATACGTGAGTAATCCATCTTTATATTAACAGTACTATAACTTGACCGCCGCGCCGTAAAGCTCGGTACTTATAATGGCCTGCGGGACGCGAGAGGGAAACAAAACCGACCAATAAGCAAGTTCCGTATATACTTTTATTAATTATAGAAATAACGACGTTGCTATTTAAAATCCTAACAGTCAATGAAAAGTAATACTTTTATCGCTTTTTGAATAAGTTATATTGTTAATATATAGTATTAAATTCACAGAAGTTTCACTTCAACCGCTATTAAAGATTACAAATACAATATTTTTTGCAATATTATAAATTTTTTTTTATTATTAGCATTTTAATAAAGTCATCAATATAATGTACTTATATTAAATAAAAAAATATCATTACATATTTGTAGAAGTTGCATTAACATTCATATAAACAATATTGATCTCGAGATATAGGGTATTATCTCAATACCGTGTATATGGGTGCACACCTGCCGTCCCGCCTCCCGCAACCATTAAGAGGGTCACTCTTACAACGGTCGGCCTATAGCTTCATCTGAAGTTATTTCCCAAGTACAATCTTACTCTTTTTCATTATTACTCTATTTTGCGTTATTAGCGAAACCTATTATATCCGATTTACTTTGAAAATTTTGCCGTAACAAAGCACAACTTTAGCTGTTGAAAGGGCATTAAGCCTATACATAATATACTCTATATATTATTCTGGTCATTCGTCAAACAGAAAAGAAAGGGACGGAGCCATTACCCAAATAAAATGTATCTAGATCTAGAAGCAGACTTACAATGGCAAAGATATTTGTAATCTCTTTGCTCAGAATTTTTCTCTAGCATATAGCAAAAATAGTCGTCCACATTCAGCAAATTTATTAGTGAGTTCACCTGAGACTACTAGTAGTTATTTGACCTCTTTTAAATTCAAAGACTATATGTAATGTTCTAAAAATATTCAAGAGACTCAATCCATTTAAAGGCGCTGGTTCGGATGGTATACCGTCGATCTTTGCTGTAAAGGCAGCAAAGGCTCTGCGCACCCAATCTGTCTTATATTTAATAAGTCATTGTCAAGTGGTATTTTCCCTGAAACTTGGAAGAAAGCTCTAGTAGAACCTATACATAAAAATGACATTAAAGAACTAGTGAAAAATTATCGACCCATCTCGATCTTACCTACATTTCCCAAAACTTTTGAAAAACTGGTACACCCTATTCTATCGTGGCATTTTAAAAACATTATCTCAATACATCGACACGGGTTTATGAAATCGCGATCTACGAATACGATTCTTGTGTCCTTCATCAATCACGTTTCATCTTTTCTTGATCGCCGTCTCTCAGTTAGTGCCATTTACCCAGATTTCAGCAAGGCATTCGATAAAGTGAACCATGACATATTACTTGACAAGCTTTCTACCTATGGTATCGCCCAGTCCTTGCTCAGTTGGTGTTCATCCTATTTATCAGACAGAATATCTAGTGTAGTAGTCAATGGTCATGCTTCTGTCTGGTTTCCAGCTTGTTCTGGTGTGCCTCAAGGTTCCCATCTGGGCCCTTTACTCTTTTACATTTTTATTAATTACATAGTTAAGTGCTTCACTAATTCTGACTACTTTCTATATGCTGACGACCTCAGGTTTTTCCGGTCTGTTGATAGTTGTGCCGATATATCTTTGATACAGAAGGACTTAAATAGGCTATGTAAATGGTGTATTTCAAATGATATGGCCCTGAATGTTTCAAAGTGCTATTCCATCCTCTTTACCCGAAAAAAAGATACAATTCATCCTATATACAAGTACTGTAAGGAATCCTTTCTACAATATTTATAACTATAAAGTGGAGCGAGTACAGAAGCGATTTCTATGGCATTTACTTATACATGTTACTTAGGTAAGAAACTGCAAAGTAATGGCGACCGTCTGAAACACTTTAATATATGCACATTAACTAATCGAAGACGCATACTAGACGTTGTTTTTCTCACCAAATTGATTAAAGGCTCCATAGGGCACCGAATCTTTTATCGTCTTTGTCATTTACTGTTCCAAGAAAATTGCCAAGACCAAGCTAGTTTTAATCTATTTGCAACAGAAGGAGTTGTTTCAAACATGGGTATAATGCTCCCGTAGAGCGTACAACAAGACTTATTAACATACTCCACAAATCTAACAAGCTAGACATTTTAAATGATGACGTTCCGGCAATCAAAAAATAGTTTGCTCACTTAGAAGAATAATGTTGATCTAGTAGTTTACGATTTATTAGAATTGAAGTTGTTACCTTTAATTTGTTCTCTCTTCTGTTTTTTGTTACTTGCTATATTCTATTTATCATGTAGTCTACACTTTTAATTATAGTAGCACTAAGCAATGTTCTTTGTCCATTTTTCTTTACTTGTTTTAGTGTTTATTACGTAAGTGTTCAAATAAATAAATACCTACCTCTTATTTTAGAACCTTTAAGACGGTCGTACTTACAACGGTCGGCCTATAGCTTCATCTGAAGTTATTTTTCTCAAGCACAATGTTACTCTTGTTCATTATTACTCTATATTGCCGTCATTAGCGATACCTATTATATCCGATTTGCACTGGATTTTTTCCGTAACAAATCGCAACTTTTGCTGTTCTCAGGACATTAAATATAATTATGTGCCTACCTTCTATTTCAGTACCCTTACTCGAAGTATTTTTATTTTCTTTGACGATTAATCATTGCATTAAAATAGCCAAATGTATGCTAGGTAAAGAAAGATTTTCGAGAAAAATTCTTCCTAATTTTTACAATAGTTTCACTGTCTTGATATTTTGCTGATGCTATTTGCAGAGAACGTTTTGGACTGTATGAAGTAGACTTTGAAGACCCATCGCGTACTCGCAGGCCGCGTAAGTCTGCCTTCGTTTACAAAGAGATCGTGAAGACCAGAGTGATCGACCATGACTTCGAACCAACGTCAATGACAATGACCATCGACGAGGGACATTGATGTACACACTAACTCAATATAAACTACAATTTTAATAAACTAGTATTAAAGTAAATCAGCTTTTATATTATTTTACATGATTTTTATTTTTATTTATTTATTTAGAGGTTTTTATACCCTTATCTAATTATTAGATAGGTATACTTATTTGTTATAAAAAAAACAAATAGAAAACAAAAAAAAAACTAAAAGTAAGTAATAGACGAAGAAATAAAAAAAAATACAATAAGACAACAACAACACATAAACCCAATTATAAAACAAGTTACTGACGACGATTCATCAATGTGAAAAGAGCCTTGGCCTCCTCACTGATAGGGCTTGACAGCAAACCATGAAATGTGCCAATGTCATGAGGGTTCAAATTGACTGTCCACATACTTCAAGGGTGATCCTATTTTAATTTAATTAGCATTGGACCTTCAACTTCGAAAATACACAAGGGAACTCTTCAAAATCATTAAAGTTGGGTTTCTTTTTTGTTTGATCTCAAGAACTACCAGTCAATAAATTAAGCGATATACCCAGCCGATGTAAGTAAATGCAGTAATATAGCGGGGTGGTAGGAATCGCGACCACCATACACATAGTGATAAATAAACCCATAATGATTTTCTTTTGCTTTGTCGTATACCAAGATTAATCGGTGTACATCCAATAATAAGTAAACGAAGTCGCAGGTACCAGCTAGTTGTATATATTTCTAATATCTGATTCCGGTTTTGTTGTTTATGCGCTTCCGCCGCAACTTAAGTCAACAATGGCGATCGATTCAGTGACTACCGTCGAAGACACACGAAGAAGAACACGAGAAGCTACACGTTGTGTAATTCAAGCAACGATGCAAATGATAAAAACTGAATAACTGCACAGTGTTTTAAGAATTTGTGATAATAAAAGTTGAAATGTTTGAAAGTATTTGCATTTTGGCTGTCGCCAATAACAGATATTGTTAAGTATTGTATTTTGATATGATAAAGATAAAGTGATGTATAGCATCTCATAAATATTTGTTGATAGAACAAATCATTTGAGACTATATAATCGTTAACATTTCATCGCTTGTATAATATTCCAAGATGAAGCTCGTCGTTTTAAGGTAGGTGCATAGAACTGGTTTTATGTTAAAAGTTTTTTTTTGTATTTATCTGGTTTTGATAAAATTACTACACATAATAACGTTAAAATTAATAATAATAATGAATATCGAGACATGAAGACAAAAATATTTCAAGGAAAAAGTGTTTTTAATAAATGACTTGAGATTTTAAAAAGTATAATAATAAATATGAATCCTAAACAGCAAATGAAATTACCAATGGCTAAACTATTTAAAAAAATTCAACAAACTTCTGCATAAATATAATACCCAATTTTAATATTAAAAATACAGTCGAAGATCAAATAAGTAAATAATATTCCAGTGTATTGGCGGTAAGCTGCTACGCTCTGTCATCCAAACAGCAGCGAAGATTTCCTGACGATTTCATTTTCGGAACTGCTACAGCATCCTACCAAATCGAAGGAGCTTGGAATGAAGATGGTAAATGTATTCTTGTATTTCTTACGTTTATATATTTACTGCAATTAAGGTACCATTATTTCTATAGTATCGTGATATTTATTTATTATTTGAATTAATTTGTTATTTATTTCAAACAATTTCTATTCAATTTTCTCCTCAGGGAAAGGTGAAAATATATGGGATTACATGACCCATACAAACCCAACTGTAATCAAAGATCAGAGTAATGGTGATATAGCAGCCGACTCCTACCACAATTGGCAGAGAGACGTTGAAATGATGAGAGAGCTTGGAATCGATACATACCGCTTCTCCTTATCCTGGTCGAGGATCTTGCCTACAGGCTTCGCCAACGAGATCAATCAAGCTGGCATCGACTTCTATAATAACTACATCAATGAAATGCTTAAATATAATATAGAGCCCATGGTCACCTTATACCATTGGGACTTACCTCAAAAACTTCAGGAGTTGGGAGGATTTATAAACCCTCTTATAGCTGACTGGTTCGAAGACTATGCTAGAGTAGCTTTTGAAAACTTTGGCGATAGAGTCAAATTATGGATTACCTTCAATGAGCCTCGAGAGATTTGCTACCAAGGATACGGAGCAAATACCATGGCACCGATTTTGAACTCCACTGCTGTGGGTACCTATATTTGCGCAAAGAATTTAGTAATGGCTAATGCTAAGGCCTATTATTTGTATGATAAGGAATTTAGAAATACGCAAGGTGGACAGTGCGGTCTCACGAGCAGCGTATATTGGTATGCTCCATTAACTGATTCTGAAGAAGATAATGTAGCTGCGGAATTGAGACGTCAGGCCGAGGTAAGAAATAGTTATTTAAAAAAATGTAAAAAGTTCCATGTCAGCTCACTACTCAGACCTTATGTCTTAGGGATAATATTGGTTAATATTTAAAATGATTTTACTTAGGTGTTCTCAAAGCCGTATCGGTCAAACTCCGTTAGATGAAACTAGGGTGAATTGAGATTTTTTTGTTAGTTGCTGTTTATCATACACGAAATATACCACGCGGTCGAAGTCGTAGGCACAGCTAGTACATTATATAATAAAATATTCCCCCACTTTTACCCGACTGCGAATAAGGAGGGTTATGTTTTTCGTGTGTATGTATGTATGTCTATTTCTTTGGCACGCTCTGTAGCCTAAACAGCTTGATGGATTTTATCCCGCCTGCAATGCCTTTTAACATTTCAATTTATATTATAGTAGTATACTATACAGTATGTATTAAAAACCCCATCGGATCCGCGAAGGTATTATTAGGTATCGAGATTATATTCTGTTTATGTTGTCTATCTCAGATTATAAGTAAAAAAAAGTTACTCCTAATAAAATTTAAAAAAAATTAGTTAAATGAGGAAACTTACATGCCAATACAGGCGGCGCGGCGCAGGGTCCCGCCATACGATCAAACGTACCGCTGCGCTGCGCCGGGGATGGCGACGGTGTTATCACGTTTTCAAAATTTGCTAAATTTTAGGGAAACTAAATATATTAATTTTAAATTGTAATAACATTTTTATTTGCATAATAAATACATTTTTGATATTTTTTTTGGTAATGTAATGTCATTGGGGTACCTATATACCCTTTTCGGATTCGACGGGGGTTTTTAATGCATATTTTAATGTTTTATTGAGTAGGTATCAAATAAATAAAACATTCCATGGTGCATTATACAATTCTCAAACAAAGATCTATAGAGCTTGTTTTTCTCTTCTTTAACTGACTTCAAAAAATTGAGGAGATTACTCAATTCGAATGTATATATTTTTTATGGATGTGCGGTCATAACTTCTTTGTTTATGAGTCGATTTATATGATTCTTTTTTCGTTGGATAGGCGATACCTCAAATGTGGTTTCCTGTTAATTTCATTGGCTTTGGACTCTTGAATTCGAAGATAGACTGCAAAATTCCTCAAAATTATTGAAATTGGTTTTCTTTTTGTTAAAAATTGTCTCGATAGTCAAATGTTTTTGCATTCGGGTTTTTTGTTTCCTTTTTAATATATACATTTTTTATTTATTGTTGAATAGATCAATTTTGTTATCCTCGCTCATATAAAGAGATTACCAGAACCAAACAGAAGTGTTAATTGAATATTTGTATGTAAATGCATGGTTGACACATTAAGCACTCCTTTAGATAGGAATTCGTTACAATGATAACAAGATTATTGGAAGAGATTTTGATCAGGTGTATAATATCAGCTATTTCGCGACGTTTTACAAGAGACAACACATTTTCTACAAAATTAATTATAATTTTTGGGCTCGTAGATGTCATTCATTTGGTAACATAAGTATCATTCATTATATTAATACGTGAAGCAAAAAATTTTTACCCCTTTTTAAGCGTATTGCGTGCACGAAAGACTGTTAGATTTGGCATGGTTAAAGTTTATATGGAGAAGGAGTGCAGAAAGCTAAAATTTATCAATAATACCTATCTGTTACTAATATATTAAATTAAATTAATTAATGCTGCGAATCCCAAACCGACCAGTGCCATTGAACTAAGACCCCCCAAAATATTGACATTGTCACTCAATAAAAAGTGACAACAAGTGATATAATATTCATTGTTTAGATTCATACTGCAAATGTCAAACAGAAAATAGTCTATAATTAAAAAGTCGCCGGTCGAATTTCAATCGTTGGGCGACCGCTAGTTTAATTAATTTCCTTATAATGATAGATTTTAGTAGTTTTAGTTATATTATATTGAATTTGCATTCTTCTTAAAGCTTAAGTTTTCAGGTACGGATAACATTAAATTTATTTACAGTGGGGTTTGTACACCGAACCGATATTTTCCGAAGACGGCGGCTTTCCCAAAGAGTTCGCCGAGATAGTTGCTAAAAAGAGCGCTCAGCAAGGATTCTCCAAATCTCGCCTTCCAGAATTCACAGAAGAGGAAAAAGCTTTTGTCAAAGGAACTTCTGATTTCTTTGGAGTAAATCATTACACCGCGTACTTGACCTCCGCCAGTGAATATTTAACAGAACACCCTGTTCCTAGTTTATTTGATGACCTCAACGTTGGGTCTTATGTGCCTTCGGATTGGCCTACTTCTGCGTCATCTTGGTTGACGGTGAGTTTGCATATTAAAAACATTCCCTTTTTAATGTACGATCGATTAATCTGATCTTTTTTCAAATAAATATAAAATTTTGGTTAACGAGCGAAACGCTCTCAATTTTGCCCTTTGACGTTACCCTTGTAGGTATATTGAGGCTAAAGGCTGCAATAAAGTTCACTAAAGCCTCGTTTTTCGTTCACTAAATCCCACAGAATACATTAGACACTAAAGAGTACAATCGGATGCATGTTGTAGTATGCAAACGGGATTAGAAACGTTAAACGTGTCCGGGGAAACGCAAACGACTGCAGTTCCACGGTGACTAAACGCAGCTTGCATTTTGCATATGTGTGTTTGTATCCCTAGACCCCTTTAAACCACAGGGCGATTTGCATTTTTTTAATACACCTTTATTTAACTCAGTACTAAAAATAAGAATACGTGATACAGACATGTAAAAGAAAATGAATAGAATCTTGTGCGGTCGCAGTAAAACACAAATAAATTATTATGAATTTCCGTAAAATAGAGACATAGAAGTAAAATTATTAATTAGTTGTGCCACCACGCCAATGTAACCTATCATTGTTCTCACTTCCCGTTATATAGTCTATAACCTTCCTCAATAAATATGCTATATGGCGTAAAAAGGATTTTCCAATTCTGAATGCTAGTTTCATGAGATTGACGCGTTTAAAAAAACAATCTCTGGGAATACCAGTATAAATTTTATCTTTCTACACTTCCAATATTCAACAAATTAATAAATATTTTATATTGTTATATATATAACATGACATAACATAACATGATATATATATATATATATCAGTTGAAATGATGATGATGGTAGTGATTGAATTGTTTATCAATACTGTACTTTTTTAATAGAATATTAGTGGGAGGGCATTTTATAGTACGACCGCTGGCATCAACAATATGTTGAAAATGTGTTGCCAAACACCTATTGGAGTAATCGTGTAGCTAAGTTTGAGAACTCCATTTCTAGGCTTAGAATGATACCATTTTCGACCATATCGTTTTTTAGCATCAGTGGAGATTGTGATCAAACGGTACCCTATAATTCGATATAAAATAATTGGTTGACAGCAAGCTCCCGACAGCCTTTACAACATCCTCGATTATTTAGCTAAGAGGTACAATAACCCAGAATTTTATGTTACCGAAAATGGATGGTCTACGTATCCGGAAGCTGGATTGATTGATGATGATAGAATCAGATACTATAGAGCTGCTCTCGAGAACGCTTTGGATGCATTGGATGCCGGAATCAACCTGAAGGGGTATATGGCGTGGAGCTTGATGGACAATTTTGAATGGATGCAAGGTTATACGTGAGTAATCCATCTTTATATTAACAGTACTATAACCTGACAAAAGTAATGCTTTATCGAATTTTGAATAAATTATAATGTCAATTAGTATTAAATACACAGAAGTTTCACTTCAACCGCCAGTAAAAATTACACACACAAATTTTTTTGCAAATTTATAGTACTTTTTTATTATGAACATTTTCAACAACAGTATAATGTATATTAAAATTTAAAAAAATCATTAGATATTTGTAGAAGTTGCAATTACACGCATAAACTATTGAACTCGAGATATAGGGTAATATCTCAATACCGTGTATATCGTGCACACCCGCCCGCGCCGTTCCGCTTCTCGCAAACCTTTAAGACGGTCGTACTTACAACGGTCGGCCTATAGCTTCATCTGAAGTTATTTTTCTCAAGCACAATGTTACTCTTGTTCATTATTACTCTATATTGCCGTCATTAGCGATACCTATTATATCCGATTTGCACTGGAATTTTTGCCGTAACAAATCGCAACTTTTGCTGTTCTCAGGACATTAAATATAATTATGTGCCTACCTTCTATTTCAGTACCCTTACTCGAAGTGTTTTTCTTTTCTTTTACTACAAATAATTTCATTAAAATAGCTAAATGTATGCTAGGTAAATATATTCGAGTAAAATTCTTCCTAATTTTTCAATAGTTTCACTGTCTTGATATTTGCTAATGTTATTTGCAGAGAACGTTTTGGACTCTATGAAGTAGACTTTGAAGATCCAGCACGTACCCGCAGGCCGCGTAAGTCTGCCTTCGTTTACAAAGAGATCGTGAAGACCAGAGTGATCGACCATGACTTCGAACCAACCTCCATGACAATGACCATCGACGAGGGACATTGATGTACACACTCACTTAATATAACCTATAAGTTTAATAAATTAATATTAAAGTAAAACAGGTTTTTATATAATTTTTCATGATTATCCAGAGTATAATCTTGCTATACTTATGGTGAGGCAATAGGTACAGCCAGGCACTTATTAGTAGGATGCAATGTGCTTCTTGAGAGTGATCACTACTCACGTCGCCATGATAGAGTACTTCAAAGTATATGTGAAGCAGTAAGTCTTTCAGTAGCTAGAGCTCAAAAAGGATTGACCACTAACAGGAGACAAATTAACTTTATAAAATGGGCTCAACAGTAAATGCTAAAAGTAAGCCCTTCTCAATCCTAAGATATCTATCTAGGAAGCTAGATTCTGCGCCTCATTGGACTATTTTATTGGACACATATGAAAAACATTATAAAATCCCAGAGGATGTGGGTGTTTCTTTAGTCTCCAGAAATCAAGCGTACTTGTAGAGCTTACTGTACCGTGGGAAACTAATATAACTAAAAACCCCGCAATAAAAATAAATTAATATATGATCTATGTAATGAGCTAACCAAAAATGGCTATGCGGTTAACTTATATGCGATAGAAGTGGGAGCGAGAGGTATTCCAGCGAAATTTCTCTATAACTTGCTAAAAGAAAAGACCTCGGCTGATGTGCATCATAAGGGGGCTCCTTAAACCTACACCTGGTTCGCAAGTTCCGGGGGCTGCTCGTGTTCCATCTGTCTACCACACGATTGACCCACGGTGAATCCATGGAATGCTAAGATGTTTGTCTCTCTACATTAGACTTATACCTACCCTCCTGCTTCAAACGAATAGAAGGGTATAAAACACGTACCGCATAAGGAGTGGGTTCCAACCCTCGACAGGGGTACCACACCCGCGTCCGAAAGTGTTGACAAGGCCGAATGCCTTACCGCTTGTTACCGATCATGTTGACGCTATAGAATCCTGCATGCAGGATGTTAGCTCGCTTCTTCCGGCGGAGACCTTGATCCCGGTCACGTCGGAGGAAATCTGTTCCATACTCGAGATATCTTCATTGGTCATGTCCCAAATAAACGAAGGATTTTTATGGAAGAAGTAGTAACAGATATTTTCACCTTTCCCTGTAAATAGTGTTGTTTTATTACTAGCGGTCGCCTAATGATCGAAATTCGACCAGCGACTTTTTAATAATAGACTATTTTCTGTTTGACATTTTCGTTGAGTGACAATGTCAATATTTGGGGGGGGGGTCTAAGTTCAATGGCACTGATTTTTTAGGACTCGCAGTATTAATTTTAATTTTAACAGTAAATTTTAGCTTTCTGCACTCCTCCATATAAACTTTAACCATGCCAAATCTCACAGTCTTCCGTGCAAGCAATACTCAAAAAAGGTGTCCGAAGTTTTCTTCTCACGTATTAATATTATGATTAACTTTTGTATTGATGTAGATTAAAATTGTCCTTCAGATTATATAGTTATTTTAAAGGAATACCGTAGAAGATGTCAAAAATTTAAAATAACGCGCAACCAAAGAAACACTCGCAGCTATTATGAATTGCGCGTCGCCAGCTAAGCGTACTTTTCGTAACTATAAAGTTATGAATTATCAATACTAAAGCGATAAACTCTTGTTAGCGACGCATAAGCCTAAGCGTAATGATATAAGAATAACATTTGTAAATATAAGTTTTAAGGATGAATAATTTGCACAAACGATCAATAATTAAATGTTTGTAATGTTTTAAATATGTTACTATAGCGCGTAGGTATGTAAAGACAGTATATAAGTCATGAAAATGTATGTAATCTAATAAAAATAATCACGTAAATTACTAAAATAATATATTGTCAATAATTCATATTTTGTAAAAATTATACATAATGTTTCGCGTGATATAAGTAGAATAGCCTTCCGTATGTATTTTATAACGTGTGTAAGCTCAAATAGTACGTATATAACGAGTCACAAGACGTTTTAAGGTTGCAATGTTTAATGCTTTATATCTCCCGTGTTTATTAACCTATAATGTTAAAGTTAGTGTTTTTGAATAGGTATTTATGTCTACATTAATGTGAAATAGTTTTTATTGTAATTGAATAACTGTAATTAGAGATATTAACAATTTATTGTATTCTGTATACAAGTAATAATAATAATAGACAGAGACAGCAATATTGCAACCACTGCGCATTACCGCGGTTAACGGACCACACCCAAATTTGGTGATGAGCAGTACGGATAGAGACGCCATCGTCCGTCTCGCTCTCCGGCAAACCATATAAAAGGCATTCTGCCGGGGCAAACGAGCTGCAATTTTATACGTATTCGCTCGCGGAGGAGCGCGTCCTCCGAGTGGTCATCCGCCGCATTCCGGTGGAGCTCGACCCGTCGGAGGTGTGCTCCTCGCTCAAGGAGCAAAGTTATCCCATCCGGGAAGTACACCGGATGTACAGTAAAGATAAGCGGCCACTACAAATGGTAGTGGCCATATTGGACCTTTCCCCCGAGGGAAAGGCCATCTTCCAGCTAGAGACGGTGTGCGGGCTCTCCGGGATTAACGTGGAGCCCCCACACAAAAACCACCAGCCTGCGCAGTGCCACAACTGCCAGCTGTACGGGCACGCTGCCCGTAACTGTCATTCTCGTCCGCGGTGCGTAAAGTGCCGAGAGGACCACCCCACACGGGAGTGCACGCGCGAGCGTGACTCCGTCGTCCCCCCGAGCTGCGTGTTATGCGGGGAGGAGGGGCATCCCGCGAATTATCGCGGTTGCCCCAAGGCCCCGCGTACCACGCGGCCACGTACACAGAGGCAGGCGGCCCCCCGGGCGGCGCCCCCCGCCTCAGCCATCAAAGCGCAACCCCTGCTGGCGTCAGGGGAATTTCCCGCGCTGCCGGTCCCGCGCCAGCTCCCGGCCGCCGCCGGCCCCTCCGCACCCCGCGTGGTGCAACCGCAACCCGTGCGTTCATCGCAGAACGCATGGGGCCCCCGCCGCCCCAATCCACAGCCCCTTATGGCTATGGATATTCCCGCGCCCCGCGCTCCTGCGCCCCGCGCGCCCGCTAACACTGTCGTCAATAGTAACGACCTAATGATACTGCTCACCCGCGAGCACGATATCCGCGAGCTCATCGAATACAACGACCATTTGGAGCGCTTCGGTCTCATCAAGACCGCTTGCGCGTTCCCCCGCCTCGTAGAGACACTACAACGTCTCGATCGCGAGGCGAGTAGTAATAAAAATTAGGGCCTTTCAATGGCTAAGTTTAAACCGAAAGCGTTAAATCTTTCATTTTTTAACGCGCGAAGCCTACTTCCGCAGCGTGATCTCGTCGCGACCTTTCTTAAAGATCACCAAGTAGATGTTCTTTTAGTGCAGGAGACGCTCTTAAAGCGTGCTAAACGTGATCCAAAAATCGCGAACTACAATATTGTAAGAAATGACCGGGCCGGCCGCGGGGGCGGCACTCTCATTTATTACAAACGATCGTTATATTGTACGCCGGTAGATCCTCCGATACTTACCAATATGGAAGTATCCGTGTGTAGACTAGGAATGACCGACCACCCGTCCATAACGTTAGTCTCAGTTTATCTCTCGCCGAGGAAAGAGCCTCTCAGGTCTGACCTAGAAAAGCTACTTTCGCTTGGTGAATCGGTCATTATAGCGGGTGACCTCAATTGTGGACACACTTCGTTTGGCAATTGGAGAGACTCCAGTAATGGGGTTAAACTCGAAGAGCTAACGAACGTGCTAAACTTTGATGTCATAGCGCCACCCACTCCCACCCACTTTCAAGACAACTGTATGCCGACAGTGCTTGATGTAGCTCTCATTAAAGGTATCGCGCTTCGGTTACGACTCATTCGGGTCGTACACGAGCTCGACTCCGACCACCGTCCGGTCATCATGCAGCTAGGTCAACCAGACGACTCTAGCCCTCCTTCGGTCCAAGTGGTTGACTATGCCAAGCTAAAACATTATCTTGCGGACAGGCCGTCCTCGTCCAGCTTAGATAGGATCCCGGACGTATTGGGGTCCGTTGCGGACGTAGATCTCGCGATCGATTCCCTGGTCGACCACCTGCAGGCCGGCATCGGAGAGGCCTCGAGAGAGGTCGAAGAGGCGAGCGATCGCCGCTTCGTACTCCCTGCCGACGTGCGGGCGTTGTTGACGGAAAAGAACGCGGCGACTCGTGCGCACGACCACTATCCGACCGAGGAAAACCGCGCACGTTTACGCGCACTTCAAAGATCGGTTAGAGCCCGTATATTAGAACTCAGAAGTCACAGATGGGACGCCCTCGTCGAAGGGCTAAGGCCGTCGCATCTGGCTTACTGGAAATTAGCTCACAGCCTCAAAATAGAGGCTTCTTATCTTATGCCCCCCCTCGAGAGGGGTCCCGGTATACCGCTCGCCTTCGATAGCAGCGACAAGGCGGAGTGCCTCGCCACTTGTTTGGAGAGCCAGTGCTCTCCGAACAGTGTCGATGCAAATACCGACCGGGTCGAGGGTATCGATGGATGCGTGCGGGAGCTGGATAAGCTCCCCGCGACAGACTCCCTGTCCCCAGTCACGTCTGAGGAGGTTCTTTCCATTATAAAAAGCCTTAAGCTTAGAAAAGCACCAGGTCCCGACGGGATCAGGAATGAAGTACTTAGACTTCTTCCCGATCGCCTCATAGCTCTTTTGGTCTGCATCTTCAATGTAGCCATAGCCCACTGCCATTTTCCAGCCGCCTGGAAAAAGGCCATAGTCATAGGTATCCGTAAGCCCGGCAAGAGCGCGTCGCTTCCCGACAGCTATCACCCGATCAGTCTCCTAAATACTTTAGGGAAAATGTACGAGCGGATCCTTCTGAACCGTCTCAAGTCAGTAATAGAGGAGAAAGACCTCTATCCGCCTGAGCAATTCGGTTTCCGTGCTAGATATTCTTGCACTCATCAAGTGCACCGCCTCACGGAGCACGTTGCATTTAATTTTGCTGAATTATATAAACCCCGCCGTACACTTGCGGTCTTTTTCGACGTTGCCAAGGCCTTCGATAAGGTCTGGCACGAGGGATTGATCTACAAGTTGTATCACTTTGAAGTCCCCGATAGGCTAATTAAAATAATTCGCGACTATCTAACAGATCGCACCTTTCGCTATAGAGTGGAAGGTGAATTGTCCACGCCCCGTCCAATACGCTCAGGCGTTCCCCAAGGTTCGATCCTGGCTCCTAGCCTATTTAACCTGTACGTCAGTGACCTACTTCGACTCCCGGAGGTCGAGGTAGGGCTATACGCTGACGATACAGTCTTATATGCCTCAGATAGGAATAGATCCCACCTCAGACACAAAGTCCAACGCTCCGTGACCACTCTCGGGAAGTGGTTTAACGAGTGGCGTATAGCCGTTAATCCCTCGAAGAGCGCCGCGATGCTCTTCGATGCGGATTCGTCACAGATACCGTGGAAGCTTAAACCTGTTAAGCTCTACGATAATCCGATTCCGTATGTAAGAGAGACCAAATATCTAGGGGTAACCCTAGATAGTAGGCTCTCTTTTAGACCCCACATCCGTAAGGTTAGGAACAGGGCCGCGTGGGTCCTGGGCCGGTTGCATCCTCTGTTGTGTTCGGTGAGTAAAATGTCCACGCGACATAAGCTCACGCTCTACAAGACGTGTATTCGAACAATTTTGACATACAGTTGCGCCGTGTTCGCACATATGTCCGAGTCGAGTTTCAAACGGTTACAATCGATACAGAATAGGTTCCTCTATCGTCTCACCGGGGCCCCGTGGTATGTTCGAAGCGTAGATCTCCATAGAGATATGGAGCTTCCTTCGATACATGCCTACGTTAAACAGCTCTCCCGTTCGTATTTCGACACCGCGTCGAACCACGCGAATCCGTTAATAAAAACAGCCGCCACTTATGTTCCGGCACCCACGGACATCCGGTGCAAACGCCGGCCGCGCAATATTTTTATTGATCCCGACGATCACATCGAAAATTCGAATAAATATTACACATCCGTCTCTCCAAACAGAGCGTGCCAGCGCCCACGCCCGCGTAACCACCGTTCTCTCCGCAGAGGGCGGGCGGTCAATTTCGCTCCAGCACACCCGTCACGTCCACCCTCTCTAGCGGTAACCCAAGCCTAGGTCCGTTCCTCGGTGTGAAACCCTTGGGTCAGGCAACCGCCCGCGCGATACAAGTGACACTGTACGTGCATCACTTAGCTACCTACATACAACACTACACACGTATGAACATACACACGTGCACACCACACAGGTACATAGGTTCTGTGAGGGACCTTTTTTTTTCTTTTTTTACGCTAGTTAGTTAGCGCTAGTTAGTGTAGAAACATTCCGATTATTGAATACACATACGCACGGTTCCTTCCTTCCTCCCAGGAGGAAGGGAACGTGCCTATGTGTATATTTAGTTAGCTCGAATCGTAGGTGTAGGGATTCGAATAGATCGCGACCTATTTGCGAACGCGACGACCGCCCGAGCCGAGGTCCGGCCACTTTGGCACCCTCGTGCGAGTCGTCCACAAAACTTTCGCGGCTGAGTGCCCTCTGCGCTCGCCCCCAAGTCCGGTGAAGCTGTAAAAGCCGCAGCGGCTTTAGGGCCCCTGAGGCTAACAGTGTAGTCAGTTCTAAAAAAAAAAAAAAAAAAAAAAAAAAAAAAAAAAAAAAAAAAAAAAAAAAAAAAAAAAAAAAAACTCAAGACTCAAGAAACTGGAAGTAACCGTACCCAGAAGATATAGTATTAACAAAGTGTATTGTCTTGAAGAATACAGCAAATTTTATTGTGGTGCCTGTGTGTCATTTCTTCGCATCTTCACTAAGTTCAACCCGCCAGCGACCCAGTCCATTCCGCTCCGTGCTACGTCATCGCCGCGCCTACCAGCAGGCACCTCACTGCGTGTGCGTACCTTGATGTTTCGCCCTCTTCACGCCTAGTAGTTTCGGGTGTGAACAGGGTTGGTCGCACGTAGTGAGAGGGGCTCGCACGCACTGGTTTCCAGACAGCTGGTTACCGTAGCGTGTTATCCGCCGTCGGTTATATACAGAGTACGAGGGAATCGTTTCCGTCGCGTTCGCGCCCTCGGTGCGCGGTCCCGCTCTGTATAGATTGACGTAGCACATTGTATAATAGGCGGCCGGCTCCGCTTCGGGTCCGCGCTCATTTTAACTCTAAATTATACTTATTGTAGTATTGTCCATACTTATCTATATCGTATCAATAATTATATAATGAGATATGCTTTGTCTACAAAACTTGATCAGAATCGGTTAACGATGAATGGAAATAATTTTTTTTTTTAATATTTTTAAAAGTATTATTGACAATGCTTATAACTCACTAATTATGGAATGATTAACATTCCGGGGACAAAACATCATCAAAATAACAAAATGAATTAATTTAAAAAAAAAATGGTACAATGTCTTAACTTACTAACTTAAATTACTATAGTTTATCAATTAACCAATAATAGAAGCTTGCCTTGTACAAATTTTCATAAAAACCGGTTAAGACGTTTTTGAGTTAAATTCGGTCATACAAACAGATACAGAAGACAAAAATATTTTAAGAGCATATTTATGATCAGTGTCCATTATATAGGATATGATAAAAATAAACGTACAGACAGAACTACAGATATACTAATATAGCTATATTACCTTAAAAAAGTCACCTCTATTGCACAAATACTCTTAAACTTTGTTCCTCCAAATTCAGTTGTATTTCATATATAAGATTTTATCACTTTGATATGGATAAGAAGGTATAAATATGACATATTTATCTAGGAGATTGGCTAACCGGATAAATCCTATTAGAACTGAGTAAAACTACGTGCCTCACAATGACTCTGAGCTTTCTGTGAAAGAATCATGATAAAACCAAAGTACAGTGGTAGGGATTTTCTTAATTCTCACATGAGTTTTTTTTTTTTTTATCGTTACACGGTAAAGTGACGGTACTATACCTCATGGTAAGCACCGTACAATCCAAACACAACGGTGACCGCCGAGAGATCGTAATCCATCGACAGTCACCATCGTCATGCCAGCCTGCGTAAATAACTGGATATGCACAGGCTGATCCCGAAACGCTACACGAAAAAACGAGTCACTATGACGGACTTTTCATTACATGCATGTTGGTCTCGACCCAGTCGGGCAAAACAGCCCTACTACCAATCGCCATTCCCTCGTTCGTTGCTCAGCAGGATGCACCACGTACGGGTGAGGCTAGCTTGGGCGTCTCAGTTCTAAAGATGTAATTCGACACCCCTTAAAGATTTACAATCTAATGTGTCACCAAATTTTGGTTCGCAAAAGGGTGAGATTAATTTGAAAAGGCATTTTCTTCCAGGTAATCAGCGGTATTGTGGCAAAAAATATCATTGTAGGTAGTTCAAATTTAAAAAAAAAAAAAAGAAATGAGCTAGCATTGAAGTATTATAGTATTTAGTCTATGTTAAGGCTAAAATGCGCTTATGTCAATCATATGCACAATGATACACCATCCGTCCTTTTTCCTTGTATCTGTCTATCCCTATCTACCCCAACCTTTCACTGATGTCAGTTCCTGTTTAAAATCACAACGGCGAACACTGGAAGTGACAGCACTATTAATTAAATATCTTTTATCGCTAAACTTGATTAGTAAGTGTGCTAAAACAGAAGTGATCACAAGAGGAGGCCTCCAAAGTTCGTGAAAGCTGTCGTCTGGTGAGTCCTTTTTTCTCCTACAGTCCACTATTCCGTGTCATTGTGCGTATGTTGTGATCGACCAGGGATAGTGGCCCCCAATTAACAATCCGACTAGTTGTGGAAACAATTCGAACGAGCGTTTACAGTTTATATTATATGATATTATAAAGGTGAAAAGATTGTTTTTAAACGACTCCAAAAAAATTCAAATGTTTTTTGTTTACTGGATTTTCAACCATAACTTCTTTATTTATGAACTTATATGGATAATTCTTTCTTTCGTCGAAAAGGGGCTACCTCAAGGACGATTTCGTTTTAATTTCATTAGCATTGACCCTTCGACTTCGAAGAATCACCAAGGATCTATCTCCTCAAGGTCATTGAAGTTGGTCTTTTTTTTTCTTTTTTTTTTGTTTAATCTCACCAACAACCAGTCAGGTATGAAAAATTATTTTCGCAATAAAAAGCAAAGAAAAAACAATACCTAACCATCAATTTCAAATAGTCAAAATCGATCAGATAATTTCTGAAGTGTATTATCTTGTGTATTATCTTAAATATTTTGACATATTGATAAATAATAATATTATACAGTAGATCAATAGCTTGAATGCATCTCAGTTATCCGCCATGCATCTTATACTTATATTGGGGTATGTCAAAAATCTAAGTACCTAATTTAATTTTGCTTTCTCTTTTATTGACTTTTTTACATCAAACCACAAAATAGTACACACACAACACAAAAATCATAACCTGCATTCAGTTGTTACCAATTGTCAACTATTCTTATAACCTATTCTTAGTTTTTACCCAACATCGAAAAAGGAAGGTTATATTTTTCGAGCCTATGTATAAATGTCTTTTTCTTTGACACGCTCTGTAGTAGGAATGGGAATTAAAAAAAAAACTATTTTTAAAACACGATTATATTCGAAAATAATATAGTTCATAGATTATAAAATAATCCATTTTTGTTTGATTAATAAATAATCGTTTTTTCTTAATAATTGATTTTTTTTTCATATTTTCGTGAAAAATTCATTTAAACACCTGAAATAGTCACAATCATAACTTTCTTATTCAAATAATCAATTTAAAATAAGACAAAAATTGTTGTTAATAACGGAGAATGCCCACTCTTGTACCAAATTTTGTTGTTTAAACAAGGTTGAACGAAAAGTAAACAATATTTTTCATATTATTTTACGACCCTATACTATATATACATATAGTATATAATAATATAACAAAGCAGAAGAGTTTTTATGTTCTTTTGTTTGTTTAAACACGGTAATCTCTGGAACTACCAGTCGAATTAAAAAAAATATGTTTTTGTATACGATAACTTGATTCAAGAGGAATAGTACAGGGTATCTAGCTTCTAGGTGCACATCCTAGCTAGCTTTTAACAGCGATTTTTGTTAGGTAAGTCGAACACGAAGCTCTCTCGAACTGCTTTATCGGCGTGCGTTGCGATATTTTTTAGTGATACGTAAATAAAATGTAGCACAAAAATATTTTGCCTTTGTATATCTAAAAAATTGTCCACAGTAGCCTATACCCCTCTCTTATATATAAGCCACAATAAGTTATTTTATGACAAACAATTGTTAAAAATAAAAAATATATTTATGTTCATTATTTTAAAACATGGCAAATAAATACAATTATATGACGTTAAATTTTTCTTTTTATAGCATGCTATTTGGACACATAGTTTAGGGGATAATGAAAAATTACAATAATTTGTACGTGTGGGAAGAACAATTAAAATAGAGTACACAGATACGTTGGCATTGCGGTGCTTGTCGTACAAAATTAACACGGGTGAAACCGTGGAGCGCAGCTAGTAATTATTATATACTGCGTAAATAAAAAGCAACTCATTATTTAATTATAAATAACGATATTTATGGGGGATATTAAAGGGCGATTAAAGTTTTTGGTGGGATCTTGAAGTGACATGTTGTGGTTTTTATTTTTAACTAGCTGACCCGCTCAACTTCGTCTGCATCACATAAGAGAGGGAGAGGGAGAGGGGGGGGGGATAGAAAGAGTGGGTCTTAGGTACTTATAATACAATTCTAAAGGAGCTGAAACTATCTTTCATTTGCTGTGGAGAAATTTTAAAACTGTGATATCTCCTAAGATATTTATTGAAATCAGTTGACGTCTAAGACAATTCTGTTCAAAATTAAATACATACCTCATGATCAATATTGTATTTATTTCAATAAGGATTAATACCATGTTTATAGAAATACTATTGCAAATAATGCATTATTTTAGAATAAGTTTTATTACCATAAAAAAGGTTATATTGAGTCAACCATAAAAAATTGCCAAATGCTATCGCAGATTTTTTAACTTTTTAAGAGAAACAATTCCGTCACACATGGTTTTTGCCTAACTTTAACAATTTACGCAGCGCATGCAATGGAAGCTCTCGAAAGAAAAAAAAAAATTCCCCGTTTTTGCAACATTTTTTATTGATTCTCCGCTCCTATTGGTCGTAGTATGATGTTATATAGCCTATAGCCTTCTTCGATCAATGGGATATCAAACAAAAAATATTTTTTCAATTCGAACATGTAGTTCCTGAGATTAGCGCATTCAACCAAACAAATAGACAAAGAAACTCTTCAGCTTTATAATATTAGAATAGATTCATTAACTTAGATTTTAGACCCTATATTATGTAATACTGATAGCGTTTTGTGTGATATAGCTTGGTTATTGTGTATAAGTGAAGTGGATTATAAATATAAACTGGAAGCATACATTTTGATGTGCCACAAAAACCTACCACCACAAGCCAACCACACCACACGACAAGCCACCATCTTGTTGGGATACTGAATTCGTTCTAAGACAGGACACTATATTCACTTGATAAGTCAGTGACATTTTTTTGTTATTTATACTTTTTGGAGCATTGAGTTGAGAGTATAATTGTCAGCTGCGCGCGCATCGTGTGCTCAAGTCCGGTGAAGCTGTAAAAGCCGCAGCGGCTCTGTTTGACGATAGGGCCCCTAAGGCTAACAGTGTAGTCAGTTCAAAAAAAAAAAAAAAAAAAAAAAAAAAAAAAAAAAAAAAAAAAAAAAAAAAAAAAAAAAAAAAAAAAAAAAAAAGCATCGTGTGCCGGAAGTGTGTCAATGATAATAATATGAATTCATTTTAATGACTGTTTACTGTTTAATAATAGTTTAATTTAATTTATTGTTATTTTAATGTCTTTAATACAATAATATTTATATATTCACGTTTAACTCTTTTTTACTTCTTTTTTTAAAGTTAGTAACATGAATTTACATGAATATCATTGATGGCTTACTTTATCATGTACATGATGCGCGCGCAGCTTTTTAGTGTACAGACAAAACCACAGACTTCTACTACTGTTTGTATTAATTAAAATCTTTTATGCAGTGAGATGATAGCAGTACCTCGTACCCTGTCGGAGCAACCAGAGAGGCGATTTCCTGACGACTTCTTGCTAGGATGCGCTACGGCATCTTACCAAATCGAAGAAGCAAGGAATGAAGACGGTAATAATTATTAATAAAGTACAATTAAAGCATTTAATTAATAATATTATAATAGACAATTTTATATTCAGATATATGGACACGGATATATAGGAAACTAACAGAGATATTAAAAATGAAATCAAAAATAATCGTAAAGGTAGGCATCAATAAATATGCATTTAATTTTTCTTATTGCACTACCTGTAGATATATGAATAAGTTCTGTCTGGCGCTGGCGGAATTGTTTAATTAATAACGTACCATCATGTCTGTATTCCCCGAAGGGTTAGGCAGAGGTGTACTAATTGTACAGCCACAATTCGCCGAGTATGTTTTTAGGTCCCATGTAATAGGGGGCGAGCCTATTGCCATTAATCGGGCAGGAAACCAAACTCCGAGATCTACTGGGAATTCCATAGGAAAAACCCAATAACACTTTGCTCGACCTGGGATTCGAACCCAGGACCTCGCTCATAGCAGTCTCGCTAACAACCACTAGGCTAACGAGGCAGTTAATTTAATTAATTATAGGTAAATACAATGCTCTACAAAAATATTGATCCTTAAAATATCTAAAATAATGTCCACTCACGCTATAGTGCCCACCTCTTATACATAAATCACAATAAGGTATTTTGTACTAAGTACATAGTAATTGTAGACTTTTAAAAACCTACAAAAACATCAACGAGAATTTTTTCTTTAAATTAAACGGAAGCGGCACAACTAGTTCCTAATAACATAAATTGATTCATTTAAAAAAATAACATTATTTTTTAAGTTGTCAGCTTTAAAATGGTGTTAGAATCATTAATTTTGATGAAAAAATAACGGAGAAATCTTTGTAAACAGCTAAGGTGGCAAACAAGCGTCTGATGATAAGCAGTTGCCGTGGCCTTAGGTCGGGGTTCAAAATAAAATTATAATTTACTAGCGGTGTGCCATCGACTTTGCACGCGTTAAAATAAATAATTCCTCCATAAAATTACTTAATTATTTTCATCCCGCAATTTTATTTTTACACACATCTATTAACTAGCTGACCTGCGCAACTTCGTCTGCATCATGTAAGAAGGCAGAGAGAGAGAGAGGGTTAGAGAGAGTGGGTCGTAGGCACTGTATTATTAGGTGCCGTCCCTCTCCCACATTATTCTGCATAATAAAAATGAATAAGCAAACAAACGAATTCTTCAGCTTTATAATATTAGTATAGATTGAGAAATGACATGTACTTCCCGTGAATGTCTACGTTTTTTTCTTTATTTAAACACGCTAATCTCTGAAACTAGGTACCAGTCTAATTAAAAATCTTTATGTATATAATGAAACAGGCTATATAACATTAGGCTGCAGTTTCTAGCTAGCCTTAAATATTGATTTTTGTTGCATAAGTCTGAAGTCGAAGCCCTCGCGAACTGCTTTATCCGCGTGCTCTGATTTAATGGTTAATAATACGTAAGTACAAAGTTCTACAAAAATATTACCCATTACTATATATAAAAAAAGTCAACGATAGCATATATCTATCTATTATACATAAGACACAATAAGGTATTTTGTTATTTTTTTTTGGAAGATTGTTAATGAATTATTAGGTATTAAACATGTATTATTTTTTAAGCTTGGCATATTAATCATTACGAACAAAAGTTACTTCGTCATAAAGACAATTTAATGAAGATAAACTTTGTCTTTTACAGCATGTTATTTGGACGCATAGTTTGAGAGATAATGAAAAATTAAAATAATTGAACACTCGGCTTGGGTCTATGTCTATAGTACATAGAAGTGGCGCGAACGAGCCGTGCGATATTGCGATGTGACCATATGGCCGCTCCATAATAATATTGTCTATACTGAAGTATTATAAAACATCAATCAGTGATTTCTTCTAAATTATATGCGAGTGAAACCGTGGGGCACAGCTGGTTATAGTATATTCTTGATCAGTGTTCTTGATTTAATATGTCTATCGGGAAATTTGAAAAAAAAAAACATGTATAACTAGAGATTTATTAATATTATTTTTCCAGAGAAAGCTTCGGTCTGTATGAAGTGGACTTCGAAACAAGAACTCGAACGCGCACTCCACGCAAATCTGCGTTCGTCTTTAAATAGAATTAGAAGCAGAGTCATAGATTATGACCACAAACCAGAATCCATGACCTCATGGCCTGGACCATAGACCAATAACCAGAGGGCCTGGACCATGACCTCGACTAGGGATATTCGCTAAACATCGATGCATCGAATTCACTCGAAGTTTCGAATCGATCCGATGCTTTGAAAAACTGTTAATTTACTTGGTGTATTTTCATAAAACATCGAATCAGTAGTATGAAATATCAAATCGAATCATAAAATGAAGCCGTGAAATCTGATTCTACAGATCTTTCTGACAAATCAGAAGATAACTTTTCTTTCTGGGATGATTACCACAAATTAGTTCAAAAGAGCTGGAAAAAAAGCGAAGTCTAACGATGGTATTTCTAATAAGCTGTCTATGTAAATGTAAATGAGAACCCACTGAAAATTTAGAATGATCTGAAAATTCAGCTTCCTAAGCTTCTTACAATTGCTTCCAAATACTTGAAAATAGTGGGAACTTCGTTACCATCTGAACGTTTATTACCTAAAGCAGCACAAATAGCCAATCAGCATCGAAATAGATTAAATGGGCAACGTTTAAAAAAGCTTTTGATTTTGCAAAGTCTTCCAAAAGAATACTGGATGTAGGACTTTAATACCGGAATTTCTATAGTTGTGGATGATTTTTATTTTGTTTGTACTTTGAAAATAAACTACTTTTACTGGTAGTCACATGATTTATTATTATTCAATTTTTCGCTGCGAGGTTTTTAATGTTTCCCGACGTTTCGACACCTTTGCGAGAGCCGTGGTAAAAGTTGTTCAATTTCAATGAACAGTACGTAAGCGCGAAAATCTAAGATTTGCATATTGTTTGTAGTTTTTGTAATTGCATAATATCAACAACTGCATTCTACAAAGGTTTTCATGAAATGTATATTTTTCCTGTTAATTGCATATATTCCTTTAACATTCTTTAACACACAACAGGCCAACGGACAAGAAAAGTGTTGTTGTAGGCGTAATAGAGAATTAAAAATTGAGGTTCGTTCGTATGGAGTGTCAGGGGCTGACTATAGCTTCGTAATGTAATGTTAGAAAAAGTACTCGTTTTTGAGAAAAAATCTATGTTTCTAATTGATGCATCGGAAAATATCGATGCTTAGCCTCGATGTATTACATCGAAAAAAACATCGAGGTATTTTCTAAGTGGACATCCCTAAGCTCGACTGTGGATATTTTTATCGATTTTGTGGTTATCCCTAAATCACAAATTAAATTTTCCTTGTAATTCTTCTTCTTTTTATTTTGACACCGCAAAAGCAATTACCAGCGTCAAAGTTAATGTGACGTTAATGTTAATGTGACGTCTAACAAGATGGTGGCTCCCTTGTTAGATCAACCTAGGGAGTTTTTGTTGAATACAGGAATGAATGCTTTCAATTTATATGCAGGGTGGGCCAGAAAGATTTGCGAATTTTAAAAATTATAAAAAAAATCTAAATACAATACACATCTTTATTTCAATTAAAATAGACATCTGGGAAATTTATTTCTTAAAAGTTACATCATTCAGGTGTGCACCATCCCGCTACAAACATTCCTCGAATCAGAACCTGAAATTGGTAAAAACTCGCTGACACACTGCCCGAGGAATAGCTGCCATTTCTTCTCGGATATTTATCTTCAACTGGTTAATCGTGGCTGGGTTATTGGAGTAGACTCTACTTTTCAGGTATCCCCACATGAAAAAGTCCGGTAGCGTTAGATCTGGATTTCTAGGCGGCCATGCAATGTCACCTCGGCGCGATTTCAGTTTCCCAGCAAACATCTCGTTTACGGCCGCCAACTAAGCATTAGATGTATGGCATGTCGCCCGATTATAGGCTTCAAATACCAATAACCCCACGAACTCAATGATCGCCAGCGCGAAGTACGCGTCGAGACGTGCCTTGCACTGCTCAACAGACACACAAATGAAGGAATTTTGAACCGTATTGTTACATGCGATGAAAAATGGATTCTGTTTGATAACCGCAAGCGCTCAGCAAGTTGGTTGGATCCTGTTTCAGCACCTAAACAATGCCCTAAAAGAAAACTTACCCCTAGAAAAGTGATGGTCACTGTTTGTTTCTCTAGCGCCGGTGTGATTCATCACAGCTTCTTACCAAACGGGGTGAGCATTACCGCAGATGTGTACTGTGAAGAACTGAACACAATGATGGAGAAGCTGGCACATCTCCAACCAGCATTGGTCAATCGCTCGTCTCCGCTGCTCCTGCACGACAACGCGCGACCTCATACTGCACAGCAGACGGTCTCCAAGTTGCAAGAACTGGGGTTGGAAGTTCTCCGTCATCTGCCCTACTCACCAGACCTTGCACCTACAGACTACTACTTTTTCCAGAATTTGGATAACTCCTTGGCGGGAAAAAATTCAATACCCGAGAGGCAGTACAAAATGCCTTTGAAGAATTTGTTGCCTCCCGTCAACGTCCAGCTGATTTCTTTAAGAAGTGCATCAATAAACTGCCACTGCGCTGGCAAAGATGCATTGATTGCATGGGTGATTACTTCGATTAATACAAATAAAAATTACATGACAAAAATTCGTTTAATTTTTTTTATACAAAACGGCAATTTCATAGGTAAAGACCTAATATTATAAAGCTGAAGAGTTTGTTTGTTTGTTTGGTTGAACGCGCTAATCTCAGGAAGTACTGGTTGGAATGGAAAAATTATTTAGTAATGGATAGCCCATTTATCGAGGAAGGCTATATAAAATCACGCTACGACCTATTGGAGCGGAGCATCAATGAAAAATGTTGCAAAATCGGGGAACATTTATTCCTTTTGAAAGTGTCCATTGCATGCGCTACGTAATTGGTTAAAGTTATTGTAGGCGCTAGTTCAAAGGAACTTTATATTTAAAAATGTACGTGGCACAAGGCGAGGGAAGGAGTGAATAAATGGGTACTCACGTCTGGTGCAGGTCGCGTGCTGAGTTTCAGGGGGCGTCCGGACAGCTTCACTCTCACTTTCGACAACAATTTTGAACAATAATAAAGACACGTACGGTCCACCACTTAATACGTTTTTGTTACGACTGATATTGCACCAGTCCGCGAAAGGGGTGGGGATCGGTCGTGGTAATAGGAAAACGGCCGGGGGGAGAGGGGAAAGAGGATTGCGCCTCATAGCACGGCCTATTATATAATAATTAGCGTAAACAGTTATGTACCAATAATTTATGACGCAATTGTTTCTCTTAAAAAGTTCTAAAAAAGGTCCGCGATAGCATATGTTTATCTTTTAAGGTCTACTCAATATAACCTTTTTTATGGTAATAAAATTTGTTCTCAAATAATACATTATTTGCGAAGGTGTTTTTATAAACATGGTATTAATCGTTGTGCCGGGACCCCTTTCGAAGGGGGCATGGAAGGGTATCCTAGGAGGGCTCGATAACTTGTATTTATAGCGCTGATGCAGATACCCCCTCCCCCTCAATAACAAACACATTCAAGAAATTTCAAAAGAATATATTATGTAGATTCTCTTAAAATTGTGTTAAAATTTTTCTATTCTTCTTTCAACCTGAGAGCTATGTTGAAAGTGATCTTAATTAAAAATCTTAATCTTGATGGAAAAAACTATACAAAAATAATATTAAGGATGCTTATATAAATACTTAGGTACTTGTTTAGGTTGCTTAAAGTAATAAAAACCAGTCAAAGTTACATAAAATTTAACTTTTTAATGAGTTGTAGAAACAAAGTAAAAAAAAAAAATTGGATTTTCGTAGATTTCGAGGTGTAACGAATATATTCATAATAGATACAGGAATTGTAATACGCGCCACGGACTAATATATTATGATTTATGATCCACGAATATTTTTTTTTTATTATATCTGACTACACTGTTAGCCTTAGGGGCCCTGAAGCCGCTGCGGCTTTTACAGCTTCACCGAACTTGGTATAATAAATACCATTGGTTACCAAATATTAGGCACTCGATTCACGACCCGCGCGGCGAGTCACCGCAAGGTACCTCTCTCTTTGTCCGTTATAGGGGCGCGTATCTTGCGAGTAACAGAGCTGAAACTTCGTATAGAAACGACTGCTGGCTGCTGGCTTATGGTATGCACAGGGGTTAGTAACACAGTAAGCAAGCAATGAAAACAGAATCACTATATTAGGCACCGTTTTTAACGAATATCACAGTAACCAAGTTCGGTGAAGCTAACTGCGATTGCATACATGTTATCGTATTAAATATTTTAGAGAATTTCAAATGTAAATATTTATTATTGAATTATGTGGGGCGCGACCGAGAGATATAAAAAAATACTATTTAAAATTAATATTTATTTCAATCATACATTACAATTAAACTTAATTTAAGAAACATGTCTACCGATCGAAGTATGATTAAAAAGTCGCTAGAATGAGACTCCGTATCTCAAGCAATTCCCACGTTGGTGACGAGTCGCAGTTCCTCGTTAGCGACGCCTTACGCTGGTGGTGGTCCGCATGTCGCAATACTTATCCGTAATTATAACAATGCAATCGATGGTTCTCATGCATTACGACTATGTAAAACCTCCCCCCGTACTTCAGCGACTATGTTGAAACTGGTTTTGATAGAGTCGCTGAGATGATGCTGTGGTCGACTCTTATGTCGCATGGATTGGATCTTCTCTGCGGCAGTTCAGGATGCATTACATCAGGTGTAGTGGCTTCAATTTCTCGAACGCGATTTCTTTGAGTAAGTTTTGTTCGAAGTTGTGGGGATGTAAGAACGTTTGCAAGTACAGCTGCACCCAATATTATTACGTAGACAGGCATTGCGTAGTATGGTACAAGCTTCTTTCCGAGATGTCATTAAGCTTAGCTGAAGTTTGAAGAGATACCTTCTTATTGATTGAATAAAGGTTTCCAAGATCAATCGTGTTCAGGATTATAGATGAAACTTCATTACGTATCTGTTCTTTGTGTGTAGGTATTTGCATAATTTTCAAAGGGTGACCTTTGATATGGTCGTCCATATTGGAAATAGTAAAGTCAGCGGTCTTGAGATAACAGTTGATTGGGATGGTGGCCAAGTAGCTCCCCTGGAGGAGTTTGTATTGTTCCTGCCCACAGGATATCTTGACTTTAGTTCGGTTGGGAAAACTTAGAGTATAATGTTTGCCATCGAGTTGCTCCATAGCATATTTTGTTAGGGTAACAGAAGTCAGCGTGCAAAATTGGTTAACTTCTTGCCTGGTGATCAGCTGATGAATACAGTCAGGGTTGTTTTGAACGTTGTAGTTGGGCTTCCGTTCGCAGAGATACCATGTTTTTACCTTCGGACATTCTGTCTCCATGTACATAGAATCTTTTCCAGAAATTGCTATGTAAGGTAGGGTAGGTATAAGGATTTGGTGATTTTTGTTAGGAACTATGGACAGTCTATAAAGATCATAAATTAGGGAAGAGGCAATCGGTATCTTATAAACTAAAACTATCTGGCTATCTATATAGAAATATCTTAATTTAATAATATCATAAAAGTACCTAAGTTCTACATCAAGGATTTCGCCTTTATGGTATAAAATTTTTAATTTACTTAAAACTACCTTAAACTCTGTTATACTTAATATCGAATGAGGAGCGCCTGAAATTCTAATGAAATCAATAGCGTTCTCAAGTTTATAAAGTTCTTCAGATAATCTATCGATGTTATCTGCCAAAATTACTAAATGTTGTGCCAAATGCGCGTATTTCACTAATTCAGTTTCCCTAGTACTATCACTGTTCATTATAAGACCGAGTATTTTTCCTATTTTATCTTGATTAGACGTAATATTTTTTAGTATCTTAGAATTTTCAATTGTCCACTCTTTATTTAGACTAATATGATTATTAATTTCAGTTTCTAGTTTATTCTCATTATCTTGGAGAATTTTGATAGCATTATTATATTTTATCGCGTCAGTATAATCTAAATTACCAGAAATACTTTTAATTACTGAACCAAGTCCGTCAATGAGCGCTCTTTTCTTACGGCCCGGTTCGAAAGTTTGTAATTGATCAGATATACTTTCTAATTTAGCGCTGAGATATTCGATGTGAGGTTCATAAAGGGATGACGTCCTATTATTCAGCTGAGGTCTAATTTCAAGTAATTGGCCATTAACTGATTTTATCTGAGAGTGAATGACAGTGAGGTTAATATAATTTAAAAAAGAATGATAGTGGGAAATCATTTTAGTGGGTCCTAATTTGAAAGGAAGTAAGCCAGGACTGTCCTGTAGCGAGTCAATTACTACGTCTTGTCCTCGAGTCAGTTGTATCAGTAGGGTCAGCATTTTCCTGTAACAATTTTGCAGATTTAGGGACACGCTTAAGCCTTGATTTAGGTGTGGGGCCTTTTTCTTTTTAGTATAGATATGTATGGGTAAATCTGCCAAAACTGTGTCGTGTGTATAGCGTGGTGCTAACTTTTGCCTATTTGCTACAGGGTTCATAATAAAAATCTGTTGTTCTGGTGTGTATTCGTTTTCAGGTTCGCGATCTCTATTAATATTTTCAGTTATTTCTGTACGGCGGTGAAGTGTAGTTTCGTTAATAGTTTCATATACTTTTAACATTCGATTACGGTGGTTCTGAATATATTGCTGCAAAAGGTGTTCTGTTACACTAATGTCCAAAGGATCGCGAGGATCAAAATGTCCAGTTATTAAATCAATTGATCTACATTTTATGAAACTATGTATTGAACTATTATATCCTAATACAGCATACGCCATAAGATCTGAAACTGAATCGTTCTTATGTTCTAACCTTAGAATACGTAAATGCTCGAGTAGGGTCGAATGTAGCCGTTCCACCATACCGTTTTCGTTTGGGGTGTTGGGACAGATTTTATGATGGTGAATCCTATGTAATCTAGTGAATTCTAAAAATAATTGATTGGTGAATTCAGGGCCGTTATCGGTTATCAAGGTCAAACAAACTCCATGATGAGTGAAAATTTTTAACAAAGCTTGAACTACACTAACAGCTGTAGCGTCTCTCAAAAAATATGCTTGTGCGTATTTCGAGAACGCATCAATTATTGTAAGATACTTATGTGATTCAACGCTAAACAGATCTAAATGTACCACTTCAAATGGTTTTGTTGGTGGGGGCACAATCTGAAACCGTGGTCTTATAGGATTACGGTTGTATTTAGCTTGGCCGCAAATGGTACACTCATTAATGTACTTTGCTACCTGCTCCTTCATTTTAGGCCAGTAATATCTCCGTGACAACGCTAAATAGCATTCATTAATACCTCTATGGTTCGTTTTGCCATGATGGTAATTTTTAATAATATTCTGCTGTTTTAAATAGTCATTAACATTTTCAATTTCGATTTTTGTTAAAACCAAATCCATTGAAATAGAATCGGAATGAGAAAGAGCCCTTTCCGAGGTGTTAACAATTATTGAACTAGTTTCCTCATTAAAAATCTCAACACAAGTAAGAGCGTCGGCATTGGTATTACTTTTGCCTTTCTTATAAATAACGGTAAAGTTATATTCGCTTAATTTAAGTCGCCATCTCGTCAGTCTGGAGTTTGGCTCTTTAAGATTCATAACCCACTGGAGTGGTTTATGGTCTGTTATTATCTTAGACTTACGTCCAAAATGATAAGGCCGACAGTACTTTGTCGCCCATACTATGGCCAACAACTCTTTTTCTATAGTACTATAATTAATTTCGCTATCATTCAAGGTTAATGTTAAGGTTATCATTAGGCTTATCGGATCCTACAGTACCTTGTGAAAGTATCGCACCTATTGCAAAATTAGATGCGTCAGTAGTCAGTATGAAGTCCTTGTCAAAGTCTGGGTATTGAAGTATTGGGTCATTCATCAAAATAGTCTTACATTTTTCAAAGCTATCTATGTAATCCGAGTCAAATGTAATTTTCCTACCTTTTTTCAGACACATCGTAAGAGGTTTGGTAACGCGGGCAAAATCTGGAATAAATTTCCGATAGTAACCGAGAAGTCCTAAGAATTGTTTGATTTCTTTACTAGTTTTGGGTAGAGGATACTTTTGAATTGCTACTATTTTGTCAGGGTTGGGTTTTATACCTTCATTACTTATAATATGTCCTAAGTAAGATGTTTCCATTTTAAGAAACTCTGACTTATCTAGCTGAATTTTGAAATTAGATTCCCGTAATCTGCTAAAACCCTTTTCAAGGTTAATCATGTGTTCCTGTAGGGAAGTACTAAAAACAATGATATCATCAAGATATACAAGGCATATTACGTTTTGAAGACCTCTTAGAACGTTATCCATTACTCTCTGGAAGGTGGACGGAGAATTTTTAAGTCCCATGGGCAATCGCAAAATTCAAAATGCCCGTTTTCTACATTAAATGCTGTTTTAGGGATGTCATCAGGGTTCATTTCAACCTGATAAAATCCAGATGCCAGGTTAAGAGTTGTCAAGTACTGGCACTTGCCTAATTTATCAAGCACGTCAGTAATGTTCGGTATGGGGTATTTGTCGTCAATAGTCTTTTCGTTTATTTTTCTGAAATCAACTACTAGGCGCCATTTTTGCTTTCCTGAAGCATCGACCTTTTTAGGTACCACCCAAATCGGTGAGCTCCAAGCGGATTCCGAAGGTCTAATAATTCCTTGTGCTAACAGTTTTTCAATTTGACTCCTAACCTCTTCTCTATGTACAAAAGGATAGCGGTAGCTTTTTAAGTACACTGGAAATTCATCTAAATTTTTAACCTTTGTTATATCTTATTAGTGAACGTTAATGGTTCTCCCTCAATATAAAATACATCCGAGTATTTTGAACAAAGAGTTATTAGATTACTTTTTTCCTCGATGTTCAAATGTTCCATTCTTAACTGTGCAATGACGTCCTTAGCTCGAGAGTCATTAGTTTCTGAACACACAATATTGAACAAATCTGCGCACACTGGGTGGTCTAGAGAAAATACTACGTCATTATCGGTCGGGTTACTAATCTCCAATATATCCCTACTTTGAACTACCTTCGTTATACACTCATTAATTATACAATTACACGTAACTTGTTCAGGGATGTAAACTTCGCCATCGGATGCGTTAATAGGTATTCTCACCAATTTCGAACTATGTGCTGGAATTATCTCTTCGTAAAAATTTACATTTCGGGAATTATATAATCTAATGGAGTTTACTGCAGATTTAGTTTTCAAGTTTAATTTCTTTAAATCTATTTTTGATTCCCATTTTGTTAATAAGTCTAAAACCAATTAACCCGTCAAAATGATCATGAAATCTATAAACAAAAATTTTTATTGGGTCCTTGTCGTTAATTTCAAAGAAACATGGCACTGTTATAGAGTAATGATTTTTAGTTATAGCGTATACATTTGTGACTTCAAACGGATCGTAATCTAACTGAATATCTGTATAGTACTTGTGAATGGCTTCTGGGCTTATAAAAGATTGATTTGCTCCTGTGTCAATAAGAAGTTTAAGAGGAGGGTTTAAAATTTGAATGTATGGTAATTGCCTTTGGGTTTGAAGATTAATCTCTATTTTGGTTTGTCTAACTTGGGGCCTTTCTGAAAATTTTCATCGCTGGTAGATGGTTGTGACTCCTCAGTCACATCATTATCGTTATAATATTCATACGATTGAGGTAACTGGGGATTATAATAATAACTCTGTTCGCTATAGCCATAACCTGGTGCGTAATCATAACCTGAGTAAAAAAAAATCTGGTTCGTAACAGTAATAGTCAGAAAATTCACAATAGTCGTCACCCGTGCTTCCATTAAAATTCATTTCACGGGTTTTAAAATAATTTGTTGGCGGTGGATTACCGAGTTTCGTCCAGTCATGTCCCTTAAGTGGCAAAGGTTTAGGGGTAAAATGTTGGATCCCGCTCATTGGCTGAGGGACATTGTTATGCGGTAAGTTTCGAGGGGTTAATCGAAACATGTTACTTCGCGGATTATAGTTAAGTGATGGAGCCCTAAATATTTGCTGGGTACGTGACGGTCCTCTGACCTGTAAGGCCTGTGGTGGTTGTGGTGTCCAGATCGGTACAGGTTTGTAGGGCTGTGGGGCTATATTATTAAAACGCGGTAGCTGTAATGGCAATTGACGCGAAGGTGGTATAAAATTTCGAGACGGCATAAAATCATAGTTGTTACTGGAATGACTAACCTGAGGCTGAATCAGCATTTTCCTCTCGGGAAGGTGTTCGTTGCGCTGTTGTAAGTATAAGGTATTCGTGTACAAATTCTAAAGTCTTTTCAATTGTGTCAGGTCGCATGCAACGGATACGAGATCCCAGGGGGTCGCATAAACCACGCAAAAAGGATTGAAGAGTTAATTTTTTGTACAAAAGGCGTTTCGCCTCTATGGTACTCGGGACCGTTTCATGCAAACTGATGTATGTCATTATGGTACTAAAAAGATTTTGACAATTTTCGTAAAATTCCTGAGGGCTTAATGTCCCTTGGTTCAGTAGTGCGAGATCATTATATAACGATGTTTCATCGCGGTGATCGGCGAAATTATTGATCAAGGCAGATCGAATGCTTTGCCAGGTATGACTTCCAAGATATAACTTCATATTTTGAATGGAATGCTCTAGAAGATTTGTATGACAGTGACCATTACCCAATTTCAATTAGATCTCAATTTATTGATGATCATGTATCAAACAATGTTAGATTACCAAAGAAATGGAAGTTCGATAAAGCAAATTGGGCCATGTTTCGTGAAGAAGTTGAATTATGTATCTCTGAATTAACACCTTCAAATCAAATTTTTGAAGACTGTGTCAATGATATAGTCAAAAAGTTTACTGAAGCCATCCTTAAGGCAGCTGAAAAATCAATACCTAAAACATCCGGTACCTTAAGGAAAAATTGTTTGCCATGGTGGAATGATGAGTGTAAAAACGCAATTAGAGAAACCAAAAAGGCCCTTAAACTTTTTAAGCGATATGCCAGACATGATCCGAATTCGATGTATAAAATCGAATATAAGAAAAAGAGAGCGTACTATAGAAGACTAATTAAAGAAAATAGAAAGAAATATTGGGAAAATTGGGTCTCATCAATTAATAACAAAACCCTCATAGGGGATATGTGGAAAAAGATACAAAAACTGAACCACCGCAACATTAAATTTAACAATATTGTACTCGAAAAGACCGACGGAACATATACATCTAACCCTATGAACACTTCAAACTTATTAGCTGAAAATTTCGCAACTAATTCTAGTTCCCGTAATTACGATGAACAGTTCGTTGAATACAAAACTAGACAGGAGTTGGATACATATTTTGATGTATATAATAATTACAGTCCTATCAACAATGAAATATCTATGCATGAATTGTTATTAATATGCTCTGAAATCGGTAATTCTAGTCCAGGGCCAGACAATATATCAAATATTATAATTAAGCATTTACCATTCAGGGCACTACAGTATTTACTTAAAATATATAACTATATATATAAAGAACAAGTATTTCCTGATATTTGGAAAGAAGCTATAGTAGTTCCGATATTAAAACCAGGAATAATATCCAGTTTAAAAACATGTTATAGACCCATATCTCTTACATGTAATATGTGTAAAATACTTGAAAAAATAATATCTAGAAGAATAAGATGGTACATAGAAACAAATAAACAATTGTCATCATTTCAGTATGGATTTCGTCAATTTAGATCAACAACCGACCATTTAATGAGTATTGAAAGTGAAGTACTTGACAGTTTTGCAAATCATAATTATACAGTAATCGTAGCATTAGATATTGAAAAAGCTTATGAAATGGTTTGGAAACACAGAGTTCTTAAAATATTACATGATATTGAAATTAATGGAAACGCCCTAGTTTTTGTTAGAAACTTTCTTTCAGAAAGAACAATAAAAGTAAGAATCCAGGATACAATATCTAATCCTGCTTGTATGGAAAACGGTTTACCTCAAGGTTCGGTACTCAGCGTAATATTATTTTTACTGGCTATTAACGACGTCCTCTCACATATTGAAAAACCAGTAAAGGGGTTTCTGTTCGCTGATGACCTGACAATAACTTGTAGTGGTAAAACATTAAAACCTACATTAAAACTTATTCAAAACACACTGAATAATCTTCAGGAATGGTGCAAGAAATCTGGCTTTAAATTTTCTAAAACTAAAACTGAATTCATAATTTTAACAAATAAGAAAGATAAAACTAAAACGTGCAATTAACATTAAATGGGCATAGTATTAAAGAGGTAAATAAATTGAAAATTTTAAGACTTATATTTGATAAAAAAATGTCTTGGAATTCACATATAAATAATCTCAAGGCAGAATGCTACAAAAGGTTGAACATAATAAAGGTTTTATCATCATCAACATGGGGGTCTGAAAGAAATTGTTTAATAAATACATATCGTGCCTTAATAAGACAAAAAATAGATTACGGTTCTGTAATTTATGATTCTGCAAAACAACGTTCACTTAAATCCCTAGAAAGTATTCAAAACACTGCTCTTCGACTGAGTATTGGTGCATTTAAGACAAGTCCAATTAAGAGCGTCTTAGCTGAAGCTGGAGAAATGCCATTAGAATTTAGAAGAAAGGAACTTGTAATTATGTACGCTGTAAATATATTATCTCGACCTGAAAATCCAACTTACCAAAATTACACTAAAACGATAGCCGTAGACATAGAATATGAACTTCAACCAAATTTAATACAGCCTTTACGAATCAGAGCAACCAAATACTTAAAAGAATTGAATCTTACAATACCAAAAATATTCCCAAAGAAATTACTTACCTCTGGTCCATGGGAAAACTTTGAACCCCCAATTAATTTTGAAATAGCTAAAAACTACAAAGATGACACACCGCAATGCATATACAAAAATCTATTTTATGAAGTGAATAGTATATATACCGACTGTAAGACCATCTACACGGATGGGTCAGTTATAAATGGAAGATCAGGATGTTCAGAGGTAACTGGCGATAATAGTTACCGATACAGACTTGGCGATTTTAACTCAATTTTCAGTTGTGAAGCAATAGCTATTCTGAAAGCTGTAGAAATTATATCTAATGAATCTAGTGTAGACAAATATATAATATATACCGAATCAAAATCATGCTTGACAGCTTTACAAAATGTAAAAAATACAAATACTCTTATCATAGAAATCAAGCAAAAAATGATAAATATACTAAAAAACAATAGCAAATTTGAAATTATATGGATTCCGAGTCATCAAGGAATAGTTGGTAACGAAAGGGCAGATAGTGAGGCGAGACATGCAACTAATGAGAGTGAAAATTGGCATTTAAATAAATCAACTCCTAGTGAATTAAATAAATACTTTAAACTTAAAATTAAAACCCTTTGGGATCATTGTTGGAAGACAGAAAATACAACTTTGTTATTTAATATCAGAAAATCAATTTTTGAAAAATCTCCTACTGCCTTTACCTGTAGGAAAAGTCAAGTGGTTATCACCAGATTGCGTATTGGGCACACAAACATGACACATCTTCATCTAATTACTAAAACTGACAGAAACAAATGCAAGTGTGGAGAAGACCTGACTGTCCTACATTTACTAGTAGAATGTTCAGCATTTGACCAGGAAAAACGGTTGTGTAAAGTTCCTAATAATTTAAAAGACTGTTTAAATAAAGATGGATGTACTCAAATCTTAAAATTTTTGAAAATGATAAATGTTTATGGACTAGTTTAATCTACAGTACTTTATAATGTGTATTGTTAATCGTGGTCGCTAATGACCTGAGATGTTAAAAAGCGACCTAAAATAAATAAATAAAAAAAAAAAAAAAAAAAATCTGTTTGTACATGTATTTTTTTATTTATTTCGTGATTGACATCTTTTGAATATATATGACTGATTATGAATATGACAATAAAAAAAATGGCTAAAAGTTCTATATAAAAAAAAGGTAGAGCGATTTTTATAGAATTTTGTACACGGGATGCTTTAACGGTTAAAGCTAAACCCATTCATATCTGACTGCATCATTTATCTCATAAAAATGTTTTTTTTTTAATTAATAGGTTTATCCAAAAATTTCTTAAAAATGATAATAGATGGCGTTACTAGTATTGTTACAGCATTAGACTGATGAGCGGTATGATGTTAGCTGTTGCAAGCTTAACTAACACATTTATAATTTTTTTTATTTATTTTATCTTCGTATTCACTATGTCATACTTTTTCTATGAGTGTAGTCTTCGGAATTACAGTATCCATAAAATATTCACAGAGTTACATTTTTTACACGGATTTTTGGTTAATATTGTCACTATTTTAGTAGATGATATTAGTGATTGATATTTTATATGAATGTATTCGGTTAATGAGTAGCAATGTAGGTTTTATATTCTAGCCTGTTTATAATATTACGTCGCGTCGTGTTGCGTCGCTATATTATGATGCCAGTGTACAACAACAGATGCCGCTGTACGACGCCATTTAAAAGTCTAGCTTGCACTGTCAAGAGTAACATCGAAATAATGACCTCTTTAGATTGTTGATCAGTGGTTATCGCTTCTCGGCCTTTTGGCTAAGATCAAAGTGTAGTATCTGTTCTTTTCAGCTTAATATCTGAAAGTTCCCGCATCGCGGGACCAGTATATTAAACTGATTTTTGTAAACTGACGGGATGTTCGGGGCTCGCTCCACTCCTGTCACGGGTCGGCCCGGCATTGCAGTGCCGCTGGGATCGGCCCACCAGAAACCAATAAATCACGCATTTAATTCAGTAATTGTCGTAATTGATGGAATTTAGAGATCCACCATTATCCTTGTCTTTATTCATCATCAGATGACTGATGAAGATTTCAGTCTCCATTAACTGTTGCAGAGATATAAAATTTAAAATAAAAATATATTATTTTGAAAAGTAATGAAACCGATTTTTGTTAAAAAATCTTTTTTTTTGGGAAACTGAATTAAACCCTTGATATATCATTCATCAAAACCATAACTTTATTGATCAAATAATCAATTTAAATAAACATGTTTGCATAAAAAGACATAAAAATTTTATATTGTTATTAACGGAGAATGCCCTGTTTTTATACCACAGCGCGGATTTAGCTGTCGAGGTCTTAAAACGTTCTTACAGAATGAATATCACTACAATTTTTATTCTTAATTTTTTTTAAAGTACCGGTGGCGCCACATCCGCGATTGCGGAAATAAAATGAACTTTCAAGTGTGACAATGTTGTCATTAAATGTATGGGTTCGGTAACTTCGGTATTAAGTAAGGAAATTCCCCGCTCGAACGTCGAGTCTCAACACCTACGAACTACGAAGGTCGAATCCACTTATACTTTTATAGCCCTAGAACTATTGAGTTTAGACAAGTCCGGTGAAGCTGTAAAAGCCGCAGCGGCTCTGTTTGACGATAGGGCCCCTAAGGCTAACAGTGTAGTCAGTTCAAAAAAAAAAAAAAAAAAAATATTGAGTTTAGTGTGAAATTATATTGGGACGTAATTTTTGTAGTATAATTGAATCAAAGCATTTTCATTTCTAAGTAATATAAATAATAAGTATGTACGATTATGTCTCGTTACTTGGTGTTATTAATTTTTCATATAGAAGCATATTCTTTAGGTTTATACGTAAATCGCCGTCAAGGTATTGATATAAGTACGTGGATTAAAATTATTTAATAGGTACAAAGACTTTAGTAAGAACGTAATTATAGTATTTTATAGCTATTTCGTAGTTATTTTATTTCGTAGTAGGTATTAGATAACGTAAGCTTCTAACCAAGTTTAAGGGGGCTAACGATTCACAAATGTTATTATAAACTTAATTAATACTTATTAAGTAAAAAAAAATGTGTGTGTGTACCAGAGTACACAGGTAAGAAGTGAAACTTCTTTACGACATATCATTTTTCTACTATTTGCAACTTCACGAAAATGGGGTAGATAAGGCTTAAGAAAAACAATTTTTTCCGTATTAAATTAAAGCTATTTTATTATTATAGACATGCATACAATTCATGAGTAATTTATTTTATCATTGTTCTTATTAATTATAATATATCATTGCTATTGTTATATTTCATCAATAATGATAGCATCATTATTACTATTGTTGTCATTATTAAATATTTTTGTAATTAATGGCTTGTGGTAGCTAAAATATGAAATATATGTTTTACATTCTACATATTAATATTTATTTCATAACTTAATAAAAATAATTCAAAGCAGATATTTAATGACTTAATCAATTACACAAGTTATGAATAAATAATTGGAATTATCTTTTCAAAGTAATACAATTATATGATGACAGTTAATCTTGTAGAAATGCAACGATTTTATAAAATTAAAAATGAATAAATAAATCATTAAAAACGAATAATTAAAAAAGATGTACGTATACATATTTTTATTTTCTAATCGTGTTTTGTTTTATTTTTAAATTATTATTTAATTTATATTTTTTATTGTTTTTAGAATTAATAATGTTCACTAGATTTACAGTCATATTTATTAATACTTGCTAATTTTAACAGATTTTAACCTCAAATAAATATTAAAATCATGCTCATACGTGTTGAATTTATAAAACGAAATATATAATCACTCTCACTTTTCTTGTAAATTCACTTAAATTTGAATAAGTATTTTTATTTTATCACTTTCAAATTAATATATTGTTATTCTTATTTCAAACCAAACTTCAAAACTAATATATTGTTGTTATTAATATAATATATTACATTATATTCTTTACGTCACTATACTAAACTTTGATAAAAAGAGCAACATGGCGCGTAACCGAAAAACGTGACGCTGCTACAAAATTTCTCCCATACGTCGATAAAGAAGTTTCACTTCAATGATTTCTATTCACATCACAAATAAATTTATTATTCCACCAAAAATTTCACTATAAACCGTCACTAAACAGTTAAACACGCTCGGCAACTCGACGCTTGTATGTTGTAAAGTAAACAAACGTCGAAACATTTTAACTTGTGGCAAAGGTACCTCACTGTACACAGCCAAGACGAATGATAATTTACTATTAAATTAATATAATATGTAGTAGTCTTCAAAAAACGTTGCTATTCTATTATTGAAGCAATAAAATAAAGAATGTATTAAAATAATATACGTATTTTCGTAGAAAAGGGATCGTGGAATTAATTTCAGCTTAGTTAATCATAGTCAATACTTCTCTATTTATACGTTCGTCGGTAAGAATCTCGCATCAAATCCGGTGAAGCTGTAAAAGCCGCAGCGGCTCTGTTTTAGGACCTATCCTAGGCCCCTAAGGCTAATAGTGTAGTCAGTTCAAAAAAAAATAAAAAATAAAAATAGAATCGCGCATCACTTCGCAAGTGCATCCCATCTCCCATGTGTTTACAGAATACCGATCCAAGGTAAAGTGAATTTATTTACTGTCGAAGTGAAATATGTCACATGAGTGAGGCTCGACATTGAGTTGGTATTTTACAGAATAGCACTACTAGTTATTATAAGCGTTTCTGAACGAAACGCCCAGTACTAATTGTAATTACTAATTAGTATTTATCATAATCGCCCAAAGCCATTAGCGGCTCCAAGTTCGGTGAAGTTGTAAAAGCCGCAGTGGCTCTGTTTTTGGATAGGGCCCCTAAGGCTAACAGTGTAGTCAGTTCGAAAAAAAAAGCCATTAGCGGCTCTATTTTTGGATAGGGGCCCTAAGGCTAACAGTATAGTCTGTCAGAAAAAATAAAGCTATCTGAAAATTCCGAAACATCTTATAAACTTTGACCCCTACGCGAACCTTGCTTTTGATTTGCCTTTTGGTTTATACTTTTTTGGTTTGGAACATGTCTTCTGAAAAACAATGTTGCATACCTAAATGCAACGTGACTCGGTATGTATTTCATAAAGTTTTACATAGGTATTGAGTTGAATTTAGAATCATTTGCCACGAATTTTGGGGTTGAATTTAATAGAAATTTGGCCATAAAAATCCATTAATCGTAATATAAACGCCTGCATGGACTGAACTTTATTATGGTCATTTGTATACTATTTAAGTTAGCAAATATTAAGTAACCCTTATAACGCTATTAAAATGTTTTTTTGTCCTAATGTATTAAGTCGCTTTACCAATATAGTTAATACCATGCATTTAATTTGTGACTAAGTAGATAGTTTCTATAAAGTAAAACATTGAGAGACAAAATTACAATTACCCAAAGTTTTATCATTCTACAGTAAAAGTTCAATTTCAAATTATTGCAAGTTTGATCCTGAAACTTTGAACCACTTATAGATCCGGACAAGGAAGTAATATTTTCATGGGTATGGTATCAAATGATAGAGGGTTGACCCTTCCACCCCTCTTGCATACCAAAATAATTCTACTTTTTATCCTAATAATTAAAAATTTAAATAACATGCTTGGGAATCAGTCATCACTGACTGGCTTGGTAGATTTTCTCAATGTGATATTAAAGTAAAAATCCACATGTGCATGCCTTTTGTTTTAAATTAAGATTACATCTACTACCTATCATAGTTGTTGACCAATACAATGAAATACTGTAGGATGTTAAATTATGAAGGTGCATCATCAAATTTGAAAGTAAATATTCTCTCATACTTGGTCTCATAGTATTTTATTTTATAAAAAACACTTAATTTAGAATTAATTTAAGATGATAGTAATAAACCAAATAACATTTATATTATATACTTTAATGATATATTATAAATTACTTATTAATGTAATATCATTAATAAAATGTTATGCGTTGCTTTTATTTTATTATTATTGATTTTATTCCCATTTAAGATTTATAGGTGACAATGGCAATGTTATACTGCATTTATTTTCCAATCCGGTGAAGGATTCAGACAGATTTAGAACTTGTCTCTATAATACTGGAGGAGATATATTGGCATTGGAAAACCAATATATATTTTAGGCATCGAAGAATAGGCCACAAATATTTTGAAGCAAAATATCATATACATGGACCACAACACTCAGTCCAAATGATGTATCAACTTTTTATATACCAGATAAATGAGTACTAAATAATAATAAAAAAGATTAATTTTGCGTAATTGATTTGACTGATGATTTTTCAAAATCAATTGTTACTGTTAGAATATTTAACTATGTAGGTTTTTATTTGTTATGAACTCTATGTAATTTGTCTCTGCTGATTGTCATAGTAACAAATGTATTATTCAATAAATATGTCACAAGTAAATGACGACATTGTTTTCTTCTAAAATTTAATTAATTATAAGAGGTTATGCAGGCTATTTAGTCTTGTGTAAGCCAGATGACAAAGTATAAAAATAAAGTATAATATATTTTTTGAGTAGCTGCAAACTCAGAATACAGAATTCTGAGGCTGCAAAAATAAATTTATAAAAAATTTATATAGAGAATGGCAGACAACCTACCTACCGCAATTCATAGGAGACAATTAAAGCACATGGTTATTCAGATTGAAATGTATATTAGAAGAAAAGAATTGTTTAGAAGCACTTAAGGATGAGAAAAATGATTTGTCTGAAAAAGAACAAATATTGATGAAAGAAAAAAATGCTAGAGCTAAAAGTATAATTGTACAAACGTTATCAGACAAATATATAGAATACGTGCGAAATGCTGATGCAGCATATGATATGATCGAAAATTTAAAAAGAATTTTTGAAAGGAAAAGTGTTTTGTCATCTCTGTATCTAAGAAAAAAGTTACTCAGTCTAAAATGTAAGCCGACAGATAGCTTAAATGAACATTTTAATAATTTTGACCAAATTATAAGAGAACTAGAAGAAAGAGGAAGTAAAAGTGTTGTCTTCTTTTATTAACTATGCCAAATATATATGAACATGTAATAACAGCTTTAGAAACCACAAACATAGAGCTAACACTGGATTATACCAAAAGTAAATTATTAGACGCTAGACGCAGAAAAAAAATTACAAAATGAACACATGAACAGAAGAATTAAACAAGTTTTTTTATAACATGTTACAAGTGTTGTAAGAAGGGTCATAAAATTTCAAAATGTAGAAAAAGTAATAATAATCAAAGAGGAAGGAGGCCGTTTTACCGACAGAGAAGAACCAGTTTTCAAACAACTAAAATGACAGAAAGTGATAATAAAATATCATTTAATGCTTACACAAGTGACACAAATTTAAAAGAAGAAAACAATGAAATAAGATTTGTTGTAGACTCTGGTGCAACTGAAAATTTAATTCAAGAAATTTATGAAAAACATATGTATCAAATTACAAAGCTACCACATCCTATAAAAATAAAAGTTACAAATGGGCAATATTTGATAGCAGAAAAAAGAGGAATAGTTAAAACAAAATATAATTATTTAATAAGACCTGTATTGACTATATTCAGACAAATAAAGATATTGTATTGTATTGTATGGCTCTCTTATGGGCGTACGGCCTGACGGCCCGGAATATCGCCCAATTACGAAGACCACAGCGGGCGATGGCCGTCAGAGCCGCCCGCGGGTACCGTACGATCTCTTTCGAGGCGGCCTCCCTATTAGCCGGATTCCCACCCTGGGATCTGGAAGCGAGGGCCCACGCGTCTCTGTATATTGTATATTGGACTGTGTATATTCCATGTGTAGGCGCTGGAGCAGGATTTGCGCCTCGTGTCTTGGGAAATCGAGGCACCTGAGGTCGTAGCTCCACCAGGTCCTAGTGGTAGACGAGTGACGTCTACGACTTGAGCGACCGAGCTCGGGCGTGGCTAAAGTCGAAGCCTTTCGGCCCGTATTGGCCGAATGGCTAACCAGGCGGCACGGCACCCTAACTTTCCGGCTGACGCAGGTACTCTCGGGACACAGCTGTTTTGGGAGCTACCTGTGTCGTATAGGCCGGGAACTTGCCGCAGTGATTGGCCCGGACCTCACCCTCGACTGTAATCAAGTCCATGTTCGAGAGCGAGACCGGGTGTATCCCCGTCGCCTCATATTACGACGATGTCATGATCGCAAAGGAGGCGACGGAGAGGGAGAGAAAGCAAACAACACAGCTCCCCTCACGAGGTCGAAGAACCGTATGGCGGCGACGGGTCAGGGATGATCTACAGTCACCGTTCATAAGGCCTGCGGGCGTGCGGGCGTTGGACACGGGTACGTCCTTCGCCCTTGCAGCTCTGCACAGGCCCGAGGCGAGGCGCATCTGTGTTCGATCCGCCCCTCGACGGTTCGTCAGAGGATGTCCAACTATCCAACCCCTCAGACCGCAAGACGAGGCCCCTTATGTTTAACCTAGCCCTGGAATCAGTTGTGAGAATAACTTCAAATACGTGGCGGGGTTTTGACTTGCCGGGCATGACTGTGAACAACTTGGTTTATGCGGACGACGCTGCGCTTCTGTCTTGCACTGTCGGTGGCATCTCGGCTCTACTAGCGGAGGCTGAGGCATCGACACGTGCGGTAGGGCTGAGTTTCAACCCGTCGAAGTGTTCTACACCCCACCTCCATAATATACGAGGTAAGGTAAAAGCTCTACCGACGGTGTTCTCTATTGGGGGGCAAAATATCTGAGCCATGATGGAGGGTGAGGCGTATTACCATCTTGGCACTCCTACGTGGCTACGATCAACGCGTGTTTGCGGCTTAAACGAATCCCACTATGCTGAAACAATTCCAGCAGCCTCCTGTATAAGGGGGGCGATCGGGGCGGATGACATATTGGCGGCCCATGGCCTTGATAGACACTGCCCTAAAAGTACTCGCTGCTCTTCTGCTAGCCTAACTGTCATCTCGAGCAACGTCAAAGGACCGCATTAGCTCGAGCCAGAAGGGATTTATTCCGTACGCGGACTGAGACGAGCACAACTTTCTGCTTCAGGAGACTCTTCGCGAGGCGAGAACCGGGGAGGCAAGCTCTCGCCATCAGCGAGCCGGCGTGGAGGTTATTTAACTCATGTATACATACACATGTATTTCGTTATCTAACATCACCAAACGAGGGTGCGACGAATCTGGCAGTCACGACACTGCGGGACGTAGTCCGAACGCGTTTTGGCTGGCCACTAGCCAACAAGGATCTGGCCGAGTACCTGTCCGATTTACTCACGAGTAATTTCGCGTGAACTGGGAGCTGCACCATAGCTTTACTATAGTCTCACGCCCGCATTGCCGCCATGAGGATAGCCACCATGCTATCCCTCAAGTGACGGTGGACCCCAAACCAAGGAGTCACGATAGGTTGTCGAAGGCTACGTGGAGGGTGGGGTGCGATGTCAGGAACCTGCCACATACAACCGGAGGAACTAAACAAGATCGTAGAGGGAGCGGCTCGGCTACAGGCATCGGTGACGCGCCTGGAGGTGGGATTGGATGGATTACCTGGGCGCGTCGGAGAGTGCATAGTCATGCCTACTCCCCCCCCCGCGTTCCCCCTACCCCGGACTATGGAATACATCTCGAAGAGATTAGGACCACTGTGGGTCAATTGAGAGATAGGCTGGACCAGGTGGCGGATCAGCCGGGATTGAGGAATGTTTGCGCCGGGACTGAGACCCTTAGGGATCTCATGGGGCCTGTAACGTCGAAGATCGACACAGTGCTCCATGAGGTCCGCGAAATGGGGTGTCCGGCGGTCCTACCTCAATCAAACCAGTAGACTCTGGGGACGGAGATGGCTATTTCGGGCACGCACCAGGCCATTGACAGCTGTGGGGTCAACATAGCCGCCCCTGTGGTACGCGCCCAGACAAAGGGTACGACGTATGCTCAGGTATCAGCGCTACCAAAGCGCCCGCCGCTCTCTGCTACACTTATAGTGTCTTCTAAGGACCCTCGCGACACAGCGAGAGGGTCCGTAACACAATACAGAGGGTGGCTAACATCCAGGTCACGGGCGCCAGGGTCGATGCGGTCAGAAAAGCCAAAAATCAAAAGGTCGTGCTGCGATGCCGCGCCGAAGAGGATGCGCGGAAGATGGCGGGACAGCTGCGGACGGCCTCAGCTGGACTGACCGTAGAGACCCCAACCAACAAGAACCCTCTTGTGGAAATCAGAGGAGCCCTACAAGCATATAGCGACAAGGAAATCTTGGAAAATTTGAGGGGTCAAAACAAAGAGTTGTTCCGTGACCTGGAGGCCAAAGACCGGAGCATGCAGGTACGGTACCGGAAAAGGGCGCGTAACCAATTAGAGTGTCACCCAGTCTTGGAGGTCGCGTCGAAGCTCTGGCACAGGTTAGTGGATGCAGGTAGGGTGCACATTGGCATTCTGTACCGTCCGGTGCAGGATCAGACGCCCCTCGTGCAGTGTACATGCTGTTTGGGGTACGGGCACAGTAGGAAGTCGTGCCCGAGCACCGAGGAATCGTGTGTGCACTGCGTCAATCATCACAGGAGGGGTGAGTGCCCTAGTCGGGCGGAGGGAAAGCCCCCTCTACCTGTGTGAACTGCCGGAGGGCAAAGCGGCCCCAGGAAGATTCCCACCATACGGCATTCCATGACGAGTGCCCGGAACGTTTAAAGTGGGACTCTATAGCCAGATCACGGGTGGCATATTGTTAAGGGCACCCTTCCGGTTAACATCTTGGTCACTACTGAGCGGGTTACAGAGTCGCCCCGGATAGTGATGGCGCAAGCCAACCTGCAGAGATCAAAACTGGCCACGGCGGAGCTGCAGTGCTGGGCTTCTCGTGGGGGTGCCGCTGTGGCCCTAGTCCAAGAACCGTATGGAACCAGTGAAGGCGGCTATCATAATTTATGGGGACATGGTCAGAGTTATCGTGGACCCACAGATTATCGATCATAATATAGCCGCCGTGATCCTGCAATCAGGCAACCTGTCACTAGGGGTGGTCTCTGTCTACTTCGAGCCTAATGAACCCATTGAACCGTACATTTTACGACTCGAGGGAATCTGCAACAAGTTAGGGGTGCAGAACCTGATAGTTGGGGGTGACATTAATACAAAAAGCTTGTGGTGGGGTAGCAGGACCTGTGACTACAGAGGGGAGGCTTACTGCTCCTTTCTGGACGCGGCTGGGCTGCATATACTCAATGAGGGCACGAAGCCCACTTTTCAAGTCGTCAGGGGGGGCAGCTTGTGTACAAGCATTGTAGACGTTACCGTCTGCAGCCCCTCCCTAATCAGCAGGATTGATGATTGGAAAGTTGATGAAGATTTGACATCTTCTGACCACAACGCCATTACCTTCTCGATACGGGTGGACGCGCCTATGCTTAGTCATAGGCCGTCTACAACCCGTATCTATAACACAAGGAAGGTGGTGTGGTCGGAGTTTTCATCAGCTTTCCATGAGAAACTGTCCGATAGGAGCTTGACGGCGGGCAGGGTGGAGGGAGTGACTAGCATTGAGGGTCTGGAGGCAGTCGTGTCTGAATACCTCACCTGTCTTGGAGACACTTGTGATCAAGTAATCCGTAAGGCAGTTGGGCCCAAGGGAGTGGTTCGTCCCCCCTGGTGGTCGCAGGAGCTGGACTGCCTTAAACGGGAGGTCGCGCGGAGGAAGAAACTGATCCGCTGCGCCGCCCCCACTCGTCGTCAGTATGTTGTCTCTAGCTATCTTGATACCCTTGAGGAGTTTAAGAGGAAGGTGGCAGACGCCCAGACCGGGAGTTGGAAGCAGTTCTGCTCGACACAGGAGCAAGAAAGCATGTGGGACGGCATTTACAGGGTCCTTAGGAGAACTGAGCGGAGGCGAGAGGAGGTTTTACTCACGAACGCGGATGGGACTACTTTAGACCCGAGGGCGTCCGTTGAGCTTCTTGCCTCTACGCTCTTTCCAATGGACTCTGCGGATAATGAGTCCCAGGCTCAAAAGGCAGTGAGGGCGGTGACTGAGGGGCTCCACCCTGACGGGATTCGGAGTCTATCTGCGGAGGATCCACCATTTTCCCAAGAGGAATTAACGAGGGTTTGCAAGGAGCTAAACCCTCGGAAAGCCTCGGGGGGTGATGGATTCACTGCTGACATATGCACGCATGCGGTTATAGGGGGGGGGGGGGGGGGGGGGAAGTAGGATTGTTCTTGGCAATTATTAATAAGTGTCTCGAGCTGTCACATTTCCCTCGTCCGTGGAAGACCGCATGCGTGTGTATACTCCGAAAACCGGGCAGGGACTATACTAAACCGAAGTCGTATCGCCTGGTTGGCCTCTTGCCGGTGTTGGGTAAGATCTTGGAGAAACTCCTGGCACAACGCTTGCGCTGGCATCTGCTTCCACATCTCAGCGTACGGCAATATGGATTCACGCCCCAGCGTAGTACGGAAGAAGCCCTCTATGATCTGAAGACGCATATAAGGACGAAGATGGCGGATAAGGAGATAGCGGTCCTGGTGTCGTTGGATATAGAGGGGGCCTTCGATAACGCTTGGTGGCCTGCGCTGAAGTCCCAGCTCGTAGTAAAAGGGTGCCCTAAAAATCTGTATGGTATGGTCTTGTCGTACCTGGAGGACCGGAGAATCGAGCTAGTTTACACTGGAGAACGGGTGAGTCGAGAGTCTTCAAAGGGTTGTGTCCAGGGATCAATTTTGGGACCAACCTTTTGGAACCTTATACTCGACTCCCTGTTGGTGGAGCTCGAGTCCATGGGAGTGTACTGTCAGGCATTTGCGGATGATGTTATTCTAATTTTCTCCGGGAAGGAGGTCCGGTCTATACAGGAGACTGCGGCCCTGACTCTGCAGACTGTGATGGACTGGGGCGTCAGAAATAAGCTGTCCTTCGCGCCTCATAAGATAAAGGCGATGGTCTTGACAAGAAAGCTTAGATTTGACGCTCCAGTCATTATCATGGGCGGAGTGAGAGTACCGCTGGAAACCGAGATTCGACTGTTAGGCCTGATCATCGATAACAAGCTCACTTTTGAAACAGATGTCACTGCTGCCTGTAAGAAGGCCGCGGACATCTATAAGCAGCTGGCATGTGCGGCAAAGGTGAGCTGTGGTTTGAACTCGGAGATTGTTAGGATAATATACGTTGCGGTGATCGAACCTATCGTGCTGTACGCCGCTAACGTTTGGGGCCCTTCAGCGGCTAAGATCTCGCTGAGGAAAAAACTGGGCTCACTGCAGAGGGGCTTCGCCCAGAAGATCTGCAGGTCGAACCGCACGGTATCACTGACCGCGGCAATTGTTCTGGCAGTCTTGCTTCCGTTGGACCTCCGTGCCCAAGAGGTGCACAAGCTATACCGCGTCAAGAGGGGGCGAGCTCCTGGACGAGATCGTGGTTGGTCGAGAAATGGAGCGGCCAGTAACCTTCGCAGAGTACCCACATCCGGTGGAGTGTGAAGGGGAAAGGTATAAGAGCATGGAAGCCCCTCCGGAGTCGGGTGGCTCCGCTATCTTCACGGATGGTAGTAAGATAGATAGTGGAGTGGGAGCCGCCTTGACCTGGTGGAGGGAGGGGCAGGAGGCCAGGTTCTCTACTTTTCGCCTGGAGTCCTTCTGCACGGTTTTCCAGGCAGAGCTATATGCGTTGTATAGAGCGGTACAGGCGGTTAAAAACGCTAAGGACGAGGATGTCAGCATCTACAGCGACTCTAAATCGTCGCTGGAGATGCTGGCAAACCCGGCCCCACCACACCGCCTGGCTCTTGCATCACAGATGGCTCTCTGGAAGATCCGTGCAGGGGGAAGATCCGTTTGGCTGCACTGGGTTAGGGCTCAGGTCGGCACCGCGGGAAACGAGCGGGCCGACCAATTGGCGAAGAGAGCTGCTCACAAAAAGTCGGTGGCTGACTACGATCGGTATCCGATGTCTTACGCAAAAAAAATCATACGAGAGGAGACTGTCCTTAAGTGGCAGGCGCGCTACGAGTCCTCAGACACGGGCGAGGTGACGCGGGCCTTCTTCCCAAGTGTGGCGGATGCACACCGAGTGGTGAGGAAGGCCAAACTGTTACCCGCCCATGTTCAGGCAATCACAGGCCATGGAGGATTCGCGGCGTACCTGCACCGCTTCAAGATCAGGGACAGACCCGCGTGTGAATGCGACCCGGATATTGCCGAGACAATCTTCCACCTTATAATAGATTGTCCGCGTTTCGGCTCGTCCAGTATGACCTCGAGGCAAGGCTAGGCTGTAGGGTGGATTTGAGCGTGATACATACATGGATGGCAGATGAGGAAATGAGAAGTCATTTCATGGCCTTTGTGGAAAAAGTGGTCAAGAGTGCCATAAAAAGAAATAAATAAGTAAATATATGATCTCTCCTCACTATAAAGAAATAGTTTTATTTATAGTTTATAGTGTATTGGATGACAATTTTTGGATTTAATTGTGTTTGTCAGTGTTTTTGACTTTTTCAATCATTGTTTTTTGTTAATTTATTCATTTTATATAATTTTAAATTTAATTTTAATTTTACACTTTGACATTTGGAATTGACTTAATTATACTTTTATACTTTGACATTTGTAATTATTGTAAGAATTTGTTGTTTTTTGTAATTAGTTGTAAGGATTTAATAAAGAAATGAGCACATAAATAAAGATATGGGATGCATAGGATTAGGGAAATCAGATAATAAAGTCGGAGGACAGTACGTGGGGAAACAAAACTGCGCAAAATTATTTTATTGTAAAAAAGATCTCTGATTTGTGTTAGAGGCATGTAGGGACTACAAAAAAAAAAAAAAAACCTTGTGGTGCACCCCGGGCAACGTTGACACCAGTTTGGTCGGCGGCTAATATCTGACGCACTTTTCCTGGTATCCCTCTGCTTATCAGAGGGGACCATGGAGGAGCGCCGGCTGGAGGGCCGTTAAAAGATCCTGGGTGTGGCGTGTGAGCAGCGCATCCAGTACCGGACTGGAGCCAATGAGAACTCATTTAGAGTCTCAAGGGCCCAGTAACGGGTAGCGGCTGGAGGGATCGGATGTTTTATACCGATCCCGGTAGGCGTACTGCGAACTGACGTTAATAGGATAATGTAATGTAATGTAAATAAAGTAAACTACCCCAGGAGGGTTACCTGAAATTGAGAATCCCTCCCCGAGCATAGCTCGGGTTGCCCCACGTTCTCTGAGGAAGCAAAATTTTGCGCGACTCTGAAAAACCCACGACTTCGGGAAGAACAAGGACAACTGATTCTGGTATTAAAATGACGACCTATTATAAAAGACTGGACACTGATAAGCCCATTGTGCGGATTGCGAAGAATCCCTCGCTGGACCGGTTCTCTGTCAGACATTGGAAGAGAACCCCGATAGCCCAGCTTCAGGCAATGTGGCTGATAGGAAGTAAGCACACACAGATCAAACTGGTGCAATAGGCGTGGAGGCTTCTCCCAGTAAAGTGACGACGGAACAAAGGGGAAGAGTACTTGACCAGGGTGGCCCATCAAGATCAACGAGCGCCCCAAGAGGGGTGGACAGGTCGCGTGACTGCCTTCCTATCCGCGTTGACACTAGGTCACCTGTAGAGACACCTATGGACATCGAAACGCTCGACCCGACGAACTTGAGGGCAAGTGAGTTATACTGTCAAAAGGTTATTATAGGGTGGATCATTATGTGAATAATAGTTATGTCTGGAAGTGACTCCCGCTCTGTGCATCCACTAATCTATTATTATTGTACCTGTTATATTAACATTTGTACAGTTAACAAAAAAAAAGATAAACCCGATCGAGTTCTTCTCGATGTCTGGGATATTTTCCATAACCGGCAGTAGTGTTTTGACGTTCATAAGTGCCTTCTTAGGGCCTAAATTGAATATAGATTATTTTGATTTGAAACACAAAACTAACTGCTGCAAACCCACTTCCTGGGTAGTAGTACCATTATACAAGATTTCAATTGGGAAGATGCAGAATCAACACCAACAGAAAAAGCCTGGGCGACGCCGGAAACTATAGTAACCGTCGAGATTACAAGATGAGCCACACATAGCTTCCATCTATTTAAAACACCGGGACTGCATGAAATCCTACCCACCCTACTGCAATGTGGCCTTGATATTATTATTTTCCACTTCGCTGAGATACTACAAGCTTGCTTAGCAAATCTATACATAGCGATAAAATGGAGGGAGGTTAAAGTAATATTTATTCCCAATCCAGGTATAAGCGACTACACAAATCCTAAATCTTTCAGACCCATAAGTCTCACATTGTTCCTCTATGTAGAGAGAGATATATATGATTCTATGAAGTTGCCTTCTATAAAACAAACTTCGATAGCATCAAAACGGCACTACACCGACATGATGTGTAGAGGAGATTATGATAGACTGGATATGAAGCATGTTCAGTAAAAGGGTTATTAAAACAGCAGGACAAAACAGCGGAGCATTAGTAGCAAAAGGCTGCCCCCAAGGAGGAGTGCTATCACCCCTCTTATGGAATACGGTATTCAACAATGTAATTAGTACACTGAATAAAAGGTATTTTTACACAATAGGATATACTGATGACATCGCTACACTCATAACAGGTAGATTTGCAAACACTGTATACGATGTCGCGCAAGCAGCGCTACGAATGGTAGAACAATGGTGCAAGCAACATATCTTGACTATTACTCCCCAGAAAACAGGCTATTATCACAATAAAGGTAAAAAACCAGCCAATCCGCATCTTATCAGACAGCATGGCTGCAATACTGGCTCTCAGAAGCAAAACAATTAACTCAAGCCTAGTCCATGAATGTCACTGAACACTCTCTCAGGCATGTGTATATAATAGTATGACCATTCAATGGATAAAAGGACACAGTGGATCACATGGTAATGATGCAGCGGACGATCTTGCGAGAAGGGGATCAGACACGATAGTGTTCGTTCCGGAACCAATTGTTGCTCTTCCTTTTTGCTGGATCAAAACAGTAAAACGCTCTAGAATAAGACGACTTAGAGATACAGAATGGACCAGCCTGGTGGACTGTAGGCAAGCTAGGGAATCACTACCCTGTGCTAATCTCAAGATCCCAAAAGACGTCAAACACGAATGATTATCGGGGCCCTAATAAGACACGAGTATTATAACAAACACCTTTTTAATCTAGGTGTTGCCAAAAGCCCCCTGTGCCGAGCGTGCGTGGGAGCAGAAGAAACAACCAAACACATGCTCTTGGAGTGCAGAGAGTTGGCCAAATACCGGGTTAAACACCTTGGCATGCCAAGGACTCTTCCAGAGATTTTTAACAACATCGGACGACTGGTGACTGGTTGACACGATTGAGGTCGGCCAGCATCACGCAAAATAGGTGCACATGGACGTCGAGTTGCGGAAAATAAGCCCGTGTAAGCCTGTAACAACCACCATGCTCCATGGACCTTGCTTTAGCAGGTTACCACTTTTTTCGGAAAACCCCTAATAGATTATTTTTATTGTATAGCATTCTACAAGGGTGTCTGCATGTCATGTGTTATCTGTAACTTACTCATCTATAAATGAAATATAAAAATATGTTCGGAAAAGTCCAGTTAAAGTATTAAGTACATATATTTTAAACTTGGCGGCGTTTCGTTATACCAAATTTTTTGGATGGTATTTTTTTGCTAATTATTATATTCTACCACGAAAAGTAACGCTCTGGCAACGCTGCGCGGTAATGAGTCGTGACATTGCGACAATAAGCAAGTGGAAGATTAGTCGTCTCATGGATATGACTCGATGGTAGCAGGACAGACTTGTGGCAATACATACACTCGCTCATGGAGGTGGCCCCTAAGTTCTATGCCTGTTTTTTCGTATTTGTCTTTTTATGGAACGTGACAATTTATTCCTTTATTAGCAGGTACAATAAGCTATTTATGTTGTGTTCTTTGTTTTTGATATATTTTGTTATTTTCCAGTGACTCCAATGAGTTCTATGGAGTTCTAAGTTCTATGAATTACAAATTTTGGTGTGGTTTTTACCCGTGAGCCATTTTGTAACAATTGACTGTTTTAAAATCAGTTGCAGGTAAAAACCCTAAATGCGGCCGTTTTTATTACTTTCATTGACTAATAAAACCACACGCCACGGTTTGGTAGTAATGCTGTCTAAGCCTAACAGGCTATATGCAATCAAAGAAATAAAAACAAATCAACACAAATCATGATCCGGAAAATCAAATTGTCCGTTTATGAATGAGCCCTAACATAAGTTTATGAATTGAACCACCATATGACAGACCCGTCAAAAACTCTCAAAAATAGGATGAATTGTGGGCAGATGGAAAAGTCCCATCTGGTTCATGAGTGGCAATAAAATAAATCAATAGATACCTACATCAGTTAGACACATCTATGATCAGCTAACTTACAGTCAATTATGATTTGGCCACATTTCTCACACATAACCGTCTGAATATGCTCTAATATATGTATATCTAATTCTTTTTCAAATTTGAATCTTACGTTACTTATTCTACATTTGTTTTTGTTTTGGTCATGTTGCTGTGAGTGACGGATGAGCGACCCACGAGTTGCGAAACTTTGTCCGCAAGACTCGCAGAGGTGACAAGCTTGTTCTGGTTTTTCAGTATGCTTCTTCACATGTAGATACATCTCTTTGTGATCTGCTGATGTTTCATTGCATACTTTGCACCTAAAAATAGGTAAAAACAAGATTATTGACTGAATACACAATATTATTTGTCTTCTTTCATTACTTTAGATAGTATATAATATTTGCAGACATTTTTCTTTTTTATCTATACATATAAAATGCTTTGTCCTGAATGACTGACTGACGGATCAACGCACAGCCTAAACCGCTGATCGTAGAAACCTGAAACTTGGAGGGTGTGTTCTTTGTATGACATAGTCATCCAATAAGGGTTTTCCGAAATTCTACCCCTAAGGGATTGAAAAAGGGGGACAAAACTTGTATGGAACAACGTGATTCCTTGGTCCAATCTACTTCAAATTTTGCATAAACCTATTTTAACAGAACTGATGGAATATATGTTTCGTATTTTGTTGAAATTCATCCCTTAATGGGGTTAAAAATGGGTAGAAAGTTATTTTGGCAGTGATTTGCTTCGAAGTTGATATCAAACTCCTTAGTGCTTGTGATTTAATTTACATTTTATTTTGACACATGTTTGAAAACTCAATCCGATTTTATTCAAAAAGGTTTACCTCACTTAATCTTTAATAAAATAGTACAAACAAATTAATGACAATTGAACTACTATAATATTCTCACATAAAAAATATTCATGATCTGATAGTTTCATCTGTAGGGATATATATATCTGTAGCTCTGTCTATACATGAAAGTTTTTTCAAAATTTTGTGTTACATAATTATCTATCATAAAATCTGATAGTGAATGTGAAATTTAAAAATAACTGTCAGTTTGTCTGTATATCCAGAAATAACTCATAAACAGCTTGACCAATTTTTATAAAACACATTTCTGTAATGTATTGCGAATATTTACTGAAATAAAGTAATAGGATACCAAATTATTCTAAATTATTTTATCTTTACATAATTTTCAATAAAATCGATAAATGGAAATGTATAGGTTTTTTTGAAATGAAAACTTCTTTATGAAGGGAGTAAATTCATGTAAGTCATCATCCTCATGGTCTTGTGACGTGTCTACGATAAACAGAGTCTTTGTAGCAATATAACCCTAAAAATTAAGAACAGGATTATTATTTTTTTAAACCTACAATTACTATGCAATACGTATTTTATAATAATTTAGGAGTTATTTTACTAACGTGAAAAACAAATTTGTTGTGTGAAACAGTTTTGATTTACAAGTTTTAATTTAAGATCAAACAATTAATTTGGATAGGTATCCAAAAATAACAACTGTTTGTTTATAGTTTTAATTTTTCACTTCTGTCCGCAGTCCTCATGACTGATTTTTCCTTTTTTATTTTTCAACAGTATTCATAGATAGCACTATAGGGCTTTGTTTAAATTATCACAAAATTGGTTGGATATATATTGTCACACTTAAGTATATTTAATCTAAATTAGTAACAAAATCTATTTTATCTACATTTCTATACATGTCCTTGTTTGGTATTTTTGGCTACCAAGATTTATATTAAATTACATTAACCAGACATACTATAAACTCTATAGTATAATTCGTAGGTACACTGGAAAATAATGGTTTATAAATTATTAAACAAACTTAGCCTTTCATAAAGGAATGCAAAACTCAACACTTTTTAATGCCTTAATGCATATATATTCCCCGAAGGGTTAGGCAGAGGTGTACTAATATATACTCGAAGTTCGCCGGGTATATTTTTGGTCTCATGTAAGTAATAGGGGGTGAGCTTATTACAATTAATCTAGGACAAAACCAATTTCCGAGCTGCTACTGAGAATTTCATAGAAAAACCCAATAACACTTTGCTCGACCAGGGAATCGGACTCAGGACTTCGAGAACAGTCTTTATGTATTTTAAATAATATTGGTATGATTGTTAAACTGTTATATGAATTTAAATGGGTATTATCAAAGCTTAAAAGGGTCAAATACCGTATGGTGAGATTGAGGCGAGGTCAGATTTTTATTAATAGTTGCTGTTATTTATTCATGAAATACACTATGTGGATGAAGTCGCAGAGGCACATCTAGTCTTATATATTATTTTTTATCTTTTAAAATTGAATCAACTGATTTTGAAGTGTGAAATATAGGCCACAAGTTCAATAATATATTCTGTTAACATATGTTTGGATGCAATTCTATCACTGTAATTAATCTGCAAATTCAAAGGATGCTTTATTTAACATGACAGTAGTTGTGCACAATAAACAAATTCTATCTCACAATAAACATTCAACATTAATTAAGTTAATGAATTAAAAAATAAAAACAAGACATAAAAGATAAGATTCAACAAAAAACTCCTATATAATATCAAAACCAATAACACAAAATTTTATTTATACTTCAAAGATTTTAATCTCATGAGCAAGACATGCAACTCCAGTGAAAAATATTTAATAATATAAAATATATTACCTGTATAACATTACATTAGCAGACTTCTCATGGTTATCCTTTTTATGTTTGACCAAAGCCTCATTTCCATTCAATATGTGCCCACAAATATCACAAATCCTTTGCTTGGCCTTGACTAAATGCATCCTAGCATGCCTATAAAGTAGGAATCTATCTTTAAATGTGTCCAAACATTCCTTACATCGATAAACACAACCCATTGAAGCTAATTGATCTGTTGGACATATTTTATTGTGTTGTAACCATTTATCTCTGGTTGAAAATTGTTCTCCGCAATTACAAGTTATGGGCAGTGATGTATTGTGGGTTAAAGAATGTTGTACGGCTTTTTGTTTTGAATCAAATAGTATGTGACAGTGGATGCATGTGCGTGACACAATGTCACAAACACTCATGTGTTGTGAAAGCCTTTGGATGTTTTCGAATTTGATTTTACAAGCAAAACATGATAGTATATTTTTATCACTCTTCAGTTTTGGTTTCATGTCAGTCTCTTTCATTATTACCCTTTTGACAATTTCCACATCAGAATCTAGAATGTCAATTTCCATTTTATTATTTTTATCTCTTTTCTTTGGACTCGGATTCTTTATTGTTTTTAAATTGACCTTACTACTATCAATACACTGTTCATTTTTATCTAACATGTTAACTATTGTTGGTATATCCTCTTTGCCAAGGTTATTTAAGTATTCCTCAATATTTGCAGTATTGTTAAGAAACTCCAGTAGTGAATCGGAGTTATATTCTGAATCTGGGAGAGGTTGTATTGTGTTCTTTGGTTCTGTTTTCTTTAACAAATCCTGTATAGACGTTTCCAGCCAGTCTTGAGAGTAGCGAGCGTTTACTTGGAAATTATAAAATTGGCTCAGTTGTGACACACATGATTCGCATATCGTTTTAGGCATGCAGTCGTTTGACGATACCGATAAAGATAGGCACGCCTTTAGATGCATACTTGTAGTTGGATTATCAAGTATAGATACATGAATCGAATTAACATCTAAGCATATTCGACAATAGTCCTGTAAATTGTCACACATGTTTCAAAATATTGTAAAAATGTAAATAATATAATTATAGTAATACTTAAACAGAATACAGATAAACGTTTCAAATTTGATCAAGTTTCCATCGAAGTAGGTAGAGGCACATTATGAATTATGAAATATGAAGTAGGACTGTTGATAAAATATCGATATTATTATTTTGAAATATTAATTTTTAATACCTTTATTTTTTTGAACGATATATCGATGGTTCGATATTGAAATGTAGATAGCGATGGTCGATATATTTTTTAAATATTTTTTTTTTTCTTAATTTATTTAATCTACAAAATCATCGTAAACTTAATCTACCGTATTTCATTTACACTATATTGTGTTTTTTCTGTATTCCTGGTTTACTTATTATCCTAAAACGAAATGTAATTTTGTAGGTATAGATATACCTCTGTATTAAAAAAAAAACTATAATCTATGTTATGGAGTATCTACGTTACTTACAATTGTTCTTTGTTTTCACTGTCAGCGTTAACAGCTTAGCATAGTTAGCATCTCTACCTCTAGGTTCTATTTAGTTTATTCTGTGATCAATATCGAGCGAAGATAAAAAGAGAGGATCTGAAAAATTGCTGTTTTAATGTAATATAGCGGTTAAAGCAAGTGTTTACCCCTACAGTAGGCGCTTCTCCACGTAGAGAAAAATAAATAACTTCATCGTTATGGGATCGATATGAAGATATGCTCTTGAAAAATATGGCCAATGTCATGGTCAATGGCAGAAGTTTTGGTACAATACCTCCTAAATTAAAGCAGTATTTAGATCAGCCAAATATTTCAAGGTTTTCAATCCCCTGAAATTTTTGATTGATGGTAAGTAGGCATTTTACTCCCGTACTATCAGAAATAGCTGTTAAATATGTCGTTTCTTCTGCTACATCTGCAGCATCTGAACGAGTTGCTTCTACAATCCATCTTTTAGAGCCTAGTAATCGTAGTAGTCGAACAGCTGAACATATACATCAAATAGTATTTTTTTAAACTCATAATAAAAAATATTGGTATACATAACTGTATTAAATAAATTTTAAAAATAATTACTAAGATCTATAACCTAACACTTTTTTTAATTTTATTTGTTTATTAAATATACTGGACCTATAAGCTGTGTAATCATTTTTGAGCTGACTTACGTTTTCTTTTTAAAAAAAAATTCATTAATCGATAAATCGCATTATGATTTTTTTTTTGAAATATCGATACCCGATATTAATAAATATAAAAGTATCGAAGTATCGAAAATCCGATATTTAAAAAAAATATCAACAGTCCTAGTATGTAGTTTGTTATTATTTAATATTTTTCTTCTTCTTTTTTCAATCTTGGCAACCCAGTCCTCTTTAGATACTATTACTGCCATTTTCAAATTACGCGGTTTCGATACTTTAGGCGGATGGAGGGAATACGCGGGTAAATGAAGAAGAGGGAATAAATAAATACAATTAAAAATAATATTAGAGACCTACAATGAGAAATTATGATGATTAAGAAATTTTACTAATGATTTAATATATATATATATATTATTAGTGAGAGATAGGATAGATTCCCGGACGTATTGGAGTCAGTTGCGGTCGTAGATCTCGCGATCGACTCCCTAGTCGACCAAAAGGTCGAAGCGGCGAACGATCGCCGCTTTGTACTCCCTGCCGACGTGCGAGCGTTGTTGACGGAGAAGAACGCTGTGACTCGTGCGCACGACTCTTATCCGACCGAGGCAAACCGTGCACGGTTACGCGCACTCCAGAGAGCGGTTAAAGCCCGTATAACCGAGTTCAGAAGTCACAGATGAGACACCTTAGTCGAAGGGCTAAGGCCGTCACATCTGACTTACTGGAAAGTAGCCCACGCTCTTAAAGTACAACAAACAAGGACGTGACATAAACACAGTTCGGCGTGGGTATCAAAGAGGAGATGAATACTACGGACAAGGAGAGCAGCGCGGAGCTTACATGAGCCAAAGACAGGGCGATTATCATGGACAAGGACGCGGCGCGCCGGCGTGTACCAAGGACATGGTCGTAGCACATATCAAGGACAAGCTCGAGGAACATTCCGAGAGCAACGAAGATTCGAAAGACCTCGTGGAGGCTACAACCAAGAAAGAGATCACCAAGTTTTTAATATAGATGGGAGTGACTGTTTTATGTGTGAAGATGTAGCTAATAATTGTGAACAAAAGATGGACAGTTTGTTGTGGTGTGTAGACTCTGGATGCTCTGATCATTTAATAAACACGAAAGATTATTTTACAGACTATATAGAGCTTAAACAACCTAAATATATTGCAGCTGCTAAAAATGGTGTAACTTTACAAACGATAGGTATTGGAAATATACAGGTAATAGGTTATGTAGGTAGAAAAGCATATCCATGTACTATTTAAAATGTATATTTTGTTCCCGAATTAAGGAAAAATTTAATATCCGTATCTAAAATTAATTTAAGTGGATATAAAGCGATATTCACACGGTAAGGTTAGATTTTATAATAGATATGATAACATGATAATGATAGGCAACTTAGAAGGTAATTTGTATACTATTAAGACAAGCATCAACCAACAAAATTGCAACTATGTAAACAAAGAATTTAATGAGAAAGCTAGTTTGTGGCATAGAAGGTTTGGTCATTTAGGAATGCATAATATTAATCGGCTGGTAAAAACAAATATGGTAAATGGTTTAAATGACTTAAGAAATCGTAATATAGAAAATACATTATGTGAACCATGTCTGCTGGGTAAAATGACACGACAACCGTATAATAAAATACGATATAGAGCTAAACAGCCACTTAAAATAGTACACACTGATGTATGTAGACCTATATCTCCAACCAGTAGAGACGGTTATAAATATTTCTTGATTTTTATCGATAATTATACTCATTTTGTATACACCTTATTAAACAAAAATCTGAAGTATTTGAGAAATTTCAAAATTATTTTTATTATGTCACCAAACATTTTAACATAAATTTGCTAAAGCTGCGTTTAGATAACGGCGGGGAATACGTCACTAATGATTTTCAATATTTTTATGTACAAGAAGGAATATCACTACAATAAACAGTACCTTATAATTCGCAAATGAATGGAGTTGCGGAGAGAATGAATCGCACACTTATGGAAAAGGCGAGAGCAATCCTGTTGGAATCAAAGTTAGAAAAAGAGTATTGGGCTGATGCTGTTTTATATTCAGCTTATGTTACAAATAAAAGTCCATCAGCAGGGAGAGAGTTAACGGCAAGTGAATTATGGACAGGCAGAAAACCTGATGTGTCAAACATGCGCGTTTTTGGTTGTATCGCATATAACCATGTACCTAGGGAATTGATACGAAAATTGGATAACACGGGAAAGAAAATGATCATGATTGGATATAGTACATCGGGATATAAATTATTTGACCTGAAAACAAGTAAAGTAGTACATGCAAGAAATGTTATATTTGATGAAAGGTACAATGAAAATATATACTTACCATACTTTCGTGTAGAAAACAAAGAAGAAGGAAGTCAAAAAGATGAACAAAAGATGTTTGAAGAAGCAATACAAGAAAGGAGAGAAGAGCAAAAGAATATAATGACAAGCGATACTAAAGATATACCTACAAAGAAAATAAACATACAGGTGGATGAAGTTATACAAAGTAAAGATGAACAAGAAGGAAGAAGGAAAAGAAAAATACAGAAACCGAAATGGCATGAAGAATATATTATAGATTTAAGTAATAACAGTGATGAAGTTTTGTATGCATTGTTGACAAGCCAGGAAGATATTCCATCACGTTATGAAGAAATAGAATATAGAAAAGACAGGCAAGAATGGAAAAATGCAATAAAAGAAGAGTTTAAAGTATTAGAAGAAAGTGAAACATGGAAAGTGGTATTTAAACCAGAGAAAGAAAAATTATTAGATAGTAAATGGGTTTTTACAAGAAAATGTATAGAACAGAAAGAAATATGTAAAGCAAGACTTGTACAAGGTGTCCAGAAAGAGTATCGGGTATTTGTAAGTTAAATGAAACAAAAATTATTTGTATGCAATAAAAAAGTTTATTGTTTATTATTAGCATATGAATTGGAGAATTATTTGAAAAAGATGATGTTATCCAAATGATGACCGTTACGTTGCTGGCACTCTTCTAAACGGAAACGAAGATTGGCGATAACACGTTGACACATAGCTATCGATATTGCTGCCATTTCTGACCTGATGTTTTGCTTTAACTTGGTTAGATTCGTCGGATTGTTTTGATAAAACTTACTTTTAAGGTATCCCCATGCAAAATAGTCAAGCGGGCTAAGGTCGGGGCTTCTGGGAGGCCAGTTGATGTTACCCCTTCGCGAAATGACTTTATTAGGGAATAATTCGTTAACAACTTCCATTGAGTCATTTGAGGTATGGCAAGTGGCCCCATCTTGCTGGAACCACGTTCTTGAGTTGAAACCTGCAAACTCCTGCAACTCTGGGACCAAAAAATTTCGCAACATATCGCAATAACGGTCACTATTCACATTAATTGCTCGGCCTCGTTGATCTTCATGAAAATAAGGACCAATTATGCCTTTAGCAGACATAGCGGCCCAAACAACGACCTTTGGGCTATGCAGGGGTCGTTCATGCTTTCGTCTCGGATTCTCCACTGCCCAGTACCAACAATTCTGCTTATTAACATGACCATTCAGGTGAAAATTTGCTTCGTCACTGAACAGTATGTTGTTAAAGTTGTTAAATCGCTGCAGCATTTCGTTCGCAAAATTCAGTCGATTAGCATAGTCCGTATCCTTCAATTCTTGAACCAATTGAATTTTATAGGCTTTTAGATGTAAGTCTTTCTTTAAAATCGAATGTAAAGACGATTTTTTGATGTTCAACGCTTGGCTTCGCTTTCGGATGGATAAAGACGGATTTTGACGAACCGACGCCTCAACTTCTTCAATTGTTTCTTCATCGCGAACTGAACGAGGACGACCAGAGTTTTGAATTTTAACTGTCGCACCTGTATTCTCGAACATCCTGATCCATTTCCTAATGCTATCGTCACTTGGCGCGTGGCGTGTACGATATTCCGCACGATAGAGACGTTGAGCAGTCACTATTGAATCACCATTACGATAATACGCTCGTACGCAAAATGCGCGATGCGTCCCCGAGTACTGTTCCATCGTGACTAAAACTCCACAAAATGGCGGACGCCACGAACCCCTCCCCGCACCCTTTAGACGCCCCGTTTCGAATATGGCGCGAAAACAAATACCCGATACCCTTTCTGGACACCTTGTAGTAAAGGCATATCAACAAAAGGAACAGTTAGAATGTATATACCTTCTCACCAGTATTAAAGTTACAAACTCTAAGAATAATGTTGTCAATTGCAGCATGTCGAGATTATCAAATACATCAAATGGATGTAAAGGGTGCGTTTCTATATGGTGATATAAAATAAAATGTATATCTTAAACCACCAGAATTACTAAAATTACCGGAGGGAAGAGTATAAAAGTTAACAAAATCATTATACTGGTTAAAGAAATCGCCAAAATATTGGTATGAAAAATTCAATAGCACAATTACCGAATATGGATTCAAGAGATCAGAAAACGATCATTGTTTATGTAGCATGACAAATACATATTTATTAATCTATGTAGATGATATTTTAATAATTAATGATGATATAATAAAAATAAGCAAACTAAAGAATTTTTATCACAACGATTTAGAATGAAAGACATGGGACATGATGAATTATTGTACTTAGGAATATCAATTAGTAGGCAGAAGAATAAGATTGTAATTAACCAAACAAAATATTTAAAAACGGTTCTTAGAAAATATCAGACGTTAGAATGTAAAGGTTGTGCAATACTTATGGATGTAACTTGTAAATTAGATGATACTGAACTAGATTTATCTTATGAACAGAAGTGTAGATCACTAACTGGGTCATTGATGTATGCCGCTGTAGGGACTAGGCCAGATATATGTAATGCTGTATGTTATTTGAGTAGATATCAATCTAAACCTAACGAAGCTTTGTGGTAGGCATTAAAAAGAATTTTAAGATATGTAAAGGAAACTCTATATTATGCATTAGTTTATTATAAAAATGATTGTAATGATATTATACCTTTGAGAGGATATGCAGACTCTGACTAGGCTAGAGATAATGATAGAAAATTTACTAGCAGTTACTTATTTATGCTATTTAATAATGTCGTAAAATGGAGATCTAGAAAACAAGCTACAGTAGCTTTAAGCACAACTGAAGCAGAATTAATTTCGTTGTGTGAATCAGTAGTAGAAGCTTGTTGGATTATAAAATTATTAAATGATTTTTTCTCCTCCGGGATGAAAAGTTCACTTTTACTCCCTGTCACGCGGGACAAAAGTACCTGATTCTCTCTCGGTGATACTTTAATTTATCTCCCGGTAACCTAGCAACTGCGTGTTTATATATAAAGAGTACATATACAAACTTTTCATCCCGGTTAAGAAAAAAATTGTAAACGTACCTAGGGAGAAAAGTATGAGCCTTCGTCTCGGGTGACAACCATACGCGCGGGCGTGAATGTCCTACTTTTCTCCCTCGGTGCGAAATATATTATAAATGTTGAGTGTCAAAAAGTAACAATGTATGAAGATAATACAAGTACTATTAACTCGGTAAATAACCCTGATCAAAAACGCCGTAAACATATTGGACATTAAGTATAATTTTGTAAAGCAAAAAAATTGAGGAAGGGTTAATCAATGTTATATATGAGAATACTAAATACCAATTAGCAGATGTTCTGACAAAGCCTCTTACTAAAATTCAATTTTCTCAGTTTATGTTACATTAGGTATGAGATGTGCATTGAGGGAAAATGTTGAAAATCTATGTCTATGAATTAAAAAGAAAATATATAAAGAGTTGCTATGATACAAATATTAAGAAAAGAAATATTTTATAAAAGAAAAGTGGTTAATTTAAAAATGGCCTCGTAATCCTCCTCCTCAACAAATATTATAAAGAGAACGGATGAAAAGAATATGCATTATGTTACTCTCTTCCAGACCACACTCACAGATAGATGTATCTCTAATTCTTAATTTGTTCAGGTGGACTGGCGAAGAACAGTGGCCAAACCTTAGCCTCGAAATAATAGTTGTAATTTTCTTACTAAATCTCCATTTGGGGAACCACGGTTTTAGAGCAATTTAAGGTCAAATCTTTTATAAAATTTACCTTTGCTTGAATGTCCCAGTGTATATTCCACCTTTCAACCAAGTCTTGACGAGGTAGAAACGAAAGTAAATCATGGCTTTAAAGAATTATCAGGAGCACCTTGAAAAGCTGCCAATTTAGCCAAACCATCAGCATCTTCATTACCATGGATACCTGAATGACCAGGAATCCATTTCAAGGAAACTTGTAAAACTAGTTGCACTCAATATTTCAGTTTGTTTTTAATTACAAGAGAAATCGGTGACTGTAGCTGCTACCAAGCTAAATATTACCAATCATAAATACGATCTCATCCTTGCGTTAAGTACATGCGAACCTATCGCATTGAGGAAGCGCTCCACAGGATGCCACCCGGAAGACTGGCGCCGATACTTCGTCTTCACAATAGCGCAACATTAATAACGCAATAAATAACGAAAGGGATCGGCCGAGAACAATACCCCAAGCGGAAGCTCCTCGGCACCATGGCGCTCGACCCGCTACCGCATCTGTTGGGCTACGACATATGTTGTCCACACTGCATTGACCAAACGCAAGCAAGGAACAAGGGACCGGATTCTCCCACTCTGACAGACACATATGTTCGAGTATAAAGACCCAAACATTTTAGTAACAAATACTTACCGATTCCGATGACGAATTCGAGAAACAAATCGCGTATTACTCAACCGTCTCTCTAAACAGAGTGTGTTTGCGCCCACGCCCGCGTAACCACCGTTCCCTCCGCAGGGGACGGGCGGCTAATTTCGCTCCCGCACACCCAACGCCGCGACCTCCCTCTCCTGCGACAACTCAAGCCTAGGTCCGTTCCTCGGAGTGAAACCCTTGGGTCTGGCAGCCGCCCGCGCGATACAAGTGACACTTTACGTGCAATACTTAGCTACCCACATACAAACATCACGCACACACATATGTACATACGTGCACACCTCACAGGTACATAGGTTCTGTAAGGAACCTTTGTTTTTCTTTTTTTGCACTAGTTAGTGTGGAACATATTTCAGATCACTAAATACACGTACACATGTTCCTTCCTACCTCCCAGGAGGAAGGAACATGTATATCTGTATATGTTAATTTAGCTCGATTTTACGGATAGGGTATTAGACAGATCGCGACTTCATTGCAATCGCGGCAACAGCCCAAGCCGAGGTCCGGCCACTTTGGCACCCTTGCGCGCTGGTTGCCCACGCTTTCGCAACTGAGTGCCATAAGCGCTCGCCCCCAAGCCCGGTAAAGTTGTAAAAGCCACAGCGGCTCTGTTTTTGGATAGGGCCCCTAAGGCTAACAGCAAGGTCAGACAGAAAAAAAAAAGTAACATATACACTTTATATTCAACCTTCTGATTGTATGTTTCATTTATACAAACTACCTAATCTTAGAGTGGCACAGTAGACCCTAAAGTGACCAATTAGTTTTTTTAAAAGGATTATGTAAAAGAGATTGTAAACAACTTAAAGAATCCGTAAAGATCACAGCCCTGGCAATTTTTTCCGTTATGATAAAGCTGATACATTCCAAAATAGCTAAGTGTTCCCCAGAAAAGTTATATATTAGAGAGGAGTATTTAAAAAGTTTAAAATATACAGAGCAATTTGATAAAAAGTAGCACCTACTCCTTGTTTATTATTATGAATGGTTGAAACATTTCCAAAAAAATCTGGAAATTTTCTTAAAGTTTTTCAACAGATTTAGATGCATCAGTAAAAAAAACTTCCGCATTAGGAGCAGCGTTCTTTTTAATAAAATTCAAAAGTTTGGAATCAGTATTTGACATATTTTTTTCTATTATCTTACACCAGGTTGGAAAATAAGCACACTGTAATCAAAAAAGAAGAGAGGATTACATGGAAAATTTGTGATTGTACATTCGTGTTTATGTAGATTCCTGAGAATATGAAATTAAATGCGGCAAAGGCCTTCGTTGCCAGTAGCTATTATTTTTAACAATAAGGCTATCAAGATAAGTTATTTTTTTATGAAGAGGATGGTCCAAAAATTTAAAGGATTTGTGTAGATACCGATCTGATAAAAACGGTGTTCTTATGAGCAGGGGTGGATCTGCACATTCTATTTGCAGTGCATCAATGAGAGTGCTTTTCATAGCCCTTTGGAGGTTTACCAGTTTGGAGATACATATGAAAACAATTCTTCCAAATTAAATTGTTTATTTCTGTTTTATTACCGCGTGCATTGCGTGTGCCGACCGAGACTGGACTGTCCGTGCACACAATGCACAAGTACAACATTAAACATTAATGATGACGCTACATCATTCCCCCCTTAAATATAAAGTTTAAAAAATTAAAATAAAAAATATAGTACAAGTATTAGAAACATAAAATGGAAAATTATTAATTTATAAAATTAATTAAAAATTATTGAAAAATTACAAAATTATAACATGGGGGTAAAATACGACATTACTATCCGTAAGCGAATATATACCTAGTATAAACAATACAATACGAATGAACGTTCACTAAGGAAATACAATGTTTTACACAAAAAATAAATCATATTACACATTAAAAAAATATTTTTCCCAAGACAATACAAAAATTACAAAATAAAAATAACAATGTAGTTAAAAAAATTAGTATTAATAACACTTATGTTCCAATATACATATTGTGTTTGCGCAATGCATTGTCGAACGTCAAGCAATTATTACTCGAGGTGCGACGCGTGCGACTTGTTTGAGGATCCATTTTTTAATTCTGTCCTTGGTGCGATTTATAATAATGTAAGTGATTATGAGGCACAAAACTCCCAATATGATGACAACTACTAAACCGAATTTATTTACCTTGTCGTCTACGGCAGCGGTGTTAGCCTGAACTTGTGCTATCACTACATGTTCGCTAGAGTCTCTGCTATTATAATTTCCCATAATTTCCCATAATTGACTTAAATAACATATAACAACTTTGAATAGAAATAGTATTAGAGTTTGAGTGTCGAAATAAAATTGCAAATTTGAAAATAAATAATTAGAACAAACAAATTAATGATTAACTTGCTGAATTTGAAATCGTACGGGTTTTGTTACGATACGGCCGCTACGCGTAATGTAGCGGAGCGGGCGATTATCGCTATCCGCTTTGCTCGTGAATTGTGTTGAATCCTTAATACTACTATTTGTCTTATCCTTATTATCTTTGTTACTTTTTATCCAAATTACTGCTACTAAGATTTTCCTCGTTCATAAATGCTGGTTTTAACCTATCTACAGAAATATATGCGTCTCGACCTGACATTCGCACTAAATATACCTTATTTTTCCTATCTAAATTTTAAATGGTCCATCGTAAGGTGGTTGTAATGGTTTTTTAACTAAATCACTTCGCACGAAAACATGTTCGCATTTACTTAACTCCGGATATACGAATAATGTACGAGAGTCTTTATGCGTTATCGGTTTCGGTTTCAAGTTACCTATCATTCTACGAAGGTGTTCGACGTATTCACAATGGTTACTTATATTACTATTATACTATATATATTAAAAAAATCTTCGGGCAATCTAAGTGTTTGTCCGTAAGTCATTTCCGCGGCACTAACACCAGTGTCATTCCTTGGTGCTACTCGTAGTCCTAACAAGACTATGGGTAATTCTTCGACCCATGTACTGGAATCTAATCTTGTCATAAGTGCCGCTTTGAGAGACCTGTGCCATCTCTCAACTATACCGTTACATTGAGGGTGGTAGGGTGTGGTACGCGTTTTATTAATACCTAAACATTTCATTAGTTCTTTAAAAATGTTACTTTCAAATTGTCTGCTCTGATCGCTTGTCAGCTTAGCAGGACAGCCAAAACGTGATATTCAGCCTTCAAAAATAACCTTAGCTATGGTTTTTGCGGTGATATCTCTAACCGGAAATGCTTCGGGCCAACCAGTATGTCTATCAATAATGGTAACAAGATACCTAAAATCCTGCAATGAAATTGGCAAAGGACCTACTTGTCTACATGTATATGCATGAATCTTTCAGCTAGTGGAAAATTTCCTAACTCTGATTTTACATGTCTATGAACCTTCACACGCTGACACTTAATGCACGACTTAGCCCATTTGCCTACGTCACTGTTCATATTTACCCAGAAAAATCTTTCTTTAACAAGCTTTCGTGAAGTTCGGATCCCTGGATGACTAATATTATGAACAGAGTCAAATGCTAGTCGTCTGAATTGTTGTGGCAAATATGGTCTGGCTCGCTGTGTGGTCATTTCGCACACAATAGGTAGGTCACTCCCCGGTAACAGTATCTCTTTAAAATTCCATTTGTTTGAATGCTTACGTAGGTCAACAAGTACCTCGTCACTGGCTTGAGCTTGCGCTATTTCAGCGTAATTAAGTAAGGTGGGAACGGAAATTGACTCTACTCGCAATAGCGCGTCCACTACAACATTTTTATCGCCTTGAATATGTTTTATGCACGTAGTAAACCCACTGATGTATAATAATTGTCTAACGCGTCGTGGTAATTCATTTACACTGCCTATCTTTGAAAAAGCAAAGGTTAATGGTTTATGATCTGTAATAATTACTAAATTTCGTCCTTCAACCATATTTCTAAAATACTTAATTGCTAAATATACTGCTAATAATTCTCTGTCCAATTAATTTTAGATTTGTCATTTTTTTTAGACTTAACTAAATACTTATTTAGTTCGGATTGGTACTCTACTGCATTAGGTAAATGTAAACGGTAAAAATTAATCATACCTAAAAATCGTCTCAGTTGATCGACGGTTTCGGGTTTCGGGAAAGAGCTAATTACATCTATTTTCTGCTGAAGAGGACGGATCCCTTCGGTAGACACTTCATATCCTAGAAACTCCATTTTAGATTGACCGAATGTACATTTGTTTAAATTTATTGTTATACCGAATTTATTTAGTCTGTCAAAAACTTCGTTTAAATGTAACTTATGCATAGACATAGATTCACTAGAAATGATGACGTCATCGATATAGGTATATAAATAATCTAGACCTTCCAACACTGTGTGATTCATAAACCGTTGAAAAGTTTGTGCGGCATTCCGTAAACCGAAACTCATACACGGGAATTCGTAAAGGCCAAATGGTGTTATGATGGCTGTTTTCTCCACATCCTCTGGGATTACTCTGATACAATGATACGCTCGGTTTATATCTATACGCGAAAATACCTTTTTGTCCGCTAGCAAATATGTAAAATCATGACGACGCGGTATAGGGTATCGGTCTGGTTTCGTGATTGCATTAAGAGCTCTATAATCCCTACAGGGTCAAATTTGGCAATCTTTTTTGCTACCACGTGTAAGGGACTCGCCCACGCACCTTTCGACGGTCTACAAATCCCCATCTCCTGCATAATTCGAAATTCCTCTTTTAGCTTGGCATACCGGTGTGGAGGCAACGGCCTTGCCCTAGCATGTACAGGTGGTCCGTTGGTTTCAATATGATGGTAAACAGAGTGTTTCGGTGATTCTTTAAATGAAACGGGCTTCGTAATATCAGGATATTTTGACAGTAAATCGTAAAAAGGGTGACATTCATCAAAAGTATTAGTTGATTTTTCGTTACAACTGACGATAGCAGTTAACACATTTAAATTCGTAATTTGATCGATTAGTCTACGTGAACTTAAATCTACTATTAACTTATAATGAGTTAAAAAATCAGCGCCTAAAATAAGCTGTCGAACATCAGCAATTACAAATGTCCAACGCAATGCGTGACGTAATCCTAAATCTAATTGTAAACTTGTAACACCGTATGTCTTAATTTTTGTGCCATTAGCAGCTAATAACGTATAGTCTGTGCACTCACTGTTTAACTGGTTTCTACGAACTTGGTGTCGGGGTAGAACAGAAATATTTGCCCCCGTATCTATTAAAAAATTTAAGCAACTTAACTTATCTGTAACACACAGGCGGTGGTTTGCGATTCCGATGCAGTTGTCCGCCGAATTCGACTGCACGGATTTTAGTTTACCTGCTGTTCAGTTTTTTTCCAGGCGCAGGGTTGTAAGCATCTATGTGCTTGATCTTTGTATTTAAAACGGTAAAAACACAACCAATCCTCGGAAGCTGGTGTGCGACGAGGTGTACGGGCACGAAAACGGCTGCGAGAGCGCTGGCGCGATGACGACCTGCCGCGACCTCGTGACCTTGATGAGGACTGGAACTGTATCTCATTGAGTCGGACGTTGATTTTCGCTATTTCTGTCAGTAGGGTAGCGGTATCTGAACAAGAAGAACTAACTTCCGCTACAGTAACAGATTTGGTCGACTCCATGACTTTATCTGCAATAGTCGCCAGGGTGCTGAGATCCTTGCTTTCCGTGACGACCAGAACCGCAAGTAGCGATGCAGGCAGATGGTTTTTCCACAAAATTAGTAGTGTGTCATCCGAAATCTTATCTCTAGCCAAGTCTTTCATACGGCGCAGTAACTGTGACGGCTTTTGATCTCCGAGATCCATTTCGCCAATAAGCTTTTGAAATCGGCAAGTCTCTGATTCTTCATAAATTGCTAAGAGTCTAGTTTTCAGAGTTTCATATTTCCCTTCATCAGGTGGTTTCAACAGAATATCTGTCACCTGCTGAACAACTTGTTTTCTCCAACTTAGCAATGACAAGATGATATTTCGCTGCGTCAGATAGTTTCTGGCTATATAAAACTGCTTCAACCTGAATAAACCATGTCCGTGGCTGGTCTTTCTAAAAATCTGGTATTCGCGAATAAACTGTAATCTGAGCTACATCTACGTTGGTATATTCCGGCTCCGGTTGAGTCATTATTTAAAATATTTAACGTACAGGTCACTAAATGTTCTGATGAAACTTGATATGAAAAACAAAATGTATTACGTAACTCGGTGGTCGGCACACATAAAAATTAGCACGTTTAAAAATCACGTCGGGTGGTCACCAATTTGGAGGTATACCTGTTTGGAGATACATATGGAAACAATCCTTCCAAATTAAATTGTTTATTTCTGTATTATTACCGCGTGCATTGCGTGTGCCGACCGAGATTGGACTGTCCGTTCACACAATGTACAAGTACAACAATAAACATTAATGATGACGCTACAGCCCCAATGACAATACGCAGGCTCTTAGATTGAATAAGGTTAAGTTTATGAATTACAGATTTATCAACAGAACAAAGAGTTGCAAGAGGAGGAGAAGAAAGAGAAGAGACATTGCATTATATATTAACTTTAAAGAAAAAAGGATGAGCACTCCATCAAACTCAAGAAACTGCTCTCATGATATTAATGTTTCTTTCACACTTAGCAACTATGTAATAAACATGCGGAATGCCTGTACGTTTGCTATCAAATATTCTACAAAGGAAAATAATTTCGTTACTTAACGAAGCTCGCCTGATTTAAAGAAACACTTATACGAGGATTTGTTTTTCTACGAGAAAAACTACTACTTTGCTTTTAGAAACAGAAAAGGAAAGACGATGATCAGACATCCATTGCGACAATCTATCCAATAACTGCTCTACAATTTTAGCAGCCAAACCTATAGAACTGTTCGAGAAATAAATCAGCATACTGAAGAACAGAACACTGAGGGAAAACTACGGATCTAGATATTTGTATAAACATCATACAATATAGGACTAAGAACAGACCCCTGCGGTACACCTCTCCAAAGTACTCTGCTGTGATTGTTCATTCGAGTCCTCAAGAAAATAGTTCTACCACTAAAAAGATTAAAAATGAAATCTATTAACTTTGAAGGAATTTTAAGGTTCTGCAGCTTGTTTTTTAGTACTATCAAGTCAACATGGTTTACCACCTAACTCTCGCATAAAGCTAAAATAGGCGGTTTACAACTATTAATCAATTAATATAAATCAGTTCGCTTTGATAATACACTTCTACAGTTCTACTGAAGAATGTAATCCACGTTTGAAGGACTTAAATAGTATAACTGAACGTGGTCAGGTAAACAAGAATGAGAAATAATATTTATCAAGGAAATAATCAAGGCATTTATATATACATTTTATTCATTGGAATCTTTATTGTTATTCAAGGAACAACCATTATTTGAAGGAGGAATGTCACAATTTTTAATCTTGTCCGTATGTGCTTTAATATCATAGCCCTTAGCAAAAGGAGCATATGTTTTCGGTTTCAATAAAACTGTTTTTTATATGAAATAGTGTTTCTTTTTGAATTATCTACCAGTGTGTGTAATTAATGGTTTATCCCTATTAGGGTTGGAGGTTAAAACCTGAACAAATTATTTTTTTGCAGGTCGGAAATTTTCATCAGCCTCTTGGCAAGAGACTGAATAATTATTAATTAGACATATAACGTATTATGTCTTTTTGACGCACAAACTCTGAACAAGTTTTATCTATGGCTTTGTGAAGTCCGGAACAATTAATACATCTACATCAAAGAATATACTACTCTCTACCGAGAGATCTATATCACATGATGAACCATCATGATTCTCACCACATTTAAAGCAACGAGGTTTGCTTCTACACTGAATCCGTGTGTGCCCAAAACGGCAGGAATTGAAACATTGTATTACTGGGTAAATATATTACTCAACTGGCAGAGATGAGTAAAAACAAAATAACCGAGAAGGAGGAGTTTGTCCATCAAAACTTATCACTATCGTTAGTGTCCCGATCTATGTAGAACCCTCTGGGCTACTGGCCTTCCTACTAAGCCTACGGGAACGTATGATTGACCCAAATCCATCAGGAATTCTTAAATTATTATTTTATTAATAATGTCATTATGCGACCACTCAATTGGAATCTCACGAATTATTCCTAATTTACTTATTAAATGTTGGAATTGAAGTTTTATAATTATTACTACCTAATATGGAATTGCTTAAAAAATTATTGGCAGCTATTGACGACTTAAATGATACTGACAGACGATTTCTACCAATTTTTTTTATTCCGTCTTCTAAAACATCTGTCATTTGATTTTTTTGTAAAAAGTAGCCAAATTTTAGTGGATGCAGAGTTGTACCTGCTTTTGGATCCTCTGTAACTAATTCCACTGTAACAATATATGGACCAGGATCTGAGTCGTTATATAACTGTCTGCTAACATTATTAGAAAAATTCTCATCTGAAGTATTACTATCAGTATTATGAGAAATTTGAGCGCTGCCTACCTCGGAAGACTTGCTGGAAACAGGAAGATTTGGTAAAGAAATGTTTGTAATTAATGCCTTCTTATTAAACCGAACAGATTTCTCTTTTAGTGGTTTAAAAGTGTGATTCAATTTCCGTCTATTCTTTTTCATATGCTCAACAGATATTAAGTCTAACATTTTAGAGTCAGAAGAAATAAATATCATTTAATGCAGATAAATATCTGCATAAAAAAAACAATAAAGTTTTTGTTAACAAAGAGTGTTTGTCAGGAGGAGGTCAAGCTCAGAATCCAGACCCATGATTTATATGAAATAAAAAAATTACCACTGAATGTTCTCGAGCTACACAAAATTAACTAAACTACACAGAATCACGGATATAAAAATTGAAAAGAAAGACAAACTATAAGAATAAACAATAACGATGAAAATATGATGCCACAATTGATTAAAACCAAAAAATGTCGACCGCCAAATTTGAAGATTCTCACCGATATATATTGTAGTTTTTGATTCCTGCCTCTCCTTTGGGGTATTTATTTTTATATTGTAGCAGTATACGGTGTTGCCAGTATCAGAGAGCCGCAAGTTACCACGAATTGCTCAAAAAGTAACATTTTGATCACAATTATGTAACGCATTCTCATAATTGTTGGAAAAACGCAATTTTATCCTTATTTATGTATCAAATTAGCAACTTACATCAACTTACCTGAACCTTTATACATAGATTGTTAATGAACAACATTTTATTTTAAGTTATTAAGCTACCAACAGGACATATACTTCTATAAAATTAAAAATACAAAACATAATTTGTGACAGAACATGCGTAAATTAAAATATAAATATTGCCTTAAATAGATTTCAAGGTTGGCAGCACTGTGTTTAGCTTTAATGGTTGTTTCTCTGGTTGTTATTGTCATTTGTCAATCCAAATTACAAATGACAGAAGTGAGAAGAGGGGCTGAAAGTAAAATATTACGCTATTGGATGCATATTACTCATCCATAAAAAATGTTATTTAATATTAACTTTATTTTGTGAATTAAAAAGAGACAAAGCATTACATTATAATTAATCGTGTACAATATAGTGAAGATATCAAAAATGCAACGTCGTCGTGGACCAAATTTCACTTATGTTAGTGGCTGCGTTAAATACATGATTTTCGTGCTGAATTTTATATTTTGGGTATGTTGAAATGTTTTTATACTACTATATATTCAACAGAATAACATAATAATCTCTAATATTTCGAGTTCAGTTTAGGGCGCGATTAAGAGAAAATTGATAAAATCCACTCTATTGTTGTGAGTGTGATTCATTGTTTATCAGAATCATAATTAGGGGAATTCGTTTTACATTACATTACGTTACGTTTGCTGATTTCTATAAACTTCCGTTAGAGATATCGACAATCGGATTCCCTTCCTATAGTAGATGTTATTATCGGTGGTTATTACGTTTTTTGGCAGTTTTAAAATTTTTACAAGTGGAGATATTTTTTAGTTATTTTATGTTATAATTATACATTTATTTAGTTCAATTTATGATGAGCTTGGTCAGTTATGGAACTAATAGTACATACTATCAAGTAATCTTACAAATAACTATAAATAAGATGAATATCTTGTTCTTGCTCATGTACCACCTAAGCAGAGTGGGCACAACATGTTTTCTTATTTCATGTTGTGAACTGAGATTTAGCTTCATATAATATGACCAGATGCCTACCTGATGTTAACCCACCTTTGGTAAAGTCGCCTTATTCATTTTGGAAGTGGATCATAATAATTCTCATTCAATGTCAGTACCATATAAACCAGTTCTGGTTTTTCAGGACATTACAATAAAATTTTATATTGTTTTTTGTTAAATACATGAAAAAAGAAGAAGAAACATAGTGCTTACAGTTTATAGATTCAAATATGGATTGATAGATATTTTAAATAAACAAAGTTTCAACTTAAATGCCTTTTAATAAAAATAATAAAATGAAATAGGGTACTAATCACATGGGGGTGCCAACTTCTGCGGTTAATAGGCTAATTCAATAATGGATGGCCACTTTTAGGCTTGCAGGTCTTGGTTTGGGCACCTTTGCTATAAATGCATTGAATTGCTATTTATCCTGTAATACATTACTCATTTACCTAATGTGTTTATTAATTAATTATGATCATGCTGCTAATTTTAGAATTTATTAAGGTTGTTTATGCAGTAAAATAGGTTTTACATACAGCTCACATTTCTCAAGTCTTTTAAATATTAAAATTATATGTTGGATATTAAAAACAAGAATAATTTGATCGAGATGAGATTATAATTATAATATTGATTAACATTAACATTTCAATGTTCTACTGCTGGGCAAAGGTCTTCTTGTAAAGGAAGGGGTTAGGTACACTACACCATATCACCATATTGATGCATTCAAATACGGATGAATTTGTGGCTTTATAACTTTCTGCAACATTCCTCAGGATAGTCAGGTTTCCTTATGTTGTTTTTTTTCATTCAGAGCTATTCATATATGTTAATTTAATTTAGTATGTTTATGCGAATTCTAAATTACTTCCAAAGATTGGTACTTTATGGACATTAGATTCTATAAGATGTGTCAGTATCAGATATAAGATACAAAAGAGGGAATAGTTTTAGCATTAACTACCTATCCAGCTAGTTACATATTACATATTTGATTTGTTTAACTTCACTGAAAACTGAGGCATGTTGTAGGATTGAAACCCATGTAGATTGATATGGTACAACATAAATTGTTTTGTTTTGTATTGCATTTACGAGAAAGCAAGGTTTTTATAAAAGAAACACTATTAAAACACATGATAAAAACAGCAACTATGATTAACAGCAATTTTTGTTACAATTATCAACTTCAGGTGGTGAGATGAGAATCAGATGTGAGATTTGATTTCTCAGTCAAATTTCTTAAAGTCTCCCACATATTATTATTAAAGTGGTCAATGGTTTTTAATAATTATGGTGATTATTTGTTTCAGTTATTTGGCGGTCTGCTGATTGGTGTCGGGCTGTATTCTTTTATTGATAAATGGCAGGCATTTGGTCTTATAAAGGTAAATACACTGAATAAAGTTTTTACATTTGCAGAGCAAGTAACAAATTACCAGGTAAAAGCAATGTAATAAAATGATTGCAAATTCTAAATAGATTTTTTTTACAAACTGTGAGTGTGTCAAAACGCTGGAACATGAGAAAGCTTGCAGATATTCAAAAAAACATTTAAAAATAAAAACAGAGTAGCTGACCAGTGTAAATATTTCGCACATTATGGAATAAAAACAATCTAATTAACAGCTGTAATGTTAGTTATAAAGATTATTAATAGATGGCACCTTGAATATAATTTCATTAGCATCAACTGATCCCATTCTTAATAATTAATGAAAATATTAATTTCAACATAAACTTTAAAAAATAATGTTTGATTCATCATTTTTGATTAAAGAATTAATGGATATATATTGTTACCTGGAAAAAACACTTTGGAGAAATATCATTTAGTATTATTCTTCGTAAATTATGATACCAAATAATAAAGGTTGAGAAACAATGTGACAGACAGTCGTTTGAAATCACTGTTGTCTGATTAGAGAGATTCAGGAGGCTAAATGAACAAAGGGATTTATGGGTTAAAAATAAAAGCGAGACAAAGGAATTTTTTTATTTATATGGTCACCATTATTTTTAGAATATAATTTTTGATTATGTTTTGTTTTAAAAACACAAAAAGTCATCTTTTTATTTAATAAATGTCCTCCTGGTAGTCCCCTTACACATTTAACATTCTTCCTGTATTTTCTATTTCAAAATTATTGGTATTTCAAATGGATAGTTTGTTTAAAGTAGACTATTAAAACCCATTAATATATTGGCATCAAGGCTGGAAGGAGAAGGTAGTGTGGTGCACAACTGACTGAAAAGGTTTAGTGTGCCCTACCTCAAACATAGAGTAAGGAACACATCTAGCTACAACCTGTGAAGGTAGACTCATTGGATTCACTGGAAAAAAAAGAAAGTCAAATACAAAGAATACAACATAGGAATGGCTTATTGTACCTATAAATAAAGGAACAGATTGCCATGTCTCATATAAAGACAAAAATTAAAAAAAAAGGGATAGTGAAAAGCCCATCTGGCAATGGTAAAACGAAAATTCTTATCACAATTTCGGAGGAAAGCGTGAGTTGTATCTTCAAATAATTTTTTTATTTCGTTTCAGTTGGATACAGTTTATGACGTGATTTTAAACATCAGTTTGCTGATAGCGTTACTTGGCGGTGTCGTGTTTATTGTCAGTTATGCGGGGTGCGTCGGCGCATTACGCGAGAATACTTGCTTGCTTAAATTTGTAAGTATAATTAATTCATTCTACATAATAATTTATTAAAAAGGAAACACTGGACTAAAAAGCTATTTTTCTATTTTTGCTTTTTATTTGAATCCCAGACGTCGTACTCAAATATTATACAGGGTATTAGTAGACCGCTCCCGAAAATGAAGACAGACGATAGTACTAATGACACCTTTGATGATGGGATGGAAAAAAAATTGATCCTGATAAAAAAAAATCATATTATTTAAACTTTTTATTAGCATTATTTACGCTCCATCGTGTTAGTACAGCTAAATGAAACGATAATTTCATAAAAAATACATTACTTTACTAAAAAAAAAATCAGCAATGAAACACAAAATCAAAAACAGCTGATGCTCGGATCAACGAACGCCCGGGCGCAGCGTCAATCTTGCGCTGCACGCAACTAACAATCAAATAAATACTTATTTACAACATAAAGTACAAGAATTCTATTTTAAATTCATTCTGATAGATTAATTAATTGTCGGTCATAATTGCAAATAGTTTCTTCAACTATTACATTATTCTGTACCATTTCATTTTTAATTTCTTGTACAAAATTGTAAATTTTTTAATTGTGTACGTGATAATCCAATTAGGTTAATTTAATATTCTAATATCATTTTTGTAGTAGCGAGCTTCTTGTTACGTCAGGGTACAATTGATTGTATAAATGTATAAAAAAAAATTGAATTATAACTTCTAAATTCCATATGAAGACTAGTCAGTAGGGATAACTAAACTTATGAAATAATAGTCGTGAATGTAGGTATAACGGTTTATCGATCTGCGGAAAAGATCAAAGTGCCGCTTTCGACGCTAACGAGGGGCTACTGCAAGGAGGCGGCCCGCGGCGCTTTATTTCTTTTGGCGGGGTTGATTATTAAGTTTAGTATTTTTAGTTCTTGAGACAGTTACACTTTGACTTTCATTTCATGTGCGCGTGCGTGGGCGACAGATATTCGTTCAATCGTATTGTTAACTAAGTTCTTGTCATTATTTTATTGTTACGTTTTTTGTTTCTTTTTAAGATTGTGTTGATTTTATGAGAGTTTTGTTTTAATAATGCCTAACGCATACGTTTATAGTGTTCGTGAATACGGTAGCATGTTAATGAATAATGTGCCTTGGAGAAGCTCGTGGGAATGCTTCGCGTGCATTACGAATTTACCGAGAGAGATTCCCGACAGCTGGACATCCGACTGACTCTCGCCTGATAACAGCAGCTATTCAGCGAGTGTTGGAAAATCGGCCCACTGCCCCAGTAGCGACAGGAGGTGGAAGTCAAGTGGCTATTTAGTTCGAGGAGAGCATTTTTGATGTCGTTCGCTGAAATCCGAACTTAGTTAAACGAGGTATTGCTAAATTTTTAAGGCTTCGAGATGTAACAAGTGTGTTATACTGGACAGTTTCCAAGGTGTTAAAGCGTAAACGAATGTGCCCATAAAAAGTGCACAAAGTGCAAGCTTGGTATCCGGTGAGAACGATCACTGGCGAGTTTTTTACCATTGGATAAGACCCGCAACAACGTGTGCCTGGTTTCATTGAACACGTGATCTGGACGGACGAGTAGACATTTACAGGAAACGGGCTGTGGAACCGAAGAAATACACACGTTTATTCCGAGGTGAACCCGCACGCTGTTCTACAAACCAGGCACCAAACCCGATGGTCGGTTAACGTATGGGCAGGTTTATTTAAGGATCGCATACTAGAACCAATGATTCTGCCACAGCAACTTGACGGACAGCGATATTTAAACCTCATAAATGAACAGTCGGAGGACATTTTAGACGATTTATCATTAGCTGAATATCGCCGAAAATGGTTTCAGCATGATGGTGCACCCCCACATCCTCAGATTCGTCCGTGAGCGCCTCACTGAGCTATTTGATGATCGCTGGATCGGCAGACTAGGACCATACTCTTGGCCACCTCTGTCACCCGATCTGACCCCGTTAGTCTTCTTTCTGTAGGGGTATGTGAGAGAATGTGCTTTTAATCGTAAGTGTGTTAGTGCCAACGAAATGCACCAAAGGACCGTGGATGTTTTCGACAAACTACGTGCGGACTGGGTCGAGGACTCCACGATGATGCTTGCATGAGGATACGCAACGCCGAGCCCAAATCTGCCTCGAAATGAATGGGGCACAATTTGAGCCGCATCTCATAAGACCACGGAAGCTTTAGATCGGTAAGCTGTTTCATACCTACATTTTTTATAAATAACTTAGTACTGAACTGATATGAATAGGTACATAACTGAATACATCAGAATAATAAACATTCTTACACGATGGATTAAAAAACATGGCTCAATGCTTGTTAAAATTTTATGTAAGTATTTTTTTCATTCGCGGGGAATCGAACCCGTTACTTTTTTAATTCAACCGGAGAATTCGAATGAAAGTGGCCAGGTAGACACTAGCACAGTGGAAAAGTAGATAAGTTAGGTATTTAGACAATATTGTAAATAAGTATTTGTGCGATCGCCAGCTGCGGGCCGCGCGAGAATGGCACCGCGCCGCGCTCGCGCTGGACTGGCGCCGCGACGCGCCGCGCCTGTGCATTATTTGACCCGAGCAATCAGCTGTATTTAATTTGGTGTTCATTGCTGGTTTTTTTTTTAGTAAAGTATCGTATTTTTTTGTAAAATTCTCGTTTCATTAAGTTGTACTAACATGATGGAGCGTAAATAATGCTAATAAAAAGTTTAAATAATATGATTTTTTTTTAATCAGGATCAATTTTTTTTCCGTCCCATCATCAAAGGTGTCATTAGTACTATCGTCTGTCTTCATTTTCGGGAGCGGTCTACTAATACCCTGTATAGTCCATGTCACTCCCACAATTAAGATAAATCTAACGACACGTTGTATGCTAAAATCCATTAAGCCATCATGCTACAGAGCATGCCAAAGAACCTTACCTTTTCGCAGTGGGTAAAGAAAAATCGTAAGCGACATGATACAAGTACATGCTTGAGTGTCCCGGTGGTGGGATGGTCGCCCTCTGTATTATACCATACCAGTTATCACTCGGCAAGCGACCATCCCGGCATATCCGTTCCGCGGCGCGGCAAGTTATATAGTTTACAACTTGGTCCTGCAAGCCGGATTTATACCTAGCGACCTATGGATGGAGTGATACCTTCTTAAACTATGTGATGAAAGTGATATGATTATCTAATGATAGCTTTTAAATCAATACCCGATATAAATAACATCGTAACTAATTTAGCCATGGTTTCCAGAAGAGCCATATACACATATTTTTTTCAAGTGAAATGGTTTTGGGTACGGTAATAAAAAATTGTATAACGACGTTATGTTATGGACGATACGAAATAGTCTAATACGTATAGTGTTGAAATTCTAAGAAGTTTCAATTCATTCATGTGGTTACGCATTTATTTTTTACAAAAGTTTCACTTCTGTCACATGTACGGTGTAAGGGAGATGTTCAGGCTTTACTTCTTTGTTTATGAATTGATTTAGATTATTTGGAAAGGGGATATGTCTCATTTTAATTTCATTAGCATTGTAGCTTCGACTTCCAAGATACACCAGGGAACTCCTCAAATACATCGAAGTTCGTCACCCTTTTTTAATTAAAAATTGCTTTTACGTATTATTTCAGTATTCCTTATGCCTGCTAATACTGTTCTTGGTGGAAATGGTCGCTGCGGTGTGCGGTTTCGTGTTCCCTAGATCACTGCATGGGTTCATTGAGCATAGCTTCACCGAGAGAATAGTACACGCATACAGAGACGATCCTGATTGGCAGAACTTTATCGACTATGCTCAGCGAGATGTTAGTTATTGATATTTCTGTATAATATTGTATTATCCATAGTTTAAAATATAGAACGGCATCTAGAAAGAGAAAGAGCGTGTGTATGTGTGTGTGTTAGAACGAGATAGATGTATGAGGCCATTTTCGCTTGTGCTATTGGCCTACGTAAATCGTGACCGATACAAATCCCGCTTATCTAAAGTTTTTATTTAATGCTTGATAGACGTGTTTGATTGTGGTTACGTGTAGGTATTGTAACTGTATGTTTTCGTTTAACAAAGAAAATAAACAGAATAATGTAGTGTATTCCTGACCTATTTTCTTTCTATACTATACTAAATGTATGGTATTATTGATGTACTAACTTTATAATCTTGTAAAATCCGAGAAAATTGTTGGATACCGCGAGTAACTTCGTTTTTTTAAATAGTAGCATAATAAATTGATACTGTATGTATGCATAGTGCAATCAAAAAACAGTGGCTTCTTTAAGCTTGACTTTTTTACTTTTTTTTCATTTAATATCAACTTGATTTTTAGTTCCACTGTTGTGGTTTGACATCTGACGGGTATATGGACTGGTCCAAGAACGAATATTTCAACTGTTCTTCACCATCAGTCGAGAAGTGCGGGGTTCCGTTCTCGTGTTGTATCAACGCGACCGACATATCCTCGGGTTTGGTGAACATCATGTGTGGTTATGGGGTTCAGAAGGATCCTGTGAGTATATTGTTTTTTATTCTAAACTAGTTTTCCTTATTTTATAAAGTCATTATGGGAAACCAGTTTTCCTTAATTATAACAGTCTTTAAGGGTAACTATATTTCTTAAATTTTTATATTTAATTGAATATATAATTATATAAATATTTAATTAATTTGTTTATTTATAGTATTTAAACAAAACTAGTTTACTTCAATTATTCATCTTTATGCCAAATAGGTTTTCCTTAATTATTATTATCTCTATGTGGAACTAGTTTTACTCAATTATTATAGTCTTAAAGGGAAACTAGTTTTCCTTAGTTCTTATCTTTATGCGTACTTACGCATTATAAAACTAGTCAGTTTTCTTTATTATTATAATTTTTTTTTTGCTGAGTTTTATTAAAATAAAGAGTGGGTGTAACACACTTCACATAACTGAAGCGTAACAAAGGTGAAAGTTTTAATCAGTAACGGAAGTTGTATTTATTGATAGTTAGATACCTCGCCTTTGTTGCTATATTTCGCGCGTGCGTACATTTATCTTATTCTATTACGTTCATCTACCTCTCTCGGTTCATAGCATTTTTTTCTTGCTCTAAGAGATCTGTCTCTCTCTCTCTCTCACTCTCGCTCTCGCTCGCTCGCTCGTCAATTACCTATTTACCGTCCTTTTTGCTTAAAACCTTGCATATAATACATTACAGTAAAATGTCTCGGAATTTTAATTTCAGGTGGCCGAAGCAAGCAAACGCATCTGGACAAGCGGGTGCATAGAGATTGTCCGCTCCTGGGCCGAGAGGAACCTTTACATGATAGCCTCGGTGGCCCTGGGCGTTGCCCTCTCCCAGCTGTTCGTCATATATTTGGCGAAGACCCTTGAGGGACAGATCGAGTTGCAGAAAGCTAGGTAAAGAAACCTGAGTTTTTAACACTTCAAAAAAAAAAGAAGGTTTGCAGTTCCAATGCATTATTTTTTTTTATGGATGTTCAACCGTAACCTCCTTGGTTTATAAACCAATTCAGATGATAATTTTTTTGTTAGAAAGGGGATATCTCAAGGGAGGTTCCTTTTTAATTTCATTGGTATTGGATCTTCGACTGGTGGTATACCAGGGAAATTATAAAAAACATTGAAATTGGTTTTCTTTTTTGTTAAAAATTGTCTTGATCCAAGCATGTATAGGAAAAGAAGTGGTGATGGCAGAAATGATAATTTTTTCTATTGTTTTTTTTTTTCAGATGGCAAACATGAAACAGGGGCAGCATGGGCGCGTACCGTGAGGAGTGCCGGCGGGCGCTGCTGTAGCGCGAGCAGCGCCCGGGAATCGAACCCGGACCCCCGTGTGAGCGCGCGCCTGCGCACGTACGGTACTAGCCCGCACGCTATATTGTGCCATTCCTACTGCATTTCCATGATATTATTATTTTTAAATAAAAAACGGTCACGGTTTGAACGCTCGACATCCCGACACGAGTCGTGAACACGAATGGGAGATGTGTATTGTGCTCTGCTCTACACCCCTCCCCCCACTCCTTATCAAACCGCTAAATAAGGTTATGTCGACGACTCGTGGCGGAAACCATAGACATTCGTGATATGACTAAATTTAATGGACGTAGAATAGAGGATAATATATAACCACTGCCATTTATCTTTATCCCTCATCTTTTGTCTCTTTTTAACATTTTGTAAAGTTACTTTGCGGTCTACAAATATGCGACGTCGAATTTATTTGGTCCGCTTCTATTTTGATACCGTTGTCACGTCACATCCATCGGTACGGTTGGCAAATAAATTAAGTTTGTTTGATTATTAGTATTGATAATCTTTAAATAATAATAATAAATCGCATTAGATGTTATGAAACTTATTATCTCTTTGCATAGTAACTGATGAAAATATGTTAGTAAAAATGTCGATAGTAAACGCGTGTAAGTGAAATAATATATAAAAAAAATTCAAGATTTTATGCTGTCTGTACTAAACGGGCATCGGCTTTAGACTTGAATCAGATGGCATGCACATACCGCGTGAATTACATATCGATACCCAATGTGAATAACATCGTATCTCATTTAGTAATGCTTTCAGAAGAACTGTTTAAAAAAAAAGGCACGTAATAAGTTATACTTCTTTGGCGTAACAAAATAAAATAACTTCCAAAAATTCTTTGCCGGCAGTAACATAATTTTGATGGTATTTTAATTTGATTTAAATAATGTTTGAAACAATGATTGAATTAATGATTGATTGAAATGAAATTAATTAATGATTGAAACAACGTTATATTTATGATTTAAAAGTCTGTAAAATGAATAAAATTTGTTATCATTAACGACTAACTTCTCATTCCGTACTTCGGTCATATGATGCGCGCGCAGCTATCAATTTTACCCTCTACTATTCCTTGTTCGTTGTACGAATACTTACATGACATATCCACAGTGCCTAAATTGTTTCGTCGCGAAAATTATGATATGTAAAAAATTATTAAAAATAATATGACACTGATAAACGTTATAAAAAAACATGAAACAACCTCTTCTATATATTTTTTTGTGAATTTTCGTATTGTTTTAATTACTACGTACAGCGTTTACTTTCTATGGTACTTAAAATAGTGTAGACCAAAATAATAAAATCAATGAAAAGACAATCAATCGTACCTATCGAAAATTAATCGTTTTAATTTAACGAATTTGTACACTTAATGTATTAGTTTCTTTTATAATTTCGAATAAAAATATTGTTTGGAGGAATTAATATTGTTGCTTGGCGTCAGGCATTCAATAGGTAGTGTTCCGAATTGTGATTTTAATTGTTGTTATAGTTTACTTGTGGTATGTTGTTTCCAAAGCTTACACAACCTGCAATCCGTGAGTTGATAACTTTTGCAATATCGTTTTAAACACTTTATAATATGTTGAAAATAATACCTACGAATAATTTTTTTTCATTAATATACCATTAAAAGTGATTGAAAAATATTTTTTAATTTAAATAAAAATATAACACAAAAACGCGACATTAAGGTCTCGTGACGACATCATTTATATCGGTCATAACAGTGACAAATGTGACAACTTACACAAGAGTCTAACGTTAATATTTCGTGAGTGGCGCTTACAGACAAAAATATTATTTTTCCAAATGAATAAACAATTACTTTTTCTAGATTTGTATAGTTTTAGGCCTTTTATCTATTGACCAATATTACTCAATAATTTACTTTCATTTTTAAACATACAGTCAACTCGCGGATTGTTTTAAAGCATAATTGTATTATCGAGTATATTTAGTCCTAAAAACTAATCGATAATTGTAAAATCGACTTAAGTTGTGGCACATCTCTAAAATAAACATTTGGCTTGGTCATGCAAGTATTCGTACGATGAACAAGGCATAAACGCAACAAAAGAAATATTAGATCGAAAATTATCATTTATGTTTTTTTTTGCATCATAATTACCTATTTAAATGTAATATCGATAATATCTATTTTTAAAGTTATTTAGACTTAGTACTTGTGAATTGTAAATAATTAATGAATGAAGATATTATATACAGTGTAAACTCTTTATAACGTTATCCTTTATAACGATAAACTCCCTATAACGTTGAAGTGAGCCCAACTTGGTTGGTTTGCGTTAAAACCCACATATTGAAACACTCTTTATAGCGATACGCCATTCTCTATTATGAAGAAATGTGTTCATATTTTTAGACAGTAAATATTTATTATCGGTATTATTGTTTATGTTATGTTATCAGGTAACAAAAGACTTTGAAGCTCCGAAACATCCGAGGTCGGTCTAGCTTTTGTTATCCTTAATTGCCTTGAACACGTGCAGTACGACGCATTTTTTTCTCGGAAGTGATGGTCTTCGACCAAGCATACTGGGTACCTATCGTATCAGTCGTAAACCTACTTTGAAACTGTTAACATGGCCAGTAAACGGAAAGCGATTAGTGTTGACGAAAAAGTTTGATAGAAGAAGATATTTCATATTAAAAATTCTTGTTAATTTGGTTGATTTTTGGTCCACTCCATATAACGATAAAAAATGCTCAGTCCCTTGAGTTTCGTTGTAAAGAGTTTACACTGTATATGAAATATCTTTAAAAAAAAATTATATTGATCATTTTAGTCATATATATAAATGCGTATACTTAATTGTACTTATTTTACTGTTATTAAAGTTACGATGTTATTCATATTAGATGTCGTTTTGTCTTACCGAGTTTAATAAAATTCATTTTGTTATCGAATTTAGGGTTTTTTATAATGGATATGGCTATCGATATTTTACAATATTACATTACCAAGCCAAGTAGTCGACTGACAAATGTCACGTCACTCGTTTCATTTACGGATAGCAAAAAAAAAAAAATTTGTAATGTGTCTTTATATTTCATCAATATATCAAGTTAACATTATGTTCGTCTAATTTAATTTTCGACAACTATCACTGACTTAAGATTCGTTAAAACGATTTTTGTAATTATTTTAACTTTTTTATTGAAAAGAATTCCACTCGTTCGTCTAGTTTGCTTGGTCATCTTGTATAGGTTCATCTCTACTCCTTACCGCTTTATAATTACTGTTTTCTGACGTGGGATGGTCAGAGAGTGAAATAAATGATATCCTCTCTATTTTATATGAAATATCGAAAGACAGTGATTCTGAAACTTCCAACGACCATATTATATATGATATAGGTTATACGTGCGCGTTAATAATAATATTTACGATTAATCATATTATAATTTAATTAGGAACGTAGTTATTGACGTATATAGGGTTGGGGGATGGTTCTTCTGGAAAATAACCCTAGGTACGTTAATGAACACTGTAGATGTATATTTAGAAATTATCAATATATTTAAAATAGAACAATCACATATAACATTGAGCGGCTGAAGTGAAACTTCTGTAAATAATATTTTAATTTTGTGTGGTTTATATATTATAATTTATTAGACGAAATGTAAAATTCAAGTATGTATTGACCAGTAGTGGACTTAGGACAGGACGCCCGGCAGATGACGTTTAACATCTAAATTTAATCATATTTTTATATTGAAATATGATTAAATTAAAACGAAATAAAGGACTCTGAAGTTTACTGATACTCACGAAATACGTATAAGGTTAGCATAAGATACCACGACTCTACACTAATAGACACACATAGGACACACATAGTAGAGAGATAAGTGTTCACTGTTAATGTTGAGAGGAAAGAGTCGACTAGACGCGACGTTGGTCCGAATGGCACGTAGCGACGTCCCATCTCAACTCCCGTACAAACGCGCCATTAGAAGTTTCACAATCAAAAAGTCGTCCTTTTGGGTGTCCCACAGTTTTATTCTAGCATAAGTGCTGGGTCGTCATTTAGCCTTAGCCCTCTTAGGACCATTCCCTACACGCAGATCTTTCTTGTCTTATTCTGTCGCGTTCACCTCTCTCTCTCACTCCCTCGGTTTTAAGCATAGTTCTTTTTCACTATCTCTGGCGAGTTACTTATTTTGCCTCATTTATTCGTCAGAAACGTGGCAAATAAAATGTTACAGTAAAATTTGACCTTTTAATTTTGCGGGTACTTTGACTCACTATAGCCCAACTCGCGGGTGACCCCTATCATATCAGGAAGTCGCTGGAGTTTTACTCAATAAAAAAAGTCTGTAATATGGTTCATTCAAGTCTTATTACTATCGCCACAAAACACACACTTCACCCTCAAGTACGGCCGGGTGCGTGATGTAGTATGCAACGCGATAACAAACGTTAAGCGTGGCCGGGGAAATACGAACGACTGCCAGTCCACGGTGGCTAAACTGCCAGCTTGAATTTTACATACGTGTGTTTGTATGCACCCCTACATCAAAACCCTTCTAAAATTTGGTTACAAAAAAAAAGGTTATACATCGTGTACAAAAAAGGTTCACTAATCGAAAAATATTTCCATTTGTATAAAATTGTAATATAGATTGTATTGTATACTTGTATTTGAGCTGGTATTAGGATTTTTCCAACAAAGATTAGTGGTTGATTAAATCGTTCAAAGGGTGAGCGAACGTGACAGGCAGTCCTGTATCTATTATAGGCTTACAAGAGAAGGAATAGTCTGGTTATGTGTTAACTTAATAAACGTATTAATGAATCTCTCTTAGAACATTCCAGAAATAAAAATGTGAAAATACTCATATTTCATATATATCATTATTTTTATAGTTTTGTTCATTTTATATTAAAGAGGTGTTCGTATTAAATACGCAAAAAAAGAACTTAACAAGCAATGATTAATAAATTTAGTAAGAGACAAATTCAATTTATAATGCAATATATCAATTTTACTATTTAATATTTTTACATTCGCTTCCGTTTCTAATTCCACGAGGTTTTTCTACTACTAAAATCAGTTTTAATTTTTTAATATTTTAGATTCACTTCTGTTTCTAATTCCACGAGGATATGTTTTCGTACTAAAATCAGTTGTACTATTTAATATTATTACATTCACTTCTGTTTGTAATTCAATCAATTTAACTCTTAAATATTTTTAACATTCAATTCTGTATCAAGTTAAAAGTTTCTCGTCTGCCATATTTGTTATTTTTTTTGTTTGGTGAAACAAACACGGCGTAGGTACGTTTATAATATTTTTAAATGTATTATGGTATTTATTCAGTTTTTATTATTTCCAAATTTAGTTTTATATATTTTTTTAAATGTTTTAATTCTTGCTCAAGTATATTTCGATTTGGCCAAAAATGATGTCCAAATTTTTTATTTTACTTATCGCTTAGGTTTTCGTAGGGCTAGGCCAAAAATTATAGTAGTGAGAGGTAATCACACAGACCATGTTGGGTGCGGTGATCCAGGACTGAATAGGCCTTCGTAGCCTCTGAGAAATGATCTCGACATTTGAAAACCGAAAAAAAATCGGATTGCCATAATATTGGAAAAAAAATTGAAGTAAGATTGGTGAAAATAGTAAACCACAAAGATAAAATCTGCTGAATTATCTGGTGCCCGCACCACAATTGTCTAGTATCCACACCATAATTATCTGGTGATCACTCCAGAATTGTCTAGGGCCCAACCCTAGATGTTGGTCTATCAACAAATTGGGTTTCGGCTCCATCGACCATCGCATTTCAGGCGTCGGAACTCTTCCTAGAACCATAGATACGCCAATCCAGAGTTCTTACATATTATATTGAATTGAAATAATATTAATAAAAAAAAGTACTTTCTAGGTGTTTAGAATATTGCCAGCGTGTCGAATAGGCTCGTTTAAATTTGGTTAGTGTTGCCAGGCAATGTATATAAAAAATGTACAAAACCATTTCGTCTTCTCAAAACAGTACTTCCAAGTTTAACGATATAAATAAAGAGTGCAATAAGATTTTTTTTCATTATTTCTTATTTTGAATTTTATTTAAAACGTGTGCCAGTTTTAGGGTTAAGTAGTTTTATTAGTGCAACTAGATCGAACTGTATATAATTCGATTGTAGAAAAATGCAGAAAACGCCAGATATTTATTATATATATATATATATATATATATTTGGAAAAGGTTAATTAGATTTGACTAACGTATGAAGTCAATAATGCATATTAATTAATTAGCCTTTCCACCGTCGATAATAGGATTTGTGCATAGAATTTGGATAATTATAATAGATAAGTAGTACGTTATATAACGGTCGTTTTCAATAACCTATCTATCCGTTGTTTCAGTTATTAAAGATAGACAAATATAACCTTTTGTCCTTACTTTTAAAAAGACATATTCTATCTGATGTTAAGTTACGAGGTTGCAATTAGCCAGACTGGCATTAGAAAATGATCTTGCGATTGTTTCATCACGATGTTTTACTTCACGGAAAGCTCAGACTCATTGTAGGGATTCGAACTCGCACGCGGATCGCGTTACCACCAACTACTTTAAGAAAAAGTGTGACAACTATGTTAAAAACTTAAATTTGCGAGATTCAAAAGACAATAAATATTGTGTGTTTCGTATCGTAACTCAATTTCTACAAAACTTGCAATAAGTGTTTTTCTTGTCTATATTTGTGTAATATTTTTTTAATCATTGTGTTATTCTCTGTGTTGAGATGCTTTAAGGTCGCGACAACGTGTTTTATCATGAAATGCGCCTTAAAGTCTGTAGACGTTAGTTTGAATTTCATTGAAATCTAATCGATTTTTGCATTTAATTGTATATCAAATTTATCTTAAGTTACTCAATATAAAGTATTTACTTTAATAATACAATTATGTAATTATACCTACATATTATAAGCATAATAAATTAATGAATAATAACACGATTCATTTTCAATTATTTTTAAGTAAATGAAACAAAAATACTACATATTTTGTCTACCAAAAACTACATAGTTCACCTAATTACTTTCTAGGTTCCAGTCTAAACACTGATAGCAATAGGAATCCCAACTTCATTCTATATTAATTTAAAAAAAAATGTAGATAACTGTTGTAATTTTTTTTGTTTCATTTAAGCTGAATTAATTACAAATGAATTGTTGTTTCATTTATATGATCCAAATATTTAATAGTGAATTTACATATATAATAGCCGATAGTCGGTCCTAATGTAATCTTAATATAAAACCAAATATGTATATTATCTTGGATATAACTTATAAGGCTCATGTACTAATTATTAGATATTAATGTAAAAATATCGTAACAATTTTAAAATTGCATGTAATTAATATATATAATTTCCATGGGTGCAATGATATGGAGTCTGTATATTAATTTTTTTGAAGTATCTTTTGTCTATTTGTTATGCGGTCCACACGCTAATGGTTAGTGACCAACTAAATATAACCATACTTAACCATGACCGCTGTCATAAAGGATATAATTATAATTAGCATATTAACGTTCCATGCACAATAATTCTATTTGACATGCTTTTTAACCGATTTCATAAATAAGACAATTTTTAATAAAAAAGAAAATGATTTTGATAAGTTCCTTGGTGTATCATCGAAGCCCGTGAAATTTAAATGGTGCCACCCTTGAGGTAACCCTATTAAAAAAAAAGAATAATTCAAACCGGTTCATAAACAAATAAGTTATGGCTTGGAGTAACATCCGTCTTTTTTGAAGTCAGTTAAAAAGGAAGTTAATATTCATAAATTATTAATAAAATCATAAAAAAACAAACATATTCTTATAAAGTGCTAATGTATTTAATAAAATATAATGTAAAATAAATTGTATTCAGTTGAAAGTATTTTTTTTTAATTGTCCATTCCAATAAAAATAAGGGACCTAAGAAGAAAATACGGTCAGCGAGAAATTTGAAGAATTCGTTTGAACAGAAATCTATTGTCGCTCTCTACCATTCGGTTGAAATAAAGAGTCTATACATGATTTTTTATACAACAAAGGTGGCAAACAAGCATACGTCAGCCCGAGGTTAAGCGGCTACCATAGCATATAGACGCTTGTAATACCAGGTAACAGTAGCACGTTACCGACCTCCTAGCCCAAGGAGTTCTGGAAACCCTACTCACAGCGGGAACACAACAAGGTTATTTGGCCATGTTCAGCAGGGTGGAGTAAATCCAACAATCGGGCTGCCTCATTTATGTGTGCAATTCACATATGGTAGAAGTAAAACCTTTACATTTATGTTTTTTTTTTCAATTCAGAAAATGATCAAATACACACCCAATGTAAAGTTTATGAAAATGTACATGCAAGTACTCACAATATCATTTTGCAATTAATGCACATTTGAAATATCCATGGTAACCTAACACAATATCAATCAGTAACAGAATGTCATAAGTGTTGTCTAAAAAAATTGTGTTTCGTGCCTTTTTGTTGAGGTAATAAAATTTTCATTATTGAGTGGCAACAACAAACTTTCGCTTTTTCGTTTCGTTTCATCGACTTTCAAATCACAACGATGCTAAAGAAGTTTTCACTTCAAAAGTCCTCCGGATTACAAACACCAGGTTTGAAGTTAGTTACTGATGATCCTATCAAATTAGTCATTACTTATCGTTGTAATGGAAATATCTTGAGACATCATAATAGAACGCGACAAACCAGAAGACTGAATGTGACGAGCGATACAGTAAGGTAGCTACATATCCTTCTAGATTACCTACTGCATATACACCGGCTGATTCAAGAAAGTGTGTCGCTGTTGGGGGTCGGCCTCCTATCCACCCAGCAAACTTTGTAGCTTATGTTGTGTATGAAGGTTGGTACATTCAAATAATACGGTAAATGATTATTATTGTTTCATTCCCGACTGCGAAAAAAGGGGGTTATGTTTATCGAGCCATAAGTAGTACCTACCTTGTAATTTTTTTGCAAGATACCAAGTTATTCTTGGCTCCCCAAATATTACTTATATGTCGACATCGAGTTAGATTCGGAACGCCAGCGCCACCAGACGACTCGATGGAGTTAGTGACGCGGGCGCTATCGAGTCGGCAGTGTTGACTGTCGAGACGACTCACTTTTTGCTGGCGGTCGGCGCGTGTGGACGTCACTAAAACTATCGCGCGTTCTGAGAGACGTACCCTATTAATTACACGTGCTCACCTACATACTGTCTGTAATATAATCGTTTAAATAATTAACATCTAATCCGTGTTCTCTAATCCGAGATTGTTCTATCTGACTACTCACCGACTCCCACCGTTGTAAACATTACAATGATCAATTTAACGATGCCTGCTCATCCTCCGTCATATAAATTAAACATCCTCCGGAAATAAAACTAGACTTAACAGATTTTTATATTTGATTCCCAGACGTCATATTTAAATATTGTTTATGTCATTCCTATGTCACTCCCAAACTTAACAAGAATCTAACAATAGCTTGTATGCTGAAATCTATCAAGCCGTTTAGGCAACAGATCGTGCCAAGGGAATAAAAATACGTAGGTACCTACTTACGCTCGAAACACATAACCCTCCTTTTTCACAGTCGGGTAAAAAAAATTTACGATTTAATATCATACAACTATCTTGTATTTAAAGACCAGTCACTTTATGGTAGTTACAGTTACTTTTTTCCTTTCCCTTTACTTTTGCCTTTAGGTTCGGGCTCAGGCTCTGGTTCTGGCTCGGGCGGTGGCGGCGGCCAATATTTGTCGAAAAACGCATCATCAGCCGCAAATCCCAACGGTAGAATACGACTCCTCCTATTCCAGGATTCGAAGTCGCGTACTTCCATTTCCTCTAACTCACGTTCCTCTCTCGCTTTTAACTGAAATGTATATAAATTTAGTTTTATAAAAACAAACTTTTACATAAAAAAAAATGTAGGTACAAAGAGAAGAGATACAATTACAGTTAATTTTTTTTCTGACTGACTATAATGCTAACTATAAAGGCCTTGGAGCTTCAGACGGCTTTTACAGCCTGTCCGTGACTTGACACAGTTAATTTTTAATTTTTTTTATAAATGACTATACTGTTAGCCTTAGAAGCCCTGGAGCCTCTGACGGCTTTTACATCTTCACCGGACTTGGAGGCGAACGCTTAGGGCACTCAGCCATGAAAGGTGCAGTTAATTGCAAACACATTCGTAAAGTAGAGATTGAAGGATTATAACTGGTAAGAGGGGAAAATTTTGTACTACCAGATGAACCAATCAGAGAAGTGCTAGTATCGTACACTGTAAAAGTGATAGAGACGTGCAGATGTTATGCAAAGAGCACTACCTGATTGACTGTTTCCTAATTATTAGTAATTATTACATAACAAGATAAAGTACCTACCTATAAGGATTCGACAAACACAGTTACAAATATATTTGCAGACTAAACATTGAAGGATTACAACTATTACCTACCTACCTAATTAGTAAAAAGACCCAATCAGACAATTGGTAGTAACACAAGTAAAAACGACAGGAGCGATGGAGTTATTAAAATGCTAAACAACGATTACCTACTAATCGATTGACATAGATCTGATAATTTCTTGATAGGTAGGTACTATTACAGCTACAAACTCAACGGCAGTCATTAACAAGATTTTTTTTAACAAAACCAACTTTAATGATTTTGATGCTTTCTTCCTGGTGTACCTATCTTCGAAGTCTAAGGTCTATTGCTAATGAAATTAAGTAGGACTACCTTTGAGATATCCACTTTACAACAAAAAAGAATCTTCTAAATCGATTCATTAAAAAAAGGTATTGCTAAACATCCTTATATAATATAAATATAGGTAGGTAGACCTCCTCCAATTTGTGAAGTCGGTAAAAAAAATTCAAACCTCCATCAAAGCCAAGTACTCTTCAGTGTCAACTTCTTTCTTCTTCCCTTTGCCGGAAGACTTTGTGTCTTTTTTCGGTGATTTCTCTTTCTTCGGCTTCATTTTAACTGGCGCGTATAGACGCTTCGGATTTTGGATCTGATATGGCGCATCGATGAGAATATAATCCGGAGTAAACGTGAAAACTGATCGGACCAAGTCATACTGATAGTCTGTGCTAAACCTAAAATGTGAAAGTAACTCAAGAGGTGATGATGTAAGTTCAAATCTTAAAATAGTTCTAAGCTTCCAGAAAGAAAGCCTTCAGACCTTCGTGCTTTTTAAATTTGTTACAGTTTTTTTATAGTAGCTCGGCAATTTAACGGTACAATCCAAGCACAACGGCGACCACTGAGGGATCGAAATCCTTCGACGGTAGCCGCTGTCATGCCGTTTAGCGTTTTGGCTACAATCTTATCTTATGTCAAGTGCAGATGTTGCCCAAGACGCCCAAGTTGCCACGCTAAACTTAGTGGCAACACTGGCTCTCAAATGCAGCTCTCTTATTATTTTTTATTTTTCAGACTATACTGTTAGCTTTAGGGGCCCTATCCGTAAACAGAGCCGCTGTTGGCTTTTACAGCTTCACCGGACTTGGGGGCGAGCGCTTAAGCCACTCAACCTTTCAAATGCAGCTGCCGGAACACGCCTATATAGGTGTTTGGTGACAAATTTTCAACTCCAGGGTGGTAGTTAGCCAGGCGAGTATTAGATAAATAATTTTTTTACCATTTCTAAAACATATATTGACAACTGTTATAACCCATCTTATGGAACGACATATACCTACTTACTTTCCGTATACAAAGTTTTATCAAGACTGGTTAAGAATTGATAAAAAAATCCTTTTATGATTTTTCACGTTTTCGAAAAATATTATTGAAAGAAAACAGAAGAATACATTGAAAGAATCAATAAGAATCGGTCAAGCCGTTTTTGAGTTAAATCCGGACATAAGTAGGTACAAACAGACTGAGAGACAAATCATCTTTTTATGGCATATTTGTGATTGCTATCCTTTAGTAGACAGAACTACCAATACATAAGAAAGACCATAATATATCCAAGATTCATGGCACACTCACAAATCAAAAATGTAATGAATGATCTTAGTGAGATCTCTTAAAGAACACTCATACGCTGCACCCTCGAATGTGACTGTGTGCTTGGATTCCGTTTGAGCAACGGCGCCTTTCAGGTCATCGTCCTCTCCTTGAGACTTGTAGTAAACACCAGCTTCGGTCGGCGTGGGCAAATAATCCTGTGCGGCGACGAAATTCGAAGCCGCTAGCATATTGTCCTAAAAAAGGCCACGTGATTGGTTAAACGACGTAAATGGAGGTCTTACAATGATTATGATGAAATTGAAAATCTACCTATTATCAACTATATATAACAGCAGATAATGACTACTTTCATGTCGATAATATATTGTCCTTTTTTAAATATTTCGATGGAAATAACGGCCAGTGCGTTTTATTTGATTATTTAGTTGTTATGTAATGAATGATGCGAGAAATGTTTGATAAACAGGCGCAGATCTAAGCGGGTCAGAGGAGTCATGACAAACCCTCGTTGAAACTATTTCAAATATCGTAGAAAAATCTTTTTTTTTTTTATTGAAGTGAAAACTTCTTTGGCACCATTATGTTTTGAAACTCGATGAAGCGGAATACCGACTCTAAAAAGAGAGAAATACATATATCTATAGGATTTAGCCCACGAGAGAAGGAAAACGAATAGGTAAATTATAGGTATAGGTACAGTTAATGCACACATGCTTTTTTTCATTTCTATAATTCTATAATGTGTTTGATGTTGAGTCTTCGTGACATTTGCATCTATGACCTTCTCCAAACATAAATTCTAAATCCTCGCCTGTCCATGTAGGGAAGTAAGGGAGGCCATCTTAAAAGAGGCGAAGACGGAGATACCAAAGCTTAATCTCTGCGGAAGTGCAGGTAAAAAAGATAAATTAAACATTTAAAGGAAAAAAAAAACCTATACTGGTAATCAACATTTAGGAGAGGCAAATCAAGTAATTTGGTTGTAGTTGTCCACTTGGTAGGTACCTACTGAAACAAATAACTACGCACGATTAAAGCAAAAACTTGAATTTTTCATTAGTCAAGGTCAAGGTCAGGTTCAAGGTCTTAGTTTCTAGTTGGAGCAGAGTTCAGTCGCACGCAATGACAAAACGTAAAATTTAATCTGGTAAAAAAACTTGCGTTTGTGGGGGTACGATGTGTTGCGGAAGTTCTGTAAATGCAGAATCAAAGAATCAAATTAGGGATATGAAAATTCATATTTACGCTTTTGGTAAGAAAGGAATAAAAGGGGTTTCACGTTTTTCAAAAAACCTTCTTGCAGGCCGGTACAATAAGGTATGATTTTAATTATTTTTGAAGTTTTATTTGGACGGTTCATATGTTGGATTCATATTGGCATATAATGATAATACCATACAAACCGTGATAAACCAATCTATGATTTTCTTTTGGTTTGTCGTGTTCCGAAATCAGCCGGTGCATATGCAGTAATAATATAGCGAGATGGTAGGGATTGCGATCATAATACACATAGTGATACACCCATCTATGATTCTATTTTGCTTTGTCGGGTTAACTAAATAATTAGTTATTGATTCCATAAAGATAACTGTAGCTTATACAGAGTTTATTTCATCATGTGTTTCTGAATACATTTGTGACCGTTAGACAGCTATCTATTCAATAAGTAGTTCAATAAGCTGTCACTAGATGGAAACTTTACGAAACTCATTGTAGGTAAATGTCATGGATGTATAAAATAGTTTTTTATACGTCTATGGTAAATGTATATATTCTGTGAAGAATTATTTGCGAAGGTGTTTTATAAACATGGTAATAATCCTTATCGAAATAAATATTTTATTCATCACAAGTATTTAATTTTGAACACAATTGTCCTTTACATCATTTGATTTCAATTAATATCTTAGGAGATATCACAGTTTTAAAATAATTCCGCAGCAAAATAATGATCAAGTAACACGAGCGCATTTTTATGTGGGGAGGGAGGGCGAATGATGCTCAAATTATTCGTAGATAAAACTAAGAAAGTTTCAGCTCCTTTAGAATTGTATTATAGGTGCCTACGACCTACTCTCTCTCTCTCTCTTATATGACGCAGACGAAGTTGCGGGGGTCAGCTAGTAACTTATAAATGAATGTAGTATCTAAACGCTTTACCTATACTTTTGTCACCTGAAAACGTCGCAGCATCCTATGCCGGTCCGCTGCGTCAAATTGCTGTATCTCCTTCATCCATTCACAGAACCACAAGATCAAGACAGCCTGAGTCGCTAAAAGAAGTTAATGGCTTCAATATAAAAACAATTTGTTCGATTCTCGTCGCAGAAACAGTGACAACGCTCTATGTCTAATTCTTGTTAAAATACAGTTTTTTTTAAATTTATATCGTCAAGTTTATGAAAGAAGGAAAGGTAACGGTAGGGAAGTGACTCTCATGCGGTTGTTTAACTGAAAAAGCATCTATCAAAAATCATTAAATCACGTTGTAGAGTCTCTTCGAACATGAGACAGTTCAAAATGGCTCTGTTTTAGTTTGTCACGTTTCGGGATCAAACAGTGTATATCCAGCACCCAAGATGCTTGCAGGCAGCGACAACTGACAATGGACCTAATCTCTCGGTGTCCACCGTTGTTTTTGGACTGTAAGCTACATAAAAGTTTTGAACTAACGCCTGTCCAACCCATCCTCTTGCGCCCTTCTCAACAAATTTGCAAGAGTGTCCAGGAACCAATATTCTGCCAAACTACTTTTATATTTACTACAGCCGACAATTTCTGCCAGGATGTCTATGTACTTTTGCTGCGCCGTGAATGCTATCTTTGGGATAGCTGCTGGATCTACATAGGTCTTGAACTCTTCTGGCAGTACGTGGATCCTGTTCTCTTCTTCTATCTTCCTCAGTCTTTCTGGTATCACTCTTCGTAAGGAAGGTGTTGGAAAGATTTCTGGTAGTTCCTCGTGTATTTCTTCTATTGGTTTGATATTCTCTTCTTCTTCTATTGATGTTTCTGGTACGACTTCTTGTTCTTCTTCATAAGGACCTGTTGGATTATATATTTTATAAAAAGTATTGTAGGAGATAAACCAAACCATTCGGATAAAAGAATCAGCAAAGGGATGAGTTTTTGGTGGGATCTCAAACTGACTTGTAGTAGTTTTTTTTCTTTATAAATTTTTGTTGTTAGACCTTATATTGTGTAATACAGGTGGCACTTTACATCATAAAGTTTGATTATTGTGCACAACTGAAGTGGATTGGATATAATAAATGGACCATGCAATCTGAGATGCCACAAAAGCTACCAAGAAATTTCTAACAGAGGAGCTAGCATAATGTCATCAAGACACTGAAATCATCATAAGTTAGGAAACTTTATATGAATCACTCGATAATGGCACTGATGATCTTAAATGAAGAGCACTAATTGTAAAGTTAGGAATGAGAAGCAAAGGGATACACGTCGCATACGAAAATGATCGTTTTTTACAACACAATATTAGGAAAGAAAGGCGGCCGCGATTTGATACGATCCACCTCTCTTCCCGTTAATGCGTCGTATGATAAAATAATATCGCACAAAGGTGAGTGGTATTATAGTTATGAGTCTAATATAGTCACAGTAATTAAAGTCTGTTGAACGACTTAAGAGAGGCCACAATGTGCTTTGCAAGATTATCAAAAGACTTGATGGCTGATTCCTTGTTTAACAGTTCTAAAAGATTGAATGGATAATACCGAAAGATTTTGCAGAATATCAAATGATCCTTTCTCTGAAAAAGAAAATGATCGATATAAAGGTGCTCAATATAGAATCTTTCGTTAATAATACTAGTTTGTAATTATATTTTAAAAAGTACTAGGTAAATGTAGGAATAGAAGACCCAGTTTTGATAAACGTGGTAAACTCTGAATTGTGTAAAATAGTTGGAAATGTATAAGGTCTGAAGTCTGATGTAGTTGCAAGGCGATAGGACTGTGTACAGCCGGGAACTGATGTACAGTGTGATGAAGAAAGATAAAAATATTATACAGCTCGTTACGTTGCGGGATAAATCAATGTAAAACCTAATGTAAAATCTAAGTGGTAAGAGTTACCTTTTGTTTGTACTGAAGTCACAGCTTATGTAAGCACTATAGTCATTTTTATCAATCTAGGAACATAATAACCAATCACACCTTGTTCCTCGCTCTCTCCAGAAGTGGTGGAAGGCTCCGCGGAATCGGGAAACGATCTTATGCATTCCAATCCAGAATCAGATAATAACTTCTTGAGAAGAATCTCGTGAAAATCCTCTACTCTTCGCGAAGACATTCTAAAATGATGGTAAGTTTTGATTTAAATTCAACAAACATTGAGTTGGAAAATGTTTTAATGAATTCAATTGACACTTGGTATAAAGTTGATTTTGTTTTTAAATTATTAATAACTACACATCGAAAAAAGTTTTTGATAGACACTACTCTATGATCGCAGTTTATTCGGTGGTAGGTATGTTTATCCTCAATATGTTGAAGCAATCCGAGCGGGCTGAGGTTATTCCATACAAACGTATTTCTCTATTTTATCCCTATATAATGGTACTAGACCAATATTTTTGTCTACCAGTCTTTTTTTCCTTTTTAAATGGTAATACACTAAGCCTAGTGGAAAACTGGTTCTCAAGTGCAGCTACCGGAACACACCTATTGGTGCTTGGCAAAAATTTTAAACCTGAGGGTGGTGGCTAGTCAGGCAGTCAATTAGAAGAAGCTCTATCAGTATGCTCTGGTTTCATCACAATGTTTTACTTTACCGAAAGCTTAGATACTCGTTGCAAAGATTCGAACTCACGTCGTTTGACGCGATTTAAATTTTAGCAATTTGACAAAGCTGCCATCATTGCTCTACAATTACTCTACTTTACTATCTACCACTGTCCTGTCCTTTTGATTTAATGATAAGATATAAGTACTTACTGGCAGCCTTCTCAAGTTACTTAAATTTCCCAGTTATACAACCGAGCCATTATCAGACATATAGCAAATAAATTTGGTGAATTATAAAAAATAAAAGAAATACGTATGAACACAAGTATTGTCAAAATCCTACGTATACAATTATTCTAGAAAAATATATTACAATCGGCCGAGATTTAGAGGAGGAAACAGGGGAATGCGAAATTATGATTGTTGCAGTTGTCTCTCTTGCGCACTAAGTCAACGTTTGGGCAGAGCACGACAGCAATAGATTTATATTAAAACGTATTCTTCAAATGCCTTAACAACCACGTTTCCTCGTGTACAAAAATCTTTTATTTCCTTGGTTGTAGCTATTTGAGGTTCAAACAATAACATCAATTTATCCATACGAAACAAACGCTTCTAATGTAATATAAAGCTATTTGGTCTAGATACTTAGATCAAACGTGGGTGTTTGACGATATTCATTAAATTAAGTTCAGGGTCTGTCAGGCGTGAATTCGCTCTAATTGGACCGATCAAAATATTGGGGAGCCGAAAATAAAGGTTTACAGTCACTACATAGTTTAAGTCATAAGCTGTAGGCAATTTTTTTTTAAAAAGCTTAGAACGTGGTAACGCGATAAATGATATAAAATTTTATCAATCTTCAACGTAAATGCATATTATAAAGTAAAGTCGCTTTCCGCCGTCTGTCCATATGTACGCTTAGATCTTTTAAACTATGAAACGGGGTTTTAATGCGGTTTTCACTATCATTTAGAGAAAATTGTATGTACATTGTACAATACAATACATTCAAACTAAATTTTTGTATAGTAAAGAAAATTCAATGAATGAATAATTAAGTTGTCAAAAAAATGATTTTTGGGCGCTTATATGGATTACGTTGGTTTAAACCATAAGATCAAAATAATGTATAGTAAAAGATTCGTACCTAGTTCTTTAAAACGCCTTCAGAAAAAAAGTCCACGATGGCATATGTCTATCTTCTAAGGTTGACTTACAGTTTCAGTCAAATTGTGACTTAGTTGCAATCGCGGCAACAGCCCAAGCCGAGGTCCAGCCATTTGGGTACCCTTGCGCGCATGTTGCCCACGCTTTCGCGGCTGAGTGCTTTAAGCGCTCGCTGTAAAAGCCATCAGCGGCTCTGTTCTTATATAAGGCCCCTCAGGCTATCAGTAAGGTCAGTTCGGAAAAAATTAAAAAAATAATTGTCCAGTTCAGTACTAATCTATATCCAGATAAATTTTATTAGTTAACTTGGGCATTTAATATAGATTAAATTGTCCTTTACAGTTTCAAATTATGCGCGACGAAAGAATTCCCTCTTAGTAAAACGGTCATGGTCGGTTGACCGGTAATTCGCACCTATGAAGCACACTTTTTGTAATTATGAAGTTGCAAAACATACCATAACGCCTGTATCCCCGAAGGGTTAGGCAGAGGTGTACACCCACAGTTTGCCGGGTATGTTTTAGGTACCATGTAATAGGGGGCGAGCCTGTTGCTACTAATCGAGCACAACGCCAAACTCCGAGCTGCTACTGAGAATTTCATAGAAAAACACAATAACACTTTGCTCGACCTGGGAATCGAAACTAGGATCTCGAGCATACCATTCGCGTTTAAGACCATTAATCTAATGAGGCAGTTGTGAAGTTATGAATTATAAATATTAATGAGATAAACTCTAAATCGGTTTTTTAAGCATAAAATACACCACTTTGTAAATTGTACCCGTGCGAGAGCTGAGGCGGGTATTTCTTTTGGAGCGTTTAATGAAGGGTTAAATATAGGTATAGCTGCGCGCGCATCTCGTGAAGGAAAGTGCGGCGACATGATGAAATTAGTGTAAACAAAAGTAAATAATGTGAATAAATTTTACTAATTATTTTTTGATTGTTCGAAAATAATTTAACTTTGTTAACTTAGTTAAATAATTTTTGTAAATTTGTTTAAACACTATTATTAGATATTTTGTTATTTTTATCCAATATTACTATGTGTACAGAAAGTACTTAGTAAGAAAAGTGTGTACTATACTATAATACCTAACCTAACACTTAGAAATTTATGCTCATCGAATTTTTTTTGGCATTTGTCCAAATCTCCTGTGACGTCTTATAACAATAACTAATGGAAAAATGCTAGGTATATTTATTTACAACAGAAAGTTTTTTCATGTAAATCTCAATCAAATCTCAAATCTCATAGGAAATGTCGTCAGTAACTTACTAGGTATACATTATTATGAACAAGTTAAAACATTATAACTTAAGTAATATTCAAGTAGTTTATCCGCTAAGTAACATGTAGGGACATGAGTTCGATTCCGAAAAGTCGCACAATGCACTCGCACCGGACGTGTTGGCTGGCGGCGGATATCACGCCCAAACTGATATGGGTAAGGCAGTGTACTAACTAGCTGGAACATTTCTTTTTTATACAGTAAAACTTCGATGTTTTTAAGTTTAAAGGAACCATTACATGGGTTGAGTTAAGTTTTGAGTTAAGCTCGGCAAAATGAGCGCAAAGAACAGGGTTAGTGGCGCAGTGGCAGTAAGCCCTACTATTGAGCTGAGAAGTCACGGGTTCAATCCTCGTTCACTGTTCGACTGACTTTTGTGTGGTGAGCATAATAAAATTGTCAGTCGTCTTTTTGGGTATTAATTATTTATGTATGTATATATAATAGTTGTTTAGTTATCATATTGCAAGCTTTGGTAAGGTTGGAATTAAATGGCCGTGTGTGAAATTGTGTATTATTCTTCCTGTGAGTACAAATTATTTTAATTTTTCATTATCTCCTAAACTATCTGTCCAAATAACTTGCTCTAAAGGCCAAAGCTTAACTTAATAAAATTGCCTTTATGATGAAATAACTTTTGTTCTTAAGGATTAAGATCATGCTTATACATAATGCTTGTAATTTTTTTTTTATATTCAACAAATTTTTAGTCATAAAATACCTTATAGTGGCTTACACATAAGAGATAGACATATGCTATTGTAGATTTTTTTTAGATATACTAATGGGCATTATTTTTGTAAAACATTGTATATACAATTATCATTAACCATAACGCCAGCGCACGCGGATAAACCAGTTCGGGAACACTTCCACTTCCGACTTACTTAACAAAAATCGATATATAAGGTTAGTTGATAGTTGTAACCTGATTTTAGATAGCCTAAACTATTTCTTATGAATTTCGTTATCATAAACAAAAATAATTTTTCAAATTCGACCAGTAGTTCCAGAGATTAGCGTGTTAAAAAAAAAAAACAAACAAAAAAAACTCTTGTACTATTAGTGTAGATTATGATTGCCCACAAAGAACAGCAAACGTCGGTGATTAATTCTATCGGCACTCGTCGATGTCATATCGGCCTGCAGGATTACCTCTTCACTCTTTGTTTGAAGGAGCCGATATCGCAATAGTGAAGCAATACGCTGGCCGGGAGGTATTCCACATCTTCAAAGTACTACAGCAGTAGAAATTTCCAAAATTATATTTTGTTCTTTGTAGCTGTTAGTTCTGTAGACCAAACCGTGTGGTTCTTTAGTGGAAGGTAGATGATAGGATAAGGTCTAGCAATTCTCTGATTTTCTCTATGGTCAACAACAAAAGGCTCCGAGGGGAAGGGAAAATACAACTTACTGGCTGAATTAGCTTACTGGCTGTGCTCCACGATTTCATTCGTGTTAAATGTATTTGACCAACTGTTCCCGGGCCGTCGCCAAAGCAACCGTGTAGCCTACCGTTGTTATCGCTTCCCGTACTATACACCTTGCCGGATTGCTTGACGTTCATGGTTGCTTCTACCCACCTTAGAGCTGTAGCATACATTTTTATATAGCTTATAATCTTCTTCAATAAATTAGCTAAAAAACTTTTTTTTTTTTTCAAATCTGAAAAGGTGTTCCAGAGATTTGTGCGTTCAAACGAACGGACGAAAAAATATCTGTAGTTATACTTTGAGGCATTCAAGTTATCTAGGTTCTACTGAATATTATAACTTGCACGTGCAAGAGAGCGGTTACACTTCATATATACACAGTTGCCTAAACTAGATGCATCCACCATGATGTTAATAAGCAGCTGCCCAGGGATATACAGCGTGCCTAACGGCCGTTTTGAATAACATATCTGAGTTTACTATTCCCGATTATTAATATTTGCATATTTGTAATAAGCTCTATCTATTAAAACTTAAGACAGATATCGACTTCCCTCTTATCTATTCAAACTATATGATATGGATATATTTATCTAGATACGAAAAACTATCAATTTATAGGTTATTGAAAAAAACTAAAGACAAAAGGTTATATTTGTCTACGAACAGGGTAATGAAAACGGTCGTAGACCAAACGAGTGGATTTCTTGTCAATACAAAAAGTAAGACAATCACAAAAACGGATTACCGAATTTTAAATTAGTGTTAGTTGTCAAAAGTTAAATTAGACAAACATATTAGCTTGATAAATACAAGAAAATTTTTTAACAAAAAAGAAAACCAACATTAATCATTTTCGAGAGTTCCCTTGTGTATCTTCAAAGTTAAAGGGCCAATGCCAATGTATTTAAAATGGAACTAGGTACCCTTGAGATATTCCCTATCCAAAAAAAAAAGAATCACCCAAATCGGTTCATAAACAAATAAGTTATGGCTAAACTTACATTAAAAAAATACATTCGAATTGAGAGTAACCTTCCGTCTTTTCTTCAAGTCGGTTTAAAAATATAAAAATGTATTATTTTTTGTTGTCCGTAATAGGTAAATGAAACGAGTGACATCACATTTGTCAGTCATCTACTTGGCTTGGAGAACACTTATCGTAAACAAAAGTCCATTGATATCTTAGTACAGGTATGGGCAACCTTTGACATGTTGAGGGCTAAACTTTAGCGTGCAAATACGTTCGCGGGCCGCGTTTAAAAGTACTTAGTGCATTTTAGAGTAGTGATAATACTTTTTGCGATAGATAATTTTTATCAATGAAAAGAACTGTTCGCATTTATAAGTACTGCCAAACGCACAAATCAATCTTCTTGCGAATTTTCTAAGCTGCGGAAAATTGTTTTCTTCTAGGTATTTTTTGTAGAAATCGCATAACTCTACGTCTTCAAATTTGGATTTCAGGAGGGAATTTTCTTCAATCTCGATCAACTCCATTTGTAAGTGTATTGGAGCATTTTGCACATTACATTTGGTAGGAGTAGCAAATAAACTGAAACAGTCTTAAATGTGTTTGAAGTCGCTAAATCTGTTCGAAAATTGTTCCGACTTTAATTTGGATTCTTCAGCATATTGAGCATAAGCAAAATTTTCATATGCAGAGAGCGTGTTGAAATGTTAACTGTTACCAGACAGCATCTGTGACTCCCACAAGTGTAGTTTGATCTGAAACACTTTCAAATGGCTGTACAAATCATTTACTAACTATCCTTATTTTTGAAGTTTCAAATTTAAATCATTCAAATAGCCTGTAAGATCGACCAGAAATGCTAAGTCACATATCCATTTTGGGTCACTTAATTTAGATAGCGGTTTATCTTTTATTTTCATAAAGTCTGCTATCTCATTTCTAAGCTCGTAAAACCGTTTCAACATTTTTCCTTTGCTCAGCCATCTGACTTCACAATAATATGTTACGTCGTTATATTCAGCTGATATTTCATTCAAAAACGCCTTGAAATGACGATGGCTAAGCCCTCGGGATCGAATAAAGTTGTTGGTTTTTACTACCACATTTATAACATTCTGGAGTCGAATGGACTTAGAACACAAGTTCTGTTGGTGGTTCACATTTAAATCTGTTGCTTTTTCATTGAAAATTCCGATGAAACCTTTACGTAAACCGACCATAGAAGGTGTACCATCAGTGCATACTCCAATTAATTTTGACCATGGCAAGTCAAAACTTGTGAATACCTTTTGAACTTAAATAAAAATATCCTCTCCTGTAGTGGTTCCTCTTAGTGGCTGTAAAGCAAGCAACTCCTCAGTAACCGTGAACTCCTTATTAACACCTCGAATAAATATAGCCAGTTGAGCTGTGTCAGACAAATCGGTGCTCTCGTCTAATGCTATGGAAAATAATTCAAAACCAGCCATACGGTCAGTTAATGTTGTTTTTATATCATTAGCCATCATTTCTATACGTCGAACAACAGTTCGGCTTGACAAACTAATTTTTTCAAATTAATTTTTCTTTTCAGGACACAAAATACTGCAAACTTCTAACACTCTAACATACAACTATATAACTAACTTTCACAACATTATCAAGTTGTGTTCTTTGTTTATGAAACATTTGTTTCTGTTTTCCAAATTTGCGGTAAGCTTCTGGATTTTGTCTATTCAAAATTATCCTATCAGTGAGTGCTTAGTTGAGTAATGCCTCTTTATATTGAATTATTTCATTACTGAAATGGATTCATTACACAGCAAACGAATAGGCTTACCATTGTGCAAGATAAAAAAAGAATTCTTCAGTCCATTTTTCTTGAAACTGGCTTTCTGGGTATCTACATTTCGTTTCTTTCCACCAGACATCATTTTTGTTTACTTTTCGTTCAATAAACTTAATAAGAAACTATAGTTACTAACCACTCAAGATGCACATAAAGTTACAAAGCAAGTTGACGGCTCGAGCAGTTCGCTAGAATACCGTTTGTCCAAGTTATCACCTCGGTAGCTCAAATAGAACTGAACTAACGTTTGGTCCATCCATCCGCTTATATAGGTAAAATGAAGGAATAATCTGGAATAAACTAGTTTAGAATAATTGAGAAGCAATAAATTTTTTGATGTGTCGCCCGTGAGGCGGCAAACCTCAAAGAATTTGATCGAGCAAGCCGAGTGGGTATATGTACCTAATGTAATATTTTTTAATTGGTTTTTTTTTTAAATGTCTCGGTGGTGGCCGGGTACGGTTGTTCCCCATAAATGTCTTAGTATATCTATCCCGCTTACATTTAATCAATGTGTAATCAATTTAACCAGTGTCAATGTTTTTAAGCTTTCGTAATATTTTTTAATATTCTAATTGGCTCCAACAAGATGGTGATCCTATGCTAGAACTAGTCACATCTAGGGAGATTTTACAAAACAATCGGTACCTAATAGGTACTCTAAGCTTTTCCAACAATCATAAAGCTCTAGTGAAAACTTGTTTAAAATTACTTATATTGTTATAATTATAGTTTTGACATTTTTATATACCACGATGATCTCAAATAACTGTAGGCACCTACGGGCCGCCTGATGGTAATCTGTGGAAGCTTTCAAAAACTATGTTCACTTTTTTTTTTAAGAACCTCATATTGGAGTATAAACATAAACGGAGCCTAAAATTTCAAATAATAATAAATAATATAGGTAGTATAAAAAAGGGCACAAATGTGAACTAGGTTTTAAAAGAAAAAACAATTTCGTCCGTCATACGCAACGAGCTTAACGTACTGTATATACACGTCACATGAAGTTTTTTGTATGTATAGAGATACGTGTGTTACGCACACAGGCGCGTGTAAGTGCGTGCATGGCAAAAATGCAACTCCGCGACTTGGATAAATATCGGACAGACAAGAAAATCTTTAGAGACAATAATTGTATGTTTATAATTATAATTTTTAGCTCCATTTCTTTATTATATCCCTTTTGTTATTATTTATAGGTTTAGCATTATGACCATAATCTCATCTGATATTAACTGTGTCCCAAGATGGTGACACTAAGCTTAGTGAGGCAACTGGCTGTCAAGTACAGCAGTCGCGAAACACCTATAGGTGCTTGGCGAAATATTATGAACTTGAGGGTGGTAGCTACCCAAACAGGAATTAGAAAATACTCTAATACTATGCTCATGGACAGATTAAGGGTTGGCGAATTAACTTTGTGAATACTCGACAAAATGTAGATAATTCACCAATATTGGTATTACTCTGTTATTTATTATAGTGTACCATACATATTTAACACCCAGACACACATCTGATAATTATGCTTATCGCACATATCACCCATGCGCGCGATCGAACTCGCGACCTCTCGGCTCAATAACAGCGCTTATTATCACTGTGCCACGATGACTTTCTTTTGATCTTTGTGTTTTTTCCTTACCTCAGTATCAGAAGGCTAAATAAATAATTAAGCTCGATTGAAAAAAATGTCTATTCCATAGCTCTGCCTGTTCCTAACTTCCCCAACTGGTGAGGTGAGTGAACCCACGAAATGCACACACACACGTGTAAAACGGGCTACGCACACGCAAGCTCACCGTACAACGTGTTGGTGTAGGTTAGTTATGTTATTTCAAGTTCATTGAACGACTTTTTTTTAATGTCAACAGTGTAATTGAACGAAAGTTTAAGGTTTTCGGGAAGTCTTATTAAAAATGTTATTTTATATTATTGCATTTTGAGTAGAATTATTATTCCTTTAAACATTTTAATGTAAAATAATAATAAATATAGTATGAATATCCAATATATATATATAAAAATTTAAATATTGTTCGTTGGTAAGCACATGACTTTAGAACGGATCGACCGATTTGACAAATTATTTTTAAGAAGGTCAGTATTAGTCCGGATAACGTATTTAGGGAAAGAAAAATTGAAAACAAACCTGGAAAATTGAATTTTTTTGTAAAAACTGAAATGGTTTTTTTTTCTGTTGGATATTTTTTTTAACTCAAACTATAAATCACGGTTCGAAGAGGATATGAGTAATTATTACTATGTTTTGTTCTTTATGGTCCTGCAAAAGTTTTCAGCAACAAAGAAAATTCGGGATAAATAGTTAGCGCTGTCGTCGAATTATTGACTTTTGGAAAGCGCAGTACAACGTCTGTTAGTCTGTTAGTTAGATTTAGTTTTAGTTTAAATAAATATGTGGCAGAAAACATTAAATTTTTTTACGGTTCTTTAACAAATCGTAAGTCCCAGTTATCTTATCAATAGTGTTGTAGTCTTACTTAAATAAATACTCAGTTGTCATCTGAACTTGGTTGTTTCAATACACAACAAGTAGCTATACTTCTAAGAAATTACTTTCGGCTTGAGTTCGACTTTTGTAATAGTGTTTTTACTACTGGCCAGATTCGCTACTTTTCCAATAAATTCAGGGTTTATTAAAGTCCAGTAATTAACTCTTGGGAGGACCAAATGAACAGGGGATTTAAGGTGGAAAATATAGTTCCCACCTAATTTAATTGTACCGTAAACCTAAGAAAACATTCTAAGGAGAGTGTCTTTAACTTTTTGAGATTTTTTGACCGGAATTTACAGTTTTTTCAAGTCTACAGTCAGAAAAAATTTACACAAAAACTTTCGTGCCAATCGATCCTGTTTCTTATAGGAATGAATAAACTCTATTGGAAAAACTGAGGTTAGAGTACTAAAAGTTTCAGAAATCGCAAAAAACTTTTCCTGTACATTTCGTACAAGATAATCAAAGGTATAATAAATAAGCATTAATTTAATCCAATTAAAATAAAATATGTCTGTACAATAACTTTATTTAATTATCATTGGTGCCTAACTTCATGATGACGCACTTCAAAAATAGAACTAAAAAAAGATTCAAAAAATAATACTTTAATTAGTACAATTGAAATAAAAAAAAAATGTATTGTTCTATATATTTTGAAGCCATTTACGGGTTGAATGACCGCTAGGACTGGTAGCAGTGGAGCGGGGCAATTCATCATACAGCAATTATGTGTGTAGACGCACCCGGGATGGGCCCTGGATAGTGGATGCGGTCTAGGGGACGCTCCGTCAAATTCAGCGATGAAGCGCTGAATAGATTAGTGACTTGTTTTAAACGATCGGTTAATAATTTTAAACGTTTTTTTTTATTAGAATTTATTCATTTTTTACCCAACTGCGAAGAAGGAGGGTTATGTATTTTGAGCGTATGCATGTAGGTATGTCTATTTCTTTGGCACGCTCTGTAGACTAAACGGATTGATGGATTTTAGCAAACGAGGTGGAAGTAACATAGGCTATATAATATTTAGGTACGGCGTCTGGAAATCTAATAAAAAGCAAAAATAAAAAAACATATATTTCTAGTCAAGTGTTTTTGTTGCAGTCGAGTTTTTTGTTAGGGTTTTAATAATTTAACTTATTTTGTTTCCTTTTTATTACTTTTTCTTCGAAATGACTACACTGTTAGTCTTAATGTCTTTGACTTCTTCTCCGGGCTTGGGATTTACTCCTTAAAGCTTAAGAATCGATTTCCATATATATCCCGCGGCACATAAATAAGATGACGAGCGAAATCGAGTTTTAAAAAGTGAAGTCTTTGTATTTCTTCTCTGCGCAACATATTCCCGCATGTTATACTGAACGCGTATATACACATATGCTCAACTTACTTGTATATGGAACTGTATTATCTGTAATATTATCATCAATATTATATTAATATGTGAAGCAAACGCTTTCTACTCTTAGTTAAGTAAATTGCGTGCACGGCAGACTGTGAGATTTGGCATGGTTAAAGTTTATATGGAGGAGTGCAGAAAGTTAAAATTTATCTATAATATCTGTTACTAATATATTAAATAAAATAAATTAATACTGCGAATCCTAATCCGAATAGTGTCATTGAACTTAGACCCCCCAAAATATTGACATTGTCACTCAAAGAAAAGTGACAGAAAGTGACATAATATTCATTGTTTAGGTTCATACTGCAAATGTCAAACAGAAAATTGTCTATGATTAAAAAGTCGCTGGTCCAATTTCGATCATTGGGCGACCGCTAGTAATAATAATAATTTAACTTTGCCTATTGTAAGTATATGTTCCAAGACAATCCGTTCTTAAAGAGCAAACATTTTTTCAATCCTTTTAAAGGTTCTAGCATCATTACCACAATCTCACCTGATGCTAAGTGACGATGTAGACCGAGATGGTGACACGCTAAGCCTAGTAGCGATTCTATGAAAATTCTCATTAGCAGCTCGGAGTTTGGCTTTGTGCCCGATTAATGGCAATAGGCTCGCTCCCTATTACATGAGACCTAAAAACATACTCGGCGAACTGTGGGTGTACTAATAATACACTTCTGCCTAACGCTTCGGGGATACAGGCGTGATGGTATGTATGTATGTTAACATATTAAAAACTAGAAGTACAATGCTTTGCACCATTCAGCTCCGTACGCTTTATAGGAACATCACCACCGCAACGCCGCCGCGCCGCGCCGTGCCGCCATACCGCAAGCGATCTTATGATGTCACAAACCATAGAGTCAGCTAAGTAACGTTTATAATGTGTTGTTACACATATGTAAAATAAATTACTATTGTTAAATTTATGATACAACAATGATGAACAGTTAAAAAAAAATTGTTATATCTGTATTTCAATTAAAAATAGAATTGCTATAATAAGCTCACAATACGATAAATCGAATAAAAATACATTTAGATAAAATCGTATTCAATTGGTAAAAATTGATTGTGGTTTTATGAAACAACGGTAAAAGTGAAACTTTTTTTCACATTATAGACATTTAACTAAAAATTCACAAATTAGTAATGACGTCACCGTCACGCGACATGCAACACACAGACCAAAATTTTTGAGACGATCTAATAAAAGTTTCATTTTTAAAATTATATTTTATTGCTTAAAATATAAAACAAATAAAATAATCCCTATGTATGGCCCCAAAATTTATATTACTAATATAAAATTTATTATTTTAACCATAAAAAGTAATGTATTCAAAGGTCATAGCAGAGAAAACGATTAAAGATATTGTTAAAATTAACAAAGTTGAACTGACCCAAAGACTTAAAAAAAAAATCGCTGCAATTTATCTATGAAGCGCTTTACGATTTTTTAAATAGAAACCATCCCCTATCTATCGCGGACACGGGGCTTCGTCTATTGGTGGAGCTGCAACGCTGTATTCTAGCTAAAATCATGGAATACCCACCCTTTGTGCCAACACTAGTTTCATAACAAAACAATGCGCTATTACGTCTATTACAGATTTTTTCCCCCTCAGCTAATCTAGGAGTTTGCCGGAGAGCAATGACTGCTTTGTATCTACTCAAATCTATTGTTTTTTTTATTGTGGCACGGTGAAGTGACGTCGTTGACCACCGAGAGATTCACAATCCATTGACCTTCGTGCCGTCCTGCCGGCCTGCAAGCATTTCGACAGCAGCAGGCTGATCTCGGAACGTGAATTTCTATTACCTTTCCTACTTGTTTTTCCTTATGTTTTGTTACATAACGTTTCTAAACAAAGTCTCAAACCTTTTTAGTAGAAACATCGGTAAAATAATAAATAATACTCACCGAAATGTAATAAGTGGTTCTTGAATCATAAGCGCATTAAAAGACAGACGGAGATACATTACAGAATATAACGATATTTATGTAAAAGACGCTACTTTTCCGATATATTATCTACCCTTATTTCATTATTTTACTTTAAATCATTTATAATAAAACAATATTGATTGAATACCACACACATCGCCGCCATAAGGAAAAGTACAAAGTTCTTTTTATTGTTATATTTAAATTAATATTGATTACGTCACTCATTTTTTAAATGCTACGTCACTGATGAGTAACAAAAAAATCAATACCAAAAAATTTGCTACAAGCTCTTTGTGATTTTGATTTTACACAAACGAACAACCGTAAATCGACCGAAACGTACCTATGGTAAAATGAAAATCGAATGTGTAATAAAGCGTTATCTATGGATAAAGTTCAGAACGTTCACATAGGGTTGACGACCGTGTTCACAATAATAAGAAGAGTCGATATCCCGTCACCTGCCGATGCAAAAACGCGGTTCGAACCCGACCCGGCTACCAACCGGTCCGCTGATTTAATCATACTTACCACGGGATTATTAGAATTTGTCACGTTTGATTAGCCCTAACGATTATATCTATCACATATGTACCTACTATTTAGCAAATAATATCTGTAGTTAAGTATATGTAAAATATCTATACAATTAATAAAATGGAAGTGTTTAATTGTAATGTCAAAATAATAGTTGTTTAATTACTAAATGCATATGAAAGTATACGACTATATGACATCTTTACAAAAAGACCCATTTTTAAATTTTTTATCTGTCTGTCTGTCTGTTTGTTCCAGGTAATCCACGAAATGGTTGGACCGATTATGACGCGAATTTCACTGATAGGTAGCTGGATGACATAGGCAGTAACTTTAGGCTACTTTTATTCTAGAAAAAGAATTAGGGTTCCGCACAAATAACAAAAAAACTGACCATGGTGAATCAATTCAAGCGCTAAAATGGCTTATTGTAATGTCAAATTAATGTAGTACATAATTATAGGCATGAAAAAGACCTACAAAAAAGTCCGGAGAGTATATATATCTATCTTCTAAGGTCACCCACAATAAGCATTTTTGTCTTTAAAATAGACGGGCGCGGGCAAGAAAGATTCGTGCGGGCATACTGTAGTCCACGTGAGCGAAGCCGCGGGCACAGCTAGTAATTAATAAATCTGTAAATGTATTTTTTTTCTCATAGATATCCAATTCATAGGATACGAAGGATCACATTATATCATCATATTACACGAATTATTAGGTATTATTATTTAATATTTAGCTTTTTAACTATAAATACTTCATTACTTATATCTTTTATTACTTTATTTAATTATTAAGTATTATCATTGTCTTATCTACTAATTAGGTAGGTATAAGTTTTTATGTTGTAGGAAGACAAAAACTGCTGTTAATCTATTGCAGGCGGCAGTAGCTATGAAAATTTCGGATTAAATTATTCACGATGGATTTCCGTAAAGTAACGCCTTCGTCAATCAAATACAACATATAAAAAAAGCTTTACCAATCGTGCGAGCGCTGAAACAAAAAACTCCAAAATCAGAACATCAACAAACGAAGCGATAACCAATAAATATTAAGAAACGGAAAAGTTCTAAATTCGTAATCGGCCAATGGACGAGTAGTGAGGCAAAACCCAAATTCGGTTTTGAAATTAGAATCCCGAAACCGAAGCACGTAGATATTCGATTGTACGCAACAAACGACCTACCACAACGTTAAATAGAGATGTTATAAAAAGAAATAAACATGTCCTTTGTACAAATGAGTTGTTTCGTGATAAAGTATTCATGATGTGGATAATTTCGTGTCATCTGCAATGTCGAGGCCGTTGCGCTTTAAAAAATGAACATGTGATGCTACTGTGACATTTCCTTAAACTATATTATTATTTTAAACTGGAAAATTTTCTACAACTCAGAAATCTGAGAAATAGAATGTGAAGCGATATTAGCTCAGCGGTAACTAATTCGAACATCGCGTAAAACGATATGAATTCAAATAATACAGTCTGATTGTAATTTCGTCCGAGAAAAATGATAATGATATGACTGAATGAATGACTATCTAACGTTCACCTAAGTTTATAGTCACCAAAGCCAGTTTATTTCCCTGGCTCAATGTGAAACCACAACCTGCGACCTAATCACCCCTTATTAGTGATCAAACACACCGGTATGTATTAGCTTTCATTGACGGTGGCAACCCTAATTATAATTTATTTGCTTTTGTGACCCTATCAAATAAAAACATTTAATTAATACAGAAAAACTAAGTAAATGCCAGACTAAGATTCCGCCGAAAACAATTGATTTTTTTTTTCTTCAAATGAGGGTTCGCTGTATTATATCAGCGGATATAAATATATCAGGATACTGTATTATATCATGATAGTTATGTTCATTGATAATTATTTTCAAAACTAGAAATAGATGAGGTCAAGATTGAGTTCGAAAGTTAACTAAGTACTTAAGTAGGTACCCTGGGAACCAGAAAATGATGTCCCGTTTAAATGAACATTATAATCAGAATAAAGATTACGCTATAGATACTTAATTTTAAATTTGTTAAGTATTGATTAAGTAAAACTGGTTATTATCTGGTAATATCATGAACTTACATTTTTTGTTAGGCACCTACCTACTTTTATAATATCTAAAAGTTATTAGTTATGTATTTATTTTGAATACAAACTTTTATTTTACAACTAACCGTGTCTGTGGCTGCGCTCGCGTGGACTACAGAATGCCGTGCCACGCCGTCGATCGAGCACACTCGCAAACCGTGCTACCCCCGCCCCCGGCTATTTTAAAGACAAAAATGCTTATTGTGGGTGATCCTTAGAAGATAAATATGTGTTCCCGCTGACTTTTTTGTAGATTATATTAAGATCTACAAACATATAGTACATTAATTTGGTATATATATTGTAGTTTACTCAGCGTAAGCCATTTAAGCGCCCGACTTGATTCACCATGACCAGTTTTTCTTGCGCGGAACCCTAATTATTTTTGTAAAATAAAAGTAGTTCTAATTGCTCCTTAAAACATCATCTATCTGATCTGCGAGTGAAAGTCTCGTCAAAATCGAAGAATTTTCAAATCTGGCTGGTAGGTACCTACTTCCATGAATTAGTGCATCCAAACAAACAAACAACAGGTATTATAAAACAAATCTAGATTTTTTGTGAACTCTATTTGAAATCTAAAATTTACCGGAAAATTTTTAATATCATATTAAACCTTTTAACTAACTTCTTACCTTAATTTAGTCATGAGACAAAAATAAAAGTAACTATTTAAGATTGACTTTTGAGTTCCATTTTGATAACTAAAATCCTTATACATTGCATTTTACATGCGTTTACTTAAAAGAGTTAAAAGTTTTTTCTTACCAAAACTAACATAAGAATTTTTGTATGCGCACCAACCCAAACGATTTAAAACAAAGATACATTGTGAGTAAGTGACTCAGGCGAGTACGATGAAGCGCATAAGTACATTATTTACGAAAAAAAAAGCTACCGCGACACAGAATGAGATAATCGGTATTCATCACGCACACAAAAATGTCGGGCCCAACAACGAGAGGGAGGGAAATAGAAATAGTACGGCCATTTCGTTCAACCAAAATGCTACCAATATAAAGAATGACGCCTCTAAGGCCATTGACCTCAGGAGCTCAGAATGGACTGGGTTTGTGAAACTGTTTTTTTGAAATTTATTTTTATTTAGTAGCTTTTTTTTTTTAACTATGTGCTAAAAATTATTTACTTATTTTTTATGAATTAAAAATATAATCAAGGGTTCACAAAAAAAAGGGAGCGAGTTTTAAATTAGCATACTTGGACGCCATGTGAATTTCTATGTCAATTTTAATTACAAAATACATTTGCTTTCAGTTAATAATTTTTTTGGTTTTGTCTAACAACTATCACCATTAAGTTAAAAATTCTTTCGGCAATCTAACTTATTTGTAGAATTAACGCGTGAATTAATCTTATCTAACTAATAAGAAAAGTTTGGATGTTTGTTACTTAATTACGTAAAAACAGCTTAACGGAATTAGATAAAATTTGGCACACATATGGTCTATGACCTGGATTAACATATAGAATACTTTTTATCCCGGTAAAGATCATAGCTTAACCACTGTCATCAATTTATATTTATGGTTAGTTTGTGTTCAAGAATTGCTTTGTATTATTGTTTTTACTTTAATATCTACGTTTTTAGTGACAAATTTATCAAAGTTTACATTATACATACATACCATCACGCCTGTATTCCCCGAAGGGTTAGGCAGAGGTGTACTGTACACCCACAGTTCGCCGAGTATGTTTTTAGGTCCCATGTAATAGGGGGCGAACCTATTGCCATTAATCGGGCACGAAACCAAACTCCGAGCTGCTACTGAGAATTTCATAGGAAAACCCCAATAACACTTTGCTCGACCTGGGATTAGAACCCAGGACCTCGCTCATAGCAGTCGCGCTTACGACCACTAGGCTAACGAAGCAGTTCTAGATATAGATTCTAGATTACAATATATGTACATACGTGAACAACCAATAAGGATAAAACCGTAACTTTAATTTAAATAAAACGCAATTTTATCCTGCTGTTCTATATATACTGTACTACATACTACCCTACCCTATCCTACTATATTATTATCATTATATCCTACATAAAAAATATTATGTGAAAGTGTGTGCGTTTGGATGTTTGTTACGCAAAAAAAGCCGAACGGATTTTGATGATATTTAGTTCACTGATATTTATAGCCTGGATTAACACATAAAATACTAAATACTAATTATTATAATATCTAGGCGAACGGAATCGCGGGTATAGCTAGTACTTAATAGTTGTAATCGATGATTCATTCATAATATTATTGAAATAAGAAGAAAGTTAAAAAAATGAAAACATATCTACCATTTTTGTTAAAGGTCTTCATTATCCACAATTATTCTGTCTTTACGTAGTAATGGTATTCTAATATTTTATATACTAAAACCTTCTGAAAATTATATATAAAGGTATGTAAATAACTTCAGTAAAAGAGTCATAAGAATCGGTCGTGTAGTCTTGAAGAAAATGGCTCATCAACAAACATGCTGGATAAAGAGAACCTTCTTTTAACTGATTTTGTTTCTGTTGAGTGTTTCATTTGATTTGTATTACACGCACGGAAGACTATGAGATTTGTCATGGTTAAAGTGTGCGCGAAGAAGGAGTGCAGAAAGCTAAAAATTATATCAAATATGATAAAACTGCAAATACTACACCGACCAGTGCCACTGAACTTAGACCCCCAAAATATTGACATTGTCACTGAATATAAAGTGACAGTAAGTGGTACAGTATACATTGTTTAGGTTCATACTGTAATGTCAAACAGAAAATAATCTCAGACCAAAAAGTCGTTGGTCGCTGCGGCTGAGTGGCTAAGCGCTCGCCCCCAAGCCACGGTGAAGCTGTCAAAGCCTTCAAAGGCTCCAAGACCAATAGTATAGTAAGAGGGAAAAAAAACTGTCAGACATATCAATACACAGCCCAAATGAATTGAGCTAGGGCACTGAAAATTGGCATGTGGGTACCTTTTACACTGTAGGTGAGCACTAAGGACGGATTTTTATAAATTCAACCCCCTAAACATTTGGGGCCATATTACACATTTGACATTTATTTACTAATCAGCTGAGATATTACACATATAGGTAATTTATTTATTTATTTAGGATTGGTCTGAGAGATTTGGCTTATCAGTTAATCCTTCCAAATGTCAAGCAATTGTAATAGGGAGCTCTCGTATGATTACCAGAATAGACTTCAGCTTGCTGCCTCTGATTATTTTCAGTGATCTTGTCATACCGTTTAGTACGGAAGTAAAGGACCTTGGTTTACACATTGATGCCAAATTGGATTGGAGAACTCATATTTCCAAGGTTAGTCAGAAAGTGATCGGTACTCTAAAGTCTTTTTATCGCCTGAAAAATTTTCTCCCAGTTAAAACGAAAACCATGCTAGTGCAATCTATAATATTTCCTATAATTGACTATGGTGATATGTGCTTTTACGATCTGAACGCTGACCTTCTTAACAAACTTGACAGATTACTCAACAATTGCATTCGATTTGTTTTTAATCTTCGTAAGTATGACCATGTATCGAGCCATCGTTCAGAGCTTAATTGGTTGTCCATACGCCAGCGTCGGAGTTTGCGGGCTCTGACAACTCTGTATTCTATTATATTTTCTCCCAACACTCCCTCTTACTTAACTCCACATTTTCAGTTTTTATACTCTAATCATGACCTTAACCTTCGCTCTTCTAATAATATTATTCTTTGCTGTCCTGTCCATACTTCCGGTCTAGTACATTCATCTTTCTATATCCAATCTATTCTCCTATGGAATGAGCTTCCTTATGAAATCAGGATGTCATCTAATCGTTTCAGTTTTAAAGTCAAGGTACGTCGGCTTTACCAGTGTCATTTAGCAGAATTATCTGGTTAATGCTGTATTTAGTACTTAATGTTGACTAATTATATTTTTATTTATTGTATTGATATTTATGTATGATGTTGTTATGTGTATGTATTGTATATGTGTAGTATATATGTATTATATATGTCTTATATATATTATGTTTTGGTGTTGATATTTTATTTATATATTGTGATTTTAAATTGGTTAAACATAATTTCAATAAACCCCCTTACCTTTTACACCTACCAATATTTATCTCTGCATCACCTAATGGTTGACTGGCAGAGAATGCCTTAGGCATTAAGTCCGCTATTGCGTATTTAACGCATAGTGTGTAAATAAATAAATAAATAAATAATTTAGGTATATAGGTACTTAGGCACACATCCGACAGTCATTCATGCTTATCACACAAAACTTAGTCATGTGGCAGGGATCAAACCCACGACCTCTCGGCTCATTAATCAGAATTACTACCACTGCGCCAGGAAAATATTTTGTAAGAAAGTATGATGTTGTTCTTATTTGATAGATTATATTATTGATTACGTTATAGAGTGTATGAATACCTATTAAGTAAGACATAATTACATCTCGTAAATTACGTTAGTACTTACATTGTAATGCATGTGTCATAGATTTGAATTACACTAAAAACGTAATTAGAAAAACAAGAAAAAGGTATGAATATTAAATAGTTAAATGTATACTTTCAGTAATTTATCACCTCCGTCTCACTCTTTCGTTTGTTCGTCTTGTTTTCGCGTATTAAAAAGTTGCGCTTGAGTCGTCGACCGGCGTCAAGGGCGCGTCGAATTCGCCACTCGCGCACCGTACAGTCCGATGACACGAAATAAGGGTGCTTTCACATCGGTACACGAGAACATGGACGTTGGCAATTGTAGATAAACCACAGAGAGTACAATGTGTATTATTTTATTTCAAACTACCTGTATAGGATCAATTTTAAATACTTATGCCGAGTAAATTATGTGAGATATATCAAATTAATGTAGGTACTATAATACACAATTGTACTTAGATATTAAAAGGACTTATAAAAAGACATAGACGAGAGCATATATTATGTATCTTTCAAGTATAACTATTATGCATTATTGTCTTAATATCCGGGAGCGGGGGTTGCACGATTGGCGCATGTACCCGATCGATGGCACTCTACTTATTATTGAGCCTATTCATTGAGACCATTTGAATTGGGCCAAATATGATATCTCTGCTGTAAGTTGATGAGGAGTTAGGTATCCTATGGATTCCAGCAGATGCTGCAGCATCAGGTCAAGGTTACCATCTTCTTGGAATATCATTGTAGTAAGAGGATATAAGATTTCGAATCGATCAAACCTGTGGAAGTTGTTTATATCCCTTCATCAACTAGAAACGGCTGAATAGATTTCTTTGAAATACTACTAAGAACATGATCGCTAGAAAAGCCTTTTAATACTTTCAAAAAAGTTTATCAAAATTGGTTCATCCGTTAGGGAGCTACGATGCCACAAAGAGATACACAGACACACAGATACACACGTTAAACTTATAACACCCCTCTATTATCTTTGGGGGTTAAAAACGAAATCTAATTGTAAGTGAAACATTATTGTATTAAGCCTTTACTTCAAAGATGACTCTAATGAAGTCCTATAGATATTAGAAATGGCATAAATATTATGTTGTAAATAAGTGTCCGGGGCTAAAAAAAAAACGATGACCGGTCCAGGCCTTATTTGGTCTAAGCAAGTTTAGACTAACCTCGCATCTGCTACACCTGCGTATACGCCAGCTTGCTTACATTAGACTGTTTATTAGAAATAAGGATGCCACATTTTGTTTTAATAAATATACATATAATCTAAATATGAATAAGCGAAGCAAAAGCTTTCGGTACCTTTTTAAGCGTATTGTGTGCACGGAAGACTGTGAGATTTGGCATGGTTAAAGTTTATATGGAGAAGGAGTGCAGAAAGCTAAAATTTATCTATAATGTCTGTTACTAATATATTAAATAAAATAAATTAATACTGCGAATCCTAATCGAATAGTGTCATTGAACTTAAACCCCCCAAAATATTGACATTGTCATTCAAAGAAAAGTGACAGCAAGTGACATAATATTCATTGTATAGAGTCATACTGCAAATGTCAAACAGAAAATAGTCTATGATCAAAAAGTCACTGGTCGAATTTCGACCTTAGGGCAATCGCTTGTCTTTTTAAATATTTTTAAAAATAACTATATTTAGGTGGCCTATGATTTTCACCAAAGAGATTTATAATTAAATTAGTTATCAATTCAAAATAATTTAAAGGAAAAAGACATTGTATTTATTCTATGGCTAACAATTTTCGGAACAATCTAGGTACCTACTTTAATTTGCATTTAGTAAAAAGATATTATTTTGGCATTAGAAACAGACACTTCAATTTTATTTATTTGTAAAGATCTTTGGCTATAGCACATGTATATTAAACAAATTCATTAAATAATTATATTACAGTCATATAGTATTTTATAATGTGAAACATCTAACGCGGCAGACTGTTAGTTGACGTGGCGTCGCAAGATGTCAAATTTAGACCAAGTAGCGAACATGACATTTTTTTGAGTTTTTCTCGGGAATTTTAATTTATCCATTCTATTTACTAACAATTAAAATAGGCATAGCCACTACATGCTTCAAATTTAATAATATTTAATACTAGCTGTGCTCGTGGCTTCGCTCATGTGGACTACAGAATGCCCTCGCGAATCTTGCTCCCCCGCTCCCAGCTATTTTGAAGACAAAAAGTCTTGTTTTGGGTGTTCCTTAGAAGACAGACGTCTAATCTACCTGACTTTTTTGTAGATTTTTTTAATGCCTACAATCATGTAGTACATTAATTTGCTATATATTTTATGGTTTACTCAGCGTAAGCCATTTAAGCGCCTGAATTTATTCACCATGACCAGTTATTTTTTATTTTTGCGGAACCCTAATAATTTTGCTAAAATAAAAATAGCCTAAGTTACTTCCTATAACATCAGCTATCTATCAGTGAAAGTTTCGTCAAAATCGGTTCAACCGTTTCGGAGATCACCCGGAACAAACAGATAGACAGACAGAAAAACAGACAGCCAGACAAAAAAAAATTAAATTGGTTTTTGTTATAATGTATCGTATATACATTCATATGCATTTAGTAAAAAAACCTTTGTTTTGATATTAGAAACAGACACTTCAATTTTATTAATTGTATAGATTGCTTGTTAAAGTTAGGAAGAAATTACAATGTAACGAAATAAAGTATGTCGTAAGATGTATGTAATTGGAGACAGGAAAGTGACTAGTTTTAATTGTCTCTGTTGTATTTTCATTTATTGCGCTTATGTGATTCATTTAAATGATGTATTGAACTCGATTACAAATTAAAAATACTTTTTATCTGCAAGTACTTAGAGTTGAAAAGATTGTTCGTTTAAACTCTTAACTCTGGAACTACCAGCCAGATTTGAAAAATAACGTACTTCCAATGCTTTATCGTAAAGGTGGCAACCCTAATTAAAACTGCAGGTGTTTGTTATTAAATATAGCTTGCATTAAGTTACTTGTCGTTTTAAACATTTACAATTATTTATTATTTAACCCGGTTAACATGTCATGAAAGATAAATTTATTCAACCACTGTGCAGCCGATCGTGGTTTTCACTTCCCGTACATTCCTACAACTTGGCAGATTGCTTGACTTTCATAGTTATTGCTTGACTCCTTATGACAGTAGCGTGAATTTATATAAGCTGTAACCTTTTTCAATAAATAAGCTATAAAAAAAATTTTTAAATCTTACTGGTAGTCAAGTAGGGATGTAACGATACCGATACTCAAATATCGATACCCAGGTCGTCGATTATTTATCAACCGATATCTAACTATTTAAAAGCGCGCGAAGCATCGATATTGTTCTTTCATCGCAGGCCAGAGAGTCGTACGTGGCGCTAGCAGCGATATTGCCGTCTTTATTAAGCATTGTTAAACAATGTTAAACATTCGTTTAGCGCCTGTTTATTATTGACTTTGAAATTAAATATTAAATTGCTACTTATTAATAAAAAAAAAATTGTCTCCTATTCTGTGCATAAGAAGACAACATACAATTATCCAAAAAACTTCAGCCTCCGCCAAGCGGGTAACAAATGTGCAGGATAAATCTATACTTATAATAAATGAGTAGTGTCAAAATCTTTACATAGAAGGTATTTGAAAAAAAAATACTACAAGGAGGTTAAGAGTCAAGGTCAGAACACATTTCGATAGTTTTTGAAGTTTTTGTCAGTCTGTCTGTCGGTATGTTTGAACACCGATCAGGCAAAAATTACTGGATTGAATTTAATGAAATTTGGTAGAGGTATAGCCTATAATTTGAAAATACATTTAGGATGCATTTTCACACGTATGGACATTGGTATGGTCTATAAATTGCGTTTAGGTTATGTAAATTTAAAAAAGAATGTATGTATTTTGTAATGTATTTCAAACATTTAGTGAAATAAAGAGAAAATATACCAAATTAATCCAAATTATTTTTCTTTAGAGAATTTTCAAAAAAAAGCAATAAAACGAAACGTGTTTTTATTTTATTTTCCAGGAGCACTCATAGATGGGGCTGTACGGCTTCGTTTAAATTATCATGAAATTGTTTTAATATTTACTGTCCTACTTATGTATATTTTATATCAGAACATATATTAATAATTTATAGGCTGGCTTTTATTATAATTTTTAAATGTTTTTAGATAAATTTTAACGTTATTTTTAAATGTTTAAAATAATTTATAATATCTATTGGATTTATTTTTTTCTGCGATAGATGTCGTAATTTGGTGTTAGCGCTATCAAGATTTTTATTAAATTACACTAAACAAATATACTATAAAGCATTATTATTAATTGGATATTAACACCCAAGTCACGGTGAAGCTGTAAAAGCAGTCTGAGGCTTCAGGGTTCTTATGGCTAACTGTGTACTAAGTTCAGAAACAAGGATACTAAAGTTATTAAATAAAATTAGCTTTTCGTAAAGAACTGTTAACATTTAAAAAATGATGTTAGTTGGATATTCTCAAAGCTTATACCGGTCAAATACTGTAAGGCGAGATTGAGGTGAGGGGAGGTTGTTATTTATTTGTTATTGTAATTAAATATCTAATATACATACATTTTACATAGGTACATTTGACACACAACTGACTGTTATGCTCATTACACTAAAGTCAGTCATGGGCGGGGATCGAACCCGCAACCTCTCGGCTTTACAGTACTACTTGTTGCCACTACGCCACGAGGTCTGTCAGTCTGTCACGAGCCTACATACCAACTTCAATATTTATTTAATTTTTTACAAAATTTTCGATATCGGTATCGGCAAAATTACGTAACGTCACATCCCTATTTCAATGATTAGCGAGTTCAAACAAATGTCTGAGTTTTTTAATATTAGTCGGTATAGAAGTATAGATAGGTGATGTAATGAAATAAACACGCTGTATATCCGCGTTTAGTCGACAAAGGATAATACGGACAGTCTCCATGTTCATCCGCACGTTTCGATTGGGCAATAATTTGCCGCAGCGTGATCATAGGCTCGGGTCATGTTCACGTCGCGTGCACGATCGCACGGACTGCACGGACTGCACGGTGCAACCGTCAAACTGACCGTACACAACTATAGACCATTAAAAATTATATCGCATCGTTTGATTGTGTTAAGTCCATGTAAAACGAACCGATTACACATTATATTGTGCTGTAGGGAAAAAAATCATAGGCCTATGAATTGACAGTTCATTGATGAATGAAGATTTTGTTTCTTTTATCAAGTAACTAGCTGTGTCCCATGGTTTCACCCTTGTTAATTTTATCTGACAAATACAGCGCCGCCAACACGACGCGACGCACCCGTGTAGTCTATCATAATTGTTCTTCCCGCAAGTCTACATATTATTTTAATTTTTCATTATCTCTTAAACTATGTGTCCAAATAGCATACTATGAAGACTAAAATTTAACTTCATAAAATTGTCTTTATGATGAGGTACTTTAGTCTTGTTTGTAAGGATTAATATGCCATATCTAAAAATAATGCTTATAAATCTCTTTTTAATTTTCAACAAATCTTTGTCACAAAATACCTTATTGTGAATTATATAAGAGATAGGTATATGCTATCGTTGATTTTTTTTTTGATATACTAAGGTCCAATATTATTGTGGATCATTGTATTTTCATATCATTGAAAATTACGCCATCGCACGCGATTAAAGCAGTGCCCTGCTGATAAGGACCTTGACTTCTGACTTACGTAACAAAAATTAACATCTAAGGCTATCTGAGAGCTACTTTACATAGCGTATACTATTTCCTCGAGAGTCTGGATACCATACACAAAATATATTTTTCGAATGTGACTGGTAGTTCCAGAGATTAGCATGTTTAAACAAACAAAACATGGGGCCTAAAAACATACACGGCGAACTGTGGGTGTACATTTCAGTACACCTCTGCCTAACCCTTCAGGGATACAGGAGTGATGGTATGTTGTGTTATAATACATTTACATAAATATATTAACAGAACGAAAAAAAATACTTCTTAAAAAAATATATACAGGAAATGTGGCATTCCAAAATTGATAGGTTATAACAATTATTAATATAGACTCAATAACTCTGATAAAAATATGAGTACGTAAATAATTACCTACTGCGTAATAAAAGCGTATGAAGCAGCGGGCACTGCTAGTATAATATAATTCAGGCATATTTTCATTGTCAGTGCTATGATGAACCTTCTAATCGTCTCGTTAATGAACAGTCTCCTTCGAGTATCTAATCCTGAGACAACTGTACCATTAAATTAATTGAAAAGTAATCTAGACAATAATTTCTCCGCGTTTGAATCTAGACTTTATTAACAAACTAGGAATTTCTCGCGACTTGGTTTGAAATGTATATTTAAGACGATCTGATCTGTACGAATATGTCACACATTATAATTACTTAGAATGTAAACACAGTGTCAAAATGTTGGGCGACTGCTCAGTTATGTTAGTCATACATATTGTTTATAAATGGCGCCTCCTACATGCTACTTGAATATATTTGCATTATATATATCATTTTATAATATTAAAAAAAAAACCTTGAGAAATAAATAATATATAAAAAAGGAATGCAATAAAAAAAAATTAAACTAACTTCAATGATTTTGAAGATTTCTACGAAGTTGAATGTCCAATGCCAATGAAATTAAAATGGGACCACCCTTGTGGTATCCCCTGTCCAGAAAAAAGACTATCATCTAAATCGGTTCATAAACAAAAAAGTTATGGCTAAAAATCAATAAAAAAATACACTCGAATTAAGTAACCTCTGTTTTTTTTTCTGAAATCGCTTAAAATCGGTTTATTTACGAAAGAAACGTTAGTCAGATCTCTTGGTTTAACATTAAGACTGTTGTAACGCTGTGTCTGACAATCTTATAACGCTTCAAGGTCCAACAACATCTATGTCCAAGGTGATGGGAGGTATCCAAGTTGTGACGAAGAGCTCTACTGTTTATGGGTCCCATAAATACAGAGTGCTCGTTACTGCCTCCCGCATTAGCTGGGGTGTGGATATCATTACCATTGATTCTCGAAGCTAGCTCGATTCTCATATCTTATACTGTAGTTTTTTTTAAAGTGAAAACTTCTTTAGGTGCGTTGAGCACTTTATTTTGTGTGTATTAAATGAGACTGAGCCGTCACGCTCGGCTATATAACGTTCTTTCGGGTAATATCGGCTGAGTCGACTAATTGTATTTTGTATTATTAACCTCGCCGTGATGAAGTTTTCATATGTACGGTACTTAAGTATAACAAAAACCAATATTTAAAATTTTAGTCTGTGTTTTTTTAGAGTAATCTCCGAAAAGGAAGGCCCGATTATGACGGAACTTCCACTGACAGATAGCTGATGTTATAAGAAATGACTTAGGCTGTTTTTATTTTAGAAAAAGAATAAAGGTTCCGCGCAAATCAAAATTAATTCGGGAAAAGGACAACTTTGGGGTGTAAATGGGTTACACAGACTAAATCATAAGAGATGTATCAGTTTAATGCCAAACACCTTTCTCGCTCTTATTTCGACACCGCGTCGAACCACGCGAATCCCTTAATAAAAGCGGCAGCTTCGTATGTGCCCGACCCCAACGCCTGCCGGAGAAAACGCCGGCCGCGTAATATATTCACTGACCCGCTCGACCAAACCGAAACAGCTAACGCGTTCTACGCCACCGTCTCTCCAAACAGAGCGTGCCACCGCCCACGCCCGCGTAACCACCGTTCTCTCCGCAGAGGACGGGCGGTTAACTTCGCTCCCGCACACCCGTCACGTCCACCCTCTCTAGCGGGATCCCAAGCCTAGGTCCGTTCCTCGGTGTGAAGCCCTTGGGTCAGGCAGCCGCCCGCGCGATACAAAGTGACACTATACGTGCTGCAACACTTAGCTACCCACATACAACACTTACACACGTATGAACACACACATGTGCACACCCACAGGTACATAGGTTCTGTAAGGGACCTTTTTTTTCTTTTTTTTGCGCCAGTTAGACTAATGCGCTAGTTAGTGTAGAAAAACCATACCGATTATTAAATACACATACGCATGGTCTACTCCTTCCTCCCAGGAGGAGGGGAACGTGCATATGAGTATATGTTAGTTAGTTTGAATTCTCGCAGGATTAGGGATTAGTTAGATCGCGACCTTTTCGCATTCGCGACGACCGCCCGAGCCGAGGTTCGGCCACTCTGGCACCCTCGTGCGGGTCGTCACAAACTTTCGCGGCTGAGTGCCCTAAGCGCTCGCCCCCAAGTCCGGTGAAGTAGTAAAAGCCGCAGCGGCTCTGTTTTAGGATAGGGCCCCTAAGGCTAACAGTGTAGTCAGTTCTAAAAAAAAAAAAAAATCCGTTTAATATAGTAGGTGCATAATTGTATTTCTTAAAAATACCTACATAACAGTCAGCGAGAGCATATGCTTATGTTCTAATGATCACAAACAATTAGAATTATTATCTTTAAAAATAACAGGGAGCGGGGGGGGGGGGGAACACAATTCCCACATATGCCCAACCAACGACATTCCGTAGTTCATGCAAGCGCAGCCGCAGGCACAGCTAATATAGAATAAATCCTTTCATCGCAATAAAAGTTATTTTTGGTTACCCATGAGAATAACAATATTGTTTATATTGAACCGAGACTGGAATGGTGAGGTTTTCCATCTCTTTAAGAGTATTTATGTTCTTAAATGGAATTTTAGCCGTACTGGTGTCATTAACGTACGTATAAACTATGGGAGGTAGACGTAAGAAGGACTATTATCACTTTGTTACCAAAAGTATAGTAAAATAAGAGAAAGAGAGGCTTAAGCTACTTGGGGCAGTCCGACTGGTGGAACACCTGCAACCTAAAGGTAAATACTACAGTAAAATAACCCTGTGTTGTGTTCCTGTGGTGAGTATTACTCTCCATAATATAAACCATAGAGTAATAAAGTCCGCTCACTGTACCTAGAGAGTGCAAAACTTGTTATAAGTATCGAAACAATGCGATTCATTTACGCGGGTGTAAGGAAGGGCACGGGGGTAGGGCGTGGTTTGTCCCTCATCTCTAAAGTGATGTGCGTTGTCCGCCGGTACGGACATTATATCGATATATTCGTTGGTGTTAAAAATAACTTCGACAAATGTTTATTTTACTTGTTTATTATAATAATAATGATAACATAATTATCTTAATCACTAAATACATAATATATATAATAAAAAAAGTTAAAACATTTTTCAAGAACCTTCAAATAAAATTAATTTATTGTAAGTCTGTCTCTTTTCCTAAGATTTTCCGAGTATTTCTTTTCATTGGGAAGATTTTTACTTTTAATAAACTGTCTCTTAATTATTTCAGCACTTGAGATATTGATTCCGCTTAATATATGGACATCGGTTTTGTCCATTAAATCTTTATTTTTCAAGTCTTGAAGTAAATCCTCCATGCGAAATAATTTACGCTTCAAATGCCTTTGATGGCACTGTAGGCGTTTTATTTTTAATAAACGTTGATACGATATACGTTCCAGGCATTCTATACGTGATTTTAGTTTTTTTTTGCGATGAGAATCAATAATCATATCTGGTACAAAACTAGCAGTGACTTCAGCATCCATTTCAATTTCATTTTCTTGTACAGTTTCCTCAATCTAAAATAAATACAATAAAAATTAAAGTAAGTATAGTTTTATAGTGACACTAACCATGAACAATTAATGACAATATTAATTATACAATATTTTTATAACATTTCTCACATCAAGTTTTAACGTAGGTACTGCATTTGGTAATAAATATTGCCTTTTCTTGCTCAAATCAAAACATGATTCCTCAAAATGCTGAGAACATATTGTAGTTCGAGGCCCTGGAAACCATCCATCTTTACGAACTACATCTATCCATTTCTCTTTTGTCTTTGGGTATTTAGGAAAGCTGCAAGATCACAAAAATTCTCACTGAGTAAATTTCTAAAAACATATAAGTCAATAAATTATATTCATACTAATTCAAATAACTTAAATATCATATATTATCATTACAATATCGAAAACATTATATTAGGTACTAAATATTGTGATATGACAAATTAATATTCTTTACTAATGAATATTTAGAAAGAAATTATGTTTAGAATCATACTTAAAAGAAACAATATTAATTAAATAAGGTAGGACCTAGTCTATATTCATAAAATGCGGTAATAGTCACTCGATACTATCAAGAGTAGGCACAACACTACAGCGTCTTGAGTAAACTGAACTGCCATGGCGGCGTGTCATCTAATTAATAATTATTTTGACGCAAAATAATATTCCATGAGTACTTACACATAAAAAGAGATACCACTGGATTTCAAGTTTTTCTTTCTATAATGGTTTTTACAAGTTTTCACTGCACAATTAGACATTTTGCTTCGTAAAAGTATTATTTTGACAGAGATAAGCACTGGACGAAACACGTGAACAGACTGAGCGTAGGTACAGGCGTCGGGGAAGACATACATGAAAAATTCATGTATAGGTGGTAAGACAGGCGAGTCCGTTGTTCTGGTTCTATACTCTAACACGCCGAGTTCATAATTCTATGATATAAACTAATTCGAGTTTCTATCGACAACTGATAGTAGTTCGATGTATATACGGACAGCGTTAAAAATTTTTACGTTCGTTTTAAGGGTTTTTCGAAACATCTCCATTTTCGATTCACGGCATCCCTCTATGTGTTAGATATAGATAGATACCTATCTACTTAGTTTATATATTTTTACAATAACGATTGCACTTTTTCTATATTAGCTCAGTGCTAGTGTGTACGGATATCCGCGTCGATGGACGCGAGTTCGATTCCCTATAATGTGAAGAAACCATATCATGATAGAGTATTTTCAAATGCCTGCTTGGCTAAGCTACCACACTCAGGTTAATAATCTAAGCACCTATTGGTGTGTTCCGGCTGCTACACTTGAGAGCCAGTTTCACTTGGGCTAGTTGGTTACCTTCACTTTACATTATGTAAGATTATGGACGAACGCCTTTTCCATAACGAATATTAAAAAAATCTATTGAATCTATATGGTTACATCATAATAGAAAACATTATTATGATAACAATAAACAATTATTTAATTATTTATCATACACTAGCTGTGCCTGCGGATTCGCTCACGTGGACAATAAAATGCCATCGATCGGGCATACACGCGAATCTTGCTTCCCAGCGCCCGGTTATTTTAAACATAAAAATGCTTATTAAGTATGGATGTTCCTTAAAAGATAGTCAAAATTGGGAGGAATAGTATAGGCTATCTAACATTAGGCTACGACTCTCAGTTAACCTTAAATATTGACATTTATTAAGTCGGAAATGGTAGCCCTCCCGAACTGCTTTATCCACGTGCACTGGTAATGGTTAATGATATGTAAAAACAAAAGATCGGGATAGCATATACCTATATCTTATAGATAAGCTATCATAAGCTATTTGTGACAAACAGATGTTAAAATTTGAAAAGTAATTTATGAAAATATTTTTAGACATGGCATATTAATCCTTACGAACAAAAGCTACTTCATCATAACGACAATTTTATGAAGTTCAATTTTGATCTTTATGGCATTTTAATTGGGCACATAGTTTAGTAGATATGATAGATTAAAATAATTTGTACTTGCGGGAAGAATACCTAATTATGATAGGCTACACGGATACGTTGGCGAGGCGGTGTTTGTCCTATTAAAAGAACACGAGTGAAACCGTGGAGCACAGCTAGTAATAGATAAGATTAAATAATAAGTGTATTAACTCGTCCAATATCCCTTGGCTATCCAGCACGCCAGCATGCACGGAAACATACGAAGTTGTCCGACCACATCCGACGGTGTTCGATAATGTCCAGTGAAAATAGCCGCTGTGAAACTACACAGCTTGCCAAGACTCTAGTAATACCGGATAAGAGCACTTTGTATAAACGTGTACTATTATTTATTTAATAGGACTTTTAATAAGGAATCATTAAAGGTCTAATGCATCTTTAACAGATGAGTTAAAGCAGTGTATGTGTTTTTTTTATATAACTATGGTGTCCTACAAACATACGGCTCGCCTGCTGGTAAGCGGCAACCGTAGCCTATGGACGCTTGTAATACCATAGGGCGATCCCCTTACCCCATGGAGCTCTGGATACTCTACTCACCGCAGGTATACAATATAAGGACTAATTGGCTGCCATCCTTCGGTGTAGATATTGCACTAGTTCCGCGTTCTTAGAACCTAAACTGAACAAAATTTGGATTTAACTGATATCTAGGTATGTAGATACATTGGTACATTATTTTACAACTGGCTATATATTTCATGAAAATTATTTTTTGCTATTAAATATTTTGTAATTGCACAGTAAGTAAGTAAGTAGTAAGTTTTCTCAAGGGGACAGGTTCATGATCACTTTCAGGTTGGTTGGTTTGGAGTTTTTTGTTGTGTAAAGTAGTTTTTAATATTTGGGTATTACATTAACGTAGTCTGAGACAGTAGCATATACATGTTTTCTTTTGACGCCTAAGTCCCAAAGATAAAAGACAAGAACACGAACCATGAATTTAAATGTACTATAGAAAATTTTCTTGAGACGTTCATTGCAAATAGATGTCGTTCAATCGTAGTTGGTATTCATTCTATTTGTCATTTTGATCGAAAGCGTGTGTTTTGTAAAAAATCAGTTATATATGTACCAATCCAGTAGCATAGATTCTTAAATTTTTCCACCACATGTTCGATATTTGTTGCTTATAAATGAATATCGAGATAGGCTGCATATCGTTTCTACTGCTACGTCACCGCGAGGATACAGAAGTTTCTCTCTTCTTCTTCCTTTATATTGAACCTGTTGAGTGTAAATTTTATTTTCTTTGGCTCATATACTGCTTGATCGATGGTATAGGATGCAACTACCATACCCATGGTGTCATAACAAAAAGTGTGGTAAGGATTATTACCCGACTGACGAGCACCGTGCATATATAAACCAGATATAGTATCTCTTTTATTTGTCGAATTACGGGCTTAGCTAGTGTATATCGAGCTGCAGAGGCTTGCATGGAGGCATAACAGTGGCGACCAGCGATCGATCATCATCAACAGCGATGATATTTAGCCGTGCTGTTTTGAGGTGTATGGGTTGTTAAGGGGTACCGAATTACATCTGTAGAAATGAGACGCCCAAGTAAACCTGATCTGTACGTGGTGCACCCTGCAGAGCAACGAACGAGGATATGACGATAGCGGGGTGATAGGGCTGTATAGGCCGGTATGAGAGCGGTGACAGTCGATGGATTACGATTATTCGGTGGTCGCCGTTGTGTTAGAACTATAATATGCTTACCACTATATGTAATGAAAAAAACTATAAAATTCCTACATCAGGTACGGGTGTAGGTACTATGATGTAAAATAGAAAAATCGAAGCACAGAAGTAAATAATTAGCAAGTATTAATTATATAATAAACTCAGTTTATTTATTACCTATGATGTTGGGTAATTGTTTAGGTAAACATGGGGAGGCAGGGTCGGGTTGGGGGGCGGGGTACAGGTATTATAGCATTCCTAAGGTTTCCCTGCGAACGCTAAGCACATCTATTTTGTGAGCTTCCGAACGATTCAGTAGCTTCACTCTTTATTTAAATATTTCGATAATTTTAAATTTAATTTTTAAAGTGAAAACTTCTTTAGTGGCTTTGTGATTTTAGACCCGATGAAACTAAAATGAGACAAACACAGTATTTAACCTGTGAGAGAATTAGATGGAATGCGTTATATAGAGTTTCCTATTATCTTACGAACGAAACTTACATTATTTACATTACGAAGCCTTGGGAAAAGGCGTCATAGCCAGCGTGGTGTATTGTTAAATTTTCAATTTTATTGTATATAAAAAGGCTACTTGTTGAGTTAGTGTTTTATACTCAGTATTTTAAATCACTCTACTATCAATTAGAAAGGTCCTTGCTCGAGAAAATTGGTATGTAACTGTCAAGGTTGCCGATTTAAACCAATTCCTTTTCAATAGTAATTAATATTCAAGTAATACAAGATTTAAACCAAGCACCACCACAAGTCCTTGCACTCAGGAACAATGTTTATTTGTAGTTAATATAGTAACAGAGGTCTTCACTATCCAACAGCGTTCCCATTCCACGGTTCAAGCGAGAATGCCCGGTCCTTTTTTTTTAGAACTGACTATACCGTTAGTCTAAGGAGCCCTGAAGCCGCTGCGTCTTTTCCAGCTTTGCCCCGCTCTTTGTATGCTACGCCTACATATACACAATCCGACCAGTAGGGTAGTTGTGAATATTCATTTATTAATATAGGTTTACACTTGTACCACATATATTAAACGGTATTTTATTAAATGTGATGTGTTAGTAGAGGAAACGGACCCTTTTCAACAATATTCTTCACGAGGTTCACGTGTATCGATAATTTTAGATAATATATTTGTTTTCTGAAGTTTCAGTTCCACCTAATGTGAACTACACATACTTTTTTTTCCATAAGGGTTTAAGATCGGAAACGCGCTAATGATACCTGGAATTACAAGCGTCTATAGGCTACGGTAGATGCTTATCTCTGCTGACAGCGATTAGGGGTGATGGCTTGCAGATCCGATGGTGGTCGCTGTTGATTTGGATTGTACTGTGGTTACCGTCAAGCACATTGCTGTCAATTTGCGATACTTACGGTATACAAACAAAAAATAATTTTACTCCCGGTTGTCACGAAAAAAAAAGAGTAACAATTTAAGATGAGTTAACAAAGACAGATAATAAGTTGAAATCGATTTGTTTAATCTACACTAATGTTGTAGGTAGGTATATTGGATTCGAATTGCGACTAAGCTCCCCGTATCACAACCACTGCACTCTGTTCGCTTTGTATTTTGTGTTTCAATCTTATTAACCAGTAGGTATTAGCTGTAAACTCAACCTTTCCGTACGAGGTTATGCAAATTGGTTTGATTCTCGGTTAGGTACCTATATTAACTATCACGCATATAGCACATATAATATACTGTATTAATTATTAAGTATCACGCTATACGAAAAAGGGGCGAACAGAGAGTTTAAGAGGACATACATGTGTACGGTACCAACTTAACACAAAAAATCATTATTTTTTTTGTCTACCTATCTGTTTGTTCCGGCTAATCTCAGAAACTATTGGACCGATTTTGATTTTATAAGGAGTAACTTACGCAAATTTTATTTTAGAAAAAGAATTAGTGTTCCGAGCAAATACTTAGAAAAACTAATACGAAATAGTTAATTAGCGGGTGAATCAATTCGGGCGCTTAAATGGCTTACGCTGAGTAAACCATGAGAATGAATGTACCTACTACGTAAATGTAGATCTTAAAAGTCAAGGGGAGCATATATCTATCTTCTAAGGGTCACCCATTGTAACCATTTTTGACTTTAAAATAACCGAGAGCGGTAGTAGCATGATTAGGGCGTGAACCTAATCGACGGCAATCTACTCCACGCGAGTGCAGCCGCGGGCACAGCTTGTATATTGATAATTATAAGAATTTTCATTAAAACCACTCCCATTCACGTTATGGAAAGTGAGCTAGCTATTGTACCATTAATATTAAGAAGACAATTTTTAGCAAACAAGTATTGTTTAAAGGCCCTTTCTTGGTCGAATAATGTAAGTGTAGATTTATTAAAAGAACTTGAAACTCTTAGCCAATTAAGTTATTGGGAAAAGAAGAAGAAGCCTCTACTTTTTTTAGCATATATGAAAGCAATAGTATTTGAAATTAAGTCTTCTAACCTTTTAGAAATGTTTAATCTGGAAGTGTGGACGTCTTATATTGATGTTAAAAGTATGGTTAAACTAAGTCTAGAATGTATTCAAACCTTTAAAAATCAGTTGAATTTAGTTTCTGCCAAATATGACATTGATAGAGAATTAAGTATTAAATATAAAGGTTGGTATAAACTGTATACTGATGGCTCTAAAAACTGTGAAGGCTTAGGAATGACCTACTATGATGCTTATAGAAATATAACAGCTTGTTTTAAAGTTAACCAAGATGTGTCGATTATGTCATTGGAGATCAATGCAATATCAGAAGCAATAACTTATATAATTAAAAATAATATTAGAAAAGTTGTAATTTTAACAGATAGCAAAAGTGCACTTCAGCATCTAGTTCGATGTACCTCTGACTACAGAGGCGCGTCAATAGCCTATAAGATTTTAGACCACATATATAAACAACAGTTTGACAATCAGTCTTTGATATTGCAATGGATTCCGTCTCATGTTGGTATCAAGGGTAATGAAGAGGCTGACCATAGTGCGAAATTAGGATCAACTCAGGGTATATTAAAGAAGGTTAAATTCGATTATTGGGAAATTATGACAAAATTCAAAAAAATGAAGTACGAAAAGTGGAGTGAATATTTTGATGAAAGAAGTAAAGAAAAAGGTATTTGGTATAAGACATTACAGTGTCAGCCTCTTCATAAGCCTTGGTTTAGTGAATGTTATTTAAGTCGACAATATATAAAGATAGCATTATGACTTCGTTCGGGGCACTATCCATCGGGAAGATTTACGTATCTCATTCGAAAAACAGAGTCACTCAACTGTAATCTATGTGGAAGGATCGATGACGTGCATCATTTACTGGCAGAGTGTGAAAAAAATAGGATTGAAAGGGAGTCGGTGATGAATAATATGAGTTTAAAATGCCAAAACATAGGCAATTTTCACAGCATTTTGGCAGAACCGTGTTCGGATGAAGCCAAGATGTTGTACGACCTGGTAGTGCTGGCTCATCGGCGACTCTCTTGATTTAATGCTGGTATATATTGGGCCCAATGAGACTGATATATTCATATATTCAGTAGAATAGAAGTCCCGGAAAAAAAAGGAAAAAAAGGATCCTTTTGAAATTACTAAAATTGAAGCAATGATGGTTCAGTTGGTAGCGTGTAAAGACTCCGCGTCGATCGACGTGAGTTCGAATCCCTGCAATGAGCCTGAGCGCCCGGTGAAGGTGAACATTGTGGTGAAACCATAGCATGGCGGTAGGGCTATTTCAAATGCCTACCTGGCTAGCTACCACCCTCAAGTTGAAAATCGGTCGCCAAGCACCAATAGGTGTGTTCCGGCAGCAGCATTTGAGAGTCATGGGCCACATCATCACTTAAGACCAGGTGAGATTGTGGCCTTGTGGCCTAAACCTATAACGATAAAAACAAGTTACATTATCTACTTTTAAGACATCCAACAAACAAATTTGATAACTATCTATAAGAAAAATTAAAAAAACAAAAACGGGGTTACCTAAACAAAATTCTTCTAATGTCTTTCTTGAATAAAAATATTAAAATCGATTTAGTTTTAGAGGAGGAAACAGGGGAATACGAAACTATGATTTTGTCTATTTTGCATAACTAGCGATCACCCTAAGGTCAAAATTGGACCAGTGACTTTTCGATCATATACCTACTATTTTCTTATTGACATTACTTATTTATTATTTTCTGTATTTTGTTTGACATTTACAGTAAAAGTAAACAATGATTATTATCTACATCACTTGCTGTTACTTTTCGTTGAGTGACAATGTCAATATTGTGGTGGGTCTAAGTTCAATGGCACCGGTCAGGTTAGGATTCGTAGTATTAATTTAATATATATATGTACCTGATATTATAGATACATTTTAGCTTTCTTCACTCCTTCTCCATATAAACTTTAACCATGCCAAAGCTCACAGACTTCCGTGCACGCAAAACGCTTAAAAAGCTACCGAAAGCTTTTGCTTCACGTATTAATATATAGTACGTAAATTATAATCAGTCCGAGTTGCAGCTGTCTCTTTTATTCTCTATTTGGTCCTTCAGTGAAAGTGTCATCACCAATAGTTTACTGTTAGAAACATATTCTCAAATTTCTAACCGACAGCGTTTACACTTATGTGATTAAAAAAAATGGATAAAGGTTTACCACAATTACACCTGAGACCGAAGATGACAATACGATATGTGAACTGGCTTTAGAATTTAATAGCTGTAACACTAACATATCCCCGTAGTGCGAGTGGGACGCGCCTTTCTATTAAGTTATATTTCTTTGAAATGATGAAAAAATTATTAAAAAGAAAAAAAGAAAACAAAAACCTGACTGCAACAAAACACTTGATTATTTAGTTTAATTAATTAAAATTATTGTTGTGTTACTTCATCCGTGAGGTTTTACATGCCTACAGTCTCTGTCAGAATATCAGCGCTGCAGTTCTTGCGCTTGTAGGCCTGCAGCACTATGCTGTGACAGGGACCTATTCGACCCCATGCAACACATCGTTTATTGTGACAATTTGTTTGTTTTGTTTTATTTTTTAAAATGTATGTGTATTTTGTGGTGTTATTGTCAAATGAATGCTTTTTCTTTCTTTCTTGACTTAATTTTCTTTTTCTATTTTTGCTTTTTGTTTTCCAGACGTCGTAGGTACTTAAATATTATACAACCTATGTCACTTCCACAACTAAGACTAATCTAACGACACTCCGTATGCTAAAATCCATGAAGCCGTTTAGGCTACAGAGCGTGCCAAAGAAATAGACATACATACATACCTACGTACATACACTCGAAAAACATAACCCTTTTATCGCAGTCGGGTAAAAACTGTTGAGAGTTAATTATTACGATTCGCACGGACTGTATCTTTGTAATTCCAATAAAAAGTTTCCTTTCACTTTAAATTCATTTTATTATCCGAATCCACGTCCTTCGATGTAGATTCCTTCAAATAATAACAGAACCAGTTTTTCAGGTCAACATAAATCATAATCTAAATGAGTGTACGTCGACGAATCAATTTGTCTGGAATGTGTCTCCTACGCGCATCTGACTGGATGATGCAGACTAGACGCAGGATGTCGCCGTTCAAACTAATATATCATCGAAAAGATTTCTAGGTTTCATACAATCATGATGTAATATCTCCTTAATTTTTACCCGACTGCGAAAAAGGAAGGTTACGTTTTTCGACCGTATATATGTATTTTTTTGGCACGCTCTGTAACGAAACTTCTCTAGTCTCGTGTATGTGTTCGTAGGTACGAAAAGATATCGCCCTTTACACAAGTATTCAAAAATAGCACACTTCCTCTTCTTTATACAATGTCGTAGATTTCAAAGCCATTCTAGTGATTTCGATCACTGGTTTATTTTAATATACTACCCGTGCGCGATAAGTTGAGACTCGCCTGGAATGCAACCTTCCGCCCGCTACCCTGTAACTTCCCCTCAAACTCATGTGTTGTACTGTAGGCAACGCCATTTTTTAAAACATCTTAGTCTCGTACTGGCTTACGTCACGCAATGACGACACGCTCCGATATTATAATCTTATTTAATACTGTTTCGTGAATAGTTATTAGAGTTACCGCTATATTTTATTGTTATTTTTTGTGTTAAGTTTATTGTTATAATGAAGGGTAAAACTTTACATAGTGGACAAAGTGAACAAACAGTTGTGTTTACCTGTTGATCAGGCAGTAAAAAGAACCTGTATGGCAACGGGAGTTTCGAAAGCAGAAAAAAAAATAGCAGAGACGAAGTCGCGGGTGGAAACTTTTTGTGATATTTTTTTGTACACAGTACAAACATGCGTCTGTGGTGTCACCGCCCACAGGTCTCAACTTATTGCACACGGGTAGTACAATATGTATTAAAAACCCCGTCGAATCCGTGGAGGTGTTATTAGGTATCAAGATTATATTCTGTTTATGTTAACTATCTCAGATTATAAGTAAAAAAAATTAAAATTTTGTTTCACAGAGTATAAATACATTATTTACATAAAACGGGTATAGTATAACAAAATGAATTAAAAATAAAAACCACTAGTTATATGAAAAACCCAGGTCAAGCTAAAAAACACTCCAAAAGGATTATATTTATCAGTTTGAAAATGTTACAGAAGAACGTAGGTAGTACTTACCTATGTGCCTGTGTGAGTTCACAGTTAGCGTACAGTCAGCACAACAAATATCCCGTGTCGTCGCTCGACACTGACTGAATGCGATAATTACTCTTAAAAATTGCTCGACTGTCTTACTTAAGTACACTCGGGGACAATGAAAAGTATCGAGACAATTATTTTATTTCTTGTATTTAACTTAAATATAGCACACAGGCATAAATTCCAAGTAAAAGTATCTCTACCTATAGCGTTTGGTTTATGATAGTCACGGTTCAGTTGGAAATAATACCTTAGTGTATGTTGGTCATGAGTAGGGATTGCACGCGTTTACTATGAAGAAATTATTGTCATCTCGTTAACTTTTACTCGTATTATTGACAATTTTTAAATCAATAACATAAAATACCCGTGTATAAGATTTCATAATGATCGGTCAAGCAATTTTTGAGTTAAATCCGGGCATACTTATAAGCAGACAGACAGACAAAAAAATCTAATGACATATTCTACATCAATGTCCTATATATAGGACGCCTATCGGAAAATTTTAGAAAAAATTCTTGTACAGACTGAACTACCAATTTATTAATATAGATACTTAATATCACAATATGATACATTATTTTTTTTAATTTCATATTTATGTTTCTTTTTTAGTTCCTTATCTCTGTCCGCCATTGTACACAGAATCGCGCTAAATTATATAAATGTGTTATTTTCCGTAAGGGCCTGCCGTTTCTTAGTTCGTGACGCTATACCGCTTGAGTGTTAGGCAGATATTATGTTTGATTAAACTTTACCTATCGTTTAAATAGAGGAAAGAGGTAGGTATTGTAGGTAAATTAGAAATGAAACTACCATTGTCTGATGTTCAAAACCATTATCTAAGGTTTTTATACAACTAAGGTGGCAAACAAGCATACGGTTCGCCTGATGGTATGCGGCTACCGTAGGCTAAAGGTTTTTGGTTACGACCTTCTGTAAGGTGGAGGAGGTTTTCCAACATATTGACTGTCCCAAATAGAGAAAGATTTGCAAATCAATTTCTCCGGGTCCTACCTCTCTGAAGATGTGTATCTAAAGTTTAATTTGTTCCTGTTCGTATTTAACTTTTTTTGTTTTTTAGGTTGTTTGAAGCTCTCGGTGGTCAAGAACATTCCACATGTAGCGACATCTATCCTCGCCATAACTGACACATCCTACATAGAGACATCTATCTCGCTACATACGACGCATCCTACATCGCGTCATTAAAATTAACCTATCAATTCAGTATCACGTACCTATACAAGCAACAATAACAACAACAACCCTTGGGCAGCTGTCCGCCAGACATATCACCCGTCTAGTCGGAGGTCCTCCCTTTGTCCCACATATGGTGACCCCGATGTGATGTTAGCGCAGCCTTCGCAAAAAGCTATGTCATCGTGACGTCATCATCACTTCCTCAAGCTTTCGAGCGGAGAGTCATACAGCCAGCCAGCATCCACAGCTACTACGGGTATCCTGACCATCAGCATGAGGCGGACGCACATTCCTGGTCATCACCCACAGCCTTCTCAGCGACCTTGGCACAGCACACTGTACTTCGGCCGGTCAGCAAGCAGAAACGCACTTCTCTCCTGGTCGACGCAGCAGCCAGCCACTACGCAGCACTGCAACACTCCGACTCACTGGAGCATTCTTGCAGCATCACCCCGATTCACTGGGGCTCACCGCAGACAGTTCCGACTCACCGTGAACTATGCGGCATCTAGTTCCGACATACTGGAACATTCCACTAGCCCTGCAAGCATCACAAAATATGTATGGACGATTCAACCTGCTATCGACCTCCGGTCTTGGAGGGGAGTGATGTAGCGACATCTATCCTCGCCATAACTGATGCATCCTACATAGGAGTTTTTTTAGAACTGACTATACTGTTAGGTGCCTTGTAGCAGCTGCGGCTTTTACAGCTTCACCGACCTTGGTCCCAACGGTTGTTGTCGGGTTATCGTATATATACTCAATTGTTGGGTTAATTTTAATATCGCGATGTAAAATGCATTGTATGTAGCTAGATAGATGTCTCTATGTAGTATGCGTCAGTTATGGCGAAGATAGATGTCGCTATATCGATGTCGCTACACACTACCAATATTTTTTTAATGAATCATCATGAGGAAATGAGGATTTATTAATTAATTACTAGCCATGCCCTACGGTTTCACTCGGAATGTAAATATATTACTTTATCTCACTTCCCGTACTCGCCTACAGTTTGCAGGGTTGCTGGACGGGTATGGTAGGATTACATGAATGATAGTGAAGTCTGGAAGTAACTCCCTCTACGTGCATCCACTAAATTAGTGATATGATTATAAGTATTAACTGTAAATAATATTTATTCAGTTGAAAAGATAAACCTGATTGAGTTTCTTACCGGTTCCTCTCGATGACTGGGATGTTTTCCGAACCGGTGGCAGTACTTTTGGTTATGACGTTCACGGTTACTGCTTTGTCACTAAGTGACTTCCCAATAAATTAGGCTGTAAAATCCAAAAACATTTTTTTTAATGTCACTGGTAGTTCTTGAGATAAGGGCATCCAAACAAATAATAAAACCTTTTCTTGAGCTTTATACTTAAAATGTATTACTTAGTATTAGTATAGACGAAGTTAATACTTATCCGTTTAGTTATCCGTACATGTTGTGACGTCACTACGCATGTAGGTCCATATAATGCTATTTAGGTACCTATAGTCTAACCCTGCCTACCCCCTTTATGATCTAGCGTAACGACATGTTAATTATTTTGCTGTAAGAACACGGAATCGAAAGTGCTTTTCATGAACAGTTCTGTCTGTTCATAAGAGATGGCGTTAGTAGTTCTGATGATAATCGAAATTGTTATTGAGAAATATTCATAGGTAATGTAATTAATAAATTACAATTAATATTGTTTTGTATTCTATGATGTAAACTCATTTTTATAGGAACATAAAAATTTCTAACCGATGGAGTGTGTAAATACTTATTACAATTTTTAAGAGTGGCTATTCACGTTGAGTTGAGTTAAGCCGGTCGCGTACCTACTTGTCACTTGTGGCTAATTTTAATGGTGGCTAATGTTATTCAATTCGAGTCTATATTTTTTTATGGATGTTCCAGTCATAACTTCTTTGTTTATGAACCGATTTGCATGATTCTTTTTCTTCTTCTTCTTCTTCCTCTTCCTAACTTGGCAACCGGTCCTCTTTAATGAAGACCATTACTGCCATTATCGAGTGAATTATATTGTCATGTGTTATGACGACTCAGTATCCTAACAAGATGGTGGCTCCCTTGTTAGAACTTTCTAGGGAATTTTTGTGGGATCTCGGAATGAATGCTTTCAGCTTATATTTATAATCCACCTCACTTATGCACAAAACCAAACTATATCACGCAAAACGCCACCAATATTACATACTATAGGGTCAAAAACCTAAGTAAATGAATTAAAAATAACAACCACAACATGTCACTTCAAGATCCCGCCAAAAAAACCTGATTCTTTTTTATTGAATACCTCAGACTTACCCTTTAACTTTCAAGATACATCAGGGAACTCTTCAAAATCATTGAATTTGGTTTTCTTGTTTGTTAGAAGTTATCTTGTTAATAGAACAATAGGTACCTACTAGGTACATTAACAAAATAGTAGCCCTTATCGTGTGTATTACATAGTAGCAACAAGGCAAAACACTTTTATTATATGTAAACAAACAAATCTCTTAATCGTGTCCGTTATAAAATGCGTAGGATATTGAATTAGGTAGGTACATTCAATAATTTTATCAGAAAACACTTAGGTAGATGGTGTTTTTTGCTGTAAGAAGCTCCCATTCTGATTGTCTTCACTCGCAAGGGCACGACGCCACGGTGCCTTTTATTTTTATATTCTTCATTGCACAAAAAAAAGTACAAATGGAGGACTTAATGCTAGAAACCATTCACTACCAATCTTCTAAGGGAGCAAGAGAAAGGTAATGCAAGGTGTGCATAATATTTAGTAAAGTAAAAAAAAGAAAAATATAGCCCTTATTCAGTTGCTCCAAGTAAAACCTACGTAGCGAATACTTGAAGGAATCCCGAGAGTTGGCGTGATCCTTTGATAGGGTCTTTGATCAGAATAATAGGAAAGCTAAATTTATTTTTTCAAAAAATCGTTATCTACTTTCTTCAAAGTGTGGGTAGGTCTATATTAGTTGATTGCCCCAAGTTGGTAACGTTGCGAATCGATCTTACAGGCTGTCTTTTGAAAATACATCATAATCAGATGTCTAGTTCGCAAAAGACTGCCTATCTCTTTGATACCGCAATATCAATATTATGAGCAAAAATAAAATCTACCTAGATTTCGTTCAGAAATATTTTTCTTTATTAAATTCTTCGCACATACGTTTCACACCCAGGTGTGTGTATATTTGTTCGTTGCCGTGTAGTTAAGTAAGTATATTTATAAACAAACAAGACAATTTCTTACAATTATTCACAATTACAATTATTTTGAAGTGTTACCTTGTGTATCTTTGAAGGTCCAATGCTAACGAAATTAAAATGGAACGACCTTGAGGTATACCCTATCAAACAAAAAAAAACATGTAAATCGTTTCATACACAAACAAGTAGGTACCTAGCTAATGGCTGACCATCCATAAAAAAAATACATTCGAATTGAGTATATAACCTGCATCTATTTTTGAAGTCGGTAAAAAAAGAATTAGTTATTCAAAACATATTACCAACATTACGAGCAGAACCGATGTTTACCAACCGACAAGTACCGAAACGGCTGTATCAAACCATATCACCTTGAATTTAAATGGCGGCATTAAACTGAGTACATATACGAACACCACCGAAAACCTAACGTTTATATTATTCAAAACACGAACACTTGACACTTCTATTCAATAAATGCTAATTCCGTGCGCAAACTCACAATACGTGTACACACACTAATACAGTATCTGCGTGCTTATCTGATTGTAAGTCAAAATTATCATTCAAATAATTGGGGTCTCGATTGTGTCGCCTTTGGCCTAATTGTTTGTTGATTAAGAGACACCTTAATTGTAAATTTCCTTACATAATTTAAAATTAACCATATATAAATTTCCAAAAAAAAAAAATTACTTTATGTAAGTAGGTTTTAAGTGAACTTTAGCAAAATTTAACCATCATTTTGAAGGTTACCTACATTTAATAAATTTAAAAAACTCGAAATAGCTTTCTTCCAAAGGTTTGACGATATTATATATCCATAAAATTAATACTTTTGTCACAACAGGAAATATAACAATAGAATCTGTATGAACGCTTCATATTTTTATTGGTACTTTATTGGCACACTGTGTGGACTGTATAATATAACACTCAACGGTTGCGTTTGTGTGCTAAACTCGTTTAGAAAATTTGGACCACTCATGCGCATCCTCGAATTCGGGTGCGCCATGATTGGTTAGTTTAAATTTAGAAAAAAATTATGGAGGTATTTTCGACAGCCGCTGAATGGTTGAATTTTTTTAAATACCAATACAGTGGCGATGGTTTTATATCCATATAATTACCAAATAATTCATATAAGAGTGTCGAATGATTATTTACCCAATAAAAGGTCATACCAGGGACCTAGCTGGACTGGTTAAAATCTTTTTTTGTTTTGTTTATTAGTTCTTATAAAAACCCATAACTTACTGTAATTAAATAAACTTACATCTTGTTTTAAACTGTTATACCTAATACACTGATGGAAATTACCTAGGTATATTAAAATCCATGTGGATAACGGCGACCACCAAAAAATAGAAGATATGCTGAAGGTTGTCGTACTTAACGTTTATTATAATTACTTAAGTAGGTACCTATCCAGTTACCTATAGGTACCGAAAAGTAATATATCGTTGAAAAACAAGCGAGTGAGTTGGCGCAGGTGAGTAGGTACCTTTTAAGTAGGTACAGTCGGACATTACTTTTCTAGGGCCACGTGGAATTTTTTCACTATTTTCTACAACAGGGTGTGCCGTAAACAAATCTTACTAACTTAGGTGTCTGATAAATTCTATTGTCTTAACAACCCGTATGGACCTCAACAAATTTAGTGATGTCATAAAGGTTAAGATAAGATATTTAAACAATATAATTTGAATTTTCGGTGCAGGAAAAAATCCCGATTAATCCATATTATGCTGGTTGTAGGGTATTCTAATGCCAGCCTGGTTAGCTACCATCTTCAAATTGAAAAACTGTCACGGTCGCCAAGCGCCTAGGTATATATACCTAGGTATGTTCCGGCAGCTGCACTAGCCAGTTCTCCCATTAGGCTTAGAGTGATACTATCTTGAGCAACATCGTCACTTAAAATCAGATGAGATTGTAGTCATAACGCTAAAACTTATATAGAATTTAAAAACTATACCATTTACAATACATTAGGTAGTACCTATCTATACCTAAACCATAGAAAAAAGGTAATAAAACTTATCTTTATTGTTAAATAAGTAATGGTAAAAACATTATTTTAAATATATATTCAAATCATAAGAAAAGACCCTAAACAAAACGCCCCACCGTTTTCGCGTCAAATCACGGGCCCCACTTTTATAGCACATTTTGCATAACTTAGCTATTATTCATGTTTATGTGTGCGTCTAACGCCTAATATTACATCCCTACTCTAGCGCAACCGAAATTTGAATCGAATTAGATGGCTGGGCGCGGCCATGTTTATTTTTTGTACCCAACCAGTTTTGTCTACTGACGGGCCTTTACGATCTAAGACTTTATTTACTTTTTTTATTTATATAAGTAAACGAATATGGCGTCTTATTGACATTAATGTCTTTGGAATTTGTTTTGTATTATGATTTTATGGGTGTAGGTAATAATTATTTTGTTTTACATAATTAAGGTAAGGAAAGCTCATCCTAATAATTATCTATTAAGAGTAAAAAATGCTATAAAGATTGTTGTAAGTAGGTATATTATACATACGATACGACAGCTGTACTCGAAAGCCAGAGTCCCTCTAAGGCTCTAGGTTTAACGTCAGTTTGATAAATACAGGAGAGATTGTGCCCGAATTTTAAACATATAAAGAAATAAAAAAGGAAAAACATTGTTTAAAATCTGACAAAAAGTATTTGTACCCAGTTTTATAAAAAAAATATAAATGAGATTAAAACAGCTTATGACCAAGTAGGTTTTAATCAGCGCCGAAATGCGTGTCACGCACACAAACACGAAGCAGACAACAAACAACGTTCCATACATATTGTAATCGTACGCACACTACAATGAACAGTCCCAATTCGAATTCCGAACGCGCAGAGCACAGTTTCCGCAATGGCTGCTCGGTCAACGACCCCTGTATTTTGGAGGGCGCCGGTGACGTCACGCCACTGACCTGCCTCAACGCGACCTTGAATCGGCGCGTCGCAAATAATTTTCGGCGGTCGCCCCTCTTTATGCTGTGACCGTGTTTTGGGGTGCGACCGCTACCGAGAAATGAACGGGCAGTCGCGCCGTTGTCTTTTCGAATTTCGACTGGTTTTGTTTTTAATATGTGGGCCAATGTCAATTGAAAACAAAAATGGTTTGAATTCGGTAATAACAGCTGCACTTTATTGAAAAAAAAAACAACTGTTATTTTTTGTATGTTGGCAGTTTTAAAAGGAAACTTCCTTTCATATTTATTTATTTAAATAAAAATGAAATGCTGTCCGTTTGTAAGCGCATCAGTTGAGAATGGCTGGACCGATTTGGCTTTTTTTTCTTTAAATATTGGTGATAAATAATACAGTTAATAAAGTTTTTAGGGAAAGGAAAATTTGAATAGTTACCCAGAAAATTGGTAACTTTTGGAAACACTGAAATTTCTTGTTTAAAATAAGTAGGTAGTACATTTTTTTTAATGGTACCTACTGCTGTTCAATGAAAGAAGGGCTCTATGTGGCACATATTTAAGTAGATTTTTGGCAATTGATTTTTTTTAGGTAGGTACTTAGGTATCTATAACATAACATACCATTACGCCTGTATCCCCCTGGGGGTAGGCAGAGGTGTACTAAATGTACACCGACACTTCGCCGAGTATGTTTTTGGGGATCTAGAATATATTCTTAATAGGGAAGAAAAGGCATATCTGCTTGTTTTTTGATTGCCTATTACTATTCTTTCTTGAATTACATTTAGTCTAAAGCTTAAATAGATGTAGATATCTCCTTACAGACTTTTCGAAATTTCTCCAATTTGTGTTTTATATACCGAACCTAGTTAGATGCGCTTTTTTCCTTACGCAACAACAATGATATATTTAAGTAGACACAGCATTGATGCTCTTTACACGCAATCGTGAATGGTGGGCAATATGCCCTCAGTTTACTTTCGACTTGATACCGGTATGATCGAAAAGATATTTTTATCCTTTTCTGACAACAGAGTTTCCCGCCTTACGCTGTTATTTTCTATCTTTTTTCTCTCGACATACTGATAAAAGAATTTGTAACGCTTTTAAATTGCTTTTAGTGAGAGTATAACACGTCTATTTAGAAAACGTCATTGACAAACTGCAATAAAGAAACATTTTGTGAATCTATCCAATATAGATTGTCTATTATGATTATTATATTATTATTATTATCTATTATTATGTCTATTTATGATTGTCTACAAGTCGCTATACCATCATGCGAGCCGTAGATATGCTTGTTTGCCACCTCTGTAGTATATAAATAAAATCGTTTAATTATTTAAATTCAAATAAATGCAATGTTTTTTACTAGCCAAGCGATAACAACGTTATCGTATTCCTTCATTAGGAAATAAATATAATCTTAGACCGTTCAACTCTGCCAGTGTAAAAATTATCTTGTTTTTCTTTGTAAATAAGTATTTCATCAGAGTTTCTCTGAAAATTACTTGTACCTTTTCACCCAACTACCCCAAATTAATTACTCAATTCGAAAGTATATTTTTTATGGATGTTCAGCCATAACTTCATTGTTTAAAAGCCGATTTGGAAGATTCTTATTTTGTTAGCTAAGTGATACCTCAAGGGTAACTTAGTCTCATTTTAATTTAATTAGAATTGGACCTTCGACTTCGAAGATATACAAGGGAATTCTGCAAAATCACTGAAGTTGCTTTTATTTTTTGTCAAAAAATTGTCTTGTTCAAGTTAGTTTTAAGTACTTCCTTTGTCGTGTTTAGTTGGGGGTAATTTTGAAGGGTGCGTGCTCATCATGTGACGGAAGTGCGGCATGATAATAATGTGAATTCATTTAATTAACTTTTTTTAACTTATCATTAGTAGCTAACAAAGAAAACGACCTGGCACCAAAAATGATAAAATTTGAGCTTTTTAATTGATTTTACTTGTTAGACACTAAATACATATTTATTACCTAAGTACCTATAGGTAGTACAAAAATAACAAAGTTATAGGTACTAGACCACTGTTACCTATATTATATTCTTTATTGCACAAAAAAGTACAAATGGAGGACTTAATGCTAAAATGTATTCTCTTCCAGTCTTCCAGGGGAGCAAGAGAAAGGTATATGCAAAGAGTATACCTATAATGTTTAGTAAAAAAAAGAAGAAAAATCTAGCTAATAATCATTTGCTCTAATTAAAACCTACGTAACGAACACTTGAAGGAATCCCAAAAGTTGGCTAGTTGGATATTGATAGGAAGCGAATTCCAAAGTCGTGCTGCTGTTACGGTGAAAGATTGATCGAGGAAATTAGTATGATGACTTGGTATACTGAGAATTAAAGAATCAGAAGAACTTAGTTGTCTATTATGCGTATCCGCGAGAGATTGAAATAGTGTTTTTAAATATTTAGGGGATTTGGGATTATTAAGTATGAAGAAAAGAAGACAATGTATTCTTACATTCCTACGTTGCCGAATAGGTAGCTATTTCAACCTGGCTCGGTATTCAGGTAGGTACATGATCAAATTGCTGAAAACGGAAGATGAAACGGATACAGTCATTGAGTAGACGACCAATTTTATTTATGAGATCTTCTGAGAGGTCCACGAAAGCAACGTCTGCATTATTCAGAACAGGGAGAAGGGTATTTACTATTATTCCATATAACAAAAATGGTACTTGTATGAAATGAAAATTAAAGTCACCGACAAAACTGGCGTAGTAGGTAGGTACCCATCCTACGCTAAAATCGCGCACACGCTGCGAATTAAGCGAATTTAACTTGTCTCATAATTTCACGTAAGTAAAGCCTTAAAGGGTTCGTTAACTATCGATCCAAGGTCACACGCGTCTAGGTATTGAAGTATAAATAAACAAAATACATAAGTTTAGGTATTTATCCGCGGATAAAGATAGCATTAATCCGTATCCACGGATCGACATTTTTAAGAATTCTACACATCGCTTGTATCTTTAAAGGTAAACAAACACGTTGCCGTTAAATGAGGAAAATAAAAGTCCAGGTTAAGCCGTTAAAACGAAGTCTCAACATGCATCAAATCTCGACACTCATTAAATTGTGTGACACGTCTCGTGGGAGCGAGACGACGATACGCTGATAAGGCGCGAACGAGCGAGACAGCCGGATACGAATTGCAAATGGGTGTGATTCATTGAGTGCATTGAACTTTAGTTTTCATGATGCATCGACAAACAGAACATACCTTTGACGTATTATCTTCGCTAATATTGATTTTTGCGGGCCGGTGCAGTGGATGTAATTCCAGTCATAGAAGTTCGGGGTTCGATTATGCGCCTGGCATGATAATATTCACAGATATATTTTCTTACATCCTAAGTAATAAATAAATAAATATGGCGACACTAATTACAATTTTTTAAAGCAATGAGTGTACGGACAGCGCTGCAATCGGCATGAGTTCGAATCCTTTCAATAAGCCTGGGCTTTCATTGAAGGAAAACATTGTAATGCAACTACAGCATAATGGAAAAGCATTTTCTGATGCCACGCTCAAGTTAAAATCAGACGCAAAGCACCTGTAGGTGTTTTCCGATAACTGCACTTTAGAGTCAACTCATCAACAACAAAAAACAAACTACAAGATGCACCTGTTTTCCTGATTCTGAATACAAGTTCTATATAATTAATACAATTGGTGTGTATGTTTGTAATGTCAAAATAACAGCTTTTTTACTAAATGCATATGAAAGTATATACGATACATATAACAAAAAGCCCATTTTTAAAACTTTTGCCTGTCTGTGTGTTGTTCCGGGTAATCCCCGAAAGGGTTGGACCGAATTAGATAGAACTTTCACTTGTAGATAATTAGCTGATGTTATAAGGAAGTTAGGCTATTTTTAGAATTTTAGAAAAAGTATTAGGGATCCGCGCAAATAATAAAAAAATCTGGTTATGGTGAAACAATACGGATGCCAAAATGACTTTCGATGAGTACCTAAACAACAAGATATATATTAAATTAAAGTATAACATAATTGTAAACATTACAAAGACCTACAGAAAAGTCAATAGAGTACATATAAGTCTATCTTCTAAGGAACACCCACAATAAGCATTTTTGTCTTTAAAATAACAGGGAGAGGGGGAGCAAAATGCGGGCGTGTGCCCGATATCGATGGCATTCTGCAGTCCATGTGATCGAAACCGCGGGCACATCTAGTAGGTACCTATATAAATTACTCAATTTTTCTAAGATTGGCAATTGCCCCCCTCTTTCTTAGGACGGCAGTATTGTTTCATTCGGAGGTAGGTACAATTCTACATTCATTTCTCGGAACATGAGTTTAGGTAATAGTTTTGAGGAAATTGACTCAGTAAATGATTGACGGGCGCCTACAGGTCACTCATTCGACTTGGAACGGCGTGTTTGGGATATTCCTAAGAAATATTATTAAGACGTTTTACCGCTTTCGAAACTTAGCGGTCATAAGTTCCACTTAGATCACGGATGCCTATTACAAATTACAGTTGTATTATGAACAATAAGTAACAGTATTTGCAATTTCTTTTCATATTACAAATAAATATTTTTCAATGGTATTTTTCCCTGACAACGCTTTAATATACATATCAATTAATTCTTCATCAAAATTAACGATTTAAAAATCATTTTAAAGCACATGTTTCCTTATTGACGAAACATGGAGAAATACCTTTAAAAAAGATGACCGTCACGAGACGCCTGCGCAAAAGAAAAAGAAAAAATAACTGGGTAATCCCAAAACACGACAAACTAAAAGAAAACCACTGTGGAGATTGGATTATTATATGTATGGTGGTCGCGATCCCTACCAACCGCTATTAATCTATCCATGTTTTAACATTAAACTTTCAAATGATCCAGTCTCTCTATTAACGAGACAAGTTTTAACAAAAAAGAAAACCAACTTCGATGATTTTGAAGAGTCGTCTGGTGTATCTTCGAAGTTGGAGGTCCAATACAAATGAAACTAAAATGGGACCCCTATCCAACAAAAAAGAATTATCCAAATCGGTTCATAAACAAATATGTTGTGGCTGAACATCGATTGAAAAAACATTCGAATTGAGTTACCTCTGTTTTTTTAAGTCGGTCAAAACAACAAACGTTGAGACCAAAGCGTCGCCACACCAACATCCGCCAACATTGGCTCCAACAACCGCTCTCACCCACCGCATTAGACGTTTCATATAAAAAAAATGACTAATAAACATTTTCATTAAAATGTCAACTCTTGATTCTAACGAAAATATACCTGCATAAGGAGCCATCTATTAGCTAACTAACGTGACAGCTGTTACATTGTTTTTGTTTAAAATGTGCGAAATACTTCTTATTGTAGATATGTACACATATGTGAATGTTCATCTTTGGAACCACTGCGCCTATAGGAAACATTCCTTTTGCATTCTATAGCCTATTTTAAATTTATTTAAAAGGAAACTATAATATATGGAAAGGAAGGTGGAAGGGAAGAAAGGAACTGCCTCATTAGTCAAGTGGCCGTAAGCCCGACTACTATGATCGAGGTCCTGGGTTCGATTCCCAGGTTGAGTAAAGTATTATTGGGTTTTTCTATGAAAATTCTTAGTAACAGCTCGGAGCTAGGCTTTGTACCCGATTAATGGCAATAGGTTCGCCCCCTATTACATGAGACCTAGAAAAATATACACGGCAAAGTTTAGTTGTACTAGTACACCTCTGCCTAACCCTTCGGGGATACAGGCGTGATGGTATGTTATGTTATATATAAAAGGAAACCGTGTCTGATTGTCTGATCTATTAACACATAGCTCAAACCACTAAACGGCTTGGGTTGACATTTGGTACACGGATAGTTATTATGTTGTAAGACCGGATTAAAAAAAATTCAACTCCTAAAGGGGTGTAATGGGAATTCCTATCCATAATTTTAACACGGGTAAAACCGTGGAACACGCAAGTATTTAATAAAACAATATGTTTTGATTGACATATCTGTGGCTGCGGTCATTAACCCCGTTATCAATTTACTCCAATTCATTTATATTTTTTTATCAAGAAAAGATATTTTTGTTATCAGAGATTACCAATAATCCGCAGCCGTTCCTTGCTGTTTGTCATTATCAAGGTTGAAAAACAGTTTCACTGCATATTTACCACAATTATTGCAATATGACAGATATGTATGTTTGGCGGTATTCATTTCGTCATAGAGTAAAATGTACAGTAGGGAAATTCGATTGAAATAAATTAATTAATCATAATAAAGATAAAAGGCTGCCGTCGGCAAATAGCTGCATAAGTTTCTCTCAGATATGGAACTGATGACCTGAAACCAACACAGTATTAAGTATTAAAGCTTTTGACCACAATATCACCAGATGTTAAGTGACGATCTAAGCGAAGACGGTAAAAGACGCTAAGCCTAACTAGCTGTCAAATATAGCTGTCGAAACACACTTACCACCGATTCGGAAAACCTCCCAGCCTCAACTATGTAAATAATATTTAAAGATAACAATTACCTATACCTACTATTTTAATAGATGTACAGAGAGGGAGATATTTCCAAACAACACTATCATTCACCCGATATACCCTTTTGACAGTAAAACTGGTTTGACATGGTCCTTGAACATATTATCTGGTAAAATGATAATATAGGTAGGTACTTTAGAAACATTTTCATTGGTCTTACCATGTTTAAGTCATAAAAATCTAATAAACATAAATCACAGTTCACCTTCAGGAGGACAAAGCCATGTAGGCATTAACAAACTTGCGTAAATAAGCGAATGTGTAATTTATCTAATCTCAAAAAGGTGTTCCAACCCATTTTGTGTTGTTGCAGTCAACAAAAAACTTATTGAGCCAGATGCGCGGGCGCATGTGAACAAACTCTTGACATTATAGAGTTTGATTGTACCGTACGTGGTTAAATAAACATTTTAACGTGTCATTAACCTGATTAAGGCGTAAGGTTACAAGATCGTTGTTACCACTTTTAATCTATTTTTCCCATTAGTTTAAAAATAGGCTTAGAGAGACAGTAGATAGCTTCGCATAATGGCTACATTTGATAGTAAATTATAATCAAGAACTTTGTCAACAAATCAGCCTGCGATAGTAAAAGACATAAATTAACTTTTTTATGTTATAAATGCTGTTATTTGTTGACAGTTAAACCTACAATAGTAAAGAATGAATTTTTTTTTTTTTTATGTTAAGCATGCAGTTCATCTGATGTGACTAAAGCAATTAGTAGAGTACTTTAATAATCATAAAATATTGGATGGTCGGCAGTTTGGTTTCACGAAATCAAAATCTACGACTGACGGTGGTGCAACGCTATTAAGTCACATATTTCAGGCATGGAAGAAGTCGCAGGATGCAATCGGTGTATTCTGTGATCTTTCAAAAGCTTTCGACTGTGTTGATCACACTACGCTCATACTTAAGATGAAACATTATGGTGTGTGTGGACCTTCTCTAGACTTTCTGGAATCCTATTTAACAGATCGCTGTCTCAAAGTAAGTGTAAATGGGGCAACCTCTTCGGGATCCTTGACTAGAATCGGCGTCCCACGGGATTCGATATTGGGACCGTTTTTGTTTTTAGTATAGGTATATAAATGATCTACCCCTAATGGTTAAGAACTGTGCTAACATTGTTCTTTTTATAGAAGATACTTCACTTATATGTCAAGTGAAAAGAAAAGATTTAGAACTTAGGCATGTAAATAATACTTTATTTAAAATATCAGAATGGTTTGCTTTAAATAATCTATTGTTAACAAAACAAAATGTATCAGATTTGCCTTACCCAATGTACAACGTGTTGAAAGTAATATTAAGATAGAAGAGAACATAGTAGGCATGGTTAATAATACTGTATTCTTAGGCATCACATTAGATGCAAAATAACAATGGGGTCCTCACATTAAAACCTTGGCAGGGAAATTAAACTCCGCTGCATACGCAGTGCGTAAGATTCGCCAGTTAACTGATATTGCTACTGCTAGGCTGGTCTATTTCGCTTACTTCCACAGTTTAATGTCCTATGGTATTTTACTGTGGGGTTCAGCAGCTGAGGTAGAAACCATATTTGTATTACAAAAACAGGCAGTTCGGGCTATTTATGATATGGGACCACGCGAATCATTGAGGAATAAATTTCAAGAATTTGGTATCTTAACTTTGCTTTCCCAATACATCTTGGAAAATATAATGTATGTTCGGAAAAATGAAGGCAACTTTGAACTTGTTACTAACACACACAATTTCAATAGTAGAAATAAATATAAAATAGTCATTCCGTCTTTTAGACTTAGTAAAACAAAAGTTTTTTAGGTAATTGTGTAAGTTTTCATGATAAACTTCCTAAGCACATTAGCGATTTGCCGGATAATAAGTTCAAGAATCATGTTAAGCCGGTTTTATTGTCAAAGGGGTATTATAGGGTGGATGATTACGTGAATGATGGTGATGTCTGGATGTGATTCCCTCTCTGTAAATCTACTGAAAATGATATTAACTGTATATAATTAAATACTCCAGTTTAAAAAAAAAGATAATAAGATAAACCCGATCGAGTTTCTTGTCAGTTCTTCTCGATGTCTGGGATGTTTTCAGAACCGGTGGTAGTGTTTTGACATCCATAAATGCCTTCTTAGGGCCTAAATTGAATAAAAGATATTTTGATTTTGATTTTTGTTTTTTTTTGACTTCGTAACTGCGGTTTATAGCTATCTAGATTGCATCGAGCCGCTTCAGCTGCGCAGGAACATTGCTTCGCTGAGCGTGTTCTATCATCTGCATCAAGACCAGTGTTCTGAATCTAAGTGTCTCCTCTACTTTCCACAACAGAACCACACGCGCTGAGTTCCGGAGCCTTAGATTTACGGTAACCCTCCATCTTGACACGAACTAAAAAGTTCTCTATGTCATATATTTGCTGTACTGTGAAGCTTTGGAAATAAATAACTCTCAGTTAGTATGGTGTGTTCTTGTTCTCCTATTACATCAGGTCCTACAAGCGTAACTTAAAGGGATAGTTATGCATGACAGCGACGACCAAAGATAACTTGCAGATCTCTTAGTGGATTGTACTGTAGATACATACAATCAGGGATGGATTATTAAAAAAAGTAAACAATACTGCTGCGAGATACATGTGCTGGTATATCATACTTTTATCAACACCCACAAAATTTCTACGAAAGGTTATCTGCCTTTACATAGAGGAGTGTTGGTTCCAACATTCACGTATGGAAGTGAAAGTTGGATGTGAGAGAAAAAGCATGAAAGTAAAATTAATTTAGCCGAAATGGGAGCGCTAAGAAGTATGTTGGGAGTGACAGAATAGGAAATAATGTGATAAGAGAAAGAAAGAAAATATTATAATGTGGATTGAGAAAGAGATGCTTAGGAGTATTGGGCATGTAGAGAGGATGAATGAAAGAAGAATGACTAGCCAGATTTATAAGACAAGCGTGAATGGGATTATTGGAAGAGGAAGACCTAGATAAACGTTGCTCAATCAAATCGGGGACGTTCTGAAGAAAGGTCAAGTCAAGAGTACTCTAAACCGACGAGTATGCATGAAAATATTGATGAATGTTGAAGAACCGAAAGATGTTTGTTTTACCGTGTTGGGAAAAGACGTCATTTATGTATGTATAAACAATGTTTGTATGTATGAGCAAAATCCAAGCTACATCTTTGCTGGCAAACCGTTTTAAAATCAGGCATGGGCATGCAATCGTCATTCAGAAAGCATGTCACAATCGACCTTCAAGCCCAGACGAGTCTGTAACGTTATCAAATGCATTGCTAACTAAACATAGCCAAATGCAAAAAGCAAACACGAAGCGCTTGTAAAAAAAATGTGTTTATACTTATCAGAGTTCAACGACCGATTAACTTCAATGATAAAATGTATTATGCGTCATATTGAATTTATGTGTTTGAAAATATATTTTTTCTTAATACTGTGCCAGTTGTGCCTTTGCCTATAAATCACAACTCATGTTAAATGACAATGTGGCTTAAGATGGTGCGTATTAAGAAATGCTATCCCACCATGCTATGGTCACCATCACGATGTTTCCCTTTTCCGAAAACTAAGGCGTATGGTATCATTATATTAATACGTGAAGCAAAAACTTTGTACCCCTTTTTCAAGCGTATTGCATGCACGGAAGACTGAGATTTGGCATGGTTAAAGTTTATATGGAGAAGGAGTACAGAAAGCCACATTTTATCTATAATATCTGTTACAAATATATTAAATTAAATAAATTAATATTACGAATCCTAACCAGACCAGTGCAATTGAACTAAGTCCCCCAAAATATTGACATTGTCACTCAACGAAAAGTGACAGCAAGTGATGTAGATAATACTCATTGTTTAGGTTCATGAATACTGCAAATGGCAAACAGAAAATAGTCTATGATCAAGAAGTCGATGGACGAATTTCGACCTTAGGGCGACCGCTAATCGTAATAAAAATGCATTACAAATTATTTTTTAAGTGATAATGGTGGCCGAACACTTTTTTTCTGACAGACTATACTTAGGGGCCTTAGAACCTTAGGGGCCCTGGAGGCTCTGACGGCTTAAACGGCTTCACTGTGACTTGGGGGCGAGCGCTTAAGGCAGTCAGCCGCAAATTGGCCTAACACACTAACCTTAAAGAAATGTAATTGACTCTTTGCATTCAAGAGAATGAAATCAAAACGTCAATTAGAAATTCAGTACCTACAGACTAGCTGTACCCGCGGCTCCGCACGCGTTTATTACGCAGTAATTTTTTTATGCTTTTTTTTTATTTCTAAAAGTATTACAAGTATGTGGTAGGAGTCAGGATAACAACAGAGTGTTAGGACAAGAAAATTGTGTCTGAAGGAAAAGTGACCACCACAAACCAGGTTTCATCATAGGATATAAAAGCGTGCTTAGACGCTTGGCGTTTCGGATCAGTTGGTGGATATTCACAAAGCAAGCGGCGTGAGGAGGGTGGGAGGTAGGGATATTTAGGAGTATCTACCTGCCTGGCATACAAAAATTTTACCTTTTTTCTTGTTCTAGGCCCAATCAAAAAGTGTGAGGTATGGCCCCCATGAACCTAGGGCAAATATGCTTCAGCCTATAGGGTCCGCGGAACGTACACGTGCACTCCCAATGAACTTATTACCGAAATATTAATTAATCTTGTGGTTAAAACTTACGTCAGCGTTCCGTTTTATTGAATAATAAGGAAAACAAAATATTTTGTTAATTTCATAAGAAATAGTGTTAGAGTTTGACGCACTTCCTTTTATTTGTAGTTTTCGTGTATTTTATCCTCGTCCATGACTAGGGAATACATACCTATGTGTAATTTGTTATATTATCAAGACAATTTTTAACAAAAAAGAAAACCGACTTCTATTATTTTGAAGAGTTCCCTGGTGTATCTTCGAAGTTGAATGTCCAATGGCAATGAAATTAAAATGGAACCACCCTTGAGGTATCCCCTAAGCAACCAAAAAGAATCATCCAGATCGGTTCATAAACATCCATAAAAAAATATAGATTCGAATAGAGTAACCTCACTTCTCCCATCTTTTGATGAAGTCTCTTAAAAAGAAAGTTTTTGAAATTAGTTCGTTAGTCTAATGGTCGTAAGCGTGACTGCGATGCTAGAGGTCCTGGGTTCGATTCCCAGGTTGAGCAAAGTGTTATTGGGGTTTTCTATGAAATTCTCAGTAGCAGCTTGGAGTTTGGCTTGCCCGATTAATGGCAATAGGCTCGCCCCCTATTTCATGGGACTTAAAAATATACTCTGCGAACTGTGGGTGTACTAGTATCTACACCACTGCCTAACCCTTAGGGGAAACAGGCGGTGATGGTATGTGTGCATGTAAAATAAAAAAAAATTGCGCACGCTTAATGTTACTTAAGTGCGACATAATGAAGTAATTACATAACATAATTTAACGTTGTATTAATTAATAAAAATAATGTTTATTTGCACATAATAATAAAAGTCAGCAAAATGAATATGTATCAGTAGTACCTATCGTTGAAGGCTGAATAACTTCATCATATTGTTTGCATGAGGGTTAAATTTTTTGGAGTTAATTTTATTTTGTTAGGGCAAAGAACTTTTTACTTGCGTACATAATCATTATATACCTATTTACTTTTTTTAAATACCTCTACAATTTCATGTTTGACCTAAATCAGATCTGATGGAATAAAACGATAAAGCCTTGGATAATACAATAAATAAATTGAATGCACTGAATAAATTTATAACTCTTTATATTTGTATATAATTATGAATAATAAATTACTTAGATTCATAACTTTATAAATATTAAGAAAAAATATATATAAAAAAATCCCGAATGTAAGCGACCACTCGTACCTAGGTACCTACTGTACCTACGCCCAACAGTGCGTAGAATTCCAAGGCCATAACACAGCTGAGACAATTCTAGGACTAGTCATAATTTTAAAAATTGGGCTTTTTTCTAATACCACCCTGGCGAGGTTGGTAGCACCCTAAAGTTGAAAATATGTCGCCTGTTTCGGCATCTACACTTGAGAGCCAGTCTTTCACTTGGCTTAGTGTGCCATATTGGGCCATCATCGTCACTTAAGATCAGGTGAAATTGTGGCCACAACACTAAACGAAAAAAAAAATCATATAGGTAAATGTATCTATGTCTCTTTTTTAGTTTAGCTTCCACTTTGCTATATGTATATATACAACAACAACAACAACAAATGTCTTGGTACAAGTTCATAACGTTCATAAAAAGTTCATAACTTAATTATACTGATAGAAAGAGATATCATTATGTAACTGACTGAAAGCGTTATTTCTCTTTAACAGTTTCTTATTTTACCAGTTACTTAAAGCTGACCCTTACGAGTAGGAAGGTAGATACCATATTTATATTACAAAAACGAGAAGTTCGAACAATTGTACGAAATACAGGACCTCGCGAATCACTGAGGAAAAGTTTTCAAAATTTTGTATCTTAACTTTGCCCTCTCAATATATACTTTTATAACTATATTTTTAATAAGGATTATTAATCCTTGATAGTTTAATATATGTTCCAAAAAAGATAAGTTTTAACTTATAAACTTGAGGCTCAATTTTAATACTAGAAATAAATTTAAAATATTTTTCCATTTCTTTCGCACTTAGTAAGACTAATAAAAGTTTTGTAGGTAATTGTGTTAAGTTCCTAACATAGATGTAGTAGGTATATATTAAATCTATGGGTGCTATAATGAACTTTACACATTACCGATTTGCCGGATAATAAGATCAAGAATCATGATATAAATAGAAGCAAGTTTTATTATCGAAAAAGTATCATAAGTTAGATCATTTATTTAAAAAATAAGTAACACTTAGAAACGTTATGCTTGTTATAAGCATTCTGCGGCAAGGATTTACGAACGGTAGATATTTAATTTAAGAAAATTAAAAACGTTGCTCGACCCCCAATGTCATCTGTTCCAAGGTCACTTAATAATTGTGTTTCATTGCAATAAATTATCCAATAAAAACAAACAATGTTTTGCGACGCGTCTGTGGTGTGTGCAACTGTGTATATTTACTCGTGTATTGGCTGCGAGAGCGAGACAGTTGCCCGCCACGCACGTTAACCGAGTATGAGAGAAAGCGAAATAGAGATACATAACCGACCTTACTCAATATACGCCAAAAGTATGGTCAGTGACACCGATAAGTTATCAGAAGTTTTTTTCGTGTGTTCTGTTTAATTTCGGCGACTTATCATTGACCTGTTTTTTTATCTTTATATTGTTCAATGCATCACGCTTCTTATCATAAGGCGTGGGCAACGGTTATTAAAAATTAGGGCGATATTAAGTTTATGTATTATATTGTCTTTTTTTAAGAGAGATAGGGTAGGTAGGGCACAGTTCGTTCCTGCGGTGAGTAGGGGTTTCCAGAACTCCTTGAGGCTGGGGGTTTATGATCGACAACAAGATAGTGATACCTATGGCGTTACAAGCGTCCATATAAGGCTATGAGCGCCACTTACCGTTAAGCGGGCCGTAAGCTTGTTCGTAACCATTGTAGATACGAGAATAATAGCAACCACCAGGAGAACCATCGGTCTTTTTATGCCCACAGTTATGTAGTAGATTAATTTAATATATCTCTTATGGTTTACTCAGTTTAAGCAATCTAAGCGCCCGAATTTATTCACCATGACCAGATTTTTAATTTTTTTAAAGTTACTCCTTATATCATTTTCATTAGCTATACACATTAGCAAAATCGTTCGAACCGTTTCGGAGATTGCCCGGAACAGACAGACAGCCAGACACTGACAAAAATTTAAAAAATGGGGTTTTGTTATAATGTGTGTTTATACTTTTATATGCATTTGGTAAAAAATGTTATTTTGACATTACTAACTGTCACTTAAATCTATATATTAATACGTGAAGCAAAAACTTTGTACACCTTTTTAATCGTATTGCGTGCACGGAAAACTATGAGATTTGGCATGATTAAAGCTTATATGGAGAAGGAGTGCAGAAAGATAAAATTTATCTATAATATCTTTTAATAATATATTAAATTAAATAAATTAATACTGCGAATCCTAAACTAATCAGGGCCATTGAACTTAGACCCCCCAAACATTGACATTATTACTCGAACGAAAAGTGACAGCGAGTGATGTAGATAATACTCATTGTTTAGGTTTATGAATACTGTAAATGTCAAACGGAAAATAGTCTATGATCAAAAAGTCGCAGATCGAAGTTCGACCTTAGGGCTAGGGCCCTTAGGACCTTATGGGAATAATGATAAATCAAAGTACTGTAATTTAAAGATTAATACACGTTTTGAAGAGATTAAAATTTTTTTTCTTTAAATGAACATGACGATGCACAGCTGTTATTAATACATGGCAGTTGATGTATTTTCACAATAAAACAAAAAAAAAAATCAATTATATTTTTTATATGTGATATTACAATTTATTCATATTACTTAATTGCATTTTTGAAATTTGTTTATTTACTTCACAGCACATTTTAAAAATTGTCAAATAGTTGGAAATATAATTCTAAAGTGCCAATTAAGAAGTAGTAAATAATTTGCATTTTATACCTATACCTAAATGTATATTTATGTAAAGTTAAACAAAATTTTAAAAAGTATATAACTCTCACTTCGATAATACAAAACAAGACCTATATTGTTTTATACAAGATATTAAAATTTATTTATAGGTTTTACTATGTGACATTTGTAATGAAAAACAAAATTTTTAAAAGTAAAAGCTCATACACACAGATATGTGTACATGACCTTTACCAACATGTGTAGTTTGCGCAACCCGAAACGGGGGTCGTCGACCTCGCCGATGCGGCCCGAGGCTGAATGTGCTGCATGCAGGACTCGAAATAATAATACAACGCGAAATCACTTTCGCCGCGCATGTAAACGTTGACATCGAATTCGTTTTCAATTCAGCGTTCGAAATTTAAATTTGGCTGTGTAGGTAATTACCATCTTTGAATTTGTTGTTTCTTCTGCTTATTTAATGGCAACGGGTCTTTCTTTATACAGAATTCAGCCAATGTCACGAACCTAGAATAATTTTCTAAAGTTCAAATAATTAATCCGAAATTTCTTTGCTACTTCCGCTTGAAACATATTAACAGCTGTTTAACCTTTTAGCAACAAAAAGCATTTTTAATTACCCGATAATGTGAACCTTAAAATGGTAGGTATATTTAAAACTAATTGTGAAAAATAACAAAAAAAGAAAAAAATGAAATGTTACTAGGTAACTCAAAAGATAAAAGAGATGTGGTGTAGCCCATATACCCGATTGTTATTAACCAAAAACGAATAAACGATAAAGTATTTATGTACTACTTTATAAGTATTTTCTTTGCTACTTCCTCTTGAAACGGTTCACGATTGTTCACGTGTGTATGGTGTTGTTTCGCATCTCATCCGCAACATAGTTTTAGTTTTTTTATTACTCCTTTTAGTTACGATGGACTTCCGCAAAGTAACGCCTACGTCAATCAAATAAATGATAAAGTGCTGAATAAATAATAATTAAAAATTACGTAGCAGATGAGACGTGAAACGAGCACAATCGAAAACACGTGTTTTCCCCTGAACGAGGCATCCTCAGACTAATGTTGACTCCTCCGAAGCTAACTGGATTGTGGTATGTATCACGTCTCATCTGCAACATAGTTTTACAGAAACATAAACATAAACAGACAGATAGACAAAAATTTTAAAGATGTGCTTTTTCTTATAGGTATCGTATATACTTTCATTTACATTACATTTAGTACATTTAGAAAAAAAACTGTTATTTTGACATTACAAACAGGCATAGTTCAATTTTATTAATTGTATAGAAGACGAAATAGCGGTTAATCTGTTTCAGAGGGAAGAAGCAAAGAAATTTCGGATAAATTAATTACGATGGATTTCCACAGAGTGTCCGTTCCAGAAAGTTCCGTCAAAAAAATATTAAAAGTTCAAACAACTTTCTAACAAAATATTATCATTTTTGGGTAACTTCATAATGTAAAAAATTAATACCATGACGCATTTTAAACTAACAATGTATAAATAACAATAGGGAATACGTAAACATGCGTACACTAGGATTTTCCTGTACAAACAAACAACCGAGTACCTACATGACCTAAAGCCAATTGAAGGTGTTCAGTTAATTCCGCTTTTCTTATAATATTGCAACTGTTTTTGTACATAATTATACCAAAGCCAAGTGGATAGAAATGTTTTCCAATCTTCAGATGTCAAGCACCGCTTTAACAATAAGATGACTCTCTTATTGAAACTGTTCAGAGAGTTTTTGTGACAACTCAAAATTCATGCTTCTAGTTATTTTTTTATTATCATTAAATTCACTTATGTACAATAACTAAACTATATCACGCTAAATGCCACCAATACTAAATAATATAGGGTCAAAGAACCTAAGTTATTAATTAAAATGAAAATCATAACATGGTAGATCGAGATCCCGCCAAAAAATACATTTCCGCTCTAATGTACATATTATTGTCATGAAAGATCATATCCGATTCTTATACGTAATCTAAGCTAATTCTATAAAGCTAAAGAGTTTGTTTGTTTGAACGCGCTAATCTCTAGAACTAACAGTCAAATTTGAAAGTCTTTTATTAGATTTTATAGCCCATTTATTGAGAGAGGTTATAGATTATATAACTTCACGCTAAAAACCTAAGGAGCGGAGCAGTAACCTTGATAATGAAGCAATCGGGCAATCTGTAGACATAAGGGAAGTGAGAACAACAAGTTTTCGTGGAAGCTCAAAATGCATGTTTCCAGTTTATTTTTATAATCCATTTCACGTATGCACAAAGACCAAATAATATCACGCGAAATGCCACCAATATTGCATAACATAGTGTCAAAGAACTTATGTTTATGAATTAAAATGAAAACCACTACATGGCAGCATAAGATCTCGCAAAACTCACTTTATGTAACACTCGTGAGGAATTGAATTGCAAATCACACAGTGCTTTCCAACATCTACGTATATTTTAAAGCCAGTAGACAGACAACATTCCAGACTGAGATAATATTTGAACTTTGATTAATTGTCAAAATATCAGGTGGAACAGCGGTCAAACGTTAGTTTCTGACATTATATTGATAGTTCTTATATTCCATGTATCAATTGAGGAATAAAATAAAATATTTACCTTCTTAAAAACATCAAATTTTAGTTAAATCCATACATACAAACAAACAGACAGATAACAATTAAGTTTCGACTTTAGATTACCGCTCGCTGAATTTCAGAAAGTGAAAATGTGCAGAAGGGTGAGAAAACCCCTGTGAAGGAAAAAGTGCGGAAAAATTGTTTTTGAGGAATTATTTTTCTTTAATTTCAAGGTTATGTTTATCTCGGACTTGTATACATAGAATCTCCAATGGATAATTATTTATTTGTGGATCTAAATCTGTATGGTCAGGCCTCGTGGCGCAGTGGTAGTAAACGCTACTATTGAGCCGAAAGGTCGCGGGTTCGATGCCCGCCCATGACTGACTTTGTGTGATGAGCATAAATGTCAGTTGTGTGTGTCTGGGTGTTAAATATCTATATATGTATGTATATCAGCTGTTTAGTTACCACAGAACAAGCTTTGCTTAGTTTGGAATTAAATGGCCGTGTGTGAAATTCTGTCCTCATATAAAAAAAAAAAATTACAAAAATTAAATAAAATAAAAAAAATTCAAAATTATTTATTTTCGGAGTGTCAAATTTTATATTTACCCTTACTGTAAAGTGATGTAATTGTAAAAAAAATGGAGTCTCAACTCGACGACGACATCTAGGTACCTAATATAAAGCTGAGCCAAAATCAATGTCATATTCGTGTCCAGCGTCCTTTTTTATCATCGATATTTATGAGATAATTAGGAAAAAACTACATACACAGACAGAACTAAAGAATTTTATTAATATCGATTATCATTTGATACTGCGTCGTGCCGATGTATTGCCGAGGTTTGCGAGATCGAGGTATGGACTCCAAGGTCTATAATAACACGTCACCAAATATTTCATCGATTTCTTATCACTTCTATTATCCTAAAAGTACCACTACTACCCGATACTTTATGTTATAAAAATGTTGAAATGAATATCCAGTATTTTAATTATATACAAATCGTTACGATTTCCTTAATGGCGCTATACCATTTGTGTCATCAGCAGGGATTATTGTCCCTTATCCACAAAATATTATCACAGTGCATTTTAAAATTATGAGTATATAGGTATTGATTTTTTGTGTTTTTTAATTGTTGTTTCCATTGTTAAGTTTTGTTTATACCAAAGTTACTTATCGCAGGATGGGAGTTAACCCAACCGATAGTAAAAAACCAAATATATACCTACATATATAGGATTCTCCGAACTATGACAGTCGTGGAATAGGCCCAGCGGTGTTATGTGTATTGTAGGTATGTTGTATACATCAATAAGAGTGGTCGATGGTTCGAGTTCCGCTGATTTAGGACATTTTATTACCCGACTACGAAAAAGGAGGATTATGTTTTCAAGTGTCTGTATGTATGTCTATTTCTTTGGCACGCTCTGTAGACTAAACTGCTTGATGCGTTTGACGTGTCAGGTGTCATTAAATTCGTCATATTTGTAGGAGTGACATAGGCTAATAATATTTTAGTACCTCGTCTGGGAATTAAATAAAAAGCAAATATTGAAAAATATGATTTCCTTTTTAAGAATGTAGCTTGTTTTCAGTTATCGATTATTTACAAAGAAAGAAAGAAATAAAAAGCATTTATTCCTTTATAAAAACACGCAATACATACAAATGTTTATATATTTAAAAAAAAATTGACACAATAAATTAAGTGTTGCATGGGGTCGAATAGGTCCCTGTCTCAGCATGATGCTGCAGGCCTAGAAGCGCAAGCGCTGCAGCGCTAATATTCTGACAGAGCCTGTAGGCATGTAAAACCTCACGGACGAACTAACACAACAACAGTTTTAATTAATAAATAAAATAATCGTAACTTCATACGATTAAGTAACATTTGTGCTATAATATATACATCTCCCAACTGTATACTGCATAATTATATGATTATAAACATATACACTATAATCATATATATTCATCATCATTATCAATATAGTCATATCCCATACACATTGAGATAGACTGCCCACCACTTGAGAAAAAAATATTTAACTACTCAGCCAACATAATTGAATTGTATAGTAAATTCATTCATGCAATAGTAACAAATATATATTCATTTTAGCTTCGAAGCTGAAACGAAACGTCGGCATAATATGTCGAATAGGAGGTGGTATGTTCTACCAGCACTTAGTGACTGCATATCCAAAAGAACCACGAAAAGCTACAGTTTTATGACGTGGTTCAGCAAATACGTACGAGCAGTATCTATTTTCATGGTGGGGTCACATAAACTTATTATATAGGTAACTTGGAGTTTTAGTAGACATTATATCAAAGAGCATGCTAGCCAAAAGTAGCTTCCTCCTCGCTTCCATTTTTCACAACTTGGATTTATTTATAAATGGTGTGATGTGCGAACGTGGTAGGACCTTATAAAAAAAAAAAAAAACGCACACACGCATTCTGTACACGCTGAATTAATTTCTGAATGCGTCCCAGAAGACACGGGCCGTAAACAACATCACAGTAATTTACCTTGGAAAGGACAATAGATTTACATAACTGTAGTCTGAGGTCTTCACTTAAACGTGGTCTAATTTTGTACAGTATCTTAAGATGATAGAAACAGTTTCTTACACAGTTATTAATATGTTTTTCGAACCTCAATGAACTGTCAAAAATTAGTCCAATAATTCTGGCACCATGAACATGCTGCATGGGCTCATTGTTAACTACAATGGACTTCTTTGTGTTTAGAACCAGGCAGTTTGAGGTAGACCACGTGTATATTTGTTCTAAGTCCAGATTTCTTTTATTCCCATCCTCAGTGTTTTCATTAGGTCGGAAGGAATAATAAAGGTGAAGATTATCAGCATAACGTTGGCAATGACAGTGACTGATATTATTTATAATATCTGCAGTATATAAAATAAACAAAATAGGACCAAGAATTGACCCTTGAAGAACTCCACGAGGTACATGCCTAACAGAGGAACACAGTTTTGTACTTCTACATACTGCTGCCTATTATTAAGGTAACTATGAAACCAACTGATTGCATTATTGTCAAACCCGTAAAAAGAAAGTTTTGATAAGAGCAGTGGAACATTTATGCAATCAAACGCACCGGAGAAGTCAAGTAAGACCAGAATGCTACACATGAGCTGTCGATGTACTATGGCTCTCTCTAAAACCTGATTTTAAAGAGTAGGGAAGGGTCATGCGAAGCATTTCGAGTGAGATACCATCAACACCTTGCGCGTTAGATTTTAAGCTAATTATGGTGTATTTAAGATCATATCCTCACTCACAGGACAAAACGAGAGGGACACCTGAGTATTCCTGTGATACTCATTTATTATATGTATATTGTTTATTTATTTGTTGCGTAAGGATGTTTATTATAAATTATTGATTGATGGATTGATGAATTCATAGATTGAATGATGGATTGATTCATGGATGGATTGATTGATAGATTGATTTGACGGGTTGATTGATTGAGTTATACGTTAGGCCAATAGTGCATACGATTTCGAGTTGCCGATCTATACTTAACTATGGTTACAATTAGTGTTACTATATATTATATCCTTACTAAAGCATAACAGGCTGTTATTTTGGAGCAGATTACTGAAACTGATATTTCTCTGGAAGAAGAAGAACAAGTATCTACTTCTTCTTCCTAACTTGGCAACCGGTCCTCTTTAATGAAGACCATTACTGCCATTATCGAGTGAATTATATTGTCATGTGCTATGACGATTCAGTATCCTAACAAGATGGTGGCTCCCTTGTTAGAACTTTCTAGGAAATTTTTGTGGGATCTCGGAATGAATGCTTTCAGCTTATACTTATAATCCACCTCACTAATGTACAAAAACCAAACTATATCACGCAAAACGCCACAAATATTACATAATATAGGGTCAAAAACCTAAGTAAATGAATTAAAAATAACAACCACAACATGACACTTCAAGATTCCGCCAAAAACTCAACAAGTATCTTATTTTACCTGTAGCTCACCCCTAGTATCTACCTATAATTTCTTATGTGCGTGCATTAGTACCTACCTACACATTAAAGAAACACGTGTTAATTTATAATAGACCTACAGAAAATTATTGTATCGTTTTAATATAAATTTTACTAATTGCTTTCTCGGCATTATATTTAGGTTTACTGGGTCAATCGGTTTTACAAGTAAGCACGAATTTATCATGCTTTGGTAATAAAAAATATCTATATAGGTAATATAAAAACACGTGTCCGTTTGTTTTTATTGATGTTAATTTTTATAAAGTCAGCAATTATGGCGCAGCGGTAGCGTGTACCTACGCACATGGCGTCGATCGATGTGAGTTCGAATCTCTACAATGAGTTTACGCTTTCGTAAAAAAAACATCGTTATGAAACCATAGCATGCTGGTCCGCATTTCCTAAGGTTTCTCTGGAACCCAGCATATTGTGTACCCTCGCTTTACCATCAGAGAACCGCAAGCGCTGGGCAACTAAAAAGTACTTCATGTTTTATCTTTGTCGTACCGTGAAGCTGTGGAACCTTCTCATGGCCAGTCTCACGGGTCCTTTAAGCGTCGCGGCATAACAGCGGCGACCGCCAACGGATTTAGATTTCTCGGTGGTCGCTGTTGTGTTTGGATTGTGCTTTGCTTACGATCAGGGACAGTACCTTCCATGTGTTGAGCTATTATTAAAAAAAAGAACAGTTCTTAATAATACTTGCCATGATATTGAGGACTTAATAGCAGTCGTTATAAATTCACCATTTAACATCAGTTGGTTGTATGTTAGTTTAAAATGCTATGTTCAACAAAAAAAAGGAAAGCCACGGGCAAAAGTTAGCCATTTCTAAAAATCGCTCAATAATTTAGACAGAAGTTATATCTATGCTTAGTCAGACATTTTGTTCGACCTAGATTCGGGATGATGTTTTTATCTATAATGTTATAGTATAAGTATTCTGTGTGTCATTATATCTATTTACTTATTATTTTGAAATATTAACAAAAATATAATTTAGTCTGTTATGCAAATATTTTTCTTGGAAACCAGAATGTTTCGTAAAGTAACCCAATTAAAAACAAAACATTATTTTTCTGGTCGAATATCGAATCGACGTACCAAAATCATTTTTCGGGATTCGCGTATAGGTACCTAAATTTTCTAAATAATTCAAATTGGTAACACTATCCGACAGACGGTGAAGGAAAGCAAAATATAAAACTGTTCATTTCTTAATGTTTGTAATCGTCAATAATTCGTAGGCTAATTTGGTGAATAAAGTTCTTATCTACTTTTCCTAGGAAGAGGCCTTTAAGGCTGATATTGTTATGTTATTCTTCGCTCTGTCATTTAATTTGTTTTAATTATAATACTATGTAATATTGCGCACAAGATAAGTCGATTATAAATGATAACTAACTCGGAATATGCGTTTTAAGTTGTCACAAAATTCGCTGATAAGTTCTAACTAGATAGACAACATCTTCTTATAGCGTTGTTTGATTTTTGAAAATTAGAAAGATATGCTATCCACCCTAAAGATGAGTATTTGTAGCTGAGCGAGCACCAATAGGTTTTTTCCAACAACTACAATAATAGAATCAGTTCCCTTTTAACCTTACCCATATAATTTTAACTGACTTCAAAGAAAGACCAACTTTGAATATTACAAAATACTACGAAGGCTTAAAACATCGACATTGGCAAATGTTTTTGCAGTGCCAAATCGAGATGAAGAAAAAGAACGCTACTATTTATTTAGATAAAAATATGTAGATATACTATTACTCATTGCATGCTTTGTTTTAATTCGCCGTTCAGACCATAATGATAACTGATAAAAGTAGGTACCTATTGTGTGAAGCTGTCGTTTACAATAATAACGTAATTAAAACAATTACTACAGAATTATTTGGTCCATACCAAGTTGAGCTTATAAAATTAATAAACGAATGTAACTAACGCTTCGGCCAGTCTGTTAACGTTTCATCCGTTGAACTTGAGAGTTAAGCCCGTGCGAATGTCATCTAGACTCAGTACTACTGCAGTTCCGTGCATGCATGCTAGTGCCGCGGCCGAAGCGCGCTCATACACGTAAATTAAAAAAAGAAAAATAACGGTTACCTAATTAAAAAGAAAAAATAAAAATACGAATCAAATTCAAAAACCGAATGTTCGAATTTAGAAGTGAAATGGCCGGACGGGATCGCGCGTGCGAGAGGGACGACGATAATTCAACGCGTCTTCTGTTTCGGTGACGTCGACCGGTGCATAGCGAAAATAATAATGAAAAGTGGCATTCAGTAATTTCGTTGTGTTTACGCGCTGTGCTAGTTTATTTAGTTGATGGTTGTATTAATTTTTTTTCTCGTAATCGGAACGTTGGCGAGTGGCGCCCTCTGGACGAGATCGCGCGCCGCTGTAGTACACATGGTTGTAAATGTAATTCATGGATCTGTCATAACAATACGGCAATGGCAGTAACCTCGTGGTCCGATTGATTTGAACCTAGAAGTCGGACGATGATGAGTTTTGAATACAGCGGGACTGTTGCGTGTTCCGAACGCGGGTAAATAGATCTAGCGGTGTTTTTGTACGAAACTTGAACTACGAGAATCATCAGTTGCGCGCGAACTCGTAGACGAAAAACAACGAAAAACCGGCCGCTGAACAGTTTCGCCCCGAAGTCAGCGTGGATGTGTTTCAAAACGTTCCATTTTCGAATGCAGCAGAATAGTGCAGCCGAGCGTTCGATGACCTCATAAAGTGAAACTATTATACGTACCTTTTTTCTTTCACTTTGCTCAATTTTGTGATTTAGACGTTAGCAGTGCCTTTACCGTACAAATATTTAAAAAAAATCTGAATTTTGTGATGCTCAAGTGCAAAATTAGGTAGTAGTTTACTTTAGTGTTTTAGTGGACAATTTGAATATACATTCTAATGGAAACATTTATGTGTGCGTATGGACAAATACTGCTCGCGATTTAGGTAAGTTTTAATATATTGAATGTCGTATCTATAAATTAGTCGAGTCGTTTATTATTTGTCAAGTCTACGGACGCCAATCTTAATCTATGAACTTGATTGGAATGGAGCGAAGTCGGCCGCAAGTCGCTTGCATTCCTAGATTGCGACTTCAAAAGGGATCATGTGTTTGTTGCGAACGTCGTCCCTTTATTGATAAGCGTGCGCAAAAATAGTCCCTATATGATACATTTATGAGTAATTTAGTTTCGTTAATTGCATGTAACCGATGATTTGGGTTGTCGAACTTGTGTGAGATATATTTTTGTTACTGCGTGTACGAACACATAGGTTCTTTTGTGACGTTTCGCCTTGCAATTGAACGGTGGCCTTCGCGCTATCACAAACTATATGCACCTACCTATTAACTTAGTATATGCATGTAGGCTTTATATATTTATTTATTTAATAAGGGCTGTATGTTTTATATATGTATAATAAGTATTATACATTATGTACTTAGTTATTTTATAATTATTTGTATATATTTTAATTTAGATGCAAATCTTTTACAGGTACCCATTACATTTAGAGTCCAGTTTTCAATCAATATATACATAACTTTATTTGAGGCATAATTTTCACATTTTGACAGATATTGTAAAGTATGCATAACCTTTTAAAATATAAAGATTCCAAGATCCCAAGAAAAACATGCTGTAAAAACGGACCAAGTCTTGATTGAGATGGTTTGTCTATGAAAAGTAGTGAAATCTCACAATCTTTTGCTCAAGAAAATAGAACCACGTAATAATAACGTTGACTCCTACCTACAACATTTCCAACGGCACAAATCTTAAACAACTCCACGACACGTAACAAGAATATGTTAACCTTATAGTCTTGTCATTAATCAAAATGTTTTAGGCTCATATAATAAAGCGCAGTAGATTCTAATGAATGGAATTTAACGTGTAAGAGACAGGCCAGATTTTAACCAAAATTACTCGGTCTTTTTTTTAAATCCACCTCCTAAATAAGAGATTTCAATACTTTTTATAAACAAATCATCTCAATTGAGACTTGGTCCGTTTTTACAGCATGTTTTTCTTGGGATTTCAATTCTTTTAGTAGTTTATTATGAAGTTCCTAAATCAGATACTGGAATTGCTCAATATTGTTAAGCAGAAAAGGCCAATCATGTTGATTGCTCCTAATGTCTGTCCCTAGACCCTGTTCATATGAACGCTCGTGAAAGTGCTTTAACATTGCGCTTTGAAAACAATATACCTGAACGGGAGCTTCGTGTTCCAAAGAACTGATTTTGAATAAAGCAGCATGTTTTTCAATATCTTTTACAGTTTGGCTGGGCTTTTTGGGTTTCATATCAGTTACTCTAGATTTTAGATTTTTGTGGACCATTAGAAAATGCTAATCAGTTTGAATAACTTTTAGTAAGGCGGTATTTCGATAGTTCTTATATTTTGACTGGGGTGTTAGTGTTCTACATCAGGTACTCCAGACCTTCAATTTTATACGCAATCAGAAAACGCTTATGATAATGATGAAATAATTTTGCTAAGGCGGTATTACGATATCTCTAATAGTATGGCGGCCGGGCATGTCAGGTTCAGATCTTCGAAAATCGTGTTTTTCATTTTTTCCTTTCTTTATAGGATAACTAAATTCAAAATTTGAAGTTTGTAAGATTGCTAGAAGTACCTTAGTGTTTTGGTGATCGGTCAGTGTGCCCGTGACAAAATTAAAGAACTTTGACTAGCTATAGTTCGTAACTTATAAGGTATATTTAATTATTATGTATATTGGCAATATAGCCAGTTATAGCATGTACTCTTGATCTCGGAAAATTCAAACTCCTTGCTGTATACACAACGAAGTTACAGAGGGGTCAAAAGTGCCGTGAGTCGCTTCGAGAAAAGGATGGTACGGCCGTGCTCGACTTGGCGGGCGCACTACCTTGTCCCCTAATTTCCCAAATAAACTTATCTGTTGGTTGAAAAATTGGCTCTAATGTTAATGTAATAGGTACCTACATATAACATCCAATACATGCTAATTGTTATATTAATATTGTGATGATATTTAACAGCACAAATTTTCGTTTATTATTCGCGGTGACAATTTCAATCTATTTGTTTATATTGCAAATACATTACGAAAATAAAGGGATAAATGCTTGTGGTAGAGTGATTGAAAAGAAAGAATATTGGATTCTAGCATAAGCTTAGGTACGGTGAAGGAAACCATCATGATAATATTATGGTTGTATGATATTACCCTCAAGTTGAAAATTAATCGCCAAGCACCTATAAGTGTGTTCCGGTAGCTGCACTTGAGAGCCAGTCTTCCACTAGCCTTAGCATGTTACCATATTAGGCCACATCATCCTTTAGCCATCAAGCAAGTTTATGAGATTCTAAGTCTACACAATAAAACAACAAATATGAATGAAATTACAAAATACTTACCGACTTCTCCAAACTGGAATTTCGAAACGCATTAACAAAGGTAAATTACAGAGAAATTCCTTTACAGATTTTTTTCAACTTTGGGCAGTCCCACTGGTTTACTGGCCCTTTAGAAGTTCGCAACCAAATAACCTAGTGTTGTGTACCAAGGTGACAACTCGCTAGTGGTATCTGTGGTATTACTTGCCTACCTTGGATATGGCTGCAGCTTACCATAAGCCATAGTTATATGATTGGTAAAAAAAAGTATCATAAGCTTTCTGGTAAATAGCTACAATAATCGACATATATATTATAATGAATTAAAGACGACGGTTTCCCCAAAAATTGTTTATCATGCGTATGTAGGTATTGTTAAAATTTTAATAACCGTTCGTAACGATTGTTTCCTTATTTGTCACAGAACTATGTGGAGTTTTTATTGTTACAGTCACTGTTAAAGTAATATTATCTCATTATTGTTTACGTTAAAATGCTCAATGGGGTTTTTCCCGAAAATTCAATGTAGATATTTGACTCAAAAACATATGCGTGGTTTTATGTGATTACTTTTATTCTATATTTAGATTGCTTTACGAAATGGTGTAATAGCGAATTGCTAACATGCTAACATAACTAACGTTTGACAAGCTAGATTTTGTCAAAAACCAGCACAGTTTTAATAATAGAAATAGGCATTTTAGACTTTAAGACAAATATGAAGTTTTTTTAGGTAATGGTGTTAGGTTCTATAATAAGATCCAAAAATATATTACTAATTTATCGGGCATCAGTTCAAGGACCATGATAGTGATGCCTGGAAGTGTCTCAATTCTCTGTGCATTCACTAAATTATTATCATCATTATTAATTACTTATCAATATTTTTTGGATAGATAAAAAATTATATACCTGATCGAGGTTCTTGCTGGTTCTTCTCAATGGCTAGGATGTTTGTGCGATCCGATGGTAGTGTTATGACATTCATGTGCCTTCTTAGGTCTAAAATTTAATAAAGTATTTTTGATTTTGCTTTTGAAATTAAATGTATCCGATAGCTTGATGCTGAAGCAGTACTAATATTATATAGCTCAAGAGACTGTTTGTTTATTTGTACGTGCTAACCTCTGGAACTATCAGTCACTGAAAAATTAGGTTTGGATTTTGTAGCCTACTTCACCAGCAAAAGCGTTGCTGAGCCGTTTTGGAGTCCATGGGAAACATTGATCCTTTCGCTACCAAACTTTACAGGACCACCTTCTGGGCTAATACGAAGATAGTTTGAAAATTTCATCAAAGTCACTTCACTCATATTGGAGTCCATAGGGGACATATATAAAACAAAAAAAAAAATCTTTATTGAGGCCGCGACAACACAACAAACGCACATACAACAAAGATTTATGATATGGGATAAACTGTTAGGCAATACTATAAAAGGGGAAATTAAACTGTCTTAATCCGTTTGGACTATGACCACCGTATACTTACCAGGTGTAACTACATAACGCAAATCATAGTGTTAGTCGCTTTGTGGATTCAATTATACCTCACCTGATTGAAGGACATATCCAAATACAAGACAATTTTTAACAAAAAAGAAAACCAAAATCATCGATTTTGAAGAGTTCCATGGTGTACCTTAGAAGTTTAAGGTTCAATGCCAATGAAATTAAAATGGGACCACGCTTGATGTATCCCCTATCAAACAAAAAAGGAATCATCCAAATCAGTTTATAAACAAAGAAGTTATGGCTGACATCCTTAAAACAGTATACCAATTTTGAATTCCTCCGTCTTTTCGAATCCGGTTATAAAACGGATGAAGTATGGAGATATCTCTATGTATGAAAAAGTGGACGTGGAAAACCGTGAAATCAGGGTGGCGCTGCGCCACTTTTAGCAAGTGCGTAAATTTTAAAGATAGGGCCAAAAATTATTATTTTTTGCCCACTTTGACAACTTTTCACTCCACAAACTTTTCCCATTATTGTTCAATTATTTTTTAAGTTTTACAACATTAAAACATTACTATGAATTGTTATTTACAGTTTACATCTGGAGACTTTTTCACCCTGACCATTTATGACCCCATTTATGATAGATCTCCTTTCCTCTACACTCTCTTACGCCGAATTAAGAGAAACTCTAGAGTAAATCAGACTAGAACATGTACTTAGACACCAAAGATTTCTAGTAATGTCAAGACAGACAAAAAAGATTGTTGCGTCATATTTTTGTTATAGGTAGGCACCGGGCGCATTTCTTAGAAATAAAAAAACGCACGGGCAAACTTTTACTCAATAGGTTACCTACATAGAGTTAAGTATGTCGAGAAGTTATTCAATGTTCTACTTAGAAATAAATTCTACGTAAGCATTTATAAGCTAAAAATTATTTTCGTGTATCTACTAGTTAGGTCTACTAATTTATTTCATTTGCGTTCAAATGGATCGCGACCACCATACACAAAGTGTAATAGGTACGTATCATAGTGGCACGTGTATGTAAGTAAGTACATCCACTAATCAAGCAGGGTGGTAGAAACCTGTAGGTACTCGATAAATTATTTATAAGCAATTAAAAAAACTAGCGGTCGCCCAATAATCGAAATTCGACCAGCGTCTTTTTAATCATAGACAATTTTCTGTTTGACATTTGCAGTATAAACCTAAACAATGAGTATAATCTACATCACTTGCTGTCACTTTTCATTGAGTGACAATGTCAATATTTTGGGGTGTCTAAGTTCAATGGCACTTGTCAGGTTAGAATTCGCATTATTAATTAATTTAATTTATTATATTTGTAACAGATATTATAGATAAATTTTAGCTTTCTGCACTCCTTCTCCATATAAACTTTAACCATTTCAAATCTCACAGTCTTCCGTGCACGCAAAACGCTTAAAAAGGTACCGAAAGCAAAAGCTTCACGTATTAATATATAGATTATTGAATATATCAATGCAATTAAAATGTAAATTATTCAAATTACATATTCTATAAAGGAAAGTGTTAGTAACGTAATTCGTTTTGCACAATTATTATAAGTATCTGTAATTCTGTAGGTACATAAGAGAGGTGCTTTAATATTTTGTATACAAAATCCTTCACATACCTACCTATATAGATAACTCCACAAACCCGGTGAAGCTATTAAAGCCTCTAACGGCTCCAGGGCCCAAAGATGACCCCAGTAAAAAGAACCATGAAAAAAGGTTGTGTAGATTCTGAGAAAATCGCTAACACACATACAAACGTAGAACCTTCCTTTTTTGAAGTCCTTTAAAAATAATTCATTTTCGTGACCGGACTCAATTACAGGCGATCGGATAAAAAACGATGAAATGTATGATTCACGAAAAATGAACTGCCATACCAAAATGCTGCTGTCACGCTAGTTACACAGCGGGGTAAGCTGATATCGATAACTAGGCTATACATAACATTTGGGGGTCATTTAATAGCACTTTAGCACACTAGCACTAACAATCATTCAGAAACGCCGTGAAAAAAATAGGTACCATACTCAGGTCTTAAGAAGGCACTTATGAATGACTAGCTGTGAGCTTCGTATGCGGTTGTGGCGGCGGAGAGGGACGTGCGCGTAGGGCGCAGTTTATTTTATTTGCGCGGAAACCCTTTCCAAAGTAAAAGCAGTCTATGTCAGTTCCTAAAACATAAGCTATCTACCAGTGAAAGCCCCATCAAAATTGGTCCAACCATTTTCGAGATTAAGACAAAAAAAAATTGTTTGTTAAGGAGATACAGTATGAACTTTCGTATGCATTTAGTAAAGAGCTGTTATTTTAACATTACAAACAAACAGTCCAATTTTATTTTTTTGTAATATGTACCTACTTGTATTTGTAATTTTGTGTATCTATTTGTGTAATTAAATTAGTCAGAGAGGAAATTAAATAGTTACTTAATCAAGACTTACAAAATGTTCAAATTACGGATAGAATGAATTAAAATATAAATTATAATTAAATAAACATTCACACGACCCTACAACGTTATCCCCAGCACATAATTTTAATTTTATTCCGTAAAAAAGTCCATAATCATTGCGTTTCCAAGATGGCCGCAGCGTATTTTTTTGTCTACACACTTAATGGCCGAGCGAATGTTAGAACCAGTTTCTAACTAACCTTGTCATTAGGCTCGCCAAGTCATTTTTGAATTTAGAACCGCGACGCCATGTTTCTATACAGTTTAGACTATATTCAACTTTATTTCAGAGGTAATAGATTTGAAAATGTTGAATTGTTTTACATAACATGTGATGTTTAAAAATAAAATTACGGATTTTTCGTCACAGAACGCTAGTGTTCCCCTACCACCGTCAACTTGCGCAGCGGTATTAAATGAAAGTTTGCTTTAGTTTGAGAAATTTAAATTTTATATGACAAGACAACATTAAATAAAATCAATGTGTGTTTATTTTTAATGTTTAATTTATTTTTCGTAATTCAATTAGATACTTAAACCAAAAACTTTTTGTATGTTAATAATAAAAAAAAAATCAATCTATTCGCAAGTTGACAGTTACAAAATACAAGTAGACATACAATATAAAACAATTTTTAAGAAAATGGAAAACCAACCTCAATGATTTTGAAGAGTTCCCTTGTGTATCTTCGAAGTTCAAAGTCTAATGCCAATAAAATGGGACCACTCTTGAGGTTTTAGCGGAAGCGAGAAACAGAGAGTAAAGTCCCTCATCCGCTATAGAAAAGGGAGGATCCTCCGACCAGACGGGTGTTATGTCTGGCGGGCAGCTGCCCAACGGTTGTAGTCGGGTTCTTGTATATATATTCAATTGTTGAGTTAATTTCTATAACGCGATGCCTACATCGTATGCATCGTATGTGGCTCGATAGATGTCGCCTATGTCGCTATGTAGGGTGTGTCAGTTGTGGCGAGAAATGTCGCTACATCACTGCCTTCCGAGACCGGAGGTCGATAGCAGGTTGAGTCGTCCATACATCATCTTGTGATGCTTGCCGGGCCAGTGGAATGTTCCAGTGAGTCGGAACCAGATGCCGCATAGTTCACGGTGAGTCGGAACTGTTTGCGGTGATGCCCCAGTGAGTCGGGGTGATGCTGCAAGAATGCTCCAGTGAGTTGTAGTGTTGCAGTGATGCGTAGTGGCTGGCTGCTGCGTCGACCAGAAGAGAAGTGCGTCCCTGCTTGCTGACCGGCTGAAGTGCAGTGTGCTGTGCCAAGGTCGCTGAGAAGGCTGTGGGTGATGACCAGGAATGCGCGTCCACTGATTGCTGGTGGTCAGGATACCCGTAGTAGCCGTGGATGCTGGTTGACTGTATTGACTCGCTGCTCGAAAGCTTGAGGAAGTGATGATGACGTAGCTTTGTGAAGAAGGTTGTGCTGACGTATCATGTCGGGGTCACCACTTTAGCGGAAGTGAGGAACAGAGTGTAAAGTTCCTCATCCGCTATAAAAAAGGGAGGATCCTACGACCAGACGGGTGTTATGTCTGGCGGGCAGCTGCCCAACAGTTGTAGTCGGGTTCTTGTATATATGTATATACTCAATTGTTGAGTTAATTTCTATAACGCGATGTAGGATGCGTCGTATGTGGCTCGATAGATGTCGCCGATGTCGCTATGTAGGATGCGTCAGTTGTGGCGAGAGATGTCGCCACAAGGTATTCCCTATCAAACAAAAAAAGAATCATCACTGCTGCCGCTGCTCGTTGAATATAATTAAAAATATTATATATTCGAATTGAGTTACCTCCCGTCTTTTGGTGAAGTCGGGTAAAGACTATTTCGTAATAAAAATTCAGTGAAGCTTAAAAGTAAAGCCTAAAAAATGCAAATCCGGAAAAAAATTGTTCGTTTATTTAATTTTTCCTTGGGAAACGGAGACTTTTTGGCAGGGCGTCACGTGTTTGGATACGCTTATTAGAAAACGTGACGTCATCTTACAATATTTATATACTAGGCATAGGTACATAGTTGAGTGTTTCTTATTAGTTACTAGCTGCTCGCGCAACTTTGTTTACGTCACATAAGACAGAGAGAGAGAGAGGGTTAGAGAGAGTGGGTCGTAGGCAGTGTATTATTAGGTGCCGCCCACCTCTCACATTATTCTGCATAATAAAAATGCACTCGCGGTACTTGATCATTATTTTGCTGCCGAGTTATTTTAAAACTGTGATATCTCCTAAAATATTAATTTAAATCAATTACTGTAAAGGGCAATTTTGTCCAAATTTAAATATTTGTGATGTATAACGTATTTATTTCGATAAGGATTAATACCATGTATGTAAAACCACCTTGGCAAATAATTCATTATTTTAGAACAAATTTTATTACCATAAAAAAGGTTATATTGAGTAAACCTTAAAAGATAGCCATATGCGGACGCGGACTTTTTTTAGAACTTTTTAGGAGAAACAATTCCATCATATGATTGTTGCGTAACTTTAACCATTTACGCAGCTAACGCAATGGAAGATCTCAAAAGAAATAAAATTTGCCAGTTTTTCCAACAATTTTCATTGTTGCTCCGCTCCTATTGATCGTAGCGTGATATTATATAGCTTATAGTCTTTCTGAATAAATTTACTATCCAACACTGAAACATTTTTTCTATTCGAACTAGTAGTTCTTGAGATTAGCGTATTCAACCAAACAAACAAACTCTTCAGCTTTATAATATTAGTATAGATTTATTTATCATGTGATAATTTACTCCAAAATTATTAGGTAGCTAGGTGTAGAAATAGTGACTTTATAATTATTTATGTATGTGTTAAAGGAATTTCATAAGTTTCAATCTTTAACGTTAGTTTTATACATTGAATTATGACGTCACACGCAGTCTCATGATCACTATGCAACACTTTTGTGGAATATTTCTTTATTTAAATAAAAAATTATTTGTGTATTACTTTTAAAGGTGTATAGTGTATAGGTGTAGTGAATAAATTAATTAATTCACGGGTACTATTTTCAAAATACAAAGTTACTAGCGGTGTGCCCGCGGCTCCGCACGTGTTTACAGTTACGCAGTAGTTATTTACACCCCGTAACTTTATTTTTACCCATATTGTTGCCAATTCATATGCCCTATCAATTGCGGAATGGCGTGCATTTCCCGTGTACAATTTTCATCAAATAATTATTTTTATTTCTTTCTTACCAATAGCATAAATATGAATATTCCTAATTTGAGACATGACAGGTTCTTCATACAAACTTTCACTCAAGTTTCATTTTCACCATATGTGGAATAACACAATGAAATAATTCACTTGTAGCGCAACTTTATAATCCAGATAATTTAAAATAGGTAGGTATATCGCTTAGAATATATAAACTCTCGCGAGCCGCGATTGACAGAGCACGTCATATTTCTATCATAAAATAAAACATAATTTATGCCGTACTGCGTAGTTAAAGAGTTTAAAATTAATTCAGCCATTCTTAAAAAGAATATTGGAAAACTATTTCATGGGTCAGGTTCAAATACAATACATTTCTTATTAAGTATAACAATGTCAATAAATCAACAAACCAGTTGCCATTGACAACGATGTCATTTCATAATTACTGCACATGTGCATAATAAATGAACAAACCGGTTGGTGTGACAGCTAACATTACAGCGCATGCGCTTTGGTGTTCCCATATTTTGTTCTTACAAACTTTCATCCCATACTTTCTACCCTTAAAGTTTTATTTTCGCTACAAAAAGTACCCTATGTCCTTTCTCAAGGTCCAATCTATTTTTCTACCAAAATACATCAAAATCGGTTTAGTGGTTTAGGCGTGAAAACGTAATGGACAGAGTTACTTTTGGATTTATAATATTAGTATGGATTAAAACATCTGCTCCTGGATTGTAAGTTCCTATAGCTAAAGTTATTGTAATGGTAATGGGTAATAGTGAATATATCTATTAATTCTGTTCGCATTATTTTGTAAATGAGAATGTATTCGTAGTTATTGAAAACTTAGGTATATATATGTACTTGTGTTGGCCTTTGACTTTTACAGTCTCAGCGTACTTAATAGCTGAGCGGTATATTAATTTCTAAAGAAACACGTCTGTCTGTACAAAATTTATGTATCTATTATAGGTAATTTAGTTTTAAAACTCGGAAACAATAAATTATGGATTGGACGTATTGTACTTAACCACTGCAAAAATATAATTTCATACTAAGTACCTAGGTATTAAGTGGGCAATTTTTGTATATTGTGATTGGTCGGAAATGGCTGTAACTATTTGGATAAAACTTTATACATGTTTAACTTTTCCCGTTTACCTAGATATTTCACTATAAATGATAAAAATAGTATATATATTTTTAAGAGGTACCTAATATCTGGAACTTCTGATTAGATTCTGAAAGAAATCTACAATATCCCTGAGTCCTAAAAAAATCTATAAACAGCTGGTTTTAATGAACACGTTAGTTAAAAACTATTTGTCTTGCCTCATCTATAGCGACGTACCTATATAAGTTTTATAATGATGTTTGAATAATCAATTCTAATGAATAGTTTAAGAAGATATGACGGTGCTACAATCAACACCTTCAGAAAAAAAAAAGCGAGGTACATTTGGTACTTTCATTAACTGAATTTTGAGTATCGTAGTAAAATACGAGTAAAGCCGAGTAAATAAAAGATATTATCTTATGATTAATTAAATCCGATTACGTAACAATTTAATTTAGTAAAGCGTTAATTAGATAGTAATAAATGCTAATATGTGACCTTATCTATTTAATCTCGGTTCCAGAAACAAATGTTTATGTTAAAATTGTACATTCATTAATTAATTAGAGGTTTGTTTTATCCGTTATAAGACCTCGAGCGACAAAACACGCTATCAAATAGTTCATGTGCAAGGCGTCCTTATCTCCTGAGCGACACCACAGAATAGTTAACCGAAAAGCGGCTCCGGACGAAGTTAGGTTGATAGCCGTACAAGTTCGTGCGCGACCGTTCTATGTATCCGACTGACGTTGGCGGGGGCGAGGTGGAGGCGAGAGGGCATTCTATTTCGTCCCCGCCAACATCTTTCACATAGGACGATTGCGTACGAACTTGTACGACTATAGTTACTAACGCTACTAGCGCTAGAACTGTCTTCTACAATATATAGGTGAAAATATCAAATTGGGAATTTCAATACCCTTACTACAACACTTACTAGTACTTGTGGTATATTGATAGATCAGATACGTCTTCATTGTTAGACGCTCTCATATTATAAATTATTTAATTAGATAGGTGCTTAACCTTGTATATGGTACAGTTGATCTATTAATAAAAACTGATAAAATAACAAACACAACTTATGTTATGTATCTGCACCCCTTGTAGGAAATAATTTTAGTACTTAGTTCTTACCTTTCTATACTTAGGTGTAACTTAATAAATGTCGATTCATTTCGATTTAATGTAGTGTTAAAACAACCAAATGTAGGTAGGTACAACAATTTTTATAAGATCGCTTATTAGTTATCAGTTCGAAACCTAGTTTCAAAAACAAAACTATAATCAAGTATGCACTTGATGCGAGTAGATACTCATATATCGCTATAGCATGAACACTTGCGACTGGCGTTCACTTGACATGACTTGAGATTTTCGTAAATACGTGTTTAAATGTGCGTGCGCCGCTATCACTCGTTGTATGAAGCTGGTTTTCTGTAACTATTCTGTGGCGACACCCTTCCCTCCTAAACGTCCAATTAACCGTGACCCGTCTAAACGGTACAACTTTATGTAACAGTTTATTCGATTTAAATTGGTTTAGAGATAACCGAGCACGCACGAACGGTTCCGAGAGTAGGCGACGGTGTCCAAAATGGCGTCACGGTTTTGAGGTTAAGGTTTGACATTTCTATTTGAACATAGACAATTATTTATGGAACTTAGTATTTAATCTTAGAACGTTTAGTTTAGAGTTAATTTTCGCTTAATTTGAGGTCTTCTGTTAATGAACGTTGGTTTATATGGTTGGTGCGTGGACAAGCTTTGAATAATGCAGATTTTCATTTACGTGAATTGGAGATTAAGTATCTATGTGTCTGTAAAATATTAGTGCATTTTTGATGTGAAATATCTAATGTGGAGTGTCAGACCGATTGTTTGACTCAATGTCGATGGATGGTGGCATTGTGACGCTTGGCCAACGTTGGCGGTGTGGAGCCGAGTTCTTCATCACACACCGATAGATTGGATCACTTCAAAGTTTCATGTTACAACATGGATTGATTAAAAGCGGTTGGCTGGGATCGCGACCATCATACAAATGGTAGTAATAAAATAAATATCTTTACAGTGACTGTCTTTTGGCTACTGGTACCTACTAGTCAGTCACATACGGACACAAACTTTTTTTAAATATTTACGTCCAGTGTCGGGAAATTTTTCTTAATGTCTAGCGGTGCCTTATGATTTCACTCGTTTTAAATTTGTTCGAACAACTCTTCGCCGTGCTGCCGCCAACGCACCCGTGTAGTGATGTAATCTATATAATCGTTGTTTTCACTTCCCGTAGGTACTTGCAACTTGCCTGATTGTCTGACTTTCATGATTACTGTTCCGCCTCTTAGATTCATCGCGTGAAGTTATATAGCCTACAACCTTCCACAATAAATGGCATTTAAAATGTAGACAAGACTTTTCAAATCTGACTGGTAATTCCAAAGATTCGCGCAATCAAACAAAAAGACTTAAGTGTGCATTTTCAGAGGATTTGGTCAAATGCTGACCTTATAAAGTATAATAATAATAAATATTCATATAGTAGGTACATACGATACAAATTTTACCACCCCATTTATTGTTTACAAATTTTTTTTTTTATTGTCTCACGGCAAATCGACGGGGCAGTCCTTGACTGTAAGCACAGTACAATCCAAACACAACGGCGACTATCGAAATTTCGACTGTCGCATGTCGTCCTGCATATCATCTCTTCACCTTAGCCTTGAAGGATTCGATGTCGTAAGTAGGGGTCAAACTAGTCGGGAGATAGATCCACAGTTGCAAATTTAGAATTAAGACAATTATGAGTTCGCAGGGTAGCTAAAATGTTTGAATAACCGACATATGATCGCGTAAATGAAATTATGTTCTAACATAGGCATGTTTGCAATGAAGGGTCTTGATCTTTACATTGAATCCGAGGATATCTAATACCGTATTTTGCTATACGTTTCACGCATTCGTACTTCTCACGAATCCATTCCTAAGTTATAATTGTTTTAATGATCGGCCTGTAGGTACATACTATTTGTAGGGCTATTTATTACCTATACCTAAGTATTATTTTCTTTAACGTTGGTGGCAACTTCCTGTGCTTTCTTACCAAATGATGTTTAAAAGTTGTTTGTATGTATATAATTATCAATTAATTCATATCGTTGTTCTCACTTCACGTACTTGCCTATATCTTGCCCGATTTCTCGAAGTTCATGGTTGCTGCTTCGCTCTTTGGAGTTGTAACGTGAAGTTATGTAGCTTATAATCTTCCTAAATAAATAGGCTATAAAATAAAAAAAAGATTTTTTAAATCCGACTGTTAGTTCCAGAGATTAACGCGTTCAAACAAACAAACGCATTCTTGTACTTTGTAATGTTATTTTAGAAGTACCTATACATTTATATTTACTTATATCATATCTAAATACATATAACGAAGCAAATTGGCAATGTATGGAATATGGACTGGCGTCCAAAATTTATTCCAAGACGCCATTGTTTAGTAAAGGTATTCCATTTTTTAATGTAGTGCAGCGAAACAAATCGTGTTGTCGAAAATCAATCGGTCACGTCCCAACTGGTTCGTAAATCGAACTCTTACCTATTATAAAACAATGCTCGCTTATCACATGCGATTATGTTGGCAACACGAAACGGGACGGTTAAAATGTTACTTTTTTTAATTTTCTGTAGAGTTTGAATTTATATTAAGAAAGTTATATTAGAGTGGAAATACTTGTATTTTATTTTTATTCAATATATTGGAACGAATGTCCTTAACGCGGCTTGCGGTAGGAGAATCGTCACGTAAAGAAAAAGTGTTCTGCCCCTCCATGCTACTCTCTCTATCTCTCTCTCTCTCTGTCTCTCTTTCATTTATATACGAGTGTGTGTGTGTGTGTGTGTGTACGTGTGAGTATCGAGATTCGAACAGACGAGCATCCTGTGTGGCCGGTTGTATACCCTTCCTCAGGCGGCCGCTGAATTGCAAATTATTGCACTTAGAACGGGACCCCTCAGAGTGGTCTCACGAAATAGGCGCACATTCAGTAATTCAATGGTTTATCAGTTATTTTGTATGGTACATACACATAAACCATACATCGATGTATTCTTTATGTCTTGGTCTAACTGATTTTTAAATAATATTTTACTTATTTTTTTTAGCAACTTTTTTCCTGACAGGAGTCCTCAAACCGCACAGGTTTTTTAAATGAATTATAGTTAGGTACCTACTCAGATAACAGATAATGTACTTACCTACCAATTTAAGTAGAAAATATACCTACTTACTTCGCAGTATAAGTTTAAAGAAACTTAAATTTAATTTTTTAAGGTATCTATTATTTTTTAATTCAATTTCCAAATAATATTTTTGAGTTATTTTATCCTTCTGATAGATTTAAATTATTTAAAAATTATAACGTCTATAACTATACGGCGCTAGTCAAAACTACATATATACTACTTATGTAAAAAAATTAAAATATTTATAAAATAGCCCCCGAAAAATATTCTATATTTTCTGAGCGCCATTTTACAACTGCAACATTTGTGTTCTCAATTTAAAATCCATTCGGGGAACACGAAAAGATAACAAAAATTTCCGCGCCAATTCCGGAGAAGGACACTCGAGCTATTGTTTGAATTCAGAATGCTTTCGGCGAACCAGCACCGCAAACTTATGAATTGCCGATCGAAAAATAAAAACCGTTTCTAGGTTGCACCGAAGTTGAAAGTTTTATTCTGCAAATATAACTTTGTTTTCAGTTTCAAAATTTGGGTTCATGGATTTTTTTTTTAATGTATAAATTCTCTTCTGACCGTTTGACTTGAACGAATGACGTCAATAGGTGTAATATTATAAAAAGTGAGATACATATATTAATACTTTTTCACATGTAATTACTGTAATAAAATATGATTAAAGGTACCTACGTGGTCATCGCACAAAAATAACGGTTATAACTAATGATGTCAAAACAAGGAGAACGCGGTAAAATCCCGTTAATAAGTACCTCCCAAAATAATAATTGTTATCCATTGTTCAAATGAATAATAATATATTCTATACTAACTTCCGTCCGTGAGTCTGTCAGTTAGAATTTACATTCTGGATGAAATTAGAAACTAGGAATTATATTTTTTTAAACATTCTGTTGATATTTCTTCCACTTCTTCGTCCACATGGACTTTACTTTATTAACACGGTCTTTACATTCCAAGGTAGGTCCTTGGTATTAAAAAAAAAAACTATTACACGCATTATTTCTTATGGCTGCTTTAGTGCAGTGTGTGCTTCAGTTTTTGAGTTTTCCCATAATTTCTAACAGCAAGCAAATAGAAAGAAGGTGTCGGAAATAAGTTACAATTTAATTCATTATCTAACTTACTGTAATACTTCTCGGTACACGATATCAGACGTATAACCTTCGGGATCAAAGCATAAAGTCTCCTGGGACTAATAATACGCGAAATACTTACATAAAGCTGACCGTGCGAAAAACATCGGACCTTGGGATTTATTAATTGTACTATGTAAAGCGTTATTATAACTTATCAATAAAAATTTTTTTTTTGTTTTTTTTTTACATTTTCTAAAAGTAATATTGAAATTTACCGATGATATAAGCATCCCGTGTATAAAACTTCATAAGAATCAGTCAAGCCGTTTCTGAGTTCAATCTGGACATACAAACGGACTAACGGACAAAAAGAAATAATGGCATATTCGTGATCAGTATCGTTCATATAATATATGTATTGGGAAATTTTGGAAAAATATTAAAAGTACAGACAGGACTACAGATTTATTAACATAAATAGCTATATTTATTTAATACAAAGAAAAACAAAAGAAAATCATAGATGGGTTTCATAGTGATGTGTACTGTGATCGCAATCCCTATTACCCCGCTATATTACTGCATATGCACCGGCTGATTTCGGAACACGACAAACCAAAAGAAAATCATAGATGGGTTTATTACCGTTTGTATGGTAATATCATTATATGCCAATATGGATCCAACATATTAACCGTCCCAACAAAATTTCAAATATAATTAAAATCATACCTTATTACGCATAAATAATTACGAATGGGTTCTTCATACAAACTTTCACCCAAGTTTTATTTTCACCACATGTGGAATAGCACAAAGAAATAATTCACTTGTAGTAAAAATGTATACCTAATCCCGATAATTTACAATAGGTATATCGCTTAGAATGTAGAAATACCCGCGAGCCGCGGTTTGATAGCGTCATAAAATAAAACAGTCATTAAGCCGTACTGTGTAGTTACAACTTAAAAACACTACAGCCAATCTTAAAAAGAATACTGGACTATCGCTCAATCCTTAATTATTAGAAATACAATATATTTTCTATCAAGTATAACACTGTCAATAAATCAACAAACTGGTTGTCATGGAAGCTGACATTTCCCTCTTACATAATTTCATCTCCTATTTTTTACCCTTAAAGTTTTATTTTCGTTACAAAAAGTACACTATGTCCTTTCCCAAGATCCAATCTATCTCTATACCAAAATTGGTTCAGCGGTTTAGGCGTGAAAACGTAACAGATTGACAAAGCTACTTTCGAATTTATAATATTAGTATAATCATACTAATATTATAAATTCGAAAGTAAGAACAGCGTTTAATCAAACGCTGTTCTTCAGTGAGTAACATCAGTTTATAAAGTTTCGGCAGTTGATGGAAAACATCGTGAGGAAATTGCGCTTTAAAAATCTTCTTGTAGCGCTGTAAATTGCTATACGTCGTGAGTTTGCGTGTTGGTTAGACCCATACCTTCTATTGTGAAGTGGCCTTAGCCCAGCAATGGAAAACTTTTAGGCTTGTATAAATCAAACAACTTGTTAGTTATGGGTCCGACAACCATTATTATATCTATTTTTGGAGGCAAACCGACTGCCGACTAGTTTGGCTATCAGGAGAACACAAAAGTGTTATGTTATGGTTTTTTTTGTTTTGTGTTTCTAAATGTAAAATCAGTTTTACTTTGCATTAATAAATGAAATTATTATTGTGATATTATATTATTTATTTATAAGTGGAAAATAAGCATGCATAGTTCGAACTATATTAAGCGGTCGACGTGTTAGTGTAAAAAACTTTAAACAATATCAAACACCAACTTATAGGCTGTAAACTCCTGAAAACTGAGATGGAAAAGTTAGAGTGACAGAGAATCCTGGAATAAAAAAAATGTATATAGATATCTACTATTTTCTATAGGTTTAGCGTTATAGTCACAATATCATCTGATGTTAAGTGACGATGTATCCTTAGAGAGTAAGACGTAAGACTCTCAAGTGCGGCTGCAGGAACACACCCATAGGTGCTTGACGATATATTAAAGTGCATTTGATAATTTTAGGCTACCATACTATGATTTCATCATGATGTTTTGCTTAATGAAATCTCAGATTCATTGCAGGGATTCGAACTCACGTCTATTGACGCCGATTCTGTACATGTTACCACCGATCCGCCATTAGATACTACATACATTTATGTAGTTAATCGATTTGACAAATGAATCATTAATAATATAGGCAGCTCGCTGCCTATCCCCGCGACTTACTTACACCGTGATGATATTATATTAGCAGACAGCCGCGATCGGTGTCTGCGTCCGTTTATTACTAACGTTTATTCATGTCAGAATTTTCAATTTCCTAGCTGAGACAATGGCGGACGACGTTTCAAACGCATGAGAACAATGTAACAGGTTTTATTTCATTATAATAAATTCTAATTTATATCTAACTAGCTGTGCCACATGGTTTCACCCGTATTAAACTTATTCGAGCAAAGCATCGCCGCTAACGAATCCGTGTAGCCATTCGTTGTTCTCGTATTTGTCTATAATTTGCCAGATTGCTTGACGTTAACGGTCACTGCTTCACTCCTTAAGTGTGTAGAGTAAAGTTATGTAGCATATACCCGTTACCAGTGACTAGGCTATAAAAAATCGAGAGAATTTTTGAAATCTGATTTGTAATTTCAGAGATTAGCGTGGTCAAACAAACAACTCTCTATAATGCTAGTATAGATTTACCAGAGACCTAACCTAGTCCAAGAGTGGACGATGATGGGCGACAGGTACAGGTTTTCTTTAACAGTTCAGGATCGATTTAGGCTTGGAGTACGATAACACGAATTCGATACTAAAAGCGCAATGAAGTAAACACCGCAGATTCCACGAAAGTTTTGTCGAATCCAGCGACACCTCGGAACACTCGCAGACAACAATACGGTCCGATATACGCCGGAAACTTGTACACTTGAACACACAAGTGCTTATATAAAAAAATGTAAATTAATCTGTTTTGTTTTATCAACTATTTGGCCAGGCAGACAGACGTATAGTCTTTTCTGATAGTCAATAGAACGTTTATAAGGACAGTTGTGCCAGTTTTCTTTTTCTGAAACTTTTCCAGGACCGCAACGAAAAAAACAACAAGAATTGCGCACATCCATAGTTTGAATTTCGAGTGATATGGTCTTTAGTTCGTACGATTGGTCGACAGTTCGAGTCCCACTGATTTAGATTTTTTTTTTAAGGTGGTTTTCAAGCAGATTTTTTTATGATTTCTAAAGCTTTCACTTCATGCTCGTATGTAGTTGTCTTTTTATTAACTTCTTTGAATTAATTAGGAGTAAATACTTCATGTTAGAAAAATAACTGGAATCTTATCTATATAATTAATAAAATTGAAGTGCCTGTTTATAATTTCAAAACACAAATAGTCAAATAACAGCTTTTTACTAAATACATACGAAAGTATATACGATACATATAGCAATTAATTTTTTGTTTCTCCGTCTTTCTGTTTTTTCTGTATAATTTCCGTAGCGGTTGGAGCGATTTTGTCAGTACTTTCACTGGCGGAGAGCTGATATTATAAGAAGTAACTTTGGCTAGTTTTTATTTTAGAAAATAAAATAAATATAACCTGATCACAGTGAATAAACTCTGACACTTTATTGGCTTACACTGAGTAAACCATAAGAGATATATTAAAATATAAACCATAATTAAAGATCTAAATTAGACGTAGAAAAAGTCAATGAGACGATATTTCTATCTTCTGAAGATTCCGGATTTTATAGCACGATTCATGCGCATGCCTGATCGACGGCATTTTGTAGTTCACGCGAGCGTAACCGCGAGCAGAATTAGTTTCAAATAAAAAATAACAGAATATTGTAATGGAAATAACATGATATCCTAATAAGGATAATAAAACAGACATACGGAAAAAATAACGATATCGTCGAAAGCATTTTTACTCACAACAGTACCGTTGTGAAAAGCGGCAGCGCTGCGGTGCGCTGTCAGCTAAATCTGGCGAGAGATTACACGGGATAGAAACGGAAACTTAACCGTCAGTTAACTGTTTAACTTAAGATTAAACAGTTTTAAAACCTATAAAATCAACATAATCTTATAGACCATTTTTTTTTTCTAGACCTTTCATCGTGATTTGTCTTTTTTTTCCTTTAACAATAATTTTTTATCTATGCTATGTTATACCGGTTAATCCATGACAGTTACACATTTTATCCCAATAAAACAGCTAGTGTTAGGTATATTAGTTGCCAGGTAGCCTGCTGCCTGGATACATTTAGTTTTTTTTCATCTTGTTTCTGGTAGACTAGCATTTAGCTTCTCACCCCGACCGTAAAATTGCACTGTCTGTAATTATCCTGATACACAACAAGCCTGCAATTTTATATTCGAATAAAAAAATATATAAGTATAAATAGGTCAAACTCATGGGTGTTTGAATGTGTTTAATTGCAGGGTCTGTGGTTCTGAGACAGATGTAACGGTTTCAATTCTACATTCGTTTTTATTTCAAAAGAAAATCACAATAAAGGAAGCTTTGTTAAAGTTAGGCTCACAGAAGGCACTTAATTAGGTACTTAGACAATTAGCCTGAAGGCATTTTAATATTTTATTTCTGTCATTCTATAGGAAATAAAAATTAGTAAAATTCTATGAAATATTTACTAACAGCTGTACCCCACGGTTTTCCGACAAACACCGCGCCGCCAACGCACCCATGTAGTTCATCATAATAATTGTTCTTCCAGCGAGTACAATTTATTTTAATTTTTCATTATCTCCTAAACTATTTGTTCAAACTGCATACTCTAACGAGCAAAATTTAACTTCATAACATTGCCTTCATGTTGAAGTAACTTTTATTTGTAAGCATTAATATGCCATGTCTAAAAATAATGCTTGTAAATCATTTTTTAATTTTCAACAAATCTTTGTCACAAAATACCTTATTGTGGCTTATGTATAAGAGATAGGTATATGCTATTGCTGATTTTATTTAAACATACTAAAAACCAATATTTTTGTAGAATACCTATTGTATTTCCGTATCATTAACGATTATGCCAGCGCACGCGGTTAAACCAGTACGGGAGGGCCTCGACTTCAGACTTACGTAACATAAATCAATATGAAAGGCTACATAAGACTTCTAGTCTAATCTTAGATAGCCTATACTATTTCTAGAGAGTCTGGCTATCATATACAATAAGAATTTTTCAAATCCAACGGATAGTTCCAGAGATTAGCGTGTTTAAACATACAAATAATAAAACTTTTTTAAAAAAAATTATTTGACCTTACTGTTAGCAACCAAAAACAGAGCCGCTGATGGCTTTTACAACTTTATCGGGATTAGGAGATAAACACTTTGAATTCTATACGTCATGAAAGTATCTAAGTATACTTATTGGGAGAACCACAAAAACCTTTGCTGATATTAAAGTTCGTTAATTAATACATCCTGCTCAACAACCAAACGTTAAAAATTCCGTGAAGATAAAAACGATCACCAAAAAGCGCAATAAACATTAAACGCAACAAGTTTGCCAGTTAGGTACTAACCTAGATCTAGGTCGACCTTGTGCCCGATCCGGCCTAGGCGTCTGCGCCGCTTGCGGTATCTGAATTCGTTGCTATGGAAAATAAACTTAATTAGAGTTTATATAAATTGTGATTATGTTAAATATTTCGAATATACGATGACCTTGGAGATGTAGGAAATGCTTTGGTAGGATGCTGTCGGCTTTTCCTTGAATATTTCATCGCCTACGTAATTTATACAGATACTAGAAACCCACCCCGGCTTCGCACGGGTGCAGTTTACTCATTTATGAAGAAAAGAAATAAGAAACGAAAAGATGCGAAATATATTAATAATAAAAATTATCGTTTAAAAACTTTAGAGCTCGACAACTGCGTTAGTTAATGCGAACAAAACTATCATCTTCTTACCCTTATCCTACTTAAGAAGGAAGAAGAGAGATGAAGATGGAAGAAGAAGGTACAACATGTTTTCTTCTTCCACTCCATCAAATATCATCTCTGTATTCATACCTTTTATACGCATATCATTCTTCACACAAGCCATCCATACCTTCTCTACCTCTATTCCTGTATCCATCCACCTTCATACTTAACATTCTTTTAGTTATATAACTTTCATCCCTCCTCATGACATGCCCATACCATGCTAGCCTATAACCCCTCAACTTCTCTGTGACTAATGTTAATTTAAAACTTATATTTATTATAACTATCAAAATTATCCTATCTTCAAAGTTGGACCAAGTTACAAATAGGAAATTTGATTAAAATCGGTTCAGTCGTTTTGGAGTTTATCCCGAACATACATCGTGACATGAGATTTTTATATATGTATATACAATGATTTGCCTTTATTTAAAAAAAAAACTATAGGTTTAGCGTAATCGTCACAATCTCACTTCATATTACCAAGTGAAGATGTGGTCCAAGATGGTGACACGCACACCTACTAGGTGCTTGGCAACTGTCAGGGTGTATTTAGGTATTGGTTGTTCGCAACGCCAAGAAATCTAAAAATAAAAACGCTTTTTGAATAAAACACCGATTTTGTTCAGGAATAAAGAATGAACACATCTATCTATCCAAATGAATAAAATTGAAGTGTATATTTTTAATGTCAAAATAACAGCTTTTTATATGAGATATGAAAGTATATACGGTACTTATAACAAAAAAATATTGCCTGGCTGTCTGTTTGTTCCGAGTGATCTCCGAAACGGACGGACCAATTTTAACGGGACTTTCACTAGCAGATAGTTGATGTAATAAGGAGTAATGTGGGTCACCTTTGTTTTAGAAAAAGAGTTAGGGTTTGGCGCAAACAAAAGTCAATTCAAAAGATCGAGGATGTTGGGACGCTTCAATGGCTAACGTTGAGTAAACCATAAAAGATATATCAAATTAATGTAGTAAATAATTATAGATCTAAGAGTAAGTGACAGGAAATATAAGAATTACCCAGAATAAGTATTTTTGTTTTTAAAATGACCGGGAGCGGGGTAGCAAGGTTTGCGTTTTTGCTCGAACGACATCTGTAGTCCACACGAGCGCAGCCGCGGGCACAGCTAGTTGCTAGTAGCTAGGGTACCGATAAGACCGTATAGTACATATTATTTGTAAGTTCATTACACTTAGCTGATAGTTTGTGGATTATTTTACGCGTACGTTAACGAAATATTTTTGCGGGAGCGTTCCCACGGTGGATTTTGCAAAGCGATGCGTAACGCGAACCGGCGGCGGCGGCGCGGAGCGTTCATTGCTAACTACGCTACGGTATCCCATGTTTTGATGAACCAATGATATAATGACAGGTGTAAGATTACATACAACCAGGTACATTTATTTTGAATTTAGCTTTCGGAACTGTAATTAGAGCGTGTTTTTATTTTGTTTTTAATAGTCAAAACAACACAAACGATTCATTGCGTTGCATTTTTATACCTGTGGGAAGATATTTTGAATTACGTTTGTTTTATTTATTGTCATCGCTTATTTGAGTCTTATTTTTTTAATGTAACGTCACAGTCCAAAATCAATGCTACAGTCTATCGACGGTCACTGCTGTCCTGCCGACCTGCAAGCATCTTATAAGTTGGATACAGACTGATCTCAAAACACGAATTTTAAGTCCGGTGAAGCTGTAAAAGCCGCAGCAGCTTCATGGCCCCTAAGGCTAACAGTAGGTATAGTCAGATCAAAAAAAAAAAAAACACGAATTTTCAAAGCGTACCACCATGGCGTGTGTTATCGTTTATATGGAGTAGGAGTACAGAAAGCTAAAATTTATCTATAATATCTGTTACTAATATATTAAATTAAATAAATTAATACTGCGAATCCTAAACCGACCAGTGCCATTGAACTTAGACCCCCGAAAATATTGACATTATAACTCAATGAAAAGTGACAACAAGTGATATAATATTCATTGCTTAGGTTCATGAATACTGTAAATGTGAAACACAAAATAGTCTATAACCAAAAAGTCGCTGGTCGAATTTCAACGTTAGGTCGATCGCTAGTATTATTAATTTCTCAACACAACCATTCAATTTATACCTAAAGGTTTAAGACAATAAAGATCATAAATTGGATATTTAAATAATTATAACAGAAGGTCATACAACTTTGATCCATAAGAACGTTAGCTTAAAGTATAATTTCTTATCAGTTCTATTACTCTGTTAACTGTAAATGTGCAGTTTTGAAGACTAGTAACATAAAATCTATCAAATACGTCACGATACAGACTACTCAAATGTTTCGTACATAAATACTAGCTATTACCCGCGACTGTATCCCCGTTGTCTTCAAAATGAAACCACTCCCGCGGCACCAATTATAAACTAGTTGGACTAATTTAGAAATATACGCGTGTGTGCGCGAAACAATCCACAATATTTTTACCTCAATCGAGTGAATGATATAAGACCGCTTATGAATCAAAAACTTACCTAAAACAATAGATTTTGTCAGTAGAAACCAGGACAGTGACGTCAAAACATACCAATGTCCGTCATCGAAAAAAAAAAACCAACAAAAGCAATATTACTAAACCGTGTTGTTTGGTAAAACGAAAAGAAAACAAATTAATCATACGTACCTACTTACACATGGCTGACATCATCGAATAACTAAAAATATACAATGTTACCACATAGACACGGGATCTTATAATTCACTTGAACTAGCCAGCCAGCCACCTACTGACATATTGGCCTAGAATTTAAACAATAACAAAATAGACACGCCGATATTCGAATGACCAAGTCAATTAGACGTATGAGTCGAATTATCTTCAATACAAAAAGTTATGTAATCACAAAAACCGATAACCGAAACCTAAAGTTTCTTCTACTTATAATATATAAAAATCGATATATGTAGGTCAGTATATAAAGTACGTATATATTCACGAAAACTCAGTACCTAATAAGTAAATAGCTACACAAAAACGTTATAAGACACGTAATCCATACCCTAACATAGAAGTCATAACTCATTCTTAAAATAAATAAAGTTCCTAAGTACGTTAATATCAACACATATATATAAACGAAATCGAATTATAACCACAAAACCATTTGTAAAAAAATTATAATTATACCAAATATCAAGTATGTATAACAAGACATAAAACATATCGTATAAAAATTAAATAAAAGACATTGATTTGTTATACGTAAAAAATGCAAGGACAACAATTATGACTCACAATTTGTAATTATTTTTTTTAGATCTTACTATACTGTTAGCCTTAGGGGCCCTGAAGCCGCTGCGGCTTTTACAGCTTCACTGAACTTGGAACCATCCCTAGCAGCGGCGCAGTTATATCCAACTGACAAATATCCACCCTATGCTGACCCCCTTTTAATATGATTTATCACATAGATCTGAGGTCAACTTATATTGGAATTTATTTCCTACTCATCTGTTCTTAACACTAATTATAACATATTACGTACCTAATAAATATCAAATATAATTATATTCAACTACAACGTGCGTTAAATTACGTAAGTTAAAAGTAATTATTAGGATAGGTATATTGATTACTATCTGTGCCTTACGGTTTCACACGTGTAGTCTAACGTTGTCCTGACTTCCCGTACTTGCCTACAATTCATGGTTAGTGCTTCTATTTTAGAAAACTCTACGAGTAGCGTGAAGTTAGCTCTGAAACAGGTATATAGGTCACATATTCTTAATTATTATTATTTAAATTGTTTTGCGGCCATATTTTGTATGTCATTGTATTCAATTTATTGAATAATAGATGTGCCCCGCGGTTTTACCCGTATATAATTTAAAAGACACCTTTATTAGCCTATGTGTTAATCCAGGGTGTCAGCTACCTTCACATCAAATTTCATCAGCTTTTTGAGCGTGAAGAAGTAGTAGTCGATTAATGAAAACGTGATGAAGCCATTGTTTGGAGGTATGACATTTTCAAATGTAGCTTAATCTGTCGCCAAGCACCTATTAGGTGTGTTCCGGCAGCTGCGCTTGAGAGCCAGTCCTCCCCACTAGGCTTAACGTGTGGCCATCTTGGGCTACATCATCACTTAACATTAAATGTGATTGAGGCCAAAACCTACAAAGAATTATAAAAAAATCTCAAGGCCGAGAAACAGCAGCATTATTAGAATTTCTGCTTTTTATTGAAAGATCAATTCATAATCGACGACATTTGTGACACCGATATATCCGTGGAGACGTCGTGACGTGTAAATGAACCAGTTTCTAACCAAAACAATAAAAATCATAAATATTCCCCGATGCAGTTGCCTATTTTATATTCGTCTAGACGAAACTGCATTTCGTCAAGGTCTCTATGCAGTATCGTACAGAATTCCCCGCGTCTTTTGTCAACTAGAATAAAATTATATTTAGGACGAATTATATTTACCTATACGTCATTTATAACCAAGAATGACACATTTGGTGACAATATAATAAAGCGGAAAAGTTTTGTTTGTTTAACCACGCTAATCTCTGGAAGTGCCAGTCGACTTCGAAAAATTATTTTTGCATATGACACCCTGATTCACGAGGAATAGTATAAACTATCTAACATTAGGCTACAACTCTCAGCTAGCATTAAATATTGATTTTAGTTAAATAATTCGGAAGTGAAAGTGTTCCCGAACTGCTTTATCCGCGTGCGCTGGCGAAATGAGTAACGATACGTTAATACAATGTTCTACAAAAATATTAGTCCTTATTATATCCAAGAAAGTCCGCGATAGAATATGCCTATCTCGTATACGTAAGCCACAATAAGGTATTTAGTGAAAGACATTTGTTAAAGATTAAAAAGTGACTTATGAGTATTATTAGAGGCATGGCATATTAATCCTTACGAACAAAAGTTACTTCATCGTAAAGATAATTTTATGATGTTAAACTTTGCCCTTTATGGCATGTTAATTGGACATATAGTTTAGGAGATAATGTGAAATTAAAATAATTTGTGGGTACTTGCGGGAAGTTAGAACAAATATGATAGGCTACACGGGTGTTTGTCGAATCGAATTAAATTAACACGAGAAATAATATAAGCTATATAAATTAACCCTAAGAGTCTAAATAGAGGCCTAGTAACCTTGACCTTCAAACCATCTGAAAAGGTACTTGCAAGTACAGGAATTGAAACAACAAGGCATACAAGGACGCGTTGGAGAAGAGTTTGTCGAATAAATTTAAAACGGGTGAAACCGCAGGTCATAGCTAGTTAATATTAACAGTAAGATAAAGGGCTTTGTATATAGGTACATACCTATAAATATAATTTTTAATTACCGGAAGCCAAACAATTATTTCAAATCAAACGGTCATAGTTATTCAAAACATTACCCATTCACTATTACAGTATCTAAAGGTCACACGATAGATGTATTGTTTCACCTATGCACACGTGTGCGTAGTATCTCTATGTGTGCGTGTCCTAGGCTAGATGTTTTCAAATCTAGTCAAAAGTTAAAACCTAGAATAATAGATGTTATTAATTTGACATCCGTTTCATAAACTCAGCTTACGTAATGTTATTGAATTAAAAAACATAACTTTCCACGTGTTTTAATTCATAGCGGTTAAAGAGAATTGTTTAATAAAAAAAAACTTAGATGCTTGAGAAAATCACAATTTCAGGCAGGACCTGCAACTGCCATGTTGTGGTTATCATTTCAATCCATTAACGTTAAGTTCTTTGACCCTAGTGACCATGAATTCTGACATGCCACCAAACTCCCTAGAAAATTCTAACAAAGGAGCCACCATCTTGTTGGAGTTACTCTGAAAATTAAAAAATATTTCGAAGACTTAAAACATTGACACTGGAAATATTTTTGCGGCGCCCAAACAAGAAAAAGAAAGAAAATGACAATACCTACTAGTTCTTTGACGGTGATTATTGAAAGATTATAATATTATGTACTAGCTGTGTCCGCGGCTTCGCTCGTATGTACAACAGATGAACACGTAGGTAATGCTTAGATACATATAAAAGTTAAAGTGATTTTTAAAATTATAATAACTTTTTATTTAATGAAAATATCGTGATAATATATTATTTTGATAAACACCAAATATCTAAGGCCAAAAAAAAACATCAATTCAGGTGTTTTTGCGTGTTGCGGCATGAGTGTTTTGAAGAGTTATTTGGTCTTAAATGAAGCCATAGATAAACTGTAGTAGGTACCTATTCCTTTAGGCAAGAATAAAGAAATTTTCAAACTCTTGTTTTTAAGTTATTCTTCTTTTGACGCGTTTAGTGGGGGTAAAATTGAGACCTGCGCGTCCGTCATGTTAAGGAAGTGCCACATGAGGAAGTCCGCCATCAATATTGATATATTTTACCGACTTTTTTTCATTGTGTAAATCATATTCATTTAGCGTTGAATCTATACTAAAATAATAAAGCGGAAAAGTTTTTTTGTTTGTTTATTAAACACGCTATTCTCTGGAACTACCATTCGGATTCGATTTTTTTTTTCTATATGATAGGCAGACTCTCGAGGAATAATAATATAGGCTATTTAAGATATGGCTACAACTATCTCCTTAAATATTGATTTTTGTTACGTAACTCTGAAGTCGAGGCCCTCCCGAACTACTTTAACCGCGTGCGCTGGCGTAATCGTTAATGATACGGAAATGTAATGATCTACAATAATATTGATCCTTAGTACATCTAAAAAAAAGTCAGGGATAGCATATGCCTATCTCTTATATATAAACCACAAAAAGGTGTTTTGTGACAAAGATTATTAGAAAACAAAAGTTACTTTATCAGAAAGACAATTTATTGAAGTTAAATTTTGCTCTTTAGAGTATGCTATTTGGACACATAATTTAGGAGATAATGAAAAATAAAAATAATTTGTATTTGTGGGTAGAACAATTATGATAGAGTACAAGGGCGCGTTGGCGGCGCTGTGTTTTACGGATAAAATTAACACGGGTAAAACCGTGGGGCACAGCTAGTAAGTTAATTAATATCTTATTATATTAAGTGAGCAATTCAAGTATTTGTTATTTTTTTAGGGCACTGAGCAAAGCTCGTTCGTCACTTTATATGTACCTATAATTTTTTCTTTGCCGTGCCTAAAGAAGTTGGTACTGCGGTGGCTTGTAAGGGCACGGGCGTCGATTGAAGTGAGTTCGAATCGTAAAAATATCGCGATGAAAGCATAGCGTCGTGGTAGGGCATTTAACCCAAGTTGAAAATATGTCGCCATCCAGCTATAGGTAGATGTATTTCGGCAACTGTACTTGGGAAAGCCAGTCCTTCCAGTAGACTTGGATTGTTATCATTTCTATAAAAAATATAAAATAGCTATAAAAAAAACTACCTCTTCTTACATTCATCAATGTCGTTCATACCTTTCCATTACTTTTTTTTTCTCAAGCATGCGGTCCGCCTGTTAGTAAGCGGTCACCGTAGCCCATGGACGTTTAAACTCCTCCTCATTCCCCTTTTGAAGAACCCCATAATGAAAGAAATATAAAGAAGGAGTAAAAAATGAGCTAAGCTTTCGACTGACCGGACTGTAAACAATTTAATCTTTGACAACGCATAGAAACATCAATATTGGATTTGTACATACAAAATGGCTTCCCTATAGTATCTATTTACAACCAACCCGTTCGTAAATAGTTAATCAAATTATACTAATATGTTGTAAATAATAACAATATTATATCATCACGCTCCGTTTCTTTCGGGGTTTAACTAGCATACCTAACTTTAAATACCGTTGTAGCTACAACTTTCTGAGGTGACTGTACTTAATTGTATGAGACATTTCGATGGGCATTCACAGTTTTTAAAACGTGTACAGTCAGCAAAAAAAGGGTAATTTACAGAAATACTTTATTTCATGCCAATCGACCCTATCTCACAGAGGTACCTAAGGATACAGTATCCTTAAAAAGTTTACGTGTAGCTGCAACGGTTAAGGTAACTACCCCTACAGCTTGATCTCAAAAATACACACTGTATACATATATAGTGATAATTAAAAAAGAATCAGTCTTGTAAGAATTTTTTAAAATTTACAAAAGTTTAATCACAACTTTTAAAACCTATCAATTGTGCAATGATATAAGCTTTCCCTGTATAAAAAAAAATCATAAAATCAAGCAGTTTTTGAGTTACATCCGGACGTACAAACAAACAGACAGATAGATCCTCTCGGGATTCCTTCAAGTATTCACTACGTAGGTTTTACTTGGAGCAATTGAATATTGGCTAGATATTTTTTTTTTAAATAAATATTATACATACCTCGCATATAACTTTCTCTTGCTCCCCTGGAAGACTGGTAAACATAGAGTAGTCTTTTATTTCATACTCGTGTTCAGTGTTCCTTCATTAAAAATACATGTACATACAGACAGAACAACTGATTTATTAACGTAGATGTTCTAAGTAGGACAAAAAGGTCAATAAACCGATAGCCGTATGGAAAAATATTAAAGACAAGACTGAAGTGTGTAAGGTAATTTAGGGTCACTTGAAAAGTTAACTTGTTGGAAAATAAAACACAAACAAAAACCTCACAGTTGGTAATAATAAAACAAAGAGGAAAGATCATTTCGTGTTAAGGAAACACGGAGGCCGATGTCCAGTCGACGATCTGTTTCACTCACTTACCTCCCCCCTGAGCACCCCCCTATCGATTTTGTTCGCTCCACTTTTGTCGTCGTCGACCGGGCGAGCCACCCCCGTTTTTAAAATGTCGATTGCCGGAGACAATGGTGACGAAATTCCAAGTTTCTTTTGTCTTTTATTAGGTTGTGACGTTTGTTTTTTTTTTTTTGCGCGCGCCGCCTCTTCGGAAGTACGACATGATGAAGTTAACTATCAATGATTATAATATGAATTTGATTTAATTATTTTTGTTTATATTTAATTAAATTTTATCTTAACCAAATTAAATTAAAATAACTGTTATTTGTATAAACTTAAATTGTCTTTACAAAGTTATTTATTAGTTTGTGCAAGCGTTGTTTCGAGTACCTACGGAACCGTGAAAATATGCATATTTTATTAATTTCCTCAATATGTTTATTTTTTAATATGTAGTTCTGTATGTAGGCACCTACTATTAGGCACTCATAACGACGAAGTATGTTTTTTTGTAAATTCTGATTTACTTGACCGATTTTAATTAAATTTTGTATAAGAGAAGCATATACCATTCCATGACCGATAGGCTATAAGAATTGTTAATAATACTTTTAAAATAATAAAACTTGAGTAAAAATACAAAGAAAAGAAGACAAAGAAATTACTGCGCTATAAACGCCTAAGTTCCTACCCAAGGGCACGCATAGTTTTGATTATAATTAATTAGTTATAACTTTTACAATAATTAAGAACCTTATTAAAAACTAATTCTGTATGTGCTAGACATTTTAATCTATACCAATAACAAAGCTCAAGAGTTTGTTTGTTTGAACGCGCAGATATCTAGAACTATCAGTTAGATTTGAATAAAATATGTTTGTATTTTGTAACATATTTATTGAGAAAGACTATAGACTGTATAACTTCACGCTTTAACTCTGAGGAGCGGAACAATAACCATGAACGTCAAGGAATCTGGCGAGCTAAACAAGAGTGAAACCGTTGGGAACAGTAGACAAGTGAAAGTAAATACAATCAGTCTAAAGTCTAAAATATTAGTAAAAAGTCATCTTCGGACGGTTAAGTTACTTTCCTTGTAAGATATGTTCTGTCGCTTACTGAATCGAAGAAAATCAATACAACAAAGGAGTTTAGAGTGTCTGTCTGTACGTTTACGTGTGTGTACGTTGCCGGGCGATGCGACGCGCAACAGTTAGAGTACCCACGTTGGAGAATTTGGATAGAGAACGTTATTTCTCTTATCGACTGTTTTGGGGTTTTGTTGAGATAGGAAAACAGTGAGGACTTAGGTTCGAATCCTTACAATAGGCTTCAGCTTTCTGTGAAGAAGCACATCGTGATGAAACCATACCTAACATGGTGATAGTACATTTTCTAATATCCGCCTGGCTACCTACCACTCTCTGTAGTATTTAAACACTGAAACGCTATACGAAGAACATAGACTTTATTACTGGACTATTGATGTTAATTATTATAATAGTAATAATTTAGTATAGTATAGTGTAACCTATATTATTTATTTATGTAACATTGCCAATGGAATCGTAGACTATCTAGAACTCCTTTCGAAAACTCAGCTGTCTGTACCTACAAATATAACATTAAGAAAACTCAAACTGTTATATGTACCATTTGTAAGGACAGCATACAGATGAAATTCATTTTTAATCCGAGCGTGCAAACAATATCGTTCTTTAGACGATAGTGTTGATCAATTCACTACAATTGTGTCTTCCGTAAGGTGCAGTTTATGCGGAGAATTTTTTGCTAATTTTTAAGCAATCCTAATAATAATATAATAAATGTGAAAGTGTGTATATTTGGATGTTTGTTACTCAGTCACGCTAAAACGGCTGAACTGATCTCAATGAAATTTGGCACACAGATAGTCTATGACCTGGAATAACACATAGGGTACTTTTTATCCCGGTAAAAGTCATAACCAGTGTTATATACTACAAATATAATAAATGGAAAGTTTCTATATTTGTTACTCAATCACGCAAAAACTGAGATTGTTTTTGGTTTGTCGTGTTCCGAGATCAGTCTGTATATGTCCAATAATACGTAGACGAAGTCGCGGGTACCAGCTAGTTTTTGTAATAATTTTAGCTTGTGTTAATTTTTGTGATTCTCTTCGTGGCTGAATGTGTTTCTTTTTCGCTTATACTTATCTTTTCTAATTGTGAAAACTTGTAACTGGCATTCTATTTCGATTATTTTTACCTATTTCTATTAGCTGTAAGTTTTCCTATCAATGTAAAATACATAAATAAATAAATATACACAGAGTATGTCTTCATTTAAGATATCGGATAAAAAAAGTGACATAATAGATCCACAGAGTATATGTAGTGGGTACAGTTTTATTTAGGGTCCAAGTCCGGTGAAGCTGTAAAAGCCGCAGCGGCTCTGTTTTTGGATAGGGCTCCTAAGGTTAACAGTGTAGTCAGTTCTATATAAAAAAAAAAATTTAGTACCCATTCAAGTTAAAAATCTGTCTGTCGCCAAACACCTAAGTTTTTTTTCTTTTTTTTACTATGTATAGGCTTGCGTTTGACCACTATCTCGCCTGATCGTAAGTGATGATGTGGTCTACGATGGAGCAAGCTTGCCAGGAAGGTACATATTCTCTCGAAATTTGAAAATACCCAGGTTATAATTATCGGGAAATACGAAATCCGGCAAAGTGTTCCAGTCTTTAGCGGTGCGCATTATAAATGTTCTAGCAAAACGCTTTGTGCGCACTGGTGGAAAATGTACCATAAATCGATGACGCTTCGCCGTGTCTCCTATCGTCCGATGGTGAAAAGGGGATGGGGTAATTAAGTTGTTTATTCAGGCAACTGTACATGAGAGGTAGTTCCCCCTACTAGTACCAATTTAGGCTCTTCACATCAGGTAAGATTATATCCAAACGCTAAACCTATATGGATTTAAAAAAAAATATCTCTGCTTATATAGTTAAATAATAGTCGTGAAGGTACCTAAACATTTGATATATTCATGCAACCTTGGCGCAAGCGCACAAGACATTGGAGAAATGTTAATTTCAGCGAAACTAGGTCTAATTAAATTTCATTGCGGACAAACCGTGAACAACTAATCATACAGTCTAGGATGAACTAGTCTATGTCCTAACAATATTACCTATTATATTATTTACCTATATCGGCCTTTACAGGGTTAGCAAATAAGAAAGGGATAAAGCTGAAAATTGTTTTGAAAGTTTGAAAATTCATTACCGCTTAAATATAATTCAGAACGTTTGAACTTTTAGCTATACAGCAATGAATTTACAAACTTTCAAAACGTGATTATCTCAAACAAGGATTTTGAAGATAATAAAACTCGATTGTTTGTACGTGGATACTTTTTTGTATTAACGCTACTAGCGACCCGCCCCAGCTTCGCACTGGTAAAATTTACTAAGTGGTATATTTTATGTTTAAAAAAGCCTGATTTATAGTTTATCGCTTTAATATTGACAGCTCATAACTGCCTCATTAGTCTAGTGGTCCTAAACGCGACTGTTCCAGGTTTCATTCTCAGGTCGAGCAAAGTGCTATTGGGGTTTTCTATGAAATTCTTAGTAAGCAACCTGGAGTTTGGCTTTGTGCCCGATTAATGGTAATAGGTTCGCTCCCTATTACATGGGAGCTAAAACATACCCGGCGAACTGTGGGTGTACACCTCTGCTTAATACTTCAGGGATACAGGCGTGATGGTATGTTATGTAACTTTATAGTTACGAATAGTTCGCTATGCTAGCGTCTCGCTTATCACAGGTTTTTTTAGGTAGATAGGATTTCTTTGGTCACAAATAACTTTGAATTTGTGATATCTTCTCCGGTATTCATTTAAATTGTAAATTGTAAAGGACAATCTTAATCTACATTAAATTCCAAACGTATCTGGATAAAGATTAATAATGAATTGGGGAAAATAGCTTCGCAATTATTAACGTAATTTTTTTAATTATTATGTTGAAGATAAAAATGGTTACTGTGAGTCAATCTTAGAAAATAGACATATGCCATCGCGGACTCTTCTCTAGGTTTTTTATAGAACTACAATTCTTTACAAAATTATTTTGATGTATCTCATACGGTTTAGCTTGCGTACGCCATGCAAGCGTAAATCTGATCTAGCGCGTATCTCTAGCAGAGCTCGAAATGCGAAAATTACTAGAAGCCAAGAATCCGAGGAGCAGTCACAGGCCCGTTTGACTTTAGATGCTGATATAAAACTGTAAAATGTTAGAAAAACGGGGAAAATTTATTCCTTTTGAGAGTTTCAATCGCGTGCGTTGCGTAAATGTTTAAAGTTAAATGACAATCATGTGTGACGGAATTGTTTCTCATAATAAGTTCTAAAAAAATTCTGCAATAGCATTAGGCTATCTTTTAAGGTTATTAATAATGCATTATTTACGGAGGTGTTTCTATAAACATGGTATTAATCCTTATTAAAATAAATACAATATTCATCACAAGTATTTAATTTTGAATAAAATTGTCGTTGACATCAATTGATTTTAAAAAATATCTTAGGAGTTATGACAGTTTTAAAAAAACTCCGCACCAAAGTAAATAAAGTTTCAGCTCCATTAGAATTGTATTAAAGGTGCCTACGACCCACTCTATCTAACCCTCTCTCTCTTTCTCTTATGTGACGCAGACGAAGTTACGCGAGTCAGCTAGTTAAAAATAAAAACCACAACATGTCATTACAAGATCTCACCAAAAACTCCAATCGCCCATAAATATCGTTATTTATAATTAAATAATGAATTGCAAAAGGATTGTAATACAATTAGTGGAATGCATCATCCGCGCCTTTGGAACTATTTACGCAATGTATAATAATTACTAGCCGTACCTCACGGTTTCACCCGTTTTAATTTTATACGACAAACACCGCGCCGCCAACATACCTGTGTAATCTATCATAATTGTTCTTCCCGCAAGTACAAATTATTTTAATTTTTCATTTACCCCTAAACATCTAACATGTAAAACATTGTATTTACTTACCACTAACCATTATCAAAGCGCACACGGATAAAGCAGTTCGGGAGAGATTCGTGTTCCGACTTACTTACAAAAATCAATATTAAAGGTTAGCTGGGAGGTATACCTTGATGCCTTGATTTATAACCTATATATATATATACTATTCCTCGTGAATCAATCTATCGCTGACAAGAAGATGTTTTCGAATCCGGCTGGTAGTTTCAGAGATTAGCATGTTTAAACAAAGAAACAAAAACTCTTCCGCTTTATTATAAGTATATAATTATAGTGTAGATAATACTTTTAAAAGTTTAAAGAATATACCTACATAGAAAACCAAATTCCGAGGACAAAATGTCGTAAAATACCTAATATTAAAAAAAAAACATACTGTACTTTTCATTCTACCTTATTATACAACAATATTTGGTACAAGAATGGGCATTTTCCGTTATTAATAATAATTATTGTCATTTTATTGAGACATGTTTAGTTAAATTGATTGAGAAAGTCATGATTGTGAATATTTCATTCAATTTCCCAAGAAAATTTGAAAAAAAAAACGATAATTTTTTAATCAATATCAATTATGTATTCCCTAAATAATCGCCTTTTTAAAAATCGGTTTTTTAATTCACTTCTCTAACTCATTATCGAAATATCTCGATTATGTAAATCATTCATAATCGAATGTGTCAATTATGTAAATCATTATTCATAACAGCCTACTTCTAAACTCCAGTCAAATTGGATAAAGAATGTTTAATAACAAAGCGTTGCCTAGCAACCCATGACAGACATAATACAATCAACCTTTTTCCGTCAGTACAAATCAGTAATAATTTAGTTAAAATGCTGAGAGATTCGTGGATCGTATATTTCAACTTTGCCAAACTATCCTGTTAATTGTTAATTCATTAATTGAATATTACTAGGAAAAAATAATGTGAATTCCCCTATTATTAAAATATATACCTACTGTCTTTAGTTATCGCAATAGTATAAAACTGTCAAGTGTCCTTTATTCGTTTCTATTTAAATATTTAATACATTATCATTTTATTAAACTCTATTAAGTATATTTGTTACACCTGACATTGGCGAAATTGCCTACAAGGGCATAAGTCATACCTACTAAAAAAAAATTGTGCGTCTAGGAAGGCTCGACAGAAGTGATAACTTAAAGTAATCAAAAAGTAAAAAAAAAAAAAAAAAGAGAGAAAGACGGCGAGGATTCGAACTTAAGACATCGGCCATAGCAGTCACTCTTACGACAGCTAGGCTACGAGCATGTCGTTAGAATAAATTGAAACTATGCTACTATTAATGGCGCCGGAACGCGTTATGTTTCGAAGCGGTTTACCCTCGCTAAAGAAGTTATCCCTTCAAAAAGATTTTTAATTATATAACTTTTAATATTAGCAAAATTGTTATAGTACATGAATTTCGTTAATGTTATTTATTTAGTAGGGTTATCGAGTAAAATTAATTACAATTTTTTTTTTCGGATTTTTGTTATTAAGACGATTATATTCAAGTTTTATGAGTGATTCAAGTAAAATTTGCTGTAATAATAATAATTGTCATAATATTATGGTTCAGTAATATGCAATAATTAATGAAATCAATAATAAAAGATTTGTGTTTGAGAGCTGTGATGACCCATAAAACGGTTTGTTACGTGTATTCTTTATCGAATTTGTTGGAATTTGAACTATCGTGATATATATAGTCTAGGCACAAGGTTAGAACATTGTGCATAACTATTCAAAAATTATAATGTTAATACATTTTCAGAATCTTACCGCCAACATAAAATTAAAGCTAAATCAAAATACTCGTAGGTGTGATTTGTTTATGCATACATTCTAAAAGCGCGATTTAACTCGCCGCTGTCGCCATCTGTTGATGCATAGTCAAACGGGTGCGTAAAAACGCATTTTATACATAACTAGCTATGCCACACAGTTTCACCCGTGTTAATTTCATCTGACACCTGTGTAATCTATCATAATACTTGTTCTTCCCGAAAGTACAAATTATATTAATTTTTCATTATTTATTAAACTATGGGTCCAAATATCATACTTTTATGATGAAGTATTTTTTATTCGTAATGCCATGCCTAAAATCATATGCCATGTCTAAAAATAATGCTTATAAATCACTTTTTAATTTTCAACAAATATTTGTCACATATAATACTTTATTGTGGTTTATGTATAAGAGCTAAATAAATGCTATCGCTGAATTTTTTAAGTAAAATACTACGGACCAATATTTTTGTAGAACATTTTATTTCTGTATTATGAACGGTTAGTTCGGGAGGACCTTGACCTCCGACTTACTTATCAAAAATCAATATTTAAGGCTATCTGAGAGTTGTAGCGTAATTTTAGATAGCCTATACTTTTCCTCGTGAGTCTGGCTATCATATACAAAAATAAATTTTCGAATCAGACTGGTAATTCCAGAGATTAGCGTGTTTAAACAAACAAAACTTTTCCGCTTTATTATATTTTATTACATTATATGCTATTTGTAGATTTTCTGTATAATTTTTGAGTTTATTACATGATTTAATAACTTATAAGTTAGTGATATATCTTTTAGTATTTTATTAATACTAAAAGCTGTACGCGTGCGAAAATCCGCACATTATTATATTGTACACAGACTAACAACTAACATGTTCGTTACAGGCTATTATTCTAGTACCTATTTATAAGCAGAAAGATATTTATTAGTGCAACTGTTTTTCTGCGACTGTGAAGTCAACCAATATAAAAAGAAAAAAAAATAGTATGAAAATAAGACAATTAAAAAAAAGGAACTTCAATTATTTTGAAGAGTTCCCTGGTATATCTATATTCAAAGTTAAAGGTCAAATAAGGACTAAATTAAAATGGGATCACCATCCAGGTATCCCCTATCAAACAGAAGAAGAATCATCTAAATCGTTTCATAAACAAAGAAGTTATGACTGAACATCCATAAAAAAATCATTGGAATTGAGTAACATCAGTTTTTTTTTTTAAATCAGTTAAATGATAGAAATCGATGGGTAAATTAAACAACAATAATTAGGTATATCGTTTCAAATGCAGACTTTGATTAAAATACCGGTCACTTGTCAACCAGTTGTCATTATTCCCATGGGTTTCGACATTTGAACTGAAAGCGTTATCGATTTTTCCGAATACGTTTAGTCTGTTTTTATACCTTCCGATACGGACACGACACGATATCACTTAATTTATTCGTTATTGTGAAATAAGTAATCTACTAGCTTTGTAATAGTTAGATCAATTATGAAAGTCGCCGTGTGGTGTCCGACCGGTACGCGACCACCATGTACCGGGTGTAACACGTTTGTGTGTGTAGCGTATTTTATATGCGAGTGGATCGCAGGTATCATACACACGGCAATAAAGCCAACACGGTAACTATTTTAGTTTTTCGCATTTCAGAATAACTCAGTGTCTTTCGTCAGCGAGGTCATATTGATGATCCCGTCACTCAGACTCTCCGTTGAAAGATATAAAGAAATCATTTATTCATAAACAACAACACATAGATTTAAAATAAAGGTAAAAAGAAACTGAGATGATAAAAATACTTAGTAATATTAACAAACACATAGGAAAATATAGAAAAAATATTCAACACCACGTCTCGTCATTATGAAAAGGCGCTGGATTTTCAGCTGGAACATGTATTTAATCACGGTGCGTCAGAACAAAATAATGGAAGCGGGGAAAAAGGGTAACAAAAACGCAAAAAATTAACTGATTAAATACTTCTATTTGTATAATAAGTATTGCTTATCTTGTATATTCATTTGCTAAGAGGCTTGCAAGCCAAACTGTAAACATTGAAAAATTATGTCAAGAATTAAAAAGTTATTTAAGGAAAATATCTAATAATTACCTATTTTATTACGTGAGCATTAGAAAATTACCTTTATTTAATAAGATACTTTTTAACGTAGATTTTTTTAAAAATTGTTATGCTATAACTTCTTTGTTCATGAACCGATTTGGATAAATTCTTTTTGTTGGATAAGGGTATACCTCAGAATGGAATAAAAATTTAATTTCAATGCTATTGGACCTCCAAATTTGAAGAGATACCCAAGGTAACTCTTCAAAATTATTGGAGTTGATTTTCTTTTTTGTTAAAAATTGTCTGTATTGATAGTTTTATAGATATTATTTATATAGATATTGTAAAAATAAAAGAATTGCTGTAAATGAAAAAAAAAAGTTCGCGATAGTGTATGCGATTTATTTTTTGTTAAAATTGTCTTGTAAATATAGATACTGAATGATTAATGGGGCATACTTATTGAACGAATAATTAATACTAACTGGGCTGCTTTTTAAGTAAGTTTAAGTTAAAACTGTGAGCGTAACGTGTGAGCCGAGCGTACGAAGCGAGCATACCTCGTAGCGCGAGCGTAATTGTGAAATTTTTATTCAGCTTTATACCCACTACATTTATTTTCTTATTTATTATATTTTAGGATACCATATTTAGATATTAACCTAGTACCTAATTTTAATTATTAATGAACATATATTTTGTTTTATTAAACGAAAACGGTAATGCGATCGGGCAACCGAGCTTTCTAATTTACTTATAACAAACCAATTACTTATTTATAGGTTTCATGCTTTTGTTGTCGGTAACGAAATTCTATCGATCGAGTACCTATTTTACCTTCAAGCTAAACTATATAGGGATTGGTAGAAACTTAATTAAAAAGGTATCTTTATACATTTTCAGTTTATGTAGATGAATACTTCCATCGAACTACATATATGTATCTATATATGCTAGCGGTGATGATGATGATAATGATTGAAATTCGACCAGCGATTTTTTAATCTTAGACTATTTTCTGTTTGACATTTGCAGTGTGAACCTAAACAATTAATACTATATCACTTGCTGTCACTTTTCGTTGAGTGATTACGCCAGTATTTTGTGGGTCTAAGTTCAATGGTACTGTTCGGATTAGGATTCCCAATATTAATTTATTTTATTTAATATATTAAACAGATATTGTATATACATTTTAGCTTTTTGCACTCCTTTTCCTTATAAATTTAACTATGCCAAATCTCACAGTATTCCTTGCACGCGATACGTTTTAAAAGGGGTAGAAAGCTTTTGCTTCACGTATTAATATATTATATAAATAGGTAATCATTAAAAGATATCTAAACAAAAAAACCCGACTGCAACAAAAACCTTGACTAAAAGTTTTTTTTTTCTATTTTTGCTTATAATTTGATTTCCAGACGTCGCGTCGTATATAATATAAAAATTATAATTATAGAATAAAAACAATTTTTATACGTAATCAAGTAACAGAGTTAATATTACCTCTGCCAAACTGTATCGCATGCAGTCTGTTGGCAGACATAGCTCCCTTTTACTATTTTTTTTACACTATTCCCAAACTAAGGTATAAAGGAAAAACTTCACAAAAACACATGGTTAATTTTTTTTTAACAACCTTTTGTAAAGCAGTTACTTCTTATATCTAAAGACACCTCATTTACTAAAAGCCATGAAGCCGTTTAGTCTACAAAGCTTGCCAAAGAAATAAACATACCTATATACATACATACGCTCGAAAAACATTACCCTTGTAGCGACATCTATCCTCGCCATAACTGACGCATCCTTCATAGAGACATCTATCTCACCACATACGACGCATCCTACATCGCGATATTAAAATTAACCTAACAATTGAAATATATACTAGAACAAGACAACAACCGTTGGGCAGCAGCCCGCCAGACACAACACCCGTCTGGTCGGAGGATTCTCCCTTTGCAATGGTTCCCACACCCTCCTTTATCGCAATCGCGTAAAAATTGCGTAGATACGGTAATCGTGATTCAATTGGCATCACAATACCATGACAAAATTGTCAGTCTTAAGTAATGATATAAAACCATTTCGCTGCCTAGAAAGAAAAGCATAGAAATATAAAATAATAAAATACATCACGTTCCCAAACGTCGTACGGCGGTGGACGAGGTACACCACCTGTAGATCCGTAAATTTAGTAATATTTCTTTCTTTTTCCTTCACATAATACTCTTCCTATTGCTATCTCACTCGCTCCTGTTTTCACAAATAGTTGTATCCGAAAACAACATATAAAACGCGCGCCTTTCGATAGACCAAAACTGTTCTTAACTGTTTAATTCAATGGTTCATTTTCCTCTGCAGTATTCGTGGCTGTAAATTCTTTGTCAAGCTGGTGGAAACTTTGAGGCTGATAGTCGGTAGCAAACGTGGAGCCAAGTTGTATTCTCTGATTGTAATATAACGCGATTTAAAATAAATAGTGTTGGGAACGTATCGATGGTTTGTATATCGATTTAATAAAATTATTTTCAAATAGGTATTGTCAATAACAGTTTTATGAAAACCTTATAGGCTTCTTTAACTATCTTGCTATTATTATTATTATTATTTTATCGTAGCACAGCAAAGTACTTGGTGGAAAGGATGTACTTACAATATAAAACAACGGCAAACATCGAAAGATCTGTATTCCATTTCTGGTCATCGCTGTCATACCGACCTGCAAACCTCTCGGCAGCTGGATATGCTCTGGCTGATCCCGAAACCCGACAAACCAAAAGGGAGTCACTATGGCGGATTTATTACCATGTGTATGATGAACGTGGGAGCTCACAAAAGGCAATTTGCATTGTGGCTAAATCTATTAAAAAACGACGATCACAATGTTTGATGAAGGGTTAGTCTGAGACTTGGAAGAGGAGATAGTGTTAAACACGCTGATAAAGTCGTAACAGAAGCTAGTTTGGAATAAATTATTAGTGTGTAAAATTATAAATCAAATTTATCGACATATTAAAATTCCTTAGTTCTATTCCCATCACTAATCGGTTACCCGGTTACCCGGTTATGCATTATATCCGTGTTAACATAAACTACAGTTTTGCCCGGTTTAAGCCGCTAACGAAGTGGTTTTTAACCAATTTCCGGTTATTGCCAACGGTTTCAACAAAATTCAGTGCATACGGTTCGTTTAATAAAACCTATGGAATTATGATTTTAATGAATCCCATTACTTTTTATGGTGATAGGACATTTGCATGAAAGGATTACCTGGTCAGAGTCAGTCACAGTGTCTCACAGTTCAGTCGTAGGCTAACCCGTATCCTGGTAATGTCTTAACAGGTTTGTTTAAAAAAAAACAGTGCGGCGGTTATTCAAGGTTAAATTTATCTGTAAGGGCTTGGCCATATACCATGAACGTCACAGGGGACTCTGCTCTCCCTGTGATGGACGAAAAGTTACAATTTTTATTGGTTCATTTATTCGTAATCTGTCTATCTATATACAAATAAATAAAATTGAAGTGTCTGTTTGTATTATCAAAATAACAGCTTTTTACTAAATGCTTATGAAAGTATATACGGTAGGTATAGTTTGAATAAAATTTCTTCTGTCTGTCTGTTTATAGCGGGTAATCTCCGAAACGGTTGGGATGATTTTGACGAGACTTTCACTGGTAGATAGCTGATGTTATAAAGAGTACCTTAGGCTTCTTTTATTTTAGAAAAGACAAAAAGAATACGGGTTCCGTGCATATAAACTAAAGTAGTATTGTTTAGTATTGTGTAATTGTCGTGATTTTGCCTCGCTAAAGGAACTAGATTAAGCCCATACCCACAAAAGTCATCCTGCGCGAGAATCAAACTCATGATCTCTCGGTGCAACATACCATCACGCCTGTATTCCACGAAGGGTTAAGCAGAGGTGTACTAAAGTACACCCACAGTTCGCCAAGTATGTTTTTAGGTCCCATGTAATAGGGGGCAAGTCTATTGACATAAAAAAAAAAATTGTAAACAGAAAGTGACATCCCACTTCTGAGATATAGGACGGGATAATGAAAAAAATTAACGAAACTTTCTTACCGTAATATATGGATGGCTCTCAATATCTATGTAAGGAATTATAAATTCAACATTCGTCGTCGCCGGTTTCTAAGGTCGAGAGGTTGACTGCCTAAGCTTTCACTTTTTGGATATTTCGCTTGTTTGTTTTCAACATTATCTTATTGGGTATGCAGATATTATTAGATAGGTCACTCTCGGTCAATCGATTTTGCTTTCATATAGGTACATTAGCACTTGAATAGAATTAGTTTTATTTTACTAGCGCTGCCCCGTGACTCATATCAGTATCATACTATATAAGGTGTCTGATTACTATTAGGATTATTAGAGGCGAATGATGTTTTTATTGGATTAAACAATTAGGTAACATTTTTTTTTTGACACAATTTCACTCACGGCCATTTAATTCCAAACTAAGCAAAGCTTGTAATACTTGTAACACACAGATATACATAACTGACATTTATGCTCATCACACAAAGTCAGCCATGGGCGGGGATCAAACCCGCGAGCTCTCGGCTCAATATTAGCGTTTACTACCACTGCGCCACGACGAACATTATTTAAGAACAAATTAAAATTTTTATCTTTTTCTGAACGAGACTTGGTCAGTCATTGTCAGTTTAATTATTTCTTCTTTTAATTATCTGTTTATCAAGCAATATAAATATTCCTTTAAAAATAAAAAATAAAAATTTGAGCTTATTTTTACCATCTAATATATTTTTTCGAAAAAATAATCATCTTAATTGATTCACAAACAAAGAAGCTATGGTTGAACACCCATAAAAAAACATTTCAATTCAGCCATGTCTTCTTTGTTTGTGAACCAATTTGTATAATATTTTTTTCTTGGATAGGAGATACCACAGGGCACTTCGAAGATATACCAAAGAAATCCTCAAAATTCTGTTTTTGTTTTTTGTTAAAAAGTGTCTTGTTTTGTTTACTTATAAATTAATTAAAATAAATGTCGCGTTATTAATTATTATTATAAAATTATAAACAGATAACTAAAACTTAATCAGAATCGACATAGAATAAGTTAAATATCAGAAATCTGGTCATATCACGGATGGCCTAATTCCTTGACTATTATAGTTTGGAAAGTACTATGCCTACTTATAGGTATGTTTATTTGTATTTTAACTGTAAGTTGGGTAAGTCATTTTTTTATGTTAAGTTCCAATGCTGCGATAAGTAGGTAGATTCGTTCAACGTTACAACAATGTTTTTGTCTTCAGTTGTCTAATTCAAGGTTAAATACAACCTTTATCTACTTAATACAAACGGAATTTCCTAAGGCAAGACAGCTTCTAATGCAAATCGACAAGTGAATGGGCCACGTGACTCCGTGTCATTAGAAAAACACACCAAACCGGTCATCTAATTAATAAAAACAATGCGCTGGAGTCGCCCGCCATGTTGCTATTTCGACCAATCGCGACAATCTATTTCAATGTCGAGCGCAATGTCAAAACTCGACGCTTCCTAGTAAATTGTCTAGGCCAATCGTTGTTACTATGATAGATAACGTTCGGCAGCCATTTTGTTTTGATGCAACCGTGTTTATCTAGTTATATCTATGCCCGCCATTATAGACAAGTTCTGTGTGGTTTTTGATTAAAAAAACATAGTTAATTTAGAATAATAAATACTTTATATTGCACTATTTTAAGTTTGTAACACTGATTAGTTTAATGCTATGAAGCATATTGTTTCAGCTAACAGGTGGTACTATATGAAAAAAATGTTTTTTGAAAAAAATAAAAAGTAGCTACCTACCTAATTATAAAGATACTTACATGAATAATAGATATATCTACTAAATATATGAAAATATATTAATAAATAGGTATATAAACATATATACAACTAGGTAGGTATAATAATTACACTACCTATTTAAGAAAAAATATTTTTGTTTATTTAATAATAAGTATTTAATTAAGTTAGTTAGGTTAGGTAGTTAAGTATCTACTGAAAGTGCAAAGGTTTAAAATTATTGCATTCTGTCATACAAGTAGGTATTAGTAAGAAATTATTATTATTATTTTAAGAGCAAAAATAAATTTAAAAAAACATTCCACGAAACGGTCGCTAAAGTTGAAAACCCATTAAAAAATGTCAAAATAAAATGAACTGCTTAACTGTAGAGCAAACCGGAATGCCTTGACGATACACCTCGAGGGTTTTTAATAGAAAAAAAGCGAAGAAAGTTAAGTGGACCCCTAGCGAAACTCGTCGCTCTTAAACATAAAGCGAAAATTTATTTATCTATTTATTCTTGAATCACTGAAATTGACAGAAAACCAACTGGTAACGTTAAATCGAATACCTGAATGTTTTAAATTGTACAATATTAGTTAATAACTAACGGTGCCCCGCGGCTCCCCATAGGTTTATTAAGAAATAGTAAGGGTACACAAGTATATAATTAGTTCATCTCATATTTTTTTTCGACATTTTGACAAGGCTTTTGAGCAGTCTCGAAGAATGATAATCAGTAAAATAACAAATTAAGTATATCTATTTTTAACAGCTTGCTTAGCAAATACAATGCCTATCGAATGATGGTAATTAACCCAGAGTCGAGAGACGGAATCTAGTGACAATTGCCGTCGTTAGATAAAGTTGTTTGGTAACCCACCATGGCGAGAGCTACCTGGGTATCTCACAATCGTTGATGCCGTAGCGAGATGCAACAAAGCGAGACGCTATGCCTGGATTTTCGCAATATCTACAGGGGTCGTTTTCCAGTCTGCTACAAATGGCTTACCTATTTTATTCTGAATTAAACACTTAATACCTATTCACCCAGATATAGAACCGGCAATCATGTTTATCACACAATAATCTGTCTTCTGGATTCGAATCCGAGACTTCGAAGGTTATACTAAGGACTAGACTACGTAAACAAGAATGATACAATTAAAATTAAAATACTATTCGCATCCATAATTATAAAACTGGGCAGGTATAACGGGAAATGTTAAAAAGCAAACGAAAAATTGATAAGGGGTGGTGGTAGTGATAAGGTGGGCCGCTCGCGTCTATTGATCGAGGGGTCGCGGGGGTGGCGGACACCCCGGGGGGTGTATAAGTATAAAAAGCGTAACAAATTTTCGTCTTAAGAAAAAGAAAGGAAAAAATCTAAACCACCCGCCCGGAGTTGGGGGTTGGAGTGTGCGGAAGGGGAGGGTAGGAAAGAGCGTGCATCCTCCCCCCACTCTCTCTCTTATAAGCGTAAGATGTTACAAAAGATTCTTTGTTAGTTGCCGCTGTTAATTATATTCGGTGAGGTTACTTATGCGTTGTGTTTTCAGAGTTGCTATGTTCTCGCTTTATTAAGAAAAGGTTATGACATTAGCTTTAATTTTTTAAATAGTTTGTAGGTTTAGTACCTGATCTTAAGTGGCTATGTGGTCTAAGATAATAATACGCAAAGCCTATTGGAAGACTAGTTCTCAAGTGCATCTGCCGGAAACCACCTACCTATACCTAGGTGCTTGGTGATAAATTTTCAATTTGAGACCGCTAGCTAGCCAGGTGGGCATTAGAAAAAGCCCTATCAATATTGAGGGTATGTTTTGTGTTTTATGATTGTTATGTTCACGCTGTGTCGTTTACGGGGTCGTCAGAGATGTTTATTTTGTTTTCTATAATTTAGTTGCGTGGTGGCCTAGGCGTATTGAAGGACACGGTTCGAATTGTACGAGCCATCTGAGTTTTTCGTAAAGAAAACGTGGTAATGAAAAAATAGTATGGTGGTAGCAAATTTTATATTGTTTACATTGATAGCTACTCTCAATTTTAAGTTCATCATTCACCAATTATTCTGGTTTGGGTGTCACAATTTACATTTATTTTCATTTGTATGTTTAATGAACCTACATACCTACTTACTTATTATATTGTTTATCTGCATCGTCACTTACGGTCAGGTGTCTCTTCAAACGTAGACTACTAAATTATTTTATAGTTTGTAAAATTTGTGCTTGCAATGGTTAAGTGAATTCAAAGTTGTGTAGGTAAAGAGTGTCGAATTACTTACATCTTTAAAACAGACACCCTCAACCTCACCTGCACGTGGTGCACCCTGTTGAGCAACGAACGAGGATAAGGCGATAGTGGGGTAGTAGGGCTGTTTTACCCGACTAGGTCGCGACCACCATAAAAATGTGAGGAAAAGTCCGTCATAGGGACTCGCTTTTGCGTGTCTCATTTCGGGATCAGCCTGTGCATATCCAGTTAAACTAATGCAGGCCAGCATAACAGCGGCGACCGTCGTTGATTTACGATCTCTCGGTGGTCACATTTGTCTTTAGATTGTACTGTGCTTACCATACCGTTAATTTGCCAGTAAAAAAGTCCGTAGGCTTGTTTCTAGGCATGCGGTACCGATTTTTTTGTTAATTGTATCTACCTACAAACAACGTATGTGGGATTTCTCGGCGTTTGAAATCGCTAATACATCTTGAGCAGGCTTTTTTGAGCATTCAATTAATTATTTAGGCATGTTGAGTATTCATTTAGTTTAATCACGATTTTTTGAGCTAAAAAATTATTGACGATCACAGTCTTATTAAAAAATTGAATTAATAAAATCAAAAGGTGAACTTGTTTCCTACAAGCTTCGTTATCTCGAAATCATTCACTATGTCAGGTTGTTTATCCTATCGTTGCCTTAGAGGGTAGGTAACTAAACTTTTATCGAAATATAGGTACATTTTTGCTTCGTCATAAAGTCTACAGTAGGTACTTAGGTACCTACGATGCGTCTTTTGATCTAAACCATGCTCTGGTATTTTAGTCTATTCAAAAAATGCCCTAAAAAATAATGCACATAAGTACACCTACATTTCAAAACTTCAGATTACACATGGGTAAATGTAGAGCCGAAGTCTCAGTAACAGACTACAGTAGTTTAGACAGTAATAGTGAATGACAAATCTATAAAACACTGGAAATACATTTTGTTATAGGTATGTAATAACTTAGCGCCGCTTTTGTCGAAAAAGAATTATATGTGGGAATCGCGTTTGAATTAAGCACGTCCATCGTATCACTTCATTACCTATTCACAAAAAGTCATTTGCTACTGGTTTCCGTTAACATCTCTGCGGACCTCCGAAGATACACACCGTGATGATATATTATAACCATGGTGAACCAGGGAATAAATTAAAAAGGCACAGCGAACGAGGCAATATCCTCTAAAGTTAGAAATATATTCACGGGGAAAACCGCAAAATTCAATTTGTACAGAAAATTCGCTTCTCGCAGACGCGAAATGAAAACACTTCGGAAAAAAAACCGGGGAATGGGGGTGGTGTTTTGTGCTAGGAATTAAACTTGGCTCCGTGGGAGGAGGGAGAAGATGTTGGATGATTAATTATTAGTTTATATGTATGTGTGTGTGTGTGTGTGTGTGTAAATCGAAGACAGTTATATACAGCATGGTTGTTTAATATTATTATAGGGATAGTCATCTAGTTTTGTCGTTTCGTGTTACGTCATTTCGACATAAGTCGTTTCGAGATATGTCATAGATACTTACCTATGTCATTTGTTTCGATTTATGTCATAGATATATAGATAATATATTAAAAATATTGAATGGTTAAAGATATTTCTCAAATAATTCCCATGCCTTTTGTGTGAACTTCATGACGTCATGACTAGCGTAGACGCGTTTTCTTTGCCTTGATACTTGATTATTAAAAAAGGCCATAGATATAGATTGTCAACTGTCATTTGTCAAATATTGTTGAATTTGTCAAAAGAAGCGTGCCAATAATGTTGTCAGGCCCTTGAATCAAAAGTTACGTTTCGTTTTTTGAGAAGTATAACTTTTTCCTATCAAAGTTATATATTCGTTTCTTTTTTTTAATTTAAAGGATGTTTTGTAATTACTTTGCCGCTCTTGAGCCGATTTTTTGGGAAAAAATCAAACTTAGTGTATCTAATAATAATCTTAATATACTAAGAAGTTACGAAAGTTCAATTCATTACGAAAATCACTTACATATGACACGAGGGAGGGCAAAAAGTTACGAAAAATGTAACCATTTGGCAACGTTGGTATACACACTTCGGTATGTTTACAAGCACAGAGTATTATAATTGACAGATAACATTAATAGTTCTTGCTAAATGCCGGTGATGACGTCAAAATAAAAATCGTTTGTGCTATTTTGTAAAAAAATAAAAAAAGCAAGAAATATGCCATAAAACACTTCTAATATTCAAATTAGTGTCTCAAAATGCCCATTGTCAGTAACCTACTACTTGCTCTACGCTTTTCATTCTACAGAGTGATGCGTTTTCTCAAGATATCGTTCGAGACGGCTAATAACCCTAAAAATAATAAAATGATATCCTATTAATTAGTCTACCCTGCTTGTCAGACACCGTAATGTTATGGAAATGAAATATCGCAATGTGCATTCGAGAAATATTTCATAGGTATATCAGGACAAATCAAAGCTTGGTCCTTACAAACCTTTACTATTGGGCGGGTTCCAAAAATTCTAGGAAATGTAAGTCCTTTACTAGTCTGTGTCATCGACTTCGCTTGTTGAAAACTAATATTTCAATAAAAGTGACCTGGACTTTTTGGCTGTATTTTAATCTGTCATGTGGTGGATTTTATTTTAATGTCATAAATTTATTTTATTCCTCCTTATGTTAAGTAATATTGGTGATATTTTTACGTGATATAGTTTAGACACCGTATACAAGTTAAGAGAGTAATTAATAACTAGGAGCATGCATTTGAGTGAACACAAAAACGCCATGGACAGTTCTGTCAAGGAAATAAATACTTAGATACCAATTTTCATAAATACCTCTTGAAAAAGTCGCCTTTCGGCGGACCTTAGGGGTTGAATTTCCAAAAATCCTTCCTCAGTGCTCGCCTACAATGTAAAAGGAACACGTATTTAAATTTTCACGGTCCTTGCCACGGTAGTTTGGGTTGTGCGTTGATATGCATATCTGTAGGGTACTAAATGCATATGGAAGCATATCTATACGGATATTTGTCTTTCTGTCTGTGTTCCGGGTAATCTCCGAAACGGTTGGACCGATTTTGACATACTGATGTTATAAGAAGTAACTTAAGATACTTTGATTTTGGAAAATTAATTAGGGTTCAGTGCAAATAAAAATCAATTTGAAAAAACGAACGTTTTTGGGCGCTTAAGTGGCTTACGCTGAATAAACCATAAGAGATATGTAAAATTAAAACGACCTACAAAAATGGAAAAGAGAACATATGTGTATATTCTAAGGATCACCCACAATAAGCATGATTGTTTATAAAATAATCGGAAGCGGGGGTAGCACGATTCGCACGTGTACCGAATCGACGCCATTGTCTATTCCACGCAAGCGCAGCAGCGTGCTCAACTTGTACCTATTAGTATAAATTTAACAACCAGAAACAACTGAGATGTTGGGAATTGAACTTGTGACACTCAACTCGATAGTAACTTTACTACGAGTACCTCTGTTAATTTTTTCGGTATAAAAATTTTGTATCAAAATCTCTGCTTACTTCCCAGCGAGTGAAGCGTGAAGCAGACGGAAACGGGTCAATTGCACCCAGACTCGGATCCCCGAGGGACTGCGTTTTTTGTCTTTTCTTCAATTTAAAATTGTATTCCCGCACTTGACCTGACGAGGAAGCAGGAGCGGGACGGGGCCTGAAGACACTCATTATGACCAATTTCACCCCCACAACGACACCCCCACTGTTTTCTGTACCATTGTTGCGCGATAGCTCATTTCTGTTCTTTATTCATTGTTTTCTTTTTGTTTTTTGGTTTAAGATCTCGCGCGAAACTTGGCAACTGCTCGAGTTTTAATTTTTTACACTATTACATAATGCTATTTAAGGTTAGGTTAAAATTTATGGATATTAGGTAGTACCTAGGTAATACTACGGACTACCTATATAATTTTTTATTCATTATCTATATATTAATACGGGAAGCAAAAGCTTTCGGTACCATTTTAAGCGTATTGCGTGCACGGAAGACTGTGTGATTTGGCATGGTATAGTTTATATGGAGGAGTGCAGAAAGCTAAAATTTATCTATAATATCTGTTACTAGTATATTAAATTAAATTAATTAATACTGCGAATCTAACACGACTATTGCCATTGAACTTAGACCCCCAAATAAACGTCAAAGAGTAAAAAGTCGCTGGTCGAATTTCCATCATTGGGCGACCGCTAGTAATTATACATTATTTATAGGTTGTAGCGCATGGCTACAATATCACCTGATGTTAAGTGACGATGTGGCCCTAGATGGTCTACCAATTAGTCAGGCTCATGAGAGTGCCGTTTCCGTGAAACCAGTTAATAGCATATATGTAGGTACATTATATAAACTGCTCACTTAATAAGACTTACTACATTGTTATTATATTATACTGTTAGAAGAAATCGTTCAATTTAAAAAAAACTTAGGTATGACACTTAGTTATAGCTTCTTTACTTAAGTGGGTATTTCTTTCTTAATTGTATTCACAATAAAGAATGCAATAAGTGGCAGAGCGTACTGACATCACGTCGATAGACCCGAGTTCGAATCTTATTTTTTGGTCAAGGAAAACATTGGCATTTTTTAATACCCGTCTGGCGAGCTACCACCCTCAAATTTAAAATCTGTCACTGAGCACCTAAAGGTATGTTCCGGCAGCTACTCTTCACAGTCGTTTCCCTCCTTCGACGGCTGTTTCCCTAGGGGCTTAGCATTTTACTATATTAGACCACGTCGTCCATTAAAATCAAATAAGATTGTAGCTAAACGCTGCAACCTAAAAACCATTTTAAAAATCTGTTGTTAGCAGGTATTTATATTGTTTTTCAATGAGGGATACATACATACCTATATCATAAATAGATACATCTATAACATATAAATACATCAGAATTCATAAACATATTTATTTCAAAGTTACGACCGAAACTGTTAATAATTATTCATTATAAATAGCACAAAAAAAGTTGTAAGAATATATTAAAATCTCCACCAAATATGGGGGTCAACGAGGCACCCTCCCCCGGTCAATTTAATGTTCACCACTGTATTGATTCCCCGACATTCTTTCACACAGGCGCGGTGCAACCCCCACCCCGATCGCACCCCCGGCCACCCGCCGGAACTTCAACGGGTTAAGAATTTTTTGGAATCTACATACACTTATCTATAAAGAAAACCACTGTATGGAAAATTCAGAGACTTGACGTTTCTGTTCTTAGTGATTATCTCAACTACCGTTGATAGATTTTTTTGTCCCTGATGGTAAGCACAGAATAATCCTAACACAACGGTGACCACCAAAATCCATCCGACTATGGGTGGTAAAAACTAGGAGTAACATCTGTATGTAAGTAACTATTGTCCGTTCAAAAGCGTCAAAATTGGATGTAGGAGCCATGGGTAGCAAGTGCGTAAATTTTAAAGATAACGCCAAAAGGTTTTATTTTTTTATATTCGCTCACTTTGATAACTTTTCACTTCATAATTTTTTCCCATGATTATTCATATTTTTTTAAAGTTTTACAACAAAAAACTGTAAAATCACTAAAAAGTATCATTCCCTCTTGCTACGCTAGCGCCATTTTAGCTGTTTTTGAATTGAAATTTGCTGCTTACACTTTTCCAACTTGTCCTCCATAAAATATAGGTTTCATTACCTCTACGCTCCATAACACTGACTGTTCACTTAACGCGATATATCAAAAAAGATTCACCGTGACGGTTATTACATATCTTGTATGGTGGTTAAGATTCAGTGGAACATTGTTGAGTCCTACTACATATTTTGTTTAACTCACTGCCAAAAAATCTATCTCTCTATTAATGAAAGAAATGAAAGAGTAGATAATATTGAGACACCCGGTCGAATTTCTTCCCAGTATTCATCGACATCAGGAATGTAGGTATTCCGACTCGGTCGTGGCTTAACCTACCTCAACTTCGAGTCGTTGTCCTGTTACGAGGGACAGGAAAGGAACACTGTTTTATTGACGATTTATTTATAAGGTAATAATTGCAAATATAATTTTTATGGGTGTTGGATCAAATGCTGCTTATATTTTTTTTCGAATTTTCATACACTTAATATTTTTACGGGAGTTGAATCAGATGAACCTAATTAATTTTTCCAAGTTAGCATTCATCTATTCGTATTTTTTATGGGAGTTGGAAGAGATGATCCAATTTTTTTACGCATTTGCATCCATTTATGGAATGTGACTCTAATAAATGTTAATAATGGTTTGACTTATTTTAGATTTATTTCTAATAATCTTTTTTAAAAGACGAATTCCGATGTCTCTTTATGCATTTTTTCAATATTAACACGAGTATCAATCTGAAAATAAACAGGAGACACTATACGTTTAGAATGAACGACGTCGTCGTATTGACACTACTTACTCATTAGAGAAATATTCGAAGCCCACTATTGATTGTACAAGGTAATTGTAATTTTATATACACACTCTGGCAGACTATAAAATAATTATGAATCTACTTATTATCCCCAAAACTAAAGTATTTCGTTATAATTGTAATCATTATATTAATACGTGAGAAGAAAACTTGGGACACCTTTTTAAGCGAATTGCGTGCACGGAAGTCTGTGAGATTTGGCATGGTTAAAGTTTATATGGAGAAGCAGTGCAGAAAGCTAAAATTTCAAATTAAATAAATTAATACAGCGAATCCTAAATTGACCATAACCATTGAACTTAGACCTCCCAAAATATTTACATTGTCACTCAATGAAAAGTGACAGCATGTGATATAATACTCATTGCTTAAGTTCACACTGCAAATGTTAAACAGAAAATAGTCTATGATTAAAAAATCGCTGGTCGAATTTCGACCTTAGGGCGATCGCTAGTTATAATTTATTACACCACCGTAGGCAGCCCTAAAATAAATTCAAATCCTTGCAATAACCTCCAGGTCAGTCCTTTCGATGAAGGTTAACTTCGTGAAGAAACCATAGAATGGTGGTAAGGCTATTTTTAATACCCACCTAACAGACTACCATCCTCAAGTTGAAAATCTGTCGCCAAGCACCAGAATAGTACATGTGCTCCGGCAGCTGCACTCGAGAACCAATCCTCTCCTAGGCTTACCATGTTATCATCTTGAGCCCCATCGTCATGTAACATCAAGTAAATAATTAGTATGCAATAATTAAAAAAACATACTTATATTACTTAAATTTTGTCTGGTTTAAATAGACGTCTTAAACACAATTGTTCTATTTTATATTATTACGTAACTATGAAATTCGTGGATAGGTAGGTACGGTTTTCATTAGGTGAAATAGACGCTATAGTACATACCTAACTACTACTTTGGCGCGGAAATTTTGAATTTAATAGATTTGCCTTGCCTTACCATTACTTTACCTTGCCTTTACCTTACCTTTACCTTACCTTTACCTTACCTTTACCTTACCTTTACCTTACCTTTACCTTACCTTTACCTTACCTTTACCTTACCTTTACCTTACCTTTACCTTACCCTTACCTTATCTTTCCTTGCCTTACTAATACCACAATTTTTTTATATATTTTTTTGGTATTTCTCTAAGCCTACCTCTCAGTAGAATAAGGGGTATAAGGCAAGGATATTCGTCCCGTGATAATATTATTTAATTGTATTTATTCGCTTAAAAAATGGGTGATGGTTATGTGACTTACCAGAGATGTAAATGGTAGATGAAGATAATTAAAACTTAAATACCGCCGAAAATCTGCCATAGAATATATTTTCATATTTAAATAACAAATCTTGGTTTATTAGTCAGCACTGAAAAAAAAAACGTATTTTTCAACGTGACTGCACACTCAACAACATAAAAATAACCACCGATAGAGCGCTTAAGGTTTTTCGAAGCGCGAAATCGAGATCAAAAACGTGGAAAACTATTTTTAGAAATTGACAGACCTAAAACGGATATATACGGGCCTTCGCGTTGCTATAAACTCGGTGCAAAACAAAACACAGCCGACTGCGCCAAAACTAACCGTCGAATACTGGCCATCAACAAAAACAAAAGCTGCCAACCGCGCAACAGGTACAACCTACAAACACTTGTACCGCACAATTCAGTATCTACCTTGCAACAGTATAATCTCTTCCCTTACTGAAAATTGTGATACTGGTGTACAGTTTAAAAAACGTCAACGATAAATTTATCCTGTGGCATATGAAAATTCAGAGAAATTCGAAATTCAAATTTAAACTTCTGATGCAACGGATTTTATTCGTTATTTGAATTTTAAAATCTAGTTCTAAATTTTAAAATTGCGTGAGAAGATAAGTCGTCAGATCGTGTAAATTGTTTTTTTGTTCTTTTTACGAATTTGGGTAAGGTAATTTGTTACGTTCTGTTTTAGATTTATGGTATCAATTTATTCTTTAATTTATGGATTTTTATGGGTTACATTAAAGCATTATTAATACTAGTGGTGCCCCCGGTTCGCCCATGTTAAATTGATACAACCAATTCTCTACCGTCTGCCGTGCCGCCGAGCCGTCAACTACCTGTATACTTATGCTAGGTTTGTTCTCCCTTTCCGTACTTGACTACAGCTTGATTTTAAAAGTCATAGCATGGGATTATATATCCTTAAGTCCCCAATAAGTAGGTAGATTATTTTTAAATCTGTTAGCTCCAGAGATAGCCTTTTAAAATAAAGAAAAAAACATTATCTTTAGGTATGTACTATTTCTATTAGCATAGATATTTGTAAGTAATATGCGATGTACATTAATATAAAATTAACCTGGTGACAACGAAACGGCATAACTAAAGTTGCTGCTTATTGAATTTTCGCATACAAAGGGAAAGTTTTCAGGAAACGAACCGGGCTACCGGCTGGAGGCCCCGTTTTATATTTTAGTGTAACTTTGACGAAAACGGATAGTGTATTCAATTAAAGTTTGGCGCACGACGATGATACGCTTTTAAACAAGCTTTATTTAAGGTAATATTATGTAAATAAGTACTCCTGAAATATAGAGACCTATTTATATTGAAGACTAACTTTAAATTTAATAGTAGTTCGGCAAATTGACGGCTATGTTCTTGATGTCCTGCCATGTAGATATATCTCTTCACGTTATGCTTGAAGGAGCCGAGGTTGTAAGATAAGAAAGAAAACTTTTTAGTTGGTGCCGAGATAAAAGTTAACGTAGAACTGTGCAAAACGATATAAACAGGTTCCGAATTAGATTTAAAAACATCTATATGTAAATAGTATGCATATGACATGTTAGAAATAATAAAATAAACGAAATCCATAAACAATATTTGTAATGAAAAATTAAAGAAAGAAAAAATATATAAAAGACACTGGCCACCGACAAAAACCGTTGGAAACTAATTAAAAACATCAATTCCGCGCGCAACGCTACGGGGGAATATTTCAAACGCACGTACACACAGGCACACACGGCCACCCCGTAATACATACACAAGATAAGACGCACACAACAGTTAAAAATAAGTCCCGGGCCATATCCGCGTGAGAGAATGGCCACTGCTCAACTTTAGGATAACGTATGTAGCCACACGAGATGCAAGTAAGGAGCTTTCTTCTGTGAATACCGTCCAAGAGAAACCTTTTTTTTCACATTTTCCATGTATTGGAAAGTTTACAGCGCTGGGCTGTCCGCGTTATGAATGATGCAGACTTCACTAAGAATTTAGAACCGCTTCAGCTGCGTAGAGACATTGTTTTAGCTGAGCGTTTTTTATCGTCTGTGAATGTTTCCAAGAGATGTTTGACTTTACACCACAAAACTACGAGGATAGGTCTACGGAACCACAGCTACACGGTAGCAAACATAAGGACACGAACAAAGCAATTCGCAAATTCTTACCTTAGCCGTACCGTGCGGATATAGAATGGTTTCTCAGCCAAGGTGATCCCTTCCTCCTATGATACTGGGCCGTCGACTGCCGATGAAATCTGTGTCATCGACATTACCGTTATTTATAGACTGTATCGTGCCAGGGTTACCATAAGATGCTGTACAGTTTCAAGAGAGGTAGGGCACAGAAATTTTTTTCGGAGATTACTCTCTACTTGGAGCAGCCCGACTGGTGGATTACTTCCACGTATACGTTCACAAACATATTACCATGTGTTGTGTTTCCACGGTTCGGAGGGTTTCCAAAACTTCTTTGATCGAAAACGCGCTCGTGAGACCTCTGTTTTTGATGTTCCATGCGTCTTTAACTTACGGTAACCGTTTATTTGTATAAAAAAAGTAATTTTGCCAGGTTAGTTATGAAATATTGTAGTTATTCAAACTTACTTAGAATAATTGAAATGGACGTTTCTACATACCTATAAACTTGTTGCTTTTCCTGTTTCTTGATAATTAATGCGTTGTACGATAGAGCTTAATGATGTACTTGCGAATTTCGATTTTCGCTATTAATAAAAAGTTGTCGAGTTTACTAAAGTTCAGTTTTTTTTCTTATCGCAGTAACTTTAGTGACAAAAGTGGCCATTAAATATCGATCGTTTCGAAACTCGACAGAATCAATTGTTTTATAAAAAAAATACTATCGATTAACTGACTATATTAAAAGGTTTTCGCGCCAAAAGAGGTCACGAGATCTCTTGGGGTATCTTACAAACATTTCTTCCATTTTTTTACATGGTTCGGCACATTGAAGTCACTCTGATGGTAAGTAAGTAAGCACAGCACTGCTCAAACACAAAGGCGAACACTAAGAGACCTAAATTCATCGGATGCAGCCGCTGTCATGCTGGCCTGCATAAATATCTCTTCACGTTACGCTTAAAGGACCCGATGTCGTAAGAAGGAAGGAACACACTGGCTAGGAGAAGGTTCTCAGCTTCACGGTACGTCAATGATAAGTCATTTAAAATAATAGGTACTAACGATAATTTAAACAATAGAATAGAGAAAATTAATGAGAACAAAATCATTTTTTTGTGAACACTAAGTGAGGTCATTGCTGTTGATTTGATAAAATTTTACATCCTTCTTAATAATTATGGATTTGTTTAATTGAATTTGTGAAGGAAATACTAAGTCAAAGCAAGGTAACGTGAAAAAATTGTACGTAATGGTTTGCGAATCCGATGAGTTATTTTACTAGGTCGATACATTTAATATTATATATAAAAATGAATGGTTTTTTGTTTGCCCCCTTGTGTTCCTGAATTCGTTGATTGCGATGAAACTTTGATGAGTTGTTGTAGGTACGTATACCCTGAAAACTTCCGTATTTTTACAATTACTTTAGAATAAGTAGAGTGCGAGTCCTTTCATACCGAAAACTACGGAACTAAGCCGTGGGTTCAAGATAGTATACTATAAATGCTAAAGTATGTTTGTTTGAATGTTTGTCCATCAATCAAATTTACAGTCGGCAAAGTAGGCGGACAACCTGATTATGAAGCCTAAAATATTATTTCTTTGAACGCGCTAATATCTGGAACTACCAGTCAAATTTAAAAAGAAATCTATAATCATTTTATAGTATATTTATTGAGGAAGGTTATAGGCTATATAAGTTCACGCTAACCCTCTAAGGAGAGGAATAGTAACAACAAATGATATTCTGGCAAGTATGGGAAGTGAGAGCAACGATAGGCTACACGGATGCTTTGGACAAGGACTGATAGATGGTCGTTTAAATTAAAAAAAAATGCATTCTATCTCATTCTCTCACAGCCTAAAACCTATATATAAATTTATAGCTATCTATTTTTCGTTACACATTTTCTGTTCATAAAATCCAATTAACACCGTTCCTAAATAAGTTTCACTTCAATTAACACTGGTTGAAAATAAAATTGCTAATTAAAAGCTCAATTTTACTAGCCACGTACCACGTTTCGGTAATGAACAGTTGCCCAGTTCTAGAACTTATCCGGGGGGAGACGGGGATAGCCGTGTGTCTTAAGGCGGAGAGGGACGGAACGCTGAAACCGAGTTATCGTAAATTGATCTGGGCCGGGGGTGGCGCGCCCCAATGGGGTGGCGGCGACGCGGTTCCAAATTTGACAGCGATGGAAATTGGCGGGAAAGATTATTGGTTGCGTTCGATTTTTTCTACTCCAAAAAAAATATATGAGAATCTAGTATCGTTGTGTTCTATTTTTATTGCTATTGGAATATCTATGGATCGGATTTGAATTTTCATTTATAATTTTTGAGCGTTCGCCATTTAAATATCAAATAGTAATGGATTTTTTTTTTATTATATAGGCTAACTAGAAGATTTTTCTTTGACTAATAACTCCAAAATGGCTAATACTTACACTTAGCTGTAGCTACAGAATATTAATTATGATATTTTAGTGAGTTTTTGAAGTATATTACATAAACAATGTAACGTATTAATTTATTTTAAAAACATATGTTTAGTTAAAATTACTACATCTGTTTTGTGTATACATAAGATTGGTTGATAAGTTAACAAAAAAAACTACAGAAAAACTCTTAATCATGATAAAAAATTCGTAGACAATTAATCCTAAAATGACAATAGCCCGTAAGTATTGATAGTAGATAAATTAATTAAAAAAAAAAAAAAAAAAAAACAATATATTGTAAGTTTTTCAATTCGGATTAACAATTTATTACATAGCAGATACAAAAGTTCTCGGTAACTGGGTCATGTGGGTCAGGGATGGCGGCCGACTGTAACCGCTTGTTTATTTTCGTTACGTTAATAGAAATTCAACTACCAGATCAAGTATCTACAATTATAATACCCTATGATATATTTTAAACTTACTTTTATAGACCATGGTCACGGCCTAAGACTATATAGTACCTATGTACTTATCGAGACGAATCTAACAAACCTAAAAACGCCGAAGATATCTTGTTTTGTCGAGGCGTTGCTATGTACAACATCTGGGTTCATCATCAGATCAATGCAATAATATTGCATTATTGCATTGTCGTCGAAGATAAATAAATATTCCAAATTATATCTTAACTTATCTTACATCAAACGGTTACGTCCGTAACTAGATAAAATTTTGTTGCATGATTTGACCCACAAATGCTAACATATCAAGTTAAATTTAAGAAGACTTAACAAGAAGTTAAACAGACCTAAAATTTTGAATATTGCTTGTTCTAAGTATATATTATATATATAAAGCATTGCACACACCGACGTCTTAATAACAGTATCCGAACGCTTCGAGCGATTTTAAAATAAGAATATCATAACTGGCCAGTGCACTTGGGAGAGGGGGGCGGATTTCGGAAGAACCTTCGCATACCCGTTCCCCTCTTCGCAAGTTTTTAAAATAAGAAAATTTCGGTGGAGCGTGATATTTTTTAAAATAAGAACCTCTTTCGCGGCATATTCCGTGAGGAGAGATTTTTAAAATAAGAATAGTTTTGGGATATATCTCCCCCCGGTGTCCGCCGTCCCCCTTTCGTCTGGAGTTTGAAATAAGAATTCGGGGGCCAGATTCGGGTGGTTTTGGGGTGTCGGGGTGCTTCTTGATGAGAACGGAGGTTTTTCGTAGAATTTCGTTAGCTCCTTTCGCGGGAGTTCATTGACCGGCGGAGTCGATACTTCGATGAGTGTTATAGTAATTGGATTGGATTCTTTTGTTATTTAAAATGCGACTCGTGTTTCGAAAAGCTTCAATGTGTTTGAATTTTTGTTTCAGCCAAATATTTAGGAAAATAAAGAAAATGTTTTTTTATCTAGGTATTTAAGTATTAAGATTACTTAAGTAAATTAAGCTCACTTACTGAGTATTCAAAGCTTTAATCTTTTTATAGGAGGCATGTGTACAAAAAACTTAAAGTTTCAACCAAAATAAACCGACTTTCGAATGTATTTTTTTTATGTACGTTCAGCCATTACTTCTTTGTTGATTATATTATTATTATTATTGAATTGATTTATATTATTATTTTTTCGTTGCAAAGGGGATACATCAAGGGTGAAAGATACACCAGGGAACTTCTCAAAACGGTTGAAGTTGGTATTCTCTTTTCTTAAAAATTGTGTTGTATCTGCTTCACCTCATTTCTTATAAAAATGGTGACATCCGCTAAGTCCATAATTCCGCCAGTGTCATGCAGTTAAAACTTAAACGAAGGCGATTGGCTGGTCGGAAGCTCTGGTCTGTTCTGTTGAAGTTGATCAGTGTAATTTTGCCTTTAAGCCCAATACAACACTACACTTTTACTATAATCGACTTTTTCTGCTACAAAGGGTGTAAATACCATTATGGGAAGATTGTCTTTTTTATGCACTCTTTCTTCGCTTTTTACGCTTTTACATTCAATGTTTTTATAAGCTTAGGTCTGCAAGACTGCACTCTGAAGCAGTGTTTATTTGTAGTTAACTTATTAACAGAGGTCTTTACAATTCAACAGCTTTACAATCTCCACGGTTCAAGCGAGAATGCCCCGCTTCTTTAGAACTGACTACATTGTTAGCCTTAGAGGCCCTGAAGCCGCTGCGGCTTTTACAGCTTCACCGAACTTGGGTCATGCCCCGTTCTTGTGCGCTACGCTTTATATATACTTTCACACAGTCTGATCAATAGGGTATTTATGAATATCCATTTGTTTTTATACCTCACTATTTTAAATAGTATGTTATTTAATATAACGTGTTGAGAGGAAGTCGGCCCTTGTAATAATGGTTTTTATCTACCTATCTTATTTTTGAAGTTTGACTAACTTCATCAAAATGAAATAAAAGAGTTAAGAAGCAGCTTCATAACGTCTAACATTATATTCATAATATGAAAGTGTACCGATACATGACAAAACAAACAATTTTTAAAAAATTTGTCTATCTGTCTGTTCCGGGTAATCTCTGAAACGGTTGAACCGATTGTGAATAGACTTTCACTGGTAGTTAGCTGATGTTATAAGGAGTAACATAGGCAACTAATAAAGTTTACTTTATGTTACAAAGAGTGCACGCATCGTAAAAAATCTATTACTATTATTGGCCCCCTGATGGTAAGCGACTACCGCAGCGTATGGACGCTTGAAATACCATAAGCATCTCTAACACGATGCCTTAAACCTCCTCAATTCATGAGGTTCTGAAAACCCTACTCACCGTAGGAACGAAACATTTGGTTATTAGACTGCGGCCTTCTGTAGGTATTACAGCGGTGGGGCTGTAGGGGCAAGTAAAGAGAAATAAATCTCTAAAGGCATTTCTCTATGCTGTCCCTCTCTTTGAAACCCTTATTAAATATTAGCTTTGCCCGCGACTCCGTTAGCGTGGACGACAGAATGCTGTCGATCGGGCATACGCGCGAATCGTACTACTTCCGCTCCCGGTTATATGCTTATTGTGTATCTCTTTTTAATATCTACAATTAAGTAGTACAATGTTTTACTCAGCGTAAGCCATTTAAGCGCCCGAACTGATTCATCGTGACCATTTTTTTATTTGGCCGGCCCCTAATTATTTTTCTTTCTCTCAAGTCTCATCAAAATCGATCCAAAGGTTTCGGAGATTATTGGGAACAGACAAAAATTTTAAAAGTTGTTTTTTTTTTTTTGTCATGTATCGATTTACTTTCACATTTATTTAGTAAAAAGCTGTTGTTTTGGCATTACAAACAGACTTTGGTTAATAGATAAATTTAAAAAGTGTCCATGTAGAATGTTATTGTAATAGTGATGCGTTGTCTAGCAGGGTTGCCGTGGATGTGCAATGGCGGAGTGCTCCTACGCGAGGTGCCAACAGGAACGTCGAGCAATACGCAAGGAGTTGCAGCGGTGGACTAAAAATATGGTTTATATACTCGGTAAGTCCTTTGTCTATCACTGTTCTCCTATTGATACATACTAGCGGTCGCCCAATGATCGAAATTAGACCAGCGACTTTTTAATCATAGACTATTTTCTGTTTGACATTTGCAGTATGAATCTAAACAATGAATATTAGGTATATCACTTGCTGTCACTTCTCATTGAGTGACAATATCAATATTTGGGGGGGCTAAGTTCAATGACACTGGTCCGGTTACGATTCGCAGTATTAATTTATTTAATTTAACATATTGGTAACAAATGTTATTGATAAATTTTAGCTTTCTGCACTCCATCTCCATATAAAGTTTAACCATGCCAAATCTCACAGTTTTCCGTGCACGGAATACACTTAAAAAGGTGTCCGAAGTTTTCATCTCAATCACGTATAAATATAATGATGATAAATAAATTATGTATGTCTATATTTTTTGGCACGGTCTGCAGTAGCCTAAGCTAGAAATTAGTCAACGTTTTTGTTGCAGTCTGGTTTTTTGTTTCCTCTTTAATAAATTATTTACTTGTGTTTTTCTTTTGTATTTGAGTTTGTTGTTTCCTTTTTAATAATTTAACTTGCTATGTTGTTGTTTTTGTTATTTACTTTTATAAAACATTATTTTAATTTTATTATTAATTCATTTAATTAAAATAATGTTTATTTATACAAAGTTTAATTAATTTTAGACTTAACAAAGTCTGTAATGTAAAAGTAATGAAATTCATCATGCTTATAGCACGCATGTTAAAATGTTTGAAATTGTTCTTGTTTTGTTACCCTAAAGAAGTAGGTACATAGAACTTCTTACGTGCTTAGATACATACGCAATTAACCTACCCCCTATGTCTTTACAAGTCGAAATGTCTTTTATAATTTTAAAATTCATTGAAAAATGGTAAACTTTAGTGAACAGTTGACAATTGGCAAATGTTCGTAGAATGGAAATTATCTCTTCATGTTTCATGAAGGACTGTAATTGTAAATTAATATTTATAATAGGAAGTAATAACATATTAATTAGTATATTGATTTTCTCTCTTAATTATATTAATATAAAGTTCTCGATTCCTAAATCAAATCGACCACACAATTAAGTAACTAATACAGTTTCTAATTCAAACATTAACTACCGAAATGCATTGTAGCATCTAAAGTAATTTAGTTTATCCATAGCATTTCCACTCTTATGTTAAGTACGTTAGAGGTTATGTTCGCATGCAATAGTAATTCAGTAGAAACTTATGCAATAAACCTTTCACTCATACCCACTTTAGTTTTGTTTTGCTACCCTAAAACAAGAAGTAATAACGTTCGTACAAACAAACAAATTTCATATAGGTATGTATGAGCGTCTGAAGCGGCTAAAGTTTAGTGTTAGTGTGTTTAGACGCTCAATTGATGTAGATAGGTTCCAATCCTATGAGCTCGGGCATCTATCAAAGAAAATAACGAATTGGAAATTTTACTATACTAGCGGTCGCCCTAAGGTCGAAATTCGGCCAGCGACTATCTGCTCATAGACTATTTTCTATTTGACATTTACAGTATTAATAAACAATGAGTATTATCTACATCACTTGCTGTCGCTTTTCGTTGAGTGACAATGTCAATAATTTGGGGGTCTAAGTTCAATGGCACTGTTCATGTTAGGATTCGCAGTATTAATTTAATATATTAGTACCGGATATTATAGATAAATTTTAACTTTCTGCACTCCATCTCCATATAAACTTGAACCATGCCAAATCTCACAGACTTCCGTGCACGCAATACGCTTAAAAAGGTGTCCGAAGTTTTCTTCTCACGTATTAATATTATGATAAATCAAAGTATTCTACCAGACTGATTTAAATTTGGAGCAATGATAGTTTAGTCGTAGCGTGTGCGGAGATGACGTCGATTGACGTGAGTTCGAATCCCTGCAACGAGTAAGTTTTCAGTGAAGGAAAACATCGTGATGAAACACTATGTAGGTACTATAAGTAGTTATAAACTATTTTGTAATGCCCGTCAGGATAGTTCGAGTTGTAAATCTGTCACCAAACATTATTTATATTTTATTTTAATAAAATACATACACACATACCATCACGCCTATATCCCCGAAGGGTTAGGCAGAGTTGTACTAATGTACGTCTACAGTTCGCCGTGTATGTTTTTTATGTCCCGTGTAATAGGGGGCGAGCCTATTGCCATTAATTAGGCACAAAGTCAATCTCCGAGCTGCTACTGAGAATTTCATGGAAAACCCTAATAACTAGACCGAACCCAGGACCTGGATCATAACAGTAGCGCTTACGACCACTAGGTAAAAAAAAGGAATGAATAAATAAGTTTATTATACACAGTAATATTTTCACAATTAAAAAAGTCAGTAAAATTAATTTACATTAATATGATTAATGCCTAGCTTTATTATGTTGTTGACACGCGGAATAAATGTTTTGGAGTTATTTGTTCCTTTCAACGCACAAGAAGTAGGTATACTAACCCTTTACGAGCATACATACTTTACATTTAATTATATGTCTTCTTAAATATGTTATAAGTTTTAGGGAGTTAGTTTTATTCATTGTTTAGTATCTACACTTGAATATGAATTAAAATTATTTTTTCAAACAATACTAATTTTGAAATAGGTTGCTTATTATGTCGTTACATTGTAATGGACAATCTTACTGAATGTTTTACTTATATCTTAGAAAATAAGCGAAACAAAATAATCATTCTAAATTTAAATGTACGGTTCTAAATTTTGTAATTACAAGTTTTGTACATTACAATTTTTCATATTACAATAATTGTATTGATTACAACAATTATTGCTGGTGGAATACTTACGGTCTGATTACAATACCAAGGCGGGTAAGAGATAAGGCGTTGGGTGATATCTTGGTTGTTCACGAACACGCATACATAGGTTTATACCAAGTATGGTTGCAGGGGAGCCTTCTACAATGGATGCCAAATTTAACGTGTACTTGTAAAATTCAATTTATTATTATTACCATATATTACATTGAGTACATTTTAATGAAATTAAAATAACCATAGCATGTTTTTTTAAGAAAAGTTTAGGATAATAAATGGTATCTACTTGAGAATGAGTAAGTAACTAATGAATGTTGATGGAAAGTGTTGACAAGAAATGCTGTAAGTAATATTATAATAATTTGATTATATAATTTTTTGCTTAACTTTTTTTTATATTTCGCTTATACAAATTTTTGTTTGAACGTTCTAATCTCTGGAACTGCCATGTAGATAGGTATGAATTTTTGGATTTTTAGTCTATTTATTTAGGCTATATAACTGCACGCTAAGGCACTAAGGAGTGGAGTAGTAACCATGATCGTCAAGCAGTTTAGAAAGTTGTATGCAACTCCGGAAAGTGAGCACAAAGTTATGCTATATGGGTGCGTTGGTGACGCGCGATCGGTTAAGTGTTAGTCGAATACAAGATTTTTTTATCGTTATAGGTTTAGCGTTGTGGCCATAATTATGTGGCTCAAGATGGTGGCACGTTAAGCCTAGTGGAACACATCTATTGATGTTTGGCGACAGATTTTCAACTTGAGGGTGGTAGCTAGCCAGGCGGGCATTTGAAAAAGCCCTACAACCATACTATGGTTCCATCACGATATTTTCCTTCACCGAAAGCTCAGGCTCATTGCAGAGATTTGAAATCGCGTCGAAGTAATTTAATCTAATAAAAAGTGCGACCATTGTGGAGAGTTGCATTGGACGGGTAGGACGCGCATGCGCCCTTCTGCCGTTCTGCCAAACAACCTGTTGCAACTGGACCGACGTGCACTGATGCAACTACTCTCTCCGAAATCAACATCTAAATTCATAAAATACACGCCAGTTCAGTTCTATTCAACATTACTAATATAATTATCAACAAAATATAAATACAGTTTTACAAGTGCGTATTTAACTTCGACCCGTGAATTTTTAAACGTCGATTTAAAATTCAGAATTTAAACATACGCCAGCCAATATCTTGTGCGTTCCGCGTCTTAAGATTTAGAAGTGAAGTGAGTGAATTAATAAATATATAGGGTGCTTTTTTAAAAATTAGTCAAATTTTGCATATACATAGTTATAAGTTTAAAACAGTAGTTCCTGTTTAAATTTGAGTAATGTATTTGCTAGTGTTCATTTAAATAAAAATCTAATTGATTAAAGTAAAGGTGGTGAGTTCGCGAAGTCAATTTTTAGTCATTTCGGTGTTAAGAGTTCGTAATCGGAATTTCGGAAGTACTAAATAATTTTTGGCGAGCGGATAACAGAAGTTAGAGACGTCGGTTGCGGCGGAGTTGGGAACCGGCAAGCAACAAGTGTCCGCCTGATGCTTTACCCGGTAAATGTGGAAGTGTTATACGGTTTTGCATGCCCGGTTCAACCGGATTATGTGCTGTACGTGTACCCGGCCTTTCGTTCTCGATTTCGTTTCGCTTCGTTTTGTTTTGTTTGATTCACCGTCCGTTGTATCAACGCGGTTGCGATTTGAATGTTTTTAAAAATACACTTTTTTTTATTTATTTCTTAAGTAGTTGGGCGGGGCGTGTTTCTTTTGTTTTAAGTTTATGTCACACGCCATCTTAGGTCGGCGACAAAAAAAGTGTCATGGCGGCCCCATGGATAGACTTTTGTTCTAATTTTATTTCGTCAAGACGTTTTGTTATTTGGCTTCTTTCATGTGTATCTCGCTTAGTAACTAATTTGCTAATAAAAAAAGCCGATAAGCTTAAGATGTTTGAGGGTTTTGTTTTAAGTATTTCAAAGTTTACAATCTTGGGAAACAGGTTTCTTCTAATTTGTAAACTGTTACGCAATATGCCACCCACTGACACATTTCCGTGTCAAATATAATTACTTACCTACCTATAACTGTAGAATAAACTTTGTGTTTGTTTAAAGCTTTTAACGTAAATATTGCTTATAATTTGTTGAAGTGAAACATGTTTTTGGACGGTGTGAATTGGATTTTATGAAACGAAAATGTGTAACGAAAAAGAGATAGCTATACCTAAATGTATATATAGTTTTTAAGCTGTGACAGAATGAGATAGAATGCATTTCTATATAGTTTCTCTATCCTTCGTCTATTTTTAATGTAGGTACTAATTTAAATATATACGAAGAGAAGGAGAGATAGAAAGAGAAGTTTCACTTCAACCGCGTGTGAACTCACACTCAAATTTTTTTCTCTATTAATATGCACTATCAACTTTTTTAAAAATGCCTACACTTATACTCATTAGAGATTTTTTGTTTGTTTGAACGTGCTAATCTCTGGAACTACCACTCAGATTTGTAAAAAAATTTTATGCATTTTGTAGTATATTTATTGGAAAAGGTTATAGGTTATCTAACATCACGCTATGACTCTAAGAATTGGAGCAGTAACTATTAACGTCAAGCAATCTGACGACTAACGGAAAGTAATAAACACGATAGGCTACAGGAGTGCGTTAGCGAATATATTTAACACGGTTGAAACCGTGGGCCACAGTATATTATCTAATACAAAGAGCTAAAGTGTATATGTTTATAAGATAGGTAAGTAGGTACTTACTTAATCTCTGAAATTACTAATCCGATTTCAATAATTATTTCACTGATACAAAGCTTCCATTAACTATGATTGATAAATCTTAGCCAAATGTATTTGTATTTTATGCTCCTGCGATGAGTAAGATTTCCACAGGTCCTTGGAGAAAGGAGTTTCCAACTCAGCAATGTAACCGCTTATCATTAGGCGGGCCGTTTTCTTATTTGCTATCATGCAATGTCTTAATCGGGATATTTTCCTTCATCGAAAATGTTTGTATGAAAAACAGTAATTTTTGAAGATAGTTGAACGCAAATTGGTGTTTACCAATTCAGTTTGAAAGTAAAAAAGAACAAGGGACGTAACTCAACTATGACACTAGCCAAGCCGCGGGAAAAGCGTTAGTAGATATACCTTATTCGCAACTATAGTAAATTCCCAAATAATAATTTTTAGATAAGAATGTGGACGTTGTAAAAATTTTCGTGTGTCAGCGACAGAGAATGTCGCCGGTGTCACGGCTCGGTAGCCAAAATACGTGGGACGCGGGTTTGTTTCTGACACGTTCCATCCGATTGACGGTTCCAACACAGTTCTCTATTCATTTTCAATATTTATTTCATTATTGTCACGCGAATAAATAAATAATTTATTTTAAATATATTCTATCATAGGTTTATAATCAAATGCAATAATAAGTATTATATACTATACAAATCGCCTCCAGAGGGAAAATTACCAAGAAGGCTGGTCGCATTACCTCGTTGTATTGCAAAGTTTATTCGTTGACCGAGGTATTGGGCAGCCTTCAGGTCGCGATGCGTCGACTAGCGACTTTTTAAATAGGCTGCGTGCACTTTGACCTCACCGACCTAGGGTGTCGACTAATAGTTGGCCGGCAGTCTGCCTTCCGTCCAAAATCAATATAGTCCACTCATTATGCTATTCTTGCCTGCGGGTAATTGTCGAACATCGGTCCAAGTCCACAGATAAGCAGGTGGCTACTGGAAGGCGATAGTCGGCAGTCGGCAGTTCAACGTTGAAGCAAATCATCAGTTCACACAGTGCACCGGTAACTGTAAGTGTGTGTTCATTAGTTCGCTTAAGCCGTCAGTCCAAAACTTTAAAAGAAACTGTAAGTGTGTTATTTATTACGATTAACTGGCAGTTACTGGCCAACTGTTAGTCAGTAAGGACCTTAAGTGCCGACCCATCTTCCAAGACATGAGCGACATACCGTGAGAGATGTCGCTATAAATTTTGAGTTGAGTTATTGACATCATGTATGTTAAAGATCTTAGAGCCTTTTATCTAGCTGTGCCCTACGGTTTCACCCGTGTTTAATTCGTCCAACTCTCCGACGCGCTGTCGACAGCGCACCCCTGTCGGTTGTAATCTATATTTTTTCTAATTTCCCTCCAGCTTTACACCGCAATGGGTATGAGACCCTAAAGTAGTTCGGGGACGCTTTGTCTTCCGACTTACTTAACAAAGGCCAATATTTAAAACTGGCTAAGAGGTGGCTTAATGTTAGATAGCCTATAAATATATTCCTCACGAATCTTGCTTTCATATAAAAAAATTTTTTTAATGCGCCTGGTATTCCAGAGATTAGCGTGTTTAAACAAACAAATGAACAAGAAAGCTAAAATATAATATAATATATCTATCTATATAGATAGTATAGATTACAGTTTTTTTAATACATTTAAATTGCAAACAAGCATACGACCCGTCTGATGGTAAGCGGTTACCGTAGCTCATAGATATAACTAGCGCGTAGCCGACTTTGAACACCCCCAAGCAGCTCTAGACCCCATACACACCGCAGAATTACTTACAAATAATATTTAAGTAGGTACTTAACAGATTTCATAACAATATTGATAGACTGTGACAATTTTCAATATTACTTTCAGAAAGCACAAAAAAAAATTAAATATAAAAAACATCAATTCTCAACCTATTCTGATTTAATTTTGTACACGGAAACCTCACCTACGTCATTCCATAATTTATAGGCTATTATAAGAATCATCAAAAATATATTTACACGTCATATTTAAAACAAAATATTACCCAGTAAAAGATTTTGATGCGATTTTGTTGACGGGAAGTGCCTATTATAATATATCGTCTCTTAATTGATAGACTAAAACAATAAAAATGTGATATGGAATAAACTGTTTTGAAAATTCAGTTGGAAGATTTGACCCATTTATTTATTTATTTATTTATTTACATAATTGGATGGCCAGTGGCCAATACACAAAAATAACATTATAATTTTTTTTAAAAATTTGATACATTTATCAGTGTATTATGCCTTTGAAGGCCACCACCGCATGCTTTAATAATGACCAAAACAAATGATAAACAATAATAATGCATGCTTTACAATCACAATAAAATTAAAATTAACAATCCACAGTACAATAAAATAAAACAAAATAATAAAATAAAATTAAAATTATAAATTGACAATCAATAATTTCATAAATTTAATTTATACTTGTTTGGCTCTCAAGAACCTCAGAACATTATTATGAAAAACCTGCAATGAGTCTGAAAACAAATCAGCCGAGTTACAGAGGAGGTTATAAGAGCGTGACAATCTGCACACCATGGTGTTAAATCCGAGATTTGTCCTTGCTTGTCGTGTATGGAATATGGGTATCTTATATCTGGGATATCTACTGGGTGTCCTAATTTTGAATTTCTGCAGTAATTGTGGACAGTCTATTTTGTTATTAAAAATTTGTACAAGAACAACATGTCCATAAGCTGTCGACGAAGTGCTAATGAATTGATTTTAAAATATGTAAGATTGTCCCAATAACTGTATTTATATTTACTACGATGAAAAAGAAACGCCAGGTGTCGTACAAACCTCCTCTGGACCCTTTCGATTCGCAATTGGTGGGACTTATAGGAGGGTGACCATACCACACTACAATATTACTACAATATTATTACAATATTACTACCCATACTAACAAAGCAAGTCAAATAAAAGTGTGTAATTAATTGAAAATTCTCATACCAATGAGCCCAAACACGACATCTCTGGTGTATGTTGGTGAGGAGTTAGGTATCCTACAGATTCGAGGTGACGCTGCAGCATCTGGTTAAAGTTTTATAATATAATTGAAATAACAGAAAAACAAATTTCGACTCAATCATATCTGTGGAAGATGCTTATATCTATTGTCAACTAGAAAAGAGCTGATAATCTTCACTCAAAGTACACTCTAGATGAAATCACCTTTCAAACAAACAAAAAAATAGATCAAACTCGGTTCAGCCGCTTGTGAGATACGATCCCACAGACAGACATACAGATACACACGTTAGTTAAACTTATATCACCCCTCTTTTTGCGTCGGGGGTTAAAAATACATTCAAATTGATAATTGGTCAAGTACTATACGGGAACTAAATAACCATCATAAAGCAAATGTATTGAAAGATCAGATCCATCTAAGAGTATTAATTTATGGGCAGAAAAATATGTCCTTAACATTTAATAACAATTACGCAACTGACTGACCAAGTGCACACAAACCGCATATTTGTACCAGGAATTACATCTTCTAGAATAGTTATTGATGAAATATTTGCATAATTAAACAGCGTACGTGTCTTAAACCTTGTACTGGGTAGTTTATTAGATCCATATCAAAAGTAGGTTTTTTAATATATCTAAGGTGGTAAACAAGCATACGGTCTGCCTGATGGTAAGCGACTACCGTAGCCTATGGACGTCTTGCCGAGCTTGAATCCCGCTACCCTTAGCTCTTGAAACCCTGGACAGGAACACAACAAAAGGTCATTAGGCTGTGATCTTCTGTAGGGTGGAGGTATTCTACCAATTTGACTGCCACAAGTTGAGAGAAATCTATAAAGAAATTTATCTATGCCCTACCTCTCTTAAACGGTACAGTCCGCAAACAGCGGCGACCATTAAACCTGTGCCGGCCTGCTGAAATGCCTCTTTATGCTTCATTTGGAGTGGGAAAAAAGTAAGCATTTGCAATCTTCTTTCGTAGATTACCGAATTTCTTTATACTCGTAAGTAACTTGTTAATTCAATAGGTCATTGTTTTCCTTTTGTTTTTATTTAACACGAAATAATCAGACGTAGACTTAGAAACCCCAGGTTAATGAACGTACATATTTTATTATCTTTTGTTATTCAAAACGATAGGTATAAATAAACAACAAAAATATAACTACGCTCAAGGAGTTTTTGACAGGATCTTAATTTGTCTTATTGTAGATTTTATGTTAACTCATATAAATATGTAGATAATTACTTATGTAGTTTGGTTATTTTACACAAACGAAGGGGACTATAAATAATAGCAAGGAACCCTGGATAGTTTCTAAAAAAGGAGTCATCATTTTATTACTAATATGTTTGAAGATTACAAGAATAATAAAAAATATATTTTATTCGCATGACATATGCAGAATTATAGATGGACACAGTTGTTATTATTTAACCATTTGGCTCCCTTACGTCACAAAAGTGTACGTAAATTTGGTATATATGGCAAACTCTGGAGCAGAGTTATTAAAAAGTAGAATAACTACGCTCAATCGTGATTGTAAAGAACGATGTAGCCGCATCCATTCGATCTTAATCTCGGACAGATACGTAGGTAGATAACAACGCGGAAAATCAAGCTTCATTCTAGAATATTAAAATATGCTTGAAGGAATGATGGCTCAGTTGGAGCGTGTACGGACTAAGCGTCGATCGACGTGAGTTCGAATCCCTGCAATGAGTCTGAGCTTTCGACGAAGGATTAAATCGTGATGAAACCATAACATAGTGGCTTCTAATGCCCCCCTCAAGTTGGAAATCTATCACCAAGTACCAATTTGGTGTGTTCCGGTAGGTGCACTTGAGAGCCAGACTTCCACTAGGCTTAGCGTGCTACCATCTTGGGCCACATCGTCACTTCAGATCAGCTGTATAAATCGGAAGCGGTCGGCCAGTGCCCACAATTCGCTCGAAGTGCAAGTTCAGCTCGCATTACCGTAACTTAATGTTACGACTAAGTTCATCGCAAATGAAGGGCCTATTTTCAGCATCTGTTTCAGCATAGGTATATACATCAGAGATACTTGTGTCTAACTCTGAGGAGCATAGTGTTTATCAAAAAATAGGTTCCTTGGATTTGCCCACAAATTTTTTACTTAGCTACTTTTTTTTCTGTTAAAGGGGGGTCAGACGACTAATATTACCTCAAAATTGGCAAAAAATCGTTATATACTTAAACAAAAATATCTCACAACAAGATTGCTTAGTTATTTAAATAAATAAAAATGTTAGGTATATTTTTAAAATATATTGAAATACATATCTCAGCTCATAACTTGTAGGTACGTAAAAATATTACAATAAAATCGCGGTAAACAACAATATTTAAACCCTTTTCGTCCAAACGTCACGTGCCAATTAAACAACTGCTATGAGCGAGGTTCAGTGTTCGAATCCCAGGTCGAGCAAAGTGCAAAGTGGTGAGCAATTATAGGGTGTTTCTTGAAAGTCTCAGTAGCAGCTCGGAGTTTGGTTTCGTGCCCGATAAAGGCAATAGGCTCGCCCCCTATTACATGGGACCAAAAAACATACTCGGCGAACTGTGGGTTTACATTATAAGTACACCTCTGCCTAACCCTTTGCGGAATACAGGCGTGATGGTATGTTATGTTATTAGGTGGTAGCAGGGTATATATAATAGTATGGCGGATTATTTCGCTCGATTTTAACTTGTTTTTAGTTTTATTAATATTGTAGACTAGCTGACCCACGCACCTTCGTCTGTATCATATAAGAGAGAAAGAGAAAGGGTTAAAGAGAGTGGCTCGTAGGCACTCTATTATTAGGTGCCGCCCGCCTCTCACGTTATTCTGCATAATAAAAATGCGCTCGCGGTACTTGATCATTATTTTGCTGCGGAGTTATTATAAAACTGTAATATCTTCTATGATATTCATTTAAATCAATTACTGTATAGAAAAATTTGGTTCAAAATTAAATACTTGTGATGAGTAACGTATTTATTTCGATAAGGATTAATACCATATTTATAAAAACACCTTCGCAAATAATTCATTATTTTAGAACAAATTTTATTACCATAAAAAAGGTTATTTTGAGTAATCCTTAAAAGATAGCCATATGTTATCGCGAATATTTTTTTATAATTTTTTATGAGAACAAAAGAAAAAATTCTATCACACACGATTGTTACGTAACTTTAACAATTCACTTAGCGCACAAAGGGAAGTTTTCAAAAGGAATAAATTTCTCCCGTTTATGCAACATTTTTCCTTGATGCTCCGCTCGTATTGGTCGTAGCATGATGTTATATAGCCTATATCCTTTCTCGATAAATGGGCTATCCAAAACTAAAACATTTTTTTAAAATTCGAACCATTAGTTCCCGAGAATAGCGCATTCAACCAAACAAACTCTTCAGCTTTATGATATTAGTAAAGATAGTGACTACAATTTCCCGTTGATCACCATCTACCCTTTTCCCCCTGTAATGTACTTTATAGTGTAGGTATACAAATGTCTATTTTTAAATAAGTAAGTATTTTATTTAAACTATCGCAAAATGAATGCACCCTTAATAACCTAATTAAGAAGATTTCCCCCTAAAATAATATGTGTCCCCAAAAACGAATCACAAAACAATATTAAGACGACGCTAAAACTAAAAAAGTAAATTTTGAACCACTGAATTGTTTATGATCGCAGCTACAGCCTAACCTATCCAATCCAGTGCGCAACCAAAACTGATTATTATACACATAAACCATAAAAAAAGCTATTTATTTGGTGACAAATCTGTTAGGTATATTATTTTGATGACAGAAAGAATTAAATTATACCAATAGAAGAAATACGATGACAAAAATATTTGATAGGAATAGTTAATACAATTAGGAAATACATAATTATAATTAGAGGCACATAATGGTGACGAATGTAAACTTTAGTGACAGTGACCGAAGAATAAATCAACATAATTTTAATAAACGTTCATATGTCAGTGCCATCTGTTACGCGTAATTCGAAAGAAAGTTACAGCAGTGTGTGTGTACAATTTTAATTGTCAAATTAAAACCAATTTATTAATTCATACGTCGCGAATCACGAACAATTCAAAACCATTAAGTTTGTGTGATCCAACAACAAGTCCCTATACATATATATAATATCTGCTAATTGCATGAAAATTATTATATGTCCCATTCAAAGAACAAATTCTATACTTCTATACAACATTTTATTACAATCCTGCCAGCCGTTTAAATTTGATTGAAGGACAAATGAACATACTTTCTAATTTATAGACAATATCACTAACTTATAACAGGGTGACAAAAAAACCTATGTCCACGACTATTATCTGAAAAATAATAATATCTGACATAAATATCTGATTACATAAACTTAAAATTTAAAACATTATATAAATACAAAAAAAAAATGCAAATCGTTAAGACCTTTCCCGAGAAATTAATTACATTACAATATAAACTACATGTAGGTATGTATGTATACGTGTATGTTAAAGTAAAATTATTAAATTTTACAAATTGCTAAATGGTCAGGTACATTTAAAATCCAAAGCAATTTCCTCTTAATGCCGAAGAATTTTTTGTTCATCAAACCTGAGGTAACCGAATGGTAAAGCATTCAGGTATCACTTGTGTTACAAAAGGTATGTATCTATTTTATAGATAACTTTGTAAATGTGACATATGCGAAAGTATATACACGAGACAATAACTAGTAGGTACCTACCTATACTATAAAAATATTCAACGTCTCTGCCTATATCTCAGACAGTGTAGCCAGCGTAACGATTCTCCCCCGCACTACAAAGAAGTGAGGGTTAACGGTTCAACGGGACTAAAAAACTGTCTACGACAGCTTCAGGTCAGTTCAGTTCACGAAATACTGCCATCTACACCCGATTTCTTCAAAATTTTTCGCTGAAGCATTTTCTTATAAGAACTCTCGCACACAGGCGCCATTTCTGTATGCACTCGACACACACATTTAATCGAGTCACTACACAATCGAACGAACCCACACGCCGAAGAAAAAAACGATAAAAACTGCATACACACACACAAATGTAGACACGATACACACAAACATAAAAATAGACAAATTGATTATTTTACCATACGAATTTCTGTTTTAAATATGGATGCATTCGTGTAATATTAAGACGACGTTTCTAATAATAAAATGTTACAGATAAGTTTGTAAAATTGAAATGAACGAGGTTAATACAAGCGCGAGTACTCCTACTAGCACGACTGTATGGATAGACTGCATTCTGCTAGTGTAGTGGTGTATACCGCGACCAAGAAAACTTAATACTTGTAATTTACTACTGTTTGAAAATCTCTGGTTGGACGACTTTACGAAGTTCTCTATGAAATTAGATTTCATATTCATAAATATATTAATGTAAAACTAATTTAGAGGTGTTATTTTAATGATATCAATAAAATAAATTTAATTATCAACATACTCGGGTTTCCTAATAGCATAGGTAGTAAATACGAGTAAGAGAATAATTAATAATGATATTTTATGAATTAAAACTGGTTATCAAGTACTATTTAAAAGGCGCTGTATGGACAGCCCCGCCACAAGGTGAACCTAGGACCCGGTGAACGTTGCGGGAACCCTCTAGATGTAAGCAATGCAGGATCGGTCTTTGTGGCGATTTTGGGGTAAGCGATATTAACGAGTCTATGTGTAAGGGCCAAACTAACATTTCGTCGTTTTTTTTTAATGGTAAATAGATACTTTCTTTCAATATAATTTATTTTTGTAGAAGAAAAAATCCTTTGTATTTGTGTAATCACTATTTATTAATGAATGTAGTATAGTACATATTTATACGTACAAGGGTCAAATGGTTGTTTGGAGGCCTCTTCTGTAAATTATGATTTTACACTTAGGCTTTTACACATAGGACCATGGATGAATAGATAGATATATGGTTACATATATAAGTTACAGAAATACTCCTCCGTTATTATTTTAAATGAGAAAACAAAATATTGTAGGGACAATTATTTACACTTTAATGAACCAAAAACAAAATGCAATAATAAATACTTATTTAGTAGATAAGTAATAATGAACGTGTTAAAAATGTTTTTTGATATATAAATATATTTCCAAATTAACTATATAGTATTCAGCCAGCCATTAGACCAACCAATTAACCAACACAGGAATGTACTCAAAATATACCTATACATAACTAAATTAGTAATTTATACTCTGTTAATAAGTTTATTTATGAAGTCAATAACATCAGTCAATCTTCGTCAGGATGTAGCTTATTGCTATTTAAATGTATTTTTAAAAATCCGTTGATAAGAGTCACTGTTTTTTCTTCGAGGTTCATTAGTATCAAGATTGTACGATCCGCGATTCTCGGTCGCAGTAAATACAAGGTAATGGCTAAGTACGCACGCTGTCTAGTACGGTGTGCGCCGTCTGTGCAGTCCCGCCTATGCACAATCGGTAGAGAGTCGCATTTCCGTTCCCAGCACACAACACGACCACAACACGCGCGACGTAACCGCTAAAAACCTCCGAAAAATTAATAATAAATTAACACAGGAACTTTAATTAAACATATAAAAATTATAAATATTTTGGTCACAGACTATATTTTATAAAAGAAATTGAGAAAAATATTTCATATCATTCGCGTAGTGTTTCGAAGTTTAAAAAAATACAAAATATAATAAAGATTAATATTTTTGGGATTTTGTGAGTTTATTCCGAATTTTTCCCACGTTTTTATAAGTGCGGTCATATTCTGCGATGTAAGGACACATATCACATGGTAACTTAGGACCCGAACTATATTTTTATTTAGCGATATAATAAAAGAAATATATTATTATAGTAATAATAAAACAAAGAATATTTTCGTGGTAAAGTGACGATCGGAATGTGTTATAATAGTTATTCTTCGGTGACAGTGTCATAAATTGTGAAGTGAGGCTGTATGGATTTGTGATTGTTTCATGTCGCCACAGCTGTTTCTGTAGAACAGGTTATATTCTCCAATTAGAATTTTTAACTCATAAAATTACTACCGAAGTATCAAACTGGACCGAGGAGGAATCGACCACCCCTGACGTATGTGAGTACTCAATGAAATTGTCACATGTTTTCTTGTTCTAAAATTAAACAAAGAACTTTTTAATTAACACAATGGATCTCGGCCTTTTAAGTGCGCCAGCCTTGGACTTACGTAGTTTGAATTGTCTAACGTTTTATACAGTTAAATGCTAAATTAAATTGGTTGCCCTTAATCTTCCCTTCTCCTTGAATTCAGTGCGTTAGTGTGCGTGCGTGCTTTACTTATGTAAACTCTGTACTCGGTCGTGGTGTCGATGTGCGTATGGTTGACGCATTTTTTTTGTGTAATTTCTTACGAATCTCCCCTCCATCACTCCCCACCTATGCTCGTTATCGTTTATCTGTCCCACTCTTTTTCTATAACTACCTCGTTTATGTTGCGATTGTTTGTGTGCGTGTGGTATACATGCGCGCGTTAATAAATTACAACCTATATTTTCATCGAAGGCCAATGACGGCATAGAATTTTTATTTTATTTTAATATTTTTACTCATTTTCTACATCACAATTTAACCTTTCACAAAAACTTAAATTATCAAGGTTGCTACAACTTTAGATAACAATTTTTTTATTAATTCATTTTTAGACATGATTTTATTGAATTTATTTCAATTACGTTTATTTAAATCAACGTTTGAACGGTTCGATTAAAATTATGGTTAATTATTACAAAGAAAACAATTTTATTTGGTAGATTAATGCAATTTTTTTGACGTATGAAATAAGGACTCGCCGACGTAGGCTAAAATAAAGCCGACGGCAATTTGGCGCGGCACTGTCAAAAATTAAATTTTTACTATTGATTTTATTTATTGAGTTAATATTAATTATTTCGTATATTTTAAGATTGTAAATAATTTACTATTTATTATAAATAATATTACAATGAATCAATTTGCAAAGTTGAATGTTTTTGTCATTTTAAATTAAAATACTATATGGGGGTGGCTTTTAAAGATTACTTTCAACATTGAATTTTCTCTCGGATATTGAATCTATAGATTTTTAAGTTATCATAACTGTCTTAGTCAATTAAAATATGATAAAAACATAAGTTAAAACGTAGGCGTCTCTACATTTAATAACTTATCTAATCCATATTAAGCAAATAATAACATAAAAATTAATCATAGTTTTTTGAAGAACTATTTGCTTATTAGCTAAGTAAATATCAGTATATTTACATTGATTTACTAGAGTAAAAACAATACCCGAAAAGTAAGGAAAATTATACAAATCCAGTTTAAATATTGCTAAGAATAGGGACTTAGCCAGTAGAAGACAACTCCTTCTTACCATTATCTCACACTAAGTGGGGTCGGCACAGCACGTGTTCTTCTTCCATCCCAACCTATCACTTATCATCTCTACACTCACTCCCCGTACACGCATATCCTCTTTCACACAGTTCATCCAAGTCTTTTAGTACGTCCTCTTCTCGTATTACTGCTTACTATCATCTCCATGGTCTTTCTCATCCCATCTAGTAACATGCCCATACCAGCATAATCTTCCACTCATCAATATTTCAGGTCACTGATGCTACTCTCAGGGTTTCAGGCATCCTCTAATATAGGTACTCATTCCTTATTTTATCCGGTCTTGTCCCTCCGCACATCCATCTCTCCTACATGCACTCTCCTTTCATCCACCGCTTTCGTAGCCAAGTGCAAGTGTAGGTATGCTTATTGGCAGGATGGTAGGATACGAAAATTGTGTCTGGCCAGTTGGAAAATTGTGGCACGCTTAGGTATAGGTACTTATCGTGTTCTGGGATCAACCGGTGATATAACCAATGGTCAAGTGGAATAGTGACTGTTTTGATTTGTGGCGTTTCGTGATCAATCAGTTTGGATGCAGCTGTTGAGAGGCTTGCATCCCGGTGTGACAGTCACGACTGTCCATTTATTGCTGATCTCACGGTGTTAGCCGTTGTTTCTGGATTCGCTACACTGTGCTTTATCAAACCTTATAAGCAAGAAGCGCATTTCTATTTAACGTGTCTATAATTACATCATATTCATGAATATTTATTACAAACTAAGAAACGATAGTCCCAAAAAGTATATACCTACCTATCTCTATACTTATATTATTTCTCTATGGTTTTGGGTTTTCTTATAATTATACGCATATAAATTATGCCTATTGAAATGAAATTTTGCTTTCATACCCTTCAATAAAAACAATGAATTACCTAGGTACGTAATTTTGCTTTTTTTTTTTAAATTAATCACCTAAGAGTTGTAAAACGAAGGTTGAAACTATGTATGGTGAAAAAAAATTGTTTATAGATTTGATAATAGTTATTAACCACACGTGAACCATGCATACCTAATCTTCATTTATAAAATCCAGATTTAAAAAAAATTCTTCATCTAAATTAAATGATGACAGGAGAAAGATGCTCTTTCATAATATCTTGGACCTGGATAAAAGAGAGGCTTAGAAAATGATGTCAATTAATATTGCTCAAACGATCCCCGAAAATTTGACGAATTTTGACGAGTTGGATATTTCGTAAAAGTGAGGTCATTTAAACAAACTACCTTTGAAGTAAGGTAGATATTTTTTGATATAGAGTTATCTACGTGTATATTAATAAATCTTTAGTTCTGTATGTAAGTACATTTAATTTTATTTTCAAAATTTCCCTATCAACTTAGATAGGTACAATACGAATGACACTGACCACGAATTTGCCATTATAGTTTTTGGTCTGTCTGTTTGTTTGTATGTTCGTATTTAACTCAAAAACGGCTAAACCGATTCTCATGAAATTTTCACTTACGGCAAGCTTATGTCATTAGTCAATTAATAGGCTATAGGAACTGTAATTATAATACTTATAGAAAATGTAAAAAAAAATAAACGAAAAATATAATTCTCAACCAATTTTGATGAAATTTTGTACACGGAATGTACAGGTATGTCATTCCATATCTGATAAGATATAAGAATGGTCAATAGTGTTGTATGGATCCCAAAATTTAAAGTTATTCTTAACTTTAAATGCCCTTCACTATCATCTATATTTTTAAATGAGTCTGTAGCACTTTTTGAGACAGTAACATATGTTGAGTGTCACAAGTTAAGCAAAATAATCATTTTTTCGGACTCCATGAGCTGTCTGCAGGATATTTCTAAATTTCCGATTCATTCCAAATAAAATTTTCTTTGAATTTAAAAACCAGAGAACTTTTGTTTAAATATCACAACCCTAGCTTAGAAGTAGTTTTAGTTTGGATCCCTGGCCATTGTGGAATTGTAGAAAATTAACCTGCTGATATTTGTGCCAAAAATGCTGCAAGTTACGTATGTGACACTCACTCCAGATATTCTCTCTAGACTTTCGTGCTCTTGCGAAACCACAACATTTTCAGTCATGGCATGATCTTTGGATGAATTCTGAGCCATTGAAGTCGAAACATTATAAAAATATCCAACATACCATTTCTGTTAAACCCAGGTTTTTAAAATTTAAGGATGCCCAAGTGGGTTACTTCTACTACTATTTGCCTTCATTTAGGCTAGTATGCTTTCCTGTTCTCTTCGCGAAAATACATTGTGTCCGTGACCACTCTCTATGTGAGTACGGTTTTCTTCTTCTTCTTCTTCTTCCTAACTTGGCAACCGGTCTTCTTTAATGCATACCATTACTGCCATAATCGAGTGAATTATATTGTCATGTGTTATAACGATTCTGTATTCTAACAAGATGGGAGCTCCCTTTAGAACTTTCTAGTGAGTTTTTGTGAGATCTCAGAATGATTGCTTCACTTATGCACAAAAACCAAACTATATCACACAAAACGCCACCAATATTACATAATATAGGGGCAAAAACCTAAGTTAAGCAATTAAAAATAAAAACCACAACATGTCACTTCAAGATCCCGTCAGAAACTCCGAGTGCGGTCTTGACGATGGATCCGTGGACCACATATTTTTTAATTGTCCCAAACTATCTTATTCCTTGTAATATTCCTCGCCCCACTAATGTCAATACATTACTTACATAAATGTATTGAAATATTTACTGTCTTTATTTATCGTAATAAATATAAAACTGTAATGTGTACTTTGTTCGTGTTTATATAGATTAAAGTTACGCTTTTAATTTGTATTTTTTGTTTGTATTCTACAGACTTGACACTGGCACAATTACATTTAGAAATGTTAGAAAATAATCGATTTTGACGAAAATTGTACACAGAGTAGGTACCTAAATGTAATTTCGCAATTGATACACTATAATATGAATTGTCAATAATAATTTTAAGTAAGAATAAAATTACGGGATGTAAAAAATTAGATATCTACTGCGTAGTAAGAAACGCGGGCGGAGTCGCGTGCACAGCGCTAGTTTATTAAAAGATAAGTATATTATTATGGTTTCCCGTATAAGGGTGAAGCAGTAACGATTAATGTGATATAAATGTTAACAGTAACAATATATTTCTGGTTTTGGTACGTTCTGTGGTGTCAGTTCTGTGGTTAGGGATAAATCGAGAGGTTCGATTGCAATGAATGTTTACGACTATTAGCTAATTAGGTAAACAGAGGTAATGTTTGTAGAGGATAATCTTTGGGACTATCTACTGATCTGATTCTGAAATTTTTTTTTACTACAATGAGGCTAGTTAGTTACCAAGGATAAGTAGGTATAGGTTATTTTTTACTTCTTTGTTCCTAATTAAAGTGAAAGATACAGACGGGTCGATAATGTCTACATTTGCAACACTAGTGAAATTTGTAGTAAAAATTAGGTAAAATTAGTATTGGATATTATAATTAATATATTTAATAATTTATTTAATTTACAAACATGTAGACGCATGAAATCGACGGCTTACCATAGTCTCGAGTTTGTAAAAAGCAATATCCGCACGCGTGTCATACAACGTTTCTCAACATATTTGCGGGAAAACAGTACAACAGTTTCCACGGTTTAACTCATAATATTATTATTATGTTTATTAATTATCAGTCGGAAAATCGCAACAATCTTTGGCGTTTCTAATATGAAAACGGCGCGCATTTTCAAATGACATCACGTGCGCGTGGTGAAAATTAGAACTACAACATCGTTCGTCTCATTTCCTCTTTAGTATCTAATAAAGTGAGATAAATGTATTGGTCAAAAGCGCTTCCAAGGAGGTTCGATCATACAGCTTATTATTTATTCTCATAATGTGAAACTCCTTTGTGTAGTTCTTATATATTTTTTAATGTAAATTAAAAAAAAAACCGTAAAGGACACGCTTCGTTGTATCTTGCGTAATTTTTAACATTCGAACAATGTATACAGACTTCGTAAATGCATTTTTAGAGCAAATATGTTGAAACAATATTTTTATTCAAATTATATGAGACTGTGAACCTTATCAGGTAGGATATAAAAAGAGTATGGAACAAAATATACCTAAGTATTTTTGTTTTAATGTCAATAAAACAAGGTCATATCTGCATTCAGGAAACGAGATATGACAACATGCATTTGTGTCAATTTAAAATTCAATATCAATTTACCTAAACTGTGACCTACATTTTAAAATCAAGCATAGTTTCCTTCATGCTTCGTATAAAGCACACTTAGATATAGGTAAGTAGATACCGTCATGGTGACGTTATTTTGATGGTTCTATAGTGCTATATCTACTTACTTACCTACCTACTAGTATAGTTTTATTGACTCTAATATGTAATAGTCATTCGTTTAAAAGATACTGCGTTTTTATAATATTTTATTGTTTTTAGACGAATATCCGATTATAATAAATATACCTACTACTTATACAAACATATATAAAAAATATTTCAACATAAAGGTCTATTACCTATAGGTGTAGGTGTATACTAAGAAAAATAAAAATCTCCTTTTTATTTAATGGTAATGTGTTCATTCACAATTCTACCTACGTCATAAGAATGTACCTGAGCAATAGTTTTCTAATTATTCTTGTAAATCTTCAAATATAGCCATAAAAAGTTGGCAGCTTCCTTAAGAGTTTTTATGGCAACTTAAAATGCGTATTGCTAGTTATCTATTTATAATCCACTTAGCTTGTACACAATACACAGGCAAATGACAGATCTAGATCCCACCAGAAAAGCCAACACAATTCTTTATACAATTGGTTTTTTTACATATCTCCGATTATAGTAAATGTCAATAAACATAATTAAAAAATATTTAAGCATACAGGTTTACTATGTTGACTCAGAAAAATAAAATTCCAATGACAATCAAGTTCGCGCCCTTGGACGCGATTCCATTTTCGAACGCGCCGCCATGCCGCGCCTGTGCAGTCCTTGCGCGCATGCGCTCGTCGGCCAAGGCGAGCGTTTACACAACTCCAGCGGCGCGTCGACTGTCAATGTTACTACATAACCTACAACCGCCCTAGTAGCTAGTGACTTAGCTGATCGGACGCCATCTTGGATTTAGAACACAATTCGTTTGAAGGCTGCACGCGTGCTTGATGTCTTACTTTATTGACGTTAAACGACATTATAAATACATATAGATAAATAACAAACTTAAAGTGAATATTAAAACATTACAAAAACTGTTTCAAAATTAGATATTACGTAAAGTATTGAAATGGATTCCGTAAGGATAAATGGAAACAAAAAAGTTGTAAATGTGTTTTACCTACATCCATAAATTCCATAATGCATGAAATTGAATTCGTTGAATAAATAACTATAAAGAAAACCACGAGATTTTCGCATTTGCAGCAAAGTAATAAAATCAGCATAGTGTTAAATAAATGATTCAAATAATGGCAATGACATTTTATATACTTACCTATGACGGGTCATACGCCAAGATCATTACTAAAAAACAGCGTAATTTTATATACCTACATAAAAACTATAAATAATTATATGCTTCAAGTTATATAGTACCTACACAAAAAAGGGAAAGAAATTGAAATACATTATATGCTATTTTTGTTGTTAGAATGAAATGAATATGTATTTTATGTTGTAATGACGTGCAACTGCGACACTGGATAATACGTGACGATACTAATGTCGGAAAATTATACTTATGAATTTTATATTGCCAAAATAGAGCGCACTTAATGCATCTACGTGGGCTGCTCCAAAATTTGTTACTGAAATGAAAATTAGTTAGAATATCAATAAAGTTTATTTATAGCTTTTCAAAATATTCCCCTCCAACCGCAATGCAGTTATAAATTCGAGTGAACCAGCTTTGGAAACATTAAAAATATGTATGTAGGTATGTGGGCGGGTAGTCGAAAAATAACCGCCGAAATTCTTCGACGGCCTCTTCGGCAGTGTTAAATTTTTGCCCACGAAGCATTTTTTTTTTAAGGTGGGAAATAAAAAATTACTGCATAGAGATAGATTGGACTGTACAGAGGATAGGGTAACTTTTTTACCCATGAAGTATTCAAATACTCCATGGTTCTAGCAGCTGTATGAGCGGGGCATATTATCTTGGTGAAAAAGAATACCACGGACACAGCTCCTTGGTCGCTCGCTATTCAACTCCTCGAAAGCTTGAGGCAGACAAATTTCGCAATACCATTCACTAGTAACTGTTCCACATTCTTCTAATGGAATTACTGCTACTGGTCCACTGTGTCAAAAAAGAAACCGCTATGATTTTTTTATTAACGCTCCAAGTGCGAACAACTTTTATGGAGAATTCGTCTTCTTCAAACACCCATTACGTAGATTGGTGCTTCATGAGAGAATCGTAGCTTTAGATCCAAGTTTCGTCAGTTGTAAAGATATAGGATACGTTCATACTTTTCAAGCATAAATTTGCACCAATCAACACGACGGGATTCTTTATCTTCGCTGCGAGAACAAGGTATTCTTCGCGAAGCAAGCTGCTTATGCAGGATAGTGGAAACTGCCGGTCATTCGATCTTCAGTACAACTTGAACTATTCTCCCGCAATAGCCACTTTACCCTGATGACATTGTCATGTGTTACTACACTTGTAGGTCGACCGGATCTGGGGTCATCGTAAGGTTGTCTCGACCACGTTTAAATTCACTAAACTAATAAGTAGCTGTTGCTGAGGCAGGAGCAGACTCCCTAAATGCAGCTTGTAAATATTCGTGAGATTTCTTGAAGGGTAACCCTCGTTTATAATCATTAAAACTTAGCAAGAAAAGCTTCGCCGCCAGTGTTGCAAACAAAAAACGAGTGACACATAATCTTCAAAAATATTTTTTTAAATAACTACACATAAATGGCCACTGATTTTCACCACAGAGATTTGTATTGAAATTTGCTATGAATTTAAAATAATTTCAAGGAAAAGAGATTGTATTTATTCTGTGGCTAACAATATTCTGTACAATCTAGATAAACTTATAAAACATCTTACAATAAAGGAATATTTTTTACGTAAAAAATCTTGCAATTGTAACTTATTTTTATGACGACCTGGTAAAGGTTGCGGGAAGCTGTAGGATGCGGGCAGCACATTGTGGCGATCTTGGGGATCTTTGTTGGGTTAGGGTCTAGTATTTTCAGTAGTGGATTTTTCAGCTGAAATGATGATTATGAATGCGCTCAAGATGTTGTTCATCGATTCTGCTGCGCACTGTGTATGCACCTACCGAAGCTAGAGTCGAGTGCATCATACGTCAGCGATCTGCTCCGATGCTCTAAGGAGATTTAAAAATAAACCTAATGGCAGATTTCATGTAATTGATTCAAATAATAAAATCCAAATAATATATTTCAATCTAGGTTAAAACATTACGAAGTTTTAAGATAGTAATATTATTTGTTGTCAATAGATGGCGCTGTGCTGAAATTAAAGTAGACATCGTTATGTTAAACAAAAGCGTTTACCTCATCTGTCGCAAGTAGTTGCATTAGAAGTGTCTGGTGGAAGTTCCGACTGGTTAAGGGTCAACCTCCCCCATGCGACTTCTACATATTATAGTTTATACGTAATTGTTATTTTATTAAAAAAAGTGCTCACTAGGTTGTGACCTATAACAGGTAAAATAAGATACCTGTTACTACTCTTTCAGAGAAATAACAGTTCAAATAACCTGTTCCAAAACAACAGCCTTTTGCGCTTTAGTAGGGAGTGAGGGCTATATTATATCATTGTATTATGTAGTAGGGGTGACCTATTATAGGTAAAATAAGATACCTGTTACTCCTGTTCCTGTTCCAGAGAAATAACAGTTCCAGTAACCTGTTCCAAAATAACAGCTTTTATGCTTTAGTAGGGATATAATATGTAGTAATACTTGTAACCATTAAGTATGATCGGAAACTCGAAATCGTATGTATTACTAAAATAATGTATAACTCAATCCATCAATCATTTCATCAGTCCATCAATCAATTCATCAATAAATCCCTCAATTGATCCATAAATGCACCAATCCAGCTGTCAATCCATCAATCCGTCAATTCATCAATCAATCGATATAACAATCAATCCATCATTCAAATTATTAATCAATCAATCAACCCATCAATCAATCCATCAACCAAATCATCAATCAATCTACCAATCCAGCAGTCAATCCATAAATCTATCAATCCATCAATTAATAATTTATAATAAACATCCATAAGCTAGAAACACAGAAAAACATGTTCCAAACTGAAACAGTAACACTCTCTGGAACAAGTAGGTATTACGTAAGAACAGCCTGTTCGTTTTAGAAGTAACATTCTTAGTGCTCACTTTTATGTGGGCTCCTTTATGAAAACAAATAGCAAAGGTCGTGGCACTCGCGTGTTTCGTAACTTACGTACCCTTTAGATGAGCATGAGCTAAAAAAAAGTCATTCGGGGAAACGCTATACGCCAACGCTCAGCATAGTGAATCGGCCCCAGACTGATGAAATATCTGGATCATCATTTGAGGTAGGGATTAGGGATGATTAATGTTGCAAAATCATCGATGTTTCTCAACATTAATGTTTTTTCATACAATTTTTCATAATAAAATTACCACATCGAAAGTGTTTGAGCTTTACTAGAAACTAGCTCTGTTCGCGGCTGCGCTCGCGTGGTTTACAAATTGTCGTCCATCGGTTACGCGCATGATTCGTGCTACCTCTGGTTCAGGTTACTTTAAAGATGAAAATGCTTATTGTGGGTGATCCTTAAAAGATAAACATATGCTCTTGGTAAACATTTTGTAAGTCTTTTTAATGTTGTAATTATGTAGTGCATGAATTCTATATATTTATTATGGTTTATTCAGCGTAAGCCATTTAAGCACCCGAAATGTTAGAAAGCATTATGATTGGGGAGTCCTACTTTGAACGAAAGTTATAAAGCGAGTTAGTCACGTCCTAATATGTAAAAGTAATGTTCATTTTTGTCTGAATAGATGATTTTTCGGAAGCATAAAAGTACATCGTACAGTGTTTAACATGAAATTACGTTAAATCTACTACAGCAGTGCATCTGGTGTCACTGTTGTGAATGGATTATGGATGCGTTCTAAGTTTTGTTAAAACTTGATAACCAGTAAGTACTTGTGAATGCGTATATAAGAGATTTATTTATTTCGTGAAGTCTTGATTAATTGCTTGCTCGAGAATCGTGAATTATGACGATTCTCATAGATCCTGATTCAGACATCATTAATCTAATCTATATAATATAATAAAGCTGAAGAGTTTGTTTGGTTGAACGCACTAATCTCAGAAACTACTAGTTTGAATGGAAAAATTATTTTCGTATTGGATAGCCCATTTATGAAGGAAGGCTATAGGTCATATAACATCACGCTATGGCCAATAGGAGCGGAGCACCAATGAAAAATGTTGTAAAAACGGGGAAAAATTCATCCTTTTGAGAGCTTCCATTATGTGAACCAGACGAAGTTGCGCGGTTGTTTTCTTAAAAACATCGATGTTTATCGAGCATCCCTAATTTGAGGGTTTTTATTTAAGTAATTTGACGCATCTTGTGGTTAACTATAATAATAATAATTCAACAATACTGTTAGGGGATATCCGGGCAAAGTGAACACCTTAAGATGTGTAAGGTTTTAGCAGAAAATGTATGAGATATAAAAACAAGATAAATATCAGAAATCAATCTTTATTTATTACTCTTTTAAATATAATCATTACTTACCTTCAAGAGTAAGGTCCAGCTGCTTCTCTTCGATTTTATTGAATAAAGTACCTATTAAGACTGTATTCAATCAAATGAGTACACATGTAATAAGTGAAAAAGGTGAACAGAAGGTAGTATGGCTTTATTAATTTCTACCTGCAATAAATATGTTTGCACGAACGATGAAGTTAGCTACGATTTATTTTTACCGTACTGTGAAGCTGTGGAACTGTCTTCCGGCCGATCTGTTCGCTACTTCCTACAACATGGAGCCTTACAAACATAACATAAGATAAATTTGATCAGATCGGAATGACAGCGAAGACTGAAGTGGATTGTAGATTAAACGGTGGGCGCCGATGTTCTTGAATTACACTGTGCTCACCCCAAGGTACAGGGCTTATCACAGAATTTTGGCAAAACCTAATTCGAATGATGCCAGGATGTTGTAGGTATGGCCTTTAGTAGTGCTGTCTCTTCAGTAATTTTCCTGATTTGATTAAGTTAGTAATTATCAATTACAATTAAGTGAATTTTAGTTTACTGACTGGCTTTTACTTATTTTTTAATTATATAAAAATAATTTAGTTGTGTATAAATATTATATGTATGTTATTTTAATTTAAAATTTATACAACATAACAATTTTTAACAAAAACGAAAACCATCTTCAATTATTTTTAGGAGTTCAGTGGTGTATCTTCGAAGTCAAAGTCCCAGTGACAAAGAAATTAAAATAAAATTTTCTAACTAAAAGAACCATCTAAATCGATCCATAAACAAAAAAGTTATGGCCAAACATCAATAAAAAATAAATTCAAATTGAGAACGTCCTCCTTTATTTAAAATCGGTTAAAAAAGTCAGTAAAATCAATTCATATTATTATCATTCATGGCTAACTTCATCATGTCACACTTCCGTCACGTTCTGCGTGCGAAGTTCACAATTTTATCCTCTACTAAACACGATAAGAGAAGCATCTTCTTTCTCCTAGCCTCTCCTCGTTACACGGGTTCGGCTTTCTTAATCTAGAGTCGATATTCTCTCATTTGCATTGCATCTTCATTTGACAGGTCAATGACGCTTCATGTACTTCTGGACATTTGTCATCTAAAGTAGCCTGCGGACTACCACGACTACTCTTTCTTGCAGCTATGATGGAAAGGCACTTCTTCACAATGCGGGCAATGTGCCTTTGCATTAAGAAAAAGGACGAAGGAGGACGCAGACTACTTAGGTGTTTGAATTATAAATGTACACAAGGACATGAAGCGTCTCTGCCTTCAAACATTATAAACAGAAAGATCTATCTCAGTAATCCAATCACAACACCCACCCAACCCAATGTCGAACCTAAGAACCATCAGCATCAACGGTGCGTCCCCGCAAGATAATCATCAAAATTTGTCAAGGATAGTTTCACAATTCAGACACTTGTCGTTCGTTTAACAACAAAGCGAGTAAAGATAAACATTTATCTAATGTGAACAAGCTAAATCATTAAAAAAGAAGCAAAAAACCCAACTGCAAAAAACCTTTGAAAAAGAAACACCTTTTTTCTATTTTTGCTTTTTATTTGATTCATAGATGTCACAGTTAAATATTATATAGCCTATGTCATTCCCAGAATTAAGACGAATCTATCGATACCTCATATGTAAAAATCAATCAAGCCGATAAAGCTACAGAGCGCGCCAAAGAAATAGACATACATACGCTCGAAAAGCACCCTCATTTTTCGAAGTCGGGTAAAAAGTGACTAAATTCGGTAGAAACGACGGTCGGGATAATCGCTGTCACCGACAAAAGAGCTTAGATCTAACGCAGTCCTTTTGGTTCCGTTTACGCCGATTTATACTATTGGTTGGATCCCATCCTGTGAAATCATTTCCTATTCATTTTGGTGCTATAAATATCACAAAATTGCACTTCACCTCATTGGCGTCTTGAGTTTCAGTCCGTTCACAAGTTTAAGAAACGCTTTTAGCGTTCGATTTAATTGTACCAAATGTGAAAGTAGGTACATTCGATTAAAATTTACGATACAAATAACTACTTACTAGATTGATATTAGATTTCAATATCTTATATCTGCTATTAAATGAGAAATTACCGTACTTATGTATGCAGCCAAATGAGCTTGGAGACTCTTTTGCGTTTGTAGTAGCGTACGATACAGTATAGTATACGTATAGGTATTGTATAGTGTACGTTTGTAGTTAGAGTGCGAGGCACGTGGTAGCTACTAGCTAGCGGAAACTGATTTATTCCGGTTTTACTCACTGCGTGTTAGAGCGGCCACATACAGTCGGAATTCCACTTCGGAATTTCTATTCGAAATATCGAATCTGGATTTCGAACGCAGTAAATCCATACAAATCTCTGGAATTATCACAAACTTACGGTAGTTTTCCGTTCGTAGTTTTCTCCGATTCGAAATTCCGTCAATGGTAGTCGTCTCTCAACTGAGCCTTGTTATTCCGAACGGAAATAAACGTATGTATGTGAAATATGTACGGAATCCCGACTGCATGTGGCCGCTCTAATACACACACTACTACAACCGCAAAAACGTCTCCTGTACTCTACTGTATTTTTATATGTAAGTACTTGGTTTCTCGGAAAAACTCGATTTTGGTTAATATTTATATTTTACTTTTTAAGTAAGTAGGTATACTGAGATGTTTTTTTTTTTGAAATTTGCGAAACAATAAATAAAGTTCTAGTTGCTGAGATATAATAGGTCGAAGAAAAAGTTTTTTCGCAATTTTATATGAAAACTCTTGACATTTTTTACAGTATTTTGTAGGTAGAGACATGATCTCGTTCCCGTTCCCGACTTCTGATAAAAAAACGACAAATAGTTTTGGCAGTCCTCTCTTGATGTTAACCTTACAGAACCTAAAGAATTTTGAAGAGACCGTAACAGTTGAAAATCTGAAGGTGCAAGGTCAGGGCTATATGGTGGATGCACTAACACCTACCAGCCAAACTCTCTTAACTTTTGCTGATTGGCTAAATACGTGTGTGGTCTAGCGTTATCGTGATGAAAGACCACACCCTTCCTGTTGATCAATTCCGGCTGCATTCTCTCAAGTGCTTCCTTTAATCTCATCAGTTGTTGGCAGCAGATATCCGAGTCGATAGTTTTGTCGGGCGGTAAATCTCATAATGGACAATGCCCTACCAGTCCCAACATACACACAGCATCACCTTATTTCGAGTTAGCCCAGGTTTAGCCACAGTCTGTGAAGCCTGGCCGACCTTAAACCACGACCTTTTTCACACGTTCTTGTCGTACGTGATCCACTTTTCATCGCCAATTATCAATCTCTTCAAAAACGGTTCGGTTTCATTACGTCTCAAGAATGAATCACTTCGAGTTCATTAGGTTTCTTTCAGTGAGCTCGTGTGGCACCCAAATATTGAGCTTTTTGGTATAGGCAATTTTCTTCAAACGGTTTAAAACTGTTTTGTGATCAATTTTTAGTTCTTCAGCTACATCGTAACTACTGATATGCCGATCTTGCTCCACTTTTTCAAAAATGGCGTCCATTATATTCGTAACAGGGCAACCAGAGCGAGGTACATCTTTAACATCAAAATTTCCGGACTGAAAACGTTTAAATCAACTTGTGCTACTCTTACTGACACTGCATTAGGTCCATAAACATCACAAATTTTTTTCGCTGCCTGAGTTGCATTTTTGCCTTTTTGTAATCATTTTTTGAAATTTATTGAATTTCTTCACTAAATTCCCTCATTTTTACAGAAAGAACCTTTTTAATGTTACCCAAACTAGCCAGATACAAATAGTACAGCCAAAGACATTTTATAATAAGTTTATACCTACGTTATGCGAAAACACTTTTTCCCCGACCTAATACATTATAATTAAAGTAAGAATAAACGTCCAATAGGATTCAAGGGTAACCGAAACTTAAGCTCTAGTATCTCTGAGTCTTGGCATTCAATTGTATATCTAGTTACAAATCTAGGCGCAGAGCGAGATAGGTATGCGCGCGCGCGCGGCCAAGGCGAAAGTCTGACGTCTGTACCTACTTACTAGGTTTATAGGCAGGATGCTGTCTATATTAATGCCGCTTTGGTGAAATAATAAACCTTTCATATTTAGAGTCTTACGGTCGATATTCGAATATAACTGAATTTCTTACTCAGAATATTAACGTCTCTTTCTTATTAACTACTTTTAGTGATTGCTTATACATAGTAGGAATTTTTGAAGTCCACCTACTTCTTACTTCTTTAGGCATGTTTTGAAAAAGGTTTCAGTAATTTTTTATACGTCGTAACAAATAGTGTATACTATGAATTTTCTTGCTGAACCCCTGGTCTTATTGTAGTGGAGATGGGTAAAGTCATCCTATAAGGGTTTCTATTTTTTGTTTGAGGTATGGAACCCTAAAAATACAAATGTTGAGATAAAATGTATTTTTGTTTACTTTTAAAAATTTTAATTTAGTCATTATTGTTCAATTTCAGTAAATTAAAAATCATTTTGATCACTTCAAAGAAGTGTAAATTCAAATAACAATGCAAAACAATTAAAAAAAAAATGATTTAACCATATTACTTTTAACTTACCTATAGATATCACTCTCAGATGTAAACAATATATTAATGTACAAATCAAGCATAAATCTGTGGTCTATTGCTAAATGGTCTATTGTCAAAAATCCTTTTTTTTTGTAAATAAGCATTTGACCAATGAACCAGTATATTAGATATTAGTTTACCTGAATGTAAAATTAGCAGTAGGTAGGTACGTATAACTTAAATATTTTCCAGCAATTTAATAAATGTTTATAAGTAAGTAAGAAGGGTTATTTAAAACCATTAAAGGACATATCGCGAAGTATGAATTAGAATGCTGGACAACGAAAGAGAAGGATGAAAGATATGTACCTAATAGCAGAGAAGTGAATGTTAAAATGGATGTGCGGTGTAACTAGAATGGACAGGATCAGGAAGTCTTAAAATATTATCTACAAGAGGCAGAGTGGTTGAGAAGTAATAGATAAGTTACCATGGTATGGACATGTCCTGAGGAAGGATAAGGAAGTGACGTAGGTAGTTAGGTAATAGAAGAATGTTAAATATGAAGGTAGACGGATAGAAGGTAAGGATGGATTGTGTGAAAAATGAAATGCGTACAGAAGATGCGAATACTGAGATGGCATCAGCTAATAAAGAAAAAGTGGAAGAGGAAAACATGTTGTGTAGAACCTACTTGGAAGAAGAAAAAAGATTTATTACTAGCGATGTGAAAAATAGGTACCTATACATTCCTTAAATACTAGCTTAGGTAAGTAAACGTATAAAATAATTAGTAAGTAAACTTTATAAATATCGGTATGAAAGCGCACACCATATTGGTAATTTTTACATTATAGTAGGTACCTATCTTTCGAAGGGTTTTCGACACATATACGTCCTTTTAGTAAAAATAAACGCATCATATCTTTTTACAATAATATGGCAGTTAAATCCAATGACATTTTATAAATAGATGCGTTAAAAGCAATTTGAATACGTTACAAATATCATTATCAGCGTGTTGAAACAAAAGAGATAGGAAATCATAGCGTAAGGCGGAAACTCTGTTGTCAAAAAAGGATAAAAGTTTCTTCTCACTCACGCCGGTATCAAGTCGAGAATTAACTGAAGGCACCATTCACGATGACATGTAAAGAGCTTCAATACCGTATCTACTTATAAAATATTATTTGTTACGGTATCCTACTACCTATTTTAGTATTTTTAGGACCAAGCCACAGAAATATATAGATAATTGTTATTATTAAAAATACAATATGCATTGTTTGAATGTATCTAATCGTTTAAAAGTCCATGCGCAAACGCAGTGGCAATTGATCAAAACGGTCAATGTCACAAGCGGGCTAGACCCGGCCTCCATGTCTGTTTTATTTCTGTACGCATATTAATGTACTTAAAGGTTTGTACAATATTCTACAAATGTACAATGCTCTTGTATCTTTGTTTTAAATTTCATAATTGTTTCATTTCTGTTTTCTATTTAAAAATTAAACTGAATAATAGACGTTGGGCACGTGCATCTACGATAATTATATGTTTAATCGTCTATTATATATATCTTACGTCATATTTAAAGTTAGTATCTATTCGTCATGCTTACAAAACTTATAGGATATTCTATTTCTCATTTGTGATAATGTTTTATAACCATTGAGTACTTACCTACGTAATCAACGAAGAGTTAGGAAACTTTCGAAGTTTTGTACACTGTCGTAAGTATCAAAGGCTACCCTGTACCCAGTTAATTTTGGAGTTGGATCTTAATTTCAAATCCATGTGATAAAGTTAACAACATAGTGAAGGTCTTGAAAGCAGTCAATTGGTGGAACTAGACGTTTGTGTTAGCGAAAAACAGAGCAATTATTAACATTAAAATGTAACCATCAAACCGAAATAAATCACTAAACAATAACCGTTAAAAATTGAAATGTGCGATCAAATGATTTATGTAAGTCCTGATTTTCACTACTGTTATAGTTGTCCAATTGGCCTAGCGGTGTTATGGCCAGATTTGTACATATTGTTGTACTTATATGTGCTTTACAGTGCGAGTGGTTGATAGTTCGATTCCCGCTGATTTTAGTTAGGATATTTAAAAAGAGATTTTAAAGAAGAAGTTACATGAGGGGGTGTAACGCATTTTCCTTACGTGACGATTTGTACAATTCAACTCTTATGGCAAGCCACGTTATGGATCTTCGTTCTAAAAATGTATTAATTTCACTTTATAGGTTCACTCGTCGTTAACGCTTAATTCCCCTGGAGAAACCCGTAATTATACATTGATTTCCAATTTCCATTTCCTCTAAGTTAAATTTTTGAATCTAAAAACCTCCACGGGCAGTGATGAGTACCTTTTTGTTCCATCTGGGCAAAATATCTACACAACCTTTAATAGTATGCCATCGAACACCAAGAGACGGTTTTTTTACAACAACTACGGTGGCAAACAAGCTTACAACCTGTCTGTTAGTAAGCGGGTTTCACTAGCGAGTTGCCAACCTTGATGCCTCCTTCCCCATGGAGCTCTGGAAACCCTACTCACCACAGGAACATAACACAAGGATCTGCCTGTGATCTTCTGTAGAGTGGATGTTTCACCAGTTGAACCAAGCAGAGAGTACCAAAGAGTTTTCCCTGTGCCATGCCTCTCTTAAAGGTACTGCTTAAAATATATTTGCATAAAAATCGGCCATTGTTAACTCACCTCTTATAGCTCATAAAAAAAATCAGGACTTATATAATTGGCATAAGAATACCTACATCAAACGCCTACGCTTATCTAAACAGGGATACGGTGTGAAAATGTAGGTACACCTCCGTAAGCCTGTTTAATGTACAGTCTAGATTATATCTAGACTGCCTTTACAAGCTAACTTACTATGCTCGTGGGATCTCTTAACCATGTTTATTTACTTGAAATGGAAAGTGCTACACGAGTAGTGCCTACTGTTCTTCATCTTTTTACAATGTCCCCTTAAATTTGCGTTTGATGAGGGTATTTTAAAAATAATAGAAACGGTTTATTATTTTGGGTTGTTTATAGTCCATTCTTTTGGCATGCCAAATATAATCTAAATACCTAACAGTGTTTTTTTTATTTAGGAACTTTTATCATCAAGATATGCCAGGCTCATCATAACTTATACCTACTTACCAACGAGATGTATAAACTAAATTAAACATAAGTAAGATAATGGTTCAGTAGTGGCATGTACGGACACTTCGTCGATAGATGTGACTTCAAATCCCTACAATTAAAATAAGCTTTTGATGAAAGAAACATCGCGATGAAACCATAGCATGGTGGTAGAGCATTTTCTAATGCCCACCTGGCTAACTATGGTCATTATATGTATGTACCTACGCTTTAATTTCGCCGGTAATGTTTGGATCGTCTATTGTATTCTTCGATTTTCAAGTTCTTACTGATCCTCCCATGTCTAAACATCTCTAGGTCGGTCCTAAAATTAAAAAAAAAAATCTTTGTAAATATTGGTTTAATAAAAAATGTACATATTAGAACGCCTTATGAATTGGTTTGTGCATTTAAATTTTTATACAACATTGCTTTGTTTGTAGATAGGTATTTTATTAACTCAATTATTTTAGTAAATTTGAATGTTTATTTTTTTATTGATGTTCAGCCACAACTTCTTTGTTTATGAATTGATTTGGATGATCCTTTTTTGTTGGATCGGGTATCCATCAAGGGTACCCAATTAATGGCAATACACTCGCCCTTTATTATATGGGAGCTAAAAAACATAGGGATCTTTCTACCCAGCGAACTGTGGGTGAACCTACATTAGCACACCTCTGCCTAACCCTTCAGGCAATCCAGGTGTGATGGTATGTTATGTTATGTTTTATTTTATGTATACTAGAATTAAATATAAAATAGTCATTCCATCTTTTAGACTTAATAAAACAAATAAAAGTTTTTTAGGTAATTGTGTTTGGTTCTATAATAAACTTCCTAAGCACATTAGCGATTTGCCGGATAATAAGTTCAAGAATCATGTTAAGCAAGTTGTATTGTCGAAAGGGTAAACAAAATGCTTACGAAGCAACTGCACAGAGTAAACATTTATTACAATATAAAAAGAATCGTAAAATATCACTCATCATTTTTTCTTATGTTTATTTTTTTGCCGCATAAGGAAGTAAGTATAACTTTAAAAAGAAATAGTTTCCAGTGAACGTAATCACGGACAAACGTTGATAATTCGTTATTATTTGTTCTTGTTTGTTTAAAATGTTTAATAATACGTAATGTTTGTCACTTCCATAGCGGTTTGTCATGTACCTACCTAACGCAGCGTCGAGACTCACGAATTTTTTAAACAAAGTTATATTGAATAATTTCGATCTGATTCATTGTGATTTTATAATAAACTAGATGTCATACTAAGACCGTTAACAATATGCGTAAATGGAACAACTATATCTACATAGCTGCTGAAAAGTGTCAGGGTAAATTTGGGATTTGAATATCTAATAATAATACTTAATAATTTATTGGTGACCATAGTATTTGCAAACAATCTGAACCAAAATACAGTTTAATGTGGGTTTTAGTAGACAATACTTAAGTATTCAAACTGGCATGCGATATTATTAAAAATTCTCAAATTACATTGAATTGAAAATTGAACATGCACTGAAAATAATGCCAGTTTGCGATTTAAATTATATTTATATTTTAATTTTTATATTATGTCATCAATTTTTATTTTAGGGGAAAGGCTCAGATACTAATCTGATAGAAGAAAGCTCCTTTAGAGCATAATATATACCTCCTTCTGAAAAAAATTACTGAGCAAAATGCGGTAGCATTCTTGTTTCAGACGTAGAAAAGATGCCTATGAAAAAAATATAGGTTGCGATAAAAGTGTGTCCGATGGTATCGCTTAAAATGTACGCCATTTGTGGGACTACCACATAACCAACTGTAAATTGAATTATAGTATCTACTCTACTAGTATCTACTTTTATATACCTACATATTAGGAATACATTACACACCTTAAGATAGGTAAGAAAAATTATTAGGATTAGATTTAAAAAAAATTGAATTTTTAATTTGACATCTACATTAATGGTCAAACTGGTGCCAAGACCCTACAATAATAACTTAAGAAATTATTGGCGGGACACTTGCCAGTTGCCATGTTGTGATTTTCATTTTTATTCAGTAACAAAGGTTCTTTAGCCCTATAATACCTATGTACATAATATTGGTGATATTTTACTTGATATAGGTAGTTTTTTATTGTGCATACGTGAAGTGGATTGTAAATATAATCTGGAAACATACATTTTGAGATGTCTCAAAAACTCCCTGGATAGTTTCAACAAGTGAATCGCCATCTTGTTGGAGTACATTTTGAATATTAGAAAATACTACAAAGGCTTAAAAACATTGATACTGGTGAGTGTTGAGAAGAAGAAGAAGAAAAACATGTAATGTAATGAAGTAAAGAAAAGAGATTGTTATAGATAATTTTACAAGAAAATAGCCTACAGGCGAAACAGCTGCTTGTAACTAGCCCGTCCATCTTATACACAGTCTTAACGTCTCAGATTAATGCACTCTGTATTAAAACTTGTATAAAAAAAGTTTTAACGAAAGCTACGATCTACAAGTAATAATTTCAAGTAGCGAAACTAAAATCAAAATGGCCGCCGCCGGCGTAGATCAGGTTATCGCAGCCGAGAAAGAGCCGCCGCGGCCGAGGAAAATAAATTAATTCGTGGCAAAAAACTGACGTGTCTCATCCTTCCACAGCACCGCACCGCGCCGGGCTGTGTTAAAACAAAACTGCTACCAAAAAATATTTTTAATGGCAACTGTGTTAATCCACAATTCTGCCAATGTCACGTGAATATAATTTTATTTAATTTAATTTGGCCCTAAATTATATAATATTGGTGGCATTTTGTATGATATAATTTGGTTACTGTAATCTCCTCATATATCTATGCACGTAAAATACTGGCAAAATTAGGCACATAGATAATAGCGGGTCAAATATGTTAAGTTTGTAAATTAAAATAAAAACCTCCAAAATTATGACAGGTCAAGTTCCCGCGAAAACCCTCCAAAAACATCTACGCGATCGAATTTTATTATTGTGACTTGTTATAGTTTTTCGTTTTCTTTATTTAGTTGACCGACGAAGGCGATATGTTATTTATACCTTTCAAAAGACGTCAGTGCGTTCGGAATCTTAATAAATTTTAATTTACTTTTTCACCTACCTATCTAAATTATAAATTGTCTTTAGGATGAAAAACTCTGAGTATTTATTATTTAGCTTGTAAAATACTAATTTAAATACAGGATTCAAGGTGGAATGGTTAATTTACTAACGTGCATTTGACAGATTTTACACGATAGTCAATTAGTCTACCCACTGTAGATATAATAAAGGCTGATTGACATAATAATTTAGTAAAATACTTAATAATACTAAGTATACTGGCTGTGTTTCGCGGTTTCAGTCGTGTTTATTTTTTTCGGTCGTTCTTCGGCCTCCGAAATCCTGCGTGCGAAAAAGACAGAACTATGCTAAAAACCAAGATAGACAGAAGAGTACACGTCACGTTTGGTGACGTGAAGTGTTTAAAGTGGGTATATTTCTGACTTAGCTTCGTTCTCGCTTAGCGATCTTTCTGACCTACATTTTGGATGGAATTTTCTCGGCTCCTAGCATCCTAGCTCCGGGTCCTACCATGGTTATAGGTCTTCTATAACCTTCTTCAATAAATAGGCTAAAAAAATACAAAAATAAGTTTACAAATCTGATTGTTACTTACAGAGATTAGTGCATAGGTACAAATTTAATACATCAAAAGCCTTACAAAAAGGTTTTAAAATGATTAAAAAATGATCTATAGTTTAAATAATTTTGCTCATCTTCGACTTGACGGATGTACGATTATACTAGTGTTATTAAAAATAAGAATTAAAAAAAACGCACATTCTAGAACAAACCTTGTATCTATGGCTTAAAATTTAATAAATTCTAAAACATTAAACTTAATCGGCGCGAGCGCAGCCCAAAGCTACCGAAGGCTCGTACATCTCGCTTCCAGGGGTTTCACGCCAATAACTTACTTGTCGACTATTTGTTTGATTTGTGAAATTTAAATCACAAAACAACTTTTCCTAAAAAATTCATGTTAATTATACCATTGTATTGTACTTTTTTCTACTGAATATTAAAAAATATAGGTAGTTATTTTTCATTTTCAATCCACACAAATGCGAAAGTAACTGTCTCTATATATGCTTGTAAATTTTTCCCCCACTAATTTGAACCGATCGTAATTAAATGTTACAAAATTTTACCTTGGTATCTGAAGATGGAATTGTATGGAAAACAGGCAAACAACGTTGTGAAAAAAGCTACTATTAAATAACTTTAAAATATATACCGTTGATTTGAGTATATGTGTGACCCACTGTATAATATCATTATTTACATTGCATCTTGCTATATGTAGTTGGAAGGGCGAGTTTCTTGTAGTTTAATCATCAACATTATTTCAGTCGAAAGACGTCGTTGCTGGACATAGGTTTTCCCAAACATCGCCACGAAGAAATGTTCTGCGCTGCCCGCTTCCAGCGGCTTCTTGCAACCTTTACCAGATCGTCGGTCCACCTTGTGGCGGGTCTGCCCATTCCGGTACGCGACCGCCATTCGAGAGCTCTTAGGCCACATCGGCCATCCGTTCTACGAGCTACGTGGCTAGCCCCACTATCACTAGCTTAGTCTCCTCATTTCTGATTCGATCACGCAGTTAAACTCCGAGCATAGCCTTCTCCATTGCCCTTTGAGTGACCTTGTAGTAGTTTTATGGGTTTTATAAATAAATAAAAGTGAAAAAAACATGTTTGATTTTCATCTAAAAATATTTTATATAATGTATATTTAATATTTCTTGACAACCCTGCATGCAGCTAAGAATCCAGTTACGGACCAGTTTCAAACGTCATACATTGAAGTAATGCTTTTATATTATACGCACTTATTACGTTTTATATACGTTCGCATTTAGTTTGTATGCGGGTGAAAAAACAAAATAAATGTCGGGTGAATGACCGCACGTCGGTCGCGGTTGAGGCAGGGCAGGTTTCAGAACGTTGCCGGCCAGTTTGACAGCTTTTGAGGAGCGTTCGCTTTTTGAATTGTGTGCGTTGTAATTTTTTTTTAACTTTCTTTCAGTTTCGATATGATTGGCTTCTCTCGGTTTTAATTAGATTAGTTTGGATCGATTTGAATTTTAAAAATGGAAGTCGAATTCTAATGAATTCTGCACTTTGTTTAAATAATTAAGTTTTCGAGATTATAGGTACCTACTGAATAACTTTATGATGAAGTAACCAAACATTATCTACTTACCAGTTAAAAGCTAAGCTTTGTCAGTAGGTATGTAAATGTATCTACCACTGTTGAACAAAAGCACATTGCCCAGCGAAAGCATGTTTAATCACCACGCGAACCCATGACGTATTCAAGATTAATTCTGTTTCTTACCACAAGGTAGCACAATAGTCCGTGCTACTTTAAAAAATACAAGTGTTGCAGTTCACAAGCGGTACCTAGAAGTGAAAGCTTCAGAACACATAGAAATATCTTCTTTAAAGTCTCTTTTATAAGTCCTAAATCAGCGGAATTCAAACTATCGACTACTCGTACTGTGTATACAACAGTGCGTACAAGTCTGGTCGCCTCACTTCTAGTCCAACTCGACGACGATTATAATTATGCAAATCATTATGAACTCGCATTAATCGTGCATAATGTAAATGTTTTCTATCTCATTCTCTTGTATCTGGTGGTATCTTTCTACTGTCGTTTGTTCGTTTACCTACCTTTCGTCTACCTAGCACAAGAATAATTTTTACTTGTACTAATTTTTGCTAATGGTCTATAGATAATTCCCTAGGTAACAATAATAGTACATTGTTGCAAAGGCCGTGAAATAGGCAATTGCAGGTCGAGTACGAGTTTGAAGGCCGAGCCGTCGCGTAGGCGAGGACTTCACTAATACGAGACAGGTAATTGCCATTTCCGCCGAGGCATATATAGTGCTTTTCTCAAACATGCATAGAAATATTGTCATTATTTTGGAAACAAAGAGAACACGCGAAGTATCGAATTTACGGACAAAGAAAATCAAATCCATTGCAGGAGCGTATTTTAAACTTGGAACATTACAACGCTCCAGCAATGTTGTATGAAACGGCGTGCCGGGGTTATTAAATACTCTTTGATTGGATCTCTTTTATCATTCTTGGCATGTGCGTAAAATGACTCCGCGTGTTCTTTTTTCGAAAATAATGACAATATTTCCGTGCATGTTTGAGTAAAAATTATTAACACAATAATTAACTTATAACCAAAATGATATTGAATTTATGAATTTTAATAGGTAAATATATAAATAAACGTAATATTCCATCGTGCAAGTTGAACGGTCGCAATAATTTATGAACAATCATTTTCAATAGTTCAATTTATACATAACCGCACATCTCTGACTCATAAAAAGTGTATTGAACTGATAAAACTAACTGCATGACCTTAAATTAACAATATCGGCGACAAAAACATATTTAATGGATATTTGTCGACAATATACCTACCTACTTACTTACTTACTTACGGCGTCGTGTTGTGATAATATACCTATTGTAATGTATGATGGTATGAGGATTGATAAACTGCAACACCGATGATAATGAAAGATGGTATTTTTTATAATAATGGTTGGTTTCATCAGGCCAGCTTAACAGCGGTGACCGTCGTTGAACTGCCGATCTATCGGTGGTCACCGTTTGTAACGCCAGTTGATTTTTATGTCTGGGGTCACATGAAATCCCTAGTTTGCGACGTTCTCTCCTGTGTCATCCGCGGAAGAACTCAAAACAAGAATTATAAACGCAGTAAATGCTTTGCGGAATGACTTGGCTACTTCGGTAGTTAAGTCAAAACTCAGAAGAAGAATGCGACTTTGCGTACGCAATAGGGGAAGTCCACTTCGAGCAAGAACTTGTATTAGGTTACATTACAAAATGTCTTCATTGTTGTTTATTATTAATTGTTATTACTTGATTGGTTCTAAGATTTATTTTAAGTTTGTGTTTCTTATTTTATTACATTGGGAATTGTTTTTAATTAATTTTATGTAAATTTTAAAGAACGACGTTAACTTTATTTCGAATTTTCGCCTGCTTCCTTAGTGATCATTTCTTTTTTCAGTTTCTTTTGAATAAGTTCCTAATTGTTTTGCATTGTTGGAGAGTTAAGAAAACGGTTGTGTTTTTAAAATAATCTGCAAGTCAAGTTTCATCACTTTTTTTTTGTTTTAAGACATTTTAGTAGGATTAAATGTAAAAAAAAAAAAAATTGGAATAATATCGTTTTCCGTCTCGCATTTTTAAATTTAGACCGATAATTGTTGTTTTGATATTGATTGTTCCTAGCTATAACTCAAGAAAATCTATTTAGCCGTTTGAGGATTATCAGCTCCTTTCTAGTTGAAAATAGGTGTGAGTATTTTCAACAGCTCTGATTGAGTCGAGATTTGGTATTCTGTTACTTCAATGACGTGACGTTAAGGTTTACCCTGATGCTACAGCGTTTTTTGCAGCAAGGGGTTTAATAAATTTTCAATTCACCTTGTTAATTATGATATCAGCCCATGTAGACAATTTGAACTGCCAACTGGCAACTACTTCATTAGCTTAATGGTCGTAAGCGCCACTGCTATGATCGAGGAGGTCCTGGGTTCGATTCCCAGGTCGAGCAAAGTGTTATTGGGGTTTTGTATAAAATTCTCAGTAGTAGCTTGGAGTTTAGCTTTGTGCCCGAATAATCGCAATAGGCTCGTCCCCTATTAGGTACATGGAACATAAAAAAACATTTCCGGCGAACTGTGGGTGTACATTAGTATAGGTCTCCCTAACCCTTCGGGGATACAGGCGTGGTGGTATGTTATATTAGACAATTTTGCCAATGTCACGTGTGAAAAAAATCATCTTATGGCAGATAGAGATTCGACTAAAAACTCCATTTCAACTGACTATCCAATGAATGATTCGGAGTAGTGACGTGGATACATCGATAGTGTTGTACTTGCTTCCCGTTTCACTCTCGACGGTTTCAGAACTGGATCACTCTCACTCGCAGCATCAGTTGGAACTCCGCCAACGTTCTAACGTAACTTAAGTACATACCTATAGACTTTATTATGTTGAATTTCAATTTACAATAATATATCTACATAAGTTTTAGTCGATTAAAAGCTGATGTAAGGATGGAGACTTCTGTTGTTATCTACTCATATTTTGCTTTGTATTCATTAAGCATTTCAAGTAAGAAAACATTATTTTTTTTAAGTTACCTAATACTTATATCTTTTGGTGCGTTTAGTAGAGGTCAGGTTTAGCGTGTAACCATCTTAGGACATCTGGTCATTTAACATCAGATGAGAATTTGTTCAAATGGTAAAACTCAAAGTAGCCATGTATAAAAAATTTATCTATTGACTTACATGAATTTAATACGAGCGAAGCCGAGTTATACACCTAGCCTTGTATATATTTGATTCATAGTCATTTATCAAGGCACTCAACATGATAAGCTTTTATATGAACAGTTAGTTCGCATGTTTTAATATTTGAACAGCGCGAAACGATTGGTTTAACCCTGAAGTCATGCCATGTTATCCACTCTTATCTATATAACATATTACCTATTTGTGACGCAGTTTTGTTAAGTATATTGTAAAAATAAATTCGATAAAATTATGTCTAACAATTAATGTAAGAATAGAAAACTCTAAATAAAAATGCCTAGGTTAGCAATTTCGCCAATGTCAGATACACGTATTACCAATCTTTACCTGTAGGTAGGTACGGTCTACTGTAAAAGAACCTGAATAGACAACACAAAACAGTAACAAATTTAGAAATAATATTGTTAATTTACCTGTAGTGATATTATTCACATAATAGGTATGTTAATTAATATATACCTATATAGAAAGCGTAGTTAAATAGGGTACTTACCTAAGTATACATACAAACAAACGATACTGACATTACAATTTTATATTATTACGACAAAGACATTAAAAGAGTATCATCTATCTGTTAATGAGAAACAAATAAAAAAACGCCTTTATTTATTTTATTTTTTATCCAATGATAATATATTGAAATGATAAGTAGAGGTACTTAGGTAGGCTAAATATTTTATTCAGTAAAATACTCAAAATATGTAAGTACTAAACAGTATCGCTTTCCATAAATTTTCATGCAAATACGTTAATTTAAATTTAAATAATTAAATCAAATAAAATGCCTGTTGTATGTAGTAGGTAATGCCTATACACAAATAGTGCGGGCCGCCATTTTGGTACGCAAAAAAACATTTTAGAAGGCGGAACTATGTTGGGGTTTTTGTTCAAATTTCGAACAGCGGCCCTCCAATAGCGTGCGCGGGCGGGGCCTGTCAATTCGACTGACTTGACGTGGACAATGACCTTTTTGTCTTTTTTTTTTAATAGCCAGTTTGATGATTTGGAACGAAGCACAGATGCGAACTTTTTAGGTTATTTTTGTTGTGGCAACAATGGGTTGCTTGTTGCGTCATTCTGGACAATAGTGTTTTTGTGGTTATTTTATTATTGTTAAAATAACAAGTTCCTACCTACTTATAAAATACATGAATTGAATATTTTGAATTTATTTTTCCTATGAATAAAAACATCTTACGTATTTGAAATGTTTGAAAGATACGAACGTGTAGGTACCTACCTATATTATAGATAGATATGAAGTTCTGTTTAATGTTTTAAGGCATTTTAGAAATACTATTTATACAGGTAACTAAGCGAATTTTTATATTAAGAAGTAATTATGGCTCAGTAGACGTTCCTACCTACATTGGAAAATAAAATAAACATTTACTTAAATATGTGAACCAAATAGCATGAAGATAAGCAACACTGAACTGCATACAACTGCAGTTAGGAGTAGGTAAGTACCTACGTAGGTACCTATTTTAAAAACGGCAACATAAATTATCAAACTCGCAAAATTTTCCTGTTTCGAACCCATTAGGTACATTCAATTAATAATGATTTTAAGTTTATTATTACAATGAACCTATTATTAATTCTATTTATTAGTGTTCTTACCTAATAATCCATAACATATTGTCATTCAAATGAATTATAAATCTTAATAAGGTAACCGCTTTCAGTAACTATGCGACCGTAGAGGAAAAAAACAAAAAGAGTTAGGGATATTTCTTACTATTTCACCGCGAACGGAAAGATATTATACATACATATATACATCTGATATTGTTCATGTTTGTGCCTACTTACAAAGGTAAATTTTAAGGAAATTGAATAAAATGTAACCCTATCTCAGACCCGGTTACACGCTCTGTCTGTCTACTTACTTCTCTGACTACGTATGCCCGAATAGAAAAAGTAAATGTTGCCATTGCAAATAGCTTATTCATCTCTGAATAGGTAAGATAAGCCAATAATGTCAGAATAAATTCAAGTTTTTTTTAAATTGAAATAAATCAAAAATCTACAATTTTTGTTAAATATTTAGTATCTAACAATGACGGATATACTTTTTATTGCATATTTTTCATCAATTAACACTGCAGATACATTTGCCAATGTCAATATCAGTAGGTACCTTTAAAGATTGTCACAGAGGAATTAAGAGATTGTGTAGATATAGTTATGTATCTACCTACCTAATAATTTGTATCTTTAAATGTATGTAAATTTTCCTGCCTCCGTATCTCTAGATATTTATTTACGTACTAGCGGTGTGCCTGCGACCCCGCACGCGAATTTTGCAACGCATCCTACACATAGCGACATCTCCGCCACAACTGACATCCTACAAATCAATAACCGAACAGTTGAGTATATATACAAGAACCCGACAACAACCGTTGGGACCAAGTTCGGTGAAGCTGTAAAAGCCGCAGCGGTTTCAGGGCCCCTAAAACTAACAGTGTATTCAGATCTAAAAAAAAAAACAACCGTTGGGCAGCTGCCCGCCAGACATAACATCCGTCTGGTCGGAGGATCCTCCGTTTTCTATGGTGGATGAGGAGCTTTACACTCTGTTCCTCACTTCCACTAAAGTTATTTCCATCTCATAATTATATTTTTACTCATATGGTTGACAATTCATATGCCGTATCTCAATTGAGGAGTGGCATGTAAGTGTTAGAGGTCCCCTTACATATGAAATTGCGAATCGTTGAAGCGGATCATTCGCAAACCACATCAGAGTTAGCGGCAGGCTTCGGTGTGAGTGATTAAGAAAATTTATTCGCTTAAAACAAACAGGAAAAGTGAAAAAGCTCGAGAAATGGGTATCGCATGAATAGACTGAAGCACACTAACAAACACAGATTGAGTGTGAATCAACCGTCACAATAACGACGGAGTTTTGAATCGTATTGTTACTTGTGACGAAAAATGGATCCTTTACGACAATCGAAAATGCTCATCACAGTGGTTGAACCCAGGAGAACCGGCCAAATCCTGTCCCAAGCGAAAGTCGTCTCAGAAAAAGTTACTGGTGAGTGTTTGGTGCACGAGTGCTAGTCTTATACACTACAGCTTCGTAAGATCTGCCCATACGATAACGACAGATCTGTATTATTAACAATTGCAAGCCATGATGGAAAAGCTAGCCGTTAAACAACCGAGACTGGTCAATATCTCAAGCCCACTGCTGCTTCAGAACTACGCTAGACCCCATACTTTACGACCGACGGTCGCTATATTACAGGAACTGCGGTTGGAATGTCTCCGAATCCTACCATATTTCCCGGACATTGATCCAACAGATTACCACTTTATTCGGATTTCGGATAATTTCTTAGAAAGAAAAAAAAATTCAGTTCCGATGAGTCTGTCCAAACTGCCTTCAAAGATTTTAGTGATTCTTGCTCCCACAATTTTTTCAGCAATGGAATCAATGAATTACCTATAAAATGGCGAAAGTGCATAGATAATAATGGTACATATTTCGATTGAATAAATATATAATTTCGTAATATTTTTTTCATTTTATTTTTACTATATAAAACGCTAATTTCATATGTAAGGACCTAATATTTGCCGTGGTACAATTTTCATCAAAATCGGTTTATTTTAATTTTCAATATCTAGTCCATATTATTAACGATTCTTATAGTCTCTCAATTATAGTATGATCTATGCTTCCCGTTTACAAAATTTGATCAGAATCGGTTGAGAATTTTTGAATATTACCTACCTAAATTTGTTGAACTTTTTTTTACTTCTAGAAGTATTATTGACAATACTTATAGCCCATTAATTTTGTAAATACTTAGGACTTCCCGTGTACCGAATTTCATGAAAATCGGTTAAGAAATAATGAAGTTTTAAATTCTTGGAAATTCTTTTTTTTTACGATTACTAAATGTGTTATTGAAAATTATCATAACTTATTCAAAACTTGGCGAAAATTAATGAGAAAATACCTATATTTTTTTGCATTTTTTAAACGATTTCTAAAAGTATAATAATTGACCGACGACATAAGCATTTCACGTACAACATTTCATAAGAAACGTTCAAGCAGTTTTTAAGTTAAAAAATCCGGACATACAAACAGACAGACAGACAAAAAAAAATTAATGGCATATTCGTGATCAGTATCTGTCATATAATATATGTATTGGGAAATTTTGGAAAAATATTAAAAGTACAGGCAGGACTACACATTTATTCACAGAAGATTGTAAGTGTTGTTCTAATTAGCATGGGTAGGTATATAAATACTATCTATTGGAATATATCAGCCATTCCTAAAGCGGGTTCCGTAGAAAATTCACTAGGGTTCCGCAAATCAATTACATTGAACAATAAACCACTAATCTGTAGCTTGCTAACGGTGAAAGAAACATCACGAGGAAACCTGAACGGGTCAGAATATTTCCTTTAATACATTCACAAAAGGTTTGGCCCAGATTTTGGGACATTTACAGGTTGGTAGATATTGTACAGTCCCAAAGCCCACTGAAGCTACCAAACCCTCTAATAGGTCCAAGGCCCTTAAGGCTAACAGTATACCTATTCAGGTCGAAATAAAAACTGGTAGCTAGCCAGATATTAGAAAAAGCTCTATGCGTGCCAGAGAGAAACAACGCGCTAAATTATTAACACGATAATTTTTAACAAAAAAGAAAACAAACTTCAATGAATTTGAAGAGTTCTCTGGTTTGTCTTCGAAGTTTAAGGTCCAATGCCAAGGAAATTGAGTCATCGCTTATCCAACAAAAAAGGAATCATCCAAATCGGCTTATAGACAAAGAAGTTATGACTGGACATGCATTAAGAAAATATACAGTCGAATTGAGTAAGATCCTTCTTTTGTCAATTGTCAACTGTTCAGTAAGACATAGGGAGTAGGTTAACTACGTATGTACCTAAGCACGTAAGAAGTTATACGTACCTACTTCTTTAGGGTAACAAAACAAAAATAATTTCAAACCTTTTAACATGCGTGCCAACAATATGATGAATTTCATTACAGACTTTGTTGGGTGTAAAAATAATTTAACTTTGTATAAATAAACATTATTTTAATCAAATGAATTAGTAATAAAATTAAAATAATGTTTTATAAAGTAAACAATAACAACATAACAAGTTAAATAATTATTAAAGAGGAAACAAAAAAACGATTGCAATAAAAACAACTGATTTAAAAACAACCATTTTTGTTTTCTATTCGATTCCCCAGACGTCGTAAATAAATATTAAATTAAACGAATGTAAAACAATCTAACGACACCTCGAATGCTAAAATCCATCAAACCGTATAGGTTACACAGCGTGCCAGAGAAATATTCGTAACTACCTACCTATCTACGCTTGAAAAACATTTAACCCTTCTTTTTTATAGTCGGGTAAAAAATATTGTTCCACATATAACAACTCCGGTTGCGGTTTGAACTCGCGCTCTTGAAGTTATAACACTCTACGTTTATGAGCTGATCGACTGATGGGTTATCAGTTCAGTTCATTTTCTTGACCCAAGTAGCTGGATTTTTTAGTAACTTACCTATCTGACAGGTCGCGCTCGCCGCGTTGCTTTCTATGCGTTCGCCTTTATTTGTGTTCCACATATGTACATTCACTTTAATTGATACCTTTTAAGTTAATTGCAATGTTTTAAACATCCATTAAACTATTCGATATTGTTGGTACGACGTATGTTTTTTCGCAGTTTTTCCACTAACGTACTTATCAATCCACTACCTAGATCTAGGGCGACGGTCGTGACCTAGAGTTGAAATGCGCTGTACTATACTAGTATTTTTTATAGAGATGTAATTCTTTTGTTATAGTTTAGAACTGCGCGCGTAACGTGTTACGGAAGTGCAACAGTTCTTATTTTAGCATATCAATTGAGGAAAAATGTATTTTGCGGAGTCATAGGGCTGTTTTGCCCGACTGGGTCTCGACTACCTTGAATGTGGTGACGATTCCGTCACAGTGACTCGCTTTTGCGTGTCTCTCGGTAGTCGCCGCTGTGTTAGCATTGTACTGCCCTTACCACTAGGGACAGTACGGTCAATTTGCCGTGCTATTATTAAAAAAAACCTAAACATCCCGTGCACAAAACTTCATAAAAATAGATCATGCCATTTCAAAGTTGAATACATACATACCATCACGCCTGTATCCCCGAAGAGTTAGGCAGAGGTTTACTAACGTACACCTACAGTTCGCCGGGTATGTTTTTTAGGTTTCATGTAATAGGGGGTGAGCCTATTGCCATTGATTTACAAAGCCAAACTCTGAGCTGTTACTGAGAAATTTCATAGAAAACCCCAATAACACTTAACTCGACCTTGGAATCGAACCCAGGATATTGATCATAGCAGTCGCGCTTACGACCACTAGGCGAACGAGGCATTTAAAGTTCAATCTGAATATATACTAATATATATATACAAATAGACAAACAATTACGAAATAGTCACACGGATTAAAAAAGGGATGCTTAGATGGTTTGGACATGTTGAGAGGAAGAATGATTGGACAAATTGGGGATGTTTAGAAGGAAGATCAGATCAAGAGTACTGTAAACCGACGAGGATGCAAAATATTGATGAATGTTGAAGAAACAAACCACATATGGTTAGGATCGTAGAAGGTGGAAGGACGTTGTCTCAGCCTACCCTGTTGAGAAAGAGGCGTAATTTATGTATGTAATAGACAGACAATTTTGTTTTGTTATTTATATATTCCCGATCAGTGTCGATTATAATAGATGTATGTACCTATAGACAAAGAGCTACAGAATTAACATTAGGTATATTAATACGCGATGCAAAAACTTTGTAACCCTTTTTAAGCGTATTGCGTGCACGGAAGACTGTGAGATTTGGCATGGTTAAAGTTTATATGGAGAAGGAGTACAGAAAGCTAAATTGTATCCATAATATCTGTTACTAATATATTAAATTAAATAAATTAGTACTGTGAATCCTAACCTGATAGGTGCCATTGAACTTAGACCTCCCAAAATACTGACATTGTCACTCAATGAAAAGTGACAGCAAGTGATATAATATTCATTGTTTAGGTTTATACTACAAATGTCAAGCAGAAAATAGTCTATGATTAAAAAGTCGCTGGTCGAATTTCAATCATTAAGCGACCGCTAGTTTATATAGATTCGCGTTACTGCTTATCTCGAAATCGATATAACGTGATATTATACTCGTAATCAGAGACCTGCAGTAAAAACCACATTGTTTTAGATGAGTATTATGGTAGGTTAATCAGTTTGCGTCGGCAGCAATTCCAACCACAATGTATGTTCTAATGACAAAATTAAGGGGTTTGCACTAGCGTCGCACGCAACGAGCCGCTTCTATCCCGCCCTATCAGGGTTCCTTAAATCCGTCAATAAATAACTAGAACGCCATCTGTTGTAAAGTAGTTGTACTGGCACAAAAATATTCAGAGGTGTATTCAAAATATTTTAGCTAAACATTGCAATCGGATGAATGGTTTAAGAACGCATAGGGGACAATCAAACAAAGATATAATTTTTTTTTTTTACTAGTTAGGTAAACTAGTTGGTTTGAAAGAGGTTGTTCTGCCTTTTCTAATAGTTAATGACTCAATCACAGCGCCACCTGTCGAGTCCTAACATATCTACAAACTAACGTCTCAATAAAACCGTTAAATTATGTAAATATGAGCTCAATCAGTCAAGTCATTCAGAAATTATACAATCATCAACAGACGTACACAAATTTTTTATTTAAATAGGTACTTACTGGAAAACTCGGGCATGCTTAGCTGTGCCGTTTTGGAGTCCATAGGGAACATTGATCTGATCGCTACCACACTTTACAGAATCACCCGCTGGGCTAATATGAATATTGCCAGATATTTCATCAAAATCGCTCCAGCCGTTCTGGAGTCCATGGCGAACATAAATACAAACTTAAATTTTATATAGGTATAAGAAAAAAAGAAGATAGGATATACTCTACTTTATGCATGTATTTTAAAAATAAAACTCATGAATTAAGTACCTACTTAGTATTAAAAAAATACACTGTTCATTTTCAAAATCGGGTTGTTAAATTTTACAAGATGGAAACAACAACAAAAAACACAACGTTTATGAAATTACTAACATAACTAATACATTTTTTCTTGTAATTACGTAATAGCAACTTGTGTGGTTTGAAAATGTCACGTGAGTGGAATATTTTTTCATCTTCACACAGTAAAACGGTCCCCAATAAAATGGCGACCACCTTGCCAGAGCATTCCAATAACTTTTTGCGGTAACTCGGAATTCATCCATTTTATTATTTTAAGTCGCTTTTACAAAATGACCAAACTGTATTATATGCACACAATGCCACCAATATTTTAAACAACTAGCTTCGCCCCACGGTTAAAAATCCTGAATGCTTGAGAAAAGATTTCTATATTCAATAATGTGTCGTTAGTATCTGCGGTGATTAAATCCACGTCTTTTCTAAGGTAGTGGGATATTTACGGGGTTGGTTATATTTATGGTCAATTCATAAAGAAATTTCATGCCCAAAAGTGGATTGTAATAAGCAATATATTTGTCACTATTTTAAGTTAATTATTCCAGGAAGGATATGCCTGATGCTTAATTTATAATTAATTTAAAAAAAGCAAACAACGGAACCCTTAAATTTGAACTTATTCACACTTAGCTCACTTTTTCCGTGCGTGCGGTAAGAAGCATCCGCATCACGCACACACGCGCAATAAGTGTGCCTGCGAAAAATGCGAACGAACGCACGCACACTAGCGCGCTTAATGCGTCCGCGAAAAATGTAGACGCTCGCATGTGCGTTGCGCGTCTATACGCATTGACGTACACAGACGCGTCGTCGAAGGACACGCCGCGCGGGCATCGACCTCGGTTTTTTGCGGGAACCCAGCCGCACGACACTAGTCCCGACGAGCATCGGCCTTTGCCTGCTTTTTTAATTATTTTTTTTTATTACCAAAAGATCGTTCACTCGCAGAGTTGGTTGATCGGTTATTTTTATGTTATGGGAACGAAGGGTGTGATGTCAGTAATTTGTTTTATTGTATTCGCATCGGTTCAAATACCGTTTCGTTTTACGCACTTAATTATGTATCTTCATTGTTTATCGGTTTATTAATTTTATTATCGAATTGGTACTTCGTTCGGGTTTTATTATTCAGTGTAATAATTTTGTTTACATTTAAATTCATGATTTTGAGTATGTATTTATGATATACTATATTCATATATGAATATATTTTATTTGTTGTCAAATAATAAATGCTTTATGAGAACTATTAACATGGATAATATTAACTGAATCTAAAGTATTTATTCTTATTCTTTGATATAAATATATAAAATGGTGGATAAATAAGAATTTTGTATAAAAATTAAAAATGAAGTTGAAATCTTCAACTCAGTATTAAAACTCGACTGTAGGTAGGTACGATCAATTTCAAATAATACAAAAAAGAATGGAATCTTTGTATAAATGTTATAAGAACAAAACAACATTTTATTAGGTAAATAAACTTTTATAAGGTGAGATTTTTATGTTGAAAATCGATTGAAAACAAAAATTATAACTTCTTGCTTATTAAGTTTATGATGCAAGTGTCCTTCGTAGTTAATAAAAAATATAGTAAGTACGTTATATCAGAGTGAACGAAAAACAACTTACTGTCAATGCGGTTTAAGGGTACTTTTCACTTGCAACTATTATTTTTATTTAGTATTTACATAAGGGCCAGAACACAAAAATATTATTATTGTTAGATATTAGTTAATATAATTAATTTATATTTTATTATACATGAATTGTTGTATCTGAATACAAATGTTATATTTGTTGAGTTAGTTCTAGAAATGTCAAGGTAATAATTGCATGTTTAAAAAAAATTCTGATGTTATTATACAGTCATACTGAATTTAGCAACGCTTATAACATAACCCTTCAAAGGTAATGTGCAATTCATGCAAAAGTATGATATTATCCGAGTAGAAGAAATATAGGTAAAGAAATGATACAATCAACTAAAGAGAAAGGATTCCAAAAAGTCTGACAAAAACACTGATAAAATAAAATAAAAATGCTTTTGGTATTCTTAATACCCGTAAATATTTAACTTTTAAATAAGTTGTGTTAAACGTCAGGTAATGGTTTAATAGCTGAGCGTTGTTCCGGTTTGACCGGGCTCGACCGGCCGTAGATAATTTTTTATACGATACCGTTAACTGCTATCAGAATGCGAGCTCGACGTCTGAATACGAAGTAAGAATGAAAATCAATCGGGTTGTTGTACTTTTGAGTATTATCGGAGAATATTATCTTACTTTGCATGCTCTTTTGACTGCATTCAATTTATATTTATGTTTTTTTTTTTGTAAGTAAGTATTTTATGTTTGTTATTTCGTACTTACAATAAATTATTTTCTTGTACCTACATTCAAGTGCCATTTCTGTAGTTAGTAATAGTCATATATTGTAATTATATGTTACTGGTTGTTCCTCGTGGTTTCATCCGTGTTAAATGTATTCAACCAAATCTCCACCACCCGGCAAAAGCAAACGTGTAATCTATCTTGTACTCACTTCTCATAATTGCCTACAATTTGCCAGATTGTTTGACGTTCATGGTTCATGCTCCGCTCCTTAGAGTCGTAGCATGAAGATATATATCCTATTACAGCCTACAATAAATAAGCTATAAAATTCAAAAAATATATTTTTAATTTGACCTGTAGTTCCAGAGATTAACGCGTTCAAACAAACAAACAAACAATTTCTTGAGCTTTACAATTGTAGTATAGGTTATATAGGGACGATTTGATGTCGACAATAATATTTATAAAATATAAAAAATTATCCGTAGGGCCGATTTTTCAATCAATAGATAATTTTATGAAAAGAATAAGTTTTTAATATAGATAGATTTCCAATACATTGGTTGTCAAAACTTCAAAATTATTCCTCAAATATAGTTATGTGCTGATTGAAAAATTGACCCTTAGATCTTCTTTATATGTATTTTCGAAAAAGAAGCCTCGTGAACTAAAGTTAAAAACTAATACCTACATACACACACAGACATGTATACCATAAAAGTTCCATACCATAAAATAGATACGCAACATTATGTATTATTACTTTACTATAACTTGTAAGTCCCATAGATGGCACCTGAGCTACAGACTAAGCTTAATTCAAGTGATACACCATACATTTTTGCAAAAAAAATACTATGCACTACAAAAACAGAAAAAAAAAACTTGAAAAATAAAACAACACTGGCCAATACAGTATAATGGCAGTATATTATTGTGAACCTAGGGCAACATTAGGCGGCGTTTGGTCCGCAGGACACCCCAATCCCTTCCCCGACCTACCCCAAATGTGCGGGCGTGCCAAGGCGCACTCACACGTGCGTCGCTTACGTTCGTGTGCTATTGGGGTTTGTTTTAATTTCAACTCTGCTTTGCTGAACCCTTTAAGTTTTCGATTAACGATAAGTCTGTTTTCTATTACTTTTATCGTACGAATTTTCGACGGGATTTTGCTCTTTTATGTTCTGGTTCCGTATTATATAATATTGGTGGCGTTATAATACCCGCCTGGCTAGATACTACCCTCAAGTTGAAAATCTGTCGCCAAACACCGACTGGAAAGTTGTAGCAGCTGCACTTGAGAGCCAGTCTTTAATTAGGCTTGGCGTCACTTGACCACTACACGTCACCAGGTGAGATTGTGGCAACAACGCCAAATCTTAAACAAAGTAACTAAAAAGAACAATTTCTTTTATTTGTGTTCGAACAACATTATCACGTTGGCCATTATTCCTACTACTAATATTATAAAGGTGAAAGTATGTGAGTGTGTTGTGTTGTTATTTCTTCAAGCTCAAACGGCTGGACCAATTTTGAGGAAATTTGGTATGGACGTAGCTGACACCCTGGATTAATACGTAGGCTAATTTTAAGGGGTTTTTTGAAGGTGTCTTTTAAATTATACCGCTATTGAAATTAATTAAACCATTATCACAGCTAGTGATAACAGATAATATATCAATTCATTTTCCTGGTTTTTTATCCGGGCAATAATATTTCAACGTTATTTAATTAACCATTATTACAGTAAGGTTAAAATTAACAAAACCTAGTTCTATTGTATAACAAGTTGGCAAACAAGCATTCAGCCAGAAAGATGGTAATCGGCTACCGTAGCATATGGAACACCCCGTATATACAATAGGTATCTAGCGCATAGTTTAGCCAAGCCTAACAGCCCAAGCCGAGGTTCAGCCACTTTGCTACCTTTGAGCATGTAGCCACGCTCTCGCCAACGTAGCAACAACTAGCAAACCATGATGAAGCTGTAAAAGCCGTCTGAGGCTCTAGGGTCCACATGGCTAACAGTATAGTCAGTTCTAAAAACCTTTGTGCGTCTCGAAACGCTCGAAAGAAGTGATAACTTAAAGTAATCAAAAAAAAAAAAAACAATCAAAAAAGAGAAAAGGAAGCCGGCTAGGATTCGAACCTAGGACTTCGACCATAGCAGTCACGCTTACGACCGCTAGGCTACGAGCATGTTATTAAGATTGACTGAAACTATGCTACTATTAATGCCGCCGTAACGCGTTACGTTACGAAGCGGTTTACGATCCCATAAGAAGTTATCATTTCAAAAAGCATTGTGTACTTGAGCCCCCCTATCTCAAGGAGAGGAAATCCTACTCACCGGAGTTTTGTCGAAATTTTCGAGGGTGAAGGTATTCACATCCTTAATTGTTATTGTTTATATTGGGTAATTCATTTTCTGGCTATATTTGGCAATACTTTAGTATGTATTGACTATAGCTCATGTTTACTATGTGTTTGTTTTTATGTTCTAATATAATAACTTGTAAAGAACTTGTTATCAAGAGAACGAGGGTCTGGAGATCTGTAATTCAGGTCATTGTACCTTTTTCAGACTCCAAAATGTGAAGCATTTTTTTGCTATTTTTGTCGTTTGATTGTTGATTGTATTAGATTAAATTAATTTAGCAATGTGTGAGGTCTAATAAATAAAAACTTATTATTATTATTATTATTCCACCAGTCGAACTGCTCCAAGTAGAGTACAAGAGAAAACTCTATATAAATTTCTCTGTATTCTAAGTAGATACCTACTTACTGCCGATATGTTATATTCGAAGCATTGTCAGTATTTATGGATCTACATACCTAAATTACTCTTCAGTAAAGAATTGTTGTTTCGGTATATCAATGTAAATCATACATATGTTTTTAATGAAGACTGTGAAATTAGACATGGTTAAAGTTTATATGGAGAAGGAGTGCAGAAAGATAAAATTTATCTATAATATCTGTTACTAATGTATTAAATTAAATTAATTAATTCTGCGAATCCGAAACCGACCAGTGCCATTGAACTTAGACCCCCCAAAATATTGACATTGTCACTCAACGAAAAGTGACAGCAAGTGATATAATATTCATTGTTTATCAAAATCGGATCCGTAGAGTCCGAATAATGACCTCCTTTAGATATATTCACAAACTTTTTATATCTCTTTATAGTTTATTATTTTCATGTTTGTTAATTAGCCAGTAGACTTTGGCGGGATCTTGAAGTGACATGTTATAGTTTTAATTTTTAATTCATTACTTATTTATTTATTTGGCGCGCCAACAGAGGAACAACATATGATACATGTTTATATTTTAGTTATACAAACACATTTCAATAATTATGTAGTACCTACTCTACTTACAGGCGAGCACGACATAGGTTTACCTTAGGTTTTTGGACCCTATGTTAATAAGTGAAGTGGATTATAAATGTAAAGTAGAAACATGCATTTTGAGATCACAAAAAACTTCCTAGACAGTTCTAACAAGAGAGCCACCATCTTGTATCTTTGTATATTGGAAAATTTTACGAAAGCTTAAAAACTTTGACACTGGCAAGTACTTTTTCCGGGGCCAAAACAAAAAGATGACAAAGAAGAAAAATTAACCAGTATTTTTCTTTTTGGAACAAGTAATAAATGTGTCAGTCCATTGTGAAATCGCTTAAAAAAAAAAAAAACATAACATAACATACTTAACCAAAGAAATCCAATATATAATCCTTCGTCCGACATACCTAAATCAAAACGTAGGTCTGTATTGCATAAACCCATCTAACGTTATACAAAACAGGATAATCCCATTCGTATAAACTGTTATAATACTCCTTACGAATAATGTCCTTTATTTATAACGTCGTCGTCGTGAAAACATTCCATTGTGTTTGTGTGCCGACCCATATAAAGTGCCCGTGTGTGCGTCGCTGCCCCACATAAATACGTATGTAAATTAACAGACAGCCGAATTCGTGTGCGTCGCGTGCGTGTGTGCGTAGCTTCTTCGTTCGGAATTCCAAGTTTGAAATTGGAATGAATGACGTTTAGGTTACTGACCTACGTCAATATAAATTGCGTTTTTTTTTTGTTGCTTTTTGTTTTATTATGTAATAGTCAAAGATACAATACTATATATTATGTTAGACTTTTAACGATTTTTCAGGTGTTGTCATTTTAAATAGATACGTTAGTTTTATTTTTGGCTGATCTCAACTGTGTACTTTAATTTTCGAAAAATTTAGTTTGAGTATCTTGAAAAAAACATTTATATTTATAAACATTTGCATTCTCATCTCTAAATCTATCTTTATCTTAACTTGATTGAAATATGGCAACATTGTAGCCGTACAACCGAGACAGTTTAAATGAAAAACTTTCAAAATCAAATAGAACAGATACTAATGGATGATAAAGAAACAAAAGAGTTGAGTTGCAAATAAAAATAAAGATAAATTGAGGTAGGTATATTCTCACTCAATAGGGATAGTTAGTTATATCGATACAAAAGACTTTGTCTGTTTTGTTTGTTTTACAAACAAAAGCTACTTCATCATAAATATCTACAATTTTATGATGTTAAGCATTGCTTTTTAGACCATGTTGTTTGGACACATCATTGAGGAGGTAATGGAAAATTAAAATAATTTGTAGTGCTTGCAGAATGCAACACGGGTGCGTCAGCGGCGCGGCGCGGTGCTTTCCGGATTAAACTAATACAGGTGAAACCGTGGAACACAGCTAGTATAGATATGAATTTGCTACCTTTGTTCGAAGCATCAAATATTTTTTGCGAAAATTACCCCATTTTGTTCCGAACATAAGTACGGTACACGCACGCACACATAGTAAGGTCACGCGTGTGTTGGTTCTCCCTAGTAATTTTTCGCCTATGTCCCTGTCTAGGACGGTACGAGTCTAGGGAACCGGGAACCTAGATCAATGTACGGTCAGCATATTAATTATTAATAAAGGGTCAGTTTATTTTCTTATATTATCTATGTTGTCATGGTCGTCTAGTGATTTAGACAGGCGAAATATCGATACGATATTCATAGGTTCGAATCCCGGTCTGTATATTTTTTTTTTTATTGGATCGCTATTGTCTAACGGTAAAGGAAAAGACCTGAATGCTTGAATAATATTCTTGAGATCGTCAATACGTTGTGAGCTGGCGTAGTTAGTGGGTTAGACCATATATTCCTTTGGGAAGAGGCCTCATTGCCTAGAAGTGGGTACGGGTTGATATTACTATTCGATACTTCTTATAATTTATCGCCAAACTCCTATAAGTGTATTCGGGCAGCTACATGAAAGTGCCAGTCTTTTTAGCCTTAGCGTGTTTACCATCTTAGGCTATATCGTTACATACCATCAGGTGAAATTGTGGTCAAATTAAATTAATTAATTAATTATTGTGGTTATTCAATATTAAACTGAGGAGCCACATTTTCAATTATGACTTACAGTAAGAAGAGAAGAAGGTACCTTTAATGATGAAAAGATTTATTCATCGAACACCATGATGAATTTTAATTGCATTATTTACCATAAAATCTTAGTTTATAGAGGTACGGCATAAAAAAATTCCTTGTAGATTTCTCTCTACTTGGGACAGTTCGACTGCTGGAATACCTCCACCCTACAGAAGATCGCAACCAAATAACCTTGTGTTGTGTTCCTCTAGTAAGTAGAGTATCCAGAGCTCCTTGGGGTAGGGGGGTCAAAGGTCGGCAAGGCACTAGTGACACCTATTGTATTACAAACGTCTATAGGCTGCGGTAGCCGCTTTCTACCAGGTCGGCCGTATGCTTGATTGACACGTTTGTTGTTTATAAAAAAAGTTTACAACAAGTACCCATTAATTGGTTTTTTATGTTTGCTTAATCCCACTGTTAGGCATAAAAGAAAAACAATATATAAAATTTTATCTGCAAACGTTACTAAAACCAAACCCTTTCTGCCAACGATTTGTTTTAAAGGTCGTCGACCTGACGAGGTCCCTTTCACACGTAAAGAGACGTGTATACCGTGTCCCTTTCGGACGTGGATAGGGAAACGCGATCTAGGAACCCTTAAGAAGTAGCCTATCGTTTTATACCGGAAGCAGAATTTTTGGTTATATTTCAGAATTTTAAAATAATTAAGTTAGCTTAGGATTTTAAATTTTAAAAAGGGAGTCTATAATAATTTCGACAGATATTTTTTCTTATAGTTTTGCATTTAGGTAGTTATAATCTCATCTGACAGAATTCGCAGTGTTTTTTAAAATTATATATTACTTACTAAACAATAAGTTCAAGAATCATGTTTAGCAAGTGTTATTGTCGAAAGGGCTACCTAAGGATTATATTACGTGAATGACGATGATGTCTTGCAGTGGCTCTCTCTCTCTCTCTGTACATCTTCTGATAATGATAATAACCGTAAACAATATAAATACTGTAAAAAACATGTTGATAAACCCGATCGAGTTTCTTGCCGGTTGTTCTCAAAGCGCGACTAAGAGTTTTTCGAACCGGTGGTAATGTACTGACCTTCATAAGTTTCTTCTAAGGGTCTAAACTGAATAAAATATCTTTGGTTTATTGGATGCATTATATGTACCTAGCCATATTGATTCGCGAATCACTGAGAACAAGCTTCAAGAATTTAGTATATTATCTTTACCCTCCCAATACACCCTTTTACCCTAGTTTTTTTTTACGTTTCATTGATTAGCACTTTGATACAAACACGATTGTGTAAAGCTCAAAGCGTGATAACAGTATTTACGAATACATCGAAGCAGTTTATTTTCCTATCTCTGTAATGCGTGATATATTGTATCCCGGCTGGATTAGTGTTGGATTTTTCGTGTTAATATTATCATTGAAACGCAAACTCTACAGTCCCAAGAAACCTTTGAGCGTATGAATATTTTTTTTCTAAGCTGTAGGTACTTTCTTTAACACGTTTAGAGGGGGGTAAAATTAAGAGCTTGCCGCGCCAATAGTTCGACATTATGAAGTTAGCGACCAATAGCAATAATGTGAATTAGTTTTACTGACTTTTATGTACCTATGTAGGAAACGTGCATGTATCTAATAACCTCAAATCTTCTGTTCATAGGTCTTAAGAGTTCAAAACCTGGTTAATCCTTCCCGTGTTTTTCCAATTAAACAGACAGCCGCACTGGCTGTCCTGGCTTTGTGCATTATCTCAGACTACAGAAAACTATGGAGTAATATATCCAAAAATAATTTGTCAAATCTCACCGGTAGTCCAGAGATTAGCACATTCAAAGAAATAGAACAACAATCTCTTGATCTTTATAATATTATCAGTATACCTTTACTTTGATATGAAATTTACTCAATATAATTCTTATAGATATATATATAGCTATATAGCAACACACCGCTTAAACCGGTGGCTCTAGAAACATGAAATTTAACGTAGACTAGCACATTGGAAGAACCTTTGAAAATTTAACGCTCAAAAGAGTTAAAATAGGAATTTTATTTAACATTCTGAAATTGACAGGCTATAAAAAAAGTTGTGCGGTCGGGGGATAGGATACATGAACGAAGTTACTAAAAAATAAAATAAAATAAGTAAAATATTACTTAAAAATTAGTTAAGTTAGCCTAATTCATAAACAACACATCGATATCTATACATATAATTAAAATTACAGATCGTTTATAAAAACAAACCTTTATATACGATGTACAAAAATCAAACGATACCCAGTACAAAATCGTGACAGCGTAATCTCTTATCAATCTACAAAAAGTAACCATGAAAATATTTGATTTATTGATATATCAACTGATCTATACAATAAAATTAAATTGAAGTGTCTGTTTGTAATGTCAAAACAACAGTTTCTTAGTAAATGTATTTGAAAGTATATACGATACCTAAACAAAAACCAAAAACAATTTTAAAATTTTTGTCTGTCTGTTTGTTCCGGGTAATCTCCGAAACGGTTGGACCGATTTTGACGAGACTTTCACTGATAGGGAGTAACTTAGGCTACTTTTATTTTAGAAAAAGAATTAAGGTTCCACACGAATAAAAAATACTGGTCATTATGAATCAATTCGGGCGCTTAAATGGCTTACGCTGAGTAAATCATTAGAGATATAGCAAATTAATGTACTACACAATTGAAGACATTAAAAAGTCCTACAAAAATGATACAGAGACTATATGTCTATCTTTTAAGGAACATCCAAAATAAGCACTTTTGTCTTTAAAATAGCCGGAAATGGGGGAGTAAAATTCGCGCGGGCATTCTGTAGTCCACGTGAGCGATGCCACGAGCACAGCTAGTAAGTAATAAAACAAGTGATAAATCATATAATTACTGAACGCGTGCCTATATAGCGATACCACCTTGAAGGGCCCCGCCCAAAGTTCCATGTTTTGCAATTTAGCAGCCACATTATGAAGGGTTATACAAACGGCCTCGCACGATTGTCGTCTGTTTGAATCTCTATACACTCATGAACATACACATTCGTATACCTGTAATAGAAAGAAACAGAAAGAAAGTCCTATAGAGGGGGATATATTTAACGCTTGTCCTTACTTGCCGATTTCTACAAGTCAACTTTAACCGCAAGCCAAATTAAGAAACTTCTTATGGCTTATTATCAATAGTACTTTTAGAAATCATAAAATATGACTGAAAATAAAATCATGAGACGAAAATAATCAATGCGTAATAAACGCATGCGGAGCCGCAGTATAATCTTAATTGTAGAAACAGCATTATCTTCAAACACACCCAAACAAATTTGTAATAAAATACTCTACTCCATGCAATTTCTGTTCCAATTGAAATCACTAAATTGGCGTTTGTTAATTAGATCAGAACGGCTTAATAATAGAGTATGTGTAGGAGAGAGACAGTAATACCCCAACCTTTAAGGGAGATAGAGACAGAAGCTCAACAAAGGAGCCAAGAGTGAAATGTATTTTTAGCGAGATCGCAGACTCTTTGGTTCGTTTGCAAAGTTTTATATTATGAAGTATTAATTTTTTTTTGTCGTTGCATTTTACGGTTTAGTGGCCCGTTAAATTTTTTCCAGGCCAACTAAATTTGAAATTTAGCTGATTACTAACCAGAAACTAGTTCTTCAAATGACTGACAAAAATAAATATAATTGGTGTCAGAATATTTCTCAGGCATCCATGTTTCTCCCTACATTTTCTTGATGTTTTCTTTTCCTTCCAGAATTGTTATGAGGTCCATTATTAGCGGTCATGTATCAATAGCATAAGTCACACTGGCAACACACAATTAACTAAAATAATTTTTCTAATGATTAATTGCTAATCTGTAAAAATTGCCACCAATATAACAAAAAAAAAATCGATATTTATAACTTACATTTCCAAATTTAAAATAATTTTAAAATTTGTTTAATTACATATCAACTTGTAGTATATATTTAAATAAACTAGCGGTCGCCCAATGATCGTAATTCGACCAGCGATTATTTTAATCATAGACTTTTTTTTGACATTTGCAGTATGAACGTAAACAATGAATATTATATCACTTGCAGTCACTTTTCATTGAGTGACAATGTCAATATTTTGGGGGGTCTAAGTTCAATGGCACTGTTCGAACTAGGATTCGCAGTATTAATTTATTTTATTATATATATATTAGTAACAGATATAATAGATATATTTTAGCTTTCTGCACTCCTTCTCCATATATACTTTAATCATGCCAAATCTCACAGTCTTCCGTGCACGCAATACGCTTAAAAAGCTACCGAAAGCTTTTGCTTCACGTATTAATATAATGATGATGATCATTAAAGTGTTTTATCGGGGCTAAGGCGGCGTTGAATGCCAATGCTGATTTTTTGGGGTAAGGTAAAAACCTGGCTTTTGGTTATAAACTACACAGCATAAAATAAAATACTCTTATGAATTGAAATAAAGACAACCGCATAAAAATTGAGGTACCTCCAATCAAAATACATGAAATAAATTACCTAATTGAATAAAATAAATAAAATACAAGAGAGTTAGTGCACAGATAATTTTCTTTGTAGGTTTCTCTCTACTTGTGGCAGCCCGGCTGGTGGAATACCCACTCCTTACAGAAGATCGCAGCCAAATAACCCTGTGTTGTGTTCCTGCGATGAGTATGGTTTCCAAAGTTCCATGGGAATGCGGGATCAAAGTCAGCAATGCGTTAGTGATACCTATGGTATTACAAGCGTCCATAGGCTACGGTAGCCGCTTACCATCAGGCGGACCGTACGCTTGTTCGCCTCTTTTGTTGTATAAAAATAACTAAGCCAATCTAACCTTTTTATACAAGTAAGGTGTAAATGTTATTTCTTTATATCTTTATCTGAAATCGATTTGTTTTGTTTAACATAATGAAAATCGCAATACAGTTGATGCATCGAAATCGGTTCATTACAATATCATTTGCTTCTTTTCGTATTAAACTTGCATCGGATAAGTATTGGTAAACTGGTTGGTGTTGTTGTCTGGAATAATATAAGTGTTGATTTGATTATTTTGAATATGATAACTGGTTCCTTTATTTTAAAAAGGTATCTTTCTAAAGTTTTTAAGTTTGGATATTTGTTTGTGGAAGGTATCTGATCTTTGGAACTACATATCAGATTCAGATGAGTCTGGTGAATCAGAGAATCAGATTAAATGATGGTTATAGGTTCAAATAATTTATCGATTTATGGGATATCATTTACACCTGATTGTAAATGATAGCGTTTCGTCCTCACTACTTGGCATTCTAAAATCTGTATTTTTTTGTATTTTGGAAACCGTTGGTGGATGTGGTGGAAAAAGGAAGATTTATCAAACAAATGAGCCATCTATGGGTCCAACCCAATCGTTGCCAATGATTTATTTCTTACAGAACTAAAAATAAATAATAAAATCTTTTTACACTCTAATAGAACACTAAGCGAACTGAATACAGTGGAACCTCGATAACTCGAGCCTCTTTAAGTCGTAATCCTCACTAAAATTGCCATACCTTCCCGCTGAACCCCTAAATACACTGTATCTCAAATTATTATTAAGATTTTGTATCTCATACAAAATATTATTTCCTTGCGAATTATTTATAGTACATATTTACTTATACTCGTATAACTCGAATGTCAAAAAGCAAACTCAACTAATCGAACTTAGTAAAGTATAGTGACGTCTTACTAAGAATTTCTCATAGGTAGGTACTGAATAAAACATAAAACGAATGTTTGGTGTTATTTTTATTTAAAGGGCTTATCATATATTTAATTACGCCACCCTGTTTTGGTAAATTATGAAATGGTAAAAAAATAGATAAAAGATTACAGATTTTTTGTAGTTTTTTTTTTGTATAGTTATTATATAACTAATAATTTGTTTCAGTAAATTTGTACCATAAAACTTAAGTCGAACTTTTATTCTGCTAAGACTGTACAACTTGAAAAATCCTTTGTATCTCGAAATTCTTGTTAAGTCGAAACTCATTAACTCAAAATTTATAGCATTTCCCTTGAAATTCGAATTATCGAGATTCCACTGTAGGCACTCCGTATTCAGTGTCCGTGGAAAAAAATTCAAAAATTTTGCCGTCACCGTCGTCGTAACGTGAGAAAAGAGACAAAAAGTAAAAAAAATCATTAGGTATATAAAGTCGTAAAAATTCATTGAAAACTAGTCTACGTTAAAATTAATACTTAAATGGTATTTAAACCTAGAAAACGGTTAAATACCATGAATGAAATAAGGAAAGAGAATAACCTACTCAAAACAGTTTTCAAGAATTAGATAAAGTTGTTCTTACCTTTCTACTTATCCCGTTTGGTGAATGGTGTGAAAATAGTGAATTAAAAATTTCATTATGTACAATCGATTCCAAGTGGGTGGGAAACGAAAGAAGTCGCTTTGCAAAACAAAAGGCTAAGACCAAAGAAAAAGTCCCAATTACGTTTCCCAGAGAAAGCCCCCACGTCTCCCGCGGGCGGTGGCCACCCTATGGCCAGTCCACCCGTTGAGGCGTGGCCTCACTTTCAGCGTGGTTTCATTTAAAAATTCAAATTTTAAATTTAAAAGTTTCAATTTATCCAAAAATCACTCATCAAGTCTTTTTATGAAACAATAATAACAAACGCAATCAAAAAGGTAATCAAAAATAATAGTACAAAGTAATTATATTTTTAGAAAAAGGTATATACATCGACACTTAACTATTGTGTAACATATATTTAGTTAAAATGCTCTTGAAACTTTGGTACAAATAAAGGCTTTAAAGTTACCCCTTTACCTTTACACAAGTACCTTTAGTGATACTCAACCAGCCAAACTGCCTAAAATAAAATCTCATAAAACCGTTGTTGTTTAGATATATTTTCAAATTTATTTATATTTATAACCAAAACTCGATGGACATCGTTATTCAATTTAGAACCTGATAATGTAGTAATGAACGTCAAACACAGCCATTTGTTCGTAAAACTTTCCTGGCATTAAAACTAATTGATTAGAAACTCAATCAAAAACGCAAAAAGATCCTGAAAGTAATTTGAAAATAATGAAAATATGTTTGTAGGAAGGAACTTTACAGAGTTTAGTAACTTTATTTTCAAGATTCCATAATGAATATACAAACGTTCTTATCTTGATAGCAACCACACCGAAAATAGATTGTTCATTGTATATTTTATTTATTACTTAACATTAATAATGCTTTTTGTTGTTACAGGTAAGTTGTCGACATAGAGAAGACCCAAATTCACCACATTTCTTCTGTAGAGTCAATGTGTAAACTGAGAGTAAGCTATTGTGGTGACTAAACTTGATCAGTTCAGTTAAGACTATTTTAATCTTACAGTATCATAGGCGGTCGTATCGTCGACACTCTGACCGCATCTTCCCCCCAAAGAGTGTTATTGCGCTGTCCGCAGGAAGTAATTTCGTAGGTCCGACTTTTAGTTTTTAAGAAAGTTCATTATCCTCGCAGACACTCAGCGGCACGAGGCTATATCCTAATCTAAGAAATAACGTGGGAATTACTTTATACTGAACAATTTTTATACGCAGAACAGTATTTAGTGGAAGTGAAAACTTATGAAATTAGATTCTATGAAATTGTTGATTTTACGTTATCGTTTAACTTGGAATTTTCATGTATATTTAATGTAGTTTATGTAATGAAAGTATGTATACATTAGGGAATTAAATTAACCGACATTACTCAAAAAGTTTAGTAAAAAAAGTTCTTAAATGTAGACAGCATTTTGGCTAATTTAGTGTCGCTCTAAACCAGATAGAATAAAATCTTACGAAAAACTGCTGGAAGTTCAAATAAAGAAGAGGTCTATGTCCAGGAGTCGATTGTTGGTTGCTAATGGGGATGATGACGATGCCAAATAGAATTAACTATTACGAATTACTTGTAAAATTGAGATATTGGTGAACTTTTTTATAACGCTGACCTTAATTTTTTTTAATGTAAATTTTCTTTAGTAGGTACCTACCGTTTTAATTTGAAGTTGATGAAACAAAAAAAGAAACTAAAAAGAGACAAACACATTGGGTACATCTATAGGATTTAGCCTGTGAAAGAATGAGATAGAATAAATTATACAGTGTTTCCTAATATGTATCTCGTTCTTCTCATTGTATGTGTGTAATACGCGTGTGTGCGCGTGCGTATTACGAAGCCTTGGGAAAATGCGTCATAGCTAGCGTTTATATGAATACTTTAATGTTTTCTAAAGGTTTCGCTTGTAACGCATGTGAAGTGCACACATTTTTTTTTGTTTATACAAAAAATATAATACGGTAGGTATAACTAGTGCTTTACCAACCTTGAGCCCCCTTACCCCAAAGACCTCTGGAAACCTTAATTACCACCAGAACATAACATAAGTAACTCGAAATTTTTTGTGTACGTTTAAAAATAGATAAACCTAAGTGAATAATCCAAAATGTATATTAATTAAAGCAAATGTTTTATTTAAGTATTCGCTTTAGGTTTTATAATAAACACTTAAGGATATTATCGCTTTACCAGAGAAAAAAATTAAAGTGGTTACTTGCATCTGACTCGGCCGCGCCATCTGTATACGTATTCTTATTCAGATATTATTAAAATATTTTTATAAATAAGGCATATCTGTGACCCAGTTTAATCAAACGGCCGGGTTCATGGGCATGACGTGTTTCATATAAGGCTACTACCATGGTAATAAGCGTAGGTAGCGATTTTTATAAAAATGCCAAAATGAAAAAGGATCGCTTTAAGCTTTTTTTTAGTCATAGTGTGTTTTTTTTTATTTATTTAAAACCACATAAAAACTGTCGATGGATAGTTGTGATAGATTTATTAACTGTAAACATGCTTTCTACAGTAAAAAGAAAAAAAACCCGATCAAATTTCTTGCTGGCGTATTTCGATGACTGGGATGCTTTTCGAAGCGATGTTAATATTTTAACGTTTATAAGTGCCTTCGTTGGGGTTAAATCGAATAAAGTTTTTACTAAGTTTTTGTTTAACCAAAATCACATGTTAAAACGATATATTGGGACATCGATAGGAGCTTGATGTCTTCCAACGTACGAATGCTAATTAATCTAAAGCCACACCTACTAATATAACAGTACATTGTTGGAGTTCATCCTTTGTTTTAATATTTCTGTACATATTGTCCATAAAGCCGTCAGCTATTTGATTCACGTAGATTGACCTTGATCTCCCTTATGATGTTGTTAATCTAAAAATAAAGTTTAATATTTGTTCGCAAGCGTTGCTCTTGTTAGGTCCAAACATAATAATATATTTATTTGATTATAGATAGCATTTTATAAATAAATGAGATACCTACAGAACTCTGTAAAATAAAGCAACGGACTTTAAATGATATTATAAATGAAAATGTTAACTATAAAATATATCATTGCGGACTTTAATAAAATTTTGATAAATTAAAATAACTCAAATAAATGCCTCGGCCAAACATAACATAAATATATCATTTTATGTTTAGTAAAGAGAAGTAGGTATTATTTAAGTTCATAAAATTTATTTTACTAATTTGAGTGTGGGTTTTACAAGTGATTTTGATATATCTTTCTGATACCGCTATCGCTACCTTTCCGCTACTCTCTGACCGTCAGTTTATATTGTTGGCACTGTGCTTTATTCACGATTCGTATGTATTTATTCATCTGTTCTTTTTGTTCGCGTCCTTTATGATTCATTTTGTTGATAGTTGTTATGTCACGTGATAGGTACCAATATCATTTTATTTTTTCTGACACGCCGTTTTTAACTCCGTCACAGGGCTCAGATGTGTTTGAATCATAAAATCCACCGATAGACCAAAATCAGATAGTAGTTCCTCAACGATGTTAAATAGACGTGTTATATTTATTTACTCTCACTAAAAGCAATCTGAAAACAGCACAAATATTGTTATCAGCATGTTGTAACAAAAGGGATAGGAAATCAGAACGTAAGGCGGAAGGCGGAAAAAGAAAAAAAAAACTATTTTTACTCAATGAAAATTCTGCATTAGACTAAAATATTTTGCGCATCTAGCGAGAATTTGTTATTTTAAAATCAACTTTTTTGTAATATTAGTTACTTATAGGTATTTAACACTAGTAATGTGCAAATGGGCGTAAAGACTCTTCGAAACTCACTTGAAGCTTTAGACATGAAGCACTCTTGAGTAAAAATTACTCTGAGAATAAATAAAAAAAGAACCGATCTTCATACCTTAAAATACTTAAATCTAGAGATAGAGAAATTGTCACTCAGTACCGACGTTTTGTGAAGAAATATAGAACTAAAAATCTTTTAAATTAGTTCCTTAATTTGTCTAAAGAAGATGGTAAAAGCTAAAGCGCTATACTTTAAAAGGTAAATGTCTCTTCACAGCGTCTGAAACAGTGGTAGGTGACAAATTTACAACTTGATTTCATTCATTAATCAAGTGATCATCAGAACAGACACTATCTTTATGTTATCATTTGATCATAATGTTTATCTTCATAGAAAAGTCTGGCTCGTAGGATTCGAATTTGTGTCAATTGACACAGTTTCGTTGCATGCTACCACTGATCCTATAATAACGATATGGCTTAGAAATTCATGTGCTAACTTAGACTGTAGGTACTATTAGGTAAATTAATATAGGTTAAATAAAATACCGTAATATTATTTACTTATATACCTTTTATTTTTTATATTAAATCAAATTCAGTTTTGCAATACAATAATAAGTTGTACCTATGGCTGAAAATACATTAAAAATAAACATTTGAATTGAAGACCTCCTTTTTTAAAGTCTGTTAGAAATTAAGTTATGACGTTATTATTCTACCTATATAAAATATTGTAGGTAATATATATAAGTATGTAATATTAATAAAAGAAATTTAATCAAATTAGTAAACACTTTGAGATTAAAATAATGTAATGAAAGGATTGAGGTTTTTAATTAATCACACCCACTACCACGTATTGTAAAGTTGTAGTCTTAACAGAACACAAGATTATAAACCATGTCCGGTTGACAAATAGTAACAGTTAATGATACAGTCTAATCATTGCGTCAGTGTAAAATCCTGTATTAGTTTGTTGAATGAAATGTTTAAAAACAAAAATTAAACCAAAACAACTGAAAGCGTTCTTAGATTTTTTCATAGATTCATCATTTCTGATTTCATTACAGATTTATTGAAGTTCAATGGAAAATTTTAGCATGAAAATGTTTTATGGATGTATTAATAAGTATTTGTTATCTGTTTGTTATTAAATTACATGTACTCTTTGGTAAGTAGGTAGCAATCATTCTGATGTACCTACATTCAAATTATGTGGTTTGGATATTTTAATTATCATAACTTAGTAAGCAGCGACATCTTTTGATTGTTTCACATACTTATAATATAAGGATTAGTTTACTAATGTTGGGCACCTTTCGTATTAATACTACTGACTCTTTTCTACTTTTTAGTTGTAAAACTTAATTGATTTTGATTTTAATTACCGATTTTAACTTTATTACTGTATGAAGTTGAATTAAATGAAATATTGTGAAAGCGTTTTTGTGGGCGTTTTCTTCTTCTGCTACTAAAAGTGAATCAATTATTTTCATATCTACCTACCTACTTATAATACTAAAATTACGAGAAATAGACGCGTAGGTGTTAAGTCCTGGCAATTATGAAGACAGATGTAGATATTTATTTAGACAGACATTTAAATATTTTTAATACGTATCTATGTAGGTAAGTAAAAACCTTAAATATAGGTAGATGTTTCATGTAGGTTAAGGATCCGGGTTTGATTCCATATCGGAGACAAAGTTTATGGATAGAGTAAGTTTGGATTAGAATAGGAATAGACACAACTACCTAATATCATATTGAGAGGTCATGGCTAACGTGACTATTTATTTTTCTCATCAAAGCGCGTCCAATACAATTTGTAACTACATTTTATTAAAAATGTAGAAATGGTAACACTGTATAGGTACTAAACTAATAATAAGTAATTATATAGAATTAACGTGACGTTTAATTAGTTGTCTCGTATTTGTCGGTGGAGCTAATCTGTTTTGAAATATCCGGGTCTAGTTTCCAAGTAAGAATGCAGCTGATTACATGTTTATGTTGATGTTGGTCTTGGTAATCAAAATTGCTTTGAAAAGTGCAACACTTAGCTGTGTTTTTTTCATTTTACTTACTTATTTCTATTATTTCAATTGTCGTTTCATTTTCTTGGTGAAGGAGAGACATTTTTCCTCTCGCTGGTAACAGAGGTACAGACTGCCTGAAAGCGAGACGTGTAGTTACGTTTGCTATGACCCATCCGTGTAAATCTATTGAGAAATTATTAAAAAACTAGCTGGTGCCCGCAACTTCGTTTGCGCAGGATTAGTACTTCGAGTAGCTTATCCATCCACACAAACTTTCGCGTTTATAATAATAGTGATCAATTTGTTACTACTAAATGTGCATTAGAATTAAATTAACAATTTTTATTGTATTTATGGTTCACTATTTTGGCGATAATGGCTTACATATAAAATATAGTATGTATGCTGTCGAGGGATAAAAAATAGGGACAGTCATAAGTAGGCACCTAATCCCATAGTGAGAGGCAAACCGTTTAATTCTATTCATATTTTATCAAAAAATTTAAAAAATAACGGCAGCATTAAAATGACTGAGTAAGTACGTATAACAGCTACTTCAGACAAACTAGAACCCTCAAGTAGAACTGTTATCGTTTTATCGACCGACTAGCGATGTGCCCGCGGCTCCGCACGCGTTTGTTGCCACGCAGTAGTTGTTTGCATCTCGTAATTTTATATTTACTGATATTGTTGACAATTCATTTGCCGTATCAATTGAGGAATGGTATACATTTACATCAAAATCGGTTGAACATTATTGTTCTATTGTACGATTCCTAATGCATATTATTAACGATTCTTATAGCGTCTCAATTATAGTATAATGTATGCTTCCCGTCTACAAAATTTGATCAGAATCGGTTAAGAGTTAACGAAAATAGATTTTTTACAATTTCTAAAAGTAATATTGAAGTTTCATACCTTATCAATTGACCATTGAAATAAGCTTCCCGTTTAAAAAATCGGTCAAGCCGTTATGGAATTAAATCCGGACAAACAAACAAACAGACAGACAAAAAAAAATTAATAACATATTCGTGATCAGTATCGTTCATATAGTGTCCCTATCGGAAAATTATACAGACAGGACTATAAATTTATTAGTATAGATTACAGTCTTCTGTCTGCTATAAAGTGTTATACAAATTTCTGGAGCTATCCAACTGAATTATAGTATTTTTGCCATGCAGACCCAAAATATAGCATATACTTAAGTACAATACTCCGTATGTACTATACCTACTACGATTGGCAACCCTGCATTCAACAGTCAGTCGCATTAAATAACTTAAATCTATAAAAAACGAAATCTTCCACACAAATACATGAAAAAAAAGTAATATGTATCTACTATTTAGCTATAGACAGTAGGTACCTATATACTTCAAAATGTAAGATAAAATTGTACAGTATTCTTTAGTTAATTCTTCGTCCTATCGGTTGGTAGGGATCGCGACCACCATACACGTAGTAATAAAATAAACATCTTATCAGTGACTTTCTTTTGGGTACTGTTATTGGTAGGTATACGTAACTAATTATTTCGTTTTTGACTACACGTTACAATCTATACAATTAATAAAATTGAAGTGTCTGTTTGTAATGTCAAAATAACAGCTTTTTACTAAATGAATATAAAAGTATAATATTCGATACCTATAACAAAATACCCATTTTTTTAATTTTTGTCTGACTGTCTGTCGGCTTGTTTCGGGTAAACTGCGAAACGGTTGGACCGATTTTTATAGGACTTCCACTGGTAGATAGCTGAATATATAGGGAGTAACTTAGGCTACTTTTATTTTCGAAAAAGAATTAGGGTTCCACACAAATTTAAAAAACTTGTCATGGTGAACCAATTCAGGCACTTAAATGGCATACGCTAAGTAAACTATAAGACATATAGCAAAATCATGTACTAAACAATTGTAGACATTAAAAACGCCTACAAAAAAGTCCGAAAGAGTATACATCAATCTTCTATGGAACACCCACAATAAGCATTTTTGTCTTTAAAATAGCCGGGAGCGGGGAAGGAAGATTCGCACGGGCATTCTGTAGTCCACATGACCGAAGCTACAGGCAGAGCTAGTACTTAAATAAAATCAAAGCCTGTAACTGTCGTACATATATTTCTAAACACGTATAAATTGCGGTGCGCATAGTGCGAGTTTTATTTCGTGCGACGCCATTAGGTTTGAACGCTTTATCTAATTTTATAAAGGCTATATACAATACGTAATAAGTAATATACGTGTGTGCTGAACACATACATATGTAAATTTATTCTATTAAGTAAATACTTTAGATAACGAGGTAATATAACCGTCGGTGTTTATCAGCGGGGCTGATAAGGTTTCAGAAACGAATATTGTGTTCGTTCGTTTCGTTCATACCGAAAATGCGATTGCGCGTAGCCGCACTGTAGGGTGACCATCATTTAAAATTATTATAAACATGTGAATTGAGCAGAGGTGTTAGTTGGGTTGCGTGTCACTTCTAAAAATTTTCTTATCAATTCAAAGTCTAGTGACGTTAACGAAACGCGACAACAGTAAGGTACTCAAGAACCTTGTCACGTACGCTAGAGTTGTGAAATGGGCTACTCAGTTCGGTCTTTCCCCAGGGCTATGATATGAGACTCTTCAAAAAGAGATTGAAATTCGGACTCCAAGGACGAGGCGATATGGCTGTAATGCCCCTGAGAGAGATCTGCCATCTTGTTAAAACGATGCTTTAACTCTGATGATTATAAAAATATTCTATCCACGTGATATTGGCATAATTATATATAAACACAGTAAACACATATCATCATCATCATCATCATCATCATTTCAGCCGCAGGACGTCCACTGCTGAACATAGGCCTCCCCCATAGATCTCCAGAGCGACCGATCTTGTGCGGCCTGCACCCAACGGCTCCCAGCGACCTTTATTATGTCGTCTTTCCATCTAGTGTGGGGCCGTCCTACGCTGCGATTTCCGGTGCGTGGTCTCCACTCGAGAACCTTTCTGCCCCAACGGCCGTCAGTTCTCCGAACTATGTGCCCCGCCCACTGCCACTTCAACTTGTTAATCCTTTTGGCTATGTCGGTTACCTTAGTTTGTCTACGGATCTCCTCATTTCTGATTCGATCTCGTAGAGAAACACCAAGCATAGCCCTCTCCATAGCTCGCTGAGCGACCTTGAGCTTTCTTATAAGGCCCACAGTAAGCGACCACGTCTCTGTGCCGTATGCCGTAACACATATCGATATACAAAAAAAGGAGAAGACATTTTGAATTCTGGAGATGTGTTAAGTTCCTCCTCTCCTTCTTGTTTTGGCGCCGCAAAAATCACTTGCCAGAGTAATTTTTTTTTAAACTTTCGTAGTAGTAGGTATTTTGTATTCAAAGTGTCAAATCTCCCTTGTTAGAACGATCCTAAGGAGTTTTTGTGACTATTCAAAATGCACGTTTTCACTTTATATTTACACTTACTTCACTTTAAGCAAAATAACCAAACAATATGATGCAAAACACAACCAATATTACATACTAGGGTTATAAACAGAAGTTAATGAATTAGAAATAAAAATCACAACATATCAAGCAAGATCCCGCCAAAACACGTAGTTCTCGGGCTACAAAATTAATTATTTCTTAATTCTACCACAGTTTAAAAAACTCCAGTCGATTAAACTGAGCAATCGATACCAGACAGACAGGTACCTATGGATGCGAGCCCAAGCTGTCATACACTCGCTTGGGATAACATACACACTATCGTGGGTTGACGCATTTTATTACTTTAATTACTAAATTATAAGATATTGGTTTTAAAAAAGTCTGTGAAAATCCAAACCGATGGTCCCAGTAGTGAAGCGATAAAAATTTCTAGCACCTTCGGTTGCACCGATAACGCATGTCGCAGACCAAGGTTCGTATTCGTAATATTGATTTAATACAATTCCTAACACTTACCTACATCCGGCATAATGTACCTAAACTCTTTTACATATATCATATACTTTAGTAATTAAGTGGTAGGTTTTGACAGAATCTAGACTGATTTATTTATTTGATAGTAGGGGCATTTCACGTTAAGCGGATAGTGAAAAAATGTGGTTCTGAAATTCGTTCATAATCGGCTTAATTTTACCTACTTCTTGGAGAAATTAATGTTATTCATGAATGTGTTCATTTTATTTTATAGAAGGGCAAGAAATTTTGTACATTAATTGCTACTTTAAAGACAGGTACCTACCTACCTAATATTGTAAAATTAATTATTTTAAAAAACTACTTTCAGAAATCCGACTTTATGTATATGTATCTATAATAGTAGGTACACACTTTGGTATAAATCTTAACTCTGGAAAAACTCCCCGCCTGCAAAAACTTAATTAAGTTAGAACTTCTAAACGGCAGAAAAAAATATCTTTTGGATTTAGTACCTAAGAGAAATAGAAGTTTTGCAAGTAATTGTGTTAGTAAGTAAAAATAAGGATAAGCAAGTTTTATTGTAGAAAAATTATTATAGGATGGGCCATTACCTACGTGAATGATAGTGATCTCTGGAAGTGACTCCCACTCTATGCATTTATTAATATATAATGTTAATAACTGTAAACAACACATAAACAACAAAAATAATACATATTAAAACCAAAAATTATTTAAAAAATATATTTATAAACCCGATCGAGTTTCTTACCAGGTCTTCTCGATGACTGGGATGTTTTCCGAGTCAGTGGTAGTGTTTTAAAATACCTTCTTAGGATCTAATTTTGATTTTGATTTAAGTAGGTAGGTACCTATCTATATAAGAATTGCTCATTTAATAGTACCTACCTATTAGACAATTTGGTTTATTGTCTATAAGTAGGTAGGTAAGTTGAAAATATTACCTAAGTATAATTTTTCATAATAACGCAGTTTTTAATGTCATGGTCCGAATTTATTTATGTCCAAGGTAGATATGACGAAGCACCACTTTTCTCTATCCTAGCAAATTTCTTTTAGACTCATTAAATCCTTCAAACATTTTTGCTTCATACCTATTACTCGTGTCACTTGATTATGTTGAAAGCGTAGCCCGTATGAAAACAAAACGAAAAAACAACATGACATTTTTTAAGTAAAGAGAAAACCAACTTAAATGATTTTGAAGAGTTCCCTTGTGTATCTTCGAAGTTGAAAGTCCAGTGCCAATGATATTAAAATAGGACAACTCTTGTGGTATTTCCTTTCCAACGGAAAAATAATCATCCAAATCAGTTCATAAGTAAAGAAGAAAATATACGTACATTCGAATTGAGAACCTCCTTTCTTTGCAGTCGGTTAAAAAGACAGTGAAACTGCCTGAGTCACTTAGTTCATACGACGCCTGAAAACAATGTTTATTCGGATGATTTATGTTCTTTATCTATAGCCTTGGAATGCAACGAGACTCTTCATTGCGTTACAACACAGTTGAAACGTATTTTAGCGTATCATCAAGTCTCATACGAAAGGTGGCTGATAGAGAAGTAAGTAAATATGTCAAAGTTTTTTGGCAAGTATTTAGATATGTATTTAAAACAAAAGAACTTTATGATGGGTTTTTATAAGACTGAGGTGATGATGTATCGACCTTGTAACATCAGAGGTACCAGCGCGTTGTCGACTTCGAACCGCTCTTCCTCGTGGAACTCAGAAATTCTACAAACCGTAGGAATACAACACAAGTTTACTTGGCTGAAATATTCTGTGGGGAAGGTAAAAGTATTTCAACAATCGGACTGCCCCAAGTAACGATAAATTTCTCAGAGCCTTACTTTTCTTAGGGTAGCTCAAAATAGAAAAAAACGGACTTTAAAAATATATATATAGATAGGAGAACGTTTATTTTCTACTTTCAATCAATACAATTAGGAAAAACCGATAAAACAAATCAATCCACATTCGAGAATCAAATGAAAATCAAAACGATTCCGAACAAAACATTTCCGAGTAAAACAATTAAAAAAAAATTTAAAATAACAGAAAAGCAATTAGCTAATAAAACCTTCATTCAGGCCAAACTCTACAGAGTTGTGCGGTACGTGAGAACATTGAAAAATATATTCGACTCGTTCTCGCTCGGGTTTTTAGCGTTATCTGTCGCGGTCGCACGTTCGAAATACCGTAAGCTAGAAGCGAGGTGGGCGGCCCGGCTATTTTTTTTTCACGGTTAGTTAACGGCTCCAAACGGGTCGCATCTAGGCGCCTTTTCGCATAACTTATGGTTGACTTTTGACGAATATAAATAAACTTTTGTGTCTGCCACGATTATATTATTAAAGACATCGATCGGCGGGATCTAGATGTATCATAATGTGGTATTCTTTATTATTAGGTACTTAATAGTACTAAACGTATAATATTTGGATGTGCTTTAAAAACAATAAATAGGATCATGCACTTTAAGTTATCACCAAAACTCTCAAAAGATATAAAAAGGTAGCCGCCATCTTGTTAGCGGTTTGCTAATTGTTTGTAGATTACAAAAATAACTGGAAAATATTATTTTCACTTGGCGTTGGCAGGATTGTGGATGAACACAGTTGCTATTAAATAAAAAGAAAAGATAACGATATTTTATTTTAAAAATGAAAAGGAATAGGAACATAGCTAAGAACAATCTCTATCAAGTCACATTTCAAACAATAAGTACTGAATCAAAATCGGTACAGCCGTTTTGTAGCCGCATGTTAAACTTATAAAACCACACTGTTTGCGTCGGGGATTAATATAACACTAGTTAGGTAGGTACATCTGTTTATTCAGCATAAATACAGGGTTAAACCCAACATGATAACCTTTACTAAAGTAGATATATGGATGAAGTCGTAACCGGAAGCATATTTCAACATTAATTAGTATACTATGGAGTGGACTTCATTAACTAGGTACATATTTAGTGTTTCCTCAAAGACGCCATTTTGTTTGGTTTTTGTTAACAGGCAATAATAGGTACGTAATAATTAGTCATCGGCTCTAAGTTATGATTGGTCGAATAATTAACAAAAGAACTTTAATGGGCAGTCATTTAAAATGTTTTTATAACCTATTTCCCCGCCTCTCGTTGTACTTTGACTAGGAATGACTAATTATTTATTACTCGCAGTGGTTTAGTAATCTTGCAATAATGCCATCACGAACAACTTAGAGCTATTTAACTAGGAAAAATAGGTATTTATCCAATAAAAGATTAAAATAAGGGTAGGTAATAAAGCGTTCCGTTCACTTCTGCTTACCAACATACATGTTACATACAAATTGTTTTTAAAATTAAGAATAAAAAAACACTAATGCTGACAAAGAAAACAATTCACATTCAAGAAGTAAATTTTTTTATACATCTACCTACATGTTTAGAGAAATTGTGTGACAGGTTAAAGTAATAGTGTGATAAGAGACCTATGTGGCGTGAAAGAAGATGTGTTTGGGCATGTAGAGAGGATAAATGAAAGAAGAATGACTAAACAGAGTTTATAACATGAGACAGAATGGGAACGTTAGAAAAGGAAGGCCTAGACGAATGTATCAAGATTAAATCGGAGAAGTTCTGAAGAAGGTCAAGTGTAGGTAGAGTAAGTTATCTACACCGACGAGCGAGCATGCAAAGATTGATGAATGATTAAAAATCGAAAGATGTATGCCAGGATTATACCAAGTGGAACGCCGTAGTCTCTGTCTACCCCGTTGGGAAAGAAACGTGACTTATTTTACTGCAAAACAAATTTATTAATACATACCTATTCATAATTAATCAGGGTCTCCTAACTTTTAAATCCTACTAATTATCATCATTTAAATCATACAAAATAGGGGAGATGTTGTATGGAATACTTACATAGTAAGAAAATTATAACAAAAATATATAGGTCTACCTACATACTTACATATGTATATACCTACTTATATAAAAGGAAACCGTGGCTGATTAACAGATTTATCAACACATAGCGCAAATCACTGAACGGATTGGCCTGTAATTTGGCACATATATAGTTAGTATGACGTACCTATCCGCTAAGAACGGATTTTTCAAAATTCAATCCCTAAAGGGGTGTAGCGGGAGTTCGAAGTTGGTACGGTTTTTTTACAACGGATGAAACAGCGGGGCACGACTAGTATTATATAAACTTAATGGACTCAGTTAAAAGCTTAGGCATAAGTTGTGCGTATATTTTAAGGATTTTTGTGGATTGTTGCAGCGCTAAACAAAAAGTGGACGCCCAATGTTAGTGAAAATACCTTTCAATGTGGACCTGACTATGATAGTTGGTCAAAGCGCGAACTATATTTGCCATCCTTTTATATTGTAGCAAGGCAAAGTGACGACATTATGCCTGACGGAAAGCAAGTAATAACTCAAAATGAACGGCGACAATCGATCGAGACATTGTCAACCCATCGACGGTCGCTGCTGCCATGCGAGCAAGCATCCGAATACACATTGGACGAAGTGAACTACTATGAACGATTTACCAACGTTTGCATATATTTGTTATCGGTTATATAGCGTATTCAATAAAGGTACCTATATTGTATTTGTATTTGCGTGTGGGAGTAATCTGAACCGTGGGACAAGGGCGCGCCCTTGTTCTGATACTCGGTCACTTCTAATCTAATACATTCAAATATATGTAATTACATACCGAATGGAGGACTTCGAATTCTTAACTTGCTTTACCTTTTCTTATGTAGCTGTTAGTAACGAATTCAACAGACTGTATACATTTACAGGACTCGTGGCGTAGTAGTAAGTCCTAGCCGAGAGATCGCGGGTTCGATCTCCGCCCATGACTGACTTTTGTGTGATGAACATAATAAAATTGTCAGTTGTATATCTGGGTGTTAAATACCTATATATTTATGTATATCAGCTGTTTAGTTACCATATTACAAGCTTTGCTTAGTTTGGAATTAAATGGCCGTGTATGAGATTGTGTTCCAATATTTATTATTTATAATAGCTTGTACCTTGTCTATCTTTGTTCTTAATTCTCGATTTTACCTAACAGCTTGCTAGGTAACTTGAAGGTCAAGGGTACTACTTCACTCCTTAGGTTTTGTAGTTTTTTTTTTCGAACTGATCTTACTGTTAGATTGAGGGGCCCTATCCAAAAACAGAGCCGCTGATGGCTTTTACAGCTTTACCGGACTTGGGGGCGAGCGTTTAAGGCACTCGGCCGCAAACGCGTGAGCAACATGCGCGCAAGGGTGCCAAAGTGACCGGATTTCGGCTTGGAATGTTGCCGCGATTGCAAGTAAATCGCGATCTGACTAATGTTTTCGTAGTGTGAAGTACCTATACCCTATAAGCCTTCATCAACAAATCGGCTACAAAATGCAAAAAAAAAACATTCAAATAGGGCTGGTGGTTCCAGACAAACAAATAGAGGTTTAAACAAAAACCTAACCAAAAAACAAACAATATGCAGAGTTTTATAGTATCATCATTATATTAATACGTAAAGCAAAAACTTTCTATTCCTTTTTAAACGTATTGCCTTCACGGAAGACTGTGAGATTTGGCATGGTTAAAGTTTATATGAAGAAAGAGTGGAAAAAGCTAAAATTTATCTATAATATTTGTTACTATAACATATTAAATAAAATAAATTAACACTGCGAATCCTAACCCAACAGTGCCATTGAACTTAGACCCCCAAAATTTTGACATTGTCACTCAATGAAAAGTGACAGCAAGTGATATAATATTCATTGTTTAGAGTCATACTGCAAATGTCAAACAGAAAATATCATAGACTCGAAGGCCAAGGCCATAGGGGAAGGCCATAAGGTCGAATTTCGAGCTTAGGGCGATCTCTAGTGATACCTAAACAGTTTTATAAGAAACTCGTGTCCAAAATTATAAGGTTGTAAACTAATCGGTTTAAACTTTGTATTCTCCGTCAGTCAGCCTAAAGGCGAGAAGAGAGGTGTTATAAGTTTAATGTGTGTGTCTGCCTGCAGCATCATGGCTTCCAAATGGCTGAACCGATTTTGATCTAGTATTTTTTATTTTTCCTGCTACGATTCAAGAAAATCTGTTCAGCCGTTTGAAGATTATCAGCTCTTTTCTGTTTTATAAATGGATGTGATCTTCCACAGGTCTGATCGAGTCGAAATTTGATATTCTGTTACTTGAACGATATGAAATGAGTATGACAACGTGGACCTAATGCTGTAGCATCATTTGCAATATGAAAGACAGGCTTATAGGATAGACTCTTTGGTTTTTTTTTCAATTAACAGGTCACTTGTGTTTATTTATTAATAATATATAAAATTAATTACTAAATTTATCTAGTTATATATAACTGCCTCATTAGCCTAGTGGTTGTAAGCGCAACTGCTATGATTGAGGTCCTGGGTTCGATGCCCAAGTCGAGTAAAGTGTTATTGGATTTTTCTATGAAATTCTCAGTAGCAGCTCGGAGTTTCGTGCCCGATTAACGGCAATAGGCTCGCCCCCTATTATATGAGCTAAAAACATACCCGGCGAACTGAGGGTGTGTAGATCAGTACACCTCAGCCTAACCTATCGGGGATACAGGCGTGGTGGTGTGTTATGTACGTATGTTATTATATATAAATTAGGTAGGTTACATCGTACTAATAAAATAAAAATTATGCGTTAATATTAAAATGATTAGCCAAGGCGGTCAAAACGTTTTCTCTATGGGCCGGTTAGTACCGGAAGCAGGTGTGTTTCTACTGACTACAGTACAACGAATAGGTATATATACTCATATATTTAAATATATATGTTTGTATATACACGCACTTCATGGTTCGTGATAAGGATATACACTTAATTATAGTTTTAATTAGTAATTTCAATACGAATGCAGTTTTAAATATAGTTACTTAAAGTTTATGCATTATTATACTTATAGGTAATACCTACTATAAGTTGTGCCCGCGACTCCGCACGCTTTTATTACGTAATAATTTCTTATTTTTATTTTATACGCATATTTTATGATTTCTGAAAGTATATTTGACGTAGATTCATTCATATAGCACGCTATTCATGTACTAAATTTAATTAAAATTAGTATCTTCTTAAATCTATTAATAGGTAGGTATATACAGACAAACGAAAATAAGTTACCTAATATTATATTGGTAATGAGTACCCTCAACTCAGCTGCAGGAATGTACCAGAGAGAAATAAGGGAAATTTCTCTCTACTTGGAGCAGCCTGACTGGTGGAATACCTTCACCCTACAGAAGATCGCAGCCTTGCCACCTTTTTAAAAAAAAAAAAACATATTATGTTTCTGGCCATACTACCTACTAAGTAAAGTAGGTTTTTGCCTTAATCCTAGGCACTTCTCTTTAACGATAGGCACACTTGAAATATTTTAATCATTTTTTATCATATCCACGTTTAAATAACAACGCTTACAGAATGATATCATAATGCTTGAACAAGCATTTTACGTATAAGTTTTATCGACAAACCAATAAACAAGTTAAATTATAAAGAAGGAAACAAAAAACCCGACCGCAACAAAAACACTTCTGCTTCTTCTGCTTTATATTTCATTCCTAGACATCGTACTTCAATATTATATAACCTAGGTAAAGGTACATACCAGTTCCACAATTAAAATGAATCTAACGACACCTCCTGTCCTAAAATCCATCAAGTCGTTTAGGCTATAGAGAGTGCCAAAGAAATAGACATACATAGATACAATCTATTGTTATTTAAAAAGGAAACAAAATTATACGAGAAAAAATTATACTTACGATAAGTAACATTTTGCAACAAATATAGTTAAAAATTCACACAAACCGTAGCAGGTTTATTTGAGTTATTTATCAATTATTTATTTCGCAGAAGCGATACTAAATACAAACAAACGTGTAAACATATCGCAAGCGCTTGCCGCGAGCTCTTTCGATTTGTGCTTCAAATGCCGAGTTGGCTCGGATCGGCGACAAGCTAAGCTAAACGTCCACAAGTTTGAATTTGTTCATGTTTGCCGAGATTTACAAACTTGTGGATGGGGCATAAGAAAAGGAGTAGGTTACCATGAACATCAAGCATACGGGAAGCGTGAACAACGCTACACGGGTGTGTTGACAGCGAGGCGGTGGAGCATTGGAGAATCTATACTAATATCATATAAAGCTAAAGAGTATGATTGTTTGTTGGTTGGTTGAACGCACTAATCTCAGAAACTTCTGGTTCGAATGGAAAAAATATTTTATTGTTGGATAGCCCATTTATTGAGGAAAGCTTATAGGCTATATAACATCACGGTAAGGCCAATAGGAGCGGAGCATTAATGAAAAATGTAGCAAAAACGGAGGAAATTTATTCCTTTGAGAGCTTCCACTGCGTGAGCTGCGTAAATGGTGAAAGTTACGCAACAACCATGGTAACAAAATTATTACTTTTCAAAAGTTCTAAAAAAATGTCCGCGATAGTATACGTCTATGTTTTAAGGTTTACTCAATAAAACCTTTTTTATGGTAATAAAATTTATTCTATAGTAATGAATTACTTACGAAGGTGTTTTATACACATGGGATTAATAAATACTGATCAAAATAAATACGTTATTCATCACAAGTATTTAATTTTGAACAAAATTGCTATTACATTAATTAATTTAAATGAATATCTTAGGTTTCAAATAACTCCGCAGCAAAATAATAATCAAGTACCGCGCGCGCATTTTTATTATGCAGAATGATGTGAGAGCCGGCGGCACCTATAATATAGTGCCTACGATCCACTCTCTCTAACCCTTTCTCTCTCTCTCTCTCTTATAAGTATTACGCAGACGAAGTTGCGCGGGCCAGCTAGTAAAATATAACCCCGGTGAAACCATGAGGCACAGCCAGTAAAAAGTGGTCTAAATTATCCTTTAAATTGTGTTCCTAATGTCTGAATACTCCGAACATTTATCATCACGCTAATAACCTTCTGTCACTGTGTTTAACGATCGCTAATTGATGCCGACGTGAATGCACGACGATAACGTGATATGGAAAATTCCGTTTGTCTCTAAACTTTGTCAGCTGTTTTTTTTTTATTTATTTAATACTTGGTTTATAAAGAAATTTGTTAGTATTTATTTTTTAGAATACTTTTACAATTTAGAATTCTTAAAATGATTTTAAAACTTATGTAGGTACACCTACCTACCTGCCGTAAAATGTTTTAGGATTCTACAAAAGTCTGCGGTTATAATACCCTACTTTATCAAAATAATAAATGAAAATCAAGGAATACTTCATTCAATTTAGGCCCTAAGAAGGCCAAAAAGTGAAAACATCCTGTTCGAAAAATTTCCCAGTCATCGCTCGGATTTGTCTTTTATTTTCTGCAGTATTAATATGAAGTTTATTTTTAATATTTTTTTAAATTCCGTTGTTCCTTTGCAGATAATTATTGATTTTAACAGAAAACGCATCAGCGGTGTGTTCACAAATTAAAAATTAAATGTACCTACAAACAGAATACCACAAAACTGTAAATGAATTAATTGTATTGAATCTCTAAACGTTGGTGTTTTCGATTTTTGTCCTATCATGGTTTTTATTTTATTCCATAAATTACCGTTATTTGACAGTTCCACCATCTTGTTACTGTGATATTTGAAGGTTAGGACAATAGTACGAACTTTGGCTAAAATGACGTGTATCCAGTGATCTTAAAAATAATAAAAAAACTATTTTTTTTCAATCATCTAATGTGTATATAGATCTAATAAATCGCGTTGAACCAACAGACCTTCAAACGTAAGGCTGTTTGTCAACTCATTAGCTTGCCTGGTGTTGGACACCTTCCGGCAACTATTGACTTCTGGTACACAAGTTCTCACTTAGATATATTTTTGGCGCGATACGTGACTTTTTCTTTGAGAGCCCAGATTGAAAACACAACTAGAATAAAATATTCTAACTCGCATCTAGAATGTAGAAGAGATAAATGTATGTTAGGTTCATGGGATGGCTAACATATTATGAGAAATTTACTTAAATGGGTATTTTTATGATGAAATAAGAATAAATGAAAACAAATATTCAGATAGGTAGTTATTTACAAAAAATATCGATGTTATTTAATTAGGTACCTATTTTATTACCCGACTACGGAGAAGCGAATAGGAGGGTTATGTATTTCACCATTATGAATATGTAAGTATGTTCATCTGTACGCAATTTTCTTCTAATTCACGTAACATAATGATGATAAATAATTGAATGGTTAGTAGATAAGAATTTCAGACAATAATATTTTCTTGTTTCTTGCTTTTTAAAGAACGATGTTACGTAGTCGGATTTTTTTTAAACTTATTTTTTTATTGCTATGAAATACTTGCCGAAAGATTTTTTCTAATTTTGTTTTTACAATTTTATCTGTTAATAAAGATTCATATAAACTATGCTGATACACTCATACACATATAAAGCAGTACTTATATATGTAAATAGGGGAGACCTGAGTCGGAAACAACCAAACAGTCGCGACTCTGCTCGAGTGGTACGTAGCGACGTCCCATCTGGTAGCTTCGACTCCCGTCCAAATACGCATAAAGTTGTTTCACATCATAAACTTTATGAAAACCCGAGAGTAGCCACCGGCAGAAGCTAGTTGAGCATATTTACATAACACGTTAAGATCGCGGAACACTAACGTGTGTAGTTAAGTATCTAGATGCAGCAGGTCCTCGTATAAATGCTATGTCAAATAAATAAACTGGAATTGTCGATCAGTGTGTAGGCCGTGGGGCGAGCGCCCCGCGCCTCGCCAACCGAGTTGCAAGGCCACTGGCATGGGGGTGACCACGCGTTCTAACTTACATGTTTATAGGCTAAAATAAAACTGTCCCACTACATTACAAAAGCCTTTTTCTTCTAGTCACAATGTTTTTCTCTTCCACTCTCCTCTATCAACTGTTATCTCAGTATGTAAGTAAGTTTTCACACCTTTTATATGCATATCTATCATTCTTCACACAATCCATCCCAGGACAGTGATACTGTATAAGCCGTCTGAGGCTTCAAGGTCCTTATGGCTAACAATATAGTAAGAGGGAAAATATAAAGCACAATCCATCAATACCTTCTTAGATCTTCCTCTTCTTCTGTATCCGTCCACCTTCATATTTATCATTCTTCTAGTTATAATATGACTATGATCCTCATGAGATACCTATAGCACGCAACTCTTCAGTTTCTCTGTCACAGGTACATACCTATATTAAATAGTAAAGACACACTATTTTTTCTTTCTACAAATAATGATTTACATAGTGCCTCTACGTATTAATACCCGTTTAGTAGGTACAAATATTATACTTATTAGAAATTAGTTCGAATAAGTGAAAAAGAGAAATTAAAAACAAAAAACACATAAATGACGTAAAGTTTCCATAAAAAATTAAATTTTGTTGCAAAAATTTCAGGTCGTAAAAAAATTATTAATAATAAAGTCACGATCTCAAATAGAAAATTTACTCTATTTATAATTATATAAGAAGCAGAATGCATATTCCAAGTTCAAAATTGCTTGCTAAAGTAACTAAAAATTTTAAACACAGGATTAGTAGGTAAATATGCTAAAAATATTCATAATTTAAAAACTTTTTAAAAACAAGCTTTTGTTCAATATTTCATAAATTTTAAAAGTTCATAAAGCGCAAGTTATTTATTTAGTTTAAATTCTCCTTCCTCATATCTTTTATTTATTTAATAATGAATAAAAGTTTGTTTATACAGTTTTTTTACAAATATTTTTTCGTATTCTTCTCAGTAAGCCCTTTTATTTGATACCCATATCATGGGGGTGCATTAAAAATAGGTGGTCCTCCAATCACCATCTTGGGAGTCGGCCATATTGACTTTATTACGATGATACTTAACTACTACATCCAATCTAAACGTGTATGTATGCACAACATCAGCTCAGTCGGTTGTAAAATTAATAACTGTTAAAAAACACAATAACTGTTGTAAAATTTAGTAGCAAGATTTAACCCATACCAACAAGGCTAGTTAAATATAACCTTGAACGTAACATAGATAACTTCTTGGAGCAATTGAATATTGGCTAGTTTTTTTTTTTACTAAATTTTATGCACACCTTGCATTATACGTTTCTCTTGCTCCCCTGGAAGACTGGTGGAGAATACTTTTTAGTATTAATTCTAATTATTGTACAATAAAAAAAAAAAAATATATATGTACTAAACCGAGAAATAATAGAATGAACTATAAAAGTGTTTCTAATATCGTGGTCACTCCCAATGCGCCTGCGCATGCTCTAACCTAGAAACGAGCTGGATTTCGTGACATTCGCGTCTATCGCGTATGTGTGCGTGTATCCATTCACAACGTAGTGTTAGTTTAGTAAACACACATAACCGTTCTATTTACGGTTGAATTGCGATTTGTCTAAACATTTTCAGCTTTATTACTATATAAATAAATGCGTAAAGATATATTGATCGCGGAATGGTTGAATAATGTGTGCGCTTGACATAGCATTGGTCGGTTTTGGTAAGATAGTATGGGCGTAGATTTACTGTTCGTGCATTTATAGTATAAACTGTGTTTAGAACATTTTAGTGGCCTCTGTACTATTGAATACATAATAATTATAATTATCTACGTGGATATATTCAAATATATCAATTTAATAATGGATTCTAATTTCGAAGTACCTATTAATTGTGTTTGTAGTATGTAATAAATATTTACATATTATGTTAAGTGACATTTTGGAAAAATCAAACGGTAGCCGTAAGTACTAGAATAAATACGTTTACCATCTACGTACCTAATTAATGACGATGAATACATGAAGGTACTACATCGACATTTTATTTTCTAACGTAGACGGACCTTTCCTTATGGTATGAAAATAAGTTACCTCGTAAAATGAAAGTGGTTCAAGGGTTGGTAAGTAACTGAGTACATATTTTAACATATTAATAATTAATTACTTAATTTAAAAGAATCTCGCTTGTAGGTAAATTACGTGATTTTAATTCGGTAACAACATTCTTATAAGTAGGTAGGTAGGTACTGAGCACGAATAAATTTGTGTATCAAACTTTATTACCAACTTAAGATGAATGATCTATGGATGTAGAGGTGGTCTGTAGTAAAAACTAGTGAAATAATAAATACAATATTACAATTTCTTGGTTTGACGCATTTCGTGATCCAACTGCCGATACGCTTGCAGGATGTCCCAACAGTCGTCGTTCTTTGTTTATTATACTGTGCTTACTTACAATACATATAATACCGTCAATACATTATCGTGTTACAATAAAAAAAATTGTTTACTATATATAATGTTAATTTATATCACGAGACCTTATAACGTAGATACATTACCCATTTTTACTTTTAATATCAAAACTTCTTCGATAAACTTTCAATGCGTAAAAATTACACTTAAGCATCTAAACTAGATTTATAGAGAAAAGTATTAGACATGACTAGACAACCTAGGATATGTTAGGTATGTAGGTATTTAGTACGTAGGTTTTTCTCTGAAATATGTGAAATGTTTATTGGTCAAGGAAAAACCTAGGAAAACTCATCCTATTAACAAATGTAGGTACATAGAGTACTCTGTTTTATAAATTGGTATTATTCGGTTCGCTAGTTGTATTTATATGTATATATTATAAAACTCAACGTCTCTCAGTCGGTTTGTCCGTTTATATTATTTTCATGCGAAAGCTAATCCGATATATGTACCTACCTATACCTACGGTTTTTTTGTGGCTGCCTAGCTATGTTGTTTGGCCAGGTTATAGGATATATTTTGTTACATAAAATAATGTGCGAAAAACGAGTTACGATAATAATGTGTCAATTTGAATAAAAAACTTACTCATAGGTTACGTTAGCCACTTACCATCAATCGGGCCGTGTGCTTCTTGGCCACTTAATTTTTTTTTAAATACGATTTTTGAATAATTCGTCGGCAGGTTCATTTATTATCTATGGTAAGATCCGTAGAAATCGGATAATCTTTCCGCTTGTCTCACAATTCGACAATCGCGACTGACATTAAGCATTAATGTTACCGGAAAATATGATTTTTTGCTACACGTGTTAATTTATTATTCCGTTCTGTATTTCCCGGCTTCTGTTAAATAATAGTAGTTCCCTGAAATGCGTTCATCTGTTTATGTAGGTAGGTTCATATGTAATTCAGTTCTATTTACTTTACCTATATAAATAAAATGATTGAGGTTTGTCTTTGTGTGCGTATCACGCATAAACCACTGGACAGATTTTGATAGATTTTTTGTTTTACTTCTTAAATACTTACCTAATAGGACCTTGTACTAAAGTTATCACGATATCTTCATTTAATAAAAAGTTATTAAAGTTTTAAGAAAGAACGATTTTTATAAGCATTATAAGCGTTCTTCTGTCATCCACGCGAGTGAAACCGTGGGCATAGCTAGTTAAGGTATAAAATCGGAATATCTAAATAGACAAATCTTACGATTTTGTCTATAACTGTAAGTACTATAGTTTGGTCTATTAACTTCAATATCTTTGTGAGAATATATTAAGAATAATGTTAAGTAGTTTCCTATCTAAGTAATTCCTAACTACTAATCGTACATATAGTATTAGGTAGTAATATCTTTGGATGTAGGTACCTAAGTCTAAATTGGAAGAAGTTCTTTTTTTAAATAGTTGTACCGGATGTTAATCGATGATCCTAAAACAGATGTGACAACCGAAAGATATGCGATACTAAATGACTATCTCACGTGACCTTAAGTGCCGATATGGTCCAAGGTGGTAGCATGCTAAGCCCAGTAGAAGACTGGCTCTCATGTGCAGCTGCCGGAACACACCTATAGGTGTTTAGCGACAGATTTTCAAATTGAGAGTGATAGCTAGCCAAGTGCGTATTAGAAAAATGTATAGTTTCATCACGATATTTTCCATCACCGAAAACTCAGGGTCATTGCAGGTATTTGAACTCACGTCAATCGACGCGGAGTCACTACACGCTATGAGTAGGTAATCATTGCATCATTTTACAAGTTGAGACTTTTTTGAGCCGAGGTAGGACCCATGTGTGTCTTTAAGTTATAGAACAGAGGATAGTGAGACTGAACAGCTCTTAGTTGAATATCAAACTTTGATTTAGCGATTTTACATAATAAATTTTAGAAACGTGCGTCAGCTGTGCCAACGTTTGAGATAACAGCGTGCATGCATTTCGCACACGGTCTTGTGTCGGCCATGACATACAAAACTACGTAAATACATACATAATAGACATGTATATAATATATAGTAATGTCTATTACAAGGCTGTAGTCGTTCTAGCACTTTGTTTCGTGTTCGCTTGTCAGTTGTAACTTTATTTCCCCTGAGAGCAAAAGGTTCGACCTAATTCCTCTATGCAAATTTACCCTATATAAAGTTAATTATTCTAAAATAAACATGACTGTGTTCCGTTTATACCCATACACGTGTTATATCAGTCAGTGATTGTATTAAATATATTACAGGCCTCATGGCGCAGTTGTAGTAATTCCTACTATAGAGCCGACAGGTCGCAAGTTCGATTCCCGCTCATGACTATCTATTGTGTGATCAGTATCATTTTCAGTTGTGTCAGAAATCTCTTATTCTGAAAGAAACGATGCCATAATGTCATTGTTTTCGGTACACTTAGGGAAAAGTGCGTCAAACTGATAAAGGACTACGTCAAGCTTGGGGGAAGGTGAAGAATACCAGCTACCGTAGAGTTTAGTAAGCAAGGGTCTCATATAAACTCACATTTAGGGTTGCCAAAAATAAGATATCAATATATTTGAATATGATAAAAATAAAATAGGTATTTGGAAGTTTCGGTGCCACACGTTAACAATTTCAAAAACCTGATTTCACAATCGAAGTTTAGATTTTAATACCTAAATAAACAACTTGATTTTGTTGCTAACTTTACTAACATTATCATTTAGAATTAAGTAGCGTGAGTGGAGGGACCTACTGTGGAATTTCAAACGAAAAAAACAAGTATTAATTATACAGCCACCACGATCAACTTCTAACATAGTTTATAAAAAATATCTTAGAATTAATAGAAATAACGACTTTCTAAATCTAGCAATCAAATAGTATACGTTTATGTAATTCGTCTATTTATGTAGAAAGTACTTGACCTGTACACTGGCCTTTACGATGCACGTCGCTCCGTCGCGATGTGTCGTAAACGCATGACTGAGTGACTGACTCTTCAAGTGTTAATTCAAGGATCAAAATATCAAAACCGAACAAGAAAGTTTATGAGAGCCTAAGATGTTTTCATATGTGTAGATAGATGCGTTACCCGCACTCTATTTTGGCAACATTAAAGTCAGGTAAATTATCTGACATTTTCTTAGTTACGTTTTATCCAGTGTCGCGATTGCACGTCATTACAACACAGAATAAATATATATTCATTTCATTCTAACAACAAAAATAACTTATAATGTCTTTCACATTCTTTCTCTTTTTTTCGTAGCTACTATATAACTGAAAGCATTATTTATAGTTTGTATGTATAGTTTAATTTATTTATTTAAGATATAAAAACTTCACAGTACATTTTTAAAATTATACCTAACTATGACGATAGTGTGTATGAATGTATTTAAAAAGATGTTTATTAAGTAATGTGTGTGTGTGTGTATATGTGTGTGAGTGTGTTTTAGGTTTCCTGTAATTACTACTGAAGTAACCTTTTAAAGACCGACTTGAGAAACTGCATTCGACTTAGGTGGAAAATGCCAATATCATTGAAAAGCTTATTGTACATACTGTGTAGTACATCTGTAAAGGATGGCGTTTTGAGCATATGTATGCTTTACAGAAGAACTTGCGAACAAACCGGAGTTCCTGGTACGCTTACTGGGTACTCTCAGATATAATTTACTTAAGAATTTTGGGCAATCTGTTATTGAGTGAACTAAATCATATAGAAATCGCATATCGTCTATGATTCGACATTATAACTTATCTCGTGTTGGAAAATGATGGTAGGAAATATGTAGGAAATAACGTCCAATGAAGAGGGTTTTTTACTAAAATAAACATTAGCATAAAAATTGTTATCGGTAACATTGAAAACTAATTGCGAAAGTTTAAAAAATTAATAAATTTAACTTTTTAGGTAAAAAATGATAAATTCGAAATAAAAAATATTTATTTCAGCTTAGGCCCTAAGAAGGCACTTATGAATGTGAAAACACTACTACCGGTTCGGAAAACATTCCAGTCATCGAGAAGAACCGGCAAGAAAATCGATACGGTTTATCTATAATATTTATATTGTGTAAAGTTATAATTATTTGTTTTTAAAATGATTCATAAATTTACTTATTATCTAGCAAATCGGTAATGTGCTTAGAAAAATGTATTCATTGTAGAACCTAAGACAATTACCTTCCTAAAAAAAATTAATTTGTCTTAATAAGTCTACAGGTCTAAAAAATGAAATGACTAAGTAAGTACTTATTTTATATTTATTTCTAGTAGTTAAAAAAATTGAATAGCTTATGTATTCGCAATTATATATCTATACCTAAATATTATACGCTTAATGGGTTCTCGTGTTCCCAGAACCCGATATTAAGGTGCAAAGGAAAGTTTCTCCAACATTTTACTAGTTCAAGTTAACAAAAGAAGTTAATTTGTGTGATTTGAAACGCGCCATCATTTTGTTATTACGTCCACCATTTTGATGTTTGCGCGGGTTTCCAGCTAGGGTTACCAGATCATAAAAATACAGTTTTTTTTAATATAATAGTTATATTACTCAGGTCAAAAATATTTTTAATGCGGTCCTATTCACATAACTCACCTATAGAATAGTTTAAGTTTTCTTTGCTTGATTACCTACAATAGTTTCTTAGTGTCTGCACTGAAGACTGCCGCTTTAACTACAATTTTATATTAACTTTAGTTTGAACAGGGCTTTTCTCGTTAATTTGTGTGTTATTAAATAGTAGTAAATGACAACAAATATGTTATTTAATTATGATTTAATATTAACATCAGTTAATAATGTAAAAGAAGTGTCCAATAGACAAAAATTTTCTTCAAAGTTATTTAAAAAAATTCGATCGTTTGCGAAAACTTTTTCTTTTACCTCAAATCTGTAATTTTTCGTAGACAAAGAAGGAACGTCACAGCAGATCGTGTAACCGGGTGTAAAATAACGATATTTTAGATCAGTATTTTCATTTTATTCCGATTTCTTATAATTGACCATTGTACGCACGCACAAAATACTTTCAGTATCAGATGTACAATAAAATGTTCATTTACTTTATTCTCATTTAGAAAACCACGACATAACTCTCTGAACCGCGACTATTTTGACAACTTTGGCACTTTTAGCGCCAAAAAAGAGATTATAACGATAGAGACAGAATTTTTATCTCAATTTCAATTTTTTATCTCACTCTTTCAGTTCGTAGTGAAATACTAAGAAATAACGCGTGTAGTTATTCCTTCTACGGTAATTTTCAATCTGATTGATATACTGGCAACCCTGTTTTCTAGTATCATTAGACAGCAGTACCAACTTTGAGAAATTACTTGTTATGGTTGCATTCAGGTATTCAATTACAGGTTTTTACGGTGTCGCTGTCTGTGTGGCGAAGTTAATTACGTATTTTATTGAGTTATTTGAGAGATTTTCAGTGGTGTTGTGTTAAATAGTACTACTATCAATAGATTTACCCAAAAATTGTGGTATTTTAAAATAAAAAAAGCAGTTTTTTAAGCAACCATTAATTAATTAACTATTATCCGTGTCTGACCTGAATCTCTAGAACTGCAAGTTACATTTGAAAATTTATGTTTACATTTTATAGTCTTCTTACCGAGGAATGTTCTAGACTACAAATCTTCACGCCATGACCTAAGAAGCAGAGCAGGAAATATTAACGTCAAGCAAAGTGGAAAGCTCTAAGCAAGTACGTGAACAACGAGAGGCTAAACAGCTACGTAGGTGGAAAGTTGGTTATTTTAAATTTAACACGAGTGAAACCGTGGCACACAGTTAGTTAGAATACTAAATGAAATAAGTATGTAGGTATCTATCTATATACTTGTAGTAAAATAAAGCGGAAAAGTTTTTTGTTTGTTTGTTTGTTTAAACACGCTAACCTCGGAATCGTAAAATTCTTTTTGTATATAATTGCCAGATTCATGTGTAATAGAATAAGCTATCTAAAATTAGACTACACCTCTCAGCTAGCCTTAAATATTGATTTTTGTTAAGTAAGTCGGAAGTGAAAGCGTTCATGAACTGCTTTATCCGCGTGCGCTGGCGTAATGGTCAATAATACGTAAATATTAAGATCTACAAATATATTTATTCTTAATATATCTAAAAAACAGTTCATGATAGTATATACCTATCTCTTGTACATAAACCACAATAAGGAATTTTGCGATTTTTTTTGTTGAAGATTTAAAAAAAAAATTAGCATTTCTTTCTGATGTGGCTTATTAATTATTACATTTATTACAAACAAAAGTTAAATTTCTGCCTTTATAGCATGTCGTTCGAACAAATAGTTTAGGAGATAATGAAAAATCAAAATAATTTGTACTTACGGAAGCTACATGGGTGCGTTGGCGGTGCAGTAATTCTCGGATAAAATTAACACAGGTGAAACCGTGGGGCATAGCTTGTCTACCAATGAGTATCGTGGATAGCTGCTAGGGAAAAAGTTTTACCGCATCGCAAATAAAATCAATATCCCATCGAGGTAAATACCGAAACGAAACGGTTTAAATGAAAATAGTTAGGCAATAGTTTTACTGTCAATGGCTACCGGTCATTATAAAATACTGGCCTACACGGCACAGTATAGTGAAAGCCAGTAAGGAAAGTTCATGATTTATTGCAAATTCTTGTCTATTAACAGGTGAATAGAATTTTATGTTTAATTCAATAATAATTAAAATAACGTTTATATAGATAGCATTTAGGATTTTTTTTATATCTACTATTAAGGTGACGAACAAGCATGCGTCCCACTTGTTGGTAAGCGGCTACCGTAGCCTATAGACGATTGTTATACTATAGATATTACTAGCGCGTTGCTGACCTCTGCAAATCCTACACAACGCAGAAACGCAACACCATGTTATTTAGCCGCGAACATTGAATAGCTTTTCAGAACACTTACCGTGATACAGACGATAGAACACGCTCAGCGAGGTCAATGTTCCTGCGCCTCTTCCTTTATGATGATGAATGTATGCTCTCCTGTTTTCCTCGGAACCGCATGCCCGTGTCTACTCTCTGTGTGGATGCGGTCTTGATGAAGCATCCGTGGATCACATATTTTTCAACTGTCTTGTTCCTTTTTTTTCAATAATATTCCTTGTCCTTCTATTTGTCTATATGTTACATATAATGTGTATTCAACTTTTATTGAGATATGACTACCTAGGTAAACCGACTTTATTTAATAATGTAAAGTGACTGTTTGCTGATATGCTATTATGCGTTTTGGTTTTAGGTTATTTAAAAACATTGAATATTTATCTAGTAAACTTTAAAACGTGTACCTATTTATCATAGTGAAGATCATTGGCGAAAGTGCCTATATAGGCAGAGCCCTTTGAAAAAAAAAAAACGATTTTTTTACCCGATTGCGAAAGAGGAAAGTTGTGTATATAATGTATGTGTGTGTGTGAGCATATATATGAGCCTATGTCACCCACTTAATATGTATGTATATATATTTCTTTGGTACGCTCTGTAGCCTCAACGGCTTAATGGATTTTAGCATACGAGGTGTCATTACTTGTGGGAGTGACATAGGTTATATAATATTTTAAGTATATAACGATATCTTAAATCGAATTAACAGCGAAAATAGAAAAATATATTTTGTTAGACAAGTGTTTTTTTGTTACAGTCGGGTTTTTGTTTCCTTTTTAAAATAAAACATTGATCGCAACCAGATAAAGCCCAAAGTTGTCGTACTGTATTTCCCTGTCTGACGTCGTCACAAAGTCCCCACAATGGTGGACTATATTAAAATAGTTCTTGGAGTTTTATAATTATTGTGCAATGAAGAACACCTGCGAGGTAGTCATCCGTTTTGTATGTTTTAAAACTATATACCTACTCGATTACTTGACGTTGGTAATACCAAATATTATTAAATTTAGTTTAATAACAAAGTTTTTATCTAAATAACTTTGACTACTTTCTTATTGTATTCTATATTAATCAAATTGTAGTTCTGTCTGTACGTACATGTAATTTCTTCCCAAAAATTTTTGGTAGACATCTATTACATTTTTCTTTGTCTGTCTATTTGTAAGCTCAAATTTAACTCAAAAACGGTTTGATCGATTTTTATGAAGTTTTGTACACGGGAAGCTTATATCATTCCTGAATCGATAGGGCTATTTATGAGTTATCAATAATTAAAGTAAAAATAAAATTACGGGATGTAGGTACAGTACTGCGTAACAAACGCGTGTCGAGTTGCAGAAGTGAGTACTTAGGTAATGTTAATTTTTATAGCCTATTCAGAATGACATTTAGGTAGGTACTTTCTGTAATTATAAGTACAAATTTTTATTAATATAGGTTGAAATTTTTTTTTAAACTTCATAAATTATTATTTATAATTTTTGTAGTCCTTCAGGAAGGAAATATACTTTTCATGTACAAGACCCCATAAAAATCGATCAAGCCATTTTTGAATGAAATCTGTACATTGCAGACAATACATAACAAATTGCAACTATTAAAGAAGACTTACCTACGCCTTGGTGGCTATAAGGCTTGTGATTATTGAAATAAAGGTCGTGGAACTTAGACAAAAACGCGGTTTACGACCGCTCACCCTATAAGTGCGAGTACTTACGACACAAAAAGTTATCGAACAACAATTATCGATCGATAACACGATGTCCGTATTATCGACAATACTTGATTATTATTCAATACGCGCGCTCACGTAGGTTGCGGTTTATTATCGCAGCGCAGTACGCGTATTGTTGATTATGTCAGATGTTACTAGCGTTTTATTGTTGCTTTTTGAAGTAAAAACTTATTTAGTACCATTGTGATTTGAAATACGTTGAAACGAAAAAGCTATCCTAAAAAGAGACAAACAGTCACATCTATAGGATTTAGCCTGCGAGAAAATGAAATATAATACATTAGGTATACTTACAGTGTGTGCGTCTGCGTATTGCGAAACCTTGGGAGAATGCGTCATAACCAGCGTGGTGTATTGTTCACGTGTATCGTTTATGTGAATATTTTTTGTTTTTCTGAACTGCACATATGCTTTTTGACTGGTTCATATTGAGGCCAGCTTTAGAGGATGCGACCGACCCAGGCATCATTCATAAACTAAGCAAGCTGCGTAGACTTCTTAATAAAAAAACTATAAACTAAAACTTAAACTATATGTATGCCAAATTTCATTCGAATCCGTTCAGCCGTTTTTGCGTGATTTTGAACAAACTTAAATCACAGTCATAATTTTACGGTAACCTGCACTTTGGCACGCACTAAAAAGTTCTCTATGACTTATCTTTGATGTACTGTGACCCTGTGGAACTTTCTCCTGGCCAGTGTGTTCCCTCCTTCTAACGACATGGAGTCCTTTAAGCTTAACGTGAAGAGATATTTATGCAGGCCAGCATGATTGCGTTGTGCTCACCATCAGTGAGATATTAAAAAAATAATTATCCATTGACACCTTTGAATAAAATTATTGAGGTTTGCGCATCACGTATAATCTACCTACTAAATTTTATCCAATGTTTTTGTTTTATTTTATTCCTTATATAGGTACCTATTTGGTCCTTATGATAAAGAAAAATTATCACGGTATCTTTATTCCATAAAAAGTTTTAAGAAACTATGATTTTTATAAGCACTACGCGTTCTTCTATTGTCCACGTAAGTGAAGCCGCGGGCACAACTAGTGCTAATTAAAAATAATGTTGTATCTCTAATGGGAAACCATTTTATAGGTATATTAAAATATAGAATCATACAGGCTCAATGACCGAACTGCTGATAGATAATAAAAAAACAGTGAATCGCAAGTTATGTTTTAATGCGATAATTTTAAAGTACGATTTCGAATAAACATTACTTAAGCAGATGCTCGAAACAAAGATTAGGGGAACTAAACCATAAAAAACGACCGACCAATCGCGGCTCGTAATTATTCGCCGTCTCTATCGTCAGCGATCACTCTGTCTAATGGTCATATTTTTTGCGATCTAATTCCTCATTCAAATGACGTATGCCAGAGACGCGTAACCTTTTCTAACGCGAACGTTTTTTTTATTCCTAACAACTCTGAGGAATGTATTCAAGTCATTTTTTACTCGTGTTTTACTCCTTTTTTAAGTTGTGATATATATAAAGCATATTTTCTAAAGTCATTGGACCTATGTTTTTTTGAAAATTTAGTCTGTGATTTTGGCACCTTTAACAAAGAGCTTTTTGTTGTAGGTTTTTTTTATAAATGTTTTTTTAATGTGTTTTGATGATTTAGTAGCTACCTACCTGGATAACAGCAACGGTAGTGTTTTTTTTTCATTCAATTAACAGTTAATTAGTGAAAGTTCAATTTAAATATACCAAAAACATGGCCCCGTATACAGTAATTATAATGTTTATCATAGATTATAATCGCTGCCTTTAATTTTTTTTTCATGGCCATCGCTATGGTCGCCGTTGTTGCGTGTGCGAACATGATGGTACGTCAGATAAATAACGTTTATGTTAATTTGTTAGCTTTTATATGCCTCTTTTTCATTAATTTATAATTTTAAGTAACCAATTTTATTAAACAAACTAGCTGTAGCCCACGTTTTCACCCGTGTATTCGACTCGCCGCCCACAATACACCTGCGTAGCCTATCATTGTTCTCTGTTCAGTTACATACAGCTCACAGATTGCTGAATATTTATGTTTACTGCTCCGCTCTTTACAACCTTAGCGTAAACTTATATACCCTATAACTTTCATTAGATCAGTCAAGCAAACAAATAAAGTTTTCAGTTTTATAATATTATATTAGTACTCATAGATTAGTAGGTATACATAACATACAGTTACCAGACATATGATGTCTATGAGCTAACAGTTTAACTAGATCTCAATAATAAATTGGTCTCAGCACGCGGTTATACGGTTGACTATAATCGACCCTATACAATTATAGATACACCACTTTTGTGTATTGTAAATGTTCCTTAATCTGCCAACTCACATATCTACTTACCTTCATCTGGAATACTAACATTATTAAGCAGAAAAGATTTTCTGTTTGTTTAAACGCGCTAATATCTGCAACTACTAGTCAGATTTAAAAAAGTATTTTTGCATTTTATGCCCCATTTATTGGTAAAGGTTATGTAAATTCACGCTGCGACTCTTAAGAGCGAAGCAGTAATTGTGAACATCAAGTAATCTGGCAAGCTGTAGAACAAGTTGGGGAAGTCGGTATAACATTAAAATACACAGATGCGTTGGTGACGTTGCTATGGAGAGTCGCTCGATTAAATTTAACACGGGTAAAACCGTGCGGCACAGTTATAGTTGTGTTCCATAAACTGCCAACTAATACTACTTGTCTTCATTAGGATATAAATTTAATACTCTTAGGTATTTAATAAATACTCAATCTTTTTATGGTTAAAATAACTTGTAACCATATAAAGTTAGAAGAAACGCAATAAAATTAATTGTTCATGTTACGACAAGGACATTATTGTATAATGATTGTTAAAAGCAAATAATCTCGGTTATTCCAAACGCATATTCGCGATGTGCCAAACAAGGACGTAGGACGTTTCCGCGTTGAATCACTTTAACATTGGACCAAGTTACAAGATATCAGAGGTTCGATCAGAAACTTTGAAAGTATCGGCGTATTTTAAGACTTGACGCCATGCATAGGCTATAGATTTACGAGAATAGATGGACAACGATGATGAAATACTATCTTTTTCTCCGCGACATTGTTTGCATGATTTTCGTATTAATTACCTAACTAAATAGTTATTTTTTTCATATAGCTAAGTACACCAAGCGTACCAATGCACGCATTGATGTAATTTTATTCTGAATTCATTGATAAAATACTCTCTCCATTCATTTTATATATAAATATTTAAAATAAAATGTACCCTATATCCTTCTCCAGGACCCAGGATACCTTTATGCTGTATTTCATTACAATCGGTTCAGAGGTTTAGTCGTAAAAAGGACAAACCGTACAAACAGAAAGACAGAGTTACTATCGTATTCATAATATCCGTGGGGCTGATTAGTAAATAGTTGCGTATACGATATTATTTAGAAAATATTTATGTCATCTGTACTAAATAAAGAACACTACTTTAGAGCCTTTATGATTTTACTTTTATTTTTAATCAAATCTTATTTCTTCCAAATGGCTAACGTAAGCCAATAATGGCGGAGAATTACAGAGAAAAAGAAAATGTTTCAATCATTATTATTATAAGCGTCCGCTCTGTACTATAAAAAGAACACCTTCAAAATACTACTTCTCTTGATAACCGTTTTTTTATTGTAGATTGTAGAGATGTAATCCATAAATAAATACATAATTAGGCATACTTTTCATTTGAGCGTAAATGTGTACTTATTCCGTTAATACAGAAGTCGCTACGGCGTATTATTTAAACCAAAAGCCAAACAAGCATACACAAATGCATACTGAGTCACATCGACCTTGAAATAGACCAGTCTAATAGTAGTTTTAGCCAATCAGTAGTCCGGACACGAGGCTCACATCATCCTTTGTTTATTAGCGTCGGTTTTGTTATGCCATTTTCATCTAAATGACCTTTTGTTGAACATTGGTGCGGCTTCACGACTCGGTACAGTTTTAAATGGAATTTATAAAAATCTGACACCTACTGTGTTCGCTGTAGTTTTGTATATACCTACATGTATTCGAAATTTCCCGACAGGCTTTTAAAGTAGATATTACAGCACGAATATGACATTAAAAAAATATGTCTGACTGTTTGTATTTAGGGTTTAGGGTTTACATTCAAAAATGATTAGCGATTTTGATGAAATGTATTACACGGACATTACATGTCATTTCCCAATTGATAAAAGAATTGACAAAACGCGCGCCGAGACGCGTTACATAACTGACTGTTACCTATATCTTAAATTTGTACTTAATAACTTATTTCAGAAAGTCCAATTACTTATCTTTTTGATACGCCGTAATTTCAAACGCGAGATCACTATAACTTGCTATTGTCTTATAATTAACTACATACAGGTACAAAATGAAGCGTATTTTACTTTTTTGTTAATTCCAATTTTGAACGCCGGAAATGTGGGGCGGCAGCGTGGTGGTCCTGTTCTTCAAGAAAGGTGATAAAAACTTATTGAAGAACTATCGGCCCATCTCGTTGCTGAGCCATGTTTATAAGCTGTTTTCGAGGGTCATCACGAATCATCTCGAGCAGACCACATCTATACGCTGCGGTAGATTATACAGAAGACTGAGACGTATAATCTGCCTTTATGCTTTGCGTTCGTGGACTACGAAAAAGCCTTAGATTCGGTCGAAACCTGGGCAGTGTTGCAGTCTCTCCAGCGGTGCCGTATTGACTATCGATATATTGAAGTGTTGAAGTGCTTGTACAACAATGCCACCATGTCGGTCCGAGTACAGGAGCAGTGCACGAAGGCAATTCCTTTGAGAAGAGGCGTTATACAGGGAGACGTAATATCTCCGAAACTGTTTACCGCCACTCTAGAGGACGCCTTCAAGCTCCTGGAATGACAAGGACTCGGCATCAATGTCAATGGCGAGTACATCACTCACCTTCGATTTGCTGACGACATCGTAGTCATGGCAGAATCGCTGGAAGATCTTGGCACAATGCTCGATGGCATCGACAAAGTTTCTCAACAGGTGGGCTTTAAAATGAACATGGACAAGACGAAAATCCTGTCGAATGTCCATGTGGTGCCCACCCCAGTATCAGTTGGGAACTCTTGTCTAGAAGTTGTTGAAGACGTTGGTTGGTTGGTTGTTGGGACAAACAGTCCAGTTAGGTAGGTCCAACTTTGAAAAAGAGGTCAGTCGACGAATCCAACTCGGCTGGGCAGCGTTCGGGAAACTGCGCGACCTCTTCTCATCCAAAATACCTCAGCGCCTCAAGACGAAGAAAGTCTTTGACCAGTGTGTGTTGCCAGTGATGACATACGACACAGAGACGTGGTCGCTCACTGTGGGCCTCATAAGAAAGCTCAAGGTCGCTCAGCGAGTGTGGAGAGGGCTATGCTTGGTCTTTCTCTACGAGATCGAATCAGAAATGAGGAGATCCGTAGACAAACTAAGGTAACCGACATAGCCAAAAGGATTAGCAAGTTGAAGTGGCAGTGGGCGGGGCACATAGTTCGGAGAACTGACGGCCGTTGGGGCAGAAAGGTTCTCGAGTGGAAACCACGCACCGGAAAGCGCAGCGTAGGACGGCCCCCCACTAGATGGAAAGACGACCTAATAAAGGTCGCTGAAGCCGTTGGGTGCAGGCCGCACAAGATCGGTCGCTCTGGAGATCTATGAGGGAGGCCTATGTTCAGCAGTGGACGTCCTGCGGCTGAAATGATGATGATGATGATAATTCCCAACGGTAATTAATTTATGATTACCATTTTATTACACAAAACCAAAGAAAGTTATTTTCTATTTTACTATTTTCCATTCCTTCGAATACCTTGTCCTTATCGTTAGATAATTAGTAGATAATTTTTTATGTGTTTCCCTAAATAAACTCTGCGATTATCAAGTTCACAGAGAAAATACGAGCGACTTACAAAATTATTCCTCTGTTTTATACCTGAATCATGCCACTATAGCTAATATTCTCATACCACTCTGTCTACATCTACGACTGTCATGTTCCTATGTCTCGGGTTTACACATAAATTAAAAGATAGTAATTAAAGCTTCTGAAATTACAAACATTACCCAAAATTACGAATTCATATGAAAATTAAAATTAAAACATACTTTGGCATAGAGCCTAAAGTTGTCATTATACTATACATGAAAAAAATATTAAAAATGGTCCAAGGTTAGAGTAGGAAATAGTGGAATACGAATCTGTAGTGGTCTCTCTCGTGCTCAATTCGTTAATTTAGGCAGAGCGTGACAGCAATAGATTGATGTTCAAACCTATTTTTCAAATGTTTTAATAACCGTTTCCTCTTCCGTTTCGACAGTTACACTCAAAACCAGTTGTACCATTCTAAGCTGAGATTTCATCTTCGAAGATTAGGTACGTAAATTTAACAGCAGATAACATTTTGCTTAAATGATAACTTATAAACTTTACGGTCAGTTTTTATTATTAACTAGCAGTACCCCGCGGTTTCACCTGTGTTAAATTTATTCGAGCAACTCTTCACAGCGGTACCGCCATCGCAACGCGTATAGTCTAGCGTTGTTCTTAACAAACATCATTTTTCATAGTTTGCTAGATTACTTGACATTCATGGTTACTGCCCCTGTCTTTAGAGTCGTAGCGTGAACTAAATAGCTTGTAACTTTCCCTAACGAATAGGTTATAAAATACAAAAGTATTTGTACGAATCCGACTTGTAGTTCTAGAGATAGGATCGTTCAAACATAGAAATAAATTATTGAGCTTCAAAATATCTATAAAATAATACGTGAAGAAAAGCTTTCAGTAGGTACCTTTTTAAGCATATTGCGTGCACGGAAGACTTCGAGATTTGGTATGGTTAAAGTTTATATGGAGAAGGAGTGCAGAAAGCTTAAATTTATCTATAATATCTGTTACTAATATATTAAATTAAATTAATTAATACTGCGAATCCTAACTCGACCATGCCATTGAACATAGATACCCCCTCCTCAAAATATTGACATTTTCACTCAACGAAAAGTGACAGCAAGTGATGTAGATAATACTCATTGTTTAGGTTCATAAATACTGCAAATGTCAAACAGAAAATAGTTTATGATGATGATGAAAGTCGCTAGTCAAATTTCGACCCTAAGGCGACCGCTAGTTAGTAATAAATAATTGGTTCTAAGGATGTTTTTACAAAACTCTTACGTCTCTGACGTGTGATAAGCAGACACGCTAACACTTTAAACTACGTAATTACAAATAGAAGACAACGCTCTTCATTAAACATTTATTCAAAAGTAAAGATCAACATTAAGTACGATATAAATAGCAAAAAACACGAACCATGTCTCAAGATGGACGTTATCAAAACTATACATCTACACTCGGACAGCAGTAAACTAAATAAAATGAACTAAATACACTTTTTTTTAATGCAATACGTACGTCAAGGTGCCATGTTATAAAAGTTACAAAATAAGACAAAATATACGAACTTATAAATTACATTTTTATACATTTTGGTACGGTAAATTATAACTTTGAAGAATACTTGAAGATTCACATGGTGCCGAGTCATGAACCCTCACAATAGAGGCTGTGCACAAAATATCCTGCTCCCGAGAGGCTCACAAGCACGACAAAATGACCGGCGATGGAATACCAATCTCTAGGTTTTCACATTGCGTTGTTTTATGCTTACAATTAGACACAGTGGGATTTCTTTTCTATGCCACAAAAAAAAAAAACAAGTTTGTACTCACGTCATAAGTTATTTAGAATAACAAAAATAACTCCAAAAATTCTATACCGCGTGCCAACATCATCATGAAGTTAGCCATCAATTTACTGTATTCATTCTACTGTATTTTTAACCCCCGACACAAAAAGAGAGCTGTTATGAGTTTAAGATGTGTATCTATGTATCTGTATCTGTGTATCTGTGTGAATAAACATTATTTTAATACTGAATTATAGAAATTACTTTAACATGATGAACATGGCACTTCCGTCACATGTTGCATGCGCAGATTTCAATTATATCCTTTACTAAACGCGCTAAAAGAAGCATAACTTAAAATGTATCGCGGCTACCTTCTTTATTTTTTAATTTTAATCGGGATACATCTTGAGCTGCGTGATTATTCTAAACAAGTTTTAAAAAATGGCTGCAATAACCTTCTTTAACCACAGAGTAGAAATGACAAAACAGGAGTCCCATAAAAGCAGTAGGTACCTAATTAGGCAGTGCATCAAAGTACAGTTGTCGGCAAACGGTCCAAAGATTATTCTCGCTTTCGAAACACACTGCACCGGCCCGATTTACTCGGAAGCTTGTATAATGTGTAATTATTTTTTTATTACACCATGCCATAGAAGTTCAACGCCATTGCATTAATTACAATATTAACGTGTGAGGGACTCGCTTCAGTTAATCGCCTTTGTTTTAGAGTCTCTTAAATTGCTGTAAATATATTTATTACTGTTGCATACACTTTTATAAATACAGAACTTGTTTATTTTATATATTTAGCGGCATAGGACACGACAGTTAAATATCCGATCATCATAAAATAGGTGTAACACCTGCTATAGTGAAACGCTTAGGCACTTCGCATTTCGGAGTCCGCCACGGTACCTATATCATATGTCTATTATTAAATCTGTAGTAGTTCTGTCTGTACATTTAATACTATTCAAAAGTTTTCCGATAGGCATACTATATGAACGATAACGATGACAACATCGAACAATTATGAAGAATAATTTTGACATTATAATAAATATTTGATATGATGATTATAGAGATAAATGACCAATATAAATAAATGTATGACAATAACACAAACAAAATTTATGTATAAATAAATAAATAATTAGTAAGTTAGATAAATAAAAATGTATAAAATGTATGTTTGAAAAACAAATGTAATAATTTGTCATACCCTATTGAACCCTACCCTAATGTACATACATGATGCAATTGGATAAATATATAACTAATGATCACGAATATACCATTAAAAAAATGGAAGTCAGTCTGTTTGTATGTCCGGGTTTAACTCAAAAATGGCTTCACCGATTATTATCAAATTTTGCTCACGGGATGCTTATATCGTTTGCCAATTAATAGGGTATAAGAAATTTCAATATTACTTTCAGAAATTGAAAAAAAAATTCGTTAATTCTTTACTGATCTAGATGAAATTTTGTACACGGAAAGTATAAGTCATGTCATGAATGATGGACTATGAGAATTTTCAACAACATTTTTAGGAATATTAAAAAAGAAGACTTAAGGATGTCCGAAAATTTTAAATTTCATTACTACTGAACCGATTTCCATGAAACTTTGTACACGGGAAGTAAAAGTAATTACATAATTCATCGGCTATAAAGTTTCAATATTACTTCTAGAAATCGTAATCAAAAATAAGTTCTCAGTTCATCAAATCTCAACCAATTCTGATGGAATTTTGTAGATGGGAAGCATACACCATACCATATTGAGAGGCTATAAGAATCGTTAATAATATGTATTGGGAATCGTACAATAGATTGATAATGTTCAACCGATTTTGATGAAATGCATATCACTCCTCGATTGATACGACAAATCAAATGTCAATAATATGAATAAAAAATTAAATTACGGAATGTAAATAACTACCATGTAGTAACAGACGCAAAAATTTGTAGAGCTAAAACTGAGTGTTTGTTCTGCGACTTAGGTGGTCTATCCAGTTTTTATCATATAACCTTAAACAGTGTATCCCTACCAGCCTGCTCCAATTTTCGGTACCTCGGTTCATTAATCCAAAACAACGGTGACATTGATCAGGACGTGAAGAATAGGATAAATGCTGGGTGGTGAGAATGGCGACAGGACTCAAGGATGACATGTGATCCTCGAATGTCCCTGAAGCTTAAGAGTAATGCCTTTAAAACAATTATAGGACTAGTTTTGATATATGGATCTGACTGCTGGGCAACGATAGAACTAGATGAAAGAAGATTAAGTACATATGATAGAGATGCGAATGTTAAGATGGATGTGTGGGTAACTAGAATGGATAATATCAGGAATGAGTTTATTAGAGGAATTCTTAAAATAGCACCAGTTATAAAGAAGTTGAGGGTGGGAAAGTCATATAACTAGAAGTATGTTAAGTATGAAGGTGGATGGATTCTGTGTAAAATGATATGCGTATAAAAGTTGGGACTATTGAAACGATATTATTATTTGACAGAGTGGAAGAAGAAAACATGTTGTGCTGACCCTACTTAAATAGGATAAGGGGTAAGAAGGAGAAGTAAAAAACGCGTGCGGAGTCACGGGCACACCGCTAGTTTTATTATATATTTACCCATTTTCATCATGTCTGCAATGTAATATAATTATAATATAATATAATTATGGCAAGTTATTCGAATAAATGGACTCTGAATATGGTATGGCAAATCTTACAATAGTTTTTCATAACAGAAGATACTTCTGCGTTTTTATTTACGTAACTTACTTCATTAATTATTTATTTATACATATTTATTGTTTCGTTGTCATACATTTATTTAAGCTAGCGGTCGCTTAATGATCGAATTTCGACCAGCGAATTTTTAATCCTAGACTATTTTCTGTTTGACATTTGCAGTATGAACCTAAACAATGAATATTATATCACTTGCTGTCACTTTTCGTTCAGTGACAATGTCAATATTTTGGGGGGTCTAAGTTCAATGGTACTGGTCGTTTTAAGATTCGCAGTATTAATTTATTTAATTAATATATTAGTAACAGATATTATAGATACATTTTAGCTTTCTGCACTCCTTCTCCTATAAACTTTAACCAAGTTAAATCTCACAGTATTCCGTACACGCAATACGCTTAAAATATGCCCGAAGTTTTCTTCTCACGTATTAATATAATGATTGATCATTTATCCAACATCATGTCAAGTTTAGTCTACCACTATTCAGATGTTGATAGTCCCGTCATAGTAACTTTCTTTTAGTTTGTCGCATTTCGAGATCAGGTGACACCGTGAAGCTAGTTTGCCGATCGGTGGTCACCGTTATTTTAGGATTGTAATGTTTTTACCAACAGGGACAGTACAGTCAATTTACCGTGCTAGTATTTTTTTTAAATACATGCTGGCCTGCTCCAAATCTTCTTTACGTTATGTTTGAGGGTCTCCATTTTGTTAGAAGGATGGGACACATTTGACTATACGGTACGGTAAAAATAATACTTAGCAAACTTCTTTTGTCCCCATTATCTTGTGTTTTAGGTAACTCATGTGTCATGTTGTTCATGTCATTTATATGAGGTGATATTGTGGTCAACCACTAGGCCTATGATCTATTGAAAAAAGAGTAAAATACAGGATATAATGACCTACCAACCCGTTTGTCATGTTGGTTATTGGTAGACTTGTTATGGGGCATACAACTCATTGCTAAATCCTTCAACATCTATAAATTAGGCACTATTAAATAACTTATAAAGTTCTAAACGAATACTGTGATGTATTATACATTGGGAATAATAACTAATGATTTATTTTACTTGAAATTAATTTTTGCTTTTTTCGTTGTTTGTATTGTATGATATTTTATACAATATATTCGCTATCGACGTCGAGGTATGTATATTTAAAAAATACAATTCTCATGACGCATAGGTAGAAGCCTTAATATTGAGCCAAGAGATAGCGAGTGTATCTGATTGTTAATTAAATAGCTAGAGCTATGGTACACTTGCTGCTTAGTTACCGTAAAATAAACTTTGCTTAGTCTAGAATAAAATGGCCGTTTGTGAAAATGTGATCCAATATATTATTATTGCCCATAATAATAATTCACCAACATATAACATATAAAATTTAATAAACATATAAAGTTTTTTATACTATGTTATAAGAAAAGATTCTATAGGAATATATTAAAAAAGATCCTTTCGAAAAAATGTTTTCGATTCCCGAAGCAGATGTTTTAGACTAAACGGTTTTTACTCCTTGCTCTATGCTAATAGGTACTGTTAATTTTATGCTTGCAATTCAAATATATTTTAATTGTTTTTAATCATTTATAGTTGAGATATATCCACACTAGCAACATACAGCGCCTTTGTTCATTTTAATTACGATAAGTATAAAATTTAATAGAAATAATAAATAGGAAATAACAATTATATGTATAGGTATATTATGAGAACTGGATCAGTATTTCCAGGGATTACTTCCTACATACATACCAGGCATTCACAAAGTTTACCTCTTTATATTAGACAATTATTAAAAAAAGGAACAAATAAACACGACTGCAGCAAAAATATTGGACTAAAAATATCTTTTTGAATCCCAGACAAAGTACGTACTTAAATATTCTATAGGTACTCTATGTCACTCCCGCAATTAAGAAGAATCTAACTACACCGCATATACTAAAATACATCAAGCTGTTTAGGGTACAAGGCGTGCCAAGAAATACACAAACATCATCATCATCATTATTTCAGCCGCAGGACGTCCACTGCTGAACATAGGCCTCCCCCATAGATCTCCAGAGCGACCGATCTTGTGCGGCCTGCACCCAACGGCTCCCAGCGACCTTTATTTTGTCGTCTTTCCATCTAGTGGGGGGCCGTCCTACGCTTACACAAACATACTTACATACTATGCTCGAAAAACATACCTAACCCTCCTTTTTTTCAGTCGGGTAAAAATAGTTTATTCGGTTAAGATGGAAGGTTTTTTACTCTTTTCCGGTACTGAAAACATCCTAGTCATCAAGAAACGTCGAGAAGAAACTGGATATGGTTATCAATAGTTTCTTTTTTAATATGTTTTTGACTATTTGTATGCAGTTCAATATTATTTTCAGAGTATATAGGTAAGATAGAAATGGAGTTTATTCTAGGCTTCAATATCATTCACCTGATGATCTACCCTTTAATAAACTTCTACTAGTAAAACCTATCGGACTGTATGTAATTAAAACATATTAACTTAGGCCCTATATTATGTGATATTGGTGATATTGTAGGTGATAGCTAGGTTGTAATACTTGTGTAAACTAAATTGTACTTAATAATTAGACACATGCACTTAGAGTTGCTAAAAAAAATCTCTGAATAGTCAGTCTTCACTGGAGATCCATCATGTTTTTAGATCGTTGTTTTAACTTTGAAATAGTGATGAATCGATTACTATTACAATTAATCGTAATCGTCAATTGTCAAATATTTCACAAATAATCGTGATGGACGATTATCATTGCGATTGTTTATGACTTTTATTTTTAAAATATTATTTGGCTACTATAATAACATGCTTTGTAAATGCGTATAATGCAATGATATTTTATACGGCATTGACGCTCTTTACTTGGTGGCATCGTGAATGAAGCAGTCGAAATTGTAATGGCTAAGTGACGACCGTTTCACCACGGTTTTAAAGATTAGAAAAATATTCCTTAAATGTGACATTGGCAAAATACGGTGTAAAAAAATATTGTTGCTGTATAAAAAACACAAAAAAACTGTATTTATCTACCTATATAAATAAACCTATATAGGTTTGCCGCTGTGCGCGCATTACACAAAAACTACTGGTTATATTTTGGTGATTTTTTTTTGTTTTACTTCTTAGTTACTTGACCCTTTATCAAAAAAAAACAAAAAAATATCACGATATCTTGATTAAACAAAAAGTTATTAAAGTTTTACAAACTACGATTTTTATAAGCAATACGCATTCTTCTATCGTCCAAGCAAGTGAAGCCGCGGGCGCAGCTATTTATGTATAAAAATATTTAAAATATAGACAACCCTATATAAAAAGGAATTCAAAACAAATAAAAAAAGATGTAATAATTTTCATATTCAATTTTCATGGGCATCTAAGCAATCGACTCGATCGTAACAAATTAACTGTGTTGAACAAACTCTCGCATAATTTATCTATCGATAAAAAGGTCCTCACTTCATATCCAACGAAGCGTTATCACTTTATATTACAAATTGCAAAAACCCTACTGTAGTGATGCGGCAACGTTGACCCCGTTATCGAAACATCGATCATTATGTTTGACAATTGATAGTGAAGTGATTCGTAAATCGGACCTTGGCCGTTGGTTCCATATCAGAGTACTCTAGAACAGATGTAGGTGGTCATGTTTGTAAGGGTGCGGTCCCCGAGCGAGATGCGATGTTTGTGTTTTTTTTTTTCAATTATAGCACGAAAAAGTATCGCATTACTAGTTGTCGCTGGAGATTCTTGATATAGGCATATACTTACAATTATCATTATGAATCCATTAGATTACTGTGGCATCGATATAATTATAAAATTTATATAAAAATATCACTGATTAATTTGTTTTAGTAGGAAAATTGATAACATTAGAAATATTTAGAAAACAATTTAACTTAAAATTAAACATGGTTGTAGTTTTATGACAAAGTAATGCTAAGCTCAGTTGTAGAGTATACGGACGTCATCTTGATCAACGTTATGTGAGTTCAAATTCCTGCAAAGAGCCTGAACTTTCGGCAAAGAAAACAACGTAATGAATCAGTATCATGATGGTTGAGCATTTTCTAATGCTCGTCTGGCTAAGCTACCACTCTTAAGTTGAAAATTTGTCGCCAAGGACTTGAAAGCCGGTTCTCCCACTAGGCTCATGGTGTTACATCTTAGACCACAACGTCGCTGAAAATCAAGTGAAATTGTGTATTTTTTTCTAAACACTATTTCTATAGAGAAAAAATAAACAAAAAACAGCTATTAGTTACATAAGTACATGCATAATATTAACAATCATATTTAACATTCAAATACAGAACTAATAGTCATGCAGATCAGGGAAAATCAAAAGTAACCAAAATTAATTCATATAATTAAAGCTTAATTCCTCTTAATAAACTAAGTTATACTTAAGTAAAATTAACTATAAACTTATTTAAAATTTAGTTTTAATATACTAAGAACAAATGACACAAAAGAACTCGTTAGGCACTTTATGAAGATTTAGCAGTTTCGTAGGTTCAAATACTTAACCTAAGTTAATAAAAGTATGATCTTGCTAACTTAATTTTATAACTTAAAGATAAAAGCTAATAATGATCTGTTCAATATTTTTCCTTTAATGAAAACAAGATACTTAAATAAAAAATATGAAACTGCAAAAGCTATGCAAGAATTATTTGCTAGGAATCGCTTGCAGCCAAACCACACGTTTACCGTTCAAATGTAGAGATGCCATTATTCAAATTTATCACCTTCGTAATAAATCTCGATAATTAATATTCGATTATTTACAACAATACGCGTACGAAAACACAGTCAATATAAAAAGGTACGTACTCAGTGCGTCTCAATGGGAACATAAACAAACTTTTGAGATTTTTCATTTAAATAAGTAATTTACACATCCTTAAGTCAATACTTTATTTTATAATACTTAAGTATTTTGTATTTTTTTCTGTAATTCATATATATACTTACAATACGGACAAAAACGTTGATATTTTTATTACCTAAACTTATTTACCATCATTCCTTTTGACGTTTTAGAGATAGATATTTGTTTAAGGTCCATCTTTCTGTGAATCGTTTTAGCCTTACATATCTTTGAATAGTTTTCTGTTATAGATAATAATAATAGGTGTTAATAAAATAATACTCTGTTGTTAACATCTGGTTGTTTTATGAGAAAACTAGAAAAACTTCTCGAATAAAACATTATTTTTTGTCATCTTGTTACCATATCATATATAATATAGAAAACTGTTAATGAGGACAACATTTTTAATACTTGTCAATACCTAATAAAGTAGAAAATACTTGAACGTTTCTTTGTTTGTTTGTTCCGTATGCGTTCCAAAATCATTCATCCGATTAACACTTTTTAAAGTATCAAATCAATTAATAATATATTCACTGCGGTCTAAAACGCGACTTACTTTTACATTCATCCGATTGCTATGAAAATGGGAAGTTGTAGTGCGTACACCCACAAAGGTTTGTTTTAGTACAGCGAATCTATAATAGGTGGCTTACGAGTCATGTCATTTCGAAGACAACGGGAACCAATTTTAGGGCAAAAGGTAGTTTACAATAAGTACTTAATTTTACCCACAGAGCCCGTACCTTAAGTCTGCGCCTGGCCAGAGTTCATAAAGGTATTTATTTAACGTTTAAAAACAATTTATTTTATATCTTTTTAATGATGTCTTATTAATATTATAGTATGTACTTGGTGAAAAAAAATATGATAATAAAAATTTATTCATGTAAGATGTCACATTGTTTGAAGCATATCTACTTACTTAATTTGGCGCGTACTTAGGTATTTTCTTTTCACGAGTGGAAACAGATTTATCCCGATACGGACTAGCTAATTTCCTTAGTACGATTTCATTGAGCGTTTGACATCAAGTTAGCTCTTCGCGCACACAATTGAACGACAACACATGAAATTCGAATCATGAATATCGTTTTGTTCTTCATGGAAGCAGACCTGGTAATAGGTCATAACTATATCCTAAATTTGTTGTTTTGTGATTTATGCTTAAAGTACCTACATTACATTTTTGATAACTACATGATAGGTGAAGCTATGGAACTTATAGTTCACACTTCTGCTTATTTTCTTACACATTAACACCGCACAATTCGGCATTTTATTTAAATATTTAATAATAACTAGCGATTGCTCTAAGCTCGAAATTCGACCAGCGACTATTTGATCATAGACTATTTTCTGTTTGACATTTACATTACGAACCTAAACAATGAGTATAATCTACATCACTTGCTGTCTCTTTTCATTGAGTGACTATGTCAATATTTTGGGGGGTCTAAGTTCAATGACACTTGTCGAATTAGGATTATATTAGTAACAGATATTATAGATAAATTTTAGCTTTCTGCACTCTTCTTAATATAAACTTTAACCATATCAAATCTCTATCTTCCGTTTACGCAATTCACTTAAAATGGTACCGAAAGGGTTTGCTTCAGGTATTAATATATAGATATTAATTATAATTGAACAAATAATCATACAAAACATGTATCAACAAAATATAATTGCAAGTGTACACAAATATTCTAAATACTCAACTATAATAAGACATGTTATTGACCAAGAAAATCTTATCGATGTCCCTGTTGCGAACTCACGCACCTATGCCATCTCTCTAGATCTATGTGATCAGCGTGCCTATATGTACCTAAAGTGGCAACGGTATCAGACCGTTTGTTGGACCCATGTTGGCGTGACGACGCTTTGGTCCAACGTTGGCGGAGTAGAGCCGAGTTCGTTTTTTTAAATAGACATACTGGATTAAAAGCGTTTGACAGGGAACGCGACCAACATACACACGATCTTCACAGTGGCGTTCTTTTGGTTTCTCGTATTTCGGGATCACCCGGTATATCCAACAATCAACTGGAGTGGTAATTTTTATTTTTTTATTCACCAAGATGTTTCTAATAATAAGTTATCTGGTATATGTCTAAGTTTCAAAATATCTTAATTCCAGGTCTAGAACGGGTGGCGGAGGAGTTGATGGGTCGAAGAAAATGGAAACTATATCAGGACGGTTTAATTCCAAAACAAACGGAACAGGAATCCAGCGGCGACGAGTCCATGCCGTCCACAGACCCACCACCGGCGCTCAAGATAAAAACTATCGAGGAAATCAACGCGCCAGAAGACGAAAGACCAGAGAGGCCAGACGAGGAAGCGAAGACGGAGCGCCGGCAGACAATCCTGGAGAGTCTGATCAACCGGCCGGCAACGCAACCGAAACTCGAAGTACAAGAGGAACCAACAGATTGGAAACCACCAGAAAAGTGTTACTTCTGTGTCGATGGTGAACGAGGAGAGGGGCCGACGACGGCAGACGCCCAACCTGGAGCGACGGTAAGCGAATAAATATATTTACCACTAGCAACACCACGCGACTTTGAACACTTAAATTAAAATAACATTAAAAGTGTATATATAGGCCACTGAGAGAATGCGTTTCTTACGTCTGTCCCAACGTCATGCCATTTGGGATTTCCAATTTTTACCAGCAATGCAAAAGCATCAATAAAGTTATTAAAATTAAAAAAGATAATATACTGTTTATTTTTGTAAAATACCTCGGTACTGCTTAATTATTTTTCTTCTCCGGCCTTAATATACCTAATTTATTTATTGTACAAAAAGTAGACACCATAAATATGAGTAGGTACTCAGCTACAATATTTTTATATATAAATAGCTAACCCGCGCAACTTCGTCTGTGTCCCACAAGACAGAAAGGGTTAGAAAGAGTGCGACGTAGGCAGAGACAAATAACAATTGTCGTAGGCACTTACAATACAATTTATGGGTGCCGCCCGCCTGCCACATCATTCCGCTAAAATGCAAACGCGTTACTTGATTATTATTTTGCTGCCGAGTTATTTTAAAACTGTTAAAACTCCTAAGATATTTATTTCAATCAAATACTGTACAGGGCAATTTTGTTCAATATTAAATACTTGTGATGAGTAATATATTTATTTCATAATGGATTAATACTATGTATATAAAAACACCATCGCAAATAATTCATTATTTTAGAATAGTTTTATTACCATAAAAAAGGTTATATTGAGAAAATATTAAAAAATAGCCATATGCTGTTGCGGACTTTTTTAGAACTTTTTAAGAGAGACAATTTCGTATTAGGTGATTGTTGCGTAACTTTAACCATTCACTCAGCGCACACAATGGAAGCTCTCAAAAAGCATAAATTTCCCCATTTTTGCAACATCTTTTATTTATACTCCAGTCCTATTAGTCGTAGCGTGATTTATATTAGCTTATAGCCTTCATCGATAAATAAGGTATCCAACACTGAAATAATTTTTCCATTCCAACTAGTACTTCCTGATATTAGCGCGTTCAACCAAAAAAGCAAACAAACTCTTCAGCTTTATAATTTTATTATAGATATACATTTTTGCACCTAAATTTTCAACTTGAGGGTAGTAGCTAACCAAGCGGGCATTAGATAATACCGTACAACCATGCTATGGTTTCATCCTTCACCGAAAGTTCGGAATTAGGATGATTATTAATAGGAATAATATCTTCCAATTATATATTATAAGTAGATACAGCATTAAAGCTCTTTACATGCATTCGTGAATGGTGGGCAATTTGCCTTCAGTTCACTTTCGACTTAGTACCATCGTGAGCGAGAAGAAACTTTTATCCTTTTCTGACAACAGAGTTTTCGCCTTACGCTGTCATTTCCTATCTCTTCTGTTTCAACATGTTGATAACAAAATTTGTAACGTTTCAAAATTGCTTTTAGTGAGAGTAGGTATAATGCGTCAATTTATAAAACGTCATTTAGTAGGTATGTCCGAGTTAGTAAAAACAAAGTTTTCACAGATTTACCGATCAAATCTCGTCGCGAACGAAGATCGTCGCATCCTTGAACCAAATTGAACATGATCAACTCGCCAGATGTTTGCAAACGTCTGATATATATACCAATAACAAAGATATTTAACAATAATGTTGCATAGATTGAATATTGAAGCACAAAGTTTTAAAATATGTCCATTTGCCAATTGTCAACTGTCATTACAATTTTTATTTATACCTTTCATGTAATATTTTTTATATGTACTTCAAAGTTTTAGTTTTTCATCACAATCTTATGTGATGTTAAGTGGGCTATTAACCAGACGGGCATTAGAAATAGCCCTAACACCATGCTATGATTTCATCATGATGTTATCATTTACCAAAAGGAATTCGAGTTGAGTGACCCGTCTTTTTTTGTAGTCGGTTAAAAAGGATCATTGGTAAGAACATATACCTATGTATCCAATTTTTCAGGTTTAAGTTTAGAAAATTTATGACGTTTCTAATAGTAGGCGTTCCGGGATTTAGTTATTTCAACATGGTTTAATATAAATTTAACTAAAAGACCTCCTGTATACCTAATGATAGCATGATTCTTGTGATGTTTAGTTACAGTCCTCAAATTTAAAATTTGTCCTCAAATACCGAAAGGTGTGTTCTGGCCGCTGTAGTTAAAGCTAGGCTTTTTATACCACAATGGTGATAAGCAAGCGTACGATCTTCTTGATGCTTGCAACAACAGAAGTATCATATGCCCTTTACCAGCCTTTTAATCCTTTCAAAGATGTCATAATTTACAACCACAGAAGCCTAAATATATTTTTGTTTTACGTTAATAGACAATATATCACAGGTTACAAGGTTACAGGTTAATATGGGCTCAGTAAAAACCTAGGTTATTCAAAAGGCCGGTGCTATTGTGTCAAAAGCCTTGACCCTTGACACGTGTAGCAAGCGTGAGTCACGATTGTGATACAGAGATGATGCACCAACTGGAAAGAATATGTACATTTTGCACACGAATACACATCCTTTGATATTTATCATAATGTAGTTGTGCCCTACGGGTTCACCCGTATAGTCTAACCGTGTTCTCATTTTCCGAACTTTTACAACTTGCCGAACTGCTTGACGTTCATGATTACTGGTTGGTCCTTAGAGTTGTAGCGTGATGTTTTATAGACTTTTTAAAATTTGATAGAGGTTTAGCGTTGTGGCCACAACCTCACTTGATCTTAGGTGACCATATGTCTCAAGATGGTAGCTCGCTAAGCTTAGTGGAAGATTGGCTCTCAAGTGCAGCTACCGGAACACACCTATTAGTGTTTGGTGACATATTTTCAACTTGAGAGTGGTAGTCAGGCGGGAATTAGATGTATTCTTTCACCGGGCGCTCAGGCTCGTTGCAGGGATTCGAACTCACGTCGATCGACGCGAAGTCCGTAAACACTGCCAACTGAGCCATCATTGCTTCCTATAATTGTCCCCGATATATAAAGGCTGTAAAATATAAAAAGAGTTTTTTCAACATTGGCTGTGACTTCTAGAAATTGGCGCATTTAATTAACCAAACTCACTATCTCTTTAACTTCTTAAAATTAGTTACAATACAACGTTACAAGATAATTTGATCAGAATGCACTTGTTGTTTTTGGAAATTTAATCCCTTCGCCACTGTATATCATACAAATATACAAACAGTTGTTTTGATACAAGGTACATTTTACTTTTCTTCTCTGTTTGTCTCGGTTAGGGTTACAATAGGTCCGGAATTTTTCACACTAATTAAGAAAGAATATTGAAAATTCAAATTAAATAAATATTTATAATTAAATCGATAAAGTATCAACAATTATAATTATTAAATTAACATATTCACACAACATGTAGATAGAGTACACTATTTCTAACTATGAAATCAATATTACGCTTAATTTAATTTTTTAAAGAAAATATCCGGAAATTTTTTTCCGGATATTTTTTTTATCGGGTAACCCTAGTCTTGGTTAGACAGGTTTCGATATAATTGCTATGGGAACAGTTGATAATAAGAAGGTGTACTACCGTTATGCGTGCAGCGCGTTCCCAAGGCCCCGTGTATTCGAACACACCGAAACAGTTTATTTAAAAGAAACTGTGGCAAATGTAATTTTCTATTGTGTCAGTTTCAGACAAAACATTCGGAATTTTTTTTCACCGGTTATTCTTTTTTTATAGCGCCACGGCAAATTGACGGTACTATCTTTGATGGTAAGCACGGTACAATCCTAACACAACAGCGACCACCGAGAGATCGTAATCCATCGACGATCACCACTATCACACCGGTCTGCATTCATTTAACTGCGATTCATCATGACAGACTGTTCACCAAATGCGTGGTGGTCGCGACCCAGTCGGGAAAAACAGCCCCACTTCTCCGCTATCACTATTTCCTCGTTCGTTGCTCATCAGGTAGCACCACGTGCATGTGAGGTTGGATTGAATGTCTCAGCTTTGAAGATGCTATTCGACACCTCTTACACCCATTAGCTTTGACTTGGGTACTGATAAATAATGACGTAATACGTTATTATTTAAAAAAAATATAGTATCTACCATTGTGACGACATTGTCCCTGATGATATTAAGCATAATAAGTAGGTACAATACAAAAAATCGGGAGTCTGTCGCCGGTCTTATTTTTTTTTTTATTAGAACACTTACATCATAAACACTAAAACCAGTAAAGAAAAATAGATAGAGAACATTGCTTAGTGCTACTATAATTAAAAGTGTAGAATACATGATAAAAAAAAATATAACGAGTAACAAGAAACAGAAGAGAAAGCAAATTAAAAGGTAACAAATATAAATAAGCAAATTAAATTTTAATAATTGGTAAAATACTGCGTCAACCATACTCGTCTACCTAAGTTCTTCTTCTTCGTTGTCGTGTTGACCTAAAAGCCTCTCGCAATTCCATATACAGTGGCTGGTTCACTATGAGACACTATGGCGGATTATCCCATATACATGGTAGTCGCGATACAGTCGACATCTCAGTATGAAATAAAAATTTCTATATATTTATTATATATTTGACCAGTATGTTCCCTCCTTATGACATCGGGTCGTAACGTGTGTTAGACATTTCTTATTTAAGCTTCAAAGGCTGTTATTCAAAATAAACTACTTTATTTTGTTAGCACAACCAACTTGCTTCGTAGCTAGAAGCTGACTGCCTGTCCTTTCTAGGAAAATAAAAAGTAAACAAATACTCATCTAAATAATAAACGATATTTCCTTGCAATTAACGAAAGACAAAACTGAGCTGCTAAGAATTAAATATAATAGAACGACATGAAAATCTAGACATATATGTTAAAACAATTTTATGGTAAATTAAACAATAGTTATAATCATCGCATTCAAACTTCCGCCATGATTGATGTGCTTTAGTAGAATTCTTAACTTGTTTTTCGGCAATGAGGTACAGGTTAGAAAATACGCGATATTTATTTAACTCTAGCTGACCCCCGCAACTTCGTCTGTGTCACATGGGTGAGAGAGGGTTAGAGAGAGTGAGACGTAGTCAGAGATAATTAACTATTGTCATAGGCACCCACAATAAAATTTATAGGTGCCGCCCGCCTGCCACATCATTCCTCTAAAATGCACGCACGGTACTTCATTATTATTTGCTGCGGAGTTATTTTAAAATTATAATATCTCCTAAGATATTCATTCAAGTCAAATGATGTAAAGGGAAATTTTGTCCAAAATTAAATACTTGTGATGAATAACGGTTTTCTTTCGACAAAGACTGTAACACCATATATATAAAAACACCTTCACAAATAATGCATTATTTTAGAACAAATTTTATTACCATAAAAAAGGTTATATTGTGTCAACCTTAAAATATAGACGTATGCAATTCCGGACTTTTTTTATAAGGAGGATTTTAAGAAGAAACAATTTCGTCACATATTATTGTTGCATAACTTTAACCATTCATGCAGCGCACGCAATGGGAGCTATCAAAAGTAATAAATTTTCCCCGTTTTTGCAACATTTTTCATTGATGCTCCGCTCCTATAAGTCGTATATAAATATATCCTATAAATTACATAGCCTATAGCTTTCCTCGATAAATGGACTATCCAACACTAAAAGAATTTTTCTAATCTATTCAAACAAAAAACTCTTCAGATTTATAATATTAGTACTTATACATAAAACTATACTTTTCATCAAGCTAACATGTGAATGCCAATGGATTGCCAACCTCTCGATGGTCGACGTTGAGTTTAGATTGCAATGTATTGTACTTTACCATCAGAAACATTACTGTTTCTACTTGTACTTACGTACATACCCTCAATTTTTCGAGGTCAGGTAAAGATCCCAACCATTCCGCTTAATTGCCATTTGATCTCGTAACGCGATATGCATGATCGTACCACCATGGCGGGTTTTACCTACGTCTGGTGTCCTATGGTGATCGCGATCCAATCGGACACAACTGTCAAAATAAAAACCCTTTATTAATGCAGGTCCTAAGAAGACTTTTATGAACTTTAAAACACTAACTACCTACCAAGTAACCTGATAAAGTTACAAGATAATTTTTAAGTAAAAAGAAAACTAACTTCAATGATTATTAAGAATTCCCTGGTATATCTTTGAAGTTGAAGGTCCAATGCCAATGAAATTAAAATGGGATCAACCTTGAAGTATCCCCTTTCCAACAAAAAAAGAATCATCCAAATCGATTAATAAAGAAAGAAGATATGGCTGAACATCCAAGTCGGATAAGAAAGATAATGAAAGAAAACCTTTAGACAGTTTGCTTGGGTTAGTCTCAGACCCATCTAAGCTTATGAGTCGTTTTGTCTCTGTAATTGAATTATTGTATAAGCCAATCATTGTGGTTGACAAATATTGTGAACTAAATGGATTTGTCAAGACCATACCAGCTGTATTCTTTGTTATTTGTATTTTGTTTCGTTTTGAAGTATAAGGTTATAATTATGAAAGCATTATTAAGACTTGTAAATGTATTTCCAAGTTATTGAATCATTAAAATTTAAACTAATTAAGATTCGAATCGATGTCGATAAACACGGTGTCCCAATACGCTACCACGAAGCAATCGTCGTTTAAAGTTTGTACGACATATAATAAGTGAATACATTTGTTTTTGGAAATACAAAGCAATATTTATCTATATTTGCCCGTAGGTAATTACAGTATATTGTGGAGGCTTTAGCGCTGCCCTGTAATTACATGAACTATCGGTCGCCCAATTATCGAAATTCGACCAGCGACTTTTTAATCATAGACTATTTTCTGTTTGACATTTGCAGTATGAACCTAAACAATGAATATTATATCACTTGCTGTCACTTTTCATTGAGTGACAATGTCAATATTTTGGGGGTCTTAGTGTTCAATGGCAAAGGTCGGGTTGGGATTCGCAATATTAATTTATTTAATTTAATATATTAGTAATAGATAATAAAGATAAATTTTAGCTTTCTGCACTTCTTCTCCATATAAACTTTAACCATGCCAAATCTCACAGATTTCCGTGCACGCATTATACTTATAAAGGTTTCCGAAGTTCTCTTCTCACGTATTAATATAATGATTATTAACTAAACAATACGTAAGCCCCGGCTTAGATTCTGTTTTGTATTTATTATCTGTGAAAACTTAGAGCAGTGATGTATGTGTCTACTTGAAATTTATTGTGACATAGAATTTACTTAACCGTTATAGAATCCCCATATAAAATATCTAGTATAAAAGCGAAAGTTTTTATGTTTGAATGTGTTACCCAATCACGCAAAAACGGCTGAACGGATTTGGCACACAGATAGGTATATAGTAACCCGGATTAACAGACAAGATACTTATTATCTTGGTAAATGATATATGTTTAATTTCTCTCTAGACCAAATTCTGAACTTCACACAAACGAAGTCTCTGGCAGAAGTAAGTTCTTAATAAAATAATTATATAGGTAGGTATCTACTACCTACCTACATATGCATTTCTGAGCTCGATTAAAAAATTTATAACTACTTATATATAATATATATATATATATATATATATATATATATAAAATGATTGAAGTTTGCCGTTGTGCACGCATCACTCAAAAAACTACTGCACTGATCATGATCTTCTTTTGTTTTATCTACTCCTTAGTAAAAAAAAAAAAAATCACGATATCTTCGTCCAATAAAAAGTTATTCGAGTTTTTATAAACTACAATTTCAATATGCAGTTCGAGGTTTTCTGTCGGGCACTCGAGCGGAGCCGCAGGCACAGCTAGTAATTTATAAGTTTTTTATTCGACAGTAAAGATATAGTTTTAGTAGTAGCTTTAGAGTTTACAAACTCACACACACACACATCATTATAAAGTTAAATAATAAGAAATTTTAAAAGTAAGTTCTTTATATGTATAAAAAAGTAGAACACTACGAAATGATTTTTGAAAATTTGTTCCCTACGAAGATGGAATAGGTATTTAAAAATACCAAATTCATATTGACATATGTCACTCACATCTTGAGTTTTTTACTTACAATTGTACTTAAAAATAAATATATTTTGGTGTCTAAGATAAACTGAAATTACATAAAAAGTGCGCGAACGTAAACTTAATACGAGGTTTAATACGTTGATAGTGTTATCTAGTGCGATTCAGTGCTATACACATGAAACGAGAAAATACCTATGGAACAATATTAGCAAGGAATCGCAAGTTAGTGTATGTTTATTTATCTTCGTCGTTTAGAAAATACGATATTAAAGCGCTACGTACACCGGTACAATGGTTCAATGTTCAGTATGTAACAACAACATAATAGTTAACCAAAAGCGCATTAAATGCACAAACTGTAACTGCAATAATTCCTATCACCAAGATTGTGTGAAATATGGCGAATCAACAATATTACGCTCTAAGTGGATATGTCCAACTTGCATTTCTGCTCAACCTAAAGGTGGGAATAATAGCAATACACCCATTCATAGCAGGAGTCAGGTTGACCTTACGGCTGATACTGGCTCACTCACAATTTCTCCTCCATCATCAATATGCTCACAAGATGCTATCTTACAAGAGATACGCAAACTGCATATGGATATGAATGATAAATTTAAAAGTCAGCAAGTAAGTTTGGACAAATTTAACTCTACTTTGATCAAAGTGCAGCAGGATATAAGAGAATTAAACTCCAACTTTTCCACAATGCGTGAAGAACTTGATGAAATTACCAAATCCGTGGATTTTTTTTCCAATTTTACTGATGATCAAGTAAAAATAAACAAGGAAAATAGTGACTCATTATCAACACTGACAGCTGAAAATACTCGAATAATTGTTCAAGTAAATAATATGAATGCTAAACTCAACGAAATGGAACAACAAGCAAGAGATCATAATGTAGAAATTCAATGTGTTCCGGAACATAAATCCGAAAATCTACTTAGCATTATTCACCAGCTTACACGAACAATTTCGTGCAACTTGCCCAACACGGATATTGTTAATTTTCATAGAGTTGCTAAGCAAAACGAAGAATCCAAACGTCCTCGGAATATAGTGCTTAAACTATCTACGCCACGTTCTCGTGACCATCTACTGGGAGCAGTTCGAGACTTCAATAAAAAACACGAAACTGATAAGCTCAACTCTACCCACTTAGGCATTTCTGGTGAGAAGATGCAAATATATATCACTGAGCACCTATCTCCTGCGAACAAGAAATTGCATGCTGATACTAGACATGTCGCAAAATCTAAAGGCTACCAATTCGTATGGGTTCGAAACGGGCGTATTTTTGTGCGAAAGGATATAAAATCACCTCCAATAACGATAAAAAATAATGATATTTAAGTTCTCTGTAATTGTGCTCTTATTCTAATATTAAGCATGTTGACTATATTGATCATTTATTAAATTCTCTCTAAAAATATATTATCAAAATGTAAGAGGACTTAGAACAAAAACTGAAGATTTTTATATTACTGTGCTAAGTAACAATTTCGATGTAATTATAATAACTGAAACGTGGCTCAATAGTGGTGTATATGATCGCGAGATTATCGATCAGCGTTATAACGTATTCAGACGTGATAGATCCTCTACTTCTTCTGCTTCTGTCAAAAATGATGGAGGGGGAGTAATGATTGCTGTACAAAAGAGATACGAGGTACTAAGAAAATCTAAATGGGAATCATCATGTGAGGATATTTGGCTTTCTGTAAAAGTCGGCAACGGCTTTTACGTTGATATTTGTACAATATACGTTCCATCTCCAATAAGATACGAATACATTGACACTTACCTCAAAAACACCACTGAAATAATTCAAAACAAGATTTCTACATCTTCTACAGCTTTATTAGTAGGTGATTTCAATCTTTCTAATCTAAAATGGCAACACGATTCTTACAGTTTATCTGCACTATCGACTTCTAGTAATATTGAAAATCTTTTTATTGATACCCTTGCTTTTAATAATTTATATCAGTGTAATTATGTCACAAATGAAAATCAACGTATTTTAGACTTGGTACTTTGTAATCACCCGACTAATGTCACTATATCTAAAGTTACAAATCCTGTCTTACCCTTGGATTTACATCATCCAAGCATCGAAATTGAATTAAATAAGCCGCACAGTTCTCCACTTAAGCAAAAAAAATTACCAATTTATAACTTTAATAGGTGCAACTATGATGCTGTGAATAGTGAGCTACAAGACATAGATTGGTCATTTATCTGGAAGGATGTTTATGATATCGATGTAATGCTGGAAATATTTTACAATACAATTATGCAAATATTTCTGAGACATACTCCTATGCGAAAAATAAGAGATGAAAAATATCCCGTGTGGTTTAGTTCCTCCCTTATCAAAGCTCTTAAAGAGAAAAACAAATACCATTCCAGATACATCAAGTATAGTAACCCACTGGATAAAGCAACATTCAATATTTTACGGCGGCGTTGCGATGAGATGATTAAGCATTGTTATAATAATTTTAAAGAACAGGCAGCTTCTCATTTACGACGTTGTCCTAAATATTTTTGGAAATTTGTCAAAGACCAAACAAATAATAGTGATGGCATACCTAATAAAATGCACTTTGGGGATGTGGTGGCTGCGGATGGGCAGACTATTGCAGAACTTTTTAGCAAATACTTTCAAACTATTTATAGTACGAATCAATCTAACACACAGTTCTCCACTAGTTTAGATACTAATCGTCATACTAATTTCAATGATGTGCCTATTAGTAACTGTGATATTACTGAGCAAGAAGTTCTGAGATCGCTACAATCACTAGATTGCAACAAGGGCCCGGGGCCTGACCTGCTACCCCCAATTTTGCTTAGAAAATGTGCCGAAAATTTATTTAAGCCACTAACACAGCTGTATACACAATCTCTAAACACTGGTAAATTCCCGGCGACCTGGAAACTTGCACATATAACACCAATTCACAAGTCAGGGGCACTGGATGATGTGACAAATTATAGACCAATATCCATTTTATCCATTTGTGGAAAAATTTTCGAATCATTGGTATATAAGAAGATACTACCCCATATTCAGAACCGCATCAATTCCAATCAACATGGTTTCCTACCACGGAAATCAACTGCTACGAATTTGCTAGAATATGTATCTGATATATCTGAAGCTCTTGATGATAACCAAGAAGTGCATGCAATTTATACAGATTTCCGAAAAGCATTTGACTTAGTAAATCACAATTTGCTTTTAAATAAACTTGCGTATATGGGTATACATGGTTCCTTATTAAGATGGTGTGAATCGTATCTGGGTAAACGCTCCCAATTGGTAGCAATTCATGGCCACAAATCTATGGTGTCTGAGATTCCGTCTGGAGTTCCTCAAGGTTCCCATTTGGGTCCGCTTTTTTTCCTAATATTTATAAATGATCTTTGCGATTCCATTCAGTGTAAATTCAAAATGTATGCTGATGATTTAAAATTATATCGCATTGTTAGTAGTACTTTAGACGTACAATGTCTACAATCTGACATTGACAATGTTAAGAAATGGTGTAGTTTTAATGGCATGTCGCTTAATCCAGATAAGTGTTTTCATATAAAGTTTACAAGAAAGAAAAAGCCTCATATCGGTGATTATATGATCGACTCTATTAAATTAAAGGAAGTAACAACTATTCGAGACTTGGGCATCATTGTAGATGGATCTTTGAGCTTTCGATATCACATCGATAACATAATCCAAAAATCATCCAAATTATCTGGGTTTATTAGTCGTCAGATGAAAATATTTAAAGAACCCAGCCTAACGATAATAATTTACAATACTATTCTACGCGGAATTTTAGAATACAATAGTCCTGTTTGGAATCCCTGCTACCAAGTACATTCTGACAGAATTGAACGAGTACAAAAGCGTTTCATGTACCTCTTGGCATATTCTGATTACAAATGTAAAATATTGAAAACTTATGAAGAACGCCTTTCTTATTACAGAGTTATGTCGCTTTGTACTCGTAGGAGGAACTCGGACATCGTGTGTCTTTTTAAATTGCTACATGGAATCACCGACTCCCCCTACATTCTTGAACGTTTGAATTTTGCGATTCCACGTTTGGGCAGTCGTTTGCATAACAGAAAAACTTTTTACCTGCCTCATTGCAGAACAAATATTGCTCAACATTCTCCAATATATCGTATGTCCTCTTTCTGTAACGCTGTTCGCACAGAGATTGATATATTTTCAGGTTCTATTTCCTCTATTAAAAATATTCTTAAAATACTTAAATAATGTAATTTCTATGATTTTAGTTTACTTAGTTTTTGTACCGCCTAATGTGTTTTTTTTTTTTTTTTTTCTCTCTATAACTTATGTGCATGCTGTATCCACATCTAGAAGAGTACAATCATTGCATGATTTTAAAATATTGCACATTTCTAATTATATACATAGGTTGTAGTCAGTTTTGTGGACCAATAAATAAATAAATAAATAAATAAATAAATAAATACATTGATTTTAGAATTCTTTCCCAATGGAAATCCCAAATTAGTGTCCTACTTTTATAAATTTATTATCAGTCTAAAAATCATTTTAACTTTTTTTCAAAGTAATATTGTTACATAGCGAATTTTAGCTTAATTAGATGGTATGTCCATTGTGGAAATATGCTATAAGCGGACAAACAGACAGACGTAAATTCGATTATATAATACAATATATTAAAAAAAATTCCTTGTTAATACAATGTTCGACGGCTAATAGCAAACCTTTAGGCAATCTGGAATTACTGACATTAATGTTTTTACATAATTACAGTTTACGATCAATCCTTAGGGTTCAACTGGTATTAAACATTACAATTCAGTCCACTACCTAAGAAGTTCTCTTCTCACGTATTAATATAATGATTATTAACTAAACAATACGTAAGCCCCGGCTTAGATTCTGTTTTGTATTTATTATCTGTGAAAACTTAGAGCAGTGATGTATGTGTCTACTTGAAATTTATTGTGACATAGAATTTACTTAACCGTTATAGAATCCCCATATAAAATATCTAGTATAAAAGCGAAAGTTTTTATGTTTGAATGTGTTACCCAATCACGCAAAAACGGCTGAACGGATTTGGCACACAGATAGGTATATAGTAACCCGGATTAACAGACAAGATACTTATTATCTTGGTAAATGATATATGTTTAATTTCTCTCTAGACCAAATTCTGAACTTCACACAAACGAAGTCTCTGGCAGAAGTAAGTTCTTAATAAAATAATTATATAGGTAGGTATCTACTACCTACCTACATATGCATTTCTGAGCTCGATTAAAAAATTTATAACTACTTATATATAATATATATATATATATATATATATATATATATAAAATGATTGAAGTTTGCCGTTGTGCACGCATCACTCAAAAAACTACTGCACTGATCATGATCTTCTTTTGTTTTATCTACTCCTTAGTAAAAAAAAAAAAAATCACGATATCTTCGTCCAATAAAAAGTTATTCGAGTTTTTATAAACTACAATTTCAATATGCAGTTCGAGGTTTTCTGTCGGGCACTCGAGCGGAGCCGCAGGCACAGCTAGTAATTTATAAGTTTTTTATTCGACAGTAAAGATATAGTTTTAGTAGTAGCTTTAGAGTTTACAAACTCACACACACACACATCATTATAAAGTTAAATAATAAGAAATTTTAAAAGTAAGTTCTTTATATGTATAAAAAAGTAGAACACTACGAAATGATTTTTGAAAATTTGTTCCCTACGAAGATGGAATAGGTATTTAAAAATACCAAATTCATATTGACATATGTCACTCACATCTTGAGTTTTTTACTTACAATTGTACTTAAAAATAAATATATTTTGGTGTCTAAGATAAACTGAAATTACATAAAAAGTGCGCGAACGTAAACTTAATACGAGGTTTAATACGTTGATAGTGTTATCTAGTGCGATTCAGTGCTATACACATGAAACGAGAAAATACCTATGGAACAATATTAGCAAGGAATCGCAAGTTAGTGTATGTTTATTTATCTTCGTCGTTTAGAAAATACGATATTAAAGCGCTACGTACACCGGTACAATGGTTCAATGTTCAGTATGTAACAACAACATAATAGTTAACCAAAAGCGCATTAAATGCACAAACTGTAACTGCAATAATTCCTATCACCAAGATTGTGTGAAATATGGCGAATCAACAATATTACGCTCTAAGTGGATATGTCCAACTTGCATTTCTGCTCAACCTAAAGGTGGGAATAATAGCAATACACCCATTCATAGCAGGAGTCAGGTTGACCTTACGGCTGATACTGGCTCACTCACAATTTCTCCTCCATCATCAATATGCTCACAAGATGCTATCTTACAAGAGATACGCAAACTGCATATGGATATGAATGATAAATTTAAAAGTCAGCAAGTAAGTTTGGACAAATTTAACTCTACTTTGATCAAAGTGCAGCAGGATATAAGAGAATTAAACTCCAACTTTTCCACAATGCGTGAAGAACTTGATGAAATTACCAAATCCGTGGATTTTTTTTCCAATTTTACTGATGATCAAGTAAAAATAAACAAGGAAAATAGTGACTCATTATCAACACTGACAGCTGAAAATACTCGAATAATTGTTCAAGTAAATAATATGAATGCTAAACTCAACGAAATGGAACAACAAGCAAGAGATCATAATGTAGAAATTCAATGTGTTCCGGAACATAAATCCGAAAATCTACTTAGCATTATTCACCAGCTTACACGAACAATTTCGTGCAACTTGCCCAACACGGATATTGTTAATTTTCATAGAGTTGCTAAGCAAAACGAAGAATCCAAACGTCCTCGGAATATAGTGCTTAAACTATCTACGCCACGTTCTCGTGACCATCTACTGGGAGCAGTTCGAGACTTCAATAAAAAACACGAAACTGATAAGCTCAACTCTACCCACTTAGGCATTTCTGGTGAGAAGATGCAAATATATATCACTGAGCACCTATCTCCTGCGAACAAGAAATTGCATGCTGATACTAGACATGTCGCAAAATCTAAAGGCTACCAATTCGTATGGGTTCGAAACGGGCGTATTTTTGTGCGAAAGGATATAAAATCACCTCCAATAACGATAAAAAATAATGATATTTAAGTTCTCTGTAATTGTGCTCTTATTCTAATATTAAGCATGTTGACTATATTGATCATTTATTAAATTCTCTCTAAAAATATATTATCAAAATGTAAGAGGACTTAGAACAAAAACTGAAGATTTTTATATTACTGTGCTAAGTAACAATTTCGATGTAATTATAATAACTGAAACGTGGCTCAATAGTGGTGTATATGATCGCGAGATTATCGATCAGCGTTATAACGTATTCAGACGTGATAGATCCTCTACTTCTTCTGCTTCTGTCAAAAATGATGGAGGGGGAGTAATGATTGCTGTACAAAAGAGATACGAGGTACTAAGAAAATCTAAATGGGAATCATCATGTGAGGATATTTGGCTTTCTGTAAAAGTCGGCAACGGCTTTTACGTTGATATTTGTACAATATACGTTCCATCTCCAATAAGATACGAATACATTGACACTTACCTCAAAAACACCACTGAAATAATTCAAAACAAGATTTCTACATCTTCTACAGCTTTATTAGTAGGTGATTTCAATCTTTCTAATCTAAAATGGCAACACGATTCTTACAGTTTATCTGCACTATCGACTTCTAGTAATATTGAAAATCTTTTTATTGATACCCTTGCTTTTAATAATTTATATCAGTGTAATTATGTCACAAATGAAAATCAACGTATTTTAGACTTGGTACTTTGTAATCACCCGACTAATGTCACTATATCTAAAGTTACAAATCCTGTCTTACCCTTGGATTTACATCATCCAAGCATCGAAATTGAATTAAATAAGCCGCACAGTTCTCCACTTAAGCAAAAAAAATTACCAATTTATAACTTTAATAGGTGCAACTATGATGCTGTGAATAGTGAGCTACAAGACATAGATTGGTCATTTATCTGGAAGGATGTTTATGATATCGATGTAATGCTGGAAATATTTTACAATACAATTATGCAAATATTTCTGAGACATACTCCTATGCGAAAAATAAGAGATGAAAAATATCCCGTGTGGTTTAGTTCCTCCCTTATCAAAGCTCTTAAAGAGAAAAACAAATACCATTCCAGATACATCAAGTATAGTAACCCACTGGATAAAGCAACATTCAATATTTTACGGCGGCGTTGCGATGAGATGATTAAGCATTGTTATAATAATTTTAAAGAACAGGCAGCTTCTCATTTACGACGTTGTCCTAAATATTTTTGGAAATTTGTCAAAGACCAAACAAATAATAGTGATGGCATACCTAATAAAATGCACTTTGGGGATGTGGTGGCTGCGGATGGGCAGACTATTGCAGAACTTTTTAGCAAATACTTTCAAACTATTTATAGTACGAATCAATCTAACACACAGTTCTCCACTAGTTTAGATACTAATCGTCATACTAATTTCAATGATGTGCCTATTAGTAACTGTGATATTACTGAGCAAGAAGTTCTGAGATCGCTACAATCACTAGATTGCAACAAGGGCCCGGGGCCTGACCTGCTACCCCCAATTTTGCTTAGAAAATGTGCCGAAAATTTATTTAAGCCACTAACACAGCTGTATACACAATCTCTAAACACTGGTAAATTCCCGGCGACCTGGAAACTTGCACATATAACACCAATTCACAAGTCAGGGGCACTGGATGATGTGACAAATTATAGACCAATATCCATTTTATCCATTTGTGGAAAAATTTTCGAATCATTGGTATATAAGAAGATACTACCCCATATTCAGAACCGCATCAATTCCAATCAACATGGTTTCCTACCACGGAAATCAACTGCTACGAATTTGCTAGAATATGTATCTGATATATCTGAAGCTCTTGATGATAACCAAGAAGTGCATGCAATTTATACAGATTTCCGAAAAGCATTTGACTTAGTAAATCACAATTTGCTTTTAAATAAACTTGCGTATATGGGTATACATGGTTCCTTATTAAGATGGTGTGAATCGTATCTGGGTAAACGCTCCCAATTGGTAGCAATTCATGGCCACAAATCTATGGTGTCTGAGATTCCGTCTGGAGTTCCTCAAGGTTCCCATTTGGGTCCGCTTTTTTTCCTAATATTTATAAATGATCTTTGCGATTCCATTCAGTGTAAATTCAAAATGTATGCTGATGATTTAAAATTATATCGCATTGTTAGTAGTACTTTAGACGTACAATGTCTACAATCTGACATTGACAATGTTAAGAAATGGTGTAGTTTTAATGGCATGTCGCTTAATCCAGATAAGTGTTTTCATATAAAGTTTACAAGAAAGAAAAAGCCTCATATCGGTGATTATATGATCGACTCTATTAAATTAAAGGAAGTAACAACTATTCGAGACTTGGGCATCATTGTAGATGGATCTTTGAGCTTTCGATATCACATCGATAACATAATCCAAAAATCATCCAAATTATCTGGGTTTATTAGTCGTCAGATGAAAATATTTAAAGAACCCAGCCTAACGATAATAATTTACAATACTATTCTACGCGGAATTTTAGAATACAATAGTCCTGTTTGGAATCCCTGCTACCAAGTACATTCTGACAGAATTGAACGAGTACAAAAGCGTTTCATGTACCTCTTGGCATATTCTGATTACAAATGTAAAATATTGAAAACTTATGAAGAACGCCTTTCTTATTACAGAGTTATGTCGCTTTGTACTCGTAGGAGGAACTCGGACATCGTGTGTCTTTTTAAATTGCTACATGGAATCACCGACTCCCCCTACATTCTTGAACGTTTGAATTTTGCGATTCCACGTTTGGGCAGTCGTTTGCATAACAGAAAAACTTTTTACCTGCCTCATTGCAGAACAAATATTGCTCAACATTCTCCAATATATCGTATGTCCTCTTTCTGTAACGCTGTTCGCACAGAGATTGATATATTTTCAGGTTCTATTTCCTCTATTAAAAATATTCTTAAAATACTTAAATAATGTAATTTCTATGATTTTAGTTTACTTAGTTTTTGTACCGCCTAATGTGTTTTTTTTTTTTTTTTTTCTCTCTATAACTTATGTGCATGCTGTATCCACATCTAGAAGAGTACAATCATTGCATGATTTTAAAATATTGCACATTTCTAATTATATACATAGGTTGTAGTCAGTTTTGTGGACCAATAAATAAATAAATAAATAAATAAATAAATAAATACATTGATTTTAGAATTCTTTCCCAATGGAAATCCCAAATTAGTGTCCTACTTTTATAAATTTATTATCAGTCTAAAAATCATTTTAACTTTTTTTCAAAGTAATATTGTTACATAGCGAATTTTAGCTTAATTAGATGGTATGTCCATTGTGGAAATATGCTATAAGCGGACAAACAGACAGACGTAAATTCGATTATATAATACAATATATTAAAAAAAATTCCTTGTTAATACAATGTTCGACGGCTAATAGCAAACCTTTAGGCAATCTGGAATTACTGACATTAATGTTTTTACATAATTACAGTTTACGATCAATCCTTAGGGTTCAACTGGTATTAAACATTACAATTCAGTCCACTACCTAATATAGAAGTATATGGGGTAGGTAACGATATTACTGTTGTATGACACTGACACAGTGACTCAGTTCGGAGCTTCCCGTTTACTCATCAACTGTATTACTATTACAAAGCTCAAATGTTTCTTTGTTTGTTTGAACGAGCTTACCTCTGCAACTACCAAATATATTTCAAAAATTATCTTTGCATTTTATAGGTTATTTATTGATAAATGATATAGGATAATAAACTTTAATCTATTGCTCTAACGAGCGTAACAGTAATAATAAATATCAAGAAATCTGGCAAGTCTACACGAGTGGAGCTGGTCGAATTTTAACACTGTTGTTCTCACTTCCAGTACCTACTTGCCTGGAGTTTGCCAGATTGCTTGACTTTCATGGTTACTGCTTCGCTCCTTAGGGTCATAGCGTTAAGTTATATAATCCATAACCTTTCTCAATAAATAGGCTATAGAATAAAAAAATATTTTTTCAAATCTAACTGGTAGGTACCTAAGTAGTTCAAGAAATTAGCACGTCCAAAAAAATACAAATATCTGAATTAAAATCTCTTGATTTTTCTTAATATCTTGTATAGATTATGGGCTGTATTGGACAGTGGCTCTTTTTACTAGTTCTTTTTCATACAAAATGTAGGCTTGTTGACGACGCTAATGGAGGCAGATCCAAAGTATGGAGCTAAAAATCTATTTAAAAAAAAATCAAACTTATATTAAAGTGAAATGTTCTACTACAATGATCTAACTGCTTACAGAGATAAATACACAATAACACAGAGTGAAAAATTAAAAAGAACATTTAATACAAAAAAAAGTTAATCATAAACATAGCTATTAAGCCCATGAACGGCCATTTTCAAATCGCTACTTTCATTTACTCGCCGTACACTGGCAGGAAAAGATCATCTAATACTGGATTGGCAAGCATCGTTCCAATTTACAATACAATGCCTTATCCATTTTCTGCGTTTCCACGTCAAAGTAGAAAACTCGGTATTTTGATTAATACGCGCGACAGAGACGGGTTGCGTGGCCTCCTGACTGACAAGTGATTTTAAACCTTAAAAATATAGAACATTAAGTCGAAAATTGCTTAGTGAGTGTTTGTTGTTAGTGAAATAATGGATACGTGTAGGCGTAGGGCATGAATAGTAGGCATTTCGCACAGATACTGGCATGGAGTGGCCGTTCGAACAATACGACTTTTTGCATTGAGGACTTGTTTTTAATGTTTTCAAATTGCAAATGGTCTAATTAAAAGAAACTGTACTTAATATCAAAGAGTTTGATTCGTTCTACAAAAGCGTACTTTAATGCGTAGATTAAAGAGGATAAATATTTCAGTTTGGCATGTAATTAGTCATAATTTAGCAAATATATTTTATTCTAGTAGTAGAAAAACCATCGATAATTTATGAAGTAAGTACGTTCATATATCATATTATATTTCTGGATATATAAAAAAATGCATACTTATGTACGCAAGTAAGAAGTTTTTTTAAATAATTTTACACAATTAGAAATAAGTGCTAGATAAGTAAAACTCAGTAAAATGAATTTACATTTTTATCATTGCTGACTAACTTCATCATGTCACACTTCCGTCACGTGCTGTGTATTTAACCCAGCTCTCAATTTTACCCTTTACTAATTGCGCTAAAAGAAAATAATATAACTTTAAAAAATTATACATAGCTAACACAAAAACCAAAGAATATACCTATACTACTTTTGTTTTAATACAAATCTCAAGATATTACTTCCTTTTTGTAAATTACATTCCCCATTTCACACCAGTTTATGGTTCACGAACTCATATTAAATTACAGTTGAAAACGACTCCGTAACAAAGTACTAAAATTTGTAGTGTAGTGTAGTAGTACAATTGTTTAGCGAATTAAAACTATAAAGAAATTATGTGCTATTTATTACACACCGCAAAATGGTTGAGCATGAAATAAATGCAGTTTGTCTCTAACGTTATGGTTTTCATCTAGTCAGTGTTTCATCATATAAATCCTACGACGTAAAATATAATATGTATGACGTAACACAACAGTATGTAAATATCTTTTAAAAACATTTTAGTTTGTTTTAAAATCTGCAACATCTATATTTCTGTGAGCACGTGAGTTTTTATTTCATATTTCTTGTTGTTAAATAAACTATACCTAACCTTTATTGTAAACATAAATTTTATAAATAAGAATATTATTAAATGAGATTATGTAAAATAGATTTAAAAATACTTCATGTTTTAAATATTAGTTATCTTTTGAATCAAAATATTGACACTGGCAAATGCTTCTGCTGCGCCAAAATAAGAATTAAAAGAACGATTGATTATAGATTATTGAACTGATTACGCGAGTAGAATAATTTTAATATTGACTATTTCCAACTATAAATTAATGAAATTGTAAAAAATAAATAAGATGTATATTATCTGTGATTATTTAAAATAGATCTTTAAAAAAGTTACAATATTCTAAATTATGATTAACTTTTGAATCGCAAATAGAACTGGCGACGTAGAAAACGTTTGAATATAAATTAATTATTGATCACGTGACAAGAATAATTTATTGTAATCCATATGAAAAAAATGATAGAGGTTTGCCGTTGTGCGAGCACAACGCAAAAGCTACGGGATACGATTAGAGCTTTTATTTTTGTTTTACTACTTAGTTACTTGGTTGTTATAAAAAATCACGATATCTTCATAAACAACAATTCTGTAGTACACGCGAGCGGAGACGCGGGTACTGTTAGTATAATGTAAGTGTAAAAAATTATGCCATTGCATAATATTGTCAGTATATAAAAGTATGACAATATTATAAATCATCAAAATTATTAACTGTTTTCACAAATTTTATATTACCTAAGTAGCAATATTAACTACTCCTTTCAACCCTTGTGCATCCATTCTTGTTACAACGTTAAATAAATATATAAACAGAGGGGCGACTCCACGCCTGCCCCAAGCCGATCGGTTAAACAGCATAGGCCGGACAGAAAAGCCTATAGGGGCGGTCCGTAGAGGGTGGAAACCTCGGAAAATTCACGTGCAAGGCCCACCCCTTGGCGCGAACACGTGCCGCCAAATAGCCTCAGAACGAACGCGTTTACTAATCATCTTGGCTTGCGAAAAACCAAAAAAAAAAAACAAAATTTAAACGTATGGAGTGATGTTTTTAAATTTGAATTATACGCGATTTTCTTTTTCACTACTATTTGCTGTTATTTTTTAAATTCGCACTTTCAACTTTAAGCAGCGGAAATGTTGGAAATGGAAATGAGCACCGGCTTTGTGATTTGAGTGAGCTTTGTTCGTGTGTGTGTGTGTATTTTTTTTATAAACGCGAAATGGAGAACAGAACATGAGCCGATTTCATGGTTAGTTGGAGTGATTAGTTCGGAACATGAAAACGTACGTTTGTGAGCTTGTAATTCAAGCGTCACGTGGTTTTTTCACACGGAGAGACTTGTTTTTTCTTTATTTTTATTTTTTGTAAACACGCACTGAAAAAGGTGAAAAGAGGTTATGCTTGGCTTAATGGATATGTTACTTTTTTCCTTGTGGTTATAACATAGCCGTACCTGTTGTAGTATTTTTAATAATCAACTGTCAAAAAACACAAACAAAGTTTATGACAATTGATTTTATAAGAATGTTTTTTTTTAAATGGTTAAACAGACACACCCTGACTTCTAGATCATTGATTCTATCGAAAGTATGTTCTCAGGTTCGAGCCTTCCTCCGAATTTTTCCAATTTTCATATTTATTTGGTACCTACCTACTATTGATGCCTCAGAAATATTCTCCTAAATCTGATAATAAAAAAAACGTTTCATAACTTCACATCGTTTGAGAAACTGGTGAGATGTTTAATCTCGATCCTTGCCTCTGAAAAGAACCTATGGCCCATAGTTGAACATTTAAAGGTTGGTTTCATTAACCAAGGGCATTTTTTATATGAAAGTTTTCTTTTATACAACTAACTTAGCAAACAAGCTGCCTATGGACACTTTTAATACCAAAAGTATCACTAGTGCTTTGCCGACCATGAACCCCATACCTCATAGAGCTCCGGAAGCCCTATTCACCACAGGAACACAACACTAGGTTATTTCACAGTCGGACAGCCCCAAGCAAAGATTCTTAAATATTTTTTTTTAAAACGTGGGTAAATTTAAATAATCAAATTTATTCTCAGTTAATTAAAAATAAATACCTATCTATATTTTACATCAGTTTACTAACTATATACCTACTACAATTACTAAATCATGAGAATTAGTTCTCAAGTGGTTTTTTATACCACGTAAGTGGTAAGCGGTCACCGCAGTCTATGCATCCTTTAAAAACTTGCTTACTTGTGTAAATTAAAGCTTAGTAAGTAATTAGCAACCAATAGCCAATTCATGTTGTGGGCCGTGATATCCCATAAAGAAGTAGGTACCTACTTAACTACTAAATTATGTAGGTATACTTAGCTAACAAAAAAATCAAGTGTAATTTAAGCAACAATGTCTTAAACTCCGGTTATATAATCCTTGGCATAGATTTAACGATAGGCTATCTTAAATTACAAAACATTAAATTATCTATAAATAATATATCTTCAAACCTCAAAGCAATATACTTACCTAATATTAGGTTAAAGTAGATTACGATTTAAAAACATGGATATCTGCTTACGTCATGGTTTTAAAATCAAATTAACTTTATTAAATTAAGACCCCGAGATAATATTCTTGACTGCGAAAACTATCAATGTTACAACAAATATCTCCAATTAACAATTTCGTGGCATATGTGTCTAAACTGTGTCGCAAATGGATGTCAAATTAACACTAAAAATTGGAGAGCAACAGGTGTAACAAAATTATGTCCAAATCGTAGAAAAACAATACCGTTCAAACCTTTTATTATTACTTTTTGTCTTTAAAAATAAGTATAGAAAAATACTTAGCTATCTACTTACCTAATTTAGAAATTTTCGTAATGTTTGCTCTCCGACTTTTGTTGAGAAAATTTGGCGTCCATTTGCGACAGTAAATTGCTGTTAAATAGCTGTGTGCAGGTTAAAACGTATCTACAATTATTAGAAAGTTTTAAAGATCCAAACTCTGCAATGAAATGATTGTCAAATAATGAAAAACTAGTCAAACACACAAACCGTGTGACGAACAATAGTTTAAAAATTCAAATAGAACCACAGCCAAAGTCAGTAATAAAAAATAATTCACGGAAAAATATAACATTGAGTTCTTCTAGGTAAATAAAAACTCAATTACTAAACATAGCATTGTATTCAAATCGGACGAAACAAATTTTTAATTCGACCCCTTTAAATAATAACCTAAAACAAAACAATTGTTCTAATAGCACATTCTTATTAAAAATACTATTCTAAATTCAAACAACCCATCAACCGGTTCCCACGACCGCCATGTTGGGTCGTCCTCGCCCGCTATTGGTCGAGGCCATCAGTTTAGAATTAGAATGTATAGACCCCACCATTTGGCGAGCAGTAAATTGTGTTGGTAGTTTTTTTATATGCTTTTTTTTTCGATTTGAAATAATGGCAGCAGCTGTTCGTCGTTCGTTTTTCAAATTGGCGTCTTGTTATCGTCCGTTGACAATAGAATGAAAATTTAGTATATTTCTTTGTGAAGAACCAATTACAATATTATGGTATATCGTTATATGTTGTCTCTTATTATCTATAAGTTAATTTCTTTTGTTATTTTATTACTTCTGCAGTAATTTAGAAATAGTCGAACCATTTATGTAAACATTAGCGTTAAACCTAGTGGAAGGCTGGCTCTCAAGTGCAGGTACCGGAACACAACTATTGGTGTTTAGCGACAGATTTACCACTCTCGGGTAGTCTAACCAGGCAGGCATTAGTAACAGCCCTACCAACACACTATGGTTTTATCACTATGTTTTCTTTCATCGAAAGCTCAGCCTCATTGCAGGGATACGAACTCACGTCGATCGACGTGGAGTCCGTATACGCTACCACTGAGACACCCTGCTTATAAAAGATAGATAATGTATGGAAACGTCAAAATAAAAATAAAAAACCTCTACTAAAGTGATATGTTGATTCAAAAATCGGCCCTTATTAGAAGATTACTTGTGGCAAAAACTCGATTTTATGAATAAAACTGTTGCCTGTTATTGGTTGAATTTGTAGGGACAATAGTAGGTACTAATGTAATAACATTCAATAGTGTGAAATGTAGGTATGCGCCTATGTATGAACGTAAGGTTGATGGATTTGTACAAAACATTAATGTAGGTACTTAACTGATTTTTAAGGGGTCATCCACAGTTTACGTACCTTTTATCTTTATTTAAATGGAACTGCAATAGAGGATCTACCAGGGTTCTCAATCCAAAGCGCGGCAGTTATCGAACGAAAACAATCGTACATTACCGATTTCTGCTTCAGAGGACCAATTATTTGAACTAGCGATCGCCCTAAAGTCGAAATTCGACCAGCGACCTTTTGATCATAGACAATTTTCTGTTTGACATTTGTAGTATTCATGAACCTAAACAAAAAGTATTATCTACATCACTTGCTATCACTTTTCGTTGAGTGACAATGTCAATATTTTGGGGGTTTAAGTTCAATGGCACTGGACGGGTTAGGATTCGCAGTATTCATTTATTTTATTTAATATATTAGTAACAAATATTATGGATAAATTTTAGCTTTCTGCGCTCCTTCTCTATATACACTTTAACCATGCCAAATCTCGCAGTCTTCCGTGCACTCAATACGCTGAGAAAGGTACCTACCGAAAGCTTTTGCTTCACGTATTAATTTATAGATTCTTAGAATGTTAAAATCATAATATTTTCGTACGATACTATAAAAATAGTGCTATCAAACACCATTGCAATTGTGCACCACAAATAATATTATGTATGATTATATTATAGCCGAGTGTAGCCGCGTACAAAAACTGTTGTCTATTTAAATTGTTTTGTCCCAAGGTTAGTTTATTCGTTAGTTAATATGTTTGTAATGACGTGTAGACCGTGTGGTTAGACAATCCGTTAGTTAATATTCAAGGTGGACGTGATTAGTGAAACGTCAAGGTGAGGTGGACCGGTCGGCAGCGCGGCCCGGAGTGGCGCACGCGCACCTCTCCGCGCAACCTGCACTACCTGAGAACCGTTTTAAATCATTTCTTACTATTACCAAATCTACACTATAATCTTCTTCTTCTAAGATATAGAAATCGATGCTTGTATGTACATAATTATATTCTCTATGGACTCCAAAACTGCTGGAGAGATTTTGATGAAATTTTCACACAATCTTTTTATTAGCCCAAAGTTTGTTAGCGATCAGCGGCCACATGTGCTGGATTTGCTGGTACAGCTCAAGAGTTTGTTTATATGTTTGAGCGCGCTAATTTCTTAAACTACCAGTCACATTTGAAAAATTCTTCTAGCATTTCATAGCCTATTTATTGAGGAAGGTTATATGCTATATAAGTTCACGCTAAGGTCATAACGAGCTGAGCTGTAGCCGTGAATGTAACGCAATCTGTCAAGATGTAGGCAAGTATTTGAAATGAGAACAACTGCCATAGTCAGTGGAATTTTAACACGGATGAAACCGTGGGGCATAGCTAGTGTTAATATATTATTTAATCTAATTCCACCCAACCCATTCAATCTCAGAACTAGATGGAAGACAAGCAAGATACCAAGTATAGCGTGCTCGCTGAGATATTTATGTTTTAAGTGATAACATTGAAATTAATTAGTTATTTATGCGTTACCAAGAATAAATTCAATTCTACAATCGAACGCAGTTTCCTTGTAGATCAATAATTACGTAATCATGAAATGGGAAGATTAATTTCGCAAATACTGCGCAGGAAAACCTAAACCTATCATCTATACATACAAAATAATTTCTAAGTCTTACCATTGATTTTAAAGACGGGCCAAAATTTGGAATCGCTGACCTGCCTAGTGAATAATACTTGTTTACCACCATGATAGATTTAATTTGCATGTCGGTAGGATATTTTCAAGTGCCAGCTTGGATAACTTCCACCCTCAAGTTGAAATTCTATCGCCAAGGACTTCCGGTAACGTTTTTTGAGAGCCAGTCTTCCACTAGGCTTAGCGTGCTACCATCATGTGCCCCATCGTCACTTAAGATCAGGTGACATTGTGGACGTAAGGCTAAGCTTATACATAAACGATAAAAAAATATAGGTATGCATAATTACATAGACTAGCGATTGCCCTAAGGTCGAAATTCGACCAGCGACTTTTTGATCATAGACAATTTTCTGTTTGACATTTGTAGTATTCATGAACCTAAACAAAAAGTATTATCTACATCACTTGCTATCACTTTTCGTTGAGTGACAATGTCAATATTTTGGGGGTCTAAGCTCAATGGCACTGGTCGGGTTAGGATTCGCAGTATTATTTAATCTAATATATTAGTAACAGATATTACTGATAAATTTTAGCTTTCTATACTCCTTCTCCATATAAACTTTAACCATGCCAAATCTCACAGTTTTCCGTGTACGCAATATACTTTAAAAGGGGTATAAAGCTTTTGTTTCACTTATTAATATATAGATATTGAAAATGAATAACGTTTGGAAATCTGGTTCGGGCAGTCTTTGTCTTTATTCTGTGATCTTATAATCTTAGATGCAGCTGTATAAAGAAGGCTAAACAAATCTATTCAATTTCATAGAAGTTTTCATGAAGTGTTGTAAGTCAATGCAATCCCGCTTTCTTCTAATATAATACATGGGAAAGTTTGTGTATTTGGATGATTGTTACTCAATCACGTAAAAATAGCTGATCGATTTTGGATGAAATTCGGCACACTGAAAACATATTAGCCTGTATTAACACATAAGATACTAAATACTGTTATTTTTCGATATCCACGCGGACAAAGTCGCGGGTATAGCTAAATTAAAATAAATAAGATTTCAAAGTACCTAACATTTGCAACAGCGGAAGTATTTAAAAGCCTCTATGAAACAATTGAAAGACAAGACAACAACTGTAAGACCTGTCTTGATGTATGGATCTAAGTGGTGGGCGATGAAAGAGATAGTTAAAAAAAATCATGTAAATAATAATTTCACGCGGGCAAAGCAAGTGACTCAAGTTAAACGTAGTTAACCTTAAGTATGACAGTTCTAATTGTAACGTTTTAATTGGTTCTAACAAACAAGTAAAACAAAGGAATGGTTTTGTAACTCGTCGAGGCTAGGACGACTGAGACATCACGCTATCACACCTGCGTGGTAGGCTGAAGTAATGTTACATTGATCATGTGATTTCGTAAATACATTCAAAATCCGTTATGTGTAAATCTTACTTATCAGTTGACTACGTAATAAATTTCTCTTAGTGTGTATTCTTGGCCGATTTCGGCTACAGCGACTTTTGATTTCCTGGATATGCATAAAATTTATTTACTCAGGACATTGTTGTTCTGCCCTTTGATATGCTTTGTAGTGACTACTGTACCCAATTTTGTTGATGAAAGTACGAGCGCAATTCGGGCATGTTAAACTCCACCAACATAACTGTAACCCATGACCACAGATATTCTGGCCTTCAAATCGTCTCGTCTCTTATCGAGGTTATCACAGCGCTGAGTTTCAAAGGCATTTGCCTGTAGCTGAACAAGGTGTCTCTATTCATTACGCTGTGCTAATTTTGTCTCCCACTGAAAGGGCTCTATTTTGCATCACTTCATGTGTCTTATTAAAAAGTCCTTATATCTGAGGTATTGTCCAACGCACTTACGCTTATCGTATTGGAGTTCTGAAAAGAAAATACGCTTCGCCACTCTACTTTCCGGCATACGAGACAAGTGTTCGAACCAACGTAGCTGTCGTCGCATCAGATACATTTCAATGCCACCGACATTTGCACGCCTCAGAACATTCGAGTTCCGAGCTCGGTCCCACCATCTGATGTTCATGATATCACGTAGGTTTTTCTGTTAGTATTGGCATAGTGTAATAAGACAGACAGTGGTCCAACGCCTTTAATGTTCATCATGTTGTTGACACGCGGGATAAAAATGCAGATATTTTACCTGTGCCTACCGATACTTACACCCAATTTTGCTAATAATCTTCTCAATTGTTCCAGAGTCCAGCATCGGAGTCAGACAGCAGTTCTGTATCGGGCGCGAAAAGTCCAGGCACGACGCCAGCGCTGCTTCAGCATCTTCTGCAGCTTCAAGTTCAAAACCCTCAAACTATAGCACAGGTAATTTAAAGAAAACTATATTTCACCTTTGATAATCCCCTACGACACAGGTCTGCCTTTGGCCACAATCAAACCGGATTTTAAGTTAACCAAGGTAGCACGCTAAGCTTCATAGGGAGGACTGGCTCTCAAATATAGCTGCCGGAGCATACCTATAAGTGTCTAAGAACAGATTTTCAACTTGAAGCTGGTAGCTAGCCAGGTGGGTTATTAAAAAATTGCCTACTAATACGTTAGGGTTTCCTTCGTTGAAAGATCAGGCTCATTGCAAGGGATTTGAACTTACGTCCCTCGACGCGGTGTCTGTACATGCGCTATTATTAACCCATCATTACTTGAAAGCAACTTGACGGTAAACTTTCAATACGAGAACATCTATTATGTAAATGGATTACACAGTCACTCGACTGTTTTCACAACGCTTAAGGTGGTGTTGGCCGTTCACTCACAAATGAGCACCAAGTCTGGAGACTTGAGAGACTGGAGATGGGTCTCCACCTACATTCATAGCGCTTATTGCCATTTTAGCTGAGTGCTTTCTGAGCTCTTCACTAGTCCACTCCACTCCACAAAGCCAACAGCTATCACCGAACTGATATAAAAAATCAAGTTGACTCATAAATAAATTGCGAAAATGTATGAGCACAATTAGTTTCTTTTATATCCTTTATATATATAACTTCTTTGTTTATGAACAGATTTGTATGATTCCTTTTTTTTTGTTTTGTTCTCAAGGGTGGTTCCATTTTAATTTCATTGGCGTTGGGCTTTCATATTCAAAAATACACCAGGGAACTCTTGAAAATTATTGAAGTTGGTTTTCTTTCTTATGAAATACAGTCTTGTTACATCTCCAACCACCTTTAAATAATTGCCAACGCGGTGCTTCCTCTCGTTCCGTAAGCTCGAACAAAAAACATATTTTTCTTTGTTTTTTAACTTCTGTTTCCTAATATGACAACCAATCCTCGCCATTAAAAATTATTTCGGTTTCAAATGTGTCGAATGCAGATTCAGTGTACTAATAAATGTTTTAAAATGTCTTTTTATGATATCTGAGAATGAATCCTCCAAATTATTATTTCGAATCCAATTCACATGTACCCAATAACCAAGTCGTGTTACGCAAAATACCACTTTATGCCATGTGTAAATAATGCAAGCTTATTTGTTAATAAAAAATAAAAACCGCTATGTAACTACCTACATGACAAAACGAACCCGCCAAAAACATCCGATTAATTTGATAGCACAAACTCACAGTGCATCCTGTTTTGAATTTATTGCTAAGGCCACTGGATGCACATCCTTTATAAATAAAATAACACAAGTTTATGAATTAAAAAACACTACATGATAGAGTAAGATTCCTCCAAAAACGCCTAATCCCGATGTTATCAAAACATTCCTCCAAAAACTCCTAATCGCTATCGTATCAAAAGAAAACCTATCCGTAACATGTTAATATTTCTGAAAATACTTTTCTAATTACCTTCAAGTGTAATTCAATCGTGCCGTGCGAGGATCACGTTCTCCGTCCGTAAGGAAGCGACACGACGCGCGACGGACCGGTTCAAGGCTTACTGATGTCATTCCCAAATAATTGTCGTTGACGAGTTTTTAAGATAGCGTCATTCAGACGGAAATCCTTTTAGTTGACTTCGTATCCGTTTGGATTTTTAAATTTGTTTTTCTCGTAGATTATTGTGTGACTCATTGTTGGTTTTTGCGTCTCTAAAACTGTTGCTCTCTCTATAACTGGTTTTAAAATAGTAATTCCCAATAACTTAGCAAGATTTCCTGAAAGTTTTAAGAAACCTGGAAAATATTCTACTGAAGTGTAATCAACCAACGAAAGTACTGGAAAAGATATTTAAAATAAAAATCTAAATACAGATGTCGCACGGGATGTGAGAGAAAATTTAGCTTCCATAAATTACAAATCAGTGGCTAAATACCATATTTATTATATCATACCATATTTATATATATCAGCTTCAATTTGTTCAGATGCAACTGGCACAAATTTTTTGCTAGAGGACTATTCTCTAGTACCTTACTACCACACACTTATAGAAATACCCGCCAAAGTCACTCACTACGATGCCTCATCTTTCTAATGTCTAATGGCAAGTCGTGATGGTCGACGGAATATCGAATCAATGGCCCCAAGTTCGAACGCCGATACCAACAAATTTTACGGAAATCAAATTGGTAAAACTATCGGGTGACGGTGAAGAAAAACGTCGTGAGGTAACCTTCAAGGCTTGAGAAATGTTCTTATAGTACATCGTTATGTGGGAAAAATATAGAATTTTGATTTCCCGGTGTTTGAAATCGTCAATGCGTCGTGGATCTATTAATGAAAACCCGTATCTAGCCTTGGGAAGAGACCTTTGCTCACCAGTAGCACTCTTACTTATTATTATTTCCAATTACTAATCCGTCATTCATTGTAAATATAATGCAGATAAAGTATCTTATTATGGTGGTAAAAAGGTTATAGATTTCTCGGCATTTCTTTTCTATACGCTGCGGACTGGTGTGATGATTAAATTCGTACCATCTCTCGGCAAGAGGCCTTTAAAGTTTTAATGGTAGTATGCCCAGACACTGCATCGATCGAGGAGATTTGCAATCTTTCAATTAGCCCAGAACTTTAGTAGAAGGAAAATACCGTATGGTGTAAGAACCATTTCTTGTGTTAATCTATCTACCATTTTCAAGTTCCAAGAAATTTGCACTATGCACTTGTCTTTATTATTGGGTTTATTATGTGGCTACAATTTTATCTAATGACGTAAGTGATGTAGAATTTTATCTTAAATATCCTTAATGTAGGTACAGATTTCGACTCTATGCTGTTTTATTTTGAATAGATTATAAGAAATGGGGCTGGTTCCTTTTATATTCTTTTGAACACGAATGCTGCAGTTTCATCGCGATGTTTTCCTTCAGTTGAAAGCCAGGTTCGTAGAGTTCTTAAGAAACCCTAGCTTATAAGAATTCGTTCGTAAAAGCCGGTTACAATACCAGCAGGCGTACACGGAGATGTGTGTGCAGTTCCAGCAGATGCTGGCGGCGCTAGCGGCGCTGGGCACGGGGCTGGTCCCGCCGCCGCTCACCCCCGCGTGGATGATGCAGAGGATGTCGCAGCAGAGGCAGCACACAGACAGGTAAACATAATACTCCTATTAAACTAAAACTATACTTAAAAGATGGTAGAACCTTTGCGCTTTTAAAAGCGATAGATGAAATATTCTTTATTCCATACTAGCGACCCGCTCCGGCTTCGCACGGGTACAGTTTACTAATGCGGTGTCATTTATGTTTCAAAAATCATGTTCGATCAATTTACAGTTCAGTTCAGTTGATAGTTCATCTTCACAAATAGTGCGCTTAGCTCGCGACTCGTTGTTGATAGATAGGACGAAGCGCAGGTGGTGACAGCGTGTGCCAGCTAACTGTTTTGCTGTGAGTGATTTTTTGGGTTGGCGTAATTTAGAATCTATGATATCATCTACGGTATTTATTTAAATAATATTATGGCCATCTTTACATTATATAAATGTAAAAATGTCACGAATTGTCACATTAAATGTCCAAGGTAAATAATATATTTCTGTGGATAAGGATTAATACTGAATTAGAGAAAATAGCTTCGCAAATAATAAATATTTTTAATTGTAAAAATGGTTACTGTGAGTTAATCTTAGGAGATGGACTAATGCTATCGCAAACTATTCTCTAATCTTTTTTATAAATTACAATTCTTTAGTAAATTATTTTTACGTACCTCTTAAGGTTTACCCAGCGCAATTTATGCGCCCGAAAATCGATTTATTGACCACTAGATTGCAAAACATTAGATTTTCTCTACTTTGCAAAAAAATTATTGGAATGTGTTGTATATACCTATTAAATTTCCGTAAAAATTATCTAAATAATTGTGTTAACCGTATAAAAATCCGTTGTGTGGTTTAAATGAAGTAAGCGGACAAACAAACAGACGGGGATAGCAATTTACTTGTGAACTATATGTAGATGCATTTCTAAACTATTCATTTGATTGCAATAACACTTTGTAATAGACGCCTGTTTGGTTTTGTAAAAAAAGTTTTGTAGAAATCTCTTGAAGAGTAAAATTTTCGACATTTCGAATTTTTTAACGACAATAAGGTTCGCAACCACTGTACACCAGGTGGAAGAACCGACATAATGGCAGGTGTGTCGCGTCAAGTTATAGACACGTCAGTGATGCTGACCATCGATTGTCGATCTATTGACGGTCACCATTGTTTTTTAATTACTGTGCTTCCATCAGACAGAGTGTCGTCACAATGCCGAACGATGATTTAAAAAAAAATTAAAAAAATAACATTATGGAAACCTAAAATACATTTTATATAAATAGCAAAGTTATGACTTCGATACAATCAATTCTCAATTGTTATTAAACTATTTGCTGGTTGGATAAGTAGTTGATGGTGGAGATGATATACGATTTCTTTTAGTTTCCGATCATTCGTCGATCCACAAGCGATTTCTAACGCCCAACTAAATGTGTAAATTTCATTAAACCTATTTACCTGTTGAAGGTTATCCGAAGTCTATTAATAATGTAAACTTGCATACTGTTTACATAATTTAAAACCCATTCTTTCGGAATTTAAAACGAGTTGTTTTAATAAATGTAAGGTTGTTGTAAACATTAAAAACTTTTCAATAAAAAAATTTAATTTAATAATAATAATTTTTTTTTTTTTTTCTAATAAGAATAAGTATTAAGAACCCGTCTGCACTAATAATTTTTACATTTTTTTTTTTAAATTTGGTAATTGAAATTTGAATATATTTGAATTATTAATTGTAGTGATTTCAACATTGTTCTGATGAATAATAAAAAAACTCGTATCGATAAGACTTATAGGAGATTTAATTTTCTTTATCAATGACGCGTTCCGACGGGATTGAAAGTGCTTCCCTCTCAAAATTTATACTGAACGCTACTCTCTCTACTACCACTGTATCTATTAGGTACGTGTATGTTAATAAGTACATCAGTACCTACTAAGGTTGTTCTTGAATATCACTTAGTTTTTTTTAATTATTTCTATCTATTCATATTTCAATATTATTAAATTTGGGTGTCCCATACGCGTTGCGCTTTTTTTATAAACTTAGTAATTGAAAATCGAATAGGTACGTTTGAGTTATTGATCTTGTATTCTAGATAGATTAAAGTTATTATTGAAATCTGTAGAAGACATTTGTATCAATAAATATTTGATTTCATGTTAATTATATTTTTATGTAAGAATTAACAATAAAACAGAGACTTGTGTAAAATCACATTGTTCCCGTGTTGTAGGTAGATGACAATATGTAACCGCGAACACTGAACATATTGCATTTCCGTACGTGGACGCTCATTCTGATCTTGTTTCAAGGATAGAATTTTATTTATAGAATGAACACGCCCGAGATGCTCTTTATTGGTTTCATTATGTTATATTATTTGACATGTTATTATTTTAAATAATAACTCTGCTAGCAGGGACGTCTTAAGCGAAGTCTGACCGATAAAATTCTCTTTATAAGGAAATTCAAAAGACGGAGTAATTTTTTGAATTATAGAAATTTGATTAATGTAGGCGTTACTTTACGGAAATCCATCGTAATTACTTTATCCAAATTTTCTTTGTCTAAAATTTCTTTGCTACTTGAAGAAATGTTAGTAACTGAAACAATTAAGAAGATGCAGTTTTTGTTGCAAAAAGACGAAACAACCGTTTATCTTTACAGGCGGGAGTAGCAAAGAAAATTTGGATAACATTAGAACTATAGACAGTTTTCGTCATATGGAGAGAATAAAGAAAACCAAATTTATTTGACTTTTCTTTTACTGATCATGCTTGAAATTTAAAAGTTGATTTACGACTGATGGTACGACATGTAGTCTATCTAATCCTTAAAGGTTTAGGCGGAAAACTTTGACCAGCGTGTTTTAAGCAATGTAGGTACCTATAATAAACAACACTTCGGGTGTCTTTCTTAGAAATTTTGGCACCTAAAAGTATTAGCCGGAACCATTTCTAAATCGATAACAAAAGTTAATAAATATTTATTGACGCCTAATTAGCCATTATAGAGAATGGCTCTGTTGCCTTATAAAGAAAGTATCAATGTATGAAATTCAGGGAAAACCAAGCAAACTAATGTATACTTTATACGGAGTTCTTCCTTATATATAAATAAAGGCGTAATAAAGAGTTTACACTGTGTATATATATATACAATATGTATTAAAACCCCCGTCGGATCCGTGAAGGTGTTATTAGGTATCTAGATTATATTCTGTTTATGTTATCTATCTCAGATTACAGGTAAAAAAATACCCCTAATAAAATGTAAAAGAAAATTTGTTAAATGTGGAAAGTTACATGGCAATACAGGCGGCGCGGCGCAGGGTACCGCGCTATACGATCAAACGTACCGCTGCGCCGCGCCGGGGCTGGCGACAGTGTTTCACGTTTTAAACATTTGCTAAATTTTAGAGGAACCAAAACTAAATATCTAAACTAAATTGTAATAGCATTTTATTTACATAATAAATAAAAATTTGATATTTTTTTTGGTAATTCATTGGGACACCTGTATACCCTTTTCGGATTCGAAGGGTTTTTAATACATATTATATAAATATTTCAAAATATTATAAATATTTATTTGGTTCCTGTGAAGGGATGCTTTTTTCCCTTAGTGAATAATTACTTATTGGAAGTGGTATATATATTTAACTTATTTATTTAGAGACGTAAGCTTTCTTTAAATAACCAAAGATATTTATCTTTGCTCTGCTTCTCTTTTTGAATACCTTTTCCACAAGAAGCTCTGGAAACCCCATCTCACCGTTGGAACAAAACATATGTTTTTGGTTCTTGCTGACCTGTTACGATGATTTAAAGTCCAAAGATTTACTAAAAACGATATTTAATCTGTCAAAACGTTATAATGATTTATTGTTATCCTATAAATCCATCGAACAACACTATCGTTTAGCCTTCGAAATGATCTATTCAACAAAATATAATATATGAAAACCATCTAAAGCATTTGCAGTTTAAAACCAGATAACTGGATATCTCTCCTTAAACTTTATATCAATGCTATTAGAACGTATCCATTGAATATAGAATTTCCGTGATGTAATTTTGTTCACAAAACGCCATAAAATCTGTGTGGAGTTTAACCTTGCGTTGTCCGCTTTTAATCTAAGTAAAATGCATATTGATACCCATTGAAATATGATTGAAGGTTTTACAAGATAATGGTGCTTCTAAATACCCGATTATAACTTGTAAATTCAACGGAAAACCAGTTTTAAATAATATTACATTGTGTTAAATAGTATTACTTACACCCGTGTGAGGTATTGTTTTATTATCGATTACATTAAATTACGATGGACTTGATTTAATTGCATTTGTGTTGGTACTTGTGAATATGTAAATTATTATAATAAACACATTAAGAACTTTGCTGTATATCCAGACTGAATTGTCATCTGGCTATCTGATTTAAATCCATTAACAACAACCCTAAAAGAGCCCTATAGATATGACTTACACCAACCTAAAAGATTTCCCGAGACTCCTATCTTTGACAATTTCTTTAATAATATATTATGGTCATCTTTGTCAAATGCTTACTGAAGTAAGTGTCATTATCTACCTATTATATAGGAAAAAATAAAATATTTATTTGAAAAAAAAAATTTTTTTTTTCTATTGACCATCTACTGTATTTGATATAAAAAAAGTTAGCAACCCTAGACACCACCCTAACTTTCACGCAAAACATTACACGGAACCGTTATATTAAACTACGTTGTATTCAAATTCATCAGTTGAAAGTACTTGTTAAGGAAACCTCGATAAAGCTTGAAATAATACAACTTAATAGGTTATTATAAAACAAGGAAAGAACCTTGGCATATTATGTTTATTAATTAAATTTAATGGTTATGGTAAACAGAGTGCTACAAGGCAACGTGTTTGGTCCCATCTGAACACCAAATGTCGTTTGATTGTATACAAAAGTTCTTAAGATATCTAACTGTATCTTTACTTGAACTATTAAACCGAAATTAGTATTAGATATACTAGCTATGCCTGAGGCTCCGCACGCATTTATTACGCAATAATTATAATTTAGGTTAATTAATTTTATTTTTGCTTATATTTCATGTTTTTTTTATAAGTAATTCTTTTATGGAACCATCCGTAAATCACGTGTTGTTGAAAAAGGGGGAAAACCCACGAAATATTAAAATTAAATGCAGTTTCTTTGTAGTTTTTTGCCTCGTTTAAAATAAATATTCAGTAATATTAATTCATATTCTGGATATTTTTAATCATTTTGAAATTATTGTAGCTATTGTAGCAGTCTAGCTTTTTTTTTGTTTTTATTCAATTGTTTTAAATGTTTATTTATGTTATTTGTATTAGGTTTGACTTTTTTAATTCGGGTATTTTATTAATTTTCGCTGTTGCTATTTTGTATTATTTTTCTTTACATGCGACTTTTTTTTATAATTATAAAAAGGGTTTTTATTTAAATATTTTTCGAAAATGTTATATTAATAATTTGCAGTGGACCCAGTTTCGTAAATCAATAAAAAAAATCAAACTTCAATAGTGCACGCAAGTCTAATTTATAGCTTATCGACGAGATAGGCGGATATGGCGCAGGACAATTTCAGTTTTGTTGCATCCGGCTGTGGTTTTAACGTCCACGTTCTGAATCTATGTCCTTTGTCTACAATAGTAAGAGATATTGACAGAATTATTTCAATCCTTATTCACTGTAATATCCTTTCTTTTAAAAATCTCAGAATATTTCTATATCTAACTAGCAAATATCGGGCCGATGATCGGACGCAGTGGCGATCCTAGGAGAGGCCTATGTCCAGCCGTATATAGATAATAGCTGATGATGATAACTAGTAATTTAGTTGTATTAATGCTTAGATTTCACGATCATAATCATAGTGGATAACTATATGACGATTTAAAAAAAAAAAAAAAATTACTACAAAAATACACAACTTAAAAAATGTACAATGTCAAATGAATTACCATCTACATTTGCTGTAATAACTGTAGTTAAGTTTTCACTGGTGGTAGAATAAGATAATTGTGTCCAACTGGATCGATATCACCATACACGAGGCGTAACACCCGACATAGCGCTACGCTAAGGACCACACTACGCGGGCGGTTCTCCCGCTGAGGGAATCACTCCTGAACCGCACTAGATACAATTTAATATGAAAGTTGTGCTGCATACTACACTACGCGGTTTCTCATTACGGTTCATAGGCGAGAGAAAATGTACCACCGTATGCATACGGTGCACGTCACGTCACCGCTGATAACCGCTCCTTCAAACTACATGATGGCGGTTTCCCGTTATTGTGTCATTCTATGAGAGCGCTTTTCATGCGTGGCTGCTGTTGAGTCATTCCAAAACCAAACATTGTGTAATTCTTTATTTTGTAATATATGAGTTTTAAGACCAGTGATCATTGGCGGTAATGAACAAACAACTAATACTACAAACAATAATCGGAGAACCGCCCATGTAGTAAGGTCCTTAAACTGGTTGCGTTTTGGGATCAGCCAGTCCATATTCAATTGACAAGAGGCTTGAAGGATATGACAACGACAACCGGCAATTAATCGTTTTTTTTTTGTACTCTGCTAATCATCACGCATAAATTCGTCATTTTGATCGCTTAAGAAAAGGAATAGTAATTACAAATATTATCTTAAAACAAAAAAAAAATCACTTTGTCAATTTCTCATAGCAAAAATGAATATTCTATATCGAAGTACGAAAACATTTCTTTAAATCTCAGCTTAAGAATAATAGGGGAAAGTGGGTTAAACATGAACTCGGGGAAATTCCGAATTCATCAGTTTTACTATGTTAGAAGGAGTTGCCAGTATTAAGGGCATCACCATCTTAACAAACACCCCACCTCTAGTGACAGACAGTGATTTTACAGAAGCGGACATCCGCGTAGTTCGTGAGGTATCAATGCATTATACAGTTTTTGTGTTTTCTATGTACCTATATTATTCATGACAGTAACTTGATGTACCTAGCTCGATTTATATGAAAAGTAAAAATATATCGTTTATTAATTGAAATACTCACTAATAAAAGATTCCATTGAAACTAAAGATAATGGCAATAGTTGACTAAGAAATAATAATGCTTATGAATTTTCCTTTTTCATACTGCTTAGCAATTACGAAGGGTAATCTCGAACGTTCAGCATTTCTCCTTTTTTACTTTACAATAAAGATAACTTTGGAGTTTTATTTATTTTAAACTCTTTTCTATTAGATGCCTCGTAATTATATTAGAAAAACTAAAACATATAAAGTCTAAAAAGAATACAATTGGTTAAGCATCAATATGATAAGGTTGATTGGCTAAGCATATAGATGGACAATCAACATCGTTAGGCTATAAATGTGTTTTACCCTCAGGTCTTTTTGTACAGTCTTGGCTAGTTCACCTTAGCATTATTCTATGTTATCTCCATATTATACTTACTTAAACATTTAAACAAATGAACATTTTCAAAGCACCAGCAAAAGTGTAAATCAAAATATTGTTATGAATGGTTGGAATTTACATTAACACGTTTTTTGTCTTAGTTACTTTGAGTCAATGGTTACACCGGAGGTCTTTTGATCTCATTTACCACACTTTACGGTAGGGTTGATATTTAGAAACAAATAAACCTCCACATAGTATAAATATTCTTTACCTGAGGAAATAATGTAGAGAATAGAAAAACATTTTTAACTGACATCAAAAAAACACGAAGGTTACTCAATTCGAATGTATTTTTTTATGGATTTTCAGTCATAACTTCTTTATTTATAAATCGAATTGGATGATTCCATTTTTTGTTGGATAGGGAATGCCTCAAGAGCGGTACCATTTTAATTTCATTAGAACTGAACATTAGACTTCGGAGATACACCAGGGAAATCCTAAAAATACTTGAACTTGGTTTTCTTTTTTGTTAAATTTTGTCTTGTAGCCTGTCAATACTTTATAATTATGTGAACAATTTAAGCAATTTCAGCGCTTCAATTTGGATTTCTCAGGCTCCTTGAAAAGTTATATTAGAAATAGAATACACAAAAAGCCACTAACCGTTTCACGTTCTATACTAGACGAAAACGGTCGTGATCGTAAATAGACAGATAACTGAACGATATTTAATAATATATAATGAATTGTAACTTTGTCTGCGTGGGCTTCGGAATTGGGTCCAGAGTGAAATGAAAAATACGTTATTTACTAACCGCGTTAAAAATTATCTTACAATAATATGTATTCAGGTTATAAACTATATTTAGGTTATGTGTGTCAAATTTCATCCAAATACGTTGAGCCGTTTTTACTCAATTGAATATCAAATATCCTTTATCTTAGTGCGGGTGTTTAGCTATCTGTGTGCTAATTTTCATCCAAATACGTTGAGCCGTTTTTACTCAATTGAATATCAAATATCCTTTATCTTAGTGCGGGTGTTTAGCTATCTGTGTGCTAATTTTCATCCAAATACGTTGAGCCGTTTTTACTCAATTGAATATCAAATATCCTTTATCTTAGTGCGGGTGTTTAGCTATCTGTGTGCTAATTTTCATCCAAATACGTTGAGCCGTTTTTACTCAATTGAATATCAAATATCCTTTATCTTAGTGCGGGTGTTTAGCTATCTGTGTGCTAATTTTCATCCAAATACGTTGAGCCGTTTTTACTCAATTGAATATCAAATATCCTTTATCTTAGTGCGGGTGTTTAGCTATCTGTGTGCTAATTTTCATCCAAATACGTTGAGCCGTTTTTACTCAATTGAATATCAAATATCCTTTATCTTAGTGCGGGTGTTTAGCTATCTGTGTGCTAATTTTCATCCAAATACGTTGAGCCGTTTTTACTCAATTGAATATCAAATATCCTTTATCTTAGTGCGGGTGTTTAGCTATCTGTGTGCTAATTTTCATCCAAATACGTTGAGCCGTTTTTACTCAATTGAATATCAAATATCCTTTATCTTAGTGCGGGTGTTTAGCTATCTGTGTGCTAATTTTCATCCAAATACGTTGAGCCGTTTTTACTCAATTGAATATCAAATATCCTTTATCTTAGTGCGGGTGTTTAGCTATCTGTGTGCTAATTTTCATCCAAATACGTTGAGCCGTTTTTACTCAATTGAATATCAAATATCCTTTATCTTAGTGCGGGTGTTTAGCTATCTGTGTGCTAATTTTCATCCAAATACGTTGAGCCGTTTTTACTCAATTGAATATCAAATATCCTTTATCTTAGTGCGGGTGTTTAGCTATCTGTGTGCTAATTTTCATCCAAATACGTTGAGCCGTTTTTACTCAATTGAATATCAAATATCCTTTATCTTAGTGCGGGTGTTTAGCTATCTGTGTGCTAATTTTCATCCAAATACGTTGAGCCGTTTTTACTCAATTGAATATCAAATATCCTTTATCTTAGTGCGGGTGTTTAGCTATCTGTGTGCTAATTTTCATCCAAATACGTTGAGCCGTTTTTACTCAATTGAATATCAAATATCCTTTATCTTAGTGCGGGTGTCTAGCTATCTGTGTGCTAATTTTCATCTAAATCCGTTTAGCCGTTTTTGCGTGACAAACTCACTTTCGCATTTATAATATAATATTAGGTTAGTAGGATTTGGAACTTATAAAAATGTTCTAGATATGATTATAGTAGGTATAACTGGCAACCCTAACGGAGAACTAAATTTACCGACTCACACGTCACCTCCAAGGAACATCACAACAAGTTACATGAACACAATAGGTACCATCACGGCGAACCTTTTGTTAAGGGCCGTCACAGCGCCGTCTGAATGAGAGTATTGAGGTGCTTTTCGTTTTGCCTAGACAACCGGATCTATGCCGAGAACGATATTATGCCGATATATAACAATCAACTTATTGATAGCTTACTAGGTTTTGTTACAAATATTTTGTATAGCTGATGCCTTTGGGGTATCACTTGAAGGACTCTTCAAAGGGCATTGACGGACTTTATACTTACAGCTTTGCTTTTGTTGAAATAAAACGCTAAAAAAAGTTGAATGTTTGTGTCAATAATATCAGTCACATTCTAGCGTGTCCCAGCTTGAAAGTTATTTCAAAATTTAGATCAGAATTTTATATCAAAAATATAATACAACATAATAGTAGGTTATTATTGTTAATATACTATATACTTTATATAACAACACGCCTGTATTCCCGAAGGGTTAAGCAGAGGTGTACCCACAGTTGCCTGGTATGTTTTAGGTCCCATGTAATAGAGACATTAATCGGGTACAAAGCCCAACTCCTACTGCTACTGAGAATTTCATAGAAAAAACCAATAACACTTTGCTCGGCCTGGAAATCGAACCCTGGACCTCGAGCATAGCAGTCGCACTGAAGACCACTAGGCTAATGAGGCAGTTACCTAAGTTTAGAATATGCTCGTTGTGTCTGTTTTCTGCTCTTGTTGAGGTTCGCTAAATTTGTAGTTGGTTGGTTGTTGAAGTTAGCATTCATATTGATTTAAATTATTAATAAATGTATTAAAAAGAGAGGGACTTACATTATTTTGATGAAGGGTGATATTCTGTATTGATATATTATAAAGGACATACCTACATAAAGGAAAAAAAAATGTGTGCAATTCACACGTGGTAAAAGTGAAACCTTCACATCTATGTTTTTTTTAATTCTGAAAATGATCAAATACGCACCAATTAACAGTTTTTAAAAATGTACATACAAGTACTCACAATCATTATTCACAATATCATTTTCAATTAATGCACGTTTGAAATATTCATGGTAACCCAACACAATATCAATGAGTAACAGAATGTCATAAGTGTTGTCTAAAAAGTATTTGTTTCGTGCCTTTTTGGTGAGGTAATAAAATTAATTATTGCGTGGCAACAAACCTCTTTTGTACCATTTTACCATTGCCTAAACTTTCCTATCTCATTTTCTCCCACGTTGAATCTTATGAATTTATGTGTTTGTCTCTTTTTACTATCGCTTTCGCTTTTACGGTTGATCGACTTTCAAATCACAACGATGCTAAAGAAGTTTTTACTTCAAAAATTAACACATACATTGGTAGATGATAATAATAATCTTTCTTTATATTTAAAAAATATTGTTTTTCCGTGAACTATGCGTTAACGCATCGTTCGTCCCATTCAGATGAAAATGTTTCATAAAATAGCACCTACTCTTCACGCCACAGAATAATAATACTTCTGGCGGAGTATTGCTTTTGCTTGATACTAACACACAGTTACAAAGTACAAGACAGCGTTGTCAATGTCAAATGTCTAAATTCCTCGAAAATCTAGACCTATTACCCAAATTTGGAGAAAAATATGTTCCTAATGCTCCACAAATTCCCGATATAATTAATAAACAAAACTTATTGTCTTTTTAGAAAAGTATTATACCTGTTGTGTTCGTAACTTTTAATATATTCTTTCATCACCAATACACGGCGTCTTGGTTATACCTACGGGCGTAAAAACATATTAGTTTCGATGCTGTAATATTATGTTTTAAAGTTGTTAACTTATTTTGATGAAGAGATATACCTACAGTCATGGTGGTGCTAGAGAAAGAGCGTGTAGGAATACCAGTGCATATGTGTAACATGCACGTTTCGATAGCTAAACGGTTTGCATGGGTAAATACCGGTCTGTTGATCTCTCATTACTATAGTTAAATATAGATCTCTGAGTGTTTTCCATATTTTGAATGTAGTTTTCAAAACCGAGCTCGAGAAATGATGTAGGCAACATATCATTACGCTTTTCTGTAAGGTTTAAATAGCAATAAAAAATTAAATAAAATAAAGTATAAAATACTTCACGATTCCTCCGGATAAGACACGTAATTTCCGTGGAACATTAAAGCATTTTTACTTGAACGAGGTCACGTAGCCACCAGTTAGTATACAATAAAAATGATTGCCAAATTGTTATTAATTGTCTGTATGTCTGTACATGTATTTTTTACCAAATGTTTTGAAGGACTTTTATTTATCACAGAATACGAATAGGTATAGCTTTCGAAAGAAATTGTTTAATCGGCCAGTTGTATGTCTGGATTAATTTCAAAAACGGCTTGACTCATTTTATGATATATTGTAAACTGGAGTAGGTTAATGTATTCCTCAATTGATTGGCTACTACTGTAATGCTTTTAGAAGTAATAAAAATATTAATAAGCATAAAAATGCGAGAAGAAGAAATTATTGCCTAAAAACGGTGTGAGTAGCCACATGCAGAGCTAGTATTTTATAAATTTAACAGTGCAGGTGCTGCGGAGTGTTAATCAATTAAACGACAAACGTTCACTTAACCAGCTTGAGTATCGTTATCATATCGTAATAATATCGGCAATCGACATAGTACGCGTCACCTGCCTTCTTACACAATATTACGCCTATTCAATATTGAGTTAATAGGACGTTTAAAACAGATAAGATTACACAGTGCCTGAAAACTTTGTCTTCTTTTCTCGTTACTTAATCCCAAATCCCCTAAATATTTAAAAACACTATTTCAATCTCTCGCGGATACGCATAATAGACAGTTGAGTTCTTCTGATTCTTTAATTATCAGTAGGTATACCAAGTCCTCATACAAATTTCCGAGAGCGATCATTCGCCGTAACACGTACACCTCCCTACGTAGGTTTTACTTGGAGCAGTTGAATACTGGCTAGACTGGTAGAGAATGCTTTGTAGCGTTAAGTCCTCCAATTGTACACTTATGTATTAATAAGTCTCGAAGTCTAATCCGGGAGTAGAATTCTTTTACAAAGTTCTTTAAAGTTAATACCCATGAATGAATACCTATACGTATACCAACTAAAGCGCAGTTTTATGTACAGATCTACATGTGACTGCACATGACGTCATCAATCAATAAATAAAACTACAATTAAAGGTATTATGTTCAAAGTTGAGTTTACTACAATTTCAGTTGAGACTTATGAAATTTCTTCAATACCTATATTCATTTTACAAAGTGACTATTTCAACACTTAATAATAATTTTAGAGGCACTTATCACAAACGACAATCAACAAAAAAATTTCTGATTGGTGTTTCCGGACACCCAGGGAAAAATTTCAATTTTCTCAAGGGGAAAATGATATAACTAAATCAACAATATTTTTTTCTAAAATTCAACTTTTTCGATTTTTTTATCAATCATCCAATATAATTAAATAATTAACTTAGTATTTATCACGATAAATTAGAAAAATTTAAAAACCTCTGACACCAGTAAGCTTTTGAGAGGTTCAGTTTCAGGCCAGGTTCAGTTGCTCTCGGCTAAAAAAGTCCTGCAGTACATTAAAGCTATAGGACTGGATGGGGAGCTTTAGCACTGTGGAGCGATCACAATAGATCTCATTGGTCACAGTGATACAGGACTGCATAAGCCTACATAGTCCCCATTTAGTATTGGAAGGTATTGTAAGTTTGTGAGGAGTTGGGCTATTTACAGATAATGCTCCATGTAATGATCAAGTCACCTTTCAAACACAAAAAAAAAAACTAAATTAATATAGGTTCAACCGTTTCGGTGTTACGATTCCACAGACGCACAGACAGACACAAAGATATATAGAAACACATGATAAACGTTTAATATACCGCTGTTTACGTGGGTGGTTAAAATGGGTCTAGCTCTTAAATATAACACGTATTGGTGGTTGGCAACAGATTTTGAGTAAGTAAAAACTGTAAAAAACTTCAGTCATACAAATTGCGCTGCTTTGCCATGCTACAACTAAACAAAAACATCTTTTTCTCCACTTGTGAACCAAACATACATTTCAAATTTATTTGAAATTAAAAACTCCATATGTGACATACGCTAAGAGTGATTCATTGTTCTAGTTATTTAAACAAAACTTTATACACACAAATTAATAATCGAAACAAATAGAACGAAAAGGACGTCCCAAATATGTTTACCAGACAAGAGGTAGGTCGTATGGCGGACGTACCTACTAACTACATAATAACATTAGCTATACATATTTACATTTATGTAAAAAAAAGATTAGATTGGTACTCCTCAATTACATTACAGGGCCTTTTTAAACAATGGTGACCACCGGGAGATCTGTAATCCATTAACGATCGTCGCTGTAATGCCGATCAAATCAATAGAGGGTACCGTCACAGGCTATCACCATGTACATGGTGATCACAAACTATACAGGTACAAATTCTTAGGGATCCTTCGGCGAAAAATCCTTCGATAAATGGAAATATCCTTCGATAAATGGAAATATCCTTCGGGTTTCTAGTTTTTCCGTTCAATCTTTTGAAACCATTAAACAAGGAATCAGCCATCAAATGTTTTCATAATCTTGTACAGCACATTGTCGTTAATGTTAATTCGTTCAACAGACTTTAATTATTGTGACTTTATACACTAATAATCATTAAACCAGTCACCTTTATGCGATATCATTACTCTATCATGCGACGCATTAACGGGAATAGAAGTGGATCGTATCAGATCGCGGCCGCCTTTCTCACATAACATTTTGTTTTATACGTAAACAACAAAAAAAAATCCGTAGCGTACCCTGTTTAATAACTAGGTATCTGACTATTAATAAAATATATCAATAGTAAAGATTTAAGATACAATATAAAGATAAGTCCTGAGTGATCGAAAAGGTCAAGTTCTTGTGGCTCGAAGCCAACTCGCTTGGTTTCCTAGTTAAGTAGTTATATGTGAATATCTAAATAAAACGATATATGTATAAAGTTAAAATGACATGTATGATGACTGAATTAGAGATCGCTTGAAAATAAAAATAAAACTTGATAAAAGCTCTAGGTATTCTAGGATTCACAAATTATTTTGAATGTCGAAATTAATATTACCAAAGTAAATCCAATTGAGATACAATTTCTTTTGAAGCTTTATCTTACTTAGTAGCTTGTAAGTACTAACGTCATCGCCTAAGTTAGTAGATTGACTATTTCCACCATAATTTAAGCCATTATTCTTTAATCATATTAAATATTTATATTAATTTTAAGTAGCTAGTCATTGTAAAAGACCAACACAATATTAATACTGGAAATAAATTAGTCGTACCGTGTTTAAGACTAAATACCTGGGCGACCGAGCTTTGCTCGGTGTCAAAAAGGAAACACCTATCTAGGTATACTTGGAATGAACAACATTATATAAATACAAAGTTTCATCGAAATCATTGGAGCCGTTTCCGAGAAACCAATTACATATAGGAGAATTACAAGAATTGCTCACTTAATATAAGATAAAGTGTTTTAGGTAATAGTGTTAGGTTCTATATTAAGGACCCTGAAGCACTTTACTGTTTTGCCAGACAATGAGTTCAAGAACCATGTCAAGTAGGTTGGCAGTAATCAAAAGATAATTATAGGGTGGATCATTATATGAAATAGTGGTGCCTGTAGATGATCCCCTCTTTATGCATCCACTAAATACCTGTAAATATTTTTTGGAACAGTTGAAATAAATTCAATGAACACCAGTTAAACTCGATCGAGTTTCTTGCCGGCTTTTCTTGATGATTGGGATGTTTTTAACGGTCATAAGTGCCTTTTTACTTAATTTCCACCTTCGTAGCCTCGTAAAATACTACTTGTACAACATCATCCTTTTTTTACCAAAGAATGATAAGGGACGGGCTTCTTTCTTTAACAATAACTTGTTAGATATATAGCCTACGATGATAACATGATAACCTAGTAGGAACCCGACTCTAAAGTTAACTGGCTAGAAAAGTTTTGCTTAATTCCAACAAACATTCATCACAATATCAAAATATAGTTTTTAAAAATATACCTATATGTATTTTGTGCATATATTTTTGTAAATAAATTATGCATAATAATTTTGACAAAGCGCGCATTGTAAGAACATCCATTGTATAGAGTTTGATCAGCTAAACAAATGTCACGGCTAGGTTTAATGCAACTCGACGTGCCGTGTACCTGAACATAAAGAAAACATAATTATACAAAAATTATAACACACATACAACAAACGAGCGTTTCATCCTGAAAATTTTAATTCTTGATACCGCGGGCTGGGTTTTAAAAATATTTAAAAAAACCGAACTTTACTAATAGAGTAGGCATAGTAATATACCAAGACAACAGTTTAAAAAAATGTTGATAAACCCGATAGAGTTTCTTGCCGGTTCTTCTCAAGTACTGGGATGTTTTCCGAACCGGTGGTACTGTTTTGACATTCATAAGTGACTTTTTGGGGTCTAAATTTAATAAATTATTTTTGACCAACTGTGCTGTGTAGCTAGCGTGTTAAAGTTTTGGATAGGCATCTCCGTTACATCCCTATAGGGGTTGAATTTTTCTGAATCCGTTCTTAGCGAATGTTTACGATATAATAACTCTCTGTATGCCAGATTACAGGCCAACCCGTTCAGTGGTTTGCGCTGTTTTGATAGATTAGACAATTAGTCACGGTTTACTTCTATACATATATTAAAAAAAAAAAAAAATGAACGAATGAAATTTGAAATTTTTTGGAATACTTTTTTTTACTAAATACCTATTCCTAAAAGTGTTATTGAAAATTCTCATAACCCATCATTCACAGAATAACTTATACTTCCCGTCTACAATTTTCATCAAAATAGTTCAAGAATTAACAAAAATAGTTTTACGATTTCTAAAAGTAATTTGGAAATTTCTTATATTTACTCTATCAATTGATCAATGACATAAGTATCCCATGTACAAAAGCGGAGTTAAATACGGATATACAAACAAACAGACATAAGAAAAAAAAATTAAGAGTATAGGTATTCGTGATCAGTTTTGTTCATATAGTAAGCCTATCGGGAAATTTTGGAAAAATATTAACTGTACATACAAAACTACACACATACATACATAATTATATATATAGCGACAAATTTTCAACTTGAGCCATCATACGTAAAATGACCTCAAGGAATGCACATAAAAATACATAATATAAAATGATTTACGAACATACCTATTTATTTTTCTACGTGAGATAGTGATTAGTTTTTTTATAAGTTGTTAACCTAAGGTACTAGAAGGGACATGAATTAGTACCTAATTATAATAATACCTTTTCAGGACTAATAAAATGTACGTAAGCGCACTTTTTAAACAACATAAACCGCGTGGTCGAAATTTCGGATAACTACATATCCAATTGAATAATATGAAAGTCAAATTAATATTATTTCTAAAACATAATGTTGTAGAATAACCCGTTATATTGGAATATAATTTGTGTCAGTAAATAAGTGAGCATTTAATGCAGAATTTTCGAGTTTAAAATATTTCTTCAATATGATCCGAACAAGTGTTGTATCTACCAACCTGTGACTTTCTATTTAGATGGGTTTTTCATATTGTGCTTGGCTTTATAATAGTTTATTTTATCAATCATGGAAATATTTAAGGTAAATTTAAATTTCATTTAAATACTTTTTTATAAGCACAATTAAGTTTTATACATAGGAACCTACTTTCATATTAAGAACTACATACGTTAAGTTCTATTTCTTCTTTTTCCTACTTTAGAGGAAAAATTTCTTTATTAACGATCATTACTAAGTAGATACTATTAGCAAGTAGGTAAATCTAACAAAATGGTAAACTTTCCAGGGAGTTTTTGTGATAATTGTCTATGTTATTATTTCATATTAATGTTAGAAGTATTTTAAAGTGTGCACGCATTTAATTGCAAATGAAGAATCTATATGCGCGCATCAGACAAAAACTACTGGATAGATTTTGGTATTTTTTTTTTACTCCTAAAAAATATATCACGATATCTTCATTCAAGAGAGATGTATTAGAGTTTTATGAAATTACAAATTTTATAAGCATTGTGCGTTCTTCTGTCGTGCACGCAAACGAAGCCGCGGACGCAGCTAGTTTTTCAAATAAAATTAGATACGTTTGTAGGCTATAGGGATGGCAAGTAATAATTTGCACCCGGGCGGCAAATACCACCTCGGCTTGGATCTGTTGTAGTCATAATATTTTATTTGAATAAGTGAGGTATAGGTAAATATAATATATATTCAATTAAAATGTCATTGAACAGGCTAGAGGCGGTTGAGAAAGGTCCAGCACCATCATCCCCGAGTCCTGTGGAGCAACCCCTAGATCTAAGCGCGAAGTCAACATCGAGCACCAGTGGAACACCGCCACCTGACTCGAAACTCCTCGACACCAGGTATCGTAATCACCGAGCTATCAACAAATTATACCACAATTACAAAATGTACAATACAATTTACAAAATGGTGTATTTTATATTTTAAGAAGACTGATTCAGAATTTATCGCTTTAATATTGACAGTTCATGACTTCGTAACTGCCTCATCAGCCTAGTGGTCCTAAACCTGACTGCTATGCTCGAGGTTCTAAGTTCGATTCTCAGGTTGAGCAAAGTACTATTGGGTTTTTCTATTAAATTCTCAGTAGCATTAGGAGTTTGGCTTTCTGCCCGATTAATGGCCCCTATTAAATGGGACCTAAAACATACCCGACGAACTGTGGGTGTACACCTCGGCCTAACCCTTCAGGAATACAGGCGTGATGGTATGTTATATAACTTTATAGTCATGAATAATGCGCTTAACTTGCGTCGCGTAATTTATCATAAGTTTTTTAGGTAGGATTTCTTTGCTCGCGAATAATTTTGAATTCGTGATATCTCCTACGGTATTCATTTAAATGGATAACTGTAAAGGGTAATATTAATCTACATTAAATACCCAAATTAACTAACAAACTAATCAGGATATAGATATACTGACTTAGAGAAAATAGCTTGTCAAATAACGTAAAAATTTTAATGATTATATTAAAGATAAAAATGGTTACTGTGTGTCAACCTTAGGAGAAAGACACATAGCATCGCGGACTCATCTCTACGTTTTTTAAAGAACTACAATTCTTTAGAACATTGTAAGAGCCCGAAAATCATTTTTTGACGTCTTGATTACAAATAATTGAATTTTCTTTACTATACAAAAACATCATTGGAATATATTATCGTAATTTTTTTTGTAAATGTTAATGAAAACTGCATTAAAATCTGTTGCATAGTTTAAAATATAATAAATAGTTTAATGGCATATTCGTGACAAGTGTCTTTTAAATAGGATGTCATCAGGAAATTTGAAAACAAATTAAGTTTTTAGGGTAAAACCGAGATAGTGGGATAGTTGCCTCGTTTTCAAAAAACCCAACGTCCCAAAATCGCAACAAAGAATTAACAGTTTAAATAGGGAGAGCGCGCTCCACAAATTTGAATCCCCCACATACTGTCGTGAGGAACAGATGCATCTTACTTGTCTCACATTTCCGCGGCGAACGCGAAAAACGCTTCAAAGGTTCAAACTTAAGAATTTACTTTGCCATAACTTTATAAGCAGTACTAAATTCTGTTCTACTTGTATCATATCAATACACTGTGTCATTAAACACATATCTATGTGTCAATAATCGATATTTTGTGGTTAGTTTACTAAAAAAAACGCCATCTATCCTTATCAAAAAGTATAGTTGCCCAAATAAAGTGACGAGTTTAGTTGTCAGACAGGTAGTGAAGCTGCAAACTTTAAAATAGTATAATTAAATAAAGGATATATTAATTAGTATTGGTGATAATAAACTTGCATAATTTTTAGATATTAGGTAGGTATTAGTAGGTAAAGTAGGAAAACCTTGAAATTCAATATATCCCCAATAAGTATTACAAATTCCTTTGAACATGGTTAAGAGGACTAAGCAATCAGTAACATTCTGAATCAAGAAAAAAAGGAAATAAAAGAGGGATATTGATATTGATAGGTATAGTATAGGGATAGAGGAAAATAAAAACCAATAAATATTTGGTTACGCAAGAGAAACAAGACTAAAACTACCAAAGAAAAAGGAAAACTTCAGAAAACAAATAAGAGAACCAAAAATAAAGGACAAGACACGAAAAGTTAAAAAGGAAATTTAAAAAAATATTATTTTAGTAATAAAGAAAATTATAATTATTTAAAATTAAATAAGAGTCGAAGATCACGAAAAAGACTAAAATTATTTACAGTTCAAACAGCGAAAATAAGTACTATTAACAAAGAACCACCGTAAACCACCATAGGCATAGGAAGGATAGATATCCTTCTTAGTATTTTCATGGTGTGGCATGTTTAATTTAAAATTTTAAAATTAGGAGGCCCTTTCATAAAATGGGGCAGCTATCCCGATTTTACCCTATATGTCTGTACAAACAGAAATACAAATTTATTTATATAGATATTTGAATACCTATGAGCGTCTGTTTGAACCTACGTAATTATGTGAACCTAAATGTTATACGTACCTATGGTATATAAAACCTAATATTTTCCAATATCGTTAAACGTTAAACATTGTTCATGGTAGAAGAACAACATGGACCCATTGGTCATAATGCGAACATTCGCAACGGACGCGTTCATATAATGGCACTTCCTACTGCCATAGAGTTAGATTACAAAAACAATAGGAATGTGAACGCACCCATTAAACTGTGAAAACGAAACTGATCGACTACGGGGGCGACGAACTTTTGACAGTTGACCCCCGTGATAATGGCGGGGCTTTGATTTTTTTATTGCTCACGCAAATGATTGTTTACCAGTGTCAAGTAAGAATCGGAAACTTATTGGCTAGTTTAATAAATGTAAACTTAAACGAGTGCAATAGGTACCTAAACAACTAAAGGATCAAAATTATTTATTAAATTTTTAATACTTAATAGGTTTTAAGACGGCCATGCAGATATTAATTACTTTTAAAATAGCTGGCTGGCATGGTCAATAAAAACATTACCAAATTAAATGACGTGTTGTGGTTTTTATTTTTAATTCATTCATTTATTTACGGTTTTGATCTTATATTATATAATATTGGTGGCGTTTCCCGTGATATAGTTTGGTTTTTGTGCATAAGCGAAGTGGATTATACCTAAATATAAACCAAGAGCATGCATTCTCGAATCCCACAAAAATTCCTTGGATCGTTTTAACAAGGCAGCCACCATCTTCGGCTTGAAACCATTGACGTTGGAACATTTTACGAAGACTTAAAAACATTGATACTGGCAAATGCTTTTGCGGCGCCAAAACAAGAAGAAGAAGAAGAACATTACCAAAGACTAAAAACTATTTATAAATTCTGATAATGAACTTTGTAAGAATAAATCAAGGGTAGTAAAATTCTGTTAATACGTAATGCAGTTCATTGTTAACTGGTTATTACTTTTTTAGTACTAGACAATAATTCGTTACCTACGTGAAGAAACTGATGCCTAAAGTAAGATTGTCCATTTGAATGGTCGTTAACAGAACTATCAAGCAAAAAACCATGTAAAAACAAAACAAAAACAAATAAATTATCAACAAAATAACAATGAAAACAAGTCATATACGCAGTGATATCAACCACAACATTTGCGCAGTTAGGTACTTCGGAAGGTGAAGGTCGGATAACGTCAAAAATGGCAGCAGAGACCCTTGTTATTTGTGAAGTGAAAAACTTGTAACTATTGAATGTTTAATTATAACCGAATAAAGTTTAAAACATCATATATTCACAATATTATGTTAAAATTATAACTTACTATTATTTATCGCTTAATATCTGGGTGACTGATTAACGCTAGCATTCTTGCAATAAAAACATACCTTTGTATATAGGTAAAAACGCAGTCATCCGTTGTCAGAAACATTATTTCAATACAAATTTTCATTCAAATAATTAGAGCAAAATTAATTGTTCAAAAAAATTGAAACTCGAGGGACTTCAGACTTTTTCAGAAGAATTTTACACACTTTTAGTTATTTATTATTAATTTTAGAACATATTTTGGCAAAACATGAACAAACCCATTTTATATCCATGCAGCTGAAATTTACCTAAAAGTTCTATACTTCTTTTTTTAATAACGACCCGTATTAAATACTTATTATAATATCATCATTATCTCAGTAGAAAGACGTAGACTGCTAGGCATAGGCTTTCCCAAATAATCGCAACAATGAGCCGTCCTGGGCTGTTGCATTCGGCGGGTTTTCGCAACCTTCTCAAGGTCGTTGGTCCACTCTGTGTTTGGTCCGCCCATCTTGTTTCTTCCGGTTTGAAAATTAAAAGAATAATTACAAAATATTCCATTCGCGTTACTTTGGCAGAATTCTATATAGACTCACTGCCACTAAGATAAAGGGATCTATTTTATTACTTAATCTTGAATAAAAATTAATATAAATTAAATTAAAATGAAGACAAAGTAGCCGGTGAATTAGATAGTAAACATAATTTACATTCTGGGTAAAAAAAAGTGAAAGACCGGCTATCTCCAGATGAAGTGTCATCGGCCCACATTAAACTCTGCGTGTTGCGAAAGAACATAAAATTCTTATCGTTTATATTGCAATACAAGAGCCTCATTATTTGCACTGAATCATCCTTGTGCAATGGCTCCTTTAAAATAGATTTTTTTATTCTAGGAATATTATTTTAAGGTGCATTGTATTTCTGTATTTCGTTACGTTTGGCAACATTCACAATTGATTTTATAAGTGACGTTGCTTCCAAAGATGCTAATACGTTAAGGATTTGTTGGGGGGTAGGTCAAGACAATTGTGTTCGAGTGGGTCGCGACCACCATACATCAGATGTAAAACCGACCATAGTGGTATGCTTAGGCGTCTCGCACTCCGGACTCAGCCGATGTATGTGACCTCCATGCAGTGACTGTCTTTTGGTTTGTAGCGCAGTCGATAGATTGCTGATCTCTTTATGGTTACCGTTGTTTTTCGATTATAGACGGACTGGACAAAAAACGAGATAATGGTTAGAGGTGGGCGATTATGAATGATTTACATAATCGAGTTATTTCGATGATGAGTGATCATTCATAATCTAAGTATAATTATGACTGATTATTCATAATCGAGCCCTTTAAGTATACTCAGATGTAGGCGATTATGAATGATGACTGAATTGAGAGTGGGAAGCTAAAAAAAAGGTCGCGCAGTCGGCAACAACTTTCTTTATAGGTATATACAGTGCAACCTTAATATAACGTACCTCAATATAACGACTTCCTCGATTTAACAAATTCTTCGTAATCCCCTTGAATTGTCCATAAGAGTCAATATAAAATATACCTTTACATTGCGAACATTCTTTGCGTACAACCTCTTTATAACGAATTTTCAACTATCAAGAAAAAGTATTCATACTTCTAATTAACGAATTTTGCCAACCCAAAACCTTTATATAAAGTTTCCACCAATAATATAACTCTTAATCTTATAATGTGATTCATGTCTCGACATGTTTCGACACGCTTTTGTTTGTAAAGTAATCATTGTTGTTTTGATGGAAAGTAATGTAAACACCTCTGCTCGTCACTATTGTTAAAGATTTAAGTTAAAATGGCTCAGAAACGTAAAAGGTGTTCCTTATCGGTCGCAGAAAAGCGAAACATCATTAATTATGTTGACCAAAATCCCATGACGAAAAAATTAGACATAGCTAATAAGTTCGGGATTCCCGCAAGTACATTGGCTACAATTTTAAAATCTAAAGATAAGTTTTCAGAAGAAAGTGGTTTGAATGTAAACAGTAAAAGATTAAAATCATGCGAGTTCAAAGACGTAGAGGAATGTGTGTTAAAGTGGTTAAAACAGTGCCGAGACAAAAAAATCCCAATCGGAGGCCATATTCTTCAGGAAAAGGCTCAGCGGTTTGCAGTAGAATTGGGACATGAAGGGTTCCGTGCTAGCAACGGGTGGCATCAAAATTTCAAAAAATGAAACGAGGTTGTTTTTCGAAAAATATGCGGTGAAAGTGGTAGTGTTAATGAACAAGTATGTGATGATTGGAAAGACAAACTGGCAGAGCTGACCACCGGATACGATCCCGAAGACATCTTTAACGCTGATGAAACTGGACTATTCTATAAATGTTTACCTGACAAAACCTTATCATTCAAAAGCGATAAATGTAATGGTGGGAAAAACAGTAAACTTCACTTAACAGTACTGCTGGGAACAAATTGTACTGGGACTTACAAACTAAAGCCACTCATCATCGGAAAATATCACAAACCGCGATGTTTTAAGAATGTCAATAATCTGCCAACAGATTACACGTCCAACCATAAGGCTTGGATGACCAGTGATGCTTTTTGCAATTGGCTTAAAAGTCTGGATAAAGAGATGAAGAAAAAAACAAGAAAATTCTAATGTTCATCGATAATTGTACTGCACACGGAGAAATTCCTAACCTGAAAAATATAAAAATAAAGTACTTACCTCCAAATACCACTTCAAAACTACAACCACTGGATCAGAGCATCATCCAAAGCTTCAAAATGCATTATAGGAAGCAAGTTGTCAGACGATTTCTTGCTGATGTTGAACGTCAAACACCAACTACAATTGACGTTTTACAAGCCATGTGGATGATCGCCAAAGCTTGGAATTTAGTCACTGAAAATACCATTGCAAACTGCTTCAAGAAAAGTGGGTTTAAAGTAACATGCGAAGATGAGGAGGACGATTTACCAGTCGCAGAACTTGCTAGGACCTGGCAAAGAGTTCAAGAAGAATTACAAGAACTTCACAATAAAAGATGCTTATAATGCTTTGAATACAATAAAATCTGTGTTTCTCAAAAAGGGAGGTTTGAGCGACGATGTAGTGAAAGCCATCACGAAATTAGATTGCGCTTTGGATGTCATAACTCATACCGGTGGTAAACAGACAACTATCAATGACTTTTTTCTAATCAATGAACAAAATTGAGATTAAGCTACTATAACCACATTGTTAATTGTTTTTGATTATTAATGTAAGAAAAAAAATTATTATCTACCTAATTGTTTTTAAATACATAGCAAATACATATAGTAATTTGATGAAAATGTGTTATCATTTATTAGTAGAAGTTGTTCGCTATAACAAGATAAGTACGTAATATTGAGGTGAATAAAACTATTCTTTTACCTCTTTATAACGAATTTTAGACCAATCTAACCTCAACATAACAAACCTCAGTTCAACGAATTACTGATATTACGAATATTTTCTTGTTCCCCTCCGATTTGTTATATCGAGGTTGCACTGTATATAACAATTAGCTAAAAAAAAGATCGTTCGGTCATCATAATTACTACTTAATTCTATCAAAGTAGTAAATACTAATATTAGTAACCTAGCATTAGTATTTAGTTACTAATCTTACTTCGATTATGCATGTATATAATCGAGATATCTCGAGGTATTTTCATAATCGAATGATTACGTTAGCATATCTCATAATCGCCCACCGCTAATAATAGTGAAAAATCCATAAATCTGTGTCTATCTGTCGACGATCATCGCTGTTTTATCGGCCTGTAAGCCTCGCGGCAGTTGGATATTGTTATGCTGGCTGTTCCCAGAACGCGACAACCCTATAAGCGTGCGATTGTGGCAGGTGTTATTGAGTTCCAGTTGGTAACAATTGTCGTACTATTCCAACACCCAGTCTTGTGTTTTCTTAGTCATATCTTTCAAAACATTATATCCAAAATACTTCGATATCTGTAAGCGCAAAATATTATTAAATAAAGGTAAATTAAAAAAAAAAAAAAACGAAATAAATACCCTATTAATTAAGCCCAAGCATGCTGCCCACTTCTGCTTAACTTGATGAAGAGTTGTGTATCCTGTTTGTGCAATATCATTAAAGTAACAGGATACAAAATTTCGAATCGATCAGAAATGTAGAAGTTTTTCACATTCCTTCTTCTTCCTACCCTTCATCCTATGGGTCGGTACAACATATTTTCTTCTGCCACTCTACTCTATCAAATATAGTTTAAGTATTCACACCTTTTATGGGCATATCATTCCCCACGTAATGTGTTACTCTTTTTCTGTTTCCCTCTACTCCTATGTCCGTCCATATTCCTTACAGTTAACATTCAATTAGGCCTAATTACCAGGCCGTACCACGCTAGCCTTCTCCATAACTGGTATTATTGTCAAACTTCCTCTAATAAACTCATTTCTGATCTTATTCATTCTACTTACAACACACAACCATTTTAACATTTGCATCTCTGCCATGTGCAATTCTTTCGTTGCCCAGCACTCAGATCCATACATCAAGTTCTTATTATACACTTTCGCTTAAGCTTTAGGGGCATTCGAGGATCACATATTATCCCCGAGTTCTATCGCTATTCCCCTTTCATTTATATCCCTTCATAAACAAGAAAAGAGCTGATGATGTGCTAAAGGCTGAAAAGATTTTTTTTAATCAATAGCTAAGATCGCTCTCTATAAACAAACCTTTCAAACCAAAATATGAAATCAAAATTGGTTCATCTGTCTAGAAGCTATGTTGCCACAGACAGATGTTAAACATAAAACACTTCTCTGTTTTCGTCGGGGGTAATGCGAAAATAAAATAAAGAATTAATTGCTTACAAAATACATTTTATTTCTACAGCTATACAATATCCAGCGATAGGTTTCAGTACATTGCAGTCTGTTGATATCTCTAGGGGCAATATTATAACACAATGGCCAATCGATATCTGAATAAATTCATTCTAGAGATGTGGGTCGCATGACAGAGCCAAAACAAATAAAAATGCAACGATAGTCCGACGGTGCAATGCCCTTGTATCCTCCGAGCTTACGCATCGAAACTCTGGTTAAAAACACACCCTATTTCAAACGTATTAAAGTCAAAACTCCCATTTATAAAATAACTAAAAACAAGAATGGTAAAGATGAAACCGAAGAAGGTGTCAACGTTCAAAAGAATTTCAACTCTAAACGTTTGAAAGTAGGGTTTTATTCGCATCAAAGCGAAAAGTATAAAGACGTGTTCATAGTAAATCACCATAGTAAAGACGAAAGCAAATATTTCACATTTGCCTTATCACGGATTAAATAAATATCGTTTTGCAATATTTGAATTTATGTTCATTTAACGTCGAGTGCGTTGTTAACCTAGATTCAGGAAAAAAGATTTTGAAATACATGATTCACTTAGGCAGTTTTCTTTATGATTCAATAGGAAGTCAATTATTGTTCTTTTTATAGACACCTAGCATAATATTTGACAAAAAATGTACAGACAGAGTCAAGGGTCAAGAATATGACATAAAAAAAAATTGTCTGTATGTCTGACTTAACAAACTTTTTGATGCACCTGATTTCAGGGAATTAAATGCATGGCAATAAGACATTTTCTGATTTCATTATTACTCGTTATCCATATATTAATACGTGAAGCAAAAGCTTTCTACCCCTTTTTAAGCGTATTGCGTGCACGTGGACAGGGACATGTATTGCTACATGTTATGTTAGTTGAGCTCGAATTTTACGGATAGGGAATTAGTCACATTGTGACTTTTTGCAATCGCGGCAACAGCCCAAGCCGAAGTCCGGTCACTTTGGCACCCTTGCACGCTGGTCGCTCACGCTTTCGCGGCTGAGTGCCTTAAACGCTCGCCCCCAAGCCCGGTAAAGCTGTAAAAGCCAACAGCGGCTCTGTTTTCGGATAGGGCCCAGACTAACAGTAAGGACAGATCGAAAAAAGCTGTATTTTTTTTTTCAATTTTAGTTTATATGTATGTATGTAACTCTCAATGCACAATATTATTAATATATATCAACGTTTTTACATGACCATTAACTCAATTTACAAATTTGAAATTGATTACAGTTAAAATTCATCGTAAGCACTCTTTATTTGTTATTTAAGAAAACGATATTGCACAAAACTGTTTTGATATGAAAAAGCGATTTATTGACGCCTTACGTTGGTAATGATAGTAAAAGGAGTCTTGATGGCTGAGGCTTTTGATGATCTTGCAAGTCACATTGTGGTAAATCTTGTGTTCAATAGACTTTAAAATTGCTTTGACTCCTAAATATTTTTTAAGCCGCATTTTTAATTGTGTAGTTTCATACAGAGATTTACAAGGCAGGCCTTTGAGAGTGGAGATCAACGACAGTTCTATAGAAGGCGCTGGTAACTACTAGCATTGAGAGGAATGTTATATACCTATCCTTAAAAAACATTTGTAAGCCTAGGATAAGTTATTTGGAAATAAACATTAATTATTATTATTAGGTCCTTACATATGAAATTGGAGTTTTGTACGGGAGGAATATAAAGTCAATTTTTTTTTAATATATTTAATGAATCAAAGTATGCACCGTTTTAAACTATGCACTTTTGCCATTTCATAGGTAGTTAATTAATCCCTTTATTAAAAAAACCATGGGGGAGGGGGGCGAGAATCAATAAACTCTTTGAAGGCGGTTTGGAGTGCCGCATCGGAGTTGAATTTTTTTCCTTGTAAGAAGTTGTCCAAATTCAGGAAAAAATGGTAATCTATCGGAGCAAGGTCTGGGGAGTAGGTACGGTGGATGTCGCAGACATTCCAATTGTAGCACATCTAACTTAGTGGTTGTTTGTTGTGCAGTGTGTGGTCTTGCGTTGTCGTGAAGCAGCATTAGCCTAGATCGATTGACCAATCTCGATTGTTTAGCAGCTAGTTCTTCCTTCATGGTTTGCAGTTGCTGACGATAGATATTTGCCGTAATCGTTTGGCCAGATTTTAGAAAGCTGTAGTGAACGACACCGGCGCTAGTCCACCAAAAAATACTCGCAAGTAACTTTTTCTGAGTTAATTTTCGTTTAGGGCAGGATTTGGCTGGGTCTCCAGGGTTCAGCCATTGCGACAAGCGCTTCCGATTATCGTACAGTATCCAATTTTCATCACAAGTAATGATTTGATTAAAAATCCCTTCATTATTGTGTCGATTGAACAAAGTAACACAGCAGTTAGCAAGTTCGATGCACTCAATTCATGAGGTACCCATCGTTCAAGATTTTTTACTTTCCCGATTTGCTTCAACTGGATTAATACAGTTTTATTATTTACTCCGAAGCCTGCAGCTATCTCTAAAGTGCTTTGTGATGGATCCGCTTCCACAATAGCCTTTAATTCTTCATTTTCCACTTTTGTCTCCGGCTGTCCACGGGGTTGGTTCTGAAGATCGAAATTTCCAGAACGAAAACGTTGAAACCAAAAACGCACCGTGCTTGCTTTGGCGACACCAGCGCCGTACACATCATTAATCTTTCGAGCTGTTTCTGCGGCACTGGTGCCACGGTAGAACTCGTACTCGTAAATATATCGATATTTCATGTTTTCCATAATGCGCTTATAAACGACACCAAAGAAAAAAATTATGAGGAAAAAACAAATGAACGACTGTTTTCAAAACTCAGATGTGTCAGCTAAATAAATTTATAAATTTGAATTTGGAATTCTTAACCAAAGAGGAGATATTTCAGATCAAAGTAGTCAGTACGACAAAACGCTAATTTCATATGTAAGGACCTAATATTACTATCACTGCCGACCTCAATTTACCCAGTAGATTTTATGAAAGCATGCATTCTTTGTAATATTAAGTTTCGAATAACTAAACCGAATGCAGTTTGTACATTATCTGAATTGTTGCAGGTTGAAACGCGCTGTACTGGAGCATGCCAGCAACAGTACCACTCGACGCGCCTATACTGATGACGAGCTCCAGTCCGCACTCCGGGACATCCAGTCCGGGAGGCTGGGCACCCGCCGCGCCGCCGTCGTCTACGGCATCCCGCGGTCCACTCTCCGCAACAAGGTCAATAAGCTCGGCCTCGCTACAGACCATCAAGACTCCGAAATAGATAGCGATCCTGAACGAACAGACTCCCCACCTTCAGTCATACTAAAGATACCGACGTTCCCTCCACCAGACGATAAGAGCCCGTCTCCCGCCCCACCTGGCACCATACCTATTACCCCAATAACAACCTCGATTCCATCTCATCAGGCGCAACTGAATCCTTCATCTAACTTACTCCTGAGTCATTCCGTGTTCGCAGATCCCCCCGCTCCGCAACATATTTTTACTTCTTTGAATGACGTAATAGCGAAAAGTATCAGCCAGAAGTACCAACAGCCTTTGGACAGATCACACCAGTCGGAGTTATCGTTTATGAGGGCGCCGACGCCCGACATGTCTCCGTGATTAAATCGCAAACCGAGAACCAGAGGAACTATGCGATGCCGAGCAATTCCAAAACGATGCCGAATAACAACGGGCAGTCAGCGGCCGCCGGTGGCAAGGGGACCAGACCCAAGCGCGGCAAGTACAGGAACTACGATCGAGACAGTCTCGTCGAGGCAGTGAAGGCGGTTCAGAGAGGTGAGATGTCGGTCCACAGGGCGGGCTCATACTACGGAGTACCACACTCGACGCTCGAGTACAAGGTCAAGGAGAGACATCTCATGCGACCGAGGAAACGTGAGCCGAAACCGCCACAGGACACGAAGCCGCAGCCACCGAAACCTCCACTGCCAAAACCACCCGGGAAACCGTTCTCGAACGGACTCAACGGGCCCGAGAACCCGGGGTATCCGGCCGGGTACCCGTTCTGGGCGGGCGCGGGGTTCGCAGCGCCGCCGACGCCGGACCTATACGCCTCACACATGATGCGAAGACTTCGCGAGGAGGCACCACCGCCCGCGAACGGTTCCTTTCTGGAAGGGATAATCCGATCGAGTCTAGAGAGGCCGGGAGCGGCGCTGCTGCAGCGACTGACTGCGGAACCACGAGCGCCGCTCCCGACTGAAGCACCGAGTCTGCTCCGGCGGCTAGCGGGGGAGCCGGACGAGGGCCCACCGCTACGTCGCGCGCGGCTTGACAGCTCGGATCATCAGCTCGCAGCGGAGATGCGCGAGGCAGTACAGCGTCTGAGGGCGGACAAGCTGCGCCCGCGCAATGGCACGCCGACGCCGCCCGGTGCCTCCACGGCCGGAGGACCGAGCGGCCTGTCTCCTCCGCCTGCGCCGCCCGCCGCGCCTCCCGACCGCGCATAGTACTACCGCCCACCCTACCTGTTCCAGTGACAGTGCGACCGCTCACCGCGCTTCGCATGATAAATGCGAATGTTCCGATCTCCTCGGTCTTTGTGATAATATTATGCAAGGTGCATTCCGTGAGTAGGCGCCGCGGAGTCGGTATGTTATCGTTATGCCTGACTCTCGCCTCGCCTGGAATGTCCTGCACATTAGTCCCTAGGAGCCTGTTTAACACTGATACTGTTATAGTGACAATAAACGGCCCCGCACGATATCGGCCACCACTTGATTTTTGCATTTCACCATACCTTCTTACGATATAATTTGCATCCAGTTTTGAGTTTCGGCTTCCGTATACCGGCCCGGGTATTTCACACAGTTTAGATGTATCCACGTCGACACACGTATCACCAAATATCACAACAGTTACCTAAATGTCACAACCAATTCAATATATCACAGCTTTATTAATGCATTATCACAATTTAATAGTGTTTAGCGTCCCGTGACAGTATCGACTGATGGCGCGTCGTTTGCGATTTGCAGGACTGTTCTAAATTTGAAACATTTTCCTCTATAAAATCATGAAATATCTATATACGATATAGCCAGACAAAAAAGATCAAACATTTAATAGTTTAAATAGAAAAAATAATTCGAGTTCTCAATTTTGTTATCGAATTTAACTTTTCTAAACAAAACGATACTGCTAAATACCTACCTGCTCGCAGACCGACGCGACGCTGGGTTGTCCCAAAGTTCACTAAAGTCCGCAGAGCCTCGACATTGGACGATTAAGTAAAAGACAACCAAAAGTAAAAGATTTTAAAATTAAGTATATAAATAATCTTAAATTAATTGAAAAAAAAATATAAAAATAAATTGCAACAAACTAAATATACAGCTAGAGCTATGTGTGTAAATGTTAACAATTTTTAAGTGGACTATTGCAAATTTTGTGCGGTGTTTTTTATATTTAGATAGGTAATATTGAATGAAATTATTAGCGCTAAAGGCGGGTGGGTAGTGCGGTTGTGTTACTGTCCCTTTCTATCAAAAGGTAAACGAAGCAGACGGCACTAGTTGTAGAGGAATATATCTCTGCGAATCGGTGAGCTTCGGCCTTTACGCCAATGCTCGGACTTTGTGCAATTATTATTTTGTATAAACAAAATATATATAGTAATTTAAACTGTGTCTAAGCTAACACGTGGATTTCCATATGACCGAATGTGATATTTAGGCATTACGAATGCGGTTTGAAAGAGGATAAGCGAGGCCCAAACCCGCAAAGCCCAAATCCGTGGGCCCCTGCGCTGTATACACCTACATAAATCTAGTGAACTTATTATATATTTTATGTAATATTATTGTATCATAAGGGAAATATATTCTTATTTTTCATGGTCCAAGTTTTAAACGTTTTATCGACTATACAAAAAAGTATGTGGATAACCATTATTATATTCTTGTCGCAACTTTAACTCTTACAAAAAAAAAATCTTCAAATTTGTGAAAATTTTTTGGTGTTCATTAAAAAAAAATTATATTAATGAGGAGTTAGGTGAAGAGAAAAAAAATGTATACGCTCTCCGGAAATCTAAATTAAGACAAAAACTATTGGATATAAAATTACATATATATTAGTAAGTCATTTGTATATGTGCGCCTCATGGAAATTAAGAAGTCTTTGTATCATGTATGTAATTATATGTATACATTATTATATTATATACAAGTTAAAAAAATAATCATACATCTGTTTCAAAGACCACAAAGGATGTGCAAAATATTGTTACAGGAGTGGACTCGACGTTTCGACAGACACATATATTTATACGATAATATTATCTTGTTTACCGAACATACAAACATAAAAACTATTTCAAACATTCATAAAAATACATATCCTGAGTGCCGAGATGTCGAATGCATTTTCTGGAAAAAAAAGCAAACAAAATTTTTATATTCAAAATTTTAAACTAGTCGGTAGAATAGGTATTTTCGTCTTCTTATATACATATTATATGCGATTTTTTTTCGTTAACTTCACTCTCCGAGCATAATTTTCGATGTATTTTTAGCATTTAATGTTTTAGGCAAAATAAAATCATCAGTATAATTACATAATAATATATGCATTTATCTTTTAAAAAAGAAAATTTTGTACCTTAACAATATTGTTCACCATACTGTTGGAACTTGAGAACCCGACCAGACCGCATTCCAAAAAATTCATTGATTTTTATATCAAAGGTCAAACGAACAATTTCTTTCCCCCAAAAATACGTACAAGGATCTGTGTGTTACGCCTGACACTTGTTGATATATAGCATAAAGAAAAAGTTATTTTGTGTAAGTTTGTACAGAAATAATAGGATGGGACAATTTGCAAAGAGAATTAAGATAATAATCAACATTCCGGCTTAGAATGTTATTAGATTTTTTTATGATTATTATATATATAAAATATTTTTTTGCATCGGGAACAAATCATTTAATGTTGTTTAATCTTATTTTGTAACGTTAGTTAATTTTTAAGTGGCTTTATTTTAAATAACCTTATATATTAGTTATGATATTGAGATGTTATAATTGTAATTGTTTTCGTGAAAAGCGTATAGGGATTACCTATACGGGTTAAAAGAGAATTGCGACTGATATGTGGTAGGAAATAGTCGGAGTGTCGACACTCACTCGGTCTGTACAAATGGTATACGCCGCCTTATTAACACATATAGTGTTATTTATAAACTACACAGTGATTTCTATATTATTTAAAATAATCAAAAACTAACTTAAAGCTTATAATGCATATTCCAAAGGAAATTGAAGATTTGTTGATTATTTTAAATTAAGAATGTAAGGCCGACTTCCAAGTACACAAAAAAAAAAAATAGAAAAATACTGCCTCTGCTCAAATACCTCAATAGTGAAAATATCTTCTTTTTTTTTAAAGTAACAACTCTTAAATTGAACTAATCGGGCAATCGTGTACTTTGAAGACATCCGCCTTAGAAACGTGAGAGAGGTCGCTGGATTTATTAGTGGATCATTTTTATTGTATACTGTTCAATCATTTTTCCACGTACTTTAAGAATTTTATTTAATAATGTAGTGTAATTTTCAATTAATAGGTAGCCGGTAGTACCTAATTCTTTAATAATTTGTTAATTTTTTTTTTCGTAAATATATTAAACTCCATAAGGACTAGGTTTAAAACTCTTGAACGGTTTTCGACCGGCCCAAGAACAAAAAGACAATGAAGGGAAGTTGCATTTTTAATTTAAAAAAATATAATATTTTAGTATTCCGATGTCGTGAATGTTATATCTTTTCTTCATTTAAGTGCGAACGTTCCGAACGAAGTTTTTCTGAGCGTATTAACTTTAATTTGAAAAAAATATTGACTATCGAGTTACGTTTCCAATTTCTAAAATCATTTTTTGGAATGGGATTTCGGAACTAGTAAAAGACATTGCCAGATCTTATTTCTAAGAATTTTGTGGACACAAGTTGTTTGTTTGCGTGACTGTACCTAACCGTAGATATAACGTTTTCCAAATAAACGGACAGTCTTCCACCGTGTTTATTAGATACGGAATAAGTTCCAATTTTAGTATTCTGTTTAAACGCGGTAGGTACGTCGTAGTGTGCGTATTTGGAAAACTGTTATTTTTTCTATACTAAATGTAAATATCTCCTTTATTGTCGCCATTTTGTTTTCTTTATTACATCTCTGTGTTTCTAGAACATTTTTTAATGATTAAATTGTTATTGTACTACTATTATTATTACAATAATTGGACCTATTATTATTGTCTTTTAGAATTATCGTGGAAAGGTTTTGTAATAAGTACCTACCTACGGACGTTTAATGAAAGTTTTAACGGAACTCTACTCTGATCGTGAAAGTTTTAAGATTATTAAAAAAATGTACAACACGAAGCATTTAATTTTAGAAATATTAAATAATAATGTTATGTTTATATTAAATAATATCATATAGGACGGTGTCAAATCAAATTAGAAACGAAATCAAATTAACTTTTTCTAACTATCTATTTTAATCAATTTAATATTTACATCACATTGCTCGAGGGAGACATTTTTTGGATAGGTATATATTTCTGTCTAGAAATGTTTTCCTTTGTGCGTCCTATTCTTCTGGATTACTTTTTATCTCGTTAATTGGCTTTTCGATCGGTAAACATTCAGATAACGGACCAATGTATGAAATAGATACAATGTTATTTCTTAAATAAAAATGGCTCATAAGAAACTAATATATAACTGCGGGTTGAGCTGTCGAGATCAAATTTTAAATATTGTTAATTAATTGTCGAGTACAAGTTTAAATGGAATAATTTTTTTTCAATATACCCTACTCGCTTTTTTAATTATTTTTTTTGTTATTTTATTATTTTGTTCCTTTAGTTTTTATTTATATTGTTTAAATATCATTAATCGCATTTAATACGTAATTGCGATTATTAAATAGTTTTTTTATAACAAATTATAAGATTCTATATATTATATTATACTTCATTGCTAAGAAAGCGATGTTATTCGATATATGTACTATTACGATTAACTAATTGGTAAATAAAATTGGCCCAAAAAAATAAATCGTATCTGAATCTAGTCAAATTTTAAGAACGACAAAGATGAGATGGAAAAATATGTTAATCGACTGAATATTTGTTAGACAAAAAAAAAAATTCTTAAGACGTCCAAATGAAGTTGCAAAGCTACTTTGAAAGTTGGTTCGAGAAAAAAATTATAGTTGAATTGAAATTGTGGGATTGTAGAATTAAAAAAAACGAGAACTTGTTTCTTGTGTATACTTTAATTTGGATAAGGCAATTTTGAAACGAATAAAATATTTAAAAAAAAGTTTCGTTACATTCATATGTAATTATTATCCTGTGTCTATAGTGTCTTTATATCTTACGTTAAATATCTTAATGAGATGGCTGGTTATATGTGAGAATGTGAAATATTTAAAACCTGTATACAATAAATTTCTTTCATTTGTTGATATATATTGTTTTATTTGCACAAAACAAAATACGTTGCTTCTAATTTACCTATTAAATTAACTCTTCATTCAATTTGGAATCTGAGAAAGTATTTAAAAACATCACGGCTCCTAACACCGATTCTGAATACAACTCTGTTGGCATTAATAGCTACTTAAAACTCAATAACTGAACTTGATTGAATTAGTCCAAGCATTAACCGCTGAAAATGGTGGGTTTAAGGGAAGAGAAAGAATTTGAATGAAAGAGAATAAATACAATATGACATCGTAACTTTATTTACAATAATATACAACTACAAATATCTACTACAGACAAAGAACTCGTAAGTATATTTGAGCTAACACTAATCATTACCTAATAGTCTAGTCAACAAATTAAAAAACGTGTGTTAATTTTTGTTACTCAGAGTTAAAATACGTGCCATAACTCGTTGGATTCGTAATTAGATAAATAAATAACAATAATAAATATGAGGGAACAATTTCACACACGGCCATTTAATTCCAACCTAAGCAAAGCTTGTATTAAGGTAACTAAACAGCTGATATACATATATATAGATATTTAACATTGCTCATCACACAAAAGTCAGTCATGGGTGGGGATCGAACCCGCGACCTCTCGGCTTCAATAGTAGGGTTTACTACCACTGCGCCACGAGGCCTGTCAAATATAGAAAAATATGCGAAAATTTCAAACCAAAACATAAACAATTTAAGATTTTTTTATCAATGGGTCTAGTTTTTTACAAATTACTCGAATACTATTCGTAGTAGGGAAGGTAAGTAAATGGATTCTTAAGGAGGAGAAAATTTCACCATTCAAACATTTTACTTCACGGGATTTCATTTCAAAGATTACAAAGAATACTTAAGAATATTTATTTAACGCGCCGCGCCGTGATCTCTGTGGCGTGCGCAACGCCGCGCCGCCGCCGCGCTGTCGTGAAATCAGCCGCTGCTAATAAAAACATTATCATATTAAATGTTGATTGAAAAATTGGAAAAAATATGGTGTCATCTAGACATTACAAGTATTGTAGGAAAAATATTCCGTTGGAAAATGAAATGGTTGATTTTTCATAATATGGACCTATTGTTTACAAGATCATTTTTATTTAACTAAAACTATCATATATTACTAAATTAAAAACAAAAGGTATTATTTACACGTCGACACCCAATACAAATCAATCGTAAATGTAATATTACAGTAAAAAATACAAATATTATACTATAATACACTCACTAAAAGGTAGCTATTTTACTTGACTAAAATTATAATCAACTGAAAAGGGTATTTTATGTAGAATACTATTGTTATTTAATTAGTTAATTAATTGTCGATATTTAATCAAATAATGAGTGGAAAGAGCTTCAAAAATAGGTAGGTAGGGTAATGTTGCTCAAGTCGGAGTGACTATTGTAGTTTTCAGGGTAGTTTAAATCAAACCAAATCGTATGCTTTCACTTAGTTTTTATTCATTAAGCTATCAACTCACATTCATAAACCTACGAAAATCTTTTATCAAAATAGTATGTATTTCAAAGTTTTTCAAAAATTATCAAAAAAATACCTTCGGTGCGATTTAAGCACCTGGTTGCCTATTTCGTACCTCCTATATAAGCCTTACTTATTACTTTTGTGAAATCAAATATCTACATCCAATCATTGTACTATTTTGGTGAATAGTGTTTTTTGTATGTGATAATATTAATGTTTCTATGTATGCTTGTATTTTTGGTCTGTTCTGAATTATAATGTCAAAAATAACTCCTGGAAAGAAATATTTAAAAGGTTAGAATTGGAATACCAAAAAAAAACAGCAGCTGTTATGCACAATTTGGTAGGTGTTAGGAGAAAATAATCGGTCCGGCTGGATCGCGACCACCATACACCACGTATAATACCATGTCTTGGCATGTCGTATTTCGGGAACTGTCAGTGTATATCCTGTGTTCAAGCAGCAGCAAGCTGCAGTACTGCATATATATCGCCTGTTCCTGGAAACATAGCAAAAGAAAATAATTAAAGGGTCTATCACTATGTTTACGGTGGTCGCGATCCCCACCATCCCGCTTTATTACTGTATGTACATAAACGTTATAGGCAATGTATGAAATGCCCGTATTCTGTTAAATTAATTCTGCTCGCTAATTCTTGTTCGTAAATCAAACCTCTCCTATCTGAACATCATCGGTATTTTGTAACGTACATTCTATAGATGCCTAAGAAATATTATAAATGACGTGCATACCTCAATACAACAGTTCGTAAAAGTCTGGTCATCACACCGCTAGGCCAATTCGATGACGAATGAGTATAGTCGTGAAATCATGTTTATGTTCATGACAAAATTTAACTTAATTATGTCCTTTGGTTTAGCGGTTTAGGCCTGAAAACGTAACAGACAAACAGAGTTACTTTCGCATTTCAATAATCTGATACCTACTGTTAAGATAATCAATAAAAATAAAATTGGCTATTTCATTTATAATTTTAAGTGTTTAAACCATACTCCACATAAAGTAACAATCATTATATAGTATAAGGTATATTCTTTCACGACAGGGATGGTGCAAATACAGGGTGTATTGCACCCTGCTGCCACATGCCGACGCCCATGGGTACCTAAACGGGTTTTCTAAAAAAACGTTTTATATGTAAAATACACTACATTAAAAAAAAAAAAAACAAATCACCACTACTAGAGCAAATTTCATAAACAATGCATGTGAGAGAAATATGCATAAAATGATTTCCTATTCGTTAATTTATATTAATAAAACTGTACTTAGTTCTGTCTGTACTTTTAAAATTTTATCAATATTTCCCGATAGGCACACTATATAAACGATACTGATCACGAAAATGACATTGTAATTTTTTTGTCTGTCTGCCTGTTTTGATTTCACTCAAAAAACGGCTTTATCGATTCTTATAAAATTTTATACACGGGATGCTTATCATCGATCAATTTCATCGGTATAAGATTTTCAATAACCTTTTAAGAATAATTAAAAAAAAAATTCCAAAAATTTAATTAATTCCAAACTGATTTTGATTGAAATTTTGTAAATGGTAAGTGTATGTATTTACATAAATAATTGCCTATAAGAATTGTCAATATTACTTCTAGAAATAAATAAAAATTTCGCCGTCAATCAATCGGTCACAAAAGTTTTTTTTGTGCCAATAAAAAAAAAACCGTTCGCTAAGTTGACAGCCCACGTCAACCAAATGTCATTTATCATTTTAAAAAAATAATGGTAAGTATTAACAGCAGAAAAAAAATACGTTCTAAAATTGACCGAACTGTTTTTACCAAAATTATAATAATACCCTTTGTATTATCTACCTATGTAGATACAAAAATTATGCCTTTCAAAAAGTAACCAATTTGTTTGAGTAGGTATAATTTTTATTTCGTTTAGCCGCGGGCTACGAGCCACTTGGTCGCAAGGACGACGTTTTAAAATATACAAAAAAAGAATACAATTACAAAAGTATAAAAAAGTAGACGGCGCGGCGCGGCGCGGCGCGGCAACCGGTACGTACCTACTTACACTGTGGCGCGATGAAAAAGGCGCGAACCCGTTTTTGGCAAACGCAACGCAGTACCTGCTTGCAATAATATTTTGTTACTTTGCACAAAAGATATCGTCTACAATAATTATTATCAGATAGGTATACCTAAATTTACAAAAAAAGATATGAATGTTCTTTTCCTTCTTCTTCGTTCTAACTTGGCAACTAATCCTCTTTAATGAAGACCATTACTGCCATTATCAAGTGAATATAGTGTCCTGTCTTATGACGATTTCAGTATCCTAAAAGGTTGGTGGTTCTCTTGTTAGAACTGAATTTTTTGTGAGATCCCAGAATGCATGCTTTCAGTTTATATTTATAATCCAGTTCACTTATGCACAAAAACCAAACTATATCACGCAAAACGCCACCAATATTACATAATATAGGGGCAAAAACCTAACATAATGAATTAAAAATAAAAACCACAATATGTCACTTCAGGATCCTGGCAAAAAACTCATTAATGTTCTATAGAGAAATTAGTTATAACTTCTTTTTGATGGCGTCTCGTAAATACGAGTTTTGCAATTGTCAAGTCAGTCTTGAGAGATTCACATAAAATGTGATTCACCTGTAAATAAAATGCATATATTTATATGAATAGACTACTTTTCATTAGATATTTTAACTAAGTAGTATCATACAATTTTTGTTAATACAAATAGAGGGTCATCGTATCAAAGTAAAAAAAACAAACATGTGTGCAATACACACGCGGCAGAAGTGAAACCTTCAGGAAACATAAACGATCCACGTGAACAATACACCACGCTGGCTATGAAACCTTTCTCCACGGCTTCGTAATACGCAGGCACACACATACAAAGAAAGGACCGAGATAATAGGAAACACTGTATAATGTGTTCTGTTTTATTCTCTGGCAAGTTAAGTCCTATAGATGTGCGTTTTTGTCTCTTTCTGGTTTCGCTTTTTCGTTTCATTCACATTTAAATCACAACTGTATAGAAGTTTTCATAAAAAACTTTAGCTTTTTTATTCGCTTTTCTGTGCCACAAATGCGTCACATAGGTCACAACCACGCTGTGGAATCAGCTGTCGCTTGAGGTCTTTCCGAACCGTTATGACCTGGTGACCTTCTAGAAGTGAGCTTATTCTTTCCTAAAAGGCCGGCAACGCATCTGCGAGCTCTCTGGTGTTGCGGATGTTTGTAGGCGGCTGTTATCACTTTCCATCAGGTGTGCCACTTGCCCGTTTGCCCACTTTTTATCATTAAAAAAAAGGTGGGTACATAAAAGAATAATTTTATAATCTATATATTAATACGTGAAACAAAAGCTTTTTACCCCCTCTTTAAGCGTGCAAGGAAAACTGTGAGATTTGGCATGGTTAAAGTTTATATTGAGAAGGAGTGCAGAAAGCTAAAATTTATCTATAATATCTGTTACTAATATATTAAATAAAATAAATTAATACTGCGAATCCTACCCGGACCAGTGCCATTGAACTTAGACCCCCAAAATATTGACATTGTCACTCAACGAAAAGTGACAGCAAGTGATGTAGATAATACTCATTGTTTAGGTTCATAAATACTGCAAATGTCAAACAGAAAATAGTCTATGATCAAAAAGTCGCTGTTCGAATTTCGACTTTAGGGCGATCGCTAGTTTACATTATTTACTTTACGGATATAATATCCAAGCCGAGCTTTCAGAGAAGAATAAAACCGTGAGGTAACATAGCATGATGGTATCGCATATTCTAAAGCCCACCATATTGCCTACCACCCTTAAGTTCAACTGTCGCCAATGTCTTTTAACCTCTAAGCCCGGTAAAGCTGTAAAAACCATCAACGGCTCAATTTGATTAGGGCTCCTAAGGCTAACAGTGTAGTCAGTTCTAAACAAAAAAAAAAACACCTTTAAGTGTGTTCCGGCAGCTGCACTTGAGATTCCCCCCACTAGGTTCAACTAGTTACCATCTTGGACCACATCGCCACTTAACATCACATGTGATTGTGACTAACAACCTATAAAATTGAAAATTTTAGCCTGTGGATAATCAAAGAAGACTTATTTCTGGGCCCAGAATGTAATTAGTTGAAATATGGTTTATAAAATCGAATATATTTTTGTTTTTAAAATCGTACAATATCATTAAAATTATCATTGAACAAAGTAAGTAAACTAATAATTTTAAAAGATAATAAACATAACCCTTTTTTAATAATAATCCTAATTCAAAAATAGTTTAATTGAAGTTTATTACATGACTTCGCTTTTACGAAATATCCTAAATCTCTGGTTTTAGATTGCAAAAAATCAGGTTTTTTTCAGTGACTATGATAATGCATTAGCTATTTAATTTACACCGTTTTCATATTTTTACATCTCTTTTTTTACCCAGGCCCATGTCTGTATGAAAAAGTATCCGTCTCCTTTGTCCTACTTGCCACGTAAACGTAGAGTCATCAGGCAAACCTGACCGTGCGCTCGCGCAGCAACCGAATGAAACTGAAAATGTTCGAATTCGTACAAATGGCCTCCGAAAGCGTAGCCGTGACCTTACTCCCCTGCTCTTGACTTACTCGTACGTTTGTGTGAGTGTGTGTATGCAATTCGGGTACTTGACGTTGTTGTTTTTTTTTCGTGACTGTCAAAGAATAATATAACGTAGAGCTTCGACGTCTCTGAAATGATACATTAACCTAATCACATAATGTCGAGGTTCGAGTGTCGAGATTCTCAAAATTGAAAGAGTTCATTATTTATTTCTCGAACTTACTTAGCCATTATTTTGTGGATTCTTGTACGTTAAATTTACTTTTGTAAATGTAAATGTAAAAATGTAAAAATGTAAATGTAAAAAACGTTAAATGTACGACAGAATATGTCAGCCTTAAAGGCTCTGAAGCCTCGAAGGATTTTATAGTTTCACCGGTTTTGGTAAAAGTATGGCTTTATGGGAACTCGCGAAGATGCATTTTTTTAATTAGAAAAATATGACACTCTGATATCTACCCCAATCTACCAGGTCTTTCTTAGGTAAGCACCCCGGATGTGGAATGAGCTCCTTGCTGAGGGTTTTCAATCCAACTACAAATATGGGAGTGGACAGGATTTTAAAGGGTCGGCAACTCGCATGTGTTGTATCTGGTATTGCAAGCGTCCATAGGTTGCAGTAACCGCTTACAATCAGGCGGGCTACTCACTTCCACGCCACCGTCGTGGTACTTCTAAAAAAATTAATATGGCATTGATAAACTCCAAAACCGTTTGGCCGATCCCTATGAAAGTTTAAAGTTCTTTCATGGAGACGGTTTTTTTATGTTGTAGATTTTATTATAACGGCGAATAAAGTCGTAGGCACAGCTAGTTTACCTATAACACTAGTTCGCTAAAGATGGCATGTTACGTAGTTTTTGGTAATTAATGTTTCAGTTTTGTTTGTTAACTAATAATTTCGACCTATAAGAAAATAAAGCATGTACGTAGTTCACGTACGGTAGAAGACTGAAAAACCTTCAGAAAACAAAAAGCTTTTAAATCTCTTTTTAAAAACCCTAAGCCAACGGGACTCGGACTGTCGACCACTCGTTGTATGTACACAATAGTGCGTACAAGTCTGGTCGGCTCACACTGATAGGCCAATTCGAAGACGATCTTAATTATAAAAATCTTCAGTTGCATTAATCGTGTATAATGTAAATTTAGTAGGTAAATCCGATAGATATTGTATGTGTTTGTTCCTTTTATTGTCTAGTTTACGTTTCATTTCGTTTCCCATCACAACGGTATTAAAGAAGTTTTCACTTTAAAAAAAACATAAATGAATAATCAATGAAATAAGTATATTTCTTTAATCTATGCCGCGCAATTCGGATACTTTTCGTACTGAGTACGCGCAACTTGCACAAGCTTAAGACATTCGTGCATGTAGGTATGCACCGTCAGTTGTGTCAGTGTGCGTGTATTTTTCATTGCATACAGTCTTTGGGCAATGCACTCGAGAAGCACAATGGCATTGACCTTGGTCAACGTGCAGCTGCGTGCGTGGTGGGGACGACTCCGCTCGCTAATTCGGTGGAGTTTCGAAATTTGAATATAAATAAATATAAATTACTGGCGGCCATTATTAAATTTGTAAATATTAAATGGTCTATTTTCTATGATCGTTTTGAAATTTAACATTACTAAAACTCTTTACTTTAAACTGATGTAATTAATAATTGTATGAAATTAAATAGAAATGGTAACTACTACAATACACAAAGGGTGTTAGATGAAAATTATTTAGTAATAACTACAAATACTTTATATATTAAAACAGTCGTTTACCTATACGTACCTATTTACTAAATATGCCGTCTACAAAGTACATTATATTACCATAGCATTTGGTAACTTTATACATTCAGTAGAATATATTTGAATAAACTAAATAACGTAGAATGTTTATTGTTAGTTGATATCTTCAATTAATATACAGACCTTCATTTCAATCGGTTTCAATTGCCTCGGACGTAAAGGATTTAATCAAAAAATTGGGTCAAATTCACAATTTTTACCGTAATTTAGAAGCGATAGTGGTTTTTGAGAATCGTTGTGTATAACGCAATGTTAGCATAGCCGCAAAATTCCGACCTTTGCACGCGAACATAGTTGGCAAATCGCTGGCAGGTGAACTTTTCGGCTTCTGTGTGTATGTCTATACAAAGATTAATTAATTTTGAAAGGGAAAATGTTATAATTGTAATTATGTTTGATGTACTTTTATTATATATTGACATGAAATGTTTATATACCTATATGCGGTGTAGTTAGATAGGTACCTAATTAGATAATTATCGTCGTTTTTTTTTAATTAGTAGGGCTTAAATTATTGTTTGTGTCAATCTATTCCAACAAAAAACTGATATACTTACATAATGGTAACAGGCGCAGACAAATAATTTCGTTTAGGGACAGGGTTTTATTTAGGGGTAGGTACCTCTCTCTACCTAGGGAAGAAATTTCATTTGGAGGAACAATTTTTTGTGATTTACCTATACTTATTCTAGAAAATTCGTTCATAACCAAAAATGTAATAAATTAAAATTTGTTAACATATTTTAACCATGGTCAAAAAATTACAAATTATTTTTAGGTTTTAGAGATAATAGGAAAGACCGTTTCGGACATCAAAAGATAATAACCATGGATTCGGGCAGTGTGCGGTGTTGATCACCCACGCCCACTCTGGATCTTTGTCCGCTTTCGTTAATTATTTTGGTCTGATGGTGACAAGTCGAGAGGTGTGATGGTATTGCTGCTGATAAATTTGACATTAGTTCTACCACATTGCATTTTTTTTATGCAAGAATTCCTAATAAGGTGACTTCTTCTTGTTTCTCTTATATTTATACGAATAGTAAAATTGAAGTGTCTGTTTGTAATATCAAAATAACAGCTTTTTAGTAACTGCATAATGTAAAAGTGTGTAAGTAAGTACGGAACTTAGAATATTTTTTTTTTAGTTCTGTCTGTCTGTTAGTCACGTAAAGTATGATTTTTTTTCTCATTTATCTCATAGTGTCAGTTGTAGTCGGATAGGTCGTTCAAAAATATTGCGGAAATGTGAATATCATTGTAAGAATCAGGGTTCCGTTTGCCAAATATTAAGCTTTAAAGAGTTCATTTTTGTTAGAGTCAAGTGTCGTCATCACCCACCCCCCCCCCGCGCCCAGATTTTGGATATGTACAAAAAATCACGGCAGTAGAACCTAGCCTGCCTAGGTATATATAACGAAGTTAAAACAAAGCTATCACAACTAAGTAGGCTTTACAAATTAACGAGTAAAAATTAATCAATTTATAAAATGTACCTACTTGGACAAGTACCTAATTTTGTACAAATTCCATTGAAAATTACTTAAAACCCGTTTCTAAAGTCTGGCATATTGCGACGGGAAACTACGAAACTCTACACTGCACGTGATCCAACACTCACTTGACAATTTATTTATTTATTTAATATTCATAGGGGTCTCAAAAGCTGAACTGCGGTGAGGAGTTCATAGCATAAATAAATGAATTTATTCCAAACTAGCTGGTACCCGCGACTTCGTCTGCGTATTATTGGATATAAACAGACTGATCTGGCAACACGACAAACCAAAAAAAATCGCCGTTTTTGCGTGATTGAGTAACAAACATAGAAACTTTCCATTTATTATATTTGTAGGATAACACCTTTTAAACTATAACTTTTACCGGGATAAAAAGTACCCTATGTGTTATTCCAGGTCATAGACTATCTGTGTGCCAAATTTCATTCAGATCTGTTCAGGCGTTTTACCGTGATTGAGTAATAAACATCCAAACATACACACTTTACACATATTACTACAATTTACTACAACTAATCCGACATGGTCATTATTAATTTTTCCGTGAAATTCTTACAACCCGATTACCTAACTGTAATAACAAGGTTTCAGTGTTGCTAATGTAAGATATAAGTATAAAATGGCAGATAACGTAATTTCAAATAAAAATAGGTAGGTACAAATTATTTTCTTATCACCTGCCATAATGTTGTTCTCAATATAAGTAAAAATTCCTTAGGCACTTCTTAAATAACTACCACAGTGACGGATCATAATATTTAAAAAAAAAATTTGAAACTCTCCAATTGTTTTATTGTGGCACAGTGACAAAGCTGTACCTGATGGTACTTACTACCGTACAGAATAATCTAAAAAGAATGGTGACCACCGAGAGATTCATCGCTAGTCAGCGTTTATGCCAGCCAGCGTAAAAAGAAAATGGATACCTACGCACCGGCTCATCCCGCAATGCGTCACGCATCACCGAATGCATGGTGGTTGCGACCCACTCGGGCACGGCCTCACCACGCTTGTAGATCCAACCAGATATCTCAATGATAAGGACGTACTTATTCTAAACTGGTGGTGGTGTCCTAAGAGTGTTTGTTTGTCTATTCTGGCTCAACAAGAGAATACAAATTAATTATACAAAAAATACCCACATAAGTAGGTATTAATAATAATAACTCAGAGAACTAAATTTGTCTTCGGAAATATAGTTGCGGACAGCATTTTATGAATAGATAGAATTAAAAAAACAGAGATAAATAATGGAAGTTACTAAATACAAAACAATTAAATTCAATTTATATGTTCAGCATACCTAAAATCAGAAATGAAAAAAAAACAAAAAAATATTTTTTTTGTACTTCGAATAAAACAATGTGGTTCAGATACATGTAGGTAGGTATACCCACAGATTGGAATGTCCATTGCTTTTAAAAAATGTGTTGATTTTGATAATTATTGTATTTTTTTGTTGGCAATACTGTAATTCACAAAAGTGACCAGTTTTCGTGATAACAATGCTAACGTGCGAATCGCGTGCCCATAGACACGGTTTGTGTTATATAAAACAGAGTTCTTGAAACTAACTCAGTCATCAGTGTTGATAGGGATACACAATTGTGCCAGTTTCATGTGAATATAATTACCTATATAATATTTTTCTGATCATCATAGTTTAAGCAACAATTTAGCAATATGACGCTTAAAACTGGTTAGGGAGTTTTTGTGACAACTTAAAATCCATGATTATAATTACTATTTATATGTAGGTGGTAACTTCATTTCACTTAAGCACAAATACCGTCAACGTTACATGGTAGCTTAGGTATTTATAGGAATAAATAATATAATATTATGAATAAATATAAAAATCTTAATTATCATAACCAAAATCTCCGTATCTATTTTTTCGGATATTGTTAGAATTTAAATGAAACCCTAAAATGTACCTACCTAATAAACATGACATAAGTTAAGGGCATATAGTAAGTAGGTAAATGCAATGATGTAAATTGCAAAGCACGCTACAGGGTTAGGTCTATATCTACTTAGTTTAAGTTATTGGAGGCTCAAAGGTTGGAGCACTATGTCTGGAACCTCCTCGTGGTGTGCCCCGGGCAACGGCGGCCGCTTCACGGCCGACGGCTAATACCAGACCGACGGCGTTCCTCCCCTGTACCCCTCTGCTCATCAAAGGAGACAGGGGATGGGGCAAGAGTGGACCTGCTTCGGCTCGTCCACTACGGACGGACTCGTCGTTGACGGCGGAGGAGGAAGAAAACCTTCTTAAAAAATTGAGAGGATACAACTTCTTTAAAAAATCGCTGACGGCGGTGGAGTAAACCAACTTAAAAAACCTTGGACGGACTGTGGTGGAGTAAACCACCCTTTAAAAAATCACGGACAGACGGTAGAAGACAACCACCTTAAAAAATTACTGGACGGAGGTGGAGAAAACCACCAGTATAAAAAATCAAGGATGGACAGTGGAAGGAAACCACTTAAAAAAATAACCGGACGGTTGAGGATGAGCACCTCGTTAAAAAATCAAAGACGGACCTGACAAGGACGGACGGGAGCTCAATGACGGCAGAGGAGGAAACCTCTATAAAAAACCAACGACGGACTGGTGGGGGAGGGGGTGCGTTCATTCGCCTCCTTCTCCTGCCGTTACAGAACGGCAGAGGAGAAAACCTCGGTAAAAAATCATGGCCGGGCTAGCGGGGTGGGGGTGCGTTCATTCGCCCCTTACCCCCGCCATATGCCAAACATTATGGCAGGGACAGAGGTGAAAACCTCTATAAAAAACCCAACGACGGGTGGGTGGGCGACAGGTGGTGGTTCATCCGCCTCCTTCTCCTGCCAGGCCGAACCAAGGGGAGATGGGTCGGGGCCTGTCTTCCCATTGCACTGGTTTGGCGGACGGGGAGACAGTTCGTCACCGGGCTGACTCCGTCAGCGGGCGGCCCTTCCGGGCCTTGCCGCCGAGCCGGCGCGGCTAAATGCCAGCGCAGTGCCCGCGTCGCCCCAGTATGGCGGCGGACGGTGCACCGTGGAGTTTTTTAGTGAGTAGGAGTCTCACATACCACTCGTTCCCCCGGGCGAGTGTGTACCCATGACGGGTTTTCCCTCCACGACAACAAAAAAAAAAAAAAAAAAAAAAAAGCTCAAAGGTTAAAGTTTCTCTAATAAGTATTCAACATCGAACAAATTTAAAAATAAGTCTTAGTTAATTTTAAAAATGGTTTTATCTACCTATTGTTAAAATGAGCTATCATACTTAAATAGTAAACGCACATACAAAATTTCGTGTGTGTGTTGCTCACCGTTAAGGAGTTTCCTCGTTGGAAGCCAACTCTGGCTGCAACAGCCATGATATGGTGTAACTTAAAACACGCAAACAAACTTAAATGTGTAAGTCTAAGTATAATACTTCTTATCTAAACTGTTGACCGTTGAGGAGTTCTTTCGTCTGGAGCAAATCCTGGGTTTGGAATCAGGTCACGCTTACCATAAAAATCCATTGTCATCGGAACTGAATCAACGTATATAATTTCAACGTCGTATGTTAAGAGGAAGTTGGTCAAATGTAACTCGCACAATTTGATTACAGACAAATCGGGACAGGTGAAACTAAATTAAAGCTTGTAAAAGGAAAGTATTTTTAAAATTAAAATTATATTCAATTTGGTAGTCGTGACCCCCTTACCTACCTATATAACTGGGCCTGAACGTGAATTTTTTTTTTAATGCTAAATAAACATATCGTACCTAAATAGGTGTAACTGGAGTGTACTTTCAAGTAGGCACTTAAATAGATAGGTATATACATAAATTCAAACTGTCCATTAAACCAGGGATGTTACGGCTTATGAGATTGCGTTAATTAGAAAATTATATGGATACTGCATTTTTCAAATAATTGTAGGAAAATAATTTTTTATTCAACAAATATTTTCCAATCCAAATACGAGATATATGTGTACAATAATAACTTTATTTTAGAATACGTTAACAAATTTTAAAGCAGTTTTGGTATTCGACAGTCAGAGTGATTCATTCGACTCCGTCCATATCTGAAATTATTCGAAAAAAAATTATTTGGGAGAAGTTAGTGGGTACGATTTCGGATATCATGGGCGCCACCAGTACCTATTTTCTAGGAGGTGCATCAGCATCTACACACTATACTTACTGTTAATTGCTAATAAAATATAATTTGTAGATAATTAAACAGTAGGTAGATAATAATAAAAAAATCTAATCTTCTCTATGTATTTTTTCCCGACACCTTGCTTGCACCCTGATGCCGGCGCCCATGTTGATTATTATTACTTAAACTTATATCTTTTTTCGGATATCCAATAGCTTCAGTTACGGTTACAGAATTCCGTAACACCCCTGATTTAACCTTACAATTACGTTTCATGCATTCATTCATAACAATTAGATATTGCAATAAAATCTCAATAGGTATGCACCTGATGTTAGATGTAAAAATATAATACCTATAAAATCAATAGTAACAGAATGCTATTATAGAGAAATGTAAAACAGAACTACGATAATTTGAATGACTTTTGTTTCTGGCTTATAACTTATTAATTTTCACGTCGAATGGATTAAAATATCCATTGAAGTAGAAACTGAAAGAACAAATGAATATTCATGACGTAATTACAATTCTTTTAACTACTTATTTGGTATACTTACAACTCTGTAATTATATGAGATTATAGATATATAATGTATGATGAATAGGTACCAACCAATCTAGGTACACCTACCTACCTAACATTCTAAGCTTTCCTATTTTATCACAGTTCGTGGTGGTTTGAGCAAATAATTATAAATAAATGGTCAAATCAAAAAGGAGACACTTTTATAATACTCATTACAGATTTTTATTTTTATTTCGTAGATAATTTCTAAATTTATTATGGTAAGTTTTGCTTGCTTACTGCCATCTAGTAAAGTTTTACAAAAAATAGATATTAAAGTTTTACGGCAGATGGCGCGTATCGAATAATAATAAACTAAAAATGAAAACATACATAAATTTACTAATATTATTATATATGTTCAAATAAATCATTTAGATACATAGTTTATGATTTTACAAAAAAAAATCACTTGAGAATAATATATGAACGCGTCCAAATTAAAATTTTCGTTTAGCAACATAGTAATCCGATTGACTGTTTTAGTATGACCAATTAATAAAAAATGTTAGTAATATTGTTTTTTAAATGACTGTGTTTTTTAAGGAGATAGATATAAATTATGAATGTAAAAATCCTATAAAATTCAACTTTACTTATACAATTTAAATGAAAAAAATGTATAGATTGTCGTATATATAAATATTTCAAAAAGTGGTTAAGTACCTAATTAAATGTTCTACTTTCTTTTAGCTCTTAAGCTTAAATGTTAAAACAATATAAGGAAAACATTTATATAATGAATGTTGTAGAATGTTGTGTCATTTTGCTAGTTGACAAGCTTACCGATGAACGTCTTTTTGTCAATGATATGTTCAATTTTGAACAGCTAAAATACAATGACTCAATTTATCCGGATATTTAGTATATGTTGTTCTGACAACCCCAAAATTAGTACCGTACGAAACTACACGACGTTGAAATTGTTTTACGTCCGCGCTAACAAAATTAGTTGAAAATGCATACATCAAAATGGTAGAATCACTACAAATGTTCTTATTTTTGTTCAAATCTAAATACAGACGAAAATACTCATGGTTTTCACCGTTCCTTTGTTCAGTTCTCATAGTGTTATTGTTTTGTCAGTGTGTCCTAACTAAGTGCAGTGGATTCAATTGTGTAAATGGAGAGTGCAGGAATGATAGTTGCGTTTGTTTCGAGGGTTGGCAGGGTCCAGAGTGCCAGTACTGCGGTGGGAAAGTTAAGTAAGTAATCCAGAGTCGCGACACTCCCAAAAAATGTGTTGAAAACTAACAGTTCAATGACCTCCTTAGTAGCGCCTTTTAAATAAAATTGGCAAGAGAAAGCATGTTTAGGTTTATCCAATTATGCATTGGCTTCTTCGTTTCCTTTCGAAGGTCGCATCAATACTGTTACGACGTCAATAATAGCTGTATAGTTTTGAATATATCAAACACGTATTAGTTGAACACATATGCACCTATGACAAAGTTTCTTAAACTGAATCACTAAACATGATTTTCTTTTTAGTGTAACCATCTAACAGGATAACTAATTGTTTATTGTATGATGTATTGGAGAACTTTCCTTATGAAAAAAATAAATTAAAATCAATCAAATTCACATTGAAATTGGCACACACTTTTAAAGATATAATGCCCAAAAGGTATCAGATATCTGAAAAGGATAAACATAACACATGCCAGTAAACAAGTAGATATTATTGCATTTTATATGCTGCCAAAAATATGTGTATTCACTGCTCAACCACTGACAATGTTAATTTTTAGATATACATTTTTTTTTTAAATTATGTTAAAGGCTTTTTGTGAAGCCTGTTTAAAAGCCACTAAATTAATAAAATATTTCTTTTAAAATATATTTAAAAGAGAGCTTGAACACCTAATATACAAGCTGGAGCATACTCCATGGATCTACATGATTAAAAATCAAATTTTTTACTATACTTTTATCAGTAGTAAGAATATTTTTTATAAGAATAATACATAAGATCAAAACAATTAGAATAGTCAAATATAAAAGAGAATGAGAAGCTTTATTAGAATTAAGAACATGATTACAATAAGATTGGAGTTTTTTGGGAGTTTCCTCATGCCTCATGCCACAATAATATTTTAGAATGACAAGGGACCCTCATTTGTGTTAGGGGTATACACTTGAGAGCCAGTCTTCCGGTAGGCTTAGTATGTTACCATCTTGGGCCACATTATCTCTTAAAATCAAGATATTGTGGTCATAATAGTACCTAATGATTTAAAAAAATGTAAGATTTCCATTGAAACTGGGTTCTATGGAATCAACTTTAGAAGTCACTGTTATATAGGTACCTAATAAAATAAAATGGAATAGAAAATGTATTACTTAATTACTAACTATAATACTATTTTAAAAAAATCAATATATCTCGAAACAAATATTTTTAACTTTTACTCCTAGGTCAAGGTTAAGTACAGTTAGTATACCTGATATATTCATTTGTACAGATAATCATATATAATACATTGACTCCATTCATGGTTAAATGTAAGGTCATTAATAATATTGCATAATACTTTTGTACTCTCTGTCTGTACAGAGTGTTGTCTAAACACAAATTATTTTGATGCTATATTAATACATAGTTTAAAGTAAAGTCGCTCTCTGCTTCTGTCTGTTGGACCGCTTATTCTTCTAAACCACGCAATGGATATTTATATAGTTTTCACTATCATTTAAATATTCTTCTATGGAAGGATGTATATATAATATATTCCAATTAAGTTTTTGTATAGTAGAGAAAACTCAATGTTTTATAATCAAGTCATCAAAAAATGATATTTCGGTGCTTTTTTGGTTTATGCTGGCTAATCCCTATGAGATACATCAAAATAATGTTCTAAAGAATTATAGTTCTTCAAAAAGCCAGGAGAAAAGTCCACGATTTCATCCATTTAGTCTATTTTTGTCTTTAAAGTAGTAATGAAAAATATTAGGTTATTTATGAAGCTATTTTCAACAATCCAGTATAAATCTTATCCAGATAAAAATGTTAGGTAGTTAACTTTGGAATTTAATGTAGGTTATAAATTGACCTTTACATTAAATCAATTAAAAATGGATTCAAAACTACATGCAACCAAAGAAATCATTTGCAGTGAAACGGTTACCAGCGCACGCTCTCGCCACACACGCCTCGTCCTACCTATGGGCTATGAGTTATGAGTAAACTTATGTGCTAAACGTTCTTTTCGTAACTATTATCAATACTAAAGCTATAAACTCAAGAATCAATCATACATGCTTTTTTAAACATATATTACATCACTTTGTAAATTGCACCCCTGTGTGAGTCTCTAGTGCACACTAAATGTTTCAACAAAATTGATGTCCTTGTTTACACAATTAATTAGTGATTTAAAAAAAATTGGTACTATGAACCTTTTTTGTAATTTGTATTTGTTGTATAATTAGGTATTTGCAGTTATACTTCTTTAGGTATGTTATGACAACATTATGAGTGAATTTTTACAAAATATAGTAACAAAAAATCTACACCATGAAGTTGCTTGCTAAACCTCTTGTTTTATTGTGCTGAAGATTTGACACTCAATGTTATTTATAAAACGCTGTATCAGTGTCATCTACAAATAAATTGTTATTTATTTGTATAAGTCATTATGATGTTTTGATTGCAATAATATAATTTCATGTAGGTACCTACTTAATTTATTAAAAATCATTTTGATCACACAAAGAAGTATAGCTTCTAAGGCATACAAGCCCAATACAATACAAGCACCTCCTTTTTTTGATAATTTATATTTGTAGTTGTTTTTTAAATACATCTATCTATATAATTAATAAAATTGAAGTGTCTGTAATATCAAAATAACATCTTTTTACTAAATGCATATGAATATGTATATACAACACCTATAACAAAAAACCAATTTTTAAAATTGTTGTCTGTCTGTCTGTTTATTCCGGGTAATCTCTGACACGGTTGGACCGATTTGGACAGAACTTTCACTGATAGATAGCTGCTGTTATAGGGTACTCCTTAGGGTAACTTAGGCTATTTTTATTTTAGAACAAGAATTAGGGTTCCCACAAATAAAAAAAACTAGTCATGGTGAATCAATTCGGGTGCTTAAATGGCTTACGCTGAGGAAACCATAAGATATATTTCAAATTAATGTACTACATAATTGTAGGTATTAAAAAGACCTACAAAAAAGTAATGAATAGTATATGTCCATCGTCTAAGGAACACCCACAATAAGCATTTTTTCTTTAAAATAGCCAGGAGCGGGGTAGCATGATTCGCGCGGGCATTCTGTAGTCCGCATGAGCGAAGCCACGGGCACAGCTAGTTCATTATATATCTATTTTTTTATTTTAATTCTTTACTTACTTTTCTTGAAATTTTGTGGACTGTTGTCTGTGATGTTTTTTGCCCCGAGTTGATGATTTTCCTGTATTTTTGGTTATATAACGTTATAAAACACAGCATAAACCGTTTTGCAATAAATTTATAAATTAATTTAAAAAATCGACAGAAATAGGTTAAGTGATTCTTGAGATGTAAGTGCACTTACAGACAGACAGATGGATAGACCAAGAGATGTTGGAGAATGTAAGGATAATATACAAACAATATTTATGTAAAAGATGATACAATATGGTATATAATTTATCAGTATGAAACTCTCAGGGAGTGAGTTCTACTTGCTACTTGTGGTTTTTCAATGTTGTGTGTGAACATTATTTTAGTGCTTTTGTATTTTTGATTTACTTAGTTGGTATTACTTCAAAATGTGTACCAATATATAATATACCAATAAATACCTACCCATACCTATACTAATACCTACTTAAATACAAATATTATAAAGAGAAAAAATTTGGTTTTTTGTTTGTAATGGATAAACTCAAAAACTACTGGACCAATTCTTCTACCAATATAAAGCTGCTACATCAGTGAGTAACATAGGCTATATTTTAATTTGAAAAATTTATTTATTCCTCATAAAAAATGTCGATAGTTTTACACAAAGTTTAAAAAATTGGTGCGTTGGCGATGTTTGTCGTATAAAATTAACAAAAGTAAAACTGTGGGGCACAGCTAGTGTAATAATACAAACAAAGCAGTTTCATTACTTCCCTTGATTAGTAAAATTTTTCGATAGCATATTATGTCTATATTCTATGAATCACAATAAGGGGTTTTGTTCTTTTTTTTTCATTTTTATTTATTACCGACGTGGCGCCGGTGGTTGGAACGTTAGCAGCAAGATTTGTTGCCTTTGCTTTACCGATGGAATTCTGTAGTCCACGCGAGCGGAGCCACGGGCATAGCTAGTAGGGTAAAAAGGAATGGTAATCGTTTATTTATACATATTTTTGGGCTGATTTTTTAATCAATAGTTAACTTTATTTGATTAATAATATAAAAATGGCAAATTTGTAATACATTATATCCTTCAAAATTATTCATCAAATAAAATGATTAAAAAATCTCGACACAATCTGTTTATTGAAATCCAAACAGAAAGGAAAAACACATTATTTTTAACATTATTATCTGTGCTAATGATTCAACTGGTCTGGTCACAGGAATTCATTCATAATTGTAGTAACATCTGATGGTCCATTGTTGGGTTTTTACACATTTTACTGACAATAGCTTCTGTATAATTATTGTTATTTTTTTGACATTTCCGTAGTAGGTAGGTATTGAATTCTCAAGTTCGTAAGGTGTGAAGTATGTTAATTAACTTTTTTAAAGATCAAATTTACCAATTTTAAACTTAATCCCGTATATAGTAAATGCTTATTTGAGTTAAATAATTTTTTGCGACTCTTGCGTACATGGTATGTGCTTTAAGGTACCTACGCACTATGTGGTTAGCCGAAACGCGGTCATGCGGTTTATTCGCACAGTGATGCGGCGGCCGACCGCCCGACTGACGACTGAAACCACGACGGTTTCTAACCGCATCGTTTCGTTTGCGGTTACGGTTAGCCACACATGGTTAGCCGCAATTGCAACCGCATCCTCTTGGCCAGCCGCTCAGTGCGCAAGTGGCCTTAGCCACACATCATACTTATTTTTAGTAATACTTATACATAGCGTGATTGCTTACAGGTGACAAAAACAATATAGTAAGCTGGTCAATTTATACTTAATATTTACATGTAAAACTACTCAGCAAAAGTGTCTTCTCAAAATAATACATCGTCTTCGATTTACATAAATTTCACATCGCCCGCGGCATTCCTCATTCAAATCGCTACAGGATCTGTAACTCTGCCCCGACACGCTACTCTCTACCTGTACAGTTGTATCTCCGCAGGTAGACAGGAGCCTATATTGTAATAGACCTGTGTAGTTTTTTGAACTTGTGAATTTTTTTTTTGAGTGTCAGTCACCGTACGGTATACCTGTGCGGTGTGTACGTGTGCATTTATACATGTACGTGCGACGCGCGCGCGGTCGACCTGCTTTGGTAAAACTCTCTGGTAAACCGTAGCGTATGTCGCCGGCTTAATTATATGTATTCCGCCGGCATATCTAGATACTACGAGGCTATTTTTCGAGCGTTCAAATTATCCACGCCTTGTTTATTTTCAACGAATAATAAACAGATGAAGCTTAGTAATTCAGTTAAAATTAGTAAATGTGTGTGAATTTAGAAAGATCCGCTGTAACATAAATCCATGCGGACTTTTTGAATCGATATCTATCTACCTACTTATATAAATAAAACGATAGAGGTTTGCCGTTGTGCGCGCATCACACAAAACTACTAGATAGATTTTGATATATTTTTTATGTTTTACTCCTTAGATACTTGGTCCTTATATTAAAAAAAAAACTATCACGATATCTTCATAAACGATAATTTTGTAGACCACGCGAGCGGAGTCACAGGTACAGCTTGTTCCTTATAAAATCAATAATATTTTATCAATATTGGGTGTAAATAGGGACTCTTACCTATAAATGTCAAGACACTACCGGTTCGGAAAACCAGTCGTGAAGAAGAGCCGACAAGAACTCGATCAGGTTTATGAATATATTTTTAAATATTGATTTTAAATATTTTTTAAACAATATTAGTATTGTGTTCATTTATTATAATTTTTAGTAGATTTAAGTACAAGGAGTCACATCAGACATCACTATCGTTTCACGTAATGATGGATTATAATAAATCTTTCGACAGTAAAATTTGCTTTACAAAATATGTTCGGCAAATCAGTAACAATTTAAACAACTATAAAATCAAACCAAATACAGAGGGGATAAGTTAATCTCCAGGCAGACAGAGACGTACACATTTATACAAATGAATATGAAGATTACATAGAATAAATGGTTCTCCTTAAATAACTACTTATGAATATTTCATAAGCATTCAGCGTTAGCGTAAATATCTGTTTAAATTCTGTTCAGATTCTGTTTAGATTGTATAAAAATGAATACATTATAGGTTTGTGCTGGTAATTTGAATATTTTTTAATCCATGTTTTGTTTAAATTAGCGATAATAAACTTAAAAACTAACTTAAATTAACTTAAACATATGGCCCGCCTAATACGCATATGTTAAGCGGATACCGTAGCTTATGGACACTGGTAAATAAGTATCATAAGCAAATTTACTGACCTTGACCTCCACCCCACACCAAGGAGCTCTTGAACCTCTACTCCCCGCAGGAACACAATACAAGGTCATTTGGCTGTGATCTTAAATAACCATGTGTTGTGTTCCTGTGGTGAGTACGGTTTTCAGAGCTCCTTGGAGAATTGAAAAATTTAGTTATGGTCTGTGATACGCAAAACTCAGTCTTAGAGGATGCTAAATGCCGAGTTGAAAAACCTAGGAGGAAAATACCATAACTCAGGATTCTAAAGTGCATAGTAGATATGAAGAAACAATATAAATTTAAGAACGCGTAATGCTTATAAAAGTTATGGTTTCTTAAAACTTTAATAATCTTTTATTGAATGAAGATGATTGATGATAATTTTGCTTTTTGATAAGGACCAAGTACCTAAGGAATGAAGCAAAAAATCCACTAGTTTTCGCGTGAAGCGCGCCCAATGGCAACCTCAATCATTTTATTTATATAGAAGATATCTTATAAGCGAAAGGGATAAAATGGGTCAATATGGATTACATAACATGATAATAAAATATGTGATAAGGTAAAGTCATATATCATCTAGCCTAATTAAATTACAACTTGAACTACCGAATTTACAATCGCACTTACCCTAGCTAACAGTAAATTTGTTAAACAATTTCATAAGAGTTCCATGACGAAAAGAAGCACTAAAAACTTAGAAGCACTAGTAAGTAGTGTTTTAAGCCACAAATCCTTATCGATATATAAAAAATAAAACTGTAATCGATCGTAGGCTAATCACATACGAAACACGTAAGTAAAACTGCCTAATTTAGGCCATTGCAAATCTACTTGTCCTTCAATGTTCTAAAGGGCATATCGGTGTGTGTGCAGGAATTACCAAACTGAATTCTCACCATTCTAGCATTTCTATAAACTATCAAGGAAGAGCAAGAAGCAATTTATAGGAAACAATAATGGCTAAGTGGAAGCGTGTACGGACATCGCGTCGATCGACTTGAGTTCGAATCTCTGCTCTGAGCCTGAGCTTTCGGAGAAATAAAACATCGTGATGAAACCATAGCATGGTGGTAGTAGGGCTTTTTCCAATGCCCACCTGGCTAGCTACCACCATTAAGTTAAAATCTGTCACCAAGCACCAGTAGCTGTGTTCTGGCAACTGCACTTGAGAGCCAGTCTTCCACTAGGCTCAGCCTGTTACCAGCTCGGGCCATATCGTCACTTAAGATCAGGTGAAATTGCAGTCACAACGATAAAACTTATAAACGATAAAAAAGATACCGTTTTTTTTTATGTGTAATATCTATAGATTTACTTGCTTCTTTGTCACATAAGGATGTGAACAGCCAAAGAAAAGAATGTTCTGCTTGCTGAATTTTGTCGGCAAAGTATTCTTCAGTTCAATAGGATTCTTCAAATAAAGACTTTATCAATATTTATTTGGTAACTCCATTAATTTTATTACATGTCCTACTAACCCTTTCAAGTGTGTTTGGACGACCAATGTATCGCAACAACATGAACACTATGCCACGGTACGAAAAAAATAAGAAGTGGTAAAAGTAACTTTTTACATTGATTAGCTGTACCCGCGGCTCCGCTCTTGGGGTTTACAGAATGCCGTCAGTGTTGTAATGACCCCGCTTCCACCTACGGTGTTCGCCTGCCGATTATTTTAAAGATAAAAATACTTATTATTTTATTGGCTCGGAACCCTAATTCTTTTTCAAAAAAAAAAAATGTAGCCTAAGTAACTCTTTATTAACCGACTTAAAAAAAATAGGAGGTTCTCAATTCGAATGTATATTTTTTTGTGGATGTTCAGCAATAATTTCTTTATTTATGAAACCATTTAGATGATTGTTTTTTCGATGGGGAAAATAACGAAACCCTTGTAGAATAATTTTGTTGTTTGTCTGCCTGTCTCTCCGTGTGTCAAAAGTCAATACATTTATTCGCAAACGACTTGACATTTTAAGTTGAAATAATTTATATTATACTTATATAAAGGCCTATGGCTCATGCTGCTGTAAAAAGTAAATTTTCTAGGTTTAAGCATTAAAAAAATACGGCACTGCATTGTTAAAATTATATCGGCACCGACTCTAAAAATAAAATAATTGTATATTATTTTCCTAATAAATTATGTGGCAGACGCACAGTTCGTAAGAATATCAAATTGAGTTTAAAAAGGATATTTTAAAGTAAATTTATGTAAATGAATAACTTCATTATTTTTAGTTGTTCAGTGTATTTTTTCTGAGTAAGTAGATTATGTAGAAGACGGTTTTATTTTATCAAAAAAAAAAAAATACATATGTTTAGGAATAAATATAAAAATAAGGAATTTCTAATCCCGTATGAAATTATGATGTAACAAAAATTTATTAAGATTTATTTTATTTTTTCTCGAAAAGGACTTGAAGAATATAAGTACTTAGTTGAAATTAATACCGAATACTAAGATTATCATTATCATCAAACTACTGTAAAAAAAATCAAGTTTCTAGGTTACAACAATAAAAAGATACAGCCCTTCATAATAAAAGCTTAATACAATAATGTGTGTACGGTAAATAATGTAATCAATTCGGAATCCTCAGGGCGTGAGTTCCACTCGCTACTTGTCCGATTTTTTTTATGGATGTTCAGGCATGACTAATTTGTTTATGAACCGATTTAGATAATTCTTTTTCCGTTGGGAGGAGGAAGAGTGGTCTCATTTTAATTTCATTGGCATTGGGATCTTCGGTTTCGAAGGTACATCAGGGCACTCCTCCAAAATAATTTAAGTTGGTTTTTCTTTTTTAACACGTTTTTGTTATTTTCTTTACATTTAACTAACAAACAATATAATCAAATTTTAGAAGGGTCATTCCATTGTGCCGTGTGGGACAATCTAACTCCTTTTTACTTAAATTTTAACTTATTTCTTTTTAACTGCTACTATATTTGTCTTAAATATTATCCTATTATAAAGGTAAATGTTCGTTTCAGCCTTCACCGTTTAAAGAAGTAATAAAATGCCATTTTTATGACTATAATTAATTATATTACAAATGTGACGGTGGGACATCAAATGGCCCCACCATTCTGAGTTGACAGGTTCATTTCTCAAATCATGACAAACTATGTAACTTTTGTTAATCAACTTTTCTATGTATTGATTCTGAAATTGTATGAATTAGTTATTTATATGATTTAAACAAAAAAATGCTATTAATAAAAAATGGGTCTCGTAGCTAGTGACGGGTGGGAACATTGGTTTGAAGAATATGTGTATTTATAAATCTCTTTTTATTCAAATTAAATGAGCTCTTTATTGAAATGTTAAAAACAAGTATTAGATCGAGATTTTAAAGAAAAAACACATACAATTCCTGTATTATTTTTTCTCATCAATGAGAACCGGTTCTTGAAATTGGTAGTAAATACTGTCCCCACAAGTTTTCATGATAGGTTCAGGCAAAATCTTGAAAAATTGACTTGTATTAATGTATGAAACGTTATTTTCATTAATACGTAAGGTTTTACCAGTTTTATTCTATCAACGTGAACTTTACCTCATCGTCGTCATCGACTTTACTTTGTGATACAACAACATATTTATATCCTTACTATTTTTTCCCTGCAGCAGTTTCTAATTTCACTAAAATAAGTGCCAACAATTTTGATAGCAGCTCCATTAGTATCAGGATTGTTGTTGATCACCCTGGTAAGACTTGGTCCTGGTTCTGGATTTAAATCATCCACATCAATTGTCAGTAGTATAATTGAGCCTTCCTTCTTGCAACAATAATGCCTTTTTTGTGAAGATATAGCTGTGAGAGCATAAGCAAAACACTTGTCACTTAATACTCGGAAGTTGTGCTGCTTTTCCATCCATTCCGTCTTTTCCGTGGCTCGTGATCAGCAAAGATTCGATAGCGTATACCAGTTCTTGGTTTGTGCAGCAGAACCATCCGAGAAGATGTGAATTTTCCTCAACGCGGGGTATTCTGTGTTTAAGTCTTCAATCATTTTTCTCACTGCATACTAGCCACGTGTCATTTCGTTAATGTTAATGCTTTCAACCTTAAAAACTCTCATTTATCAAATATACATTTTATCCTACCCGTCACTGTGACGGGTGGAAGACACTTTTAAAAGTGACTACAGTTTCACATATTTAATTATGCAAAGCTTTGTTCATTCAAAATAGTTGCACTTCGTTTAATTATTACTTTCAGAAAGCCAGAGCACTTAAGGTTAGATATTTTTAGGTTCGTATAAAAAAAAAACATTGTTTTATAGTGACGGATGGGACATAACTTAAGCATTTTTTTAGAATTATTATGATGCATACGATAATACTGTATTTGTAATTCCACACCACTTGCTGAAACTCCGTGAATTATACTTTCATTTACAATTGTCACTTTCCAGCGTAGCTTAAAGTAATTGCGGCAAATAATCGTGCCAACTTTGAGAAAAAATACCCTAACCATACACAATGCTATAGGTAATTTTACAGGCGATAAAACAGCAAAAAATTTTTAAAATTCGAAACAAATGTATACGTTTCTATAAATTTGTTTCATGAACTTTATTTTAGACATGGATTTCATAACAAAATCACTGATTTATTTTTATATTTACGGTGTCATTTTCGCTGGAATAGGCCAGAAGTAAATTTTAACCTATTTCTGTTTGTCGTATCAAAATGAAACTTTGTATGTATATGTAGTTCGGATGATAAAACCGCAATTTGGTATCTTGGAGCTAATTTGATGATGGAGCCAGGAGGTGGATAGTGAAACTCTTTAGTGGTTACTAGCAAACCCTTGGTCAAGAGGGTCTGATGATGGAGCCACACCATCATGCTTCTACCCTCGAAGGGTTAGGCAGAGGTGTAATAATAATGTACACGCACCGTTCGCTAGGTATGTTTAGGTCCCATATAATAGGGGGCGAGCCTATTGCCATTAGTCGGGTACAAAACCAAACTCCGAGCTGCTACTGAGAATAGAAAACCCCGATAACACTTTGCTCGGCCGGGGAATCGATCTCAGGATATCGAGCATAGCAGTCGCGCTTAGGACAACTAGGCTAATGTTTTATAATTGTTAGTGCGTGTTTTTTAGTATTTTTTAATAATATCCTTTTATTTTTTAAATTTTTTCTTGTTTATTATATTGATGAAATTATTAAGTTTGTGTATTTATTTCCAGTTTGTCCACGACTGTGGGCGTCATCACGGACGGTCCTGGCAACTACAGCGTCAGTACTCAGTGCACTTGGCTGCTGACGCCTCCTCGGGTGGGTCCAACGCCACCAGTGCTGCGAGTCCGGCTGGAAACCTTCGCCACAGAGTGCGGTTGGGATCATTTGTACGTGTACGATGGAGACAGCGTTCGTGCTGAGAAACTCCTCGCTGTGTTCAGGTATCATTTTTGTTAGATACACCCTAACATACCATCACGCCTGTATTCCCCGAAGGGTTAGGCAGAGGTGTACTATTAGTACACCCACAGTTCGCCGAGTATGTTTTTAGGTCCCATGTAATAGGGGGCGAGCCTATTACCATTAATCTGGCACGAAACCAAACTCCGAGTTGCTACTGAGATTTTCATAGGAAAACCCCAATAACACTTTGCTTGATCTGGGATTCGAACCCAGGACCTCGCTCATATCAATCGCGCTTACGACCATTAGGCTAACGAGGCAGTTGGACCCTAACACTTGGATATTATTACAAAAGACAACTATATAAAAAAGAAATCCAGCTTCAATGATTTTTGATGAGTTCCCTGGTGTAGATACACCAAAGACGAATATATCTTCAAAGACGAAGGTCCAGTGCTAATGATATTGAAATGGGATCACTCTTGAGGGATCTCAAGCCATAAGTTCTTTATTTACGAACAGATTTGGATGATTCTTTTTTCATTACAAAGGGGTTCCTCAAGGGTGGTATTTTAATTTCATTGGCATTGTACCTTCGATTTCGAAGATACACCAGAACACTCCTGATAATCATTGCAAATTGTTTTTGCTTTTTCACTCCCACAATTAAGTCGAATCTAACGACACCTCGTGTGCTACAATCCATCAAGCCCTTTAGCCAAAATAAACACATGTATACGCTCGTTTTCGCAGTTGGGTAAAAATAACGATGGGCCTCATAAGAGAGGTAGGGCATAGAGTTTCTGCAGTGAGTTGGGTTTCCAGAGCTTGGGGTAGAGGGGTTCGGCAACGCGCTAGCGATACCTATGGTATGACAACCGTCCATAGACTAAGCTAGTTGCTTAGCACCAAGCGGGCCGTACGCTACCTTCGTTGTATAAAAAAGAGAGCTCAAAGGCCATAAGACTCATAAGAAGAGTCATGGTCATTTAAAGGGCAATACTCGGAATTTCTCTGTGTGATTGAAACGGACATGAGGAGATCTGCAGTAGAACCAAAGTTATCGACAAAGTCCTCAGATGTGTTAGGCTTAAGTGAAAGTGCGTTGGGAGCACATTGCTCGTAGAACGGATGGCCGATGGCACCGTAGAGTTTTCAAGTGACGACCACGCATCGGAAGATGTGTGGGCAGCAAGCTGACCACTGTAGACCAGCAGTGGACGTGTTTCGGCTGGATGGTCAGTTAGTGAAAATTCGTTTTTGAATATTATTTCCATCGCATCTATGTGAGTTTCTCATTAAACACAGAAGTCCCGGGCACTGTATTGGGTAATTTGATGGATTTATGTAATTATCAAATCATATATGAGTTCCGATGAATAATTTTCAGTGGTGTGATGGAGAATGGTGAGTCAGGTTGGACGCGGCAGGTGATAGCTCGCTCGGGTAGCGCGCTTCTTCACTTTTTTTCCGATGACGCGTACGCCATGGAGGGTTTCAACGTGACGTACGCAGCCTACTCTTGTCCGTCAGACGATCACCGCACTAATTGTTCCAGTAAGTTTGTATTGCCAATACCGGAGTAGACAAGGTGTACCTTATTTATATATTTTTTTATTTAAATAAAAAAACTATGCCATAAAAACGTGGCGTTATGTTCATGACAACGCGCGTGACGTTTTTATTCAATAAATAAAACTAATTTTAAAGGTACGATGACGTCATGTTTTCTGATTGGCGTTTCCAATCAAGTGACTCCTAGACAAAAAAAAAAACAATTTTCGCAAGGTTTATTTTTAAATAAAACCAATTAAGCTTTTTTTCAGATCTGTATTATTTTAGGATTTTTATCAATAAACCAATATGATTAAATAATTAACTTAAAAATTTATTACGGTTTTTTTACATATTGTCAACTCGTTATTTTTTTTTTAATAGTAGCTGGGCATATTGACAGTACTTTCTCTGATGGTAAGCGCAGTGCAATCCAAACGGCGAATAGCGAGAGATCGACGGTCACCGCTGTCATACCACCCTGCTTAAATATCTCTTCAAGTTACACTTGAAGGACCCGAAGTCGTAAGAAGTTCGTCCATTTATTTTCTTTACGACAAAAAATTGTCTATTACTCACCTTGTGTGTTTCAGATCATGGTGAGTGTGATGACGGCACGTGTAGATGCGAACCATATTGGACAGGAGTGGCCTGTGATCAGCCATTATGTCCAGGTATAATTTTTTTTTATATATCTTATATAATAATATTAGGCTCCAATTTATTACTACAGTTTATGATGTGGACAAAACTTCTTCAAAAACATAAATCCAGATAAATGAATGAAAATAAATAGATGAATAAAGTTTTCACCACCAGAATACATATCTATAATTCTGAACGGTTTTTTTTTTTGTCGCAACTTTATGACAATTCTTCATCAAATATTAAAGATTCCAATAAGTTTATAAAGCTTATGTTTCCCACCATTAACGATAAATAACTAATATTTAATTCAAAATTAATGTTTTTTTTTTAAGAAAAACTGTTTAGAAAACCATTTTCATTACGAATGCCACCTGCTTACTATTTGCATTTCCTATGAATATAACATATTAATTTAAGATTTACGAGGCGTTGCGTCATCTATTAACAATATAATCATCTAACATGACAGTCGTTACATTGTTTACATTATCTAATGTGCTATTTATTTGCATCGCTCGGCTGGTATAAATTAGAGATGAAACGGACAGTGGTTTGGCCGGATACCGGATATATCGCGTTACATGACGCGATCAGTTTGATTTGAATATTGGCGCGGTGAACGAGATCGGAAATATTCGGGCGCGTTCGGGTCTTATCGCACGTGAGCGGAGATCGGGATGACTCGGGGACGTTCGAATGGTATCGCGCGTATCAGTTTTGAATGATACTATCCAGAATCCGGCCGAAAACTGAACTACTATCCGGTATCCGGCCGGATAGTTACCAGATATCCGTTTCATCTCTAGTATAAATCTTATTGCAATGAAGTTTCTTATCGCACGGTACGGACTTAGCGGATGGGGCCTCGGCGAAAAAAAGTAAGAATTTTCCGTCGCAACCCTATGTATAGTGTAGACGGTTATCCATTGTGCGTATGCTATTGGCTGTGCCCAGTCGTAGGTGCGCGCTTATTGTTTCAAGGCTGTTCCACGACATACATGCATTTTTTTAAACTTATTAAATTGTTATTCTTTGTAGGGATGGGTGATGTTAGAAAAACATCGATATTGACATCGTTATGTAATCATCGATGACCGATAAATATCGAAACAAAAACATCGATGTTTTTGTTGCTAGCCAAGTGGGCGAGATTTTTTTGGGTGCCACATCGAATCCTCGATCTCTTATTTTACAGGCATACAAATTTGGAAACATCAATGTTCAATGTTTTTCTTCCTAACATAGATGCTTCAATGTTTTATAGAACCTAACATCGATGAATATCAAACATTTCTTTTCTTTGTTTAATTCAATGCTTTAATTGAAGATCTCTTTTAACTTTTAAGTTAATGTTTAAGAGAGGTAGGGCACACAGAAATTTCTCTCCACTTGGGGCAGCCCGACTTGTGAAATGCCTCCACCCTAAAGAAAATCGTAGCTAAATGACCTTGTGTTGGGTTCATGCAGTGCAATAGATTACGTTTCGAGCTCCTTGGTGAAGGAGGATAAAAAATTGAACGAGTAAAAACTATAATAATAATGTTTCAGATGAGTGTAACGCAGAGTACAGGGCGGGGACCTGTACGCCTGTCGGGTGTGAGTGCGAACCGTCGCGGACGGGAGCCGCCTGTGAGCGCGAGCGTTCTCAGGCTGGGTGGGGATGGGCGTGGCGCGAGTACGGCGAGGGCCCGCAGCCCCCCGGGCTACCCCCCGCCGCAGCAGGGCACGTGCTGCTCGCGCACGGGGGCGACCTGCTAAGAGTTGGGGGGGAAACTTTCGAACACTCACACTTTTTATATAGGTCTGGTCATTCTGCTTTATTTTTGCTATCACGGTAAAGTGTCGCTTATGTGCCTTATGCTAAGCACAGTACAATCGAAATATAATGGTGACCATTGAGAGATCAGAAATCTATCGGCGGTCGTCGTTGTTTTGCCGGTCTGCAAGCTTCTAGGCAGCTAGATGTACTTGCTGAACCCGGGTTGCGACAAACCGAAAGACAATCACTTTGAAGAGTTATCACCATGTTTATGGTGGTCGCGTCTCGTTCGAGTATAGATTCCTACCACCCTGTTTGGTTACTGGATATACACCGACTGATTCCGAAACGCGACAAACTTATTACTATGTGTATGGCGGTCGCGATTCAGCTTGGTGCAATAATAGAGCTTTTATGATTAGTAAGACATACAGCATGCCCGGTGATTGAAAAAACTGACTTCTTCTTTTCTGGCAAATTAATATTGATTCAGAAAGGTGAATAACCTTGTGAGGAAATTGTATACAAAATTTATGAACTTGTTTGATTTATTGTTAATTTTTTAATCAACTTAAAAAAAAGATGGAGGTTAATTAATTAAAATGTATATTTTATATATATGATGGATGTGTTCAGCTATAAATTCTTTGTTTATGAACCGATTTGGTTGATTTATTTTTGTCACCTTTTATTGTTTTTTATACTTCAAGGGTGGTCCCATTTTAATTTCATTAGTATTGGACCTTCAACTTCGAAGATACAGTATGAAACTCCTCTAAATCATTGATGTTGGTTTTCATTTCTGTTCTTTTCTTTTGTTGTTTTTTTTTTAATCATATTAGGTTTAGGGTTGTGGCCATGCATAATCTCTCCTGTGGAAGACTGGCTCTCAAGTGCATCTGCCGGAATGCATCTTTTGTTTTTTTTGTATTTTCAGGTATAAAGTGGCATCAGGCGTGTGGGAGGTAGTAGAAACGCTAGGGCCGGCCCCAGCGAACAGATACGCGCACGCGGCTGTCATATACAACAACGAGTTGATCGTGTACGGTGGCGTAGTCGCCACTGACGATCCGGAGAGGGGGTGAGTTTTTGAAGTCATAAATTCTTTTGTACCGTTGTGGTTTGAAATACGATGTAACGAAAAAGTGACACTAGAAAGAGACCAACTTACGTTTATAGGATTTAGCATGCTAGAGAATGAGGTAAAATAAATACATTTAATAAGCAATGATGGCTCAGTGGTAGCGTGTACGGACTTCGCATTGTGAGTTCGAATCCTTGCAATAAACGTGAAGGAAAACATTGTGATGAAACCATAGCATGGTGGTAGGGCTTTCTCTAATGCCGCCAGCCTGGCTAGCCACCACCTTAAAGTTTAAAACCTGACGCCAAGCACATATAGGTGTGTTCCGCCAGCTGAAATTGAGAGCCAGTTTTCCACTAAGCTTAGCGTGCTACCATCTTGGGCCACATCGTCGTTTGAGATCTGGTGAGATTGTGGCTAGAATGGTAAACCTATAACGATAAAATACATGATTAGCGTAATTAGCGCAATTAGCGTAACTGTGTGAGACGACCAGACATGTACGCACTGTTGTATGTATAATACGAAATGTCGAAAGCTCGAGTCCCGATGAATTATGATGTTAAAAAATAAATTTTCGGATATATTTTTTAATTTACTAAATGTTTCACTTCTAAGGTTGCCCTAAGAAGCAGCGCGGTTCTGTGAAAATTTCGAACAATAGAAATGCATGAAAACGTAGATATGCAATTCTATTGGCGGAATAGTTCATAGCTCCGCTCCGCTCCAGTGGACAGGCAACCTTACGCGTGTGAACTACACGCGTTTTATTTTATTTTATATGATACATGTAACGACGTGGCTGGGGTTAAAATCATCATGGGGTCATTCTGTAAAAGTAAGATTTGTTTTACTGAGAACTATCCCTTATTGTTCGTATTACATTGTTAGCTGTGAATGTTTGATAATTTTTTTTATTTATTCAATTTATTTATTTTGAATTTTTTGTAAATTATGGTTAGTGGTATCTTTCGTGCGTTGCGGACTTTGAATATCCTCCCGCCCGACTTTTTCACAATCACAGATTTTGACCTTGAGGGTTGTATCCTGGCAGACATTAAAAATTGTCCTACCATCATGTTATGGTTTCATCATGACACTTAGGCTTATTGTTGGAATCGAACCAACGTCTTTCGGTGTGGAGTCAAGATATGCTAATAATCACTTAGCTACCTTTACGTTTAAAGGTTTCGTCAAACACACTGCTGAGCTGTTATTCTTCATTTTAAAATTAGCATACGATATCTTGACCACATCTTCATTTAAAATAATTATTACAAGTTTTTTTTTTACTTTCAACATCGTATGTAAGTATGTAACAAACAATTTTTCAATCACTTACTGGTATCCGATTGAGATGAAATTTGGCATAGGTATATTAAGTTCCATGACAATGCAATATAACAGTATAAATTGGTAAAAAAATTAATATTACTTTAAAAATTTGAGGCGTAAACTGTTCTTTAATCTAACCCGACTCCTCAAGCTTGTAAACAACTTTTTTTTTAATTTCTTATTAATTTGTGATATCTTAGATTTTTTTAGATTTCTGATAAGTGACCCTTCTTCTGTAACTTTATTCATTGAAAATTATTATTTACTCTTTAGCTCGAAAAAAGAGTAAACAAAGGAGGGTTATATTTTTCGAGTGTATGTATGTAACTATGTATATTTTTTGTCTATTTCTTTGGCACGCTCTGTAGGCTAAACGGCTTGATGGATGGATGGATTTCGTTAGATTCGTCTGAGTTGTAGAAGAGACATAGGCTATTATACAATATTTAAGTACGTCGTTTCGGAATCAAATATAAATCAAAATTAATATAATGTATTTTTTTTGTCAAGTGATTTTGTTTTTGTTTCCTTTTTAATCATTTAGAATATTTAAATTTTATTTTTATTTTTACTTTAGGAGTTCTAAGATGACAGTAGGTTTTGTGTTTTTGATAGCGGGGGGCTGGCGGGGTTGGAAGGCAGGGCGGGGGAGGTCAGTAACGAGCTCTGGCGGATAGATGTTAATGCAGAGCGTCCCCAGTGGAGGAACGCCACGCCCACAACGTGTTCGCCGCATAGACTCGCCCCACTCAAACATTGCGGTACCTTGTACACTCCTATTATAAACTAGCTGTGCCCGCAGCTCCGCACGCGTTAACTACAGAATAATATTGTTTATGAAGATATTGTGATTTCTTTTATGTGGTTAATGGTGGCAAACAACCACACGACCCGCCTGATAGTAATAGGTATCAATAGTACGTTGCCGATCTTGAACCCCCCTACTCCAAGGAGCTCTGGAAACCCTAATCATCGCAGGAATACAACACAAAAGTCATTGACTGAGGTCTGCTGTAGAGTGAAGGTATTCCATCAGTCAGGCTGTTCCAAGTAGAGAGATTGTTAGATAAGGAGGCGTTAAGTGTTACGTAACGCAATTTTTGGAGATTTTCAGTCCCCCCCCCCCCCCCTATTTAGCGTGCCGTAACATTTTTCTGTTTCCCCCTCTTTAAACGTTACATAACATCCAAGTCAGCATGAGAGCTTTTATAGGCCAAGAACAGCTGATGATGCAAATCTCCCCGTTTTGAGGACATTACAGTATGAACTCACTTTAACAACACTGACTAAAGCCATACAGTCGAGTTCCCCGTAAAACAAACGAAAAGGGTCGCCAACTTGGGAGAACAAAATAAAAATAATGTACAATACATTCAAAGGATTCCCCATAAAAAATAAACGAAAAGGGTTACCGCTCTTGGAAAATTTCAATTGCCTAGTTTTTTGTTTACATTTAAAGAATATTACGTAACACGTTGTTCTAATCCCCCTCTCGCCCTTGTAACGCATCGTGACATTTTGTGTAATACGTGAACTAAACTAAACTCTAAATTTATCCATTTAATCCAATCTAATATTATTTCTGCGTCATGCGCGCTTTGCGGCTCTCCTCTATAATTTTATTTTTATAGAACTTTCGATGTCTTTGCTTTTAATTTAAAAAAAAAATGCATTATTTTATGCAGTTCATAATTATAATGTACAATCATAATTAAAGTATTATACTAATGCAGGAGGACTTCAGGTTTCTGGTCACACTGCAGTGCTGGTCTCACTCGGAGTTATGAAGAAACCAGTTATGCTAGTCTTTTTCGGGCATTCACCACACTATGGATATTTGCATCTAGTGCAAGTAAGATTTTTTTGTTACATATCTTTAATCTTCTTTTTCTTATTTTTTTTTTCATTTTGGCTTCCTATGTATGTGTGGATGTTCCCTGTGGACTCCAAAACGACTAGAGCAAATTTGATAAAATTTTCAATTAATTTTCATATTAGCCCAGCAGGTGATTCTGTAAAGTTTGGTAGCGGTCAGGTCAATGTTCCCTGTGGACTCCAAAACGGCACAGCAACCAGTGGCCGGGTCTGCTAGTAATATTATAAAGCTCAAGAGTTTGTTTGTTCGAACGCGATAGCCTAGAAGCTTCTGCCCGCGTCTTCGTCTGCGTGATTTGGTTTGTAAAGTTTGTATGATTGGTACTCAGTCACACAAAAACTACTGAACGGATTGGATTCATTATATTAAAAAGTGAGGGATATCGCTTCGACAAACAGCAAATCTGCCAACGATTTAGTATAGACTATAGATACCTACAAAGATAAAATGATAAATGAAATCATTCCCTATTGTACTGCTTTAAGGGATAATTTTTCAAAAACGCGAAACACTTTATTCCTGACCAAAAGCATAAATTTTTATAATGCAAACAATTTCACGCACGGTCATTTAATTCCAAACCAAGCAAAGCTTGTACTATGGTAAACAATATATGTATGTATACATATATAGGATGTTTAAAACACTCAGACAAACAAATGACAATTAAACTCACACAAAAATCAGCCATCAATTGAACACGCGACCTGACGGCTCAACAGTAGGGCTTACAACTACTGCACCAAAAAGTCGATAGACCCAATTACGTTTCACTTTCTATTATTTCTTGTAAGTGCAATGATGTGTTATATGTACTTAAAAGTAATACATATTTTCAGGAGTATTATATAGAGGAAGAGGTTTGGTCTGCAGCAGCCACCAAGGGTTGGCCTGCTCGTGCCGGCTTCGGTCACACAGCGGTCTGGGATGACCTCTCGAAGAAGGTCTACGTGCACGGAGGTCTTGTCTCTGAATCCGAAGCCACACAGGTTTGTTTTATCATGTTAATAATTCAGGCAGGAAACAAAAACAGCAATATATGTGCACTTTCACTGAAAAAGGTTTTAACTTTATTTTGATCCACAATGGGCACAAAAATTACTAAGTAAAATAAGTTTAACATTAATATAGATGAACAATGTTTTTGGTACATGTTTTAGAACATAATTCTAAAATAAATCCCTGATATTCATAGTAATGCCTTAATTTACATTAATATTTAAAAGTTACTGTTAAAGTTAAAGTACATTACATTGCATTCATTATTTTTTATCAATTTGATTTTTAGTGAGAATTCTTAAAACGTGTTATTTTCATGTGAGATGCAAAAAACAAATTATGATTTTTTTTGACCAACATTCTGTTTATGGTTTCAAATACATATTTATGTGTCGATTACGGTATCAAATACTGTTACTTATTATCCATCACTAGTATAGTTATTTTAATATGAAACGTCAAATATGCTTTCTATTAGCGGCCGAAATTTAATTAGGTTTGATTAATAAATTTATGATGATAATTGGATAAATTTCGCGCTTATACAAATAATGTAAATATGAGTTTTTGGCGGGATCTTGAAGTGATATGTTGTGGTTCTTATTTTAAGTTCATTAACTTAGGTATTTTGACCATATATTATGTAATATTGGTGGCCTTTTGCGTGATATAATTTGGTTGTTATGCTTATGTGAAGTGGATTATAAACACAGTGTAAACTCTTTATAACGAAACTCAAGGGATTGAGCATTTTTTGTCGAGTTATCGTTATATGGAGTGAACAAAAAAACAACCAAATTAACAAGAATTTTTAATATGTATGTATTAGATAATAAATGCTTATAAATTATTGTTTACACATATAGTCTGATAACTTTGTCTGACGTTTTTTGCTATGCCAGTACTTGTTTTGTATTATTTTATGTATTCTATTCATATCTAATCTAACACTAATCGCTTTCCGTTTACTGGCCATGTTAACAGTTTCAAAGTAGGTTTACGACTGATAACACGATAGGTACCCAGTATGCTTGGTGGAAGACCATAAAACAATGCAAAGGCAGAAAACAATGCGTCATACTGCACGTGTTCAAGGCAATTAAGGATAACAAAAGCTAGACCGACCTCGGATGTTTCGGAGCTTCAAAGTCTTTTGTTACCTGATAATAAACTATAATACCGATAATAAATATTTACTGTCTAAAAATATGAACACATTTCTTCGTAATAGAGAATGGCGTATCGCTATAAAGAGTGTTTAAATATGTGGGTTTTAACGCAAACCAACCAAGTTGGGCTCACTACAACGTTATAGGGAGTTTATCGTTATAAAGGATAACGTTACAAAGAGTTTACACTGTATATCGAAACACATTTCAAATATTGTACAATTGAGCCACAGTAAGAGACTTCAACATCAGTCAACAAAAGAATTACCAACCTGTAAATGTCCCAATGTTGCCAAAACTTTTGTCCTAGAGGAGGTATGCGGTTTTGTCACAGGAAATATTCTGAACTGTTCGGGTTTCTACTTGAGGGTTCGAATTTATTCGTCTTCCCGGCCATGTTTGTTTCTTTTTTCCTTACTTAAACTGGGACAAAGTATACTGTACATAGGGTTGCTAATCATACTTTACAATAACTTTATTTCCAAACATTACTGTAAAATGGAACACTAATGGGTAATGATTGAATTATTGAACGACACTTATAAGTATATTAGTAAAGATCCAAAAATAATCTAATAAAAATCTGGAAAAATTAAAAGTATTTTATTGCCCTAAAAACATCAATTTGAATTTTTATTTTTTTATTAGTTGTTTTTGTTTTGTTGGCAACCCTAACTGTACATAAAAATAATCAAATAAGATGTTGTATTATGATTTTTCCAGGCGCCGTCTGCTGCTCTTTACGAATATGACGTGGAAAGCAGAATATGGAGGCCTCTGCCTTCAGCGATCACACCTAGATATCTACATTCAGCCACGTTTGTTTCTCCAGGTGACAAAACTATGCTATTTTCATATGCATTTTAAAATACGTTATCATGTAGGTATTTTTTGGCGTTCAGTACCTCTTAATAAAAAGACTGACAAAATCTTGTCTGTCTGTCTGTGTTGTGGTCTTTTTCTCTAAAACTTCTTGAAGTATAAAGTTGAAATTATTACATAATCGAATACTAAGATGTCTAGGACTTCTTTATGCAGTGACAAGATAAGGTTTCTATGTTAACATAAAGAGATGGCTCGTTCATACTAAAAATCCCGATCGGTTGGCCATTTATTAAAAGTTATAGGGTAATTCCCGGGGACCTATATCTTGAAATTTGACACAAAGGTACAAGTTATCATATAATTATTTATTTCTCAAAGGTGTTTTCCTGTCAACGTCCATTAATTCTTCATCAAAATTAATTGTTCAAACATCCTTTTGATGCTTATTTTCCCAGCTATTTACGATACAAAACCGTACACGTATGAAAATACAAATCGTTCAAAATTAATGTTTTCGTAAAAAAAAATCTAATGTAAATATATCCAAGGCGCCTTCCCTTAAATGTCTGTTTAACTAATATGACAGCTGCTCGGTCAGCTATTAATACTTGCTATTGATCTTCAACGAAGTCTGTTAAAAAAACTTTCTTTTTTTTCTCATTAGCAAACTAGCAAAACATGAAATGTCATTTTACTCCGTGGGAATAAAAAAAACGCATGTATTCATATATTGTTCAGGTTTGATGTTGGTATTCGGGGGTAACGCTCACAATGACAGCGCCGCCGCCGCTGTCTCCAATCCAGCCGGTTCCAGGTGCTACTCCTCAACAGCGCTACTCTACAACGTCAGGTGAATCTCTTATATACACCATTTCAAATCTTCTTCCTGCCCTTATCCCACACTAGGTGGGGTCGACAGAGCACGTCTTCTTCCATTCCAGTCTATGATCCGTCATCTCTACACTCACTCCCCGTACATGCATATCCTCTTTCATACAGTTCATCCAATTCTTTTTATGGCGCTTTGTTAGCGTTTTTTTTTTTCCATGATTCGGTTTTTGTTTTCGTTTATTCTGATCAAAGACCCTGTAAAAGGGCGGCGTCACGCCCGTGCGAGTGAAAGTAAACAAAATGGAAGCTACTTAAGGCGTAAAAACTCATTTATGTGTTTCTGGTAAAATTTGTGAAGGTAACGAAATATACAATTTTTGTCAGGGACACAAATAAGAGATATTAGGAATAAAGGGGAGAAGTATAGCATCCATGATATTTCGAGTAGGTACTGTGACTATAAATATAATTTTTTTTTTTGTAACCCATGAATAATCTTTAATGTAAAAGTATTGTTGTATTGTATAGTCTAAAATTAAAATACAATTACCTCAGTTTGAAAGAAAATATCACTTTTGTTGTCCAGCCAATACACAAGATTATTACATCGCCTAACTTTTATTGACTTTATGAAAAAAAAAAGAATTCTGACTAAATACGCAATCTTTTATAGTCACTTGCCAAGAACTCATAGTACTTTTGGCATTTTAGTAATCGAATCACATGGCAATTTTATTGGTAACACGATTGGATTTGTTTACTTTTTGATGTGAAACATTATTAGCGCGGTTTGGCAGTAAAATCGAACTGTGTGTCGTGACGGCAAACGGCATGACGCTCTGTCGTGCCGTTTGCCGTCACGCACCCTCTACGCTGCCGCTCTCGACTCCCTTGCGTGTGTGAGTGCGCAAACTGGACACTCCGTTGCTTCTCTGTATGAGCTGCTTACTTTATCTATCCGACTATAATAAATATTCTCGACATTATTATTTTATTCCATATTTTTTATTGGTTTTTTATTTGTATTTATTAGAAATTTCAATATTCACTAAGATGTTTTACATCTGCCAGGTATCCATCCCGTGACGGCCAAGTATTTTTTTTTTGTGCGTGTAAATCAAAGTGTGCTCCGTTTTCGTTTGATATTAGGTGCGGTACGTGGTACTCGGTCGCGAGTCCCAGTAGTGGGTCGCGCGCTGCCCACTCTGCCGCGGTGCTCCCAGCGCAGCGTATGCGCACACGAGCGGCCATCATTCACGGCGGGTGAGTATTTTATTAGAGGTCCGAATGACGTTTTATAAATAGACGCGTTATACTCTCATTAAAAGCAATTTGAAAACGGTACAAATATTGTTATCAGCATGTTGTAACGAAAGGGATAGGAAATCAAAGCGTAAGGCGGAAACTCTGTTGTGAAAAAGGATAAAAGTTTCTTCTCGCTGCGTTATCACATCGAAATTTAATTGAGGGCAATTGCCGCGCATTGTCTTTGCCATGTAAAGAGCGTCAATGTCGTATATACTTATAAAATATCATTACGAAGTCCAGTCTTTGTAAATTAAGCACTGAAAGTAGCCAAGGCATTGTATGTCATTTCAAATCTAGGGAATCGTAACCGAAACTATCGGATATCCGAAATAAAGAAATATCCGAAACTGTAACCATATCCGATATAAATATGAACCGTTGTACATTAATAATGGTTCCATACAGCTTTTGTCCATTATATCTTAATCCATTTTTTGTATATTGTATCTTTCAATTTTTTTTAATAATTTTATTACGGTATATCTATCTACTGTTTTTTTTTTATTTGACGCCCGTTGTGCTTCGTTCCTTACCCCTTTGACATGTTTTAAATTTTACTTGACACTTGACCTTCTGTTTTCGGACAATAGTCAAAAAACAATGACAGCCCTGGTAAATAAATCTATTTTAGCGTGATGACACTTGGAACCTTCTTTATTTATGACACTTATTTGTGATATATGTTAGTGACGGTATTCGTAAATAATGTCATATATAGGGTATACCGCTCTTAGCAATAAATCAGTTCCGCATACATTGTGTTTCTGTTAGCACTCGAATTTACATTATTAGGACCACAGATAAAAATTTTCAAAGGAAGTCCAAAGGTTAGGGTTTTTAAGATTGCGCCAAAGTTCGTCTCAATTTCTCTGGAGATTTCTCTCTACTTGGGGCAACCCTACTACAGAAGATTACAAGCAAATAAATAATATAATTGAAGCAATGATGGCTTATTTGGTAGCGTGTACTAACTCCGCGGCGATCGATGTGAGTTCGAATCCCTGCAATGAGCCTGAGAAGGTGAAGGAAAAGATCGCGATAAACCATTGCATGGTGGTAGGGCTTTTTCTAAAGCCAGCCTGGCTAGCTATAACCCTCAAGTTGAAAATTTGTCGCCAAATACCAATAGGTGTGTTCGGGGTCCTGTACATGATATCCAGTCTTCGAAAAAAAAAAATGACGTTGAAGGTTGGCAACTGGCTAGAGATAACTCTGGTGTTACAAGCGTCCATAGGCTACGGTAACCGCTTACACCAGCAGGGCCGTATGCTGCCGTATTATACATATTTACGGCATTGATGATGATGATGATGAGTGGGGGGTTTGAAGGTTCGATGGACGGCTGAGATCTGACGCGCTGGTGTTCGAGACGGGCGGCAAGTGCTCCGCTCATAAGGACGAGTTTGGGTGTCTGCAGAGCGCCCACCGCGCCGCTGTACCGTGTGCGTGGCGTCCCTCCACCGGGGACTGTGTAGCGGTACGTACAAACAACACTTCTCATCATATTGTTCTATGTAAAATAACTTTTTTTTTTAATACTATCACGACAACTTTGCTGTAGATCGTAATCCTTCGACGATTGCTGCTATCACGGCTGCCTGCGTTAGTTTAACTGGATATGCACAGGGTGATCCCGAAACGCGATACGCAAAAGCGAGTCACTATGACGGACTTTTCACCACATGTATGGTGGTCGCGATCCAGTCGGGCAAAACAGCCCTACCACCCCGCTATCGCCATTTCCTCATTCGTTGCTCAGCAGGGTACTACGTGCAGGTGATGTTGACTTGGGCGTCTCAGTGCTGAAGATGTAATTCGATACCCCATACACTCGTATTCGTACTCAAAAACACAATCCAAACAAACTCAGAATACTAGTCTGCGAATGTAGTGTTGTCATAGAGTTTCTCCTTCTATGGTCACCTCGTAGATTTCTTCCTTATCCCTCGATGTTTCCACTTCGCTTTCCAAAATATAACTGTCGTGGCTCGGGATACAGTTAGCTTATAAACTCAAAGGAAACGATCACGAAATCACTAGAGTGTACTTGAACTTTTAAGCAACATGCATCAATTATATTTGTGTATTATTATTATATGTTTCTCATATTTTATACGTTCTATGTTGATAACAATCTGGTCTACTGGCTCGACTGTCTCTTTTATCGTTACAGTTTACTCACATTTCACTTTTTGATACTTATTTCTGCTTTTTCATGAGTAGTTTCAGATTCATCTTATTAAATAATAACAAACGTTTTTTGTTAAATAAAGATGAAACAAAACTATTAATCTGTTTCAAGCGGGAGTAGCAAAATTTCGGATAAATTGATGCATCAATAACGCATCTTGTTTTTGTCTAATATTTTTTGCGTTTGTAGTAGTGTACGGTACATTATAGATGTAGACAGTGTAGGTACGTTTGTAGTTAGAGTGTGAGGCACGTGGTAGCTACTTATTTGTGCAAACTGGTTTATTTCGGTTTTACTCACTCTTTGTGTATTATACTATTACAAACGCAAACAAGTCTTCAAGCTGATTTAGCTATACTCTCTTTGTTGCTTGAATTCGCGCGTTCATACACCTGTCTTATTCTATAGAGCTCATCGATAGAGAGATATCTCTCTCTCTCTCATTGTCGTTTCATACCATAGTTGTTTCTTCTTCTCTCTCTAGCGGAGTGGCTATTTTCCGTCCTTTTTGCGTCGGAAACGTTACGTTACAAAAGCTTGCATTCCTGCTTGCTTGGAATTTTAACCTTGTCGCGCTCAAAGATGTTTCTCTTCAATAAAACGGTCTATAATGATAATCCTGAACGTAAATTTCTATGAGTGAAAGAATTTTTTGAATCGGATCAGTAGTAGTTCTAGAGATTTACCTCCTACGAACAAACAGCCACACTGTTTATAATAGTGGTGTAGACTTTATTTTGATTACGATCACCATACACATAGTCAACAGCTGATTATAGTATTTGGAATAATTTTTAAATGCCCATTATCAGCACAGGCAGAATTTCTCAAGAGCGTTTATAAGACGAAATTTTATGGACCATGGACCATGGACGAAATGGACCATGTTTGCCTAGAAGGTGGTACCTATTCACTCGAGACTTGAAGATGCCCAGGTATATAATTATCGGGAAATACAAAATCCGGCAAAGTCTTCCACTCTTTAGCGGTGCATTACAAATGTGGTGGCAAAAACGCTTTGTGCGCATTGGTGGAAAATCAACCATAAATCGATGACGCTTCGCAGTGTCTCTTGTCGTCCGTTGGTGGAAAGGGGATAGGGGATTTAGTTGTGCAATTCCATTAAGTTGTGGGTTTCCAAAATCAGGGTAATTGAGTACGTCAAATACCAAAACGCGTAGACATTTATTAAAATTACATTCCAGTAATAATCCGAGTGCGTCGACATCATAGCGCGTTATACAATTGCTGTGTAGCGACATCTATCGCCAACAAAAGCGAACGTATTTTTTTAAATAATTTCGACAGTGCGTGATACTTTCTAATATTGTACGATTTGTTTTAGCTAGAAGAAATCGGCTGGAAGGATTCATTCGAGGGAAATGTCAAGTCTTGCTTTATTGAGCCTGTTTTTGGTGAGTGATTTTGACTATAAAATGACAATATTTTTGATGTTAGAATATACGCTAATCTTTATCTATACATACTAGCTGTGCCCATGGCTTCGCTCACGTGGACTACAGAATGCCCGCGCGAATCTTGATCCCCCGCTCCCGGCTATTTTAAAGACAGAAATGCTTATTGTGGGTGTAAGATAGATGTGTGGCATACCACAATTACAATTGCAATAAATCGCTGGCGCCTATGTTTCTGGATAGCCGACTATACTGGTCCCCCCACCGCGCGGCGATCGACCTTGAGCCGCGCTCGCGCACCCTCACCGTCCTACTCGTGGACAGACTTCTTTGAGGTTGAACGTATCGCACGCGCTAATTGTTATATTTCTTTACTATGTTTATTATTGTACTTTTGTTTCTCTAAACATTAAACTTCACTTGTCACTTCAACTTTCTTAGTTTCTTTCTAATCTTCGTCTACTAAACTATTGTGAACGTTCTCTTCCTAAGTGAGTTGTGTATATACCGCAACCCACAGATGTATACTCTCCCGGACTTTTTTGTAGGTCTTTTTAATGCCTATGATTATGTAATATATTAATTTGCTATATCTCTTATGGTTTACTCAGCATAAGCCATTTAAGCGCCTGAATTGATTCACCGACTAGTTTATTTATTTGTGCGGAACCCTAATTCTTTTTCTAAAATAAAAGTAGCCTAAGTTACTCTCTCTATTTCATTAGCTAACTATCAGTGAAAGTCCCGTCAAAATCGGTCAAACCGTTTCGGAGATTACCCGGAACAAACAGACAGACAGACAGGCAATGATGCCCTTTTTGTTATAGGTATCGTGTATACTTTCATATGCATTTACTAAAAAACTGTTATTTTAACATTACAAACAGACACTTGAATTTTATTAATTGTATAGATTACAAAACTCAACGTCTCTCTGTCTGTCTGTCCGTTTATGTTCGTTTCACGCGAGAACCACGTACACTATTTACATGGTTTTTATTTTAAATCTTAGTTATGTTATCTGGCCAGGTTATGGGATATATAGGGTATTAGTAGACCGCTCCCGAAAATGAAGACAGACGATAGTAATAATGACACCTTTGATGATGGGATGGAAAAAAAATTGATCCTGATAAAAAAAAAAATTATATTATTTAAACTTTTTATTAGAATTATTTACGCTCCATCGTGTTAGTGCAGCTAAATGAAACGATAATTTCATAAAAAATACATTACTTTACTAAAAAAAAAACCAGCAATGAAACACAAAATGAAAAAGCTGATGCTCGGATCAACGAACGCCCGGGCGCAGCGTCAATCTTGCGCTGCACGCAACTAACCTACTAGATGTGACGTACCTACCTGTTTTCAAATTAAAGTATTGGCCGGACTAAAAACAGAAAGTCTGTTAACATAAAGTACAAGAATTTTATTTTTAAATTCATTCTGATAGATTTATTAATTGTCGATCATAATTGCAAATAGTTTCTTCAACTATTACATTATTCTGTACCATTTCATTTTTAATTTCTTGTACAAAATTGTAAATTTTTGAATTGTGTACGTGATAATCCAATTAGGTTAATTTAATATTCTAATATCATTTTTGTAGTAGCGAGTTTCTTGTTACGTCAGGGTACAATTGATTGTATAAATGTATAAAAAAAAATTGAATTATAACTTCTAAATTTCATATGAAGACTAGTCAGTAGGGATAACTAAACTTATGAAATAATAGTCGTGAATGTAGGTATAACGGTTTATAGATCTGCTAACGAGGGGCTACTGCAAGGAGGCGGCCCGCGGCGCTTTATTTCTTTTGGCGGGGTTGATTATTAAGTTTAGTATTTTTAGTTCTTGAGACAGTTACACTTTGACTTTCATTTCATGTGCGCGTGCGTGGGCGAGAGATATTCGTTCAATCGTATTGTTAACTAAGTTCTTGTCATTATTTTATTGTTACGTTTTTTGTTTCTTTTTAAGATTGTGTTGATTTTATGAGAGTTTTGTTTTAATAATGCCTAACGCATACGTTTATAGTGTTCGTGAATACGGTAGCATGTTAATGAATAATGTGCCTTGGAGAAGCTCGCGGGAATGCTTCGCGTGCATTACGAATTTACCGAAAGAGATTCCCGACAGCTGGACATCCGACTGACTCTCGCCTGATAACAGCAGCTATTCAGCGAGTGTTGGAAAATCGGCCCATTGCCCCAGTAGCGACAGGAGGTGGAAGTCAAGTGGCTATTCAGTTCGAGGAGAGCATTTTTGATGTCGTTCGCTGAAATCCGAACTTAGTTAAACGAGGTATTGCTAAATTGTTAAGGCTTCGAGATGTAACAAGTAACTGGACAGTTTCCAAGGTGTTAAAGCGTAAACGAATGTGCCCATAAAAAGTGCACAAAGTGCAAGCTTGGTATCCGGTGAGAATGATCACTGGCGAGTTTTTTACCATTGGATAAGACCCGCAACAACGTGTGCCTGGTTTCATTGAACACGTGATCTGGACGGACGAGTAGACATTTACAGGAAACGGGATGTGGAACCGAAGAAATACACACGTTTATTCCGAGGTGAACCCGCACGCTGTTCTACAAACCAGGCACCAAACCCGATGGTCGGTTAACGTATGGGCAGGTTTATTTAAGGATCGCATACTAGAACCAATGATTCTGCCACAGCAACTTGACGGACAGCGATATTTAAACCTCATAAATGAACAGTCGGAGGACATTTTAGACGATTTATCATTAGCTGAATATCGCCGAAAATGGTTTCAGCATGATGGTGCACCCCCACATCCTCAGATTCGTCCGTGAGCGCCTCACTGAGCTATTTGATGATCGCTGGATCGGCAGACTAGGACCATACTCTTGGCCACCTCTGTCACCCGATCTGACCCCGTTAGTCTTCTTTCTGTAGGGGTATGTGAGAGAATGTGCTTTTAATCGTAAGTGTGTTAGTGCCAACGAAATGCACCAAAGGACCGTGGATGTTTTCGACAAACTACGTGCGGACTGGGTCGAGGACTCCACGATGATGCCTGCATGAGGATACGCAACGCCGAGCCCAAATCTGCCTCGAAATGAATGGGGCACAATTTGAGCCGCATCTCATAAGACCACGGAAGCTTTAGATCGGTAAGCTGTTTCATACCTACATTTTTTATAAATAACTTTGTACTGAACTGATATGAATAGGTACATAACTTAATACATCAGAATAATAAACATTCTTACACGATGGATTAAAAAACATAGCTCAATGCTTGTTATTATATTGTTATTTATTATTATTAGTTATTATTATTATATTGTTTATTTAAGTATTTTTTTCATTCGCGGGGAATCGAACCCGTTACTTTTTTAATTCAACCGGAGAATTCGAATGAAAGTGGCCAGGTAGACACTAGCACAGTGGCAAAGTAGATAAGTTAGGTATTTAGACAATATTGTAAATAAGTATTTGTGCGATCGCCAGCTGCGGGCCGCGCGAGAATGGCACCGCGCCGCGCTCGCGCTGGACTGGCGCCGCGACGCGCCGCGCCTGCGCGTTATTTGACCCGAGCAATCAGCTGTATTTAATTTGGTGTTCATTGCTGGGTTTTTTTTTGTAAAGTATTGTATTTTTTTGTAAAATTCTCGTTTCATTAAGTTGTACTAACATGATGGAGCGTAAATAATGCTAATAAAAAGTTTAAATAATATGATTTTTTTTAATCAGGATCAATTTTTTTTCCATCCCATCATCAAAGGTGTCATTAATACTATCGTCTGTCTTCATTTTCGGGAGCGGTCTACTAATACCCTGTATTTTGTGACATAAAGTAACGTACATAATAAGAGACTCGATTTGGGAAAAAGACTCTTGGGGCGCTTAAAGGGTTTACGCGGACTAAACCTTATGAGATATATCAAACCAATGTAGTACATAATTGTAGATTTTAAAAAGACCTACAAAAGAGTCAGCGATAGTACACGTCTATCTCCTAAGCCCCCCCACAATAATCATTTTTGTCTTGAAAATAACTGGCGATATATGTTTTCAACTTAGGGAACATGAAATCCACCAAATGTCTTCGTATAACACTGTATTACACCCGAGCGGAGCTTCTACATAGCTAGTATTTAATATTTAGTAGAAGTAGGTATATTTATATAAAAATCAATTGTCGTACGTTTAGTCTGGTTAAAACTCGAAAATGGCTCGACCAATTTGAATAATTCCTTTGTTTTTGTTTTGTTCGCCTCAGTCACCATAGTATTAAAAAATGAATAAAATAAGGAAAATCCCAAAAGCACAGCTGAAAAATCGAAAAAAATCGAAGTTTTTGACGAATCATCACTTCGGATTACTTGCAGTGGATGCTGTTCAAATAACTTATTTATTTATGAACCGATTTGGATTTAACTGATGATAATACCATTTTAATTTCATTGTCATTGGACCTCCGACTTGGAAGATACGCGAGAAAACTCCTCAACAATCATTGAAGTTGAAAAATGTCTACACTCCTTCTCCATATAAATTTCAATCATGCCAAATTATATAATATAAATGTTATATAGAAACTATGTAATAAAACGTTGGCACGTTGACCGTGACTATGAATATCAGTGGTGTTGCAGACGAGCGACGCTGCCTGGCCGCGGAGTCGTGCGGCTCGTGTGTGTCGGCTGGGTGCGCGTGGTGCGGCGCTTGCTATGCGACCGCTCAGCATTGCGCTAGGCATAAATATCAAGTATTTACCTTTATTTTTCATTCTAACTTACATTGTGGTAGATCAGTTGTTCCTAACCTTTTCAATCTTTTACCCCGATGAACCATTAGGAAAACTCATTTTAATCAGTGAATTTTTTTATAATAGATAAAACTCATAAAATTTTATAAACTTTTTTTTTTTAAACGAGACGGTTAATGTATATTTAATTAGTCTAAATACTGTCTATTATTGTAGATACACTTTTGCCATTTTAATGGAATTTTTCAGAGAACGGGAATCGATGAACTCTTTAAAGGCATTTTTCATAGGAATTTGTTAAAAAATGTAAATAATTTAAACTTCATTATTTGGTAATATGGTCCGGTAATGGACTTTTTTGTATCCAAAGCTTCAGTTAAATATAGATCTAGGAATTAAAAAAAAAACGGATGTTTAAATTTATCGATAAAATATTATTCTGTGTAATCTCTAGATAGCCCAATCTATAGAGGAGTGTCGCTCTAGCGGGGAATCTCTGCGAGAACAGTGCGCGCGGTACCACTCCTGCGCAGCTTGCCACGCCCACCAACATCATCATACACATGTAAACATTATGTTTATTTATAAAAAAGGTCAAAATTAAAAATATATTACTCAAGTTATGCCCTGAGAAGGCGTTTGTGAATGTCAACACTCTAACATTGGGTCGGAAAGCATACCGGTCATTGTAAAGAGCCATTAAGAAACTGGATCGAGTTCAACATATTAATTGTATTACTTTACATGTATTTATTTACAGTTATCTTTTTTAGTAAAACAATCTTGAACTTAATATCCGGCAAATCGGTAATGTGCTTAGAAGGTTTTTTGTTAAAACCAAACCTAAAACCTAAAAAAAGTTTTTAGTTCTCACTAAGTCTAAAAGATGGGATCACAGAACAGAGTTTGATAAATTCTCTTAGTATAATTATGCACAATTTATATAATGAAACTTGGTTCATCCTAAGCAGGCTTGCATGATACATGACAAATGTTTATTTTTAACAGACTTCCAAGAAAAGATTGAGTTTACTCAATTTGAATGTTTTTTTTTAAATGGATATTCAACCATAACTTCTTTGTTTATAAATCGATTGTGATGATTATTTTTTGTTGGATAGGGAATACCTAAAGGCTGTTCCCATTTTAATTTCATTGGCATTGGACAGTCATCTTCGAAGATACACCAGGAAAGACCTTAAAATAATTTCATGTTGGTTTTTTCTTTACTTAAAAATTGTCTTGTTGTTTTTTTCGATTTACGATTCTACTTTAGAGCTAAATATAATCGATAATACGAGAATGCTTTAAATGAATTGATCTTCTTTGCGTGTTGCTGCAGTAAAAATTTGGGAATTACATAAACATATGTTTTTATTCGAAATTAAAAAAAAAACTAATAATACATTAAGTGTACAATGGAGTACAACAAAAAAAACACAAAAATCATTGTACAGAGGAAGTTTTTAAGGTTTTGTTAGCTTATAGCAGTCAGGCTATAGTAACATTGTTAATAAACTAAAATACCAATGTAGGTACGACAATTTCGAGCGACGAGAAACTTTATCCTTTTTTGACAATAGAGTTTCTGCCTTACTCTGTTATTTCCTATCCTTTTTGTTACAACATGCTGATAACAATATTTGTACCGTTTTCAATTCTAAATGACTATTTTACGTGTTGGTCACCAGAGAACGAGAGTGTAACTGATTGACTGAATTTGATTGAATCTAAATTGATCTTATCTAAACATGTTTACTTAATTCTTTTATCATTGTTAACTCAGGACATAGAAAATAATTAATCCAAATGGCATTTATTATAAGTCGGTATGCAATTGTAATTATAATAAATAAAAGGTTTAAATAATTATATTTAAATCCTAAGACCGATACGAACTTTGAATTTTCAATAAAAATTAAAGCATACCAAAAAAGATTTGTGGACCTTTGTAGCTGGTGACAAAGTTCATTGTCCTCTTTTCCGTCTACTTTAGAAATGCACTCTAACTTATAAAATAACTCTAGCTTTTACGTGTCGTGTTTCGGGATTAGCTTGTGCCATCGGAACCGTCGATGAATTGTGATTTCTCGGTGGTCACCATTGTGTTAGGATTGTACTGTGCTTACCTTCAGGGGCGTCACCGTCAATTTGCCGTGCTACTATTAAAAAAAGTTTTTTTTTGTTGTTAACTCTAACTGAGAGTTTTAGCTTTATTGTTACTTATAATTATATTTACATTTATTTATAATACTTCGTTAGTATCAAATGATAGAAGTCGTTTGTTTCAGGGATCTGAGGAGTTGAGTCAACGCGCATGTTTCTGGGATTACGATACTATTAAGTGTAAGCCGGCGAATTCTTCAGAGGACATGCGGTAAGACATGGTTTTGTATATCTATACAAATAAATAATATTTAAATAGCTGTTTGTCATGTCAAAGTAACAGTCTTATACTAAACGCATATGAAAGTACATATTTTCGGTATTTATAACAAAAAATCGACTATTTTTTATGGCTGTCTCTCTGTTTGTTCCGACTAATCTCCCAAACGGCTGGACCGATTTTAACGGGACTTTCACTGGAAGATAGCTGATGTTATATTGAGTTATTAGGCTAGTTTTATTTAAAAAAAATAATTAGGATTCAGCGCAAATAAAACAAGTCAACAATAAGTTGACCTCTTGATACCTGGCGGATCAGTCCTGTTGGTTACTTTATATCATAAAAAATCCTATAAATGTTCTATCTTATTTATGTGAGAAAATCATTTATCGTGCCCAGGAGTATAGCGGCAGCCGGACCGTGCAGTGCTCCGTGCTCTACGTTCCAGACGTGCGCGAACTGCACTGCCGAGGATTGTATCTGGTGCGCTTCCGCCGGCAGATGTGTCGATAAGGTCAGTGCCACTGCCACCTCGACAAAATTCCAGTAAAATTATATTGTATAGATGAATTTTTAAATAAGCTACTTTATTCTATTTCTTTGGTAAGATCACCTTTTATAAAATCAGTACCATCTCGTCAGAATCCAAGCAAAATCAATGTCATCTAGGCAGGATATCAGTAAAATCACTGCCATCACGATATAATCCCAGCAGCGTCAATTTTAACTTGACAAAATCCTAGGAAAATAGATGCCAACTCGATAGAATTTTAGCAAAACCACTGTCATCTAGTTAGAATCCCAATAAAATTATTTCCATCACGTCAAAATCCTAGCAAAATCACTGCTATCTGGATAGAATTCCAACAAAATCAACGCCAGTTTTGAAATTCATAACATTGCCGGTCAGTAGAACGCATACGGTGCATCGTTCCCACTGGGCGGGTGTCGCGCATGGGCGACGAGCAGTGGTAGCGGTGCGGCCGCGGCGAGCTGCGGTGCGGGGGGATGCAGCACACACGTGTCGTGCTCGGCGTGCCGCGCGGAGCCCGCGTGTGGCTGGTGCGACGACGGCACCGGCGGGGGGAGCGGCGCCTGCCTTCCGGGGGGAGGCCGTCGCCCGCATACCGCAGCGCTCTGCACGCATCACAGGTTAACATACAGCTTTATTCTTTAGATAAAAATTACTGTAATATCATAAATACATCTAAGTGATTGATTATATACATTGGTCGATTTTAAAATGTCGACATGTTAAAACAATTCAATTTTAAAGTTAAACTTAGTCCCTAAGAAGACGCCACCATTAAAGTTACCGCAGATTGTGCAAAGGTCTCTTACCGCGTGAAAAGACAATAGAAAGCATCAGATTGGATGGAGCTTCTTTTTTTACCTGACTGCGAAAAAGAAAGATTATGTTTTTCGATCGTTTATTACACAAAAAAGTACAAATGGAGGAGTTAATACTAAAAATAATTCTCTACCAGTCTTCCAGGGGAGCAAGAGATTTATTTTTTTAATAAATTAATTTAGATACTTGCCTTTTATTCTAATTTTATCACCACTGGTTAGCCCATACTGAAATGCTTAAAGGCTTCGTAAGATGATTTAATCTTGAAAATTAAATTCAAAACGCCGCTATTTGGACAAAGCTATATAAAAGCAAAAAAAAAACATGAAGTACAATGTTATGTAGAAACGTCTCGAACGCTATCTATTAATAGAACCCAAGAAGGTATCCCAAGAAACACAGTCAAAGGGCAGCCCTAGTGCGTGTTTATCTACCGAGCGGCTGCAGGTAATTATTTCATGAACACTGCCGATATAACATACTGTTTACTTTAGTGTACTGTGTAGCGTAGTGGCGTGCTACCTCGTCCCCTCCAACATCTGTCTCACATAGGACGGTTGAGTAGAAACTTGTACGACTATAATGATAATAATTATGATACTTGAGTGTTGGCAAAACAACGGCATTTTAGATAGTCGGTAGTAATCAAAGGTTTTTATAATGGTCCCATTATAATTTCATTGGCATTCGATCTTCAACATCGAAGATTCATCAGGGAACTCTACAAAATAATTGAAGTGGATTGTCCACTTTTTGTTAAAAATGGTTTTGTCACAAAAAAAACACCGATGGTATGTATTTGAAATCAGCAATCGATTGTTCGGAAGGTCCTGCCGACAATCGATTAATAGTTATCTTAACCAACGCTATATGATACAGATGGCACTTCACACGTTGCCCGGCGTGCCAGTGCAACGGTCACGCCGTATGCGACAGCGAGGCGCGTTGCGTGCAGCCATGCGCCGCCCGAGCTATCGGCGACCACTGCGAGAAGTGCGCACCCGGACACTGGGGCAACCCGCTCAACGGCGGCCTCTGTCAACGTAACTAACCACCACACATATCTATATAATAAGAGGGCCGCGAGTTCAATGCACAGTTATGGAATTCGATAGTGCTACGACTTAAAATTAAGAATTATTGCTGTCAATAGAAACAATTACATCTTGTTTACATTTCACGCATGGAAACCAAATTGAATAAATAAATCAGGTTCATTTTTTACCATATCCTGAGCTAGGCGATGAATAAAATCATTAATTTTTTTAACGTTAGTTAATTAACTCGGATAAATCATTATTAAAAACGAAAAATAAAACGGGGCCACAACATGAGCATTCGCGCTATTGGTAAGGGTACGATAGCTTGTCAAGTACAACACTCACATCACTACAGTAAGGGCGCGTAAGGCGAGGCGTGGAGACAGCGGGGGTAGATGCTTCTGCACTTCATCTTAGGCCCGACTGCATTCAACTCGCGCGGTTACTATAAACACTTCAATTGCGCTCGTTACGCCCTGGGCTTCAGAGTCACAGCTTTACGGTATCCTCCATCTCGGCACGAATTAAAAAGTTATATAATATGTTTTGTCTTTGTCGTACCGTACCATCTCCTTGCCAATGTGTTCCCTCCTTACTACATCAAGTACATTAATTAACCATAACGTCAAAATTTTTTTTTTTTGATTTGAATGCTGATGGATTTCGATCGCTCGGTGGTCGCCGTTGTGTTTGGCTTGTGCTGTGCTTACCATCAGGGACAGTACCGTCCGGCTCTCGGCCGCTAAATATCTGATACCGAAACGGGATCGAGAGAAGAGCGCAAAATTAGAGTCACTATGACGGATTTTTTTTTTTTTACTGTGGCCGAGGTTCCATATCCAAAAACAGAGCCGCTGATGGCTTTTACAGCTTTACCGGGCTTTGGGGCGGCACTTAAGGCACTCCGGCTGCGAAAAGCACTCAGACTCGATACTTGGTCGCAATCCAGTCGGGTACCTTGTTTAAGCGACACACCTAAACGTGCTAGTATGGCGGGTGTTTCACCTGTTGTATGGTGGTCGAGACCCAGATGGACCCAATTATCATGGGCCCGCGGATATACATTGTAATTTACGAAAGAGTTGTGTATTTTATTTTAGCTCTGCAAATGTATATAAGCAATATGTAAAATGCAATAATTGCGGATGTATCTATGTATGTAATGTAATGTTGTTACGTATGAAGAGTGACGTCACTATAGGCAACCGAACAACTTTTCAAAAAGCGTTAATTATTAATTAGTATATTTATAATGCTAGTAAAAATGTAATTTCACACAAATAACGCATTATAAATACTTTCAATACGTATATATTTTTAAGTTTCCGAGTAAACGATACCGTAGATCGCGTGTAGCTCAACGCACCAATTGGGTAACGTTGGCTTACACACGAATGACGTCATACGCTTGTTATCGGTGTTTCGTTTGACATGAAAAACACAGCACAAAATTTTCACAAAAACATATTATTTTCTACTACATTTTTTTCTGATTACTGTCCGGTTGCCTTTTATTCACGAGTGCGTATGAGACGTGACGTTATTACAGTGTAGTCACAGTAGTGAAGATAGTGTTATGATGTGTTGACAGCGTGCGAATGCAACGCGCAGGCGGTGTCGTGCGCGCAGGACTCGGGACGGTGCTACTGCACGACGAAGGGGCTGGCTGGTGACCGTTGCGACAAGTGTGACAACACGAACCACTATCACGCGGACCTCTACAACAAGGGCGCTTGTTACTGTCAGTATATCTATACTATGTTCATCATAAGAATGGTTGCATGACGTTTCTATAGAACGTAAATTGTTACGTCATGCAAATTTCTACATAACTTAAACATTTTAACTATCACTTATGATTATAAAGTAACTAGCGGTGTGCCCGCGGCTCCGCACGCGTTTGTTACTACGCAATAATTATTTAAATCCGTTTATTTTTACTCATATAGTTGACAATTGATATGCCGTATCAATTGAGGAGTGGCATGTATTTCCCGTGTACAATTTGTAATGCATTATTATAGCCTCTCAATTATAGTAGATATTATCTAATGTTTCCCGTCTACAAAATTTGATCAAGAATCGGTTGAGAATTGATGAAAATTAAACTTTTTGGATTACTTTTTTTTATAATTCTAGAAGTAATATTGACAATTCTTATAACCCATTAATTATGTAAATAGTTATACTTCCCTGTGTATAAAATTTCATCAAAATCGAATTAAGAAATTTTAATTTTTTGAAAATTTCTTTTTTTTTAAAGTTCTCAAAAGTGTTATTGAAAATTCTCATTACTTATCATTCATGGAATGACTTATGCTTCTTGAATTGAACTTAATTAACGAAAATATAATTTTTAAGATTTTTTTTACATTATCTAAAAGTAATATTGAAATTTCTTATACCCTATCAACTGACCGATGATATAAGGATCCCGTGTACAAAATTTCATAAGTTCTAATTCGTTTTTGAGTTAAATCCGGACATACAAACAGACAGACTGACGGTCAAAAAAAATTAATGGCATATTCGTGATCAGTATCGTTCATATAATATGCTTATTGGGATATTTTTGAAAAATATTGAAAGTACAGACAGGACTACAGATTTATTAATATAGATAGCTATATTTAACAATACCAAAAATAAAACAAAAGAAAATATGTGTATTGTGGTCGCAATCCCTACAACCCCGCTATATTACTGCATATGCACAGGCTGATTTCGGAACACGACAAACCAAAAGAAAATCATAGATGAGATTATTACTGTTTATATGGTATTGACATTATATTCCAATATGAATCCAACACATTAAACGGCCCAATAAAACTTCAAAAATAATTAAAATCTTACCTTATTGTACCGGCCTTACGGGAAGGTTTTTTGAAAAACGTGATACTCTTTTATTCCTTTCTTACCAAAAGCAAAAATATGAATGGGTTCGTCATACAAACTTTCACCCAAGTTTTATTTTCACCACATGTGGAACTAACACAATAATATAATTCACTTGTAGCAAAACTGTATAATCTAGATAATTTACAATAGGTATATCGCTTAGAATATATAAACACCCGCGAGCCGCGATTGACTGCGCACGTCATATTCCTATCATAAAATAAAACAGTAATTATGCCGTACTGCGTAGTTAAACACTTTATATACACTTCAGCCAATCTTAAAAAGTATACTGAACTATCATTTAATAGGTAATTATTAGAAATACAATAAATTTATTAAGTATAACAATATCAATTAATCAACAAACCAGATTGACAATCAACAAACTGGTTGGTTTGGCAGCCGATGTCATTTCACCATTATCGCGCATGCGCATTTGGTGTTCCCATATTTTGTCCATAGAAACTTTTATCCTCTATTTTCTACCCTTAAAGTTTTATTTTCGCTACAAACAGTACCCTATGTCCTTTCCCAAGATTCAATTATCTCTATACCAAAATTCATCAAAATTGGTTCAGCGGATTAGGTGTATTATAATATATATACAATCTGTATTATAATGTTTGTGGAAATATAGATGATGTGCATCACTTGCTGATGGAGTGTGCCAAGAACAAGAACGAAAGGGAGTCGCTGATGAATAGTATGAACTTAAACTGTCAAAGTATAGGTGTTGGTCACGGCATTTTGGCAAAACCTGATTCGGACCTCATCAGCGACTCGATGATTGGAGTTTTTGGCGGGTGGCGAAGTGTGACATGTCTTGATTTTTTCTTTTTTATTCATTAACTTAGGTTTTGACTCTATTTTATGTAATATTGGTGGTGTTTTGCGTGATATACTTTGGTTATTGTGCAAGTGAAGTGGATTGTAAAGATAAACTGAAAGCTTGCTTTTTGGAATTTCATAAAACTTCCCTACATCGTTCTAACAAGGGAGCCACCAAAATGTTAGAGGCCACTTTGAATAAAATACCTACTACTACGAAGGCTTGAAAACATTGATTTAAAGTAATACATTGTTTTACCGCTTGTAATGCCAAAATAACAGATTACGAAGTATGTTGTTTCGGTCATTTGTATGAAGACGTGATACTATTTACTTTAGTATACTATGACTGCACGCCTACGTCACGCAATCCACGAGTTGACAACCTGTGGAAATATCGTTTTAAACACTATATGTTGAAAATAATACCTATAAAATATTTTTCTTGAATAATACACCATAAAAAGCGTTTTAAAAAAATTCAATAAAAAAACGCCACAATAACGCGGCATTATGGTCCCGTGACGTCATGATTTATTTTGTATTATAACAATGTGACACCTTACGCTAGAGTCAATTCAGGAAATTCGCAATTCAAAATGCGATTAAAATCACGTGACTAATAGACAAAAAAAAACCAAAACAATACATACTTTTATCAGATCTGTATTGTTTTAGGCTTTTTATCTATAGATCAATATTACTCAATAATTTACTTAATTTTTTAAATATACAGTCAACTCGCGGATTGCACGCGTTTCCCTTCCATGCTAAATTACCCGCCCTCGGTATCGTCTGTAGTACCTCGCCTCCGTCGACGTCTTAACACCACATAGGACGGTCGCGCGCGAACTTTTCGGTCGGCTTACTAATATTAATTTAAAGACGCGAAGACTGGTTTGTGGTTTCCGTTAGGATTAAACAAAACTTTCGAATGCTTTTCTGACCTCTTGTGACATCTCTTTTGTTTATGATTAAGGAGTAGCAAATGGTCCACCTTACTCAGGCTACTACGGCTTATAATTATCATCTTCGAAATCGGAATAAAAAGGGGGGGGGGGGGGGGTTGCGACTTTTGAGGGCTACGTTGGAATAGCTTGTGATCCAGTTAACAGTAATGCTTCTGTCGTCGAATCTTGCATACATTCTACCACTACTAAATGTCTAAAGGCGGGGAACGAAATAATAACCCTTTCTTTATCGATCCCGTCATAAATATTATTGAAGCTTACGAGCGCCATCTCGTGGTTTCTTTTTAAATTGGGTTTTTTTAATGACCCCATTTCTGTAAACCGTTTCCCAGATGATCTCGCGGTCGACTATCAGTTCACGTTTAATCTGTCCAAGAAGGAAGACCGCCATCTGTCGGCGATAAATTTCCGCAATGCACCCGTGAAGCCGGACGTAGACGCGGACTTTAGCATCACGTGTTCGGCGCACGCGCGCATGAACCTGACCGTGCGCACGCGCACCGACCCCACCGAGAAGACGCTTTTCAGTGATGTCAACTGTACCAACTTTAAATACAAGTTAGTTGTAATCCTTTTTTTATTTATAGGTTTAGCGTTGTGGCCATAATCTCATCTGATATTGAAGTAGCGATGTGATCCAATATGGTAGCACGCTAAGCCTAGTGGAAGACTGGCTCTCAAGTGCAGCTGCTGGAACACACCTATCAGTGTTTGGGGACAGATTCCCAACTAAAGGGTGGTAGCTAAACAGGCGGACCATAGAAAAAGCCCTACCACCATGCTATGGTTTCACAACTATGTTTTCTTTCACCGAAAGTACAAGTTCATTGCAGGGATTCGAAATTACGTCGATCGACAAGGATTCTTTCTGTACACGCTACCAACTGGGCCATCATTGTTTCCTTTATATTTAATGGCAACTATTTTTTTTAATACAACTAAGGTGGCAAGCAAGCATATGGCCTGCACCATTGATTTTAAACTATTTGTATATTTTTCGTCAATAGCGGGGAACGTAAGCTTTTAATAAATTCTGTTATGCTAATAATGAATTCTGATGTTGAATTAAGGGAGTTATAGCGTTGCCAGCAAAAAAAACTAAAATGAGAAGTAATATACATAAATAACCACTTTACAGTTTTATGAAAATAACTTAATATACCGTTTAAAAGATATGCATGTAATTTACAGATTCGCAAAATCGGAGCACGCGTTCGGTGTCGAGGATAATGTCACTCTGACGACCTTCTTTGTCTATGTTTACGACTTCAGACCGCCGCTGTGGATCCAGATATCATTCTCGCAGTATCCCAAGTTGAACTTGCAACAGTTTTTCATAACGTTCTCGTCCTGCTTCCTGCTTTTGTTGCTCGTCGCGGCCACTCTGTGGAAAATCAAACAGGTTCGTTAATTCAATCGACTATTTCTCTATGTAGATAATGACAGTCGAGAGGTATCTGTCAATTACCTATAGAATGTTTTACTATGTGTGCAAAAACAAGTAAAAATAATTTATAAGGTGCTTATCCGCAGTAAGCAATCTAAATATAATTAACATTAATTAATTAAAATACAAAATAATTTTTATATTTAAAAGATTCAAGATTTTTTGTATGTCCCACGAATCCGTGAAACGGTAGCCGTCATAATGGATTCCTACGTGAGCAAACGTTAACCGCTTAAATTTTCTCCTTTTAAAAATTTATACTATGTTGTTCATTTTTTTTACAGTTGGCAATTGTCAACTAACTAGTGACGTCATAAACCAAAGCATGGCTGCTAATACTTTCGCGCGTAAAATGTATATTTTTAAACACCTTTTCAGGATTCTTAGCTTTTTCATAAAATTTAAATAAAAATTCTAGTGACTCCTTTATTACTAAAAGATCGAGTTACAAAAGGTTTAAAAAATTGTACAATAATATATTGCAATTGTAGGATATTTCTTGTATATCCACTGTGTTCAACTTTGTTAATGGGAGCTACCAAATTAAAGATGTATAAGTTTTCAATTTTCAAAATTCCAGATCTAAAAATATGAACACTGGTTGGGTATTGCATCGATAACTTTAAAAGAAGGGTTGAAATTTTGAGGCGTACTATTTTTGAATTCGTTTATTTGTTTACAAATAATGTTTCAATGTGTGCGTGTACTTGCCTTATCTCTTTATATAGACTAATACCGGGTCTTTGTAATTTTGTCTAGATTTTCCAGATATTTCCTTAGTGTTCGAAAAATAATGCATATTTATACGAGCCGTTGATACGATTGTGAGCGAAAGAAAGAGATAGAAAGAAATGTGTAAGGTTTCTGTTTAAAATATATGTACATATATGGTTAATGTATTTTATTCAGAGATACGACATGTACAGAAGAAGACAGCGTCTGTTCGTTGAAATGGAACAGATGGCGTCTAGACCTTTCAGTCAGGTCTGTGTTGAGCTGGAGAAAGGGGGAGGAGGTGAGTTTCAATGGTAATATTTTATTGATGTGAAACATCTATTGGCGCGCCTTGGTATTCAAATCGAACCGTATACCGTGAAGGCAAACAGCATGACGCTCTTTCATGCCGTCACGCCCCCTCGCGTGTATCTAAAGTTAATTATTTTATTCCATATTTTTTATTGTTTTTTTTTTTTTAATATTTATTTATTAGTAATTTGAATATTCACTAAGATGTCTCACATCTGCCGGTTTGGCGTCCTGTAACGTCAAGCAATTTTTTTAATATCGGAGTTCTTCCACCTCGATATACTTATTCAAGTGAAATTTCTTAGCGTTCACATAGATTGCTTACTGTAAAATAACTGTTTAGTGTACATGTAACATAATAAACGCACTCTGTGATAGCAGTTTGTTAAGAATCGGCTATTGAATAGAATTAAGTTATTATTTATATAAGTATATTTTTATCCTAAAAATAGTCAAATAGAAGTAAATTAATCATCCCCTCGTTGAATATTCGAAACAAACGAAAATGATTAATTGATATGAGTCAAGTAGCGAATTATTAATATATCAATAACAATCGATATTATTACAATGAAAAATGAGAAACAAATAAATTAAACTTTAAGCTAGTAATGTATCGTTTAGAAAACGCTACGTCGGTCGACCGCGAGACAAGCGACCTCACCTATGATGTAAATTGAAAAAAGGGACGTTTGTTTGAGGAACTGTGTCAAAATTTTGTTCGAATTAACTCGAGAACTGTCTGTATTGGTTATTCTTATTTTACTATTATAAAAATTTGTTTTCAAGTGGGATAATATTTTAATATATATATATATATAATAGCTCGACAAATTGACGAATAAAACGGCGACTACTGAGAGATCGTAATCCATATATTGCCGCCGTACAAGCCTGGTGAAGTTGTTAAAGCCGTCCGAGGCTCGAGTTTTCTTGGGCCATTATGGCTAACAGCGTAGTCAGATCTAAATAAAAGAATGTCGCTGCTGTCACTTCAGCCTAACTGTAATCTATCGACGGTCGCCAATGTTATACTGGCCTATCGTAATCCATTGACGGTGGCCTGTGGCACTCACTCGTTAATGAGTGAATGATGATACATATCCATCCAAAGGTTGCTTGGAAGAGTTTGCTTTGTACTAATCATACAATTTTTCATCACACTTGCACGTAATATGTATATACGTATGTCATAATATTCAGACTATCTTGTGTGTAACCCCTAAATAAAACCCTTTTTTGTTGCTTAATGGCTACAATTTTTTTTTATTTTTTTTTATAAGTGAACTTTTGAACACAATTTCACTGTATGTTAAATAACGAGTTGGATGGAAATTTCAATAAATAAGTTTATTTACATTATTTTATTTATCTACTCTCAATTGTGATGAAAAACATTGTATGTTACACGGGCACTACGGAAATTACGAACATCGACTCATTCGTTGGAATTCCTTATTAACCACAATCCACAATTCCTTATTAACACACAATGTACTATTAATGTTCGATTGGATCTGTAATTAACGGTTTACGATAAAGTTTAAATCTATACTTAAGAGATACTTCATATCTTACTTCGAGTAAAGAGTTAAAATATGTACATTGAAGCATTAAGATAGTTTTTAGAATTTTTGTCTGTCTGTATGTTTGAACGCTAATCACGCAAAAACGACTGGACCGAATTGAATGAAATTTGCTATGATTGTAGTTTATAGTCTGAAGGTACATTTAGGATGCATTTTTAAACGTATGGACATTTTTGTATGATTTTTTGTCTTTTAGATAATATCAGTATGATTGTTAAAGTGTGATATCGTTTAAAATTTCAAATTATTTTAGTTAAATATTATCAAAGCTTATACGGGTCAAATACCGTAGGGTGAGATTGAGGTTAGGTGAGGTTTATATTTATTTGATGTTTTTCATACACGTAATATACAACGTGGTTTGTAGTCGCGGGCACAGGTAGTAAATAAATAAAATTTTGTGGTTAATGTATATGAGGAGTTGGAGTTCCGGCCCCGGTCGCGCTGGAGCCGTGCCGCGGCGGACGTGCGGCCGTGCTGTCGCTGCTCGTACGGCTGCCGACCGGCGGGACAGGTCGCGCTCCGCCCCTCGGTGGGCTGGCCGTCGCTTCAGCACTGGTCACGCTGGGTCATCACTCGCACCCCGCGCACCCCGCACCACACAAACGGCCCCGGCATCCCTGACACCAACCCCGCATTATGTAGGTAATTACCACTCATTTTTATTACAACCTAGCTGATACTGCCCCCGTTCCAATCAAAATATGCTTATTGTGGATGACCCATAGAAGAAAAACATATGCTAGCGCAGATTTGACTCTTTTTAAGACCTACATTTATTTAGTACATTAATTGATATGGTTTATACTCAGCGTTATTTATTTAGGCGCCCGAGAAACGTCTTTTTCCAAATTGGTTCACCATTATAGTGTGTTTATGTCTTATGTTACTTTAAACAAAATATATCCAATATATAACCTAGCCAGATAATTTGGCTATAAATTAATAACCATATAAATCGGATTAGTTGTTTTCATTTGGAAAAAACATAAACGGACAGAGAAACGTCGATTTTTATAACATGTATATTCATTTTGTTACTATTTAATAACAACATATTGTGTTTATGTTCAACGTCTTGATAGTAGAATCAAGATGGAAGGGAATTTAGTAGGCTTAGTGGATAATACTGTGTTCTTGCGTATTACAATACTTGATTCTAAATTATAATAGGGTTCGAACATTAAAACTGGCAGAAATATTCGCCAATTAATATTGTCTTACATGTCTACATTTAAAAAAAACCGTACAATAGTATATATGCTTTGATCAAAATTACACTATTTTTTTACTCAATTCTTTACTTAAATCAATTTATAACTCAATTCTTTACTTAAATCAATTTATAACTCATTTTTTTACTCAAACCAATTTATAACTCATTTTTTTACTGAAATCAATTTATAACTCAATTTTTAAATATAAAAAAAAAAATCCAGTAATAGAACCGTATCTCTTGTTTCAGAATAGCGCACCAGTGCATGTGACATATTTATCGAGTAAGTGCTGTGTATAGTACGCGTTTATTGCGTTGCTCAAATGATTTATAATATAATATGTGCGATAACTAATGGTAACGAAACCAAGTGCAGTAAACATTCTTCCATATGTAAAGTTTTCGCTGAAGCGTCTCATAGAAGATACCGGTGGATCTCACATTAGTCTAAAAGACAAGAAGGAAAGCATCTTAGGATAATGGCACATTCGTATTCGCTGATTTTATAATACTTTTATCGCGAACGTAGATTTTATAATCGAAAACATGATATAATTTGGGTTTGAATTTTCGAGAATCTTTAGTTATGCTTCTAGTGGGAGTGTTTGTTGGGATATTATCTGAATAATATAGGAAATCGAGGTATGTGGCTTTTTATAAACGAAAAAAAAAATGCTTTGAAATACATGGTAATTTTTTTTTTATCAACTTTCACACGCGTAATAACATAAGAATTTATATTGTCTTGACGATTTGTTTAAGTAAATTGAATCGTTGGTTTATCCCTCTATCGCCACGCCTTTACTCCGTGGTATGCAAAAAGATTTTCTTTACATTTAGGAATTTTTTTTACTATCCCCACAGTCAGTGTATGGATTTAAAAAAAAAATCTAAAGATTTCGCATGTATTTAACATCGATGTAAGTTAGTTTCTTTAAAGTATTTTGGATAATCGTGAATTTTATCTGTATCATTTTCAATGTATTTTATCACCTTTTATTGATGCTATACCGGCAAAAAAGATCCACATTTTATTAGGTACGCCAACACTGATATATGAGGGGGGGGGGGGAGGTACTTTGAAATTAAACTCGCAGAATGTCATGTTACATATTTTTTTGCATATAATTCGTTGATTTCTCTAAGAATTTCGCGCAATATGACTAAATATCAGAATCGGGACGGACTATTTCAAAACACGTGGGGGACGTCAGTAGAGTATTTGCTTTTGTGACGTCACTATCCATGATTACTCGTTTAGAAAGCATATTATTAAAACATGTTCTGTTTCTAGTTGATCCGTGGATTTGAATATTTCTTGAAACATTATTGAACTGAGATTGTCTTAGATATTGTTTCGACATCCATTATGAATAATATCGAAACTTTAATTACAAAAATACAACTATACGCTAAGTAAATACAGAGAAAAATCTATATTTGAGTTTTACACCATTCTAATTTTTTTTTTAAACAATGCCAAAAAATCATGAACTTCTACGTCTCTCTTCTGTAAACAATTCTTAAACAAGTTACGATGTTATTCATAATAGGTGTCGATTTGTTTCCATTAAGAACATATTATAACAATGTACTAATAACAATTTGGGTTTTTATTCTGTAAGTTTTCCAAATGATTACTCTTTGCATATGATGTATGTTATAATAGTTCGAGCGTATCACACTTCCAAGTATAAAGTTGCCAAATATACTTAAGTAGTCTGTTAAAAAGTTTTAACTTCTGTATATGGTCATGTCGCAGTCAATATACGGTTTCTGTCAATTGATCAAATGACCAATCGTAATCTTTTTATTTGTGTGGTTGTCTTTAGGAAATTATGAATAAAATTCGTATGTTTAAAACACCCTAAAACATTTTCAACTGTATAGTGTTTCTTCATTTTATGAATTTTTTAATTATATTTATTATATTAAGAAATAGTATTTTTTTACTAATATAAAATTAGTCTTTTCAAATTATGCTTCTTTAGGTGCATTGTGAAAAAATATGAAGTTGAATTATTACCATGCGCGTGCGCATTATAACAAAAGTCTACACTATGAAGTTGCCAACTAAGCCACGTTTTCATTAAAAGAGTACACTCGTAGCGAGTGCGGTCATACGAGCAAGATCGTATTGGAGTCTACTCGGAATTTAATGTACACGTTATGAAATTTTAAGCGTCCAAGTAGCGTTTTTCTCCTTGCAAAATCATCACAGTTACACGTTCATTTCATTTTTTCTTAATTGACGCCATTTTGTTTTCATAAAATTATTCGAGTAGCTAGTAAAAATAGAACCGCGGCCGAGTTCACTCTCATCGGATGCCGATGTACGATTGCGATCGGATCACGTGTTTTCACGCTACAAGTAGTAGAGTGGACTCGGTACGAATGAACTCATATAATGAAAACGAGGTTTAAAACACTTTGTTTTATTTTAGTGAAGATCACCAAAATCAAGATTTTGTTCAGACACGCTCGTTGTTTATGCGTCATATAATATTGTTACTATTAAAGTAGTATAACTTCTAACGCGCATGCATAGTACACGAATCCACTACTTATTTTTGAAAGTATACTCTTGGCTCGTTTAGTTAAGAGTGAAGTTGGGAGCGTTAACTTACGTTACAAAAATCCGACAGTTTGAAGTAGGATAACTCGCCGTCTATTAAGAGTATAACTAATTTATTTACCACATACTTGCGTTTCATGGCGCAATTTAGTATTGAAATTTATTATGTGCTTTTCACGGTGTTTTAGTGATTGCATCCATAGGTGGCGCAACTTGCGAATATATCAAGTTTTATACAATTGTATAAAAGTATATCTGGGTGCACTCCAAAGAAGTATAATTTCTAACCCTTGTAAAGATTTTTTATATTACAATATATTTGGTATATCTGTTTATTGCAGCGAGATAATTAAATAATGAATTCAAGAATCAAACTTAATAATTATACACGATACCTATAATAATTCCGTGTTATGTTCGTATTCAATCGGCATCGTTGAATAAACAAACGACAATTATAACATTACTATACTTACTCCGTGTTATTAAATCCCGTGGAGTAATATGACAATCACTAATGTAAAATTTGAAAATAATGTTGCCACATTCATTTTTGTTTTGTCGTGCTAACGTTTATTTTACTTTCCAGTTATTTTAATCGTATGATTACAAATACTTAAATATGGGCATTTATTTATAAACTTAAATATTTTGAATTATTCAACATACCCCATAATTTACCATTATCAGTTTAGGAAACTGTAAAATGTACATACTTATTGCAAAACGCTTTAAAAAAATACAGAAAAAGAACGCTTGGGTTGGTCCATGACAGTCGTCATTTTTTCTACCTTATTCGGCCTTCGCCTTTGAAGCGCTAATTGGTTTTTATGTCAATAAAATTTCATATACATATCTTGTTAATATAATATGTTCAGTGAAATAATTCTTCTTCTTCCTAACTTGTCAACTAGTCCTCTTTAATAAAGACCATTACTGCCATTATCAAGTGAATATAGTGTCCTGTCTTATGACGATTTCAGTATCCTAACAAGATGGTGGCTCCCTTGTTAGAACTTTTTAGGGAGTTTTAATGGAATCCAAGCATGCCTTTCCGTTTACATTTATAATCCACTTCACTTATGCACATGGTACAGCTTGTATTATGTAGCAGATATAATATACATATATAAATATTTAATAACCAGACGCAACCGACAATTACTCTCAGGACACAAAAGTCAGTCATGGGCGGAGATCGAACTCGCGACCTCTCGGATCAATAGTAGGGTTTATTACCTCTGCGCCACGAGATAAATCAAAACCCCACTTTACTTTCAATTGTATTGAAAATTATGATTCTGGGCTTGATGTATTTAAAAAAAAGAAAGAATAAACATCGTACCTCCTATAAGTGTGGGTATATTAGTTGATTGACCCGTAGACCAGATGATGACGTATTGTAAATTAAAAAAAATGTCACCATACTATATTTCCATAGGATTAAGTAGAGATTAATGTAATGGCTTGTATTTATCGATAGTTTTAAAAATACTTTACAACGATATAATTGTACGTGCATCACAGATATCATTGTCGTTGTATATAATCATATACATTTACGAATGTCACAGTCAAAGACGAAAACTTAGATGCAAAACTATATTTGCTTAATCTATGATCACAGTCTTAAGAAGTACAGTCGGTCAACGAAGGATTGTTGCGTGACATACTAAAAGATATATTGAAAAAAAAAGGTCATCCTAGCTGTGAACATTTAAATTTAAACTTATATAAATAAGTTTTTAATTTCCTTATTTCCATAGATCTAACTAAATTTCATTTTACAGTCAACCAATTTCTTCCCAGTTTTGGCACTTCATCAAATAATTTTCTATGATTGAAATTGGCAAGCCTGCAATCGATGTCTTGTGAAACACTATCAAGTTTTTTGCATGTGAGTTTAAGTTTTTGACTATAATATTAGGTATAAAAATAACAATATCATACATAAATGGATAATTCGCAGATTCGCCAAGACTATTGATATTTTTCTTACGAGGTAATAATACTTATGTAAATTATGTAAAAAAAGATTGATATATTCGTAGATTTGTGGATGTCGTGTCGGATAGAAAATGTTATCGTTTGACTTTATTAAAAATTTTACTGGTTTTTTGCTGAGAGGATTACCGTAAAAAATCGTACAATTGTGAATCGGTATTATGGGAATCTAATTTTTATACTGGTTGGTCTCCGCGACTCGATACACGTAAAACAAATTTTCTTGTCCCGCAGAAACTACGTTTCTTATCTGGGTGGAGAATGGGCTGTCTTTTATTTATTACTTAATTTGTAATTTTATTATGACTGCTTACCTCAGATGGCAAAGTGTTATGACACCCGATCGTAACTTATTTATTTAGTCATGGTTTTCAGAAGATCTGTTTATTTATTTTTTACCAATTCCATGTTTTTTTTTTGTATCATGATTGAAGTGTAAATTGGATGATACTTATTTTTAGAAACTCTTTTGACTCAATATTTGTAAATTGTAACTAATTAGTTAATTACTTAATAATGATATTATACAAGTTTTATTTTCATTTTAGTCAGGTAAAAACGGATCTGTTAGTCGTAGAGAAAAGAGATTTTTATTTAGACTTTATTGTAATGAAAGTTAAAAGCATATTCACATTGGGTGTCGATATGTAGCTTAAATGTTTCTTGGGCTTAGTCCTATATTAATCTGAAATGTACATTCGGATTTCTTCATTAGTTTTCAATTGATGAACATTGAAATACATTTTTTTAAATGTTCATCCATTCAAAACCAGTTGGCTGTTTACTGTTGCTTATGAAGACAAGGTATATAAGTCAATCTACTTTTTGTACATAACATTTAAATAAATATAATAAATATGAGGATAGAATTTCACACACGGCCATTTAATTCCAAACTAAGCAAAGCTTGTAATATGGTACTAAACAGCTGATATAAATACATATATAGATATTTAACACCCAGACACACACAACTGACATTTATGCTCATCACACAAAGTCAGTCATGGGCGGGGATCGAACCCGCGACCTCTCGGCTCAATAGTATCGTTTATTACTACCACTGCGCCACGAGGCCTGTCATTTTTAATATACCATTAAAAATACAATAGAGGCTGGATTTTTTTTCATAAATCCGGTAACCATGTTTAGTTTTCAGCTTTAATTAAGATATAGTACCTTGGCTTTTTGTTTACATCATTATAAAAGAATTGCATAGTTTATGTTGGAATTATTTAACAATTTTTGATTTTGACACGACATTTTTTTTACGATTAGTAAATACTTGTATTATAATATAAGAATCAAATAATGCATTTTATTCGGATATTGGATACACATTCGAGTTCATAATTATGACATGTTTAGGTAACTTTTCATTAGATATACTGCCATTATTGTGCTTTGTAAAATAATAATATAAAATTACGTATTTATATTTGTTACAAAACCTGTATAGCATTGAGCCAATATCGTAAGTATATACCCATCCCGTGCTTACTTACTTTCGTAAAAAATTTGAAGACGCCCTTGATTTAGTATTTGCGGGGGATGTTTCGCCATTGTGTAGAGCAAAATTTAATAGTTTTTTTTAGTTTTTCGCCCACAATATCTAATTTATAGGTTATTATTTTCCAATAGTGTAATAATTTTGAGTATTTTTTTATATAAGCCATTATTACAATGATTTCATAAATGAACTTATAAATATAGTAAGTGTGGACTTTTTACAGAAATCCGAACTTTGGTGTTGCATTGCAACTTGTTATTATGACAATTACAATATTTACCTAAGAATACATAATTATATTGTATTTTCATATTATGTACTGAATAACAGATATTATGTTACTAGATCTAGAATTTTGATGATTCCAACGATTCCTATAGGTTTGCAACACTTAATGCATTTTCGGGTAGTTTCTAGTAACTACTTTAGTACTAAAATATTGCAAGGCATATGGCGATCATTTTATTACCAGGGTATTTAATTTAACGCCATATGTAATCATTTGCAGAGTTAACAAGATATCACAAACTGTTTTTTACTTCCTCTAACATTAGCAAAATATCAATAAAAAACGATTAGGTGACATAATTTTTTATTACGTGTAGGTAGATTATATAAATAAGTAAATGAATCCATTTATTATATGAATTAGTGGTTTTCATGCAATGTAAATAAAATTCTATTATAGGTACCTACCTAACCTTTGCGTTTAATTAAGATAACGTGTTAAGAAAATAATAAACACAATAACTTTACTACTACAATGCGTTTTTTATTCCAACGGAGTAAAGTAACATTTCGTGTGTTGCTAGTTTATTGTGTTTAAAAAAAAGTTAAGTCAAAAATCGGAACTAATCATAAAATCCTACGAAATGTTTATCCCTATTGATAAGGTTTTCTGAAAAAAAGACTAAGGGAGACAAAAGTTGTGCCTTTCGTTAAGTCAACCGAATCGTTTTTTTTTTTGCCATATACTTACTTATACATTTTACAGTTTCCTGAATTATGTAATGATAATAGTAAATTATCGGGTATGTTGGAGATAACACAAAATATTTTGAAATAAAAACTTCAATTCAGTAAGTATTTAAAATCTTACGATTCAAAGAATTATAACTTAAAATATACGGTAGCACAGTATAACAATACAAAAATAAATGTGGCAATATTACTTTCAAGTGTGACATTAATGATTGTCAGTTTACTCCGTTGGATTAAAGAACGTACTACAGTTTGAACGAATCTCCGATATTTCAAACATTGGATGATACTGGTAACTTTTTTTTAAATCACCTTTTTTATTTTGGCTTTCTGCTTATGTAGGTTGTTTTGCCAGTGTCAAATTATATCACCTTAATTTATGCCACTATACCATTTCCATCTCTTTATTTTGTCGATGACAGCTCCTGTGAAAACTTGAACGAGCGTCTTTTTTACATTATGTATGCATTATTTTCTAAAAATATGACGTTTACACACGTACAAGGTTATACCAGAGTCGGAGAGACTGATTGGGATGGAGCTATATCGATAAACGTAACACGATAACAGACCCGATACTGTATTACAAAATGTAAGAAACTAAACTACTGCCGGATACTTTTGTACAAATTTATTAACTAATATTATATTTCATTACAAGATGTTACACGTATTAATTCTTGATTGATAATGCCAACTTCTTCAAAATTGTCGAAGCTGTTGTAAAATAAGTAGGTATAAGTAGGTACTAGACATTGAAACGAAATAATTATAACGACAGGTAATCTTTATTTGTTTATTTTAATCAAAATCTAATGAATCGTTACTACTTATTTCATATCGATATTCATTCAGATCGATATCATTACTTATTTGGTCACAACACGACAACTATCAAATTACAACTGTCATCGAGAAAATAAAGAAATGGAAATAGTATAGTGATGTCGCAGAGAACATTATAGGTACGAGTGAATCGATAGGTAGAGAAATTAGTACAATAATCCACCGTGAATTTTTGTAATACAAAAATGTTAATTTCACATTTAATTTATACAATTATTAATGAATTTTAAAGATGACATTTTTCATGATTATTATTTACTGATATTATGAAGTATTTTACTGAAAAAAAAAACAGAAATAATACCGGGAAGTATGTACTTTTTTAGTCATTAAAATGTCATGTGGTTTAACGCCATGTTTTATATTATTTTTTAATATAATATCGTATATTTATTATTTAAGAGTAATAATAGTATTAATTTGTTGTTTAGACTGAAATCTATCAGGGAATAATTTATGTAAGCGATCAATGTACCTACACAATGGAATATAATATTTTATTTTCATATTTGACATAAAACATCGATGTTTGTAGCAAATTAAATATCGAAACATTCATTTCAATTCACTAGTATCGCTAACTCTCATTCACGGTGCGCAACACCAACCAACACTTTTTATCAAGTTTGTTAAAATATTGCTATGAAATGAATTATGATTTACTTTGAAAATATTTAATGAACTTTTTTCATGTTTTGTGTCAAATATCAACTTTATTTTTGTATACAAAATTGGATAAGTGGAATGCTAAGTTTTTAAGTGTGGGTTTTGTTTTTAAATAATTTTGTATCATACAACATATAAATCCGTAAATTTCGATAATTATATTATCTAGCGTAAATGGAAAATCATATTTTCATATTACTACAAAGTTTTCCATATATATAGTAGATGTCATAATAATACGAAGTTAGCTTAATATTTTTTTTATTATGAGGAAATGCGGCCAGCGTTTTTTCCATACAAATGTGTTCTTCTGTTTTGTAGGGATACAACAGACAGTGGGGGGAAACAGGGGAAATATTTTATTTATGGGGCACTAGAGCCATTGAGGTAAATAATGTACTATTTATGAACAAAAATTATGCTCCATTTTATACTGCAGGGTAAGAGGCGCGGGGCACGTGCGAATTAATACATTGAACTTATTTATTAAATCTCACTCCTTGACATTTGCTTATGTTTCTCGAGTTGATTATATACACATGAAGGCATATTTATTCAGTAAAATTTATCACTCAAATGTGTAATTGCAGCATTTGCCCGGCGCAGACTGTAAGTGCGAGTGTATGCACTCGAACGTGTGTGTCAAACAATCTGGTTGAGGCACCGTCTCTAGTACGTATAATAAATACCTCAATGACTAGAGAAAATATTTCTATAAACTTACAATCCATATCTACCACTGCCGTGTTCCTGTTTTCAAGTTTCCCTTAAATTAATTATTATAAAAATTAGGAGCATTCTAAAATTACTTAAATTGCTCAGTAATTTCAGTTATTTAATATATATCAAACGAATTAGGTGAATAGAAAACAATGATTCTTTTTTTGTTGGAAAGGGGTTACCTCAAGAATGGTCTCATTGTAATTTCATTAGTATTGGACCTTCAACTTCGAAGGATACACCAGGGAACTCGACCAAATCATTAAAGTTTGTTTTCTATTTTGTTAAAAATTATCTTGTGTACAATATTGTGTTACTAAATTCGTGAGTTGACAGTATGTTCAAAATTTAAAGATATTTTTATTTAATTATATTGGTTTATTGATGAAAAGCTTAAAAATTTCAAATCTGAAAAAAAAAAAAACATTTTTTCAATATTTATTTGGGAAAATTTAGATTTTTTATCTGGCAGTCACGTGATTGGAAACACAAATCAGAAAATGTGGCGTCGTCATACTTGATTTATACTCAGTTGAGTGTTCATAAGTTTAACTTGATTGATTTTATTTTCTGAATGAAGGCGTCACGTACGGTCTTATTAACATAATGCCCTATTTTTGTGGCATACTTTTTTATATTTAATTTTTTTTAAATGTATTATGATTAATATATATTAATTCATGGGTATTATTTTCAACATAAAAAGTGTTTCAAACAATTTTAGAAAAGTTGTCTATTCCCAGGTGATACAAAATAATGTAGGCAAAAGATAATATAGTATTACTTTTTATTTTTTTAACGCGAACCTAACTAACGAATCAAATATTACGAGAGAAATTCAGTATTTATATTTTTGTGTTCTACGAACATATTTTTTTAGCAGTTTATCGAAGTTTTTTTTTACCTTATGTATGGTTGAGATTATTATTTTGTAAATTATGAATTAGTTGTTAAAACGTATCATGATAGAGTGTTTTGGCGCATGTTCTGTAATAATTACCAAAAGGCTCAAGCGTTGCACTATAGTAGTGGCGCCATATAATTAATTTTAGCTAGACGCGTTTCGAGTTTTGACAATTCGTTATCATTATATTCATACGTAAAGCAAAAACTTTATACTTCTTTTTAAGCGTTTTGCGGGCACGGAAGACTGAGATTTGGCATGGTTAAAATTTATATGGAGAAGGAGTGCAGAAAGCTAACATTTATCTATAATATCTGTTACTAATATATTAAATTAAATTAATTAATACTGCGAATCCTAAACCGACCAGTGCCATTGAACTTAGACCCCCCAAAATATTGACATTGTCATTCAATGAAAAGTGAAAGCAAGTGTTATAATATTCATTGTTTAGATTCATACTGCAAATGTCAAACAGAAAATAGTCTATGATTAAAAAGTCTCTGGTAGAAATTCGGTCATTGGACGACCGCTTGTTATAATAAACGTTCAGTTAGCATGATTTTACTGTGGTGGTAATTACAGAACAACGTGATAATGGGCTTAGCCAAGATTTTTGTCAAGGAGTGGGTGAGGGAGCCTACCTGTAGTAGGTAACGCCCATGGACGTGAATGTCAACGGATCTTTTTCGAAGATCCTTTATATTTTACTTAGCATTTTACTATTTAAAAAAATATCTTCACTCGTTTACTGATATGTAGTAAAATAAAACACGTACCCACACTGCTAGTAATTTGTAATATCATAATGATAACCTTGTATTGTTGAAATATGTATTTTTTTTTAATTTTTAGTCTGTAAGCGTAATTTTAAGAGAGTTTGTAAATATATGACATAAATTATTTCATAATAAAATAATCGATCAGCTTTTGTTGTTTCTATTTTGGGCTTCCCTTTTGGACGCCCTTCCCTTTGCTCAGCGGTGGGACAAGTGTCTGCGGTGTTATTTTGGACTTGATAAGGACTGTTAGTAGCTTCTGATTCTACAATGTGTTCAGCTTTAGTTGAAGGAAAACAGTGATGAAACCATAGCATGCTGGTGGGACTCTTTTAATTGTCCATGTGGAACCCATCTTCGATCACATTCACACTTAGCTTCAGATCCGATTACGGTGAAAGGCTAAACCTATAGGTATAGATTAAAAAAAAAAAACTTTAATCCAGCTCCTGTGTGAAGGCAACATACTTATGAAAGTCACTGGGTTTATTTCCATGTCAGCTCATGGTAATTACCAACTTCAAACGTGGATAAATGTGTGGTGCTGAAATGTTAATCGCTAAGCACGTTTAAAACTAGCGCTAACTCATTTTTTATGATCCGCAAATCGCAAAATTTTCTGAAAAAATTGTTAATATATTATATAACTTTTTATATACTAGCAATCCCGTTGTTATGCCGTCTTCGAAACCATATAGAACATTGATCCGATCACTGCCAAACTTTACAGCATCACCCGCTAAACTAATATTAAGATCGTCTGAAAATTCATCAAAATTAAACATTACAAAGTTTTGTTTTATTATTATACAATACCCGATTCAAGTGTTGACTATCAGTTTCCAATACATTGTTTTGTAAAATTACCAATATTTTTTTTACTTTATAGCTGTGCCCGCGTCTTCGTATGCGTACCTAAGTACAGAATTATTGTTTATGAAGATATCGAGATATTTTTTTAAGGACCATTTATCTAAGGAGTAAAACAAAAAAAAAAAACAAATTCTGTCCATTAGCTTTTACGTGATGCGCGCACAACGGCAACCCTCAATCATTTTATTTATATTTATGTAGAAATAGATAATTTTCGAGTGACCAACAAATTAGATGATTGACCTAGGCGTCATTTCTGTCTGGTAAGTACCTACGCCGTTACATTTAGGTAACTACTGTGTCAAATCCAAAGAGAATACAATACTACGTAAGAGTCAAATCAATAGACTATTTGTAAATAAACTTTATAGTGAATAGCTTTGTTATAAAAACATATTAGACATCTATCAATTGATATTATCAATCAAAGAGAATGTAAAAATTGAGTATCAGTGTCACAGAGTACTTAGGTACCTCTACCTACAATTATAATATAAATGAATGTTTGCTGGTTTTTAGAACGCATAAGTCCAATCAGTGTTTATGTAACAATTCTATATTATAAAATAATGTAGCTTTGATATATCCCTATATACATATAAAGTTTTCTACTTTTTATACATTTTTATACTTTTACAGTGTCTATTTTTTTTGTATTCTAAATGGTAAGTAACTTCAATGTTGTTATTTGTAAAGTTGATTGTAAAATGGATGGTTATTTTAAAGATAGTAATTATTGTATAATCTTGTTTAATCAAAGAGAGAATGTTGGAAGCGAGCGGTGTGTAAGAGTTATCATGGACTAATCAAAGAAGTGCCATTTATCTACTTATTTTATTTCTGCTTTTTTATAGTATTCCGTGGACTATAATAGAGTGTTTTTTTTTTCTTATCGTATCACGGAAAAGTGACGGCACTGTACCTGATGGTGACCACAGTGCAATCCAATAACATCGGCGACCACCAAGAGATCTTCAATTCATTGTCAGTTGTGGCTGTCATGACTGCTAAAATGTCTCGTCATGAAGAAATCAAAGATCCTATGTTGTAGTGGAGAACACGCTACCCGGTAGACAGTTCCACCCCTTCACAGTACGGCACATACAGCATAGATAACTTAGGGAACTTTTTGGTTCTTGCCAAAATGGAGGTTACCTACTGTAAAGCTGTGGTTTCTGCGCCCAGCGCGTGTGGTTTTGTTATGAAAGGGAAAGGGGGGGGATTAAGTTGAACAGCTTTTCAGAACCCTCGCCGTGATGCAGACGGAAGAACACGTTTAGCGAGGCAATGTCCTTGCGCAGCTGAAAAGGCTTGGTGAACTTAGTAACGTCTGCATAATTGATAATACTGACATCCCGTCTCTGTAACATCCAGAGTATTTAGTGTGAACAGTATTCCATACAAGGCCAGACTTGTACCTTGTAAAGCATATACAGCCAATCGGCCACGAAAAAGCAAAATAATTATAAAGCCACTGGAGCATAATCAATAAAACAATATACAATTATTTCAGCCTTTAATAAAATGTCGCAACATGCTTTACTCCTATCTATATCCGTATCATCAGTGATCGCTTTCGTTTTGGATGACCATCATCAATACTGCACGGTCAGGTATAAGAGATTATGCCAAGGAAAAGGTCCGCACGTGGCCTGTGAATCACCTGAGGTAAGCTTACTATTGTATTATGAAGCGAGACCGAGACGGCCGTGGCACTCGGGATAGAGTTTATTTGTAGTTGATTTAATGTATGTTAATAAAGCAATATTACGTTAAATAGTATATCTTATTTGGTAGAGGAAGCCGTAATTTTAACACTATTGCATTAGTAAAATTGTGGCTTATGTATAAGAGATAGGCATATGCTAACGCTGCCTTTTTATTAGATATACTAAGAACCAATATATTTGTAAAACATGTTTACGTATCATTAATCATTACGGGAACACTTCCTCTTCCAACTTACCTACCTAATAAAAATCAATAAATAAAACTAGCTGAGAGTTGTAGCCTAATGTTAACTAGCTAACATTTCACTATTCCTCGTGTATCAGTCGGAGTTCCAGAGATTAGCGTGTTTAAACAAAACTCTTCCCTTTATTAAATTATAGTAAAGATATAAAAAGGAGATTTATGATTTTCGAGCGTATGTATTTATGTCTATTTCTTTGGCACCATCTGTAGCTTTAACGGCTAAATGGATTTTAGCAAACGATGCGTCGTTTGATTCGTCTTAATTATGGGAGCCACATAGGTACAACATTTAAGTACTACGTCTGGGATTGAGATTAAAAGCAAAAATAGAAGGAAAAATATTTGATAAGTGGTTTTGTTGCTGTCGGGTTCTTTTCCCTTTTTAATAATTTAGCTTATTTTTTTTTAAATTCGTAACGTGAGAGTCAAGAAACATGTATTTGTGTATTGGAGAAGACGCTGTTACCCTGAGACACAGGTTAAAGCTAGTTCAGGTTATACGGTTTAGCAATGATGGATGTAATCTAAAATATTGTGTACATGAAGGATTACTATTATTATTAGAAACATCACAGATTTTATTATTTATTTATTGGCTTTAGTTATACTACGGTTGCGCTATACTTATATAACAGGTTTTTCTATATATTATTATATATATTTCTTATAACTAGTGTGTCGCGGCATAAAAAATTATTATTATTATTATCTTATCTCTTGTTGAGCGATTATGGCTGCGTGGTAGCGTAGGCATATGTAGGTTCGAATCACATAATGATGTTATGCTTTCGGTAAAGAAGACGACATTTTTATCAGCTTGTTGTTTAAAAAAATTCTTTTCCTCTGCAGGAAGGTCCGGGAGAATCATGCGAAAATTATACATCAATAAAATTTACAGACGATTTGAAGCATTTCATCACACACTATATTAACAGGTGACCGTTTTTCCATTGGGCGTAATTTTTAAATCCCATGCAAAAATATTGGTGGATGGGTTTAGTTTTTTTTAAGTGACTCTATTAATAGTGTTTTTAGCTATGATTCAAACAAATCTGTTCAGCCGTTTAAAGATTATCGGTTCTTTTCTAGTTCATAAATAGACGTGAGCATTTTTCACAGGTCTAATCGAGACGAAATTTGGTATTATGTTACTTCAATGATATTACAAGAACATGGTGTTTTGTATGATCCGTTGCGTAGAATCATACGATGCGTGTGTTGTGTAGGGGCAAAAAATTCCTTAACTCCTTTACTTATTTGATTAAAAATAAAAGTATTTATTAAATTAATTACAAAATGTTGTTGCGCCAGCTACACTCGCTATTTTACAAAATACAAATGAGAATTTAAAACGATATTTTATCACTGAAGTATTGACTCTTAAACTTATGTGTAACGTATACCAAAACCAAACTATACTCGACGTAAATTTATTGCTTCCATTGAAGGGCTCTTTGCTTGAACACATGGCAACCTTAGATTGATGCTCCAGCATCATCTGGAATCTGCAGGATACCTAACCCCTCACCGACTTACAGCAGATATACTTAGGTATCATGTTTGGGTTCATTGAAATGGTCTCAATGAAAAGGTTACTTGTGTCGGGTGTTTCTAAAGTTTTCATTTTACCCTGTGTAAAATATACATCCAGCGTTGAGGGTACAGTCAAGAGAGCATTTTAAAACCATATCATCAATAGTAAAACGGGAAAGAACTCAGTGGTTGCGTTGAAAGATAGAATCGGGCGCTCTGAATCTAAACTTAGATTGTTAGTAGCCACAGCCTGTTATATGATGCTATCTCTATCTATTACTAAAATTGAGAAGAGAACAGTAGTCATATTTGTTTGTATCTCTCTCTAACAAAGTAAAGATCCTTAAGCTTGTATAGAGAAGAGCATGTTCGAAGTGAAACGGTTTACTTTTGTATTACACACCAGTATGTGGTACTGTTATGTAGAGTTTAATAACAGCTTTCTAAATTTACAGATAACAGTTTCAAACTGTTATCCTGATATTTTAAACTGTTGTTAATTCCTAGTTGTTAATAAAAGAAACTAGCGCATGGTAATAAGAGATCTTTAGTGGCCGCTCGCCCTGATACCAGGATATAATTGAGCACCTGTCGTCAAGAATCTATTTATGTACGTATTTATTCTGGTAGGTAGGTGTTTTGATTCTTTTCATTTATTTGTAGGAGACGGCAACGTATCGCAATGGGGGCGGAACGCGTGCGTGGCGGTCTTCATTTACCAAAGCCTGAAGTCATGATGTTAGTGGTAAGCAATTTCGGTATAAACTCGGTTCAACCGTTTCGGAGGTTATCCGGAACTAAAAGACATACAGACAGACAGATTTTTTTTTTGTTATAAGTACCGTACACTTCAATTTTATTTATCTATTAGCTGTGCCACACGGTTTCACACGTTTAGCCTATCATACTTCCCCTACTTGTCTACAGCTTTGAGTCTTAGCGTAAAGTTATATAGACTATAAAATACAAAAATATTTTTTTGCTCGGTTCTCGTTGGGTGGCCAGAGTTAAGACTGTTATGAGTCACACGGCTCATTCTCCCCACTACTACAGTATAGTACAGTCATAGACCCGAGCCAAGTGTTAAATTATTATTATTATTTTTAATCTCTTACACTATGTGTCCAAATAACGTGCTATAAAGGGAAAAGTTTAGCTTCATAAAATTGTCTTTATGATGAAGTAACTTTTATTTGTAAGGATTATATAATATGCCACGCCTAAATATGATGCTCATAAATAACTTGTTAATTTCAACAAATTTTTGCCACAAAATACCTTATTATGGCTTTTATATAAGAGATAGACATTACCATATTATGACTTTTTTTATGCAGACTTGTTTTTGGATATACTAATGACCAATATTTTTGTAGTACATTTTGTTTATGTATCATTAACCATTACGCCAACGCACGCGGTTTTATCAGTTCGGAAGCGCTTTCACATCCGACGTCTCAACAAAAATCAATATTTACAGCTAGCTGAGAGGTGTAGCTTAATCTTAGATAGCCTATACTATCCCTCGTAAATCTGGCTATCATATACAAAATAAATACAAATATTTTTTTGTATCCGATTAGTAGTTCAAGTGATTAGCGTGTTTACTTATTAACAACTAACAGACATAACTAACATCTAACCTAACAGCTTGTCTTATTCAACGTAGAACTTATTTTCAGGAATGGGATCGAGAATTGGCATACCTCGCGCAAAGATTAGCTGACCAGTGCCGTTTTGTTCACGATGATTGCAGAGCCACAGGTACCTACGCTAGAAACGTTAATTTTATAGATAATTTCGGACCCTATATCCTTTACGTCTTCTTGTTTAACTACCCCCATGCCCCCGATTTATTATTTACCTGACTTTGTAGTGAGTCGTTTGATTTTGCTACTGACATATTCAACTTTCAGTTCGCTATCCATACGCCGGACAGACAGTAGGCGAGGTCCGGTGGCGTAGGTCAAGTGATTCAGATGAGTTGAGCGCCCAACGCGCCATAAGACGTGTGTTTGATGCCTGGTGGGGTGAGCGAAGACGCGTCACTCCAAAACTCTTAACCACTCCTTTTAGGCTGAATAATAGGTAAGTTTCTATATATATAAATTATTAATATTTTACATAGGTATATTATTACTTCCCTATACAAGTTACTTGAGTATATACAATATGTATTAAAAACCCCGTCGATCCGTGGTGTTATTAGGTATCGAGCTTATATTATGTTTATGTTATCTATCTCAGACTATAAGTTAAAAAAATTACCCTTAATAAAACCTAATAAAATGTAAAAAAAACTTCGTTAAATGAGGAAACTTACATGGCAATACAGGCGGCGCGGCGGAGGGTACCGCCATACGATCAAACGTACCGCTGCGCCGCGCCAGAGCTGACAACAGTGTTATCACGTTTTTAAAAATTTGCTAAAGTTTAAGGAAAGTAAAACTAAATATGTTAATTTTAAATCGCAATAATATTTTTATTTGCATAATAAATAATATTTTGATTTTTTTTTGCTAATGTCATTAGGGTACCTATATACCCTTTTCGGATTCGACGGGGTTTTTTTATACATATTGTATATGCATATACACGTGTTCAGTATAAGATGCGCGAATATGCTGCGCAGTGGGGCTACGTAACGACTTGGTAACCCAAGACAACCTCACCTGTACGTGGTGCACCCTGCTGAGTGACGAACGAGGATATGGCGATAGCTGGTTAGTAGGGTTGTTTTGCCCGATTGGGTCGCGACCACCATGCATGCGATGTAAAATCCGTCATATGCGACTTTTGCGTGTCGCGTTTCGGGATCAGTCTGTTCGTATCCAGTTAAATTAAAGCAGGCCGGCGTGACAGCGGCGACCGTCGGTGGATTATGATTTCTCGGTGGTCACTGTTCTGTTAGGATAGTAATGTGCTTACCATCAGGGATGGTGCCGTTAATTTACCGTGATACTATAAAAAAATATGAAAATAGATTCTTAAGTAGGAAAGAAAAAAAACCCCTCTGCTAGGTTTGTTTTTTTTTATTTGGGCTTTATTGTCTTAACTTTCAGAGGCGGTGGATATGGTCATTTCACGCAGCTTGCCGTGTGGACGCTCCGTGCTGTTGGATGCGCTGCTGTGCGGCACGGAGCAGACTATCCTCGGCTCCTCTTAGTCTGCGACTTTTCTCACACCAACATGCTGGGCCAGCGGACTTTGGTACCGGGGTCTTTGAAGCCCTGCCCTTTGCATACTGTCAGAAGACCTAGGTCACCGTATCCTCTGCTTTGTGGACCGGTGAGTATTTTAGACCTATACTATGTTCATGATAAAAAGTTTCCATAGAATGTAAATTGTTAAGTTGTGAAAATTTCGACATAAATTTATTTAGGTTATGCATTTCGATTATTAATTAATTATCATTATAAAAAATTATGATACTGATAAAGGTTATAAAAACATTTTGCACGATAAAATTGTAAGCGCTCTGATTTATAAGAGTGTTTATTTCTATTTTCTTACTATGTGCAGCATTATTTATATTCTATGGCTATTAAAACTAGAGTTGACCAAAGTAATAAATCGAATAAGATGTACCTACGTTTCACTTAGTAGTAGGTTTAAGTATGAATGGACGAATGAACATGCTGCTAATTTTGTTTTTTTGGCGCCAGTTTGGTGGTACGTGTGTGAAAACCATGTATTGTCAAATGTTCTAGATTGCGATCGTAATCTTTGTCTTAGTTTATTTTTATTAGTTTATTTTCAAATCTTACACACCCTTCTATTGATTTAGGTAAATCATATTCGTTTTATCGATTATATTTATTATAATTGTTGAGTTGATACAAATATATTCTTAAAGGTGCATCGGGAAAAAGCAAAAACCAGTGAAAAATTAACTGCCGTAAATCATGATTATGACAATGTGAACGATGATAGTGACCACCAGAATGATGATGATGATGATGAAGTTAATGAAGATATTACAGAGGATGTAGGCGATGTGTCTACATCAAGCATGCTGGTGCAAGCTTCTCGAGAAAAAATCCAAATGCCCGTTGATGATGACAAGAAATATTTTAAGTTTAAAAATGACGATTTCAAACTTATAGGTAATATTTTGAATCGTTTCCTTTCTTCAGATAGAGCAAAGTTCAGGAGCTAATTCACCGTAAAACCAAAACTATTCTCATATTTCTCCTCAATCTCACCTAAGACTAAATGGGGGAACTGGTTCTCAATTACAGCTGCCAGAATACACCTGTAGGTGTTTGGCAAAAGATTTTCAATTTGCCAAGCGGGCATTAGAAAATGCTTTACCACTGCATGCTATAGTTTCATCACAATATTTTCCTTAACCAAAAGCTCTGGCTCACTGAAGGGATTCGAACTCATATCACGTTCAATCACGTCAATCGACACCATTTAAATACGCGCTAACAGTGAGCCATCAATCCTGAGACCTATAGTGCTTAAGAAATAAATGTAGATAGGTATTAACGTTGTCTGTTTAAAATTTCTGAGAGTTTCTTCGACAAACCTAAAAAGCGAAGGTTTCGATCTTTGCTCAAGTTTTTGGGAATGAGATTTATGACTGACTGTGTAAACATGCTGATCAATGTAGAAAGTGCGTTTAAACATAATATTGAAATAATTGATTACAGAGAACAACATCAAGAAGGTCCCAAGAAAAGAATTGATAATGGAGAAGCTTGAGCGAGAGTTGCAGAAGAAGAAAACTGAACATGAATCGAAAGGATCTGATGAAGTCGTTCTTCATCAATTTTTAACTAAGCGACCATTTATTGACCGATGGCGGTTAGTCTATTGTGGTTTTAATTAGTAACTTTAATTACTGAAATTGATTTAAAGATCCTTTTTACAATTTTCTTTACACAAAATAATGTACGAAAGGACTTAACGAACCTAAAACTACTAAGTTTTCTAAAATTATTCTTCCATAGTACCTACGGATTCAAACGTGTTAAACTTATTCCATCAACTTTCCACAGCATCTCTGTTAACGCGCCCGTGTAGCCGATTGTTGTTTCGACTTCCTCGACATGATAACAACTTGCTAGATTGATTAACGTTAATGGTTACTGCCTCGCTTCTTAGAGTCTTAATGTAAAATTATATAGCCTATAACCCTCCTCAATAAATCTTATTATATTAATTGAGCAATTCTTGTATAAGTATATATATGTAATTGGTTTCTCGGAATCAGCTCCAACGATTTCGATGAAACTTTGCATTCAGATAATTTTTTACATTCCAAGTTTACCTAGATAGGTGTTTTTCTTTCTTTTTTTTCATTTTATGACACCGATCACAGCTCGGCCGTCCAGATTTTAGGCTATAAAATACAAAAATATTTTTTCAAATCTAGAAGGCAGTTAGAGAGATTACTGCTTTCAAAGAAACGAAAAGATCTCTCGATCTTTAATCTATAATATTAATGTAAATATTCTTTTCCCTTTCCATTTATTTATTATGTTTTCAGCGAAACCCAAAAGGATAAAAAAGCAAAAATGACAAATTTAAGGAAAACTGTTTCACCGGTTACTCACGGTGTATCTTTTTACGTAAGTACTCAAATACTTCATACATATTATTTTCTAAATACCATCAATTGCAATTTATCAAACATAAACACTAAAGAATTTTAGGAAAAAGTACCTATAGCAATAAATCGGAGATGATTAAGTAGTAATAAAATTGATATGTCTCGACTGAGAAAACATTTCGAAAATGATCCCATAAATCTACTTTAAAGCACAGTTTCACAATCATTACTTCTTTTTGATATACATCTAGGTCGAACGCATCTTAAGTTTCATCTTACTTTGTTATTACTTAATAATTTATCATAGAATTGTTCCAATTATTTTAGGGGTCAGTGTCAAGGCCAAGGTGGAAGCAGCAAAGAGAACGACCTCTTAGGTAATACATATATTATATATTTTTGTATTTAATGTTTCGAAAATAACTCAATTTAAAAACCCATGTTATTGTAGCATATAAATTTTAACTATTTGAAAAAAAAATGAAAGACAAAGATGAACAACCGGTCATATAGTAATTACCCATTGTTTAACTGTAAAATGTATATATGTATTTTTGTTAAAACAGGCCTGGAGCTAATGCACTCTTGAACCTGGTGACAGATAAAATAGTTGTTGTTCGAAAAACTTCAATAGTAAGTAATAAAATCAAATAATCAAATAACTTCACTACTTGGAGGGGACGTGATGATTATTTTAGCCTCATTTTGTATCGCTTACTACCCACTTTTACTATATTCTCGTTTGAAGTTGATTTGCAGTGTAATTAAAGGTATTAGAAGGTTTAACCTTTCATAGGTATTGACTCGTAAATGCATCTCCCGGCGGTATGGGATTTATACTTGTCGACAGATTTTCTTCTTGAAGATATTTAGCAAGCCACTATATATATAATATATGTTCAATAGCAATGCAAATAGCAAATGTAAAATTACCAATAGTTCATATCTGTACCTAGTAATTGTTTTAGTGAGGTAAGGAATATAGAAATCTGTTTGAGATATTTCTCCATTTTGGCCAGCCTGATCGGTGAATTACCCATACCACAGAATATCGCCGTCAAATAACCTTTCTTCTTCTTCTTCCTAACTTGGCAACTAGTCCTCTTTAATAAAGACAATTACTGTCATTATCAACTGAATATAGTGTCCTGTCTTATAACGATTTCAGTATCCTAACAAGATGGTGGCTCCCTTGTTAGAACTTTCTTGGGAGTTTTTGTGGAATCCCAGAATGCATGCTTCCAGTTTATATTTATAATCCACTTTACTTATGTACAAAAACCAAACTATATCACGCAAAACACCACCAATGTTAGGGTCAAAAACCTAAGTAAATGAATTAAAAATAAAAACCGCAACATGTCACTTCAAGATCCCGCCAAAAATTCCAAATAACCTTTTGTTGTGTTCTTGCGGTGAGTGTGGTTGTCAGAGCTTCTTGTGACTTTCCCCAAGAAGGGGATTTAATGTCGGCAACGCACTTGTAGTACCAATGTTGTTACAACCGGTTCCTATCAGTCTTGTTTAACACCTTAGTTGTATAAAATTAAGTACATATGTTTTCTGATTATTTTTAAAATAAAATATCCGTCACTACTTAATTATTCCCTTTATCGAAAACCCAGGTTCAGTATCGTATTGGACCGATCAATTTACCGAGGATTACCGATTTTAATTGTCAATGTTTCTTTATATTTTTGCTACATCGGGAATCATGAATTTTTATAAATTTCCTTCAACTCGTTTAAAATGTCCGAATGTTTCCAGGCTCCCTTCACGCTGGATAAGGAAGATATCGAGCAGTTGTTCAAAGATACTGGTTTCAGTTTATCATCGAGAAATGATCAACACGGACTTCGTTGAAACTGTTTCGTTTTATTTATTTCTCTTTATAAATCCCACCTTTTTCGAATTTTCACCATAAAGGCACTTAACTTTGCGAGGAGTATACCGTTATATTCAACAACCACTCAAGTACGATATAAAATTACGGAAATAATAATGATTGTCATTCTTTTTTTGACTTATACGTGTTTGTGAACAAGTTTTCCTATAGGTACTTGCAAACTTTCTCCACTACCTTCCGATCGGTAAAATCTTTCGAAGTGTCTAGCCGTCCGTATAAAAACGTATGAATAACATAAAGGGGAATGCCCTCCACCATCCATAGACATTTTTACTCTAGACGAACACATCTTAAATAAATGAGCATAATATTAAACAATTGGAATCGGCTAATGAGTTTGTTTACAAAAAAGTTGGTTTTCTTGATAAATCAGTTTTTTATTTATTAAAAAGTGAGTATAAATTAACTTAAAACTTAAATGAACTATATGTATAGTACTATTATTTTATTTTCATGTTTAGTTAGCTAAGTAGTTAAAGGAGGTCTATAACAACACCAAATCTCAGGGATAGACAGAGTACCTACATAGTGTTACACCCCCGGGAAATTTCTGTGCTTACTACTTTTATTGTCTATGGCTTGTTTTGACTTACATGACAACAATATATTATGTCATGTGTATGTGCATATGAATACTGAATTGACATACGGCTGGCTTGGCTGTCAAATTGGTTTCGCTGTTGCAATACAAAAATAGAAAATATCGAATAATCAAGACCGATTTATTTATGGTTTATGTAATATTAAAAAAAAAATCAACATTAACTGTATGCTTTTATATTAATTGAAGCAATGATGGCTCAGTTGACAGCGAGTACGAACACCGCGTTAGTCAACGTGAGTTCGAATCTGTGCAATAAGCCCGAACTTTCGGTAAAGGAAAACATGGTGATGAAACCATAGGATGGCTTTTTCTTATGCCAGCATAGTTCTCTCAACCATCAAGTTGGCCAGTCTTCCACTAGGCCTAGCGTGCTATCATCTTGGGTCACATCACCACTTAAGATCAGATGAGATTGTGGCCACAACGCTCAAAACTATAACTTAAAAAAAAATCAAAAGTGAAACGTATTATCTGTTATAAACAAAACCCTGATGAGATAAATCTTTAAAAATTGTTTGTTCATTATTATTAGTCTGGCAATACTGCATAAAAATGGCACCGAAAATATAAACATAAATCATCGTTATCTTTTTTGTATGTTAAAATATTCCCAACTTTTTAAGATAAACAAACATTACCAAAAATTTTATTAAGTTAGGTACATGATTTTTTCCAGAAAATGTAAATTCTTGTTCATTATGGGTCAAAAATGGGCATTCTCTTCCGACTATCGAAGGACTTATTTTATTGATCTGAAAAAGTTAGGTTCAAGTTCAGATCGTTGTTTAGTTTATGACACTCTTCAAATTAATTTATAATTTTGTGCTGTTTTGAGGTTTGTGTCTCTGAGCTATTTAAATTTTTTCGATGTAGTGATGAAAGTGGTTTGGTTAGGTTTGAACTGTGAACATAACAGGGATTAAATAATTATCTATTACAAGTCCTAGATAAACATATCCTCAAAATTTCGTCGACAGAATAGGTAGGTAGGTAGGCAAAACAAATAATTATAATACCTACCTACATATTACTCGTCCGACTAACGGACGGCTAGCAACGGTCAAAATATTTAGTATACCGAAAAAGTAAAAAAAATAAAAATAACAAAATACAAATAGCTTTTCGCGACATGTTCTAACTTTATTTAAATTTAAAAGAAATTAATTAAGTAAAATATAGAATAGTTAAAACTCTGTCAAGAAAGGGAAAACTCTTTCAAACGTGACAAATGTGACGTGATATTTGACAAGACAGAAGACATAGGTTGATACTTACCATCGATTACCGATAAATGTTTACCTATACTATTTTACAAAATACTATAAAATATTTAAGTTAATAAATATGAGGAATCAATTAAATAAGAAATCGGTTACAATTCTACCGAGGTCAAACACGTTCAGAGTCAAAACATAGATCCTTATCGTTCCAATTTAATTTGCAAATTTTGAAGACTGTGCGGCTTACTGCATTTCTTATATTCAAGGAAAAAAATTATAAAAGTTTAAAGCGCTTTAATCAGGACGAAAAATTTTCTCTCTTTTAAAATTAAGGAAGGAAAAATTAGAGAGAGAGAGAGAAATGTGTTGTTGTTGCGGCGGTGATGGATGTTGCTGCCGTTGTTTGAGATGCATCTTTTGCATAACGTGTTGTGCTTTCTTGTGCCATTTGTGTGGTTGTGATGAAATTTGCGATAGTCCAACTAATGATTAATTTTTTTAATGAATGTTGTATAAATGTTTGCTTCAAATTTTAGTAAAAATTCAACTTAAAATTTATTAATTCTGTTTTTTGTACGGTAACACGGCATAAGGAAGCTTATCCACCAAGATGTGCTAGGTAGCTAGGCGGTACGATGATGTGTAGCGGCACTGTGAAACAGTGTGTTGGCTTCCACCAAAGCTATGCGGAGCTTAGTACGGGATGCTACACCAAATGGTGTGCTAGGTGATGACTAGGTCAGGTACGATAGATGTTAGCGTAGTCACTAGTGTATAAGCTATGTGTAGTAAATGCTTACACCAAATGTCTATAGTCTCTGATGGAGCGTATAACAGCTGTGTTAGGTAAGCATGCAATCGACAACCAACGATGTGTCAGCTGAGTGTGTGTGAACTCATTGCCGCTGTAAAGCAGGTTACGTAAATATGTACAGGATGGATGCACCGGTACCCAATAACAGATCTGTGTCTTATGGTAAGCACAGTACAATCCACAACCAACGATGACCACTGAGAGATGTGTAACTCATTGCCGCTGTTAAAGCAGGTTACGTAAATAGACAGGATATGCACCGGTTGATCCCAAACTGCGAGGCGTATAAGCGAATAAGTTTTCACGTATTTTTCAACAATACATGGTGGTCGCAACCCAATCGGAATATACTTTTACATCACGTGTACATCATAGTTATATCATACTTGTTACATCAGCATATTACAATAGACGGTTTGACAAAAGTAAAATTCGATAGCACACTGAAAAAGGTCATTTTTACATAACGGTGAACATATGTCATTCATAGCACAATGATACAACGATGTTCACTTTGAAGTTTCTAAGAATTATTTGAAGTTAAACAATGACACTGAAATTCTATCAATTGAGAGAAAGTAAATTCATAGTATGCTGAAGGCTTTTATTTAGAAATTAGTGCTAATAATATATAACGTTAATGAATCGTTGATTAAATTTTAACTTAATGATGAATTGCATATACTTTCGTTGCTCTGAAGCTGGCAAGAATCTTTTATTAACTATGTAAGTCATTTGACTTGCAATAGTAATGCAAATCAATAATAATAAGAGAATTTTGCAGGGGCCCTTCAAATTAATCATTAAATAATTGTGCGTGTCTGATCCGACGCGCGACTGTTCTGCTTTTTAAGAACGGTCGTCTCGGAATATATACAAGAGGCAATGGTAAATTATTAATTAATATTACATTTATATCATTACTTCCGTACATGAGTAAGTTGTGTATAGGTAAGTAGGTATAATCCACGTATTGTATAAGGTTCGCAAATTTGTTGCGTGGAGGGGGGCAACATAACACTACCAACGGCTACCTACTAAGGCGCCATCTCTACGAGTGAGTGTAATTGTCACGAGTCCGCCCAGCTATAGTCGGGTGATCTCCACGAGACGATTATTCTTCCATCTGCCTATCGTCGCGATTCGTAAAGAAACACGGCGTGACCGCAACGACTCGACGCGACCCGCGACTTATTGCTGCGTGTTCACAACAAGTTGTTTTGTTGAAAAGAGCTCAATTTGGTGAAATCAGATTTGAGCAAATCAGAAGTGTCAATGGTTCCGATTTGCGGAGAGTACACTAGTAGGCACGCAGCGAATCGTTGGCGTTTTCCTCGCCATTGTCATTCGCCGCAATAGTATCGCTGTGTGGAGACGCGTTCAGAGAGTTATTATAGAATGAAGTTTCAGGGCGATAATATAGCCGCAATAAACTCGCTCGTGGAGGTGGCACCTAAAGTAGGTAAACTTATTATAATCTTATAACTATTGCATACAATTACTTTTCTTAAATATCATTAAATTGAAGGATCCATTCATGGATCATGCTTCACCGACGATTAGATATCCGGAGGAGATACTGGTCCATCTTCTCCACACCACTCTGTCTCCGTTCTATAATAACATTGCCTACAGCAAGGACTACAGTCACAGTCGCATTCAACGCCGCAGAGATGGAACACGTACGCACAGAAAGTAAAGCAGAAGATGCATCTTAATCTGCCGCAAAAATTGCAGCAACACATTCATATTATTTACTTTTTTTAGCTTTCTGAGCTAATAATATTTACAATTATACGGTGACGTATGTCACAGATTAAAAATTTGAATTACTGTACTGATTACTCTATGATTTAGAGAGAGATGTTATCGGTGGAATTTATAAATCAAAGATCTACGTAATTTAAAACTTGGTCTCTATGTTGTTAAATCATGCGATAAAATCTAAACAGTGAAAAAATTTGGACAAGTACCTTTTACTTTGATAAATATCACGTAAATTATTCATACTCATTTGTTGTTTTTTTTTTTTATTATTCATCTTGCGCACTTTTACTCTATATTCTGTACTAGCTGTGCCCGTGGCTTCGCTCACGTGGACTACAGAATGCCCGCGCGAATCTAGTTCTCCCGCTCCCGGCTATTTTAAAGACAAAAATGCTTATTGTGGATATTCCTTAAAAGATAGATGTATGTTCTCCCGGACTTTTTGTAGATGTTTTTAATGGCTATAAATATGTAGTAAATTGATTTGTTATATCTCTTATGGTTTACTCAGCATAAGCCATTTAAGCGCCCGAATTGATTCACCGACTAGTTTTTTTTTATTTGTGCGGAACTCTAATTATTTTTCTAAAATAAAAGTAGCCTAAGTTACTTCATATAAATTCAGCGATCTACCAGTGATAGTCCCGTCAAAATCGGTCCAACCGTTTCGGAGATTACCCGGAACAAACAGACAGAAACTAAAAAATTTTAAAAATGGGCTTTTTGTTATAGGTATCGTATATACTTTCATATGCATTTAGTAAAAAACTGTTATTTTGACATTACAAAAAGACACTTCAATTTCATTAATTGTATAGAAGATTAGCTATAGGTTGCATTTTGCATTATACCTACTATTTACGTTTATTTTTATTATATTCAAATATTCAAATCAAAGTGATAGCGTCATGTAACGCGATAAGGGGCCGTTATCCAGTAGCCGGATATCCGGTGCTCCGGTTTCGTAGCTTGCCGAATTTCCGGTATCCGGCCATTCCAATATTCGTTTCATCTCTAATTTTTATAGTACACTGTGAAGTAATTGTATTGTGAGTTTTTGGCGGGATCTTGAAGTGACATGTGGTTATAATTTTAATTCAATAACCTATTAACCTATTAATATTATGTAATATTGGTGGTGTTTTACGTGATATAGTTAGGTTTTTGTGCATAAGTGAAAGTAGATTATAAATATAAACTGAAAGCATTTATTCTGAGATCCCACAAAATCTTCCTAGAAAGTTCTAACATGGGAGCGACAATCTTGTTAGGAAACTAAATCGTCATAACACATGACACTTTATTTCACTCGATAATGGCAGTAATGGTTGCCAAGTTAGGAAGAAGAAAAAGAAGAAGAATTGTATTGTGCCAGATGGTAAGGGGAAAAGGTAATGGTAGTCAGTATAATAATAAGAAAATTAAAGCGAAATAATCGGCTCTCGCCTGATCACCTGTTTAATTAGCATGTGGCGTTAGGATGAAAAGGATATTGTACTTGTTGTTGTTTGCCGAGATATCGGGGCTATAGTGGCCAATTTTTTTTTTTTTTTAAACGTAATTATAACTAAAGTATGATTCTAAAATTTAAAATAAACTGCTTCTGATTTTTAAAATAAACCTCAAATATATAACTTCAGATATTTATTTATTCTTGCTGAAGTGACTCCCATTACTACGTTTTCCCCTAAGCACAGTACAATTAAAAAATAACGGTGACTACCGATAGATCCAAAATCCATTGACGGTCGTCGCCGTCATAGAGTCCAGCAAGCCTTTCGGCAGATGATACTCTGGCTGATCCCTAAACACCACAAACCAAAAGAGAGAGTGACAGGTTTATTACCATATGCATGTCGTTCGCGATCTAGTCGAAAACAACTGCCTACCCCTCCGTTTGAATACTGAATATACCTAGTCATACCGGAACACGACTCGCCTCTACGTACCATTATGTCCGTCACAATTCCACCACCAAGTTCATAGTACGGTACTTCTGTTGTAGTCGGTTCTGTCTAACCTAACCTAACTATAAAAAATATATTATGATCTATAAATATTTGTCATGCATATTTCTCTTCATTCTCGGAGATCATTTAATAAATTTTGGTACGTACCTACCTATAATCATTTCATATTATAAAACTATCTGGCACTTATCTAACAGGTGTTTAACTAGTTTACGGAACACCTTTATTGACTCACTTAAAGTTAGATAACGCTGATAACGTTAATAGATTAACGAAAATATTGATATAATTACAGACTGGTCACATATCTGTAGTTCTTGCTTTTTTAAATTATATCATTTTATTCCTTTCAATCTCACCTGAAAAGTATTACGTATACTTAGATGTGGCCTAAGATGGTAGCACGCTAAGCCTAGAGCAGGATTTCTTAAAGTGGATGTACCCAGGACATGAGTTCCAGGTGTCCAAATTCACTCAGTGCACTCTTAACATATACAGAACGTGCTTGCTGAGCGGTTGAAACAAAAAAGAAAAAAAAGGTTTTTTTTATTGATTCGTTTGACGTACGCGAGCACTCGATACCTTTTAAAATAATTGACAGTATGTACTGTTTTTTTTTATTGAGCTATTTCAAACAACCTACGACTTAAAGTATTGATAGCTGAATTTCATACAAAGTGTCTAAGCGAGTTTTGGTGTTATTTGAGAAATGTATCCTCTTCTTGTCAAACGGGCTATGACTGTTCTAATACCGTTTTGAACAACGTACCTTTGCGAGTCAGGTTTCTCGGCTCTGGTGTCAATTGGAATGAAAAACCGTAATAGACTAAATATGAACGACGACATGCGCCTTACATTATCACAACTACTTCTCATTCAACTCGCTCACTGAGGCTAAACAACAGCATCCATCTAAACAATTAAGTGATTTTTCAAATCCATTGTTTTAAAATTCTAAAAGTGGTCCGTGTTTATAAATAGTTTGAAAACTACTACTGGCCTAGAGGTACTTATTTGAAGGTGCAGTTGCCGGAACACATCTTTAGGGGTTTGGTGACTGTTTTTTAACTTGAAGGTGGGCAGGCATTAGAAAAAGCCCTACCTACCACCATGCTATGGTTTCATCATGATGTTTTTCTTCACCGAAAGCTCAGACTCATTACAGGGATTCGAACTCACGTCGATCGACACGTAGTCCATACACGCTATCAACTGGAGCCATCATTGCTTCATATCTCTTTAGATTTTGGAAAATTAATATTTTATTTTACATACATTTATTTTGTACTAGCAATGTGGAATTTTGTATGCGGCGGCGAAAGGGAATATGTCCGTGGGGGTGCATGCGGTACTGTACAGTGCTAATTTAGTTTATTTTATTTGCGCGGAATCCTAATTCGTTTTTTTTTTGTAAAATAAAAATATCCAAGTTACTCCTTACAACATCGGCTATCTACAGTGAAAGTCCCGTGGAAATTAGTCCAACCGTTTCGAAGATTAGTCGGAATAAGTAGACACAAAGACAAATATTGTAAAATAATTGTTTTTTTTTGTTTAAGTGCTTTATATACCTACCTACATATGCATTTACTTAAATGGTATGTTTGAAAATTGTTATTTTTATAGTACAAACAGACACTTCAAATTTTATTTATTTGTATAAATAGGTTTAGCGTTTCGGCACAATGTCACCTTAGAGGGCCTGGCAGAGTACACGGAGCTGGATTGCTTGTAAAATTAACACACTACTTATACGTTTCGAACGATTCACCATCCTACCTAGAATAGATAGCGTTAATATGAGCCTTTAACGGTTGTAAGTACGATAAATAATATATATGTTAATAAAATAAGTAGGTACTTAGGTGCTATCTTTATATTCTTGAGACATACCTACCTATATTAGTTATCGTATACGTCCACAAAAATATAAATATCCCATCACAAAAAACTATTATAGAGAACTTCGATAAAGCAATGTGTACGGGCAACGCATCAATCGACCTGAGTTCGAATCCCTACAAAGAGCCTGAATTATCACTTATGTATTGAATGATGATCACTTGTTGGTAGGACATTTTCTAATACCAGCCTGGCTAGCTACCACTCTCAAGTTACAGATCTGTCGCCAAGCAACTGTGTGTGTTCCGGCAGCTGAACTTGAGACTCTTGCGAAACAGTTCCCCACTAGGTTTAGCATGTTACCATATTGAGCGACATCGTCACTTGAGGAAAACATCAGATGTCGACAAAGGCTAAACTTATAATGAATTTAAAATCAGATTCGAAAAATTCTTTCACTGATAAAAAAACTTACCTACGTGCAGTCAAAATGTTTTATTTAAAATCCTAAACCAGCGGGAATCGAACTATCGACCACTCTTATTGTACATACAACAACTGAGTACGTACAAGTCCGTTCGTCACACTGCTAGGCCAATTCGATTGAAACCGAGGAGCACAGTTTGTGTGTAATAAAATCATGAGTCTCACCCGTCATCAATAAGCGTGTCACATCTGTACCTTATTTGTTCTCTTTTCGTCATGTTCTCTGCGTCGTTTCACACTGACAAAATTCACTATTATTGTATTTGTGAGAATTTATGAGTAATATAAACAGATGAGGTCACACCGCGGTGAAGAGTGGACGGCTTCATGACTTTTTAACAAAAACATATCATAACAAAATTATATTGAAAATTAATTTTAAGTCAAAAATTAATAACTGAAGAACGACATAGTTACACTGCTGCATTGGGATTGAAAATCAACGCGTCGCTACGGATTTTGAAAGTTTGAAGCAAAATTTCTGGTGAAGCATTTTCAAGATTTCGTAAGAGATGTGTTGCTCGTGCAGCTGCGATTGTGGATCTTGTGGGAAGGTGTTAAGGTGTTTATTTTGTGTAACGCTATGCGTGTTTTTATTGAAGATGTGCGGAATGGAAGTCGACGAAGGCTGTTGTTGTGGTGACGGAGAGGAGTAGACGTTTGTTTCATTATGTTTATTGTAAATTAGTTTTCTACAGTTTGTTCATACACTAACAGTAATTACGTAAGCAATTGAGGAGCTTAGTGGAAGAATGCCCCAACGCATTTTTTTATATTTACAAAGTTAAATAATTTAAATCATGATACACATTAAAATCAAGTAGTTAACCTATTCTTAATTTTAAGTAAGTAGGTAACTAACATATGATGTTCATAATAACTTTTAAGTTTTATAAGAAATGAAATAAATAAATGGTTGGTCTGATCTTTCGCTAGGCGCTTATCATAAGTACTTTAATTATTTAAAATATGAATATAAATAATTAATATACAAAAATGTTTTTTATTTTTTATGACTCGTTGTTAGATAGTAAATGCTTTTGGAGTTATGTTGGTTTCGTATTTGAAATTGACTGGTACGATGTAAAAACGGTTTGTTAAATAATTTCTCCACATAGGTACCTACTTTAAAGGCGACTCCAACCAAATCCTTAAATCAGATTTAATATTGACAGTTGCATATACAGTGTAAACTCTTTATAACGTTATCCTTTATAACGATAAACTCCCTATAACGTTGAAGTGAGCCCAACTTGGTTGGTTTGCGTTAAAACCCACATATTGAAACACTCTTTATAGCGATACGCCATTCTCTATTACGATTAAATGTGTTCATATTTTTGGACAGTAAATATTTATTATCGGAATTATTGTTTATTATCAGGTAACAAAAGACTTTGAAGCTCCGAAACATCCGAGGTCGGTCTAGCTTTTGTTATCCTTAATTGCCTTGAACACGTGCAGTATGACGCACTGTTCTCTCGGAAGTGATGGTCTTCGACCAAGCATACTGGGTACCTATCGTATTATCAGTCGTAAACCTACTTTGAAACTGTTAACATGGCCAGTAAAGGGAAAGCGAGTAGTGTTGACGAAAAAGTTTGATAGAAAATTTTAATAGAATACATAAAATAATACAAAACAAGTACCTACTGGCATAGCAAAAAACGTCAGACAAAGTTATCAGACTATATGTGTAAACAATAATTTATAAGCATTTATTATCTAAGACACACATATTAATAATTCTTGTTAATTTGGTTGTTTTTTTGTTCACTCCATATAACGATAACTCTCTATAACGACAAAAAATGCTCAGTCCCTTGAGTTTCGTTATAAAGAGTTTACACTGTATTTTGACACAAATAAATTTTGTTTTTGGTAGGTAGAGGTTGCCCTAAATATGCAATGATGATAGCTAGTTCCGTCTTTTGTTTAAAGCCATATAGGGCACGAGCCCAGGCTCCGGCATAACGAGAATCTTAAAATACCGAATTTATCGTTTATTACCTACCAAAAAAGGGAAATTTTTAGTGTAAACGTACCATAAATTTCCGCTAAAATTTCTAAATTTAAATCGGAAACTCCATAAGATTTCACATCATTTGATTAAATGTACAAAAAAGTCGGATTAATAAAATTTCTTAATTAATTTAATTAAAAATTATATACAGATTATAACTTATTAAATACTTACTCGATGGTACAGGAAATGCTTAGAATACCCACTGCAAAACCGACATGCTTGACAATCAAGGCTCCGATTATCTACGCCTGATTATTCATTGTAAACATGATAATTAGAAATCCATCAATTTTGATACTTACATAAGAAGTAGGTAGTTGTTCTGACAACGCTCTTAGGCTACCCGCACACACAATATTATTGTCAATGCTAGGTTGCAATAATATTGAACAATTTAATCGCCCCGCATAGTACGCAATATTTCTGTAAATTTTTCGTGATAGAAACTGACTCAGTAACGCTTTGTAGCTTGATCCGTGTGAAGTGTTAAACATGGAAAAAAGAAAAATAGTTGCATCGATTACTGTACTTAATATATTATTTATTAAAAAAGGCATTCAAGAAAGAAATATTAGATTAAAATTAGATGAGAAAAAACACTGAGTAAAATCAGTTTACCCTAATAAATTAACTACAACTTACAGATGATGATTTTAATTTATAATAAATAAATAAAAATAAAAAAAGCATTTTATTTCATGCTAATTTAGTTAAGTACATTTCATTAAATATCTTTAAATAATTCAAAATGCGATAAATAAACTAAGGATAATTGAATTTATAATTTAATTAGTTTGGTTAATTTTACTTAATTTCCTACATTTATTAACGTTTGTGATGCTTTATATCTCAGGGGTTGTGAAATAACAACAACAATAGCAAGTAGGTACGTGATTACGTTAGGACACGCGGCCAGGTGCGATACGTGCGTGTGATTCCGAGTGCCAAACATTAGAGCTCGCGGCTGACTGGCGGCGGGCGGGTGTTGGACGCGCACTCTCTCGAGTCGTGGTGCGCAGGCAGCGAGGCGCGGGCGCACCGTACCAGGCACTGATGTCGCGAATTCTAATAGTTCTTATACGTTATAATTGTATGGTTTAATTTTACGAATTCTTTGTTATTAAAATATATAATTAGTGTCCTACATGTTATTATTTATTCTTTTATTTTCTTGCATGAACCCCCTTAGGTAAAGGCCTCCTCCAAAGATTACCATCTGTCTCTATTTTTTGCAGTTTGAAACCAATGTGGGCCCGCTATATTTTTTATGCCGTCTTGCCAGCGTGTAAATGGTCTGCCTATGCGTCTCTTACCTAAAGGGTCATCCCATGTGGTTATGATAGATTTCCACCTATTATCCTTCAGACGTGCTACATGGCCGGCCAAATTTAATTTTAGTTTTTGACCATAACTCAGACCTTCCTTTCTTTAATTCTTTTCGAAATTTTTTTCGTAGTGAATTCTGGATATGTTTCCCAAGTTTTAATAAATTCTATTAAATATTGTTTTTCAACACAATTTTCTGTGTAGATGCTGTTTTCGTGCTCTACTTAAGCGTCGCAGCCACGCGTCCTTCTGCCCTGAAATCTTTTTATGAACTAAAATATTATGAAGGGTGCGCGACCCGCACACTTCAATATGATTGTCAATACCCCTGCCTTCCTCCGATATTGTTATAAGAAAATCAGAATTTCTAAAAATCTGCAATAATATTGTCAATATTTAAATTATTGCCAATAATATTACGTGTGTGCGGCTAGCTTTACGGTTCCGATGTCAAGAATTTTTCCTTGATACATAATTTATTAGAATTTGTTCTTTGATTCGTTAATCATACGATTTATATTTATTTAACATGTTCAATTAATAAAAATAGTTATTAGTATTTTCAATACAATTGTCCTTACGATGATAATTATTGTTTATTACAATGGCATTTGTAATACAGTTAGGTATGTATAAGTTGAATGTTAGTCAGAAAGTGGAGTTGAATGTCAATAGAGCGCCTTCAAATTCTTGTATGCACTTACGTGATTTTAAATATCAACTTCCCTATACTTTTTGTATACTCTTTAAATTATAAAAAAAAAAACGTTTTTTTTTTGGCCACTGTGTTCACTCGCCCTTCTGCCAACGCATAGAACAAAAAATACATGTTTAATTCGTGTGCCATCGTTACGTGAATAGAATATTTCAATTCTTGTAATCTTTAAACGTAGCTTTAACAAAATGTTGGCTCCCTGGCTAAAATCGTTCAACAGTTTTCGTGACAACTTAAAATTCATATTTCTAATCATTTAACTTGTGTACAATAACCAAACTATATCTTGTAAAATGCCTCCAATATTACATAATGTTAGGTCTAACGACAGTTTATTAAGTACAATAACAACCACATGACAGCTCAAGATCCCGCCAAAAAATCAACAATGAGCAGGCACACTTTTAAATTTAAAGGATTTCTTTATTTAAAGATTCTGTGAATGCATGTCCTTTAAGCCTAATTTCGATCTGTTTTCCTAATGTACAAAATTTAGAAGTAACAACATCGTGGCTTCGTTATTAGAAATGTCCAGGGAGTATTTGTAGTGAAACAAAATTCATGTTTCTAGTTCTTCACTTGTGCACAATACCCAAACTATATCACGAAAAACGCCACCAATAATACTTACATAATTACATAATATAGGGTATAAATAAGTTTATGAATTAATTTATACGCAACTACATGGACAGATTGAAATTCCGATAAAACTCCAAGGTTCCTGTGATGCGAGTTTTACAGGCGCAAACATTTCCACAATTTAATTAATATTAACCAATGACCAAAACTCAAACTCAGTACTCTGGAAATGAAAACGACACAAATGTAAGTTTTCCCACTACCTGTATTTAATTCCGAGAAAACAGAAAGAAAACAATAAGGCGAGAATAAAAAAATTTTATTACTTTATTTAGAAAAATATATATATACTATTATAGGTACATTTTTACTTAAAACCTAACATTATTTTGTTGTTGTTGTTCGTTAGTTAATTCTTCCACTTTATTGCCTGGAAGAAGAAATATATAATAATTTTACATCGTTGAACCATCAATAATTATTTTCATTACTGGTAATAATTACCCTTGCTTCTCGCAGGACATTAAAAAAAAATATTTATATAAATACAATGATTGAGATTTGCCATTGTACGCGCATCACACAAAAACCACTGGACAGATTCTGATCATTTATTTTTTTGTTTTACTCTTTAGATACTTACTTGGTCCTTCTCAAAAAAAATCCCGATATCTTCATTCAATAAAGAGTTATTACAGTATTCAAAAAATAGTGATTTTTATACGAATTACGCGTTCTTCTGTCGTCTAAGCGAGTGAAGCCGCGGGAACAGCTAGTATTATACATAATAATCGATACTAATATTATAAATTTCATTTTAATTAATTCCTTTAATATTTAAATAAAATTCACCAATATTGGGTCGAAAGAGCTTTAAAAATATGTATCTTCCGATTTACATTTAAATTATGATGGCAAAAAATTTATTTAAACCGCTCTTTTGAAAACTTTCGTTAAATGTGTTACGATGATATTCATATTGGGTATTAATAATGGCAATGAACTAAGGAACGAACTAGATTCAGGGACTTTGATTAGACACTGTTCGACATTCACCAATTGCGTTGTGAGATTAATTAAATTTAAAAATGTTAAATTAGGCAGCCCTAGAACAATTTACGATTACAGTTAGGATGTGTCAAAATGCACTGTTTTCGAACACAGGTAATATCTGTAAAAGTCTCGAATTATCTATAATACAAACATTGTTCGTAGAAAGAAACAATGTGTTGTAGTAGCGCGGAACACGCACACATTAAAAATTTATCAGGCTGGCTAAGTAAGCAAACACCACAAAACTTCCTCATGTTTTAAACCTTACCCAAACGTAATCAATTAAATTAATTCTCGAAAATTTGACAGCAAATTTCTATTCTGGACATCAAAGCGACTACAAGAACTAAGATGCCTATAAGATGACTACAACCACAGAGTCGCAGACAGAGAAGGAAATAAACCAACAGATATAATCTAATCCAATATTATTAAAGTGAGCAATTCTTATACATTTATAATCGGTATATATTTATATAATATTTGTAATCGGTTTCTCGGAAACGGCTCCAACGATTTGGATGAAATTTTGAAATGTTTTACATTCTAAGTTTACCTAGATAGGCATTTTTCTTTTCTTTTTGCAAGACGCCGAGCGCACCTCGGTCGCCCAGATATCAGATAATTATATTTTATGTTTATACTATATTACATATAGATCATTTACTTTCATAGATGTAGTATATATAACTACAACTATGTTTACTTTATTCTCGTTTGAAAAAAGAACGTAAAAACACAGGACAATTTTGACATTTATGGTGCTTGTAGCATCAAATGCAGTTACAGCGATAGAATACAAAATCCATAGTGCTTTCTCTTTTGCTCTTCATATTATTTGTCAGTCGCTTTTTCAGCTCGTAATGTAAAATATTTCGTATTCTTTTAGTTTTCTCTCTACGCAGTGCAACTGAGGTCACCTGTAATAGTGACTTTGTTCAACTTTTTAATTTGTACGAATATCATTTCATTGACAGCATTTTAATACCTTCGGGTTGAAATCATGAACAGAAAACAATTTTTCTAACAGTTTCTATACAACGTCATCTGTGTCATTCACTCCCGTAGTCTAACGACATGCGTTAAAAAGATGTGGCAAATACACAGAATAATTACTTAGATGAGATATACGTACAGAGTCACGGAGTGTATTTTCAGCCAATATATACTCCTCGCTTTGTGGACTCAGCGCCATTTTGTAGTTCGTAAGCGCAGACCTGTCTTTCTGCTTTGCATATGTTTCTATTACAACGGAGTGTATCTGTGAATCCAATGTTATTTCTTTCAGACACAGATATGCAAACTAGCACCAAGCTACAATAGGTAAACAAAAGGTGTAAAAAAAATTTACACAAAATTCTACACATTAAACTCCAGTGATTACAATGAAATAGATTTTTTATTATAAAATATATAATATTATTAAAAGTATGTATTATAACTAATTAAATAATAAACTTAGGATAGTATACCTGCCGTATACAGAACTAAGAACATTTGCCAAAAAAAAACTACCTAGACAGTTTTAACAAAGTAACTGCCATCTTATTTGAAGATTATAAGAACTAAAGTCGTACTAACTTTAGGCTTGAAGGACGTGTATCTTAGGGCTAAAACTATTTAAAAAAAAACAACAAAAAAAAAGGTAAAATCACCTTATAATTCTGTGCCAGCCGCAACCTTTCCTCGGTGTTGGAGACTTTGCTGATACAAGTCGCCATCAGCTTCTTACTCGCTTGCAACTGGCTCAGGCGAGAGAGGAGCGTCTCCATCGGTATATGAGTAGACACCGTGGTGCGTCCGAGCCAATTCTGTAAACGTACAAACAAGATTTTCAGTAGATCCTGTTTTAATTTTATTTTTTTAATTTTAATGTTTAATTTTAGTCTACGTATTTGTGAAGAAATGGGACAATAGATAACGATTGATAAGACAGCGGAGAATTTTTTATTATTGTAACAAATTTATTAAATAATTCACTATTCACGAAATATTTGCAAAAGTTTACAATCTACTCCAAACTTAAGAGTATAAATTTGTAGGTAGAAAAAGTGTCACGGAACACGCACACATTAAAATCTTATTCCGGTTACGTAAGCAAACAAATAATTACCAAAAAATGCATACTTCCCCTTTTTTAAACGATATCGGTATGCTAAAAATAGATCAAGCTCATTCTAGAAATTTCGACTCGTCGTTTTGTTTGGGTATATAAGCGAGACATATTTCGCAGAGGATAGTTCTGTTTTGGACAACAAATGCGAAAATAAGAAGCGAAAAAATGAAGAAATATGGAAGAGTGCAGAACATCCACGCCAGCACAGTTTATACGTTATTTAAAGCTTTTCCGTCTAAATGTATTCACTTACTTTCTTCGTAAATAGAGATTCGACGATGTCCCATTGCTTTGTTTTCGCGTGGACATTCAATACCACCCAGTCATATTGCAGTGGTGGAATCTGTAACAAACAAAAAGAAATAGAAATGGAAGAAAATATATAATAACTAAGTATAGTAAACGTAGTAACGTTTTGTAATCCCACTGAGTAAATTGACAATAATTAATTTCAAACTTCTTTTTCTTCTTCCTCTTGTTTTAGCGCCGCAAAAAGCACACGCCAGTGTCAATGTTTTAAAGCATCTGTAAAATTTTCCAATATACAAAGTAGGGTCTTCAGTAACAAGACGGTGACTTGACGCCCTCGTCAGAACTATCTAGGCAGTATTTGTGATATCTCAAAATGCATGTTGTCCACTTTATATTTATAATCCACTTCACTTATGCACAATAACCAAACTATATCACGCAAAATGCCACCAGTATTACATAATATAGGGTCAAAAAACCTATGTTAATGAATTGAAAATAAAAACCTCAACATATCATTTCAAGATTCCGCCAAAAACTCCGTCAAACTTGAAAATAATGTTGACACATTCATTTTTATAGTGTTGTGCTACCGTATATTTTACGTTACAGTTATTTGAATCGTAAGATTTTCAATACTAAATTGTGGGTTTTTGTTTGTTAATTGAACTATTTTGTGGTACATTTGGAAGGTACAATGGTTATTCAGAAAAACTTATCAATTAACTCGTAAGGTTTTACAATTAGTTCAGACTGGTGACAACATTATTTTAAAAACACAATAAACTAGCAACACATGAAATGTCATTACTTAAAAAACGCACTTTAGGAGAATTCATTTTAAGTTGCCACAAAATCTCCATGGACAGAAGCAATGGAGTCGCTATCTTGTTAAAGCTACGTTTGAAGATTACAAGAATAATTAGAAAAATGTTGTATTTACGTGACATTGGCAGAATTGCGGATGAGCAAAGTTATCTATACAATTAATAAAATTTAAGTGTCTGTTTGTAATGTCAAAATATCAGGTTTTTACTAAATGCATATGAAAGTATATACGATACCTATAAAAAAAAAACAATTTTTGAAATATCTGTCTGTCTGTTTGTTCCCGGTAATCTCCGAAACGGTTGGACCGATTTTGACGGGACTTTCACTGACAGATAGCTGAAGTTATAGGAAGTAACTTAGGTTACTTTTATTTTAGAAAAAGAATTAGGGTTCCACACCAATAAAATAAAACTGATCATGGTAAATCAATTCAGGCGCTTAAATGGCTTACGATGAGTAAAGCATAGGAAATATAGCATATAACAGTACTACATAATTGTAGGTATTGAAAAGACCTACAAATAAGTCAGGGAGAGTACATATCTATCTAATATAGCCGCGAGGGGTAGCAAGATTCGCGCGTGTATCGATGGCATTCTGTAGTCCACGTGAGCGAAGCCACGAGCACATATAGTTATTAAATAAAAAAGAAGAACCTGTTGTCTTTGGCAGAGTGTGAGAGGTGACATCATGTTCCCAGCTCCCTCGTTCCAGTTGTTCATACAAGTATAAGCTAGGCAATGCAGTGAGGACTTATTGTTTAACTCTGTTTTGTTTACGTGCTTCTGCCATTCTGTACAAAGAAAATTAAATATATATACAAAGAAATAAAATTGGAGTGGCTGTTCGTAATGTCAAAATATCAATTTTTTTTAATAAATGCACATGAAAGTAGATACGATACTTATTAAAAAAAATATCTTCGAAACGGACGGATTGATTAATACGGGACTTTCACTGATTTTCAATGAGTAACTTAGGCTTCTTTTATTTTAGAAAAAGAATTAGGGTTTCGCACAAGTAAAAATTAATTTGGAGAAACGACGATTTTGGTGTGCTTAAAAATTGTTTACGCTGAGTAAGGAATAAGAGATAATACATCAAATTAATGTAGTAAGTACATAATTAAAGATCTTAAAAAGACCTACAAAAAAGTTAGAGAGAGTAAATTATCTATCTTCTAAGAATTACCCTCAATTAGCTTTTTATTTATGTCTCTCTTTCTGGTCATTAATATGCCAATCACGCAGAAACGATTGAATCGAATTTGATGTTTGATATGATAAAATAGTTCATACCCCTTTAGCACGCATGTTCTTTAGATGCATTTTGCAGTTTTTTGTAGATCTTTTCTTAACCTAAAATGATGTACTACATTAATTTGATATATAGTTTATGGTTACATAGCTAAGCTATTTAATCGCCCCAAAATCGTGGTTTTATTGAAATTGTTTTTATTTGCGTACAACCCAAATTCTTGTTCTAAAATAAAAGTAGCCCGATTTAATCCTTATATCAGCTATCTGCCAGTGAAAGTCTCGTCAAAATAGGTCCAACTGTTTCGGAGATTACCCGGAACACATAGACAAACAGACAGAAAAAAATGCAAGAAACTGTTTTTTTTTTTTGTTATAATTACCGTATATTCTTTCATATACAATTTAGTAAAAAGCTATTATTTTGATATTATAAATAGACAATTCAATGTTATTATTTGTATTAATTATAGGTTATTGGTTTTATATTGTAATTAACGTGGTTGCTAGCAAATAAACAAATAATTGGACTCACCGAGCAATTTGACATAATCGGACATCATTTTGGAATGGTGACCATCAACTCCTGGTTGACTAAAATGGTTTGCTAGGAGATTGCTCAACTTCCTCAGTAGACTATCAACATTATTGCCTTGAGATTTTACTATATGTTGTAACTGCGCTATCTGTAATTTTTTAAGTCTTTTTTTAGTTTTAGTTAACAATATTTAAAGCATAGACTAAAATCACTTTAGAATATGGAAACATGTCATTTTGAGGCTAGCCACTGTGATAGGTTATGAGTTCCCGAATATTAGGGTAATATTGGTGATTTAGCCATTAATTTTGACTTGGAAACTTAAAATAGTTTATTATAGGGATTACAATCTCATAAGAAATACTTACAGCTGCCTCTGGACTTCGACCTAACATCCTGAAAATATAAATATAATAGGTATCAATTTATATTCTGGACATACTTTAAAAAAACTTTTTTTTTTAAGTGAAACTTTTATTAGATCGTCTCAAACTTTTTGGTCTGTGTGTTGCATGTCGCGTGACGGTCGGCCTCGGAGTAGGGATGGCGACGCCTATAGTTCGCAGCAACTGACCGTGTAGTGTATAGATTATTACTCATTTGTGAATTTTTAGTTAAATGTCTATAATGTGAAAAGAAGTTTCACTTTTACCGTGGTTTCATAAAACCACACAATCATTTTTTTTTTCAAAGTAAACTATTTATAAATATCTATCTAACTTTGTATGAGAATTTTATTACACAAATGAAAGAGGAGAAAAAAAAACACCCTAAAAGAATTATAAGTTAGTGAATGACATAATAAACTTACAGTTATACATGCTAGAAGTAGAACGAAAGCTAGTATCGAACATGCTTCTATAAGAAGTTTAATAACATGTCTATCTGTACTTTTAAACATCAAAATATCAATGTAAGATAAATTCAAAGAACAGAAAAACTACCCTAAAACATTAAAATTAATTGACAAGTACATGTATTAGACATATCGACATATCAATGTAGGCATACATATATCAACTAATAAGCAAGTCTGAAAATAATTACGTAAATTCAATATTGTAACTTACGCAAGCAAGTCGGTGAGATCAGTTATCTTGCCTTCATTCTGCAGGAAACTGATGTAATGATTAAGAGCCAGAGGTCTTGAAGAAAGAAGCTCATACACTAACTTCTTATTTAGGGTAGCAATTAGAAATAAAACTACCTAAAAACATTTAGTCAAAGTAATATCTATATAATATTTTCAAGGGTGTTTTCGTGACAACGCCATTTATCTCCATCAAAATAAACAATTCAAACATCATTATAAAGTCTATGTTTCGCGCTATTATTTAAAAATATACCAGTTAGTTTAAAATTAACCATTCATAGAAATGGTTAAAAAAAAATTATTGAAATAAAATACAGGAGGCGCCATCTGTTGACAATCTATTTAAGTAAAATGACAGCTGTAAGATTGTTCACATTATTTATTGTGCGAAATATTCGCACAGAGTCAGCTAGTTGTTTTTTATTACATCATAAAATTATTGAGCTTAAGTTTATCGTGGGAACTGGTTTGAAATTTCATATTAGCATGAGAAATTGTACGCAATTGCTGGGTGGTAGCATATCAGCTGTAACATCCGCCATATTGGCACGCTTAGGCGTGTCGCGTTCCAGGATCACAGGATATACAGCTGCCGAGAGGCTAGTAGGTCGGTGTGACAGTGACGACCAGCCACAGTTTGAGATCTTTCGGTGGTCACTGTTTTTCTGGATTTTATTTTGCTTACCATCAGACTGATACTTTCCTGTAGTACTAAAAAAAATAACTTTCATCCCTTCACATGACAAGCCCATAAACTTTAAACCACAATTTTCTTTCACTGGTGATATTTTTATACTTCCACTGATATACTAATTCCTATTCATTCTATTTAGTTATACCACACATCTTTAACATATTATGCATGTCTGTCACCTGCCACATGTAACATTGTTTCATCCATCTCTTTCATTGCCCAGCACTCAGATGACTATATCACGAAGTTTTTAAATTGTTTAAAGTATAGCAGTAGTTTGACATTGGCGAAATTACATACATAGGCAGAGAAAGCCATAATAAAAAAAAAAAACAAAAAAAACAATGAACTCGTATCAAATGAGAAAAATTTAGAGTAGGTAGTAGAATTGAAAATGTGAACGTAAATCAAAACGCTTTATTAAATTTAAACTTTACAAAGGCATATATGAACATAAAATTACTACCACTAGCTCAGAAAACATCAAGAGCCAGCAAGAAACGCGACTGGTTTTAAAGTTTTTTTTTGCATGGCACATGGCAAATCGGTAGGTACTACTACCCCTTATGGTAAGCACAGTAACACAACGCGGCAACAGCGACTACCGACAGATCGTAATCCATCGATTCGTAATTTAACTGGAAATGCACAGGCTGATCACGAAACGAGACACGCAAAAGTGAGTCACTATGACAAACTTTTCACCACATGCTTGGTGAACACGGCCCAGTTGGGCAAAACAGCCCTAACCATCCTTCTGTCGCCATAGCCTCGTTCATTACTCGGCAGTGTGAACCACTTCAGGTGACTTTGGCTTGGGCATCTCAGATTTAAATATGTAATTCGACACCCTTATCACTATATTCAATACCTCTTAAATCCCAATTCGACATCCCGTACACACCTTTGACACTCCTTACACACTAAATCAAACAATTAGTGTGATTAGGGATCCCATTATAGAACCTAATACTATTTAATAGGCAATAAAAACATACAGTTAAAATAGCATTGCCATCACCCACTGCAACTGCACCATCCAGTAATTCGGTTTTACTCTTCAAACTGCGATGGGTATGCAAGGAACAGTTTCTACCTAAGATTAATCTCTTCAATGTCACTGCAACTGTTTCAGTAGATTCCTGTTTATTCTCTTTTGTTAGATCTTTGCCTGAGTGAGCAAGAAGTACTGGAAGAAACAATAAATTCAGTTAAGGTAATTACTCTCATGTGGCTTGTTTTATTTGAATGCCCGCGACTTCGTTTGCGTGGACTACATACGCGCGAATTGTGCTACTTCCGCTCCCAGTTATATGCTTATTGTAAGTGATCCTTAGAAAATAAACATACGCCCTTGCTGACTTTTTTGTACGTCTTTTTAATATCTGAAGTTATGTAATACATTATTTTGATATATCTCTTACGGTTTACTCAGCGTAAGCCATTTAAGCGCCCGGATTGATTGACGATGACCAATTTTTTTTTTATTTACATAGAACCCTAACTCTTTTTCTAAAATAAAAGTAGCCTAAGTTACTCCTTATAACATCAGCTCTCTGCCAGTGAAAGTCCCATCAAAATCGGTCCAACCATTTCAGAGATTACCCAAAACAAACAGACAAACAGACTACATTTTTTTAAATTGGTGTTTTGTTATAGGTATCATATATACTTTCATATGCATTTAGTAAAAAACTGTTATTTTGACATTACAAACAGATACTTCAATTTTATTAATTGTATAGATTATACAAGTTAGCTTGCGGGATAACAAAATCCATTACTTTTCTTATAATGTTTCTTTTATGATTAATTATTTACAAGCTGTGCCAGCGGCTCCACTCTTGTGGACTACAGAAAGCCGCGGCCATCGGTCGAGCTACCCCTACTCCCACCCACGGCAATCACCTGCCACGCCAGTTACTTTAAAGACAAAAATACTTATTTGAATGATCCCTAGAAGATGGACATATGTTCTGCCTGACTTTTTGTAGGTGTTTTTAAGGTCTACAATTATGTACTAAATTCATTTGATATGTCTCTTATAGTTTACTCAGCGTAAGCCATTTAAGCACCCCATTTGTCTTTTTCCAAATTCAGACAACATAATCGTCACTGCTTATTTTGTATGTTACATAAATTAACAATATATAACCTGACCAGATAACATAGCTGTGAATTAAAATAAAATTAATTAATTAATTAGTTAATTAATTGAATAAGTGGTTTTTGTATGCAAAGAACATAAAGAGACAGACAAACAGACATTGAGTTTTATAATAATTATGTATAGGTAAGATATTCTTGCAAACTTTAATACAATATACAACAAAACAAATCATAATATTATTATATGATAACTGAATAAGTCTTAATTCCTATATTGTAAGCTCCCATGTAACCCCTTTCCTTAAAGCTCATCTTTTTTAAATAAAATGTTTTATCTCTATCACATAAATCGTCTTTCACTCACACTATTGACACATTCATAAACAATTTTCTTAACTATAATACTAGCAAAGGTTATTCTTATACACAAAATTAGAATCAGTACTGAAGTGGAGCATGTACTCTAAGCTCTTATATTAATTATTTTTTAAGGTTATTTTTATTGTGCAACCAAACATAAGCCAATTACCAATATTTAAGCTCCCCAAAACCCCTTTAATTACTTAAATAGGGAGTAGAGACATAGGCTCTTGAACAAACAGTGAAAAACTTGTCTCAATTTATTACATTAGTATGTCACTTTTAGGAATATGTCAGTGTATATAGAAGTACTTGATTGACTTCCAATGATGTAGCCAGAACTTTATTTGGATGGGAGCAGACAAGCGAGGGAAAACCAACATTTAATACATAGGTACCATGTTGCAGTGTTGCCTTCTCTAGGAATATTTAAAACTCCATTGTCTTCATAGAAATACGTATATTTTTATTGGAGTATTTGATTAACACATGAGTCACTAGCATAGCTAGTGGGTAAATAGGGTAAAGTCAAGGGGGAGGGGAGCACTGCCCCCCTAGAAAAATCAGCAGTATTAAAGGAATATATGGTTCTTAATCTATAATTCTGAGGAAAAAAAATTGGCTTATAGTATCTGATCACCTAGCTGGCTATCCCCTTAGAAAAATATGCTAGCTACATCAATGAGGGTCAAAGTTACTTTACCCACACCTGGTAATGCCCTTAACTTCCACCATAGTATTTCATGCCAGTAAGATAATAAACAATTCACATTGGGGTTGGACTTTAGAATAGCTACACCTGAATTTGATAATGTGAAGGGGTTGGGGAGGAAGGGGAGGGTGATTGATGATTCCTCTGTGAAGGAGAAAGTACAAATACAAATACATGAGACATTTTTTTTTTTTTTTTGAGGTCATTGTGTTTGAATATTCAAGAGATAATTATTTGTTTTTGGGATATTTGTTATTGTTCTAGTTGTTTTGTTCATTATGATCATAGTTCAAACCTAACCTAACCAATTTTTTCACAATAAGGGCAAAATGAAAATGTCTCACTCAAAATGGAAGAAAATGTTAAAATTGGTTGTATTTAACATAAACAACACAATAATTGATGAAAAGCTAAAAAAACAATGTTTTAAAAAAAAAAAAATTATGATCTTCAAAAATGTTAGGTAATCTCAGATATCTTTCAAAAGAAACTTTTGTGACAACTACTTAGAACTGACATTTGTATTGCTACATTTACAAAAAATAACATACCATCATGCCTGTATCCCTAAAGGGTTATTCATCCAGTTTGCGAGGTATGTTTTTAGGTCACATGTAATAGGGAGTGAGCCTATTGCCATTATTCAGGTGTAAAGCCAAACTCTGAGCTGCTACTAAGATTTTCATAGAAAAACCCAATAACACTTTTATCAACCTGGAAATCGAACCAGGATCTCAAACATAGCAGTGGCGCTCAGGACCAATAGGCTAATGAGGCAGTTTCTCAAAAACTTGTTTTTTCAGCAGTGTAATTTTATATTTAGCCTAATTATAGTGATCTAACTGTAAAAAAAAATTTGCAGTCTGAGCCAAGCGAGCGGACCACTGTAGCGACTGGCGAGTGTCAGAAATAAATTATTATTATCCATTTAAAATAGACAGACAAAACTCAAAATTGAAAAAAAAAAAAGATTTCTCTAATACTAATTGATGTACCTCTAACCCTCCCACACCCTTTCACATCAACAAATTCAGCGGCATGTATTCTAAAGTCAAACTATCTCAGTTCCTTTGAAAAATATGACAAACTTACTCAAATCCAGTACTTTTGATGAGACAAGGCTATGTAAAGGCAGCTGCGCAGCTTTCACAGTACTTATGTTGGCACAACTGAACACACCACCGTCATTTTGTCCAGGGTAAGACTTTTTGCCTATAGCTAAAATTTCTTGAGGGGATAACTGTAATTTGAATAATTATATGATAAGATTGGTTGAAGGTTGTTGTTATAATTTTGATGTTATAAAATGTAACAGTTGATTACCAAATCATCGTCAAAATTAAAAGCTTTATTTTTAGTTTCACTTGTGTTCCAATAATCATCGTCATCCATGATAACAGCACAATACAATCCTATCGCTTGCGTTTAGATTTCTTGACGTTACTATTAAATGCAATAAATATTACAAACCAGAGATATTACAAACGGTAAGGATATAAGGAATAGGGACTGTAAAGTATGTTTACAAATAAACAAATTTTAAATTTGACATCTGTCAACTAGCGGTGGGTGATTAAGAGATAGGATACTATATTTGGAGATTATGTTATAATGAGATAAACTATCAATCGTTAAAGAAAATATTTCTAATTATCTCGATTACAGCCATTAGTAATTTCTAATTTTAAGTTAATAAAATTAGAATAGTAGTTACTAATTTTATAGGATTAGTAATTAATACAAACCAACGACCAGTTTTTAAGTTATTTAGTTTAAATTATGTTCTTGTAAAGAACTTTGTTTACAACTGAGCGACGTTTTTGAAGTGAAAACTTCTCTATGGAGGTTTGAATAGGGAGTAAATGGTTATGTGGAATGTTAACGATAAACGGAGACTTTGTAGCAATATAACCTAAATAAAGATGATAAAGATCGCGACAACCATACACAAAGTAATAAACCCGTGAAATGAAAACTTCTGTGGGAAGGTTTGAATAGGGAGTAAATTCATGTAAGTTGTCATCGACATGGTTTTTCATAATCGAATATCTCAATGATGTAAATCCATACTAATATTATAAAGCTGAAGAGTTTGTTTGTTTGTTTGGTTGGTTGAACGCGCTAATCTCAGGAACTACTGGTGCGAATACAAAAAATGTTTTAGTGTTGGATAGCTCATTTATAGAGGAAGGCTATATATAAATCACGCTACGACCAATAGGAGCGGAGCATCAATGAAAAATGTTGCAAAAATGGGAGAAATTTATTCCTTTTCAGAGCTTCCATTGCGTGCGCTGCGTGAATGGTTAAAGTTCCGAACAATCATTTGAGACGGAATTATTTCTCTTAAAATTTTGTAAAAAAAATTTCCGCGATAGCATATGCCCATCTTGTAAGGTTTACTCAATATAACCTTTTTATAGTAATAAAATTTGTTCTAAAATAATAACTTATTTACGAAGGTCTTTTTATATAAATGGTGTTAATCCTTATCGAAACAATTACGTTATTCATCTCAAGTATTTAATTTTGTACAAAATTGTCCTTCACAGTAATCGATTTAAATGAATATCTCAGAAGGTATCACGGTTTTACAATAATTCGGCAGCAAAATAATGATCAAGTACCGCGAGCACATTTTTATTACTCAGAATGGTGTGATAGCTGGCGGCACCTATAATACACTGCCTACGAGCCACTCTCTTCTAACCCTTCCTCTCTCTCTCTCTCTTATATGACGCAAACGAAGTTGCGCGGGTCAGCTAGTCATTCATAATCGCCCACCTCTACTGTCGATTACCTATTCGTTTATGAGAATATGGCGATTATAGCAATTATATTAGTTAATACTAAGGATAAGTTAGGTTAGCATATATTTAATTACATAGATATAGTAATTAATTGTACTTTTAGATAAAATGCTCACTTAGTTTTTAGTATGCAGCTGCATCTATGAATGTATCTGTTTTAATGGCAATTTTAAAGGTTCTATAATAATAGCACCCACGTTTTAAAAAAAGGTGTGGACTACGAGTCTAAAGTATTGTGATTTTATTTAAAAAAAAATAGTATTAGGAGTTACTAATTTGATAGGATTAGTAATTCTTACGACCAAACGTATTCCCACTCCCACATCCCGTTTTGTACTTTTAATAAGAACAAAATAATATCTCATTTCAGTCACCATTTATAATCTCCCACCTCTAGTATTTTATTCAATGTGGCGTCTAACAAGATGGTGGCTCTCTTGTTAGAACGTTAAGGAGTTTTTGTGAGATTTTAAAATGCATGCTTAAATTTATATTAACAATCCACTTCACTTAAGCACATTAAAATATTACACAATATAGGGTCAAAAACCTAAGTTAATGGATTAGAAATAAAAACCAAAAATGTCACTTCAAGAACCCGCCAAAAAAATATTTTAATAATAATTAAAATTTGATTTAAGTATGTACTATGTATAGTATGTACTCACAAGTCACAAGTATCGAACCTTTGAAGTGGTATCACTGGTATCGACTATCGTTGGAGGTATTGATACTTTGGTTCAATTCTAGAAATAGTGCTTGGTATTTATCAAAGGCCGGTATCGAATCATCCCTTAGTTCGATTACGATAATTACGTCTTAATTTACTTTTTTTAGTATTAGTAACTTTTACGACCGAACGACTTTTTTATCTCTTCGGTATAGTATACCTGTCTACTGTATACATCTTACTATCATACATGACCCCATAACAAGCTTCGTTTAAATTCATAATAATTGTAACTATATCTCGATTGTAAATAATTTATAATCGCCTACCTGAGTAGGGATGATTCGATATCACCCTGTGATAAATCCCAAGGTACTCATTCCGGATTTGAATCAAATACCACTTCAAAGATTCGATACTTGTCAGTACTCAAATCAAATAATTATTTAATAATTATTAAATTCTTCAAAGAGGCTTGCGCTTACCCTGCTAACAGATTAATTGCAGATTAATTAATTGCATTCATATATCAAATCAAACTATCGAATACATCATTTGATACCACTACAAAGTTTCGATATTTGTTAGTTCTTTAACTATTTTTGCTTTTCCTTGTCCTGCTTGAAGATGAATCGAGATGGTTCTCATTCATGTATCGAATCATAGTATCAAAACTTCATTCGATACCACTTCAAAGTTTGATACTTGTGAGTTCCTAATAAAAAAAAACCTTGTTCATGCCTGCTTAGGGATGTATCGATATCGTTGTCATTCAGGTATCATATCGAAGTATCGACACATTCGATATCACTACAAATGTTTTGATACTTGTGAGTTCTTTATCAATTTTTGCTTGTCCTGGCCCTGTTTGTGATGAATGGATATCGTCCTCATTCAGGTAACGAATCAAAGTATCGAAACCGCATTCGATCGAAATACTTGTGAGTTTTTTAACAATTTCAGTCAGACTGACGGACACGATGGGGAATTTTGATTTATAATAATATAAAGATGATGACGATTAGTATGGATTGTCCATAAAACGATATAAATTTATTAATCAAATATGACCGCCTGCCCACACGCCCCTTGCCGCTATTCAAAAACATGCCCGCAAGGGACCGGGGCTGGGGCGATATCGTAACGCCAATTGATTCGATGCCAGTAATCTACTCAATTTCGAATGGTGGTTTGACCTACTACAAATGCTAGTATAAAAAAGGGTTCGTTACTCTAAGAGTACTCAGCAGTAACAAACATCCCTAGCCGACCCCAACCCACTGACCACCTCTAGAAACTAGCGATAGGCGATTATGAGTTATACTAATGTAATTATTCAATTATGAAGATTATATCAATTAGTAATGACTAAATACTATCATTAGCAGTTATATTTTTAATTAGTAGTTTAGTACATATTTCTGATCTCATATCAGTATATATAAAGGTCTCGATCTCAATTATGAATGTCTGTATCGATATTTTTCAAAATTTGCAGAACCCTTTATATAATCATACTCGATTTTCTCTAATAATCACTCATCATAGAGTATTTCGATAATGTAAAATTGTAAATCGTTCATAACTCTTAACCGCTCACCTCTACTAGAAACTTAGACCCACACTTCTCCACATTAGAGAGAGGCGAGCCAAACAAAAAATTATAATAGATCGCAGCCAAATTGATCAGCAACCGCTGAATTTGAAACTTGTATCATTATGCCGTGAATCTTGACACCGCTATTTAGAAAATAATAGGATTTGTACAACGTCATCTGTTGTTTCAGAACGAAAAGATATAAAAAGTACTCGACAGGTGTCGTGGTGCATGCATATGACGTATAATTCCCTATGTATTACTCTACTCTATGACGTATTATTAGGTCCTTACATATCAAATTAGCGTTTTGTTGAATTGGCCACTTTGATCTCAAATATCTGGCTTTTGGTTAGGAATTCCAAATTAAAATTTGTTTCGAATTAAGGCAGTGTTTTTGTGTTTCGAATTTGGTGATTCATATGTTTTAGCATCATTTGATGTTTCTTTGACATCGTTCTTTTCACAAAATAGAAAACATAAAATATCGCGTTAAAAACGCGAATATAAGTTCCATCGTGACAACAGCTCGAAGGATTAATGATGTGAATGGGAAAGCTATTGTAAAAGAAAGTACGGTAGGTAATTTTTTGGGTCCAAAGTTTTCGTTCTCGAAATGACTTACGAAAACAAACCCTGTGGACAGCCGGAGACCCTATTACAGTTGATAATGAAGAATTAAAGGTAATCGTGGAAACGGATCCATCGCAAACCTAAGATGTTTTATAAATGTAGATACATTAGCCGCGGTCTATTTTGACAATATTAAAGTCAGGTAATGCCCGACATTCCCCTAATGAGGTATACATTACAACTCAAAAATATATTCATTTCGTTCTAACAACAAAAATAACATAAAGGTAATAATGTCTTTCATACCCTTTCCCTTTTTTGCGTACTATATAACTATACTATATATGTATACTTAATTGCGCTGTTTTTTAGTGCAACGATGTTTGCGTATGACCCGTCTATCTAAAGAATGTCACTGTCGCAAACCACGTCAGAGTTAGCGGCAGGTTTCGGTGAGAGTGATAAAACAATATTAATTCACTTGAAACAAATTGGAAAAGTGGAAAAGCTCGAGAAATGGGTACCGAATGAATTAACTGAAGCACTCCAAAAAACATGCATTAAGTGCTGCGTTATATTACTCAATCGTCACGTCACAATAATGAGACAATTTTGAATAGTATTGTTACTTGTGAGGAAAAATGGATCCTTTACTACAATCGGAAACGCTCATCATAGTGGTTGAACCAGGAGAACCAGCCAAATCCTGTCCCACGCGAAAGTTGACTCAGAAAAAGATACTGGTGAATGTTTGGTGGACCAGTGCTGGTGTCATACACTACAGCTTCCTAAGATGTGGCCAGACGATAACGGCATACTTTTATTATCAACAATTGCAATCCATAATGGAAAAAGCTAGCCGTGAAACAACTAAGACTAGTTAATCTCTCTAGCCCACTAGACTAGACACTAGACCTTCCATACTTCACGACAGACGGTCGCTCCCACATTTTTTTCAGCAATGGAATCAATGAACTACCTTTAAAATGGCGAAAGTACATAGATAATAACGGTAATAACTTCGATTAATAATCCCCATTTGTCCCATTTATATTTCAATTGGCATTGGACCTTCAACTTCGAAGATACACCAGGAAACTCTTCATAGCCATTGAAGTTGGTTTTTCAACCAGTTTTGAGCTGTAACATCTAACAATCATCAACGATTGCAAATTCTACACATATAGCTTCAAACATTTGTTGAGGTATAAATTAATTGTTTGTTATAGTATGCGCTTTCAGTATTGGGGTTAGGAACATATTACATTGGAAACTACGAAATGTAAAAAGTTTAACAAGAAATCCCGGTGAAAGTAAGTGTCATGAATATTTTTAATTACCTACTACCTACCTAAAACAAGATTTTCGTAGCCCTCACTATATGTTTGTAATTTTTAATATTTAATTTCGATCATATTGCGAATATTGCTAAATAAGGCACAAAAAATACCTAATTTTTACTTTGTTTGTTATCGTGTTTTATTTTTACATGTATTAAAAAAAAATTATTAACGAGTAGTTCGCATTTTTTACACAAGTCCACAGAAGAAGAAGAAAGTTTAAAGGGGATGCAAACTATTCATAGCTGATCTCAGGTACAGGGGTGTTTCAGCTTAATTAGAAATGGCCATTTTTTTGCTAAAATAGGTTTTAGCAAACCTCAAGATTTTACAGCAACTTCTGCTCATTATTTTACGAATCAAACTATGTACACACATTATATTTAGATTTAATTTACAACATAATTGTAAAAAAAATTGTATGTTTTCTTACGTGAACATTTCACAAGTCCCCTATTGTGTCCCTCCATTTTTATATAAATTTTACATTTACGGTACACGGATTAAGTTAAATGTAGGTCGTGTGTTCACTGCGACGTTAACGCATGACATTCGCCATATGAGCTGAGTGGGCCACTGTGGAAACTGGTTACGTTTTCGTACGAAATTCCTCCGTATGCAGGTAAAGACTGTGGTGACCTTAAAGCGTACTCACATGTATACTATATGTTTGTAGTTCACTTTATACTTTTGAATTGTTATGCGTCCTAAGAAAAGAACACTGTTTAAAGAAATAAAAAATGTAATAAAATTCTTGTTAACCTAATGTGAACTATGTAAGACCTATTGTTAATTGTATCTGGAGACCAAACTAAAATCAAAGTCTTATGGTCTGGTCGGATTCGGTACCTATGTCCACAGAGATAATCAGAAAACAAAATCTAAATAAAGTCATGACGAAATTGTTAAGGACCATTCGTTGTTATTGCTACACTATTTCATCAATAAAAATGATAATCGAGTTACAATCGAGATATACACGTTGGTAGGGGTCGAGTAAGAGTATATCTTGATTCAGTACATCAGTACCTCTTAGGTTGGCGATGCTAGCACATGTGACATATTATTTAAAATTGTGTTTCTTCAAAGTTTCGTCATAAAAATGTTAGCGATTTCTATTGGACCGTTAATTCGCCAATATCTCGTAGTGTTTGTGGGTAAGTTGTTTGTAAACTCATTTAATTGTATTTTTATTGTTTATTGTATTGCGTGATTTTTTTTTTCCATAAACCGCCTTAATATTTACACAGGTTGCGGACCTAGTAATTATAATTGTATTCATGAAGGTTCTGAAGGATGTTTCCATTATTTAGTATTAATATAACCAACAAATCTTTTGTTAAGGTAACTCGTACTTTCGTAATTTTTTTTAATACTTAGGTCGTTAACTTGAGGAAAACCAACGAGACGTATTTCAAGGATCTAAAATGGTCTTTATATAGTACGTGCTCTGGTTGGTAATAATTTAAGTAGAAACTTTAATCGACAACATTTTACATAATTAAGTGTAAATTTGTGTTATGGTTTTTTGTCCAGTATAGTAGGTATAAGAAAAAAACTCACATAAAATTAACGTTGAAAATATTACACTCCTTTTTTATGCAGTCGTGTCAAAATAAATATTATATCATTAAAAGTCTATCAGTTATTATCGAATTAAATGATCTACAAATATGCTTTATATGGGGCCATCAGGGTAAATTATATTATACATTTATAATTCTACCCCACTATTAAACAGTAATCTCTACTAATCTATATATAAATAAAATGTTTGAGGTTTGCTGCTGTGCGCGCATCACGCCAAAACCAGGTATAGGATAGATTTAAATCAAATTATTTTTGTTTTACTCCTCAGATACTTGGTCAATAACTTAAAAAAAAAATATTAAAATAACAATCCACGTGAGTTGAGTCGCGAGCACAGTTAATATTATTATAAAGCTCAAGTCTTTGTTTGTTTCAAAGTTACAATCTCGGGAACTATCAGTCATTTTTTTTGCTATTTATTGCCTATTTATTGGTTATGGGCTATGTAACTGCACGGTACAACCCTAACAAGAGAAGCAGTCATGGGTGTAGTTGTGGGATTCAAAAGTGGGCACAGTCCACCCGACAAAACTTATTGCATATTCTAGAAAAATCGTCAATATTGGAAGAATATACCTAGGTAACGTTTTATTCTTTTTATCTTGAGAAAAAAAAACGGGGTATCTTATCGTGTATGTCATTAAAAAAAATGTTTTGTACTCCTGCTCAAAAATTTCATGATTTCTCATTACATTACTGATATTCCTGTTTCTGGGAAACGGCTCCAAACATTTGGATGAGACTTGTTTTACATTCCATGTTTACCTAGATTAGGTGTTTTTCTTTTTTTTTTTAACCACCGAGCGCAGCTTCGTCGCACAGATATTAATAACTAAATACAAAGTTTCATCCAAATCGTTGGCGCCGTTTCCGAGAAACCAATTACGTGTTTAAAACAATACATATTACATACAAAAATTGCTTACATAATAGGATATTGTAACCAGTTGGTTCTACATTTTCCGGTAGTTAATCACTCGATCACAGCGCCCTCTATTGGATGCTATCGGAGCCATCGTCTCCCTAACATGAATATTATGTAAATATGAACTCAATCTGTCAAATCGCTCATAAGTATTAGAATCACTAACAGACGTATACAAGATTTTTATATAGAAGGAGACTATCTACGCTTGTGTGGATCATATAGTCCAGTATAAAACGACTTTCACCGAGCTGGTTAATGGATGAAAAGTATTTTACATCTAATTAAATATGTTAATAAATATATTGCAAATGGGTTGACTAAAAAAATTAAGCCCAGAATATGAATAATTAACAATTTTTTTATTAACATTTCACTGGTTTTCTTAATAGACAAATTCCATACCGATCGAAAGTATGAAGCCTATAAAATATACAATCGTTAGGTTGACTATTTTTTTTCCGTCACAGCTCTTGGATAAGCAGGTATAAACATGTAAGTCGATACTTGTAACTTGCACTGGTCTGTTTAATGAATTAAAGTTAAGTTAAAATAAAGATATTTGATTTTGATTTAAAATAAGATATGTATGTATAGGGTTGTCTGCGAAAAATCAGTTCTGAGTTCCGGTTGTTTTTTTTTTTTGATCTACCTACACTGTTATCCTTAGGGCCCCTAAAGCCGCTGCGGCTTTTACAGCTTCACCGGACTTGGATTCAGGTTGTCGAGTTTTAAAAAGTGAAATATTGCTGCGAGTAAATGCGTACGGTACGACAGAGAGGTTTCAGCGAACCATCAATCATCCATCATTTAAGCGCCCCAATTGATTTACAATGGCGTTTTTTTTAATTTGCGTGGAACCCTAATTTGTTTTCTAAAATAAAATTAGCCAAAGTTACTCCTTATAACATCAGATATCTACCAGTGAAAGTCCCGTCAAAATTGGTCAAACCGTTACGGAGATTACCCGGAACAAACAGGCAGACAACATTTAAAAAATTGGTGTTTTGTATTATGTAAGGCGTACCTTTATATGCATATAATAAAAAGCTGTTATTTTGAACTTCACAAACAGACAATTCAATTTATTAATTGTATAAGGGCATGTAATTGTCGAGGGTATTTGCTAGTGATTTATAAATACATCTATGTATGTCATGTAAAAATGTGTAATGTGTTGAAAGTACATCGTTGCTGATCATTCATTGTGAATACAGTTCGTGAATTGTTATTGTCATATAGTTGGCTTCCTACGACGTATGTTGGAGGTAAATTGAAAGGAAGCTGATCGTTATTCATCATTGCAGTTAAACGTACCTTTAAAGGCATAATCTGATATTGTAAGGAATTTAAAAATGAGCGGAATTTTCGGTGAAAGAAAACATCGTGATGAAACCATAACATGGTTGGTAGAGCTTTTTTCTAACGTTCGCCTGGCTAGCTACCATCCTCAAGTTGAGTATCTGTCGCCAAGCATCTATAGGCTTGTTTCGGCAGCTGCACTTGAGAGACGGTCCTCCCATTGCCTTCTTGTGTAATCATTTTGGGCCACATCGTCACTTAACATCAGATGACATTTTAAAGTAATGATAAACCTATAAAGAATAAAATCAACATGAAATAAACGGAAAAAGTGTATATTTTTTTTTATTTGCGTTATTTTTAGGGTTCCGATTCTCTAAAAGGAAAAAGGAGCCCTTATAGGATCACTTCGTTGTCCGTCTGTCTGTCTGTCACGACTATTTTTCTCAGGAGTGCGTGGAGATATAAAGTTGAAATTTATATGCAAAACTCATGTCTGCAGTCCCTTGAAGCTGGAAAAAAATCAAACTTCAAATTCGCATTTATATCGCATGTTTTAACAATTTTAAAGGGAATAAAAAATTAAAGGGTACTTCCAATTGACCTAGAATTATGAAATTTGGCAAGAAGCAGTGTCTTATAGCACAAGTAAAGGAAAAAATCCGAAAACTTTTAAATTTGTAGGCACATCATTAGTAAAAAATAATTTTACTACATAATCCTTTCGTATTAAAAGCTTAAATTTAAATTAGCTCCACCTGTCGATCGCTATCATCATCATTACAGGCGTTAGGCGCCATTTATCGATAATACCTAAAACTTCAAAGATAATAAATAGTCGATGTTACTTAATAAAATATTCTTGGACATATATCATTTTCGAATATTTGTTTATTTTTACACGATTCTTTTAACAATTGTTAGCCCATGCGATATTATTTCCGGTGAATCGCCATCTATTGATAATAGTAGTACTGTATTAATTCACCACAAAATATTATCACACATAATACAATTTTGTAGCAATGTTAAATCAGTAATACTTAATTTATTTTTAACTAGCTGGTAACCGCGCCTTCGTCTGCTTATTATTGGATATACAGAGATAGATCTCGGAACACGACAAACCAAAAGAAAATCACACATGGGTTTGTCACTATGTGTATGGTGGACGCGATCCCTACCACCCCGCTATGTTACTGTATATGCACCGGCTGATTTCGGAACACGACAAACGAAAAGAAAATCATACATGTATTTATCACTGTTTGTATGGTACCTATTGTCATTATATGCCGATATGAATCCAAAACATTAACCGTCTCAGTAAAAATTACAACCATATAAACTTTACATTTATTATATTTGTAAGATAACACTCGTTAAACTATGACTTTTACCGGGATAAAAAGTACCCTATGTGTTATTCCAGGTCATAGACTATCTGTCTGCCAAATTTCATTCAAACCCGTTCTGCCGTTTTTGCGTGATTGAGTAACAAACATACACACTTTCACATTTGTTATATTAGTACGATTACACAATTTTATGTGTTTGTCAATTATTGTTGTTGATCAATAACTCGATGATTTAATTATTGAGGTTCGTTAATGTTACTCATATTTGATAGTGTTTACACTAATTAAATAAATAAAGTAGGCTTTATTTATTTGTAGATATTTATGAAATGTTAAGTATTTATAAAATATTGAATGTGCAAAGGTGGCGCCACCATCAGATTAGTATCATTGATACAGTATATTATTTTTATGTGCAGTGGCGTCGCTAGACCAAATGTAGACGGCGACATCTTGCGAGGCCCCTTTCATTTCCCAGTCAGAAAGAAAACGATAAATAGAATGAAACTGGTGCTGATTTCTAATCAAAGGTTGTCTATCTCCCTCTTTAGGTCGATGTGCATTATTTGCAGCCGGCTACTGTACTACTCATGCGTACGGAAATATATAAGAACTAGCGATGTGCCCGCGGCCCCGCACGCGTTTGATATTACGTAGTAATTATTTACATTTATTGACAGTTCATAAAGCCTATCAATTTAGGAATGACATGTGCTTTCCGTATATAATTTTCATTATTTTTTTTTTTAAATATATATACCTGAAATTATTGTTCACGAGTCTTCTAGCCTATCAATTATGAAATCACGTATTCATCCCATCCTGTCTACGAAATTAATACGATAATTAATTAATTTTTAATTTAAAAAAAATTTTTGACATCCTTCATAGCTTATCAGTCATGGAATTGACATACTTCCCTTGTACAAAATTTCGCAAAAGAATAAAAATTATTTACTTGACCATTTCAAAAACTATTACTAATAATGTTTATAACCTATGAATTTTAATATAACGTATGCTTCCCGTGTACAAAATTTTATAAAAATCGATTAAGAATTAACGTAATTTTTTTTTTACTTCTAAGAGTAATATTGAAATTTCTTATAGCTTATCAATTGACATTAATTTGTTGACACACAAACAGACAGACACCATTTTTTAAAATGCCACTTTCGTGATCAATTTCCTTCATAATGTAGTACCTATGTTTACCGGGAAATTTGGAAAAAATATTACATGTATTAATTAATATAGAGAATAACACTTTGTTGTCTGTCTGGCTGTCTGTTTGTTCCGGGTAATCTCAGAAACAGTAGGACTGATTTTGACGGGACTTTCAGTGATACGTAGCTGATGGTATAGGGAGTAACGTAGGATAATTTTATTTTAGAAAAAGAATTAGGATTCCGCACAAATAAAAAAACTGGTCATGGTGAATCAAATCGGACGCTTAAATGAGTTATACTGATTAAACTATAAGAGATATAGCAAATTAATGTAATATATAATTATATGCATTAAAAAGACCTACAAAAAAGTCCGTGAGAGTATACATGTATCTTCTAAGAAATACCCACAATAAGCATTTTTGTCTTTAAAATAGCCGGGAGTGAGGGAGCAGAATTCGCGCGCTATTAAACAGCTATTATTACTATAAAAACACATGTAACTTAGATGTTACTTTAGCTTTATTGACACGATTAATTCACCTACCATCGTTGGAGCATGACTTACAAGGATAAATCTTGCGTCACGATGAGTAAAGACGGATTTATATTTTGCGGTTATTACGTTGTTTTTTTTTCTGTATTTAATGATGAATGTGCTTTACCATCCGACGGTAAATACAATACAGATCATATACAATGGTTTTTGTGATCAGGAGAGAATTCTATAATACACGGGTTAATTAAGCAGCATGAAACCTTTTGTCTGGAATATTTATATTTGTTTTACGAAAGTCTTGATTTAAAAAAAAGTGCTCTCCCTGTTTACCACGCAAATCACATCCTATTTAATAGTTAAATTTTTTACCCGACTGCGAAAAAGGAGGGTTATGTTTTTCGAGTGTATATATGTATGTATGCCTATTTCTTTAGCACGCTCTGTAGCCTAAACGGCTTAATGGATTTTAGCATACGAGGTATCGTTAGATTCGTCTTAATTGTGGGTGTAACAAAGGCAATATTCAAGTGCAATATATGGGAATCAAATATTTTTTTTAGTCAAATGATTATCGCAGTCGGATTTTTGATTCCGTTTTAATAATTTAGCTTGTTAAGTGAAAACTTCTTTAGTACCGTTGTGATTTGAAATACGATGAAACGAAAAAGCTACACCAAAAATGAGATGAACACACACATACATCTATAGGATTTGGCTGCGGGGGAATGAGATAGAATACATTATACACGGTTAATGCAAGTCCTGATTTTCACAACTATGATCCTCGTCGAATTGGCCTAGCGGTGTGACGACCAGACTTGTACGCACTATTGTATGTATAGTCTGAGTGTCTGAGTTCGAGTCCTGCCGATTTAGGATTTAATAAAAGAGATATTAAAGTCGTTATTTACAAAGATTTAGTATAAGCGTTAACACACAGCAAAGTGACTCCACTCCACCAAAATAAGGGTGACCCTCAAGAGATCGGCAATTCATGCATTCATTGAACTAGAGGTTTTGCAAGCCTCTACCGGCAACTGGATATATACTGGTTGATCCCAAAACGCGACAAATCAAAAGAAAGTCACTGAAATGAGATAATCACCATATGCATGGTGATCGCATCCCATTCAAGAGATCTCTATCACCCCGCTAGATTACTGAATACACACTGAACTCGGAACGTGACATGTCTAAGTGTTCTACATGGTAAATATTTCACTTGGTGTATGGTGGTCGCGATCCAGTCAGTTACAATTGTCTCTTGCCTTATAATCCAGTCAAAGCCAAAGACCAGCCATTTTGGCAATTTACGCCTGTTGCCATTTCGACTGAGTACCTTCTGCGCTTGCCAAAAATCCTGGTGAAATTGTAAAGGATATTCAGGCCAAACATCTAAGCATGCTAATATGTCGGGTGTTACAATTGGTATATGGTGATCGCGATCCAGTCGGTCACAATAGTGGTGTCCTATCAACCAGCAAAAATGCACGGTAACAGCCCAAACCGAGGTCCAGCCATTTTGGCCTCATTATGCTTGTTGCTATTTCGGCTGAGTCCCTATTTCTCTTGCCAAAAATCCCAGTGAAGTTGTAAGGACAATTGGATCAACAGCAAAAGTCAGTTAAAACAATTTTAGGACAAAGTAGACAAAAATTGGTAAACATCGCGACGTCTCTTTCTTTATTTTTAATGATACAATTTTCTATTAACCTCCTATTCTTTCCAGTGAATCTATGTGCCTTAACCACTGGCCTGGGATTGTCGTGGCCTTCTCCCGTTTTTGTAAAACTAAGGAATTCGACTGAAAGTGTATTATCTAGTCCTTTATCAGAAGAGGATGGGTCTTGGATCGTCTCCATTGGCTGCCTATCTGGATTACCTGGTAAGTGATTTTTTATAAAAATGGTTGCACCATACCTAATAAAAAATCTAGAAACAAGGGCTATCTCCGGTGACAAATTCCATTGGAAATCAGAAATGTTTCTTCACGCATCGTTTGCAAGGACCTAATATCATAGAAGAGGGGGAACACACTGGCCGGAATGCAATTCCACACCTTCACAATACGGTAAACATTAGAATTTGCAAGCTGCTTTGTTCTTTTGTTTTGTTTATGAGCGCTACCGTGAAGATGTTTCTCCATAGATCATTCCAGGCATTGGCGGCCTTAGAGGGTGGCGAACTGGGCAATCGCCCGAGGCCTCGCTCTTGCAGGGGCCTCGCGTCAAAAAATACTAATTTTTTAAACTATATTTTTTAAATTTAAAACTTTTGATTTTAATTCTTAATTATTTTTTAAGGTTATAACATAACGGTAAATTAAAATAAAGTTAGTTAACTAATTCATTCATTCAAATAATAATTGATAAATTTATTTTGTAGTACTTGAATATGGCGCCTCGAAACACTTAAAGATCGGTTTTTAATTCATAGCACTCGGTACTAGTATAATATTATATAGTCTGTGACTCGGGAGTCGAGACATAATGTTCTGCTCGTCTATCGATTGGGGAATCCCCGTCGCTAGAGGAATTCCCTTGTTTCATTTTTTTCGTCAACTTGTACGAAACAAAACGAGATTTACGAATTGAGTTCGCGTGATCGTGATGCCGGCAGAAAATTTGAGTCAGGTAGTTCAAAAAGAAACGAGCTATCAAAGAAAGCAGGTACAAGAAAATCTACGTGGATCTTTATATAAATATATCAAGAAATCTTTATATAGATATGATCAAGAAATCTATACGAAACATTTATTGATTGAAAGTCACTTTAATCCTGATTCAGCTGAAAACATTCCTTCCACATTATCATGGGTGCCGCCGTCAACGCTATCCAGTCAAAAACACGAATCTGAGCCCGAGTCTATGTCTACATCCATGACTGCTGGAATGGAAAATCTGAATCATCAAAATGACCCCGGTTTTATGGCCCATAACAATTACCGATGTAGACCGAACTGAGATATATTAAGAGGTCCAATCCGGATTATAGTTGAGTTATTTCCCGTAAATGATAATGGACGGAGATTCAGTGAATATCATTATAATAAGATATTAGTTAAAGGTGAAAAGCTTGACAGGCGCTGGATGATTTATTCACAAACAAAGGATGCCGTTTACTGCTTTCCGTGTCGAATATTCGGGCTCGAAAATACAAAGATTGGATCAAGTGAAGGAGTGTGTGATTGGAAACACTTGGGTGATTACCTAAAGTCAAACGAATCTAGTCGACAGCACAAAGATTGTATGCTGAAATGGATTAATTTAGAGAATCATTTAAAAAGCTGTTCCACTAATGACTCCTTGGCTCAGTCACAAATTGAACAAGAAAGGCAACGTTGGAGAGATATTTTAGAACGATTGCTCGCAACTGTAAATTTTTTAGCATCTCACAATTTGGCCTTCAGACGGGTCATAGAGAGAAGTTAACATCTGACTCAGGTTCGAGTGAGACAAGCGGCAACTTTATAGATTTAGTAAAGTTAATATCCCGAATTGATCCCGTGCTGAGACTTCATTTACAACAAGTAAAAGACAAAACTATTAATTACCACTATATCGGAAAAATATTCTAAATGAGCTCCTATAATTAATGGCAAGTCACGTGAAAACTGAAATTATTGAAAAAATAATTAATAATAAATATTACTCTATTATTCTTGATTGTACTCGCGACGTTTCTCGTGATGAGCAACCATCAATTATTATAAGATTTTTTAATACAAAAACAGCTGAAATTGAAGAGCATTTATTGGTTTCATAGCCGTCGAAAAACCCACAGCTGAGAGTTTGACAAATTATATAATAACAGAATTAGAACAGTTAGGTATATCATTGCAAAACTGCAGAGGCCAAGGATATGATAATGGTGCCAATATGCGTGGTGAAAAAAGTGGTGTCCAAAAACGTATTATTGAAATTAATCCACTTGCTTATTTTTTACCTTGTGGGAGTCATAGCTGCAATCTCATCCTAGGTATGCAGCATCGTCTTGTGTCCAAGCAAAATCTTTTTTTGGCTTGCTACAAAGGTTGTACACTCTGTTTGCCGGCTCAAGTCAGAGGCTTAAATGATCATGTAAAATTCTTATCGCTAAAACCACTTTCTGCAACTAGATGGAAGTGCAGGGTAGCATCGGTAAAGGCCGTTAAATACCAACTAAATGATATATGTGATGCTTTAAAGGATTTAGCAGAAAATACAACAGATTGTCAGTTGGGCAGTGAATGCCATTCTATAGAAAAGGAAATAACTACTTACGAATTTGTAGTTTCACTTGTCATATGGTATGACATTCTTACAAAGATAAATGTTATCAGTATAATGTGGCAAAGGAAAACATGCACTTAGATGTGGCTATACAACACCTAGACGCATTCACAAATTGGCTCGATAATTATCGAGAAAATGGTTTTCAGTCATCCCTTGTAACAGCGAGAAAAATAGCCGAGGAAAATGGTATTGACAGACAGTTTAAAGAAGTCAGAAGACGACGTAAAAAAGGCATTGCTCATGGCAAAGCTCATGAATTGAATGCGGAAGAGATTTTTAAATTAAACTATTTTTATGTTATTGTCGACAATGTGCGCGCAAGCTGCCATCCTAGGTTTGAGGCACTTAAACATCATGAGAGCATATTTGGTTTTATGTATAATATAAAAAGATTAAAGGAAATTAGTGAACTTTCGAAGCAATGCAGCGACTTGCAAATATCTATGACAGTAGGAGAATCATGTAATATTGATGGACATGAATTGTACGAAGATCTGAATATGTTCATCCGTGTGTGAAGGGAACGATGACATTATCTCGATGCTGAAATACATAATAGAAAAAATTACCTGAAGTTTACCCCATTATCGAAATAGTTCTGAGAATTATTGCCACCACACCTGTTACGGTTGCGTCTGCTGAAAGGAGTTTTTCGAGGCTTAAAATTATTAAAACATATTTGAGGAATTCGATGACACAGGATCGGCTTTCAGCCCTTGCTATTCTTTCAATCGAAAATGACGTAGCTCATTCATTAGATTATTGTGCTTTAATTAAAGATTTTAGTCTTAGTAAAAGCCGCAAACATCAATTTTAAAATTTATCATCTCTGTATTTGTTAATTTTGTAAATCTTCCAATGTAAGTAAAATATTTTAAAACTCAAATTTTATTTATTTGTATAACAATCATTTCTCGTCAAACATAACGAATACCTACCAAACAACCAGACCTACTTTCGCATCACATAGGTACTTTTACGTAGGACAAAAGGCCTCGCAAAGACCTGCCGCCCGGAGCCTCGCAATGGGTAAGCCCACCGCTGATTCCAGGTGGTTCTGTTTTAGGAAGGAACGCAGGGATAAAGCTAAACAACTCTTTAGACTACTCGCCATGATACATACGATAAAACACGATCAGTGAAGCAATGCCAATGTGTCAGTGTGTTTTTAGAAACCAGTGTAAAGAAATAATGCATAGAGTAATTTCTTTGGAGGTTTTCCAGAACTCTTTTGGGGTAGAGGGGTTCAAAGTCGGCAACGTGATAGAGATATATACCTATGGTGTTACAAGCGTTCATAGGTAGCCGTAGACGCTTCCCATCAGGCGGGCCTCAGGATTCTGTGCCACCTTAGTAAATAAGGAGAAGGACTCGTTCTCAAGTGCAGCTACAGCTACTGGTACACATCTAAAGGTGCTTTGTGACTCATTTTCAAAAGTGGCTGCTAGCCAGGCGGGCGTTTAAAATGCGTTCTCTACCAATATCATCACCATTGAGTTCATTGTACCAACGTCAAGCTTACTTTATTCAATTTAATGCCATAAAGAGGTACATATGGGTATCAAAAACCCAGTAACCAGTTTGGAAAATATTCCAGCCATCAAGAAGAGCCGAGAAAAATCTCGATTGAGTACATCATTTTTTTTTAATTATGTAAATAACGTTTGCATAATGTAATAATGCTAATATTTTAGTAGATGTACAGAGAGAGAGTCATGCTCCCAGTTCATGCTATAAAAAACAACCTTTTTACAGTAAAACTTGCTTGATAAGGTCTTTGAACTTATTGTCCGTGAAATCGGTAATGTGCTTACAACAAATAAGAACGACCTCTTTTGTGCTTATAAACATAACATAACATACCATCACCGAAGGGTTAGGCAGAGACACACCCACAGTTCCCGGGTATGTTTTTAAGTTCCATGTAAGCGAGCAAGTCTTTTGCCATTAATCGGACACAAAGCCAAACTCCGAGTTGCTACTGAGAATTTCATAGAAACACCCAACAGCACTTTGCTCGACCTGGGAATGGAACCCAGGACTTCGAGCATAGCAGTCGCGCTTAGGACCACTAGGTTAAATAAGCAGTTTATAATAATAATTTTTAAGTTCATAATTATGTTTCTTTTTTCAGTTGCCATTCTAGTGTCATATCTGGTGGACATGATCGGTAGAAAGTATAGCATTATCTTGTCATGTCTTCCGAAGCTGGTGGCTGCTTTCCTATACATATATGCATCGGAAGTATGGGAGCTGCTCCTTGGTAGAGCACTTCTGGGTATTGCAGATGTCTTTGTATTCATCAGCGTTCCAATGTACGCATCTGAAGTTGCCAGCGTAAGACTATTATGTATAATAATTTGAGTTAATGCTATTTATAAGTATAGGCAGTTTTCGAGTTTTGTTATACACGACATTTTGACATTGTTCCTGTAACAAAAGTCCCGTTTTTTCGATTTACGTCATAAGCAGTTTCACTTGCCGACTGAATTCAAATTGATACAAATCTTTAGGCTTTAAGGTTTCATTTGTTTTGTTTCTCTTATTTTTACCCGATTGCAAAAAAGGACGGATAAGCTTTTCAATAGTATGTATGTATGTCATGTATATATATTTCTTTGGCACGCTCTGTAGCCTAAACTGCTTGAAGTATTTTAGCATACGAGGTAAGTATTGTTAGATTCGTCTTATATGTGGGAGTGACATAGGATATATAATATTTAACTATGACGCCTGGGAATAAAATGCAAAACAAAAACATTTTTTTCTAGTCAAGTGTTTTAGTTGCAGTTAGGGTTTTTGTTTGATTTTTAATAATTTAGCTTATTTTTTTTTTTATGTTTACAGAAAGAGATTAGAGGATCGCTTGGCACAGTATTACAGCTGCTATGTTCTTTAGGTGTTCTTACAATGCTGTGTATGGGTCCCTTTATACCTTACCTGGAATTGAACGTTATATACTTAATCTTCATTATAGTAACATCGATGCCACTCGTCTTTATACCTGAAAGCCCATGCTTTTCTTACGCCAAAGGTATGTATTTCATTAATTTTTTTTACCATATAATATGTATCATTTCATGCTAAGAGGTTGGAAGCTGTTCGAGAAGGTTCGCAACGTACTATTCGCGTGACGTACGCTGGGCACTAGAATCGATCTTCGCGAATCACGATCCCTCTCGAACCTATTGCTGCGTTACGCAGTAATTGATTACAAACAAAAGAAGACTCACCTGGTCAGGCGCGGACGGCATTCCTGACCGCACCCCGGGGACCTAGACGGCCAACTGTGAAGTAAGTGTGTGTGTGTGTGGATTGAATTGTATGTACGTGGGTGTAACTGCCTTAAATCGCAGGATACTAACACCGCAAGCAATCAGTTCAACAAAAGTCCTGGGACACCAACTCAACGTTATACGATACAATGCAAAAACCAACTAAGACACTTAAAATTATTTGTGACGTAGCGCTCTCCAAACCACAAGCAGAAGCGCGGTACTCAAAAGCACGACAATGACTACTGCATGCCCGCACTAGCCGTCCGGCCGAGCTAGGGGGGAGGGGGGCAGCGCCTGCACCAAAGGATTGCACCTGCCATTCGCCCTCCTATCACAAGCCCTTCCGCGATCTCGCCATCGCACGATGCGAGCTAATGATTTTACATTTCCAACAGACGCATTACCATATTATTTAAAGAGCAAGAAGTCTGAGAATCTCTATCTATTAGGGAAAAGGATTTGTGAGAAAGTGTGAAGTGAAGAGTTTTTGGCGGAATCTCGGTCCGTTACGACAGTTTTTATTTTAATTTATAAACTTGTGTTGTTTGGCTATATATAATGTAATATTAGGGGCATTTTACGTAATGTAGTTTTGTTATTGTGTATAAATGAAGTGGATTATAAGTAATAACTAGGCACATGCATTTTATTTGACACAAAATTTACCAGGGACAATTTTAACAAGGTAGCCGCCATCTTGTAACTAGAAAATATTTTATTCATGTTAAGTTGGCAGAATTGTAGTTAAACAATTCCATTAGAAGTGGTAAGTGATTTTACAATATCATCACATACAGATAGATATGAATTCATAGTGCTAGTTAATACTTCTGCTAGAAAATTTCTGCACGTACGAAATAAATAAGCACCTATAAAACCCGATAATGGGCAAAAAACATGGTTACGAAGTATTATTATTGGTAAATGTTTAGTCACCACACTGTGCCGCCGCTCTGGTATTGGTGATGCCAAACGCAGTGCAATTTATAGTATCTACCTATCGACTGTATGTACTCTCTGATGATGGTAATGAGTTTTTTAAATCGTTATAGGTTGAGCGTTGTGGCACTTGTGGCCAAATCTCTCCTGATCTTAAGTGACGTTGTGGCTCAAGATGGTAGCGCGCTAAGCTTAGTTAATGGAAGACTGGCTCTCAAGTGAAACTGCCGGAACACACCAATGGGTGCTTGGCGACAGATTTTCAACTTGAGGATGGTAGCTAGCCAGGCAGGCAATAGAAGAAACCCTACCACCATGCTATGGTTTCATCACGATATTTTCCTTCACCGGGCGCTCAGGCTCATAGCAGGGATTCGAACTCACGTCGATCGACGCGGAGTCCGTACACGATACCAACTGTGCCGTCATTGTTTAATTACAACATTGAATTTATCAAGCTCTCGAGTTTCTTCACGATGATTTCTTTTACAGTTGTTCGGTAGTATTTAATAGACAGTGAAAAGGTATACGTGAATTCAAATCGGAAGCTTAAATATATCCCTGAGTACACTTGTGTAATTTTTACCTATGCTCCGTAATTACACTTACATAAAAAAAAATTCTGGTCCCGTCGAGCCGCAAACCTGTTCTCGGCCCCGATATCCACTATTATTTTAGTCTCGCTTAGCGTATTTTCTGACCTACACCTTAAAGGTAATTGTTCCACTCCTAAGCATCGCAGCGTGGTGTTAGATAGCCCATAGAAAGGTAAAGACCTTATTTAATAAATAGTCTTTTTAAAATTTGAATGGTAATTTTAAAAATGGTCTTAATAAATGAATAGAAAATAAACAACCCCTTGAGGCTTGTAATATTGATAATATGATTTAAATAGGTAATCAATATAAATAAAATTACAGAGGTTTGTCGTTGTGAGCACATTACGCTAAAAGTATTATGTTTCTGTTTTTTACTTATTTTTCGAAATTTTTGTACTGACCCACCTTCGACCGTTTGTACTACCAGACGCGTCTTGGCGCCACAGACACGGAGATCTAACTATCCCCCGGATATTCCCACGGGAAAAACTTCGGTTTGTGATCATTGTGCTTATAAAACCGTTGGTTCTTAAAACTTGAATAACTTTATGTTAAATTAATATTGTGATAAAATTATTTAAGAACCAAGTATCTAAAGATCATAATGTATAAAAAAAAATCGGTTTTATAAGCACTATGTATACGTTCTCAAATGCGTTTTGTTGCCGTGGAGAAAATAATGTTAGCGGAGATTATAATGTTAGGATAGATTAACGCGAAAGAAGTGGCGGGCGGTTGCTAGTAAATAATAAAAATAAATGAAATTAATATTTTCCAGGCAAAAATAAAGAGGCTGTAAAATCACTTACATTTCTAAGAGGCTCGGAGATATTAGCCCATGAGGAAATCAAACAATACGACCTTATGAATGACAAAGAGCAACACGTTAACAAGTTAGATCTATTTAGGAATAGAGTATTCTTGAAATCATTTCTCATCGTTTTGGTCATGTCATTGGGCGCCCAGCTTGTCGGCTTCAATTGTATATCTTTCTACCTCCAAACGATATTGGAGTCGACGCAAACGACGGTCAGACCAGAAATAGCGTCAGCAATTGTTGGTTGCATACAGTTGGTTGCTAGCTTATTCACAGCTCTCATAACTGATAAGTTTGGAAGGAAACCTATATTTATTTCCACGCTTACGGGAATGGCGGTTGGAATGGTGAGTTTTTTATTTTTATTTTATGATCATTTTTGGTCTGATACCTCAAGGATGGTCCCATTTTATTTTCATTGTCATTCGACCTTCAACTTCGAAGATACACCAGGGGAATCTTCAAAATCATCGAAGTTTGTTTTCATTGTTGTAATGAACAAATTTATTTCTATAATAGAATAAGATCTATACCGGTTTTTTTTTTTAATAGTTTTAGCCTTTGTGTTCACCGTGAAGGTTCTACCTAAATAATGTTCCAAAAATACTACCAACCAGCACAGATCATATAAACCCACTTATAGTTTATAATTCATATTATCACATTATCATAATGATACCGTATAGATCGTATTATATAAAATATATTTCTTTAAAAACCTGGCAAATGTTAAATGTATGATGTGACGTCACAAATGCATTCTACATTGAATTTTTTATCTAATAGTAAGAAAACAAACATAGCGGCTACTTGAATTTTGTCGAACTAATGGTCTGTGCATACGATAAATTTCAGAAAAATTTGATTAACCCTTTGCGTGTAATTTAAATCAGAAACGTGGTTTATCTATTAAACATTGAAAATTAATGTAATCTTTAGTAAGTACCCACTCACTATTCTAAGCAATTTAGATTAATAAAAATATTTTGTCATACAAAGGATCATAAGTTACGTTACTGGTCACGTTTAGCATAAAGATAATAATAATTAAGCGAAACAGTAAAAATACTACCTATACATAGATATAGTGCTCACAATTAACTATTGAAGATTACATTAGAATTTACATTGCTGGGCTAGAATGAAAGCCGGTTAAACATTACATTCCAGTCAGCCCATGAAGATACCTGTGAAAAATATCTTGTATCATCTCAATATATTTTGTTACTAAACAATTTTCAAGGTGTTACAATGATTGCCTAAGTAATTCGTAGAAACTTTCACAAGCTACATTTTGTCAAAGACCAGCACAGTTTTAATACTAGAAATAGGTAATAGTGTTAGGTTGTTTAATAAGATTCCGAAGCACATTACTGATTTGCCGGACAACAAGTTCAAGGATGAAGTCAAGCAGGTTTTACTGTGAATAAAAATTTTGAAGGGGTAGATGATTTTGTGAATGATCATTAAATTATTAATAGGGGTTACTATGATTGCATTATATTATATATTATGGTATCTATTATATTACCTCATATTAATGCACAATTGAAAAATAGAAAGATAAACCTGATCGAATTTCTTGTCGGTTCTTCTTGATGGCTAGGATGTTTTCCGAACCGGTAAAGTTAATTTCTAAGGGAGGTGTAAAAACGGACAATGACACATGGTATTTATTATGTTTGTGTGAATAGAAAACTAAACCTATCGCTCTCCATACATTTATTTTAAAATAACAATCTCATCAACGCGTTAGTGGTACGGGGTACAAACCCATTTTCAGTTGTGATTTTGTTTATTTGTTGTTGTAAATGACTCTTCTACATGTTTTACGGCAGTGAAAGTGATTGGTTGAATTTAATTAAACCTAAATTGATCTTAGCGATACACTAAACTAGTTTTCGTACTTCTGTTTTAACTATAAAATCAAGACACAGTGTAAATAAATGATTAGATCTTCATATTACAAAATGTTAAATTTCGACTTTGATACGAACTTTGAACTTTTAATATAAATTGAAACACACACAAAAAGGTATGCTGGCGCAAAGGTCATTGTCCGTTTTTTCGCCTGTCTTTAAAATCAACATTAGTAGTGTTTTGATAGTCATAATCGTCTCCTCAGGGCCTAAATGGAATAAAATATTTTTTATTTTGATTTTGAATCCTTCATTTTCGTCTTGTCTACTAAATAAAACTAGGTACGGTCAACACAAAATGTTTTCCCCTTCCACTCACATCTATAAAGTGTTAACTCCGTATCCACCCATACCTTCTTCGGAACTTACTATACTCCATATAGTATCTACCTATACTTAGCACTCTTCTAATTATATGACTTTCACCCTTCCTCACTAAATGACCAAACTACACTAACGTATTACCCCTCAACTTTTATGTCACTGGTGCTATTTTCAAGCTTCCTTTGCCATATCTACTAATCAAAAGAAGAAGAATCCATTCTAGTTAAATTGTCCACCCATTTTAAGATTTCTATCTCTGCCACGTGCAATAGGTACTGTTTTATTTTGTTTCGTTGTCCAGCACTCAGATCAGATCTATACATGATAACCGATTTTATAATAGTTTTATATACTTTCCTTCGAGTTCTACTACATTAATTTCAATTGTTAAAAGTTCGTGAACACAAAGAAATTTAACTTAACCAACATTATTCTTTAATTTTGTTAGTCATAAAATGATAAAGTATTTACGATGGTCATTATGGAATCTTACCTACAGCTGTGAAAAAGGGCAAGAAACTTATACAACTTGTTATTTTATACGTATAGACGTAAAAAATATTATTTTTCAGGTCGGCCTTGGTATATTCTTCAAGTTAAAAGAAATAGGAACGACCGGTGGTATTTTGAACTTTCTTCCAATTGCATCTTTGATTTTAGTGGTATTTGGATATAGTGCAGGTGAGTATTAATTTTTAGGTATCTCTAAGTTTAGTAATAAGGAAGAAGCAGATGTTAATCTTAAAAAGGATATTCCTTTTATTATTTCATAAATTAAACCAAATAATATTGGTCCCTATAAACCTTAAAAATTTTGTTAACGTCACACCTAAATATGTTTGATTTAAAAAAGAATTACAGAAGTTATTATTAACTCCCTAAATAGGAAATAGCATTTTCAAGTCGGGAAGCCTGTCTGAGATATTTATCTACCTACTCAACATGTATTAATATAAGTATTGCTTCCTTGTTTGGCTTGAATTATCCATTCCGCAGCGGCTTTCCATTATTTGCGAAAATCTCTAGTTTACTTTAAATAAGTTCGTTCTCTAATTAAATAGCAACGTTCTCTTTTATTATATAACAATTTTACCGGTATGAAATTATTCTATACTAATTTAATAATGTTCGATAGGTTTTTGAAGTGAAAACTTCTTTAGCATCGTTGTGATTTGAAAGTCGATGAAACGAAACGAAAAAAAGCGAAAGTTTGTTGTGGCCACGCAATAATGATTTTTATTACCTCAACAAAAAGGCACGAAACAAAAACTTTCTATACAACACTTATGACATTCTGTTACTGATTGATAGTGTGTTAGGTTACCATGGATATTTCAAATGTGCATTAATTGAAAATGATATTGTGAATAATGATTGTGAGTACTTGTATGTACATTTTTATAAATTTTAAATTGGTGTGTATTTAATCATTTTCTGAATAAAAAAAGAAACATAAATGTGAAGGTTTCACTTCTAGCACGTGTGAATTGCATAGATATATATTTTTTCTTTTTGAATGCTCTAATCTCCTGTAGTACTAGTTAGATTATATTTTGTTAGCCTATTTATTATATGCTATAGTATAATCTATCGCTACAACTATTATATATAAAGAGCAGAGTTGTAACCATGAACGACAAGCAATCTGTAACATCCCGTACGGGAAGCTAGTCAACACATGACCTTCTAATTGACATTATCCAGACGTAATTGGTATCAAGATTATGTAAACGTGATACATATGATGTATATGTGATGTCAAAGTAAGGTAACATGTTCACTGGGACTTGAGAAACCACCATAATCTACACGGATGTGTTCGCGGTAGCACGATCGAGAGTTGGACAAACAAACACGGGTGAAACCATAGGGCGCAGCTATAGTCAACGCATTTTAAACTGAGTCGTCGGGCAATAAATGTCACTGACAGTAGGAATGTGCACGCAATGCAACCCGTTATCGATACTTAGCTACCTGCGCACGCGGGGTCGATGCGTCATCGTGACCTTTATTAGCAGTCTGACTCCTGATTGGTCGTTACGAGTAAGGGTTGTTGTTTTTCTATAAATATAAGATTTTATATAAGAAGATACGGATGAGGATTTTTGAAGAACTAAGAAATATCCCTAGAAAAGATAAAAACAGCCCTTTTCAGGGCCACATTACGATCTATGCAGTTTCACTATGATTACGTAGAAACAAACATTTTATCTTACAAATTAAAAACTTTTATTTTTAGATAACGAAAAATTATTCCTATTAATACTTAACATAATTTAGCATATCGATCGTACCTATCCCGTTATCGATATGCACCTCTACAATTCTTACGTACATCACTACACCTCTCCATAAGACCTGTAAGTGCGAGGGAGACAGACAGATAAATATGGTTTATGACCCGAAGCCTCAGTTCAGAATGCGTCGACTATAGTAAATTATTAATCTCATTCCGCTCAACGTTGCTTTAAGGATCATTCAAATATTCTGCATTCTATTGGCTTGTGTAAACTTTCCTATTCCTACCCAATCTTCTCTACTTCGCCTTATCTCTAACTCTCTAATCTAAGTATTTTAACGTGACTTTTTAATTTTCTAGGACTTGGATCGTTAAATTGGATACTTGGAGCTGAACTTTTTGATGACGTGGGTCGCGGCGTGGGTATATCTCTATCTGGAATTACATCGTACATTTCTCTATTCTTCATGACCAAATATTTCCCTTCGTTGACCCATGCTCTCGGCCCAGCGGAAACTTATTGGTTATTCAGCGTAAATACTATTGTATTGAGCCTTTTCATTGTTTTCTGTGTACCAGAGACAAAAGGGAAATCATTTGTTGAAATTCAAGTTGCTTTAGGGCTAAAATAGATATCCCACCCAAAGAACCAAGCGGTGATTGTAAAATATAAAAGAACTGATTTAGAAGAGTCTAGTGATTTGTATCAAAGTTCCACTTGCCATAATGTTATAAAAAGTAAATTAATAATGAGGAATAATTGTAGCTTATAAAGTTGTTTGTTCGATAGTTGTACAAATTCTTTTATACAATCAATTACGTTTTATAAATAGACGCGTTATACTCTCACTAAAAGTAATTTGAAAACGGCTCAAATATTGTTATCAGGTTGTAACAAAAGGGATAGCAAATAATAGCGTAAGGCGGAAACTCTGTTGTAAAAAAAGGATAAAAGTTTCTTCTCACTCACAACGGTATCAAGTCGAAAGTGAACTGAGGGTAATTGCTACGGATTCACGATGCTATGTTGTATCTACTTATAAAATATCATTGCAAGATCCATCAGTCTTTCTGAACTAAGCACTGAAAGTAGCCAAGAATTTGTATGTAAAGTCAAACCTAAAGAATCGTAACCGAAACTATCGGATATCTCAAATAAAGAAATATCTGAAACTGTAACCGTATTCGATATAAATAGGAACCCTATAAAAAGAAACTAGCGGGAAACCTGCGGCTCCGCACGCGTTTGTTACTACGCAATAATTATTTATTTTTACACATATTGTTGACAATTCATGTATTTCCCGTCTATAATTTTCATCAAAATCGGTTAAAACTATTATTCAATTGTAATTATTAATGCATTATTAATTCTTATAGCCACTTAATTATTCTGATACATGTTACCCGTCTACAAAATTTGATCAGAATCGGTTAAGAATTGATGAAAATTAAACTTTTTGAATTCCTTTTTTTTTAATTCTAGAAGTAATATTGACTATTCTTATAGTCCATTAATTATATAAATAGTTATACTTCCCGTGTATAAAATGTCATCAAAATCGGTTAAGAATTAATAAAATTTTAATTTTTTTTTTTTTTTTACGGGTCCCAAAAGTGTTACTGAAAATTGTCATTACTTGTCATTCATGGAATGACATAAACTTCTCGTGTACATAATTGAATTAACGAAAACATATATTTTTTAAATTATCTAAATATCTAATTATCAAAGTAATATTGAAATTTGAAATTTCCTAAAATATTGAAATTTCTTACCGATGATATAAGCATCCAGTGCACAAAATTTCATAAGAATCGGTCAAGCCGTTTTTGAGTTAAATCCGGACATACAAACAGACAGACTGACGGACGAAAAAATATTTAATGGCATATTCGTGATCAGCATCGTTCATATAATATGAGTATCTGGAAATTTTGGAAAAATATTAAAAGTACAGACAGGGCTACAGATTTATTAATATAGATAGCTATATTTATATAATACCAAAAAAGAACCTAAAGAAAATCATAGGTGGGTTTATCACTATGTGTATTGTGGTCGCAATCCCTATCACCCCGCTATATTACTGCATATGCACCGGCTGAATTTGGAACACGACAAACCAAAAGAAAATCATAGATGGGATTATCACTATTTGTATGGTATTGTCATTATAAGCCAATATGAATCCAACACATTATCTGTCCCAATCAAACTTCAAAAATAATAAAATCATACCATATTGTACCGGCCTACGGGAAGGTTTTTTGAAAAACGTGAAACTCCTTTTATTCCTTTCTTACCAAAAGCATAAATATGATTGGTAATGAAGAATCATACAAACTTTCACTCAAGTTTTATTTTCACCACATGTGGAATAACACAATAAAATAATTCACTTGTAGCAAAACTGTATAATCCAGATAATTTACAATAGGTATATCGCTTAAAATATATAAACACCCGCGAGCCGCGATTGACTGCGCACGTCATATTCCTATCATAAAATCAAACAGTAATTATGCCGTACAGCGTAGTTAAACACTTTATATACATTTCGGCCAATCTTAAAAAGAATACTGCACTATCATTGAATAGGTAATTATTACAAATACAATACATTTCTAATTAAGTATAACACTGTCAATAAATCAACATTGATGACGCTGTCATTTCAAATCAACAAACTGGTTGTCATGGAAGCTGATATTTCCCTCTTACATACTTTCATCTCCTATTTTTTACCCTTAAAGTTTTATTTTCGCTATAAAAAATACCCCAAGGTCCATTCTATCTCTATACCAAAATTCATCAAAATTCTTCTTCTCAATATTATATATCATCAATATCATTTATACAAGATTATTAGGTATATTGTTTTTTCAATTAGCAATTTCGTCCAATCCAAAGCGAATATGAAAAATTGTCCCAAATAACATTAAAATCGTCACTGGTGTATAGGGTTCTTTCAGAATAATATTATATAATATCTTAAAAGGAGTGAGCCAATAAAAGGGAATAAATTAATTTTATTGCAAAACTTGATCGCAAAAGCTGTGTCAAATATAGAAAGCAAGCGAAAAAAAAGATTAGTAAGATAAAGGAAGAAGAAGTATTAGTTGTCTTTACCGAGTAACGTGTGCGAGTTCTGAAGCCCGGTGAAGCTATAAAAGCCCATATTTAGGATGGATAGAGTTCTAATTTTACTGCAACTTTCCCAAAATATGTATAATCCGATAACTATTAAAAGAAAATACAGGTTCTGTATGCTCCAGAAGCAATTATTGAGATAGATTCTGTAAAATAGTAAATTATCTAAGTAGATACCTGAGAATATTGGAGATAAAAGAAAAGTTCACTATAAATGAAATTTTCTACTAAATTATATTTAAATGTCTTGGAAAATTTTTGTCCCACTGAGTTCAATTCGTCAACAGAATTTAAATTATAAAATTTGTTTTTACTTAATACATTTTGTCTAAAATACTTTAGGCTCATTATTAAAATTTATGTAATGTGAAAGTTTATAATGCAATAGTTTATTGTTTATCGTTAATGAAGTGGTATTTCATTTAATTATGTTTTAGTACATATTTATAAAATTAAGACATTAAAATTCTATTTGTGGTATTTATTTTGAATTACTTTGCTTATATTATTATGTGGTACGCCATTACAGTTTATTTTTGAAATTGTCTAACAGTTGAATTTTATTTGTGGTTATTCTTCAAGAAATCTCTTGTTGTTCAAGTGATGGTATTACAAAGAAAATGACGATCGGAACGTGATAAGAATACGCAAACGTATCTTCTATATTGTGTTCTATGCTTACTTAGATCTATACTTACTTATTTCTATACGTTAGTAGTTAGTACTTTTAGTAACACGGCAAAGTGATGTTATTGAGGTTAAAATCTTTATAGGTTTAGCTTTGTAGCCACAATCTCATCTGATCTTAAGGAACGATGTGGCCCAAGATGGTAGCACGCTAAACCTAGTAAAAGACAAGCTCTCAAGTGCAGCTGCCGGAACACGCGACATATTACATGTTTGACGACAGATTTTCAACTTTAGAGTGGTAGCTAGCCAGCATTAGGCATGCTATGGTTTCCTTCACCGGGCGCTCAGGCTCATTGCAGGGATTCAAACTCAAGTCGATCTACACGGAGTCCGTACACGCTACCAACTGACCCATCATCACAGTAAATACAATACACAACATTTGTGTTCGACTGGATCGTGATTTCTCCTATAAACAAAAATGTACTGTGTTTACGACCTTCATACACCATATGTAACTCCGCCATATATGACACGCTTAGGCATGTCACATACCGTGATCAGCCGATGAAGAGATCTGTACTAGACTGGGTTGCGACAACCATGCACATGGTGACAAATCCGTTACAGTGAACTCTCTATTGATTTGTCGCGTTTCGGGATCAGCCAATGTATATCCAGCTATCGAGAGGCTGGTATGAGTGTCGACCGGCAATGTATTCCCAATCTTTAGGTGGTCGCTTTTATTTTTGTTTTCTACTATTTAACACCCAACAAACAGTACAGTACAGATATGAAGAGACAAATATTTTTGAAGCGAAAACTTCTGTAGAGAGGTTTGGATAGGCAGTAAATTCATGTAAGTCGTCACCAACATGGTCACGTGACGTGTTAACGATAAACTGAGTCTTTGTAGCAATATAACCTAAAAAATAATAATTAAACGATTAGGTAATTTGGATATCCAAAAATAACAATTGTTTGTTTATAGTTTTAAGTTTTCACTTCTGTCGGCAGTCCTCATGACTGCTTTGTCTTTTCTTTTAATTAATAAATTATTAATTAGTTCTTTTACTTATTCTAAAATATCATACACAAGCAAACACATATTTATTTTTAATTAATTTGTTGGGTTCCCTTTACTGGTTTCTCTTTCTCGGGTTTCTATTGATAATGTTAAAGACATTGAAGTGGGGTCAACACACTGTCTTATTTATAGTACCTAGATGATTTGGGTACAAGGAATATAATTAATAAAAATATTTATTACATAATTATGTTAAATCGTTTTATAATAAACAACAATAGTAAAAATGGAGATACAAGAAAAGTTTTTTAATAAAATCCGTTACGGGACGCCCGGCAGCTGTGAAATATCAAAATTATTTTGTATATGGGTTATATGCTTAAAAAAACAGATTACGAAAGGAATCAGATATGGCATAATGAAAAGATAAAACATTATAAATTTGTTCCATAAAATAATGACTGTTTATTACACAAATATTCATTTTTATTAAATACAAAAATTTAAAAATTTATTTGAAATCATGACAGCTCAATTATTTTTATGATTGTATATTCATAATTTTATAATTCATAGTACATATATTCCATCATATAGCGTGGCCTATATCGCCACGCTAACAATCAGGCTTACCCTCGCCTATAGATGTTTCACATAAAAAATAATGGTGTCTATTTAAAATATATTATCAAAAGCGTCTGTGCAATTTGTTTCATTACTTCCCATAAAAAGATATTTCGAAAGTCTAGAATGGTCCCTCGTCAATTGCGAACGAAAACTAACAAAATTGAAAATACTTATAGTAATTAAAAGCGACAACCAGCAATGGCGTGAGTGAGCTTGGACTTGCACTCGCTAGGTACTCTTCTCACTCCGCACAATTGATCAGTTTTAGTCAGATGTGGCCCAAGACGGTAACACACTAACGCCCGGTTTCCGAAAGGTTGATCATCACAAAAATTAACTAATCAACTGTCAAATCTCTTGTTAAGTGTATATTGAGTTGCTAAAAGCATGGTTAACTACTTTAATTTGATCAACAGTTCAGTTGACAGTTAAGTCAAAATTTAGACTAAAATCGCTTGTCAAACGCCATTTTGGGTTTCTCGAAAGCTAGTTAAGTCATGATCATAGATTAATGTACTGTCAAACGCGTTGTCAAGTAATCAGTGCTTCTTGACGAGTTATCTATTGATTTAAGTTTGTTTAAAACTAAAATTTTGTTATAATACGATCATGTCTCTCACGGTTGCCAGCTTGAGCATTTCTAGCAGTGAAGCTATTTAACTGTTTCATAGTTCTTGGCACTTAAGCGATACTATTAAACTCTAACGCAATGACCTCCCAAGTTTCGTGTTTTTGTTGTTGTAAAAACTGCATTAGTGCTCTTATTTTCATATAACATCTTTGTACCTGCAAACAAAGTCTATTGTAATATAAACGCACAATATACTGTATCTACATAAACAAAACAAATATTTTCAATTATCAAGCCGTCAAACCTTTGTACTGTAACCGCTGGTTCGTTTTCTTTCATAAAACTAGCCGGATTGTTGGTTGGGGCAATTTCCCTGGTCGATTACAATATATGCACAATGACACGGAATACTGGAATTTATAGAATGGAGAAAAAAGGGACTCACCGAACAACAGCTTTTACGCACTTTGGAGGCCTCCTCTTGTGTTCACTTCTGTGTCACCACGCACCATGCACGATAATTTATTCAAGTTTTTTGAAGTAAAGTTTATTTTAATTAAATACCGCAGTCACTCTGTGTTTGCCGTTGCAATTTTAAAGGCGAACTGACGTCGGCGAAAAGGTAGGGGGTAGACAAGGATAGACAGATACGAGGAAAAAGGATAGGTGCTGTATCATTGTGCATATGATCGTCGTATGCGCCTTTTAGCCTTAACATGTACAGTTATTCCATATGTAGGAACTTACCTTTGAATTAGTTCCAAAAGCTTACACTTTTCTTTTTCGGTGAAATTTTTTCCCCGTGAACTCATTTTATAATTTTTGTAGTAAAATCGCAATAATATAAACAAAGAATAGTAGGTATGTAATACTCCTAGCGTGTAATAAAAGCGGTAATCGTACTCGTCTGGACGCACAACTCATAAACAGCTGTTCGTTTAACAACAGATTTAACAGTTACGAATGAGCTATTGAATGTAAAGTTGAACGGTATCCGCAATGTGACCATAATAAAAAAATAATATCAATGTCAAATCAAAATGATCATAGATTAGTAAATTTAACACTAATCAACGTTTCAGAAACTCGAACTAATTTGACAGCTGTGTCAGTTGAACGATAGTTTGATCAACCTTTCAGAAACCTGGTGTAAGTTTAGTTGGAGGACTGGATCTCAAGTACAACTGCCGGAACACCTATTTGGTGCTTGCCGATACATTTTCAATTTTAGAGTGATTATCAACCAGGTGAGTATTGGAAAATGCCCTACCACCTTCTATGGAGTCAACGCGATATTTTCCTTTACCGAAAGCTTAGACTCATTACACAGATTCCGAGGTGTCTCTTGGTTGATTGTAGTTTTTTGACTATGCCAGTACAAATCAACGCTTTGAACTTATATTATGCTGTTATTATCCATGTGTCCGATGGGGTTCCCGATCAGCAATAAAGGTGGTATATTATTTTTAACGTTAGATATACAAATAACTCTCATTAATAATGATATGCTTCAAGATCTACTAGTTTAAATTTTGCATTGTTCATTGGTAAACCTTAAGAATTTTTATAAACTAGCTATCGCCCTAAGCTCAAAATACGACCTGCGACTTTATGATCATAGACTATTTTCTGTTTGACATTTACAGTATTCATAAACAATGAGTGTTATCTACATCACTTGCTGTCACTTTTCGTTGAGTGACAATGTCAACATTTTGGGAGGTCTAAGTTCAATGGCACTGGACGAGTTATGATTCGCAGTATTAATTTATTTAATTTAAGTAATAATATATATCACATATAAATTTTAGCTTTCTGCACTCCTTCGTAAAAACTTTAACCATGCCATTTCTCACAGTCTTCCGTGCACGCAATACGCTTAAAAAGGTACCGAAAACTTTTGCTTCACTTATTAATATATAGATAGCTTTAGGTTAAAGAAACTAATCTATTTTACCACTAAGAGTAACTTTGTGCTGTTACATAGGATTTTTCTTCGCTCCCAACTTCTCTTGTATTCTTTCAAAAGTCTTTCCTTTGGTCTCCGGTACCCAGAAAGCAATAAATAATGCAGTCAGTACACAATTACCACAGAAAAACCAATAAGTTGTAGATGCACCTATCAATGAGATCACATATACAAAATACTTTGATGTAATGAATATGAATGTAGAAGATATAAAAACACTGACGGACACGCCGGTAGCTCTTACTGGACCTTCAAACAACTCGGCCGTTAAAGTGAGGAAGATGGAACCGTGGCCTGTTGGAGAAAATAAAATGTCTGAGAAAGAAGTGCATGTAAAAATATAGATACTATAATACTACTACTTACTACCGCCCGCGACCTCGTTCGCGTCAATTTTAATATAATAATTATTTGGAATAGCTTTAGGCTTCAGTTTAAGTGGAATAAACTTAAACGTTTTAGACCTCAAGTTTTATCATAATAAAAGTGGTTATTATGAAACGTAAGAAATTTATATACTTACCCGCACTGTAGCAGAACATGATGGCAATGATTGAAATGAGAGGCAAAACGTTCAACGCTCCTTTGATTTCGTAACCTGTTTCTTTCAACTTAAAGAAAGTTCCTAAGGAGACCTGCAAATATAAAAAGGCAAAACTAGATCACTATTTACTAGACTTTTAACTAATAATTGAGAGTAAAGAACAACCTAAATTAAAGTAATACGATTCAGAGCTTTTTAAATATTATATTGCATTAAAATAAAAGTATTGTAACAAGTGACTCCAGCAAAATACAGGCTTTTCTAAAAGACGACCATCTTGAATGACAGTATTAAGATTTTTAGAGAAGGTTTGGAGATTCATTAGGACCTGGTACACATGCTTTAGCAAGGCCTTGTGATTTGAACTTAGCCACAATACTGGAATATATGGTTATTCGTTAGTGCTATTGATTGTACCTACAACTTTGCATTTTTTTTACTTGAAGATTCATTAGTGTTATTTCCTAAACTAATTTAAGCAGGCAGTTAGCACTAGAGATGTTACGGAGCTTTGACTCCGAAACCGTTATGTCAGAATTATCCTTCATTTATTACAATCATCCGAATACGGCACCGGTTCCCGCATATCAAAACTAAGGTTATATTTTTAAGGGCATTGCAAAATACGACTTGCAACCAGTTTAGCGCTCCCACGCGCTCCTAGTATCTACTTCCACGTAAAGTTTGAAGTTTTGAGGTCAGTTGTCCGATAATTTCTGTCAGCTCCATCAGATTATATTTCTAGTGATAAACTTTTTAGCAGAGATGGAATAGCAGCTAAATTGTTATTGTAAAATGCAATTAGCCTATTTCACAATTCGACTTACTAGTCGCTTTAAACTAATGTCAGTCTATATTCTATAGAGGGTAGAGACTAGAAATAGCATCTCTATATATGAAAAAGTGTCCGTCGAAAAGCGTCAAATTTAATTTTCGCCCGCTTGGACAACTATTCACTCCACAAACTTTCTCATGACCTCTAACCCTTCATACTATATTCTCAATTATTATTCTAATTAGCGAAAACTGAGATTCCTAATCAGTTTCATCTTGTATTAATATTTTATTTGGTATTTTAAAAAAACCTATATTTATATTACAATATCATTTGATTTTGCGACCTCTGCTTCCAATAAGTCCAACTGCGTAACATCCCTGATACTCACTTCTGTGTAGTATTCTAAGTTTCTATCATCGAACATAAAAAACGAAAGCAGCTTACCAATCCTAAAGCCATCCCGACAAAAGTGCAAATCATAATCGGTTTCCTTCCAAATCTGTCAGTAACAACTAAAGTGCAAAAACTTGCCAATAGCTGCAAAAATCCAACCACAACTGACGCTATTTCAGATTTTATGTTTGTTTCAGTTGTCTCCAATATAGTTTGTAAATATATTTGTACTGCATTATAGCCTGATAGTTGACCTCCAGCGGCCAAAATTATACTAATTACAAAAGTTTTCAACAGAACCTTATTCTTTAACAAATATTTAAAAGGAAATTTTCTGGAGCATCTCATTTGCATGTTGTATTCTATTATTTCGTCGTCCACTTCGGTCTTCGATTGGCGGAGGTATGATAGAACTTTTTTTGATTCTTCTATTTGTCCTAGAATTTAGAGAGTAGCTATAAACTCAGTTGTTTTTGTTGACGATTAAGTAAAGTTTTATGAGGCTAGGTTTGCGGAGGTAGTAAATACTACATCATCGGAGAAAGGCTGTTGAATTGGGTTGCCAACCGTCTCACGAAAGAGGACTTCCTGTTTCTAGACAAATAGACTTAGAGAAGCCTATTGTGCCATTTTATGGTACGGCTAAACCTCCGGGCAGAAGTTGTAGTAAACGCATGTTTTATCATGCTTAAATGAAGATCCGGCGTCTCGCATCCTCTTTTACCGAAATTACACGGTAAATTTTTCAACATGATCCATGCGACATAGTACCTACCTACCTAAAAAGAGAATTTCTGAAGTGATTTGTTTTCAGTGCGATAAGGTTAAAATTTCTATGTAGAAAGTTAGTGCATTGGTTTACGACATAAGTTGACTTTTTCAATACTTTATACAATTTTATAGTTTGATTTCGCGAAAACTTCTCTGATTACCTCTAAGTTTATGGCATAATAGTTCCTTCCTTTTTCCTGTCTCGTCAAATACATATTTACCTTCCTTTTCCAGTACGATACCTTGCATCGACAAATGTTACACTAACATTGTAACTTGGAATTTAACTGTCATTGTGGCTTAAAAGTTTAACTTCTGAAATGTTTTTTAAATGTAATAATATTATGTATTAGTACTTAAGTATTTTTTCTATTCTCTTTTTAACACTACCCACCTACTATGTTTTCTTTTTTCTACCCGATCGCTGGTTAACTGGAAAAGAATGCCCTGTGGTTATGCTCGCCAGTGTCCGAATCAAAATGTGAATATGAAATCATTTATGTAAGAAAATAATCAAATAAAAAAATCTTACCTTTAGAATATAAAAGATAAGGTGACTCGGGTAAAAAAACCAGCGGCACGGTGACAAGTATTGTTAAAGTCGTATAAATTACATTCAACGTTAGATATGATACGAAAGGTCCAATACAAAAACTTAGAAATACGCCCATAGAGCAGCATACGTGAAATATTGTGCCCAGGGCGCCGCGTATTTCTTTCTGTAATGCGAAATAATGGAATTAAATATAAGCGAATACACGAATTGTTGAATTCGAAATAGTTTTGAAACGTTGTACTTGTTTTTAAATATGGAGAGAAACAATAAATGAAATTATTATTTGATTTAGTAACAGTAAGAAAAAAAAAATCGAGAGATGTCATGAAACAACCGACAGTAACGATGCTCCTTCCATTACATTATGTGATTACCAGACTTGTACGCACTGTTGTATGTAGGTACTCTACGAGTTGTCAATGGGTCGAATTTTTGCAGATGTACTATTTTTTATATAAACTTTTTTTGTTGTTTTAGTTTTTGTTTATAGAGTTATTTATGACTGAGCGACACAGTGACACTTTAGGGCTTGTGTACACGGCACCGCGGACGTGATGCAGCCCCACCGCAGGCGCGCCGCCGGTGTACCGTTTGTGACCAGTTACACTCGGTCCATAGACTGAGTGTCCAGTATAGACCGTCGACATTGAAGCTCGACAGAATAGTCGACATTTGTTTTAATGACGTCTAAAAGACAATACATTTTTGTATAGCAAACTGTTTATATAATCATTGTCCGAGCTCATGTGTCAGCGACACTATGTGCAACTCGATGACAAGCGGTCTACACTCGGTCTATAGACTTTCTTTCTATCATAAAAAAATTTATTGAACGGGTATTGTACTTACACTGGATATTTCAGCAGCGTAAGTCGGTATTATGATGTAGAGTAATGATGCGCTTACACCAAAAAGGAATCTCCCAAACAAGAGCATCCAAACTTCGGTTGCGAATAAACAGAGAAAGCATGCTATTAGCTGTGGTAAACAACTGATAATCATACTGTTCTTTCGACCTAGATGATCAGCTAAATATGCAGCAGGATATATGCCTGTTAAGTAATAAAGACGATGTTATACATGTTTGTTTCTTTAGTATGTTTTTATTCAGTATATTACTCATGTTTTTATACTTTTCTTTCTATTGATAAATACTTATAGTTATTACTAGAATCCTACAGAAGATCGCAGACTAATGACCTTGTTTTGTGTTCCTGCGGGGAGTATGGTCTCCAGAGCTCTTTGGGGTAGGAGGTCCAAGGTCGGCAACGTACTACTGATTCCTATGGTATTACAAGTGTTCATAGACTACGGTGGCCGCATACCACCAGGTGGGCCGTATGCTTGTTTGCTACTTCTGTAGTATAAGTAAAAAAGAAACTTCAGTGTATGTTAATTTTTGTTTATTTTAACAAATTTTTCGATTTGCACTCTTTACAGCAGTACTTTGTGTGTTTTTTAATACTGCATAGATTCCTATCCACCGCACTTCATTACTGTATATACACCAGGTGATCCCAGAACGCGACACAACTAAGCTTGCCACTGTGGCGAGTGTCACATCTAGTGCAAGGTGGTCGCGATTCCGTTGGACATAGCTGTTGTGTCTTACCGCCCAACAAAATAATAAAAGCAATGTAAGCATAAAGAGAGGCGCAAAAGTATACAAATGGAATGCAATGAACACGTGAATAAAGAAAATATGTTTCTGTGACATTGAGTTATTATGAGCGTATACGATTTGTCAATAATATCGATACAAAACATATTATTATAACAAATAGTTCTTTTCATCGTGAATTATTTACTATTGCCTATTAAAGTGAACTTTGAACTTGTTAATATTGTTCACGGGCTGGTATTACGATAATATTTTTGTGGTTTAAATAATTATGATTACGGTAACCATTTATTGTACTTACAAGCTATCACTGCGAGAAATGCTATAGATGCTAGCCAAGAACCTTCGTCTTCGGTGATAGGTCTTGACAGAACATAGTCTGAGTTTACGACCTTCATACACCATATGTAACTCCGCCATATATGACACGCTTAGGCATGTCACATACCGTGATCAGCCGATGAAGAGATCTGTACTAGACTGGGTTGCGACAACCATGCACATGGTGACAAATCCGTTACAGTGAACTCTCTATTGATTTGTCGCGTTTCGGGATCAGCCAATGTATATCCAGCTATCGAGAGGCTGGTATGAGTGTCGACCGGCAATGTATTCCCAATCTTTAGGTGGTCGCTTTTATTTTTGTTTTCTACTATTTAACACCCAACAAACAGTACAGTACAGATATGAAGAGACAAATATTTTTGAAGCGAAAACTTCTGTAGAGAGGTTTGGATAGGCAGTAAATTCATGTAAGTCGTCACCAACATGGTCACGTGACGTGTTAACGATAAACTGAGTCTTTGTAGCAATATAACCTAAAAAATAATAATTAAACGATTAGGTAATTTGGATATCCAAAAATAACAATTGTTTGTTTATAGTTTTAAGTTTTCACTTCTGTCGGCAGTCCTCATGACTGCTTTGTCTTTTCTTTTAATTAATAAATTATTAATTAGTTCTTTTACTTATTCTAAAATATCATACACAAGCAAACACATATTTATTTTTAATTAATTTGTTGGGTTCCCTTTACTGGTTTCTCTTTCTCGGGTTTCTATTGATAATGTTAAAGACATTGAAGTGGGGTCAACACACTGTCTTATTTATAGTACCTAGATGATTTGGGTACAAGGAATATAATTAATAAAAATATTTATTACATAATTATGTTAAATCGTTTTATAATAAACAACAATAGTAAAAATGGAGATACAAGAAAAGTTTTTTAATAAAATCCGTTACGGGACGCCCGGCAGCTGTGAAATATCAAAATTATTTTGTATATGGGTTATATGCTTAAAAAAACAGATTACGAAAGGAATCAGATATGGCATAATGAAAAGATAAAACATTATAAATTTGTTCCATAAAATAATGACTGTTTATTACACAAATATTCATTTTTATTAAATACAAAAATTTAAAAATTTATTTGAAATCATGACAGCTCAATTATTTTTATGATTGTATATTCATAATTTTATAATTCATAGTACATATATTCCATCATATAGCGTGGCCTATATCGCCACGCTAACAATCAGGCTTACCCTCGCCTATAGATGTTTCACATAAAAAATAATGGTGTCTATTTAAAATATATTATCAAAAGCGTCTGTGCAATTTGTTTCATTACTTCCCATAAAAAGATATTTCGAAAGTCTAGAATGGTCCCTCGTCAATTGCGAACGAAAACTAACAAAATTGAAAATACTTATAGTAATTAAAAGCGACAACCAGCAATGGCGTGAGTGAGCTTGGACTTGCACTCGCTAGGTACTCTTCTCACTCCGCACAATTGATCAGTTTTAGTCAGATGTGGCCCAAGACGGTAACACACTAACGCCCGGTTTCCGAAAGGTTGATCATCACAAAAATTAACTAATCAACTGTCAAATCTCTTGTTAAGTGTATATTGAGTTGCTAAAAGCATGGTTAACTACTTTAATTTGATCAACAGTTCAGTTGACAGTTAAGTCAAAATTTAGACTAAAATCGCTTGTCAAACGCCATTTTGGGTTTCTCGAAAGCTAGTTAAGTCATGATCATAGATTAATGTACTGTCAAACGCGTTGTCAAGTAATCAGTGCTTCTTGACGAGTTATCTATTGATTTAAGTTTGTTTAAAACTAAAATTTTGTTATAATACGATCATGTCTCTCACGGTTGCCAGCTTGAGCATTTCTAGCAGTGAAGCTATTTAACTGTTTCATAGTTCTTGGCACTTAAGCGATACTATTAAACTCTAACGCAATGACCTCCCAAGTTTCGTGTTTTTGTTGTTGTAAAAACTGCATTAGTGCTCTTATTTTCATATAACATCTTTGTACCTGCAAACAAAGTCTATTGTAATATAAACGCACAATATACTGTATCTACATAAACAAAACAAATATTTTCAATTATCAAGCCGTCAAACCTTTGTACTGTAACCGCTGGTTCGTTTTCTTTCATAAAACTAGCCGGATTGTTGGTTGGGGCAATTTCCCTGGTCGATTACAATATATGCACAATGACACGGAATACTGGAATTTATAGAATGGAGAAAAAAGGGACTCACCGAACAACAGCTTTTACGCACTTTGGAGGCCTCCTCTTGTGTTCACTTCTGTGTCACCACGCACCATGCACGATAATTTATTCAAGTTTTTTGAAGTAAAGTTTATTTTAATTAAATACCGCAGTCACTCTGTGTTTGCCGTTGCAATTTTAAAGGCGAACTGACGTCGGCGAAAAGGTAGGGGGTAGACAAGGATAGACAGATACGAGGAAAAAGGATAGGTGCTGTATCATTGTGCATATGATCGTCGTATGCGCCTTTTAGCCTTAACATGTACAGTTATTCCATATGTAGGAACTTACCTTTGAATTAGTTCCAAAAGCTTACACTTTTCTTTTTCGGTGAAATTTTTTCCCCGTGAACTCATTTTATAATTTTTGTAGTAAAATCGCAATAATATAAACAAAGAATAGTAGGTATGTAATACTCCTAGCGTGTAATAAAAGCGGTAATCGTACTCGTCTGGACGCACAACTCATAAACAGCTGTTCGTTTAACAACAGATTTAACAGTTACGAATGAGCTATTGAATGTAAAGTTGAACGGTATCCGCAATGTGACCATAATAAAAAAATAATATCAATGTCAAATCAAAATGATCATAGATTAGTAAATTTAACACTAATCAACGTTTCAGAAACTCGAACTAATTTGACAGCTGTGTCAGTTGAACGATAGTTTGATCAACCTTTCAGAAACCTGGTGTAAGTTTAGTTGGAGGACTGGATCTCAAGTACAACTGCCGGAACACCTATTTGGTGCTTGCCGATACATTTTCAATTTTAGAGTGATTATCAACCAGGTGAGTATTGGAAAATGCCCTACCACCTTCTATGGAGTCAACGCGATATTTTCCTTTACCGAAAGCTTAGACTCATTACACAGATTCCGAGGTGTCTCTTGGTTGATTGTAGTTTTTTGACTATGCCAGTACAAATCAACGCTTTGAACTTATATTATGCTGTTATTATCCATGTGTCCGATGGGGTTCCCGATCAGCAATAAAGGTGGTATATTATTTTTAACGTTAGATATACAAATAACTCTCATTAATAATGATATGCTTCAAGATCTACTAGTTTAAATTTTGCATTGTTCATTGGTAAACCTTAAGAATTTTTATAAACTAGCTATCGCCCTAAGCTCAAAATACGACCTGCGACTTTATGATCATAGACTATTTTCTGTTTGACATTTACAGTATTCATAAACAATGAGTGTTATCTACATCACTTGCTGTCACTTTTCGTTGAGTGACAATGTCAACATTTTGGGAGGTCTAAGTTCAATGGCACTGGACGAGTTATGATTCGCAGTATTAATTTATTTAATTTAAGTAATAATATATATCACATATAAATTTTAGCTTTCTGCACTCCTTCGTAAAAACTTTAACCATGCCATTTCTCACAGTCTTCCGTGCACGCAATACGCTTAAAAAGGTACCGAAAACTTTTGCTTCACTTATTAATATATAGATAGCTTTAGGTTAAAGAAACTAATCTATTTTACCACTAAGAGTAACTTTGTGCTGTTACATAGGATTTTTCTTCGCTCCCAACTTCTCTTGTATTCTTTCAAAAGTCTTTCCTTTGGTCTCCGGTACCCAGAAAGCAATAAATAATGCAGTCAGTACACAATTACCACAGAAAAACCAATAAGTTGTAGATGCACCTATCAATGAGATCACATATACAAAATACTTTGATGTAATGAATATGAATGTAGAAGATATAAAAACACTGACGGACACGCCGGTAGCTCTTACTGGACCTTCAAACAACTCGGCCGTTAAAGTGAGGAAGATGGAACCGTGGCCTGTTGGAGAAAATAAAATGTCTGAGAAAGAAGTGCATGTAAAAATATAGATACTATAATACTACTACTTACTACCGCCCGCGACCTCGTTCGCGTCAATTTTAATATAATAATTATTTGGAATAGCTTTAGGCTTCAGTTTAAGTGGAATAAACTTAAACGTTTTAGACCTCAAGTTTTATCATAATAAAAGTGGTTATTATGAAACGTAAGAAATTTATATACTTACCCGCACTGTAGCAGAACATGATGGCAATGATTGAAATGAGAGGCAAAACGTTCAACGCTCCTTTGATTTCGTAACCTGTTTCTTTCAACTTAAAGAAAGTTCCTAAGGAGACCTGCAAATATAAAAAGGCAAAACTAGATCACTATTTACTAGACTTTTAACTAATAATTGAGAGTAAAGAACAACCTAAATTAAAGTAATACGATTCAGAGCTTTTTAAATATTATATTGCATTAAAATAAAAGTATTGTAACAAGTGACTCCAGCAAAATACAGGCTTTTCTAAAAGACGACCATCTTGAATGACAGTATTAAGATTTTTAGAGAAGGTTTGGAGATTCATTAGGACCTGGTACACATGCTTTAGCAAGGCCTTGTGATTTGAACTTAGCCACAATACTGGAATATATGGTTATTCGTTAGTGCTATTGATTGTACCTACAACTTTGCATTTTTTTTACTTGAAGATTCATTAGTGTTATTTCCTAAACTAATTTAAGCAGGCAGTTAGCACTAGAGATGTTACGGAGCTTTGACTCCGAAACCGTTATGTCAGAATTATCCTTCATTTATTACAATCATCCGAATACGGCACCGGTTCCCGCATATCAAAACTAAGGTTATATTTTTAAGGGCATTGCAAAATACGACTTGCAACCAGTTTAGCGCTCCCACGCGCTCCTAGTATCTACTTCCACGTAAAGTTTGAAGTTTTGAGGTCAGTTGTCCGATAATTTCTGTCAGCTCCATCAGATTATATTTCTAGTGATAAACTTTTTAGCAGAGATGGAATAGCAGCTAAATTGTTATTGTAAAATGCAATTAGCCTATTTCACAATTCGACTTACTAGTCGCTTTAAACTAATGTCAGTCTATATTCTATAGAGGGTAGAGACTAGAAATAGCATCTCTATATATGAAAAAGTGTCCGTCGAAAAGCGTCAAATTTAATTTTCGCCCGCTTGGACAACTTTTCACTCCACAAACTTTCTCATGACCTTTAACCCTTCATACTATATTCTCAATTATTATTATAACTAGCGAAAACTGAGATTCCTAATCAGTTTAATCTTGTATTAATATTTTATTTGGTATTAAAAAACCTATATTTATATTACAATATCATTTGATTTTGCGACATCCGCCTCCGATAAGTCCAACTGCGTAACATCCCTGGTACTCACCCTGTGTAGTATTCTAAGTCTCTATCATCGAACATAAAAAACAAAAGCAGCTTACCAATCCTAAAGCCATCCCAACAAAAGTGCAAATCATAATCGGTTTCCTTCCAAATCTGTCAGTAACAACTAAAGTGCAAAAACTTGCCAATAGCTGCAAAAATCCAACCACAACTGACGCTATTTCAGATTTTATGTTTGTTTCAGTTGTCTCCAATATAGTTTGTAAATATATTTGTACTGCATTATAGCCTGATAGTTGACCTCCAGCGGCCAAAATTATACTAATTACAAAAGTTTTCAACAGAACCTTATTCTTTAACAAATATTTAAAAGGAAATTTTCTGGAGCATCTCATTTGCATGTTGTATTCTATTATTTCGTCGTCCACTTCGGTCTTCGATTGGCGGAGGTATGATAGAACTTTTTTTGATTCTTCTATTTGTCCTAGAATTTAGAGAGTAGCTATAAACTCAGTTGTTTTTGTTGACGATTAAGTAAAGTTTTATGAGGCTAGGTTTGCGGAGGTAGTAAATACTACATCATCGGAGAAAGGCTGTTGAATTGGGTTGCCAACCGTCTCACGAAAGAGGACTTCCTGTTTCTAGACAAATAGACTTAGAGAAGCCTATTGTGCCATTTTATGGTACGGCTAAACCTCCGGGCAGAAGTTGTAGTAAACGCATGTTTTATCATGCTTAAATGAAGATCCGGTGTCTCGCATCCTCTTTTACCGAAATTACACGGTAAATTTTTCAACATGATCCATGCGACATAGTACCTACCTACCTAAAAAGAGAATTTCTGAAGTGATTTGTTTTCAGTGCGATAAGGTTAAAATTTCTATGTAGAAAGTTAGTGCATCGGTTTACGACATAAGTTGACTTTTTCAATACTTTATACAATTTTATAGTTTGATTTCGCGAAAACTTCTCTGATTGTATAGCGCTATCTACCTCTAAGTTTATGGCATTTTTCCTTCCTTTTTCCTCTCTCGTCAGATACATATTTACCTTCCTTTTCCAGTAAGATACCTTGCATCGACAAATGTTACACTAACATTGTAACTTGGAATTTAACTGTCATTGTGGCTTAAAAGTTTAACTTCTGAAATGTTTTTTAAATATAATAATATTATGTATTAGTACTTAAGTATTTTTTCTATTCTCTTTTTAACACTACCCACCTACTATGTTTTCTTTTTTCTACCCTATCGCTGGTTAACTGGAAAAGAATGCCCTGTGGTTATGCTCGCCAGTGTACGAATCAAAATGTGAATATGAAATCATTTATGTAAGAAAATAATCAAATAAAAAAATCTTACCTTTAGAATATAAAAGATAAGGTGACTCGGGTAAAAAAACCAGCGGCACGGTGACAAGTATTGTTAAAGTCGTATAAATTACATTCAACGTTAGATATGATACGAAAGGTCCAATACAAAAACTTAGAAATACGCCCATAGAGCAGCATACGTGAAATATTGTGCCCAGGGCGCCGCGTATTTCTTTCTGTAATGCGAAATAATGGAATTAAATATAAGCGAATACACGAATTGTTGAATTCGAAATAGTTTTGAAACGTTGTACTTGTTTTTAAATATGGAGAGAAACAATAAATGAAATTATTATTTGATTTAGTAACAGTAAGAAAAAAAAAATCGAGAGATGTCATGAAACAACCGACAGTAACGATGCTCCTTCCATTACATTATGTGATTACCAGACTTGTACGCACTGTTGTATGTAGGTACTCTACGAGTTGTCAATGGGTCGAATTTTTGCAGATGTACTATTTTTTATATAAACTTTTTTTGTTGTTTTAGTTTTTGTTTATAGAGTTATTTATGACTGAGCGACACAGTGACACTTTAGGGCTTGTGTACACGGCACCGCGGACGTGACGCAGCCCCACCGCAGGCGCGCCGCCGGTGTACCGTTTGTGACCGGTTACACTCGGTCCATAGACTGAGTGTCCAGTATCGACCGTCGACATTGAAGCTCGACAGAATAGTCGACATTTGTTTTAATGACGTCTAAAAGACAATACATTCTTGTATCGCAATCTGTTTATTTAATCATTATCCGGGCTCCTGGGTCAGCGACACAATGGGCAACTCGATAACGAGCGGTCTACACTCGGTCTATAGACTTTCTTTCTATCATAAAAAAAAATTATTAAACGGGTATTGTACTTACACTGGATATTTCAGCAGCGTAAGTCGGTATTATGATGTAGAGTAATGATGCGCTTACACCAAAAAGGAATCTCCCAAACAAGAGCATCCAAACTTCGGTTGCGAATAAGCAGAGAAAGCATGCTATTAGCTGTGGTAAACAACTGATAATCATACTGTTCTTTCGACCTAGATGATCAGCTAAATATGCAGCAGGATATATGCCTGTTAAGTAATAAAGACGATGTTATACATGTTTGTTTCTTTAGTATGTATTTATTCAGTATACTACTCATGTTTTTAAACTTTTCTTTCTATTGATAAATACTTATAGTTATTACTAGAATCCTACAGAAGATCGCTGACAAATGACCTTGTTTTGTGTTCCTGCGGGGAGTATGGTTTCCAGAGCTCCTTGGGGTAGGAGGTCCAAGGTCGGCAACGTACTACTGATTCCTATGGTATTACAAGTTTTCATAGACTACGGTGGCCGCGTACCACCAGGTGGGCCATACGCTTGTTTGCTACTTCTGTAGTATAAGTAAAAAAAAAACTTCAGTGTACGTTAATTTTTGTTTATTTTAAAAAAATTTTCGATTTGCACTCTTTACAGCAGTGCTTTGTGTGTTTTTTAATACCGCATACATTTCTACCCACCGCACTTCATTACTGTATATACACCAGGTGATCCCAGAACGCGACACAACTAAGCTTGCCACTGTGGCGAGTGTCACATCTAGTGCAAGGTGGTCGCGATTCCGTTGGACATAGCTGTTGTGTCTTACCGCCCAACAAAATAAAGCAATGTAAGCATAAAGAGAGGAGCAAAAGTATACAAATGGAATGCAATCAACACGTGAATAAAGAAAATATGTTTCTGTGACATTGAGTTATCATGAGCGTATACGATTTGTCAATAATTTCGATACAAAACATATTATTATAACAAATAGTTCTTTTCATCGTGAATTATTTACTATTGCCTATTAAAGTGAACTTTGAACTTGTTAATATTGTAATATTTACGGGCTGGTATTAAGATAATATTTTTGTGGTTTAAATAATTATGATTATAGTAACCATTTATTGTACTTACAAACTATCACTGCGAGAAATGCTATAGATGCTAGCCAAGAACCTTCGTCTTCGGTGATAGGTCTTGACAGAACATAGTCTGAGTTATTCCGGAGCTTTATATATACTGGTGAAGGCCAGCCTAGGCCGAAACCTATGCACAGGTTAGTGAGGTTTACTGAAAAAAATAGTAAATAAATTAATAGAATATCTGTCTGTCTGTGGTAAGTTAAGTGCGATGTGATAATCTGCAAAAGTTATTCAACTATACTTTTCTGGTGCAAAAATGATGGGCATAGGTACTTCGCCAGAGAGAGAAAAAGAAGTCAAAAAGAAGAAAGAGCGAGACAGTCATTTGTCACAGTATTCTATCACACTCATTTGTGGGATTTTTTTTAAATAATAGTATTGTAAGGCAATCCAAAACCTTTCTAGTGGTTAGACAAATGAAATCGTAAGTATTAAGTTTTAGAAAACTAATTCTGACATTTTCATGTAGGTTTATACAAATATGTAAGAATAATAAGCCTTTAAGAGGAATCTACATAACAAGCCACATAGTCTCCAGCATAAATGGAGGTGGTCATCTAGTTTTTGATACAAGCCTGTTAATATATTTTTTTACATAAATTAAACTTACCTGTAATAATAATTATGTATTGACGCAATATAGAACTTTGAGGTAACCACATTTTTATTTAGAAGCAAGAATCAATTTTTCATAAACAAATTATTGTATATACTAAATAATTAATTAGATTATTAATAACTTATTATTAATGTTTAATTTTATTGATATATAATTTTTTGATACTATTAAAATATTGTCTAAATAATTAATTACACTCATAAAATCGAATATAGTCACTACGTTAGTGCATTTAAAGCGCTCATAAACATATGTTTATTCATAAATATAAACATAAAATTATAAATAAACAAATAGGTACCTACTTAAATCATTGTAATTTCACAGACAACGTTCGTTGTAAGGGGTAGCCATGAAATATGTGGTGTTCTTTTTTTAAATTAATTTTTAATAAGATTTTTATTTTATACGTTCAGAAAAACGCTATTTATTAGAAACACTTAACATCGCGTAGTGGTCCAGGATTAAAAAAAAATGTGACATAGGGGCGGGGGGTACTTAAGGCTAAATTCCGAAATGATTTTTGTTGTATAGAACCAGTGTTTTGCCAGATAATGCATGACTCTAGCTGTTCATCTGACTTAATAGGAAGAATTGCAATGGCTAAGCAAGCTTTTAACAGAAAGAAACACCTTTTCAAATCAATAATTAAAACCAAGTTTATAAAAAGGCTCATTAAAACCTACATATGGAGTATAAATAGAAATATGGAGGATGAATCAAAGGGACAGAGAAAGGTAGGCTGCGTTTTAGAAGTGGTGTTGGCGGAGGATGAAGAACATCCGTTGGACAGAAATGATTACAAATGTGGTAGTGTTAAGAATGGTTGACGAGGAAAGACAATTGTTGAAAATATAGTTAACAGAAGAGGAAAGATGATTGGACACTCGACAAGGCACGACAAGTTTTTAAAAACTATTGTGGAGGGAAAAATTGAAAGAAAACGAGGAAGAGGAAGACTTCGAAGAATATTTTTCCAACAAGTGAAGGATAAAGTGGGACTCTTATCTTATCAAGAGGTAAAAAGGCAGAGAATAGGAAGCAGTGGAAATGGCTCCAATGAGAAGAGCTAAGCTCTTAAATTAATGATGAGAATGAAATATTATTATTCTAACATATATAATTCCAAGCAAAATTTTGATAAAGTCATTAGAATTTGAATAAAATAGAATATATTTTTAAAGAAAAACAATATTTTGTTATTTAAAATACTGAAACAGGAATATACACTAATTTCGGGGGTATTTCAGGTTCTAGGCTGATATTTTTTAAAGGAAAATATATTTATATTACATATATACATACATTGTTTTTTAATATACATAGTTCCAAAGATTTCTAATTTTATTTTTTGTGTATTCAGCGTAATGTGTTAGGTATGAAATAAGCAGAAGTTGTTTAATTTTAAGTTTAGGGTTATGTTCTTTAGATGTAGGTATTTTCCACAGTATACTAGCGGAACCGACTTCTGGTTTGGCCGGTATGCTCTGGGATAAAAGTATATAGTATTTTTTATTTAGTTATTAGTTTATTTACTCTAGAATTTTATTTTGTTTTTTAATGTTGATATGCTGAGATGGGGCTGGCATAGACCAACTGTAAAAGCCCCTTAAATAGAGAGAAAAAAGGCTTTAGAGGTGCCACTTTGAAAAAAGGTCACCTAACTAAAAACACCTCAGATAAATTACTTTCTTGTAAAAATTAAAATACAAGTTTGTAATAAGTGTATATGTAATAGATGTGATAAAAAAAAAAACATTTCATTGCATTAATAGATTTCTTGACTCATATAATAAAAGTGTAAGATGGCTACGTATTTTCGATTTAAAAATCGATTTTTCAATTTTTTATTTAGAACTATGAAAACACTGTCGGCCATGTTGTGACATCATCGGACTCTAAGCAAATTTCATGTCGGATCTTATGCGAGTGATATTCGCTTTGTAATCTGTGCTGTGATATTGACATTAATGACATGTATGAAATTTATAACGTAAAAGTATTGAGATTTTTGTAATGATAAATGTTCGCTAAATGTTAAATATTTGCTTTCGACCCGTATGACGTCACAGCAGAGATAATATATGGACTAACATGGTTGACAACGTTTTCGTCTTTTAAAATAAAATTTTGCGTTTTTTCTAGGTCCTAAAAAATATGGTAATATTTTTCCCTCTAATTGGACAATAGTTAATAATTTTATACCTACTTTAAGAAATACTCAACTAGTCAATAATATTAAAACAGAAACGAAGGGGCGGGCGCGAGCAATGTTATTTTAGAGTTACAGTGCAAGCTGAATAAATAATTTAGTGTGATTTCAAAGTCTTCATACAGCAGTTTATTTTAAAATGTATTGTTGTAAACATTGTATTGTTGTAGTTGTAATAATATAATAATTCTAAAACAGTAGGTATAAGGTATTTAACAACCAACCACAAATTTGAGACATCACTATTTATAATTGTCTAGTTTTTTGAAGTGAGAATTCTATACAGGCCTCGTGGCGCAGTGGTATTAAACGCTACTATTGAGCCTAGAGGTCGCGGGTTTGATCCCTGCCCATGACTGACTTTGTGTGATGAGCATATATGTATGTATATCAGCTTTTAGTTACCATATTACAAGCTTTCCTTAGTTTGGAATTAAATAGCCGTGTGTGAAATTGTGTCCTCATACTATATATGGCAAGATTTGTGAATTGGTACAATTTAGTTCGAGTCAACGACACCGACATGCTTATGTTAACAGTATATCTGTAGTTGTAAGTGTGACGTATAGATTGTAAATAATAAGTATTGGCGAAAGAATTTTTAGAATCCGATGAGTCGTTATAGAGTTTATGCTTAAACTTTACTTCTTACAATAAATAGTAGTTTAAGGTATAGATACATATCAATTATCTATACTAATTTATAGTAACTAGCGGTCGCCCAATGATCGAAATTCAATCAGCGACTTTTTAATCATAGTCTATTTTATGTTTACCCTTTAAACAATGAATATTATATCACTTCCTGTCACTTTATATTGAGTGATAATGTCAATATTTTGGGGGGGTCTAAGTTCAATGGCACTTGTCGGGTTAGGATTCATAGTATTAATTTATTTTATTTAATATATTAGATATTATACATAAATTTTAGCTTTCTGCACTCCTTCATGTAAACTTTAACCATGCCAAATCTCATAGACTTCCGTGCACGCTATACACTTAAAAAGGAGTCCGAAGTTTTCTTCTCACGTATTAATTTAATGATGATGATATAATAAAGCTGTCATATAAGTTGGTAGTTGTAAGTTAGTTGATAATAATAGAGTAAGTAGTTTAAGCTGTCACTGCCTTCTGTCCGTCCATAGTTTCCGTCAATAGACACCTTTTAGTACGGTCGAGTTACATTGTTACTACCTTGTTTGGATATTTACGTCAAAAGCTGAAAAGTTTTTTGTTTTTTTTTTTGCTTATTTAAACACGCTAATCTCTGGAATTACAAGTCGGATTCGAAAAATTATTTTTGTATATGATAGCCCAACTCTCGAGGAATAGTATAGGCTATTTAAGATTAGGCAACGACTCTCAGATAATCGCGCGCTGGCGTAATCGTTAATGATACGGAAATACAAGGTGTCCAGAAAGGGTATCGGGTATTTGTAAGTTCAATGAAACAAAAATTATTTGTATGCAATAAAAAAGTTTATTGTTTATTATTAGCATATGAATTGGAGAATTATTTGGAAAAGATGATGTTATCCAAATGATGACCGTTACGTTGCTGGCACTCTTCTAAACGGAAACGAAGATTGGCGATAACACGTTGACACATAGCTATCGATATTGCTGCCATTTCTGACCTGATGTTTTGCTTTAACTGGGTTAGATTCGTCGGATTGTTTTGATAAACCTTACTTTTAAGGTATCCCCATGCAAAATAGTCAAGCGGGCTAAGGTCGGGACTTCTGGGAGGCCAGTTGATGTTACCCCTTCGCGAAATGACTTTATTAGGGAATAATTCGTTAACAACTTCCATTGAGTCATTTGAGGTATGGCAAGTGGCCCCATCTTGCTGGAACCACGTTCTTGAGTTGAAACCTGCAAACTCTTGCAACTCTGGGACCAAAAAATTTCGCAACATATCGCAATAACGGTCACTATTCACATTAATTGCTCGGCCTCGTTGATCTTCATGAAAATAAGGACCAATTATGCCTTTAGCAGACATAGCGGCCCAAACAACGACCTTTGGGCTATGCAGGGGTCGTTCATGCTTTCGTCTCGGATTCTCCACTGCCCAGTACCGACAATTCTGCTTATTAACATGACCATTCAGGTGAAAATTTGCTTCGTCACTGAACAGTATGTTGTTAAATCGCTGCAGCATTTCGTTCGCAAAATTCAGTCGATTAGCATAGTCCGTTTCCTTCAATTCTTGAACCAATTGAATTTTATGGGCTTTTAGATGTAAGTCTTTCTTTAAAATCGAATGTAAAGACGATTTTTCAATGTTCAACGCTTGGCTTCGCTTTCGGATGGATAAAGACGGATTTTGACGAACCGACGCCTCAACTTCTTCAATTGTTTCTTCATCGCGAACTGAACGAGGACGACCAGAGTTTTGAATTTTAACTGTCGCACCTGTATTCTCGAACATCCTGATCCATTTCCTAATGCTATCGTCACTTAGCGCGTGGCGTGTACGATATTCCGCACGATAGAGACGTTGAGCAGTCACTATTGAATCACCATTACGATAATAAGCTCGTACGCAAAATGCGCGATGCGTCCCCGAGTACTGTTCCATCGTGACTAAAACTCCACAAAATGGCGGACGCCACGAACCCCTCCCCTTATACTTTAGACGCCCCGTTTCGAATATGGTGCGAAAACAAATACCCGATACCCTTTCTGGACACCTTGTACAATGTTCTACAATAATATTGGTCCTTAGTAACTATATGTATATAGCGTTATAGAATGTCTGAAAATGGTAAAGTGATAAACAAGCATTATTTTTACACATGGCATATTAATCCTTACAAACAAAAGTTACTTCATCCTAAAGACAATTTAATGAAGTTAAATTTTGCTCTTTTGAATATGCTATTTGGATACATAGTTTAGGAGATAATGAAAAATTAAAATAATATGGTGCGTTTGGCGGCGCGGTGTTTGTCGGATAAAATTAACACGAGTGAAATCGTGGGGCACAGCTAGTGATTAATGACATTTTAAAGAAATTTTTCTAGTGTATATTCAAGCTATACAATTACGTCTCGAAAGTCTAAACAGACGAAATCCTAAGCAGTAACGTCATCTAAAAACTATGATATTCAATAGTGTGGAGCTTTATTTATTTTCTCTTAAATTCTTCGCTATCATTTCATTTATTTCCATCAAACTTTTTCCTTTTGTTTCAGGGACGAAAGCTATTACAAACAATACTCCTAAGAAGTTAATTACTGCGTAGACCCAGAAACCCACGTGTGATCCGTACGCAGCCACAATATAGCCAAAAATAGTGGTGGATATGAATCCAGTGAGGTAACCGAAGCACATTGATAACGAAGATCCAAGTCCACGTACGTTAGGACCAAACATTTCTCCAGTCAGTGTGTTCGGGATTATGTTTAAACCTGAAATGCATAAGATAAATAAGTTAAAAACTAATTTTTACCCGATTGCGAAAAAGGAAGGCTATGTTTTTCGAGTGTATATATGTATGTATGTCTATTTCTTTGGTACGCTCTGTAGCTTAAACGGCTTAATGGATTTTAGCATACGAGGTGTTTTTAAATTCTTCTTAATTGTGGGAGTGACATGCATATTAATATTATACGTATATTAATGTATTATATGTAATATTATGTGTCTGTCTGTTACGTTTTCGGGCTTAAACCGCTCAAATAAATTTTGATGATTTTTGGTATTGAGATAGATTGGACCTTGGAAAAGGACATAGACTAACTTACGTCGTGGAAATAACACTTAAAGGAAGATGAAAAATTGTACATTCTACATTTTACAATGGAAGATAAAAATATCATAATCATATTGATCTCGTTACGGGATTAATCGATAGTATATGCAGTAACAGCGGAGTGGTGGAGATCGCGACCACCATACACATAGTGTTAAGCTATTCTATGATTTTCTTTTGGTTTGTCGTGTTCCGAGAACAGCCGTAGTATATGTAGTAGGTAATATGGCGAGGTGGTAGAAATCGTGACCACCATACACATAGTGATAAACCCATCACTGAATTTCTTTTGGTTTGTCATGATTCGAGATCAATCGGTGTATATGCAGTAATATAGCGGGGTGTTAGGGATCGCGACCATCATACACAAAGTGACAAATCCATCTATGATTTTCTTTTGGTTTGTCGTGTTCAGAGATCAGTCTGTGTATATACAAAAATAAGCAGATGAAGACGCGGGTAACAATTAGTAGGCTATACAATACTTAAGTACGATGTCTGGGAATCAAATAAAGAGCAAAAATTGAAAAACATATTTTTTGGTCATGTGATTTTGTTGTAGTCAGGTTTTTTGTTTCCTTTTTAATAATTTAGCATGTTAATTCATAAAAGTTGAAAGACGCATTACTCTACACCACGGTCTTACAAAGGATTCTAAGGCTTGACGACAAAGTTTCTTCAAAAAGTTTTCCTTCATAATTAGCGGTTGGCATTACTCTCAGTAAATGAAAATATAATACACAGTTAGAGTAAATTGCATATAACTATCATTGGATCCACAATTCTAACCATTAATAGTACTAAAGTGAAAGGCTTATTTTGAAGATATTCCGAACTACTCACCCCCAGAATAGCTAAATAGTGCTAATATTAGTAGAAGCAAAGGTAACCATTTTAAAGATACCACAGTTTGATGTTCGTACTTATCCATATAAAAGTATGCTCCAAGTATTGCCTGCGATCAAATACAAAATTTTGCTTAAATGTATCGAGTTTTTCGTTCAAATTTGATGCCAAGTTAGATGACTAAACCTAATAAAACATTAAGATTAATTATAACACATTACACAGTTACATTAATGTAATTTGAAAATGACCTTCCATATCCATATTAATATGAAAGAAAAGTACCAGTGATATTAACCTATATAAATAATTCTTCGAAGATCACAAGATAATGTTAGCAAATTTTACATTCAATTCAGCGGTCAATCCATAAAGGTGAATGACGGTTGTAGGGGGTTATACTTTAAACTTTTCAGTAACACTAAAATTAACAGTTATAGCTAAACCAAACGCTTACAAGACAGAACTACATCAATAATGATCACGCATTGCATGCATTACCCAGAGTTTTGGATTTAATTTATATCCCTTGTCTATAAGTTAGACGTAACATATTAATTGAAAATTGAAATATGTTTTCAGAGAGTATTTTAGCGAAATTATTAGGGAACATAATATATCAAATAAGCAAAACATACGGATACTGAAAAACAATCCTGTTACAAATCTAAAGAACAAGAAAATCCGGTTAAAATTATAAATTATACCAGCGATAAGCAGCATCCACTTGTTGATATAATTAGCAATAATCTTCGACCAAATTTATCAATGAAAGTTGGTGAAATAAGAGTCCCCACAACCATTGTAGCACCGACGATCATCGTGGCTATGTGTGGTTCGATTGAAGATCCAGCATATTGAAATATTGTCGTTGCAAACATTAAGACGGCCACAATTCCACTTGATTCTTGGAAGAAAAATATTGGTAGCGTAACAAAAAGACATCTTCTGTTGCTTCTTAAAGCAAAAAGCTCGCGCCAAGCGTGTTTATTTGCTCTTTCTTCTTTCACTTTTGCAATCATATTCGTTAATTCAACATCAATGTCTTTGGCTCTGCCTAAATAACGGAGAGATTCTCGTGCTGCTTCTTCATCACCTAAAAAAAGCTGTACTGTAATATTGATCAAAGATATTATTTTAAAATGATTCTGAATGAATTTGTTGCCAAAAGGAAGTGTAACTAGAAAACTAGCCGCATTATTACATCGTTGTATGGCAAATCATTATTATTGGATTAAAGTTCCTTATAGCGCGTTTGACAAATGGGAGCAACACAGGAAAGGTGTCCGATCCGACCGACACTTTATAGGTAATGAAAGAATTATAAAACAATTTCATTTATTAAAAAAGTTTTTGTTTAAAAAGTTATCAAAATAAAACTTTTGTTCTTAATTTGTATTAAACAAATATAAACAAATTATATACTTAATTATAACAAAAAAAAGAAAACCAACTTCAACGATTTTGAAGAGTTCTCTGGTGTATCTTCGAAGTTGAAGGTCCAATAACAATTAAATTAATTTTCGACTACCATTGAGGTATTCCTTGTCTAACAAAAAAAAAAAAAATCATTAAAATCGGTTCATAAACAAAGAAGTTATGGCTGAACATCCAATAAAAAAAAAACATTCGAATTAAGTAATCTGTCTTTTTTGAAGTCGCGTAATAAAAACTTTTTTTTAATGGATTACAATTTTTTTTCTTCTTTTCCTTTGTTGTGATTGTTATTTAATAATATGTACATAAAACTCTAGCGAAAGGGACTTCAATCCTACCGGTGTCCGCTCGAGTTCTTTTTTAAATTATGATATGTTACATCAATTATCATGAAGGTATCGAAAGTAACTTTTACTGAATTTAATGAAATTCAAAAATGTTTTTGCTTAGAATATTTATTACCTTTAAGAACATAATAGACGGGCGATTCTGGTATGTAGAAACAGGCGATAATATAAACAATATTGATTCCTATAACAACAAAACCCACACCCGAGTAGGACAGGTAAGGGCCGATGCAGTATACCAATAAGCTGCCTAAGGCATGAAAAACTCCTGTGGATGCCAATATTTTCCCTCTAATATTCGGTGCCCTGTAAAGTAAATTAAAGAAAGTAAATTATTATTTTAAAAAATCCTAACTAATTTAGACTAACAGGATGATATCTGATTGAATAATGCTTTTAATTGAATAACCAACATAAAAAAAAACGAGGGTCTTAATTTGATTGTGTATGTTTTTTTATGGATGTTGAGGTATAACTTCTTTGTTTATGAACCGATTTAGATGAATCTTTTTACGTTGAAAAGAAAACACCTCCAGGGTGGTCCCATTTCAATTTAATTGTCATTGGACATTCGCCTTCGAAAATACACTATGGAACTCCTTAATAATAGTAGTTGATTTTTTTCTTTGTTGAAAATTGTCTCGTAACTCTCAAGTTGGATAAACCTTACATTTTATTGTAGTATTATTATTTTTGAAGAAATGTATGATATATTCAAAGTAATATAAATTACATACATACAACATACAATTAACAAAATTGAAGTGTCAGTTTGTAATGTCAATATTACAGTTTTTTTTACTAAATGCTGTGACTTAATGCATATGAAAGTATATGCGGTAGTTATAACAAAAAATATTTTTTTTCAATTTTGGTCTGACTATTTGATTTTTCCGGGTAATTTCCGAAACGGTTTGACCGATTTTGACGGTACTTTCACTGTTAGATAGCTGATGTTATAAGGACTTACTTAGGCTGGGTACTTTAATTATTTAATTAAAAAAAAAGAATTAGGATTCAGCGCAAATAAAAAAACACTGATAAATCAATTCGGGTACTTAAATAGCTTACGCTGAGACCAACCTTAAGAGATATATCAAATTAATATACTGAATAATTGTAGACAATTATGAGACCTACAAAGAAGTCAACAAGATCATATGTCCATCCTCTAAGTATCACTCAAAATAAGTATTTTTGTCTTTAGCACGAATTGCGCGTGTGCCCGATCGACGGCATTTTGTAGTCCACTCGAGCGTAGTCGCGGGCACAGTTAGTTTTTATAATAAAATAGTAGTTAGTTGTTTTTAAATGGTATAATTTCTTTAGTACTCATTTTCAAATATAAAATACTCACGCCACCTCGCCGATGTATACAATGTTATTCAGTGCTAAAAAACTCATCCCAGTACCAATAAAGATCCTTCCAGCGTATATCATTCCAATACTATTTGCTAATGTCAGTAAAATGTATGAGAATAGTTTAAAAATAGCCCCCAATATGAAGGATGAACGTCTTCCAATCAAATTTGTTAAATATCCAGCTAGGAAGAGACCTGAAATAAAAGCAATAGATTTCATTTTATTAGCTTTTTCTAGAGGCCTGATATTTTGTGGCTTTTGATATATTTCAGTATACAAAAGGATAAAAAATTACAGATAGTTTGTTGAATTAGTATTATCGTAATGAAACAGACTTACCAACAATCCCGAAGTACATAAAGGAGGCGATCCATGATCCTTGCGTCTGAGTGATGACGTAAGGGAGTGGCGTTTGTTTTATATCGTAAAGCTTTGGTAAAATAGGAGCTGACCAGCTGATTCCAAAGCCGTTCATAACTTCTGCTAGATTCACTAATGCATGAAAAAAAGAAATATCAATTTACGGACCATCAATTACTCTACCTAAGAATACGAAGCAATAGATCAACATTATAAAGTTTGGCTAAAAATTTAATTCCCCTATCTATTCCAAATACATTAACTTAAAGCTCATTTTAAACATTCTGATTGTATCAATCGAATTATACATAATTTATTATATGTTATAAAATTTTCAGTATTCATCAATCTATAGTTGGATATGAACATATAGAACAATATATATTAATGTGTATTTAAATATAGATTAAAAAGACTTACAGCATCCTGCTATAGTTATTTGTCGTATAATATACGGATCCAATTTCATTGTGCACGTGTGTTACGTTACAGTAATATTTTACAACTAAGGAGTTTCGTACTCGTGAATAGCAAAATTGCGCTAAAGATAATAATGCTAATGTCGTCCAATTAAGTACTTACTACATTCATTTTATCTTAATTTTATCCTTGATCACTGTTCAGTAAATTTTTGCAATTATTTTTCTTTTGAAATTTATGATCAGGAGACAAAATTATTTATATTCAAGGCATATTATTGGGATTATGGATATGAAAAGCATTGCTGCTACCTAGACCCATGTTTTCCTTTTTTTTAATTTACTTCCATTTTCTTAAACTTTAGATTTTCGGCTAGATGAAAAATGTATTTATCCATGTTATTACAAAATTTACTGAAAATTTTTAATGACTAAAAACCTTTACAATTCTAAGAATACCTACTATTATAAAGTCGAAGTCTGCTAAGTTTCAAACATTTTTGAATAATTTGTACTTTGGTTGGAATAAAAAAAAAACAATACCTAAACCCCCGTATTTTTCATAGACTTAAATTTCAAATGGGTAAATTAATACAGAGACTTTTAGAACATTTTTATTTTAATAATTTCTTACCGTATGAGATCCTGGCAGCATAAAAACGAATTTTTGTGCGCACACCCACCAATGTTTTTAAAGAGTCCAACTACTTTACCATAGCTGGAGCGCGAGTCGTTTCCTTTTGAAAACAAGAGGAACGAAGTCATAGGCAAAAGTTAGTATTTTATTGAATACCCACCAAAGTGTTAACGGAATCCTAAATGACGATTGATAAGAATATTTGCTATTATTATCTTCAAGATTTCTTTGCTAGGATTACTAATCTTCTAATTGGATATTTGTGTTATAGTCTGGTATAACTACCTAACATTTAAAAAGATTGAAGGTGACTTATAATCTCAAGAAAGGATGTAAATGTAGATTCAATTAAAGATGATTAATTTAAAAAATGTGATTTTCGTTATTTTGTCGGTCTTATAATGAAACCGAAGCAAAGAATTAATTTTATTAATCTCAGTTTAATGATTATGTATACACATTTATTAAAAACTAGCTGTGCTCGCGGTTGCGCTCGCGTGTACTTCAGAATGCCGTCAATCGGGACATGCGCAAATCGTGTTACCCTGCTCTCAATTATTTTAAAGACAAAAATGCTTATGAACATTTATGCTCTCGCTGATTTTTATGTAGGTCTTTTTGATATCTACAATTATGTAGTACATTTATTTGATATATCTCTTAGGGTTTATTCAACTTAAGCCATTTAAGCGCTCGAACTGATTCACCATGATCAGTTTTTTTATATTTACGCGAAACCCTAATTCTTTTTATAAAATAAAAGTAGCCCAAGTTACTCCTTATAATATCAGCTATCTCCAAATAAAGTCCCATCAAAATCGGTCTAACGGTTTCGGAGATAACCCGGAACAAATATACAGACAGGCAAAAATATAAAAAATTGTGTTTTGTTGTAAATACCGTATATTATATACTTTCATATGCATTAAGTAAAAAAACTGTTATTTTGACATTACAAAATAGTCACTTCAATTTTAATTATTAATATATAGATTTGAACGAGTGAAATTTGCACGGTGTGTGCAGATATATCTGTGAAAGATGATGAAACCTCCGAAGGCTCAAGTCCGGTGAAGCTGTAAAAGCCGCAGCGGCTCTGTTTTTGGATAAGGGCCCCTAAGGCTAACAGTGTAGTCAGTTCAAAAAAAAAAAAAAACCTCCGAAGTTGGTGATTTTCTTTGCTCCTAAAGGAAGAAATTTCTTAGCATTGTATTGTATATTGTATATACTTGTAGGATAACAGTGGTTAAGTTATGATTTTACCAGGATAAACAGTAATATTCGGTGCCCTGTAATGATCGAATAACAGACTGAGACCATGAGTTCTTTTTAAAAAGAACTAATTACCAAAAATATAGTAAACTAGCGGTGTCTTAGAGTTTCAACCGTGTTATATATGATTCCTCCATACATATCTTAAACTCCCCTTTAGATACATTTAGGGGTTGAATTTTCAAAAAATCCGTTCTTAGCGGAGGCCTTCGTCATAATAATTATATGTGTGCCAAATTTCAGCCCAAACCGTTCAGTAGTTTCAGCTCTGTGTTGATAGATCAGTCAGTCAGTCACTGTTTCCTTTTATATATATTTAGATGATTACCAAATCTTAGTAAGTTAACTTGCTATTAATACCTGTCAAACGATGTGTCTGGGTTAGGTTTGACTTGTAATAAGAAACGTCTGGAGACGCCCTCGGCAGACAGGTTCCAGCCAGCTGGCGAGTACCAGATACATATAATAAAATTTCCCAATAATATTAAATCCGTACAATTTTCCCGTGGGTGTGATTTCTATAGAAGAGAAAATAGTTCTCCAAGCAACAGTTGTTGTATTTGCTTTTACTATTATCTGTATTGTTAGCCTTAGTAATCTTTATGTGATCTATGTTAGCATTACTAATTTTATAAGCGAGTATAATGTTATAAGAGTGAAGGTCACATATTAACCTCGTTAAAAAATGTTAAGGTTGATTGTAAAAATAATAAAAAAAAACTTAAAAAAATAAAATAAAATGAATGCTTTTACTAATAACTTAAATCTGTATTTTTAAAGGATTTATATACTTAAAATATTAATTTTTAACTAACTTATTTTAGACTAGGGATACTGTGTGGCTCTGCACGCATTTATAATGAGTTAGTTTCGCCTCGTAAATTAATTTTTATACATTGTCTTTTGAAATTTTTATGATCTAACACAACTGTAATAATAATAACTTACAAATGATATATAGGTACGAGTATTTCTCGTGTACAATATATCATAAAATCGATTGAAAATTACGTAGTTAAAATTGGATTTAATGTTTTTTTTTTACGATTTATACGTGTGTTCTTGACGATTCTTATAGCCTACGAATGGAAAGGCATATGCTTCACGCTTACAAAATCAAATCAAAATTGGTTTAGAAGTAATAAAAAATTAATTTTGCATTTCAAGATTTCTACAAGTAATATTGATAATTCTTATAGACTTACCATCTGAGCAATGGTATAAGCTTCCACTGTACAAAAATTCATAAAATCGGTCCCGAAGTTTTTCAGTTAAATCCGAACACACAAACAAGCAGATAGAAAAGAGGGTTATTGAGGGGTGGTTAGCGTGGTGTGGGCCATGGGAATGTAGGTAATGAGGAGCGAGGAAAATTAGAAAAAAAGGAGTAAAGAATGATATGCTTATAATAGGTATGAATACTGGAATGACCGTTGATAAAGTGGGAGATAAAAGCAAGTTGTCCCGACCATACTTAAGTGAGGAAGAGGTAAGAAGGAGAACATTCTGTATTATTTATATATATATCGTTTATATTTTATTCCTAATTGAAACGGATAACATAGGTAGTTAAATTTCGGGAGCACTGCCGAGGGTTTTTAAAAAGTCTAAGACAAGACTGATTCTCAAGAAGCTTTATTAAGAATGCTTTTATTTGTTACAAATGTCTCTTTTATAAACTCTTATTCTATAAACACAAAGTGGGGCTGTTTACTATGAAATAATGAGAAATATGTCGCAATACATTCAGTCAAAACACCAGGTGTCTATCAGTAGTTTGCAGACATAATATGGGTTAAAAACGTAACATCAGCATTTCTAACGTATGTACCAATTAACAAGACGTAATAAGAGAGGGTACAGACTGCATAACTCCTCCCCCCTCAAGTTCGAAATTATCAGAGGGATGATTATCACTATGATTATTTCGATAGCAATAATTTTTACAAAAACTGAGCTTATATACTAAGAATACAAGAATTAATAGAAATATAATCACATATAACAATAAAGTTCCGGCACTAACACTTTTTACATTAATAATTCTTTCACTTGATGTTTTTAGTTCACTTTCACTGATTTTTAAAAGATTATTTAAATGTTGAAGATTTATTAATTCACTGTTATCCAAATTGATGGGTTCACGTTGCAATTGTTGCTCAGTAATTGTTATTTCGGGAAGATTAATAATCGGTAATTTTGACATCTTCAAATTACTCGTAGTAATATGGTGAGCTTTTAGCGTAATTTCACCAATTTTAACATCGCAATGGTCATCTAGGACGAGGAAGTATGTCCCTTCTATATTTTCTTTCGTTATTTCGTCGTTACAAATTTTTGATAATATATTCTCAGCGTTACTATGAAGAATCCATCTCTCTTTTCCAATTGGTTGTATCTTAATGGTCTTGATTTCAACTGGTACTGGATGACAAGAACTCGTATTCGAAGAAAATTGAATTAATGCTGTTATGCAAGTGTCTTCTGAAGTTGTTCGAGAATCATCCTCGTGACACAGGAACATTTCGTCGTGAAGTTCATTACAAGGTAAAGTGAGCGAGACAAATTTAGACCCTTTTACTAATAGGTAAGGAAATTTAGGAATAATGATGGTGGTATGATTAGAAGGATTGGTCATAGGTATTGGAATTGCTCTGTAGTATGTATAAATTTCATCTCTAATTATTGGTATATCTAAAATGAATGTTATTTGACTTCCTTTTGTATAAGCTTTAAGCTCTATACATTGCTCTATTTTAACTAAATTGTCATAACTTACTGGATACACAAGTTTGTAGAATTTCTCTATCTTTTTTAACAATTCTAATAATTCATTTGAGTTTATAAGAGATTGGTGTAATATTTTTAATTTACTGAATGCCAGAGAAGTTTCAATTTCATTCAACCGAATGTAGAGTAGTTGAAAATTATGGAAAAATAAATTATAAACATTAATAAAATTATGGGTAGTTATATCAATATTAGTTTGATTTATTAATTTTTTTATTTCTCGTAACTCTTTATCTATTCGAATGAAATTGTCCTTCGTGAAATTTGTTATCTTTATCATTGATTCAGAAATATCTGATATTAAGGTTACCTTTTTAATGAGTGTATTTTGGCGTGTCGTTAGAGAATCAATCATATTTTCATATCTTAAAGCATCATTATGATCTAAGTTACCAGTTATAAGCTTAATAATAGATCCAAGAGGATTGAGAAGTCCACGTTTAATTCTAGTTGATGGAGATAACTGTTCTAATTTTTGAATACTAATATTCATTACATAATTCGTTTGAAGCTTTACATTAAAAAGTTGAACATTAGATGTTTCATTATCAAAATGTGTTTTTAAATATTGATTAAATTTAGTATATCTTTTTATATTGAATTCTAAATCCTCACGTATCAGACTTAAATCTAAAATCTTAATTATTGTCCACTTATCATAACTTACACTAGCTTGACCTTGTTTCACAAGGACTATACCGGGATTTTTATCGATTCTGTGAAGTTGAAGGGCGTGAATCCTGATGATCAGAGCCAGGAGCCCGAGGAGGTACCTGCGAAGGTCGTTTTATATCCTTAATAGGCACGTTTGTTTTTCGAGTTTTCATTTTTACAGGACAGATATTTCTGTCAATTTTACCATATACTTGTGCTTTTTGATAACGCGGTTTATCTTTACTTCGCCTTGTATTAACACCTTTTACAAATATAGTGTCCTCTTCTTGAATATCAAATGATGTTTCACCACCACGTTTTGTTTTAATCTTTTCTTTATTTTCAATTACTTTGTCTGTTAAATATTTATAAAGATATTTCGTTCGTTTCATATGATCGTTTACTAATTGTTGCGTATATTGTTTGTTAAAGTTTACTTCAAAAGTACTATTAGAATCAGTGTGTCCAAAAACTACTTCAAATGGTGTAAGACCAGTCGTTGAGTGAATGGTTTGATTGTATGACATAATTGCATAAGTCATAACGTTAGCCGCGTCAGTTATTTTATGTTCATATTTAGCGATACGATATATTTCTAAAATAGTTGAATGGAATCTTTCAATTAAACCCATAGAATTAGGATTATGTGGAGTGCTTATGTGTAATTCTATTTTATAAAATTGTAATGTTTCTTTTAAAAGTGTATTGTTGAATTCAGTACCAGAATCAGCACTGATCTTATTTGGTACGCCATAAAATGAGAAAAATTTAATTAAGGCACGAACTACTTCAGGTGTAGAGCGATTGGATATTTCAAAAGCCTGACCTAGTTTACTGAAAGCATCTATTATGGTAAGGAAGTAGCTTCCTTCTATAGAGAATATATCTATAAATATTTCAGCAAAAGGTTTTGTTTGAGTTTGCGTTAACATTAATTCTGGTTTTAAAGGTTTGCGATCATATTTTAGAGTTTTACAAGTTTCACAAGAATTGATTACAGAAGCGACTGTTATATCCATATTTGTCCAAAAATAATTACGCTTTAATTTCATAAGAGTTTCTTTGATTCCACGGTGACTTGTTTTACCTTGATGATAAGCAAGTATAGTGGCACGTTGCTCTTTTTCATCACCTAAGTATATAACTCTTTTAGTACATTCATATATTTTGACGGTATCTTTTTTAAATAGTTTTATCACGGCATTTGTAAATTGTTTACGGTGAATTTCGCTCTCAAAGTAAAAGAAATATTTAATTTTAGGTTTTATATATTCTAAAAGAAATTTCTTAACAAGGTTAGTGTTGTTTACAGGTAAATGTACTTCCAAAATTTTTTGTTTTTCATGTGATAAGTCTTTTATTGATAATTGGTTTCTGTTCCAAGTAAAAATAAGGATTTGATTAGGTTTTGTGTCGATGGCTTCTTCAATAATGGGAATACCATTCGTATCAATATCTTCAGCAGAATGTATGGTTTCCGGTAATGAACAGGCAGTAATAGTACTGGATGAAGGAGAACGAATTGGGTGAGTTAAAGTCTTATCGGAATCTGAAGGAATAGTTAACGTTTCTGATGAGTCTGAAATTAGTATTGGACTCTCAGATCGTTCAGTGTCACTCACGTTTACTCGTAAGGACATATCGTCCTTTAATATATTTAATTTAATTCGTGATAGAGCATCAGCATTACTATTTTGTTTACCGTTCTTGTATATTATGTCAAAATCGAACTCAGCTAGTCTCAATTTCCATCTAGTAAGTTTACTATTAGGTTCTTTCAGTGAATTTAACCATGCTAAAGGTCTGTGGTCAGTAAATATTGTGAATTTGCGTCCATACAGGTAAGGACGGAAGTGTTTTACTGCCCAAACGATGGCTAACAGTTCCTTTTCTATTGTACTGTAACGTGTTTCTGCATCATTAAGAGTACGACTTGCATATGCGATAGGTTTTTCATTTCCAACTGATCCTTGTGAAAGGACAGCGCCTAAAGCGTAGTTTGACGCGTCTGTTGTTAAAATGAAGGGTTTAGAAAAATCAGGAAACTGTAATATAGGAGCATTCACAAGTAGCTCTTTACATTTTTGAAAAGCTTGAACATATGATTCATTAATTTCAATTTTATTTTTCTTTTTCAAACACGATGTAAGGGGTTGTGTAATTTTTGAAAAATCCTTTATGAATTTTCGGTAGTAGCCTATCAGGCCAAGAAAACTTTTAATTTCAGTGGATGTTCTGGGGAGTGGGAAGGCAAGTACTGCCCTGATTTTATCATCATTTGGTTGTAAACCATGCTTCGTAATTTTGTGTCCTAAGTAGAGTACATCTTTTTTAAAAAACTCACATTTATCGAGAGTTACTTTAAGATTGGTTTGTTTGAGACGATCGAACACTTTTCTTAGCTTCTCTACATGTTCTTGTATACTACTAGAATAAATGATGATGTCATCTAAATATACTAAGCAATGTATACCTTGCAACCCACGTAACACGTTATCCATTGCGCGTTGAAATGTTGCAGGTGCTGTTTTAAGTCCAAATGGCATCCGTGTAAATTCAAAATGTCCCATTGGTGTAGTGAATGCAGTTTTGGGTCTATCTTGTTCATCAACTTCAATTTGGTGGTACCCACTTGCTAAATCCAATGTACTGAAGTAAGTAGATTTCCCTAACTTGTCGAATAAATCATTAATATTTGGTAAAGGATACTTATCATCAGTAGTAATATCATTTATACGTCGATAGTCTACAACCATTCTAAATTTCTGTTCACCGGAGGCGTCCATCTTTTTTGGAACTAGGTGTACGGGTGCACTCCATGGTGAAAACGATTCTTGTATAACATTATCTTTTAGTAATTTTTCAACTTGTTTCTGTATTTCATCGTTTTGCGATGGTGGAAGTCGGTATTGCCGTATGAAAATTGGATCTTCATTTTTAGTCCGGATTCGATGTTTTACTTGATTAGAAAATGTAAGAGGCAGTTTATCACAATAGAATATATCCCTGTATTCAAAACAAAGTTTTTCTATTGCTTCTCGTTCTTCTTGATTAGCATGATCTAATCGGAGTTTCGATAAATTTTGTGTAAGTAATTCATCAATCTCAAAATCATTTAATTGTTGCCCGGTTGATAAATTTATTTTGCAAGTATTATTATTAAGGCTGGTTATATTCAATGGTTCGTTAAAAGTTAAAGTCACACTATCTTGCGAAGCATTCTGCATGACTGTTGTTGCAAATGAATCTTTGCAAGTAACTATAGCGCTAGGCATACGTACTTCATTTCCAAAATTTTTAAAATTAATTATTGCTTCACCATTAATTAAATTTGTAGGCACCTTAACACGGGTTTCAGTGCGTGGTTCTAGCGTTATTTCCCACGGGGGACTATAAATTATTGGAATTTCTGTATTTTGTGTCCGTAAAATTAAATTTTTCATGTCTATAGTCGCGTTCAATATTTTTAATAAGTTAGAACCTATTAATCCGTCATATCTTCCATCTACATTATATATATAAAATTTATGATTCATCGGACTTTTAAAACTTTCCAATAAAGGTATATCTATAACTTCGTCATGTAGGCTACGTCCATGTGTACTAATAACTTCAAAAGGATCAATATATTTATAATCTGAAAAATATTCATCAGCTTTAGCGGGACTAATAAAACTTCTGGTACTTCCGGTATCAATCATTAAACGAGCATCAATTTCAGGAATATAAATATGCGGTAGTTTATTTATGCCGTCATAATTTAAGTGTACTATTTCTGGGGGTCGCTCTTGGAGGCTTTTATAGGAAAATTTACGCATTCATTTTCAGCTTCTTCAGTTTCAACAGGTTCTATGTTTTCATGATAATCGTCATAAGCAGTTTGTTGATTATCGTCAATGAAATAATGATTTTCATATTCTGTATAATCAGGTTGATAGTCTTGGTATTCAATTTCAGGGTCGTTCATTTCTAAAGACTCTATCATATTTTGTCTAATAGGACGAGCTGTGCGCATTGACACATCGCTTGCCTGAAATTGAGGTGGATTACGTTGAGGTTGATTTTGTGGTGGTATACCAAATTTAAATTGTTGATTTGGCATGTTGAAATTAGGTCGGTTTTGTGTATTGTTAAATTGTGGTTTGAACCCTTGTTGATTAGGAATACCGAATTTAAAATTATTATTTCCAAAATTTGGTTTATATCCTTGTTGGTTTAGGTTAGGTCTGAATTGTACATTTTGATTTGGAATACCGAATTTAAAATTATTATTATACGGTTTAAAATTATTTTGTGTTTGGTATGGAATTCCGAATTTAAAATTTTGTTGTCCGGAATTAAATGTATTTGGCACAAATGCAGGTTGAGGTTTGAAATTGTTATTAAAATTATTTGTTAAAGTAGGCGTGAAAAATTGTTGAACTGGTTTAATATTAGATTTATTTTTATTTTTAGAATTGTACTGATATTGAAAATTGACCTCCTCCATGACAACACTTAGTGCGTTTTCTAAAACGGTACAACCTTTAAGTCGCACAATTCGAATTAAATCCTCTGGTAAATTATATAAAAATACATTCAAGCACATATTATTATAGATAATCATTTTAGCGGCTTTGAGGCCTTCATCAGTTAATAAATTGACCTTGGAGAAGAGGGTGCAGCGTGTTTGTTGTATCCTGTTACAAAATTGCGTATATGTTTCACCAACTTTAATTTTTAAATTTTCCAACTCAATTGCCACACACTCTTCCGATCTAGGATCACCAAAATGTTGAATCAAAACAGCTCTTAATTGTTCCCAAGTTGTTATGTCTTCTCTTTCACTTAGTAGAGCAGCGGCTTTACCACATAATCTACTAGTTATAGCATGAAACACATATGTAGTTTGAACAACATTGTTTGATCCGCTAAAATTTCTGATTATATATTCACTTTTTTTAATAAATAAATTTAAAGTATTTTGATCACCATCGTACTTGGGAATTAAACTTAAAAGTTCTTTTGATACTAATTGAATTGTTGATTCATTGTTGCGTTGCATTTTGAATTGTATTTATTTAATTAAACACACACAAAGTAAAATTCACAAAATTAAAATTCACAAAATAATATTTTCAAAATAAAATTCACAAAATAAATCTTATAACAAAATTATCAAAATCAAAATTCTCAAAATTAAAATTATCGAAATTAAAATTATCAAATTAAAATTCTCAAAATTAATATTTATTATTAATATTTCTCAATATCTTATAATCTATGAAGTCAAATAACTTTCGACGATTTTTATTCGAAAATTATGAAAAATAATTTTCAACGATGTTTGTTTGAAAATTATAAAAATTTGTTAAATAATTTTCAACGATTTTTGTTTGAAAATTATAACAATGTCCAACGAAAAATACAACCACAGAAAATAACAAGGACGAGACAAGGATTGTAAAAATGGTCACTTACAGTCTGCTCGTTCCCATGTCTTGCCGTATAGCTGCTTTCGCTTTTAGGACAGGATCTCTCGGAAATAGATGTGGAACCCGACGTTAACTTATTTATTGGTTCGTAGATACTCAAAATCTGCACATGAGACCGATTTGTAAGACTCGAACACAGACTTTTATTGTTGATTGAGTATCCTACCGACTGCGCCAGTTAAATTTCGGGAGCACTGCCGAGGGTTTTTAAAAAGTCTAAGACAAGACTGATTCTCAAGAAGCTTTATTAAGAATGCTTTTATTTGTTACAAATGTCTCTTTTATAAACTCTTATTCTATAAACACAAAGTGGGGCTGTTTACTATGAAATAATGAGAAATATGTCGCAATACATTCAGTCAAAACACCAGGTGTCTATCAGTAGTTTGCAGACATAATATGGGTTAAAAACGTAACATCAGCATTTCTAACGTATGTACCAATTAACAAGACGTAATAAGAGAGGGTACAGACTGCATAACTAGGTAGTTCACAAAAATGGACAGTGTACAAAAACATTTTAAATTAAAATATTTTCATGTCTTAATTAAAATAATTATAACTATTAATTGTTGTTTGTATTCATTAATATTTCACAATATTATGAAAAAATAATTTTGCTTTAATTCTTTGAGGTTTTTGTGAATTCAACAGAAAGAAGACACGAAACGTGCTTGTCATTTTTTATTGTACTATTCACATACAGTACATTAAAATACAATACAATATAACTATTTACATTATTTGTGTACAATTACGCGGCCTTAGCGCTTAGACAAACTTAAAAATAAGTAAATATAAATAAATTTCGTGGCGGTAAACACGTATTTCACAAACATACAAATTTTACAGACATTCTGTAGCCTCTCTAATTTATTAACCAATTGTTCAGTAGCATCAAGTTAACAGATGTCCGCATAATCAAGGATAGGTAGAAGTATTAACTCAGCAATCATCATTTTAGTTGAGACAGGTAAGAGATTACGCATTCTTCATAAACAGCTCATAGAAGCGAACATTTTTCAACTAAATTCACTTACGTGATTTTCACAGGTCAGATTTTTTTTTTAAATCACTCGATTTTTCGCTGTATTAGAATAAGGAATTGCTACACTCTTTAAAGTAATAGGGCATAAAGAATTACAATCTATGAGTAAACATTGTGATATATTAAGGTTAAGAGGTAGCCCATGAGAATCAGCCCAATGTGATATCTTATGAAGGTCTGAGTTCATAACGTCTACTGCATTATATAAATTGACAACTGGAGCTTAGTAATAAACCTGTCGATTATCAGCATATAAGTTATAAGCAGCTGAAAGAGACTAAGTTATAGAATTAATGAAAATTCAGAAGATAAGAGGTGACAGTACACCACCTTGAGGAACACCAGTACTAATTTCGCACCATTGTGAATATTTGTTATCAATTCGGATGCACTGACGACGGTCACACAAATAACTACGAAATCAATCCAAAGCAAAAGGTGACAAATTCACAGAAATAAGTAACGCTAGAAGGACATCGAACAGTATTAAAAACAATACTAAAGAAATACCAAGATGAGTAAGTAATGTCCCTTTATCATTTTCCACAACTAATCGTATATCATCAGAGACTTTAATTAACGCAGTTACAGTGCAATGACATTTACGGAATTCTGTTTGAAAAGAATTTAAAATATTATTATTAAGAAAAAAAATTAAGAGTTGTTGGTGAACCTATTGCCAGAAATACTTCTCTAATGCTTTAGATAGGAAAGGTAAAATATCTATAGGCGAAAAACTTGAAGGATTATTGCACTTGAGTAATGGCACGACAGTAGCAGTTTAGACAGATTAGAACAGAATAGAGATGAATTGAGTATAAAAGTTACAGTAGGAAGGATCACATTTAAGATCGTAAGAGTCATTTTACGACAAATATCATCGAAACCTACCGCGTTAGAGGATATAGCTTTTATATTTCTTTTCTATTTCTTTGTTAGTAATAAGATGAAAGACGAAGCAATCATAAGTTGTATTAGGTAATTTTGATAAATTTCTTAAAGAATCTGATTGTACCTGATTGATACCTATGTGTAGGGGTGTTGGTTAACTGATCAATTTAGTTAGGTACTTGTCCTGTGGTTTACTTATTTACCAAATTCAAAAACTAGCAAGCTCACCATAGTTTGTAGTTTTTTTGATTATATTTCGACTGTTGTAAATGGTAAAAATAACTAAATTACAAATCCGATTCTCAGGTAATATTTTAATTATTACAATTTGGATGGTATAACAAACAACACTAAAGATGAAACCAATCAACTATTTTCATTATCGGGTAACGGTAAACAGTACAGTATGTAGGTATATACTGTTCGGAGCAACAATTTTATTATTTGTTGATTTTCCAAAATGGACCAAAGAATTATAAAAACAAACGATTTTAGCTGAAAAGATTATTTTTTTAGAAGGTATGCTCACACATATAAATTTCTATTGGGGATGAAGTGCAATGTCAAGCTGAATTTTATGTTTGTTATCATTTATCTTGTCTTGACAATTTTTAGTATACCAAATAACAAAAGGATGGTACCAAAGCATTGCAAAAAGAATTGTGGACGGTTTACTAGCTCATTTAAACAGGTAAGAGCAGCAAAAAACAAAAAAGTAAATACCATTTATTTACTTAACATGTCCTGGATTTCATTTAAACTTTTTCCTTTAGTTTCAGGTACACAGATGAGAGTAAAGACGAAAGCTAGTATGCAAGATCCTGCGTAGATCCAGAATGTGATGCCAGCTCCAATATTGGCAACCATGTACCCGAAAGCTGTAGATACACCGAAGCCAACCAGCCAAGCGACGGTCACCACAAACGTAGATCCCGTACTCCTGACGTTCGAGCTGAACATTTCTCCTATTAAAGTTCCCGGGATTATTCCGAAACCTGTAAATTTTAAAGATCCAGTTGAAGCACGTACGTGTTTAATTAGATTTATGATAGTCATACATTAGCCATTAGATAAGTTTATAGCGATAGTGCACTCAGATGCTGCGTGTAAAGATGTCATTTGGTATCATTTATCTTTAGGTGAAGCAGAATATCTTTAAGAAACTAAAGCATCGTTACTAGTACTGGTACTTCTTTACGTAGCTTAAAATTGCAAATATTCAGCCAATAGCGATTTATGCTTAAACGGCTGCACTTGAAGCCAATTTCCTATTCCTACTAAGGGTAGAGTGTTACCATCTTTGAATACACTATTGTCTACGATTACATGCGATTGTGCTTAAACGGTACTCTGAAAAACTATAATAACATTGGTAATATATGAATGATCATCCGGTTTTAGAATTTAGAAAGATTACTGCTAACGATAATTTAATTGATTAAAACCTTCGTTAATGGTTAGAGGTGAAAGTTTACGAGGATATTTCCAATTTATTCCAAAAATTACCGTACAATTATGTCAAAGTTCCTATAAAATATAGGAAATAAGTGAAATTGATTACTTACCAAAATCGTAAGATAGAAAGAAAATTATGAGCGTCACTAGAGGCAGCCATTTTATATTAGTTACTGCGTCAGGTCTGATATCATCTAAGTAGAAATAAATACCGAGAACACCCTGAAACGAAAATCGTTTATTATTTATGAGATTACCTAAAGAATTTAAAGAAACAAACGTAGTCAGGTAAAGCTATCATGATTTAGTAGTAGCGTGTAAGAACACCGCGTCGATCGAAGGAAGACATCGTGACAAAACCATAGCATGGTGCTAGGGTATTTTTTTATGCCCTCCTGGATAGCTACCACCTTAAAGTTGAAAATCTGTCGCCAAGCACCTATAGGTGTGTTCGAGTAGGTGCACTTGAGAGACAGTCCTTCCATGGCTTATCGTGTTATTATTATATTGGGCTACATCTTCATTTAACATCAGATAATATTGTGACAAACATGTACTACTCACAGTTCGCTGGGTTTATTTTAGGTCCCATGTAATAGGGGGTGAGCCTCTTGTCATTAATCGGGTGCAAAGTCAAACTCCGAGTTGCTACTGAGAGTTTCATAGAAAACATCTAATAACAATTTGATTGACCTCGGAATCGAACACAGGACCTCGAATATAGCAGTCACGCTTACGACTAATATGCTAATGAGGCAGCGTTTTTTCTGGTGCCTCAGGCAGCTTTTACAGCTTCACGAAAACCTTGGGGAGGAGTGCATAAGGTACTCAGCTGCAAAAGCGTGGCAACATGCTCAAGGATGCCAAAGTGGCCGGACCTCTGCTCGGGATGTTACCGCGATTGCAAAGAAAACGCGATCTGACTAATTTAATCTGAGTAATAGTGTTTGATTACTAGTGAATGCAAGTGCAGTATTACTGTATCGCGTGAGTGGCTGCTTGGCTCAAGGGCTCCACACTGAGGAAACAGAACTAGGCTTGAGTTGCAAATATGAGGTCCTTACATATGAAATTAGCGTTATAAAAATATTATGAAATTATACATTTAATCAATGAAAGTATGTAGCATTATTATCTATGTGCTTTCTTTCACCTTTATATAGGTAGTTCATTGATTCAATTGCTGAAAAAATTGTGGGAGCGAGAATCAAAAAAATCTTTGAAGGCGATTTGGACAGCCTCATCGGAATTGAATTTTTTTCTTTATAAGAAATTGTCCGAATTCCGAAAAAAGTGAAAATCTGTTGGAGCAAAGTCGGGCAAATATGGTGGGTGTTGGAGACATTCCAACCGCAGTTCTTCTAATTTAGCGTCCGTCTTTCGTGAAATATGGGGTCTACCGTTGTCCAGAAACAGAAGTGGGCTAGAGAGTTTTACCAGTCTCGGTTATTTAACGGCTAGCTTTTTCATCATGGTTTGCAATTGTTACCAATACAGATCTGCCGTTATCGACTGGCCAAGTATCATAAACTAGACTCACCAAACTTATAGCGCAGAAAGCAGTTGAAATTAATAATAAAGCTTTCCTTCCAGATCTTTCTACGAAGAGAGGCGTTATAGTACAAGCAGAGGTTTGTGTAATTCCTGTTATTATAGTAGCAATATTTGGTGCTATTGATGAACCAGCTAATTCAAATATAGATGTGGCGAAGAATATTACAGCCATAACACCACTCGTTTGCTGCAGAATACCCAAAGATAAAGTTATAAACATTGCTTTTCTATTAGATTTCATTGTTATAATCTCGGTCCACTCTTGTTTTCTATTCGTGTTGGGAATATTTTGTTTTGTTTGTAGTATAGTTTCGATATCATTTTCTCTGCCAAGTGATTGCAGAGTTTCTTTAGCTTCTTCATGATGCCCTGAAATATTACGTTTAGTATAGATTGTATCTGATTAGCTGGCATTCAGATTATGTTATTTTAGATATTTCAATGGTTCAGTGATACTTTTGAGTAAATAAGGGTACATATTGTATTTTTAAAACAATACAATTATTACCATACTAGTTTTGCCTAAGACTTCGTTTATGAAAAACAGCAACTAATATAAGTATTTGATCAGTACGGTTTTGAGAATATTGGAGTAAAATCATTTCAAATATTAACCTATATTATCCAAAAGACCTACGCAGTTGATAAGATCACACAATGTACATACGTGTAAAGATGCTTTCTGTACGTACCTCCCATACCATACCATAAACACACCAAATTTCATTAAATTAGATCCAGTAGTTTCTGCGTGATTGGCATACAAACTAACAGATGGACAGACAGACAATAATTTCAAGCACTATCAAAATATTTTCTCTTCTTGATTCTAACCTCCCCCAGTAGTATTTTATCTCAAATATCTATAATGTACAAATTTCGACTCTTTACCGTTTTAGATAAGTATTATGTTATAAAAATATGCGGCTGGTTCATTTTTTATTCTTTATGAATTTTAAGGTATTATTTGACCTCAAATCTTATTTTATGTGATGATGTGGCTCAAGATTGAAGCACGCTAAGCCTAGTGGAAGGCTGGCTCTCAAGTGCAGCTAGCTACTGGAACACACATTATAGATGTTTGGCGACGTATTATTTTCAACTTGAGATATACAACTCTATAGCTATAGCTAGACAAGCTAATGAAAATGCCTTCACATGGTTTCATTACGATGTTTTCCTTCACCAAAAGCTTAGGCGTATTGTAGAGATTCGAACTCACGTCGGGCAACGTGGTGCACTATTGCTTACTGGATATTTTACAATTACGCGAGGTTACAAAAATCATAGTCAAAATAAAATAATAGTATACATCAATGTCAATGGAAAGTGTTTTTTTTTTTCAAATTTCAATAGAGAATTGTTCAATTAAATTAAGAGTCGTTCGTTACCTTTCAATACTTGGAATACAGGTGTTTCAGGGATAGAAAATATACCGGCAAGGTACAAGAATGAAATCGCCATTCCTAGATAGCCAGTCACTGAATATTGTACATATGGTCCAACTAAGTAAATTATTAAAGTTCCAAAAGTAGTGAATATTGCCGTTGCGGTGAGCAATATACCTCTAATGTTTGTCGAACTGGAAAAGATTTCTTAATTGATGATAGTAAATCTTAAAACACTAATATTATTGAATGCTATAGTTACAAGAGATATTTATCTCCATATGTAAATAATATAAACATTGCTAAAAACAATCGAAACCATTGATCACTTAATTTAAACTTATGGTTAAGAAGTGTAATCGGGACCCAATTCACATTTGCCTCATGATATCTGGACTTGACTTGATGAGTGGACTTGTTCTGATCGGTCCACCGCATGGGCGTTCTTCTGCGCATTCTTTTATATATCCACTTTATCCACGTTATATTCCGAAATCGTGCTATGATGTGACTGATAAGTTGCTATATCTACTGATGAAAAAACTTCGAGCTCTATGTTATATTTGATCTTATTTCAGTTCATTTGGTCATTGAAGATACAGTGAATGAAGAAGTATTTTCATCAGTGTTTATAACACAATCCGAGCAATGATTCTTTTACTTAATTAATCAGTTGCTTGGACTGGATTGCGGCCATCGTACACCAGGAGTAATGCTACTTACCATAATGGTACACTTAGGCTTATTACGTTCCGAAATCAGCCAGTGTAATTAAGTGTGATGGTAGGGGTCATTACCTTACTGAGTCGTGACCGTTATGCCCTTGATGAGAAGCTCGTTACAGTAACTCTGCTTTGGCTTATCGTGTTTTGGGATCAGCTAGCCGATATCCAAATACGAGAAGTTTGGAGGCTAGAGCATCTTAGTTGCGACTGTCGATGCATTGTCGAATTTTTAGTAAATGCCTTTGTTTTTAGATTGTATTGTGCCACCAGGCACAGAACCGTGCTACATAAAAAACTAACTATTTTCTTACACTCTTGGTTTCTAAGCTTTTATTTAATAATAACTAGCAGTACAATGAAGGACTTACGCAATTTCACCAATGTAAACAAGATTAACAACAAATATGATACCAGTGCCCACTCCGCTTAATATCCTGCCGACGATGATCATAGTAAAGTTGTTGGCCAGGCCCAGAATGAGAAATGCGAAGAGTGTGATTGAACCTCCGAGGAACAAGCATGGTTTACGTCCTTTGACATTCGACAGATAACCGGTAAGGTATGGCCCTGCAACCACAATAGATTTGTAGGGTTCAAACAAAATCATTAATACGATTTTTTATTAAGTGCTAATAAAGCATTATGAATTGCACCGGCAGTTCAGAACTGTACTGAGAGGAAATGAAAAAAAAAAACAGCAATGAGCACAAGCCACAATTACTTTCGTTGAAAATAGTGTAGTTACAAAAGTCTTAATAATACCCACGAGCTTAAAACTATATTCAAACTACAGAAATTTCACAGAAATTCAAATACAAAACTGGTTCGCACTGGTTTAATATTTTGATACTTCCTGAATATTCGCTGTTTTTGGAAAGTTTTGCAAAAATAATAGAGCAGTTACCTATTAGTACTTTTGGAATATTTTACTTATTAATTTGTTTATGATTAATCAAATAATAGTCAATAATAATCAGGTGAGTAAAGTACATCACAAACCTCGATTGAGATTGACTGCTGAGAAATGAATGTTCATGGACATTATTCGAAATCACAGCATTTCTATATGCACTATAAGAGGGGTAGAGCACAGAGAAATTTCTTTCAAAATCTCTCTCTACTAAGGGCAGCCCGACTGGTGCTTGGACTTGGACCCTACAGAAGATCGCAGCCAAATAACTCTGTATTGTTTTCCTATAGTGAGTACAGTTTACAGAGCTCCTTGGGGGTTCCCATTTGCTACGGTAGCCGCTTGCAATCGGGCGGACCGTATGCTTGTTTGCCACCTTTGTAATTTAAAAAAGCAATAATCTCTAAGTATGCTATCGTTATTATTTGTTTATTCACGCGTTCTTACCAGCTATTGTTCCGATGTATAATATAGATCCAACCCATGATCCTTGGCTTTCAGTGATCACGCTAGGCAATGGTGTTTGCTCAGGATCTTGTAATTTTGGAATAACAGGTGCTGTCCATCCAAGACCATAACCGAAAAGTATCTGTCCAATGTAAACTACAACATTAAGAAAGAAGAAAGAAAGAAAAAGTTTATTTATCCATAACACAACACATCAAAAACAAAAATTATAAAAACATAAAATCAACACAACAAAAAATAAATTACCAATAATAATAATTAGTAACGTGCCATGCGGAAATAAATAGGTTCCAGTCTCAGCATAATTGATTGATGTACTCGTATACCATAGGAAATGATCTTGATGATCTTGATTGACAGAGCTAAGTGATATACTTTTTGTAGGTATTCTTGTAGCAGCTCGACGTTACTCATAACAACCACTATATTAATTAATATTAACTTTTAATATTTAAGGCGATTTAATATTACTTTAAGGCACGAAGTTACAAGCAACAACTAGTTTACCTTTGTGTGAAACTGGACTCACCGTGTGAAAGTTACAGCTACACCCGTGATGATAACTATAGTGTAGTTAGAACTGACCAACTAGAAAGTCAATTTCATCAATTTGTTACATCAGTTCAAATCATCCAAAGCAACTCATACCTCGTTCGGGTGTGACTGTAGTCCTTTTAATGTTTAGTGAGGAGGTAAACCAAAGCAAACTTTTGGAACAGTTATTTCTACATAATATATAATTTATATAAACTACTACCTATTGTGGATTGCCCGGCCGTTTCTTCGAGCATTCTTTTTTATATCGTTAAAATATGAAGTCTATACCAAATTTCATTAGAATCCGTCCAGCCGTTTGAGCTTGATTGATGGACAAACATTCAAACGAAACCTACTGTTACAGTTATGGTAATGTATTATCTATCAGATTAGATTTGGTTAAAAAGATTCATTCATATAATTAACACCTAATTAAAAAGAAAACCAAGCTAGCGAATATTTCGTTATTGGTACTTTTTTTCTATTATATTAATGGTTAACTTACTATAAGATGCGATGAGTAGTTGCCTTTTCAAATAGTACTCCATTTCTCACATTGCCCGCAAAACATGTGACATTAAAAGAAAAGTATACTGTAATAAAATTAATTGACCCAGTTTATTATCATTACTCTAATTGTATTGTTTTAATCACGAGAAAGGTCGATATATTTTTGCAGTCCAACTATCATTTTAATTTCTTGTCAATAAGGTTCGATTTATATTAAATGTATTTTGATTCGCAGTATTATATGAAACGCAATCAAAATATTGTTAATTTATATCTAATCATATTTTATTAAAGTGAGTTTGGGAAAATTGAACATTAGACGTTACCTTTAATGAGGGTTATTTTGTAATTTATTATTTACGTAAACAAAACAGTGTAACAAACCACCCCTTTCTTTATATAGCCTATATGTATGCTATCACCCTTCTGATTTGAATAAACTAGTATTTTTTATAAATCAGTTAAATATCTTGTGTTACTTATTTTCGTGATCGTCTAGGCCTTATATTTTTAACCAAAGTTGTAGTAAAAAAGTTTTTAATTCTGGTACTCAGAAAACCCATCAGATTAATATAATATTGCCTTATTAAATGGTAGGCAGAACCAATAGTTGAATATTAATATAACACTAGTTCCAAAAGAAATGTGGATAGGTATTTGGAATTTATATGTGTTGAACTAAATCAACACTGAGTATTCATACTATCTGCTTGGTTCGAGTGATCATTACTTTATAATGTATATTATCTGACAACTACAAAGAATATTTCATTACCATCAGGTTAATATGAGCCAAATCAGTTATTAATTGAACTAGCACTAATTCTATTCATCACACATATTTTGAACAATGAAGGCGGTAGGTGATTGCTTAGGCATATGGACAATGTTTGTCCCTTTGGCAAAGTCACAAATATTACCTTTGAACAACCATATGTGCCTTAACTTACCTATTTATAAAAAGTGTCTTGACACATGGACAGGACAGACAGCCAGACACACGGACAGACGGCAACAAAGTTTATGAGTTACGGAAGCCTAATAAAGAAAACACAAAAAATCGTTAGCATTTGAATATTGAACGTTTACAAACTGGTAGCGATGCACAGTGTTGCCATTTTTGCGTGACTATTATATATTAATATTATTTATTTATTTTTATCTTAGATTTATCACACATTAAAATTATCACGAATTTATTTTTTAGATTTTGGTAATAGTATTATTTTTAAATTTGTAATATTATTAAAAATGTCTATGTTGTTTTTATTCAGTATCTTTGGAGCCAAGATTGTTTGTTTTGTAGTTGTTTGGTACGTTTATAGGAAAAGATTGTAGGCAACAAATAATTGTTGCAGCAAACATCTTAATTTACAACCGTTACCTAGGCTTTGTTAAATTTAGGGTGATAATTTTAACAGCTCACAGTAAGGATGAGGGAGTCTAGTTAAACTATCGTAATCTATATGATTAATAAAATTGAAGTGTGTCTGTTTGTAATTTCAAAATAACAGTTTTTTTCTAAATGTATATGAAAGTCATATACGATACCTATAACAAAACACCAATTTTTAAAAATTTTTGTCTATCTGTTTGTTCCGGGTAATATCCGAAACGGTTGGACTGATTTTGATGGGACTTTCACTGATAGATAGCGGATCATATAGGGAGTAACTTAGGCTACTTTTATTTTAGAAAAAGAATTAGAGGTTCCGCAAAAATAAAAAATAAACTGGTCAGGGTGAATCAATTCGAGGCGCTTAAATTAATGTACTACATATACTACATATGTATCATAGGCATTAAAAAGACCTACAAAAAAGTCCGGGAGAGTATACACATATCTTGTAAGGAACACTCACAATAAGCATTTTGTCTTTAAAATAGCCGGGAGCGGGAGAGCAAGATTCGGGCGGGGCATTCTGTACTCCACGTGAGCGAAGCCAGGGGCACCGCTAGTCATAAATATAGTTAAATATTTTCCTATCTCCAAGTTATATTAAAGAAAATCTTACGCGATAAGCGAAGTTGTCACCCTAGGCTCCTCTATTATTAAACTCGGTGAGGGTAAATTACTAATTCAGGCTTACTTGTTTACTTGCTGGATAAATGTAGGCAACCTTATTTTAGCGTTTTATATATGTTAGTTACTCTCGATTGGTGATCTTTTTTTTAAAAACTACATGAGAGTAGTTAACAAATAATACTCAGTTACCTAATTAATATTTAATCAAAAATAGCCTTGTAGGGTTATGGAATGTCAACCTTATGACATTTTATTTCAGTACTTTATCCCAAATTTTCTTTGCTACTTCCGCCTGAAATAATAAAACAGTTGTTTCGTCTTTCTGAACAAAAAATGTTTGTTATTAATTATTGAGTTGATCATCAAAATGTTAAATCTGAAACTAATAGTGGATAGGAAGAGGAATAAAAAAGACAAATGTAAGTAACTGAAACAATTAAAGAGATGCGGTCGAGTCCGTAAACCCGAACGTTATTAACCTTTAAGGAATAAGTGTTAAAAATGTTAAGCAAATTGTAATAAACAAATAAATAAATAAAAATAATAATAAAAACTATGTTGCAGAAGATATGTGAAAGGAACACAATCGAGGACACGTGTTTCGCACCTCAACAAAACATCCTCAGATCGATGTTGACTCCTCCAAAGCTAGCAGGCGGTGAGCGCTGTCGTGTTTTTTTCGAACTGACTCCACTGTTAGCCGAAACAGCACTGAAGTCTCAGACAGCTTTAACAGCTTCACCGTGACTTGTAGGTGAGCGCTGTTGATTCGCGGGGTACTATTTATACTTTCAAAACGCATTGTCCCTTTTTGGCGAATACGATCTGTTTATTTAAGTAGTGTATAAAAGGGCGCCAAATGCGTGACTCGCCGGGGCGCCTAGATGGCAAGGGCCGGCCCTGTGTATATATTCAGTCAAAAAAGTATCGGGAATGGATGACTTGTTTATGGTTCCAAATTCAAATTTCTGTTCTTTTTTCCGCAAAGAAAATTTGAATAAATTAATTACTATGGATTTCCACAAAGTAACGCCTACGTCAATCAAATATTTTGTTTCAAATTAAACACATTATATTGCTTAAAAAGTACATTCCATCAGGAAACTCAATGGGGGTGGCCAACCGAAGCCGGATCTTGTAATATAGCTAGTTGTTTTTTTACCACTAGCCACACATCGAGAAAAATTCTGGCAGCCAGATATTAATATCCCAACCAGCTCTTAGAACAACAAGCAGGTGGTATTTTCATTGCAGTTATGACTTCCCCGATACCGTACAACTACCTTAGGTTCGCTAGCTGGTGACTTCAACACAAATAGCTTATAATTGTCAATATAAAAGTTATTTATTTAATATGCATTTATTTGAAAAAACTAAGTGTCAAAACAATTTCAATACTGAATTCCTCAAAATCAAAATACAAATATTTTTTACTCTGACACTAATATTTTTCCCATAATAATATTGATTTCAGACATACGATGTATAGACAAACCAATATTATGAAATTTTATTTTCCAATGGGGTCCGAAATTTTAAACAGAAGAGAATTTTATGACTATAGAAACAAGCCAGTTCAATGGTATTCATCAATTTGTCGAGTTATACAAGTTGAGGATAATATACCTCATCTGAATTTAATGGAAGCATAAAAGCAAAGACCTTATAGTATCATTCATCACTGCCACCTCCTGAATATGCGGAGTTTGTTTTTAAATAATTATGCAATGGCGATGTTAAAGAGAGCATTTCGCAGCTATTGGTAGTGACAATATTACCCGTAAAATGATTCTGTTTTTTCTTGAAGAATTTCTTCCTATAATATGTCACATTTTCAATTATTATCTAACCGATGGCGTACTTCCATCAATTTGGAAAGAAGCACAAATCATACCCCTTTGTAAAAAAAATTGGTTGCCTGTAAAGTCGGTATACGGGCGAAAGTTTTACGTGACAACGACTTTATGTCTGTCTCTCTCGCTCTTAGGCGGGCTAACCATGCCCGAGTGGAAGGGACGCGTGCCTCTCACTCGCTCTCATTGTGAGCGCATAACGTGAGCGGAGCGTAACGCAGTTTCTTGAAGTGTCACCCGGCAAACCAATTTATAAGACGTTGTCACGTCAAAAAAATCTACTTTGTTTTCCGAATACCGCCCTTTATCTATACTAACATTATTTTCTAAAGTTCTAGAAGGTCTTGTCCATTTTCAGTTAAACTCCTTCCTTCTTAAAAACAATCTTCTAAATCTATGTCAATCCGGATTTCGTCTTGATCATAGTATGGAACATAGTAATTTAACAGTTGTTGTCTTAGATGATTTCAGCAATGCTTTTAATACCATGGACTGTAATATTCTGCTCAGCATACATCACTCACTTATCTTAATCTCTCTAGCTTTTGTTTACTTACTTTCCCCGATTTCAAAATTTGGCTAGCTCACCGTAGTTTGTAGTTTTTTCGATAGTATTTGAACGTTTAGTTGTAGTTAATATGTATAAAGAATAACTACATGACAACTTCGTTTATCAAGTAAGATTTTCTTTATTAAAACTTGGATTAAGGAAAATATTCACTATTTTCATGATTAAAATACGATTGTATATACTTTTTGTAGCAACAATTAGCTACTTGTTGCCTAATTTCTCTTTCAATAAGGCACGAAAGTAATACAAAAACAAAATATTAGTTTTTTTAGAAAGTATACTCTTCTATTGGGAAGTAATTGCTTTGTCTTGACAATTTTCATTATGACAAATAATAAAAGAATGATACAAGAGCTAACTAGCTAACTTATGCAGGTAAGGGTAAGCAATAAACAAAATAGTAAAACATTTTATTTACTTAACATATCCTGGATTTCAATTAAACTTTTCCCTTTAGTTTCAGGTACAAAGATAAGAGTAAAGAGAAAAGCTAGCATGCACGATCCTGCGTAGATCCAGAATGTGATACTAGCTCCAATATTGGCAACCATGTACCCGAAAGCTGTAGATACGCCGAAGCCAACCAGCCAAGCGACAGTCACTACAAACGTAGATCCCGTACTCCTGACGTTCGAGCTGAACATTTCACCTATTAAAGTTCCCGGGATTATTCCGTAACCTGTAAATTTTATAAATCCATTTGAGGCATTTAATTTGACTTAAATTTATGGGAATCACTCGTGATATACATTACTCTCATTAGAGTATTTAAATTCATGTAAAGTAAATTTATTCCACATTGCTTATAAAGATAGTTCTCATTATTTGCTAATGTTTATAGCGATAACGCACTCAGACGCTGCGTGTGAAGATATCAGTTCTATTTACTAAATCCTGAATTTTTTCATTAAGTTAAATACGTATCGATGACATCGTCACAAGTTGTTGGTGCTTTATTGGCTAACTTAAAATTATAATTTAGTAGCCCCTTTATGTTGCAGCGGCTGCACTCGAAGCCTATTTCCATTTTAAAGTATTACGTTTTTTGATTATATTATTGCTTAATATCACATATGATTCTGCTCAAAATTATCACGACATTGGCATTGTATAAAAGATCGTCAGTTTTTGGAATTTATTTACGGACTTTCAATTGGCTTGATATTAAAGACATGTTTAGAGACTTCAAAAAGATTACTGCTAACGATAATTTAATTAGTGATCTGCTATCCTAAACTTTATTTAATGGTTAAACTTCAGTTAGCGAGGTTATTTGCAATGTATCCAAAACTTACTGTAAAATTTACAAAGTGTCGAGAAAAATTGGAATATTTTCAAGCCTGTCTAAAAGGACAAAAAATTGATAACTTACCAAAGTCGTAAGATAGAAAGAAAATTATGAGCGTCACTAGAGGCAGCCATTTTATATTAGTTACTGCGTCAGGTCTGATATCATCTAAGTAGAAATAAATACCGAGAACACCCTGAAAAGAAAATCGTTTATTATTTATAAGATTACCTAAAGAATATAAATAAACAAACGTAGCCAGGTAAAGCTATGATGATTTAGTAGAAGCGTGTACGGACACCGCGTCGATCGACGTGAGTTGGAATACCTGCAATGAGCCTGAGCTTTCAGTAAAGGATGACATCGTGACGAAACCATAGCATGGTGCTAGGGTATTTTTTTATGCCCGCCTGGATAGCTACCACCCTAAAGTTGAAAATCTGTTGCCAAGCACCTATAGGTGTGTTCGAGTAGCTGCACTTGAGAGACAGTTCTTCCAAGGCTTTCGATGAAGGGAGACATCGTGATGAATGTTGCTAGGGCATTTTTAAATGTTCGCTTGCTAACTCAAGTCGCCATGCACCTATAGACGTATTCCGGTAAATGTAATTTAGAGACAATCCTCCCGCGATGGGCTTACCTTCACTTTACATCAGGTGATATTGTGGTCAAATACTAAACCTGTAAAAAATAATATATAAAAAATTTTGGTACCATCAAAAAGTAAACAAAATTTTATGAATAATTCACGATCAGATCAAATACGATATCGTAAATAAAACTCACTAGGCTTATAGAGCAGACGGCAGTGGAAACTAATAATAAAGCTTTTCTTCCAGATCTTTCTACGAAGAATGGAGTTATAGTACTAGCACATATTTGTGTGACTCCTATTATTATAGTAGCAATATTTGGTGCTATTGATGAACCAGCTAATTCAAATATAGATGTGGCGAAGAATATTACAGCCACCACACCACTCATTTGCTGCAGAATACCCAAAGATAAAGTTATAAACATTGCTCTTCTATTAGTTTTTATTGTTATAATCTCGGTCCACTCTTGTGTTCTATTCGTGTTGGGCATATCTTGTTTTATTTGTAGTATTTTTTCAATATCATTTTCTCTGCCAAGTGTTAGTAAGTTTTCTTTAGCTTCTTCATCTTGACCTGAAATATTATAAATTTAATAAGATTAGCTGGTATCAAATTATATTTATTTTAAATACTTCGTTTAATTTAGTAAAACGTTTCAAAAAATTAGTTGAACTAAAATATTTTAATCAACTTATATTAATACAGTTGATGATTAAACTTTATTACCTTTCAATACTTGGAATACAGGTGTTTCAGGGATAGCAAATATCCCCGCAAGGTACAAGAACGAAATCGCCACTCCTAGATAACCAGTCACTGAATATTGTACATATGGTCCAACTGAGTATACTATCAAAGTTCCAAAAGTGCCGAATATTCCCGTTGCGGTAAGCAATATACCTCTGATATTTGTCGATCTGGGAAAAATGAAATGTTTGATGATTTATCAAATCTTAACAGTACCAAGCATTCAATAAAATATTAATAGTTACGAACAAGACAATTTTTAACAAAATAGAAAACCAACTTCAATAATTTTGAAGAGTTCCCTTGTGTATCTTAGAAGTTGAAGGTCCAATGAAATTGGGACCACCCTTCAGGTATCCCCTATTAAACAAAATGTAATCATCAAAATCGGTTCATAAACAAAGGAGTTGGTTGAACATCCATAAAAAATATACATTTGCATTGAATAACGTCTCGTCTTTTGTTGAAGTCCCTAAAAAATTAATCAAAACCCTTGGTCAATTTGTAAATATAATAAAATCCGGCTACATCACTGATAAATTTCTACTGTATCAAGTGCTAAAGAAACTTCGAACTCGTCAACCTGTTTTTCTGATCTAATTTCAGTTCATATGCTCATTAGAGATACAGTGAATGAAAAAGTTTTTTAATCAACATTTATAATTATAACATTGTCTCAGCAATAAAAGTTTTATTCTCGATCAATCAGTTACTTAGTAGTATGATACGGTAATTATCTCCGACTGTATCGTGACAGCCCATACGCCTACCATAGAGGCAAGCTTAATTCAGCCCAAAGCCCAGATTGGGTAGAGACCGCCATGTCCATGGTGATAAAGCTGTCACAGTGACTGTTTTGGTTTGTCACGTTCCGGGATCAGCTAGTTTATATCCAGCTGTCGAGAGGCTTGCAGACCGACATGACACCATTGTCATGTAAGCGTCGATGGATTTCCGATAGTTCGGTTGTTGTCAATGTTTTGGATTGTACTGTACGTACTTAACATCAGACACAGCATCGTCACTTTCCTCTGCTACAATAAAAAAGTTTCAATTATCAAATTTGGTCCATAATCTCTCTTTAATGATAAGAACTATCAGTACCATGTTAGACTTACGCAATTTCACCAATGTAAACAAGATTAACAACAAATATGATACCAGTGCCCACTCCGCTTAATATTCTGCCGACGATGATCATCGAAAAACTGTTTGCTAGGCCCAGAATAAGAAATGCGAGGAGTGTGATCGAACCTCCGAGGAATAAGCATGGCTTACGTCCTTTAACATTGGATAGGTAGCCGGTAATATATGGCCCTGCAACCAGAGAAACTTTTAAGATTAAAACGAAACTATTTACACACTTTTTTTATTAATTCCTTTTATAGCATTACGTATTGCACCATCATCTCGGAACAGCACCAAGAAGAAATGCAAAAAAAATAGCAATGAGCACCAACTGCCTATAGTAGAAGGCAATAATTACTTTCATTTAAAATTCTGTTGTTACAAAAGTGTTATACACACAAGCTTAAAACTTAATTCAATTTATAGAAACCTAAAGAAACGATAGAAGTTTCAATTTCGATAGTACCTAATCGATACCGAAACGATGTTTAGAAATTTTCGGTAATTTTCGGTAATTTTCGGATATTTCACTTATTATTTTGTTTATGGTTAATCAAAATGTTACAGTCAATAATCAGGTAAGTAAATAACAAACCAAGAACGAGGTTGACTGCTGACTAAAGAAAGTTCATCGAAAATTTTCAAAATAACAGAATTCATTTAAGCAATAATCTCGCAAGTATACGATCATGAATAAATTTTTTTTATTCACGCGTACATACCAGCTATTGTTCCGATGTATAACACAGATCCAATCCATGATCCTTGGCCATCAGTGATCACGCTAGGCAATGGTGTTTGTTCAGGATCTCGCAATTTTGGAATAACAGGCGCTGTCCATCCAAGGCCATAACCGACAAGTATCTGTCCAATGTAAACTGCAACATTAAACAGGTAATCTTTAAGATAACGATTACATTTCTTATGGTTTTTTTAAATTTTGCATAGCTTTGTGATAACCTTTGATTGGCTGAAGTTACTCATAACAACCCTTATCTTAAATATTCTGTTTTTATGATAATCACGGACATAAGTACGAGAAGTTCCTCCCCTCCTTAGTCTACGCCATACGTTTATTTTCGCCTTTTTTATCCGTGCTTAAATATAGTAGGTAGGTTTACGGTAAGAAAAGTAGTTTGTTTGTGATACGAATGGTATGATGTTTTAATTTCCAATTGATTGATTTTATTGGGATTTACTATTCTTCCTTTTAAGGCGTGAAGTTACAAGCGACAACTAGTTTACGTTTGTGTGTAACCGGACCACCCCGTTTAAAAATTATAACTATGTTCATGATAATAATTGTATTGTAGTTAGTACTAATCAACAAGAAAACGATTTTCAAGAATTACTATACTTCTGACCAAGTCATCCGAAACAACTTCCAAGATAAATCTCGTTCGGGTGTGTAGGTATACATGCCCTCAAGGTTTGATCAGCATAGTCCAACTAATGTTTAGCTAGGAGGAAACCCATAGCAACGTGCTGAAAGTAATATCCCTACATACTCTTATTTATATTATTAGATTCTGACCGTCCGTTTTCCGAGCATTCTTTTTTGTATCGTTAAAAATTATGACTTCTACGCTAAAATTCATAAAAATCTATGTCAGCCGTTTAAACGTGATTGATGAATAAGAATTCAAGCAAACGTGCTTTCATATTAATTATATATTATTTATTTTTTGGGTACTTGACTCCAAGAAGAATATGTCAGTCACACCGTATCCTAAACATAGCGTTTACAAACAGCTAACATAGTGTTATAATGATAAACAATCATAAAATTTTGAATTTATATTAGATTTGGTTATGCGGCGACATTCAAATAATTAATTCCAACTTTAGGTATGTAGATATTGAATGTATGTTTTTTTTTCTGAAAAGTGTTTCTTCCTATTAATGGTTTACTTACTGCAAGATGCGATCAGTAATTGTCTTTTCAAATAGTACTCCATTACACTACCCACAAAACTTCTGACGTTAAAAGAAAAATAAACAATAATAAAATTGGCTGTACCCAATTCATTATCATCACTAAAATTATACTGCTCTGATCACGAGAAAGATCGTGATATTTTATGGAGTCTAACTGTCATATTAATTCCCTGAAAATAAGGTTCAATTTGCAATAAATGTAGTTTGATACGCAATATTATCTGAAACGCAATCAGCATATCAAAATATTGTTAATGTTTATCTATCTTAATTTTTATCTAATCACATTATATTAAAGTGAGTATGGGAAAGCTGGACGTATGCTTTATTTATGTGTTATTTTGCAATTTATATAATAATGTTTTTTCTATCAAAACGAAGTACCTATCAAAAGTTGTGACCCCCAGAGAAAGCATTGAACTACACTCTTCGAACTGAAACTCTTAAACTCTACTTTCCACTTGGTGACATGGCCCAGTAAAGAGGTCGACTGAGGACGAGTTACCGGCAATTTTTTTCCACTGGTCACTTTTTCTGATCTTCAAAATATAGCAAGATACAATATAACGTAATAAGATGGCCGCCACTGTTGTTAATTTATGTTATTTTTTCTGGAAGCCCAAAATGAAAGTTATTTTTACGGATTAAATATGAAATTGCTGATTTTTAATAATAACTAGTGTGAATAACGATATATATCACCCTACTTGAAACTGAAATGTCATATTAATTTTATAATAAAGCTATGACATTCTTTGATTTATGCATGGAGTACAGCTCTCATCTTTGGGACGGTACGGCCAAGTACCAACTTGAGGCATTGGAGGCAATCGAGAAGCGTGCCAAAGAACTCATTGGCAACGATTCGCTAGTTGAGGCAAGGCTGTAGAGCCTTGAACATCGGCATAAACTTGTCAGTTTAACGGTTTTTTACCGGATACTTTTCGGTGAATGTGCGTTGGAATTGCACAACTTAATTCCCCCATCCCCATTCCACAACCAAACGACAAGAGATCATCATCAAGACGTCATCGATTTATGGTAGATATTCCACCAGTGCGCACACAGCGTTTTGGTAGCATATTTATGCGCATGCTAAAGAGTGGAACACTTTGCCGGTCTTTGTATTTTCCGATAATTACAACCGGGGTATCTTCAAGTCTCGATTGAATAGGTACCTTCTAGGTAAGCGTGCTCCATTGTACACAACATCATCACTTACGATCAGGCGAGATAGTGATTAAACGCAAGCCTATCCATAATAATAAGAAAACAAATTCATTTTTTGTTATACCTAGCTGTTTCTGTGACAATGGAAAAATTGAAATTCGCATTATTTTAGAATACGAGCTCCGTGGTGGCACCAACGCAGCACAGGCGGCACAGACATAACAACGACGTAGATGGACAAGGAACAATGTAATTATTATAATAATATAATATAATTACATAATAATATAAATTATTCTTAATTTATTTAAAAATTCAAAATTCAGTTTTCACTTCTGGAGGCATAGCAGTCCTTAGTGAAAGCAGCATATGCTTTAAATATAAATATTACTCAACTTCTTTACTTAATAAAAAGGAAATCGATACAACAAAAGACATAGGTAACTATTGGAGATTTTGGCAGAATCATGAGCTGCAATGTTTTAGTTTTTATTTTAACGCATTAACTTACTTCTTTGACCCTATTTTATGTATTATTGGTGGAATTTTGCGTGATATACTTTGGGTTTATTGTGCATACGTGAAGCGGATTATAAATATACTAGGAACCTAACCCAGCTTCGCACGGGTACAATTTACAAATTGGTGTGTTTTATCTTTAATAAAACCTGATTTAGAATTGATCGCTTTATCATTGATCGAGGTTCTAGGTTCGATTCCCAGGTCGAACAAAATGTCATTGGGTTTTCTGTGAAATTCTCAGTATTAGCTCAGAGTTTGACTTTGTGCCCGATTAATGGCAATAGGCTCACCCCCTATTACATGGGACCTAAAACATACTCGGCGAACTGTTAGTGTACACCTCTGCCTAACTCGGCAGGGAATTTTAATTCATTTGAAACAAATTTAAAAAGTGGAAAAGCTCTAGAAATGGGTACCACATGAATTGACTGAAGCACACCAAGAAAGACGCTTTGAGTGCTGTGTTACATTACTCAACCCTCACAATAACGAAGGAATTTTGAATCGTAAATTTTACTTGTCTTGAAAAATGGATCCATTATGACAATCAGAACGCTCTTAACAGCGATTGAACCCAGGAGAACCAGCCAAATCCTGTCCCAAACGAAAGTTGACTTAGAAAAAGGTACTGGTGAGTGTTTGGAGGACCAGTGCTGGTGTCATACACTACAGCTTCCTAAGATCTGGCCAGACAATGACGGCAGATCTGTATTGTCAACAATTGCAAACCATTATAGAAAAGATAGCCGTTAAACAACCGAGACTGGTTAATCTCTCTAGCGTACTGCTGCTTCAGGACAACACTAGACCCCATACTTCACGACCGACGTTCGCTAAATTAGAGGAACTGCGATTGGAACTGCGATTCGATTGGGTGTCGGAACACCCTTGCTCCAACAGATTACCTCTTTTTTTGGAATTTGGACAATTTCTTGCAAGAGGAAAAATGAATTACTTGTCCAAACTGCTTTTAAAGATTTTATTGATTCTTGCTCTCATAACTTTTTCAGCAATGGAATCAATGAACTACCTTTAAAATGGCGAAAATGGAAAGATAATATAATTTGGTAAATACTTCGATTCATTAAATGTATAATTTCATAATAAGTTTCTCGTATTACTTTTTCCATATAAAACGCTAATTTTATATGTCAACCTTAGGAAATAAATATATGCCTTAGCGGACTCTACTCTATAATTATTAAAGAACTACAATTCTTTACAACATTATTTTGATGTATCTCATAAGGTTTAGCCAGCGTAAGCCATGTAAGTGCCCGAAAATAATTTTTGACAACTTCATTAAAATAATTGAATTTTCTCTACTATACAAAAACTTACTTGGATTGTATTGTATATATAAACCTTCCGTAAAAAAATCTGTAAATGTTAGAGAAAACTGCATTAAAATCCGTTGCGTGGTTTAAAAGATCAAAGTGTACATAGGGACAGACAGCGGGTAGCGACTTCATTTTATACTGTGGCTCGATAGATGTCGCTATGTAGATGTCGCCACATCACTCCCCTCCGAGACCGGAGGTCGATAGCAGGTTGAGTCGTCCATACATCTTGTGATAGTTGCCGGGCCAGTGGAATGTTCCAATGAGTCGGAACCAGATGCCGCATAGTTCACGGTGAGTCGGAACTGTCTGCGGTGATGCTCCAGTGAGTCGGAGTGGTGCAGTGCTGCGTAGTGACTGGCTGTTGCGTCGACCAGGAGAAAAGTGCTTCTCTGCTTGCTGACCGGCCGAAGTGCAATGTGCTGTGTCAAAGTCGCTGAGAAGGCTGTGGATGATGACCAGGAATGCGCGTCCGCTGCATGCTGGTGGTCAGGATACCCGAAGTAGCCGTGGATGCTGGCTGGCTGTATGACTCGCCGCTTGAATGCTTGAGGAAGTGATGATGACGTCACGATGACGTAGCTTTTGCGAAGAAGGTTGCGTGTTAAAATCACGTCGGGTTCTTGTATATATACTCAACGATTGAGTTAATTTCTATAGCGCAATGTAGGATAGTAGGATGCGTCTTATGTGTGACTTCTCGTACTGTAGGTTCACCACGAGGTCTCGTAACTTCCGGAAATTGAGTGAGCAGACTGTGGAAGTGAGATGTTCCTGAAACCGTTTTAATTTGACACATAGATAAAATATCGGGCTTAGCAACAATGCCCATGACCTTCAACGATGTGACGTTATCAATAAGTTTTTGTTTACGCACGTCAACAAGAAGATTGTAGAACGATAGAAAGTCTATGGCGATTATGGGCTTGGTTTACGTCTGCTATCACAAAACGCCATACAAATTCACGACGCAAACCAAAATTTAAATTTAAATTAATAACACCAAAGGTCTGTATTATCGATCCATTGGCCACATATAATCTGTAACTACTTTTCACTAAATAAATTTTATCACGAATATACTTACACGGGTAAACACACACATCGGACCCAGTATTAATTAAAAAATGCATTTTACTATTTTTATCCATTACAAATATGCGGCGTGCGAAAGTATGACAGTCACTTTCAGCCGCCATTAATGACTTGCCCTGCCTGTTTTCCTGATAGGTACACGGTGCACGGCACTTGGTAGCCTTCTCTCTGAATTTTCGATGGTACCAACAGAAATCGTCTTGATTTTTATTCTGAGGGTAGCGAGTTTTTCGATGTGAGCTCAGACTACGCCCACGTGATCTCCGCCGCGAGCGTGGCAGTGTAGAAAGCGCGGCAACCTGGCGCGTCAACTCGGCAATGGATTGCCGTAACTCGCTGATTTCAGCGTTGGGTGTAGGCGTGGATACTTGCTGCACCTGTGGTTGGCCGATGACGTCATTCACCGTGTTGACGAGAGTCGCTAGTTCATCTAGGGTGCTCTTGAATTGCGATGCGATGATGACTTGCATATGTGTTGGTAACCGGCTTGACCATTTGGAACGCACGAAGTCATCTGGCACGTTTGGACCGGCCAGACTTTGTAAGTGTCGCAAGAATTGCGACTGCTTACGATCACCGATGTCCTCGTTTGTCAACAGCTTGCGTACTCTGTGTTCTTGCGACGATGATAGCCTGGTCACTAATTCGCTTTTCAATTTTTCACTAGACGGTGGGTTCTTAATAACATCCTTAACTTCCATAGCGTATTTATATTCTAAATTGGCCAGCACGTGGTTATATTTCGTAGCGTCAACTGTAATATTGGCAAGTGCAAATTGCCCTTCCAATTGTGCAAACCATAGTGTCGGTTCATCGGGCCAGAACGGAGGTACTTTTACACTGACACTGTTAACGGTCTCCGCTGATTTTTCCATTGCCTCGTGTTCTTGAGATCGCGACATTGTTACGGCACAGTACAAAAAAAAAAAAATGGCGGACAATCGCCTCGTGTCCGATCACGTCGGTGTCACCAATATGTGGCTCGATAGATGTCGCTATGTAGATGTCGCCACAATACTATGTATAGATGACGCTACTTAAAAACACGATAAAAATATAAATAATCAATCCGAATGTACGAATTTTTCAATTTCTATATAGGTTTTATGGCCACAATCTCACCTAATATTAAGTGACGATGTGGTTCAAAACAGTAACACGATTTACCTTGTGGGAGGACTGGCTCTCAAGTGCAGCTGTCGTAGCACCTCTAGATTTTTAATGACAGATTTTAAAATTGAGGGGGTATTTAGCTAGGCGGGCATTAGAAAATGCCATACAACCGTGCCACCAAGCTCATTGTTGGGATAAATGTATTTCAAATCACTCCCATTATGTGTATACTAGGTACGGTCCTGTTCTGTTTCGGGGCAGCAATATAAACAATTTCCAATTTCTCTAAGGCAACGTGCACACTGAACGGCTAGCCGCGTTACGGGCTGTCGTACGGACGTGGACGGTTGGTCGATAGGATGCGGTTGCAATTGCGGCTAACCGAGTTAAGACTGGCCGTAACCACAATTGAAAAGTGCGGTTAGGAACCGTCGTGGTTTGCGGTTTCATCGACAATGGACGCTGCGGTCATCGGCAACAGACACGAGTGCCGATATTAACGTGCAACCGCATTCTAGCTATATCCATACAGTGCTCATAGCTCGTAAGTGGGGACACAGCACTCCGCCCTCAGCTGTTTGCAGGCGGAAAGAAATGATTTTACATTTTTTTTAATTGCGGTCAACCGCAATGCGGTAAACCGCTTAGTGCGTAAGTACCCTGATACCGATCTTGGGTAAACCACGAAGCCACACTGTGTAAACATAAACAGCTTTCCATTATTATGATTAAAGTTACCAACCACGCTACCATTTCGTATCACTTTCGAGTATCAATGAACATTTCGTTTGTTTACTAATAAATGCTTTTCCGTTATTGGAAGTCGAGTTTAAATCTATTGCTTGACTCAGTTAAAATAACTACCTGAAGTTTAAAAAATACAATCACAAATCAAAATTCACGAGTACAAATACAGATTTAGAAAGAAAGAAATCTCTTATTTATAAACAATAAAAAGACATAGCTATAGACATTACAAACAGATGAAGAAAAACAAGAAATTGTGAACTTAACTATACAAAATTAATATCTACCTACATATTATTATAAGAACTTCAGAAAAAGGAGTCCCATATTCAACGTATAATATGTTCATATTTATTTTATTTAAATGAAAATGAATTTTGGTACCAATTCATCATGAGACTTATATAAACTCTAACACCTTTTCACTAACGATCATGACAGTTGGTGTTTCTAAGTGTTTTTCATGGAAAATGCTATCCCTGAAACGTGATAGCGCAGGATCAGCTAGAGGATATCAAGCTGTCGAGAGACTTTGGCGACCGATTGGTGATCTCTCGATGATCGTCACAGTTATTGCATTGTATTGTGCTTAACATCAGGCAAAATGCCACCACATTGCAGTGCTTTTATGAAAAAATATATTGCTGAAATTATTTATGTTTTGATAGTGAACTATTCCATCGGGACTAGGAAAGATTAATCTCTATTAAATATTTGTATGACATTATCCCAGTGAGGTTAAGTTTGGAACGAGTTTGATTGGCAATCAGAGTTGCACAATACGAACACGTTCGTAGTTGAATAGAGCTCCTGATTCTGAATGTTTAGATCCAGTTCATGAGATGACAAGTTTTACTTTAGAATTTGATTATTTACGCCGGACTAACTAATAACACGCAATAGACAGTACCTAGGCCAGGGCCGGCAAAGTACGGCCCGCGAAAGTCTTTATTCCGGCCCGCTCAAACCCTACTACAGTTTCTTGTTATAAATACTGAAGTAGGCACTAAGTTTGTAACTTTATCATCAACAAGTAAATTTTGAAAGATTTCAAAATAATTTATTTTATTTTCAAAATCATCCGGCGTGGCGTAAGTAATTTTTTTTAATATAAGATGTTCCACATCTGCCGGGCGTCCCGTGACGGCCAACTTTTTTTTTAATGTGAGTTAACACTTTATGCGTGTCAGACTCCTAATTACTAAAATCCCACGCTATGACCTTTGGCAGGGTTTGAAGGAACGCTTCCGCATTTGTATTCGATGTTGATTCGAAAAATGTTGATTTTGTGCCTTAACTATTTTGTATGTTATATCGTTGTCAACAGAAGCGCTAACCTCTCCTTTCCATAGACCCACGAAACTATATCACAATTGAAGAATTTTTTATAGCTCTGAATTTTTTAGTTAGCATACCTTCAAGTTAAACATCTGTTGCATTGCACAATAGGTTTATTCCAATGTAAGCAATAGATGCTACGGCCGCATCTGCATCTATTTTCACGAAGCACTGTCATCCGAAACTTTCTAGTTTTACTCGCTTAAAAGTTAACGAATTATCAAAGACAGTTAATACAAATTCCATACGTTTTAGCTCAAAACTAAAATTACTTTATAAATGACGCCATGCATCGTCTACCGATTTTTATATGATGAACGTTTTTGGACCCTGTGTTTATTTGGCTGAGATTTAGAATTATGTAAAAACTTTCGTCATTTCACTCCATATTATTCAAACAGTGTCTAATCCATCCGATCATGCAGCACAATGTTTATTTAGCGTGCTAGAACCGCAGTATGGAAGAGTATTTGGCAGAATCTTGAAGTGACATGTTGTGGTTTTTATTTTTCATTCATTAACATAGGTTTTTGAACCTATATTATGTAATATTGGTGGCGTTTTGCGTGATATAGCTTACTTTTTGTGCATAAGTGAAGTGTAATATTAATATGTATATAATTCTGAGATGCCACAAAAACTCTCTAGAAAGTTCTAACAAGGGAGCCACCATCTTGTTAGGATACTGAAATCGTAGTAGGACAGGACACTATATTCACTTGATAATGGCAGTAATGGACTTCAATAAAGAGAACTAGTTGCCAAGTTAGAAAGAAGAAGAAAGAATCTCAGCGTGATTAGTGACAATTTTCATTTCTAACGTACTTGCCTATGACAATCTCTGCTTCATTGTTACCTATACTTAATTAAGGTCTTTTAGCTAACCAATAACTAAAACAATATAAATTGATGTCTGAGCTATTACAGGTAAATATTACAGAATACGTCTACCCAAAGATATATTGAGGGGGAACTGAGCAAATGTTCAATTTCACGCGTAACCGCTTCCTGTCGCCGTGTTGACGCCCATTAGATAAATTACCAACTATATCGAAGATATGACTTCGACCAACTTAACACTTTACACTTGATCGTGACTTTCATTACTTACTTGCGGTATACTATTCTATTTGGATTACATTGTGAAGGTCTATTAAGCCAAGGCACAATAATTCTCTGATATGAAGCATGTTCTTGAAGGTTGTTCTGGTGTCAGTAAAAGGTGGGTTCCCACGGTCTGTTGTATTTCACAAACGACACTCTTCCTATGGTGCGTCGGTGTGGGCTGGTCTGCGTCCGTCCGCAATATTAAGCCGCGGGAGGCTACCTTCATTATTTACACGCCATCTATGTTGTTCGATTGAATCACGAACGACAAACAAGCGTGGGACGCTTAGGTATCTCGCATTCCGATACCAACCGGTGTATATCCAGTAATCAAGCGAGCTGGTTAGGATCTGTACCAAACTGGGTAACGACCACCATGCACATAGTTATAAACCCGCCACAGTCACTCTCTTTTGATTTGTCGCGTTTTTGGATCATTCAAGCTAAGCCCAGAGGTTTGCTGGCCGTCATGGTATCGTCGACCGGTGATAAATTACCGAACTCTGGGTGGTTGCCGTTGTTTCTGGGTCATACTGATAATAAATTGCAAAAAAATGCTATTTTATGAAATTTTCAACAAAAAAAACTCCCATCTAAACAATTTATTATATTGACTAGGTTCCATTAAATGAAGTTTCGAGTAAACGTGACTTGGAGACGAATTGTCAACAGTTAGCTAAATTTTCGTTTTCATATTGACGAGGTAATACGCAGAGCTTCTCGATTATAAGGTTTTATCTTGAGACAGCTCAGATCTTTTGAAGACTAGAAGATCATAATACCTTTAAACAACTATATAATACGTAGCATTTTGGAATATGGAAGCCAAGTGCGATATCCTTGTTATGAGGTACACTCAAGTAGAACTGAGCGTGTGCAAAAGCGATTTCTAAAAAAACTAGCTTATTTAAAAAATTAATGCAGATCTTTAAAATGTTATGAATGTAGTAGCGTCATGTGATAGACGGAAGGCAACCGAAATTGATCCACGGTTTGGTTGATTGCGGTTATTAACTTTGTTGTACTCTGTTCAGGGAGTCGTTTAACTAACATGAACATTTTCTTGTTGCCTCATTGCAGGATCAATATTGGCCAACATTCTTCGTTGTATCGAATGTTTTCTGGATAAAGCAATATCAGACACCATCTTGATATTTTTTCTTTTTCTTTACCTTCATTAAAATTTAAACTAATGTCGTGCTTTTGAAGCATAGATTGCTCCAAATTTTTTTTTAAGGTTAATGTAAATGTAATGTTTAACGTTTTTTATTGTGCAAGCTGTGTTTACTTTTTTTAAGGCAAACACCATATATTTTTTTATTATTGTTATAAATATGTGTGTGTATTAACCTGAGAAGTTTGCTTAGTGAATAAAACAAAAAAAAAAATTAAATTCTGTTTTTACCATCAAATAAAGAGACTAAATAAATTATGTATCGTGTTACTATTAAAAAATATGACTTTATTGATTCTCCAATCAATTTATGCTGTGTTAATATCTTCAAATACTTATGAGTATAGCACCATATAATTGTTGTATTAACAAAACGAACGGCATTTTGTATTAATAAAGTAGTAAATATGTTTTCTGGAGTAATTACTCGGAGTTTGGCCATGGTTTTGAGTCAAAAATTACCCAATAGCGACACAATAAAATATATTTAAAGAGCTTTTACGATTTGTTCTACAAATGCCGAGCGTGAAAGAAATAAATTCAAAGTTTTTATTTAGTTTAAGATTAACTTTTATTTTTTCATTTTTCGACAATGTAGTAAAAACATCGCATTAATATAAATATCATAAGTTATATTGTTCAACAAAAAATATCAGAAGAGGTCCAATCTATAAGATCAAACGTATACAAAAATAAATGAATGAACATGATTCTAAAAAATTTTAGTGTCGTAACGCTCATTTTCTTGTGCCAGGATTCCCAGGACAATTGCACGGTTTTGGACACATCGATTTGGGTCCTTGTTGAGGACAAGCCTTGTTAGTGTTCTGTCCACAACCACCTCCGTTTCCACTCTGATCCGTAACCATTTGCTTCATTTTACACATTAACTCATTTATTTGATTTGTCAACTGACCCACCGTATTGCACATTTGTTCAACGGCATCCATCGATGCCATCGTAGCTCCTTGATGACCACGTCTTGCGATATCTCCAGGAATATCTGACGAACCGTTAGTACATCCAGATGAACATCGAGAATAGTCTAGACACGCGTCGGAAGTAGATTCTGGTGCTGCGATATTAGGGACACACGATGGCAAAATGGCTGGTTGACCTCCGCCTGGCAGTTGCGGAAGACTGTGCTTTTTACACGCAGTCCCGCACTTGCTAATCGGGCAAGTCGGTTGGTTAGGAATTGGAGCTTTCCCTTTATTGGTCGGGCACATAGAATTGTCACATTTTGGCGGATGATTTGCTGGACATTGAGTATTGTTGCAGCTGAAAGCTTCATCTGTACGATATTCCTTTAGTTGCGTCGTCTTGCAGTCTGGACAAGGGCAAGTGACTTTGATGATACCTTTCTTGATGTCCTTTATTCTCCCTGGTGTGTAGTTTAGGCAAGCGTAGTGTACCCAGCTTTGACATGCACCCTGGCATTGCAAACCATTTTTGTGTGATACCGGCTCTAGACATATCTTACATGGGTTTTTTATCTTATTGCATTTTGACATTTTGGGTTTGTAGATTTATAAAGAAACTGATTACATGATTGTTGTTGAAAATATTTTCATGTTACTTTTAGTTCATTTGTACAATGCAATCTATAAATTTACGTTGCTATTTTTTTGTGTCAATTTTTGATGTGCTTTCTTTATAGAGTATCCTAGAAAGAGGTCTATGGGCTTTACGACAAAGTTATGTTATTAATTTACCTATTATTAATTAATTGGATTTTTTAATAAAATCTATTCATAATAAATTTACATAAACTACGTATCTTTGGTTTTGAAATTATATAAAAAAGATAAAATAACTAAATCATAAATATTAACGAGTGTATTGATCTCTTTTAGAATAGCAAAGAGTAAAGCATTGTCACTTCTATAAATCTATTTCTACTCCAAAGTGTCAAAAAAATGTAACAAAAAGTACAAAACCCCCACTTTAATCCATATTGAGTCCCATGATTCAACAAACATACAGAAATAATAATGAAAAAGAATAATAAATGTAACACCAAGGTCAAAAATCCTTGTAAAATTTGCCTGGAACCAGTGACCAACAAAACCGGCTTACAGTGCAAAGGCGCTTGCAGTAGGTGGGCACATTTCTCTTGCCTAAATTACACACCGGGAAAAATTCAAGATATAAAAACTGGTATCCTTAAAGTTTTATGTCCGTGTCCGGGCTGCAAGACTGCTGAGCCGAAGGAGTACCTCACCAACCCCCCTTATACATGCCCCGATCAGTCTTGCGCAGCGAAACAAGTGCCTCAATGTCGTTCATCTAATTGTCCGTTGAATAAGCCAAAACCACCCCCTCCTTCCGAGATATCTAAAGTGCCGTCATGCCGTTCAACTAACTGTCCTGCAAATAAACAAAAACCGCCACCTCCTAGCGAGATACCGCAATTGCCTAAATGCCGTTCATCAAACTGTCCTGTGAATAAAAAAAAGCCGATACCTCCTTCCGAGATACCACCTCAAGTGCCTAAATGCCGTTCAATAAATTGTCCACTGAATAAACAAAAACGGACACCAACTCGACAGATATCTTTCGATTCGAATCGACAAGATTCTACAGACGAAAAATCAGACCCAACATCAGAAGGATCGAACCAATCGATCGATTCTCACCACCGATCATGCCCTCCACCTCCATGCGTACCGAAGAAGAAACAACATTCAAGACCTCATTCACCATCACCAACAAGACCACAAACTCCACCAAGAGAAAAAAAACACCCACCACCTTCACGAACTCCATCTTCAAAAAATATTGCACAACGCGTTTGCCCCAAACCTAAAAACGAGAAAGGTTTTGCACAAAAGAAATCGATGTCATGTTCATGTATTTCAAAAGATTCACGTAAGTGATTTTTTTATAGTAAAAGATTTTTAACAAATGTTCGTGTCTTACCACCTAAGGCAATATCGATATTTTGGTGGCTTCATCGAATTTCTTCTGACCACTATCTTTACTCGGTACAGCCATCAAAGTGTACGATTGTCCAAAAAAGAGATAGGTTCGTTCCATGAACAGTTGCCTTAAGGACCCTGTATCATATAGAATAAGTAGCTGTGCCCGCGGCTTCGCTCACGTGAACTACAGAATGCCATCGATCGGAAACACATGCGAATCTTGCTTCCCCGCTCCCGGTTATTTTAAAGACAAAAATGCTTATTGTAGGTGTTCCTTAAAAGATAGACATTATACTCTCGCTGACTTTTTTGTAGGTCTACTTATGTGGTACATTCATTTGCTATATCTCATATGTTTTACCCAGCGTAAGCCATTTAAGCGGCCGAATTGATTGACCATGACTAGTTTTTATTTATTGATGCGGAACTCTAATTATTTTTCTAAAATAAAAGTAGCCTGAGTTACTCCGTATAACACCAGCAATCTACCAGTGAAAGTCCCGTCAAAATCGGTCCAACCGTTTCGGAGATTACCCGGAATAAACAGACAGACATAAAAATGTAAAAAATTGGGGTTTGTTAAAGGTATCGTATATGCTTTTATATACATTATTAAAAAGCTGTTACTTAGACATTACAAACAGACACTTCAATTTTATTAATTGTATAAATCAACATTAAAATATATATCTGGTAGCTTTAACCTTGGTTCGTTTTACATATCTAAAGAGATTAGAATCCATAGGTAGAAATTTCTACTAAAGGTCACCAGATTTCGATGTTAATTTTTTTTTAATAAGTAAAGTGGCAAACAAGCATACGGCCCACCCTATGGTAAGCGGCTACCGTAGCTTATGAACGCTTGTATAGCTAGTGCGTTGCCGATTTTAAATCATCCTTTCTCAAGGAACTCTGGCAACCCTACTCACAGCAGAAACATAACACAAGGTTATTTGGCTGTGATCTTCTGTAGGGTGGATGTATTCCACCAGTCGGACTGTCCCAAGTAGAGAGAAATCTTCAAAGAAATTTGTCAGTGCCCTATCTCTCTTAAAAATCATCATTATTAATGATTAGACCTCACAATACTAGATAACAAGAATAGTTATGTGCCCGATAGGATTTCTTTTCCTAACCTCTTTATTAACCTCTTAAAGGATGAATTTTGTGAAATTCTTTCATAGTGCTTATCTACTCTACATAAATTATTCCTGTATAAAATTTCATGTTTCTAGAACCACGGCTAGGCTACACTAGGCACTATTGCACCTTTTCTGCCATTCAGTCTTCTTCTTCTTCTTTTTCGTAAATTGGCTTGTCTTTATTGAAGACCATTACTGCTGTTATCGAGTGAATATAATGTCCTGTCTTATGATGATTTCAGTATCCTAACAATATGGTTGCTCCCTTGATAGAACTTTCTAGAGAGTTTTTGTGGCATCTCAGAATTCACTGTCCGTGTTATTATCCGTATTATTTACAATGCGCTTCACTCCTACACAACATCCAAGCTTTATTATGCAAAATGCCACCTATGTTACACAACGTAGGTTAAAAAAACATTCTTTAAATAAAAAAATTAAAATCACTACAGGATAGTTTGCGATCCCTACAAAAACTCCTGCTATTTTCATTAGGTAAATATTTCAAGGGAAACACAAAAATCAATACAGTTTCGAGTCTAATAATATCTACTTTTTAGTTTAGTTCAGATAAAACTTATCAAGCTTTGGTCATAATTAAGTGATTTTATGCAATTTTTTCTTTCTCTAAAATATTTTTAAACGCTTGTTTCATATATAATGGTCGCAACTGTTTTCGAAATAATCTAATTAGGTAGTGGATAAAATGTTTATTAAAAAATATTTAAATACATATTTTTAATTTTAGGATACAAAATGAAAACACATACTACATCGTCGGACTCCCATATATCTACAAAGAATCAGAAAGTTTTATATCAAGCCCTGGAAGACATGTGCAATACTGTAGGGCAACTATCTCTTCAGCTAAAAGAATTGATGTGCAGAATGATAGAAACTATTCAAACTACTGGCAGTAAATAGAATAAAGAAGAAATATTGATGTTTTGATATTTTATTTGAACTGAATGTCCTATAAACCTATGATGAAATTAAATATATTTAAACTGAAACTTCTTCTAATTTTTGGCTACAAAAAGCACTTGCCAGAGTCAATGTTTTATTTTCATTATTTATAAAGTACTCTGTGATGGTGTCTAACAAGATTGTGGCTCACTTGTTAGAACGATCTAGTGAGATTTTGACATTTCAAAATGCATGTTTTCAGTTTATATTTAAATTCATCTTCACATAACCAAACTATATCACGCAAAACACAACCAATATTAATTAATACATGGTCAAAAACTTAAGTTATTGAATTAGAAATAAAAACCAAATGTCACTTCAAGATTCCTCCAAAAACTCTGAAATCGAAACTTATTAAGTACGCCCATTAGTTTATTCCATTCCACAGTGTATTCCATTTTTAATACAAAATATGTTATTATGTGTAGTTTTTCATTTGAAACGATTAATACATACAATAACTTAGAGAAGTTTTCTTTAGTAAAAGTTCCTGATTTCTTATTTACATGTACCTAGTTGATTAGTTAACAATAATAAAGTTTAGCTGTATGAACTAAACAGTAAACCGTCTTGTATTATTGTACGAAATAGTACACATAGGTAACTCAGAAAAGTTCCTTGCGCCAACTCACTATCCCAAACGCAGCTTATTGCGCCGCGCCGCGCCGGGCCGAGCCCAAGCCTTGATGCAGCAAAATGGTAGATACAAAGATAAGCGAGTTAGAGAAATGAATTTGTTGTTGACCGGCGAAGAGGCGCGGCGGCGCGGCGCAGCGCGACTATGCCGTGGCCGTCTCGCTGCGCTGAAGTGCGGTATGAGCTAATACATTTGGAATAAGTGTGTTAACACACGCAGCACAGTAAACTGAGTTGGCACAATTGCTCGGCGTACCGGTGTGACCCACGTCTACCAAAAATATTAATGAGAAAAAAAGCTGACTTTTGACATTTTTGGTTTTGTCAATTAACTGAATTATAGCGTAGGCGATTATGAGCTACATTAGTGTATTCATGTGATTATGAAAATAACTCAAACTGGCCATTAGTAATTTCTAATTTTGTTCGATGATGACTTGATGAGTGATCATTCATAATCGAAGTACCATTAGTAATTGCTAATGTTAGGTTACAAATTTGATAAAATGAGTAATTATTACGACCGAACGATGTTTATGTGTTCTTGGTATACGACTGTGCGACCTTTTTTAGCTTTCCACTGTGGGATAGAGGTAGGCGATTTAATTGAAGTACCTAGGTTACAAACGACCGACCGATTGAACTTTTTTTTATTAGCTAATTATTTATTAACCACTACGCGACCCTTTTTTAGCTTTCCTCTCTCACCCACCACTGGGTCTTACATCAAAGACTATTCATATTCGTAATTCGATTATGAATTATCACTCATTATCGAAATATTTCGATATGTAAATAATTCATAGTCGAATAATTTAATTGTGAAAATCATTCTTAGTCGAACAATTCAATTATGAAAATCACTCATATTCGCCCATCTCTAGAATAAAGAATAAAAATAAAAATAAAAGTTAGGTTAGCAAAGGTTATTAGGTTTTTAGCTTTAAAAAAGCAAATCACATTTTAAAACTAAAGTAAGTAATATAATAATTTAAAAATGCCCTTTATGAAAGGAAGAGCACCTATAAGACGCACATTAAATTATTTAAACGCAGGAAGATTAGTTCTAAAAGATAAAATTAAGATATTTTCAATCGCCTATAACATAACGGGACAAAACAACACCGGAGCAAAAGAATTTATATTCTGGAATTTACCACAATTGCAGTATAAAAATCCTAATGTACAGATAGTTACTTTGAAGAACTTGACTCCTTCGCCTTTCATTAAGTGTTATTTTGAAGACGGCAGAAACATTTTAGTGGATGTTGACAACAAAAGCAAAGAAGAAATTTTGGAACATTTGTTAACCACTGTTGGTATGTTTTAGTGTAATAATTGATTGAAGAGGTGTTACCTTTCGGAAATCCATTGTAAACTTAAATTTCGGATAAATTATTTAAGCAGTCATAATAATTTTTTAACATTAGGTATACACTCTCGTTAGTGATCAAAAGTCTTACTGTAGTGTCTATAACATTATAATGCATTCTGTGACTAATTATACTGGCAAATTGATGAAAAAGAACAAGGTAATTTAAATCTCAGTAAAAAAAATTTATGGCATAAATTTCAATTATGAAAGTATGATCATATGCATGTATTTCGTTTTAATAAAGTAGTATTTATTATTCCTTAAACTCATAGATTTTTGCGTTGCGTTTTTCCTAATTAAAATATAATCAATATTTAAGTCATAATAAATTAATAGGTCAGGTCAGAAAATTTCCAATCATTTCATAAAATAAAATTTTCAGAAAAATTTTGAGTTTTGTGAAATGTTTATAATTATAATTAATAATTATTTTATGTATAAATAGTTATATACTATCATTATAAACATGGCAAAAACTTGGAGACTTGGTGCATACTGGGCCTTTGTTAATACATATAATGTAGGTAACTCTGACCAACATAATGTCTAATAACTTAATACAATCTGGGAGTAGACAACTTTTGGATAATTGGAATTTAAATACTTTATTTGAAAATAATAAGTGTGAATTGATATTTATTCATAATTACACATTTAAAAGTAATATACATTTTTTAAATATTTTTAAATCTAAATAAAAATATTCCCCAAAAACATAATGTGACATTGTCATTCAATTGGTTTAACTATAGTTAAAGTCAAGTTTACTAGAATTTCAGTTATAAAATTTCTGCGGCATATATAATTTGAAAGCTACTATTTCAATGCTAAGTAAGTAATTTTAGAGTCACTTATCATAAAATAATATTCAACTTTATATAGTCATTGAATGATGATAACACATTTTCTATATCACATTAATAAAACTTGGCTCATGAAAAAAAATCAGAAGGAAAAACTAAGTAAATGAACAATTATTTTTTGCAGATTTGTATTGTTTTAGACATTTTATCAATAGATCAATGTTATTAAATCATGATATATCATTTATATTTAAGAAATATTCTAATGAGACTAGAGAATTAATTCAAATATAATTAATAATATATAAGTAATTATATAATATAGTGACTATAATTCAAATAATAAACATACATAATTAATTATATGTAGTAGTACACTATGAATACAGAAAAATGACATTACTAGTCATATATTATACAGAAGACATAATTATAAAGATCACACATGATCCACCATTAATTTAACACTTAAAATACTACACTTCACACTTTGAATTTACAGGCAAATCAAAAGAAGTTCTCGAGTTGGAGTCAATAACAGCAGAGAAAAAGGATAATCCAGCAAACTTTGGTATTGGTTGTGAAAGGCCATGTATCTGTGAAGTATATGGACAAATTCCGTGTCCTGGTGTAGTACCACTGCCCAAAGTTATGAGAGGGAAGTATAGAAATCAAAGAGATTAAGTCGTAATGTTAAGCTTACTGTGTATTTGCACTGAAAAGTTGTCAACTTATAATGTTTAGTCATGGTTGCTGAATGTTTAAGACCAGTAAAAGATTTATACTCATGGGGGTAGCCAGAATTTTTGCCAGGGGGAGGCAAGGTAGAGTAATGATATTTCATTTTGTTAGTACTTTGACTAGATGCTTACCAACACCTTGCTAGTGGAAGCAGCTGTTACTATGCCCATATTGGAGTATGCCCATGTTTGAACAATAGAATTCTCGACATTTGAAATCACCAAATATTATAAGCTGGTATAGTGAGTACATAGCCAAAAGAAAGAACGATGTATCTTAAATTTTGGTAATTGAGTTTTTTATTTGTAAATTTATCTAGAGTGTAATTACCTTAATTAATTAATTACCTTTCCTTTCCATTGTAGAAAAACTGTTGTTTTTGTACCTATACAATGCTGTAAAACACTCTGTGAAAATAGGCTATGTCTTGTAAATGCCTCAAAATTAGTTTGTTTCTTAATTTATATAATTTTGAAATATATTGAGTGAAAGTAGGGGGGCATGTCTTGTAAATTCGTCAAGATTAACTTTTTTGTTAAATAAAATAATGGCCGTACAAAACATTTTAGGTGTGAATATGTGTTGACTTTGAGTGGAAATATATTTGTATATTATATATCAGTGTAAATACACAGTAAAATTAGTAAAGGGTGGGCAGACAGCCTTCAAATCTTTAGAAGTTCCTTCGAGGTTTTGGGCCAGACCAATTTTAATGTAATTTAAAACAAACAAGGCCAAAATATGTTTAGTGAATGTAGGGCAGAATGGAGTTATAGGTCCTGTCTGTAATTAAAATATAAAAACAACCTTTACTAAAAAAACAAGTTCTGCCAGGGAGTCCTAATCCTATGCTTTATTTCTTTCAATGTTTTACTGTAAAATTGTTAAGTTGGCAGTAAGAAAGAGGAGCTCATCGGCTTCAGTGTCGGGGGTCTCATTTAGTTACGCCACACTGGGCATCAATGGGCTTAGTACCCCACAACTGGTTTGACTACTACAAAATATTGTGGGCAATCTGAAAATATGCAGAGACATTATTTTCATAGTGGGAAAAAATGTATTGTTTCAAGAAAAATTGTTCAACACAAGCATGTTGTAAATTTTATTAGAATTTGTTAATTCTTGGTTATAGCTCTATACTAGTGAACAATATTAATAGGTTTTATAACATTACTTTTTGTCTGAAATTTTGAACAAATAAACATTGTAATATTTCATGTTTAAAGTATTGTAGTTAGTGTAAATTTGAATTGTAGATTAAAAAGAAATATATCAAAATTAAATATTTGTTTATTTTGTAAAATGAATTATAATACACAAGAACACATGTGCGATGAAGCTATAATTTACTCATTTTAATTTTTAAACTGACATTATAAAAAATTATCATCTCTATCTGACTAGTGTGAATATATCGCACATTATTTTATGCTAAACAATCTAATACTGTCATGTTAATTAAATAGTTTGTTAATAGATGGCGCGCTTGAATGATTTCATTAGCAACAACAGATGGCACCCTTATGAAAATCTTTTTAATCATTTTTTTTTTTTACAAAATCATTAACTTTAAACTAATTCTATGTTTCGCTAATAGCGAGGAACATTTGTAGGAGTTATAGGAAGCCAAGAAAAAAAAAACACCTTAAATAAATTGTACAGGAGAAAGAGTATTAACATTTCTTCTTCTAACAATCACATAAAAAATATTTTAATAATGCAAGGAAAATCTGTCAAAATCTAAAAATTATTCAATTAAAGTTATTTTGTGATTGAAAAATTGGCCCTTATTAAAGTAAATTTGGCACCTACCTACGAACTATGCCTCGCATCAATGTGATGGTTTTTGACCATCTTCTTCTGAAGAAATGATAATATAATATACCTTTTCTCCCATACAATTCATATGTAATATTACATTTTTCATTTATTTTTGTGAAAATCTATACAGGTTTAATTAGATACGTTTATTTATAGGCTTATTAGAGCTATATTAAGGTATAAATTAATAAGACGGAGAAACGCGATTTTTAAAATAAAAATCGTAGTTTCTTAAAACTTGGAATTACTTTTTATCTAAGGAAGATATCGTAATATTGTTTTTATAAGAACTAAGTATAGGACTAAAACAAACAAAAAAAGGTCAAAATATTTCCAGTAGGTAGTTTTTGCGAGATACGCGGACAACTGCAAACCTCATATATTTTATATTGCTTTTTGCAACACTTGAATTAGTTATAAACTTCTTTCATACATTAACATACCAATAACAAAATAACCAGGAAACGTTCACATAACTATTACCATAGACTTTTTTAAAACTTATATCCCTTTACTGCATTCGCCATTAGTGCTGCGGCAATGTAATGCGAATTTTCAAAAGCATTGAAAGTTCGCGCATTGCAATGACAGAAGAGGCTGTCATCCACTTCTTCACCACGAGGACAGGTGTGAAAGAAGGTCCAGTGACAACAGGTGTTTCTTAGGATATCCTGAAATATCGAAGATTTAGAGAATTATTATAAATTGTTTAACTATACTATGCACTTACATATAATTCTTTTCATCTTATTTTATGTGACGATGTAGCTTAAATGTTAACAGGCTAGCCTAGTGTAAGGTCTAGCTCTCAAGTGCTGTAGCCGGAACACACTTATAAGTGCTTGACAGCAGATTTTCAAACAGAGGATGGTAGCTTATAGCCAGCTACGATTATATCACGGCGTTTTCCTTCAACGAATGCACATGCTTGACCACCTTTTCGTGGGTCTGCCCATGCTGCATCTTCCTTCTCTTCAGCCCTATCGGCCTTCCGTTCCACAAGCTACATGCCTCGCCTACTGCCACTTAATTCTGGCTATCTTTAGAGCTATATCGGTGAATTTGGCTCTCCTGCGGACTTCATTTCTGATTCGATCACGCAGATAGACTATGAGCATAGCCGTCTTCATTGCATTTGAGTAACCTTGAGCTTTCTTATGTGACCTATAGTTAGCGACCACGTCTCAACATCATATGTAATCACTAGAAACACTGGTTAAGACTTTCATATCGATATCGAATTGATTCATATTAATTTCCTAACCTCAGTGCTTATCTTGAATTCATCAATTTTATCCTTGTTGGTCGCAGTTGGTCCAGAAATGATGACGCACGCGCCTTTCAGCACTTCATCTTTGGACTTGCATTGTTTTGTTTCGGTGAAAGTGTCAGAAGTCATGTCCTCGCTCGTCTTTTTTAGTATAGGGCTGATTGGACATTCCTATAGAAAAAAAGGTTTAAGTAAACGCTTGTGCGACACGTGGGGTACTTATCCGTGCTTACTTAGGCAGAAATCTATACAACGTACTGAGACTTATCTCAGCCTTATGTTTCGAAATTAAAATTTATGGTCGTATGCTTAGCATTTGCTCAGCTTTGCCTGAGTACAGTTCAAGTCATCGCATTCGACGACTTACGGAAAACTTGGGTATTATAGGAATACAAAATAGTTGCTTGATTCTCTTTAGCTTATACTACATAGAACTGTTTCTATTACGTACTTACTACGTTTGTACATGTTTTGTCATTTTTGCCGTTTGCGGTTGTTTTTTTAATTCAACAAAACTATTTCAAGCGAATCGACGTTACAAATACGAATTGGGTTAGAAATGATCATGTTCATATCCAAAGATTATATTTGCTTGCTTAATGCTTTTCATAGCTTAATGTCTTACGGTATTTTGCTGTGGGTTCAGCAGCTGAGGTAGATACCATATTTATATTACAAAAGCGGGAAGTTCGAGCAATTTACAATATGAGACCCCGCGAATCACTAAAGAACAAGTTCCAAGAATTTAGTATTTTAACTTTGCCCTCCCAATACATCTTTGGTAACTTAATATTTGTCCGTAAAAACTTAGACAAGCTGGATTTTGTCAAAGATCAGCACAATGTAAATACTAGAAATAAAGATAAATTAGTCGTAATAAAAGTTTTTTAGGTAATAGTGTTAGGTTCTATAACAAGATCCCGAAGCACATTACTGATTTACCTGACAACAAGTTCAAGGACCCTGTCAAGCGAGTTTTACTGTCAAAAGGTTATTAAAGGGTGGATCATTATGTGAATGATAGTGATGTCTGGAAGTGACTCCCTCTCTGTGCATCGACTAATATATTATTATTGTACCTGTTATATTTGTAACATTTGTACAGTTAACAAAAAAAAAAAGAAGATAAACCCGATCGAGTTTCTTACCGGTTTTTCTCGATGTCTGGGATATTTTCCGAACCAGTAGTAGTGTTTTGACGTTCATAAGTGCCTTCTTAGGGCCTAAATTGAATAAAGATTATTTTGATTTTGATAAGCGTAAAAATCGTATTGTTATTGGTCTCGAACTTCAATTCTTTTAATTTTATTTACGAATAATCTGTCATTTTTACTTGAAAGCAAGTTCAATATTATACAATTCCACAATTTAAATTCTATTTTTAATTCCTTTTGAATTTTCTATACCTACATAATTCATGATTAATTTATTTGTTTGAGTTGAAGAAATTTTACAGTCCCGATGCGGTATCGAAACGTTAATAATCAGTTACCAGACATTTCCTCAGTTAATGCTAAGATTAAGCTTAACGTAACTCGACTATAAATTCGAAACCTAAGATTGCACTTAGTAGATACTTAGTAAAGCTTAATCTAAGCTAAGGCGAGTATGCTATATAGATTTCAGCCTTAATACTTGGGGTAGTTGGAAAAATTAGAACTATTCAGCGGATTAATTTCTTAACTTGATCTAATGCATAGATTACACGGGCGTGTGGTCACAGACCTATCGTACAGACAAATTGCGTTTGCCCGAAGGGTCGCGGATAGCGGAAGGGGGACAGGTGATTAACTTCGCTCTTGGGCACCCGCCACCCACCCTATCCAGCGATAACTGAAGCCTAGGTCCGTCTAGCATGGAGTCCTTGAGCCAAGCAGCCGCTCGCGCGAAACAGTGACACTGCACTTTACACCACACAGATACATAGGGTTTGTAAGGGGCTTTATATTTTTGCTAAATAGACAGTCTAATTGACAAATTACTAAATGCATATCGCAAGTTTCTTCCTTCCTCCAAGAAAGCAGGAACACGTATTTGTATAGTTAGTTTGCTTCAACCTTGAGCCCCCAAACCGGGTGATGCCGACAAAGTTGAATGGCTCCGGGCCTATAATGCTAACGACATAGCCCGTTCGAAAAAGAAATTAGTATAATAGGTACTGGTCATGGTCATTTGGCGACAATATCAGTATTGACCAATGTAGATGCTGATGTCGAAAACAATGCTCATTATCCGCGGATGCTGATATTCTCAACAACCCTAATTCAAACTTAAATCTATAATTATCGATAAACACTTTATTTAAAATCTCTATTTTTAATGTATTCAATATCACAATAATTAAATCTTTTGATGGTTTAAAAATACTATGACAAAAGAGAAATAGGTCACAGAGAAAAATTTCCTTGGAAATTTCTTGGACTGAGACAGTCCGACTGGTGTACCTACAGAAGATCATAGCCAAGTAACCTAGAATTTCCAGAGCTCTTTCGGGTAGGGAGGTTCAATATCGACAACGCGCTAATGATACCTATAGTATTAAAAGTGTTCATAGGCTACGATAGCCGCTTAGCATTGCCATCTTTGTTGTATTATGAGAAAGTTTAAGCCTCGAAAATCAGTAATGATATTGATGAATTGATAAAAATAGCATATCAAAGTTCAGTAACTCACATCACAGCAGCATTTGTACCTCATGTTGGCTTCGAGCATCGGGCACAGCAACAAATATGAGTTGAGGACTGGATGTGGCGCCCCAATGTAAGCAACGTTCACGCATCTCATGGTTCCGTACTCCTCCTGTCAACGTTTTTTATTCCTATTTGACAAAATAGCTTCAACGTGTAGAGATAAAATATTCCGCTCTATTCGGAACCGCTTGGTTAACTATAATACAAGCTATGCCTAGTTTGGAATTAACAGGCTAGGCACTATTATCATCAGATACCTATACTGCCGTCACTATGTCATGATACAATGAAGTAACAAGCTAAATTATTAAAAAGGAAACAAAAAAGGCGATTGCCAAAAAACACTTGACTAAAAAAACATTTATCTATTTTTGCTTTTTATTTCATTCCCGGACGTCGTATTTAAATATTATATAGCCTATGTCACACACAGTTAAGACGCTAAAATCCATCAAGCCTTTTAAGATACAGAGCGGGCCAAAGAAATTGACATACATACGCCCGAAATCATATCCCTCCTTTTTCGCAGTCGGGTGAAAATAGGAGCGTTAATTAATGTTCATTATATATGACAACTTACAATGATGGTCATGACCGTTGCTAACGACTGAATGCTAGCATGAGTTCTAGACCTCATGCATATTACTGGCACCAAGGATTTATCAGCGAATCGCTGAACGCACATATGTGTAGCAGTCGAGACAAAAATTACATCCGACATGTAGGAGAACACGCTGCAAGGAAAATATTTTTACAAACATTGCAGGTGACGGTTTAGTTATAGCTACGGGTACAGTCGGTAATAAAAATGGCAGGTTCATTAAGGAGAAAATATTTCACCTAATCAGTATAATGCGTCGTACCAACAATTGATCAAAATATTAAAACGCTAAAATCTTATTTAAAAATAATCATATTCAGCAATGGGTAAGAGAAAAAATACCCAACAATATCGTATAAAAGTTCTTCGTCTACCACCATATCATCTTAAACACTATAGAAGTTATTTGAGGAATTAAAAATATATATATCACTTTACATAGCAATAAAATAACGTGACAAAAAAAAAATGAAATTAATAGAGAGTTCATTATTTGGTATTTCTAGTGGTAGTGATATAAAATAATATGTGCCATAAACATTACCTAATTGAGTTTTTAATTCAAATTCTCTTATGTACATTACTGTACCTCATGACACGTACACGAAGTCACTGTATTTTATACACGCTTTAAGCAAACATAGGGCCGCGCGCACAAATGTACTGGAAAGTGTATACTACTTTTTTCAAGAATATTTTATGAAGGATTTTTTAATCATGTCTAGTTATAATAATTATGTTCTTTTTATATTTTATGTGTTTTCTGGATATTTGATAACAAGAGTATAACTGAGCAATAATAATAGTTTTAGAAGGCTCCTAGTTCAGGGTAGGTAATAGTTAATAAAAAAAAAAAAGAATGAATAAACATTACTGATAGGTAGGTAGGTATAGGTTGTATGATAAGAAAATATTTGCATTAGTACCTACCTACCATTATGCAGGGAAACAGAACAATACCTATATTTGTATGGACTAAACTCCTTTTGCATATCTTGTTATGGCTTACAATAAAAAAAGGAGTTATTTAATATTAGCGATAATGCCTTCCGACTCTCTAAAAATATCACTTAAATAAACAAATCATTTTAAGAATGATGTTCATGATATGATTTGGCCTTTATATTTTGCTAACCGTAAGACTCCAAAAACATTATAATTTCATAGAATACAATACTTATATCTGGTAATTTATGTAAGTAAGTAAAGCAGGTTATTGTGTGCTAAGGCTTACTAGACCAATTTCATAGATACCAAAGAAGTAAAGGCTGAAATTGAACCTTTATCTTGCATTTTTTTTTATTTCTGTAAAGGTTTGGCATATGCACATAATCTCACCTAATTTTAATTGACAATATACGCTGGTGAGAGGCCTGACTTTCAAAATCAGCTGCCGGAACGGACCTATATGTGCTTGGCGAAAGATTATCAACTTAACGGTGGTAGCTAGCTAGGCGGGTATTACAAAAAAATCTACCACTATGCTCATTACAGGGATTCGAACTCCCGTCGATCGACGCGGATTCAGTACACGCTACTACTAAGTCATCATTGCTTTAAAGACATACGCACATTAAGGGAAAATCTGGCAAAAGATCGTGAAGTGATTAAGACGTACCTTCCATTATAATCATGTTCCCAAACTAAATTATCGATTATATTTACGTCGTATGCTCCCAGTAAGGTCGCTGCTTTAGACACAGCCATGTTCAATATTGGTTCGTTTATTTCTTGCAATATCATAACTTTGCTGTTCTTCAATATATCCTGCAAATTGGTTATAATATTAAAACCAAGTATGTCTGAATGCAGGGAAGAATACAATATTATTGCAATTTTTAGTTAATATTCTGGCGAACTAAATGCTAATAGGCAGCTTTTTCGGCTAACCAGTAGTATTGTGGGAAAATATCATCGTCGGTAATACAAATTAAAAAAAACTAAGTAGTGTGTGTATGTTAACTCCGACGCATGACCGGAGTTCATTCCTTTAAATATGCAATTACACACTTTCTCACTCACTAAATTGCTCACCTACACTCTTATTCGCTCACTGACTGAATGGTATATGATTTATCTATAAGCAAGATGATGTATGTATATACATACATGATTTCAAAGTGAAAGGTGCACAAGATACGTTGCGCAGAAAAACGTTACGCTTTTTGTTAACACTTAAAAACGTAACGCGTTCTGTTAACGCTCTTCTAAATTTCACTCATAAAATTTCATGATTCTTACATGAAAATTGATTTTTATGAAGTAAACTAAAAAAAAAAACGCACGTTCCCATGAACGGTTTGTGTTAATATGTAGAAAGTCTAGACGACAGATGTCAAAAGGTTCTATATATCTGAATCCATCTATATATCTGCTCTATATATATCTTTATAAGGCTTAATACTTTATTTCTATCCAAGCTGAAATGTAAACACTACCTTAATACCTGATAACAACAAAATTTCTAGAACGTTCGCCAATATAAACGCCTTGTGACGCATTAAAAGCGAGTCACTATGAATACTTTTGACCATATGCTTTGTCTACCAATCTACTTTCGACGTCTCTTCGTCTTGCTTTTCAGAAACGGGGAGCAAATGCAGTTAGTTGAATCTTAGGGGTCTCGTGATATCAGTCAAGATAGCCTTATTTGAATAAATAAAGAGGGACGGAGTGCTAGATATATATACCCACCTGTGTTGCAACCACTCTCTTTTGAGATTGTCCCGATTCGGTATCAGCCAGCTGCAGTGTGGATTGCAGGCCGGCATAATAACGATAACAGTCGATAGATTTTCGATCAAGCTATGGTCACTGTTGTTTTTGGATTATAGTGTTATTAACATCAGGTTCAGAGCAGTGATTTTACCGAGGAATAATTAAAAAAAAGACTAACACATTGTGACTTGACATCTCTAAGTATTATAAACACAAGTAAATTTTTAACATAAAAATAAAACCAATTTCAATTATTTTGAGGAGTTTTCTGGTGTATTTTCAAAGTTTAAGGTTCAATGAGACCACCCACGAGATATCCCGTTTCGAACAAAAAAAGAGTCATCCAAATCAGTTAATAAACAAAGAAGTTATGGCTGGATGGAATATACATTTTATTTGATAAACTCCTCCTTTTTTTTAAGGTTCAAAATAAGAATTTGGCTCACGATTCGTTTGTGATGTGTGTCTCTGTGTTTGTACTTCAAGTTTATCGCACTTGTGATTATATCTAGAACCATCTCTGAAGTCCATTGCTTGAAACAAATCAGATGCTGGGGTTTCGGACAGCTGTAAATTTAAAATATGTTTGTATACATATATATAACAATCTTTTTTCTGTATTCTGAGTATCCATCCATAATAATTAATACTAGCGATCGCCCTAAGGTCAAAATTTGATCGGCGACTTTTTGATCATAGACTATTTTCTATTTGAAATTTGCAGTGTGAACCTAAACAATGAATATTATATCACTTGCTGTCACTTTTCATTGAATGACAATGTCAATATTTTGGGGGGTAAGTTCAATGGCACTGGTCAGGTTAGGATTCGAAGTATAATATATTTCATTTAATATATAAGTAACAGATATTATAGATAAATTTTAGCTTTCTGCACTCCTTCTTCATATAAACTTTAACCATGCCAAATCTCACAGTCTTCCGTGCACGCAATACACTTAAAAAGGTACCGAAAGCTTTTACTTTACGTATTAATATTAATAATATACATATTATAATCACAATTTATTGAGGTTATAAGGCAATGTCACTTCACTACGACCTTTAGGAGAGGAGTTTTTTTTTTCAAACTAATTATAATGATAGCCATAAGCGCCCTGAAGCCTCAGACGGCTTTTAAAGCTTCACCGGGTTTGAAGGCGAGCGCTGAAGGCACTCTTCCTCGAAAGCGTGGCAACAAGCTCAAGTATGCCAAAGTGGCCGAACCTCGGCTAGGGCTGTTACCCAAATTCCTTATCCGTAGAATTCGAGCTAACTAACTGTAAATTATTGGCCTTGGCTGCTCTGGCGAGCGCCTTTCACTTTATCCCTACTCCGCGGCCGACCGTCACGCGACATGCAACACACAGACCAAAAAGTTTGAGACGATCTAATAAAAGATTCACTTTAATAATATATACATGTCTCTGCCACCTGGAAGGAAGGAAGAATCATATTATGTCATAATATGTATTTAGTGATCTGTCAATTTTTAACAAAAAAGAAAACAAACTTCAATAATTTTGAACAGTTTCCTTGTGTATCTTCAAAGTTGAAGGTCCAATGCCAGTGAAATTAAAATGGTACCATTCTTGAGCTCTCCCCTATCCAACAAAAAAGAATCATCCAAATCAGTTCATAAACAAAGAAGTTATAGCTGATCAACCATAGTAACCTCCCGTCTCTTGTTGAATTCGGTTAAAAAAAAGGATCCTTACCGAGATGTACCTATATGAAGTGCACTTGTGTATGTACACAGTGTAATGAATAATGATGTATGTCAGTAGCTAGTTAATGCAAGTGCTTTATCACTGTATTGCGCGAGCAGCTGCTTGGCTCAAGGGTTTCACATCGTGCGAATGGACTTATAGGCTTGAGCTGCCACAGGAGAGGATGGACGTGGCGGGTAGGAGCAGAGCAGTTACCGAGATAAGCTGTAGGCAAGTACAGGAAGCGAAAACATCTATTGGCTATAAGGATGCCTTGGCGGCGGAGCAGTGAAGAGTTTGTCGAGTAAATTTCACACGAGTGAAGCTGTAGGGCACAGTTAGTTAATGATATAAGATTCACAAAATACCATACATACGGGTAGCAACAATGCTGATATCTTATTTGGTGAAACCGGGGTAAGATTTTAAATAAACATTTAAACCTATTCATTATTTCACGTAAACCACTTTAAAATTTACATAATTTCTATAAGAATTCGGGTAAAAAATTCTAATTTTGCTTCAATTTTGTAGATAATTTACTGTCAAAATTTGTAAAAAAGAATCATATTGTCACTATGGATAATGAAAGAGCACAGAGAGAAACTTTGATCGTTCACAGAAAATCTATGTTTTTTCTTGAAACCCGTTGGCTGACAAAGTTAATAAATAGGCTGATTAACGTATAGAACGAGTTTTTGGCGGGATCTCAAACTGTCATGTAATGGTTTTATTTTTGAAATGAAAACTTATTTAGCCGCTTTGAGTGATTTTTGGTAGGGGAAAAATTTATGAGTGCACGTCACTGATGACCTCGATATGCTCGTGACGTATTGCGCTTGCGCCAGACTTTCACGTATACGACGTACATGAATACACATATATACACTAATACATTATATATACTCGAATGCATCATGCTCTGCAATAATTCAGTCTATAATAAAGTTTTCACTTTTGTCGGCAGTCCTTATGACTATTGAGTTTTTATTAATTCATAAATTTGTTTTCTTTGACTCTATATTGGTAATACCGTGGTATTTTGCATAATAAAACTTGGTTATTGTCCACAAGTTAGTAGATTAGAAATAATAACTTGGACAATGAATTCTGAGATGCGACAAAAACTCCCTAGAATTTTCTAACAAGGGAGCCCCCATATTGTTACGATACGCTCTATATTCACTCGATAATGCTAGTGATGGTCTTCAATAAAAAGGACTTGTTGCCAATTTGGTAAGATGATGAAGAATGTCTGGAGCTATAAGTTACATTTTCTACACAATGTTGCCACTAATAGATATGGTACTTTACCTTTCAACTTATTGGTAGACTTTTAAAAACGACACTGAAGTTTCTTTGAAATTGAAATATTTCTAAATTTAAAGAATTTAACAAAGTAATTTCAAATTTTACATATTTTATCCATCTGTTCGCACTTAGACTCTTGATAGGTCTATTATGCGTAGATATTCCGGCCAGGCCAACTCCGACCAGAAACGCAGAAGCTTCCTGGGGCATTCACAGGCTTCTTGAAGCGACATCGGGTTTTTGAGGATTTCTGCCCATTGGGTTGCAATTCCCACGCATTCCAGGATTACGTGGGTGGCGGTTTCTTCTCCCTCCTTGTTTGCTCCATGATTCTGACAAGTGACAGTTTGGTCGACGTTGATAAGTAACAAGCTAAACCTGGAAGAACTGTCACACAAGTGCAGCTGTCCGAAGATACCTACAGGTGCTTGATGTTAGATTTTCAATTTGAGGGTGATAGCTAGCCAAGCGGGTACCTATTACAAAATACACAATGCTTTGGTTTCTCTTTATCAAAAGCCGAGAATCATTGTATAATTCGAGTAATTCTCTCAGCATCTGTATATCAACTGACTGGCTGATTCCGAAGCGCCATAAATCAAAAGAAACAAAACCACTGTGATATTTATTTATTTGAAAACTTACATAATGGACACATAAGTAAAGAAAAATGGACAGAGAACATTGCTTAGTGCTACTATAATTAAAAGTGTAGAATACATGATAAATAGAATATAGCGAGTAACAAGAAATAGAAGAGAAAGTATATTCAAAGGTAACAGATACATAAACAACTTAAATTCTAAAAATTGGTAAACCACTGCATCAACATTACTCTTCTAACAATTCTAACTCAGCAAAACATTTCTCGATTGCAGGCACGTTCTCATGTAAAAATTATAGTTTATTGGGTTTTACTTTGCATTTAATAGCCTAATAATTGGGGTTATTGTATAACTTCACACCGACCCTTATATTAACTATGAACGTCAAGGAATCTGGCAAGTTAGACAGGTACGGGAAATAAGAAAACAACGATAAGCTACACGGATGCGTTAACGGCGGTGTGGTGAGGTGATCAAATAATTTTAACACAAGTGAAATCGCGGATTCGACCTAGCCTAGCGGTGTGACAACCTGACTAGTACGTTCTGTTGAATATACAGTACGAATGGTCAATAGTTCAAATCCCAATGATTACGCATTTTTGTATTAGTTAGATCGCGACTTATTTGTATGCACGGCAACAACCTAAGGCAAGGTTCCACTTTAGGTATTAGGTACTTTAGATATTTTATAGGTAGATACAGCATTGACGCTCTTTACATGCAACCGTGAATGGTGGTTAATTTGCCTTCAGTTGTCTTTCGACTTGTTAACGGCGTGAGCGAGAAGTATGTTTTATCCTTTTTTGACAACAGAGTTTCCGCCTTACGCTGTGATTTCCTATCTCTTTGGTCCAACACGCTGATAAGAAATATGTTTACCGTTTTCAAATAGCTTTTAGTGAGAGTATAACGCGTCTATTTTTAAAACTCCATTGCTTGTAACGTCCAGATTTGTATCATAAATACCGACGTGCCACCACCTCACCACGTAAATAACCAGTCCGCACCATGGTCGATCTGCCACTGACACTGTTGTAGGCGCTTGAGACGAAGTCAATACACTACCTTGTAAATTCAATACACTACAGCACCCTGAGTTTGTTGCCACGCTTTCGTAGCTAAGTGCCTTTCGCGCTGGTCCCCAAGCCCGGTGAAGCTGTCAAAGCCTCTAAACTCTAATGGATCCGGGGCTTTTAAGGCGACATGTATCAGCATAAGCGATCCAGTGTAGTGTCTTTGCATTATAAGAATATAGGTAAGAGTCATCACAAATTGAATTCATAAATAAACTTCTGTATCAGCAACTGAAACCGAATGGATCGTAAACCGTTTTCCAATCAAACGATGTTGGTTGAGTACATAGTTTGGAAAGCTTGTTAGCCGGTAAAACGGTCTCGACCGCACTTGTTATCTACGTAAATGCAGTCGAGCGTATAACCGTGGTACAAACTTTACAATGTTAACGAGTTACGGTATCGTTTTTATTCGTTTTATTGAATTCTTTCATCGACAAATGATTTAGTAGAATAACAAGAACGAGATAATTGTATGTATTGTAATTGAATGTATTTCATCAGCCGGGCCACAAGTAGAGAGAAATATTTTCCAAATATAAATTTTTTTGGATAAGGGGCAAAGTAGATCCCGAATACCCCTCTTCCGACACATGTCAAATTTACGTCGTGTCCGAAAAACACAAGAGGACTCGATCAAATATGTCAATGAAGATAATAGAAAAAATCTCTTTATGTACTTTCTATATCCAGTGAGAATGGAACGAGCGGTTTGGATTATCATTCAGGGAAACAGTAAAATGTATTATGTACCTAACGCATTTCTAAGTACCTATATAATATTAATTGTAGACCTTATTTATTTATCTTGGTATCAAGTTTTTTTTGTGAAAACTTTTTTAGGTATCTTTGTGATTTAAAACACGACGAAAAAAAAAAGCGACACTAAACAAAGACAAATATATATACATCTATGGAAATTAGCCTGCGAGACAATACTTTATGCATCCCTTAGGTATCCCTTTCGCTCCCACTTCTAGTGCATATAAATTAACCGCATAGCCGTTTTTGGTTAGCTCATTTGTAAGGTAGTTATATTTATTTATTTTTATTGTGTGGTCTTAAGGTATGCTCTACATTTACTATTCGTTTGATTTTTCTACAAAAAGGAATTGATCTGGTCTGGATGACAGAACACCCACATCATTTAAGGTTTTACAGTGCTTTTTATACGTATCCATTAAAATAATCCAAGCGGGTGAAGAACCTAGGATTAAGAAGGGTTAGGACTAAGTTCTAGAAGTTTTACGTACTTTGGCTAATAATTTTTAAGAGGAAAAGTGACTGTTAAAATAATTCAAGAATAGGTTTTAACAGAAATCTATTGCTATCACGCTCTGCCCGAACGACTGAATAGAGCGAGAGAGAAAAAATATCTGCAGCGCGCTTTGCATACACCGTAAAATAGACGAAATTTTATTTTAATATTCCCGTGTTTGTTCTCTAAATTTTAATTTAAAAAAATTATGAAGGACTGAACTACCTCATTCGCCTAGTGATGGCAAGCGCGACTGCTATGCTCATAATCCTGGGTTCGATTCGCAAGTCGTGCAAAGTGTTATTGGGTTTTTCTATGAAATTCTCAGTAGCAGCTAGGAGTTTGGTTTTGTGCCCGATTAATGAGACCTAAAAACATACCCGGCGAACTGTGGGTGTACATTATAGTACACCTCTGCCTATCCATTTGGTGATACAGGCGTGATAGTATGTGTATGTATGTATGAAGGACTGGATGTGCCTAAGTTTGTTTTTTTATTAAAATTAAATTTAGTACTTTTAGACGGATGATAGTTCTTATAATAGGTATCTCTACTTATTTTATGGGAAAAATCAAAACATAAATATGGCATTGGGACACATAAATTATATGATTCAAAAATTCTAAATTAGTGTATGGCGGCTTGGACTCGCACCTACCCATCTCTATATCTGCACAGCCCTTAAGATTGCTCTGTCTAGACGTGTTTTTTATACTACAAAGGTGGTAAACAAGCATACGGCTCGCCTGATGGTAGGCGGCTACCGAAGCCTATGGAAACTTGTTGACCATGCCGACCTAGAATACTCCTACCCCAAAGAAACTATACTCACCGCAGGAACAGAACATAACAAAACACGTCCGTTGGCCATTGTTGGCAGTAAAAATTGTTTTAACCAATTTATTGATATAATATATTTCGTCTATATATTTTATTTTCTTAATTTAAAAAAAAAATAGCTTTTTCGCATTCGGTTTATGAAATTTTCCGAAATCCATTTTCGCACAATTACATGCAGACACGCAATTTCCCCGAACTTAAATGGATTTGACGATTGCCTCATTCTTATGCTGAAATCTTTTAAAAGAATAAATGGCATACAATGTACGAGGTTTTAGGTACTGGACGGATATAAGTTGTTAATGATAATGAAAATATCCTCAAAATATATCATTAATATAATATTTACTATAAGTAATTATGGCTCACGGTAGAGTACATCTACTGACTTAACGTCAATAGAAGTGAGTCCGAATCCATACAACGAGGCTGAGGTTTTGGTGAAGGAATACATCGGGGTGAAATTAGTGCATGACAGCGGTGACCGCTGATGGATTGCGATCTGTCAGTGGCCGCCGTGGTTGTGTTTTGTTTTCACTGTGCATACCATCAGTGAAAGTATCTTCCATTTGCCGAGCTTCTTAAAAAAAGGCGGAGACTTTTGTTTATGAACCGATTTGGATGATTCATTTGTTATTGTATAGGAAATACCTCAAGGGTAGTCCCATTTTAATTTCCTTGGCAATGGACCTTTAACTTCGGAGATGCACCAGGGAACTCTTAGAAATAATTGAAGTTGATTTTCTTTTTATGTTATAGTCTTCTTTAATTCAGTTGAAAATCTGTCTCCACCTTTATGTAGGTGTGGTCCAACAGCTACACTGAGAGTCAGTCTTCTAACTAAACTTAGCGTATCACCAACTTGGGCCACATCGTCATTTCACATAACGTGAGTTTGTGGCCAAAAGCTAAACCTATAAAAAAAAAAATGGTATTAAAATAATTAGCTCATCAAACCTGTCATGCGTTTTACACACTAGATCTAAATTTCGTGCCTGAGGTATTCTGTCCGGAACTGGCAGGAAACTGGGCGCGGTTTTACGCTCCGTTGCAACTAGGTACTATCGTCGATTTCTATATACATACGTGAATATCGTTGGAGCCTAGGGATAGCTGTTTACACATTCTATCGACATTTAGATATGAAAGTAGTAAATACTTTTACGATCTGAATAATAATACAAAAAATTCCTATTCTCGAAATATCTGGAATCGTCTGCATACGTCTAGAATCTATTTGAAAAATCGAGCATTCTTAGGTACGAAAAGACATCACAGTATACATACATATTCAAAGTACGTCACTCCGATTACGCAATGACTAAAAAAATCATATTTCCCCCTTCTTTAAACAATGTCGTAAAGCTCAAGGACATTCTAGTGAGTTCGACTCTCGTTTTATTTGAGTATATCAGCGACCCGCGTTCCGAGCCAGAACAGTTCTGTTTTGGACACCCAAGTGGAAGCAACAAGCGTTAAAAGGAAAAAAATCCTACAAGGGGGCCATACAGTACTGTTATTATGAGATGGGTACTGTAAGTACGACCACAGTGTAATGAACATCTGAACAGTGAGTTTGACTGACTTTTGTATCACTGAGTACGAATAAATTATTTACCTGAACACAAACGGCAATTTCATTATTCACAGCTATAACAATACTATAATTTAACAAGATGTTATGACGTAAATAGTGATTTCTAAAAAATTGTCTACTTAATCTTAAACGAAAACCGAAAATATAAAAAAAAAATTATAAATAAATTACCAAGTATTCAGTCATCGAGTTACGTCACTTCGAATTATGTTAAACAAAATTTTGAGATCATTACTGAAACATCACTTTATTGATTTACGTCATTGTCGAATTCACTTATCTCGCAGTCGACCGAATCTGAATTGATACGTTCTTCAAGCATAAGGTTTAATTTATTTCGTTGTCATATTTTTTACCTTTGTGATAAACCGAAATCCAAATCCGAATCCGAAATATTAGGCCAATAAATACCTAAAATAATTACTAATTCAAGAAATAAGTATTAAGAGAACTCGCTTTTTTTTCAGAATAAAACTGTTAAAGCCGTCCTGTCGAGTACCGTATAGAACACGAAGGGTTTATCTTTTTTCATAAATTTCCTTATACACTTTAGAAACAAACCATGGATGCACCATGCGGGTGCCGGGTCCATCGTGTGGCAGAGAGAGGGAAACACGAGCAGCCCCAGGGAATTGCGACTCCGGTGTAGGTTTAAGGGGCCTTATGATGCACATCAGCGCTCAACTAGACTGCCCGCTAGCCCCTAGATTTGATAAGATCCTATTAATGCTGCTTTAGATATCCGTTCTAAAATAGAATTTACTGTAGTTCTCGACAGGCCGAGGTCTTTTAAAAAGTTATAGAGAAATTTCGCTAGAATATTTCTCGCTCTTATTTCCACCACATATAAGTTAACCGCATAGCCGTTTTTGGTTAGCTTATTACATAGATCGTAATATCTATTCATTTTTATTGCGTGGTCTTTAGGTATATTAGTTTCTCACGTTACAGTAAGCTCTACAAGTAATATATGCTTGATTTCTCGAGAATAAAGAAATATATCAGGTCTGGATGACGAAACACCCACATCCTCTGAGATTTTATAATGTATTTGTATGGAAAAAAAGGACTCGCTTACCTAGATTCAATTTACGTCGCGTATTTTGATGCCTTAAAATGATGTAAGTAGAAGAACTGCCTGTAATTGCTCATTCAGTATTCAGAATGTACAATTGTTTTTAATAAGAATCGAATACTTGTATAATGAGCACGAAGTCCTTGTGAACCTCGTAATAATTTGACCTTTAGAATTTGTTCAATAAAAAAATTGGGTAAACTTTAGAGAGGTAGGGCAGAGAAATTTCTTTGAAGATTTCTCTCTACAAGGCACAGTCCGACTGGTGGAATAACTACCCTACAGAAGATTGCAACCAAATAACCTAGTGTTGTGTTCCTGCTGTGAGCAAAGTTTCCAAAGCTCTTTAGGGTATGAGGATTCAAGGTCAGCAAGGCGCTAGTAATAACAAGCATCCAAAGATACGGTAGCCGCTAACAAAGGGCCGTATGCTTGCAATCTTCCTTGTATAAAAAAAGAAAATTTTTAACAAAAAAGAAAACAATCTTCAATTATTTTGAAGAGTTTCTGATGTATCTTCGAAGTTGAAAGTCCAGTACCAATGAAATGAAAATCACCTAAATCAATTCATAAACAAAGAAGTCATGGCTGATCATCCAATAAAAAACATTCTAATTGAGTGACCTCAGATTTTTTTTGGTGTCGGTATTAAAATTTTATTTATTGTAAATGTAAAAAAGTCATGAATTGGGAAATTATTAGACAATTTCATGTAATTATATTGTAAACTTAGACCAACAGATTTGGCCTTAGGTTTAAAGAGTACTGATCGGCTACATTCCTTAACAAATAATAGTAACAATACAATACATCTGTTCGTCGGAGTAAGTGACGTACGTGAGTTATCCGCGATTTCTGCAATCTGGAATATCCCTATATGATTGTTGCGAACCTTGTCTTTGAGTGTGACTCTTCCTGCCTATCGTAGCATACGCATTTCTGTCTTGTGGAGTTTTTCTACTCATTTTTTTTTTCATAGTCAAATAATACTATCGATAGATTGCATATAAGTATGTATCGATATACGATAGCAGCACTAAAAGTGTACCATATTGCAGACGTGGTCAACCGCTCTTAATAGCTATAGTTTGGTACCAAACCAATGTATTTAAATTCGTTTAAAACTGACTTCATAAATGCGTCCCTGGTTTTTATGAACTCACCGATATATATTCCAATAGTTCTGGTATACAAATTATCTTTACAAGATAATTGAAAAGTGTCGTCCAATTTATATAGAACTAGCTTTATTGAACACTAAATACTTAGTACGTTTTTGTATAATTTTTGTAATATTTCTTTAAAAAACTGTGAATCAGACTTCATTTTAAATGGAATTACGTTTTATTCCTCACACATATTTATATACTCAAAAACGAATGTTGCTAGTTAATATAAAGCTTGTAAAAGTACATAAAATAGAAAATGTTTCTCCAAACTTAAAGGTGTAACTTGATCACTCTTGAGGATATATTGATACCTACATTTAGGTATTCTTACGTTTCAACACACGTCTAGACCTTTTCATCACCCTATTATAATAAAAAAAGAAAACGGGCTTATTTCCCGGAGGGACCCAAACAATTTCGGCCCTGTCACTATGAAATATAATTCACAGACTGAACAAGTAAAATGGCACATTATTTGAAAGTTCTTTTAAAGGATTTCTCGTTTAGACAAATGTGATATTTTACGTAAATTTGAACATCCGCCTTTGTCAATCTGAATGTATGCTTTAATTTATTTTGTGCCAATTTTGATATAACATTACGTATGTTTAATCTTATCTACCTATTATATTAAGCTACCTACCTTAACTATTGATTCAAAATCAAATCAATGTGTTTCTTTCCTTCTTTCTTATTTATTGAAATATTAAAAAATGCTAGCTGCTTTGGTTTGGTATGGAATCACAAACCCAATTCGCTTAATGCCAACAAATCTTTTAGCAAAACTTACAACAAGTCCTCTTTGTAGCGCCCAGATAACACTAAAAAGTTGAATTAAAGACAAAACTAAGTTGGGTCTCTTTTCTTGCAAAAGGTTATCGAAGAAATGATAATTTCGTACAAAATGTATAGAAAAAGATTTTTTGTTGCGATTCCTCAAATTTTTTGTACTCTAACCTTAGTTGGTCCCATAGCGTTTATGGATGCTTATGAAACAGAATCGATTGGCATGAAAAACATTTTGTGTAAAGTGCCAATTTTCTTGCTAACTGTACACCTTAAAAAAAAAAACTGTAAATGTCGGTCAACATGTCTCAGAAAGACAGTCTCTTCAGAAAGTTTTCGTGTAGCTACAATGGTTAATGTACCTACCCCTAGTGCCCCATCACAACAATCCAACCTGTATAAATACCTGTTTCTGTAGTTACTAGCTACTGATAAATGAAGTTGCTTCCCAGTCCATTAACCACAAGTGAAAGATTAAAATTGCAGTAATTTTGTCTTTTCTCCTCTGTACATTAAGGTACTGTTTTCCTTAAAATTAGTCCCGTCTACGAACATTTGTAGCGATATTTCATACTAATTACTCGGTAATTTATTGTTTTATTCCAATTCATCATGGAAATTACCTACTGTCGTATTTTCGTGTCTAATTTTTTTTTCACTTGTATTTTAAGTTTGGACGTTGTAGCTACAATTTCACCTGATCTTAATTGACGATGTTGCACAAAGTGGTAGTATGCTAAGCCTAGTGGGATGCTGGCTCTCGAGTGCAGCTGCCGGAACACACTTATTGGTGTTTGGCGAGAGATATTTAACTTGAGGTTGGTAGCTAGCCAGGAGGGTAATTAGAAAAAGCCATTACCACCATGCTATGGTTTCACCGAAAGCTCAGGCTCATTGTAGGGATCCGAACTCGCGTCTGTTGACGCGGAGTCCGTACACTCTACCAACTGTGCCATCATTGCGGTGCGTTATTGTGCACAGGTAAAGTGGATTATAAGTAATAATTAGGGACATGCATTTTTAGTTACCAGTTTTAACTAGAGAACACATCTTGTTAGAGTTTTCTTTGAAGTTTACAAGTTTATGTTTGGATGTTTGTTACTCAATCACGCTAAAACGGCTGAACAGATCTCAATAAAATTTGGCACACAGATAGTCTATGACCTGGAATAACACATAGGGTACCAGTGTTATCCTACAAATATAATAAATGGAAAGTTTCTATGTTTGTTACTCAATTACATAAAAACGGCGATTTTTTGGTTTGTCGTGTTCCGAGATCAGTCTGTGTATATCCAATAATACGTAAATGAAATCGCGGGTACCAGCTAGTACATAATAATTTTATGCAACGGCTGTGCTTAATGTTATTTATATAGTTGAATATAACTCAATAGTTCAATCTAGATCCAGTATATAAGTAACTACTTATATAGGCACGATGTTAGAATAATAACTGAAAAAATAAATATTCATATTTATACCTAATATTTTGTTACATCAAAATAAAAACTTGTAACGGGCAGGAAATTTATTTAGTTTCAAAATTCCCCTTTTAATCGACTTCAAAAAAGGATCCATAGCTTCTTTGTTTATGAACCGATTTCGATGATTATTTCTTTGTTGGCAAGACAATAGTGTCTCAAAGGTGGTAGGTACTATTTTACTTACATTGGCATTGAACATTAGACTTTGAAGATACTCTTCAAAATCATTAAAGTTGGTTTTCTTTCTTGTTAAAAATTGTCTTGTTTTATTTGCGCTAAAAAGAGAGACAAGTGTTTCTGAATTTCAATTAAAATTGAATTATATTTCTAAAGGGAAATAATTTTTAATTTTGTTTATAAATTTTGGTAAATATATCTAAATTTCATTAAACTTATTGTAACTTCTGCACATTATCACGACAATCATTATTAAGTCATATAGTTATCTATATAGCGGTTGAGATGTATTCAGAAGAATGGAGTTATTTCTACGTATTTATTCCTTTACCTAGGGGGCATTTACTAATTCAACGAAATTTTACGATTCCCTATGCATTGGCACTGCCATCTTCTAGTAGATTATTTTATGGATTATAGATACATACATATTTACATAAAAACTTAGCCATGCGCGTAGGGTGGTTTGAAGTAGTACTAACCTACCCTTCATTCAGTGGTAAGGCGACAGCTACAGAGGGTGCGCGCGCGAGGTGCGATATTCAATCGTGTGAACCGCAAAGTTTAAGTAAAGTTTACGGCTTATGTGGTAAAATTGATTATTTGAAACAAGTGATTATTTTGTATTAAAGCGTGAGTTCGTGACTTCTAAGTGACTTATATTGTTTAAGGTTAGTGTATTCACTATATTTCTGAATTAAATTGAAGCTGTTAATTTTAAAGACTTTTAGATGTTTTACAAATTTTTTTTTTTTTTATTGTTATGAATTCTCTCTATTCAGGCAATTTCGTCAATATCAACTGCGACAAATAAACGTATTACAGTTAAGTTGCCAAATAATCGGTGTACTGAAGAAGAACAAAACACACAAAACAGTTACAAATTATAAATAACGGCGAATCAGTGTTCATTTTTATAAATAAAAATAATATTAAATCATTCAATAGAGAAAAACATGGAGTTTACAATTGATTAGTAAACAACTAAAACGTATTTTAAAATTTGAAATTAATAATTGTTATATACTTTATTGCACAAAAAAGTACAATTGGAGGACTTAACGCTACAAAGCATTCTCTACCAGTCTTCCAGGGGTACCAGAGAAAGGTGTCATTCTATAACTTAAGTAAGTCGGAAGTCGAAGCCCTCACGAACTGCTTTATCCGCGTGCGCTGACTTAATGGTTAGTGATAGGTAAATACAATGTTCTACATAAATATTGCTCATTAGTATATCTAAACAAAAACAGCGATAGCATTTATCCATCTCTTATACATAAGCCACTTTGAGGTACTTTGCAATTTTTTTTTGTTGAAGATTGAAAATTAATTTGTGATCATTATTTTAAGCACGAATCATTCACGCCACTACTACTATAGACATAGATCCGAGCCGAGTGTTGGATTATTTTAATTTTTCATTATCTTTCAAACTATGCGTTCAAATAACATACTACAAAAGACAAAGTTTATCTTCATTAAATTGTCTTTATGATGAAGTAACTTTTGTTCGAAAGGATCAATATGCCATGCTTAAAAATAATGCTTAGATAGCTTAGTTGGTCGAGTTTTTGACTTATCACTCATTCCCAAATCTTAAAACTATGTGATATTAGTTTAATAGCACGATAGTTCCCACAGAGTCTAATATTGACCTTGTTTTTGCTAATGCTGCTAATTGTCTGCATTAATAAAGATATTATCACTACAAATTCGAAAACGTTTTTATGATGCAAATGATTCATTTTAAATATGATGTCACAGAGAAATCGGTCAATAAAATCTTCCCACAGTCGACATTACCCTTGGTTTGGTTTCTAGCTTCAATAAATAATGGTTTATTATAATTATGTCGTAAATATGGATGGCTTTTAGTCTATATAAATAAGGAATAAGTTGCATATTTCTGTGAAATTGTCTTGTATAAATTAATTATTACTAGCGGTCGTCCAATGATCGAAATTCGACCAGAGACTTTTTAATCATAGAATATTTTCTGTTTGATATTTGTAGTATGAACCTAAACAATGAATATTAAAAAATCACTTGCTATTACTTTTCATTGAATGATAATGTCAATATTTTGGGGGTCTAGGTTCAATGACACTTGTCAGGTTAGGATTCGCAGTATTAATTAATTTAATTTCATATATTAGTAACAGATATTATAGATAAATTTTAGCTTTCTGAACTCCTCCATAAAAACTTTAACTATGCCAAATCTCACAGTCTTTCGTGCACGCAATACGCTTAAAAAGGGGTATAAAGTTTTTGCTTCACGTATTAATATAATGATAATTATTAATCGTAAATGATAGAGGCTTGCCATTGTGCGCGCATCACGCAAAAACTACTGGATAGATTTTAAATTTTTTTTTCTAATTAGATACTTAGTCCTTATAAAAATCAATAAGAGAATTATTAAGTTTTAAGGAACTACACTTTTTATATGCACTATGCGTTCAGCGATGTGTTTTCTTGCCGTGAAGAAGTGGGGATTATAATACTATTTTAGATTAACTCATACGAAGTGGTGGGCCGTTGCTAGTTATATATAAAAAGTTTATTATAAGAACAAGGTGCGTTTGAAAATTACTAAAATTATCCAGTTATCAAGCCATTGCAATGCCTACTTACAATTAAAAGAGAAACATGTAGGCATAGCTAAAGTCTTATTTATAATGTTCTCGAAAGAAAAGCAGTCCACTATTGGAGGAGGAAATACCTTTTTCTTAAATCTGTGAATGACATATTGTTCGTCGGTATGAGCATCATTGAAAACCGCTGGGGCAATTTGGATAATTTATGTTTTATAGTGTTCGAAATAAATAGTATGTACGATGTAGGTTTTTATGGTAAGTTTGCGAATTCGGGATTAACTAGACATTCTTTTTTTCTATCTGATTTTTGTACGAACTCAAGACTAACTCACACACAATTCAAAGGATAAATATGTGTAATCATTTCTTTGTGTCGTTTATGGTTATGGATAAGTTATCAGGAAAAAAGGGATAGATGGCGCTGTTCCCGAGTTTTTGACTATTGAGAAGGGCAGAACAACGTCTGCCGGGCCTGCCTGTAGCTATTAATATCAATAGCTCAAACTTTTTACCAATTTTCGTTCTAAATCTTGAAATTAATTCTTGAAAATAATTTGTTTCTATGTTGTAATACGAAACCTTACCTCATTATAGAATAAACTTTATATTCTGTGGAAATAATGATGCAGTTAACCGTTATGCACTGCGGTACTTGCAATATCAGATTCTAATTAAAGCTAGAATAATGGAGATTTGTTGAAATATCTTGGTTCCTGTATCGCGCTGTTTATAAATGAAGATTTTTCTTAAGTTATAGGTAGTAAAACTAAAAAAAAATATGGGAGTGAGCTTTTATACACATTAAGAAAAAGTCTACAAAGCAAAACTTTTAGATCTCTTGTTCCCATTACGGTATCGAGGTATTTTGCGGATCCATTCCAAAAGTACGAACAGTATTCCTTACAAGGCCGAACTTGTACTTTCGAAAGCAAGCAGATACAATTGCGGAGCTGTTACTCCCGACGCAATCCCTGGAGTTAACGCTGCGAAAATCCATACCTAGGATTTTTTTATACCCTCCGCCTGTCTCATTACATTTGGGCATTTGGGCGGCCGGTTGTCCGCTGTGTGTTCTGGTAGGGCCCTTTTAGGCGTGTGTTGAGTGACGATATGTTTTGATTTTGTTAATGCTATATTTCGTTTCCGAGTTTTTTATGTACTTTGTTTAGAAGTTTAGTGTGTCTGTTGGTGTATTATGTCTATTGTGTTGTTTTATGTGTTACTGCACATTTTAGCCATTTTGTGGTAGTTCTAGTTTTATTGTCTCGTATTGCTAACCAGACTTTCTGAAGAGTGGTTTGCTTGTTTGCCACCTTAATTATATAAAAATAACTGGGTTTATATAAAAATATTTTCAACGTAGGTATATAATTAAAAGATAGATTAAGTTTAGAGAAGTGGTAATAATTCATTTGAAATTGTAAATCCATTCAATGAAAATGTTATTATCATACAATTATTTATTAAACCTTACGTTATGAAACCTTAAAATCGTTTTTAATTAAAATCAAATTATTCAGCCGTTATCGATACCTGAGTCGAAATAATGACGCAGTTTTACGTACCCTTTATCGCGTTCAGAAAATATGGCGCTCCAATCAAAATGAGATTTATCGGGGTCCGCAGAATCTTTTGTTCAACATTATCCGGTTCGGGAATCACACTGGCTAGACACCGGTTATGAGAAATCTGAGAATTTTAAATTATTTTTGTTCGTGTTTTTTACCCGATTGCGAAAAAGGAGGGTTATTTATGTTTTCGACTGTATAAATGTATGACTATTTCTTTGGCACGCACTGTAGCCTAAACGGCTTGATGGATTTTATGAATTTTAGCATACGAGGTGTCTTTAGATTCATGTTAATTGTGAGAGTGACTTATGGTATACAATATTTAAGAAATACATCTAGGAACTAAATAAATAGCAGAAATTTTGTTGCAATCAGATTTTTTTGTTTCCTTTTGAATATTTTTTTTATTATATTCTCTTATTTAGGTAGGTATAGTTAAGTAAACTAATTTGCTCAACTAATATCGCTGATAAGATCGTTATAGGAATAACCTTCAAAACTTTTTCTTATCGTATTGAATTTTGTGACGATGCACACTAATAATTCCCTGAATCAAAAGCCTTTAAGCTGCGATTATAGGAAAACATTATTTAATTACCGTTGCTTTTAGTAGCTTTTTTTCTTTAGGTAATTGACAAAGCACTTAAAATTATGTAGGTCGATAGTTTATTGTAAGGTAGAACCATAAATTTATTATACTGTCCATCTATGATTAGAACCGACAAAATTTAAAATTGGTCTGGTCTTAAGAGGATGCGCAGTCGAAGAAACATTTCATGAATAGGTATTTCTTAAATCTATTGATATCGCGCTGTGGCCGAGGCCTCACCGAGTAGGGCGAGAGTGACAACTTCAGTCGGAACTGATTATACCTTAGTAAAATTATAGTTTCGTATTCCCCTGTTTCCTCCTCTAAAACTGAACCGATTTTAACAAAAAATATCTTCATTAAGAACTTTGGTCATGTACGTATATTTTAGTTTTCTTTATTGTGTCATAAAATTTGTTTGCTAGACGTCTGTACATGACGGTAAAAAAGGGCAATTTTCGTAATTTTAAAAGGTTCCTATATAGTTTATATTATAGTAATTCATTTAAGAAAAAAATCAAAACATAGGGACATGATAGTAGTAGATATAGTATAGATTTTACCTATTAAAATATTTGCTCTAGTACCATTACTTAGGAAGGTAACATGGGAATACGTTTGTATGGGCAAAACATAGCTCGCGTTTCCTCTAAAGGCATGGTATTATTGAAATAAAAAAATCCAATCCACAATGTGCTGGAATCTTAAAAATTTATATCAACGGATAGTCTTGATTTGCGAATACGAATAATATGATCTTAAGTTTTCGTACTTTGTTTACTTGTACGGCATGTAACCACTGAGCGATAGTTAGCAAATTCTCGCCTAAGTTAAATTATGAATAAGAGATATGCAAAGATTATTTTCATAGCTAATTTTAAAATTTCATATAAGCAATGACCATTTCTAGCCAACAGTCACCACTTGGACGTGAGAAAACTGCGACCGTGTCGCTCGGTACAATTCATTAATTATATCAGATGTACTTGTGAGAGAAAAGGAAATATACTTTATTGCATCCTTCATAATCTTTATCCAACCATTATTTAAGTTTATTTAGGAAGCCTGATACATCCTCAGTTAGTACACAAAGGATAATATTATGTGATCTATTGTTGCCAGCATGGTCATTTATCTTCTGACAAGAGTGTGGTCACATGAATACTGCCCGAGGTAAGCGTTGAAAAGGTTGTGTCCTGTGGTTGCTTTTTTTCTGTATTTAATTTTCCCTGCTATGAATAAATTATAAAGCTTTAAAACTATTTGAATGCATCATAAAAAGATATTTTAATTAAATAAGGTATGCACTAGAAATATTTTAGTAGATAATTTCTTGTATAATTTCGAAGCAATTATGGCTCAGTAGTAAGTAGTGTTTACGGATACTGTGTCGAGTGACATGAGTTCGAATCCCTGCAATGAGCATGAGCTTTCGGTGAAGGAAAACATCGTGATGAAACCATACCTTGAACATAGGCTAGGCTAACTAGGCTTAGCGTGTCATCATTTTAGGCTGCATAAACCGATAAACGATGTATTTAATAAAAAAAAATTTTTATTGCAATATGCACAACTTACATATTAATTTAATACGGGTCTAGAACATTCACTCATTACTTACCAAAATTGTACTGTCAGCAAAAAAAACATACAATATATAAAATGCTTTTATTTTAGGTGTGTCTACGTTGAATTAAATATTTAACTTTGATTCTGGTCAAGCTTCCGCAGTTGGTAAATAGCATCTCTCATATACATAAACTTAACACAGAATAGCGATACTCTGATATATAATTTACTAAACTAGTAGTCTAGGGCTAGGCAGCAAAATGCCACTAGGCCGAGAGAGTGTTCTTGGCCGGTAAGTGTTTATCTCTATTCCACACGTTGGCCCCAAAGTTGGGGCCATCATATGGTGCCGGGTTTATAAAAAAAAATTTAACATTGCATCGACTCAGTAGTGAGTTCAGTTTCGAATGTTTCAATGCATACAGGGGATTAGTTATATTATAGCACGACAATAGCTTGTAAACAAATACCGAACAGTAAATCGAGCACCGAGTACCACAAACTTGCTGAGTGAGCTAGCAAGACAGTGCGGGGCAGCACGGGTGTGGTCACTCGTCCTAATAAGTAGAATTGGATTCGAGTGATCGTCTCGCTCATTTACTCGTCCGAGAGCACTGTCACTCCATTTACTCGGTACGTGTAAGCAGAGTATGAGTGATTTGCGACATTATTATATTAATACATGAATCAAAAACTTTCTTCCCCTTTTTAAGCATATTGCGTGCACGGAAGACTGTGAGATTTGGCATAGGTAAAGTTTATATGGAGAAGGAGTGCAGAAAGCTAAAATTTATCTATAATATTTGTTACTAATATATTAAATGAAACAAATTAATACTGCGAATCCTAACCGACCAGTACCATAGACCCCTCAAAATATTGACATTGTCACTGAACGAAAAGTGACAGCAAGTGATGTAGATAATACTCATTGTTTAGGTTCATGAATCCTGCAAATGTCAAACAGAAAATTGTCTATGATTAAATGTCGCTGGCCGAATTTCGATCTTAGGGCGGTCGCTAGTTCACATAATTCTACATAAGAGTAAGCGAGATAAACGTAATAAAACTCCATCCATTATTTAAAAGGTTTAATAACTTAAAACAATGTCTAATTCTAGTCTATTTGAAGTTTGATAGTGGTTATTTTAAATTAAGGCAATTGTTTGCTTTTTAAAAACTTTTACAGTTTTGAACTGTTGTTCAAATAAAAAAGAAATGTAAATCAACGTACGAATTTATGTAAAAAAGTAAAACTACCTACAATTCAAGTTTGTTAGTGAAATATTGTTAGAGTCTGATCTGAATTTTATTAAGTATTTTTATTTAAACTCGATTTCCAAATTGGAGACCGCTTTACTCAAGAAAAAAGTTAACAGATAGAAAGAAAATCTAGCGAAGACTATAATTATGGCTCCAATTTTCTCGACATCAGATGTAGGCCTTTGTAAGTATAAATATGTGGGTTTTTCTGATGTACTAAATTAAATCTATACAATTAATAAAATTAAAGTTTAGACGATACCATTAACAAAAAAACAATTTTTTTTTGCCTGTCTGTCTGTTTGTACCGGGTAATCTACGAAACGGGTGTATCGATTGTGTCAGACTGTCTTCGGCCGCTAGCTGATTTTATAAGGAGTAACTTAGGCTAATTTTATTTAAAAAAAAAATTAGATTTCCCCGCAAATCAACAAAAAACTGGTCATATGAATCAATTCTGGAGCTCAAAAGGTTTACTCTGAGTAAACCATAAGAGATATATTAAATTAATATACTACGTAATTGGAGACATTAAAAATACCCACAAAAAAGTCGGCGATAGCATATATTTGTCTGCTAAGAATCAGCCACAATAGGCATTTTTATCTTTGAAATAACCGAGAGCGGAGGTGGTACGATTCGCACGTGTGGCCGATCTACGGCATTCTGTAGTCCACGCGAGCCGGTTACAGCTAGCCATATTATAAACCTTAAAATATAGTTTTTTATTTGTATGTTTGAATGCGCTAATCTCTGGAACTATCAATTAGATTTGAAAACTTCTTTTTACATCATATAGCGTATTTATTGATTAAGAAATTAATTAATTTGCCTTATCGAAAAGTTTTTAAAGAATAATAAATGATTTCATCTCCTGAGGACTAAACATAAAAATTCAAAATTCCCTTATTTATATGCAACTGCAAAATTTTTGAACTGAAATTTAGAATTATGGAAAAATATGCAATGTTAAATTTATTTATTTTTTTATTTTGGCTATGAGATAAGTTTTTGTTTCACGTATAATGTTTTTAATTATTTCTGAAATATGTTCATTTTTTTTATTTTTCGATATATCGTATTTGACCCGCCAGGCCTCAGGAGGTTAAAGTGAAGTCTGGTATCGTGTTGATATAAGCGTTTATTTTACTGTATACATTTAGCGTTGTTTTGTTTGAACTCAAACTAGCCGTTACCGCGCTGCACAGCTGGTCGCCTTCGCTTCACTAAACCCACCTCTCTTATTGACAAACTCCATCTGTATGGAAATATATCTTTACTACAAACATACCAAACAAACTAACAAACTATTCGGCAACGTAAGAATGTGAAATCTCAAATCCCTTAAATATTTAAAAACACTATTTCAATTTCTCGCGGTTACGCACAATAGACGGCTAAGTTCTTCTGATTCTTTAATTTCAGTAGGTATACCAAGTCCTCATAGTGATTTCCGCGACCGATCTTTCACTGTAACAGTAGCACGAATGTAGAATTCGCTTCCTATCAACAATCAACTAGCTAACTAGCCTACCACATCCTTCAAGTATTCGCTACGTAGATTTTACTTGTACACAGGCTAGATTTTTTTTTACTAAACATTAGGCACGCCTTGCTTATACCTTTCGTTTGCTCCCCTGGAAGACTGGTAAAGAATGCTTTTTAGCATTAAGTCCTCCACCTGTACTTTCTTGTGCATTAAAGAATTAAATTAAAGATATAAAGTTTGTAGGCGGAAATATTCACAACTACTTTTTATGGCCACAATCTCAATTTCTTTTTTCCAACAAAATATTGCTATTTCCAACCTTAATCGGTCATTAGTTAAGAATTGGAAAGTGCTTAAAAAAAATCGTTTTTATACAGTCATTACCTAGTAAAGGAATCGTAAAACTTCCAGATTTAAATGATTAAAACCTCTTACTTTCTAGGATATTACCTTTTTACTACCTTCCCAACCGTTATTAGGGTTTTATTGGATACTTATTAGCTTTTGCCCGTAATTTGGTTTCCGTTGCCTTCAAAATGAATCGACCTGTGCGCCATCTTTTATAAACTGGATGTACTAATATAAAAGTTTCTCAAGTGTGCGCATTACAACTCACCGAAATTTTATCGCAATCGGATGATTCAGAATGGTTTCGGAATAATGTTAGGTTATTTAATAAGATCCCAAAGCACATACATTATTGGTTTGCCGATCAATAAGTTCGAAGATTTAGGACCTAAATTGAATAAATATTTTTTTGATTTTGATAGCATAATGTACATGTGTCATTTTGTCTTCTTCTTTTCATTTATTAATGGCAACGGTGTAATAGTCACTTATATAGAATATTTTTTCAATTATCTTGCAATCTTCAAAAACATAGCTGTAGTAAGTAAGATGGCGGCCCCTTATTCCCTTCCAGGGAGTATTTTGTGGCCACTTAAAATGCATGTCCCCAATTATTATTTGTAATCCAACTTCAATAATTGTGCACAATAATCAAACTACATCACGTAAAACGCCGCCAAAATTACTTTATATAAGGGCTAATACTTTTATGATAAATGTAATAATACTATGATAATAGAACGTTGTGGCGTGAAAGAAGATATAGACACACGGATTGAGAAAGGGATGCTTAGATGGTTTGGATATACAGAGAGGATGAATAAAAGAAAAATGGCTAGACAGATTTATAAGACGAGCGTAAATAGGAATGTTGGAAGAGCAGGGAAGGCCTAGACGAACGTTCCACGATCAAACCGATGAGCTTGCATGAAAAGATTGATGAATATTGAAGAAGCGAAAGATGTTTGCCAGGGTCGTCGCCAGTTGAAGGAACATGATCTCTGCCTATCAGTTCCAAAAGAGACGTGTATGTATATAGGCCCAAATAAAATGAGTTTATGAATTAAAACAAAAATCACAAGAGAATATTTTAAGATCTTGCGAAAAACTCCGTATATGAGTCATTTTGATTCATAATTACAGTAGTATTATTAATAGTGACTATAGTGTCAATCATAGCTATGAATAGTCGTCTAGGGCAGAGGTCTCCAAACTTAATTTCTCGTAGACCACTTGCCATGTTTTTCCAGTTTGCGTAGACCCCTTGGCCTAACGCCCTGCTTACTTAAAATTGATTTTTTTTGGAAATTTATCTACTTCACCTGTATTTTTGACAGCTGATATAGAACTTTGAATGATTCCATCACGTTTCTTGTTAAATGTGTTTTAAAATTTGAAATGAAATATGTTTAAATTTTTTTACTTCATAAATCATATCTAAAGACATTATATAAGGAAGTATTAAATTAATAAATAATTATATTCATGGAAAGTCAAAATTAAAGTCACAACCCGTTTAAATGGGATCCACTGTCGTAGATTCCCATTTACATCTCATGGACACCCTTTTTTTTAATGACGTTGTCCCCTTCCAGGTCGTCGTCGACTCCCGGGGGTCGATATAAACCATTTTGGGAATCACTGGTTAAGGGTGTCTAGACAAAACTGATATATTTTGTGAATATGACCTCAGTTGGTAAAGTCGTTAAGAAGTTATATGATCACTTACAGAACACCAACGATTACCCATATCTACATTACTATTATATATGCTAGTTATGCCCGCGGCTCTGCACGCGTTTATTACGCCGTAATTACATCATCACGTTTTTTTCACTCAAATCAAATCAAATCAAAATACGTTTTATTTAATTTAGACCCTCAGAGGGCACTCATGAATATCAAAACACTACCACCGGTTCGGAAAACATCCCAGCCATCGAGGACCGACAAGAAACTCGATCGGGTTTATCAACATCTTATTTTATATTTTTTTATTGTTTTTACAGTATTTAATTAAATACAGTTATAGTTATTATCGTTTTCAGTAGATGTACAGAGAGGGAATCACATCCAGACATCACTATCATTCACGTAATCAGCCACCCTATAAATAAATAATACCCTTTCGACAATAAAACTTGCTTAACATGATTCTTATTTTATTAACCCCCGCCGCATACACAGGGGTGTTATAACAATTTACGTGATCTGTGTATTCGTGTATTTGTGTCTATCTGTGGCATCTTAGCTCCCAAGCGGCTGAACCAATTTTGATTTGTTTTATTTGTTAAGGTGACTTAGTCGAGAGTGTTCTTAGTTATTACTCTAGAAAATTTGTTCAGCCGTAAAAACGACTGAATGTATTTGAATGAAGGTATAATATACTAATGGTTTATAACATGAATTAATTCATAGGAGGATAATTTTTTCCCGGTAAAGACCCAATTCTGAAATCCACACAGACGAAGTCGCGGGTAGAAGCTTTAATTATATCTAAGCGAAGAATTATATTAATAAACTAGCTGTACCCGCGGCTTCGCTTACATAGACTACAGAAGACCGTCGATCGGGGACGCTCAAATCTTGCTACCCTCGCTCTCGGTTATTTTAAAAACAAAAATACTTAATGTGGGTGATCCTTAGATGACAGTCATCTACTCTAGCTGACTTTCTTGTAGGTCTTTTTAATGTATACAACTATGTAGTACATTAATTTGATATACAGTGTAAAATCTTTATAACGAAACTCAAGGGACTGAGCATTTTTTAAACGGGCTGATAATATTTAAAAATAAGACATACGAAATTACTAACTCTTCGACACGTTCATTGACTTTCACTTCAAATCTACCTTTCTCAAAGAGGGCGATAACGCCCCCTTGTGAGTGAGTGTGAGTTTTACAGTTGCGGTAGAGAGCTCAGAAAAAATTAAAGGGGGCGATAATTACGGAGCGCTGACAGTTTAAAAAATATATGATATTTTTATGTCATTCCATAAAATCATGTTTTCCTGATACGTACATATATCGAAAATTTTACGGAATCGGAATTCCCGTATGTTAAATAACTAACACTATAATTGTATGATTGTTTTTATTCCTTATTCTTTATTAATGACTTTCTTAGGTTATGGTGTGAGGAGGAATGTTATATAGGTAGCTAGAAAAATGTTAGATTGGAAGATGTTATAAGTGAAAAGGAAGAGCTAAATATGCACATAAAAGGTGTGAATATTTACTGCTTATAAAGGAGTTAGTAGTAAGAAGATTTTCGTAGCTTATTTGCTACGACGCTACGTACCGCGTGCCGTGTTTCTAGATAATCACGCTTTAACTACTTTTGATAAATACCTCGACTTTTTATTCACAAATGAACGCTGTGTTAAAAAGGTTTGAAAACTTATGCTCTAAATAATACTTGTTTTAACTCACTCACTGTAATTGGATAGCGATAAATCACCCTCCCGAAAAACATATTGCGCAGAGCTTAGCCGAGGCAATTTATTAGATTATCGCAACGCCATGTGTTAACGTTAACGTTAACATATGAGAACAAACAACTAATTCGATAGATTTTTTTGTTAGAGATCTTTAATGACATTGCCCGTCTCATCATAAAACGTTAGGCCGACATGACAGTTTCGACTGGCGGTTTACTGCAGGTCTCTTCATGGTCTCCGTTGTTTTTGGATCACACTGTGTTTACTTTTTTTAAATTTATTTATTAATTAAAGAAGCGCCAACAGCGCGCATATTATAATTGAGCCATTTTTACAATGTTTTATTCGAATTCCACACAGTTACAAATTTCACGAACTCACAACACTGTTATTTATTTCACTGTGGTTTGGCTTCTTTTATCGCTGTTTGTTATTGCTTTGTAATTCAAAACTGAACTGAACTCGGCGCCGCGCCTGAGTCGCTTAAATAACTACACTAAACGATCGCAGAAAAATTGTGAATCGTCGCTAACTTTCTTGATGTTTAGTATCTATGCCTACTTGATGACGTAATCGAGGCCATAAGCCCTATAAATGTGTGTGTAAACTGCGATATTTACACAAACATACGCCGCGGTTGTTTATGACGCGAACATTATTTCGAAGTCCTGAGAAGTTCGTAGTTGCTTCGAGATATTTCGGGAACAGGATTTTCTCTATCTTTTTAATCGGGGTGTAACAGGTCGTAACAATATTATATTTCATTCTGTTCTTGATCATTTATATGACTGGACTAATTATGATATTTTCATCGTATGATAAATACTGGTTTCAACATAAAACTTGTTTGCATATTTTTATAAATGTTACGCTATTGGAATTTAGGAATGTTTATTTGTTTTAAGAAATTACATTGAATAGTCGCAACATTGATTATTACTTTATGTGTAGTGTATTATTATAAGAAACTTCCTGGCAGCTACTATTGATTCTATAATAAACTGGGTATCTAAAAAAACAAGGTAAATTGTAAACTTCAAAAAAAAAACGACCTTATTTATTTATTGAGATCATTCCAATGAGCCCAAACACGATTGGTACCTCTGCTGTAAGTTGACGAGAAGTTAAGTAGATACCATATGATGCTAGCACATCAGGTCAATGATACCATGTTCTTCTATTATCCTTGAAGTAACAGAATACCAAATTTCGACTCGAACAGACCCGTGGAAAATTCTCACATCAATTTATTAACTAGAAAAGAGCCGATAACCTAGAAATGACTCAACAGATTTTCTTCAATAATAGCTAAGAACACTCTCGACCAACTCACCTTTCAAACAAGAAAAAAACTAGATCGAAATCGAATCAGCCGTTTGAGAACTAAGATGCCAAAAACAGACACAGATACATACGTTAAATATTTAGTCTTATCTGAAAATAAAATAATCTATGTTAAATGAATGAACTCAAATGTTAATCAAAAAGTAATAATAATGTAATTCTTCGATCATGGATTTACCTGTAAATTAGAGTCAGTTAATTACATAATAATTACAGTCTCTTGGGACCCTAGTCCTGTTATTAAATAAGAAGACAATGATATATTGTCTGTAAGGTTCATCACGCGAAATAACAATATCCCTGAACATAAATATTAATGTATTATTTTTCCTTAGCAGAGAACTTATTTCACACAAGAGCATTAGGCGCGCTATGAGAAAATTATGAGATTGAATTCTACTTCTTGAAGCTGCTTTATTTTTTATTTTTTAGTGAAGATAGTCACACTCGGTGTTATGCGTCACATAACATCGAGTGTATCTATGCTAAGGAGTATAACTTGTAACAGGCGTTACGCAAATACACGCCACCGACTTCAAAAACTATATAAAATGTGTCTTTACGTATCTGATAATCAGTGAAGGAGTCATAAAGACTAAGAAATAACAGATTGCTTAGGCGCTACCTCCACGAACAAGTTTATTATCGTCCTGCCACTTCATTCTATAACAACTCTATGAACGTGTCTCCACACGGCGATACGGCGAGTAATATCGACGAGGAAAACGTTAACTATTCGACGATGACAGACTTTTCGCACCATGGTGCGAGACCCACTCGTAGTGGTGTAGTGCACTCGCCGCAAAACGTTCCTAGCACCAATTCCCGCATTCAGGTAACAAATCACGTGCGTTGTTTTCATTCACTAGCGTACTAGTACAAACATTCCACAATACTATATCCATAATAAATAAGAACTATTTCACACTTCCGATTCGATCTTGCCTGTCTTTCAGCAAAACAGCTGTGCAATGAGTTGTTATTTTTCGTGGAGATTACTTAACTATAGCAGAACCGACTCGCTCTTGGAGGAAGTGCCTTATTGACAACTGTTACATTGTTTACACTCTAATAAATGAAGTGCGAAATGTTCCCACGGATCAGACGGTTATGAAAAGAGGTGGTTTTAAGATAAATTGCTTGAAATTGCGCAAGTCTTTAATTCCCTACTGTTAAAAAATAATACATTTAAGAGAGGATTACTACTGCCCCAACTTCAAATGTGGAAGTGGTATCTACTATTTATATCACCCGTTTACAAAATAATTATGTAACCAATTTTACTTCAGCAAAATTGTGGGAATTTCACCAAAACCTTTAAAAAAGATTGTACTGCTAACTGAAAAAGCGCAACATTATTACTATTTGTTATTATTACTTTAAAATAAACTAATTTTTAACGGCACTGTCTTTGTAACCTCAGTAACATCTAAAAAACTCAACGCCATCGTGACTGTCATGCCAGCCTGCTTAATTATCTTAGGCTTAAAGGATTCGAAGCCGATGTCGAAAGAAGTTGCATTATTCTTAAAAAAATAATGTTGCTTCTTAGTCAAATTGTATAGAGCAAAATAATACGTAGATAGCGCGAAAGAATTTGAAATAATAAAACAAAGGACCGGATTTGCTAATTTTGCAAAATGCTGACTAAAATACTGTTTAAAGATTAAAACTGAACGTAATTTGTAACACCCGCAAAAATATTAAAACCCTTAGTATGTACGTACAGGTACAGTTTTGTATTTGTTATTATGGGACCAAATTAATTAAAAAGTTCGTTGTCTCTTCTAAATGCAAACAGGTTTTTTTGCGAAACAAAATTAAATTAGTAATTTTTTTCTTGAAATGTATTCTTTCTAGTTTCAAGCGAAATGTTTAATATATCTACTTATATACCTATTTCTAGAATATTATCATGTTCTCTGATAATAACAAAACTCTTTTGAGGTTGGTACTATATGTATGTTAATATTAAAAACTTATTTGCCCTTCGCTAGGTGCTTCACAGAGCACTTTTTGCATTCGTTACTTTTATACATATATTGTGACTTTCTATTGCTTTTTTTAAATGACATCATCTATAATTCTGACAACGAGGATAGATTTTTTTTAAACTGTTCAGGGAGTTTTTGTGGCAACTTAAAATGCACGTTCCAAGTTATCTAAATCTAAATATATATAAAAGAAAACCTTGCCTGACTGATTGAAATATCAATACATAGCTCAAAGCACTTAACGGATTGGGCTGAAATTTGATATTCAGATAGGACTAGTGATATGCACTGTTAATTAGGCAGTTATCACTATTGTTTCGTAATTTAATTTTTACTCATATAAATGACAATCCATACAACCCTAATATGTAATTAATAACAGATAGATACTTCCCGTGTAAAGTAATTTCATAAAAATCGGTCATTCCGTTTGATTTAAATCCGGACATATAAACAGATACCGGTAAAATTGCGCAACTTTACCTACCAGTTTCAACTTTGCCTAAAATACAAATTTTCTAATATCTTTTCTAAAATTTCATTAGTCTAAGTATTTTAAGTCTAAGTACTTGTTTGAAATATTATCTAGCAACCTGAAAAATCTACTGTCACATCAGATTTCAATCGAACGTTACGTCGTCGCGTCGGTTCACTCTCAATGTTATCGTGGGTTGTGATTGCGTTTAAAACTTTTTCAGTAAGTTGACAAGTACTGCAATTTTCTCGCCATTTACTATATTATTTTTATTGTTTAATATTTGGTTTTGAATTTACTAACTATAATGATTATTACGGGGGGGCTTTTTACAAGAAAAATGTACTTAGGCAAAGTTAACACTCGATTTCATTTTTGTTGTGCCTAACATTACCTACGTTAGGGATGTAAAGTTTTTAATCCAAATAATATTATAATATAATTGGATGTAGTTGTTTATTTTCAAGAGCTGTTTACTTATTGTACTTACATTACATGAATACTGTAATAATGCAAAATTATCTCACTTTTTAATATTTACAATAGGGTTTTCTTTCTGATTTTAATACTACTTGATAAATGTCAAGTTGCAGCCCTATGCATGAATGAGTATATGTATGAAAACAAAAAAAATTATAGATGCAACGTTGCCTAGCATTGTAAACGGTATTTAATTGACAATAAGGCTTCCTTTAATGTAAGAAACAGTATAATCATACCATTTTACTCAATGTTACGGACGTAGGCAAAGTTGTAGTTCTGCAACATAACTTTGTCTAACATTAAAAATAATTATAACTATAAAGTAATTATGAACTTTTGTAGAATACTATACACCGTCAAAACAGCTGTCTTTGGTGAACATTTATAGCTACGGAAAGTTTAAAATAATTTGTAGGTTTTGATTTATTCGTCAAAACCTGGGCAAAGCTACGCATTTCTACGTAGACAATTTTTTTAATGTCATATTCATAAAGAACATAAAGAATGACTATTAAATATACTCTTTTAGCCATAAACTACTAGCCCAAGTTTACACACACACTCACACATACTCACACACACACTTACACACATCCACAGATACATGCATACATTTTAAATTTTAATGTATGTAATTATAAACATTTTTGTTTTAATTCGAATTGTATCTTCGGCTTCCATATTACAGGCATAGCATTGTATATGTATTTGTATGATGAATGTGTATCAGAAAATTTGGAAAAAGGCATGTACCGACAGACTACAGATTTATTATAATATCGATGTATTTTGTGGTGAAGTGTACTGACTTTGCAATATAGCATAATAGAAAACATTCTTCATGTTTTTAAACTGTGATCGTTTCAAAACATTCAACGTCAGATCACGTCCTGAACAACTGTAAAGATCTGATGACTGTTTTAAATATTAAAAAGTTCGTTGCCCACCGCTAGGTGCATTCACAGAGCACGTTTTGCATTCGCTACTTATGAAATATTCAGCATTCGTATACTGGCTTCCCCTGTAAACGCACCACAACGGCCATCTTGTTTACGTTAATGTTCATTAGACACCGCTCAAATATTCGTTTGTTAAAATTACCTCAATCTAACCAAGATTAGGATCCTTATGTTATAAAGTTATGTTATATTAAAGTTAGATTTTTTTTGTCCCGTTTAGTAGATGGTAAAATTGAGAAGGTGTGCGCACATCATGTGACTGAAGAGAGACATGGTGAAGTTAACCGTCAACTATATTAATGCATTACATTATGACTTTTATTATTGTTTAAATATATTACACTTATTTATTTTATTTTGACTAAATATTGATTATTTATACAACGCTAAATTCTTTCACAGGATTAAAAAAAAAAAAAAAAACAAATTAAAAAGGAAATAAAAACCCGACTGACGACTTGACTAGAAAAATATATATTTTTGCTTTTTATTTTACTTCCAAGTGTCGAAATTAAATTCCCTATGTCATTCTCCAACAACTAAAACGAATTTAACGACACCTCGTATGCTAAAATTCATCAAGCTGTTTAGGTTAAAGAGTGTGCCAAATTACATACATACATAAATATTATCGAAAAATATAACCCTTCTTTTTCACAGTCGGGTAAAAAGTCAGTAAAGTGAATTTAAATTATTATCATTAATGACTTATTTGGAACATGCTTTATTTATTTATTTAATTTGGGTCACCAAAATAACATAGCATTACACATTTTTAATTTAAAAGAAGGCTTTTCTTTTAATAAAACTAGCAAATCCGGCCACGTGTTGCCGTGTCGTTTTGGAAGTCCATAAGGAAATATTGATCCAATAGCAACGAAACTTTACAGGATCAAAGGATGAAGATTGTCTGAAAATTTCATCAAACTTACTCCAGCCCTTTTGGAATCCATAGAGAGTATACATACAAACATCGATTTTTATATTCTAGCGATCGCTCTATGATCGAAATTCGACCAGCGACTTTTTAATCATAGAATATTTTCTGTTTGACATTTGCAGTATTCATTAACCTCAACAATGAGTATTATCTAAATCACTTGCTGACACTTTTCGTTGAGTGACAATGTCAATATTTTGGGGGTTCTAAGTTCAATGGCACTGGTCGGGTTTGGTTTCGCAGTATTATTTTATTTTATTTAATATATTAGTAACAGAAAGGTACCGAAAACTTTTGTTTCAAGTATTAATATATAGATTAAAGAAGTAGAAGAAGAAAGAAGAAAAATATAATATTGCTGGCATGCGATATAAAAATATATCTTTCTTATGTGCGTACTTAAGTACAGAGATCTTTTTTTATTATAATGTCTTTAATAGGTATTACTAGCCTTTATTCTTAGTCTATATATAGAACTAGCCAACAGGCGTATCTTCAGCCTGATATGTATAATAGGCTTTAAACAGTATTGCAGCCCTACGGCCAGTCACCAAAATATTGCTCTCGTAAGAACTAAATTGGAACGGCTCGCCAGCGTGATCACATTATTTCGAGATAATACTAAAAATATATATTATTTCTACTTTATCTACTGACATCTTTCTACTATGTTTCTACCACGTCCAATAACAGGAATTGAATAAATAAAATTCATAATTGAAATAGCTCAATTTTGAAGTTAATATATTTTATTATTTATTTAACTTATAATAATATGTTAGGTTGAACCAAAATCCGAAATATGAGGGGTAGGTACCAGAAGTATCAGTATGTATGAAAATTATGGTGGTGCCATGATAGGAAGTGCGTAAATTTTAAAGATAGCGCCAAAAGTTATTATTTTTTAATTTATGCCCACTTGAACAACTTTTCTTTTCACAAACTTTTCCCATTACTCTACCCTCTCTTACGTGTACTCTCCATAATATGAAAACTTTGGTACAAAATTGCTGAAATCAGCATGCCAAGTAAATTGCAGATTTAAAAACGGCATATTTTTAAATATAACAATTGGCAGTCCTGCTTTTATCTGAGCACACATATATTTCGAAAATTCAAAAAGCACTATGTAAGTTTCTTTATTTTAATTACACAGTTACTTTAAAATACCGCTGCACTCTTTCCACTGAACACAATACTATTGCTCGTATTATCTCTTCATTTTATAGCGACATAGCAATGAATCACACATGCCCACCATAAATAAAGTCAATTTCAGAATGAAAACAATAATACCGAAAGTTTTATTGATCACAAGGGTATTCCATTAAACTAAACTTTAACCTTCAAGACATAGGATCTATTTTATAGTAATATTCATTCAACCAAAAACGGTAAATTCCCGACCTGAAAGTTGATTATTGACTAACAAACCGTATTGCCCCTTTATATTTAATTATTTCTACTTGTACCAAAATCGACTAAAGTCAACATAAGTATTTTGACCAACTAAAATTTTGATCCGATTGGTCTAAATCTACTAAAAAAAGTACTAAAAGTGGGCACGCTCGCTCGATTTTCAGTTTAGCTATGACCACATTTAAACGAGTACAGCGAGCCGATGCTATTTCCAATACCTTGTATTCGCGGCTACTAATAATAATATAGTAATACTCGTACATATACATATATAAATTTGCGTTTTATATGGAAAAAGAAAACGAAAAAATATTATGAAATTATATATTTTATCAATCGAAGTATGTACCATTATTATCTATGCACTTCCCTCATTTTACAGGTGGTTCATTGATTCCATTGCTGAAAAAATTGTGGGAGCGACAACCAATATAATCTTTGAAGGCGCTTTGGACAGCTTTATCGGAATTAAATTTTTCTTTGCTAGAGAATTGTCCATATTCCGAAGAATGTGGTAATCTGTTAGAGCAAGATCGGGGAGTACAGTGGGTGTCGGAGATATTCTAACCGCAGTTTCTCTAATTTAGCGACCGTCTATCGTGAAGTATAGTGTCTAGCGTTGTCCTGAAGCAGCAGTGAGCTAGAGAGATTGACCAGTATCGGTTATTTAACAGCTAATTTGTCTATAATTGAATTCTTCATTATCAACTATGGTCTCCGCCCATCTTAATCGTTCGAGGTGTTTCTGCAGCGCTGATACCACGATGGAACTCATATTCATAAATATCGCGATATTTTATGTTTTCGATTTTGTGAAAAGAATGATGTCAAAGAAAAATAAAATGGTGCAAAAAAAAAAATAAACACTAAATTCGAAACAAGAATACACAAGCCTAGTCCTACTGAATCAAAATTAGTAAATGTACCTTCCTTTATAATAGCACTTTAAATTGACGATACTGTCCCTGATTGTAAGCTCAGTATAATCCAAACATAACTGCGACCACTGAGAGATCGTGATCCAACGGCGGTCGCCACTGTCGTGCCAGCCTTCATACATTTAACTGAATATGCACAGGCTGATTCGGAAACGCGACACGTAAGAGTCACTGACACTTTTACTGACAGCTCAGCTAAGTTTTTTCTTGTCAAGGCCACCAGATACACATCCTATAAGCGTAATCTCGTACTACACTGCTATTACGTCGCGTCAGATCAACTGCTGGCGCGATCAGAAGTTTTCTTCGCACGTATTAAAATATAATATTATTGTCTGTAACTTCAAAAATAATTGCGGACCTTTAAAACTGTAGTAATTCTGTTCATCCGCCTTAAAAGGAATGTACTCTAGGAAAGTATATTTATAAATTCTGAGACTTGTTGAAAAGCATTCGAATTTTTGAAGTGAAAACTTCTTTAGCACCATTGTGATTTGGAATGCGATAAAAAGAAAATAAAAAGGGAAACGCATACATATATAGGATTTAGCCTGTGAGAGAATGAGACAGAATACACTATAGAGTGTTTCCTATTATCTCGGTCTCCTCTTTGTACGAAGTCTTGGGAAAAGGCATCATAGCCAGCGTGGTGTATTGTTCACATCACTTCTACCATGTGTGAACTGCAGACATGATTTTTCTTTCATTCGACCATGCTGTAAAAATTGTAATAATCCAGAACAATACTTTTAAAAGATCGGACGGTGCGTCCACTTTCTTCATTAGCTCGATCTCTAATGACGGATATTCCACATTACACGTATTTATACCCATACAAAATATATCAGCCTACCCTCAGTATACTAGTATACCGGCTAGACGTAAACAATTTTACCTTTTTGTCCAGTAATAGTCTACGTCGTAACTCGTAGGCCCTTACACCTAAGTAGGTACTTGAAGCACAATAAAGGTACCCATCATTAGCCTACCGACCGACATACATAAAAATAACAAAACACCTTCCAGACGAGGTTCGGATATTCCTTCAAGGCCTTCAAGTAACGTCCAAAAATACAATACAGTATAATACAATACAATATCTTTATTTGTCTGATTATGGTCAATACAGGTCTTACATTTAAAGCGGCTTGCGTAGCATTTCATTTAACTCACTATTAAACAAAGTTAGAATTACAGTTAGAGTCTTAAATGGATTTATTATAAACGCATTTAGGGTCACCTTGCACGAGACATACAGTGCGCTGATTTAGTTAAACAGTGAGTAGATAAGGCAGTCTCTGCGTTCCGTTTCACATTTTGACGAGTTTCCTAACCCGAAAAGCGCGATAACTTAAAGAACTTATGTTTAAAGTGTATATAATGAAACGGGATTAGTTGGATGTCATTGTTTGTTGTCTGTCAAAATCAATTGAATAACATGAGAATAGTGCAACTATATTCTATTAGATATGAGTGAGAAATGTGATAAAATACCGCGCTGACCCTTGTGATGTCTTTGTTCTCCTATATTCCCATAATTTTTATAGATAATTTGTATTTTTAAATAGGAGTGACTTATACGTGTTTACGCTAAATAGTTGACAGTTCTTTAAACATATTTAGCAAGTAATTTTTCTTTATGCAAGACGCTAATTTTGTTTAACCACTTTAAATGCGTTTAGTCTACTTTAATCATGTTTAAACGTGTTACACAAGTCGCCCTTATAAAAATAGTTACATCATATTCTGCCATTTGTGTCGTGCAAATTATAAACAATTAAATATAAATTCAAATACAAAATTACAAAAAATTTATCATATTATACTTAATACTTATAAAAATAATAAATTGTACAAACTGAATTATTATTAATTATTATTGAAACACAATTATCATACAATTATTAGAATAAGAAATGTAAAAGTTTCATTTAAAAATGTTCGAAAACCGCGTCCATTGACGTGAGTTCGAATCCCTGCAATGAACCAAAGCTTTCGGTGAAGGAAAACATCATGATTAAGCCATAGCATGGTGGTAGGGTATTTTCTACTACCACCCTCATCTTTGCTAGCTACCACCCTCAAGATAAAAATTTATCGCCAAGCATCTATATGTGTGTTCCGGCTGCTTCACTTGAGAGCCAGTCCTCGTATTCAGTGTGTTACCATCCAAACAACTATGAATGTGCCGTGGCAGTTGATCGTGAGTGCACTAACTCTATAAATTTGACAAAAATAAATCGACGTCTGAACGCATAATTACTTGTCCTACAAAACGGGAGTAGAAAACTTTCTAAAAATTACTTCAACACTTTAATAAGATCCGTGTATTAAAAAAAAGTTGGCCGTCACGGGACTCCCGGCAGATGTAAAACATCTTAGTTAATAAATTAAAAAAAAAGAATTATGTGTGTGACTGATTGACTAACTGACTGTACCTACCTGTACCAGTGCCCAAAAGAAAGGCACTGTGAATATGTTTATTTTATTAATCTATCCATGTTTACCATGAAACTTTTGAAATGATCCAGTCTGTCTACAAAATAAAACGAACTCGGCACCACCAAACCAACTCGTTGGCCAAAGCGTCGCCACGCCATCTCCCGCCAAAATCGGGTCCAACAATCGATCTGACCCGCCGCATTAGATGTTTCACATCAAAAATATTCATCATTAAACACATAATTAATGACACATTATGTGTAATGACACATTTGAATGTAATATAAAAATATGATTGAAATTAAAAAAAATTATATGGCCACGCGTGACGTCATCGTTCAATAAATAAAACTAAGGTAAAGGTTAATTTGTGTAAAGTTTATTTTACATGGATGTTAATTATGAAATTCCTTCAGTACCTTTATAATTTTAAAGTCACCTTTCCCCTCGTACGGCATTTAACGTCGGAATTTTTTTTTAAAGAAGTGCGAGTATGGCACTTGACGTCGGACGTAATTTTAGTAACCGACCAGTTCAAAAAAATGGTAGCTTCTACTATAGTGACCTTACTCGAACTTATGTCATATTCTAACGAAAACCAAAGATAAGGTATTATGACTGCAGTTCTCGGAAATATTTATTGAAGTTATACTTACTTCTTTAGGCGCGTTATGAAAAAATGATGAGAGTGAAATTTTAAGATGCGCGCGCATCTGTGACACAAAATTAACAGTATGAAGTTGTCTGCTTAACCGCTCATTAAGTCTCGAAAAAAAAGCTACCAACAAAATAGAAATTGAACCTCGATATTAGTCGCGCATGTTGGTACGCTCGTCACCTCTGATCACTGTTTTCATATTTATAATATTTATCAACATGTTTCTAGTTTATACATTCCCAACACGTGTTTTAGTTTCATACAAGTGCGAATTATATATGTGCTAATAAGTTATATTCAGTAGTGATTTAAATTGAATATTTTGATTGATATTACTTACTATTTATGAATATTAGTGAAAAAAATTGTGCTTATATACTTTTTCAAGTGCTCCAATATAATTGAAGTTAACTATCCGTATGTATTACGTATTAGTATTATTATGTATTATATGTACTATTGATATAAATTAAAATACTTTTATTTAATATAATTAACACTAAATATTATTAAATTATTAATGTTAAATACTTATTATTGGTTATTTAATATTTACAAAATAAAGAAATAAATTTAATAAAACATTTAATAAAAAGTTTGTGATAAAAATTAAAATTGAACATCAAACTATAATATTAATTTTTAATATTTGCTATTAAATTGAATAAATAATAAATATTTATAAAAATAACTAAATAAATTTAATGAATTTTTTTTGTTAAAAATGAAAAGTGAATATTAAATTAAGAAATCATTAAAAATATTTAAAAAATGACTAACCTTAAATTCAATTTTTGAATTTATTATTAAATTTATTTTTAAAATATTAAATAATCAATAATAAACATTTAAAATTAAGAATCTTATAATATTTAGTACAAATTATGTCTTATATATTTATTATTCTCTAAATTTGGTTTTTAATAATTATATATATATATATATATTAATTATATAAGTTCCGATTCAGACATTACCGGAAGATACTATGGAAGTGGACATCATTTAATTAAAAATACAATTCGAATAATAAGACAATTTATGTTAGACTTAATGTAAGAAAATAAATATTTATTTATTTAATTTTTCAAATTTAAAATGAACTTTGTTGATTATCCTTTTCCAATCCTTCTATTATTTTATTGTAATTAATTATTTGCATGCAATTAAAAACTATTTTTTAATGATGCCAAAGAAGTATAACTTCTCACGCGCGTACATAAGTACACGCACCCATTTTTTTAAGTACATGTTGATTAAAATTTTTTTTACCAAGAATAACATTCTACTGTGCATGTTTATTGATCGATGACGTCACATGTTCTGATTGACGTTTCCAATCATGTAATCCAAGGGACAATTAAATAAATGTACAAATATTTTTTCTGTTTCTTTTTATCATCAGACCGATAAAACCATATTATTTAAACATAATTACCATCAACTAACAGATTGTAATTTTTTGAATAGATATTTGATGCTCAATGGTAGGTTGCAGTAAATACAATAAAACTTACAAAATCTGAACATTTTATTACGCGGACCGGAGTTGGAAAAACAGAGGACTGTACCCTCAAATTTCCTCAGGAAAGCCACCCCGCTGCGTACAAAGAGACGCGAGCATGGAACCGTGAGAACGAGTGAATATTCAGATAAAAGGGTTTTTTTATTAACGCTTTGAAGTTTAAATACTACGTATTGTACTGAACGACTTACGTGTTATAAAAAAATATACAAAAAAAAAATCTTTCAAATTGATGATAGAAAAAAGTATTCATGGAGAAACGATTTCATTTCGAATTCTGTGTTATCAGTAGAAACAATAACTTCACATATATTTATATTTAAATTAATACGTGAAGCAAAAGCTTTCGGTACCATTTTAAGCGTATTGCGTGCACGGAAGACTATGAGATTTGGCATGGTTAAACTTTATATGGGGAAGGAGTGCAAAAAGCTAAAATTTATCTATAATATCTGTTACTAATATATTAAATTAAATAAATTAATACTGCGAATCCTAAACCGACCTTGCCATTGAACTTAGACCCCTCAAAATATTGACATTATCACTCAACGAAAAGTGACAGCAAGTGATGTCGATAATACTCATTGTTTATGAATACTCTAAATGTCAAACAGTGACTCTTCTGCATACAGGAATAGATTTTTTTTTAAAAGAGCTTACAAAAACTTGTCTTAATATTTTCAGACAAAGATGACAAGAAAAAAATATTGTTGAGTAGCTTTCTCATGTCTTAAAGGAGACGAATACTCTTTCATACAGACATGAGCCTAGGTAAAAAAGAGATGTAAAAATATGAAAACGGTGTAAATTAATAGCTAATGCATTATCAAACAGTCACTGAAAAAATCTGATTTTTTGCAATCTAAAACCAGAGATTTAGGATATTTCGTAAAAGCGAAGTCATGTAATAAACTTCAATTAAAATATTTTTGAATTAGGATTAATATTAAAAAAGGGTTTTATGTTTATTATCTATTAATGTTATTAGTTTACTTACTTTGTTGATTGTGTATTTTAATGATATTGTACGATTATAAAAATAAAAATATATTCTATTGTATAAACCATATTTCAACTAATTTCATTCTGGGCCCAGAAATGCCAGTCTCATTTGGATACAAAGTTACAAACATAGACACTATTTCTCATTCTATCTAAAGAATTGGATGTATTAAGTATTTTCTACTTTCCCTTCGTTTTCGTCTTTTCCAGCCATAGTAAGCTAGCCACTACTACACTCGTCCAAACTCCTTTTAAATACTGTCTGAATCCGTCCTTTAAATGGTCACACGTTAAACGCTCCTTCTGGATGCGACGTAGTACGCGCTAAATGTTTCGCGGCGAAATCACTCCTTCGGGACAGGGTCTTACCCACTACTACTGCCTACTTCAAAAATATAAAGTTATCTGAGTAAAATCGAGTAGGAAAGTGTGTAGTTTTGTAATCACCTTTAGTACAATAGAGTTATTCCGTAAACACTGTACCTATTTATTTGCGGCTAACATATATCACAGTGGCGATGTCAAGCGAAATTCAACTGACTTCTGACACACGCGTCTAATATGTTACGTGACGAGAAATATAATATTTTATATCCATTCTGCAATACTAATGTAGCTGTGAATGCTGTGAACATAATATTATTAGGTAGAACGATAAATAATGACATTATAGACATAGTTTCGTCCGGCTCATATCAGCTGATGTTTATCCAGTTTCCCTATACGCAGGTCGGGAAGACGACGGCGACTGTCAATGGTATGATCTGTCGGTGGTCGCCACTGTTGTTGAATCGTGCTGTGCTCATCATCAAGCCCCATTTTGCCCTTTTGCCGTGCTACTATGAAAATAACTACTATAATAAAATTGCATCATTAATTTAATTCCTTGCTTCTACCCAGTTTTTTTATTTAATTTTTATCATTAGTTTCTTAGGCCTTGTGCACGTCACTCCGCGCTGCGTTTGTAACCATCAAGGTGTAATAAGTTATTTTAGAATTTAGAGGAATTTATTAATGATATAATTTATAAGCATAATTACATAAAACATCTTAATTACTTTATCTTAAATGTCTTTGCCACTTCCGCCTGAAAATATAAACGTTTATTACGGTTTTCTGCAACAAAAAACGCTTGTTATTAATAGTTGAGGTGAATCTGAAAATGTTAAATCCAAAACTAAAAGTGGAAAAGAAGAAAAATCAAAAAGACAAATGTTAGTAACTGAAACGAATAAAGAGATGGGGTCGAGCCCGTAGACCCGATCGTTATCAACCTTTATGGAATAAATGTTCAGCAAATAATTATAATGAAAAAAAAAAACCATGTTGCAGTTGAGACGTGAAAAGACCACAATCGATGACACGTGTTTCGCCCTTCTACAAGGTATCCTCTGATCGATGTTGACTTCTCCGAAGCTAGCGAGCAAGTCAATGTGTCAACTTTTGGATGGATTTCCGCAAAGTAACGCCTTCATCAATCAAATATAAGGCATCTTACTATATTATAAATGTGATAGTATGTATGTTTAGAGGTTTGAATGAAATTAGGCACACAGAAAGTTTATAACCTGGATTAACAAATAAGATATTTTTATCCCGGTACAAACATTTTTTTGTAATTCACGCGTATGGAGCTGCTGACTTAGTAACAAATTTATTAATTTAATTTACCTTAAAAAATAATTATTATATTTCGTTACTAAATTAATTCTTAATAAAATGATTATTACTATTAACATCAATATTAAAAAAAAACGAATTTAAATAGAGATTTTATTGAACGTTATTTCCGTCAGACAAGATCTGAGTTATTTTGAAGTCACGCCTAAAGAAGTTTTACTTTAAAAATTTATTAAAACTTTTGAGAAATCTACACAATAAACTTTCTTACGCTACATTTCGTATAATTTCTGTTTAAATTACAGCATTTCAAAGCTGAAAACGTGTAATTTAGATAAGAATATTTTCACTCTCCGTATTTCTGACTGGCAGCGAAATATTAACATAAAAAAGTGCTTTTAGAAACGTATGCTAATCACGTGTACTTATGGTCACATTGTTAGTAAAACTAATGGACTTACATATTTCATGTTCAAGAAATCATTGGTTACTAGAGCGTTTGTTTTTTTTTTTTATAACGAAATTCAAACCATTCCTAAATAGAACCAATGACAAGTTAAAACTATATTATATTTCAGTGCATTTACAAACTACAAAGTATTTCAGACAAATAAAAAAACAAACAAATTAGAAATATTATATAGTATGAAATTGAAGTAGTTAGCAAATATTGAATCGGTAAATTGTATTTATAGGTGCTCAGGAACAACAATGTTTTGTAAGATAAGCGTTGAAAATAACACGTAAAATAATATGAATGGTAGCACAGTACATGTATATGTACAGTGATGAGTGTGATGACATACGGCACAGAGACGTGGTCGCTCACTGTGGGCCTAATAAGAAAGCTCAAGGTCGCTCAGCGAGCTATGGAGAGGGCTATGCTTGGTGTTTCTCTACGAGATCGAATCAGAAATGAGAGATTCGTAGACAAACTAAGGTCACCGACATAGCCAAAAGGATTAGCAAGTTGAAGTGGCAGTGGGCGGGGCACATAGTTCGAAGAACTGACGGCCGTTGGGGCAGAAAGGTTCTCGAGTGGAGACCACGCACCGAAAAGCGCAGTGTAGGACGGCCCCCCACTAGATGGAAAGACGACCTAATAAAGGTCGCTGGGAGCCGTTGGGTGCAGGCCGCACAAGATCGGTCGCTCTGGAGATCTATGGGTGTGGCCTATGTTCAGCAGTGGACGTCCTGCGGCTGAAATGATGATGATGATGATGATATGTAGCACCAGCCAGAGAAGTTTTTTATACAGCTAATGTAGCAAACAAGCATACAACCCGACTGATGCTAAGCGGCTACCTTAGCCTATGGAAGCTTGTAACACCATAGGTATCCCTAGCGCTCTGCCAGCCTTGAACCCCCCCTACTCCAAGGAGCTCTGTAAACCTACTCACCGCAGAAACACAACACAAGGTTGGCTGCAATCTTATGTAGGGTGAAGGTGGTGGCAACCACCACTCATACACTGGGTGTGATATTCTACCTCTGTAGATTAAGTGGACTTTATATTTTTAAACTGATTGGAAGTAGATATCACACAAAATAACTGCCGAATATGGTATACTATAACCGGGATGAAGGCTCACTTATCTTTCCGCCGATGATATTAATCCGAGAGATCCAGGCTCCAAATGCGTTTACTCCAAGCCGAAATATGCACAGCACCTTTAGGCATGCACTATACCGCCGAAACAATTACAACTGTGTCGTGAGATGTTAGACGCCGCACCGGTATCCGTCCGAGTCCCACGAGCAAGTGACCAGTCATCTCCGATTTTTATTGTAGGGGGTAATTTAAGAACAATAATAATTTTGCATACCCCCGACGAATTTATTAGCCCGAACAGAAGGTAATCCGCCAGTAGAGAGAAATATCCAAATGAATTGAAGAAATGCCATCATTATCAAATCGAACTTAAGATGAATATATGGGATTCATAATTAACATTGTGTCAGACATGGACACGCACTGGAAGAGAGGTAGGAAAATTTCTTCAGAGATTTCTCTCTACTTGGGGCAGTTTGACCGGTGGAATACCTCCAGCCTAAAGAAGATCGCAGCCAAATAACCTTGGGTTGTGTTCCTGTGGTGAGTAGAGTTTTCAGAGCTCCGGCAACGCGTAAGTGATATCTTTGTTATCAAACGTCCATTGGCTACGATAACCGCTTATCATCAGGCGGGCCGTATGCTTGTTTGTCAACTTGTAAAAAAAACCTTCACTCTCCCTTCCCCCATCTGGTATAGAAAATTAAAGAAATATTAAATTAGTTCCTGATCCCTGAATATAAAATTAACTCGTTACTCTTTCAATCCATACCAACGATTTCAGTTTCATCCTTATATAAGAAAAATGTGATATAAATCATTAAACATCCTATGTCTTCAAGTATAGCTTAATTTTGTTTAAAGACTTTTATCAGTAAGGATATGCGAGTCCAATCATAACTAATAGCTACTACTTTATCAAAATCACTATAAACTAATATAAACATTTAAAAAATAAGACTCTGCCAAGTTCTCGGACTGAAGACTTAATTAATTAAATGAGAACTCAAAAGAACTACAGAGCATTCTGGAAGTATCCAATTCGGTTTCCACATAGTGTTGGTAACATAATAACAAACAAGTTCGATCCATGTCTCCTTAATTCGATCCTACGGACCACGACGGAGGAAATTAGATATATTGTTGTATAAATCTTTAGTTGTTACGTAAATAATCTATGTGGACGCGTCAACTAAACAATATAGAAGGCCGTTAATCCACGAGCAGGGAGATAAAGAATATGAGGGAAATTACCTTGAAACTGGATAAGTGTAGAAGCAGCTGCACTGCTTATTCTACGATCACCTTTATTTGTGTTCTTCTGGATGTTTAGTCTGGCAGCTCTTCTTCTTGGCCAATTCTTTTGGTTTGCGTCTTCGATAGCGGTTACCAGTGGACCAGCTGGATGTCGTGCAGCGTGCACAACTCCAACAAGCGGGATAATATAAAACACGATTCGAGATAAATCGATTCGCGGCGGCGTTGGTCAATCATAGACTGTCCTTAACAGGGACAGTGTGCGGTGCAGCGAAATAATAAAGATTAAAAAAAAAAAAAAAATCTACCCCCCATAAATAATAAACTTAATTGCTAATGATAAAGCATTAGGCGCTAACAATCTAAAAGGCTCGAGAACCTTCCGAGGCACTTGAGCTGCTTTAAACAATGCGTGAACCAGTACATATACCTACTTGGATTTATAGAACTGGGTCAAAAAAGACTTTATTAATAAACCTGTACTTCTGTATGTCTGTTTGTATGTTCTGACTGAACTCAAAAACGGCTAGACCAATTTTTATGAAATATTATTGTACACGGGAAGCTTAAGCCATTCCTCTATTCGTAGATAAGAATTGTGAATAATACTTTAAGAAATCGTAAATAAAAATCATTCACAACCGATGTTTATAAAATGCTGTAGACGGGAAGCATATTATGTCATTATATAAATGATTTATAACGTTGTAAATAATAAGGTACTATGTAATAAATCGTAGACAATCATCTATGTGTATTCCGGCATTAGCATAAAATGCCTTTTCTAGATTCATTCAGTGAACAGCATCCAACCGACTACAATGTTTTGATTTTGAGCGATATTGTAAAATTATGGCTATTTACAAACACTTCATGTAGAGACTCGACTAATTACAAAAAAAAATAAAAAGAAGGAAACAAAAAAGACGACTGCAACAAAAACTACATACTTGTCTTACTTTTGCTTTTATTCCCAAACGTCACACTAAAATATTATTTAGCCTATGTCATTCCTACAATTAAGTCGAAACTAACGACACCTCGTATGCTAAACCGCATCAAGCCGTTTTGGCTATAGAGCCTGCCAAATAAAAATACATACATATGTAATATGTATGTATGTCTATTTATTTATTTAGCTAGTATGATGATGTCATCATACATGCTCGAAAAACATAACCCTCCGTTTTCGCAGTCGGGTAAAAATAAGATTTCACAAAAATCAATACTTCATAGAAATTAAACTTTATATACATATATACATACTTATCTTAACCTACTTAATCTTTTGGCACCCTTACATAACAATAATGTACGTGAAATTTGCTTATATGCAATCCCCAGGAGCAGGTATTAAGTATAATCGTCTTGCAGTTTTCCCTGATCTTTTAATTTCTAAACTGCAGTACAAAGTCATCAATCGGCTGTATACAAAGCAAAGTTCTCATACTAAACGTTATGTTTATTTATTAATATAGGGTGGACCAGAAAGGACTGCGCGGATGGTGGGGATGAAAAGCTCAGTTTTCGGAAATTTAGTCGCGATGGATCGCTTCACCGGAGCGCAGCGTACATTCAGCGTTAAACATTATTATAAAAATGGCGATTCGTGCGCTATTGTTCGACGTTTATTTCGGCATGAATTTGGATTACATGACGTAAATCAGTGTCCGAAGGAAAGTGTGATTCGATCGTGGCTCAGAAAGTTCGAATTATTGGTTCGACACTCAAGAGAAGCCTGCGGGACGCCCAAGGTCAACAAGAACGGAAGACAAAATTGAACAAGTTAGAGCTTCAGTTCAACGTAATCCTGGTCTATCGACTCGCAAGCGATCAGCTGATCTTGTGGTGTCCAGAACATCTTTGCGTCGCATTTTGTTGAAAGATTTGAATTTGCACTCGTATAAAGTTCAACTTGTGCAGGAATTACTGCCAAATGACCCAATTTTACGACGAGCTTTTGTTTAAAACAATGTTGGAATGCTTTCAGAGTTTCAATAATATTCTGTTCTCCGACGAAGCTCATGTTCACTTAAATGGGCATGTCAATAAACAGAATTGCCGTTACTGGGCTGTAGAGAACCTACGTGCAAACCATCAAAAGCCTCTGCATTCGCTGAAAGTAACCGTTTGGGCGGCCATATCAGCACATGGAATTATCGGACCTTATTTCTTTGAAAATCAACAAAGGCAATCTGTCACTATAAATTCCGACCGATATATAGCCATGTTAAAGGAACTTTTCGTTCCGCAACTGCATCAATTTGAAGCCTATAATCGTGCGACGTGGTTTCAACAAGATGGTGCGACATGCCATACATCTAATGCTTCTTTGGCGGCCGTAAATGAGATGTTTGCTGGGAAACTGATATCGCGGCGAGGTGACAATGCATGGCCATCTAGAAGTCCGGATCTAACGCCACCGGACTTTTTCATGTGAGGATACCTGAAAAGTAGAGTCTACTCCAATAACCCAGTCACGATTAACCAGTTGAAGATAGATATCCGAGAAGAAATGGCAGCTATTCCTCGCGCAATGTGTCAGCGAGTTTTTATCAATTTGAGGTTCAGATTCGAGGAATGTTTGCAGCGGGATGGAGCACACCGGAATGATGTCATTTTTAAAAAATAAATTTCCACATGTCTATTTTAATTGAAATAAAGATGTGTATGTGTATTGTATTTAGTTTTTTTTTTATTAATTTTTAAAATTCGCAAATCTTTCTGGCCCACCCTGTACAACTTTCAGGACAAGTGACAATGTATTTGTGTTATAAGCCAGTAATTTTTATACATTGAATAACTGGTAAATTTGTGACGACATTAATATACAAGAAATAATTAAAATCAACTTATGTATTACATTTTAAGTTACTAGTTGAAGTGATTGACAATTTCACAAACAGATGATAAGTCGCTATACTAAATTTATCGAGTCGAGGGTTATTGGTGCTAAATGCGTCAGTTCGAGACCTGGAACTAGTCAAGATTTCAATTAAACTTTCTTCTCTTATAACATTTTTTTTATTACGTGACGATTTTTACAAGTGTTCTCTTACCACAAGCCTCATTATTTATCTTAGTTCCAATAAATACGGCACATAATAAAGACGAAAGCAAAATAAACTTGGAATTAAACCCATTAATTTGTTTTTGAAAATGAAAAGGAATAATATTATATTTCAATGGATTTTATAGCAACTCGTTGACAGCAGACATTTTAATACCGTGCGGGGCTTAAGCCTGTTTCAAATAAATATGTTTGGTTTTCTCGTTAGAGAAAGTTTACACATAACGATACTCGGCTTTACGCGTTAAAGACATGTCTCGGATGCCTTTGTAAATTTTTTATAACGATGCATTTGTTTGCTACAAGTCTTGTATAATTTAGAACCGGGCTAGAATATTTTCTTTTATTAGAAATTATCCTGAATATTCAGCTTTTCGTATTGGTTAACCGTGATTGGTACAGAAATTTTATTTATATCTGGGAGACAAAGGAGAGAGAAGCTCTCGGTGTTATGCAAAAAACCAACTATTTAGACAAACTTGGTAAATAAAACACTAGCTCGGTAAAACAATTAATAGTATTAGGTATTGAGTTAGAAAATAGTGTAAAAAATATTAGGATTTTCTGCGCTCGTAGACTTAAAATTGCACTAAAATATATCAATAAAAAAAGCCGGTTACTACAGCAAAATTAATCACATATAGGTTTTGCAGGTTTATTACATGAAAACAAGTCAATGAAAAGACCAAGAAAAAGTCAACCAGAAATTTGATATAAAATTTTACTATCAATAAAAAGTTTACGAAGACTTCAATGTAATTTAATGTTCTAAGTTACAAAAGAAGTTTTACATTAAAGGCAACTTCGTGTCCTGCCTCGCTATATCTACATGCTTCTTTACATTTATTTGGTTGGCCTACTGAACACTTCTGAGGTTTTGTAAGCAGAATACACTTGACTTATTTTAATGCGCATAAGTTTATACGACTTGAGACGGTATACAAATTTCGATCACGTTTTACGATTTTATTTGAAACTTGCTGTACTCGTGACTTCGCTCACGTGGACTACAGAATGCCTGCGCGTAGCTTGCTCCCCCGCTCCCAGGTATTTTAAAGACAAAAATACTTATTATGGGTGTTCCTTATAATATAGACGTATACTCTCCTTGCCTTTTTTATATGTCTTTTTAATGCCTACATTTATGTTGTACATTAATTTGCTATATCTCTTATAGTTTACTCAGCGTAAGCCATTTAAGCATCCGAATTAATTCACTATGACCAGCTTTTTTATTTGTGCGGAACCCCAATGCTATTTCTAAAGTAATCTATCTATCTATCTATCAGTGAAAGTTCCGTCAAAATCAGTCCATCCGTTTCGGAGATTACCCGGAACAAACAGACAGAAAGACAGACAGAGAAAAATTGAAAAAAAAAATGGTCTTTTGTTATAGGTATCGTATATACTTTCATATGCATTTAGTAAAAAGCTGTTATTTTGACATTACAAACAGACACTTCAATTTTATTAATTGTATATAGATGTTTCGTACTCCTTAAATAACCTATATAAAACCTTATTATCAATACTCGATGGGACTGGCAAACGCAGCTGACATTCATAGCACTCGGGACTAGTATAGTATTATATAGTCTGTGACTCGGGAGTCGAGACATAATGTTCTGCTCGTCTATCGATTGGGGAATCCCCGTCGCTAGAGGAATTCTCTTGTTTCATTTTTTTCGTCAACTTGTACGAAACAAAACAAGATTTACGAACTGAGTTCGCGTGATCGTGATGCCGGCAGAAAATTTGAGTCAGGTAGTTCAAAAAGGAAACGAGCTATCAAAGAAAGCAGGTACAAGAAAATCTACGTGGATCTTTATATAAATATATCAAGAAATCTTTATATAGATATGATCAAGAAATCTATACGAAACATTTATTGATTGAAAGTCACTTTAATCCTGATTCAGCTGAAAACATTCCTTCCAAATTATCATGGGTGCCGCCGTCAACGCTATCCAGTCAAAAACATGAATCTGAGCCCGAGTCTATGTGTTTCGTACTCATATAAAACCTTATTATCAATACTCGATGGGACTGGCAAACGCAGCTGACAGCTGTCATGCTTTATGTACTCGTCGAATATTGGAGCTCTTATCGCGAGGCACGCAACAAGAATCGCTGTGCAAAACCGAATCTGAATTCGTATGGTGACCTGAATCGTGTCGGTGGATATCATCGCAAGTGTTGGAGCAGTCCAAGGTACGTGAGAGCATTGTATTTGTTCCAGCGCTATCTAGTTTTTGAACATCGTTTTTTACCGTATCGAAATTACCCAGTGTAGCTAAGCCACCGCTATTTCGGTTTGGTGCGGATGCTACAATAAAGTAAAAAAGTAATAAAGTTGTAATTGTAAACTGGATATCTACGTGTTTTTTTTCATTAATATTTTATTAAAATAAACTTAGTTCGACCCAGATAAAATTTATTTGCCCAACTGTCCACCGCATCGTTTCTAAAACGCACCCGTATAGTCTATCGATGTTCACGCTTACGTTCATGGTGGCAGCGTGTACACTGCGACGATCGACGTGAGTTCGAGTCCCTGCAATAAGCCTGAGCTTACGGAGATCATCGAGATGAAATCATAATATGGTGATAGGGTTTTCTAATGCCCGCCTGGCTAGCTATCACACTCAAGCCGAAAAATATGTCGTCAAGCGCCTATAGATGTGTTCTAGCAGCTGCAATTGAGAAATATTTTTTTCAAATCTGACTGGTTGTTCCAGATATTAGCGTGTACAAAGAAATATATAAATAATAATCTCTTGAGCTTTATTTTGTTATTGATAACAAGACAATGATAAAAATAAATAAATGAAAAAATTAACTTCAATGTTTTTGAGGAGATCCAATGCCAATGAAATTAAATTAGGACTACCCTTGGAGGTATCCTCTTTCCAAAGAAAAAAGAATCATCAAAATCAGTTCATAAACAAAGAAGTTATTGCTGGACATACATAAACTTTTGAATTGAGAACATCCTCCTTTTTTTAAAGTCGGTTAGAAATATTGTGTGCGTCTGTTAGTGATTCTGTAATTTCTGAACAACTTGAGCGATTGAGCTAATATTCTTTCTTACTAATCTATATATATAAAATGCTTTGTCCTGAAACTTGGAGGGTGTGTTCTTTGTATGACGTAGGCATCCGATAAGACAGGATTTTCAGAAACTCTACGCCTAAGGGGATGAGAAAGGGGGGCAAAGTATGTATGAGACAACGTGATTCCTTGGTCCAATCTACTTCAAATTTTTTTATAAATCTTTTTTGACAGAATTGATGAAGATGTGTTTCGTATTTCATTGAAATTCATCCCCTAACGGGATTAAAAAGGGCTAGAAAGTTATTTTGGCGGTAATTTGCTTAGAAGTTGATATCGATACTCCTTAGTGCTTTTGATTTAAATTATAATTTATTTTGACACATGCTTGAAAGCTCAATCCGATTTTATTCAAAAAAGGTTAAACTTACTTAAATTAGAATCTCTCGAAATTCACCGTACTATATTAGTATCTCATTTGAAGGTTTCTAAGCCTAAAGAGTTTATGCACTTTTAAGACACGGCCTCATAGGGACGTAGAGTTCGAAATTTGAAATGGTAAGGACTAGAACAATTTGGTTATAAATTATACGAATCATTCCTTATTAAAAAATAAACCTGTAAAAATCTATACTAATCTTATTTATATTAAGTGAGCAATTCTTGTATGTATATGTATATGTAATTGGTTTCTCGGAAACGGCTCCAACGATTTGGATGAAACTTTGTATTTAGATAATGTTTTAAATTCCAAGTATACCTAGGTAGGTGTTTGTTTTTTTTTTTAGACACCCCAGATATTACTACTAATATAATAAATAAAGCGGATTTTTTTGTTTGTTTGTTTAAACACGTTAATCTCTGGAACTACCAGTCGGATTTGAAAAATTATTTTTGTATATGATAGCCAGACTCTCGAGGAATAGTATAGACTATTTAAGATTATGCTACAACTATGAGATAGACTAAATATTGAAGTCAAGACTCCCGAACTGCTTTATCCGCGTGCGCTGGCGTAAGCGATAATGATACGGAAATACAATGTTCTAGAACAATATTGACCCTTAGTATATCTAAAAAGTCAGCAATAGTATACACCTATCTCTTATACATAAGCCATAATAAGGCATTTTGTGACAAAAATTTGTTGAAAACTAAAAAGTGATTTATAAGCGTTATTTTTAGGCACATGATATTAAAGTTACTTCATCATAAAGACAATTTAATGAAGTTAAATTTTGCTCTTTAGAGTATGCTATTTGGATACATAGTTTAGGAGATAATGAAAAATTAAAATAATTTGTATCTGCGGGAAGAACAACAAGGCAGGCTCTACACGGGTCCGTTGGTGGCGCGGTGTTTGATGGATTTTAACACGGGTGAAACAGCTAGTTTAATATATTTGTCTTATCAAGACGATGGTTTATAGTTATGTTAGTATCCGATAAGTGGTGCTGTGGTCGAGCCATTAACTACTAGAAAGGGCAGAACAACGTCTGTTAGGTCAGCTAGTAATTATATAAATTTAATATAAATAAACATCCATCAAGCAAAATACGGAAAAGCCCGTTAATATAATCGAATTTAATATACCTAAAATTATGTATCATAAATCATGTAAAATAAACGCAGACACATCACGTACCTATTTACATATTTTGGCAGAGTTGTACGAAAAGGAATACTACTGAATAATATTTCATAAGAAGACTTTATTATAACGTTTCTCTTTTAATAAAGTCTTGAAAATGTGCGATGAATATTAAAAGAAAGATGGACCGTCGCTCTGAGTTATCTGTCAGCATAAGCCATTCCTACCACAGTGAAGGCGGAAGGACATCTTTACCTAAATAAATTTTATATAGCGTTTTCTAATACATGCCAGGTTAGACTACGGAGTTAGTTGAAAATTGTGTTCGCTTTTCTAATAATAAGAGGTAACGCGGTCGACAAGACATTGCAAGAATACATTTTAATAGAAATATATTGCTGTCGCGCTCTGACCTAATGACCGAATAAAGCGCGCGAGAGACCAACTGCAGTTCGGACCGATTACAAATATTTAGGAAAGAAACGAAATCATAATTTCGTACTACCCTGTTTTCTCCTCTGTAAGTGAACCGATGTTAATATCTTTTTGACCAATAATATAACAAGGACTTTGGTTTACGCCTGTATGCAGTAGGTATTTCTTTCATTTTTTAAATTCATCAAATTCGTTTGCTGGATGTCTGATATCGGCGGTAGAACTGGGCAATTTTAGTGAAGTTTAGAAAACGTCTAGTTCTTTTAATAATTAGTCTATACTTATACTATAATGCACAAACGATTGCTTTTTTTGTACCTATGTTTCTACTACCGCTCAGATTTGAAAAAAAAAATTTAGCATTTATGTAGAACCTTTTTTATTAAGGTAGGTTATAGGCTAACGGCCGTTTTCAATAACATATCTGAGTTTATTATCCTCGATTAGTACATATTTGTAATAAATACTATCTTTAATTAAGTTATCGGTTTCCCTCTTATCTATTCAAGCTGTACGATATGGATAAATATTATCTAGATACGAAAAACTATCCATTGATAAATTATTGAAAAAAAGTACGGACAAAAGGTTATATTTGTCTATCTTTAGTAACTGAAACAACGGATTGATAGGTTATTGAAAACGGCCGTAAATAACTTCCGTAACTTCCGTAGCAGTAACCATGAACGTGAAGAAACTTGGAAAGCTGCAGGCAAATACGGGAAGTGATAACTGCGATAGGATACACGGGTACGTTGGCGGTGGAGAGGTGGTCAAATTACATCTTCAGTACTGAGACGCCCAAGCCAACCTCACCTGCACGTGGTGTACCATGCTGAGTAACGAACGAGGAAATGGCGATAGTCGGGTGGTAGAGATGTTTCGCGACCACCATGCATGTGGTGAGAAGACCGTCATAGTGACTCGCTTTTGCGCATATCCAGTTAAATTAATACAGGCCGGAATGACAGCAGCGACCGTCGATGGATTACGATCTCTCGGTGGTCACCGTTGTGTTAGGATTGTACTGTGCTTACCATCAGTGATAGTACAATCAATTTGCCGTGCTACTATGGAAAAATCTAGTTCAGGGATAACATTTTGGAATACTTTTATATGGACTGAACGTCACCCACATTTCCTCTTATCATGTTAATTCAGTCGCTTCATTACTTAGCGTGATATTAAATTATGATTAAATACAATCAAAACGTTTATATCTTAATATTATCATATTCATATGACGCTACGCGTATATACACGCCGCTACGTGCTCCCGATGGCGTTTTAATTTCTCGCTTCGCTAGGTAGAAAATAATAAAATGCTTGCTTCATTTTATTCGTGCAAGCAATTCACTTGCCGGTTTTGCTTTTTACATATATCCTGCTAAACCGTTGCTCATTTGCTTTTTAATGGATATCACTGATTTAGCAGATAATAATTTTAAGGAATACGTGAGACCGTTTTAAAATGTAAAGTTTGTTAGGGTAAATAATTGAATACTTAATAGCTTTTGGCTGCACTTCGTCTGAAGTGGACTTTCAGATTTGGGTATTTACTAAAAATTACCTACCCTATGTGTTAACCAGGTTGTAAACTATCTGTGTGCCAAATTTTATCTACATATGTTCAGCCGTTTTTACTTGATTGAATAACATTTACATAAATAATATTAGCTTAGTATAATTAAAACTAAAAATGTATCCCCTATATACATGTTTAATAACAAAATGTTAATCTTTTTTTTTAATAAGTCAATTGACTATTACCTCACCAGATTTTAAGTGCTGATGAAGCCTGTGCTGCATTTTTTATTCGCATGGAGTAAATAGACAGTCACTAATTCCGACATTTATTTTTGTATTGTTGTGCTACCTTATATTGTTTTGTGTGCATTTGAAGCGTTCGATTTTAAATGGAGAATTGGGTTTTTTTAATTTATTATTTGAAATATTTTGTGGTATTCAATATACCTGATAATTTACTATTATCCATAAATCATTCACAAAATTTTAAAATTTATGTATGGCGAACAAATAAAAAATACTTAAAAAGAACTCTTCGTTGACCCACGAAAGAAGCGATTTTGTCTCCCTTATTTCGTGTTTGTATGGGAGAACTGGCTCTCAAGTGCAGCTGCCGGAACACTCCTATTGGTGCTTGGCAAAAGATTTTCGTCTTGAGGGTGGCAGCTAGCCAGGCGGGTATTACAAAATAACCTACCATCATACTATGATTTCATCACCAACCTCATAGAAGCCGACTAAAAAGTCGAAAGAGTTTTATTAACCACACACAAGCTCTGGACGCTTTCCCAATAGAAACATGAAGGAGACTGTGCCTATAAAAACTAGCACCATCATCACCTCCTATCGTGATATCTGTGTCCTTATCAATGTACATGCATTGATCTAGCGGCAGCTACTTTAAACACTTAGATGATGTCAGAATTCTGGTCAGACTCAATTTAAAACATTTATCGACACAAAAAAAGATGAGGAATTTTGAAAATATGAGTAATAATAAATCTATGTCAAAAAGTGGAGTTCTTAAGGTGGATGATAATGATAATGGTGAGTATGACCATGCTCTGAAGAGGGATGAAAGTCATACAACTAGAAGTATGAAGGTGGACGAATATAGGACTAGAGGAAGACCTGTGAAAATGCGTATGGATTTTGTGAAGAATAAATACTGAAATAATAATTCTGATGATAGAGTGGAACAGGAAAATATAATTTACGTACCCTACCCAAGTTAGATAAAAACAAGAAGAGGAAGCAAGTAGACATTTTGGTATCAAAATATGTTTCTGTGAAATAATGGTCTTACGATGATTGGAAAAAAATTTGGAATCATTAATTTTGCTGAATTGTGAACTAACTATAACTATATGTATAATGCAATATATTTTTCAAATGGGGAAAAATGTATTCATACTTTCAAAAAGTGATAATAATAAAAACAATGGAAGAAATCAATTTTCTTTCACAAGAATTATAGGTAAATAACCAGTTCTTAAAGTTTGATATGTTAGTACAGCTAAAAATAAGAAGAGCTTGTGAATTCTTAACGAGATATATATATATGGAAATGTCAGGGCTAATTAGGCATAAAAGGGAATGACGGCATTATATACATTGCTAAAACACATAGTTCTAATAATAAAACATATACTTTTATAGCATTATAGACAAAAACAACAAAAAAAAAATTGTACAAAATATATTAAACACAACTATCGACTATTCGCACTGTACATATACAACACTGCGTACAAGCCTGATCGTTACACAGCTAGGCCAATTCGACGACGATTATAGTCTTGAAAATCATTAGATGTATATGTTTGTCTCTTTTTCCACATTTTTTCCAGTACAGCTCCCACCAGCGATATGAGCTTCGTTCCAAAACTTCGTTTCTAATAAACAATTGTTCGTTCCAAAAACGAAATGTAACATAAATTCTAAACCACTTTACCTCCAATATAAAAAAGGGTTTTTTCTCTCTGGCAACATTCAGTAGTACAGAACATCAATAAACTTGCCTATTCACGGTTGACAAATATCGTGGTGACTTTTTAAGAACAAATCGCTTCGACGCGACGCCTCCGGGCAAATGGTACTGTAAAAGGGTATACAATTCACTTTAGACCTTTTGTTAGAAAGTAAATAAGTATATATTGAGGATAGCGGTGTTAAGTAGATCGGATTATTGGAAAAGTCACTGAGATGGGGTGCTGACGTAATCTCTGCCTCTTCGAAATCTATCTTTTAGATATATTGACCACTTTCGTAGTGTAGGGGTTGAGTGTTTCACCGAAAATACAATATCAATAGTAGTTGGACTGTTTTATACGATGCACTGTTTAAATAACCGTATTTTAGTATCTTGAAAGACGTCATTTTCCAGAAATCCGACGTAAAAATTTAACTGAAATTTTCTATATTTTTATGAAAGACGTATTTTCTCTTATTAACCACCGACACAATACAGGGTGATAAAAATTTTACGTATGTTTAACCTGTTTGTTTGTGGCATCGTAGCTCACAAACGGCTAAACCGATTTTGATTTAATTTGTTTTATAGAAATATAACTTAATCGTGTTGTTCTTAGCTATAATTCAAGAAAATCTGTTCAACCATTTGAAGATTATTATTAGTTCTTCTCTAAATAAAAACAGATGTGAGCATCTTCAATAGGTCTGATTGAATTTAGATATGGTATTATGTTACTTCAATGACATTAGAAAAATCCTCCTGATGCTGCACAGTCATCTGGAATCTGTAGGATACTTAACGCCTCACCAACTTACAGCAGAGATAACATGTTTGGGCTCATAGGAATGTCCTCAGTGAAGAGGTTACTTGTGTCGGGGGTTTAATACATTTTCAATTTAGCTTGTTATTATTAAAGGTACGTATTAAGTTGTGTGTATTTTATAGTACGAGTTTAATAGGGATTAATAACATCCTTTATAGATACGAAGTTTATTAACAGTTTACATACTAAAACTATAAACGCTATGATAGTAAAAAATATACTGAGTAGAGCGAGGCAGACGTCTAGCCTCGTGGACGGCGGGCAGATCATACTTGTACATCTAATAGTCTGTGGGGCAGATAATAAACTGGCTGCCGGTAACGCCCAAAAGGATAACAGAACGTTAACGCAACTTTGCCTATCAGAGCTTGAACCGGTCAGTGCTTACAAATATAATTGACAGTTATACATTACAGTTAAATAGTTAAACTTTACTTAAAATCAAAACACAAAAATAATATTATAAAATATCTACCTAAAATTAAAACGAGCGCTACAGTAACTGTATTTTATATCCTTCTAACTTTTTTTTTCGAGCAAAAATGGCGTATATACTTTTTTAGAATTATTTTGAAGGACTCTACAAACTATGTTTTAATTGAATACTTTTTTTTTGACAAAAACTTTGAGCATATCCGACATGCTAGATAGGTTAGAAATATGACCAATCGGACGAGATACAGTTAACCGTTTCAAGTATGGCCTTTAGACCGCTCAATCCTCCTCGCTCATGTTCTGTAGGCGGCCGAGTCCTACGAAGTCTATGAGATTTGTTACGACGGTAATGTTGGGCTCGGTCACCAAACCCTCAATCTCAGCATTCTTTCGGATCCTCAATGTGTCATTGTCTCTCTTAACAGGTCACAGGATCTTTCGGAGAACTTTCCTTACAACTAGGAGGAGTTCCACTTTCTTTCTTTTTGTATTAGTTTCCAGGCCTCACAGGTGTACATGGGAACGGACTTTATGTAATTATAGTTTTATATTAATGGAATTTGTTTAATATGTGTTGTGTTAAATGTGTTTACACAAGTAGGTACGTATGTAATAACTTAATACAGCTTTCGCGTAAAAATTAAAAGTAATAGCAAAAATGTCATCACGCTAAAAACGTGATGAAGATAGTAGTCATCAATGACAATAGTGTGAATTCATTATACAATACTTGATCTACCATGATAAAAAAAAAATTAAAGAAATTAATTTACACAAGTATCCTTCGTCACATGATGCACGCGCAACTCGCAATTTGACCCTCTACTAAAAAAGTCAAAAGAAACACAGCTTAAAAAATATGGATTTAAAGGTAAAGCATCATATTTTAATCTTATTTTGTTCGTAATTTATTTAAAATTTTAATATCATGTATTTTGTAAACGAACCCATGCCACAAAAAATGGAAATAGAAACATTGATGTTTCAAGTAAACATTAAAAAGCTTCCAAAACTAATTACATTGACGATTTAAGATGATCAAGATTACAGACAATTCGATCGCCTCCTAAGTACCCTCTAAGCCTTTATACAGGCGCTCGACAATCGAACTCTAAAATGTTTGCCTTTAATACACCCAAAGCCGTTTCTCCAAACGACGACTTTACGAGATAATCTTTTATCGGTATTAACCGACTTTCCGGAGACTATAGATTATGTTTTATAGGCCGAGGAGATATGTTTTTAATGGAATAAAGACTAGCATTTAAAGAACACCTGATTTGATGTTAAATGGTGATATACCTAAAGATAAAGCTGATATGGCCCATCATTCTTGAGTTTAAGGGCGGTCAAATAACATATTAAGGCTTGAGACACCGAATATGGATGTCTTTGCTGGGTGGTTTATTGATTCTTAACTGATTTTGATGATGTTTTTTAGACAGGAAATATAATTCATTCCATAATAATTGATGGGCTTTATGATAATATTATGTTAACAAAACATTTAAAAATCGTAAACAGAAATAAGTTTTCATTAATTCTCAGCCAATTCTGATGAAATTTTATACACGAGAACGATGTATTATTTCTTAATTGATAAGGAATAAAAATTATCAACAATACTTTTAGAAATCGTAAAGAGTACATGTTTTTATTAATTCTTAAAATCTATATTCTAATAATACTAATTTTGTACACGGGAAATACATTTTAAAATGGACAGGCTACAAGAATTGCCCTTAATATGAATAAATAAAATTACGATACGAAAATATTTACTGCGTAAAAACGTGTGCGAATCCGCGGAATACCGCGAGTTTATAAATTGCTACATATCATAAGTTGCAAATTTTTGATTAATTTTTAACTCCAACCAATCCATTGCGAAAGTTACCGCATCTCTTCCAAACAACTAGAGGTCGAATATTTAGATCAAAGGTTCTTGTTGACATTTCCCATTGTTGGAAACTTGATTCATTATATATGTTACAAGTTAGCTAGAGACACCTCGAGCGTTGTGTTGGTGACAAGTTGACAAACATCGCCACGGAACGTGACTAAACCTACATTAATTTATATGATAGGTTAGCGTGGTATAGGCATGTCATGAAGAGTGTTAAATATGAAGGTAACGGATATATGAGTAAAGGAAGAATGAAAAAGCTGTGGATGGATTGTATGAGGAATGCTATGTGTGTAAAAACTGTGAATACTAAGATGACAGCTGATGGAGAAGAGGGGAAGAGGAAATACATGTTTTGCCAACCATGTGTGAGATAACACCCATTAAGGTGAAAAGATTCCGGCCTGACCAGGTTTCAGGTCGATTGCTCTATTAGTATAGGTACATTTGAGAGCCTGTATAGATAAGAAGTGTCAATTGCTTACAAAAAAAAAATGCAAAATCAGAGAAGCGTGCGGTCATCAAATATTACTATTTAGAAGGCCTAACACCATTTCAAATTAAGAAAGTGTTCTATTTGATACACTGTTGGACCATATTTCCCAACTTATAGGTAGATCTACCGATTTTGTCTCCACTCTACCTATAAATAAAATAACCCCTAAAACGTTAGCATTATGGTTAATTAATTATGATTTAGTTTATCTTCTTCTTCTTCTTATATAATAAAAATGATGTTTGTATGTATGTTCCCTATGGACTCCCAAAGTGAATGGAGTGATTTTGATAAAAATTTCAGACAATTTTCATAATAGCCCAGCGGGTGATCCTGTAAAGTATGGTGGGGATCGAATCAATTTTCCCTATAGACTCCAAAACAGCATAGCAAGGCGTGGCTGGGTTTTCTAGTTCTTTTATAATTTGCGGTCAAACTAATGTATATTATGTAAAAAGTTACAGAACCGTCAAATCATTAATTAACATTACAATTGTTTTTGTAAGCGGCAATGAAACTACGCCCACTCGACAACTAGGTACTTTATCTTTCATTCATTCTCATTCATAGAACTCTTTTCATCCTTACGAAAGCTTTCATTCTCTTGTGTGTTTTTAAAACGTGATTAATGATTGGTTATAATTTTATCGATTTTTTGTAAATGGGCTGTAAAACGGATATTCGCGAGCAGCCTAAAAATATCCTTTGCTTAACATTTAACTTTTAAATATTATTAGAGATTATTATAAGGTATAATCATTTACAGAAATAGAATGAGGAGAATTTATGCTATTTGTAAAATGCAGAAAATATATTTGTACAGTAATAAAATTATAAAAAACGCAAAAAAAAATATATAAGCAGTGTATTATTTAAAGGCAAATGAAGCTTTAAAACCGAATAACAACAATCAAGGTGTTTAGTTTAGGCGTATTGCTTTGTTTTGTCCCTGTCCTGCCTGCATCCAGAGGCTTCCCGCAACGTTTACCAGGTCATCGTCTTCCAGTCCGTGGCCGCCAGTCGAGAACTCTTTGGCCTCATCGGGCATCGGTTCTACGAGCTACGTGCCCCGCCCACTGACACTAATTATTGCTATTCTTAGGGCTATTTCTGTGACTTTGGTTCTTCTGCGGATCTCCTCATTTCTGATTTGATCACGCAAAGAATCTTCGAACATAGCCCTTTGAGTGACCTTTGAGCTTTCTTTTGTAGCCTGTAGTTAGCGACTACATCTTTGGACCCCTTGTATTCTTGGTAATACCATATATGCTGTACCTACCTTCATGATCCTATGTTTTGATTTTTCCCATACATTAATTACTATGATCTAGGAACATTTGAAAATTATGAAATTTGCCTAGTTCTACCGCCGTTATCAGACATCCAACAACAAATAAAGTCCAAAGATAGCGTAACAGCAATAGAGTTCAGTTGAAACTCATTCTTCTAATGTCATACCGACCGAATTTCCTCTTAAAATTAAAGATAAAAGTCTATTATGAAAACATAATAAAAGGCCTTAGGTTACAATTATACTGAACTAGCAGTGCCACACTCGTGTTATATTTATTCGATCAGCTCTCCACTGCGCCGCCGCCAACGCTCCCGTGTAGTCTATTGTTCCGACTTCCCGTACTTGTCTACAGCTTGCTAGAATTGCTTGACGTTCATGATTACTTCTTCGCTCCTTAAGGTAGAAGCGTGAAGTTACAACCTATATTTAACCTTCCTCCATAAATAGGCTATAAAATGCAAAAATGACTTGAATAAACCTGACAGGTAGTTCCAGAGATTAGAGCGTTCGAGAATAAAGCAATATCTTGATCTTATTATTAGTACAACTATATATTAATACGTGAAGCAAAAGCTTTCGGTACCTTTTTAAGCGTATTGCGCGCACGGTAGACTATGAGATTTGCCATGGTTAAAGTTTATGTGGAGAAGGAGTGCAAAAGCTAAAATTTATTTATAATATCTGTTACTAATTAATATATTAAATAAAATAAATTAATACTGCGAATCCTAACCCGACCAGTGCGTTGAACTTATACCCCCTAAAATATTGACATTGTCACTGAACGAAAAGTTACAGCAAGTGATATAATATTCATTGTTTAGGTTCATGAATACTGCAAAAGTCAAACAGAAAATAGTCTATGATCATAAAGTCGCTCGTCGAATCAGCTTAGGGCGATCGCTAGTATAGATAAATAGATATCGTCGAAAGCGGTCTTTCTTACTTAGAGATATTAATTATGTAAGAAATATAAATAGGAGTTCCGTTAATCTTCTAGAGCGAAATCGGATTCATTATTCATTGAGCCCTTTCTAGTTAGTGGATAGATTTTCTTATCTAGATTGATTACAAGTGATGTGGCATCTTCAAGAACATTTTTTTTTAGATCACTGAACTTTATTTTAACCACATTACTGGTAACTATTAACATATATGGTCGTGGTAACTTTTTAACGTGTAAGTTAATAAAACCGAACCGATCAATTTCTGTACGGCTTTGATAAAAATAGCCGAAAGTTCTATAATCTGGATATATCACTATAAAGCACCTTATTGATATTTTCTCGTGTTCTGCCTTCACTAAAAATTAAGTTTAAATCGTGTTTTGATGCATAAATTGCTCCAATTGTTTTGTAATTTGTTGTTTTTTTTTTGTGCAAGCTGTGTTCACGTTTTTGAAGCAGGCATCACTTTTTTTATTGTCATAAATATGTGTAATTTTAAAGGTGTAAAGTCTTTGTTTGTGAACCAAAAAAAAAAGAAAAACTTAATATCGTAGTTACCTTTCTTGATACTTGATCAATGAAGAAGGAATTTACTTTACGAAAATCCATTAAAAAAAAAACTTTTGGGCTTATTGATACATCTACAAATCGGTATTTTATCCGAATCGTAATTTGATGCGATTCGTTTTTATTTTGTTCAGTGGCAGAAAACTTCGTATGACCGTATTCACACGCTCAAGAATACGTCGAATCGTATCTTACGCACATCGCGCTATTAATAACGATTAGTCAGTGACGGATCTATGTACGTATTTAGTCAAAGACGAACATAATTTGAATACTAGAAATAAACAAAAATTGGTTGTACCGTGTTTTAGACTTAGTAAGAGTAATAAAAGTTTTTTAGTTAATAGTGTTAGGTACTTTAACTTGATCCTAAAACACATAATTCATTTGCCGGACAAAAATTTCAAAAGATCATGCAGCAGGTTTTACTGTCAATGTGAATGACACTAATGTCTGGAGGTGGCTCTCTGTGCATTCAAAAAATTATAAATTATTATTATGGAACTATTATTGCATTATATTACTGTATTTTAGTTATAACATAATTGTACTGTTGAAAAAGAAAAAGATACACCCGATCGAGTTTCTTACCGGTATTTCTGGATGACTGGGATATTTTCTGAACCGACAGTAGTGTTTAGACGTTCATAAGCACCTTCTTAGGGCCTAAATTAAATAAAGATTTTTTTTATTTTGATTTCGGACTGGCCATAATCATGTGACGGAAGCATGCTTGAAGAAATTAGCGATCAATAGTAATAATATAAATTAATTTTACTTACTTTATTTGTTTTATTAATTGTATAAAATTAATTTAAACGATGAAAGAACGTTTTTAAATTAAAAGTCAGTAAAATGAACCTCATAATATTGTTGGTACGCGGAAAATTTTGTTTTGGAGTTTTTTTATTTTATTACGGTCGTTAATGAAGTGTAAATTCTTATCTTAAATTCTTAACTTTAATGCTGCCTGTCCATTGATGCGGATTGCACTTCTAGCCATCTCTTTTTGATGTATGTCAGAAAGTCGATGACATTTATCATTTACTGATGGAGTGTGTCCGGTCTGAGTCAATTAGGCAGAACTTAATGATTGCTATTTGTATGCACAGACTAGACGTTGGGATGTATAATAAAGTAATAGGTGATACATTTAATATTGTGAGGCGCCTGGTCTATTTCTATCAATTGTTTATTGAAGTGAAACTTCTTTGCGCGCATGAAGGTAAAATTTTTACGGATGTCAACGCGTAACGAAAATGTGAAACGTTTTGAGAGTGAGTGATTGAGACCGATTGAGACCGATTGAGAGAGAGTGAGAAAGGGCGAACGTAGCATGAAGCACGTAGCCATGGAGACAATATGTAAACAGTGAGTTAAATTTATAAATAAACATTTTGTGATAAATTTGTAAATCGTCCTAGATAATAGCAGTTGTTCAGAGTAAGTTATATATTTGTTATCTTTTTGTTAAAATACAATGTTTCATGTTAATTCGTTTGAAGGTTAGGAAGTTTTAATATTTGCAATTAACAAGTGGCATTTTAATTTACCACTCGTCATTTAAGAATTTAATATACTTCATATTTTAATGACAATTAAATTCATTAAATTCCTAACATATCTTCCTTTTTCTCCTCCCTCTAAGTCTCGGAAATCTAAAGCTTTAGATTAGTATAAATATAAACGAGATTTAAACATTACTTTGCAATGAAGTTTCATTTCTGACCGGTGTACTTTGTACGCCACGCACTTTTTTAAATGAAATTTATAATAAATATTATATATGTTACGATGAAAGCATATTAGGCTGATATTACTCGCTGACATATGCGAATTGCATAGAAGCCTCTAAAATTTAAGAATAAAAAATATTCAACCGTTAGTATCGCATCACAAAATTTTTATGCAATTCTATTGATAAAAATTTGCGCAAATCCGCTTCAATGGACAAGTAACATTAGGACTTTTTTTTTAACTATGTCCTACTGTTCAATAAGGATCGCGTAATATGTGCTGAGCACTTATTAAATCTATCGCGAATCAATCCCTCTCGAACCTATTGCTGCGATACACAGTAATTAATGTAATAAACAAAAGAGACTTACCTCGTCAGGAGCGAGCGGTGACCTTGAGCTTGCCCCGTCGATCTAGACTGCAGATTGTGAAGTATTTGTGTTTGTGGAGTGAACTTTATGTATGTGTGTGTGGCAGCCTAAGATAGTAGGACACTATCACTCAAGCAATCAGTTCATCAAAACTTCTGGTACACCAACTCAAGTTATACAATGCAAAATCGTAACACCCGTAAATTATATATAACTCAGCGCCAAGCGAACGCCCGGAATGACGTAGCGCATACAAAACAAACAAACGCGAGCTCACGGCCAAAGCACGAAGCAGACTGTCTTACGTGCCAGCAGAGCCGTGGACGAAGGGCAGGGTGGCCGAACGATGTACCTATCGGGCAATTCATCAATCACGGCGATATCGGCATCGTACGACGCGGCTAATGAACCCGTATTCCAAACACCTACGATGATAATTATTACCTACCTGCTACTTATACTTGCAGTAGAGTATAGAGTTTAACTTGTTTTCTCTTTGTTTCAGAAAATGATGTCAGGAAATATAAATTCAAAAAATCAACTGGCCGCGTAGTCACATGACACCACTGTCAGTTACCAGCACCACAAAATGGAACAGAACAAAAGAGATGGAAACAAAAATATTTATAGAAAACGAGCGAGAAGAAAACCTAAATTACACAAACACTTTATACCATGTTGTAACAAATGTAGATGACAGTGAATTCCTATATAATGAAACTTGTGTATTGAATAATTTGACTTTAACTGAGTGTAGTGGAGTTAGTAAATACGATAGTGTAGAAATAAGTGTGGTGATAGTTTTATTCTTACTTATTGTGGTGACCGTTATAGGGAATACGTTGATAATATCCGCTGTGGTGACAACGAAAAGATTGCGGACGGTGACCAATTGTTTTGTGACGAGCTTAGCCGCTGCAGATTTGCTTGTTGGTATATTTGTCATGCCGCCTGCGATAGCTGTTCATATTTCTGGTAAGTATTATTATTATAGTAATTATTATATACCTCCTAGCTAATGCTGGTTGAAAAAAAGCAGTATACTTTCCACGATATATTCGACTTATATGTCAAATTTTATTAGAATCTGTTCAGCCGTTTGAGCGTGATTGATGGACAAACATTGAAGCTAACATCGAATAAAATTTATTTTATGTAAGCAAACATACTTTCATATTTATCATATACATATATTATTCATGAAAGTTGTTTTTTCCTAGCAACGTCTTATCTCATTTATTCTCTTAATTCTTAATGAAAATTAATTATTCAAACGTGATTGAAAACTTACTTTTTTCCGCTATTGGCATGTATAGATTAAAATGAATTGTTTAAAAAAAAAGAAATTGAATTGCATTCAATTTTGTTTATCGTTATAGTTAAAGCGTTGTGTCCACAATCTAGCCTGATCTTAAGTGACGATGTGACCCAAGATACGCTAAGCACGTGGAAGGCTGGCTCTCAAGTGCAGCTATCGGAACAGACCTATTGGTGTTTGGTGACATATTTTCAACTAGAGGATGGTAGCTAGCCAGTTCGGTATTAGAGAAAACCCTACCACCATGCTAAGGTTTCATCATGATTTTATCGTTCAACGAAAGTTCAGGCTCATCCAGAGAATCGAATTTACGTTGATCGACGCCGGAGTCCGTACATGTAACCAACTGAGCCATCATTGCTTATATCTCAAATGTGTTATATTCAAATAACATGTTCAAACACGCCATCTGTTATCAATCTATTTAACTAACATTATAGCTGTTAGGTTAGACTCTTTAATTTTTATAATGTGCGAAATATTCACACGAATCACCTAGTAATTTATGAGTATGTTTGTTCCGGGTAATCTCCGAAAGGTTGAACCGATTTTGACGGGTTTTCACTGGCTAGGAGTGTAACTAAGGCTACTTTTGTTTTAGAAAAAGATTTAGGGTTTTACTCAAATGAAAATCAATCACTGCCAGATGCCTGTGAAAGCCCCGTCAAAATCGGTCCAACCGTTTCGGAGATTACCCGGAACAAACAGACAATTTTTTTTTTGTTATAAGTAACATATATACTTACGTATGTATGTATTTAGTAAAAAAAAATTTATTTTGACATTATAAACAAACACTAAAATTTTATATAATTGTATAGATAAGAAAAATTAAACAATAAAATTTACATCAGCGTAAACATAAACTAATAACAATATTTTATTATTATATATTACTAGCTAATTTAATTGCGAAGCTAATTTTATGAAAAATGTTTTCTTTTCCTATGGTTTGAAGTTTGAAGTAATTATGTCTCAGTTGGTAACGTGTACGGACTCCGCGTCGATCGACGTGAGTTCAAATCCTTTCAATGAGCCCGTGATTTCAGTTTGAAAACATCGTAATGAAACCATAGCATGGAAGATATGTCGCCGAACACCAATAGGTGTGTTCCGGCAGCTGCATTTGAGAGTCAGTCTTCCACTAGGCTTAGCGTGCTATCATCTTGAGCCACATCGTCACTTAAGATCAGGTGAGATTGTGGCCATAACACTAAACATAACATAACATACCATCACGCCTGTATTCCCCGAAGGGTTAGACAGAGGTGTACTAATGTACATCCACAGTTCGCCGAGTATATTTTTAGGTCCCATGTAATAGGGGGCGAGCCTATTGCCATTAATCGGGCACGAAACCAAACTCCGAGCTGCTACTAAGAATTTCATAGGAAAAACCCAATAACACTTTGCTCGACCTGGGATTCACTTACGACCACTAGGCTAACGAGGCAGTTAAACGAGGCTAAACCTATAACGATAAAAAAATGTTTTTATTCACCGCTGAACCCAGATCAGAAATCTAATTGTATGTGAATATTGGTTAATTCACTTTCTCTATGAAACTGGTAGCCAAACTGCCATCCAGTAAGAAACCGCAGCTCTAAAATGGATTAACGGGTAAAATAGTTCAACGCTAACTGCCTTTGTGGGTAAAATAAGTCAAATTAAATTATAGCTAACTTACTGTGGTTTTGTTATCTGTCATTGAATTGACTATTGTGGTCGACGAGTCATTGGTTAGAAACATGTCTGATTTTGATTTTTACCCGACTGCGAAAAAGGAGTGTTATTGTTTCGTTATGTTTTTCGAGCGTATGTGTCAGTATCAGTGTCGGTAGATTCTTCTTATTTTTGGGAGTGACATAGCTATTTAATATTTAAGTACGATATCGATAATCGATACGATATCGAAAACAGATAAGAAGCAAAAATGGAGAGTTTTTTTTTTTTTTTTTTTGCATTCGTGTTTTTTGTTTCTGTTTTAATAATTTTGTGTGTTTTAACCTAATTTAATGGAATAACAAAATTGACTTAGCTGGAAAAAGTAATTAATTTTTTTTTTGTAATAAATTAAAAAATAATTGATAAAAATAATTATATAGTGGACTAGCTGTGCTCGCGGTTCCGAACGGGTTTATTAAGTATTTTTTTAAATTTTTTTTAACCAACTTAAAGAAAAGACGGAGTTTACTCAGTTCGAATGTTTTTATTTTATGAATGTTCAGCCGTAACTTCTTTGCTTATGAACCGATTAAGATAGTACTTTTTGTTTGATAGTGGATACCTCGTAGGTAGTCAGTCCCATTTTAATTTCATTGTCATTGGACCTTCAACTTCGAAGATACACGAGGGGAATCTTCAAAATCATTGAAGTTGGTTTTCTTTTTTGTTAAAAATTGTCTTGTGTTTTTACTCATCAACACGATATCTCCGTTAATTCTTTATAAAAAAATAATGATTCAAGCACCATTTTAAAGCTTACGATCCTGTGATCTTACATTCTGCTAATGACGAAAAATTTACAAATAATTTAAAATTAACGGTTTCGTTAAAATTAGTAAAATACTTTTTCATTAAGAATTCCATTTGTTGAAGCCAACTAATTCGTTAAACAGTTGTTATATCATTTATATTCTTAACTAGCTGTGCCCATGGCTTCGCTCACGTGGACTACAGAATGCCCGCGGGAATTTTGCTCTCTCGCTCCCGACTATTTTAAAGACAAAAATGATTATTGTGAGTGTACCTTAGAAGATAGACATATTCTTTCGCAGACTTTTTTGTAGGTATTTTTAATGCCTATGATTATGTGTTACATTAATTTGCTATATCTCTTATGGTTTACTCAGCATAAGCCATTTAAGCATCCCGATTTGATTCACCACGACCAGTTTTTTTTATTTGTGCAGAACCCTAACTCTTTTTCTGAAATAATAGTAACCTAAGTTACTCCCTATATCATCAGATATCTATAAGTGAAAGTCCCGTAAAAATTGGTCCAACCGTTTCGAAGATTACCCTGAACAAACATACAGACAAAAATTAAAAAAAAGGGTTTTTTGTTATATTTATCTTATATACTTTCATATGCATTTAGTAAAGAACTGTTATTTTGTCATTACAAACAGACACTTCAATTTTATTAATTGTATGTATATGTATAGATAACTTGACTCCCAGGTATGGCCCTTGGAGGCCCTGAATAATGGTAAATATTTTTATATACCATAAAATCTCTATTTATCACTTACATGTCCCTATGTTTTGATTTCATTCATAAATAAAATATTATAAAAATTATGAGCCTCTTAAAATGTCGAAAATTGCCCTTTATTACCGTCATTTTCAGACGTCCAGCATATAAATTTGACGACTACAAAAAGAAAAAGAAAGACCTGTAGACAAAGCAAAGTCCTTTTTATATTATACTTTAAAAAATATTAAATTAGATTCAGTTTTGGAGGAGGAAACAGGGGAATATGAAACTATAATTTTGTCAATTTTACTAAGGGATAATTAGTCCTAAAATATATAATCCAGAATTAATAATATTTTATACTTAAATAGTTAAATATGAATAATTATATATAAATAATCAAGTTACTTACTTTAATTAAATATAAATAATTAATAGTTAGTACATAAATAATAGGCATTGTTTAATAATTATAATTTCCAAGTAAATAATTGACTTTATAACGTACTGATAACCATAACTCACGCTTGACCTTGCATTAGGCCGTATATGACTGTACGATGTGCACTCTTCGCGCTCTACCTTCAAAACGGTTGGTTGTATGAAAAAAAAGTTTAAACAAAAGTTGTAGGGAATTTTATAGCCTACAACTTTTATAATAAATGCAAATCTCATTTAACCGATAGGAAGCCAGATATTCGCGAAAAACCGATTTTTGTGACCTTTGACCTTGAATATCTTGAGACGCGGACACGATAACGATTGTGACTTTTGAGACAACATTTAGAATGACAAAACAAAGGTTCATACCAATTTGCAGCTTATTATCTTTCATTCCGAGGTGAAAGCCCTAATATGACTGGGCTAAATACGCTGTACAAATCTAAATAATATTGCGATTTAAAATCGCATTCTTACAAACGTGAAAAATGGGATGAAAATAATAATATTAATAGTTATTTCATGCAAGACGCTGGTAAAAACTAATATATCTAATACTAACGCTTTGCCCGCGGATTCGCTCGCGTTATATAGAAAAACTTCGTTTTAACCAAATTTTAAACTGATTTCAACCTACTTCTGATTGTCGTATTAAAATCAAACTTTGTATGTATATGTAGTTCGGATGTCAACACTATAATTTGGTATCTTGGAGCTGATCTAACTTTTTACTTATAATCTGAGACAGATAAAATAAACAGAATATAATATCGATACATAATAACACCTTCTCGCGAGGTTTTTAATATATACTGTATAGATTATTGGTGTTTTTGTTACCCTAGCGTGTAAGAGTATGGAAATAATGTACTTAATTTAGAAATGGAGTACGTGACACAGCCGATAGTTATATAGAAAATGCTTGACACAGTTAGCTTATACGAATACGGTCACGTTTGTTACCTGAGATGCCAATACGATTTTTCCAGTTTAGCCGTAGACGCTATTTTTACATTTTACCTGGAGTATAAATTTTAGTTTACTGACGTTCGTTTTTTTTACATATACATTTCATTCGTACGATACGAGACTGTTACATAAATTGGATCCTCGAGGAATATGTTACGTCAGAAATATCGAATAAAAATATTTAATGTGTTCCTCACCTCATCTCACGTAATGTGTATTCTTTTTTGGAGTTTACACTTTAAGAATCGATTTATAAATGCGTTAACAAAAACGTTACGTTGAGTGTTAACAAAAAGCGTTACGTTTTCACTATGAAATCATCTATGTGTATATATAAATCATCTTGCGTTTAGATATAATCATTAACCACTCAAGTCCATGCACATTGTGATAATCAAGTCACAGTGACTATCTTTTGAGTTGTCGCGTTTCAAGATCAGTCATTCTATATTTATTCTGCACGCCTCAATTGAAGGACCCAATATCATAAGAAGGGACCACGTTGGATGTAGTATAGTACTAGTACGAGTATTATACATTATACCTACCTACCAACGATCTATATACAAATATAACAAAGCGGAAAAGATTTTTTGTGTGTTTGTTTGCTTAAACCCGCTAATCTCTGGAACTACCTATTGGTTTCGAAAATTGTATACGATAGCTCGATTCATGAGGAATAATATAGGTTATCTAACATAAGACTACAGATCTCAGCTAGCCATAAATATTGATTTCTGTTAAGTAAGTCGGAAGTGTAAGCCCTCCCTAACTGCTTTATCCACGTGCGCTGACGTAATGATTAATGATACATAAATACAATATACTATAAAAATATTCGTCCTTATTATATCTATTGAACGCCAACATAATTATAAAATAATAATATACTATTTCGATTACTAAGTAAATCTAAACAGTATACCTAAGAATAAATTAATAATAGTAGGTATATGTTGCCGTTTAATTGTCCAGTCATTATAATAAAATTATTGTAGAAGTAATGGTGTCTAATTTATCAATATCAACTATCACTATAAATGTTGATAGGTAATACATTAGATAACAATTTACAACAAAGTTGTTGAATAGATGCTTCCATAGACACTGACTAAAATAACCCACTTGGATTTATATGAGATCTAATCATCCATTTTTCTTCTTTTTTTTCTTCCTTTATAGGATAACGTTAACTAAAAGTCAAAATTTAAAGTTTGTAAGACTGCTAGAAATACCTACCTTAGAATTTTGATGATTTGTCAGTGGCAAAATAAATAAATTTAACTAGCGATAATTCATATACTTTGTCGAATACATAATCTTATTATATTAAGTGAGCAATTCTTATATATATGTATATATATATGTAATCGGTTTCTCGGAAATAGCTCCAACGATTTCGATGAAACTTTGCATTTAGCTAATGTTTTACATTCCATGTTTACCTAGATAGGTGTTTTTCTTTCTTTTTTTTTATAAGACACAAAACACATCTCGGTAGCCCAGATATTTATTAGTTATATTAGGAATATAGCCAATTATAGTATGTCCTTTTGATATCTAAAAATTCAAACTTCGTGCTTTATACACAACGAAGTTACAGAGGGGTCAAAAGTGCTGTAAGTCGCTTCGAGAAAAGGATGGTACGGCTGTGCCCCCTGATAGGACATAGCTATGACGCGAGCGAATTTGCGGAAAAAACGCTAGTATACTATAATAACCAAACGGCTAATAAATAGACATATTAAACACACAAAAGGCAATCCTGCTCAGGAATTAATATTTTTTATAGATCAACTGCCATGTTAAATAATTTTAATTAAAATAACGAAGAAATGCCAATTAAAAGTTTTATTTTAGAAATAGACGCAATATAGTAAGATTTTATTTAAAAATAATTAACGAGAAAGTTATTTTAAGTAATTTAAAACAAAATCTGAGCTCAGCTGTTTAATTAATAGTCAAGAATAATATCTAAGAGATGAGAGACTCCTTTTAAATAGAACTTCATCTTACGAGACAGTTGAATCAATATGAAAAATTAATTGGTATCTTTTCTATAGAATACTCAGACAGATTTGAAAAATGAATTTTGAGTATATTGTACTATTTAATATTGAAAATTATAGGGTAAAGGGGGGTTCAATGAGAGGGAGGGCACAGAGAATTATTTTTGCAGATTTCTCTCCACTTGGGGCAGTTCTACTGGTGGTATACCTCCACGCTACAGAAGATCGCATCCAAATAACCTCGTGCTGTGTTCCTACTGTGAGTAGGATTTCTAGAACTCTTTAGGTAGGAGGGTTAAAGGTAGGCAACGCGCTAATGATACCTCGTATTAAAATCGTCTATAGGCTATGGTAGGCGCTTACTATTAAGCGGGCCGCATGCTTGTTTGTCACGTTTGTTGTATAAAAAAATACTACAATTACCATAGAAAATGTGATCAAAGAGTACGCTAAGCAACAAAGAAGCAATGGTGTTGGTGGACAACGCGGGGTAACACAGAATGAGGGCGGGTTGTCCACCCAGCGAGAACTGAAAGGATTAAGTGCGAGTAAAACCACGGGACACAGCTAATACATTATAATACGAAAGGAGGATATATAGGAATTGATTAATCTGAAAGAAGAGAAGAGTTAGCAGGGATAGACAACTTGTGCTCATTTATTTCTGCCTCCTTTATTAGGGACACAGCGGGATGATATATAAATACCTAAAGTTAACTACAGTGTTACCAGTTTATCTTGGCTCAGCAGTACGTCACTGTTCACATAACCTTTGTTAACTATTTAGACTTTACCACCATGATTTCCTCTAAAATTGAATAGAGTTCGATGTGAAATTAATAGATAATAATATGTACCTAGTTAAAAATAATCTACATCTATACATATAATAAAAACGTAACCGATCGATGTCTGTACATAGAAGATATATGAGAAAAACCATTACTGGGGGCCATTTGCCTTTATCAACGCAGTAGAACCTAAAACAATGATTGATAGAATTTTTGTCTGTTTGTCGGTTTGTCTGTTTGCCAAAGTTTGTGCGCGCTAATCTCAGAAACGGCTTAACCGATTTGTAAACGGTTTTCACTAATATATTGTGGTAAGGTTCACTTAACATTTAGTGTTTGTTTTACTTCAATACGTTCATAAATAAAAAAGTTATATAAATTTAAATAATCACGTAGAACATTTGTTCGATGAAAATGCTATAAAATAGCTCTTCATTCGAATTGACTGAATCTTTGAAACTGGTTTGTAAAATGATGATGATTGAAATTTTTTATAAAGGTAAAAAATTTACAGTTTCAGAGAATTTTGAACTCTCCAATATAAGTTGACCTTAGTTCTATATGATAAATCGTATTAAAAATGGGTCACCCTAGGTTGGATATTATTACGCAACGCACCGCTGCTAGCGATGGCAATTCATTCCTAAAAAGATCGATTCGAATCAAACGCTTATGTATCGATTTACAAAAAATCGAGGTCTAAAAGATCGATCTATCAAAAATCGACCTTTTTTGATTCACTTTTCAGATTTGTGTTAATAATATTTAAATCCCTATTATAAAAAACAAAAACTACACCACAAAAATTGATCTTTTGTTATTTTTACATTACTAAAGTATCAGTTAGAGAGAAACAAAGAAAGTTATAGTGAGAGAGAATTCATTTAAAAAAATTATTATTATAAACTGTTGTCGTTATTCTGCTGTTGGGTAATTTATTGTTATGAATCGCATTTTAATTGGTAAATGACACCATAGAGAATGACAGCATAATGAAATGGATAATCCATACTAATATTATAAATGCAAAAGTAACTCTATCTGTCCTGTCTGTCGCATTTCACACCCTGAAATAGGTGATGAAGGTTTGTACGAAGAAACCATCAAAACAAATATTATGAATTTTGCTATAGATATATATTGGACCTTGAAGAAAGACATTGGCTTACCTTATGTCGTGAAAATAAAACATTAAGTGTTGAATAGGGGATGAAAGATTGTATGAAGAACCCACTATTTCTAAATTTAGGCATATGAAATTTTCATATTTATGCTTTTAGGTAGAAATAACAGTGTTTCGCGTTTTAAAAAATAAGGGTGATTTACAATACACATAGACTGCATCCTCTGAAACTAAGTAAAATGTCCCTGAGACATAACGCTTACATTATGCAAGACATGTGTCCATCCTATCATGACATATAGCTGCGCCACACTCGCGCATACGTCAAAGATTAACATTAACAAATTGCAAATCCTCAAAACAAACCAAAGATATGGAACTTCCCTCGGTCGAATCATATTAGATACCTTCCCGTTGATAAGATCGAGGAAATAAACAAATACTATTCCACCGTCTCTCCAAACAAAGCGTGCTCGCGCCCATGCCGCGAAACCAGCGTTCCCTCCGCAAGGAACGGGCGGCTAATTTCACGCCCACACATCCGTCACGTTCTCCCTTTCTTGCGGCTACTCAAGTCTAGGTCCGTTCCCTCGGTGTAGAACCCTTGAGTCATACAGCCGCTCGCGCGATACAAGTGACACTGCACTTGCAATCACGTAGCTACCCACACACATCATTATACACAATATGTACATACATACGTGTACACCACATAAGTACATAGTTCTGTAAGGGACCTTTTTTTCTTTTTTTACGATGATTAGTTTCGACCTTGAATACAGAATACTAAAAACATATGTAATACACATGTTCATTCCTTTCTCCCAGGAGGCAGGGACATGTATATATGTATCCGTTAGTTTCACTCGAATTTTCTACGAATAGGGAATTAGTCAATTTGCGACCTTTCCACAATCGCGGTAACAGCCCAAGCCGAAGTCCGGCCACTTTAGCAACCTTGTGCACATTTTGTACAACACGCTTTCGCGGCTAAATGCCTTAAGCGCTCAGCCCCAAGCCTGGTGAAGCTGTTAAAGCCATCAGTGGCTTTATATGTTTAGGACCCATTAGGCTAATAGTATAATCAGTCAGAAAAAAAAATCATTTTAATAAAATCTCTAAATGCGATAGTTGGCGCTATGAAAAGAACATAATAACATTTGTCGGGGTCGGTTAGTTGTTTATAAATAGTTAAATATTCAATCAGACAACATTTACACACAAGAATCAGTCGACAATCTCATTGGTACACGTCACTCAAGGTAGGTATGTCTTGACTGATTTAATGAACCAAGTTTCTGACAATCAGGAATGTCAATAATGTACTAGACCGCGTCAGACGTCAAGTTCTGTGACGGTTGAGAAAGTAAACAACACTGTTGTTGAAATTTACTGTTATTTTCGATTAAAACTAAATTAAACTTTATTTTAAACGTACTAAAAACTACTGTTAGATACATATTAATAAGTTTATTAAAAACTAACTGAATTAACCGAGGCTTTGTTCATTTGAAAATACTATTGATATTCCGCGGTGTTTTCTGAAACAATGATGGCTCCGTGGTAACTTGTACGGAAATAGGGTCGTTCGTTATTTGAGTTCGAATCATTATATTGGGCCTGAGATTTCGATGATGGAAAATATTGATGAAACCATAACATGATGGTAGGGGTTTTTCTAATGGACCGCCTGGCTGTCTACCACCCTCAAGTTGAAAATTGATCGCTAAACACCAATAGGTGTGTTTTGGCCGCTCCACTTCAGAGCCAGTGTTGAACTAGGCTTAGCATGCTACCATCTTGAGCCACATCGTCACTTAAGATCAAGTGAGATTGTGGGCATAACGCAAAACATATAAGATAAAAAACTTCCTCTAAGTAATTCCATTAAAATGATAATAACTGTAAACAATACATATTATAGAGTTAAAAAATATAATAAACTAAATATTGCCGCCTCTTCTAGATGACTGGGAAATTTTTCAATCCGTTGGCAGCGTGTAGAAATTCATAAGTACCTTATTAAGCTCCAATTTGAAAAAATGATTTTGATTCTGAGGTAATAGAAAAGGAAAATGTAGCAATTTAAATGAAAATGTAAAAAATGGACGTTTTCAGAAATATGGCAATTTGTTCATGTAAACGCAAAATATGTTTACGATAACCTATACCGATTTACAGAATAACAGTTTGGGTTTGAGATTCGGCCGTAGCGATCCCAAAATCCACTCACATAAAGTATTTTGCTTACATTAAGTGCGAATGGTTACCATCATTTTGATAAGATTTATATTTTTTAAATTTCGTTCTAAACAAAACATGTACCTTCACATGATAAATAAGATAAAGTAATCGTTAGGTAAGTTAACCTAAGTAGGTAAGTTGAGTAACAACAGTAGATGGCGAGGAAGGTATAGAAGTAAGGTAGATTATGTCTATGTAACAAAGTGTCCTTAAAAAGTATTAAATTATAATAATTATAAAATAAATAATTAAAATGGCATCACTGTATCAGTAAATTATAATACTGCATTTAAAGGAACCACGTAAGTTGTAACAGTTGATAGTAAAAGTAGATAAATTTTTTTTCATATAATTAAAATAGATGTGCCCCGCTGATCCACCTGCGTATAGTTTAAAAGAAATCATTGACCGATAATTCATAATACTTCACTAATAGTTGAATGATTGGTTTCCGCATTGTTTTAGCATCATCTTCAACCTAATAATCTATGACTTCACTATAGATAATATTTTTGGTATCAAAATATATATTGCTTTTTATCGCAACCTGTTCTACGGGGCCGAGTATTGTACAAGAATTTTTTGTCAAAAAATGCCCGATTGCGGCATAAATATAGAGCTTTGCTTTAGATGTACTAAGTACTAATATTTTTGTAAAACATTCTATTTACGTATATTAGGCCAGCGCACGCGAATGAAGCAGTTCGGGAGCGCTTTGTCTTCCGACTTACTCAAGAAAAATCAATATTTATGGCTAGCTGAAAGGTTAGCTTAATTCTAGATAACCTATACTATTTGTCCATGAATCTGGCTATTATATACAAAAATATTTTTTTGAGTCCGTTATACTGGCATAGCATAAATCCAAAAAGGTAATTCCGCTTGCCAATAACATGATTAGGTTAGCCATCAATGACAATCATATAAATTAATTTAACAGACATCTATTTTACACAATTAAAAAAGACAGTAAAATGAATTCAAATTATTATCGTTGATGGCCGATAGGGGCCGAAGAGTTTTTGAATGGCGTCCACGTATAACTGAAGACGCAACGTCGTTGGCAGTACTGCCACAAGATGGACCTACGAACTGTTTAATGTTGCGGAAATCAGCTGGATGCTAGCAGATGATGATTATTGAGGAACGCTTATGTCTAGTAATGCACGTCTTTCAACTGAGCTGATTATTATGCTCATGATGATGTGTGGATAATCGGAAACGTAAAGAGAAAGAGCTTTCTTTCAAATACAATCCACATATTAATATTAAGTGTTAGAAACTTTTGGCGTCCAAAAAATGGGTTCAGAGCCGAATACATACGCCTTATTTAGTGAAATTGCAGGGCGTTTGTTAGAGTCCACGCGAGACAAAAAGCGGGTTTTTACCTGGCCTCAAAATTAGCATTACCATATAACGCGGCAATGCTGCTATTATTTTGGTCGCACTGCCTAGTTGCTCCGTATTAGATAATAATCGAATTGAGCGATGATTCTACTTGAATGAGTTTATTTATATTTTATTTAGACCAGCTTATTTAAATCCTCAACTTTTGAATAGGCAAATTCAAGTGTCGGAAATTAAAATATACATTTAAATAAAATAGAAATAATCTTAAAACGTCTAAACTGAAGCTACTTTAGGTTACATAATATTATGGTCACTCTACATTGATATATTCCACGCATATCTTACCGGGGACATAAGCACTCTCAATCCCCACGGCACCTCACTTGATGTTACAAGATCTATCTTCACGCCATCTCCTTACTGGAGGACGCAAAAGTTATGTACAATTTTTTCCATCCCTACAACTCGTTTTTGCTTCCGTCACATTTACAAAATCTACATGGATGGGTGACCTTCCTAGTGCTTCTCACTTGAACCTACAGTCATTTGTTTTATTAAATCGAATATGCACAAGTCAACCTCGATTATCTTTGGTTTTATTTCCACAAAAATTTAGACTGTATAATTGTTTTCTTTTTATTATTTCATCGATCACGCATTTTATGTGTCCAAGCCAACGTAGCACACCTTTAAATATTATATTGGCTGTTTCAGACCAGTTATTCTACATATAATTTTTTCATTTATAATGCTATCTGTTATTATAACTCCAAACATGGATCAGAGAGATCCTATTTCTACTACATTCATCTTGTTTTTAATAGTTCTATTGTCTTTCAACATACCCAGGCTTCATGGCCGCATAAAAAGTATTCATACTTTTCATTATCATTGGCACGTTACCGACAATAACTCATTTTTCTACATTCATATTACACTTATCATCTCTTATAAACTTGCTGCCGAGATATACAATACTATTCAGTTATTTAAAATACATACGTCAATTTTTTTTATTAGCATGCCTGAGTTATGTCAACGAAGGCGATCGAGAAAACGAAAATCTATCGCTAGTTGTATCATGCCGGACTGAAAGCCTCTCGGCAATTGGATACCTGTCAGACATCGAAACGTGACTAGCAAAAAGATAGTCACAGTGATGGGTGTATAACCATGGTGATCGAAACCCAGTCTGGAATAGATCCCTACCAGTCCGCTTTATTACTGTATTAATTATTTAGACGGAGACCTTAACTTCCAGAATAATCTTTCATACATATGTCAACATGATCTTGCGATATTATGCGATTTGATATTATATTACACGGAATATTTTATTCATTGAATAGCTTACGTAAACATGGAACAGATCATTACAATTGATAGCCCAGTCGTTGGCTTACACGAGTTAAGGGGAGACAGTGAATGAAAGATGCAGAATCAAATTTTCGTAACGGTGTACATAACGGGATAGAAGTTGATAGCTAACCGACATCCAAAGAAATGGTTTATACGGGAATTTTAAATTGTTTTTCTTGTTTTTCTACTTGGTGTGACTCTACAGAATAACAGCTTGCTTAGGTAATATATACTTCAAGAGTAGATTGAATTTCGTTAATAAGTGAATGACAAAAAAACCTTAGAAAAGAATTTACTTGATTTATACTTTTTTAAATTATAACACATAGAGGATAATTTACTATTTACCTATGGTATTAAATAATTAACTTATAGCAGTCAAAATTATTTGTTATAAATTTCGGAATTTGAAGATGCCTATTTAATTTAAAATTTTATATTAATTTCACAATTTTACAAGCAAACTATATTAAGACCCAAGAGTGTGTTCCTGCGCTCACCAAATAATATTTCTCTTAAATATCTTTTTTAATCAATTCTTTTACAAGCATAAAGTTAGTCAGAGGGGTCTTTTTAAAGAAATGATGGATGGACTGCCGTGAATAGAACTTGGTAATTATCCACCTCTGGCTCTTTTCACCTCGAATTTGCTTTAGTAGTCTATTGATGCCCGTCTCACATATTATTATTGAGAAAATATAGTAGGTTTTATTGTAAAGAGCCATGGAATTATTTTTAGTTCAGCAGTAGGAACTTATTGATTAATTTTACAATAAATCTAAAGAAATCTTACAAGCTTAAAATTGTTGATAAGCTTTACAGCCAATTACAGATTTTGATTTTTAACTAAAGTATTTAACTGCCTCATTAGCCTAGTGGTCGTAAGCGCGACTGCTATGAGCGAGGTCCTGGGTTCGAATCCCAGGTCGAGCAAAGTGTTATTGGGTTTTTCCTATGAAATTCTTAGTAGCAGCTCGGAGTTTTGTTTCGTGGCCGATTAATGGCAATAGGCTCGCCCCCTATTAAATGGGACCTAAAAACATACTCGGTGAACTGTGGGTGTACATTAGTACACCTCTCTGCCTAACCCTTCGGAGAATACAAGCGTGATGGTATGTATTTGACAGCCATTATGTGTGGTTGAGTATGTGTGATTATTTGTTCGCAATTTTAATCTTAATTGGCATCTGTCTGTTCTTTTAACATACATATTGGTTTTTCCTTTTCTGTAATAAAACAGTTGCAAACCTCATATTAAACATGTCCTGATCTTGACACAAGACTCAACCGAATTATGTGTTTTATTTGTCTTTGAGTAATGGATAACAAAAAAGGATTTAATAGGACGTGTTTTGGTTTCAAATATTTGAAATTGTAATAGTGATAATGAACGGAGGATATTGATGTCACATCAAGCGTAGGTCGTCTATCTTCTAATTATAGTAGATTGTGGAATCAACAGAAAACATAATATTAGGTCGGGGAAAAAGTGTTTTCGCACAACGTCGGTATAAACCTGTTATAAAATTTCTTTGACTGTACTATTTGTATCTGGCTGGTTTTGGTAACATATAAAGGATTACATTAAAAATAAAAAAAGTTGTTCCCCGCTATTTTTCATTTGTTTTTCTTTCTGTAAAAATGAGTGAATCTAATGAAGAAATTCGATACATTTTAAAATATTATTCTTAAAAAGGCAAAAATGCAACTCAAGCACTAAAAAAGTTTGTGATGTCTATGGACCTAATGCAGTGTCAGTAAGAGTAGCACAAAGTTGGTTCAAACGTTTTAAATCGGGTATTTTTGATGTTAAAGATGCACCTCGCTCTGGTCGCCGTGTTACGAATAAAATGGACACCATTTTTGAAAAAGTTGAGCAAGAACGGCATTCCAGTAGTTACGACGTAGCTGAAGAACTGATAGAAATCTAATGAACAGTGTACATACTCATTTGCGATTCATTATTTAGACGCAATAAAACGCAGCCGTTTTTGAAGAGATTGATAACTGGCGATGAAAAGTGGATCACTTACGACAAGAACGTGCGAAAAAGGTCGTGGTTTAAGATCGGCCAGGCTTCACAGACTGTGGCTAAACCTTTTTTTTTTTTTTTTTTTTTTTGTTAACGCGGAGTAGAAAACCCGTCATGGGTACACACTCGGATGGGGGGACGAGTGGTTATGTGAGACTCCTACTCACTAAAAAACTCCGCGGTGTACCATCCGCCGCCATACTGGGGCGACGTGGGCACGGCGTTAGCATTCAGCCACGCCGCCCCGGCGGCCGGCCCGGCTAACCGGGCCCCGGCCTAATTAGGAGACAGCTATGATACACGATAGCCGTCTCCTCCGCCTGCCGAACCAGTGCAATGAGGAGAACGGGCCCCCCCCGTCCCGTCTCCTCTGGTTCGGCTAGGGTGGCGGGAGTTGACCGTTAAACCGCCTCCTCCGGCCACCCCCTCGTCTTTGGCGGAGAGGGCCGCTCAGGGGATCCCCCTCGCGAACCCTCTCCGCAGCCTCCTTCTGCAAGATGACTTCCTCGCAGAAGGAGGCTATCTCCGTCCATGTGGTCTCGCTGCCGACCATGGCTTTAACCACGCTCGGCAGCGAGAGATCTCCTCCAACAGCTACGGCCAGAGTGCGGCGCTGCTCCACCCACGCAGCACACTCAGACAGAGTGTGCTGCGCCGTGTCTTCTGCAGCCCCGCACTCGTGGCACGTAGTGTTCGGCTCCCTCCGTGCTATCTTGTGCAGGTACCACCCGAAACAACCATGTCCGGATAGTACCTGCACAAGCCTAAAGCTCAGGGAGCCACGCTCCCTGGCACACCACTCCCGGAGGACCGGTCGGACGGCGTCTATAGTATAACGCCCATAGCGCGCGTCCGCCAGGTCCTCCTCCCACCTCTTGAATACCACTTCCCGGGCCTCCCGCCGGACCCGCTCCACCTCAGTGGGAGCCGGAGGCTCCCCTAACCCTCTTCTCGCCGCCGTGAATTCATACACGGCGGCGAGCACCTCCGCCTCCAGCTCCCACGGCGGGGAGCCGGCAAGAACCATGGCCGCCCCCGCGGACACCGACCGGTACCCGCGGATAACCCTTAGCGCCACGACACGCTGCGTAGCACGCAACACGCGTCTGTTCGTGGCGCCAAGGGAATCCGACCAGATCGGTGCCCCGTAGACGGCCATGCTCCTCACCACTCCGGCAAACAAGCGGCGACAGCTCGCGCTCGGCCTCCCCGAGTTCGGAAGAAGCCGGCCGAGAGCCGAAACTGTGGCTAAACCTGAGCTAACTCGATATAAGGTGATGCTGTGTGTATGGGGGGACTGGAAGGGCATTGTTAATTATGAGCTTTTACCACCTGGCAAAACCATCGATTCGGATCTCTACTGCCAACAATTGATAAGATTAAAGGAAGTAGTTAAGAGAAAGCGGCCGGAATTGATCAACAGGAAGGGTGCGGTCTTTCATCACGATAATGCTAGACCACACACATCTTTAGCCACTCAGCAAAAATTAAGAGAGTTTGGGTGTTAGTGCATCCACCATATAGCCCTGACCTTACACCTTCAGATTTTCATCTGTTTCGGTCTCTTCAGAATTCTTTAGGTTCTGTAAGGTTAACATCAAGAGAGGACTGCAAAAACTATTTGTCGTTTTTTGATCAGAATCCCCAAAGTTTCTACAGAAACGGGATCATGTCTCTACTTACAAAATGGCAGATAATCATCTAATAAAACGGCACATGTATACTGTAATTAAACTTTGAAAAAAAAAATGTCTTGAGTTTTCATATAAAAATGCGAAGAAACTTTTTCTCCAACCTATTAATTATTTATATAATAATGAAAGAATTTATGATGATATTAATGATCCAGGTATGAAATGATTATAATTATATAAAGATTACTTAAAGAAAATGGTTGAAGGAATATATCAATTATATAATTGTTAAAGAAATATAGCTTAAAAACTAAAATTATGGAGAACTGTTGTACACAGTTTGAGCTTAGATAAACACTTAATCATAAATATTCCCATTTTGCTTCAAAACTTGTGATATAAAAACAAGTTAAGCTTTTCCACGAACTCTCGATTTGATTTCATCTTGCTATGTTGATTTTATTCCTTTGATTAAATTTACAAAATGATTTTTAAATAACCTTTGATTTTAAAAAAAATAGAAGATTTCCTAAGACTATTTAGATGTTTCCGTACATTCTTATTTAGGTTTCTTTATAATAGAATTTTTAAATGATGTAAGCTATTATTGTTTTAGATGATGTCTTAATTTGTTAGAAGGTCACTTTGTGTACCTACTTGAAATATTTGTGTCTTTGCTATGTATTTTTTTTCCATTTCAAGAACTCCAATCCACTTTGTAACTTATCGTTAATAATTTAACGATCTTACTCTGATTAGACATAATAAAGGCAACTCCACTCAACAAAGCATGTTCATTTAAATCACAACATAATTAAATTTTACGCTATTTAAAAATAAAATGAAACCTTATAAAATGAACCTGGATAAGCTAAAAATCTTTATATCTAAAATTAATTCTTGGGTCCCAACATTTTTGCAACAAAAAGCTCTTTTAGTGAAAGTAATATACCTTTTTATATGAGAACTATTTCTTAGATTTTTGTAATAATTACCTCTATAACTAAGATACTTAGAGTAGAATACTCTACCTGCTAACATGCTATATTTATAAGCTCTATAAGTGAGATTTTTTCCAAGCTACACTTTTGTTTGTTGAGGCCGTGATGTGTTTGTTTATGAAGACTAATCTTTCACAGCTTTTTCTTGAATAAAAGAGTTTTTAGGCAAAATTTGTATTGTTTATAACGTATTTTATACGTACGTAAGCAGAAGGAGTTTTGTAAATGGAACAAATTTATTTTTATTTGGATATAAACAATTATAAATATTGTAAATTTTTGTTGTATTTAATGAGAAGAATTTCCAGAATTATCCAGAATTTACTGTATTTCAAAAGAAGTTTATTTGTTAAAGCACAGGTTTTCAAGCCATGCTTGAAATTTAATCTGGAGAAGTAAATATAAACATTCAAGTAAATATTATAAATGGTCTCGGCAGAGGGCAAACAAATATGATACAAGGTGTCCAGAAAGGGTATCGGGTATTTGTTTTCGCGCCATATTCGAAACGGGGCGTCTAAAGGGTGCGGGAGGGGTTCGTGGCGTCCGCCATTTTGTGGAGTTTTAGTCACGATGGAACAGTACTCGTGGACGCATCGCGCATTTTGCGTACGAGCGTATTATCGTAATGGTGATTCAATAGTGACTGCTCAACGTCTCTATCGTGCGGAATATCGTACACGCCACGCGCCAAGTGACGATAGCATTAGGAAATGGATCAGGATGTTCGAGAATACAGGTGCGACAGTTAAAATTCAAAACTCTGGTCGTCCTCGTTCAGTTCGCGATGAAGAAACAATTGAAGAAGTTGAGGCGTCGGTTCGTCAAAATCCGTCTTTATCCATCCGAAAGCAAAGCCAAGCGTTGAACATCAAAAAATCGTCTTTACATTCGATTTTAAAGAAAGACTTACATCAAAAAGCCTATAAAATTCAATTGGTTCAAGAATTGAAGGATACGGATTATGCTAATCGACTGAATTTTGCGAACGAAATGCTGCAGCGATTTAACAACTTTAACAACATACTGTTCAGTGACGAAGCAAATTTTCACCTGAATGGTCATGTTAATAAGCAGAATTGTCGGTATTGGGCAGTGGAGAATCCGAGACGAAAGCATGAACGACCCCTGCATAGCCCAAAGGTCGTTGTTTGGGCCGCTATGTCTGCTAAAGGCATAATTGGTCCTTATTTTCATGAAGATCAACGAGGCCGAGCAATTAATGTGAATAGTGACCGTTATTGTGATATATTGCGAAATTTTATGGTTCCAGAGTTGCAGGAGCTTGCAGGTTTCAACTCAAGAACGTGGTTCTAGCAAGATGGAGCCCCTTGCCATACCTCAAATGACTCAATGGAAGTTGTTAACGAATTATTCCCTAATAAAGTCATTTCGCGAAGGGGTAACATCAACTGGCCTCCCAGAAGCCCCGACCTTAGCCCGCTTGACTATTTTGCATGGGGATACCTTAAAAGTAAGGTTTATCAAAACAATCCGACGAATCTAACCCAGTTAAAGCAAAACATCAGGTCAGAAATGGCAGCAATATCGATAGCTATGTGTCAACGTGTTATCGCCAATCTTCGTTTCCGTTTAGAAGAGTGCCAGCAACGTAACGGTCATCATTTGGATAACATCATCTTTTCCAAATAATTCTCCAATTCATATGCTAATAATAAACAAAAACTTTTTTATTGCATACAAATAATTTTTGTTTCATTGAACTTACAAATACCCGATAACCTTTCTGGACACCTTGTATATAAAGTCAAAGTGTGAAATAAATCTGATACGATTTACATTTCTTTAAACGTTTTCGATAAAGGAAAGTTAGTCGTTGCATTTGAATAAATAGATTTATTGTAGATATCTCAATTCGAATATAAATTTATGCTGATATTATTAAAGTTATCAAAGTTTGAAAAACAGAACACACAACTTGGGTCTGAGAGCAAATAATATATTGAGTACAATAATATTTTGATAGTAACAAACCATATTATTATACAACAAATTTATAATTATACAGCTTCATGGAAAATTAACTGAAAATTCGATTTTGACAGCAGACATTAATAATTAAAATTATCAAATCCGACGGCTTTTTTTTTTCGACTACCGATGTAGGTACGATCTACATTCTACAACATACTTTTTACGAACTTTATAAAAAAATGCATTCCTATAGTCTTTAAGTCCAATATATCAGAATACGAAATCTGTGACAATTGTTTGAAAGTCCATTATTATAACATTGAAGACAATGAAATATATTTAATCGCAAACTCTTCCAAAATAAGAATGCTAATTCGGCCCAATCAGTAACCAGTAAATTTATTTCCAGGAAAATGGGAGCTTGGCTGGATCTTGTGCGACATTTGGATTAGCCTGGATATTCTTCTTTGTACCGCATCTATACTTTCTCTCTGCGCCATCAGCGTAGATCGCTACTTGGCTGTAACAAGACCTCTCACATACTCCAGAAGACGAAGGTCCAAGAAGTTGGCGTTTACCATGATACTGTTTGTTTGGATTGCTGCGGGAGCCATCACTTGTCCACCTATGCTTGGATGGTGAGTCTTTAAATTATTGCCTTTATGTGTCACTAGCGATTTCCCCGCGGCTTTGCTCACGTCATAGTTATGTCCTATTATATGTTTTTGTCACTTTTTTTTGGAATGCCGCCGAATCAAGCGTTAGACGTTCATCGTCTTTCATTAAACCATGTATTGGTACTTACCTTTGGCAAATAGATGTAGTTACTGATATTATAAAAACTTTCAACCCTTCTTTTACACCCTTTAGGTATTTAATTTAAAAACTATGAAACACTTCTTTTTTACTTTATAACTGGATTATTAAATACCTATTTTCAAAGATCTATCTTTGAAAATTACGGATTTTCATACAATCTTTCATCCCCCTTTTCACAATCTTAGGGGTGTATAGCTCAATCTTTAAAATCTAATAAATAATTGTTATTAGGAAAAATGTAATGTATAGTTACGAGATCTAACATAATGAACTAACTTGATAGATATACATTTCCTAAATAAGTTACAACCACAAAGCGCTAACCTAATCAGTAAAGTTCATGTGGGTATAATGTTCCTTGAAAAGTTACGAAACTTGAAGTTGCATAATGATTCGTTCGTGATGATTGTATATTCCATTGTTATTATTATATTTACATAACATACATACATACATACAACTGACAACGAAGGCAAATGGTACATGAATTTATAATGTCATACTAGCTGTGTCCGTGGCTTCGCTCATGTGGATTGTAGAATGCCATCGATCGGGCACACGCGCGAATCTTGCTCCGTCGCTCTCGGTTATTTTATAGACAAAAATGCTTATGTTGGGTGTTCCTTAGAAGATAACATTGCTCTCGCTAACTTTTTTGTAGGTCTTTTAAATTACTACAATTATGAAGTACATTAATTTGATATAATATATCTTATGATTTACTCAGCGTAATCGATACACCATGAGCAGATTTTTTTAAATTGCGCGGAACCCTAATTATATTTCTAAAATAAAAGTAGCCTAAGTTACTCCTTATTTATTTGATTATTGTTGTTATCCACTATTTACATGTTCATATTTAATTAACATTTTTACAATTTTTTAAATATTATTTTTATGTTTTGTTTTTAATATGTTGTTATTTGATCATTTTGTGATCATTCATTGTTCCAAAGTGGAATCTTGCTGCGTACCTCGCTCCGTATTTCAATTTTATACAATAAAAAGGGTTATCAAGTACCTTATTCTCTTCTTACAGAAGGTTAATTTAAATTTCACTAACTTTCTTGAGTTATATAAAACCTTACAGTAACTAAATCCTTAACATACATTTATAAATAATCAAAAAAGAACACTGTGTTGTCTTAGAACAAAGTTTTTATCTTTTATTAAGTATAACCCATGCGATACCAATAATAGCACCTATATTATTGCAAAGGCCGTGAAATAGGCAATTACAGGTCGAGTATGAGTTTGAAGGCCTAGCCTTAGTTAGGCGAGGACTTCACTAAAATGAGACAGGCTATTGCTATTTCCGCCGAGGCATATATAGTGCTTTACTCAAACATGCATGGAAATATTGTCAATATTTTCGAAAAGAGAACACGCGAAGTATCGAATTTACGGACAAAGAAAATGAAATCCATTGCAGGAGAGTTTTTTGAATTTGGAACATTACAACGCTCCAGCAATGTTGTATGTAATGGTGTGCTAGGGTTATTAAATACTCTTTGATTGGATCTCTTCTATCATTCTTGGCATGTCCGTAAATTAATTACTTCGCGAGTTCTTTTTTCGAAAATAATGACAATAGTTCCATGCATGTTTGTGAAAATGATTTTATGAAATGTACGTTTATTTCATTGATAATTATTAAGGTTCATGATTTTAACTAATGAGTTCTCTAATAATCTATTTTTCGATAAACTTTTCTCGTTTCTACTATCAAATAATTATCAATATTTTTGATCACAAATTGTGATAATTGATAGATACAATTGCAATGTGATTTTTCTTTAACATTTTATACGTCATTATCTATCTATGAAATATTTATTAATGATTTAGATGCAAAATTTTCTGACAACTGTAGCAAAAAAATATTTTTCTAAATATAAAATATATTTCATAAAAATGCCACTTACATTTTCTGTGTTATTTTAATAACGTTATTTATCTAGGTACGAACCAGATCACAACCAAGGTGGCGTCTGCCGGTACAACCAGAATCCAGGCTACGTAGTCTTCTCTGCAATGGGATCCTTCTTCCTACCGATGGCTGTGATGGTCTACGTCTACGCGAGAATCTCTTGTGTAGTAGCCCGAAGACATCAGCAGTTAGCCAGTAGTACTAAATGCAATAAGGTGATTCAAATAAACTAAATCTTATCTTTATTTTTCCTGATTCATAAAAATCAGCTACGAAATTGACGTATAATACCATTTTAATACTATAAAGTAGCAAACAATTATTTTTTTAATATTCTTTATAGGTCTCAGCTTTTGGTCCCAATCTCACCTTATTTTAGTTGAGGATGTAGCACAAGATGGTTATACGCTAAACCTAGTTGGAGAACTGGCTCTCAAGTGCACCTGCCGGAACACACCTATAGGTCCTCGGCGGCAGATTTTCAACTTGAGGGTGATAGGTATGTAGACGGGCATTAGAAAATAACTTACCATTATGCAGTGAACTGGTGTTATTTGGATACGTTTTTATGGCGATACAATTTTACACACATCCATCTAATTTTAAACTTATCATAGCGTGTATTATGATAACTAAATAGCTGATATACTATAGATATATACTTATTTAACATCCAGACACACAACCAAAAATTATGTTCATCACACAAAAGCCAGTCATGTTCGGATATCGAAACTGTCGCGGTCGTTCTATAGTAGGGCTTGCTAAAACTCGCCACGAGGCACAAGCCACATCAGCCTAAGCTGATTTTTGAAAGATCGGAATTATTAGATCACTACTTTCAATTGTCTTGGAACGCTTCGTGTGCCACACCTTTCAAACTAAAACGCAGCAGCAGAAGTATTGCTACTTTGTTGCAGAAATAGGGGTGACGGTGAAGCTTCCGCGGTCGAAACTTGCCACCACCCTTTAATTTCACCCTTAAATAATTATATTTTTATATTAGCTAATAATTAATTTTTATCTTGATAAATCCACGGGTTTAAAATCAAAATGGAATTCTACATCCTTTTTTCTGTCCCAGGAAAAATTTATCCAGAACCCATAGGAAAAGAAATGGCAAAATAAACAAAAATTGTGGTAATCCATTCTTTACACTAACAGAGCTCTGCGATAGTAGTGAGAGTCATTGAAGATTTATAATACGTGTGAATAGATATTCAAAGAGCTCTCGGGAACTTATTTAAGCATAAGAATTCCATCTACAAGATTACTTCGAGCATATACGGAGGAAATATTGTCATGTTACACACCCATAAATTTTCCTAGGTTTTAGCATACAAAATAGGTCCTTTCTTACTCCATTGCTGTAGTACCATATAAAAGTAGATAAGAATTCTTTGTACCTCAAAATTTAGGGTTTAAAGATGTCGCTATAATTAGCATACACCATTTGTAATAGAGCTTAGTTACTTTGGAGTATATCTGGCCTACTTGGGTTACTTAATCTACATATACGGTAGGTATAGCGAGGGGCAATGGTGGTTTAGAATATTTCTTCTCGGGTTCTAAAGCTTAAGATTTATATTCATTCTAATCTATATATTAATACGCGAAGCAAAAGCTTTCTACCCCATTTTAAGCGTATTGCGTGCAAGAAAGACTGTGAGATTTGACATGGTTAAAGTTTACATGGAGAAGGAGTGCAGAAAGCTAAAATTTATCTATAATATCTGTTACTAATGTACTAAATTAAAGAAATTAATACTGCGAATCCTAGCCTGATCAGTACTTAGACCCCCCAAAATAGTAACATTGTCACTCAACGAAAAGTGACAGCAAGTGATGTAGATAATACTCATTGTTTTAGGTTCATGAATACTGCAAATGTCAAAAATAAAATAGCCTATGATCACATAGTCGTTGGTCGAATTTCAACCTTAGGGCGATCGCTAGTATTGTTAATTACTGCATAGAATGGTATGCTATTTAAACAACGTTTTTGAGTTATTTGTTAGAATCTGTGTATCGTTCAACTGTGGTAGTAGCACTGCCGTTTTACATGTTTCTACCTCAAATTAACAATGCTAATGCTAATGCAATGTTAATGCTCCGGACTGAAGGGTGTAGTTGGCAACACGGGTTGGCACAAGGACGGTTCCATTTAAATCCTCAGGACTATCAGTGATTAATGTTACGATTCTAGCCTTGATTAATGTGTTCTATAGATGCTTATCTATTCCAGAGACTACTTTACAACAAGTAGAACACATATCAGCTTCTTAAAAATGTATTATTTTAATGTGAATTTATTTTATGAAGCAATGATGGCTCTGTGGCTCATATCATCGATCGACGTGAATTCGAATTCCAGCAATGAGTCTGAGCTTTGGGAGATGAAACGGTAGCATGGTATTAGGGCTTTTTTAATGCCCGCCTGGTAAGCTACCACCCTAAAGTTGAAAATCTGTCGCCAGCACCAATAGGTGTGTTCCGGTAGCTGCACTTGAGAGCCAGTCTTCCACTCGGTTTAGCGTGCTTCCATCTTGGGCCACCTCGTTACGTAAGATCAGGTGAGATTGTGGCCATAACGATAAGTATACAAATAAATATATGTAAATTCGTAATATAGGTTTTTTTTCTGAAGTTCATATGGTTATTTGCACATCATCGATTTCCAAACAAGGGCATCTAAAATTTTTGTCTGCTTGTCTGTTTGTCTAGGATAATCTTAGAAACGCCTGAACCAATTTTAACAAGATTCTCATTGGCGGGTAGAGGACTTTTCAAAGAGTAATCTGGCCCACATAACAGAACTTTGTTCTTAGGAGCCAAGCATTAACGATAAAATTACTATTTTAAAAGAAGTAAAAAAAACAGCTCACTGTATTAAATACAGATAAAAAATACGTAGTCTCAGGCGAGCTAGTTTGTAATAAACATTAAGTATTTGTGTTAATAACAAGATATTACTTCTCGTTTCTCTGAAACCATTAAGTAAATTAAAATATTTGTTACAGAGAGACAAATTGTCCTGCATACGTACCGAGTCCGATTCCGGTTCAGACAAGCTCTCGTTGCGACAAAGCGCATCGAAACAGACATCCAAGAACTCGACTCAACAAAGCGAGAACTCATCGCAGGGCGACCACAAATGCTGTTGTTTCAATGAGAAAAAACCAAGACATAAATACAGAAGCAAAGAGAAAGAATCGAAATTCTACAACGAAGTAACTTTTAAAGCAAATTTTAAATATAAAAATACCACGAGAAGAACACATTCAGTAAAAGAGCACGAGAATAATCGAGTGTCGTCATTGAGGAGAGAAACAAAAACGGCTCAAACTTTGAGCCTCGTTGTCGGAGGGTTTGTAGCGTGTTGGCTACCATTCTTCCTTTATTACCTACTTACACCGTTTATTCCAAGCAGTTATGTAAATCCCGTATTAATGTATATTCTTACTTGGTTAGGATGGTTTAATTCTGCCATAAATCCCTTTATATACGCGTTTTACTCTCCGGATTTTAGAGTAGCTTTCTGGAGACTAACTATAAGGAAATGTATGCGCAATAAGCGTAAATAATGGATGTAAAGTTAAAGTAGAAATGTAAAATATTTATATACGTAAATGAAACTATTGCGATGAAGTCCTTCAATTTTTTTTTATCATTTAATCATATCGATTGCTGTGATCTTAGGACCTTTTGTGTGAAATTGGGTACAGTAAATATATATGACATGCTGCTATATATTTACAAGTAATTTAACCCTTAAATAATATTTTTTTTAAAAATTAAAAATTATTAAAAAGGAAACAAAAATCTTGACTACAACATAAACAATTGACAACATTTCTTTTTTCTATTATTGCTTTGTATTTTAAGTCCCAGACGTCGTACTTAAACATTATATATATATAGCCTATGCCACTCCCAGAATTAAGATAAATCTAACGATACCTCGTATGCCAAAATTTTTCAAACCTGTTAGGCTACAGAGTGTGCTAATGAAATATACATACATACATACGCTCCAAAACATAACCCTCCTTGTTCGCCGTCGGGTAAAAACTGGAACTAAGTTGGACTAGCGCTAAAGATCCGTAAATTAACTAAACAAAACACTTAGTTTCACATCACGTGTGCCATAGTTCATCAATTTTACACATATGATGTATGAGTGACGTCAAAAGTAGATCTTACGTTCACTGGGTAATGTATTGTCTTTTTCGACATTGTAACTTAGCTAGCCTATAAAAACAAATGGATGCAATTAAAGTAGCCAATACCCCGGTCAGGGAATAACCAATATTGTCAATTAACAAGCAAAAACCGAATTATTTATACTTGAAGTTGGTTTGGGCAGAGTCTCAACATAGATTCTCAAGAAGAATCAGTAGCTTTGTGCTTATTACTCTGAAGCATAGATCTATGGCTTTACGAGGTCCATTTAAGTTTGCGGCTTCACGATGCTGGAATGATTTACCGCCTCCACTTCGTGCTTTAAAAACAGTCCGAATCTTTAGAACAACACTTAAAAAAACTTTTGTTACAGGACCAGAATTATAGCTTAGCGTAATCTTAAAGGTGTGAACTCCTCATTCTCTCTCTCTCTCACACCTCTTTGTCTAATTTATTTTTTGTACATTGTTAGTATGTTTTTTTTTGTAATTACTATTTCTTTTTTTTTTATTTTATTGATGTCCGTGACTTACGTTAATGTGGCCCAGTCAGAATATCAGCGCTGCACTGATTCAGTGTAGCAATTATGCTAAGACTAGGACCTGTTTATTTCCGCACGGCACGTTACTAATTATTATTATAGGTAATTTTCTTTTTGTTGTGTTGATTTTATCTTTTTATAATTTTTGGTTTTGGTGTGTTGTGTGATGGATAAGTAAACTTTTTCTTTCTTTTTTTTCATAAAACGAGGCAACGCGATCAGCCTTGCCTGACCCAACGTTTCTTTCTAGTGACGCGTTAGATGGCATCTACTACCTACTTTTTATTTTACTTGTAATATTAATTTTCTTTGTAGTATTATATAGTAGTAGTGTTTCTTGATAATGGAATTAAAGTAATATCCCACCACAATTACTCAATAGCCTTTAAATTTAATAAGTTATTTTACCACATTAGGTATCACAAAATCTTTTGAAATCATAGGTTTCGTTTTAAGATATTGCAAGATATTTTAGAATCCCAATACCAAATTACATTTAAATAAATCTATGGTTAGATCTAATTTAGAATATTGCAGGCCAGTGTGGAATCCACATTATGACATTTATATAAAAAAACATAGAAAGGGTACAGAAAAGATTTTTGTGACTCCTTTATTATAGTTGTAATATGGCCAAAAATATTGCAAAATATCATGACCGTCTCAAACATTTTAAACTTGCCTCATTACGCAATCGTAGAAAGTTGTTGGACCATACGTTTTTATACAAACTGATCAACGAAATGATAGATTATTCCCAAATCACGAATAAATTCAAAATTAATATTCCCGTTAAGCTCCTCCGATCTAATAAACACATCCCATCTTACATCCCTCATTCCTTTACCAATTTAAGTTTTTTCTGTCTAGTGAATAAAATTTCTAAGACATATAATATATTACACAAAACTTCCGATATATTTTCTAATACAATAACGAAATTTAAAAATGCAATATTGGAATATCAGTCATCTAATTCTGAAGAACAAAATTAATATGTTGCTCTTTTTAAAGCCGACTTCAAGAAAAGTCGGGAGTAATTCGAATGTATATATATATATTCTTTTTATTTATGGATGTTCAGCCATAATTTTTTTTTATGCACCGATTTGAATAAATATTTTTTGTTGGATAGGGGATACCTTTTAATTTCATTAGCATTGGACGTTGAACTTCTAAGATACACCAGGGAACTCTCAAAATTGTTGAAGTTCGTTTACTTTTTTGTTAAAAATTATCTTCTTAGTCTCAATTAGTTTCACCTTATTATTCTTGTTATTTCTTTATATACAATGTTGATTATTTTATATATGTATAAAGTTACATTTAAATTTAATATTTAAGTACTTGTGTTATCTGATCAAGTCGCGTTCGCCTATAACCATAACAGAATTTTAGTTTTATATAAATTGTTTTTATTAACAACGTATAATGGTATGTTATGTTGGTGAGACAAAATAAATAAACTTAAATAAATGAAATTAGTCAGCAAGCAAACGCCATTACTCGAATTAATCCAGTGTGAGTAAATGTGTCCTTGAAAATTTTTAGGTACCTACTAAAATAATATTAGGACGTTATTAATACATTGGACAGGTACGATAAGTAATAACTCTAAGTGAATTACTTTTTATTCATTTTATGATATCAATTATGTACGATTTGATGATTTGATGATGACAATAAAAGTCTAAAAAAGTACATTTTTAATACTTTACTACAGTAATTATTTAAGCTTTCTTAAATATTGATTTAGAATACAAAATCTTATGGAGAAATAATTCAGTCTTCTATTATACAGTTCGAAGAAATTTAATTATATATTATTAAATACATTGAATATCGAATACAACTTTTTAAATAAAGAGCCAAGAAAAAAAAATCGTGAATGATCCAGTCAATGTAATACGTAATATCAAAGTAAATTAGGTACAATTTATTTCTGGCCACGAAACATTTCAGCCTTAAGCCTGATTATTCAAATTTTTCTCTAAAAGCAACGTTAAAGGAAGCTTTTAATTAGCCAAAGCTCTAACATTACGATCGGGGAGAGGAAATCTTAACAAATGAAATCACAGTTGAAATTTAGGCAGAAAACGAAAATATTTGCCAAGAATTCTTGTGTCATTTGTCCTAACACTAAAGTCCTTTTTTACATTCAAATTATATTAAGATCTAGTAAGTTCTTTGAGGTTTTCAAAGACATTTTTTTTTGCATATTATATTATTACTTAGCAGGTAAGAAATATGTCAAAACGTATTTAAAAACAATCAAAACTTATAGGAAAACCTAATTTTATACGAATTATATGTAAATAAATGCGATAGTAACTCTGTTAGTCTCTTTGTTAGTTACTTTTTCACGACTTAAGGGTCATTACAAACAATATGCATTTGGGCTGCGAGCTAGCTGCATAATTATAGTTTTGATGCGGTTTTGGTGCAGTTAAACAGTTATTCGACTGCACAGTCAGTGTGAAGTTCTATTGCAGTTTTAACTACTGCCCGCTGACTGCATGCTAGTTATAGTCCATCTGAGATAAAAAATGAGTTGGAACAAGCTCAGAATCGTGCAGCTAGCATGCAAGCTGCATGTAGTCGTCATAACTCCACACTGACTGAAAGGGCACTGCACAGTCGGTTGACTGTTTCGATGCAATTATGTCAACTGCAGCAAAACCGCAACCAAATGCAATAATGCATGAAGCTTCCAGCCCAAATGCAGATCGTCTGTAAACTCTAAACATTTCAGACAAACAAAGGTACGGACAAATCAGTATTGTATAAAGTAAAATTCAACACGTAATCTGTGAGTATTACTAGTGAAGTTGAAAAATATTTTTGTTTTAAATTTTATTTAAGTTATAAACTGAATACATAATTATAAGGTATAATATATTAAAGATCATAGAGTGTTAAAGAAGATTTTACGAAAGCTCCAAACATTCTATTAACATGTCACGAAATGAGAACGTATGGGTAGCGTGTTACTCGAAAATGGTATTTCCACACGAAGCAAATAGGTAAAGTCCATTATTCCACGTGTTTGTTAAAACACATTCATGTTTTCCCTCCACCCAATAACAAATTCTTACGCTTCTTGTTTTATGAAATAAAATCTGACAATGTTATTTGTTAGTTAAATATGTAATTTTGTTTGTTTGTTTGAACATGATAATCTCTGGAACTAACGGTCAGATTTGAACAATTGTTCTTACTTTTCGTAACCTATTTATTGAAAAAGGTTATATGCTATATAACTTCACGCTAGGTCTCTAAGAACTGGAACAGTAACAATAAATGTCAAGAAATCTCGCAAGCTTTAGGCAAGTATGGAAAGTGAGAACAACGAATAGATTATTAACACGGGTGAAACTGTACAGCACAGTTTCATAATAACTTATGAGATCATTTGACTGTAAAACTAAATATCTGTTAATTATGTTATTTTGAACAATTTTGAGTTTCAATGACAAACATCGTAAAAACTTTAGCCATTTTCAAAATTTCGTAGTCCCACTAGGGGACAGTGCTCGTGGCGAAGTGGTAGTAAGCTCAAGTATTTAACTCAGGGGTAGCAGTTTCGATCCCCGCTGATGATTGACACTTGTCTTGTGTGATGAGCATAATAAAGTTGTCATTCCTGTGTCTGGGTATTAAGCCTTTACTAAGTGTATCAGATTTTAATTTATCACTAGCGATCCGCTCCAGTTTTACACGGGTACAATTTACAAAACGGTGTATTTTATGTTTAAAAAAAGCTTGATTTATAGTTTATCGTTTTAATATTGATAGTTCATAACGTCATAACTCCTTGATTAGCCTAATGGTAATGAGGTTATAGGTTCGATTCCCAGGTCGAAAAAAGTGTTATTGGTTTTTTTGAATGAAATTCTCAGTATCAGCTCGAAGTTTGGCTTTGTGCCCGATTAATGGCAATAGGCTCGCCTCCTATTACATAGGACCTAAAACATATCCGGCGAACTGTGGGTGTACACTCTGCATAACCCTTCGGGGATACAGGCGTGATGGTAGGTATGTTATGTATCTTCATGGTTATGAATAGTGCGTGCATTTCATCATAGGTGCCCAGTGCCGGCCAAAAGACCTCGACCGTTTTGCTGAGAGGAATTCTGAATTCGTGATATCTTCTACGGTATTCATTTAAATGGAAAACTGTATAGGACATTTTTAATATACATTAAATTCCCAGGTTAACTAACAAATTTATCTGGAAAAAGATTAATACTGATTGAATTGGAGAAAATAGCTTCGTAATTAACGTAATATTTTTAATTATTGTGTTGAAGATAAAAATGATCACTGTGAGTCAACCTTAGAAAATAGACATATGCCATCGCAGACTTTTCTCTAGGTTTTTTGAAGAAATACAATTTTTTAGTACATAATTTTGATGTGTCCCATATGGTTTAGCCAGTGAAAGTCATGTAAGCATCCGAAAATCATGTTTTGACGACTTGATTAGAGATCAGTGAATTTTCTCTACTATACAAAAACTTAATTGGAATTTATTGTATATATAAACCTTCCGTAAAAAATCTCTAAATTATAGTGAAAACTACATATAAATCCGTTTCGTAGTTAAAAACAATCTAAGCGTACATATGGACAGACGGCGGAAAGCGACTTTGTACCATGTATAGATAATAAAAGCTTTACTTAGTTTGAAATTAAATGGCCGTATGTGATATTGTGAAACCATATTCATAATTTAAATTCCTAAAGGAAACATTGATTCCTTACACTTCATCAGTGCTAGTGAATTAATTATAATAAATTTGCATTATTTTAATAATAAAGCATGTTTAATGTATACGTAACGTAGTTTAAATAAATTAGGAATACAAATTTTGTAATAAAATTTATGGAATAAATGATTTAGAATGTATAATAATAAAAATTTGTTTGATTTGTTTTTTTTTTTTATTAAGTCATTCAAAATAGCTTTAACTGCAAAATACTGCACAATGATCTGCTGTCGTTTTTCTCATTTAGAAAAAGGGAGAACTATACAAAACAACCAGGTAAATTTTAAAATCCCCCGATACAAATAACTATTCATTGAGGCCATAGCAATGGGCAAAACAGGATATCTTTACTGTAAGTTGGTGAGGAGTTGTGTAGATTTCAAATGATGCTGCAGCATTAGGTCATGGTTGTCATATTCTTCTAATATCATTGAAGTAACAAAATATTGCGAATCCTAACCCGATAAATACCATTGAACTTAAGACTCCCAAACAAATGTCAACAGGAAAATAGTCTATGATCAAAAAGTCGCAGGTCGAATTTCGAGGTTAGGTAGATCGCTAGTTATTATAATAATGTATAGTAATATACCTGATTTGTATGCTACTTATAGGAGTAAACTGCATTTCTCATAGCTTCGTACATTGAAATATAAAAATAGTATTAATAATAACTAACAGGTATAAGACAAAGTACTATTATAATTTGACAAAAAAATTGGAAGGAAAAGAAAAAAATCCTAAAGTTTTAAATCTTTGGACTACACTTAAATAGAATTAATGAGAACAAGAAAAAATAAATAAAGACAACATGAAACTCAACTGAGTCACAGTGTTTCAACATCTCTTGTTTATACCTCTCAAAGGGCATATGTAATATAATATATCAATAGCATTATTGTTTTTGCATTTAGTATTGTAAGTAGAGCAGATCCTGGTCTTGTATCTTTGTCAGTATATTTGCCGAACTGTGACGCTACAAAACTGTTTTCCGGTCAATGTGTTCCCTCCTTTCTACAACATGGTGTTCTTCAAATATAACGTGAAGAGATATTTGAGCAGGCTCACACTGCCGTACTACGATAAAAAAAATCAAAATAGAAATCGGTTCAGCCGATAATCTTATAACACCCCTCCGTTCAGTTTGCGTCGATGGTTAAAAAATAAAGTAACACTAAAACATAATCATCGTTGTGTAGTAATAATAACTTTCTCAATGAAAATACATCATTTTGTAGCATTCATCATTGTAACTTTTATAAATACCGCTTTTAAATGGACTGGATACACTTTTATCATTTATAATGGTTTCTCACAAAGACTCAATCACAGGGTGAATAGACGGAAAAAAAAGGGAAATATCTATAGACCGTCCGCGAGTGGGCGTTTGAAATATGAATTTACTTTCACAGATTCCACGCGGTGAAAAAATGTTTGCATTGTTTTTCCTTTGTATGTTTTTTTATATGAAAAATAAAGGCAGACTTCGATTAATTTACTTGCGGGTCAGTTAAGTTAACTTTGTAAATGATATGGACTTTAATATTCGAATAGAAATTAGGCGTAGAGAGAACGTTTAAATAATAATAAACCATTTTAAGCAACTTCGTAATCGACTGATTGACTAGTCTCGCAACATTGTATGGCATCCACTACTCTTAGTTTAGTTTTGCATGGTGGTAGGGCTTTTTAGGGTAGGGCTAGCTATCACTCTCAAAGTGAAAATCTGTCGCCATGGACCTATAAGTGTATTTCGGCAGCTGCACTTGAGAGCGAGCCATCTTTGGCCACATGGTCACTTAAGATCAGATGAGATACACACAACGCTAAAGCCCATAACGATAAAATAAGCCTTATATTCTATGTATTAGAAGCGTCCATATGCTACGGTAGCTGCTTACGATCAGGCAAGCCGTAACCATAACTGTCACGTTAATTCTTTAAAAAATGATTTGAATGGGCACGTGTTACTTTTAAAATTACATAGACGGTTAATCATTTTCGTTATAGTGTTTGCAGTCGACGGTGACGTTTCGCACTTTCTCATTAGTCAGTGGTCGATATTTTTCAGGACTGTCGTCTAAAGGAACTATATAATCTAAACAAATAAATAAGATTGAAGTATCTGTTTGCAATATCAAAACAGTATTTTAATAAATACATATGAAATATAAGATAGCTATAACGAAAAAATATGAAAATGTTTATTTGTTTGTCTATCTCTTTGTTCTGGCTAATCTCCGAAACGGTTGGACCGATTTTGACGGTAATTTCACTGAGAGATAGCTGATTTTATAAGGAGTTACCTAGCCTGCTTTTAGGAAAAGAATTAGGGTTCCGCGCAAATAAAGTAATAAGCATTTTTATCCTTAATATAACCGGCGGGCGACCGCCGTGGGTGGAAGCGGGGTCACCACAATATCGACGGTATTCTGTAGTTCACGCGAGCGGAGCCGCGAACACAGCTAGTTATCTAAGTAAAAAAGAAATAGCTCAATAACGTTGCGAGTTCTGAGGACATATTTCTGAAGCGCAAACTTCACTAAACCAATAAGCTCCGAGAGTCACCTATCTTTAGCCTTTTCAATAAGATCTTTTATTAAGAGGCTCCCTATCTGACAAGCGCTTTATATAAGAAGGATTTTTGTATTAACGCTTTAAACGCTTACGTTCAGTGATGTTTGAGGAGATATTAAAAACTTTAAGGACAATATTGCTTAAATGCAATAACAAAATAACATAATTTATGTGGATTTTAAGCAAGTTTTTTGACAATACTATAAAGACTATTATACTGTAACACTATGGAAGGATTTTTGAAACTTCTGAAGTGGTGAAAAAGGGGATGAAAGTTTGTATGAAAATTAATCATTTTTGAAGATAGACAAATGAAAATTGGTATTTACTAATACCGTTAGATTGGGACATAACTCAATTATGACACAAGCGAAGCTGAGCGAAAAGCTCTAGTGAAACAATAAAATTAGAAACACATATGAGTAGATATCGTTAAAAAACAATTAAAAAGATTGAGGGTTGAGTTAAACACTTCAGTCTCAAAAGTATAGCGTGGCGATATTCCAAACACAGTCGTTGTAGAGAACAGGTGTGTTTGTCAATTTCTTACATTTTATAGAACATTTTTATTTCATCTTTTAATTGTAGCTGAGATAACTTTTCAAATTTACGTCAATTAATCTTTATACTACATAACCTCTTTAATCAAATTATTGCCAGGATGTTCGACAAAAACCAAGTATTAAATAACTCCCGCCACCGATATCACTACTTTACAAAGAGGTAGGGCCAATGACGTATAGACGCGTTATAATCTCACTAAAAGTAATTTGAAAACGTTACAAATTTTGTTATCAGCATGTCGAAACAAAAGAGATAGGAAATCACAGCGTACGGCGGAAACTTTATTGTCAAAAAAATAAGTTTCTTCTCGGTCAAGCCGCGCCGGTATCAAATCGAAAGCGAACTGAGCAAATTGCCCACTATTGACGATGGCATGTAAAGAATAAAATATAAATGGGTAGAACACAGAAACACTCTATCGCATTTATTTCTACTGAGGGTAGTCCGACTGGTGGACTACCTCCACCTACAAATGATTGCAACCAAATAACCTTGTGTTATCTTCCTTTGGTGAGTAGGGTTTCTATAGCTCTACGGAAAAGAGGGTTCAAGGTCATTAATACGCTACTTAAACCTATGGTGTTTGCTACAAGCATCCATAAGCTACGGTAAAAAAAAAGAAGATATTCGCAGTAATAATAAACATATATCATTATAATTCTACGTTTATATATTTTAACCATTTCTATTATATTTTAACTCGCCCCGATCCTGTCTGCCTCCCTTATTCGTGTTCACTATTGTTAGGCTGTCAAACAAATTCCATTGTATTCCCTTTAGTTCAACCGTTACGCAAATTCCCTGTGGAAATGACGAGTGTCGAATAAAACTCTTAAATTTATTTTATTTCCTTTTATTGTTATTACATTATGTATTTGTATTTAGGTATATGTTATGGTCATGAATTAATTATTTTAGGCGTTAGTAAGCAATAGATTGCTGAAGCATTTAACTGTTTGTAATCTTATTTCTTCATCATCATAATAATAATACGTTAAGCAAAAACTTTCTACCCCTTTTTGAGCGTATTGCGTGCACGGAAGTCTGTGAAATTTGGCATGGATAAAGTTTATACGAAGAAGGAGTACAGAAAGCTAAAATTTGTGTATAATATCTGTTACTAATATATTAAATAAAATAAATTAATACTGCGTACCCTAAAACAAACCACTTCCATTAAACTTAGACCCCCAAAATATTGACATTGTCACTCAATTAAATTCATTGTTTAGATTCATACTGCAAATGTCAAACAACAAAAATTGTCTATGATAAAAAAATCGCTGGTCGAATTTCGATCATTGGACGACCGCTAGTATTAATAAATCTGTAATTAACTTGGTGTACGTACGTACCTATAAATTTTTTTTTCCAAATTTTCTACTCGACATACTACATAAAGGACACTGATAATGAATATGGCATAAAAAATGTTTTTGCCTTTCAGTCTGTTTGTATGTCCGTATTTACATTACTCATTAAGTCAGTTCTAACAACAGCCTTGTAATTTTAGCACCAAACTATATAATCACAACTGTGGCATACTAAGAAGTGTGCTTTTTTGAAATAATTTTCTGACGTATTTGTTCGAATAAATTAGGTGCACTGATTTATAAATATCGACACTTTAGATTATAAAGGGCGTAAAGGACATTTTAGCAAAGATTGTTTTATAATGGTACTCAGTTTTTACGCTGTTTTGATCTGTCTTATACTGTGATATTCGATAAAAAATGTCGCCCACGTTCTATTTGTTCTGAAATATAAATTTTCAAACTAAAAGGACATAAAGGCCACAATGCTAATACATATAGTAAAAATAAAACGCGTGTAAAGGATAAATCATTTCAAAACATATCCAATTTTAGGCATGTTTTACGAACATGAATGCATGTCTATTGAAACTTTTTAACTGTTGTATATTTTTGAAATATCGCTTCGTAACAGACGACAGCAACTGATTATGAGCGTAAGAGGCATTTATTTTCGAAAATATAGTCCACATACTTTGAGAAACTTCTTTCTTATGGTAATATTTACAAAAAAGTTATATCCTAAAAACATTTTAAATTTTATTTTTTGTTTCTCCGGAAAAGTCTTGTTTGGCTTTTATACACTTTGCAATCTGAAGTGGCATTAAGAGTAATAAACATAAAAATATAGGAGTAATGAAAAAAACAGTAAAAAAAAACATATAACCTACTCGAGCAAAGCTCTGTATGAAAAGCTTGTCAGTCATTAAAGGAAAGCTAATTTAAAGGTTTAAGGAAGTTAAGTTTTAAGGAGCGAGTTTTGTTCCTAATAAAGTATCGTGGTAGCTAGTTTGTAGAAGATAAAGTTTATGTTTTATTGACATAGTAATGTGAGGTACATATATATTTTGTTACCAGAGAGCTGTATTGAAACTTACATACGTAAGATAAATTATAAATATTATACATTTATACTATGCTGAATCGCAGATATAAATAGGCCTGAAGTTGACGACACTAATGTGTTGCAAAATAATGAATTTATTATTAATGGCCACACCATTCTCTATAACCAAAGCTTATATTCGCCACCAATATATATTATCTTAATTATAATATATATTACCTTAATTATAATATATATTTTAAAGAAATATTTATGTCATCATATTAATGAAGGCGGTCTCCAAACGGAGATGATAAAAACAAAGATTTGTTTATACCCCTAAGCTATTGATCAATCCGGGAAATCACAACTTTTGGAAAATTGTTTTAAACACTTTATATGTTGAAAATAATAGGTACATATGAATAATTTTTTTATATTAATATAGCATATAAAATAATTTAAAACTGTTTTTTAATGTAAATAAAAATAACGTAACAAAAACGATGCATTATGGATCCGTGACGTCATCATTCATGTTATATATCATTTTGTATGAGAACATTAACAAGTTTGACAACTAACGCAAGAGCTTAACGTTCATATTTCCTGAACGTTGACGTCACGTTTTCTAATCGGCGTTTCAAATCAAGTGTCTCACAGGCATAAAATATTTATTTTCCAAAGGGAAAATTTAAAAAATAAACAATTACTTTTACCAGATTTGTACTGTTTTAGGCTTTTTATCAATAGACCACTATTACTCAATAATTTACTTTAATTTTTAAACATGCAGTCAACTCGCGCATTCCCGGAAGATGTGGTTGGGTTAGTTTTCACTTGTGATAAGAAACACCGGAAGACAGCGAATGCTAGTTACTAATAATATTGAAGAAATTCTAGCTAAGCATTTTGATTTTATTTGGTGATTCGATTCTGGTGACATCTATTATTTTAAGGATAAATCTTATTGATTAGGCATTTATTTTCATTTATTCGGCAATAGTTAAAATCATACTCATTATGAATTAGACAGATAAAAGAACAATCAAAGAAGTTTTGTCTATAGATAGAAGGAGGTAAACAAAGGCCACGTGAGCATTCGTAAAGAGAAATGTGCAGAAACGAAATTTTAGATTAAACAAAGAGTCACGTGTTCCGTAGAACATGTACCAACTGTTTCTAACAACTTAAGGCTTATCATCTGTCTCCGCCATCAAAGGGTTCTTAATAGCCGAAATTTGCAAACAACACTGACTGTGACACGAAACTCAACTACTGTACAACTTACAGATTACGGCCAAAACATAAGCGGAAGCGTGTAGATTACAACCCCATCAAAGTTTAATATAATCAATAAATAAAAAAACAAGAGAATTTTTAACAAAAAAGTAAACCAACATCAATTATTCTGAGGTGCTCCCTGTCGTATCTTCAAAATTGAAGGTCTATCCAACTCTCGGGATTCCTTCAAGTATTCGCTACGAAGGACATGATATTTATGCAGTACAGGTATGCGCTTGGTCTCAATCTTATCTGATGGTAAGTAAAGATAAGGCCAATGATGAATCGCACTTACCTATTAAATGCCTATTATCACTTCGCTTCAAGACTCCCAAATTATAGGTGGACGGGAAAATATACGATGGGAGTGAATTCCACCCATTTACGAACCGCTTCGTACGAATCGGGGGGAATTCCCACAACATAAGGGTGGAAACCCTCAAGACGTCTAGTTGTCATATGGTGGAACAGATTGGGCGAAATTAAATAGTGCAATTCCTGTGACACTCTCCAAAGTGTAACCTGTAAAACACTGAGAGCTAAGCTACCTTACGTCGATGCTCTAGACTGAGCATTTTAGCCATCATCATTGCTTCATCGCCAACAAGTCAACGAGCTTAGAGCTCAATAGAGTCAAGAGCGGCTAACTGATATTTAGCTGATCCACCCCAAAGGTGACATCAGTATTCCACACATGACCGTAGGTTTTACTTGGAGCAGTTGAATATCAGCTAGGTGTTTTTTAAAATAAATATTATGCACACCTTGCATATACCTTTCTCTTGACCCCCCGGAAGACTGGTAGAAAATGTTTTTTTAGCATTAAGCCCTCTAATTATACTTTTATATGCAATAAATAACATAATAATTATATATAATATTATATAATGCTAATGAAATTAAAATGTGACCACGCTTAATAATTTTTTTTTAATCTACATCGGTTCATAAACAAAGAAAGCATGTATGAACATGTATAAAAAAATATACATTCGAATTGAGAACCTTCTCTTTTCTATGTAGTGTAAAACATTTAAAAGTCTAACTAACATTGTATGAAAAAAAAATTATGTCGACCTACTTGTTGACACTGTACTATTAATATAGCATCTGTACTATTGAATGGCTACTATTGACTAGACCACTACTGTTAATCAACCCAGCCAAGTATACTAAAGATGAAACCCCTCCTGTGCCACACCGTCCATAATGGGGTCGCCCTTGTCAACGCCGCCCTTTGCCGTATCCTTGAGTACATACACCTTGACTACTATATATCATACATTAATCATTATATTAATACGTGAAGCAAAAATTTTATACCCCTTTTTAAGCGTATTGCATGCACAGAAGACTGAGATTAGGCATGGTTAAAGTTTATATGGAGGAGTGCATATAGCTAAAATTTATCTATAACATCTGTTACTAATATATTAAATTAATACTGCGAATCCTAACTTGACCAGTGCCATTGAACTTCGACCCCCCAAAATATTGACATTGTCACTCAATAAAAAGTAACAGCAAGTGATATAATATTCATTATTTAGGTTTATACTGCAAATGTCAAACATAAAATAGTCTATGATTAAAAAATCACTGGTCGAATTTCGATCTCTGAGCGACCGCTAGTACAAATAAAAATGATATGCTGATCGTTGGCAAACAAATCACTTGAGAACGGCTGAACTGTGATTTGTGTGTAAATAGTTCAAATAAGATTTTGGTATGAAATTTTGAAGAGTTACCTGAAAAATGGTAAATTTTGGAAAAACTGTTATCGCTTTTTCCTATTGAATTTTTATGAGCTTAAAACCATAACTATTTCGTAATACATGACTTTATGTCCTCTAGATGGCGATATATTGAATTCAGTGTGACGTCACGTAGCCCAGCAGACGATCAAAATGCTTCTAACGATACCTCATTTATCAAAATATGATGATATACATAGCCTGCTGAAATCATATCTCTCCTTTTGATTTCGCCGTAATCGGGTAAAATCTCAACGACTTGCAATTATTACACGTCATAACAAAAATTCGAACATCATTTTGAACTCTCCATCTTCTTGACATCATCCTATAAGTAGGGTCAGCACAAGTTTATTGTCTTAAAATTCACACGTTTGATATTTTACACATGTTTAAATTTAATACAAGCTTATGACTTGTCACACGGCATAATATGCAAATTTATTTTAACCCTAGACGTGTAATTACTTAAGTCAGAAGATCGGCGCCCTTCATCAATAATATTTTTCTTTAAGATACGACTTGTGGTGGCATCAGAGATAAATCCTTCAAAATCTTTCAATATTTTCTAAATGCTGTATCTTACCTGATGGGGCCCAAGATTCCAAAATCACTAAACCTAGTGGAGGGGTTAACACTGAATTTATTAATCCTCATCCGTTGAGTCATCAAGAAACTATTTCAATTAATACACTAACTCCGATTGAACTAAGACAAACAACTTCGTGAATCTCGGACGATATTATTTACATGAAATGTCTTATAAGTCTTATATCAATTTGTAGTCGATTGAACATTTTACTTAAGAAAACAAACAACGCTTAAGTTTTTTAGTTTTAAGTTTTGGCTTATGTAAGTTTTTTTTAGTTTTAGTTTTAAGTAGTTTTTAATAATTTTTTTAAGTAAGTAAGTAAGTTTTCTTGTCGTTTACGAACGCAGTGTCGATCTACGTGAGTTTGAATCCTTGTAATAAGCCTGAATTTTCGGTGAAGGAAAACATCTTGATAAAATCATAGCATGGTGGTAAGAGACATTGTCTAGTAACCGCCAGGCTTGGTACCATCACCCTTAAGTACAATACATTATCTTTACTTGTCTGAATATGTTTGTAATTTCAAAATAATAGCTTTTACTAAATGCATATGAAAGTATACACGGGACTTATAACAACTTACTTATAAAGTAAGTGGCTCAAAGCTAAACTCCTAACAATTTGATAGAAGAAACCAATAACACTTTACTCGACCTGGGAATCGAACCCAGGATCTCGAGCATAGCATAGCAATCACGGTTATGACAACTAGGTTAATGAGGCAGTTTAAAATAGAGCAAAAATCCTTCTACTGTATAATTTTGCTAACTAATAAGCAATGAGGCAAGTCGCCTTATGTGAAGATATGGACTAAGATTAGGGCTACCACCTTTTTTGGAACAAAAATAGTATATTTAAAAAAAATGCAAAAAATATAGTACTTTTGGGAAAGTTAGGGAAAAATAAAGTACACATTTGTTTTTAATCATTATTAATCAACTGCCCAAAAAAAGAGTTTAATATTTACAGGGTTCATATAATATGTGAGTTTCTTTTTTCCACTAAAACTTTTAAATGCCTCAACAAATTTGAAAAAAAACCCTCCACAGTTTTGATGAATACATGCAAAACTCAGGCGAAAAGATTTTGTGGTCTGTGAGACGTGAAAATGAAAATACATTTCAATGATAATTTGGCCTTCTGTTCAATTTAACAAAATAATCTTACTAATATAATAAATGTGAAAGTGTGTATGTTTGGATGTTTGAATGTTTGTTACTCAATCACGCAAAAACGGCTGAACAGATATCTCAATGAAATTTGGCACATAGATAGTCGATAGTCTATGACCGGGAATAACAGTTACGGTACTTTTTATCCCAATAAAAGTCATAGCTTAACCAGTGTTATACTACAAGTATAATAAATGGAAAGTTTCTATGTATGTTACTCAATCACGCAAAAACAGCTGAACGAATTTAGATGAAATTTGGCATACAGATAGTGATATCCAATAATACGCAGACGAAGTCGCGGGTGCCAGCTAGTATAAAATAAGAGTGACAGTTGAATTAGCGATGAAATCGTAGTATTTTTTGTACTATATTATTTTTCTATAACTTATAGTACATTTGACTAAAATATAGTACGATAGTATACAATATAGTATGGGTGTCAACCCTAGCTAAGATTGTTAACACAGTTAGTCTAGAGAAGACTGGCTCTCCAATCAGCTGCTGGAATATATTGTGCCTGAAGACAGATTCAGTTCTGAGTCAGTTCGTGTTCCCGCTGTTACCAACAGTAACAACCAGCCACACTGAAGCTGAACGAAACACAGCAGCGCGGTCAGAAATGGTTGTTCTTCCGTAAACCTTGACTAGTTCTTTCACTATTAAATAAATGGACATGATGTTATCTGAAAAAAAAAGTATAATTCACACGCAGTAGAAGTGAAACCTTCAGAAAACCTAAAACTATTCTCATAAACGATAAAAGTGAAATTTATTTACATACCTATAATATTAATACATTAAAATACATCACGCTGGCTATGACGCGTATTCCCAAGGCTTCATAATACGCATACAAATAGAGACCGAGAGAATAGAAAATACTGTATGTTGTTATCTATTTCATTCTCTCGCTGGCTAAATCCTATAAATGGATCTTTTTAGTGTCTATTTTTCATTCCATCGACTTTTGTATCATAACGGTTCTAAAGAAGTTTTCACTTCAAAACTTACAAATACAACTAATCAATTATTTAGTTAAAAATTATTGAGTTGAAAATCACATTTGACGGTACCTTAGAACAATATAATAAAATCTAAGTAAAACGTATAGAAAATTTTTATGAAACACTTTTGTGTTGAGAGAAAACTTTTTAGGTCGTTAGGAATTTAGACTTCTCGAAATCGGCCAGTAAATGAGCCTAAGTGGTTTTTGTGTACGTTACGCATCATTTCCCTTCTAAAGACTTCTTGACTTTTTCTTGACTTCCTTAGTTCAGTGAAAAATTATTCAATGAACTCTACAAATAAAGACGTAGTCGTTATTTAGGCGTTTTACGTAATAATTAAATTATGTTATTGTGTATATGAATTTAATTGGAATAAACAACGATAAATATATCACCTATATTCTATAAAGCGATGTAACCTAGAAATTCAGTGAATCTGTACTTTAATAAAGCTAAAAAATTGTTTGTTTGTTTGAACGCGCTAATCTCTGAAACTGCCATTTAGATTAGAAAAAATATTTTTGAATTTTATAGTGTATTTATTGATTAAGCTATAAAACTTCACGCTTCAATCGTAAGAGCAGAGCAGTAAATATGAACATCAAGCAATCTGGAAAACTGTTATCAAATATGGGATGTGAATAAAACGGTAACACCCTTGTGGGTGCATTGGCGGCACGTTGGAGAGATGCTCCAACAAATTTAACACGGGTGAAACCGTGCGGCCCAGAATTTGCTATCTAATGGCTAACTGATGCCGTCTTAGGCTCGAGTTTGAGTGGGCCCTTATGGCTTACAGTATAGTCAGTTCTAAGGTATTTTGTAGAAGTTTGCAGGCAATGTGTTACGGCTCCATCGCATAACAACTAAGCCCATTTCTAGGTTTCACTGTTATCTCGTCATTAATTAACAATAAGTGTCACTATGTTATAAATGATGGACGCCACAATAATACATATTAGTGTGCAGATTTAGGAAACGCAATTTATTCGGGTTGATAAAGAAAAAAAAAACCTCTATCGTGTATCGTGAACAGTCGCACCACAACCTAAAAAGTTGATGAATGGAACTTCGTAAAAACTTGGCGAAAAAAAAAACTTTTCTCTCAACACTGAGTAATGGGCCGTGGAAACGCCAAAAAAGTTACCCACGTTACTCCTCGAAATTCAATTAGCAGAAAAATTTCCCTTATTTAAAATTAGCTGTTGAGCATTTTGACCTTATCCGATTTGTTTAGCCCAGTTTCTGTCTTGAACTGTCAGAAGAATTTTCAAGGAATATTTCCAATAGTTTTCGGACAGTTGCTTTCAAAGTTTGCGTATTTGTTTTTGTTTAGAGAAAATATTGTTTATTTAGTTTTGTATCCTAGTTCGAAAAATGGTTATTGATAAATATTGCTGAGCTCCACTGAGATTTATCCTACATGTTATATTGAATTGATGTCAAGGCCTATCGCGTAACCCCCTGATGAATTCAAACGACCGGCTTTCAATATCACTTTTGCTATCTTTTTATATAGTATACCGGTGAAAATACTAGACTGTGCCTGATAGTATAACAACGAGAGATTTGCAATCTATAGACGGTCACTGTCATCATACCAGCCTGCAAGATTCTCAGCGACTGGATATACTTTGACCGATCCCGAAACGTGACAAACCAAAATAATCAGTTTGTCGCTCTGGTCACTATGTACATGATGGTCGTATCCAATCAGATGTGATCCCGTTTACCCTGCTTGATTATTGGATATACAACGGCTTATCCCGAAATGCAACATGCCTAAGCGTGTCACCATACCATTGTCGTGTCCTATTAGCGATATATTTATGATGTATATTTTAAATCAATGGCTCAGCGATCAGTAAGTAATATACCGTTCGAATACTGTATCGATTGGCGTGTATGGGGTGATATATTCTAATAATAAATAATGTCAATTCATAACTGCATTAATTTTGCTTTCGCACAATTAGTAATACAATTACTACGTATGAGAGAATAATAATTGAGAAAGTGGTTGTTTTCTGCTAAATTCGTTCATATGTCAATTCTGTTACACACATGTTAGTAAAATGAATACAGTCCTCTAAATTAAGTAGTGATTAATAATTCACAAGATACAAATGTAGACATATAGCTTTGTTTAGATATATAATTAAAAAGATAGTTAATTTTTAGATTTCAACAACAATTCAAAGGTTTATCGCATTCGGATGAATTATTTAGAACTATGAATAGGAAAAAGAAATATTTATTTTATGGAATACTAGCGTAGCCTCGTTTGTTACGCAGTGATTAGTTACATGTCGTTGTTGAAGTGAAAACTTGTTTAACCGCGTTGAGCGATTTTTGGTAGGAGAAACACTTATGAGTTCGCGTGAACTTCGTGTCACCGTTGACTTCGACATGCTCGTGACATATTGCGCTTGCGTCAGAATAGCGACACGTAGTATAGCGACCTGTATACATGTATACCCATATATACACTAATACATTGTATATACCGACTGTATCACATGCGTGTTTGATTTCCCGTCACCGACATGCTCTGCAATAATTCAGTCTACCAATGATCCTACATTACATACATTCTACAATCTCTTCACGTTACGCTATTATTGTTTATAATTATACTTTACGTTATTTTATTTTTACTTATAGGTAGGTATTTATTTATTTCCATAGCTTTAAACTATTTTTACAGGTTTCCCCAACGGAATAATGAAGCCAAACTTGGACTAAAATAATGTAAAATTTTGTAATATATGATGCTATGCTAATGCTATCCTGGTGAATTCACTAAGAGCACAGCAGAATCGGTTCGCTTCCATAGATATGAGGTTGAGAATGCGAAGCGTGCGCGTCAACGGTGCCTCCATCAACATTGGTGCGCGCACACGGTATAGACAGCAGTTGCGGTCGGCGATGCCTTCATACGTATCTGTCCGGAACACACATACCCATCTTCTCCAATATATTCGCATTTTCTATCTATCCTCCACCATTGACCATACCATCTGAGACGGCTCTCGGTTAGTTTCTCTGCTATAGGGCGACTTTGAAACTACCACGGATACGCTCGTTTCGTACTTTGTCTAGTCTCGTTAGATCTCCAGAAGTAAAGAAGAAGAAGAAGAACTCCAGACATACTCCAGAAGGCAGTATAAAGCTTTTGCACATGTATCTTTGTTACTGGCCATCATTCCGCTCCGTACATCAAGGCTGGACTCACCACCATTCTGTAGATCTTGCCTTTAGTTCTTATTGGGATACGTGTATCTCATCAGACTCCGGTTATTTATCGCCACTTCAGCCATACCACGTTCATCCTGTGTGCTACATCAGCATCAACATCTCCTTGGTCTGTGATGATTATTATTATAATACTATTATAGTATATATTATATTACTATAATTATTATAATACTAGTTGGTGTCCGCGACTTTGTCTGCGCAGGATTAGTGCTTCGAGTAGCTTAACCATCCACACAAACTTTCGCGTTTATAATATTAGTGATCAATTTGTTACTACCAAATGTGCGTTACAAATAAATTATAATTTTTTATTGTATTTATGGTTCACTATTTTAGCGATAATGGCTTACACATAAAATATAGATATATAGTGTGGGCGATTTTTTTTGTAGGACTATTTAAGATAAACATTAATTTATACATTTATACATTAAGGTATACATTACATACGTGTAATTTAAACAGTTTTTGCAGCACACTCCAGAATAGCTAGCATTTTTTCTACTTAATTAACACTTATCTTTATATTTTGGACAATTCATACAATATCTTTATAATTTATATCTTGTGTGCTATTCTAATGTATAATCTATATTATTGTAAAGTTTTATTAAAATCCATTAAATAGTTTTTGCGTGAAAGAGTAACAAACATCCATCCATACACATAAACTTTCGCGTTTATAAATAATATATTAGTAGTATTATTATATTAATTGGCCTGGCATAAATGTGTATAAACACATATTGCTATTAAATCACAAGAAAAACCAGAACAAGTGGTTACTTGTTACCGTTCATGGTTATGAACGCCAAGTATTCTGGCAAGCTGTAGGCAAGTACGGGAACTCAGAACAACAGTGTGCGTTCGCGTTGGCGGCCGGTTTAGTTAAGAATCCAGTAGTAGAAAATTTATGAAATTGATTTAAATACTTAAATATTGAAAATAATACCTATGGCAAAAAAATCATTATTACACCCTAAAAAGTAAGTTTAAAATATTAAAAATACGCCACAAAAACACGGCATTATGGTCCCGTGACGTCATCATTTATTTTATTTTTCCTAGCCGTCAAAGGTAACAGTCAGGTAACAAGTGAACTCACAAATGTGACAACAACACATTGAACTCATGTTCTGAGTAAACACATTCATATTTCCTGAATGATGACGTCACGTGTTCTAATTGGTGTTTAAAATTACGTGACTGAAAGACAAAAAATATTAATTTTTGAAAATTAAAAATTAAATAATTAAACAGTTATGTACATTTTCCAGATCTTTATTGTTTTAAGTTTTTTTTTATCTATAGACCAATATTAACTGTACTCATTAAGCCACTTTAATTTTTAAACGTACAGTAAACTCACGGGTTACTCGAATAAATGAAATTTAACACGTCTTGTGATACCTTGAGGTACATCTAGTATATAGATTAGGTACCAATCCTATTTTACATGCTTTTGATGTTAAATAAATTAAAAATATATATACCAGTCCCCACTATTTGCTGTATGATTAATGGATAAAGAAAACTCATACATAAATAACCACCAAAGCAAGAAAGTTTGGTCCCCGCATAACGTATTAAATATTTATAAACTAAACCAACACACCATGTCGTTTCAATAATATTGTTATATTCCACCAATTCGATGGCACTAACAGAGGTCATTGGCACAGTATTAAAGGACGGCTTTCTTGATTGATTTTAAGAAAGTTGAAAGATCTGTGAAGCAGCGATAAAGGTCGCACGTGGCGTTTGAAGCGTGATTGCCTAGGGAACTTTAGAGACTTGTTATGTGGTTCCGTGAGAAAACCATAGGTCCGTAAGGAAGAAATTGTTTTTTTTTTTTTGGACGCGGTATTCTGGAACAACCGATCTGATTTAATATGATTTATTAATACTTAAAAAAATCGTAGAAACATGAAAAAAAAACTGTATAAATTCTCGATCGATTATGATAAAATTTTGTATACGGGAATTAAATTATGTTATTCCTCAGTTGATAATATAGGCTAAATTGTCAATAATTATTATAAGTAAAAACAAAATTACAAGATGAAAATAATCATTGCGTATTAAACGCATGCGAAGCCGCGGGCACCGTTAGTATAAACTACATCAAACTAGATAGGTTTATATAACTATATTAAAACATTAGGGACAATTCCCACGGGGCTTACATGTCGTTATTAACGCACGGTGATGTAGATAAATTCATCATACTACATCAAATTGCAGTTCAATATTAATCTCCAGGGGACAGAGTTTTAATAACTTCGTAAATTCACGTGAACATTTTCATAAATATAATAAAGTATTATTTTTTTTTTTTTTTACATTTCTACGTACTCATTTAAACAGTTAAAATTATTTAGATTGAACTTTTAAAAGAACTCCACTTATAAGTTCTTTTTTCAGTTTTATTTTCTTGATAAGTCTCTGAAACTTAAAATAATTTACAAATTATCTAGTAGGACGTTGATCTTTTTTATTGTAGTATCGCAAAGGGACGTCATTGTGCCTAATGGTAAACCCAATGTAATCCAAAAACAACAGTCACCACCTTGAGATCAGATATTCATCGCTGGTCGTTGCTGTCATGCCGCCAGTCTTAAAGCCTATCAGTAGCTAGATATAAAAGACAGTGTTTTATTTGTTCAGGTTTTATCGCCGTATGTATGGTTGTCGTTACCTAGTCGAGTATTCTTATCACCCCGCTTACCGCATCTTACCAAATCTCACCAAGGAAGTGGGGGATAAGTACCTATAAATAAATAAAAACTTATGTGTAATATTTATGCACTTAAGAAATTATACTTCTTTGTCATAACAAAAAAAAAAACTCCAAAAATGGTATCCCGCGTGCCAACAACATGATGAAGTTATAGTTTTACAAGTTCGTGTGCGACCGTCCTACTTCCCATTGAAGTTGGCGGGGGCGAGGTACTACATACGATGATGGGGACGGGTAATGTAGCAGGGAATAGAAACGTGTGCAATTGTGTGACGTAGGCGCACACTACAGGTACACTAAAGTAAACAGTATTACCTCTTCATACAAAAGGCCGAAACGAAATTTATGTAAACTTCAATACATTGATTTAGTCACGAACACGCAATTTATAACTAAGGAGATATTATTATTTTACCGACTTCCTAGAATCTAAAATTGTTTTTAATTTAATAAACTTTAAGCAAAAAATTATATTTTTATTTAAAAAAATGTGCATTCCTATTTTACTAACGAACAATCGCTTTTGAAACTTGAAATAAAATCCAAGTAAAAATAATTAATACAAAAAGTTGGCCGTCACGGGACGCCGGCAGGTGGGAAACATCTTAGAGAATAAATATTTTAAAAATTGTGTATGTGTGTGCACACCTGGAGTTTACTTCTCAAGTACTATTTATTGTCTTTGAATATGCAATAGGCAAAGAGGTGATTGGTTGACTGACTGACTGACTATACCTGTAGCTGTACCTGTACCTGATAAATAAATATACCGAATGATCCGAAACACAGTAACCAGAAAGCCGCTGTGAAGATGTTGCCGTTATTGCTCTATCCATGTTTCAACATGAAATGTTGAACTGATCCAGTCTGCCTATCAAAAAAATCGAATTCGACTCCACGCCACCAACGTTGGACCAAAGCGTCGCCACGCCAACTTCCGCCAATATCTGCCAACATTGCGTCCAACAACCAGTTTGACCCGCCGCATTAGATGTTTCACATCAAAAGCTAGCATAATTGTATTTAGTAAAGCATTATCCAATACGTAAATGGGTAACCCAAGAAACACAGTTAGAAGGCAGCCCTAGTGCTTGTTTAACTACGATGCTGCTGTAGGTAGTTATTTCAAGAACACTACCGAAATAGCAGACTGTTTACTTTAATGTAGTGTGTAGTGTAGTGGCGTGCTACCTCGTCCCCGCCAACGTCTGTCTTACATAGGACGGTCTAGCATGATCATGTACGACTATAGTTATCGCCTAATCCCAAGAAAAACATGCTGTAAAAAACGGGCCAAATCTCGATTGAGATGGTTTGTCTATAAAAAGTAGTGATATCCCTTAAACAGCCAATTGTAGGAGGAGGACATAAAAAACGAATAACTTTGGCCGAAATCTAGCCTATCTTTTACACGTCAAATTCCATTGTTAAGAATCTACTGTGCATATGTTACTTCTTTGTTAAAGTACAGCTTTGACACGTCGGAATAGGAGTCTAGCCTGGCTAATAATTTTTTAAACCAATAAATATGACAAACGGGAAAATACATCATTAATCGCTTCTCCGCAAAATATTTGTTAACGCGCAATGGCCTGCACGTCACGTGCTGGCCGTTATTAAAAAGAAGAAAGTTTTTTTGTTGAAAGAATCGAATATTTTGTTTTATGATTTGTCATATTTTTTTTTCTCTTACAAGCAATTACATGTAGGTACATATTTCAATTTATATTATATTTTTCTTCAAATATCATACTATTAAACTATATACCTATTCATCCAAGTCTATATAATTGTGTCGTCATAGTGCTCAGAAGCAGAGCACAACAAGTCGCATCGGAGATCCCATTATATACAGACAGAGTTATTATTAGAAAGAGAGAGACTAGACATGTTTTACAGAAACCTGGCATAAACCTGATAACATGTTATTTGCTGTACCACACTTTACAGATGCTAGTGTATATAATCGAAAGATCACTGTCGGTGGTGGTTGTATCATATTATTAAAAAATAATTTAAAAACCGAAAAATATATGTAGTTTCTCAATAGACCTAATAGATTTCAATAGAAATAAAGAGATGGAGGAATTTATTAATTATATTATATGTACAGACCTCTAGCATCGTACATTTTACATTTCTTTGAAACTATGGTGGAAATTTTAAAGAAAATATGTGATACAAATAAGTCTGTTTTAGTCAGCGGTGACTTTAATATAGACATTTTGGGTTCGTTATTTAGATCATTTAATCTCTTCGGGATCTTAGGCAAGAATCGGCGTCCTACAGGGTTAGATATTAGGAACGTTTTTGTTTTTAGTACTACATGATTTAGTACTAAATGATCTACCCTTAATGGTTAAGAACTGTACTAACATTGTTCTTTTTGCAGACGATACTTCACTTATATTTCAATTGAAAAGAAAAGATTCCGAGGTTAAGCATGTAAATAATACTTTAGTTATAATAATAGAATGGTTTGCTTTAAATAATATATTGATAAATGTAAACAAAACAAAATGTATCAGATTTGCCTTACCCAGTGTACAACGAGTTGAAAGTTATATTAAGATAGAAGAGAACTTAGTAGGCTTGGTTGATAATACTGTATTCCTAGGCAACACACTAGATGCAAAATTACAATGGGGTCCTCACATTAAAACTTTGACAGGGAAATTAAGCTCTTCTGCATACGCAGTGCGTAAGATTCGATAATTAACTGATATTGCTACTGCTGGGCTGGTCTACTTCGCGTACTTCCAGTTTAATATCCTACGGTATTTTACTATTGGGTTCAGCAGCTGAAGTAGATACCATAATTGTATTACAAAAACGGGCATTTCGAGCAGTTTATGATATGGGACCACGCGAATCATTAAGGAATAAGTTTGAAGAATGTAGTATCTTGACTTTGCCTTTCCATTAAATCTAGGAAAATATAATTTATGTTCGGAAAAATGAAGATAATTTTGAACTTGTAACTAACAGGCACAATTTCAATATGTACTAGAAATAAATATAAAATAGTCATTCGATCTTTTAGACTTATTAAATAAATAAAAGTTTTTTAGGTAATTGTGTTAGGTTCTATAATAAACTTCCTAAGCACATTATCGATTTGACAGATAATAAGTTCAAGAATCATGTTAAGCATGTTTTATTGTCGAAAGGGTATTATAGGGTAGCTGATTACGTGAATGATGGTGATGTCTGGATGTGATTCCCTCTCTGTACATCTACTGAAAATGATAATAACTGTACACCTACAATTAAATATTGTAAAAACTAATTAAAAAAAGAAAATTAAATGTTCATAAACCCGATCGAGTTTCTTGTCGGTTCTTCTCGATGACTGGGATGTTTTCCGAACCAGTGGTAGTATTTTGACATTCATTAGTGCTTTCTTAGGGCCTAAATTGAACAAAAAATAATTTTACTTTAATTTTGTAATTAAAGCAACGTCCATGAAACTGGCAATCTAGTTTTGGTAGTTCTGAATGGCATGAAATATTTTCTTTCACACTACTAGCAGCGCCTCTAGTGGAAATGCAAAACAGCTAAAATGATCTCTACAAAAAAAAACGAAACGCTTCGTCACACGTAAAATTGTGAACGAGTGAATTGTGGGGGGTAAGGAAAAACAATTTTTCAATTTTAATCATTTCCCACGAGCGCAGCGAGTTGGTCCCTGACTTCTCATGAATCAAAAAGCATTTATTTTGACTTACGATTATTGCTATTAGCTTTTTTATGTGTTTTATGTTTCGAAATGATTAACAGTTATTCATTTCGTTCAAATCCGGTTTTATGTTTATTGAAACGAAGTTCCTTAACGTGGCTTACGGTAGCAGTTGACTTGTATAAATCGTCACGTAAGGAAAAAGCGTTATGACCCCTCCATGCGTCACTCCCTCTCTTTCTATGCTACATACGAGTGTTTGTGTGGGCGAGCGAATATCGAAATTCGAGCAGACCAGCATCGTGCGCTTTCGGTTGCATAACCCTTCCTCAAGCGGCCGCCAAATTGCAAAATTTTGCACATCATCTGGGGCCTCTCAGAGTGGTCAGTTATTTTGTATGGTAAACTTACAACGATGTGAAAAACTGTAATCTACGTTATTTTAATCTTAAAATGTTTATTCATTTGATTTAATTCATGTTACTCATATACCTTCTTCAGCTGCCACTGTTCGCTACACAGTTCACTTGCCTTTCATTTGATCTCTTAATATGACATAACTCCCAATTTATTCTTCATTTGTTGGAAAAAGCTTCGTCTAGGCCTTCCTTTTCCTCGCTTTCCTTAAATTTGAAAATTGTATTAAAAACTTGTTTATTTATTTATGAAAAATGGATGGCCAGTAGCCAATACACTTCATTTCATTCATTTTTACAAAATCAAAACATTTTCCTCTTCTGTTATCTATGTTTCTCAAGAACTGTTTTTCTGCGTTAATAATTCTTAACACTTCCTCATTTGTAATCCTTTCGGTCCATCTAATGTTCCCCATCGTCCTCCAACACCACAAATCTCCAACGCAGCCAACCTTTTCGTCCCTTTGGTTAATCGTCCATGTTTCACAGCCACACAATGCTATTCTCCAAATGTAGGTCTTATTATATTATCCATAGAAAATATGAAGTCGCTTCCCACTGTCAGTTCCTATGTACGCTTGGATCTTTTAAACTACGCAACATATTTTATTGAGGTTTCACTATCATTTATAGAATTTTTTTACGAAAGGTTTATATGTACATTACATTCCAATTAAGTTTTTATATAATAGATATAAGATATTTTCTTGTGATTTGGGCGACAAAGTTATTCAAAACACAATTGACTTTCTCTGTAATAACAGTTTTATTGTATTAATTTTACATATTCTGATCCACTTACAAATAAAACCGTTTAGTAACAAAATCTTAAATGTAATAAAAGAAACGACATTTAATGTTATTAATGACAATGTCAATTCCTAAATCACAACTAGGAAACAAAAATTTTTTTTTTTATAAATGTACAAAAGACAGCTAGCTAGCTAGATGCTTCATAGATTGTCATCATTCGACCACAGATTACAGAGCGACTAGTATTAGTCTATGTCGCGATCTAACACGATGATGCTTGATGCGTGGAAATCTTAAAACTACATTTTTCTTTACAAAGAGAATATTCAATATACGTTATCAAGTCGTTAATAAATGATTTTCGGGTGCTTACATGTCTTTCGCTGGGTAAACCTTATGAGATACATCAAAATAATGTTTAAAAAATTGTAGTTCTTCAAAAAGCCTAGAGAAAGGTGTTCGATGGTATATGACTATCTCCTAAGTTTGGCTCACAGTAACCATTTTTATCTTCAACATAATAATTAAAAATATTACGTTACTTGCAAAGCTATTTTCTCAAATTCAGTATTAATCTTTATTAATTAATCTTGACTTGGGCGATGAATTTAGATTAAAATTGTCTCTTAAAGTTTTCCATTTAAAAGAATACCGTAGAAAATATCACGAATTCAAAATTACACGCGACCAAAGAAATTCTTCTCAGCAAAACAAACGCAGTCGGTTGGGCGGCATACTCATCAATAATGAATTTACATATAAACGCACTATTCGTAACTACGAAGTTACATAACATACCATCATGCCTATATCCCGAAGTGTTAGGCAGAGTGTACACCCACAGTTCACCGGGTATGTTTTTAGGTCCATAATAGGCCGAATAAGGTTTTTAGGGAAATAAAAATTAGAAAATTTTGGAAAACTGAAATTACTTTTTGCTTTGCATTTATTGGTAAGTTCGGTGAAGTTGTAAAAGCCGCAAATACTTCAGGGCCCCTAAGATTAACAGTATAGTCAGTTCTAAAAAAAAAACTATAACTCACTATTCAAACAATGGATATGCGTAATCCTTATTTTGTTTTGTACCTTAAGGTCCTAGAAAAAATAAGAAAAAAAAATCTGGGTAGAGTTATTGTTAGGTATAGACTATATAGTTATTTATTATTGAAAAGGGCAGAACAACGTGTCATTTCATTTCAAAAACAAAAGGAACGAAGTCGCGGTCATATTAGAACAAAAACCACATGTCATGGACATAATTAACGTAGCACTTCGCGCTGTTTCTTTTGCGCATACTTATTACATAATATAGTAGAAGAGGACAGGTAACTTTAGTATCATTTACATACCTACTGTTTACAAGCTTTATTTTTTTACTAAACGTACAATATTGCGGCTTAATACTCAATTTAATAAGATTTTGCCACGCGATGTACCTACCAAAGACACCGTGCTCGAACAAAGTATAGGTCAATGTTGTTTTTTCTTGTTAGCCACAGACTGCTTTTACAGCTTCACCGTGGCTTGAGGACGAGCGCTTAAGGCACTCAGCCATCAACGTGATCTCGAATACTACAATGAACGTGGAGAAAATCATGATGAAAACATTGTATGGTCAGAGGAATATTTTTTCTTTTAATACCGCTCGGATGGTTATCAAAATGAATAACTAAAATTAAAATCGTCGAATTAAGTATTGGTGAACTAAGTTAACCTAACAAAGCTACAGATTTATTAACATAGATATCCAACGATCGTTAAGTGTGACCTGACCTCTAACAACGTTACCTTTGATATATTAAGGTAATAGGTCATTTCTCACTGACCAATTTATCTGATAATACTCTATGAGAAATTACAATAGATAAAGCGGTCTATTCAGCGTATACAATTCAATAGATCCATTGAAACAGATCAATTAATTGTTATTGTTACAGTTCAGCGATCTAGATTTCTAAATTCGAGGAGATTTTGAGTTCGATTCTTGAACTAAATTTATAGTTAGTGCTTTTTACAAGACATTTGATTGTTTGAAAAATTAGAAATTTAATTTTAACAGAGGGACACAGATAAATTTATTTGGAGATTTTTGGATTTTTTTTTTATTTGGAGTCCAACTGATGGATCACTCTATAAATAATGATCGCAGCCAAATAACCTTGTGATGTATTAATAATATTTCATTTAAGGCGTATCGAATTACATCTTTCAAAACTGAGACGCCCAAGTACGAACAAAGTTCTCATCGTCGTAACTTTGCCGTATTATAAAGCTGTGGACCTATCTCCCGGCCAGTGTGTTCCATACTTTATATAACAAGGAGTACTTAAAAAAAAAATTGAGTAGTCCGGCATAACAGCGACGACTAGGGTTGCCATTGTTATGATTATATGGTGGGTACTTAGAAGATTTATAAGCCAAAAGAGAGTATAAAATGATTAAACAGATGAAAATAGATTAAAGTGTATTTCTAGGATATCTCACATTAAAGTCTATAAAATTATATGCAGGTTTACTATACCGTAAATTAATTGCTTAATACATTACAATCCTTAACACTCTTCCTTCAATTGACCACAATATACTGTCCAACTCAAAAAGAACTCTCACTACAGACAGCTCCGTGTTGAGATCTCGAACCAGGATCTCGTCGTCTTGGTAGATCGGCACGAGCAAATTCGCACCAAGAAGTTCGCCTCCAAGAGTAGGCATGGTGTAAGCCGTATCAGGATGCACCGCTCGATCAGACGACTCAGCACCAAATATCCCGGCTATTGAGATTCCCTCATATACAACAGGAAAAACTATTATTTGTATTATTAATACAAAATCCAGGTGATACTTTCCCGGTAGTGGTCTTTCAATCTCCAGTAGATATTTGTCGTCTAAACAAGGGGTATTTCACCCATAATAATATTACCTATAACATTGTTTTTACGAATATTGATTTTATATAAATATGTAATTTAACTATCTCCTAGCACCGCATTCCCTAAAATTATCATAATCAGAGATTGTTATCTCTGTCAAACCTAAATGTATATAGAAAATATTAACATTAAATAAAATCAGAATTATTATTAAACCTAAAATGTTCGAATTATTTATGATATCTGAACGGACGAATACATCAACCTAACCGATGCTCTGGAAATTCAAAAATAACATACATAATATACACGAAAATAATATAAGGTAAATAAGAGTATTAAAATAAATATAAGCTGACCACTAGACATAATGGTTGCGCCGCTTTTATATAGCTTTAAATTTACCGCGATATTGTGATCAGTTCGCGACTCTTTCCATCTCCGCCTATCCCCCCTTCTTTGGCACATGCATGTAGGACGATGAGTGGGTAGTTCTTCACCGCGCCTCGACGGATGAAGTTGATTTTTTCGCTCGCTTGAGTTGATACGTTGGTAGTAAAAATCTTTCGCACCTTACATTGCGACATTTATGTTGTATTGTCGTATTGTGGTATGTGTTAATTTTCAATATAGACTTTAGTGCTCGTCAGTGTAGTGACGGAAAACAATTTTTGCAGTACGTCGAAGACAACCATCCAGCCGGCTAGCCAGGTGAAACCGTAACCCACCACGAGGTATGTGCCAAATTTTCCTATCCAATATCCATATAGCTGATCACAATATAGTTAATATAGTTTAGTATAAAATTAGCACCCCCGCAAATACAGTCCACTCAATTTAGTATTTAATGCGCTGCGCTTTCAACTGCGCAAGCACATAATATAGCACCATCTTTTCTTGAGAAAAATAAAGTATCAAATTTTTAGAATAAGAAGAAAAAGTATTTTTAAAATTTATGTTATTGTTCCGTTAAAAAATTAAAAACTTGTTTTTTTTTTCATTAAATTTATGACGATCTGTTTCCCTCTTCTCACCAATTTTCTATTACCACCACAGATTTATTACCGTAAAAACCTTTTTGTCTTTGAAACTTTTTAGAGAAGTGTAAGCTGAAGTGGCGGGAACAAAGAGTAAATACGATATATATATACATGTATCCAACTATGTATCCAATCCAAGTATCCTGGCCCTGGCCTCATCAAAACTGGTAAGTAATTGTGATATATCCAACCAAAATACATATTGCAGTTTGCCAAAAATATTTTTCTCTGACAATTCTTTATAAATAATAGCAGGATTTTCTTTACTTACAAGTATCGACAAAATAGTTCACTAATTACCCATACGAGTGTTTCGTTTTACGCGTAACAGTAAAGATTGGAAATAAATTATTTTCGCATAATATATTCTTATGCAAAAATATAAAGTATATTTATCGAAAATAAAGTAGGGTACTTTATTATACAATATGGTTGGCAACCCTAGCGACGACCGATGTATTGTAGATCCACGGTGGCCGTCGATTTTATTTGAGTATATGTTGCCGTCAAATTACCGTGCTACGGAAAAAGGACTATTAAGATTAAGAAAAATCTATACAATTAATAAAATTAAAGTGTCTGTGTGTAATATCAAAATAAAAGCTTTTTATTAAATGCATAGGAAGATACATAGCTGTAACAAAAAAATTTTTTTGAAGTGAAAACTTCTTTGGCGTCGTTGTGATTTGAAAGTCGATGAAACTAAAAAGCGAATGAAACGAAAAAGCGAAAGCGACAGTAAAAAGAGACAGACACATAAATTCATAAGATTTTATGTGGGAGAAAATGAGATACCAAAGCTTTAGGCATTTGTAAAATGGTACAAAAGGGGTTTGTTGTCACGCAATAATGAATTTTATTACCTCATCAAAAAGGCACGAAACAAAAACTTTGTAGACAACACTTATGACATTTTGTTACTTATTGATATTGTGTTAGGTTACCATAGATATTTCAAATGTGCATTATTTGAAAATTATATTGTGAATTAATGATTGTGGTGAGTACTTGTATGTACATTTTCATAAACTTGAAATTAGTGTGTATTTGATCATTTCTGAATTAAAAAAACCTAGATGTGAACGTTTCACTTCTACCACGTGTGAATTGCACACATAATTTTTTAAAATGTTTTGTCTGTTTATCTCTTTGTGTGTGCCCGATCGACGGTATTCTGTAGTCTACATGAGCAAAGCCGCGGGCACAGCTGAATAAAAATAATTTTAAAATGTAAATATTTAATATTGTTTTGAACTTTAGCTCTGAGTGTTCGCAATATAAATGAATGTCCACGCTTGACAGTATTTAGTGCTCGTAAGAAAAAAAAAAGAGATAAATCTTTAAAACCGTCGAAAAAATTTGAATTTAATTAATTTACTAAACTCTCAAAGAGAAGGAAATTCCACGGTAAATTATTTCAAAGTAACAAAGTTGAATAATGTTTGAAATATTAGATTTTACATTTTTTTTAATGTACTGTTTCTCTATGAATAATGCAAAAGTTTAAAGTTCCCGGAAAATTAACCGACGAACGGGTACTCGGGTAATAACATAACAGCATTCGAACTCTGTCTCGATTTTATTAAAATTGTTTAAAACTTATATTGAAATTTTAAGAAATTTTTTAGAGAGTTTCAATCCGGTAGTAGACAACTTTTGAAAAATCGTTTTAAACATTTTATGAGATGAAAATACTACCTTTGAATTAATATAAATTAATTATTACCCTTTTAAAAGTAAATTAATAAATAAAAAAATATGGCACAAAAACGCAGCATTACGGTCACGTAACCAAGTGTGACGTCATCCTTCATGAAATTAAACTAATGTTAAGGGCATTAAGTGCAAAGATTGTTTTACTAGACGGATTTATAACAACTCTGATTTTAAAATGTTTATCAAACCTAACTCTACGTAATTTATAACCACAGACTCGGGAAAAGGTCTCAAATCTGCGATTATAATGAAAATAATCTGAATTTGAATACAACTGAGTACACGACTATAAATCTATCATTCTTTGAGCACTTATTTATCAATACCATTTATCATATTTTATTAAAAATATGGAACATAGGTAAGTTACGTTTAATAACGTAATTCCACTTAAATTTTTAGCCACCATTTTTGGTCTCCTTTTTACCATTTCTAAAAGTATGATTGACATTTCTTATGGCTACATAAGCGCTTCTTTCACACCACAAAATTCTTTTATCACATGATTTCTTATCCTGTCACTTAATTTCAATATATCTTTTAGCGCTCTAATTTCTAGTGCATTTATTTTACTTTCATGCTTTTTCTGCCACACCCGGCTTTCCCTTCCGTACGGGTCTATTGGAACTAAAACTGCTCTATGCAAAATCCAGACGAGCTTTCGTATAAATTTTCTGGCTTTTCATAAAGGTGTAACACCCATATTATATTTAAAAAAAATTAAATTATTAAATGTTAAAGCCATCACTTTTTCATGCTATAAGTAAAATAAACAAATTGGGCAAGAAACGAGTAGAACTCGCACCCTGAGGGTTCCGGACTGATTAAATTACTTACAGTTGTTGTATCGTCTTTACATAAATATTGTTTAAATATTATCCTTGCATCCTTTAAGGTACCTCGGTTTGTCCGTCTGTCCATCTATCTGTCTGTTTATGTTATGTTAAAATATACGTTAAACAACAATAATATATGCGAATTTTATGCTCAAAAAGTTGTCATAAACATCATCAATGTTTACTATTAGATCTATGGTTATCATTACTTGCATAACTTGTACGGGGATTTCAAAATATTATGGGCCTAGAAGCTACCGTGTAGGTTTTGATAATCGGTCACTGAGTGCGACTTTTACACTTTTATTATGAAGGGCTGTAGCTTTATATTGTATTAACCTACAAACTTGGTTTTTCTACAGCAGTTTGAGGTCATAGGACCTTAGTATTGGAAATTAATTTCAACCGTATATATCTTAAACCATTCTACAGTTTTTTTTTTTTTATAATTTTGTAGCATTATAATTTCCCACTTGATTATAAATTTCCTATTTTATGATTTGTTCCTTAAGTTTTGTAAAAATACCTCATTTCGTATCAAATTTCAAGACTATAGGCCTGCAGGAAGTTACCTTTTAGGTTTTAATAATTGGTCCTCGAGTGCGACTTTTAAACTTTTATTATGAAGTGAAATATTTTTTTATTGTGTTAATCTAGAATCTTGATTTTTTTACAGCAGTCTGAGATGATAGTTTGTAGTATTTGGTATAAATTTCAACTTTATCCCTCAAGTAATTTTCTAGAAAATAAAATAAACTTTAATACATTTTTGTTACTTTATAACTTCACACAGTATTAGAAATTCCTTATTTTTTCATTTATTCCTAAACGTTAGTTATAAAACCTTCCTTAGTGCAAAATTTCAAGACTATAGCTCTTTTTTTATTTTTATTTTTATCGTGGAGAAATCCTGCATTGGATCCGCCTCCCGAGCTGGGCCGCTCAAGGGAGGGGTATGTCGGACTCTTACCGACTAAAACCCTACGGTGTCCTTCTCGCACCTGTTGTTGGCCGGGGAGCGGGAACTGCTTGCGCATGCCATCCGCTCGACCTGGCAGGTGTGGCCCTACCCCGGGGCCCCGTCACGGTCGAAGGCAGTCGGCACCTCCAACGAGCCTCGGAGGGCGCACGAACACCTGTGCGCCTCCTCCATCTCGGGCCTGCATTTACGCGGTGACGGACATGCCCAAGTCCACCACCTGCAGACCCATTTAAGGCGGCCGGAGATCATCACGCGGCCTCCGGCGCCTGGCTCGTTGACCGCGAGAGGGGAGCAAGGTGTTACGCTCCCTCTCCTTCTTCGCCTCCTCTTTCGCAAGCATGACTTGCTCGCAAAACGAGGAGACGGAGTTCCACCCGCTCACGCTCTCGACCATGGACAGAACCACGGCCGGAAGCGAGAGATCGGTGCCGACCGTCGCGACAATGTCGCGGCGTGGCAAGTCCTATGCGGGACAGACGGCTAGGGTGTTTGTCGCGTCGCGGTGCGTCTTCCCTCGCGCTGTGACAAGAGTGTCGTCTGCATAGCAGACGACACTGACACCGCTGAGAGGCACACCGCGTATCGCCCAGTCATAGCCGATGTTCCACAAAACGGGGCCAAGCACTGACCCCTGTGGAACACCGCTAGAAATATCCCGCCGACTCCATCCTTCCGGACCCGGGAAGGTGATGGTCCTCTGAGTTAGGTAGTCCTCGATGATGCAGCGGAGGTAAGGGGGCACTCCATGGTACCGAAGCGCCTCCCGTATGCTGCTCCAGGGCAGGGTGTTAAACGCGTTGGCGATGTCCAAGGACACCGCCAGCACCACTTCGCCTTGGGAGATCGCTTCCTCCGCTAGACTCTTCACGTGCATGATCGCATGTATTGTGGAGCGCCCTTGGCGAAAACCAAACTGGTTATCAGCCAGGCCCGGCCCCACGTCCGTCAAGTGGTGGACGAGGCGGTTTGCAATTACTCTCTCCATGAGTTTGCCCACCTCGTCCAGTAGCACGATGGGGCGGAATGCGGACGGTGTGTCCGCCGGGCGCCCTTCTTTCTTGAGCAGAACCAGCCGGCCGGTTTTCCAGCACAGCGGAAATCGGCCCTGCTCAAAACACGCTGTGAAGAGTCCCATCAATCGGGACTCGAGGACATCATGAGCCAGGACCCATGCACGGCCTGGTATGCCATCGGGTCCTGGGGCGGTGTTCTTCGACTGAAGCCGTCGCACCGCCCGGCTCAGCTCTTCCCGGGTCACATAGCTGTAACAAAAAAAATTTTTTTGAAGTGATAACTTCTTTGGCGTCGTTGTGATTTGAAAGTCGATGAAACTAAAAAGCGAATGAAACGAAAAAGCGAAAGCGACAGTAAAAGGAGACAGACACATAAATTCATAAGATTTTATGTGGGAGAAAATGAGATACCAAAGCTTTAGGCATTTGTAAAATGGTACAAAAGGGGTTTGTTGTCACGCAATAATGAATTTTATTACCTCATCAAAAAGGCACGAAACAAAAACTTTGTAGACAACACTTATGACATTTTGTTACTTATTGATATTGTGCTAGGTTACCATAGATATTTCAAATGTGCATTATTTGAAAATGATATTGTGAATTAATGATTGTGGTGAGTACTTGTATGTACATTTTCATAAACTTGAAATTAGTGTGTATTTGATCATTTCTGAATTAAAAAAACCTAGATGTGAACGTTTCACTTATACCACGTGTGAATTGCACACATAATTTTTTTAAATGTTTTGTCTGTTTATCTCTTTGTGTGTGCCCGATCGACGGTATTCTGTAGTCTACATGAGCAAAGCCGCGGGCACAGCTGAATAAAAATAATTTTAAAATGTAAATATTTAATATTGTTTTGAACTTTAGCTCTGAGTGTTCGCAATATAAATGAATGTCCACGCTTGACAGTATTTAGTGCTCGTAAGAAAAAAAAAAGAGATAAATCTTTAAAACCGTCGAAAAAATTTGAATTTAATTAATTTACTAAACTCTCAAAGAGACGGAAATTCCACGGTAAATTATTTCAAAGTAACAAAGTTGAATAATGTTTGAAATATTAGATTTTACATTTTTTTAAATGTACTGTTCTCTATGAATAATGCAAAAGTTTAAAGTTCCCGGAAAATTAACCGACGAACGGGTACTCGGGTAATAACATAACAGCATTCGAACTCGGTCTCGATTTTATTAAAATTGTTTAAAACTTATATTGAAATTTTAAGAAATTTTTTAGAGAGTTTCAATCCGGTAGTAGACAACTTTTGAAAAATCGTTTTAAACATTTTATGAGATGAAAATACTACCTTTGAATTAATATAAATTAAGTATTACCCTTTTAAAAGTAAATTAATAAATTAAAAAATATTGCACAAATACGCAGCATTACGGTCACGTAACCAAGTGTGACGTCATCCTTCATGAAATTAAACTAATGTTAAGGACATTAAGTGCAAAGATTGTTTTACTAGACGGATTTATAACAACTCTGATTTTAAAATGTTTATCAAACCTAACTCTACGTAATTTATAACCACAGACTCGGGAAAAGGTCTCAAATCTGCGATTATAATGAAAATAATCTGAATTTGAATACAACTGAGTACACTACTATAAATCTATCATTCTTTGAGCACTTATTTATCAATACCATTTATCATATTTTATTAAAAATATAGAACATAGGTAAGTTACGTTTAATAACGTAATTCCACTTAAATTTTTAGCCATCATTTTTGGTCTCCTTTTTTACCATTTCTAAAAGTATGATTGACATTTCTTATGGCTACATAAGCGCTTCTTTAACACCACAAAATTCTTTTATCACATGATTTCTTATCCTGTCACTTAATTTCAATATATCTTTTAGCGCTCTAATTTCTAGTGCATTTATTTTACTTTCATGCTTTTTCTGCCACACCCGGCTTTCCATTCCGTACGGGTCTATTGGAACTAAAACTGCTCTATGCAAAATCCAGACGAGCTTTCGTATAAATTTTCTGGCTTTTCATAAAGGTGTAACACCCATATTATATTTAAAAAAATTTAAAATATTAAATGTTAAAGCCATCACTTTTTCATGCTATAAGTAAAATAAACAAATTGGGCAAGAAACGAGTAGAACTCGCACCCTGAGGGTTCCGGACTGATTAAATTACTTACAGTTGTTGTATCGTCTTTACATAAATATTGTTTAAATATTATCCTTGCATCCTTTAAGGTACCTCGGTTTGTCCGTCTGTCCATCTATCTGTCTGTTTATGTTATGTTAAAATATACGTTAAACAACAATAATATATGCGAATTTTATGCTCAAAAAGTTGTCATAAACATCATCAATGTTTACTATTAGATCTATGGTTATCATTACTTGCATAACTTGTACGGGGATTTCAAAATTGTATGGGCCTTGAAACTACCGTGCAGGTTTTGATAATCGGTCACTGAGTGCGACTTTTACACTTTTATTATGAAGGGCTGTAGGTTTATATTGTATTAACCTATAAACTTGGTTTTTCTACAGCAGTTTCAGGTTATAGGACCTTAGTATTGGAAATTAATTTCAACCGTATATATCTTAAACCATTCTACAGTTTTTTTTTTAATAATTTTGTAGCATTATAATTTCCCACTTGATTATAAATTTCTTATTTTATGATTTGTTCCTTAAGTTTTGTAAAAATACCTCATTTCGTATCAAATTTCAAGACTATAGGCCTGCAGGAAGTTACCTTTTAGGTTTTAATAATTGGTCCTTGAGTGCGACTTTTAAACTTTTATTATGAAGTGAAATAATTTTTTATTGTGTTAATCTAGAATCTTGATTTTTTTACAGCAGTCTGAGATGATAGTTTGTAGTATTTGGTATAAATTTCAACTTTATCCCTCAAGTAATTTTCTAGAAAATAAAATAAACTTTAATAACTTTTGTTACTTTATAACTTCACACAGTATTAGAAATTCCTTATTTTTTCATTTATTCCTAAACGTTAGTTATAAAACCTTCCTTAGTGCAATATTTCAAGACTATAGCTCTGCGGTAAGTACCCTATAGATTTTGATAATCGGTACTTGAGCGTTATTTTACCTATGAAGTGTCGTATCTCTTTAATGCCTAGATTTTTTTTACAACAGAATGAGTATATGATATTAATTTCAACTTTATACGTCAAATCATTTTCGAGAAATAGTGTCTTGACACACGGATAGCCAACAAGCTAACCAACCAGGTAGCCAGACAGAAAGACAGACGGACAACAAAGTATCCTTTATGGGTTAAGTTTTTTTTTCATTATGGAACCCTAAAAATATAGGGAACATAATAAAAAACATGGCACGTTTAGTTTTTTTAGGTTTTACAATGTTTTTTGGCTTGAATATTACTAACTTTTTTTTTTTTTTATTTTATTCCTTAATTCTTTTTTCTATTTAAAACTTAATTAGCGATCTTTGTTTAATGCTTTAATTTTAAATTTTTTTTAATTTTTTTTTTTTGAATTATTCCAATTTAAAAAAAATTATTTTTTTATTAATCTTTTTTTTTTCAATTAAACTCTAAATTATTTTTTTTTTTTTTTGAACTGCCCCGGCAGGGGGGTCAAACCGCTCTTGCGGGGGATCCCGGGCCCCCGGGCCCGAGGCCACGGGACCCCGGCTTGGCCACCCCCTTAGGCGGCCGCGTCGGGAGTCCCTTCCTTATAAAGGTCCCCGACGCGAGCCAGGACGGGGGTTGTCCACGCCCCTCAAAGGGCACCCGACAACCCCCTCGCCGGAGGCTGCGGAGGGGCGCACCCCGGGGTAATGCAGCCCTCTGGTCCTTGCCTGAAACAAGTCGCCGCCCCAGGGGTTATCTTCCCCGGGGAGGCCGGCCTTTTACCGCGTTTCGAAGCCAAAACCAGGGCGCCGCGCGGCGGGGTTACCCCGTCCGGGCCCCTGAGGCTGGGGTCAGGACAGAGGGGTCGGGGGGCCGGATTCCCACGGGGCCCCGGCCGGCATCCGTTCCGTTTTGCCCCACCAGGGCGTCCGCGCAAATAGCCCGGGTCTGCACTCCTCTGGACCACGCCAAGTATGCCTCAACATCGAGGCGTTTTAGCGACCAACGCGGTCCGCCCTCCCTCGAGGTTTCCGGGACCGGATTGTCTGAGGTTTGGGCTGAGACGTCGAACCGGATATACCGATGGTCCGACAACGTCTTGTTATAGAAAAAATAAAAAAATAAAAAAAAAATCTTTTATTTCCAGGATACCAATTAATGATAGGTTTATGTATTGATGCGTTTAGATAATTTATAACTTGATAATTTTGGTTTAATAATAGCTTTGTTAATATTTTAGGTTCGTATTGTTTACATTGCAATATCATGAAAAATCTGTCATACTCTCTGTTCTAATTTTCTATTTCCGTTTGAATTCAAAATTTCATCTTACTAGACTTTTCTTATTTTAAAAATTCAAAATAAATCTAATCATAGATTTATTTTGCTAAACTAGAACCTGGATAGAATATTTGTCTATACCTGAGAAACTCCTAACTGCGCATGCTGTATTACTATCAAAGAATTATCAATGACAGAGATTGTCATAATATTGCAATGTAAACAATACGAACCTAAAATATTAACAAAGCTATTATTAAACCAAAATTATCAAGTTATAAATTATCTAAACGCATCAATACATAAACCTATCATTAATTGGTATCCTGGAAATAAAAGAATAGGTACACCAAAACAATAATAAGGTAAATCAAATGAACTTATGATGAATAATATAAAGTAGATATTAAATAAGATAAATAAGATTATCTTCCAGATAAATAATATAACAGTCTCTACCCCCTCCAGGACTCTCCAGTCCCGAACGCGGCATGCTAGGGCAGGGCTAGCGAACGTTAGATCCACTATGGACCCACCCTGCCGTCGCACGCACGTGTGAACTGAACCTCTGTTGAAGATGGGTAGGCCGTTTGTTAAGGCCCACTCTTCTGGTTCCTCGCCCCTGGCATCCGTGGATGGGGAATCCCAAGCCATAGATTTAGCATTGAAGTCCCCGAGCACTAGCACGGGACGAGGATGGCTACGGGTGATGACGTTACCCAGTTCCGCCAATAAAACCTGGAAGTCAGCGAGATTCCAACTGGGGGGTGCATACACTGATGGGACTCTTTTCCAGCCGTATTATTAGGCCTCTGTTTCCCGGCAGACTGTTGGGAAGTGGATGCCTGAGGTTGCACAGGTCGCTTCGCAGCCTGTTTCGTAGCGGCAGATTTGCGATCGGCGGCAAGCGGAGGTCTTCGAGGTGGTGGTGCAGGAAGTAGCCGTTCCTCGAGTGCAGCATTACGGGCGTCCATCATAGTCCCCACCTGGAGCATGACGGTTCGCACAATTTCGTCGAGGCTTGGTGTTGTCGAAGGTGAGAAATAGTGTCTTGACACACGGATAGCCAACAAGCTAACCAACCAGGTAGCCAGACAGAAAGACAGACGGACAACAAAGTATCCTTTATGGGTTAAGTTTTTTTTTCATTATGAATTATGGAACCCTAAAAATATAGGGAACATAATAAGAAAACACGGTTTCCTGACCTTTACTTAACTTAATAAACAAATAATTTGGCTTTAGTCCAGAACGGTAAACACGTACATGCAAAAGTATATACTGGAATTTTCTAGAATTGTTATAATAAGCTAGGGAATTATCTTCAACTTTATTTCAGTTTTAAAACAGAATATTGTAATATTTACAAATTAAAATAAACTTTAGCTAGTAGAGTTTAGAGTTGATTTTTTTATATTATTGTATCCACTGTGCTTAATAGTTCTAACGAGTACAATATTCAGGGTAGCCCATGTATTCCGTGTATTGAATTATAGTAGAAATAAAAAGCAAATTTTTGCTTTTTTTTTTGGTCTTAATTATACGACCAATTGTAAGCCACCAAAAAAAAAAGACATTTTTTTGTTCACTAAATCTGTTTATTTTATGTCATGTCTAAAAAAAATATATCTATAATAATAATACATCTGTAGTTCCGTCTGTACGTGTATTTTTTTTTCAATTTTTCCTTTTTGGCGACTATTTTATAAAGGACACACAGATCAAGAATATGATGCAAAATAAAATATTTTGTTTGCGTGTCTGTTTGTTTGTAGATATGTTCGAATTTATCTCAAAAACGGCTCTATCGATATTTATGAAATTTTCTACATTGTAGTACGTCATACGCTATAAGGATTGTTAAAAATAAAATTAAGAGACAGACATAATTACGGCGTAATAAACACGGGGTTCTATGGACACCAGGTTAAGAAACGAATCAAAGAGTCGTGTATTCGACTCCTACATTGGGATGGACGACTTTATGTTTGACACATTGACCTTTATGAGTGAGTGAAGTCTCTAATAAAGTTTTTCAACCCGATAACACAATAGTGTTCTGATTGACAATTATTACGTTAAAATAATTAATCAAGTTGTTGCAATTTATTGCCGAGTTATTAATCATTTCTTCAAAAATTGTATAATTGAAGATTCGCTAGAACTTTCTCAATATACGAAAAGGCAATTAACTGACTGACGACGAGAAGTTTCATTGCCTTGCTGACCTTGCAAGAGAGTAGTAATTTGACCAGCGAACCAGCAATATCTATATCAATATTAAGTATAAAAAGGATAAAATTGTTTTTTTTTTTTTTTTTTTGTAATGGATAAGCTCAAAAACTACTGGACCGATTTTAAAAATTCTTTCATCGATATAAAGCTACAGTATCCGCGAGAACATAAGCTATATTATAATTTGAAAAATTAATTTATTTCTCATAAAAATGTCGATAGTTTTACACAAAGTATAAAAAATTGCTTACACGGGTGCGTTAAAATTACAAATATAGTGATTTTTACACGCCAGCTCATTATACATGTCAGCGCATTGTGGGTTCATTTCACAAGATAAATTTGTGCTTTCGGTGTGAGGAATATTCATGAGGCAACCATGGCATAGTAAAGCCTTTTCTACGTAAAGACAAGACAAAAGTTAAGCCTTTTCTTATCTTACTATTCGAAAACGGTTTCACAGATTACCGTGAAATTTGGTTCATCTAATTGTTTTTGACGGAAATTTTTATACTATTCCTGGACGTGATAGTTGAAACTGTGGTCGTATTACTGGAAAGGGGAAAACAATGTCTTATAATAGACAAGTTGACTATTTTTTAAAGTTGGTCTTAAATTATCAATTATTATCCGATTAGAGGAAAAAAAAGATTAACATATTTTTAGGGCCTAGAAAACTGCAAAAGTTTATTTTTCGTGATCTGGCGAAAACGCTGTCAGCCATATTAGTCTGTATAATATCTCTGCTGTGATATCATAAGGGTCGAAAACAAACATTTTACAATTAGCAAATGTTCATCATTGTAAAAATCTTCATACTTTTTAATGTCATTAATGTCAATGTCAATAGTGAATTTCACACGTTTATGATCCGACATGTTTGATTAGAGTCCTATGACGTCACAATATGGCCGACAGTGTTATCAGAGTTCAATATTAAAAAAAAAAAACTATTTTAAAATTGTAATTGTATAGCCATCTTACATGTTTATTATCTGAAATCAGTAAATATTGGTTTCTTAAGTAAAATACAAAAAAAAAAAAATTGCGCCAAATTTGGTATGAGTCAAGTAGTCTATAATTAAGAAAGAAATTTTGGTTTCAATGTTTGTTTACTTAACACAATTAAACGGTCAGATGGATTCTAATATTTCTCATAGATATAGGATACTTGGAAAACCAAGTCTTATTTGAAAAATTTGATAGAATTTATTAAGAAATGTTTAAAAATTGCCTAGTAATTACTTATAAATGTATTTTTAACGCGAACGAAGTCGTGGATACATGTTAGTGTTTAAGCAAATTAAGTTATTTGCTTAATGTGTATAGTAATAACAGAGGTTAAACAAACTAGCTTACTGCTCAACTTTGTACACGATAACTTAACTCCCGTGAGTGCGGACTGCAATAGCGAAACATGAATATGCAACTCCAACCTAACGAAATAATCATATTATTTACCTATTTATTTTATCTTGTTGTAAATATATACTTACTATTGTAGTTCTTATTTCTATTTTAAAATAAATATGAAGACATAGTTTTAGTTTCTTTTTCTTCTTGCTAGGTCTATCCCACTTTAGATGGGGTCGGCTCTCCTACTTTTTTGGCGCCAGGTCAATCTGTCCTGGGTTGTCGGGTCGGGCAGTTCTTCCTCCAGTAGGAGTTTCGTCATGCTAGTCCACTACGTAGCCGGATGTCGTTCTCTACCTCTTATAGGTATTCAGGTAGTTAAAATGCTTTCTTCACTACATGCTCCTTGTCTCTTCGCATCACGTAACCATACGTTTCTCTGATATAAGGGCGACTTTGAAACATGATTGAAATAATTTTTATTTAGTAGTAGTAGAGGAAGACCGATGAAGATATGGATGGAGTGTGCGAAGAATGATGTGTGAATAAAAGTTGTGAATTCTGAGCTGCTATTTGATAGAGTGGAAAAGAAGATGAAGATGAAGAACATTGATAACTAGATTTCATTTATATACCTAAAGGTTATCAACCCAATAGCAGCGTTCTGTGTGTTTGACAAACTATTTGACGGGCTGGAGACGGTTTGCTGATCATTTGTAATAAAAACTTAACCTATTAAATAGAATATAAGTCTTTACTTTGTTTGATCCCGCAGTCAAACCGATTTACACGGTTATAAATTAACAAAAAACAAAAAAGCGATAGTGATGCGGGATAAAGGTTTTGGAGTTATTTTTGTTTTGTTAGGTGAAAAAAGACATACCTTCTTACGTGCGTACGTTCGTAAACATCGTAGTATTTAATTAAATTTGTATTAGGTATTATTATATGTGTTTGATGTTATGCATTATTTCAAACACAAGTTTTATTCATATTAAAAAAAAATATCCTACTTAACTAGGTATATGGATCAGAATCGGGACTATAAAATTTTCAATACAAACGATATCCCTCAATTATGTAGGTTATAACGGGTTAAAGAAAAAACTAATTCAAATAGTTACCATTACCTCGTATATTTTCGTTTCTTTCCATATTTTCCAGGATTAGCTCTTGACCAAAATTTCATCTTTCTCTTTCCCAAAGGTGTGTTGGTAGGTACTCGTAGGAGTGCTGTCAAAAGGATGTCTTAATAATTGTGTTCAGTTAGCATAAAAATAACAATTTAACATTGGTAATGTAGCGACATCTACATAGCGACACACAGCGACATCTATCGAGCCACATACGACACATCCTACATCGCGCTATAGAAATTAACTCTTCAATTGAGTGTATATACAAGAACCCGACTACAACCGTTGGGCAGCTGCCCGTCAGACATAACACCCGTCTGGTCGGAGGATCCTCCCTTTGCAATAGCTCTTCTACAGTAAGTTTCCTCTTAGCTGCCTCCTATTTGAGACAAAATTCAGGCAAACCATTGAAATGGAAGTGGTATTCCACTAATACAACTTTATTAACCTATATCGCTTACACACTTTCTGTTATTCTAATTATCAGTTTTCTCTTTCTCACTAATACAAGCTTCAATAAACTATTCTTTTCTCCAATTTCCATTACTCTCTCTCTTTTCTTTTATATATTTCCAAATAATATAACAATTTCACATTACATACCATCACGCCTGTATTCCCCGAAGGGTTAGGCAAAGGTGTACTAATGTACACCCACAGTTCGTCGAGTATGTTTTTAGATCCCATGTAATAGGGGGCGAGCCTATTGCACGAAACCAAACTCTGAGCTGCTACTAAGAATTTCATAGGAAAAACCCAATAACACTTGTGCTCGACCTGGGATTCGAACCCAGAACCTCGCTTATAGCAGTCGCGCTTACGACCACTAGGCTTACGAGTCAGTTGTTTTCAAATTAACATTACAGTGATAAACGCTGTATAGATGGAAATTGGGTTTCAAGTACAGATAGACCACACAAAGGTATTTGTCAAGTAATTTAACATTTGAGGGCGCTAATTAGCCAAATGTGTATTAGTACCTAAATACCCTAGCATACTATGGCTTCAGCATGATGTTTTCCTTTATCGATAAGTCATACCCATTATTGTGTTCAAACTATTGGTACGGTATCCAAACACGCCACCACTGAGCTATTAATACTTCAAAGATAAATTATAACAGTTTCCTTGTGCGTGTTCTACCGTTTGTTTAATGAGTTGTATTCCGAGGAATTGTTCGACATGATGCCAACGGCTACTTTTCACCATCGCACGGCTCGCCATCAGCAGGGCAAATTCGTTACTAAATGCCAGGTTTCGAAACTGTGGACATCGAATCGATATTACGCCCTTCTAAGCCACTCGTCCACCACGACTATTGACTGTATTGCTATTTTTTAGAATTTATTTGTTCGCATTCAACATGGTTTAGATAAGTTTCTAAATTTTTATACTCTAAATAAATTTGATTTTAATTGCGCGAAATGTCAAATAATAACATATACCCGTAAACAGAATCCGACTCTACATTAGAGATTTAGGTGCTATTTTCGACTCCATGTTGATATTTGATAAATAAGCATATTGACAATGTTGGAAAAAAGCATTAGGGTTTGTGTTTCAATTATCTAACGAAATAAAATATGTCAAAACTTTCAAAATTTTTTATCGTTCTTTTCTTCGAACCCATCTTGAATCCGCGTCTCAAATCTGGAACCCCAATTGTAATACAAGGTGTCCAGAAAGGGTATCGGGTATTTGTTTTCGCGCCATATTCGAAACGGGGCGTCTAAAGGGTGCGGGGAGGGGTTCGTGGCGTCCGCCATTTTGTGGAGTTTTAGTCACGATGGAACAGTACTCGGGGACGCATCGCGCATTTTGCGTACGAGCGTATTATCGTAATGGTGATTCAATAGTGACTGCTCAACGTCTCTATCGTGCGGAATATCGTACACGCCACGCGCCAAGTGACGATAGCATTAGGAAATGGATCAGGATGTTCGAGAATACAGGTGCGACAGTTAAAATTCAAAACTCTGGTCGTCCTCGTTCAGTTCGCGATGAAGAAACAATTGAAGAAGTTGAGGCGTCGGTTCGTCAAAATCCGTCTTTATCCATCCGAAAGCGAAGCCAAGCGTTGAACATCAAAAAATCGTCTTTACATTCGATTTTAAAGAAAGACTTACATCTAAAAGCCTATAAAATTCAATTGGTTCAAGAATTGAAGGATACGGATTATGCTAATCGACTGAATTTTGCGAACGAAATGCTGCAGCGATTTAACAACTTTAACAACATACTGTTCAGTGACGAAGCAAATTTTCACCTGAATGGTCATGTTAATAAGCAGAATTGTCGGTACTGGGCAGTGGAGAATCCGAGACGAAAGCATGAACGACCCCTGCATAGCCCAAAGGTCGTTGTTTGGGCCGCTATGTCTGCTAAAGGCATAATTGGTCCTTATTTTCATGAAGATCAACGAGGCCGAGCAATTAATGTGAATAGTGACCGTTATTGCGATATATTGCAAAATTTTTTGGTCCCAGAGTTGCAGGAGTTTGCAGGTTTCAACTCAAGAACGTGGTTCCAGCAAGATGGGGCCACTTGCCATACCTCAAATAACTCAATGGAAGTTGTTAACGAATTATTCCCTAATAAAGTCATTTCGCGAAGGGGTAACATCAACTGGCCTCCCAGAAGCCCCGACCTTAGCCCGCTTGACTATTTTGCATGGGGATACCTTAAAAGTAAGGTTTATCAAAACAATCCGATGAATCTAACCCAGTTAAAGCAAAACATCAGGTCAGAAATGGCAGCAATATCGATAGCTATGTGTCAACGTGTTATCGCCAATCTTCGTTTCCGTTTAGAAGAGTGCCAGCAACGTAACGGTCATCTTTGGATAACATCATCTTTTCCAAATAATTCTCCAATTCATATGAAATTAATAAACAATAAACTTTTTTATTGCATACAAATAATTTTTGTTTCATTGAACTTACAAATACCCGATACCCTTTCTGGACACCTTGTATATATGACACACACATTGATAAAATACAAAAACTAGTTCTTCGTTACATACAGTTTAAATCTGAAATAATCGTACCAGATTACACATCGCGCTGTAAAAGATTAATTTCATATGTTCCCGCTGTATACACGGAGAGAAATAGCTGATGTGTAATATCTTTGAGTATACTTACCTACTTAATTGACTGTTCGGAGATACTGAGCAAAATGAACCTACGCGTACCAGCAGCATTTTATAATCCTATTGTTAAAACTACTTGCATACAAAATTCCTATTTCATTCGAGTGAGCAGCAATACAAAGAAATTGGTTAGTGATTGAAACGTTGATTTATTTGATATAACTGTGCAGAAGTTGAAAACTCTTCTAAATTCCTGTTTCTTTTGCTAATATTTTTGTGTTCTTCTGTCTACTTTATTTTTATTCATAATATACATATATGTGAGAATGTAAATGGCCTTCATTGATTTATACATGTAACTTAAATATCTACTTAGCTGTAAGTTTTCTTAAAAGATTAAAATAAAACAATATAGTGTATGAAAATTTTGCTAATATAAAAATATTCTGCCAGCATTATTGAGACTAATTCTTAGATGGCGTCGAACTTTGAAGCGTTAGGTCATTCCCTCAGCCTTTGAACTATGCAATCAAGCACGAATGAAAAATATATATCAGCCAATTATTATGTACTTAATTGAATTTATTATGTTTATTGTACGTTTTTTTAAATTTAGGGCTTAATTTAATTGGATTTTGTTATCTCCTTTCATTAGATGATTTAAATTAAGAAAAAATTGAAAGCATTTTTTTTACTTTTTTCTAAACTCCAGTGGGCCGTCTCATTTTTTTTTTGTGATTATTGTATTGTAGATGATCAAATTAAGATTACCATTGATGATTGATCTGAATACATTTTTGAGAATTTAATTTTTATTCGTAAAAACTTAAATACATAAGGTAAATTTTGTAAACTACCGGCACAGTTTTAATACTAGCAATAAATATAAACAAATTAACGTTCTTTAAGTAATAGTGTTAGGTTCTGTGTTAAGATCCCGAAGCACATTACAAATTTGCCTGACAATAAGTACAAGGACCTTGTCAACCAGGTTTTACTGACAAAAGGTTGTTATAGGGTCATTACGTGAATAATAGTGATGATGTCTGAATGTGACATCCACTAAAATAATAATATTACAGAACTGTAAACATGAAGTAAAAAACATATCTTGTTTCTTGCCACCTCTTCTCGATAATTAGGATTTTTCCGAACCTTCTTATGACTTAAATGATTTTTTTATTACAAATAGTCCAGGCTTGGTGAACCGCGGCTACACCCAGTACTAGTATAAGCAATAAATATAACTTAAAGTAATAAACGAAGTAATAATATTATTACAAAATTATAATTGGGTCTTTGAGTTGTTGGGTAATTTTTTCTCATATGGAACGTTGGTACGAACGAGCGCTTGAAAAAAAAATCAGTAGAATTCTAAGACGAGCAATTGTTAGCGAGCTTATAATAGTTTTTTCAGAGCCTAAATGAAATTCAGTACTACTAACATTTTGTCCCAATACACTAATTAATTCATCAAACTGCATAAAAACTTATAAATGTAACATAAGTCGATTAATTTTCCTTTTCGCACGTAAACTGGTGTCAGTAAAAGTTATTTTCGAACAATTTAAGCCTTCCGCAAAGTTGTACTGAGCTCAAACGAGGTTAACTCACTTAAAAAGGTCGTTTCATATATCACGCGACGGATACGGACTTAAAAATTGGGATTTTTTTTCAAGGTGAAACATTACACTGGCGCAGTTCCTTAACCTGTATCAAGCACAAATATAGCCGTGTGTAGAGTATTGCTTCTATGTATGGGACGGGTCCGCCAAATGTTAGTCAGCCACGCTGGGCTCTACCGATTGAAGAGCTTGAAAGTCGAAGGCTTTATGGACATGGCTCATTAGTGACGGATCACTGACACGGACTGGCGTAGGATCGCTTGCCTTGCAGTCTTCTATCGACTGTACTTTGCTGAATATGCGCAAGAACTATACCAACTAATTCCACCCTCCTCATTCCATCATAGAACTATTGGATGCCGTATGGGTCTCCATCCATCCAACGCTGTACATCCGCAAATATGTAACAACACCATATGTAATAATATGTTTACCACAAATGGATGGAATACTACCCGTGTCTGTTTTTCCTGATTCATATAACATGGTGTTCTTCAAAAGAAGAGTGAATCAGTTTTTATTCAGCGATCGCGTACTATCATCGGCATAGTTTTAACTTTTAACTTTCCATCAGGTTTGACTAAGAATAAACATCGAACAGTACATATATTTTAAAAAATATAACGATTGCATCTGGCTTCGTTCCAGGAGGTAAATGGATAAAAAAACTACAATCGTGACACTAATTCAGAAGTAATCAATTTTTTTTATAAGATATATATTTTTTGTTACTAACTTCAACACCCAGTATAAACAACACCATAACTTTAATTACAATAGAATCAATTATCTCTTGATTTTTCACTTCAATTTTCATCATCAATCAATCATCATCAATCAATCATCATCAATCATTCAATCAATTTTCACTTGACCAAAATTACCATTGTAATTTAAATAAAGATATTTATAATAATATCTTTTAAATTATTTATGTATTTATTACAATTAAGAAATATTGGTTTGCACGCTCGGTTGTAGAAAAATGTGTGTCGCTATAAAATTTGAATCTCTATGCTAAAAGAGACATGAGGCAGGGCAGATATAAATTTATTTGGAGATTTCTCTCTACTTTGGGCTACTAGTGGTGTCCGACTAGTGGAATGGAATGGAAAGTCGTAGCCAAATAAATTTGTTTTGTGTGTGTTCAGTAGAGTTTCCAAAGCTCCTTAGGGTAGGGGGGTTCATGGTCAACGACAACGCACCAATGATGGTAACAAGTGTCTATAGGCCACGGTAGCCGTTTACTATCAGGCAAGCTAAAAACTTGTTTATCAATTTAGTTGTATAAAAAAGAATGACTGTTATAGATAGCTAAATAATTCCGACATTATTTATTTTAAGTATGGGGTCACAAATTACCTGTACGGGCCTTGTGAAACGGACTTTGAAGCTTGCTATATAAAATTTTTAGATTACTTACAGGCTTAGCGTGTATTAGTTAAGTGTTAGAAGATTAAACAAAAAGTATAATAGGGGTTTGTAATCGTATAATTAACTCTTCACGGGTTAAGTTACTAACTTTGTTTTTATTTATGATTTAAGTTAGGTATTCGTGGGTTAAGCATGAATGAAATTAACTCAGGATGGGAATGAGTGGCGTACAAGAAAAGAGGCTTATGTTCAGGCTGAAGATTATATTGAAGACAACGAAATTAGATACATCTCTTTTCAATATTCTTAAAATAATGTAATGCCTGTTTTCACCAACGTCCCCTAATTTTAAGGGACACTTAAAGTACATTTATGTGACCACTTGGGTAGATTTCGTTTTCACCAATATATAAGGGACACCTAAGAAGACCCTAACAAAAATAAACATAAATTGTAAGGAACACTAATTATCGATAAGTGAAGTTTAAAATGACTTTTAAACACCTATAAATAAAATCATTAAATTCAGCATTTTCTCTTAATTTTAGACACAGGGTTTTCTAGCAACATTTTTTCTTTACAACCTAAACTATCAATTTTCGTAATAAAATTACATCTTTTTTGTCTAAAAATGATTAGGTTCGTTTCCCGACTCATGTATTAGTTTTTTGTGAAATGCAGTTGTTATGGTTCTTTATATCATATTTCTCTATTTTTTATAGTTTGAGGGTTCCCCCCACTGAACCATTTAAATGTTACACACTGTATAATAAAGCAAGTAACGTCAATGTGACTAATGGTGCATAGTACAATCCAAACTTAACAACAACCGAGAGATGAATAGTAAATTGTTAGTTTAAAATTGGCTGTTCTGGTTCATAAATTGGTTGGGGTTATGCAAAATTATTTTGTTTTTTAAATTATCCCTACAATTAAAAATCGGAGATGACTGGTCACTTGCGTGTGGGACTCGGACGGATACTGGCGCGGTGGCTTACGTCTAACGACACAGTTTTTTAAAAGTTTCGCAGCCGAAAAGCAAGTAAACCTTCATCCCGGTTATATTATACCATATTTGGCGGTTATTTTGTGTGGTATCTACTTCCAGCCAGTTTAAAAATATACAGTCCACATTATCTACAGAAGTAGAATATCACACCCGGTCTGTGGTGGTGGTTGGCTATAAAAGATAATTGTAAGTCTGTACAACCCGACTAGGTCACGACCACCATGCAAATGGTGAAAAACTCCTCATACATTTCACTTAAAGGCATGTACGGAATCAGCCGGTGCATGTCCGGTTTTTATTAATACAGGCCAATATAACAGCACTGACTCGCGAAGGATTGTCGATCTCTCGTGGTGACGCCTGTTTTTGGATTGTACTGTGCTGTCCATTAAGTAGAGTTTCGTCATTTTGATGAGCTATTATAAAAATGTTGAATGTAATTTTCTATGAAATTTTAATTTTTACACTACAAATAATTTGAATATCCAAAAAACTACTGTTATTTCAAAGCTTTAAGTTTTCATTTTTGTCGGCATTCCTTAATTATTGCCTTTTTAGAAGCCTTTATTTAACTGGCTTTGTTCTGTTAGCATGTGTTATATCTCCAACCAGTTATCTCCAACCGATTGAGCTGAAATTTTGCATTTTAAACCCAATATGACGGACTCCCAAAGATGACGGACCAGTCATTATTTATGCACCTCCATGATATGGATATCAAACAAAAGGGTTTGCTGAGAAGAATACGAAATAAAATATTAATGAATAAATATAACATAAAACACCATCACGCCTGTATCCCCGAAGGGTTAGGTAGAGGCTGACATACACCCACAGTTCACCGAGTATTTTTTTTTTTTGGTCTCATTAAATAGGTAGCGAACCTATGGCCATTAATCGGCCAAACTCCGAGATGCTACTGAGAATTTCATAGAAAAACTCAATAACACTTTGCTCGACTTTGAAATCGAACCGAGGACCTCGAGCATAGCAGTCGAATGAAAACTATTAAACAAGCTTTTATTCAATAATTTTAAAAGCTTACAGCGCAAATAAAAAAGCGAGATTGGGGAAATTTAAATTAAATAAATTTATTACGCATTACAAACTTTTACAATTATTAAAATATTTAATAAAAGTTTTTTTGTATAAGTATTTTTTATATTAGCGTGAATAAAGAAGTTTCACTTAGAAAAATGATAATAATATGCAGTCACTGCAATGATGCGATGACGTGTTTTACGTGTTGTTAGTTACGTTTTAAAACGCATGTTACCGTATACTAAAATAAAAGGACCAACGAACTAACGACCCTTCTGCAAACTAGACTTAAACAGAAAACCATAAATGTTCTATTTCAGAATAAACCTTAAAAATAGGAAGCTATTTCCAAGGTTATATTTCAATCCGTCTGACCTTCTCGAATAAGATTTAACGCGAAAATAGATCACAACGGATCTGCTTACACTGCTAATGACAGGCTTTACAAGTTACAGACAACTGCTTTTAAACCGTAATTATGGGGGAAATTAGAGGTTTTAGACAAACGATACACTCATTATCAAAATTTGACCCACTCTGACGTAACCATTGTCGATTGACAAGGGCGGAACCCGATCAAATGCGGAAACAAGCGCCCACGCGTTACATCAAACTCGATTGGCTTCTAAAATCGGTTGTGATAAAATATAACCACCGATATTTTTAAAATATAAGATTATTAATTTCAAATCTGTTTATTCAGTAATGCTGAGAAGGTACTCATGATCTTTAAACACATTAAAACCGGTTTGGATAACATCTTTGTCATCACTTAGATCCAGCAAGAAACTTGACAAGTTTAGTTTTCTTTTGTTTTATTATAAATTATAAGGCAATATAGAAGGGACAGTATTAAAAGTATAGCCTTATCAAGCATTAATTGTTCGGATATCCAAGGCCAGTCAATAGTACGATTGCCCTATCAATAGTGAAGTACATTTTAAATAATTACTCCGGCATACACAGTATACATTTTTGATTACAGTATCTAATTAATTATAATTCATGAAAATGAAAAAGAGTACTATAGAATGAACAACAATTTCATTAAAATGTGTACAATTATTTTTATTCAATGTTAGAGTTTGTTTTTGTTGGAGGTCGGTCGAGTTGTAGGTTTAAGATATGTGAAGACAAATTTGCCAATGTCTTTAAAACAGTGACGTCACAATTAGGTGTTAGAGCCATGCAAGTCCCAAATTAACGATAATGTAAGGTTTACCACTATTTCTATAACTATACCAGATACACTGTCTACTTAGTACTTGAAGCTGTGATACTTTTATAGCACAAGAGCTTAATATCCACTTGGATACCCAATTGTATAGAAATATTGTAGAAAATTTACTAAAAAATAGACTATTACAAAATATGTTTCATAAAATTGGCCATCGTTGAATCTAAAATTTAAAACCTTTGAAACAAAAAGAAACCGGCTGTTATTGACACCAAAATACAATACCGGTTATCAGCGAAACCAGAATAAAAAACCAGCTATCGTCCAAATCATATACATATATAAAATTGGTTCTCGTGGAATCCAAAATATGAAACCGGTTATCATTGAAATCGAAATAAAAAACGGGTTCCCAAAGAAACCAAAAGATAAATACACAACCGGCTATCGTTGAAAGTAAAATATGTAACCAGCCATTGGTATCGTTGAAACCAAAATAATTTGGTGTCTCCGGTGAAGGGAACGATTTATCGCCACCCACAAACCATTACTCATTTATTTTCTTACTGAATAAAGGTTTCTCTTTGGGCAAGAAATTTATTCGAGCATTATTTGGAAGTTTTTGTAACCGTTACAAGGGCCCTCATCAATAAAGGTCAGTTATGTAGCGGTCGCAGTGGTCACGTTACTATATTGTAATAATCTGTGTCCTTTATTTATGAAGAAAATTATTAATGACTTCTCATCATAGCTTTTTAGCATGACGAAATGTTGATGATGCCATCAAATTTGGGCAGATACTGGCTGGTGGATCGTCAAAGGACTATATAGATTACACTCCCTACTTTTAGTTTACGCAAATCTAGCATAGGTGCAACTAACAAGCAAATCCACTCAACCTTCTTCTGGAACGATCAAGTTCCTTTCACTAGTTTTAGTGAAGGTCGTGGCTTGATTTCAAGTAGTCCAAAACACTCCAATATTAGTTCTTACGTATGCCGTGTGTGCAGGATAGCTGGAAAACAGCGCAAACGCCGCAGTGGGCGTAGCCTGTCACAAGAGCGAGATCGCGTCACAAGTGCGAGCGAGACGCACTATATGTTTAGTTTATGTCGTATTTATAGCCTTTAAATGTATTATTTTTAAGTTATTGTTAAATTATTAGAAAACCTTTTAGTTTCAACACACGAATATAGTTTTGTATAACCAATAGAGATATAGATAATAAGAAACCCATTTTGCCATGGAGGGGACTTCGTACTCACACCGCACTGTCGCCCCTCCAACAAGACCCGCTTTACCGCCCCGTCGAGCGCCATAAAAGGCCGCGCGCCGCGGTACTAAGCGCAAGACGTGTATTCGACCAATTTTGACATACAGTTGCGCCGTGTTCGCACATATGTCCGAGTCGAGTTTCAAACGGTTACAATCGATACAGAATAGGTTCCTCTATCGTCTCACCGGGGCCCCGTGGTATGTTCGAAGCGTAGATCTCCATAGAGATATGGAGCTTCCTTCGATACATGCCTACGTTAGGAAACAGCTCTCGCGGATCTTCTGAACCGTCTCAACAGCCAACTTAATAGAGGAGAAAGCACCTCTTATTCCGGCCTGAGCAATTCGGTAACCCGGCTGCTAGATATTTTCTTGCCACTCATCAAATGAAATTGCACCGCCTCAACACGGCAGCCACGTTGCATTTACACTTTTCGCTGAGGGGGACTTTATCAAACACCCGCCGTCACCACTTGCGGTACCACTGTCTTCTCGGAACCGTGGCGCAACGCCGCCTTTGATAAGGTCTGGCACGAGGATTGACTTATACAAGTTGATACCGCTTTGAAGTCCCCGATAGGCTAATTAAAATAATTCGCGACTATTTAACAGATCGCACCTTCCGCTATAGAGTGGAAGGTGAATTGTCCACGCCCCGTCCAATACGCTCAGGCGTTCCCCAAGGTTCGATCCTGGCTCCTAGCCTATTTAACCTGTACGTCAGTGACCTACCTCGACTCCCGGAGGTCGAGGTAGGGCTATACGCTGACGATACAGTCTTATATGCCTCAGATAGGAATAGATCCCACCTCAGACATAAAGTCCAACGCTCCGTGACCACTCTCGGGAAGTGGTTTAACGAGTGGCGTATAGCCGTTAATCCCTCGAAGAGCGCCGCGATGCTCTTCGATGCGGATTCGTCACAGATACCGTGGAAGCTTAAACCTGTTAAGCTCTACGATAATCCGATTCCGTATGTAAGAGAGACCAAATATCTAGGGGTAACCCTAGATAGTAGGCTCTCCTTTAGACCCCACATCCGTAAGGTTAGGAACAGGGCCGCGTGGGTCCTGGGCCGGTTGCATCCTCTGTTGTGTTCGGTGAGTAAAATGTCCACGCGACATAAGCTCACGCTCTACAAGACGTGTATTCGACCAATTTTGACATACAGTTGCGCCGTGTTCGCACATATGTCCGAGTCGAGTTTCAAACGGTTACAATCGATACAGAATAGGTTCCTCTATCGTCTCACCGGGGCCCGTGGTATGTTCGAAGCGTAGATCTCCATAGAGATATGGAGCTTCCTTCGATACATGCCTACGTTAAACAGCTCTCCCGTTCGTATTTCGACACCGTCGAACCACGCGAATCCGTTAATAAAAACAGCCGCCACTTATGTTCCGGCACCCACGGACATCCGGTGCAAATCGCCGCCGCAATATTTTTATTGATCCCGACGATCACATCGAAAATTCGAATAAATATTACACATCCGTCTCTCCAAACAGAGCGTGCCAGCGCCCACGCCCGCGTAACCACCGTTCTCTCCGGAGCGGCCGAGGCGGTCAATTTCGCTCCAGCACCCTCGTCACGTCCACCCTCTCTAGCGGTAACCCAAGCCTAGGTCCGTTCCTCGGTGTGAAACCCTTGGGTCAGGCAACCGCCCGCGCGATACAAGTGACACTGTACGTGCATCACTTAGCTACCTACATACAACACTACACACGTATGAACATACACACGTGCACACCACACAGGTACATAGGTTCCGCACGGTTCCTTCCTTCCTCCCAGGAGGAGGGGAACGTGCCTATGTGTATATTTAGTTAGCTCGAATCGTAGGTGTAGGGATTCGAATAGATCGCGACCTATTTGCGAACGCGACGACCGCCCGAGCCGAGGTCCGGCCACTTTGGCACCCTCGTGCGAGTCGTCCACAAAACTTTCGCGGCTGAGTGCCCTCTGCGCTCGCCCCCAAGTCCGGTGAAGCTGTAAAAGCCGCAGCGGCTTTAGGGACCCTAAGGCTAACAGTGTAGTCAGTTCAAAAAAAAAAAAAAAAAAAAAAAAAAAAAAAAAAAAAAAAAAAAAAAAAAAAAAAAAAAAAAAAAAAAAGCGACTAAGTGCATTCATTCTCAAGAAGTCGGCAAGAAACTACATAGCGACAAGTGCATTCATTCTCAAGAAGTAAGCAAGAAAATAAATAGTGATAAAGACATTGTCAGCAAGTAGATAGTAACAAGTGAATATTGTAAATAGTGATCAATAAAAGTTGAATTTATAGTCATCGACGTATTTTTACTCGGCAATCCAGTAATAGTTTTCAAAGTGCGGAAACCACGGAATCAATAGTCCGTAGTATAGACCAGAGCTATCGTCTGGTCACTTGATAACCCGCACACCGTGAAAACTTCTCTTTTTTGCTATTAGCGGTCGTAGATTCGCGAGCGTAATGAATTTCAAAATCACCATTTGAACGTACCGCCTTTGATTGCTTCTCTCAGCACTGACCATTCTGTTAGTTCAGTGGTACATTTACGCAGTCAAATCCCTTTTTTTTGTTACTACTATTTTACTGCATAACAACCCCTGTACAAGCTACAGTAAAAAAACCGACTTCACTCTTAGTTCTCCCTTTTAAAATATTGTTCATAATTTATCGGTAATAAAAAAAGCCTTTTCATAATTGTTGAGGTTGAGAATTTGAAGAGTAATGATTTAACATAGTATGGGCGAGCGATGAAAGACATTTTTCTAGAAGAATGTTGAGTATGAAGGTTGATAATATAATAGACCAAAGAAAGTATGGAAGGTATGTGAAAGAAACTTTAAATATATAAAAAGTATGAAGAATACTGAAATGGCAGTTCATGGGAAAGAGTAGAAGATGATAACTAGTTGTCTAGTTTAGAATTAGTCTTTCAATAAGCCAGAATGTTATTTGTGTCCTTATACGTCTTATGTCATTCTCCTTCTGTGTTATATTGCCATAGTTATTTCGTATTACTATAAATTGTTTGATCAATAAACTGGTTGATATAAGCGTATAATTTTTCCATCTTTTGTACTTGTAACATTTTACGGTGATTTTAATTCATGCATTAATAAGTCAGAAAATCGTGTCGATACTAAAAACGTAGTACTATTTACTACTATTGTTAAGGCATAATGGCATGATAGCAACATACACACATATAATAGCAGACATCGACCAGATTGAGAAGAGTCTCACTAGAGGCTGGTGTTGCTCGATGCAATCTACCACGTCGCGTCAACCCCCGAAGAACGGCAGTCTTGCACGAGCTGTTAAATAAATAGGAGCTATGTATCTTCAAATCCCTCGAGGCTGCCTAATGTATTATGACCTGAGAGAGAATCGCTGGAGGCGCCGGAGCGGGAGGACGATCGGTTCAGTTACCAGTTTTATCAGACAAGCGAGACTCGGGGTGGCTATAGAGAAGGTTAAACGCCACTGGGGCTAGTCCCAAATAACAAAGAATGCCTTGATGCTTGCACTGTGCCCGGATGACACAATTAATTATCTGATTACTGATTAATAATTAATCAGTAATCAGAAGTATCTATAATTTATTGTACCAGATTCAGTAAAACATGTCGATCGACGTGGCTTCAATCCTTCAATGATTTCGTTAAAAGAGACAATTTGACCAGCTTTTTGTTAAGTGGTAAAGTAATCTCACTGTACCTGATGGTAACCACAATATAATAATAAAACAACAGTTACCACTTGGAGATTAGCAGTCTATCGCCTGTTTTATACAAATAAGGTGGCAAACAAGCATACGTCCCGCATGATGGTACGACACTGGTGACGCTTATGCTATGCTTATGGAGTTTTTGGACTATAGGTATCGATTGCACGTTGTTGACCTTGAACCCACCTATTCTGAGGAGCTCTGGAAACCTTACTCACCGCAGGAACAAACCGCAAGGTTATTTGGCTGCGATCTTCTTGTAGGGTGGAGCCATTCCACTAGTCGGACTGTCCCAAGTAAAGAGAAATTTCCAAGAAATTTATTTATGCCCTACCTCTCTGTACCTGCAAACCTCTCGACAGCTGAATATTCATGAACTAATCCCAAAACAAGACAAACCAAAAGAGAGTCACTGTGATGTTATATTAGGTCTATGTGGTCCGCTTCAATTTATCTTAATACTTATTTGCCTTGTATTTCCTGTATTATTTTCCTATATATTATGTATTGTTTATTGCCAAATTTCCAGGACATCGGTTAGGTTAATATATTCGTCCGTTCAGATACTATTTATAATACGATCCTTTTAGATTAATATAGAATGTTTAATATAATTTTATCATATTTAATTATAATACATTGCTTGTTTACTTTTGAAGACTGTCAACATGTCAATTTCTGTTACGTGTGATAGTTTTAGGGCATGCGCTGTTAGGAATTAAAGATAATGTTTTTTTATCAAGGTTTTGTTCAATCAAATAAAACATATAGGTAGTTCGATGTCTGAATTTATTTAAAAAAATTGAAATAATGTAAGCGGGTTCGAGTATTTGAAAATGGTAGAGAAAACGATTGTCATTATACGATAGACTATGGAATAGTAAAGATTGGTTTTGATAAATATTACAATATTTTTTTTTTATTCTTTTAATTTCACACACGGCCATTTAATTCCAAACTAAGCAAAGCTTGTAATATGGTAACTAAACAGCTGATATACATACATATATAGATATTTAACACCCAGACACATACAACTGACATTTATGCTCATCACACAAAGTCAGTCATGGGCGGGGATCGAACCCGCGACCTCTTGGCTCAATAGTAGAGTTTACTACCACTGCGCCACAAAAGTTTGTAATGCTGCAGCTGAATTTATAATATTTATTTTTAAAAGTTAATATAACATTGCCATAAAAATATCCAATGTAAAAAAATATTGAAATAAATTGAAGACTGAGCTAAAATCACTGGAGAAACCTCATATCGGAATTTTTTATTAATATTCAACTATTTCCATTTCATAATGACGACAGTTTCGATGGTCGAGATTATTACGCTGATCCGGCTGCTACAGGTGACGGTTCTTGCTTCGAGTCTGCATTGAGCCGTTCCACTGAAACCAAGAGATCCTGGTACGAGATCCCGACGCCGAACTATCTGTTGCTGACAATTCTACTAATTGTGTCATTTGTAAGATAGACATTCAGGAGACCTGTTATAAATCTAGTATTCAATTTTTTAATAGTAAAGGAATATCAAAATTATTATTATAGTATATAAATTTAATTAATTCGTATAAATGTCCTGGAATTATATTTATATTAGATTTTATTTTTCTTTCACTCCATTTTCCTTTTAGGCTTATCTTTTTTCCAAATTATATTTATTATTAATTGTTGTAACACGACAGTGAAAACGTTTATTACTAAGTGTATGGTAGTGTTCCTTCTATAAGCCAAGAATTTTACTGTTACTAAGAGAGATGGTAGCAATATCAATAAAAGAAACTGTACAATATCGACGCATCTGTCTTTGTATTACGACAGTACCTTTAAGCAACGCCATCTGCCTAAACTGGACTACAAAATTGCAATCTCTATTCCGTTGGAATTAGGGTTCAAAAGAGCCTTATCTTATGTCAGTGAATTCAATGACAGCTCAAAGGTTTTATCTGTGTTTTATAGGAAAAAAATTAATTTTATCAAATACCGACTTTTGTGTAAAAAAATATTACTTTCATGCTTAAAATATCGAAACCGATCGGAAATTTGCTTTTGAAGTGAAACTTCTTTTGGGCCACGTGAATTGGATTTAATGAAACGAAAATGTATAACGAAAAAGAGATAACTATATAAAATGTATATTAGGTTTTAGGCTGTGAGAGAATAAGATAGAATGCGTTTCTGTATAGTTTCCTTGCCCTTCATCTAAGCGTACTCGAAATACAAAGAGAGCGAAGTTTCACTTCTACCGTGTGTAAACTCACACTCAATATTTTTTATAAAAAACAACTAGCTAATCCTCAATATTTTTTAAAAACAACTAGCTAACCCTCAATATTTTTTAAAAACAACTAGCTAACTCTCAATATTTTATAAAAACAACTAGCTAACCCTCAATATTTTTTAAAAACAACTAGCTAACCCTCAATATTTTTTAAAAACAACTAGCTAACCCTCAATATTTTATAAAAACAACTAGCTAACCCTCAATATTTTATAAAAACAACTAGCTAACCCTCAATATTTTTTCGTTCTCGCTTAGCCTACTTTGTAATCTACAATTTCTACGTTAATTGATCCTTCCCTAAGGGTCGTAGCATGATGTTTATTGTCTAATACCTATCTTCAATAAATAGGTTATAGAACGCAAAAGGAAACTTTCAAACCTAACCGGTAGTTCCAGAGTTTGATGCATTCATACAAACACTTGAGCTTTTATTATAGTCAGTATAGATTATTTAATGCATATTTTTAAGAAACAAAAACAAAACATAGGCTGTCATAAGGGCAATTTCGAATTTTGAAATCAATTTATAGTGTAAATTATTGCAGAGCAAGTCGGTGACGCGAAATCGCAAGATTTTACCCTTCCAAAAAGACAAATACCTATATGATACAGTCCAGTATATACAATCTATTAGTGTATATATACGTATAAATGTACACTGGCCGCTATACTACGTGTCGCTAGTCTGGCGCAAGCACAATACGTCACTAGCATGTCGAGGTCGTCGGTGAGGCGAAGTTAACTAACGCAAACCCATTCCGTAAATTATCAATTTCTTCCTTACCATTTAATTACGTATACACTCATTCCTACATGCTTGTAAGAAAAAATGATTTCTTTTACTTTTTTTTAAACTGACTACCCACCCTGTTAGCCTGAGGAGCCCTATTTAAAAACAGAGCCGCTGATGGCTTTTACTGATTTACCGGGCTTGGGGTCGAGCGCTTAAGGCAATAAGCCGCGAAAGCGTGGGCAACAAGCGCTTAAGGGTGCCAAAGTGGCCGAACCTCGACTTGGGCTATTGCCGGGTTTCCAAAGAAGTCGCGATCTGTCTAATTCCCTATCCGTAAATTCGAGCTAAACTAACATACAACTACATATATACATGCCCCTACCTCCTTGGGGGAAGGAAGGAACATATGTATATATATGTATTTAGTGATGTGAAATATGGTCTACACTCAGTAGCGTAAAAAAGAAAAACAAAAGGTCCCTTACAGAACCTATGTACCTATACAGAACCCTATGTCCTTACAGAACCTATGGGGTGTGCACTTATTGTGTGTAATGATGTATGTGCGTAGCTAAGTGATTGCATGTGCATTGTCACTTGAATCGCGCGAGCGGCTCCCGGACTCAAGAGATTTTAGACAAATAAATGTTTAGTTATACAACTATACCCCATTCAAGCGCATGATGTATCTTAAAAACCTCACAACTAATTCTGCGTAATCGAATTAGAAATGAGGAGCAGCAAATTTACTGACATAACCCTAACGATGAATAAACTTAAGTGACAGTGGGGGCAGTAGAACGGATGGTTGATGGGGCCGAAGAGTTACCGAGTGGTGGTCACGTACCAGAAGACACAGTGTGTGCAGACTCCGCCACATGGTGGCCCGACGATCTGGTAAAGGTTGCGGGCAGCACAGGACCAGTCGTTATGGCGATCTTAGGGAGGCCTATAATGGTCATAAAATATTATATATAAAAAGAAACTTTTGACGTGTATCAGTTTCTTGCACCTTTTCAATATATGAAGTCGTGTCTTATTGTGGTTTTATTTAAAACTAGCGGTCGCCCAATGATCGAAATTCGACCAGCGACTTTTTAATCATAGACTATTTTCTGTTTGACATTTCCAGTATTCATGAACCTAAACAATGAGTATTATCTATATCACTTGCTGTCACTTTTCGTTGAGTGACAATGTCAATATTTTGAGGGGTCTAAGTTCAATGGCACTGGTTGCGTTAGGATTCACAGTATTAATTTATTTAATTTAATATACCTATAGTAATAGATATTAAAGATAAATTTTAGCTTTTACATTCCTTCTCCATATAAACTTTAACAATGGCAAATATAACAGTCTTCCGTGCATGCATTACGCTTAATTTTTGCTTCACGTATTAATTTATTTATTTATTTAATTAAGGTAACATACAGCCATATCATAAACATGTTTAAATATAATTTATACAAACAGGCCTACAGTACCATATATTGAAGTACATATATCTATAAGTATATAATTTTTCAAAAATCGTAGCGTTACAATCATATTAAAAAAAAGAACTAAATAAATTTAGAATTTAAATATCAACATTAAAATAAAAACATACAAGAGTTAAATTTATATTATATCATAACATGTCTTTATTCAACAAATCACGTACCTTCCTTTTGTAAGATGATAATTTATTTGAAAATATGTCAACATCACTAAGAAATCTGTTATAGTAATAACAAGAACGTTGAAAGAAGGAGTTTTTGAAATAATTTGTCCGACAAAAGGGAACATGAAATGTGTCCTTTGATCGTGCGTTTGATCGCGGTATTTTTAAAGAAATGTGTTCCAGAAGTGGAGAAGAATCTATATAGGTAATTAATTATTTTATGTAAGAAGATTGCATCAAGATATATCCTCCTATGTTTTAAGGATTGCATATTATGCCTAGAAGCACTTGTTTTAAAATCAATAAAATTATGACTAGTTCTATAATCGAGGGACTTTAAAAATCTGTTCTGTATTTTCTCAATCCTGGCTATGTGCACTTCATATTGTGGGCTCCAAACTACACTTGCAAACTCCAGTATACTGCGAACATAGGCGTAATATAAGACTTTTAAAGTTTCTAATATAATGATGATGATATACAGTCCACAAAATATAATGAAGTCAACATTGGTTCTTCAATCACTATGTCCGCAGTGGACGTCTTTCGGCTAAAATGATGATGGAACTAAGCGACAATTATTTTTTAAAGATAAGGGTTTTTTATACCAAGGTTGGCAAACAAGCTTGGCCCCCCTGATGATAAGCGGCCATTATGCACATACACACACACACACTGTTATTTTTAATGTTTTATTTGTAGATTGACTCAGTTTTTGTTTTAGTTTGTTTTGGTTATAATACCTAGTTCAGGTGACAGGGTTCAACCATACTTGATGTATTACATTGCGAGAAATATATGACTATAATTAAATGAATAGTGTAAAAGATACTTTGTATTTCTATAGTAATATTTATTGTTATTTAGTTCACAGTTACCCTCAAGTCACAAAGCTGTATACCATTGCATAGTGATAACACTATGTCATGCTATTATAACAAAGAATAGGCTTTATTATCATTTGACGTCGGTTGAGATTGTGATAAAACGCTTAACCTATAAAATACAAGAAAAAAAGATAAACCGTTCCTTAAAATAAACTTGAAGTAAGTACTTATTATCAATCGCTGTCAATTGGTTAATGTAATTCGTACATAGGCAACCATTTACTGGAGCGTAGCGCTTGTCAAAATGCTCACGAATCTCACTTAGTCATTTTTACAGCTGTTTTTATCAAAATGGAAAAATATATACCTACTTACTATCTTTTACGTAAACTGATTAATGATAGTATTTTAAGGTCACTAAAGTAGAAACGCCTCGTAATATTCTGTATTTAATATATTCAATCTGTCAAGGTTATAATTAAAATTTAGCCGGAACACTTAGATTCAGTTTTTGGCGAATTCCTGATGATGTTTATTTTAATTCATAAACTTGTCATTTTGTTAAGATAGTATAATTTTGGCAGCATTTTACGTAAAGTAATTTGTATAATTTGGACATAAGGTCAAGCAAGGGAAAACTATCTACACTATCTATATTATACTAATATAATAAAGCGGAAAAGTTGTTTTTGTTTGTTGGTTTAAACACGCTGATCTCTGAAACTACCAGTCAGATTCGAAAACTTCTTTTTGTATATGATAGCCAGTTTTACGAGGAATAGTATAGGCTATCTAACATTAGGCTACATCTCTCACCTAGTCTTAAATATTGATATTTGTTACGTAAATCGGAAGTCGAGGCCCTCACGAACTGCTTTAACCGCGTGCGCTAGCGTAATGGTTAATGACACGTAAGTAAATACAGTAATTTACAAAAATTTTGGCCTTTAGTATATGTAAAAAAAAATCTGCGATAATATATGCCTATCTCTTATACATAAGTCACAATAAGGTATTTTGCGTTTTTTTTTTCGTCGAAGATTAAAAATTGATTTATTGTATGTACTTGTGGAAAGTGAGAAAAAGTATTATAGGCTCTACACTAGAGCGTTAGCGGCGTAGTGTTTGACGGATAAAATTAACACGGATGAAACCATGGGGTTCAGTTACTTTTTTTTATAAACAGGTTTGATAAAATTATTTATTTTGTCTTTCGAGAGTAATCCAACTAAGTGTTTACCAACGCCTTGTCATAAAATTCCCTTGACAGTTTTAACAGTGAAGCCGGCGTCTTATTAATTAGAAGAATAGTACGAACAAAAACAACAACAACAAAACTCTATTCATGTTATTTTCATAGACTGATGCCAAAATTAATAATCTTAATGTTGGTAACACTCAATCTGTCGTGTCTACGAAGTGTTCTAATTAACGAAAAATATTCCTCTAAGCATGATTCATAATATTTTTCACTGGCAAATTAGGTGACTGTACTAAAACTCGTAGCAAATTAATCTCCTGTTCGTACAAGCTTAAGTATAAGTGTACATTGGAAGATTGATGAATGTGTACCTACTGAAGATAAGAAAAATTGTTAACACATTTTGAAAGGTTTCTCGTTTAGTACCTTCACATTATTTTGTAGTTATCAGCTACCGGAGATAGGAAATTCTTTTATATGTCCTGGCTTATAGATAATAATATAATATATATTCACTGCCGGTCTAGAACGCGACTTTTTTGTTTTATTCGACGTTTCGGCCTGGTTACAAAAATAATATGACTTTATCCATAATTGCACCTACATCTAACAAAAATAATAATGTTACGACCTGTTACAACCCGATTAAAAAGATAGAGAAAATCCTGTTCCCCAAAATATCTCGAAGCAACTAGAAATTTCTCAGGACATCGAAATAATGATCGCGTCGTAAACAACCGCGGCGCACGGTCGTTTAGTGTAGGTATATAAGCGAGTGAGGCGCGGCGCCAAGGCAGTTCAGTTTTGAATTATAAAGCGATAAAAAGAAAGCGAAACCACAGTGTAATAAATAACAGTGTTCTGAGTTCGTGTAATTTGTAACAGTGTGGAATTTAAATAAATCTTCTTCACGTCAATCAACGGAATTTTCAATATCCACGGGTGTAACGATAATAATAAATAAAATTAGGTTTGCCCAAATGATTGCATTACTTCGAATTTTCCTATTGAGCTACTCGACCCTTATGTCTTTTTGCTTGGGTATTCTCAAAGGCATACTGGTCAATTAATACGGAGAGGTGAGACTGCAGTTAGGTGAGATTTTTGTGTCATTTGTTGTTTTTCATACACGTAATATCACGTGAACGAAGTCACGGACATAGCGAATAATATATTTAATAAATGTATAGTAATACATTATGTTCCATTTAACAGAAATTCCAGAACCATCGATAAAGAAAAAATTAAAAAAAAACTATTGAAATATGCAATTCGTAAATTACTTTAAACTGACATAAATCTTCTTTTAAAGTAGTAACGGATATTGCATTGATAATTAATTTGCAATATCTCAAGATTTGTCCGTGGTGTATAATTATAACTATAACATATTCCTAAAATTTAAAATTTTCCGCGTCTGTTTTTAAAAGTAGCGTCAGTTGAAAGATACTAAACCAATATAAATATAATTTTCAGATTAAAATTTAAAGCAATGATGGCTCAGTTCTAACGTGTATGGACATCGCGTCGATCGACGTGAGTTCCAATCCCAGCAATTAGCCTGAGCTTTCGATGAAGGAAAATATCGTAGTGAAACATAGCACGAAGGTAGGGGGCTATTTGTAATGCCGGCTAGCTTCCACCCTCAAGTTAAAAGTCTGTCGCTAACTATCTATAGGTATTCCAGCAGCTGCACTTGAGAACCAGTTCTCCTACTAGGCTTAGCGTCCTACCCATCTTGGGCTACACCGTCATTTGACATCAGGTGAGATTATGGTCAAACGCTCTAAACCTATAAAGAATTTAAAAAAATATATAGAACCGAATCGGAGAAAGAATCTACACATTACGTTTATCCACAGATACTAAGCAGTAATGACAAAATATGAATTAAAAAAAAAAACAGCCCACTGTTAATCCTGATAAGACACGTAGCTCCTGTGAAATAGCATATTCGCGGGTACGAGCTAGTTTATCATAATTGTAGCAAAATATTATGACAGGTTGATTGATTTTCCTGTAATTAAATTTCATTTAGGTACGTTGAAAGCCGATTCACATCCTCAGTCATTTATATTTAGTAAACTGCTATAGCATGTAAGCAGTTATTAAAGTTTGCATATTATAGTCAAATTAGCTTGGAGATGTGCTTGCGTTTGTAGTAGTTTACGGTGTGTAAGTATAGTTTTCTTTTTCGATTTGACCTTACTGTTAGCCTGAGGAGCCCTATCCAAAAACAGACGCCGGGCGAGCGCTTAAATCACTCAGCCGCGAAAGCGTGGGCGGCAAGCGCGCAATGGTACCAAAGTGGCCGGACCTCGGCTTGGGTTGTTGCCGCGATTGCAAAGAAGTCGCTATCTGACTAACGTATTATTCGTGTAGATAGGATAGTGTATAGTGTAAGTAAGCACGCTTGTAGTTAGATTGTGAGGCACGCGGCCGCGTGGTAGCTATTATCTAGCGTAAACTGGCCTATTTAGGTTTTACAAAATGTGCGTATTTTATACTACTACAAACGTAAACACGTCTCCAAGCTGATGTACCTATAATCGCTTGGATGCATTGTCGAACTACATAGGTTCCATTGAAAATATTGAGATTTACGATCTCAGTTATTGTCAATTTTGTACTAGCGTTCGCCCAATGATCGAAATTCGACCAGCGACTTTTTAATCATAGACTATTTTCTGTTTCACATTTGTAGTGTGAACCTAAACAATGAATATTATATCACTTGCCGTAACTTTTCATTGAGTGACGATGTCAATATTTTGGAGGTCTAAGTTCAATAGCACTGTTCGGATTAGGATTCGCAGTATTAATTTATTAAGTTAGTAACAAATATTATAGATAAATTGTAGCTTTCTGCACTCCTTCTCCATATAAACTTTAACCATGCCAAATTTCACAGTCTGCCGTGCACGCAATACGCTAAAAAAGGGTATAAAGTTTTTGCTTCACGTATTAATATAATGATATTATATCAAATATTGTTACGATCTCAGGAACAATAGAAAAAATCACCATTCTAAAAATGTCACTGGAACGTGTAGCAATTTTTTTTTCATAGTAATTAACTGCAATCGTCATGATTTTGCCTTCGATTTTCTTTTTTGAAGTTCGATCTATTTCCTGTTCCGTCTATTATGTAATAGTTTTAATATATTAATAGGCACAGTGTGATACTACTATAAAAAAAGCTTTTTTAATTAATTTATCAAAAATATTAGAAGGTAAAACCCCGAAGAAAATTATAGCTTTAATATACTAAACCATAATATGGAAAACTAAAATTATAAATTTACATGTAACGTGTGAAACGATCTTTCAAGATAAACCGGTTAACGATGTAAATCAAAGTTGGCTTCCGGATTACCAACCACGTCTTTTATACAAACACTGACTTTGCACTTTCGTATTTACTTACAACACAAATTCCCTTGAACTTGATATTAATTTTTACACCTTTACTTTCAATTAATCAAAATTTATGATAACGTGAAGAATTTCATTTTTTTTTTTTAATGATCGTGCTAATTGCAAGGTGCATGTCATCTGTTGAAAAAAATCCAAAAAATTCAATAATTTAATTTAGGCCCCATGAAGGCACATAGAAAGGTTTAAATACTACTACCGATTCGAAAAATATCCGAGCCATTAAAAAGAACTGACCAGAAACTCTCGGTCGGATTCGTCATTTTCATTTTTTTAACTGACTTTAACAAAAGACGGTTACTCATTTCGAATGTATATCTTTTTATGGATATTATGCCAAAACTTTTTCGGTTATGAATCCATTTGGATGATTCTTTTTTTGTTGGATAGGGAATACCTCAAGGGTGGACTACCGTTTAACTTCATTGGCATTGGACTTTGAGCTTCGAAGATACACAAGGGAACTCTTCAAAATTATTTAAGTTGGTTTTCTTTTTTGTTAAAAATTGTCTTGTTTATTGTGTATGATGTATATAATATATACAATTAATAACCATTATTTATTAATTAAGTGGATGTATAGAGAGAGAGATATTTTCAGACATCACAACAGATCATTCCCGGTTAATAATCCACCTTTTTAACCTAACCTAAGCTATTGACAGTAAAATTTGATTTTGTAATAAATTTGTCTTTAATATATAATAACTAAAATTATTTTTCATGACGTTTCATGTTGTAATTGTGGCTGTTCAAACATGGCATATAAAAGTAATAAATGAAATTCACAAGTGAAATTTTATTATTACTCAGGAAACTCTTTAAATATTGCGTGGATAAATGCAGTGAAAAATCACGTGTAAGGAAATATTATAATTAAAAATGAAATAAATGGTAGTTTTGTGTAGTATTATATATTATATTAAATGGAAAAAAAACTTTAATTTAAGAGCTCCGCTCTTGTTGATGAAGAAATTTCCACTGTTCCCTATCTTCTGCCTTTGGTAAGACACGACTGCCAGTTCATCCTTCACTTGTTGGAAAAAACTTCATCTAGGTCTTCCTCTTTCTCGTTTTCCTTCAATCTTTCCTTCAAGAATTGTTTTAAAGAACTTATCATGTCTTTCGTATCAAGTGGCCAGTCATATTTCCTCTTCAGTTATCTATGTTTCTTACGACTATCTCTCCTCGTCAACCAATCTCAGCATCCTCCTCCAACACCACATTTCAAACGCAGCCAACCTTTCTCTGTCCCTTTGGTTTAACGTCAATGTTTCGCAGCCATACCAGATGTAGGTATAATGAACTTTTTTAAATATTTGTTTTAATTTTAGATTTGAACAGGTGTTTCTTTCGGTTAAAAGATTGTTTAGCCATTAAATATCATAGGGCAAAAATATATGTACGAAAGTAATTTGTAATATTTTTACGATCATTCTTTAAATAAGTTATAAGTAAATGTAAAATAATTAAATAGATAATAACATTTTTAATTACGTAACATTATCTTGACATTTTAAGCAGTTCATTAACTTGCCCGGACTTACATAATTCTTCATTTTTATTTTTTTCTATATATTACGTGCTTTTTTCGAATTGACTACACTGTTAGCCATAAGGGCTCTGAAGCCATTAGAGGCTTTGAATTTCACCGGGCGTGGCGTATTTCGTCCACGATTCCTATATAGAACAAATATTTACAGTAAATAAAATGAACAAAAAAAAGCGTCTGCAACGTGACTGAAGAGAAATTTCTTGTTCGTAATTAGTTGAACGAAGTTAAATAGTTTAGCAAAAGCGTTCTAATATGAACTTTATACGAACTTTTATTTAAAGGTAATTAAGCTTTTCAATCTAAACTGTACGGCTTTGGAATTTTATATTATTATGAACCAACGTTCGCAATTAATAAATATTTAATATGAAAATGTAATGAAATTTATTTTACTATAAAATATGTAAAAATATCTGGAATAACTATAAATATTTTGTTATATAATCTAATACTATTAAGTAAGCAATTCTTGTTTATATATGAAATTGGTTTCTCGGAAACGACTCCTACGATTTGGATGAAATGTTGTATTTAGATAATGTTTTACATTACAAATTTACTTAGATAGGAGTTTTTTTTTTAAATACCGAACTAAGCTTCGTCGCCCAGATGCTTATAGTATTACGGAAAAGTGACGGCACTGTTCCTGTGTAAACATCGATCGGCAGGCAATCTACTACACTAGCTGATCCCGAAATGCGACAATTCAAAATAAAGTATTTACTCGTTTGTAAAATATGAAAGTAGTATTTATATAAACTGCTTAGTATATAAACAATTATTTAATAGTTATAATTTCCCTTTTAGTTTATTTTTACTCGGACTTCTTATTTTGTCATTTTTACTTAAGGGCCGATGATACCTCAAATGGCTTAACTTGATCCTAACTTTATACCGCAGCTTACATTTTGTAATAAATATATTTAAAGTTCAGGATTGACGCTAAGTACTATGTTTGGCAAAAACATGATAGCTTAAAATTTTCTCGATAGAAAAAATTAGGAATTTACTTACAAACTGAAAAATAAATCGCTAGTAGGTACTCAAAAATAAATATACTAAGGACTAAGTGACATGGGTTTATATTAAAGTTAGATTGCTTTATAAATAATAAATAATTATTTATTTATATTTATTATTAATTATATATTAAGAAAAGTTTATAGTTGTTTTTTACAAACAAAAAAAAAAGATCACGTCAAAATGAGTTATGAACAAAACTGAGATTTTAGAGCAAATTCTATTGATTATTTTATTAATGAAACTGATTTTAGATTTTAGATTTAATTTGCCAATATAATTGCAAAAAATGATGTTTTTTTATTTAACCTTTGTTTTTTAATAATCTACATGTTTTATACTATTGCTTTAATACTCTTTTGGTACTGTGCAAAACAAAATTTAATAATACTTTTTTTTATTGTGTACTTACTGTATAACATCTGAAATAAAAAATACATAAATAAATACGAGCTACAAGCCTGAATGTATATTTTTATGGATGTTCAACGATAACTTCTTTGTTTATGAAACTATTTAGATGATTATTTTTTGTTGGAAAGGGGATACCTTGAGGGTGGTTCCATTTTAATTTAATTGGCATCGGACCTTCGACTTCGAAGATACACCAGGGAACTCCTCGAACACACTGAAGTTGGTTTTCTTTTTTAAAAATTGGGAACTAAGTATCTCGTTATCGGCAATGTGTGTTTATACACAATTACGCCAATGACACGTTGATATATTGTTTATTTAATATTCAAAGTTCAAATAATACAAAAAGATCCTGCCAAAAACTCCAACATATTATCTATTATATGATTATTTAATCATATTTATGGAAAATTCTTCAAACACACAATCCATCTTCATTGGAAACGTAATTCAGTGACGTATTTTCGTGAAATTATAACAAATTATTATGATATGAGGTATGATAAATTAGTAGTTTGAAATATGAAAATGCATTCGTCATTCTGTTGATAAGAAAATTGTTAATGGTACGTTTAGATAAATATATATAATAAAAATATTGTAGAGACAAAAATTTGTATCTATAATGTATAAAAAAATAAAAAGGCTTCTAACCCTTTTCACTTCCGATGGCATACATGGCATTTTTCCTCAGGGCTTGTGTGTACACGGCCTGCCACCGCACTATGGCCGCGCCGCTAACACACCGAAATTTATAAAAAATATTATCTTAATTTATGTAGGTAAACCGATTAATATTAAGTCGAGTTTAAAAGTGATTGATAATTCGGGTGGAGCCGCGGGTAGAAACTAGTTTATAAAATAAATTAGTAACATAGTGTAAGTACATATTGTTAGTAAATTTATTGTAATGTGTTTCATTCAGTCCCACTCGTTAGCTAAACATGAGATATACTATAAAATCCACTACCGATATGAACTTATAACATACCTGACAATATTGTTTTTTAATACGAGTATAAATTGTATCAATAATCGATATTTTGTCATTAAACATATTTTTCATGGACGTCCAGGTACGAGCAAGGGTTAGCAAAGTGTTGGTAAGCACTAAGACGGAGTGCTCCCGAATGGATGAGAAATAATTATTTAGCTTCAGTTTTCCCCTTGCCTGCCCTGCAACCTTCACCAGGTTATCAGTCATTCTTGTCGTAGGTCTACCCACGCTGTATCTTCGGGTATGCGGCTACCATACGTGAACTCTGCGGCTTCATTGGTTATTATTCTATATGACATAATCTCGTTATTATTAAGCAAAATTTTACAATTTTAATTGAGTAATTTCATGGCAATAAGATTACGCTATATCTGAATTTGATGAGGTCTAAATTTCTTGGGTCCTATCAAGATGGTTGCAGATTACTATACACTTCTAATTGCAGATTAGGTATTAACTTGCCAGCATGCTTTATCAAGATATAAAGAGCAACCTCCTACAATGAACTTAGCTTTGTTCTCTGTTTTATATAATTAGATCGGGGAAAAGTATTTTCGTATAACGTAGGTACAAATTTGTTATAAAATTTCTTTGGATGTACTATTTGTATCTGGATGGTATTGGTGACATTAAAAATTAAATATATAAAAAATCAGTCTCGATACGGCACTCGTACGAGGTGGTCGATTCATTTGTGCATAAATAGTTCCCGCGTCTATTGTTCGTGAAACGGGCCAGCTTACGAGCCCGATCCGTGACCGGTAAGCTGATAACAATGCGCATACGTCACAGCTGCGCTAATGGATAGTAATATCGAGCAAACAAATAGTGAAAACATATTAATATAATGACGGGACTGAGTTACTGAGTGAAATTGATATGATTGATATAGAGGAAGACCGATTATGTGAAGTTGAACTAACGCAAATGGAACAAGAACAAAAAACACATGTAAGGCCGATTAAAAGATTGAGAAATGAAGAAGAAAAAGAATGGACGGTGGTTAAAAAAAGAAAGAAAAAAAGTTAAATGACGGTAATAATGTAATTGAAATGTATATATCCGGAAAAGATACAATACCTAAACAATTTACTTTAGCCAGATTATTCATGATACATAAAATTACTGATATAATTAAAGTTAAGTACCTCAATCCATATAGGGTACGAATAGATATCACTAATGAAAATAGTGCAGAAAAATTAGAGACATGTAAGGAATTTATTGATAAGGGTTGGAGAATTCAGAGAGCTTGGGAAAAAAGTTTATCATATGGCGTAATTAAGGATATAGATCTAGATACAACAGAGGAATTGATGCTAAGCAGTATTGAATGTCCTAATTCCGCGGAATTGATTTCTGTCAATCGTCTCATGCGCCGTAGTCCAAATAAAGAAGGATGGACTCCTAGTGAAACAGTTCGGCTCTGTTTTAAGGGTTCTTATTTACCCGCATATATTCAGGTTGATGGCTTAAGAATAGCAGTGGAACCTTATGTTTTTCCAGTATCACAATGCTCCCGATGTTGGAAACTAGGTCATACAGCAAAAAGATGCCCCTCTGGAAAGATAATATGTCCAAAATGTACCCAAAATCACGCTAACTGTGATACTACAGATTATAAATGCATAAACTGTTAAGGAAAACATATGGCTCTGAATAGATCGTGTCCTGCGTACCTCAAAGAAAAAAGAATCCGAGAATTAATGGCAGAGTATAACTGTACATATAGAAGGGCTTTGACTATATATGTATCACCAAATTTACCTTCACAGGAGGAGATCACGTCATCGGATAATTTTTATAAGCTTCTCCCTGAGCCTACTGATTTCTCTGACACTATATATCAGAATTCACCTACATTTGCGGAAGTTGTAAAAGTAAAAGCTGATATCCACAGACAAAATCAGCGTAAACAAACTCTACAAACTACAAAGAAAACTAAGTTTGTACATACAAGACCATCTGAGAATCTCTCAGAAAATATTCATGGTGAAGATATTCCTAACTCGCCTCCAACGCCAAAAAAAGGAGTGAAGTTTGAAGAATTATTATTAAGGCTTAAAGAAATTATATTTTTAAGTAAGGATAACATACAATCTAAGGTAAAAAATATTATAAAACTTAGTGTAGAATGGTTGATTTTAGTGGTAGTAGACAATATTGCTGACTGGCCCGTGTTGAATATTATATTAAATTACTTTAATGGATAACACAAAAACAATAGGTAAGCTGAATATACTACAGTGGAATACTCAAAGTCTCAGAACTAAGCTGATAGCATTAGAAAATATATTAATACAAGAAAAAATCCACATTGCTGCACTCAGTGAAACTTGGTTAGTGCCAGATAGCCAATTAAGGATACGAGATTATAATATTTATCGCAAAGACAGGAATGATGCATATGGAGGGGTTGTGATTCTCACTCATAAATCCATCAAGTCGCATCTACAAAGTATTCACTGTTCTAATCCTGCCATAGAAATTATTAGTGTTAAGCTTTATAACTGTGATAAAATTGAAAATATTATTTCTGTATACTGTCCGCCATCTGTGCGCACCTGTCAACGTGACTGGGATCAACTATTTACCTTATTTAAAAAGAAAACGTTATTGATGGGTGATTTCAATGGGCATCATAGTAATTGGTCCATTAAAACGGATCAAAGGGGTACTCAAATATTTAATGCCTTGACAGATAGCCAGTTTATTACATTGAATAATGGTCAACATACACGTGTCAAACTAGTTAGTGGTGAATTACAACAGTCTTCTCCTGATATTTCTTTGGCCTCATCTGACATAGCGCTACAATTTCAGTGGGCTATTTTAAATGAAACACTAGGAAGTGATCACCTCATGATAATAATTTCATCCAAATTTGCTAGTAATTTACAACCAGTATTAAAAAAAATTACAAGAAAGCTGATTGGAATAGTTTTACAAAGTTATTGGATTCTCTTTACTTAGATCTAATTCTACCAAAACATTCACAAAATGCATACGATATCTTTGTAGATTATATGAATATAGCGGCAGAATTACACATTCCATACCTAAAAATTAGTCAAAACCCAGATAGTAAATTCGTACCGAAACCTTATTGGTCGCCAACACTCTCTCAAGCTGTAGCTCAACGACGTTTAGCATTGTCACTATTTAGACGCAATCCAACTCCAGAGAACCTTGTACAAGGTGTCCAGAAAGGGTATCGGGTATTTGTTTTCGCGCCATATTCGAAACGGGGCGTCTAAAGGGTGCGGGGAGGGGTTCGTGGCGTCCGCCATTTTGTGGAGTTTTAGTCACGATGGAACAGTACTCGGGGACGCATCGCGCATTTTGCGTACGAGCGTATTATCGTAATGGTGATTCAATAGTGACTGCTCAACGTCTCTATCGTACACGCCACGCGCCAAGTGACGATAGCATTAGGAAATGGATCAGGATGTTCGAGAATACAGGTACGACAGTTAAAATTCAAAACTCTGGTCGTCCTCGTTCAGTTCGCGATGAAGAAACAATTGAAGAAGTTGAGGCGTCGGTTCGTCAAAATCCGTCTTTATCCATCCGAAAGCAAAGCCAAGCGTTGAACATCAAAAAATCGTCTTTACATTCGATTTTAAAGAAAGACTTACATCTAAAAGCCTATAAAATTCAATTGGTTCAAGAATTGAAGGATACGGACTATGCTAATCGACTGAATTTTGCGAACGAAATGCTGTAGCGATTTAACAACTTTAAAAACATACTGTTCAGTGACGAAGCAAATTTTCACCTGAATGGTCATGTTAATAAGCAGAATTGTCGGTACTGGGCAGTGGAGAATCAGAGACGAAAGCATGAACGACCACTGCATAGCCCAAAGGTCGTTGTTTGGGCCGCTATGTCTGCTAAAGGCATAATTGGTCCTTATTTTCATGAAGATCAACGAGGCCGAGCAATTAATGTGAATAGTGACCGTTATTGCGATATGTTGCGAAATTTTTTGGTTCCAGAGTTGCAGGAGTTTGCAGGTTTCAACTCAAGAACGTGGTTCCAGCAAGATGGGGCCACTTGCCATACCTCAAATGACTCAATGGAAGTTGTTAACGAATTATTCCCTAATAAAGTCATTTCGCGAAGGGATAACATCAACTGGCCTCCCAGAAGTCCCGACCTTAGCCCGCTTGACTATTTTGCATGGGGATACCTTAAAAGTAAGGTTTATCAAAATAATCCGACGAATCTAACCCAGTTAAAGCAAAGCATCAGGTCAGAAATGGCAGCAATATCGATAGCTATGTGTCAACGTGTTATCGCCAATCTTCGTTTCCGTTTAGAAGAGTGCCAGCAACGTAACGGTTATCATTTGGATAACATCTACTTTTCCAAATAATTCTCCAATTCATATGCTAATAATAAACAATAAACTTTTTTATTGCATACAAATAATTTTTGTTTCATTGAACTTACAAATACCCGATACCCTTTCTGGACACCTTGTAGTATTACAACATAAAATACGCATAGCACAACAATTGATACGTGACGCGAAAAGTAAGAGTTGGAATCAGTTTTGTTCTTCACTAGATCAGACTACTTCTGTTTCAACGATGTGGACTAAAATGAGGTGGATTAAAGGTTATAAAATATCCAAACGGTACATTGAAAATGAAAGAGCTTGTGAGCTACTGCATAGTTTGACACCAGATTCTGTACTACCTGATAATCCGATATTTCTATCTCATAATCATAAATTAGAAACTGTGATTACGATTCAAGAACTAAAAAGGTGTATAAAGTCGAAAGATACATGCCCTGGGAGTGATAATATTTCCTACTCCATGATTAAGCATCTGCCAGAAATAGGAAAAATTTTGCTACTGGAATTATATAATCGTTTCTTATTCTCTGGTTTTGTTCCTAAACAGTGGCGCGACATAACTATATTTCCAATACCAAAACCAGAACGTGTTCCAAATTCTTCTTCGTCTCTGAGACCCATCTCCATGATGTCTTGTCTCTGTAAAGTTTTTCATGGCATTTTAGTCAACAGATTAGAATGGTATATAGAAAAAAATAATTTAATACAAAACAATATCACTGGTTTTAGGAAATGTCGTTCTACATTAGATAACCTTACAAGTTTAGTGGCCAGAATACAAACTGGTTTTGCTAATAGACAATGTACCATTGGATGTTTTATAGATGTGGACAATGCATATAACAATGTGGATTTAAAAAATTTAGTATTAACAATGGATTATCTCAAAATAGGAGCTAAAATATGTTCATATGTTTGGAACTTCTTAAAGGAAAGAAATCTTAAAATTCAATTACAAAATTCATATATTACAAGACGTACTGGCCGTGGATTAGCACAGGGAGATCCTTTATCACCACTACTTTTTAATATCATAACAATAAATCTAAGCAAGGCGATAGGTAATGTGTTCATCTCACAGTATGCTGATGATTTTGTATTATACACTAGATGTATAAATGTATTAGATGAAACACATAAACTGCAATTAGCTTTAAATACTTTTTCTAAATTATTGTTCAACTTAGGTTTAGATATCTCACCTGTTAAAAGTAAAGTTTGCATATTTAAAACAGGTTATAACAGGGAAATTGTTAATATAAAAATTAATAGTACTCCTCTACAGGTTGTTGATAAAGTAAAATATTTAGGTGTATGGTTAGACCGATCTCTCAAATGGTCTACACACATCAGTGTGATTAAGAATAGCATTTCAAAATTTTTAAACATTTTTAAAATTTTAGTTGGTCCAGGATGGGGTGTTCATCCTATACACTTGAGACGTCTATATATTTCCATTATTCGAAGTAGAATAGATTATGCATGTTTTCTATATAGTGATAGTTGTAAGACACACCTGAAGAAACTAGACTTAATACAGAATCAGGCTATGCGATTAATAGGGGGATTTATAAAGAGTACACCCATACATGTGATGGAGTCGGAACTTCACATATTCGCAGATATTATCTAGCAGGGAAATATTGTCTAAAATTGAAATCATACCAAGATAATGAAGTCATTAGAGTCCTTGATGATTTACATAAGCTTTGTCAAAGTACTTACTGGAGGCGTAAAACTAAACCTTTATTAGTTTTATTACACGAATTTCTTAAAGTAGTACCTATACAATGTAGTAAACAACTAGAAATATTTTCTTTAAACACATGGGTCAGCAATCTGGATTTATCAAACATAGTAAAGCCGCAAATAGAACTGGTTAACAAACCAAAATAAATCCAAATGTCTCAATTATTTCTGCAGAACTCATCGCTATTGCAGAAGCTATATCATACGCCGACTCGTTCGAATTTGGTAACTATGTTATATTAACTGATTCGATGAGCGCCCTTCAACATTTAATTCTTTGTACATCTAGTAGACGAGGTATACCTATAGCATATACTATTTTGGAAAGTATTCAGAGCTTAGCTAGTAAAAATAAAAATGTAATTTTACAATGGTTGCCATCTCACATTGGGCTTGGGGGTAACGAAGAGGTAGATCGTCCGGCAAGGGAGGCCATCACTGATAGGATTCCTTTTGGATGTCTGCCGTTTTATTCCGAGGTATTTTATATCGTTAAAAGGCGCTGTATGGATTTGTGGAAGGAATATTTCAACGAGAGATCTCTCAGTAAAGGCATTTGGTATAGAACAATTGAACCTCATCCTCCTCATGTTCCCTGGATAGATAAAGCTGATTGGACGAGGGCTGAAACAGTTACAGCTTTGAGACTCCGTTCTGGACATATTCCACTTAATAAATTTGCCTACTTAATGAAAAAAATACAGTCACCTCTGTGTACTGAATGCGATTATATAGAGGATGCTTATCATATTATGGTGGAATGTGTCCGGAATGAGCAAGAAAGAAAAAATTACTGCTTAGTAATAAATAAAAACTTACGTTCTATTGGAGTCTGTAACAGTATTCTGGCTTCACCTTTGTTGGAAGAAGCCAGGATGCTATACAGGTTAGTACAAATAGGTATAGATAGAAGATAAAGATGAGTGTATTGTAATAATTATTATGTTTATTATGTGTATTATGTGTGTGCTTACCAATAGGGATGGCATGGTCGATTTGTGACCAAATCCTTTAATTAAATAAAGATATAAAAAAAAAATATATAAAAAAAAAAAAGTTGTTTCCCGGAATCTTTTATTTGTTTTCTTTCTGTAAAAATGAGTAAATCTAATGAAGAAATTCGACACATTTTAAAATAATATTACAAAAAGACAAAAATGCAACTCAAGCAGCGAAAAAAAATTGTTATGTTTAAGAACCTAATGCAGTGTCAGTAAGAGTAGCACAAAGGTGAATCAAACGTTTTCAGTCCGGAAATTTTTATTTTAAAGATGTACCTCACTCTGGTCGCCCTGATAGAAATAAAATGGACGCCATTTTTGAAAAAGTAGAGCAAGATCGGCATATCAGTAGTTACGATGTAACTGAAAAATTTGAAATTGACCACAAAACAGTTTTAACTCATGAAAGCTGGCTATACCAAAAAGCTCGATATTTGGGTGCCACCCAGTTCACTGAAAGAAACCTAATGAACCGTGTACTCGTTTGCGATTCATTATTGAGACGTAATGAAACCGAGTCGTTTTTGGAGAGATAGATAACTGGCGATGAGAAGAACGTGCGAAACAGGTTGTGGTCTAAGGTCAGTCAGACTTCACAGACTGTGGCTAAACCTGGAATAACTCGAAATAAGGTGATACTGTGTGTATGGTGGGACTGGAAACATTATAAGCTTTTACCGCCCGGCTTAACCATCGATTCGGATCTCTACTGTCAACAACTGATGAGATTAAAGGAAGCAGTTGAGAGAAAGCGGCCCGAATTGATCAACAGGAAGGGTGTTGTCTTTCATCTCGATAACGCTAGACCACACACATCTTTAGCCACTCGGAAAAAATTAAGAGAGTTTGGCTGGGAGGTGTTAGTGCATCCACCATATAGCCCTGACCTTGCACCTTCAGATTTTCACCTGATTTGGTCTATTCAGAATTCTTTAGGTTCTGTAAGTTTAACATCAAGAGAGGACTGTCAAAACTATTTGTCAAGTTTTTTTGATCAGAAGTGCCAAAGATTCTACAGCAACGGGATCATGTCTCTACCTACAAAATGACAGTAAGTCATCGAACAAAACGGCACATATATACTGTAAATAAATATAAATAAACTTTTAAAAAAAATGTTAAAAAGTTGAAAAAACTTAAGAAAACTATCGCATAGCAACGCCTCGCATTGTATCACACATCCAACATATATGAAAGATGCCCCTGCAAAATTGAAAGCGTGAATTATTTTATCCATTTAAATAATTTGTCTAACGTTGTTGATAACATTTTAGCATCTCTAAATATGACATATTATTTGTTAGTAGATTTTAGGGTTAATGGTACTTGTATTGGTCACAGAGTTCAAAGTCATTTCGTTTTTAACGCCCGACTTAAAAATAACGTACACAAAAGGGAACCAATCTTCAGATTTAGGAATTGTTATCTCAAAGAATATATGACATGTATTATAATACATCTACATAAAGGAATTAGAATTATTATAGGAATATTTTTTTTTATTAGAAAGCAATTTTATTACCATTCCTTCATTGTGTAATACATAATAAATAGCGAAAGGTACTTCGTTCCTGGTGTCACGCGACACCTCTCGAGTTTTTTATTGTTGTACTACAAGGTTACGGTACCATCGCCGATGATAAGTACTTTAAAATCGAAAAACAACGTCGACCACCCGGAGATCGGAAATCCATTGGCGTTCGTCGTTGTTAAGCCAGCCTGCAAAAATATATCTCCACGTAACGCTTTAACGATCCGATGTCGAAAGAGGGAACACATTAACCATTCGGTCGAAAAAGATAAGACATCAGGTAAAGCCGAGATAGAGTGCGATATATGCCTCGTTTTGAAAAGACCTAACTTCGCAAACTCAACAAAGTCCCAACAAAGAATTAATAGTTAAAATAGGGAGTGCAGGCTCCACAAGCCTCAATCCCCCACAGACCGTCGTGAGTAACAGATCCATCTTGCTCATCTGGGTTATTATTATTTTCGCGGTGAACGCGAAAAACGTTTCAAAGTTTCAGAACTTAAGATTTACTGTTGCATAACTTTATAACATACCATCACGCCTGTATTCCACGAAGGATTAGGCAGAGGTGTACTAATGTATACCCACAGTTCACCGAGTATGTTTTTAGATCTCATGTATTTAAAAAAAATATTAAAAAAAGATAAAGAACAAGACAAGAATGGTAAAAATTAAATTAAAAAAAACATTATTTCAGTGAAGATGATGAAAATATGACTGATTTTAGTAACAAAGAAAAGTATAGTTATTTAAAAGTAAATGAGGGTCGAGGATCACGAAAGAAACTAATTATTTACAGTTCAAACAGCGAAAATGAAGACTATGTATTACCAAATAACTACTGTAAAACCACCAAAGACATCTATCCTTCTTAGCATTTTCATGGCGGGGCATCTACCCCCCAAAAATGCCTCAATTTTTGCAAAATCAGTATTTATTAAGTCAACAAATACAAGTCGTAACGTATTATAAAAGATTAAACTATCTATATTCATAGTAAATTAATAATTTTAAAATTAGGAGGCCCTTTCAGAATGTCGGGCAACGATCCCGATTTTACTCTAGAGAACCCATTAATTCGTGTCTTGGTCTGAGTTCATACCATGAAGAAGAGAGTAACGCGTACGAAAACAAAGTCACAGGCGGTTGGCAGTACCTACATAAGTAAAAACACAAGAAAAAGTATAATAATTCGATTAACTTTATGCGAAGTAATAGATGTGAAAACATGCAATTCTATTCAAATTAAAGGTCTGATGCAGTTTTAGTTTTTAAAAGGTATTTTGTCTGGATATCCCAGATAATTAAAGAATCTACCCTAAAATTGTTCTTATAGCCGTCTCTAGATTTGAGATCGCTAACTGTCATGATTGCTAATGCAATAAGAGACGGCACTTGGAATAAAACGAAGGGACCTGGGACACCGGTTAATGAACCCCGACGAAGATCACGTAACTAAGTAGAATACACATAATTTAAAAAATAAATCTTCGAAGTCACGCGCTAAGATTGCATTTTAAGGGGCTCCTTCTAACGTACTAGAATTACAAAAATTAATAAGCTGAGTAAACTGCCATCTAACGAAATATAATAGAAAACTTTGTTCTGTTTTATCTTCGAGTTTTTGACAGCATCTTGAATTATCATGTGGTTGAACTTATAACTGTTATTTGGCCTAATTTTTGACGGCATTTTTCGTGATGTAGTTTAGTCATATAAATAATAACTAGTAACAAGCATTTTAAGTTGCCATAAAAACTCGTAAGACATTTTAACAATGGAGCAATATTAGAGCTATTTTTGATGATTATAAGAATAATTATAAAAGTACTGTATTCACGTGACATTCACAGATTAAAATTGTGGATGAACATAGTTGCAATTATATAAAAAGAAGAATAAGTAGGTAATCTGTTCAATATATATCATAGTATTAATTCGACTGGCTTCCATTGTTTATTTTAGCTAATGCATTTACTTTTGTCACTTCTATTTTTAATACATAAACATTCTTAAAATTTGATTAATATAAATAAATAATTCGACTTTGCCTCCTTGTGCGTGTTTTACCGTTTGTATAATTGGTTTTTTTCCGAGGAATTGTTCGACTTGATGCCAATGGCCACCTTTCATCACAATAACCACACCACCTCTACCACAACAAATTGAAAACGTAGGTAGCCGATACCCCATTACGACTATTTGAAATTTCATTCTCAATTAAAATATAATAATTAATTTATTTGAAATAATGTTTGATTTTTTACGTATTGACAATGTATGGCTATTTGGTAAAATTATTTCCAGGAGTACTTGCTATGCCTATGAATATAAAGCCAAAATGGCACAAATCAAGAAGACATAAATTACCTGGTTGGGCGTGGGGAAATTATTGCCAGTAATATATTTCTGAATATTGTGTCATCTAAAAAGATTGAAGTTAATATTAGTACCGTTCGCAGTTCATAGATGGCGAAAAATTATGGTGTCACATGAGAGTAGTATAGTCAAGTGACCTGGGTTTCACACCGTTACCAATGCGCCCAAAGCGTCAAGCATCAATTAGCTTCCTTCGGTCTGGGTGAGTACCAATTGTTTTCGTTTTTTATTGCTCTTAATAATTGATTTCACGCCGCTGCCTCTCCGCCTTGCATTTATGTAGGCACAGTATTTATTGAACCGAAATGCTCCTTCGCCAAATGTGGGCAGTAATTCAGTAGTAATCATACTGCATGGTCCTTGAGTGACTAATTAAAAAAGTTAATCTATTTTTTATTGAATCACGAAGAATTTCGAAAGAAAGAACACTACCTCCCACACGTTTAATCCATCAGATTCGTACAAACAATGATGACTTTCTCAATAAAAAGAAAATTACGGTCATCTATCTTAACAAGCTAAGAAAGTTTGTAGTTATTCCAAAGTTATATCTATCTCGATAACTTAAGGTAGATTTTGATATGCAAGCAAGAAGAGGAAATACGGAAAAAATGCTAAAACAAGCTATTTACGGAAGATTTCATTACATTTTATTTGATTTTATCAGATTTCCGATACGAAAGTTGGCGATAATCAGTTCTAATATAAGAAATATGTATAAATATTGACTTTTATTAAATATTCGTATACTTATTAATTCTTACCTTTATCCCGTAGTAAGTAAGGTCGGCATAACAAGTTTCCTTTTCTATTTTCCTCTATCAGCTTATATCTCTGTATTTACACATTTTTTTACACACAATAAATCCTCACCTAACTTCGTTTTTTACAGTCAAAATCAAAATTATCTTTATTCAATTTAGACCCTAAGAAGGCATTTATGTACGTCAAAACACTACTGCTAGTTTGGAAAATATCTCAGACATTGAAAAGAAACGGTAAGAAACTCGATCGGGTTTATTTTTTCCCAACTATACAAAAGTGTTAATATGAAACAGTAATAATAATTTAGTGAATGCACACAGAGGAAGTCTCTTCGAGACATCATTATCATTGACGTAATTATGCACCCTATAATAAGCTTAAGACAGTAAAACCCAGCTTGACATGGTCCTTGAACTTGTTGTCCGGCAAAAGGCACTCAACCGCGAAAGTTGTTTGGACGACTCGCACGAGCGTGCCAAAGTGGCCGGATCTCGGCTCGGGCGGTCGTCGCACATACAAATAGGTCGCGATCTAACTGAATCCCTACTCCTACGATTCGAGCTAACTAATATATATTAGTTCCACCTAGGAGGAAGGAAGGTACCATGTGTATTTAGTGATCGGAAAGGGTTTTCACTAACTAGCGCAAAAAAAGAAAAAAGGTCCCATACAGAACCCATGTACCTGTGTGGTGTGCACGTGTCTAATGTTGTATGTGTGTAGCTAAGTGTTGCGCATATAGTGTCACTTGTATCGCGCGGGCGGTTGCCTGACCCAAGGGCTTCACGCCGAGGAACGAACCTAAAAAAATCAGTAATTTGCTTCGGAATCTTGTTATAGAACCTAACAGTATTACCTAAAAAACTTTTATTAGTCTTACTAAGTATAAAACACGGTACAACAAATGTATCTCTATAAGTATGTGTTAACATTCAGCTGATATTTGGCAAAAGTTAATAAATCATATTCCTGGAATTTAGATCGCCAAACTAACTGTCTCTGATGGTAAGTACAGTATAATACAAACACAACGTCGACTACCGAGAGATCAGAATCCATCGACGGTCGTGAGGCTTGCATAAATATTTCTTCAGTTACGTTTGAAGGGCCCGATTTCGTAAGAACGAGGGAACGCATTGGATGGGAGATGGTTCCACTGGTTTATGGTTTGTTCGGTCTTCCACTACTCCTATATCCGTCCACCTTCATAGTTAATATTCTTCTAGTTATGACTTTCATCTCTCCTCATAACATGTCCATACCACGTTAACTTGTCAACCACTTCTCTGCCACTAGTATTATTTTTATACTACCTCTGATTCATACTTATTTAGTATTTAGCTGTGCCGCGGCTTCACTCACGCGGACCACAGAGTGCCATCGATCGGGCTCACGCGCGAATTTGCTCCCCCGCTCCCGGCAATTTTAAAGACAAAAATTCTTATTGTGGGTGTCCCTTAGAAGATAGACCTATTCACTGCCTGACTTTTTTGTAGACCTTTTTAATGCCTACAATTATGTGGTATATTAATTTGCTATATCTCTTATAGTTTACTCAGCGTAAACCATTCAAGCACCCAAATTGATACTATTTTTTTTTTTAGAATTGACTACACTGTTAGCCTTAGGGTCCCTAAAGCCGCTGCGGCTTTGACAGCTTCACCGGACTTGCGTCCCAAATTGATACACCATGACCAGTTTTTTTTATTTGCGCAGAACCCTAATTCTTTTTCTAAAATAAAATTAGCCCAAGTTACTCCTTACTATAACATCAGCTATCTATCAGTGAAAGTCCTGTCAAAACTCCCCGGAACAAACAGACAGACAGACAAATAATCTAAAAAATGTTTTTTTGTTATAGATATCGTAATATACTTTCGTAAGCATTTAGCAAATAACTGTTATTTGACTTCAGAAACAGACATTAATTTTATTAATTTTATAGAAACAACTACTAATCAAATAAAACTCTCTTAACAAGGTAAGGTACGGGTTTGATTACCTAGAAATTCATAGATCTGTATTTTCTAACTACTTACTCGTACAGCGAGATACAGTTTCTAATTATGCAGGGCTCTGGTCCAGGACAGTTCCGTCACTTTCCGTGCTACCAATAGTAACTACTACTACAAAAAACATCTTGAATGACCATCAGTCGTGATGCAATAAAGCACCAAATTCTATCACTTACATCATTACGTCTGATAAAGAAACCTTATGATGTGACATTATAATATAACGAACAACATGTCAAGTGTGTAGGTGTAGGTTCTTGTAAACATCCCTTTCTTTTCCGCGCTTTGCTGACACACTATCGTGTGTTTGTATCAAGATACTAATTTCAATATATAAAAACATCAGGTCGCCTTATCATAATCTTTATCCCAAGAAATGATATATTAGGGGTAATCGTACCCACGTACATAAATCTCTGCGATATATCATAGTGTTCAACAAACGGTTCATGTGTATGTCTATGAAATATTAATCATCAGGGAAAGAGTTCTCTACACTGCCGTTCATGAAATTTTAATCTTTAAATTTCAACTTTTCACTATTATTTTACTTTGTGTTTCTTCTAACGACGAAAACTTTTTTCCTCGAACTCTTTAACTTCTGAAGTATTTCTTCCCGCCCGACTATAACTTGAGAATCTTCAGGTGAAGGGTGAATAGGAATCTGACAGCTTCAAAGTCGGCCTCATCTTGACTTACCAACATGTCACTCACCGATCTCACTAATCGAGATCAAGTGCGAACCTAATAGACATAATTTGTTTTAAATCAAAAATTACCTGGACATGTATGCCCATATTATAATATTTTTGATTGTTATTGCAATGAGAAAACTATTTTTTTTATTTTTTAATCTCAATTTTTTTTTTAGTCCCTTTTTTATGTCCCTAAGGACATGCCAGTCCTATTATAACCTATACCTATTACTAATGCTAGCAAGAACTATAAACTAAAAAAAAATATATATATCAATTTTATACAGTTTTCGAAGGAAGAAGACAACACATTAGCTAAAGAATTTGAAAGAACCACACAGCATTCTGGCAGCATCTGATGTCAGTTCTGCCAGAATACTGTGATATACACCTACGTCACATATATTAATATTATATTTGTCGTTTAAAGCTATCCTATAATTATCTGTACTGGAACACTCCATCAAGAAATGATGGACATCATCTATCTTATCACAGTGATTGCAAAATGGTGAGTTTACTTTTTTCATGAGATATCCAAATTTTCTTGATGGAATGTGTCCAGACCTTAACCTAAATGCCGTAACAAAGAAAACTATTAATATAATAATTCTATAACTAAAAACAAACATCATCTGAAAGAATTCTCATATTTATTCTTACTTTAGAACTTTGACCATAATTTCACCTAATAAAATGACAATGATGCCATAAATAGTAGCACGCTAAATCTAGAAAAGGACTGGCTCACTGCAGAAATACACCGATGGAAACTTAACGAGAACTTTAGGGACGCAGTCAGTCAGGCAAGCATTAGAAAATACCCTACCAAAGGTTTTGTTTTCATCACGATGTTTTCCTTCTGCGAAAGCTCAAGCCTTGACCCTACGAATAAACCACCACTGAGCTAGCTACCATACTCAAAACGAAAAATGTAGCGCCAAACATGTTTTGGTGTTTCGGCAGCTGCACTTGTGAACCAGTCCCTCTCTGGGCTTAACATGTTGCCATCTTTTCTTTATAGTGTCCCACCAAAATGACTAACCAAGAAATCGGTAACTTATCGACGGTCGGTACTGTCATGCCAGCCTGTAATCTTCTCGGCAGCTGTATATACATTGGCTGAAACCCAAACGTGACAAACCATAAGATAGTAAATAATTAATCCGAATTTTTTTAGCTACTTCAGCTTGCAATAGATCAAATATATTTTTAGTTAAATGTGTAAAAATGCATGAATACTAATTCACAGGTATTATGTTTAACAAATAAATTGTTATACAAACTTTTCCGAAAGTTGGCTACACCCGGATCGGCGTGTCGTACCATACAACAGATCTTAAGCCACATACTCACATCAGCTGAGATTGTGATCACCTGCTAAAATATATTTAACAATTTTTAACAAAAAAGGAAAACCAACTTCAATGATTTTAGGGAGTTCCCTTGTCCAATTCAATTATTCCATTGGAGTCCAACTCCAATGAAATTTAAATGGGATTACCCTTGAGGTATCTCCTCTCCAATAATAAAAGAATCATCTAAAGCCGTTCATAAACAACTATATTGAACAAAAAAAAACATTATATTTCAGAACCTCTTTCTTTTTTTGTATGTCAGTTAAAAAAATTCTAAGTAATATACTATTTTTCATGGCCCAAAGTACATGACTAGGTAGCATTGAAATTCCTTTTGAATGTTTCATGTGCGGTGTTGAATGGAATTCAATTTGGAGCGTGGAGCGAGATTCTGTAGTTAACTCTACTGTGAAGTTTTTATGTGCACGCAATTTTTCTATTCTTTGGATTTTATCTTTTCGATGATATTATAGCTTGATTAATATATTTTTAAGCACCGACGCAAATAACGCGGTATTATAACTTTGACATGTATTTCTGTGGCTTCGTAGCTCCCAAACAGCTGAACCAATTTTGATTTTTGTATCGTTTGAAAGATTACTTGATCGAATTTTCTTTCTTTTTATTCTTTGAAGGTTTACCATTTGGCCACAATCTCACCTGATTTTAAGTGACGATGTGGGCTAAAATGATACGATAATCCAAGTCGAAGACTGGCTCTCAAGTGCAGGGTACCGGAACACACCATTGGTGCTTGGCAATGGATTTTCAACTTGAGGGTGGTAACTAGTCAGAAGGGAAAAATCCTTACCACCATGCTATGATGGATGCACAACGCTTTCCTTTCCTCATGTCGATCGCTGAGCCAACATTCCTTTAACAACTATGGTTAAATCATGAATATACACCAAATATGTGGTGCGTGATGATATTTTATGTTATGTTTATCCCTTTTTAAACATAGCTATAATATTATAATATCTACATCTCCAAATTATAAGACAGAAATCTTGAGCAATTCATGGTCCTTTATACATATAGATTAACTAGCTGTACCCAACGGTTTCACCCGTGTTATAATTATCCTACCAACACCAATCGCGCGCGGCACCTAGCCGCCGCCTACGCGCACATGTAGCTTATCGTTGTTCTCACCGCCGTACCTGTCTACACCTATCCAGATTGCTTCACTTTAATGGTGACTGCTCTTCTCTTTACAGTCGCAGCGTAAAGCTATATAACCTAAACCTTCTTCAATAATTGGGATATAAAACACAAAAAGAAGCTTTCGAACCTAACTGGCACTTTCAGAGCTTAGACGAGTAAAACAAAAAAATAAACCACTTGTAAAACTTTATAATATTAATCTATATATTAAATACGTGAAACAAAATCTTTCGGTACCTTAAGCGTATTGACACCATTGACAAAATATTGACATTGTCACTCAATGAAAAGATACAGCAAGTGATGTACATAATATTCATTTGAATACTGCAAATGTCAAAGACAAAATAATAGTCTATGATCAAAAAGTCGCTGGCCGAATTTCGAGCTCACGGCGGTCGCTAGTACAAATAATTAGATATAATATTAATATAGATGCTGAATGTATTTTATATTCGTGCATATACATATACTCCATTGTAATATTTTGTACAAAAACCATTCTCGCATGCAGACTGCAAAAACCGATTAAATTTTAACCCTGTTTTTGCGATGCGAGATCTCGTAATATATTACGTTTCAGAAATTCTATAGATTATCGGATTTCATAGAGAGCCGATAACACGTACCTAAATCCACTGACAGCTATAAATCAAACATGAGGGAAATGTTCCGAAACAAATTACAATAAATCAATGTCTTTCTGATCACGCCTCTGTATTCGTTTTAGCCTTATTTATGTAGCCTACCTACATTGTTTTAAATTTAAAACGTCATAAAAATATAAATTTATCGTTTTAAAATCAAACTGAAGAAGATTAGTTGGAAAATGTATGTAACTTCTCAAATGAATCCATTCATCCATCCAAAAACAAATTGACGTTCACAGCTTAGCATGTAACTGCCCCAAAGGTCGCTACAACGATGGGTCATGCTTTGTTCGCATCTAACAGATTCCAGTAACCTTCGCCAAATGTAGAGGGTCTGCCCATGCAGCGTTTTTCGATACGTGGTCGCCACTCAAGAACCTAATTACCAGTACTAAATATAATTAATTACTGTAATAAAGTATGGTAAATGCAGTAGAAAGTAGAAAGGAATATATTAGGAATGAAATTGAGTACAGGATAAGAAATAGTGTGATAATAGAACGTTGTTTTGTGAAAGATAATATAGTCACACGGATTGAGAAAAGAATGCTTCGAAGGTTAGGCGTGTAAAGAGGATGAAAGAACAAAGAATGACTAAACAGATTTATAAGCCGAGCGTGAATGGGAACGCTGGAAGAGGAAGGCTAAATCGTGGACGTTCTGTATAAAGGTCTTGGTCAAGAGTACACTAAACCGACGAGCGTGTATGAATAGATTGATGAATGTTGAAGAAGCGAAAGATGTATGCCAGAGTCGTAGCAATTGGAAGAACGTGGTCTCTGCCTCCCCTGTTGGAGAAAACGCGTGATTTATGTATGTACGGTATAATAAAATAAAAAAATTTGGGAGGTAGGAGATGACATGTATCCGATTGGATCGTCCAGCTATGGGTAAGGCTTACACGTCGGGATGACAGCGACGGCTTTCAACGTATTTTTGATCTCTCGATAATCGCCGTTCTGTTTTAATTGTACATTACTTTTCATCTAGCAAACTGTGCTACAATAAAAAGAGTAGCAACAGGAGCTCTAAGAATAACTCGGCAAAGTAATCTTTGTGATACCGAGCTAGTACGGCGAGAGTGTGCGCATAACACTCAGTATATGAATGTGGTTAAATTACTAAGGCAATAAGGCAAACGGTGTGACCTTAAAACGACGCAATAGCGACAGATCCGAAGTGAAAATGAAACATTCCTCATAGGGCTGCCTCTCGTGAACTTTTTTTATACTAGCTCGGCAAAATTACTGTACAGCACCAGATGGTAAGTTCTAAGTTCGGTACAGTCTATACTACACATATTTTATTGGCAGTAGTGGATGTTATGTCTGCTGAAATGCCTTTTCACGCCTCGTTTGAAAGACCCAATATCATAAGAAGGAGAGAACACGTTGGTTGGAAGATTATTTAATATCTGCACGGTACGGCAATGGTAAAGCGAACATCTTTTTTCGCGTCATGATGGAACTTACCGTGTAGCAGTGGCTCTGTAGACCAGACAGCGTAGTTCTGTAGTGGAAGGAAGATGATGGGATAAAGTCAAACAATTCCTCAAAACATTCACCATGATACAGACGATAAAACACGCTCAGCGAGGTAACGTTTCCTCGCAGCTGAACCGGTTCCAAATACTTAAGTGACGTCTGAATTATCCAGAATTCAGAGAGCCCGTCGCTGCAATCTGTCCAGAGCTTCGAGAAGATATTGGTACGAACCGTCCTAGAGATGCAAACGATATTCCATGCATGGTCTAACTTGAGACTTATAAAGAAAGTACAGTTGCTGGAGCGTCAAAAAGCGTCGGATTCTGTAACTATATTCGTTTATTACTCGGTATAGAAGTTGACTTTAAACGCAAGTACATTTTTAGTTGCTAAATCTATGTGGTGGCCGCAGTTTGATACGAATCACCTCCCTTCCTGGTTACCATATTGGTAAGAACATATATTTAAATTAATGCAATGTTCATGGACGAAACAAAGCATTACTTAAAGTGAAAAAAAATTAATCTTTGAAAGAACCATAAAAATAGATTACTATAATACTTATAGCTATGATTGCCAGATTACTAAATACATAAACGCATGTTTCTTCGTTCCTTCCAAAAGGCAGAAACATGTATATATTTGTAGTTAGTTAGATCGAATCTTACGGATAGGGAATTAGTCAGATCGTAACTCTTTTGCATGTACAAACAGCTCGAGCCAAGATTTGGCCACTTTGGATCCCAGACCTTGTTACCTCGCTTTCGCAGCTGAGTGACTTCCGAATTCGTCCTCGAGCCCGGTGAATCTGTCAAAGCCTCTAATAGCTCCAAAGCCCTTAAGGCTAACAGTGTAGTCAGTTTGAAAGTTTGTGTGTTTCAGTTTCGACGAACCACTGGGGTTTACTCCTTAACTGCAATTGACAGGGAATAAATATAAAACAACAGTAAAAGAAACTGCACCCTCTTTCAGTGAATAAAAAAAAAAAATCTGTGCGTTAAAGTAATTAATAGAGGAAAATATTTCTTGCATGAGTTACTAGATGGCTCATAAATCTGATATTAACTAAGGAGTAATGACCTTTTGAGAGAAAATATAACGCTTTTGAATTAACGCTTTTATAAACTTCACTACTCATAAAATTTCCATACCGGAATTCTTATATAAAAATCGTAGACCAGATGTATGACCCGTCGCAATAACTCTCTTTTGGTTTATTGCGTTTAGAGATCAGCCAGTGTATATCCAGCTGCCTAGAGGCTTGCAGGCCGGCATGTCAGCGGTGACTGGCGATGGATTGCTGATCTCTCGCTTATCTTCAGGCACAGTGCAGCCACTTTTGTCGAGCTATTATACTATAAAAAATAAATAACAAAGTAATCTGCCGTAGACAAGTACTTTATGAATATTTCAATACTTTACATTATATTTATTAATCGAAGCCGATCGTAAACACTTGATTGAGTTGATATAATTTGAAAATATTCTCATTAAAGAGGTCATTAAAGATTCTTATAAACTTTAAAATATCTTTATTCGTAATTAAACTTTCAAGAATAACATTTACAATTTTGCTGAAACCTTATAAAAGATAATAATAAGTCAGACGTAGCGCTCAATTTTAACTCCCAAGTGGATGACTCGGTGCTCTTTAAAAATTATACTGAAATACGCTATCTAAGGTCGATAATATAACATTAAATCTGGTGTTGCAGTCATCCATGAGCGTGGGTAAACATTTACCATCAGGTGAACCATCTGCCTGTATGTTGCCCTTTTGACAAATGCCAAAAAATTTCTATAATTTCTAAATGTTCGGTGTACCTATAATTGTAGAATAACCTAAAAGCAAAATTTTGAGGATTTCCCTTGTGTGCTTTCAAAGTCGAAGGTCCAATGCCAATGAAATTAAAAAAGGACCACTCTTAAGGCATTATTATAATTTTTTACCATTCCATGTTCGTCGTATAAGCTCTGTACAGGTTTTCCCTTCTGATGTTTGAAGCTGGGTGGGGACTGTCCCGTCCATCCATTTAGACCTAGAGAGCGAATGTACAAGAGGGCTTTCAGGCCTGTGATGTAATCATTGACAACGGTAAAGTCTTGGTTTTGGATAGCGCTGCATATCTGTAGACAATTAGTCATGATTAATGTTATTTAATGACTAGATGTACCTATTTTATATGTGAGGAATTATAATTCTTTTTCTATACAATTAATAAAATTGAAGTGTCTGTTTGTAATGTCAAAATAAGAGCTTTTTACTAAATGCATATGAAAGCATATAGGTACACAACTATAACAAAAATCCAATTTTAAGATTTTTGTGTGTCTGTTTGTCTGTTAGTTCCGGGTAATCTCCGAAACGGTTGGGCCGACTTTTATGGGATTTGCACTGGCAGATAGCTGATGTTATAAGGAGTAACTTAAACTACTTTTATTTAAGAAACAAATAAGTTCCGTGCAAATAAAATACACGGTGAATCAATTCGAGCGCTTAAATAGCTTACGCTAAGTAAACCATAATAGATATATCAAATTAGTATACTACATGATTGTAGATATTTAAAAAACCTACAAAAAAGTCTAACGCGAGCATATGTCTATCTTCTAAAGATCACTCATAATAAGCATATAACCAGGAGCGGCAGTAGCGTCTGCCTTATCGACGGCATTCTATAGTCCATGCGAGCGAAGTCGCGGGCACAGCTTGTCTAAAATAAAAGTGGCGTCAATTACTCATGATAATATGCCTTTATAATATATTACTATTTTTAATATTGTGGCATATTTATTTATTAAAATCCCAATTCATAAATTGTAATTCATTTATCAACTCATCAAACAGAAATTATCTGAAACTTGTGGCGACTCGAAATTGCTATTGGACACAAGAATCGGCTTTCGTTCGAAGAAATAAAATAATTAAGTTGGTGACAATGACTATAGACCTCTCGCTAAGGCACCCTGTCCGATAAAGCGGAGCGGAGCTGTGCAAATTTCGATTAATACCAAAAATCTAATAAAAATCTAGAGATGGTCAAATAGTGGTGGTAACATTGGTCGACATTTTCAGAGCTCCGCTTCGCTTCATTGGACAGGCAACGTTAAGTGGTGACCCTGTTATGATAAGGATTTAAAGACAACCACTCATGTTTTTTGACGAGACAATACTATTTACATAGACCGATCCTTAAGTGATTCTTGATCGTTAGGAAAAAATATTAACTCTGAACATAAAAGGCAAACCTATTGTATCATTGTCGACAGAGTAAAACTAGCTCATATAGAAGAAAACGATTAGCCTTCCAATATACCCCATAGCCAGCCTCATCAGCAATATCTCGACACAAATGGAACTTCATCGGATCGTGTGCAAACAGACAGATAAGCTACTTACTCGAGTCAATGAGTTTGTTTCGCAAAACCTCTTGATTTGAAATTGTTACTGGCCACAAGAACCGGCCTGTGTGTCGAACGAATAGCTTTTCGATGAACACTTATAAATCTGAACCAAATCAACTATTAATAGGATTAGTCTCAACCCTGAAACTTAATATTCGTCTTACCAGCCGCCGGTGTTTCACGCTATGTAGACGGACGGGAAAGAAACGTTTTTATTTCAAATATTTCCTTTTTTTACTTTTCCCTTCGCATAATTACACGAAGAGATTTATAGAGATTCTGACATTAACATTTATATTGAAAATGGTCTTAGATTGAAAAATTATTGAGGGATTTGTTTCGTTCAATTATAACTTCATTACTGTGTTCTGTTTAAAGTTATATTTTTCCTTTTTTATTTTTTTGTAAATATGCATACGTTTTATTTGTTTTTTAAGCAACTTTGGTGACAAACATGCTTGCGGCCCGCCTGATTGTAAGCGGTTACCGTAGCCTATGCACGCTTGTATACTAGAGATATCACTAGCGCGTTACCGACCCTGAACCCCCCTTCCCTAAGGAGCTCTGGAATCCTTACTCACCGCAGGTACACAACACTAGGTTATTTGGCTGCGATCTTCCGTAGGGTGGAGGTATTCCACTAGTCGGGTTCCTACAAGTAGAGACAATTTCTTTCAACAAATTCTACTTCTCGTCTTGACCCCCCCTCCCCCACACCAAATAGCAAAATATGCATGAATTCAACCAGATAACTGACTGGAACCTATGGCATTAATATATCCAAATTCAGAAAATTTGTAATCTAAGGGCAGTCAATAATAGTAGTAAACTACTCCCAAAAACTAAAATGGAAACCCTCGTATGGACCCTTTGCCACCCTACGGACTGAGAGACAGCCATGCTTTGCGGCACAAATAGGTCGAATTGAAGCAAATATGGTTCAATCGACGTCCGAATTCCTGCAACGAGCAAGAGCTTTCGCTGAAGGAAAATATTGTGATGAAACCATGACATGGAAGTAAGGTATTTTCCAATGCCCGCCTGGCTAGCTGATACATACATTTATTTATTATTTATTTGAGAAATTGCACAATAATGTATTACATTTAAACTTAAGGCTAGTTTCCCACAAAACCGGTTTAGCGGTTTGACTGTGGGCGATTCGCGTAAGTAATAAAATATGTCATACCAAGTATTACATTATAATCGTAATAAATATTTTTTAATTTTCTTTTTTAATCTATTAAAATCTAATTCCTATCAGATATCCGCCGGCAGGCTGTTTAGCAAGTAGGGTACTCGATTATTAAGTGTTCTATCGCCGTAGTAGTTACCTACTCTAGGCACAATATACCTACCGGCAGACATCGACCGGGTATTATGACTATTTGTTATCAGTGATAAGTCATGGTCCTGCCTGGTATGCTGGTTAATAAGCAAAAGATATTTATGTTTTAGGCTGACAGGCAAGACACCACATATTTTAAATAGTTTTCTATAATCACCCTTACAAATGGCTTTAGTCTTTTTTGTTACCATTAGCTTTAAAAATATTATTTGCAAAGTTTCCAATTTATCCAAATATATTTTAAATGTTAATCCATAACTGTCAAGACCATAACCTATCACTGAATCGACTAGTGTGAAATAAAGACATCTTAAAATATTAATAGGAACTCTGAAACTTAGGTGATAGAATTTACCAAGTAATATTCTTAATTTAGCACAAATATAATCTATATATTGAGACCACGAGAAGCTATTATCTATTTTAACACCGAGGTAAGTAACTGAATTTCCATTTTTGATAGGCTTACATTTACAGCTTATTTTATTGTTATGTATACACGAGTATTCGTGAGCAAACAAGTCTAGAGGTGAGATAAAAAGTTGTTTATAAGGTGAGCGGATAGCCAAAAGTTTAGTTTTTTCGGAGTTTAAAACGATTCCATTATCATGCGACCATTTGACTACTGCATCGATATCATTTTGAATTAGCTGGTAGGTTTCCGTGATGTCCGTGCCAGCCCGCAGCACACACAGGTCGTCGGCATACATGTATGCGGTGCAATGCTGCAGCACGCTGCATTGGCTGTTGACATGCATGAGGTAGCAGACCGGACCACACCCGGAGCCTTGCGGCACCCCGTTGCGCACCGGCACCCTATCACATAAATCACGCCTGTTTCCCAACGGAGTAGGCAGAGACCACGTCCTTCCACCTGCTATGATCCTGGCATACATCTTTCGCTTCTTCAACATTCATTAATGTTTTCATGCATGCTCGTCGGTTTAGAGAGCTCTTGACCTGACCTTTCTTCAGAACGTCTCCGATTTGATAGATGAATGTTCGTCTAAGCCTTCCTCTTCCAACGTATCCTTTCACACTCGCATTATAAATATGTTTAGTCCTTCTTCTTTCATTCATCCTCTCAACATGCCCAAACCATACATACCAAACAAACAATACCATATAAAGCTGATACTCTCAAATTAAAAATCTTACGCCAAGAACCAGTAGAAGTTCTGATTACTGCACTTGAGCTCCATTTCTCCCACTAGGCTTAGCGTGTTACCGTTATTCAATTAAAGTCAGGGTATGTTGTGATTAAACCCTCAACCTATAAAAAGGCTAAATAAAATTAGTAAACGAAATCGATCAACATAATATTGTGTTGTAGTCAGTTGTTCATAAAGAAACCGCTTACTGTTACGTAGGATGTGACTAAAAACTACATTGAAAATGTCTTTCCATAAATTAAAAAGAGCTATATAAAAATACTAGCTATGCCCCAAGGTTTTACCCGTTCATTTTATCCGACAAACAGCGCGCCGCGCCACCGCGCACTCGTGTTACCTATCATAATTGCTCTCACTTCTCGCAAGTACAAATTATTCTAATGTTCCATTATCTCCTAAAGTATATGTTCAAATAACATTCTATAAAGGGCAAAGTTTAACTTCATAAAATTGTCTTTATGATGAAGTAATATTTCTTCGTAAGGATTTATATGCCATGCCTAAAAATAGTGGCCATAATTTATTTTTTTATATGCTAATTTTTGTAACAAAGTTTCGTTTTGTGACTTATGTATAAGAGATAAGCATATTATGCTATTCCAGACTTTTTAGACATACTATGGAGCAATATTTTTGTGGAACATTGTATTTACGTATCATTAACCATTACGCCAGCGCACGCGGATAAAGCAGTTCGGGAACACTTTCACTTCCGGCTTACTTAACAAAAATTAATATTTAAGTTTAGCTGAGAGTTGTAGCCTAATATTAGATAGCCTATACTATTTCTCATGATTTGGCCATAATATAAAAAAATAATTTTTCGAATCTGACAGGTAATTCCAAATATTGTTGTGTTTAATGAAACAAACAAAAGATGAAAACTCTTCCACTTTATTATATTTCACATATTAAAACTAATTAATGTTACAAGGACTGGCTTCCCTTACTAACATGGCATATTAATTAAGAGACTAGTATTAATAAGTCGGCGATTCATGTCGACTTGATTATGGAACCCGTACTAATGACTTATTATTCGTACTATGACTTTACTATTGAAGCGCACTATTGACTGGGCACGATAGCAACGGGTATGCTCTGTCGCCCCGCGTGCCTTACAAGTAAGCAACGACCGATTTGAAGGTATTGTCGCTCGAGTTTTTGGATTCTTTTTCTTTTAATGCAATTAAGGAATGCGCTTGGCCTCAATCATACCTGATGGAAAGTAAAGATGAGGCGACGATGTATCGCGCTTACCTATTAAATGCCTATTCACTCTTCGCTTGAAGACTCCCAAGTTATAGGTGGATGGGAAAACAGACGACGGGAGTGAATTCCACCTCAATAAATAAGTAAAGACCTCAATAAGTCTACAATTAACACTGTTGCTGGTCTTGGTGTCCATTTCGCTACGTATTACAATAATAAATAAATTCATTTTGCTTACGTAATTTCTCTGTTTTGCTTTCCGCAGGCTATCTGTGATTGAACTTTTGTTTGATATATTATATCTGTTTGAATAGATTATTGCCAGGGCTGAGCAGTGGGATGCACAGCATCCGAGCGGCAACCTGCTAGGAACGGCAAAGTAAACACAAAATAAAGGAATTCTGGTCATATTAATAAAGAGTATTAAACAGTAGTAATAATCTTATGTCTTCCTCTATTCTGTATTTTATTGATGTGAAACATCTAAAACATCTATAGGCGAGGGGTAAACCTGACTGTTGGCGTGACGATACAGGCCATGGCGTGGCGACTCATCGCCACACTATATGATGGAATATATGAATTATGAAATTACGTGGCGATACAGGCTGTGGCTACTCATCGCCACGCTATATGACGGAATATGAAAAAAATCACTGCCAAACCCACTGACCCCCCCCCCCCCCCCCCCCCCAATTACCCCGTACTGAACCCCGCTGACAACCACATGACCCCTCATGACCCCCAAGGAGCCAAAAAAACTCCCACAGGAAAATTGACGGGACACCCTTTTGGACCACGCACTGACCCCCCACAGGGAAATTGTCAGGGCACCCTTTGAGACCCCTCTTCGATGTTAAACATCACCCAGGCGTCCCGTGACGGCTTTTTAAAATTGTTATTTTAAAGTATAATTTTATAGCAATAACTAGGTAAATTTATATTCGTATCACTTGTGTCTGACTTTTTTGGATAACTTAATACTGAGATTACTGCATTATTTTAAACTGGGCAAGCGTATGCGTGTGCACGTATTATCGAGGAAATACAGAATTTTACAATTAACATTAAGTTATTATGTGTATAATATGTAGGAGCGGCAAATTTAGTTGTTATTTTAGGTTTAGCCTGATGTTCACAATCTCACCTGATCTTAAGTAAATGTGTGGCCCAAGATGGTAGACTAGTTCTCAAGTGCAACTGCCGGAACACACCTATTGGTGTTCGGCGACAGATTTTCAACATAACGGTGGCTAGCCAGGCGGTTATTAGAAAATATTATGGTTTCATCACGATGATTTCCTTCGCAGAGATTCGAACTCGCTTCAGTAGATGCGATGTCCATATACACTAATACTGAGTTATCATTGCTTCTCGCAATGCTATCTTGCACTCGGGCGACAGACACCCTTGACTCGGTTCGTGTTAGTATTATTTGAAAGATAATGAAATTGGTAATTTACTAATTATACAACATGCAAACAGGGATTTATAAATTTATTTATATTCAACCTAAAGATTGCATGATAATCTAATTGTAGATACACATGTCGGATTATGTTAAGCAATAATTGAACATGGCTGTATTGTCTTGGATTAATTAATTCATATCGTGACGTATACAATTTAAGTATAAACTATGTTTATCGTTATAATTGTTTTAATTAAAAGTTATGGTGCGATTTGAGATTAATCAGAATTTTGTTTTTATAAAAAAACTTATTCAATACTATAAGAACTTCCGTTATCAGTCGGTGTATCCGGTTTGTATTATATTGGAACGGAAGTTGTTTCGGGACGCCACCTGTGCATAGTTTTGAGAAATAAAAATTTAATATAAACTATTGTGAAATTACGATATGACTCAATTTCATTCGCCACGACCACTCTCTCCTGCGGTAATTTGACCCTAGATGCGTTCCTCCGGCACCGGTGAAGCTGTTGACACAGTATTTTACAATGAATGAAAGTGTAAAGATGTTACACTGTTTCTCTGATACCTACTAAGCCTGGCAGTCTTGCGCTGCATAAACGAATCTTTTTTCGAACGGAAATAACGTTAGCCAAATTTGCTATCGGTCTGTTTGTTACGAGTAATCTCAGAAACGATTGGACCGATTTTGACGGGACTTTCACTGATATCTATCAGCTGATGTTATAGGGAGTAAAATCTTCTCAGGAACACCCACAATAACCATTTTTGTCTTTAAAATGGTCGGGAGCAGGGGAGCAAGATTTACGCGGGCATTCTGTAGGCCACGTGAGCGAAGCCACGGACATAGCTAGTAAATAAATAAAAAGTAACTTTAAAAAAAAAGACTGAAATAAATATCTGACCTCTTATGTTCTACACAAAAAAGTACAATGAAATCGCAGCAAACAACAATACATCCTTTTCGTTCCAACGTCAAATGTTAATTAACATTGCTGATCAAGCGGAAGCAGGGTGTGTGGCCGATCATTTCGATCGATATTCACTGGTCAACATCATATTATTGTACTGATTACCATTATCCTCTGATACCCATTACCTTTTTTCCCCCTAAGCTATATTGTGAAATAAATTTTAAAAAATTGCTCGAAGTTAGTCAAATTTTGTTTTGAAACGTTCACTTGTACATTAAATGTTTTGTACAATGAAAACACATTTTTTTTTTCAAGATTAATTGTATTTTAAAGAAGAACAGGAAATCTTCTATAGAAATCGCTATTTTTAATATTTCATTGTAAATTTATTCAGTTCGAAAAACTACCTCCAAAAAATCCTAATTTCAATTTCGACTATTCTTTAGAAGCGTTTAGTACAACAAATAAACATGATAGGAAAAAAAATTTTTTTTCACACTCATACCTTCTAGAAGTACAATTAGGCCGAATATAAGCGAATTTCGCAACTTCACTTGTTTTTCTTTGTCCGCTTGAAGTGATATAACTGCATAGGCGAGAAATTAAGTTATGACTAAGGTCTAAGGAAAAGGAACAGCTAATAAAAAGATACTAAAAATCCGCAAAAATAAAAAAAAGCAAAATATATTTTCTATTATATTAAAATAAGAGATGTTTTATTTATAACATTTCATAGAGCATTAGATAAATCTTCACGCACAACAAAACTTTTTCAATTCTAGAAAGATTTAGAAGTTTTAGTGGGATTTATCTCCCCACGCATTAATGTTCGTAATATAAAAGTATTTACATTTAATGCCAGTGCTCAAGATAGTCATTCGAGTAGTACTTACGGCGACTTAATTTCAAAAATTGCTTTCGTATACCAGTACTTATAGTATGTTCATTAAAAGAAAGATTGTATAGAAAGTAAATTTTTACGTCGTTCAGAGTTCGACATAAACTAAAAACATAATACATTTCAACTATCAATTTTAATATCATTATTAAAAAAGAACATGTGTGCAGTTTTCCCACGCGATAGAAATGAGTCACCCAGAAAATATAAAAATTTCTTTTTTTAAATCATAAATCAGCGGGACTTTCTGTCGACCATTCACGCTGTACGCTCAATAGTGCGTACAAGTCTGGTCGTTACAGTGCTAGGCCAATTGGATGATGTTCATAGTTGTTCTCGATGTATGTGATATTTTCCGAACCGGCAGTAATGTTTTAACGTTCATAAGTGCCTTCTTAGGGCCTAAATTGAATAAAGATTATTTTGATTTTTGTGAAAATCAGGTCTCGCATTAACCTTGTATGCCCGAGGGCAATCGTTATGCGCAGGCGCTGCGCCTCCCCGCCCCCCTAGCGTCATCCGAAGGCTCTTCTGGCACGTAGGCTAGACTACTTCGTGCTTTGGCCGTGAACTCACGTTTGTTTGTTTTGTACGCGCACGTCATTCCGGACGTTCGGCTAGCGCTGAGATATATGTGATTTACGGTGGTTGAAGTTTTTGCATTGTATAACTTTGAGTTGGTGTCGCAGGAGAGTTTTGATGGACAGATTGCGAGTCCTGTGGGATTTGAGTCTGCACACGCACACACAGTTCACTCTACACACACATACTTCACAATCTGCAGTCCAGGTTGACGGGGCACGGTCAAGGTCACCGCCCGCTCCTGACGAGGTGAGTCTCTTTTGTTTGTTATTAGAATAATTACTGTGTATGGCAGCAATAGCTTCGAGAGGGATTGATTCGCGATTGATTGAATTAAGGGCCCAGCACATATTACGCGAACCTTCTCGAACAGGTGTATTTGTATTATTTTAGTTTCGCTTTTTCGTCTTATCGCAATTCAAATGACACAGGTAATAAATCAATCAATCGACAGCCGTTGTACAATTTTTTTTTTTTTTTTAATCTTTAATATAAAATATATGTTTTCCTGATTACTGACTGAGATAAGACAGATTAGTCGAATAAACATGCAATCTTCTTCTTCTTCTTTGGCGCTGCAAAAATTACCTGCCAGTCTCAATGTTTTTAAGCCTTCGTAAAAATTTTTCTATTTAATAATATATGGTAAAACCCCTAAGTTAATTAATTAAAAATAAAAACTACAACATGTCACTTCAAGATCCCGCCAAAAACTCACTTGCAATCTTGTTGCATAATTACCAGACAATAGTTAAACAAAGATTATTTTTAGCAAATAAATTTTCAATCCCTGTATAAACACCCTTTACAGATGAATTTTGATAAATGCTGATACACTTGTTTTACTATCACCCACCCCATAAAATCTCTCAACTTCTATTTTACACCTTTACTGGTTGTATATATAGTATATTTTCGGAGTTCTGGTGATTAATGAGTGGGTATATATATGCTATTATATTATATATTTTATATTTGTTCTATTAAATAAAGATAACAAAAATTTCAAAATTTTGATACCATACCATTTTTATTCTTATCCCTCACACAAAGCACCACGTCTAAATTAAATACATTATTACTGGTTAAGGAAAACTTCCAAAGTATTTACGAAACGTCATGAAGAGCCAGCTCTAATGCATCAAACATATTTGAGTGCTGTACTCGTCATTTCAATATGCCATATTGGCACAGTATCGGTTTTTCAATTTGGCACAAGCACAAGTGTAAACGCGCATACAAGTATTTCGCTTTTAGTTACTACCAAAAAAATTTATTACGTGACACATTGCCGTATTGACTGTAAAACATATTAGTTTACTCATACTGCAGATCTAATACACAAAATAATTTTTAACAAAAAAGAAAACCAATTTCAATGATTTTGAAGATTTCCCTTGTGTATCTTCAAAGTTCAACGTCCAATGCCAATTAAATTAAAAGGTGGTCCCCACCCTATACATATCCCTCATTTAACAAAACAATGATCATCCGAATCATTTAATAAACAAAGAAGCTATGGCTGACCATCCATTAAAAAAAAAAACATTCCAATTGAGTCTGTTGAAGTCTGTTAAAAATATTTTTATGCATTTTGTAATAAAACTGGTAATGACACATTTTTTGCCACTTATAAAGGAACTAGTTCAAATTAAATCGATGTGTCACTGCTAGAGATGTGGTTGCATTTCCAATTTAAATAACTGTCAACTTGTTTTTATTATCTAGTAAGTACCATGGCCTATTTTATTATAACAGTTGTGCAGCTCGTAAAAAAAAAAATCTTGTGATTTTTCTTAAGCACGGCTTATCTGAATTTATAATATTTGCTAGCTCTTTACGTTTTTAAGTATTTTTTAAATAATTAATATGGTAAAAGAATTACTCTAGTGTATTTATAACAGTTGCAATTTTCGTAAAGTGTTAAAAGAGGGTGAGCAATCACTACCTATACTAAATTTTTTAACAATTGTAGTCATTTTCATACCAATAGTTAGTTATTGCCGTTAGAAATAGATACAGTTATTGCCCGGTCAATCTGTGTACTTACATTTCTCAGTTTTTGCCTTTGAATTGAAAATAATTTCTTAATTCAAGATGCCAAAAGCCTCTAAATTAAAAGCAATTGTTAGATCGCCAAATAACTTTTAAATATGGTGTTCCGAGATCAACTTATAGGTTTTATAAACGTAATATGATAATATTTTAGACAGCGTTCAAAAGTAATTAATGATGACTGGCAGGGTGGACAATAACTATATGGGTTGATTGGTAATTACTATAATATCTCTCAGGCAATTGCTGTGATTTTAGAGGTTGTTCTTTGATTTATTTTGATTTTTATGTTTCCAAAGCTATTTAAACTAGTAACGAATGTTCCTTTAGCAAATATAATAAAGTTTTATTTATTTATTTTATTTCATTCTAAATGATGGGAATTAACAAGGAAAAATGAGTATCAATCCCTTAACCGGGTATTAAGTGTATTGATATTACTTTACTCATTGTATTGTTATTATTTTACCGTATATTACTCTATTTATCGATTTAATCAACTTCTTAAAAACTACTTTAAGCATAAACTTTAAATTGTCTACAAAACCTGTTCAGCGTGCACGTAACGACATCTTTAGATTATCCATAAACTATTGTCTTATAAATCTTAGAAAAGTGATATATTTTTGATAACTTTTCTACGAGATCGGTTTATCGATGTCTTAATGGCACCTAATAGAAATCTAAAAATTAACTGTAAGCTTTAAGATGTTTACTTTATGATATGTTAATTAAAACTAAAACTTAATAATTAAAATTAATAAAATGCTATACTTTGAATATAATTGAACAATATTTTTTGATGGTTTGAATTTTAATGTTTTTACAATACTTATTTAGCCAGATAACACAGAAATTATAAAAAAGCAAACGAATACAGCGTCGATTTATTATTACGGGTTTCTATTTACACACTGTTTTAAAGAAAGTTGAACATTAAAATATAATAATAGATTTTCAAATGTTCAACTTTCTTTAAAACAGTGTGTAAATAGAAGCCCGTAAAGTTTCAGCCCAGTGATTTAGAATTTCTCTATTTGACCACTTACCGACTGGAAAAAAGGGCTGTTACAAAGAAAATACGTCGAAATTGTTATAAATAGTTTCTTTAGGCTGTGAATGGTACGTGCGAAGTAAGAAAAACGTGCCTTTTCTATCATATTCGAAGAATAAAATTGATAAAACTTCGACTGAATAGTTAAGGGATAAATCTTAATGCTAGAGTTATTCAGTTTGCATTTATATTTAGCGACCCGCCCCAGCTTCGCACGGGTATAATTTACAAAGTGGTGTATTTTATGTTTAAAAAAATGTAATTTAGAGTTTATAGCTTTAATATTGCATTATTTATAACTTCATAACTGCCTCATTAGCCTAGAGGTACTAAGCGCGACTGCTATACTCAAGGTTCTAGGTTCGATTTCCAAGTTAGGCAAAGAGTTATTATGCTTTTCTATGAAATTCTCAATAACAGCTTGGAGTTTGGCTTTGTGCCTGATTAGTGGCTATTGGCTCGCCTCTATTACATGGGACCTAAAACATACCCGGCGAACTGTGGATGTACACCTTCGGGATACAGGCGTGATGGTGTGTTTATATCTCTTCATAGTTACGAAAAGTGCACTTAACTTGTGTCGCGCAATATTATTATGTGGAAGTTAAAAATGTTTACTGTGAGTCAACCTTAAGAGATAGATATATTAAATCACGGATTTTTCTCTAGGGTTTTTATAGAAGTATAATTCTTTAGTACATTATTTTGATATATCTCTTAAGGTTTAGCCAGAGTAAGCCATGTAAGCGCCCGAAAATCGATTTATTGACGACTCGATTGCAAAACATTGTATTTTCTCTACTATACAAAAACTTTATAATAAATTAAGTATTTGGATTTTGGTAGTATAGCGGGATTTCGTTTGTTTGTATCGGATTCATGACTTTGATTATACCGTCCAAATATCGTCAGATGTCGCTATTTATCACAACATCCTATGCATCGGGAAATGATTTAGTGCGATTCGTAACGTATTATATTTCATTAGCTGTACCCCAATTTTCAATCAACCCTTTACCGCGTTGCCGCCAGCGCACCTGTGTAGGTTGCATGTTGTTTTTAGTTCCCGTACTTATCTACAGATTTCCTGATTGCTTGACGTTATTGGTTTCTGCTCCGCTCCTGGGGGTCGTACCGTGTTGTTAGATAGCCTATAATCTTCCTCAATAAACAGAATATATATATTTTTTTATCTATCTGGTAGTTCCAGAGATTAGCGCGTTTAAACACACAATCTCATAATAAACCAAATTAATAAAAATAAAATGGATAGCTTTATAGCATTAATTTTATTGTTAATGCTTACCCGCTACGATATGAAAAAGCGTCTTATTAAATCGCCTACCACTTCAAGCAGAAATTCGACGTTTATTTTTACAGACTTCACATTATAGAATCATGTTCCATTTACCTTATCGAGAAAAATCACGATGAAAAAATCTTAAGTAACTTTTTATACCATAGAATTTCTTTCATATAAACACACCCTTTAAATGTATATTGGCTCCTGTTTTAATATTAATTGACGTGAGAGCCGGTGGTTAATGTACGGAGCTAGTATGTATTGTATGCCCAAGTAATAAATTGGTGTTCTCGGTTGCAAAGCCATTTATATATAGACAGTTCAATGTATTCACAGATATTTGTATTACTAGATATTTATTAACGCATCAGTGAATGTACGCTGGCATATTGCTCCGAATATTCTACAAAGAGTATTAGTTATCAGTCAAGAAAAAAATTATAATGTAATTGTAGTATTAGGGTAGGGCATTCTTTATTCCCTTTTTAGTAAAACATTGTAAGCAAAGTGTATTTTTCCTTAAGCCGCACTTATACGCTAGTCTACTTCTGTTACCATCTTCTAATAAACAAGAATTAAACTTCAAATGCAATTTTATTGGGTAAAAATGATAGGGGTCTAAAAGCAACCTGCATGTATCTTCTGTTGAAGAGATATTACTAAACTCCATTCATTGCATACTGTGGCTACACCACCATGCAGTGATGTTTAAAAAAAGGTTTTATTCCCGACGGTCCTATCCAGTAAAATTATAGCAATAATCAAGTAATCTGTTGTGGATACTACGCCCGGATGAATTATAATGGACATTTACCTTTCCTTAACTGGAATCATCTCAACTAAAAACAGCTTGTTGAGGCCCGATTACGACCTTGAAGTTGGAACACTTAGCTTAGGGCAGAGGGATTGAGACCCAAGCTCCATATTTTTATAAATATTTTCATTTTCATTGTTTTTTTTATAACAGTACAACAATTTAATTTTGGTTTTTTATTAACATTAAAATCGAAAAACTAACGGAACGCAAATTAACGGAAGACCCATGCAGGCTTGCAAGCAGCGTGATGAAAGATTTTTATTACATTAATTCAGATTAAAAAAAAAACTAATAGGCTAAATTACGCTGAAACAAGTTACAAGGGAGAGTTGTCGACAATGTTCATGCAATCCAGTCAAATACAAGTAGCACCGTGTTAAAGCGTCAACTTACAATAAAAATCCATTACTTTTACTTTTACAGCGATAAATGGCGCCGTCACGAATTTCACTCGCACTAACGAATTGTAAAGCAATTTAAGGTAGTATGTAATCTTTTGTTAATAAATTTCTCTCGGCCTAACTGGGTGTTTTCTTGACAACGTCGTAAATACTCAGTGCAATCATAAGACCGTTTTTGGAATAATATTAAGATTTGCACATGGTCCGATTCGAGACGGATGGCATATTGGATTGTTTACAATAATTGAAGATCAGAACAGTGAGTTGGCAGAAATCAATTGTAATAGTGTGTGTTGTGACTGGACAAACTGTGAGTACTTTGATGTTTTATTTATGTGAAGAATTCGAGACTTAGAAAAATTCTATAAAAATATTCATCAACTTAGAAAAATTACAAGCGTTACATTAATAGACTTAGAATAATTTCGCAAAAACTTGAGTGACGGGGAATCCACGCTGGTTTTTATATAGATATATTCTACAAAAACACTTAGAAAAATCCTACAAAAATATTCATCGACTTAGAAAAATTTTGCAAGTTGAATTATATTGAAGTTTACTTATAACTGGACGGGGACTTGATTGAACGTAGCTGTATCGAGATTTATTGCTAAAGTACCTACATATAAATTATCAAAATGGAAACATATATTAAATGTCAAGATGATGTAAAATTGAAGATAAAGAAAGCCTGGTCTAATTTTAAAAAGAGCCCTAAGGAGCGAATTACATTATCGTATTTAGAAACACGTTTGGAAACATTGGAAAATTATTGGATTTCATATCAAGATACCCACAAAGCGATAATTACCGAATGTGACAGTAAGGAGTTCGTGAAGACAATTTATTATACTTCTGATGCGTATAGTGTAACAGAAGAGTTATACATGGATTACAAAACGGAATTAAAGGAAGAAATTATGGAGTTGAAAATTGATTCTATTCCTATTAGGTTATCGGATACTAATATAAATGTGTCAAGGGCCGACCAATCCTTTAGTGTTAATTTACCAAAAATTTCAATTTCTACCTTCTGTGGTCAGTACACTGAATGGACTAGTTTTCGTGATTTATTCACTTCTTTAATTCATAACAATAAAGGATTGGACGACGTTCAACGCCTACACTATTTGAAGGGCTATTTATCGGGTGAAGCCGAACAACTTCTTCGGCACATTCCTATTACAGCTTCCAATTATAAACCGTGTTGGGATCTTTTACAACACCGATATAATAATAAAAAACATTTGGCGAATTGCATTCTCAAACGTTTCATGTCACAAAAAACTGTTTTGTCGGAGTCTTCTACTGCCATAAAAGATTTGTTAGATACAACTAATGAATGTATAAATGCTCTTAAAAATTTAGATATTGATACTTCAACTTGGGATATCATTATAATATATATTGTTAGCTTAAAGCTTGATACTGAGTCTCGAAAATTATGGGAAGCCCAAATTAGTAAACTTACAGATGAATTACCAAAGTTAAACGACTTTTTGGATTTTTTGGATCAACGTTTTGATCACTCGAGTTTTTAGATAATAAGGGTTCTAGGTCACATAAAGTACATTTGCCGAAGGTAATGCATGTAACATCTGTACCGTCTTGCACATTTTGTTCAGATAATCATAGAATAATTAATTGTAAAAAGTTTATTAAAGAAGATGTAAACACCCGTCGTGACTTTGCTCAGACCAATCGTTTGTGCTTTAATTGTCTAGGCGTAAGTCATTCTGTCTTTTCATGTCGTCAAACAACCAATTGCCGTATTTGTAAGAGGAGACATCACTCACTACTTCATCAAAAAACGGTTAATAAAATTGATCACAATGTTGGTGATCAATCTAAAGGTGTGGATCTTACAGCAACTCCAGCATCCACATCACAAGGCGAGGTTTCAAATATTGTTACTTGTTTCTCGAATTTGAACAGTCAAGTACTACTTGCCACTGCCTTGGTTAAGGTAGAATCGAGAAATGGTACATATTTCTTAAGATGTCTTATAGATCAAGGATCGCAAGCATCTTTTATAACAGAATCAGCTGTTCAGATGCTTGGCCTTAAAAAGATTCCAAGTATGAGCTATATATCAGGTCTGTGCGGTGACCAGAGTGCAGCACTGCAGTCTAAATGGTACGTTAATTTGACGATTCAGTCACGCCATGATCACAACTTTACTGTTGAGGTTAAAGCTCATATCTTAAGTAAAATTACATCCCTACTGCCTGAAAAGAAAATTGATTTTAAGTTTTTGCCCTCACAATTTTCATATAAGGAATTAGCGGATCCTTTGTTTGATACTCCAAACAAAATACATATGTTACTAGGAGCAGAAGTATATTGTCAGATTTTGAAGGAAGACATCGTCAAGGGTCCACCAGGCTCTCCTATAGCACAAAATACTCACCTTGGTTGGATTCTCTCTGGCTATATACATTTGCCCCAAAATAGCAGTTTAAAGCAGTATAACAAAATAGTTAGTATGCACATTCAGACCACCAATGATCTCTTAATGAAATTTTGGGAGTTAGACATGCCACCTAGTACGAATAACCGACTTTTAACTCAAGAAGAACAAGCCTGCGAGGAGTATTTCATGAAGACTATCCACAGAGATCAATCAGGGCGTTATATAGTTAAACTACCTTTTAAGTCTGATGACCCAAAATGTAAATATGGAAATTCATTTCAGGTTTCACAAAAGAGGTTTCATTTATTAGAGAAAAAACTAATTAATAATCCTGAGTTACAACTACAATACTCCAATGTTATTGAAGAATATTTGTCTTTAGGGCACATGGAAATTGTACCTAAGCCAAAGGTATCCAACACTACTGCTGTATATCTCCCTCACCATGCGGTGGTTAGAGAAGACAAATCGACAACAAAAGTTAGAGTTGTGTTTGACGCCTCATGTACTTTGAGTAATGGATCATCATTAAATAAAGACATGATGGTTGGTCCAACGCTTCAACCTGATCTTCGACACATAATTATGCGTTGGCGATGTTACCCGATATGCATTGTTGCAGACATTGAGAAAATGTACAGGCAAATTAAAGTGTCTGAGGAAGATGTTGATTTTCAACGCCTTTTATGGCGTAAGCAACCGGATTCAGAACTTCAACATCTAAGATTACTAAGAGTAACTTTTGGAACATCCTCAGCACCGTACTTGGCTGTAAGAGCACTGCAACAGCTTTCATGTGACGAGGGACAGCAATTTCCTTTAGTATCTGATAAGGTTCTGAAGGAATTTTATATGGATGACCTTATGACTGGTTGTGATAGTGTGCAAGAAGGTTTTCAAGTTTATAGACAGATGAACGATTTGCTAAGTCGCGGTGGGTTTAAACTCCAAAGGTGGAGTTCCAACAATGAAGAACTTCTTCAAATGATGCAAGGCGATTTAACAGGTTCGACAAAGAAGTTAGAGTGCAAGTTAGACTCTATTATGAAAATTTTAGGTTTGACGTGGAATAGACTTAGCGACCAATTCCAGTACAGCGTTCAGCTCCCTGAACTTGAAACACCTGTGACAAAACGAAGGGTCATCTCAGACATTGCGAGATTATATGATCCACTAGGTTGGATTGCACCAGTCATAACATCCGCTAAAATATTTATTCAGAGAATATGGCTATCTGGTGTTGACTGGGATGAAGAGATCCCCTCCAGTATATTAAAGGACTGGATTACTTACCGAAGAGAACTATTTCATCTCACAGATTTTCGATTATCTCGATGGGTTGGGACAAATAAACACTCTGTTCACACTGAACTTCAAGGTTTTTCCGACGCATCGAACGTGGCTTACGCTGCGGTGGTTTATATGAGGACCATAACCAATGAAGGGGAAATTCACGTGAACCTCATAGCTTCTAAAACCAGGATTGCTCCAGTAAAACAAGTGTCGATACCGCGGCTGGAGCTATGTGGAGCAGTTCTGCTAGCAAACCTTCTTCATGAAGTTTCAGAAGCCTTAAACATCTCAAAGGCAGACATACACGCCTGGACTGACTCTGGCGTGGTTCTTGCTTGGTTGAGTAATCATCCAAGTAAATGGAAAACGTTCGTGGCAAACAGAGTTTCTGAGGTATTGACTACAATGGATAGTAGTCAGTGGTCCCACGTAACATCCAAAGATAATCCAGCAGATTGTGCATCGCGTGGTGTAAATCCAGGCGATTTGGCTAAGATTGAATTGTGGAAACAAGGCCCCAAGTGGCTACAACAAAATACAGTCCATTACAGAAAGGGAAGCTCTAATGAAACTAATGTAGAAAAAAAGAAAGAAAAAATCTTAGCATATGTTATTACAGGAGGGGAAAGTATTATTACAAGATTTTCTAGTTTAAATAGACTGATTAGGGTAATATCGTATTGTAAACGGTTCATTGACCTTACAATTCGAAAAGAATTACGCAGTAAAAATACACGTTGGCTAACGACGGAAGAAATTAATAATTCACTACTTACCTGTATCCGGTTATGTCAAAGTGAAGGTTTCCTGGAAGAAATACAGAAGTTAAAAAAATCAGAAAAGATAAATAAAAAAAGCAAACTTACCTCGCTTAATCCGTTCCTTGATAGTGAAGGTATCCTCCGTGTCGGTGGCCGCTTACAGAATGCTGACGTCTTAGAAAATATGAAACATCCAATACTGATCCCATATAAATCGTCTTTAACCGATTTAATTGTTGCTGATGCACATGAGCGTACACTTCATGGTGGGCCACAGTTAATGATGAACTATTTAAGGACACGGTATTGGATTATTAATGCGAAGAACTTGGTTAGGCAACATGTTCGAAACTGCGTTGTTTGCATTCGTTATGCTGCTAAAACTAACCAACAGTTGATGGGTCAGTTACCATCAGCTCGGGTCACAGCGTGCCGACCTTTTTATCAGAGCGGTGTTGATTATGCCGGCCCAATTGCTGTTAGAACTACAAAGGGACGTGGTTACCACTCCACAAAGGGTTACATTTGTTTGTTCATCTGCATGACTACTCGTGCTATTCATCTCGAAGTTGTCAGTGACCTGACTTCAGTTGCCTTTTTAGCAGCGTTTAAGAGATTCGTTGCACGTAGAGGTCACTGTGCAGACTTGTGGAGTGATAATGGCACGAACTTCGTGGGAGCTGATAGAGAATTGAAACGTATTTTTCAAGAAGGTTCGATGGTGACACATGACATAGCGGAATGGTTAGCGTGTAACAAAACCACATGGCACTTCATTCCACCCCATTTTCCGAATTTCGGAGGGCTTTGGGAGGCTGGAGTGAAGTCCACAAAATATCATCTGAAGAGGGTCATTGGTACTAGTACACTCACGTTTGAGGAAATGACCACGCTTCTTTGTCAAATTGAAGCGTGTCTCAATTCACGTCCGATCACTCAAATAAGCAACAATCCAGAAGATGGTTTCCCACTTACTCCAGGACATTTTCTCGTCGGCGAACCTCTGGTCCTTGTTCCTGACGTTAATTTTGAAAATTCGACAGCCAGTACTCTTAAGAGATGGCAGTTTTCCCAACGGCTTGTGCAAGTTTTTTGGCGTAAATGGTCGCGTGAATATCTTACACAACTTCATCATCGATATAAATGGTCACATGTAGTTCCTGAGCCTAAAATAGGGGATGTAGTGTTAGTGAAGGAAGATGATCTTCCTCCAGCAAAATGGCTGTATGGTATAATAGTACAAAAACACGTTGGTTCTGATAATCTGTCACGTGTGGTTTCTTTAAAATGTAAAGGTTCTGTTATTAAAAGACCAGTATCAAAGCTCATTATTTTACCAGTTACATCATGAGTAATGCTCTAAAATTGTTAATTAAAAATTGTTTTCATTTCCTACAAGAGTTAATAAGATCTTTATACTCTTGTTGTTTGTTCTTCGTTTATAAAGGAAAATGTTGTGTACCTACTTTGTTGATGTTTGTTTATTTTTGTTACTAAGATGTGATTTGATATAAATTTAATTTTTTGTGGTGTTAATATATTATGGACAATCTGTCCATGGCGGGCGGAATGTTAAAGCGTCAACTTACAATAAAAATCCATTACTTTTACTTTTACAGCGATAGATGGCGCCGTCACGAATTTCACTCGCACTAACGAATTGTAAAGCAATTTAAGGTAGTATGTAATCTTTTGTTAATAAATTTCTCTCGGCCTAACTGGGTGTTTTCTTGACAACGTCGTAAATACTCAGTGCAATCATAAGACCGTTTTTGGAATAATATTAAGATTTGCACACACCGTGAGCACTAAAACACTTCTATAAAACTGACCAAGTTCATTAAATGGCTTATTTCTTATTACCCGTGAGTCCATATAGGAATTACCATCGACATCATATCAGGAACCATGTTAAAGCTCCTATTTTCAAAAATCCTTTTTTAATGCTCACACACGGTTCATAATGAATTCCTGTTAAAAATTTCTTACTTCTAGATACACCTAATTTTATAGAGTAGATCATTATCATTTATCATTCACTATCATTAAACATTTATGTATGATCATAATATGTCAGCCACGACGAAAATTTTCCAAGCAGATTAAAGTGATACTAAAATGTTGTTAACTCAAGCAAAAATGAACCTACCTTCTAGTTCTTTTGACCAGGCACTCTGATATTTTATTGTAAATAGCTAAATGTTGTGCAAGCTGTTTTAGATAGTTAACATCTAACTCTTATAGAAAACTTTTCAAGATTTTGCATCTTTACAACGGTTATTCAAGGATTTTAGAATAATTTTCACTCAAGGCTACGAATTGAGACACCTAGTCAAGTTTGCGGGAGCAATGTATTAATAAAAAAAACTAATACAAAAACTTTTTAATTACTTTTAAATTTAATGAAATATAATTAGGTCTAATTAATTACAGGAGCGTACGGACAAATCGAGATGCCCAGCACGACTGCCTTACTTACTAAAACTTATTTCCAAACTTAACTACTGTTCCCACAAGTTACGAGCGTTACTAGGAATCAGAATGCTTACACGGCATTTACGTGGGAACGTGTTGTTATGGTTTGTCCCGGTGACCGCATAACTCCTCCCTCACCAAGCGCGAAATTATCGGGTTCCGTTGAGATGTTTATCTGGTTCCGATGATTTCGCGTGAACTTGCGACAATAGTAATATATAATTAAACTAATACAACGTATAGCTAAAAAGACATACAAAATAACTGTCATAAGACTAACGCTTTCCGTGTTAATAACGGATTTTAATATATTCACGTCACTATAGAGACCTTCACTATCACTATACACATCACTTTCTTTTAACTTCAAGATACGCGAGTAGTACTTCATTTCCTCCAAATTGATGTTCTTAATATTAACTGAAGATAAATTTGTCATATTCTCAATTTTTAGTTCTGGTACTGTTATAGGTATAATTTTGTATCGAAGATTTTTAGCGTATATGCGTTGGTACGTCAGTTCCAGCTCGTTAATGTGAATTACGCAGCTTTCCATGGTAGTAACTATGTAGGTACCCTGAAGTTGCTCCTTGATGTTATCATGGTTACATCGTTCTGAAATTAGTGTTGGTTTTCTTGCGAACACGATCCAGCTTTCCAGACTGATCCTTTGAACTTTGACATCTTCCACTTCAACGGCATATGGGGTACAATGATTGAGGTTCACCTGAAACTCCAGGAGTTGCTCAACACATGTAGACGCTCGCACGGGTGTGACGTCGTCATCGGTACACAGGAACATATCTGTATCTATTTTCTCGCATGGCTTTCTAATGGACAGATATTTGGAATTTTTCGCCAAAAGGTAAGGGAATTCGGGAAAAACTACAACAGTCTTGTTAACCGAACCTTTATAAATTGGTATGGAATAAATCTTAATATAATCGAAAATATCTTTACTCGTTAGTGGTACTTCTAAAATGAATGTTATCTGGTTTTCCTTTACATAAGCATTTACCTTAATTATTCTTTCAAATTTAATTAAGTTAGATTCCTTCACCTCATACATTAAGCTATGGATTTGCTCTATTGGTTTTAAAAGATTTAATAATTCAGTCGGATTCACAATTGATTGGTGTAGTACAGAAACTTTGGTAAAAGCTAGTGCTGTTTCTACTTCGTTTAATATTATATAGGTGGTTCTAAAGGTACTCATAAATGTATCGAAAACATTTATAACATACGTAAGATATAAACAGTTATTTTCTTTATTATTTTGTGATCTGATAATTTCTTCTATTCTTTTCAATTTTTTATCCAAAATTGACATATTTTCATTTATAGTTTCGGTGCTATTTGTAAAGTTGTCCAACATTTTAGTAACTACGGTTATTTTTTTATCTAATGCGATTTCCTTAGAAGCAATCATAGAATTTTTTTTATCATAGCGAATCGCGTCTTGGTAATCTAAGTTTCCTGAAATCGTTTTGATTATAGATCCAAGGGGATTAATAAGGCCTCTTTTACTTTTTACTATGTTTTTAGTTTATGTTTTATGTTTTTAGTTTTTAGTATGTGAGGGTACCAGTTGTCGAAGTTTTGAGATTGTTATATTATTTACATATTCTACTTGAGTTTTTATGCCTAAAAATTCGTGTATAAAAGGTTTGTGTGATTCTACTACATTTATGAATTCCTTAAATTTTTCAGTATTAATCTTTAAATCATTTTCTAAAATATCTAAATCGAATCTTTTTACAATAAGCCATTTATCTTCTTGTTTATAAGCTTGCCCTTTTTTAACCGGCAAAATCCCGGGGTTTTTTTCAAGTTTTTGAAGTTGAAGGCCCAGGCTGAGAGGGAGTAGTGTCATTATGACCACGCACCACCTGTGGAGGACGTTTAACGTTTTTTAATGCTACCCTCGTTACTCTTTTGCCTACTTCAATTGGTACTATATTTCTTTCCGCTCTACCCTTTACTTTAGCCTTTTTATACCTAGGTACCTAGGTATAGGTAGGTTTTTATACCTTATCTTTGCTTTTTCTTGTGTTAATGTCCTTAACAAAAACTACATCACCTTCACTTAATTCTACGTTTTCGCCTAATCGTTTGTCTCTAATGTTTTCTTTTTCCTAAGTATTTTATCAGATAAGAACTGGTAAAGACACTTAGTACGCTTAGCATGATCTTTTATTAGTTGTTGCATGTAATTCTTTTCAAATTCGCCGTCGAATACTTTATTAGAATATGTGTGACCAAATACAATTTCGAACGGGGTTAAATCAGTCATTGAGTGTATAGTATTGTTGTAAGCCATTATAGCGTAAGTCATAACTGAAGCGGCATCCGTACATTTTTGGTCGTATTTGGCCAATCGATACATTTCTATTAACGTCGAGTGAAAACGTTCGACTATCCCTGTTGAATTTGGGTTATGGGGGGTGCAAATGTGTAGTTCAATTTTATACATTGACGTTAGTTCTCGCATTAGTTCGTTATTGAATTCGGTACCTGGGTCGCTGCTTATTTTTCTGGGTATACCATACATGGAAAAATATTTAATTAGAGCACGGACTACTTCTGTAGTAGATTTATTGTTTATTTCTATTGCTTGAGCTAGTTTGCTGAAGGCATCGACAATGGTTAAGTACTGTCGACTTTCAATACTAAAGATGTCTATGAAAATTTCTTGAAAGGGGGCTTCTTGCGTTTGTGTTAATTGTATGATGGGTTTTAACGGTTTCCTATCATATTTCATTTTCTTGCATACTTCACAGCTATTTATAACCGATGACACTAATTCCCAAAAGTAACTCCTCTTAATCCTCACCATTGTTTCTTTTATTCCTCGGTGGCACGTATTTCCTTCGTGGTATTTCAGGATAACTGCTTTCTGTTCGTTCTCATCCTCTACGTACACAACTCTCTCTGTGCATTCATAAAATTCAACCATACCTTCCTTAAATAATTTAATAATTACGTCGTTGAATTCTTTCCTGTGCTGTTTGTCTTCGAAGTATAAAAAGTATTTAATTTTTGGGTTAATATGCTCTTTCAAAAATTTTATAATTAGTTCCTCGTTATTTACTGGTAAAAACACTTCGAGAACTTTTTGTTTATCACGTGACATGTGTCGCACTTGTATATTATTTCTGAACCATGTAAAAATGAAGATTTGGTTGGGCTTAGTGTCGATCGCTTCGTTAAGAATAGGAATGCCTTTATTTTCTAGTTCTACGGCTGAATGTACTGTGTCTGTGTCACTAGATGATGGCGGTATAGGGTAGCGATGTTCTAATTCAGATATATCACTCAACCTTATTGTATCTGAGCTACCTGATAATGATATGATGTCTTCACTTTGATTCATTGCAGCTAGTTTCGCTGCCCTATCCTCAATTTCATTTAGATGTTCTTTTATTTTCTCCCGTTCATTCTTATCTACATTTACTTTCATAGAAGCATCGTCAGAGTCACTCATGGCGTTCAATTTTATTCTGGACAAGGCATCTGCATTCGTATTTTGCTTCCCGTTTTTATAAACTATCTTAAAGTCATATTCCTGTAGTCGTAGTCGCCAACGCGTTAATTTACTGTTTGGTTCCTTTAAGGAATATAACCAAGCTAAGGGCCTATGGTCTGTAAAAATAGTAAATGTGTTACCGTACAGGTAAGGTCTAAAGTGTTTCACCACCCATACTATGGCCAAAAGTTCGCGTTCTATAGTACTATAGCGTGTTTCGGTCTCGCTTAGCGTTCTACTCGCGTAAGCAATAGGCAGGTCACTACCGATAGTACCGGGAAAGAACGGCTCCTAAGGCTATAGAAGATGCATCGGTTGTCAGGATGTATGGTTTCGACGGATCCGGGTACTGCAGGAGGGGGGCATTTGTTAGTAATTCTTTACAACGTTCGAAGGCGTTAATGTAATTTTGATCCAATATAATTCTGTGCCGCTTCTTTAGACAAGAAGTCAGAGGTTGTGTTACTTTAGCGAAATCCTTGATGAATCGCCTATAATAACCTATCAATCCCAAAAAGCTTTTTATTTCCGTCACTGTTTGTGGTAATGGGTAGTCCAGTACCGCCTTAATCTTAGCATCATTAGGTTTCAACCCTTGTTCTGTTATGGTGAGTCCTAAATATAAAACTTCCTTACATAAGAATTCCGATTTGTCTAATTGCACCTTTAAGTTTTTCATTCTAAGTCGGTCGAATACAGCTCGTAAATCATTAATATGTTCTGTTAAACTGGAGCTATACACTATAATATCATCCATATATACCAGGCAATGATGACCTTGCAGTTCTCTGAGTATATTATCCATAGTCCTTTGGAATGTCGCTGGGGCGGTTTTTAACCCGAATGGCATTCTCAAAAACTCGTAATGTCCATCTGCACTAAATGCGGTCTTTTGTCGGTCATTTTCCTCAATTTCAATCTGATGGAATCCATTGGCTAAGTCAAGTGTGCTAAATTACTTACTTTTACCTAACTTGTCAAATAAGTCCGTTATATTGGGCAATGGGTACTTGTCGTCTACGGTTATTTCGTTCAATCGTCTATAGTCTATGACCATACGGTACTTTACTTCACCTGAAGCGTCCATTTTCTTTGGCACTAGATGAACAGGTGCGTTCCAAGGCGAGTAGGATTCCCTAATAACATTATTCTTTAGCAAATTTCGAACTTGGGTTTTTATCTCCTCGGTTTGTGCAGGAGGTTGCCTGTAAGGTTTGACATATATTGGATCTTCATTTTTTGTTCTAATGGAATGTTTGACCTGATTTGTAAAGGTTAAGGGTAACTGATCACTGTAAAATATATCTTTATATTCTTTACACAATAAACGAATACTTTTCTTTTCCTCTTCATTCATATGGTCTAGTCTTAGTCTTGTTAGATTTTCGTTTAGTATCGTGTCAATTTCAACGTCCCTCATTTCTACGTCAGTACAGTGTACTCTTGCAGAGTTTTCTGAATATTCTGTGACCTTGAAAGGCTTTGTAATGGTCAGGGTTTTCGGTACATCCGTGGTATTTTGAATAATAGTACTAACATATCCGCTATTGCAGGTTACGATAGCCGACGGCATCCTAACTCCTTCACAAAATTTAGTGAAATTTAATATTGCATCCCCAGAGAATTGATCTGTAGGCAATTTTACGAGTTGTTCGGTCCGTGGGTCTAACTCAATAACGTAGTCACCTTTATTCACTATTGGGAGTGTTGTTGTTTTTGTTACAAGTTTGGAATTTTTTAAATATATAAGGGCTTCTAATTCTATCAGCAGGTCATTACCTATCAATCCATCATACTTATTGTCTACATTATAAACGTAAAATTTGTGGCACTTATCACTATTGAAGGAAGGCATTAATGGGATATAAACAACTTCATTATGCCTACTCGACGCGTGTGTGCTAATTACGGTAAAGGGTTCACATAGGGCATATGGTTGAAAGAACTGGTGGGCTTTAAGTGGGCTTATGAATGATCTGGTGCTGCCAGTATCAATCATGAGCTTTGCATCGATCTCTGGTATATACACGTAAGGCAATTTAAGTTTTACGTCACAATTCAGATATACTATTTCCGGTTTTTTATAGAAGTTAGAATGTGAAAATTTTGAACTTCCTCATTCGGGTTATCATAATTCACTATTCTATTTTCCTGTTCACTCTCGACTATTTCCTTTGATGAATAACCACCCTGATAATTTCCTTCATCTTGTTGCCAGTATTCCTGATCTTCCCATTCATAACCATTCTCACCACTATCATAATAACCTGTTTGACCTAGTTCTAATTCATTGAGTCGGAACTCATGAGGCTGTGTTTGGCCCTGAAGCTTAGGCTGTGGTGCAGTGTGCATAGAAACATCTGTGTTACCAAAAGCATTTGTCGCCGCTGGTTGTTGATGCCTGTAGCCAAACTGTGCTTGATTTAATTGAGGGCGACACCCTAATTGTTGCTGAAAATTTTGATTAAATTGTGATGGTTGCATAGGCCTCTGCTGTGGACCTAGCTGTGGTCTATAACCAAATTGTTGTTGAGGGCTATACGACTTTTGGTTTAATTGCGGTAACCTCGCCTGATTATTTGGGATACCAAATTTAAATTGAGATGGATTCTGTGGTGGTACTGTGGGTTTAAACCCACCGAACTGTAAGGGTGCGCGAGCTATGGCCGGCATGCTAACCATAGTGGACATGCTGGGTTGAGTATTGTTTGTGGTGCTGAATTTAAATGGAATCAATGGTCCCGTATGTTGTTTATTGGATTTATTTTTTGAATTATATTGTTCGAAGAAATTAACTTCTTCCAACACATTTTGTAAGGCTTCTTCTAGCGTTGCCGGGTTCTTTAATCGCACGACATGTATAATATTTTCGGATAATTTGTATAGAAACACGTTAAGCGCCATATTATTATAGATGATAGTTTTAGCCTTTTTAATCTCAGTATCGCGCAACTGGTTAACCTTGGATGTTAAAATAGCCCTAGTCGATTGAATTCTATTACAAAAGTCGGTGTAGCTTTCGCCATGTTTTATTTTAAAGCTTTCCAATTCTATAGCTAAGCACTCCTCGTTCCGAGGATCACCGAAATGTTGGATTAACAGTTCCTTAAGCTGTGCCCAGGTTTCTATGTCCTCTCTTTCACTTATTAATGCAGCCGCGTCATCTGTTAGTCTACTTGTAAGTGAATGCATAACATATATATTTTGTTCTTGATTCCCTTTATAGTTATCTATTATGTATTTACATTTTCTTAAAAATCAATTTAACTGCCTTTTATTACCGCTGAACATTGGAATTAGTTTAAGCATCTCATTAGGTATAATTTTAATAGTAGTCGTCATTTTGATATACTATTTAATTCCTACGAATAATAAAATAATATTATGGTATTATACCTATAATAAGGAAATTTCACCTTAAAATATTCACTATAATATAATAAACTTAATCTAACACTGACCTACCAATTTAGAGGTAAACCAGATAACTACTATAAGGAAAAGGTTCGATTCCACTATAGCAAATAGAACGGTACACAGGAAAGGATGGCGAAAAATTCACTCACCGGTCAATCTGCATACTCTGCTCTCCTTGTGATCCTTGACAATTTTTATTTGGTTCGAGGACCGCACAACGCCACGCAATAATTCGCGATCACGTACTTTTCTTTATTACGATTAATCACGTAGCACGGCGTACGACAGCGCGATCCTACCGGCTGCGCCAGTCAAGTTTGCGGGAGCAATGTATTAATAAAAAAAAACTAATACAAAAACTTTTTAATTACTTTTAAATTTAATGAAATATAATTAGGTCTAATTAATTACAGGAGCGTACGGACAAATCGAGATGCCCAGCACGACTGCCTTACTTACTAAAACTTATTTCCAAACTTAACTACTGTTCCCACGAGTTACGAGCGTTAATAGGAATCAGAATGCTTACACGGCATTTACGTGGGAACGTGTTGTTATGGTTTGTCCCGGTGACCGCATAACTACCTTGTGTATTCATCTAAGATACCTTACCGGTAGATGGAACGTTAGCCTGTTTTCTATCCTTTAGTAATAAAATCAAATAAGAATGTTTAACACTGACCTCACGATCTCTATTCCTGAGTGTGTCTCTAGCAAAACCTTTTGTCTGCTATAGTATCGGGCTGTGTCGTCCTAATTGTTTGGAAACTTTCATGATTTATTTGCAGAGGCCCTTCGAGTAAACGGCCACAGATTGAAATCCGAATTAGTTATTCTGCCCGACTGAATTCATAATGGATTAATGTCTTAATGATACGGTTTCGTATTTATTGTGGTATATATTTAAAGATGCTTACAGATCACACAAATAAATGTAAGTTGTGACCGTGTGTACACAATTTCATTTAATGTTACGTGAAATAACTATGCTGGGAGCTGATTTTAAAGTGAGGCTGATGGAACTCACCGTTAAGTGCAAGATTTTCTGTTTGACCCTACTGTTCCTTGCTATTTTGTCAACTGATGTAGATTTTATCGCTAGCCAATCGAGAACTTATCCACGGTGTTATATTTTATTTTATTTAAGATATACAAACTTCACAACACATTTAAAAACTGTAAAATAATCACAATATAATTCCAAAGTGCCAATTATGAAGTAGGACATAAATTACATTTTATAATTATACCTAACGATAATGATAAGTGTGTATGAATGTATTTAAAATTAGTTTACCAAGTATTATGTGTATGGATGTGTTTGTTTGTGTGTGGGTGTGTGTGTGTGTTAATTAACATGTGTGCGCATGTGTTTAGACCGACTTGAGAAACTGCATTCGACTTAGGTGGAAAATATCAATATCATTGAAGAGCTTATTGTACTGTGTATACACCTATTTCATAAAAGTTTTACTCACACCGTAAACTATATATATACCGTATTTTCACTCAAATATCCATAGATTTAAATTATTCTCCCACGTCAACAAGTTAGTAGTTAGTTGCCTTACAGTCTTCAGATATATTAGCGTGTATACAAAGTAATATGCTACTATAATACCGTCGCGTCATTGTATTCCAACTTTGTTATGAATTACGAAAAGGTCCGTAATAAACATACCAAATTCCATGTTTACAAAATTGTGATCATATTTTATGCACGCTGTTAAACAATATTAGGTGTTGACATATTAAAACTGCAATAACTATACTTAAAGGGTATAAGTTACAGCCTGTTTGTTCATTATACTGATAACCCATGTCAACTAACACTTATATTCACTTTCAATATTAGGTGTTGACATATTAAAACTGCAATAACTATACTTAAAGGTATAAGTTACAGCCTGTTTGTTCATTGTACTGATAATCCATGTCAACTAACACTTATATATACACTTTCAATATTAGGTGTTGACATATTAAAACTGCAATAACTATACTTAAAGATATAAGTTACAGCCTGTTTATTCATTGTAATGATAACCCATGTCAACTAACACATATATTCACTTTCAATATTAGGTGTTGACATATTAAAACTGCAATAACTATACTTAAAGAGTATAAGTTACAGCCTGTTTATTCATTGTAATGATAACCCATGTCAACTAACACATATATTCACTTTCAATATTAGGTGTTGACATATTAAAACTGCAATAACTATACTTAAAGGTATAAGTTACAGCCTGTTTGTTCATTATACTGATAACCCATATCAACTAACACATATATTCACTTTCAATATTAGGTGTTGACATATTAAAACTGCAATAACTATACTTAAAGAGTATAAGTTACAGCCTGTTTATTCATTGTAATGATAACCCATGTCAACTAACACATATATTCACTTTCAATATTAGGTGTTGACATATTAAAACTGCAATAACTATACTTAAAGGTATAAGTTACAGCCTGTTTGTTCATTATACTGATAACCCATGTCAACTAACACATATATTCACTTTCAATATTAGGTGTTGACATTAAAACTGCAATAACTATACTTAAAGAGTATAAGTTACAGCCTGTTTATTCATTGTACTGATAACCCATGTCAACTAACACTTATATTCACTTTCAATATTAGGTGTTGACATATTAAAACTGCAATAACTATACTTAAAGAGTTTAAAGTTACAGCCTGTTTATTCATTGTAATGATAACCCATGTCAACTAACACATATATTCACTTTCAATATTAGGTGTTGACATATTAAAACTGCAATAACTATACTTAAAGAGTATAAGTTACAGCCTGTTTATTCATTGTACTGATAACCCATGTCAACTAACACTTATATTCACTTTCAATATTAGGTGTTGACATATTAAAACTGCAATAACTATACTTAAAGAGTTTAAAGTTACAGCCTGTTTATTCATTGTAATGATAACCCATGTCAACTAACACATATATTCACTTTCAATATTAGGTGTTGACATATTAAAACTGCAATAACTATACTTAAAGAGTATAAGTTACAGCCTGTTTATTCATTGTAATGATAACCCATGTCAACTAACACATATATTCACTTTCAATATTAGGTGTTGACATATTAAAACTGCAATAACTATACTTAAAGAGTTTAAAGTTACAGCCTGTTTATTCATTGTAATGATAACCCATGTCCACTAACACATATATTCACTTTCAATATTAGGTGTTGACATATTAAAACTGCAATAACTATACTTAAAGAGTATAAGTTACAGCCTGTTTATTCATTGTACTGATAACCCATGTCAACTAACACTTATACACTTTCAATATTAGGTGTTGACATATTTTAAAACTGTTTAAATATCTGTGATTCAGAAGCCGTAACACAAAATCTGCTTTTAAAGTGAACCAAATTGATATCTAATGTTATTTTGCAGAACATTCTAGAAATTGTTAAAAGTAAATGCTCACGTATTACATAATTCAAGCCTATCAGTAGCGGTTTAACGATATTCTAATGTAATGATCAAATATTCTTTTAATTATTTTATAACTGTAACCTTTTCTTTTTTTGTAATTGTACCTTTACTACTTAACCCCTACGGAAGTAGTGTAATGTTTATTTCTATATTAAATTGCAAACTACATAAAAATTAGTTCAGTAGTTTTTATTTGATGCGCGTACTAACACGGAAAATATACGAATTCTCTATTTATGTAATAGTTTCTACAGTCGTGTTTGAATATCTAAGTATGTATATCAAAGACGTTTTTATAATAAAGTTATTAAATCTTGTTTTTATAACACTTTAAAATATTTCTACGACATTTTTGCAGTAAGGTTCGATTAGGTAATAAAGCGCATCAGTATAATACAAGTATTAAAAAACTCATTTTATGAGCAATTATAATAATTATACTTAAACCGTATAAGTTATTTGTACTGATAACCTATATCAACTAACACCTAAACTGCGATACAAAGTAGTAAGTTATTGCTCTTGGTCATGATACAGTTAGACGATTTCTGTTAAACTAATATAATGTATTGATTGACAACGGTACTAAGTAGATATATTAAGTGCATAAATTATTGATTTTGGGTCTTGTACTATTTTTGAGTTGAAGCCATAAAGTTTGTAACTTATTGCTCTTCTTTGCACTGTTACTGTATATAAGCCATGGCTTCATGTTCGTTAAGTCACTTCAACTTTTTCCGTCCTTATTCGTTCTCTAGCGACCTGACTACGGACCTGGTCTTAGGCCTGCCAGTCAGCTTGAACGGAGAAAGCTTCTATAGGTAGTAGGTAGGAGTAGACATATATGTAGACGTAGGTGCAGGTCTATGTTTAATAAGATTGTAAAGTTTTAAATAAATTCAATTATTAACATAATTAGTTATTTTTATTTGAATGTCGAATAGGGCTGAGTAACCAGTACCTATTAAGCTCGTAAAATTTATCAATATTCATGAACATCCAAATAGCTGTGTCGTCAACCGCAAATTAAGTAATGCAATCAACTTCCCGCCGATCAACATTATACATATATTCCAATGAACTGAAATAATCAATATATGGGCATTATGTGACAGATAAATTCATACGTACTATATATGCTGCATTTTCCATACAAACTATCTAAACCAAACACAATAAAATTTTCCATAACACCGCCACTAATATAGTAATGTCAGCTTATAATCATACAAAATATTTCATGGATTTGTAATATTTAATAATAATTATTTACATCTCAGGTGTTACGTGCAGAAACCTATACACTGGCGTTACGACTGGCCCTTAAATTAGGAGTCACTGACAGTTTCTCTCCGCAATGGAACCCAAAATAAAAATACACCAGAAAACCGTCTTTTTTTCTTCTGGGTTTTCGCGGCCAATTCTAAGTGTTATATATAGACTATTAAAATATGTACTTAAATAAATCATTCTTTCCTATTACAAAGAGACTTCTGGCGGTTTTTCTAATAAAATGCTGGCGCTCTTGTTAGATACAGCTTTCTATGGTGTTATTGTGACATCTTATAATTCACATTCCATTTTATTATTTATAATTCACTTGTGCACAATAACCAAACTATATTACGCAAAATGCAATATACGTAAAAAGGGCCAAAAACGCAAGTTTATTTGAAAAAAAACCACCACATGATAGATACTAAAATTCTACAAAAAACACAAACACATATTTTAAATGTAGTGAAATAGGAAGGACGACAATTGTCCTTTCTTCGACAGTTACTGTCATAGTAAACGAGTCTTCGAATAAAGATCTCTCCCAAGCAAACCTAGTCAGGAACTACTTGATGGAGCGAGGATCTACAACGAAGAGCTAAGAGCGATTATGATACACAAACTAGAATACAGTAAAATAGCCTAAGACAAACCAATTTTCAACAGTGAATTAACATGGCCTGAAAATTAAAATAAATTGTCAAATGTTTTTCCATTTCAAAAGTACGATAATCTTAAAAATATTCACAAAACATTAATTATGAATTTCTAAAATGACAACACTCTAATAACATAGAATTCTAAATCTGACCTCTTTGGGACATTAAATCACCCGAATGTTCTGAAATGATACCAACTGTAAATGAAGGTGGCCGGCACCAACTGCAATAAACCTGCCACACCATAGATCCTGGGCGAATTTATGATAACAGCAAAAGTTTACACCGACCAGACTAATATGACCTGCCTAAAGTTTGGTTGAAACTGAGAGCAAAGTAAATTTTTAGGGTTGTGTTATTTGTAAATATAAAATTAATATTTTTTTCGTTTTGTCTTGCTTTTTTTTCTAACACTATTTTGTGGATAATAATTGCTAATTAAAATGTCTTTCTAGATCATTAATTCCTTCTTATATAAATATTATTATTATAGCAACAATATATTTGTTTATGGGAATTTTATTTAGATTTGTTTATACTATACTTTTGCCGACTTTTTTGTAGGTGTTTTAATATCTACAATTATGTAATACATTAATTTGATATATTCCTTATAGCATCAGCTATATGCCAGAGAAAATTCCGTCAAAATCGGTCCAATTGTTTTGGAGAATACCACGAACAGACAGACAAACAAAAATTGTAATAATTGTTTTGTATTTCCTATTATTATCGTTTATACTTTCATACACATTTAGTAAAAAAGCTGTTATTAGCATTACAAACAAACACTTCAATTTTATTTATTTGAATAAATAATATATATTATCTAATTGGAATATTGTAAAGCAATACATTCGAACTCTAGTGAAGAAAACAGTCAGTAAAGCGCGATAATATAACGAAGCTTTGTATGTGTTGATCACTAATTGGATGCATACAAAACATATAAAGAATGACATCATTTTTTCTGCCTTTACTAATTATACTTTTCTACTGAATTCCATTTGTTCGATTATTCTTTGTATTCAATTATTATCTTTAAATTTAAACTAGTAGAGTCGAAAGTCGTATAGGAAAACTGAGTAAACAATTCGATCCAGAATATTTATTCACAGCGGAAAGTAATTTGGGTCAAATGGAACACTTGCTCAAATTGTTCCGCGTGCTAAGACGTAATTAAGGAGACGCAACGTTGTTGGTCCTATGTAATTTTGTCACTTGCCATTTCAAACCAACATTGTGATTTATGTAATTTTAAATTTAAACGTTCGATCTGCTTTTCTAATTTACAAATTCATAAATAAGGATCATTTGGCAGTACATTGATCTGTCATGTAGTGATTTTTAAAAATTATTTTTTTGTTATTTTGCCCTATAATACGCACATTTGGCGATATTTTAACTCACTTCATAAAAAGGTAGGTTAGGTACTATAATCGAATCTATATATTTTTATTGGCACTGGACATTCAACTTCGGAGATACATCATCATCATCATTTCAGCCGCAGGACGTCCACTGCTGAACATAGGCCTCCCCCATAGATCTCCAGAGCGACCGATCTTGTGCGGCCTGCACCCAACGGCTCCCAGCGACCTTTATTATGTCGTCTTTCCATCTAGTGGGGGCCGTCCTACGCTGCGCTTTCCGGTGCGTGGTCTCCACTCGAATACCTTTCTGACCCAATGGCCGTCAGTTCTCCGAACTATGTGCCCCGCCCACTGCCACTTCAACTTGCTAATCCTTTTGGCTATGTCGGTTACCTTAGTTTGTCTACGGATCTCCTCATTTCTGATTCGATCTCGTAGAGAAACACCAAGCATAGCCCTCTCCATAGCTCGCTGAGCGACCTTGAGCTTTCTTATGAGGCCCACAGTGAGCGACCACGTCTCTGTGCCGTATTTCATCACTGGCAACACACACTGATCAAAGACTTTCGTCTTGAGGCACTGAGGTATTTTGGACGAGAAGACGTCGCACAGTTTCCCGAACGCTGCCCAGCCGAGTTGGATTCGTCGACTGACCTCTTTTTCAAAGTTGGACCTACCTAACTGGACTGTTTGTCCCAGGTAGACATATTCTTCAACAACTTCTAGACAAGAGTTCCCTACTGATACTGGGGTGGGCACCACAATGGATATTCGACATGATTTTCGTCTTGTCCATGTTCATTTTAAGGCCCACCTGTTGAGAAACTTTGTCGAGGCCATCGAGCATTGTGCCAAGATCTTCCAGCGATTCTGCCATGACTACGATGTCGTCAGCAAATCGAAGGTGAGTGATGTACTCGCCATTGACATTGATGCCGATTCCTTGCCATTCCAAGAGCTTGAAGGCGTTCTCTAGAGCGGCGGTAAACAGTTTCGGAGATATTACGTCTCCCTGTCTAACGCCTCTTCTCAAAGGAATTGCCTTCGTGCACTGCTCCTGTACTCGGACCGACATGGTGGCGTTGTTGTACAAGCACTTCAACACTTTGATATATCGATAGTTAATACGGCACCGCTGGAGAGACTGCAACACTGCCCAGGTTTCGACCGAATCAAAGGCTTTTTCGTAGTCCACGAACGCTAAGCATAAAGGCAGATTATACTCCTCAGTCTTATGTATAATCTGTCGCAGCGTATAGATTTGGTCTACGGTGCTAAAGCCTTTTCGGAAACCGGCTTGTTCGGGAGGCTGGAAGTCATCAAACTTGTACTCGAGACGATTCGTGATGAACCTCGAAAACAGCTTATAAACATGGCTCAGCAACGAGATGGGCCGATAGTTCTTCAATAAGGTTTTATCACCTTTCTTGAAGAACAGGACCACCACGCTGCCGCCCCACGTTTCCGGCGGTTTACCCTTGAGTATAACGGAATTAAAGAGCTTCTGCAGGACCTTAAGTACCGGTGTTCCACCCGCTTTAAGAAGCTCTGATGTAATTCCGTCATCACCCGGCGCCTTGTTGTTCTTAAGCTGCTTAAGGGCCATCCTAATCTCGTACAGGGTGATGTCGGGGATATCTTCGGTATAGTGTCGGGTTAGCCCGGCTCTCGGATTTGTAGCCGGGCTGGTAACAGGCTTAGTTGACGAGGTATATAACTGCCCATAGAACCTTTCGATCTCCCTTAATACCTCTGGCTTGGTGGACGCTACGCTGCCATCATCCATTTTCAGCTTCGTCAACTGGCTCTGCCCAATAGATGCATTCCTTGCGAACACTTTGGAGCCTTTATTCCGCTCTATCGTCTCTTTAATACTTTTGGTATTGTAAGACCTGAGATACACAAGGGGATAATTCAAAATCATAGAAGTTGCTTTTCTTTTTTGTTAAAAATTATCTCGCACATAATGCAGATCGATTATTGTGCACATATCATGAATTAATTGGTTAAAAAAACTATGAACATATATTTTAAGTTGCCGCAAAAACTTCCTAAATAGTTCTAACAACAGAGCCGCCATCTCGTTAGAGCTATATTCGATGATTACAAAAATAATCAGTAAAAACTTCTATTCATATGACGTTACTAGAATTATTGATAAACCCACGTTGCCTTTAAAAGAAGAAGAAAAATTCATAGTCTTAACACATTCTGTTCCGATTCACCATATTTCAGCAGAACAGCAGGAACACGAGAGGGACGCAAGTTTCTTTCTTCTTTCTGTCTCTCCGGCTAATAAATAGTGGATAAAGGATACATTTAATGCACATTGACGGCACTGTACCTGATTGTAAGCACAGTAGATCACCTGTCGCCACTGTCATGTCAGAATGTAAGCTGTATCTGGAAATAAACTGGCTGATCCCAAAAGGCGACAAAGCAAAAGATATCAATGACAGGCTATCACTATGTCCATGCTAATCGCAACTCAGACAAATCCCTTCCACTCCGATTCATTACTGGATATAGGTACACCGTCCGATCCCGGGCCGCGACAACTAAGTGTACCACACTGGTGGGTCTTACACCTTGTGTATGGTAGTTGGTCTCTAAATCCGGACAGAGTTATCAGGTCTTTACGATGTTATTTCTTTCTCGTTACAGTTTAAGGAAATATTTTAGTTTGAGGGTAGTAATAAATAATCTAAGGGATTTCTCGCTTCAACAGTTGCTTAATTAGGGTGAAAATAGATATTAGTTCAATTATATTCCAATTCCATATTGAAAGATGGGAGAGGACAAAAATAGCGTATCTGGACGAAACAACTGGATGAAGACCTGTCGGACATTGCAGCTACAGATGGTTCGATGCTGTAGAAAAAGACTTACGAGATTTCTAAGTGGAGGAGTGGCGATAGACGGCACAGTGTAGATAGAGATGATATCTTTCAGTGTCGGAGTTCAAGATCCAATTTGGGTCGCTTCGCTATTATAGTTATCTTATTCCGGGATTCTGTATAAAAATCTAAATTTGTCTGCCTTGAAGATACAGCTTTTTGCAAAGATCACACCAAATGTGTAACTTTCCTCATAATCTGTTACTTCTAGTAACTGCATCTTCCATTTATCAGTAAGCATTTTCCTTTTATTTAAAAAAAAAAATCATCTACTAATACGATTCCGAGTTAACAAGAATTTAATTTATTTAATGATTAACCTATTTTACATCGTTTTAATATAGAACAACATGTTATTAATAAGACTTTTATTGGTTGTCTCTTAAATGAAAGCTATTACTTTTTTTAAATATTGCCCACCTACTATCTACTACTAGCTTTACTAGCTATGCCACATGGTTACACCTGTAATAAATTTATTCAACCAACTTCCCACTGCGCCGCCATCAACCTAGCTATGCAGCCTTTCGTTTATCTCACTTTCCGTATTTAGCAGATTGATTGACGTTTATGGTTACTACTGCACTTCTTAGGGTCGTAGCGTGAAGTTACATAGCCTTTAACTTTTCTCAATACATCTTCTTCTTCTCATACACATAAAAATCGATGTTTGTATTAGGACGGGGAAAAAGTTTTTCGTATAACGTAAGTATAAACTTGTTATAAAATTTCTTTGGTTGTACAATTTGTATCTGACTGCTTTTGGCAACGTTAAAAAGATTACATTAAAAATCAAAATAAAAAAAGAAAAGAAGTTGTTTTGCGCTATTTTTCATTTGTTTTTCTTTCTGTAAAATGAGAGAATCTAATAAAGAAAAAAAAGAAAAAATGCAACTCAAGCAGTTAAAAAAAATCTGATGGATATAGACCTATTGCAGTGTCAGTAAAAGTAGCACAAATTTGGTTTCAAACGTTTTCTGTCCGGATATTTTGATGTTAAAGATGCACCTCGCTCTGGTCGCCCTGTTACGAATAAAATGGACGCCGATGTGACTGAAGAATTGCAAATTAACCACAAAACAGTTTTAACCCATATGAAGAAAACTGGCTACACCAAAAAAATCGATATTTGGGTTCCACACGAGCTCACTGAAAGAAACCTAATGAGCCGAATACTCATTTGCGATTCATTATTGAGACGTAATGAAACCGAGCCGTTTTTGAAGAGATTGATAACAGGCGATGAAAAGTGGATCACGTACAACAAGAACGTGTGAAAAACGTCGTGGTCTACGGTCGGACAGGCTTTGAAGACTGTGGCTAAACCTGGGCTAACTCGAAATAAGGTAATGCCTGGGTGTGTGGTGGAACTGGAAGGGCATTGTTAATTATGAGCTCTTACCGCCCGGCTGAACCATCGATTCAGATCTCTACTGCCAACAACTGATGAGATTAAAGGAAGCAGTTGAGAAAAAGCGGCCGGAATTAATCAACAGGAAGGGCCACACGATAACACTAGCCACTCAGCAAAAATTAAGTGAGTTTGACTGGGAAGTGTTAGTGCATCTACCATATAGCCCTGACCTGATTTTCACCTGTTTCGGTCTCTTCAGAATTCTTTAGGTTCTGTAAGATTAACATCAAGAGAGGACTGCCAAAACTATTTGTGGCGTTTTTTTGATCAGAAGTCCCAAAGTTTCTACAGCAACGTGATCATGTCTCTACCTACAAAATGGCAGAAAGTCATCGAACAAAACGGCACATATGTACTGTAAATAAATGTAAACAAACTTTGAAAAAAATGTCTTGAGTTTTCATATAAAAATACAAAGAAACTTTTTCCCCAACCTATTATCTATCTTCCTTATGAACTCCAAAAAGGCTGGAGCAATTTTGATGAAATTTTCAGACAATTTTTATATTATCCCAACGGATTATCCTGTAAAGTTTGGTAGCAATCGGGTCAAAGTTCCCTATGGACTCCTAAACGGCACAGCAACGCGTGCCCGGGGTTTCCTTGTTATAAAATTCCATAAATATCTTTTCATATCTGACTGGTAGTACCAGAGATTAGCGCGTTCAAATAAACATACAATAAAATAATCTCTTAAGCTCTTAGAGATTATTGTAAATGACATGAAAATTTATTTAAAACATTTAAATAAAAAAAGGTCTGAATCTAAAATTTCCTTTTAAAAAGAAAATATACTTCACTTTAAAAGTAAATTACAGAGATGCAAGTGGCTAATGATCATCTTGACATTGAACTAATATTACGAATAGAGACCATAACAATTACATACACAGCTTTTATATTAGTCGACTTAGAAAACTGAAGCGAATGTGACCGTTTGTTTGCCTTTCTATTTTTAAGCGGTTTGTTTTTAATCTAGTGCACTGTATAATATATAAGAAACTGAAACCTTATAATACTTTTCTATAACTAATATATTTAATAACTTTTATATTTTATGAAGTGTACCACAGCTTGCAGATTCTCAACTACGATTTTTAATAATTACAACATTAGAAAATGATAAAACTAAGGATAACAATAAATTTAATAGTGTTATTAATTATATTAATCCGGACAGCGAGAGTATTATGTAGGGATTTAAGTGAAAGTGAAAGGGCTACAAGAGCTGTTTTCATTCAGAGGCTTTTGAATAAAAGAAAGAATTTAGAAGGACGATTGATACTGATTGGCGGTCCCAGTAGATTCGAAGGTAAATTTATTTTAGACGGTTCGTATTATTGATAAGTGCTTGTATACAAAAACGTGCAAACAAACAAGCAGACACAGTGACACAATGGCACATGTGAGAGGCAATAAAACGAAATATTTATAATTTCCTTCTAATTACATTCATATTTTTTATTGTATTATATTCGTTGTTTTTATTTTTTATGTACGCTATTATATTTTCGGGGTGGTAGGGCTTTATAATCCAGGGGCCCTAGCCAAGTTGCCTTTCTACAATCGTTAACGCTAATAGAAAACCAAATAAATGTATGGTTTTGACTTAACCTTAATTTACGTGATCAGATATGTCAATTCTATAATTTTTTTTCGTTTTCGTCAGTGTTAACGATTGTAGACGGGCAACTTAGCTAGGCCCCCTTGTACTGGCTGAGTTGTAACCACCATCGTAGTGATTTCCTTGCTTGGGAGCAGTCCGACTTGTGGATTACCTCCAACCCACAGAAGATTGCAGCCAAATAACTCAGTGTTGTGTTCCTGCAGTGAAATGCCGGTATTACAGTGGTGAATGGCAATGGATTGTTGTGTGATGGTCGCCACTGTTATTGGATTGTTCTGTGCTTATCATCTGGTACAGTTTGTCGTGCTATGGTTTGTTCCGCGTTGTCATTGCTCTAATTTACAATTCACAATCAGCTATTTAGACATTTTAAAAAATATCGATTCTTTTCCCATTTAGATTAAAGAATAATCATTTTAATTCCATAGGGCTTTACACCTTTAAATCGAATACATTCATGGAATCTTTTTTATCTTAGGAAATGTTTACATCTATCATGCCGGTCGTTGGGGTACAATATGTGATGATTCGTGGGATGATGCCGCTGCGCAAGTTGTCTGCAGAACCTTCAATAAAACTGGCGTGGCTACTCACGGCGGACAATATGGAGAAGCTCGAAGTATATTATTTTATTCATCTAAAATCCCTAAACTCATGGCTATAAAGAAAGATCATTTAAATACTAGACTAAAATTTCTTTATAAAAAGAATCTTATATAAGCATCCCTTATATATTTTAAAAATTGGGTTTTTGTTTACATGGTTAGGAAACTATGCTGGGTGGTAGGGCACGAAAATTATGTCCGATTAGATCGCGGACGAATCTTGTTTCAGCATCAAGGGTGCTTAGGAGTGGTGTGAGGGGTGACAGGAGTCTTCAGCCGACTGGGTCGTGACTATCCCAATAAACCCCTGTAAACCCAATACAATGACTTTTTTTTATTTTGTCGCGTTTAGGGATCAGCCAGTGTATCTTGATGATTACATAGCTAGTGATCTTCGAAGGATTGAAGATATCTCAGTGGCAGCCGTTATTTTTGGACTGTACTTTGCTTACCATCCGGAACAGTGTTACAATAATAATAATAAAAAAATATTTCAAAATGATGGTAAAAATGCACACTAACTACGTTAAATCCAATAACCCATCTTTATCTAATATTTATATTGTTTAGTTTATTAATGAATGATGATAAAATTCAGCTACATAAGCTGTATCTATTATGATGTATCTATTGTGATGTATCTATTGTGATTAGGATGTATGTGTCTATTGTTTTAGAAAAATACTGGATGGATGACGTCGTCTGTCAAGGTGATGAAACTTCCCTAAGTCACTGTATATTCACCGGCTGGGGATCCTCAGACTGCGGAGTGACCGAAGCGGCTGGTGTGATTTGCCGTGATAGAGACGATACAAATTCTGTTCCCCCAAATTTGAAAAAGAAAAAGCAGCAAGGATTGAAATTGCATGAAGTTTTGGATGTTAAGAGTACAAGCGTAAGGTTGTTTGGAGGACGAAACAATCAAGAAGGTAGAGTCGAGGCTAGTATTTACTTATATAAATAATTATTCTTATTATTCCAGCTATAGCATCTTCCTTTCAATACAATCATTCTTTTCTATACAAAATAGTTGATAAACAAGCATACGGCATAAGTTGCTACCATGGCCTATGGATACTTGTAATACCATAGGTATCACTAGCGCGTTATCGACCTTCAACCCTATACCTCCAACAGCTCTGGAAGCCCTACTTACCGCAGAAACACAACACAAGGTTATTTTGCTGCGATCTTCTGTAGGCTGGAGGTAATCCACCAGTTAAAATGCCCCAATTATAGCCTTTGCCTTACCTAAATCTGTTTTAGATGTTAAATACAATTTTATAACGATGAAAATTTATTTTTGGAAAGTTACAGATTTTTACTTTATACGATAAAGCTATGTTGGTTCTAAACCTGCAATAGGTTTGAGCTTTTTGGTGAAGAAATCCATAGTGATGAAACTATAGCATGGTGGTAGAGTATATTCTAATACTGGTATGGTTTGCTATCATCCTCAAGTTGAAAATTTGTGCCCAAGTACTTACCTATAAGTGTGTTCCGATGGTTGTACTTGAAAACCATTCCCGCAAGGCTTATTGTATTTGCTATCTTAATAGCCCAGTCATATTAGGGCTTTCACCTCGGAATGAAAGATAATAAGCTGCAAATTGGTATGAACCTTTGTTTTGTCATTCTAAATGTTGTCTCAAAAGTCACAATCGTTATCGTGTCCGCGTCTCAAGATATTCAAGGTCAAAGGTCACAAAAATCGGTTTTTCGCGAATATCTGGCTTCCTATCGGTTAAATGAGATTTGCATTTATTATAAAAGTTGTAGGCTATAAAATTCCCTACAACTTTTGTTTAAACTTTTTTTTCATACAACCAACCGTTTTGAAGGTAGAGCGCGAAGAGTGCACATCGTACAGTCATATACGGCCTAATGCAAGGTCAAGCGTGAGTTATGGTTATCAGTACGTTATAAAGTCAATTATTTACTTGGAAATTATAATTATTAAACAATGCCTATTATTTATGTACTAACTATCAATTATTTATATTTAATTAAAGTAAGTAACTTGATTGAACATTGATCATTTCCGCTACACGCAATTCATCAAATTTACAAAACTAAATAAACCTGTACAACTGTCAACACTTCCACCAACAAGTGTAGCAGCTCATCAACACATAAAACGTGTCTACTACCAGATTCAAACGTGGTTAGGGAAGGACTTAGAACCTCAAGAATGGGGCTGGATGCTTGAAAATGAAATCCTGGAGCCCATACGAACGTTATTACCTCCAGCACCAGCCGAACTACTAAACGTAATATTTTGCAATTGCAAAAATGGTTGTGGTTCCCGCTGTGGATGCAGAAAATCAGGGCTACAATGTTCTTTAGCTTGCGGCCAGTGCAACGGACAAGCTTGCCTCAACGCTTCACTGTATCCAAGTAATCCCGATGAAGAAAATACATATGATCCCGATATTCTGGAAGGTTTGGAGATGAACATGACAGATAATGAGGATGATGACAATGAATCGAACATTTTTGAGCGACAAGAAGAAGAAGACGACGAAGAAGAAGAAGATAATTAGCTTCCATTTCCAATTTCATTACAATTAAAATCAACAAAGATACTTTTGATATTTGAACTCACATTTTGACAAATGTATATTATGCCGTATTTAATAATAAATAAAAATATGTGTAAAATATATACTCTTACTATCATTTTAACTTAAAATAAAACTAAAATATATAATCCAGAATTAATAATATTTTATACTTAAATAGTTAAATATGAATAATTATATATAAATAATCAAGTTACTTACTTTAATTAAATATAAATAATTAATAGTTAGTACATAAATAATAGGCATTGTTTAATAATTATAATTTCCAAGTAAATAATTGACTTTATAACGTACTGATAACCATAACTCACGCTTGACCTTGCATTAGGCCGTATATGACTGTACGATGTGCACTCTTCGCGCTCTACCTTCAAAACGGTTGGTTGTATGAAAAAAAAGTTTAAACAAAAGTTGTAGGGAATTTTATAGCCTACAACTTTTATAATAAATGCAAATCTCATTTAACCGATAGGAAGCCAGATATTCGCGAAAAACCGATTTTTGTGACCTTTGACCTTGAATATCTTGAGACGCGGACACGATAACGATTGTGACTTTTGAGACAACATTTAGAATGACAAAACAAAGGTTCATACCAATTTGCAGCTTATTATCTTTCTTTCCGAGGTTGACCCCTTTTTTTACCTAATATGACTGGGCTATAAGGCATATCGTCACTTTACATTAGGTGAGACAATAGTCAAAGGTATAGTAAAAATACGAATGTCACATTTTTTTACAATATTGGATATTCGATTATACATATATTTGTAAAGTTATGAAGCTCTAAATATATTATTACCTCACTAGCATAATTTATAGTGACTTATATTTACTCCATACACTTATTTCATGTATTTTTTATTCAGATTTATCACAATGGTTACTGGGGAAGCGTTTGTTCTGACGGTTGGACGCTTTATGAAGCTTCAGCCGTCTGCCGTCATCTTGCACTAGGATTTGCTGAGCAAGCACTGCAAACAAACTACTTCGGTACTTCGAAAGTTGTACTCAGCGGCGTCCACTGCGAAGGCAACGAGACCAATTTATTTTTGTGTAGACATCAGACTATTGGTGATGTGGTATGCCCTGGAGAAGGTAAGGGTTTAATTTGTGTTGTATGAATAGAATGGACACAATTGCCATTCCATACATCAAATTCTATATTTGATTTCCTACCTATCTAAAGTTAAATTATATAAGAGTTCCAATATGCAATAATCCTGTCAAATGAATTACTTCTTCTGCAATGTCCTTGAGTATAAACCTGATTTAACAGAGGGTCACGTAGCTGCTGTGGTCTGCACTCAACTGTTGGCTGATTTAGCGTTAGACTTCACTGCAATAGAACGTACTGCACATCTTCAAGACGTTATCATGTTTCAACTACAGTGCGCTATGGAAGAGAACTGTTTAACCAACTCTGCTTATGAGATCCAGAAAAAAAATCCTGATTGGCAGTTTGAAACCCGTCGCCTGCTTCGTTTTACGGCATCATCTATGAACATTGGTAATGCAGATTTCAGACCTTATTTACCCAAGCATCTTTGGCAGTGGCATCTTTGTCATATGTAAGTACTAAAAATCACAATGTCTAATAAATATTAATAAAAGTTTTATCGTCTTCCTTCTGATTAACTTAAATGGACAAAATTTAAATAAACAAAGGAAATCTTTCTTCCTTTGAATCTAAATGGATGAACTACAGATAAGTTAACTTTATTAACAGTTTTTTGATCAACTAAAGTATGAATTACTTAATGTATGAATGTATTCCACAGGCATTACCACAGTATGGAAGTATTTGCGACGTTTGACGTTTTGAACAAAACTGGGACAAGAGTTGCAGAAGGCCATAAAGCATCCTTCTGTTTAGAAGATAACACTTGCCTATCTGGTATTGAAAAGAAGTACTCCTGTAAGAATTACGGTGATCAAGGTATTTCATATGTATTTTGTTCAATAATTCTAGCCTCATGTATGTCCATAAGATTACATTTAAGTAAGCCTATTAGGAATGTAGGCTTCAGCAACGCACCGTAAATACTCGTGCTCGTACTTTTACAATTTCAAAACTTTCAATTAAAATTATGTATTTTTCAAGCAAAAGTAAAAAAATATTACTATCTCCAAAGTCGCTACAGAAAATTGCAAAGCTGGATGGATGCGTATCTAAAAATTAGTCCAAAGTCCAAGTTTCGGAATTCGTTGAAGAAGACGACAGAAGCCGTTTATTTTGTATCTAAATTAATAAAATATATGATTTAACTCATGAACTACTTCTAGGTGTATCAGTAAATTGCTCCGACGTGTACCAATATAATCTGGATTGCCAGTGGGTCGATGTTACGGATGTGATACCAGGAGATTACACTTTTAAGGTAAAATATATTTTTAATATCATATCATATCGTAAATAATCTCAAGTGGCGACTGCGTACTGCAAAACGCAGCGTAGGCAGACCCTTGAAAAGGTACACTGACGAACAAGTGAAGGTTGCGGGAAGCTACTGAATCCGAGTATCTCAGGACCGGTCGTTTTTTGAGCTGCTATTTTTAAGGGAAGCCTATGTTCAGCAGTCTTTTGGCTGAAATGATGATGATGTTGATGGTACATGATACAAACTGATGCATACTTTTTTACTATATTACTATTAAAAAAATACTTTCCACTAGCGTGTCTGTAGACGGCTAATAAGAAACTTCGTCTCGATTATGACATTCACCCCATAATTGTGCTGATCGTTCTTCGGTCTTGCCCATATCGTTAACTGAACTTGCAGATATTTTGACTATTATTCATTAACTTACTTTTGGTCACCATTATTCAAGGGTTATCTATTTAGCAGATTATCTATAAGAAGCTATTTCTCGGTATAATTTGATAAACGTAATTCGTTTCATGATATACTAAGTTTGTCGCCGCTCCTTCGTTATGCACACGGTCAACTTAGACATTTTGAAAACATGTTCTGATAGGTACTTTTTTAAAATTCCAAACTCAATCTTTTCCCCAGGTTGCCATCAACCCCCATGCGAGAGTGGCAGAACAAAGCTATCACAACAATGCTGCGTCTTGTCAATTGAGGTTGACCGAAACTTATGTAGCTGTATTCGGTTGTAAACTGGGAAAACCTTAACTTACAAAAACTTTCTTGCTCTTCACCCGACATCAAAATGGAAGAAGTTCTCAATTCTATTGTATGTCCCTGATGTTAAGCCGAGTATAATCCTAACACAACGGCGATTACGGAGAGATCACAATCCATCGACGATCACCATTGTGATGCCGGCCTGCAATAATTTAACTGGGTACTGTAGGGTATTTCACCAGTCGGGCTGCTCCAAATAGAGAGAATCTTCCAAAGAAATTTATCTGAGCCCTATCTCTTTATACCTTCCCTTCTCTGAGAAGCTCTGGACACCTTACTCACCGCAACGAACACAACACAAGGATATTTTGGCTACGATGTTCTGTAGGGTGGGGGTGTTTAACCAGTTGGACTGCCCCAAGTGAAAGAAGTCCCAAAAGCAATTTGGACGGCCATGGTGAGCGTATTTGAGTCCCTTTTTATAGAACCCCACGTAATAATCCTGGGCAAAACCATGCTGGGTAGTCAACCCAAGTTCTAACGTACGCGACAAAAAGGTCCTAGTGAACCTTACTGTGGTTAGGGTTTGGGTTGTAAGCATAAGCAGCTAGCTAATGGCGGAAGTTGCCAGATTGGAAGAAACATTATCGTAACCAGTCCGAATCTATAATAAAATAATCCAGAGAGAAACAAACACCTTAGCATCCCATAGAGAAACAGTGCGGGTGTCGGGTCCATCGCGTGGCAGAGAGAGGAAAACACGAGCGGCCCTCGGGACTTGCGACCTAGATGTAGGTTGAAGAAGGTTGAAGGTTCCTTATGAAGAGAGATTGAGCTGGTATACCTCTCGATCCATTTAATACAGTTCTCCTGTATTTGTTTTATATTAAGTTTTAGTTATTTATTATTCTTAAATTAACTAATAGCATAATTGAATATAAAAATAAATATGGGGTTAAATAAATATGTGGGAACATTAACTGTATAAATTTCATTATTTATTTATTTTTCTAAAGGGCCTTCAAATCATTGTGTACCCATGCAGGGAGCATGACTAAAGACGTCTCTGCAATCTATATAGTATTCTCATAACTACCTTAATACAAAAAAATGAACACGGTGTCAATTAATATATTATAATAACAAAATCTGTGGATTAGAAAGTTTATAAGACGCATCAATCGTAGTTAAAGAAAATGTAGTAAATAGCACTACGGAATTATTGAACCAATAAAATATATAACTTATATTAATTTATCTATTTACTCATCGTTGGATGATAGAACTAGGATCGAAGGGCCAGTGCATAATTAAAAATAAAAACATATTGTACGTTTTAATTATTATTATTGTACTTAAACATATTATCACAAAAATCATAGTAGTTATATATATATTTGAAATGAATTATTTAATTGTACTTTTTTTTATTTATTGTATTAATATTTATATGAATGTTATTATTAAAATGCAAATTAAAATTGATAAAAACAATAAGTTCCTTATTCGAGATATGACATGTCATTTTCAATAACCCCTATACCTTAAGACTAACTAAAAATATAATTGTAAAGTAACTCTACAACCCTTCGGATATTAAATAAATATAAAAGTAACTTTACATTTCAATCAGTTTGTTTGTACCCGTCATTAAAATTACACAATATTAATGATTGTTAAATCTCTATGACTTCTTGTTATCATTTTAAGTATTTATTTTTATTTTCAACTACTTATATATTATCAAAATATGACAAAATACTAAATGACAATCATGAATAAGTCATAAATAAAAACATATTTATTTAAAGGGAAAAAATAAAAATAGAAACGAATAAGAAATAATCTGGTTTCTCATTAAAAAAGACTTTTACCATATTTATTAAACGTAGAAAAATAAAATAAATTCGTCATTTGAAACTGTTATTCTATTTTTAAACTTTTTAGTAAATAATTTAATAAATGGGACCCATAAAATTTAATATTTAAAAGAACTTTCCTTATTACCTCATTTCTAAGCGCTACATATTAAACACAATATTTCCCCTTTTATTATAAGTACAAAAACGTGATAAAACTTCTCATCCTTTTTTGAACTTAAGAAGTAGTATACTAGTCGTTAGATAGACCACTATCCAGATGCCTGTCGAGACGAAACCTGAGTACACTGTTGGCATAGTTAACGTCCAGCCCCGTTGAAGTATTGAACGTAGAGATTCCGTCGATTTTGTCAGGGGGAGGAAGTAACTAATCCATTGCAGAATTATGTGCATACCTGATAACAAAATATAAAACTTATTAAACAAAATTAAGACCTTTGAAATCTATAAAACAATGTCCAACATCTAGGCGATAAGGCTTCGTTCGGTGATTCTAAAAAAAACACGTAACCTTAACCTTATTATCTAGGTAAATACAAAATTTAATCCAAGTCGTGAGAGCCATTTCCGAGAAATAAGTTAAAAACAATACAAGGATTGTTAACTAATATATATTCCACTAACAACCGCCCGTAACTTTAATTACAATAACAATAAAACATAGCCTTTAACATTCCGGAATAATTTAGTTTTCAGAATTGGATCGGTAGTTCCGGAAATTACCTTGCTACAAACGTATTCACAAAATATACCTCTTTGTAGTGGTATCATCATTCATTTCGAACGTCCACTCTTGGACAAAGGCAGGCCTCCTCCAAATATAGCCACAACGACCGATACTGCGCTATTCGCACCTAATAGCTTCCCGCGACCCTCACCAGATTGGTCCACCTTGTAGTGAGCATCTCCATGCCTTCGTTTAGTACGCGGTCACCACTCGAGAACAATTTGGTCCCATCGGCTATCCGTTCTACCAGCTTCGTGCCCCACAAATTCTACTTAAGTCTAGCTATAATCAGAGCTATGTCAGTCGGTGATGTTGGTTCTTCTGCAGAACTTTTTGTTTCAGCTCTCGCAGAGAAACTCCGAGCAAATCCCTTTCCATTGTCCTACGAGTAACCTTGAGCTTTCCTATGAGGTCTATAGTTAACGACCACGTCTCAGCACCATATGTAATTACTGGCGACACATAATAGTCAAAGACGTTCATCTTAAGACAACTCAGTCTTTTGGACGAAAAGGTGTTGAGTAGCTTCCTAAACGCTAACCAGCCGATTTCAATACGACGCTGACTTCTTTTTCAATAGTAATATATTACATTAAAACTCACCTTCAATTGGCCAAATGATTCCGCATAACATGATCATAGGCAAGAAAGAACCGAGCGCCAAATATGTGGCAGTTCTATCATTATCGCAGATACATGCTACCACAAATCCTGTAAAATGATAAAATACAGTGTTAATGAAGCTTTCTTTTATTTAATAATATTTTAATTGTAGCATAGTCTACTTTATATTATTTAAGCATGCTTCGCTCGGTCGGTTCGCATTTTGCGCTCACTGTTCTAACAAAATTTAATCAATGAACGCGTACTTTTTATTCATTGTAGTATATTTTATATTCAGAGTCATATGCTTAGTATTTATGATCACTAAATCATTATTTTATTTTATTGGTGATTTTGGACATTAGAATCTGCTAATTTTTGTTTCTACATCAATGTACTTCAGTAACATCTAAATTACAAATAACTAAGTTTGCAAGCAAGGATTAGTCTCTTTTAATTTAGGGGTTTAGCAAAATCGTTAATTGTCCGGAAATAAATCAAGCAAAACATTTCTGGACATATTTCCAACCTTGATAGACTTGACGTAAAAAAATAGCATAGATGCAATAATAATAGTACCGTATAATTATTTCGTTCTCGCATAATACACAAGCCAAAATCCAGGTCAACACGGCACGTAAAATCAACAATAAAATCAGACTAACGGCTAACCGTCTAATTTCGTACATATAAACCCTTTTACTCACCACATCCGGTGACAAACCCACCCTCTCACTCAAAACTGCTTAGTCAAAGCGATTTCGATAGTCGCGTGTATTGTATTTTGGCAAGAATATTAATGGACCTTTTTATAAGTTGTTCGTGTGGTTTTGGTTTTATTTTTTCACAGTTAAGAGAAAGACTTTTTTTTTAAAGTGAAAACTTCTTTAGTACTTAACTACGGTTGTGATTTGGAACACGATGAATGTAAAAAGCAACACTAAAAAGAGACCACAAGAGAAATCATACACCTATACGATTTAGCCTAAGAAAGAATGAGAAGGATATTACACACGGTTAATGCAGGTTCTGATTCTCACCACTATGATCATTGTCAAATCGGCTTAGCGGTGTGACGACCAAACTTGTATGGTCTCGTTGATTTAGAATTTTTGAAAAGAGATTTTAAAGAGGATATTTTTATGTTTTCTCACTTCTACCGCGTGTGAATTGCACACATATTTTTTCATACATAAGTACAATTTTAAACTACTCTTTGTTCCACTTCACAAAGTTACACATTTTTTCCATAAAATAACAATAAAAGCTAACCACCCGTGAGATGTGAACTGTTAAAGTTCACTTTATTGTTATTCATAACCATCGAAATCTGAATCTGAATTTGTGGTAACTGCTTACCATGAGTCGTAATTTTTTTTTTAAAACTCACCAAATGTCATTCCGCAAAGCCCAGTTCCCATGGTCAGGAACATTACCGATCCCATATTACCCACGGAGGTTAGACGGAAAATCAGAAATCCTATCAACAGTACTACCACCGACTGGGCTATCATCACCAGCATTTGCACTATCACGTGGGAGAACAGGATCTCTGAACCTGAAGGAAAAATGTCAAATTTTATTTGTCCCATGGTAATAGAAATACACATGCCGGATCCCTGTACCAACACGCCATTATTATATAACATACCATATAGTGGGGTTATATTAATAAATAATCATAATAAGTTTTTATTTATTTAACCTCACATATTGTTAAATTAACTTAATCTAATATCTACAATCAACAATCAATCGACAAAAGTTGAAAAAAAAAAATACATGGATATTCATAACTACCCTACTGGTCGGTCTAGCGCACAAGGAGCGGGTCTCCGACCGATAATGACTTATATCTGCGCTGTGCTCGCACATATGTCAAGATATAACTGGAAACGTTTACAAGCCATCCAGAATAGGTTCCCGGCACCCCTCAGTATGTTCGTATGGAAGATCTCCATAGAGATATGGACCTTCCTTCGATACATGCCTATGCTAAACACCTTTCTCGCTCCTACTTCGACACCGCGTCGAACCACGCGAATTCACTAATCAAAGCGGCAGCTTCCTATGTTCCGGACCCCAATGCCTGCCGGCGTAAACGCCGGCCACGTAACATCTTCACGGACATGCTCGACCAAATCGAAACAGCAAACGCGTTCTATTCCACCGCCTCTCCAAACAGAGCGTGCCACAGCCCACGCCCGCGTAACCACCGTTCTCTCCGCAGAGGTCGGTCGGTCAACTTCGCTCCCGCACACCCGCTATGTCCACCCTCTCTAGCGGCAACCCAAGCCTAGGTCCGTTCCTCGGTGTGAAGCCCTTGGGTTAGGCAGCCGCCCGCGCGATACAAGTGACACTATACGTGCAACACTTAGCTACCAACATACAACATTACACACGTATGAAGACACACACGTGCACACCACACAGGTACATAGGTTCTGTAAGGAACCTTTTTTTTCTTTTTTTTGCGCTAGTTAGTGTAGAAAAACCATTCCGATCACTAAATACACATACGCATGGCTCCCTCCTTCCTCCCAGTAGGAGGGGAACGTGCATATGAGTATATGTTAGTTAGCTCGAATTTGCAGGAGTAGGGAATTAGATAGATCGCGACCTTTTCGCATTCGCAACGACCGCCCGAGCCGAGTGCCCTAAGCGCTCGCCCCCAAGTTCAGTGAAGCTGTAAAAGGAGCGGGGCATAAGTCCGGTGAAGCCGTAAAAGCCATCAGTTTTTGGATAGGGCCCCTAAGGCTATCAATATAGTCAATCAGAAATAAAAGGAGCAGGGTATTCTCGCTTGAACCACGGAATTGTAACTTTGTTTATAAGGTAATACATATAAACACAGCTCCTGGGCGTAGTCAGGCTGCGTATTACAATAAGTCGCTTTCCTGCACAAATAAGTGATTATCACTAACTGTAATTGCCTTGCTTGGATTGGAGGTGTGATAGTAAGTTTATATTCAAACTAGCGGTGTCACGCGGCTCCGCACGCATTTATTACGCTGTAATAATTTTCACCTCGTAGTTTTGTTTTTGCTCTTATTATTGATAATTGCTATACTTCACTAAGATTTTTGCTTTTGTTAAAAATTACAAAGATTAAAATACAGTGTAAACTCTTTATAACGACACTCAAGGGACTGAGCATTTTTTATCGTTATAGAGAGTTATCGTTATATGGAGTGGAGTTTCAATATGTGGGTTTTAACGCAAACCAACCAAGTTGAGCTCACTTCAACGTTATAGGGAGTTTATCGTTATAAAGGATAACGTTATAAAGATTTTACACTGTAATTGGCGATTTTGAACGAACAAAATCATTAAAATTTACAAAAAATAAAACATGTACAATTTTTACTAGGTAAATAAGCTCAAAAAAAATAACATATTTTAGCTAATTGAATTTTCTCATCTACGACGTCGAGTACCGTATAAAAAGATAATTAGGGTACCGCAGGCGTAATTAAGAGGGTTCATTACGCCTCTCAGCTCCTTAGCGTAAAATAAAATACTTCCACCAACTTGAATATTATTATGCTTCTGATGTGTTTATACCCTGAATATATTTTATATGACCCGAGTATTTTTTTGCAGTGAAACTTCTTCAGGTTCGAGTAGGTAACTGAATGTAATGAGTGACTGAGAAGCATAAACAGACAGAACTACCGATTTATTAATATAGATTAAAATCTATTACTTTTGAAATTTTTACTTCATTAGTAACGTTGTGATTTGAAAAAACAACCCTGAAAAGAGACAAACACATAGGTACATTTATATGATTTAGACTACGAGAGAATGAGATAGAAATACATTATACACGATTAATGCAAGTTCTGATTTACGTATCATCGTCGTCGAATTGGCCTAGCGGTGTGACGACCAGACTTGTACACACTGTTGTATGTACAGTACGAGCGGTCGATAGTTCGAGTCCCGCTGATTTAAATAATAAAAAAGATTTGTTTATTTTCTGAATGTCTCACTTCTACTGCATATGAATCGCACTGCACACATGTCTTCTTTTATTCACATTAAAGAATAAAAAATAAATTATCTATGGTATTATATTACGTGGTCAAAAGACACTTGTTAAAAAGAGACGGCGATGCGTAGACCATAGACGCTTGGCTGTGATGGCTGGTTTTTGTTCCACCCTCTAATTACCTATTAAGAAACAGCAAAGCGATACTAGAAATAGCTAAATATCCGCTTCAAAATGCCAAAAACTTATTATGTACCAAATATATTATAATATGTATGATATTTAGCCATTTCTGCTATCATTTTGCATTAAATACGTAATTAGTAACGTATTAGTTAATAATTAGTTAGAGGTAGGGCATCGATAAAATTCTTTGGAGATTTGTCTCTACTTGGAGCAGTCAGACTAGTGGAATACCTTAATGTAACAAATAACTTAATGTTATGTGCCTGCTTTGGTAGGTTTCCAGAGCTCTTTGAGGTGGGGGGTACAAGTTTAGCAACGTGCTAGTAATTAATACCTATGGTAATACAAACGTCCTTATGCTACGGTAACCGTTTACCGTCAAGCAGGCCGCATGCTTGTTTGTTGCACCTTTTTTGTATAAAAAATAGGGGATTGATTTATTAACTTTATATTACAATCGATAATTCGATTCGATCTGCAGAATGTATGTCAATTATATTACTGTTTTCGCACTACCCATATTAAAACGACCGCGTTTTTATACTTGTTAATTATTGAAAAACTTTTGTCTTTAGACATGCCTTTTAGGTACTTAGGGAAGAGCTGGTATTCGTAATTACATTTAAATAAAGTGTTTACTATCTATGTATAAAATAGATAAATTTATATTACGACCTATAAGTTTTATTATTATTATTATTTCATTACCTGTAATGCCAGACACTAGGGATCTCTCCAGGATGCCCTCGTTCCGTTCAGCTAACAAAGAGCCCGACGTCAGAGCCACAGCCAAGAAGAAAATTATCCTGTAATAAAATATTCATGGCTTTATAACAAAATTACAGGTTTCTTTAATGTGGTTTATTTCACACACGTCTTAAGTACCAATGAATTTTTTTTTTTTTTAAATTATTGCACACTGCATACTCCGGGTTTCTAGACTCTGGCACGGTTTATTATTTAGAAGACTTAATAAAAGAGACGTGAAAAATGCTTCAAAATTATACCCTAAATACATACATACATAAATATAATTATGTACCGATACAGATACGCCGATTGCTGATTATTTATCAACCGATATCTAGCAATTTGAAAAACACGCGAAATAACGATATTACTCTTTTGTCGCAGTTGAGAGAGCCGCACGTGGTACTGGCAGCGACTTGCCATCTTTAGTAAAGTTGTATTGTTGCGCACATATTTATAATTAACTTTGAATTTAAATAAAGATAAAATTATTTCTACTTGGGTTTTAATTCCAGTTTTTTTAAGTATATATAATAAGAATATATTCATTTTTCTTAAAGTTTAATAAATCAATAACAATTTAAAATTATTATAAATAAACTAGTCGTCATTAGTTATTATAAATTACGTAATCGCAACTATTGCGTACTGAAGTTTACCTAGATTTCGTTGCGGTCGTTTGTATGTAGACATAATACTGTATACTTCAGTGTACCGTGACTTACGCGCATACGTCACGCAATCGCACGCGCTTCCCTTCTCCGCTACATTACTCGCCCCCGTTGTCTTCTATTGTACCTCGTCGCCGCCCACGTCTGTCGGAAACATAGGACGGTCGCGCACAAACTTGTGCGAACTATAGCTAGCCAGATGGGCATAAGAAAATTCCCTACCACCACAATACAAACGTAAACTTGATTTGTCATCCGTTCCTGTCTATGGCTTTGCATAGTAATTTTTTTCTTAATACATTCTTGAACACAATCTCACCTGATTGTAAGTGACGATGTAGCCCAAGATGGTAACACGATAAGCTTAGATGGGGACTGGCTCTCGAGTGCAGCTGCCAGAATACACCTACAGGTGCTTGGTAACAAATTTTGAAGTTGAGGGAGGTAGCTAGCCAATCGGGCATTATAAAATACCCTACTTCCATGCTATGGCTTCATCACGATTTTTATCAATCACCAAATGCTTAGGCTCTGAAAGTTTTTGGCGGAATCTTGAATTCTTTGCCCCTATATTATGTTAAATACCTAATAGCATTTTGTATAAACTGAAAATATGTACTTTGAGATGTCACAAAAACTTCATATAAAAGTTCTAAAAGGGAGCCATCATCTCGTTAGATTCACTTTAAACACTAGAAAATACTACAAAATTTTAAACCCATTGACATTGGCAAGTGCTTTTTGCGGCGCCAAAACAAGATTCGAAGTCATTGCATAGATTCGAACTAACGTCGATTGACGGGATTTCCATACAAGCTGAGCCGTCATTACATCAATCATACCATCATACTGGGGTTGATAAAATAGAAAACTTTTGCTTACGTAAGTATAACACCGGGTCCGGCGAAGTCGGTGAAATTAGGGTTGTCCAGACCGTAGATAGGCTCATTAAACTGGGAACAGAGAAAAATATCCATAATAAAGTGGTCGATTCAATCCCTTATACTTTTCTATACAACAACGGTGGCAAACAACCATACGGCTCGCCTGGTGGAAAGTGGCTACCGTACCAAGTATCACTAGCGCCTTGCCGACCTTATACCTCTCAAAGAGCCCAGGAAACTCTACTCACCTCAGGAACAACGCAAAATTATTAGGCTGCGAACTTCTGTAGGTATTCCACCAGACGGACTGCCCCAAGTAGAGAGAAATCTCTAAAGAAATTCTCTACTACTTCTCTTAACTCTTTCTCTTTTGTCACACATATCGTGTCGTAATGTTCTTTAACGTGATGGCTGGCTTTCACATATTACATACATCGATAGTTGGAATCAATACTGTCTCCCTAAAACTGCTTTGAACTCTGATGCGAAACAACACAAGCCGTCAGAACACATTACGTCACAATAATATAAATCTCACCATACCTAACAACGTCTTCAACAGTCTTGAATTTTATTTTAAACAATTTTAATGTAAACATTATTTCAAACCATTTGTTTATTTTTCGTCAATAGCGGGAAGCATAATCTTTAAAGTTATCTTTGACTAATTAATTTTGATGAAGAATTAAGGAAGATATGGCGTTGCCACAAAAAGAAACGTTTTGAAAAATAATATATAGAGATTGATAAACCTATGAAGAATTATGTTTACACGCGATGTTACGAAACCATACAACATGGCATGGTAATAATAAACACATATATTACAGACTTTTGGAGATATCTCAAGGTTAGTTTTTAGTAATAATAAAACAACGATTGTTTGTCGATAAAGCAATAGTTATTTGAAAAACCAAACAATCGATAGTCGAGCTTAAATTATCGATAGTACAAATTTACTAAATTTTAAAAGGGAGATACACAAATATACTAATTGCAACAAATCTCAAGAGATCAATCGAACGACGTTTCTTTTCGCTTCACTAGCTCGGTCGTTTCGATGTTAAATATAAGCAATCAATATCTAATCGATACTTTTTTTTACAAAACAATGTATTGTTATTAATTATTATCCTAACTAATATTAGAAATGCGAAAGTGAGTTTGTTTGTGTTTTTGTTACTCAATCACGCAAATATTACTAAACGGATGGAAATTGGACACACAAATAACTTCCTAGTAAACACATGACATATCACCCAGACGTCATATGTGTCAAGATTATAATTATGAAATTAAAAAACAAAATTATAAGTACAAGGTGTCCAGAAAGGGTATCGGGTATTTGTTTTCGCGCCATATTCGAAACGGGGCGTCTAAAGGGTGCGGGGAGGGGTTCGTGGCGTCCGCCATTTTGTGGAGTTTTAGTCACGATGGAACAGTACTCGGGGACGCATCGCGCATTTTACGTACGAGCGTATTATCGTAATGGTGATTCAATAGTGACTGCTCAACGTCTCTATCGTGCGGAATATCGTACACGCCACGCGCCAAGTGACGATAGCATTAGGAAATGGATCAGGATGTTCGAGAATACAGGTGCGACAGTTAAAATTCAAACTCTGGTAGTCCTCGTTCAGTTCGCGATGAAGAAACAATTGAAGAAGTTGAGGCGTCGGTTCGTCAAAATCCGTCTTTATCCATCCGAAAGCGAAGCCAAGCGTTGAACATCAAAAAATCGTCTTTACATTCGATTTTAAAGAAAGACTTACATCTAAAAGCCTATAAAATTCAATTGGTTCAAGAATTGAAGGATATGGACTATGCTAATCGACTGAATTCTGCGAACGAAATGCTGCAGCGATTTAACAACTTTAACAACATACTGTTCAGTGACGAAGCAAATTTTCACCTGAATGGTCATGTTAATAAGCAGAATTGTCGGTACTGGGCAGTGGAGAATCCGAGACGAAAGCATGAACGACCCCTGCATAGCCCAAAGGTCGTTGTTTGGGCCGCTATGTCTGCTAAAGGTATAATTGGTCCTTATTTTCATGAAGATCAACGAGGCCGAGCAATTAATGTGAATAGTGACCGTTATTGCGATATGTTGCGAAATTTTTTGGTCCCAGAGTTGCAGGCGTTTGCAGGTTTCAACTCAAGAACATGGTTCCAGCAAGATGGGGCCACTTGTCATACCTCAAATGACTCAATGGAAGTTGTTAACGAATTATTCCCTAATAAAGTCATTTCGCGAAGGGGTAACATCAACTGGCCTCCCAGAAGCCCCGAACTTAGCCCGCTTGACTATTTTGCATGGGGATACCTTAAAAGTAAGGTTTATCAAAACAATCCGACGAATCTAACCCAGTTAAAGCAAAACATCAGGTCAGAAATGGCAGCAATATCGATAGCTATGTGTCAACGTGTTATCGCCAATCTTCGTTTCCGTTTAGAAGAGTGCCAGCAACGTAACGGTCATTATTTGGATAACATCTTTTCCAAATAATTCTCCAATTCATATGCTAATAATAAACAATAAACTTTTTTATTGCATACAAATAATTTTTGTTTCATTGAACTTACAAATACCCGATACCCTTTCTGGACACCTTGTATAATGTAAATGTGATGTCAATCTAAGGTGAAGTGTTCACTGGATTGAGACATACGATATTTTTACTCCGGACATGAACTCACTACGTCATAAGAAAGTCGTAAGTACTTACATGTACAGGTATGGACATAATCCTGGTTGGTAGATCGCATATTGACGCCAGTTGTTCCGCTGACTCCATAAAAGCGAGTTGTATATCTCGGGACAACATCCATTCCACTTGTTTATCTGATACACAAGTTTTAACAATATTAATTACAAATGTTAGGTCCTTACATATGAAATTAGCGTTTTATATGGTAAAAGTAAAATGAAAAAAATATTATGAAATTATATATTTAATCAATAGAAGTATGTACCATTATTATCTATGTACTTTCGCCATTTTAAAGGTAGTTCATTGATTCCATTGCTGAAAAAACTGTGGGAGCAAGAATCAATAAAATCTTTGAAGGCAGTTTGGAAAGCCTCATCGGAATTGAATTTATTTTCCTTGCAAGAAATTGTCCAAATTCCGAAAAAAGTGGTAATCTGCTGGAGCAATGTCCGGGGAATATGGTGTGTTTCGGAGACATTCCAATCGCAATTCCTGTAATTTAGCGACCGTCGGTCGTAAAGTATGGGGTCTAGCGTTGTTCTGAAACATAAGTGGGCTTGAGATATTGACCAGTCTCGGTTGTTTAACGGCTAGCTTTTCCATCATGGCTTGCAATTGTTTATAATACAGATCTGCCGTTATCGTATGGAACTTACGAAGCTGTAGTGTATAAGACTAGCACTCGTGCACCAAACACTCACCAGTAGCTTTTTCTGAGACGACTTTCGAGTGGAACAGGATTTGGCCGGTTCTCCTGGGTTCAACCCCTGTGTTGAGCGTTTCTGATTGTAAAGGATCCATTTTTCGTCACAAGTAATAATACAATTCAAAATTCCCTCGTTATTGTGACGGGTAATGTAATGCAGAACTCAATAGGTGTTTTTTGGTGTGCTTCAGTCAATTCACGCGGTACCCATTTCTCGAGCTTTTTCACTTTTCCTGTTTGTTTCAAGTGAATTAAATTTTTTTTATCACTCAAACCGAAGCCTGCCGCTAACTCTGATGTGGTTTGCGAATGATCCGCTTCATCGAACACCTTCGATTCTTCATGTTCAACTAGGGTCTCCGGCCGTCCACGGGGTTTGTTTCGTAGCTCAAAATTTCCAGAACGAAAACGTTGGAACCAAAAACGTACCGTGTTTTCTTTTACAGTAGCTTTCCCATGCACAACATTAATCCTTCGAGATGATTCTGCAGCGCTGATGCCACAATGGAACTTATATTCGAAAATAAGGTGATAGTTTAAATTTTCTATTTTGTGAAAAAAAAAAACGATGTCAAAGAAAAATAAAATGGTGCAAAAACAAATGAACCACTAAATTCGAAACACAAATATACAGGCCTAAATTTGGAATTTTTAACCAAACGCCAGATATTTGAAATCAAAGTGATCAGTTCAACAAAACGCCAATTTCATATGTAAGGACAATCAAATAATAATCTATACTAATATTACTAGCTGTGTCCGCGTGAAACTTCGTATACGGAGACGACGGGGTATTTCTGCCAATGGAAGTCACGTCAAAATCGATAAACAGTTTTGGAGTTAACCAGTATAAACCGAATGAGAGGTACAAACAAAAATTTTAAAATTTATTTTTATTTTTTTTTATCTACTTTCATATGCATTTAATATTTTAAAAAAATATTTTGACATTACACCCAAGGAGAGAAAATCTAGTCTACATTTAATTACTACGTTCCGCTTGAACTAAATGATAATAATAAAGTTTGGTTCAATAAAAAAAGTCAGCCCACTTTTTATACAGTTAGGCTACATAGTTCCCGTGGAAAATCAAAACCATTTTCACATGAACAAAGTCACATGCATCTTTTATGGCTGGCTTTAGAACTTCGGTCTTTTTATTGTTGGTTAATCACAGAGCTATAAACTGCAATGATCATTTTACAACACGAAGACAATGTGTTTGCTACCTCATAACCTAACGAAAAAGAAAAAAAGTGGGTTGAAATTTAAAAAAAAAGTAAACAAACTTTATAAAATAGTAAGTTTAATGTTTACAAATAACAATGTGGAACCATACTGTTGACCCGGTCAAAGGAACCCGTCTATACGACAACCCGCCTCATTAAATGTGTTACTGATTTATAAGACGTTACACCGACCTAAACAGAACATATATAAAAAAACAGTAGCGCAGTTTGATTTTAATTAAAATATAATATATAAAAAATCAGCATAGGTAACATGTACACAACATATACAGTACTTACAACCGTTTTAATTATAATACCTATTCGGAATAGTCTTTGCATCTCTAGGATGGATCCGCAAAGCACCTCCTCGATGCTCTAGACAGGTTGCAGTGACAGGCTGTTCACATAGTTATCAAATATATCGAGCCGCTTCAGCTGCATAAGAACGTCGTATCACTGAGCGTATAACTACCCCGGCTGTATCATGGTGAGTGTTTTGAAGAACTGTTAAACCTAATTCCTATCTCTCCTTTCCACAACAGAAACACGTGCGCTGGGCTAAGTAGTCACAGTTTTAAGGTAAACTCCATCTCGGCACGAACTAAAAAGTTCTCTATGTTCTCTATCTTCTCTTTGTATCTGTATCATCTTTGTCCTACCGTGAAGCTGTTGAACCATCTCCCGACCAATCTACTACCCCCTTCTTCGTCATCCGATCCTTCAAGCGTAACGTGGTGAAATATTTATGCAGGCATAACAACTGCCACTGCCAATAGATCGCCGATTTCTCGTTAAAAAAATAGTTCATAACACTACACTAAGCGAGAACGAATTAATAATGCGGGAGGCCCGTGAGGCGTGACGCGGAGTTTCGGGGACCGAAGGCGGGCTGGCCGTCCGACGAGAACCAAAATTATTAAATGCGAAGAAAACCGCGGGGCACAGCTAGTACAATATTGTATAACTGGTTATAGTATATAATAGGGTGGATCATTACGTGAATGACAGTGATGTCTGGAAGTGACTCCCTCTCTATGCATTCACTAAATTATTATCATTGTTTTATAATAACACTTTTGTATGGTTGGAAAACAAAATTAACCCAATCGAGTTTCTTACCGGTTCTTCTCGATGTCTGGAATATTTAATAAAGATTTTTTGGATTTTTTATTTTGATAACATCTACAAAAATCAATAAAATACGTCTAATTTTGACAAAAATTTTCAATCATGTTATTGTGACAATATGGTCTAAAATGGTAAGAAGTTACGCCTAGAAATAAAGTGCGACTGATGGAAAACATGATAAAAGTATTCAAAAAATAAATACTGGAGTTTACCTACTGATTATCCCTTACCTTCCTTAATAAACAGTCTTTTACACGAAGGTCAGTAGGTCATGATACGACCTCTTGCGTGCTATTTACGTTACTATATCATAGCAATAAATAGGTTAAGCACGCTGAAGTTTTAGTGGAAAGGAATTACGGGTGGCTTACCTTACGTGGGGTTACCTTACCGAGATATTTACATAAAGATTTGTAAATTACTTACATTTTAAAATGTATTTTAATAAGATCTATTTGCTAGTTTTATGTAAATAATCAGGTAAAATTAATTTTTAAAAGCTCTTCTTTTAAGTGACTACGATAAGACCAAAAAGAAAGAATTATGTTTTGCATTGGACAAATATTATAATGATCAAATGTGATATTGATATGTTTGCATGAACACGACAAACCAAAAGAAAATCATAGATGGGATTATTACAGTTTGTATGGTTTTTTTTTTATTTATTTATTTGGCGCGACAACAAAGCAACAACATATGATACATGTATATATTTTATTTATACGAACACATCTCAATAATTATGTAGTACTCCACTTACAGGCGAGCACAGCATGTAACAATTTTCGAGCGTTAATATTGATTAAATATAGTACTATGTTAACAAAGTTGATAAAAATAATAACAATAATTAAAAGCAAACAATAATAATACAAAATAATGTTAATAATATAAATACTCAATCATGTCATAATTGGAGAATTTTAAAGATATAGGATTTAAGAAAGGTCAAAGAACTGAAGAATATTTCAAGACTTTGGTCGTAAATTTCATTAAATGTCTTAGATATGCGCCATACAGGAGATTGCATGCCTAAGTTAGTACGTATGATGTTACAAGCGAAAGGAACATATGTGCAAGATCTAGAATTTGGACGTGGTACCTTAAGTGAAATTCTCTGTAAAATATCCCGACTGTCAACCAAGTCATTCAGTATTTTATACAAAAATAATATTTCAAACAGAACGTCTGGCTTGAAGAGAAAGACAGTTTAACTTTTTTAAACGCTCCTCGTAGCTATTATTGCATGGGGTCATATGGTGCTGAGCACAGATTTGTCGATAGAATCGTTTTTGAACCCGTTCTATATTATTTACACGCATTGCGTAAATATGATTCCAAATTATGCAAATAAATTCCAGCTGACTTCTTACAAGAGCGTTATAAATAATCATTTTTGAAGTCACACATCTGAAATCCTTAAAATTTTGAGAAACAAATCCAAGCATTTTAAACGCCTTATTTACAACAGAATCCATATAACTAACAAAACGCAGTTCCGAATCCATCACTAACCAAGGTCGCGAATTACACTAGATTCTTTCAAAATAGACTCATTTAATTCGTATTATGTTATTATTTTATTTTTCCGCTTACGACTAAACTGGATATGACTACATTTTGAAATATTTCAATACATGTTATTGTTTTTGCACCACTTATTTACATTATTAAGATCTTGTTGGAGGTAATATGCGTCAGTAATGTTAGTTATTTTTTTATAAATTTTAAGATCGTCAGCAAATAGAAGGTAGTTTGAATATTTAATTTCTTTTAGAACATTTTCTATAAAAATAAGAAATAAAATGGGTCCCAAATGGGATCCTTGAGGAACGCCGGAAGTGGGTGTGAAGTAATTAGAGACATAAATTCGACCGTAACATAATTTTTTCGATGAACAAGATAAGACTTGAACAATTGCAAAAGGTTTCCAGCAATACCAAAACTTTCCAGTTTATCTAGCAATAATGTATGATTGACTTTATCAAACGCTTTGCTAAAGTCAGTACATAGAGCATCAACCGAATTACCCTTGTCAACTTCAGTTATAATATAAACTGTGTAATCTAGAAGGTTGGTGATATGTCACCTTTCTTGGGAATAGGAACAACTGAAGCCGTTTTCCATTGAGAGGGAAAGGTGGAAGTTTTAAAAGATTTGTCAAATATAACTTTAAGTGGAATACCCAATGAAGTTGCAAGATCCCTGAAAAATATGGGAGGAAAGCCATCAGGCCCAGCACCCTTGTAGAGGTCAAGACTTTTTAATTTCTTAACGATAACATCCTCATTAAATGCTACGTCGTGAAGTATATTATTGCTTTGTAATTTGAGATCATATACACAGGTAGGGGCACTATGATCGTAAACAGATGCAAAATAGGTAGCAAATAAGTTAGCGATGTCAGTGTCATTATCAGCAATAGTATTTACAAGATGAACTTCATTGGGAATATCAGATTTGTTAGATCGCTTATTTTTAACATACTGCCAAAAGCATTTAATATTTGATTTATTTTTTTGTTCTATTTCCATAATGTATATTCCATAGTCTTCTTTTATAAGTTTCAGACATCGATCTCTTAGTAATTGAAATGCGAGCTTGTCTTTTGGCTTCTTATATCTTTTAAACTTTAGTCTAAATTTCTCTTTCTCTTTAATTACTTTTCTTAAACTTTTTGAGAACCAAACTGGGTCATGAGTAGATTTATTTTTCTGCACTGGTACAAACTTATCTACTATATCTTTCAGTACTACGTAGAATTGGGAAACCATTGTATCAACATCCATATCATCCGATAAAATCTCCGACCAATCCAGTTCACTCAAACCAGAACATATCTCATAGTATTTAGCTTTAAAAAGATTTGGCCTGTTGTGAGATAATGGCTTTAATGTGTCAACTTTAGACTGCAACTTTATTTCAATTATTAATGGTGGTTGATGTGTAAAAAGAGGGCAAACGGGCAGGTGGCGTGAAAGTGATTACCGCCGCCCATAAACATCTGCAACACCAGAGGGCTTGCAGATGCGTTTCCGGCCTTTTAGAGAAGAATAATCTATCTTCTTGAAGGTCAGTAGGTCATAACGGCTCGGAAAGACCTCAGGCGACGGCTGGTTCCACAGAGTGGTTGTGTGAGACAGAAAGTGCCTTAAGAAACGCACTGTTGTGGAACGCTAAATATCGAGGTGGTATGGATGGAATTTACGAATCTGTCGCGATGTCCGATAGGGAAATTCAGCAGCTGGAATCAATCCAAACAATTCCACGAAATACTCCCCATGATAAATGCGGTAGAAGATGCAGAGTGAACCAACATCTCTACGCAGAGCCAATGGATCATGCCGATTGGAAAGAGCTTGATCGTTAATAACTCGAGCTGCCCTACGCTGAATGTGGTCCAAAGGAAGTAGCTGGTGCTGGCGGGCTTCTGCCCAGAGATGAGAACAATACTCAATGTGGGGTTGAATTTGCGCCTTATAAAGATTTAGGGATGAGCCGACGTGAAGTACCGTCTCGCCTTACTGAGCACACCAAGCTTCTTTGAGGCCAATTTGGCCTCACGTTTATTTATTGCCTTTTATTTTATAATTTGGTATTATCAATATATGCCAATATGAATCCAACATATTAACCATCGCAATAAAACTTCAAAAATAATTAAAATCATACCTTATTGTTTAAGGTTTTTTTAAAACGTGAAACCTCTTTTATTCCTTTCTTACCAAAAGAAATATGAATGGGTTCTTCATACAAACTTCCACCCAAGTTTTATTTTTTACCACATGTGGAATAACACAATGAAATAATTCACTTATAGCAAAACTATATAATCCAGATAATTTACAATAGGTAGTATAAACTCCCGGGAGCAGCTATAATAATACTGGACTATCATTTAATAGGTAATTATTAGAAATACAATACATTTATAATTAAGTATCACACTGTCAATAAATCAACATTGACAACGCTGTCATTTCAAATCAACAAACTGGTTGTCATGGAAGCTGATATTTCCCTCTTTCATAATTTCATCTCCTATTTTTACCCCTAAAGTTTTATTTTCGCTATAAAAAGTAAGTACCCTATGTCCTTTCCCAAGGTCCAATCTGCCTCTATATCTAATTTCATCAAAATTGATCCAGCGGTTTAGACGTGAAAACGTAACAGACAGACAGAGTTACTTTCGCATGTATATATTAGTGTGGATAGTATGGATATAGCTTAAGTACCACTTCCACAATCAAGACAAATCTAACCACACTTCGTATGCTAAAGTCCGTCAAGCCGTTTGGGTTAAAGAGCGTACTAAAGAAATACACAAATACATGCGTTTGAAAAACATAACCCTCCTTTTTAACAATCAGAGAATTAAAATCACACCGATACATAGGTTCTGTAAGGGATCTTGTTTTTTTCTTTTTTACGCTAGTTAGGGTAGAAATACTTTCAGATCACTAAATACATATACACATGTTCTCTTCCTTCATCCCAGGAGGGAGGGCACAGGCATATATGTATATGTTAGTTTAGCTCGAATTTTGCGGATGGGGAATTAGTCAGTATGTTGACCACGTTTTCGCGGCTGAGTGCAAGAAGCGCTCGTGCTCAAGCCCGGTAAAGCTATAAAAGCCATCAGCGGCTCTGTTTTTGCATAGGGCCCCTCAGGCTAACAGTAAGGTCAGTTCGAAAAAAAAAATTAAAAGAAAGAAGGTAATTAAAATAATATATTACTATCAACGCACCATTAGGCTGCCTGTCCACTGAAGCGTAGCGGAGCGGAGTTGTAAAAATTTCGACCAACATAATGGTATAAAAATTTAGAGATGCAATTCTATTGGTCGAAATTTGCACAGCCCCGCTCCGTTCCACTCCAGTGGACAGACATCCTTATGTGGTTTAATTTACTCCACGAGTAATTAAAAATTACTTATTGTTTAATACCAGAAGTCGATAAATTTAACAGCAAGTCGTAAAAAATAACCATTACAGGTGCTTACAGACAGTTTGATGAGCCACTATAGAGACTCGACAGATGGTTCTATTTAATTTAGAAATTGGTACAATTGAAATATTTTCAAATTTTTATTTTGTTGCAAAGCAATAATTGTTTTCGTAGGTAATAATAGGATTTTATTGCCAAGCACCTTAAAGGTTATCACTCACTTATCAACTTGGCAACCGACCAACACCGCCTCCTTGCTCGACGTCCACTCGTTGTCGACGGGTGAAGTCAACATAGCGTGTCAACGAATTGACGAGTTGTTTGTAAGTGGTGTCGTACTGCCGCGCCGCGCCAACGACGCATCCTCCTTGCATTAACCACTCAAGACCGTTGACAACTCGCAGTCCACTCGCGTGCGAGTAGATACAGTAACGTTACAGAGTTGACAAGTGAGTACATATATATGGAACTCCATAGAAAGAAATCTCAACCACACGAAGCGATGTGGTGCTGCTCGGATACCGGATTCCTAAATGAATTACGACCTTTAGGTGTGTTCCGGCAGCCGCACTATTTTCATAAAACTCAAGAGATTGTTTTTTTGTTTTGTTTGAACGCGCTAATCTCTGAAATCACCAGTCAGATCAATAAAAATATATTTGCATTTCATAGCCTGTTTATTGCGAAAAGTTATAGGCTATATAATTTCACGCTACAACTGTAAAAAGCGGAGCAGTAACCATGAATATCAAGCAATCTGGCAAAATGTAGGCAAGTACCGAAAGTAAGAGTAACGATAAGGCTAGACTGTTAAAATAGGTACTACACTAGCTCTTTTAAATCCAGTCTGACAAACATCTTTTCATCGTTTGCTGTTATTTATTATTAGTAAGCATGCTATGTTACAAAAACCAAGCACGTTTTATAATTGTAACCAACGAAAACTATATTCATTTTATTCATAATTAACTTGGGATGAGAGGTTTTTAAATTGATATTCAGTTCTCAGTTATCTAACATTGAACTTTGTTATAAAACTGGAAGGCATAAATTCAATGGATGGTGTTTTTAATGAAAACAAAATCATGAGAGTCAATCGTTGTGATAGGGTTCTGTAATGATTTACAGGGCTTTGTAAATCTAATTTTTATTTAAATTATGCAATGCGGACAATCTCGTAACAGGGACTCTAGCCTGTCATTGAGGGAGATTGTTTTTATATAAATATTAAAAATAGCTTGCTCTGCATACGTTATCTTGCCGTTTCCTGTAATCAATAAGTCAACCTAGGGATAGCATAAAAATCTTATCTATGAAAAAAAAAACACTTAGATCTACCAATTTACTTGGTGATCGGTCAAACGGTTTTCTCTATTGAAATTTATCAACCTCACTTACAGGTTTATATACCAACATCCATTTTACCACATGAATTAACTACATAAAATTAATCTTTCAAGAAAATTGATTATGGTTGCCTGAAGTAAGGCAATGTCGAACAAAGGGGAGGGCAGAACAAGACCATTTAAAAAAAATTATAATAAATTTAGTGTGAACCTGCGTGCATATGCAAAATATGCCTAGGGGTAGGATGGTTCTCAAATACCGCTGCAGGAACAAACTTACAAATACTTGCCGTCAGATTTTCAACTTAGAAAATGCCCTAACACCATGCTTTGGTTTCATCATGACGTAGGCTCTCATTTACATCGATCTACGTATAGAGGTATACAATCGTTTAATAACCAGTGTTTAATCTTTTTTATTAATCAGAAGAAAAAGTTAGATTTAAATTAATAATACCTTTTTAAAATAAATTTTTGATGTTGCATTTTTGACTTATTTTGAAAAACATGATAAGTCAAAAATGGTTCACTTTTGGATAATGCATATGGGGGTTAAAATTATCGCAAATAGACACCCCTATCACCTCCTAACGGAAATACGTCTAATTACCAACAACCCCGTATAGACCGGACCATTGATCCAATCATTACTTCACATGATTATCGAATTATATTATACATTGGAGTATCAAGTTTTTAAATTATTTAATAAAGTTACGAATCATGGTTACAACTGAGAGTCCTAATCTATCGGTGGTCACCGCTTTTCATACATTTATATATTTAAAGTCTTCCTTATTGATTCCGATGACAGCGACTCTAAAATCGTTTCATTTTCCTCGAGAGTAAACCCTAATATGACAGGCAAAATGAACTTACTTTTGAAGACCCATTTACATATAGAGCTGAGAGCAGTAGAGATGACCGTTCAAATTGTATGTACACGTGTAAAGGTGCATTCCCATGGTTCTAGGTATTGCTGATTCTCAAGCACAGCCGACAAGCACCGATAACCACGCACCACACATCAAAGCTACGAACTTGTCTGCGCTTCCACGTACGACACTCTTCCCATGGTGTATCGGTTGCGGGTTGGTCCGCGTCCGTCCGCAATATCACGGACCATGGGAGGCCACCTTTAGAAGGGTTTGGTTGAACATTTGACGTTTAGCGTCAAACTATTTTCTTCAAATCTTTCAACATCTTTATAGAAGATGGTAGGGCAAGATGACAAATTTAAAGCGAGCTTCTCAGTACCGTTTCAACACATCCTTGCAACGCAGATTCTGACCACTGTGCTTCCGTTTACCCGTTGCCACCTCGGAGTAAAGGACGGCTTTTGGCAAGATGATCATACATACGAAATATTTGTCTACGCCACATGAGTTGACTAGTTGGACATGGTTGATAACGACAGTATAAAATAACTCACCAGTATCGTCCATATGTACAACGACTGTGGAGTCCTGGACAGTGTAAATATCAGCGTTCCTAGGGTCAGTTATTCTGTCCTGCAGGCAAGTTGAGAAGTTAGCCGCGAAAACCAAAACGGCTCGAGCTTTTCCATGACGAGCTTCACTCATGGCTTCTCCTTCGGTCGGGTAATATATCTGAATGTAAATATTTACATTATTTATAAGAATCGTCTACCGTAACTTTTTAGTACGATCTTTGTAAGATATTATATTGTTTAAACAACTATCTGGCCTGGCAGATATTTTTTGTCCTTTCCGGTAGTTCATAGCGCGACCACAGTGCCACCTATCGAATCAACTATCGTCTCAAAATAAATACCGGTTACTTTTATTTTTTGTCTTTTTATTATCTACTAATGTAATGAAAACCAACGCAATAGTATTTCACTAAAGCATATGATGAGCTGAGGTCCTTTTTGATCTTTAGTGGGGCATTTGTATGGCAACGTTGTAATGTTATAAATTTAATTAGTAATACTTTATTGTAATTTCGTGTTTAATGTCCGCATTTTCATCATCAAATAAATGTTATTTCTTTCTTTCTTACATATACAATCGAATTATTATTATACTTGCGTTTTATTTGTTTCTATTTGAAATTCTATGAAGTAAATATCAGGATTCGTGTGAACTTAGCCAGCATTATTATATTGTAATCCAACCAACGCAAGCATTAACACGTTGCTTAAATTATTTAGTTTTGTACTTTGAACATAATAATAAAACTTTATCGTACATAAACTAAAACTAATTCTCAAGTTTCTGGTACTGGCTAGGCTGTGTTTTACCAACCACGAAATTTTAATAAACTTTCTGAATTAACTACAATCTATTTTAACATGTAAAATATACCTAACATAATTCCATTGATTTAGTTTTATTGTTGTTGTTGGTGTAAGGGTTTCTCCATTTTAAAATATAGTGAGATTTAATTATTCAAATATCAACAATGTCGTCTATGTACTCATTTTATATACCTACTGGAACTGCGAATGTAATATTTATAATATTTCACAAAGGTGTCTTTTTCCAGCACCAATTATATAATTAATTCTTCTTTAAAATTAATGATTCAAACATCACGTTAAAACTTTTGTTACCCGCTATTGACGAAAGATAGACAACGACGATGACAAACATAGAAGAAGAAAAATTTAAAACTCATGCTGCCGTTAAAAAATTATTACAAGAATTTTTCATTAGGAACGCCATCTGTTGATGCAAATTAAAATAAATTCAAGGCGACATCTGTTTAACTAACGTGCTTATTGTTAGGTTGTTTAGCTTACATAAATAGTGTGTGAAATATTCTTATGGATACCACGAACAAACTAACAGCTGTCATGTTAGTTGAATATACATTCATTTGGAAACGCCATCTGTCTGCAACATGTTTTTAATGAAACATTACTTTACTGTGAATTTTTTGTCGATAGCGGGGAATATTAGCTTTGGAATGCTGTTTTAATAAAATAAAAAAAAATTAAGAGAGATATGGCGATGCCACAAGAAAACATCTTTTACAGAGGTTCAATCTCACTGTAAAATATGTAACGAATCATTAACGTTTTGCGGTCCATTTAGATATTATAACGTATAAACAAGATGGACAATAAACTAAATCAGTAGTATGATGTAAGTTAAAATATACCTCAGCAATAAATTTTTCAGTCTAGACAAATACCGAGCATTGCTTAAATTTAATACTCAACACAACCAACTTGATACGACTTAAACAGATAATTTCATAGCTCTAAATTACAATACCTATTGTCTGTGCTAAGTTTTTCACAGATAAACACCGACTCTTGATTCCCAATATATCAAAGTTTTTCTGCTGACTAAAAACATTGACCGACCTTAATTGCGACCCACAACACAATAGGTACCTTTATTTACTTTTCTAATAAATAAATAAAATTTAATTATTTAGCAGTATATTTCTTACCAAATTATTCTGTCTCTTCGATAAGTAATCTAAGTATCTACAGCTGAACATTGTCAAGTTCCACTCAAAAGTTTTAGTATCCTGTGGGCATTGGTCCTTATTATAAGGGCAGAGTGGGTCTGTACTATTTGTTTCATAATTGACAACAGCTATAGGTAGACCGACAGGATAGTGACCTATAGCAAGGCAGAAGAAAACTATCTGAGATACCGGAAGACCCATGATGAAGGCTATGACCCTGTAAATTAAGAGCAATTTTAATCAGATTTAACTATTATATCCTGAGATCTAGTTAAAACACTCTAAAGTTAAAAGTTAAAATTTTGAAAACCGCCGAATTATTTAGCCATAAAAACATACCCGAAATTTCGAAACAAACTCCAAAAGTTTTTCCAAATGAGTGCTTTCATGTGATGCCCCTTCATAGGCATTATCGACTCGTGGAAGTTACGGGAAGGTTTCTCCTCTGGTGGTATGGCTTCTATCGGTTTCGAAAGCTCAGGAGTTACTACCACTCTACCTTTACTACTCATTGATACGTTGTCACCAAATTCCCCAGATATTTCACCAATTTCTGCCTCCTCTAAATCTATAGCCGTTGGATCCTACAAAGCATAACAAAATGAATAACTAATCACCTCATTATTTTTTAAACGTGATTTCCTGGTACAACCTAAGAAATATTAAACTCCTATCAATATTTTCTGAAACTAGATTCTGAAGGTAAACGTTAGGTACAACTAATAATTTCGAAGCGTCAACTAAATGCAATTTCTTGACGTATCAATGATGTAAAGATTATAATTATATCTTCTTGTTTCAAAATCAACTTACCGGAATTGTGGGCAGTTCAACCCTTTCTACAACACCTACTAGTATACTGGACCTCCTTCGCTTGCCTAAGTTCTGTAGAACTGATAGCTTCAGAAACACATCCTCGAGACTCTCAGCATTGTACCGTCTGATTAGATCACCAGGTGCCTCCTCAGCTAAAAATCTTCCACCTCTCATAAGGCCAATCTACAAAAATTCAAGCATCCTGATATTATATTTTACTATTCTTACTTAGTCTGGAAATTTACAAAAATTCAAGCATCCTGATATTATATTTTACTGTTCTTACTTATCTGGAAAGTTTTAAATGTAGTTTGCAAAAACTCCATTACATTCCACTATCTAGAAAGCTTTTAATTTATTTTGTCAACGGAACCCAGGAACTTGAACAATAAAAATGTAATGTCGCTGCTGTATGCAGTCCATAAATTACTATTTATGATACGTAAATACAATATTCTACAAAAATATTGTTCCTTACTATATCTAAAAAAAGCGGTGATAGCATATGCCTATATCTTATACATAAGCCACAATAAGCTTTGTGACAAACAATTGTTAAAAATTAAAAAGTGCTTTATGAATATTATTTAAAGACATGGTATATCAATCCTTACAAAAAAAGTTACTTCATCATAAAGAAAATTTTCTAAAGTTAAATTTTGCACTTTGTAGCATGTTATTTGGAAACATCGTTTAGGAGATGATGTAAAATTAATATAATTTGTACTTGCGGGAAGAATAATTATGACAGGCACACGGGTGCAGTAGCGTTACGGTGTTTCTCGTATAAAATTAACACGGGTGAAACCGTGGGATACAGCTAGTAATAATATAAACAACATTTAAATGCAGTATTGCTTACTTGTACGTATATGTACAGCAATGTCAATATTAATCATACGCCAACAAGCTACGTCCGTTTCAAAGGTTAAATAATATTTAAATTGTGTTTCGACGTTTCGTTTATTTGCCGAACAGTTTATTTGCGCAAATTTGATTACTTTAAACCTGAAGATTTTCAGATGTGCGCCTGCTGCGAGCCGCGAGATACTCATAGCGCTCTCGCCACAAAACAGAACTACTGACTCTTCTGATTTCGCTCTTGACCATCACCGAACTGAGCTGTTTTCAACAAAGCAACAGTGCAAGGAATTATTGCGGACACGCGGTAATCTTGTTTACGCGACGATAGCAGGCTGGAATCATGGCGATACACTCGCTCATGAATGTGATGCCTAACAGAAAAATTCCCAAAAAATCTATTTTAAATTTTACATAATTGTAAATTCATTTGATACCTTTATATTTTCGAATAATCAATAGTGTATAGTCGAAAGAGTGAAATTCAATTATGATTTAATGCGCAAAAGTTATGATTTAGTGTTCAATCCAATATAAGTGGATCTTATAGAATAACAGAATGTAATAGTAATGTAGACACGTTAAAAAAACTTAGGCAGAATAGTAGGAAAGAAAACTTTTAATACTAACCAAATTAGCTTGCTTAGTTTCATCTATGTAATGTGTTGTTATTATGACAGTGGTCCGACCTCCCTTTGTAATATCAACAAGGTGGTCCCAAATACTGTAATAAAAAATACACCTCATTGTATTATATAGATGTAGTAGTGTATATATAACCGGTACTGTAAAAAATTTCCGTACTCATGAGTTTAGCTTTCAATTGTACCTTTAAATCTCAACATATCTAGATTTTTGTTTTAGAAAAATTATGAAAAAAATATTTATATTAACTTTGTACGAAAGAAAATCTTAATAAATAAATAAAGGCATTCCATCTTTTATATTCAATTACAGTTACATTTATATTAAATGTAAATCAAGTGAATCTTATTAAAAATCAAAGCGATACCTTTGTCTAAGCACTGGATCGACGCCAACAGTTGGTTCGTCTAAGATAAGTAGTTCAGGTTCATGAATCAAGGCTGCTGCTAGAGATGTCCGTCTTTGCTGACCACCGATAAGTTTTTCACTTGCCTGTTAACATTAACTAGGATATTATTTTTATTATCAACTTAATTATAATATGAGGTCATATCAATGACTTATATAATTATGTTTATACCCGGTTATCTATCTACTATACTATATTATTAAGCTCAAGAGATCGTTTGTTTGTTTAAATGCGCTAATCTCTAAAACTACCGGTTAGATTTAAAAAAATATTTTTAAACTTTATAGCCTGTTTATTCCGAAGGTTATAAGCTATATAACTTTATCCTGAGACCTTAAGTAGCGGAGTAGAAACCATGAACGTCAAACAATCTGGCAAGCTGTAGACAAGTACGGGAACTGAGAACAACGATAAGCAACACGGATGCGTTAGCGGCAGCATGATGGAGTTGGTCGAATAATTTTAACACTGGTGAAACCGAAGGGTGCGGCTAGTAAGGAGTAAGAAACAACGATATTGATGTAAAACATCTAATGCATCGGGTCAGACGGACTGTTAGCCTGGCAAAGCGTCGCCACGTCATGCGTCCCCACGTCATAAGTCGCCATGCGCTTCTTTTTCTTTAAAAAAATCTGGATACTTTATTTTTGTTTTATAAATGACATGCATACTTCAATATAACAGTTCGTACAATTCTGTTCATCATAAAGCTAAGTCCATTTCGAGGACGTCACAGGCATATTTGGCGATGACATTTTTTATTGCGAAATTTTAAGAATCCCTAACACGAATATAACCTTTCATCGAGAACGTTGCATTCCGAATAAGCCCAAACACAATATCTATACTGTAAGTTGGTAAGAAAGGTGGTCAGATTCCTATCAACTAGAAAAGAGCCGATAATCTTCAAATGGCCTAACAGATTTTGTTACACCATACTAAGAAGACTTTCGGTTAAGTCACCTTTCAAACAAAAAGAAAATTAAATCAAAATCGGTTCAGACGTTTAGAAGCTAATATGTCACAAACAGACGCACAGATACACCGAGACACACCTTAAACTTATAACATATCATCATGTCTGTATTCCCCGAAGGGTTAGGCAGAGGTATACATTTGTACACCCACAGTTCGTCGAGTATGTTTTTAGATCCCATGTAATAGGGGGCGAGCCTATTACCATTAATCGGGCACGAAACCAAAATCCGAGCTGCTACCGAGAATTTCATAGGAAAACCCCAATAACACTTTGTTCGACCTGGGATTCGAACCCAAGACCTCGAGCATACCAGTCGCGCTTACGACCACTAGGCTAACGAGTCAGTTAAACTACGAGGTTGTTAAACTTATAACAACCATATTTTTGAGTTGATGAGAAAAATGGTGCGTTTCAACTCTGACGTCCGGATGGAGTTTGCTTTTTACGAACGATTGAATATACACAAAAACCAAAGTTAAAAAATTAGATGACTATATAACATAATTATAGGTACTTATAATTACTTGTGTATACAGTTCAGTAAAGTATTTCTATACGCTTAAAGTACACGGGTAGAGAAATTGGATACTTAGATGGTTTGGGCATGTAGAGAGGATGAATGAAAGAAGAATGATTAAATAATTTTATAGGGCAAGTGTTGGAAGAAGGAGAACTAGATGGACGTTCCTCGATCAAATCGTGGCGTTCTGAAGAAAGGTCAAGAGTACTCTAAACCGACTAGCGTGAACGATAACATTGATGAATATGAAGAAGCGAAAGATGTATGCCAGGATCGTAGCAAGTGGAAGGACGTGGTCTCTGCCTAACGCGCTGGGAGAAAGGCGTTATGTATGAACAGTGTAAGATGTGCGAAATTTAGCACGGAGAGGCATCGTAACTACTTCATTTTTTGTTAACAGTCTATTTTTCTTCCCATCTAATATTCTATACCGCGGGCTATTTAACAATATCGACTTTTAACTTAATAAAATATAAATATGTACTTTGTAGGATTTGGTAGTTGAAGCAGCTTTATCAGAAAATCTGTACGTTTTTCAACCTCCAGCGTAGACATGTTCGCGATCCATCCGAAGTAGATGAGGGTCTCCTGTATTGAGAATTCACCAAACAGCGCGACTTCCTGGAAACAATATTTTTTTCCATAAATAGAGAATAATACACAAAATGTTGTTCAATTAATTCAAGCTAAAAAAAGTTACTTTTAAGTACATAAACGATTGCCTTCCCCAGTAAAAATATGTTAACATTTCTTATACCCAACCAACACACTTGTCAAACCTTATCAACATTATCAAATTCAAACATGTGGATTGTTGTGAATGTTTTTTGGCTTTTCTTGCCACCGTTTTGAGCTAAGTCAATATTTGATAAACAAATCAAAGCTTATGGCAAGCGCTTGTGTGTAGTAAGTATCGCTTGTGCGAAATAAATAGTCGATAAATAACTGAAAAAAATACCTGTTACGGTTTCTGTGAATTTTTAACTATATGTGTTGCCGAATTTACTGTATCCTATAATTTTTCTTGTTTAATTTTGCTACTTTTTATAACAAATAAAGGTTAAACCAAACGTTATTACCAACACAAGGTCGACGTCCGTCATGCTTGCTCTTCCAAAACAAACAAGCACACAAGCACACTTGCGTCACTCGCAAACATGTGGATACTAATGTTTAGCTGGTTTTTTTTTTTTTTTTGAACTGACCTCACTGTTAGCTTTAGGGGCTCTATCCAAGAACAGAGCCGCTGCGGCTTTTACAGCTTCACCGGACTTGGGTTTAGCTGGCCTATTTCATCCGAGCTTTTATAGAGGTTTGAAGTTTACCGCAAGAAGCAAACGTGTGGATCCGGTATTATATTTTATTAGAGAAATTTATATAGACATAGTATAAAAAGAAAGTCGCTCAATGCAGTTTGTCCCCTATGTTATCTTTTAAACCACGAACGGATTTTAATGCGGTTTTCAATTTTAGAGTATTTTAAAGGAAGATTTATACACATAAGCATACAATATATTCTAACTAAGTGTTTGTATAGTAGAGAAAATGCAATTATTTTTAATCAAGTCTTCAAAAAATATTTTCGTGTGCTTACATGGCATACACTGGCTAAACCTTATGAGATATGTACATTAAAATATTTTTTTAAAGAATTGTAGTTCTTCAAAAAGCCTAAAGAAGAGTCCCCGATCGCATATGTTCGCTGGGTATATTTTAGGTTCCATGTAGTGGGGGGCGAGCCTATTACCATTAATTGGGCACAAAGTCAAACTCCAAGCTGCTACTGAGAATTTCATAGATAAACCCAATAGCACTTTGCTCGACCTAACAATCGAACCTAGGACATCGAGCAAAGTTTATGTACCACTAGGCTAATGAGGCCGTTATGAAATTGTGAACTGTCAATATTAAAGCGATAAACTCTAAATCAGGCTTTATTAAACATACCGCTTTGTAAATAGTACCCGTGCGAAACCGGGTCAGGACGCTAGTTAAATAATGAAAGTTGAATCATTTCATTTATGATAAAGGGACGAAATATATCTCACTTTTTTTTTAATAGTCACACGCCTCATTAACGAAACTGTGCCTAATATTACGTAAGCACAGTACAGTTCAAAAACAGTGCTAATCATAGAGAGATCAACAAACCATCACCATTCGCAGCTGTCATGTGGGCTTACGTTAATAGAAACTGAATATGACCGGCTGTTTCTGAAACGCGATACGTAAAAGCGAATATTATAGTAGTTGCAACCAACTCGGACTGCATAGCCCAATTAATCTACTGTGGCTATTTCCTCGTTCGTTACTCAGCAGCGTGTACTTCTGTTAATATAATTTTCTCAAATATGCATGGAAACATTGTCATTATTTTCGAAAAAAGAACACGTGAAGTATTGAATTTACGGACATGCCAAAAATTACATATTTTTAGATGAGAATCAAACATTCCTGTAACCGTAACTACCAGTGTTGCTAATATAAATATACAATAAATAGGGTCTGGCAATCGTAAGCTGTCCAAATAACTACTGTGACGACTGAACGCAACAAATAGTCTTTAGTTCAGTCGCCATAGTACGAAACACGTTTATACTGAGTTTATTTAGCGTTAATAGCTTCAGATTTTTTTAAATAGCCACCGTTTTCTTTGGACAGCTTTCGATGGCCAAACTCCATCAACAACCTCGTGCAGCTGGGGTTAGCTTGGGTGTCTCAAGTCTTAACATATTCGAATTCCTATACAACTGAAAAGATGATTTGTTCAAAAAACATGTTTTTATCGTTAGAGCTTTAGCATTGTGACCACAATCTCATCTGATCTTAAGTGACGATGTGGCCCAAGATGGTAGCACCTAACAAACCTATTGGTGTTGGTGATTAGCTATCGCCAGGGCCGGGCGAGCATTAGAAAAATCACTACCACTATGCTATTGGTTTCATCACGATGTTTTCTTTCGCCGAAAACTCAGGCTCATTGCACGGATTGGAACCCACGTCGATCTGTACAGAGTCCATACACGATACCAACTGAGCTATCGTCGCTTCAAAACATATGACATTCGTCGAAGAATACAACCTACAATTATTTATTTTCCTACACTATCAAAAGTATTGTTTTTATGCAATTCCTTATCTAACCTACCGTTATATAATACTAAACCCTACAAAATCTTATCAAATCTACATTAGAATTTCGCAGGATTTAAATAGATACTGGTACAAAGTAAAACAGAATATATCTTAGAGAGAAAAAAACTAGATTTCGCTTGGAAAAATGATTTATCGAACCGATATTACATGGTGATATCTGAAGGTCACACCTAAATACCAAAAGTGACCCCTAGCGGACACAAATAATGTGACCGCTAAACCAATGAAATGGTAATAAATAAAGTAAATAATACACTGATTATGCACACAAAATATTAAAAACCTTAAGAGATCGTTTTTTCTTTTGTTTTTGTTAGAATGCGCTTATCTTTAAACTTCCCGCCAAGTTTGGAAAATTATAACTTTAATTTTATAGCCTACTCTCGCTGTACCCCACGGTTTCACGTGTTAATTTTATCCAACAAACACCGCGTTGCCAATGCACCCGTATAGTCTATCATAATAATTGTTCTGCCTGCAAGTACAAATTATTTTAATTTATCATTATCTCCTAAACTATGTATCCAAATAGCATACTTTAACTAAGTTTAACTTTATAAAATTGTGTTTATGGTAAAGTAACTTTTGTTTTTAAATATTAATATGCCATGTCTAAAAATAATGCTTATAAATCACTTTTTAATTTTCAACAAATCTTTGTCACAAAATTCCTTATTGAGCCTTATGTATAAGAGATAGACATATGCTATCAAAGACTTTTGTTATATATACTAAGGACCAATATTATTGTAGAACATTATATTTCCTTATTATGAACTATTACGCCAGCGAACGCGGTTGAAGCAGTTCTGGATGGCCTCGACTTCCGACTTACGTAACAAAAATCAATATTTAAGGTTATCTAAGAATAGTAGCCTAATCTTAAATAGCCTATACTATTCCTCGAGAGTCTGGTTGTCATACACAAAAAGAATTTTTCGAATCTGACTATACTTCCAGAGATTAGCGTGGTTAAACAAACAAACAAAAAAAAATCCGCTTTATTAGATTAGTGTAGATTTATTGAGGAAGGTATATAACTTTACGCCACGACCCTAAGGAGACAAGCAGTAACCATGAACGCCAAGAAATTTGTCAAGTTGAAGCCTAGTACGGGAAATGAAAGCAATGATTGACTACACGGGTGACACTCTGAGGCACAGCTGGTAATTAATTAATAAAACGATCGCCTCACTACGAATTGCCTCATTAGCCTATCGATCCTAAGCGAGTCAGGCTATACTCAAGATCCTGGGTTTGATTCCCAGATCGAGCAAAGTGTTATTTGGTTTTTAATGGAATCCTCAGTAGCTTCTCAGAGTTTGGCTTTGAGCCCGATTAATGGCTATATGCTCACACCCTGTAAAATTGGACCTAAAAATATAGCCGACGAACTGTGCGTGGACATTAGTAAACCTTACCTAACTCTTCGGGGATACAGGCGTGATAGTATGTTTTATTCTATTTTGATTTATACTTTGAATATTAGATACATACAGATACTAGCTTTGACTTAAACGATAAATGTACGCAATTCCTAAGAGTTCTGCTCCCAAAACTTACCAAATGCACAACAAAAGTCAAACATAAATCCGTTATTGATCAAGCCAGTAAACAATAGTAATAAAATGGCTTATAATACTAGGAACAATGTAATTTCATTCTCTATATAATATCCATTATTGTTGGCTGAATGGCCTTTATTTATTGACGTATCACGTAATCACATCTCAGTAATACAGTACTACAGAATGTTTTTATAACGTATATAAACATTCGTTCACATTGGCATTGATTTTCAAACGTTGTCAGAATTCAGTTCTATAAACCAATATAGTTTTAGCGTTGACAACAACTACGGCTAAAAAAAGATGGCTATACACGACGATATTCAATACCAGACACTCAGGCTGAAATCTATTGAGCGTACTCAGGCTTAACTCAAACTTAGCTAAGTATTTACTCAGCGTAATCTTAGGTTTCGAATTTATAGTCAAGTTACGCTAGGCTTAAGCTTATCTCTAGCTTAGGAAGTCTCTGGTAACTTTCAATTAACGTTTCGATACTGCATCGGGACTGTAAAATTTATTCAACTCAAACAAATAAATTTATCAGGAATTATGTATAGAAAATTAACAAGTTATTTAAAATAAAATTTAAATTATTTAATTGTATAATATTCAACTTGCTTTAATGTAAAAATCAAATATTATTCGTATAAAATAATAAAAAAACATTGAAGTTTGAAAACCAATAACAAAACGTTGTACGATCATTGTAACTTGTAACGAAATTTGTATTTATTACATCAATTCGCTTGAAATATAATAGTTTTGTTGAATTAAACAAAAAACTGCAAACGGCAAACATTACAAAACATGTACAAACGTAGTACGCAATAGAAACAGACATTTCTACCAAAGAAGCCAAAGAGAATCAAGCAATACAGATAATTTAAAAAGTAAATATACTCATATATAATCACTGATGAGTCGCTCTTATGCTATACTAATTTTTTTTTTTTCGTTTATTACCCAAGTTTTCCGTACGTCATCGAATTCGATGATTTGAAGTTTACTCAGGCAGAGCAAGCTTTCGACTATAAATTTGAATTTCGGAACTTAAGGCTTAGTAAGTCTGAGCCGAGTCTGAGTACGCTCTATAGATTTCAGCTTCAGTCTAAACACTGCAGCTACATCAAGTTGCACATAAAATATCCTCGTTGCTCAGTGTCACTGTCACTGCCCTTAGAGACAGATGTACGTGGTTTTTTGAAATTTGAACCCGGATATTGGCTGCAAAGACAGAAAGCGACACAAAAAATTGTGCTTTGTAGTCGACATTTGTGTCAAGCTTTTTTACATTATTTTATTAACCACTAGCTAGCTGACCCGCGGAACTTCGTCTGCGTCACATAAGAGAGAGTGGGACATAGGCACAGACAAATAACAATTGTCGTAGGCACCTACAATACAATTTATAGATGCCACCCGCCTGCCACATCATTCCGCTAAAAGGAACGCGCGTTACTTGATTATTATTATGCTGCGGAGTTATTTTAAAACTGTGATATCTCCTAAAATATTCATTGAAATCAAATGATGTAAAATACAATTTTGTCCAAAAACTTGTGATGGATAACGTATTTATTTCGATAAGGACTAATACCATGTTTATAAAAACACCTTCGTAAAAAAATGCGTTATTTTAAAACAAATTTTGTTACCATAAAAAAGGTTGTAATAAGTAAACCTTAAAAGGTAGACATATGCTATCGCGGACTATTTTTATAACATTTTAAGAGAAACAATCCCGTCATACATCATTGTTGCGTAACTTTAACCATTTACGCAACCACGCAATGGAAACTTTCAAAAGGAATAAATTATCCCCGTTTTTGCAACATTCTTCATTGATGCTCAGATCCCATTGGTCGTAGCGTAATGTTATATAGCCTATATCCTTCCTCGATAAATCTATTTGTTTGTTAAGATTTAATTCAAAAACGGCTTGACTGATTCTTATGAAATCATGTACACGAGATGCATAAGTCATTGGTCAATTGATACGGTATAAGAAATGTTTAATATTAAATTATAGAAAAAATTATTATCGTTAATTCTTAACCGATTTTAATGAAATTTTGTATACGGCAAGTACAAACCATTCCGTGAATGATGATGAGCTATGATAATTTTCAATAAAAGTTATAAAAATCCAAATTATGAAGAATAAGTCATTCTATAATTGCATAACGCAATTTCGTAGCCTGGATGCATACGTGATAATTGAAAGGCTATAAGAATTGTCAACAATAATTTCAGAAATACGTAAAAATCTGTATGAACTGTCAATAATAAGAGTAAAAATAAATTTACGGAATGAAAATATTACTACGTAATAACAAACGCTTGCGGAGCCGCGGGCACACTGCTAGTATTTTATAAAGATATAAACATTACATATTTATAGATCTAGTATAGATAACAATGTATAATAAAAACTACCTCCTGAATTTTATTTTCAAGTAACTTTTTTTTTTTGTTTTGCCTGTTTACGTATTCTCCACTTATATGACGTCACAAATAGTATATTCGTTTTCGCTTCAGTGAACACGACTACCACCTACTAATGACATTGAAGTAGCATTGTAGTATTATGTTTAGATGAATCTTAAAAATCTACCTTGTTGTGTTTGTAATACGGACTAAGTTTAATTTAACAAACTCCGCTAACAACGCAGATTATAACGTCATCCGAGTGTTATATTTCTTCGCTTTCTGGACTCAAATTATAGTATCATGAGTTACATACTAGGCAATGATTTATTATGATTAGAGTATTTGAAGTAAAGTGGTTACTAAATTTAATGGAATGATATTCAAAGCCTTTGGAAGTATTGTTACAAGGACTGGTTTCTTAGTTCCTTTACTAACACGTTATCTATAAAATTAATAAAATAGGACTGTCTGTTTATAATATCAAAATAACAGCTTACCTATAACGTATATCTATAACAAAAAAAAACATTTTTTTAAATTATTTTATGTCTGTCTGTTTGTTCCCGGTAATCTCCCAAACGTTTGGACCGATTTTATTGGGACTTTCACTGGTAGATAGCTGATGTTATAAGGAGTAACTTAGGCTACTTTCATTTTAGAAATAGAGTTAAGGTTTCGCACAAATAATAAAAAACTGGTCACGGTGAATCAATTCGGTAGCTTAAATTGCTTACGTTGAGTAAATCATAGGATTTATTTCAAATGAAGGTACTATATAATTGTTGATAATAAGAAGACCTACAAAAAAGTAACGCAGAGTATATGTCTATCTTCTAAGGAACACTCACAATAAAATATCTAAAATCAATACATAATAATAATATCAATAAATATTTTCTCTTTAAAATAGCCGGGAGCAGGGTAGCAAGATTCTCGCTTGTGCCCAGTCGATGGAATTCTGTAGTCCACGTGAGCGAAGCCGCTGGGCCCAGCTAGTATTAATTAAATAAGATACTATTTGCTGGTGAATTTGGGGGCTAAGTGAATAAATTAGTCTGTTTTCTGACAAATTTTTAGAATGCATCTACGATCTAAACTCTTAGATTTCAGCATTCTTATCAACAAGAACGAGGATATAATCTAATTTCGCAAACCATCTGACAACAGTCACCTTAAAAACAATTTACTTGTACATAATCTGTTTCGTTAACTCCTTCCGTTTCCTTAAATGGCGGCCGAAACAAAACGAGAAAGGTTAACTTTGAACCTTCAATAATAATTAATGAAAAATATACGTGCCTGTCAAAATAAATGGGGTATGTCTATATAATTATCTGTCTGTATATTTTAAGACTTAATTTAACCCAAAAAGTAATTTACTAATCATATAAATATGAGTGTATACATAGAGTAATGACTGGTTTCCGCTGGCGCAGGCGATTCAACCTTAAGAGGATACGCATTCGAAGAAACATTTCAAAAATAGGTATTTCTAAAATCTATTGCTGTCGTGCTATTCCCTGAAACCTCACTGAATTGATTGCGAAATTTTATTGTTTACAGTTATTATCAATTTAGTGGATATGCAGGAGGGAGTCACCACCGTATAATATATACCCTTTGAATAATAACCATTTGCATAACATGATTCGATATACTAGAGCACCATATTATAAGCAATGCTATGGATAAATAATGAATTTTTAACGACCAGACATTATTGTATGGACGCGATCAATAATTAATTGAACCAGATATTCTAGACTGTTCGAATTTCAATAAACAACCTGTCGAATACGAAATTCACTTAAACGGATTTTTCTATTGATGTTGTAAACTAAATTAAAGACAGATCTAATCTAGTTAATACAATTAATTGAAACAGTAAATTTTCAAGTAGTTGACATTAATTGATGTGGCCAATTTTCTAAATAACCAAGTTAAATCTTCTTACAACGTGACAAAGCCAACTAGATTTCTTTTCAATACAAAAAGTAAAGTAATCTCAAATTAGTCATAGTTATCAAAAAATGCACTATATGAACATAATATTATCTATCTTTTTAAATAAAATATTAGGATTGATTTTTTTTTTGCAATCCGTAGAGGAAACGAGTGACGTCATATATTTTGTCAATCGTCTACTTTGCTTAGTCACTTAATACTGGCGGATAACACACAGCTTAAACCGGTGGATACTAAAAGCATTAATTTTTTGAAGAATTTCATTAATATAGCGACAGTTGCCACTTACAAAGGATTTTTGAAAATTCATCCCTTAAGCGGTTAAAATAGAGGGCTACAAATCAGATGATTACTGAGATATCGCTGATGATAAATCTCATCGGGCACACATCATTGTAGTAACAGATAAGGAAGAACATGGATTTAAAAAAAAAAAAAACCTTTTTTCCATTCTTTATAGATTTAGACCACGTCGTCACTTGAGGTTATGATTGTTTCAGATTGTGGTCAAATTCTAAGCTAATATTAAAGCATCATCAAACGCAATCATAAATTCATTAATTGACAGCAACTGCACCGTCTTACCTTTAAAAAAATAATTGATATTTGTCATTAATCGTTTCGAAAAACTAATTAGCTATTCATTGACGGTATTCATATTATGCAGACCACAGTACTGGAGATGCATTTTATATGGGCCATGCAAACATCCCTCATTCCGTTGCGAGAGAAAGCCACGAACAACTTGAATTTTAACCGACATAACCGATGTAAAAATGGCATACCTGTGGCATGTAACCTATTCTAGGTCCGGGCACACCGCTTCTTGGACTTCCAGGTTTTCCACCGAGGACCCAGATCTCTCCTGAATTCAGTCTCCTTCTACCAACAATGCAAGACAGGAGAGTGGTTTTACCACACCCTGAGGCGCCGAGCAGACCATATCTGAAACAATATAAAAACATTATGAGTATGAATTGAAATTTAGAAAGAAAAAAAACACATTGATTAGATGTTGTAAACACGAAGAAAATTGCAAACAGGAAATTAAAATAGTTTGGAGTATTACTAATGTTAATGGCCTTAGATTAGACTGGATTAACCTAGGAAGAAATAAAATATAGGTATTGATTGTTCTTGCAGTGTTAGTATAAAACAGAGGGGTAAACTGCGAACAATAAAGAGAAACATTATATAATATAACATCATTTAATAATGGATATACTAAAAGTTTAAAATAAGTTCATGACACCCGCATTTTGTATATTTTGGTAGTTTTTCTACAAACGGTGGTAAAAGCGATATGGTTATGAAAGGATAGTCATTGCGGGCAACCAAAATTTTGGTTAGTTGAGTGCCATTATAAAAACTGATGCTTTTTTACCACACTTTTCTTAACTCTTGACTGTTTGAATGTTAAGTGACAATGTGGTCTAAATTAGTTAGATAGTAAGGCTAGAGAAAGATTAGCTTTCAAGTTAAACTCACCAACACACCTATAGGTGCTTAGCAATATATTTTCAGTTCAAGGCCCTGAAATTTTATTATAATGTTTTCCATCACTGAAAGTTAAGGTTCTTCGTAAGGTTCAAAAATAGGTTGATCGCAAATAAACGTGAATAGAAAGAAGCATCCTTCTCTTTAGCATTGAATAGCGATACCTAAGTGAAGCAAGACTATTTCAAAAGAAGTATGCAAATCAAATTAAGTCATTACAAATACGATCTCTCCGATCCACACATGATGTTACATTACCAGATAGTATTAGGAATGAAAAGACAAGTAGAATGACTGATGTAGAAGACAGTGTATCACAAACATAATGTTGTATTTCTGTTGTTTAATTTGTACACGAGAACCGTGTAATTGATGAGAGAACGTTAAAAATATACACAATGCGATTGTGAGTGGAACTAGAAGCAAGGGCAGAACAAAATTCTGATCGTAAAAAAATTGGAAATTTCTAAGAAGCAATGCACGAAAGTCGTTATACATACTTATTTGGTCTAACAAAACTAAAATAACTCCAAAAATTTAATCCACGTGCCAATATAGCGATGAAGTTAGCCATCAATGATAATTATGACAATGAATTTAACTTAATTAAAATATTGTTTATTTTTACAAAGTAAAATTATTTGTAATTAATTAAAAAAGTTATATAAATTCACATTATTATCAATTGACGCCTAACTTCAACATATCGCACTTCCGTCCATGATACGCGAGCTATAAACGTGAAACGTGAAAAACATCATGAATATTTAATTATTTAAAGGGCCATTTCCATATGAATAAATGTTATAGATAAAATTAAAACTTACATGGTGCCCTTAGGAACTGTCATGTTCAACCCGTCCAAAATTACATTAGGATTTTTCGATGTGCCGTATCTCTTGTGCGCCCGTCTCACGCAAACCGCTTGCTGTTTCCTCGACGCCACCGTCGACTTCTGCGGCTTCAACATTCGATTTCTTCTCGCTGTGAGTTCTTCCTCAATCGTGCTTATAGTTATAGGACGGTCGATATCGCGAACGTCCTCCATAGAGATCGTTGCGCCCTCGTTGTCGTAGGCCGGCATTTTTCTGTAACAGAAGAGATTTAGTTTCAGTCATTACCTGATTTATATAGAATCGTTTTGATATTTAAAGTTAGAGCTAAGTTTAGTTATATTATATAGGTGACAATGATAATCTCATTCAAAACCGTTTGAGTTGATTTCAAACTGACAGCTTGTACTGTTGTTATCCCCAAATCCAATTCTTTGTTTTTTTTTTAATTCTTTTAATTATGATTTCAAAAAGTTATTTTTAACAATTGTTGTAGCCCGTCAAGTATGGATTACTTTTTACTACCCGTGTACAAAAACAATATTTTTATTTGTATTTTTGACGATTAATAATTAGTATGAATTATAATTAAAAGTAATATTAATAATTGACAGAGAAAAAAAAAATACATTTACAAATAGAGCACAGATGGACAGATAGATTTATTAATATATATGATCAAGAGACAACACATAAAATTCTATTGAAATAAATAACAGCACAAATTTTATAGTCGTGGGTGGAAGTCTAGTATAATAATGATTCGGTATTCAATTTAAAAATCTTAAATTTTACCATTAATGAGGTAAACATTACTTAAATTATTAGGTACCTACTGAAAACATCACAATTAAAAATTTTAAATACAAGTTCTGACATAGCAGTTTTAAGACCACCTGAAAGTCAATCATATCAATATTTTTTGTAATTTATAAATTTCTTCCAATGAATCCGCGAGTTGACTGTATGTTTAAATATTAAAGTAAATTACTGAGTAATATTGGTATATTAAAAAGCCTGAAACAAAACAAATCTGGAAAAAGTAATTGTTTATTTATTTAATTATTATTTTTTGTCTGTGAATCTCGTGATTTGAAACGCCCGTTACAAAACGTGACGCCACCATTCAGTAAATATTGATGTTAGACTCTTACGTAAGTTGTCATATTTGTCACTTATCATACAAAATTACATATAAATGAATAATGACGTCATGGGACCATAATGTCGTGTTTTTGTGGCGTATTTTTATATAAATAAAAAATATTTTTGAATCACTTTTTATAATGCTTTATTAAAATTTTTTATCATAAGTATTATTTTCAACATATAAAGTGTTTAAAACAATTTTCCAAAAGTTATCAACTCGCGGATTATTTATAAATTTGCTAATTAGTCGTATAAAGTTGAATATATTAAATAATGAGATGTAAACTTCAAGAATGTTCAAATTAAATCTTTCATACGATTTTTTTAATATTCATTTCAATCAACACCAGACGTGCCTGCGGCTTCGCTCAAGTGGGCAATAGAATGCCTTCGATCGGGCATACGCTCGAAAAGTGACCAGACGATAGCTCTGGTCTATACTACGGACTATTGATTCCGTGGTTTCCGCACTTTGAAAGCTATTACTGGATTGCCGAGTAAAAATACGTCGATGACTATAAATTCAACTTTTATTGATCACTATTTACGATATTCACTTGTTACTATCTACTTGCTGACAATGTCTTTATCACAATTTATTTTCTTGCTGACTTCTTGAGAGCGAATGCACTTGTCGCTATGTAGTTTCTTGCCGACTTCTTGAGAATGAATGCACTTGTCGCTATGTAGTGGCAAAATGCGTTTCTTATTATCTATATCTCTATTGGTTATACAAAACTATATTCGTGTGTTGAAACTAAAAGGTTTTCTAATAATTTAACAATAACTTAAAAATAATACATTTAAAGGCTATAAATATGATATAAACTAAACATATAGTGCGTCTCGCTCGCACTTGTGACGCGATCTCGCTCTGGTGACAGGCCACGCCTACTGCGGCGTTTGCGCTGTTTTCCTGCTATCCTGCAGATTCACCATGACCAGTATTTTTTTATTATCGCGGTACCCTAATTATTTTTCTAAAACAAAAGTAGCCTAAGTTACTCCATAAAACATCAGCTATACTTTCATATAAATTTAGTAAAAAAACTGTTATTTTGACATTACAACCGGACAATCCATTTTTATTAATTGTATAGAATTTGTAATCTATAATAATAAATCTGTAATTTTATCTGTACAGTACGTGTATTTTTTTTTTTCAAATTTTAAAATGCATGTTTGCTTTAAAAGGCACGGAACACGAATATGACTTTGAATCATTTTTTTCACTATGTGAATTTATGCCAAAGACCGCTTGAAGTATGTTTATAGATGCATATGTCTTTCCATAATTTCTTCTAAAGTCTTATTTGTTTTTCGATTTGTAGTTTGTCTATAAGAATATTCGAGAACACCTAGAAATCTTAAAAAAGTTGTTTATATTACCTCTAAACTGATTATGAATGATTTTTTATTGTACATGTGAAAAACAATTGTAGACGTTATGCTGCCCCTCCGCGCAACATTTTAAACAATTAAACTTTGCCTATCGATTGCTATGCTTGAAGTCCTGAGTTTGATTCCCATGTCGAGTAAAGTGTTATTGGGTTTTTGTATGAAATTGTCAATAACAGCACGGACTTTGGCTTTGTATGCGATTAATGGCAATAGACTTCCCACCTTATTACATGGTTCCTTAAAACGACCCGGCGAATTGTGAGTGTACATTACTAAGTATACCTCTGCCTAACCCTTCGGGGATACAGGCGTAATGGTATGATATGTTTTATCGTTCTTAAAAAGTAAACTCCAGTCAGTACGTCAAAGCTGACACGCGCCATTTTTATTCCAAATCGTGTTAAAATAAAAGATTTCTGTGTTTAACTATTTGGCTTTTAGACATGAACAGCTCAGTAGTTATGCCGAGGTATTATATAAAAAACATATAAAAATATGTTTTTTTTTCTTTCAATAGCAGTTTCACACAAAGATCCTATTAAAGTCAACTCATTCATTACTGGCATAGTTTTAAAGTATTGATACATTCAACAGACATATAATTTTATAGCTATAGAGTTGATGAACATAAAATAATGACAATGCAACTAACCTATTACTTTGCAAAACGCCCTTTCATAAATTATACACAAGGGCCTCAGTATACATATGTATAAAAAACAAAAGCCACATGAGTACATTTACAAAAACGGTCACTCATTTATTATGAGTTATGTGTCATTAGAATCAATTGTATAGTTTAATAGTTTCAGTAGGATACTTTTTAAGCATTTAATGGAACGTCAAATTTTTCTCACAAATAAAATTGGCATATACCTACGTATGAAAATAAAGGAAAAAAAATATATTTTTAATACAGTAGGACGATATACCACCAGACTTACCAGATTTGTTTAATAACAACATGTTAATGTATGTTTAACATTAAAAATATTTAACTAATTATTTAATAGAAAAAAATATTAATGCATAGCTTTTTATATGACCGCTTCTAATAATGCGTTTATAATTTTACTTTAAACTTAGTTCCGATTTTGATTTAAATCCAGACAGCAATTTATTTTTTTGTAAATTCGTAATCAGCGGCATTTATAAAAGAAATCCCACAAAGTCAATCATAAGAATTCACAAAAATTTGAAGAAAAAAAATACATGTACCTACAGATTGCACTACAGATTAAATTAATATAGATAACATTAATAATTATAAAGTTTACTATTTATGATTATAATAAAGGCTGATCATAAAAATATATGGTCATCTAAAAAACTTTAATCGTCGTTATGAATTAAATACTTATTGATAAAGGTTGCACCTTACGGGGATATAGAGTTGTCATACCATTTGCTTTACAAGCAAAAGTGTATACAGGGAAATAAATTCTAATATTACACAGTGTAAACTCTTTATAACGTTATCCTTTATAACGATAAACTCCCTATAACGTTGAAGTGAGCCCAACTTGGTTGGTTTGCGTTAAAACACACATATTGAAACACTCTTTATAGCGATACGCCATTCTCTGTTACGAAGAAATGTGTAGGAAAACGATTCCACCACATATCTAGATATGAATAGAATACATAAAATAATACAAAACAAGTACTGGCATAGCAAAAAACGTCAGACAAAGTTATCAGACTATATGTGTAAAGAATAATTTATAAGCATTTATTATCTAAGACATACATATTAAAAATTCTTGTTAATTTAGTTGTTTTTTTGTTCACCCCATATAACGATAACTCTCTATAATGACAAAAAATGCTCAGTCCTATGAGTTTCGTTATAAAGAGCTTACACTGTATTTATTAACCTTGGCGTCGACCAAGAGTGCCAATTCAAGTGAATCTGAATCTCATTAATTCTTCTACCGTAATATTATGTTTTCCCTCATCCCAGTTTGTTTGTTCCTTATGCGTAGCGATTGCGATAAAACTTTGGTGAATTGTACAAGCATACGACAACGCCTGATGGTAAGCGGCTACCGTAGCCTGTGGACGCTTGGATTATCCTAGGTATCACTAACGCGTAGCCGACCTTGAACCCCCCTTTCCCCAAGGAGCCCTGGAAACCCTACTTACCACAGGACCACAACATAAGGTTATTTGGCTATCTACTATCTTCTGTATTTTACCAGTCTCCAAGTATCTCCAAGTAGAGAAAAATCTCCAAATAGATTCCCAACCGACGTAATAACGAATAACGGAATAAAATTCAAAAGGTTCTTTTTTTACTGAACCAAAATAACTTGTTGGTCAACGGTACATAAAATAAGATTCAATCAACTTCTATGTCTAGTTCCTCGTGTCATTGAACCGCTATAGCGAAGAATTTTTATTGTTAAAAATGTTGCCTTATTTTTCTAATATTCATTTTTGTTAGCAATTTTCTGACAATATTTCACCTGTCAATAAATTTGCTGTTTTTATTTCGTATCACAGGTAACCGAATTACTTGTAAAATTTCGTCGTGATTATAAATTTACAAAGTCTGCGGCTCCGCTTCCGTGAGCAAAATTAATTATTTTACCGGGATAAAGTGTATCGTGGGTTTTAAGATATCTGTCTGCCGAGTTTCAACCAAATCCGTTTAGCCGTTATTGCGTGACTGAGTAACAAACAACACACTATCGTTATGATAATATTAGGATGTACCAAGGTGTTATTTATCGTCCTCTTTTGAAAGTTTATCCAAGTCGAAGTATATTCAAGTAGTCCGCCTTACTTAGCTACACGTCTTGTTAATTAACCAGCCTCCATAAAAATCGTCTTCAGTAAACTTTACTTATTTTTCCTTGAGGATTCATTTATAGAAAGAGCTATTCCTGGAGTATCGGGACCCTTATCTAGTTTGCTGCCTATCCAAAAAATAAATACCAGTGATTATATTTATAATATTCTAAGCATTATTCACATTGGTATATCCACAGACAGAAAACTTTACTATTAATATAATATAGCATACCATCACCCCTGTGTCTCTGAAGGGTTCGGCATTTGCTTGACCTGTGAATCGAACCCAGGATCTCGCGCATAGCAGTCGTTGTTACGACCAGTAGGCCAATGGCGAAATTTACTATTGGTATAATCTGTATAGCTATATATAGGGTATAGCTTTTACTATTGGTTAATACAAAATAAATCTCTGCTTACCCCACACTGTTTAAAGGGGGACGAAATATTGTATTAATAGTATAAGCTAAATCACACTTAAAACTTGAAGAAACGCAGTCTCGCCGACGGAGGCTAACAAAAAAAGGTTGTTTGAAATTCACAAGTACCAAAGTACCAACGTGCTAACAAAGACCTGTTGTGGAAAATTACAGAACACGTTTGAATAATTTGTACATAACTAATTATTGCTAAAGCATACGTTGTACATAGTAGATACGATGTTTCTTTTTTTGGTGTCTTGCTGTAATGCTAATTTTAACTTTAAAAAAAACCACGTACAAAATCATTGATATGTCTCCTCGCCATTTTAATTTTTTTATCCAATCTATATTTTTTTATTAACATGACTTGTGGCATACATATAAATAAAATAAATTTCGTCAGTAGCATTATTAATCACCTCAAAGTAAGTTAGACAACGCTCTGACACTCCTACCAGCCAATAAAAGTCCCGTTAAAATTGGTTTAGACGAAACAAACATACATTATAAACAAAAATAAAAACCGCGTGTTTGAGTTTTGGTAACGTATAAATAATTACATGAACTTAAGAAAAAGCAATTATTTCGAAATCATAGAGAGACACTTGAATTTTACATAATACACCACACTTAGATTTAAGTGACTTCTAACGTCCATTGCCGTAGAACCAACCACAAAAATGAATTTAATTCTTTGTCAGTTGCAGACAAGTTCTATGATTCAGGAGATCGTATGTATTTTGTAAAAGAATTTCTAATTGCTAACTACACCCGTCAGTCCTGAGCACAGTAACGTAAGCACTGCAGCACTGAGAAAAAAAAACAACGCAAGGCTGGTCCCAGAATGTAACCCTGTACAAAATGCTCTTTGTTTTAAAATATTGGATAAAAAGTTGCAAGAAAATCCACGACTCTTGGAAGCATGGTACAATTCAAAAACATCTACATAAATATTTTTTCACGTTAGGCTTGAAGGATCTGATATCGTAAGGAGGTAAACACTTGCTTAGAGATGGTTCTACAGTTTCATCGTAGATACGACAAAGGTAATTGAGAATATTTCAGTTCCTGCTGAGATGGAGGTTACCGTAGAACTGTGACTCCAAAGCCCTGTGCGTATGGTTATGTTATGAAAGGGAGAGGAAGGAATTAGATGAAACAACTCCTCAGAACACTCACCATAATATAGACAGCAGATCATTACTAAAGAAAGAAAAATTTCTTTGTAACAAAGACATTACAAACTATAGACAAATTGTCTTTGTCTAAAGCAAATATTGTATTTTGTTTTCCCATTTACGTTTGTAGTCCCATTGCCAAAAATAGGCAACTTTCGTACATCAAGACCATAGCAATAATAATTATTATAAAATCATCAAATTTCTTTATTAAAATTCACTGTCTGTTCATCTAATGCTCCAATACAAAGGCAACCTAGTTGATTGATAAAAAAAAACGATACAGCCACAAAGACATACAATTTTGTTAGGAATCAAATCATTGCAGCATTTTTTCATAAACCTTTACTTTTGACTTTGCTTTTTTTGATATTCAACCATTGTTAGGAATCTTTGGAAACGTTTGAAAAGGGTTTCGAACTTGTGAACCTTTTTATTATTTTCCCTATATTTTACGATGGCAACAATACAACATTATTAGTGTTGGAGAGATCAAAAGCTGTAAAACTTTGACACACGATGCGCATAAAATTATTATATTGTGTTTTATGTCACTTTTAAGCGATGTTTATTTTAAAGAAATCGTAAACCCTGGAATTATTACTAAGCTTGCATCTTGTCGTTTACTTACATAGTATTCTTAAATTAATACTCCTTTGGATTTCGTTTACCTATTCTTAAAGTATCAATATTAATATATCTAAGCTATCAATAAAGAGAACTGTGCAATCTTTAGTCTATACTATTCAAAACTAACCCCTGTTAATATTTATCACCTTTCTTTGTAAAACATGTATGCTCACCTTTACTAAACTCTTCCTAAGTACACGTAAATATTAATTCTAAATAAGCAATTTTCAATGAAGTTTTATAGTATAATAAAAATAATACCAGCTATAAACACCCGTTTAATAGTTAAAGAGTAGGAAGATATGTAATATATCATCTCGCCAGTATACAAAGTACAGATCATCTAATGATCAGCTAGCTACTAATGAGATAAGATAAAGTACTACAAAACAGCGACAAGTAACAAGTTTTGTATTTTTTCCAAAAAAAAAAAAAAATCTTCAAGAGCACTGTTTTTCTCAGGATGAAATTCTTTACACTAAATAATTTAATAAAAACCTACGTGAACTCAAGAGACCTTTAAATACCTACCAAAACGAGAATTGCGACTCACGTTACAACGTTTTTTGTAATGTCATAAATATTTCAAAATCAAAATAAGAATAAAAATCTTTATTCAATCTAGGCCTAAGTCACTAAAGACCGTCCCAGTCATTGAGAAGAACTTGCAAGAAACTCAATAGAGTTTATCATTTTTTGTATTCAACCCCACAATTAGGTATTTCATAATAGTAAAGCGAATAACAGAAATCGCTAAATAACAACTTCAAAATAGCAAAATCTGATTATGTTTGGTAAATTATGACAGGTACACTTCTCGAATTTATTATTTCGACGCAAATATTTAGCGATATCTGATATTACGAAGCTCTTACGAAATATGTAATTAGGAAGCCGGTTTGAACAATGCGGTTGGTAATATACAATGATACTCGAAATACTCCAACTCAAGTGAGGCGTATTTATGGGAACAGTTTAAAAGAACAGATATTAATTACAAGTAACTCTTTGGAGCTGTAAACTGAAAAATCTGTCCCTACGTACCTCTTTGGCGACTAATATGTGACGTAGGTGTAAACTGTTTCAATTTGGAACATGTTCTTGACTATTCAAGCATATGGATGTTTACTTTGTTAGAAAAAGATACAAAGAAATATTACTTGGAAGAAGCTCTTTACTTTTCTCAATTATATAAATAGCAAGAGATAGCACATGTAACAGGCTGTTATTTTGGAACAGATTTTAAGAAGAGTTATTTCTCTGGAATAGATGCTAGTTAGTTTCTTATTTCACCTGTTATAGTTCAACCCTACTCAACAATCTTCAGAAGTAGGAAGAGATCATAACTAACGTCAAGGAGCCCTAGTTGCTATATCTTATAAAAACAGATAATTAATCTATGGGACATTCCTACATTTCCATAAAGATTTCCAAATTATCTCTACATGACGTATGAATGACGTCAAACGCCGCTCATAAACGAGTTCAGAAGTGCAAGTAATATTGTGGAGTCATTCGAAAACCTGTTTAGTTGGAACATTGGACTCTTATTTCTTGTATAAAAAGCCATGCACGTCAATTCTAAGCAGTATACCGACATTTATCAATAACCGGAATGTTACGGACGGTAATTTTTAATATAAAAAAGGGTTATTATGTTATTTTTATTATAACAATTAATGTTTTCTTTGATTGTCAGTATGTACTATAATATTTTTCGGACTTCGCATAAAGTTATTCTATTATAATTTTAACACTATGGGCTGATAGTTTAAAAAAAACGTGATATAATGTGATTATTTTGCACAAGATAAGTGGATTATAAATAAATAATAATTAGGCACATGCTTTTTTATGTTCACAAAAATTCCCTAGGGAGTTGTTCGTGTCCTAACAACCGACAATTGTGTCCGATTGGACAGCGACCACCTACACCAGATGTAACATTCGTCATACTGCCGTGTCCAGGCAGTAGTTTAAGAGATACCTCAGAGAAGTTTATTTAGAGATAGATTGATTTATTGATAGTGATTGATTGACCTTGTATTTTGTTCCTGCGGGGTTTCCAGGGCTCCTTGGGGTAGGGTGGTTCAAGGTCGGCAATGCTCTAGTGATACCTAAGGTTTTACAAGCGTTCATAGGTTAAGGTAGCCACATACCATCAAGCAGACCGTACGCTTGTTTGCCACCTTTGTAGTATAAAAAAGTCAAGCGGGGTGAAAGTGATCTGAACCTTGTTGAATCCCGACCATCATGCATATAAAAATAAGCCCATCACAGTGGGTCTGGTTTAGTTTGTTGCGTTTCGGGATCAGGCAGTATACGAACGTTTCCAGCTACCGAGACGTTTTCAGGATGATATGACAGCGGTGACCAGCGATAGATAACAGAAGTTTCAGTGGTCGCCTTCGTTTTTGGATTCTACCGTGGTAACCATCACCACAATATAAAAAAGTATTGACGTCACTCGTAAAACACCATGCCAAATCTCATTTCAGAACATGAGGGAAGAAAACAAAACAAGAAGCAATTATAGTTAAGTGAGCGTGTAAAGACACTGCTTTTATCGAAGTTAGTTCGAATCCCTGCAATGAGCCTGAGCTCCCGGTGAAGGAAAACATCGTGATGAAACCATAACATGGTGGCAGGGTTGTTTGTAATGCCCGCCTGTCTAGCTACCACCCTCAAGTTGAAAATCTGTTCCCAAACACCAACAGGTATGTTCCAGCAGCTGCACTTGAGAGCCAGTCTTCCATTGTGCTTAGCGTACTGCCATCTTGGGCCACATCGTCACTTAAGATCAAGTGAAAAGAAAATGTAATGTAAAATAGATAAATGAATGTAAAATATTACATATTTATAAATATTATACTTTATATTATGCTATATTTTATTGTAATGACTATATATTTTAATTGGAATTTAATTTTTTATTAATTTGCACGCCACAAATGGCAGAATATGATGTAACTAATTTTATAAATTGATGCCCTGTATTGCCCATATTCAGACAAATAAAGATAATGTATTGTATTGTATTGAATTATTGTAGTATCTCAGTTTTCTTTTGTTATAACATCTAGTTCGATTTCGGTACCGGATGAAATTTTGATTCAAGGTAATTGATGGTAATTAATTCATAAAAAATTAATGTATGTAAAAAATATTGAAAAAATAATAATACATTCGCGAATTAAATTTAAAGGTTATTTTAGTGGAATCTTTAATTTACATTGTAGATATCGGAAATGTATATAAAAGTAAATTATTATTAGTCGGAGAATCGTATTGATGTGATTATGGAATCTGTACTAATGACTTCGTAGTCGTACTATTGTCTGGATGCGATAGCAACATGTGTGGTTTGTGTCTGCACGCATTTTATAAGAAAGCAACGACCGGCTTGAATACATTCTCGCTTGAACTTTGCATGTTACGGTATCGTCAAAACATGCAACATGAAACTCAATTAAACTTTAAAAAAATTATATCCCAAAGTATAATAATCACGTTGAATCAAAAGACTATGACATATTTTTAGCATGTGTATAATAAACAAAGAAACCTTGCCTAATGCACAAACAGTCACTGCAACAAGAGCATTCAAGTTCATCCGGACAGTAAATTTAAAATTAAGATCTCTTAATTACATTACCTACATCTTCTTGGCAGTATAATAAGCGGACTGTGAGAAAAATAAAAATTTGCAGATAATAGCTTATTCATTTAATATTTTAAATAATATTCAAATAACTGCAGTAAATATAAGCATGTGTAAAAAATGAACGTTAACGAATACATTTAAAATGGACTGTTTTGTTTGGCTTTTATGACTTGTAATAAGAAGCCATTTTATGAATCTCCTTCCTTCTTTCGTTCTCTTGGCGTATCGTGTCGCGTAAGTAATGTTAAGAGATACAGATAAAAAAAAAATATTGAGTTTTAAAATTATAATTTTACTCTCAGATCACATTCCCTAAAATAGACGATATTATACCTACACCAATTACAAATTCGCTATACTAAGTACACATATTGGTTTTGCCTTTAAATTCCAATGTCTTCGAAGTAATAATTAAGGTTTATCTGACTTATAGTAAACGACTACATCGCGTCATGGATTTTTTTATCTAAAAGCATAATTACAATTCCTCTAAGAATTATAATTAGTGAGGAAGTCATTATAACCGATATAATAAATCTATACAAAAATAAATATGTTATTCTTGAACTACCACTGCTAGTGGCTTTGGCCAGTTTCAGTTTTATTATTGTCTTTTAATTAAAAATCTTCCTTAAGCATGAGTACTAGTACTAGATGTGCCACGGGATCACCCGTACTAAAAGTGTTTAATTAAAAATTAACAAAATCATTGTTCTCACTTGCCGTACTTATCTACAGTTTGCTAGATAGCTTGAATTGAATGATAGTGATGTCTGGAAGTGACTCCTTCCTTGTGTATCCACAAAACAGAAAAAAAAAGGTAAAAGAAACTCGATCGTTCTCACGACTGGGATATTTTCCGAGCAGATAGTAGTGTTTTGACTTTCATAAGTGCCTTCTTAGGGCCTAATTTGAATAAAGTATTCTTTCATTTTGATTTAGTTAGTGACCTTAAGGTTGTAGATTAGAGTTATATATAGCCTATATATATAACGTTTCTCAATAAACAGACTATAAAACATGAAAATATTTTTTCAATTTTGATTAGTTTTCCAAAAATTAACGCGTTCAAACAAACTAGTACCTATAGATAATATCGACACTTCGGAATACAAAGGGTGTAAAGGACAAAACACAACTTTTTATGAGAAGCAAAAAACTATAATTTATAATGTTTTTAGGGTATAACGGTTTCGTAAAAATTGTTATAAGGATTTCTTTAATGAAGAAGTTTCTTAAAAAGTCACGTGCTATATTGCTGTAATGACCGTTGAAGTCTTGGTCAATAGTTTCAAAAATAGATGTTGCTTTTGTCTTAAGAAATCAATTGCTATCGTCCTTTACGTCCCGATATTTCTAGAATTTAACTTGAGGATGGGTCGTAATTGTTACTTAACGTTTAAAAAGCCTTGTAAAGATAAAAAAAAATTATATGCGCACGTAAGCATTTTTAATTCTTTGGTCTAACAAATCAAAAATAACTTTAAAATGTATACTATTATACAATTGCTATACATATAACGGTCTTTCTTATAAACATTTATTGAATATACAACCTCTGAAATACTTATTTGTAAGTGTTGGATTTGAGGAGCCGAAGTTGAATATAACTGACCTTTGATTGACTACGACTCTCCCCTTCCTATTCCTTGACAATTGACCTGCAGGACTTCTCCCGTTAATACTGACGCCGATATAGATAAGTAAATTGTTATTAAGTTAGTTTAGCCCTGTGAATCGCAGGCGTGTGCTGTCCATCGCAACCGAACACACGGATGACCTAGTCTTCCACTGCGCTTACTCATCTTTCCCGGGTATTGGTTCAGGGATAGAAAACGCTTTGCGTAATCAATTTGTTTCAACATGCTTATAGCATAATTTGTAACGTTTTCAAATTGCTTTTAGTGAGAGTACAACGTGTCTATTTATAAAACGTCATTGTCCGTAATCCGAAATGCTGATATTATGATACAGTCGTATTACAGTACAGTCGTGGCTAGGTACCTTAAACGTTTGCAAATATTGAGACAACTCGAAATTCACGTTTCAAATTCCCTTCACTTATTTCAAACCCGTATTATCAATGTCACAAAATGTAACATAAAATAACAAATTTTACCAACACACACTGGCACACGAGGGGTTCCAACTTAGTCCTCAAAAGTAGTAACTTAACATCAGATAGACTGCATGCTTGCTACCTACACCTTGCTTTGAAGTAATTATAACTAAGTGGTAGCGTGTACAGACACTGCGTTGGTCGACGTGAGTTCGAATCCCTGCAATGAGCCTGAGCTTTCGGTGAAGGAAAACATCGTGATGAAACCATATAATGGTGGTACGGTATTTTCTAATGCCCGCCTGGCTAGCTACCACCCTCATGTTAAAAATCTTTCACCAAGCACTCATAGGTGTGTTCCAGCCGCTGCACTTCAGAGTCAGCCCCTAATAGGCTTTTGTAACCATTATGGGTCACATCGTCACTTGTGGCCTAGTTACAGAGAATAAAATAGCGCATAACTAATTGCATTACTGTGGGCCGATGGTGAAGAAATACATCATGAATAAACCTGAACAATTGACTAGTAGGAAGACTGGTTCTCAAATATACAGTACATTCAATTATTCGTAATCAAGTCGTCGAAAAATGAGTTTCGAGCGCTTACATGGCTTAAGCTGGCTTAACCTTATGAGATACACCAAAATAATGTTGTAAAGTATTGTAGTTCTTTAAAAAGCCTACAGAAGAGTCCGCGATAGTATATGTCTATTTCCTAAGGCTGACTCACAGTAAACATTTTTATGTTCAACAAAATAATGAAAAATACTACGTTATTTGCTAAACTATTTTCTCCAATTCAGTATTAATCTTTATCCAGACACGTTTGTTAGTTAACTTGGGTATTTAATATATAAATTAATACTTTCCTTTACATTTTTTTCATTTAAATGAATACCATAGAAGATATCACGAATTCAAGATTATTTACGAGTAAAGAAATCCTACATTTAAAAAAAACTTAGATTTATTGCGCGTCGCCTGAAGTGTTAGACAAATGTCCCATGTAATAAAGGGCAGGCCTATTGCCTTTAAACAAACGGGAAAAAAGCCAAACTCTGAGCTTCTACTTAGATACGATATTTCATAGAAAAACCTGGTAATCGAACTTAGGACCTCGAGCATAGCAGTCGCGTTTAGGACCACTAAGGCTAATGAGGCAGTTATGAAGTTATGAACTATCATCAGGTTTTTTGAACATAAAATACACCACTTTGAAATTGTACCCGTGCGAATCAGTGTCGGGTCGCTAGTTTATAATATAATAATAAAACCCTTTAGCAAAAAAAAAACGAACACTTAGATTTTTTCTATACTTCTATGAATATTACAAGAAAAATGAACACATATGATAGGCAACACGGGATCGTTGGTAGCGCGGCGCAGTGTTTATCGGATAAAATTAATACGGGTGAAACCGTGGGGCGCAGTAACTAATAAACATAATATTATAGGAATGAGTAAACACTAGTTGTCCTTAGTATTGCAAATAGAGCCGGAAACACCATATCGGGCATATAATTAATATTAGTTAAAGTTACCCCTACTAAGGTTTCGATATAATTAACAGTTAACTACACGTTTGTTGTATATAATTAAAATTAATAATGAGAAAAAAACGTTAATCAACAAATATTTTACTATAAAAGTTCAAACATTTCACACGGAGAACGCTAGAAAGAAGAGGCTGTACTAAAAATGGCATGTGGATGTGATTATTGCAACCATACTACTGGCCGCGCGTACATACTATTGACTCGACGCTATATTAAAAGGTGGCCATCGGCTAGGCCACGTCAAGTCCGGTGAAGCTGTAAAAGCCGCAGCGGCTTTAGGGCCCCTAAGGCTAACAGTGTAGTCAGTCAAAAAAAAAAAAAAAAAAAAAAAAAAAAACTAGGCCACATATAGTCTGGCAGCTGCCGGCACGATACAAATGACACTGCACGTGCAAGACTTAGCTACCCACATACAACATTATACACATATTATGTACATTCATAAGTGCACATCTCACAGGTACATAGGTTCTGTAAGGGACCTTTTTTTCTTTTTTGTTACGATAGTTAGTGTAGAAATACTTTCAGATCACTGAATACACATACACATGTTTCCTTCCTTCCTTCCAATGTAAATTTGTATATGTCAGTTAGCTCAAATTTATGGATAGGGAATTAGCCAGATCGCGACTTAATTGCAATCGCAGCAACCGCCCAAGCTGAGGCTCGGCCACTTTGGCACCCTTGAGCGAGTTGCCCTTACTTTCGCGTCTGAGTGCCTTAAGCGCTCGCCCCCAAGTCACGGTGAAGCTTTAAAAGCCCTCACATGCTCCAGGGCCCCTAAGGCTAATAATATAGTCAGTCAGAAAAAAAAATATATCCAAAGTTATATTGTTGTATCTTTTGTATAATATATTTGCTTTTAATACTATATATTCTCATTAAGTAATAAATTTTGCCCTGACATTTATAACATTTTAAAATATTAATTAAAATTTTCGACATCTCATTCACTTCATTCACAAGACATTTTCGTGATTAGTTTATTTGGAATGGCGCAAAACAATAAATTACAACTAAGGACGGTTCCTTGAGTTAAATGTCGACTTATAATTGCATATCTATTTATGATTACATATATAGCAGTTTTGTTTATATTTAAACCCCAGTTCAATTTTAGTGCATCCTAAATATGCCCAGTAATATTTCTATGCTATAGATAATTTGTTTCCAAGTTTCCAAAATGATCGCACGTTAGCTAATTATAAGCATATTGCAGTTCAAAAGGGAGGGTAACTATATCAACTATTTTATCTCTGTGAGGCCTGTTTTAAATGACATGAGGATGTAGGAAAAAATGTACTTACATACTACCTATGAACAATATAAAAACATAAAAATTGCATTAATAACAGTGATATTATTACCGATTAAACCACAAAATGTACAATACGAAAATTTTATTATAATTAAAAAACACCTGCATATTTTGTTGGGTGATCAGTAGTAAAAGACTTTAAAAGTTCACAAGCTAGAAGAAATCATAATTTCATATTTCCCTTTTCCTTCCTTAAAAACTGAACAATTTTTTTAATGAATAATTTTACATAGATCAGAAACTCGAAAGAGCAATGAATTCAAGACCGTTTACGTATGTGTTATCCGGTCTACATAAATCGTGACCATAACAAATCCCGGTTATTTTTGCAGAATCTAATTAAAGTTTAATTTAATATTTAGTAGACGTGTTTAATTGTGATTAAGTGTACTGTAACTGGATTTAACTCCTATACAAAAGAAAATTTCCAAAATAATACGCACTACAGTGTATTCATTTTTTAGTCTCGTCTTATTCAATTTATTCTCAATCTATACTTATTCAAAATCTATGGATTATGTATATATTTTTATCATTTATTTTTTTATAATCGTCTTTGTACTGTATACAATGGCGATATAAATGGGCAATTTTAGTGTTTTTGAATGCTCCTAGTTATAAAAAAATTTATTGACAAAGTGAAAAATAAAATTATTTGCCTTGAAGGTAAAACAGATGAATAAGTTTATATTTCATTCCCTTTGAGAGTAAAATACGGGGTTAAAAATATGATGATTGCAGATATGTCTATTGGTAATCACATCGGTCTCAGGGATACGTATCAAACAAAATCTCTATATTTCATTTATTTTAATTAAAACCTAAAATAAGCTTTATATATTATTTTTCAAGGGTATTTTTGTGGTAAGCTGTTAGATTGTTTATATTCTTTAATATGGGAAAATATAGGGATCAGCTAGTACTTTATCATTATATTAATAATACGTGAAGCAAAACCTTTCTAACCCTTTTTAAGCGTATTGCGTGCACGGAAAACTTTGAGATTTGGCATGGTTAAAGTTTTTCTGTTACTAATATATTAAGTTAAATAAATTAATACTGCGAATCCTAACCCGACCAGTGGCATTGAATTTAGACTCCCAAAATATTGACTTTTTCACTCAACGAAAGGTGACAGCAAGTGATTTAATATTCATTGTTTAGGTTCATACTGCAAATATCAAACAGAAAATAGTCTATAAATAAAAAGTCGCTGGTCGAGTTTCGATCATTGAGCGACCGCTAGTATTAATAAATAATTCAAATATTTATTGACTTGTTAACATTCGTAGTAGGAGCTGTAAGTAGTAATTCCCAGTACAACATTTACGGTGACTAAGTTACAATATCTTGCACCTTACAGTAATCTCTTATCGTATAAATCGTACTTATATCTATATTAAAAAATCTGTTGTTCTGTTTTTTGTCTGTTTGTATGTCCGGATTTAACTTAGAAACGTCTTGACTAATGTTATCAATTTTTCTACAAGGAAGAAAGCTTATGCCATTCCTCAATTGATTAGCTATATTTTTTTTTTTAAATAATAAATACTTTTTTTATATATAATGAAAAATGTAATTGACAAAATTTAAGTTTTGTTGATACTCCATTGATTTTGATAAGTTTTTTTTACAAGGGAAACCCACGTCATTTCAAAATTGATAGGTTATAAGAATTTTCGATAACACTTTTACACATCGTAGCATTTTTTTAATATTCTCAACCGACTTTCATGAAATTTTGTAAACGGGATATAATTCCATATTAATAGGCTATTATGAACTGTTAACAATATGGGTAAAAATAAAACTATGAGACATGCGTAATAAATACTTGCGGAGTTGCGGGGCACCCCTAATATTTATAAACTAGCTGTGCCCGTAGCTTCGCTCACGTGGACTGCAGAATGCCCACGCGAATCTTGCTACCCCACTCCCGGCTATTTTAAAGACAAAAATGCTTATTGAGGGCGTTTCTTTTTTTTTTTTGTAGGTTTTTAATGTCTATAATTATGTAGGTCATTAATTTGCTATATCTGTTATGGTTTACTCAGCATAAGCCTTTTAAGCGTCCGAATTGATTCACCATGACCAGTTTTTTATTTATATGTGCGGAACCCTAATTCTTTATCTAAAGTAAAATTAGCCTAAGTTACTCCCTATAACATCAGCTATCTATCAGTGAAAGTCCCGTCAAAATCAGTTCAACAGTTTCGGAGATTACCCGGAACAAACAGACAGACAGACAAAAATTAAAAAAATTGGCTTTTGGTCTACACTTTCATATGCATTTAGTAAAAAACTGTTATTTTGACATTACAAACAGACACTTAAATTTTATTAATTGTATAGATATTGTTGGAAACTTTCATACGCAAACTTTCAAACTTTTAGACGCATAGGACAAAGGGTCCATGAGAAGAAAGATACATTCGGCCACCTGAGGTAGACCACAGATAGATTTCTTGGGGCAGTCCGATACTTCCACACTGCCTAGAGAAGATCGCTTCCAAAGGACCTAGCGTTTTGTTTCTGTGATGAATAGGGTTTCCATAGCTCCTCGGAGTAAGAGGGTCAAAGACCTTATGCCTGTTTGTTACCTTTGGTGTATAAAAATAATTAGATACATATATTGTTTTGAATTCGGCTAACGAATTATAAAAGCTGATAGTCTTAATTATTAATTAAAGTTTACATATTTTGATTAATGGTTACGTTTTAACTCTTAGGTTGACGCCTGTAAAGGTGACACTGCTGGGTAGAGAGGGAAATAGCTGGGAAACCCCAGGGAAGACACTGCTTTTGCCAAGTCACCGCGTATTGGTAACTGGATATTTAAGATTAGGCTATAACTCTCAGCTAGCCTTAAGTATTGATTCTTGTTACGTAAGTCAGAAAGCGAGGCCCTCCCGAACCTCTCTAACCGCGTGCGCTGGCGTAATCCTTAATGATACGGAAACACAATGTTCTACAATAATATTGATCCTTAGTATATATAAAAAAGTCATCGATAGCAAATGTCTATCTCTTATACATAAGGCTCAATAAGGAATATTGTGACAAAGATTTGTTAAAAATTAAAAAGTGAGTTATAAGCATTATTTTTAGACATGTCATATTAATCCTTTCAAACAAAAGTTACTTCATCATAAACACAAGTTAAAGTATGCTATTTGGATACATAGTTTAGGAGATAATGAAAAATTCAAATAATCTGTTCTTGCGGGAAGAACAATTATGATAGACTACATAGGTGCGTAGGCGGCGTGGTGGTTGTCGGATAAAGAAACACGGATGACACCGTGGAGCACAGCTAGTATCTATATAGTTTCACACCGGTGGTACGTACTATAGGAGTATTTGACAAGCGTGCAGATTTTTTCACGATGTTTCCTTCACTCATAGCCGATAGGGTTACCGAATCAAATGAATAAATATAAGCGATTCCGAAACATTCGCTGGTATATGCGATGGTTCACGTCTACGTAATACATCAAATCGCAGTTCCGTCTGACTAAAATTAGATTTACAAAGACAATTTTAAACAAAAAAAAGAAAACCAACTTCAATCATTTTGAGGAGTTTTCTGATGTATCTTCGAGGTTCAAGGTCTAATGCTAATGAAATTAAAACGGGGCCACCCTTGAGGTATCCCCTTTCCAACGAAAAAAAGAAGTTATTGAACATTCATAAAAATGTTATACATTCGAATTGAGAACCTCCCTTTTTTAACTTGATTAAAAAATGAATTTATGTTTAATAATTCATTGTTAACGTGTTATTTTTAGTTCCGAGAAAGGCCATTAGCTCGTCGTGGCTTGGTCGACCTCAACGTATGCATCGTCGGACTGTAATTAAGCTAGATAAGGCCTTGTAACACAAGGAATTCTTATTACTAAATCGGTTACATAATATTTCACAAATATGGACATGCCCTGAATGGCAGGCGGTGATTCAACGGTTCGATGTCGTTTTGTGAATTTTGACAGACCTACTTTTTCAATGTAATGTTGTTTCATTGCTCACTAGCTTTCGCCCGGTACCTACTTCGTACAGTTGTCTTAAACAAATTACGAGTTACACGCCATCTGTTGCAAACTGGTTGTACTAAAACAAACGTTTGTGGAAGTGCGCACAGTTTACCAATCTATCATTGTGATATAATGAACCGTTTAGAAACGCTTAAGGGACAAACAAATTATTTATAGCCACGGGACGGCCATATGCTTACCAAACCGTGGTAAACATTCACAACTTCAAACGTGTGGATAGATAGTTTGGCTTGGCTTGGCTTGCCACCGATCCGAGCTAAGTCGGTATTTGATGCACAAATCAAAGGAGCTTGTGGTAAGCGCTTGCGATGCCTCCACACGTTTGCTTGTAGTTAGTATCGCTTGCGCGAAATAAATAATCGATAATTAATTGAAAAAGCCTGGTACGGTTTCTGTCAATTTTAACTGTTTTCGTTGATAAATTTTCGATATCCTATTATTTTTCCTCGTTTGATTTTTCTTATTTTTACAATAAAAATAGAGTAAACCAAATGTAATAACAGACACAATGTCGATGTCCGTTATGCTTGCTTATCCGAAACACACTAGCACACTCGCAAACGTGTGGATGGCTATGTTTGGCTTGCCTATTTTATCCAAGCATTTCAACAGGTTTGAAGTTCATGGCAAGTGGCAAGCATAAGTTCAATTTATATTCTTTATAAACAATATCAACTTAGTTCATTATCCATTAAAACCTTATTTATATTCTTGAGTCTTTGAAAAAGAAAAAGAAAAAGAAAGAGAAGAAATAAACGTGAAGTGTATGATACTCTGTGAAAGTATGTGTCAGTTGATAGACAAATTATCAAAAATTTATCATAAAATTCAATAAAAATAACATTATAAAACAAAAATCAAGAAATTATCGCCGCAAATAAATAAAAAACCCTGCTCGCACGCATAAAATATATCATATTCATAATAAGACTGTGCCGCCCGGCCTCGTGAAGTTACCACGCAAGTGTTGTGAAAACCAAACAACAAATCAAGAACAAGAACCGTGCAAGTGTTAAGAATAGAGACAATACACCAGTGAGTTCAGCCTATCCAACATTCAAATAAACTATAATTTTGTTATTCTTCACTAAAATATACAGTCCACTTTCTTGGCCAATATTTTTTTTTTATATGAGGACCCAATTTCACACACGGCCATTTAATTCCAAGCTAAGCAAAACTTGTAATATGGTAACTAAACAGTTGATATACATACATATATATATATTAACACCCAGACACATACAACTGACATTATGCTCATCACACAAAGTCAGCCATAGGCGGGGATCGAACCCGTGACCTCTAGCCTCAATAGTAGCGTTTACTACCACTGCGCCACGAGTCCTGATGAGATGAGACATAACACAAAATATAAACAAAATATATATCCGATAAAATTATAACATATAATTCTGTCGATCCCTCTTCTATTAAGACTAAGATTATCCTCGAGATAATATACACTACAATTCTGTATTGTAAACGAAAATACCTTGAAGGGATTAATCGAACAAAGAGCAAAACAACAAAAGCCGATGGGAACCGAGTTTATAATATCACTGATCAAATTAACAAATACAATACAGATAATGTTAATGAATCTAATATGTATAGTCTACTGTATGTCTTTAGTGATGTTGTTTGCTTAAAATTTAATCGATTTATATCGGTAAAATTAATGAAATTCTGTAAAGAATTCGTTCTAGCTCTTTTTAATCAGACTTCAACAAAAGACGGGAGGTTACACAATTCGAATGTATATTTTTTTAATGGATGTTGAGCCATAAGTTCTTTGTATATGAACCGATTTGGATGATTCTTTTCTGTTGGATAAGGAATACCTCAAAGGTGGTCCCGTTTTAATTTCATTGGCATTGGACTTTCATCTTCGAAGATCACAAGGGAACTCTTCAAAATCATTGAACTTGGTTTTCTATTTTATTAAAAATTGTCTTGTTACAAACCTCTTTTGAACTTATATATTTCTCTCCTAATAAAAGAGAGTTCAGGGCATTATCTACTATGCAGATTTAATTATGATGTTAAATTTTTTAATGACACAAAATACTTTGCGGAACTAAAGTAGGTATGAACAAAGAAGTTTCCCAAATTTTATGTCTGTCTTACTGTGAAGATGTGGAATAGTCTTCCAATCTCTCTATGATATTGGGTCTTCCAATTGAGACGTGAAGAGGCATTTCAGAAGACCGGGTGTCACCGACGCGACGGTAGTAATATCGTATTTATTCATACTACTTAAATATTTATAAGCAAGTTTTATTGTCGAAAGGGCCATCATTTGTCATTGAACGGTGATGTCTAAAAGTTTCTCTCTCTTTTTCTGTGTAAATTCATTAAAATTATAATAAATGCAAACTATAGTATAAAAAAACTTTAGACAAAATTATTGATAGCCCCCATCTAGTTTCTTGCCAGCTTTTTCTTCTCGAAAACTGGAATATTTTCTGAACCAGTGGTAGCGTGTGACAATTTATAAGTGCCTTCTTAGATCCTTTTAGATAAAATCATTTTGATTTTACTATCAGGTAATAATATCTGGTATCAAGGTAGTAATTTTTCCGAGCTACTATTTAACAACAACTATGCCGAAACAAAAAAAAAAGTAATGACGTCTACAGTGTTTCCAATTACCTATATTTTCCATCATATAGGCACCTTGACCTATGTATGTATGTACTAAAGAAGTGGTATTGGAAACGTAATTTATTGAAAAACAAAACTAAAAATATCTCGTAAACACTTGATGTGTTCACAAGACAAAAACTTCTTGAATCCAATTTATACACAACTGGTTATATTTGTATGTATTATGTATGTATAAATTATTTACAACTATCCATACTTCCTTATTGCTTTCCTATTTGCTGTTAATTTTAATACTTCATGAATACATTTTTGTTTCAAGGCTGGCGGAAATATTATACTATGTTTTATATTATCCCTGCAGTTTCCATAACAAGTATTATGTATAAAATGACTGTTTTGTGTTGTGTCAATGTATTCTTTTAATGAGTTATTCTACAGTACGCCGAAAATTTTGCAACTAAATTCTATAACGTGTATTTGTCATACTTGATCTAGGCTAGATAGGCAGAAAGACAAAATTAAAAAAAAAGCTGGTGGAAGGAAACAGTATAAAAATAATTTTACAGTAAATATAAGAAGGAACTAGTTTCTTCTTTATTTATTTATTCATTTGTAGTCATGTACATACATCTTGTTCTTATTTAACTAAATTAACCATATACATGGACCCTGAGTAAGATATGGCAAATCATTATGTACAAATCTTTTTGAAAACAATATATCTACGTTTAAATTTACTTAGTTAATTAATTATATTTATCTATATATAAAAACTTATTTGTTTCTGTGTCATTAATAAGAGCTGGTGCCAGCCCGTTTTTTTAGAATGTCCCATGACCTATTTCACATCATAATCGAATTCTATGCTAAAATTCATTAAGATCCGTCCAGGCGTTTGAGCATGATTGATGGACAAAAGTTCAAACAAACGTACATTCTTCATATTTATAATATACACAGCAATTAGTAACGTCTCGTAATTTTATTTTTACATATATTTGAGAATTTTTTTGTAGGAAATATTGATAATTTTTATAGCTTATCAATTATGGAATGACTTGTAGATATTATATACTTCCCGTGTATAAAATGTTATTTATTAATGTACTTTATTATTTAGCTACATAGGAAAACATTGAATCAAGTTTTTTATGTATGTAATATAATATTATATTAAATAACATTTAGCATATATTTTTACTAAAACTTAAGTCTACTTAAGGTCTACTAAAATTTAAGTCCTTATATTTAAAAAATAACTTTTCTCTTATTACAAATATATTCTCATCCTATACTTCAATCATTTTACTAGAAGATTTATTAAAAAGATAGATGTGTATATAAAAATATGTAAATGTTGATTTGTTTACAATCTAAAATCGCAGGAAATTCTTCACCGATTATTACTTTGAATTTTGACATACCTTAAAGTTGCATTCGAATACGCGAAAAAAATACAGACTAAACCCTAACAATACGCGGCCCCAGACAGCATTTTAATAAATTTTTTAATAAATTATATGTCTTGAAATTATACTAATTTTCACAACTCTAATTTCAAAGGCTTTGTATTTCACCACAATAGTCCAGTATCCTTTTCATACAATCAGTTTGAATTTCAAAGAATCCTTTCTAAGTTACGTAGGAACTTACGTCATTACAGGAATCTTTGTGTTTCAGTGCTAACTTAATCAGGAGTTGCTCGTTTAAAATATTTGTTAACTAGCGACCAACCCCGCTTTCGCACGGGTGCAGTTTACCTATGAAGAAACTGAGAAGTGCGCTTAGGAAGAAAATATTTTGTTTCTTTTACTACATGTCTCTATCTCCAGCGGTTTAGAGGTGGGTCCGTTGTCCGTCAGACAATCGATCAGTTCGTCGATAAGGAACTAAATCTAAATGCAACCTTTCCTTGATTTTTGTGTAAATTGAATGTAAACACTGTCAAACTCAATATAAACCTTTTTTTATTGAGACTTTCATACAAAAATACCATCCAAATATCCTACTTTTCCGTTGGAAGTTCAAAAAAAAAAAAATGTCATACAATTCTTGACGTTAATTAACAAGCTATGTCTTTCATACATGTTTCAGTTTCAACATTCATCAGATGATTTTTATTTATAAAGATTTACACATGCATATTTAGACATATGTTGATTACACACTGGCTTATAAAAATAACCGGCTCAAGTGGCCTACCATCTCAATAACTGGTATTTTTAATTCGATCGATACATATAGATTGCCTTTTAGAGTTTTGTTTAGGATTTTTTTTCTTATTCTTTATAGGTTACTTGATTTTAAGTGACTATGTGGCCAAGGATCTCTCTCTCTCTCTCTCTTAAATGCAGCTCCTTGCACACACTTATGGTTGCTTGGCGACAAATTTTCAACTTGAGGCGAGCATTAAAAACACTGTAGTGGTGTAAGATATGTATTAATTGTAAGTCGGTCTTAATAAACCTTTTGTCAAACGTAGACGTCTCACTACTCATTTATCGCCTCCCGCAACCCGCACATTGCATGGCGACCCTGCCAGCGCAAGCGCCGCTTCGCGGTCGGGTTTCGAACTGCGAGCGGACTCAGCAGATTCCTGTGTGCCTTTGTGCTCACAAGTTAGACTTTTAAGATATAAAAGTTATAAAGACTTTGAAACAATGAATGAATGATGACCACTATAAAAACTACGTGAAAATTTTGAACGATGGGTGGATCTCATTCCAAGACTGAGGACAAGGAGGTGATTATTGCACAAAATGCTTCGGAAGGAAGTAATACTTCAACAGAATCCCACATGGAATTAAACAATATTTAACTAGCGTCGATCATGGCTATTGTTGTCCTTGGAATCATCATTGCATTACTGAAACTCATGAAGAAGAAGCAGAAAAAATGGATAGAAAAACGGGTTCAGTCCGAATTTATTCGAATGATGCGTTTGCGATTGTCGGGAAGGCGAGAACGAGAGGAAGAAAATGAAAATGTGTAAAATTACGCACCACAAGTAATTTTGCGTAATAATGAAGTGATTAGTGAACATCCCTGTGTTGCGTCATCCGTTATTATACTATAGAAGTTTTTTTGGACATAAACGAATTAGTTAAGTATCATACATATATTATTTAATTATTATTGTAATGTAAGTATGTTTTAAGTTAACATTTTATGGAAAAGGATTTAGAAATAATTTTAAGTGAATTATTAGATATACAAGTTAGCTTATGGAAGTTAGGCCCATGTAGAAGATTACAATATAAAAGTAATGTTAATGAAAAAATAATAAAGGCTAAAGGAGCTATATGCTTCTTATAAGACTATTATTAAAATTTATTCTGAGCGTAAAAGTACGTTAGAACTATCCGATTATATTTACGAAGTGTTGAGTGAGTAATTAGAATTAACTTACAGTAAAATTTTATCATATAATTTTGATACTGAGTTAAGTAATATTTTTTCAACGATGGAGAAGTTTGACTTAAAAACCGCTACGTCCTTAATTCCCAATATGGATGCATCGGAAGAAACAACAGAAAAAATAATAAATACTGTAGAACTGTATAACAGTTGTCTCAAAGATAATGATCAGAAAATATTATTAATTAATTTCGTTTTAAAAACTAGGCTTACCAAAAAAGCAAAATAAAATTAAAAAATTAGTATAAAGACGTAGATAGCCTCGTAAAAGACATAAAAACCTATTTAGTTGCGAAAAAATCTCCTAATTCTATACTGTGTCAATTAAATAATTTATCCCAAAACAATATGTCTATAAATCAATACGGGAATAAATTATCCGAATTATTCATGGAACTCACAATAGCGCAAGCTGATGGTAATTAAATGGCAAGTGACATACTTAGACCTATTAATGAAAAACTAGCAATTACAAAATTTTCGGATGGTTTAAAAAATAAACGTATAAGCACTATAATTTCAGCAAGAAATTACTCAGACGAAGAGCTGATGCAACCTTTAACGACAAACAACATCTTCACGGCAAGAGGTAGGTCAAATAATGTATTTTATAATAATCGAGGTAGAGGAGGCGGAAATAATTATTATAATCAAGGTCGTTACCGTGGAAATTACTCTACAGGTAAAAATTTTTTGAACAAAAACAATTTAACGGTCACCACTATGGTGCATACCCACGTACAAGGGGTAACAGTTTTAATAATTATAATTCTTCTAAATTTCAAAGAGGTAGAGGCGTATCTCGTTTTAAAAATGACCAACGAAAAATATTTTCAGCCCAATTAAGCGATAATTTAAAAACCGAAAATGAAAATCAGTTTTTTTCGATTTTAAATCTTATAATATTTTAACTTGTAACAAAAATGTCAGGTATATTTATCTTAATATAAACAACTCCCAGTGTTCATGGTTACTTGACACCGGCGCGTCCATTTTCAGCTATTACTAAGAAGGCCTTATCGGAGCAAGTTCCGTTGTACAAAGATAACATTGTAATAAACGGTATAGATGGTAAAACTTATTCAGAAGGTTATGTTTTATTACATTACATACTAAGAGTGGTAACTGTTTTAAACACAAGTTTTATTTATTCGATATTTTACCGTGTAAATCGGATGGAATTATTGGATTGGATTTCTTATCGGAATTTAATTCACATATTGATTTAGAAAATGATATATTAATTCTAGAAAATGATGGGAAAATTACTATACCTTTTATACGTCACCTACTATTTCATATAATTATTTAACTATTCCTGCAAGAAGTGAATCCATTCATTACATACAATTAAAAAATAATAAATTAAAAAATGATTGTGTTGATTTATCACAGCAGTTACAAGAGGATTTATTTTTAGCCGCTTTAATAGTAAAACCAGTAAATAACGTTATTCCAATTAGAATACTAAATACTAAGAACGAACCAGTCACTATAACTACGTTTCAACCGGAGTTGCATTCACTAGACGAATATCTCGTATATCAATTTGATAAACAAAAGGCTAACACAGAGCGAACTAATACTTTGTTATCGTTATTGAAGTTGGATCACTTACACTCTACGGAACGTGAAGCAATAGAAGCTATTTGTTCTAAATACAATGATATATTTTGTTTACAGGGAGACAAGCTTACAACTACTGAAATATATGAACATAATATTTATTTAAAACCGAATGCTAGTCCTGTTTATACAAAACCTTATAGATTACCAAACAGCCAAAAACCAGAAATAGTTAAACAAATGAAACAAATGTTAAAAGATGATATTATAGAGACAGCTCAAAGTGAGTGGTCTAGTCCTGTTTTACTAGTACCGAAAAAATCTGATGACAATAATAAAAAATGAAGATTAGTAGTAGAATACCGAAAATTAAACGAAATAATAAAAGATGATAAATTTCCACTTCCCACATAACTGATATTTTAGAATCACTTTCTGGTGCTGTTTATTTTACTCATTTAGATCTTAGCCAATATTATTACCAAGTGACCTTGAATCCAGAGTCGTGGAAGCTTACCTCATTTACGACTAATACCTGGCAGTATCAAATGAAACGTATGCCTATGGGTCTTAAAACAAGCCCAAGTTCTTTTTCAAGAGCAATGACTATTGCAATGGCGGGACTTACATATGAGAAGTGTTTCATATATTTAGATGATCTGGTGATCTTTGGAAGAAATTGGGAACTACATAATAAAAACCTAATAGATGTCTTTGAGAGACTTCGAAAAGTTAATTTAAAATTAAATCCAAACAAATGTAATTTTCTGAAAAAGGTCACACAGTATCAGCAGAAGGAATTTTGCCGGATAAAAATATAATTAAAATAATTGAAAATTATCCCACACCAAAAAATACAGACGAAGTAAAACGTTTTGTTGCATTTTGTAATTATTACAGAAAATTTATAAATAATTTTGCCGAAATAACTATTCCACTAAATAATTTATGTCGTAAAAATATACCTTTTATTTGGTGTAGTCAATGTGAAAGATCATTTCAAATTTTGAAAAATGCGTTGATTTCACCCCCTGTTTTACAATATCCAGATTTTTCAAATGTAAACGAGTTTATTTTACAAACTGATGCTTCTGGAATTAGTGTTGGAGTAGTACTTTGTAACAAAGATATGCGACCAATCGCTTATGCAAGTCGACCTTTAAATAAGGCTGAAAGAAATTATCCAACTATACAGAAGGAATTAGTTGCAGTTGTATGGGGAATAAAGTATTTTAGACCATATCTTTGGTAGAAAATTTACAATTGACGGACCACAAACCATATTATATCTTTTGGAATGAAGGATCCGTCAAGTAGATTATTAAAATTTAGGTTAACATTGGAAGAGTATGATTTTAACATAGTTTACATTAAAGGAAAAGACCATACAGTAGCTCAAATCAATAATATCAATAACCTCTGACAAATTAAAATGTATTAATGACAAAATAATTTGTGTTATGACTAGAGCGCAAAGAAATAAATTAGAAGACCAGAAAAATAAAGACAACAACTCTTTCGATAATAATGACACAGACTATCGATCTGATCAGCTGAGAATTGTGGAATTATTACAGAAACCGAGTGATGGTGTAGAAATGGTTTTAGTAGATGGAAAGGAGCTGAATAGGATTAGAAAACAAAATATTATAGATGCCGAAACCGAGTGTTTTGCATTTTCACAAAATAAGAAAATATTATACATTAATCTTGATTTCAAGTCACAATATACGCGAGACGTTTTTGTGAGAAAATTGAGTCAACTATGTAAAAATGTTAACGTTAACGAAATATGTATAATAAAAAAGAATAATAACGCCGTTATTCATAAAAAATCTAATTGAAGAAATAAAAAGTAAAGATATGTGGTCCGGACCACGCATTTGTATCTTGAGAGGAATTGAAAGAACAAATAATGAAAATTATAAAAAATTTATTATAAATGATTATCACTTGCTACCTACAAGTGGTCACGCTGGAATACGTAGAATGATTAACAACATTAAGAGGAAATATTTCTGGCCTGAAATGGAAAAAAATGTAAGAGATTTCGTAAACAAGTGTGAAAAATGTCAAAAATCTAAAATATTCAAGAAAACTAAAGAGCCTATGGTAATTACAACCACGGCTTCATATGCTTTCGAAAAAGTGTTTTTAGATTTAGTTGGTCCTTTAGATAAGGATATAGATAGTAATAGTTATATACTTACGCTGCAATGCGAGTTAAGTAAATTCGTAGAGGCTTACCCTTTACAAAACAAAGAAACGGTTACGGTAGCTAGAGCTTTCGTAAATAATTTTATTTTAAGATTTGGAATCCCAAAAACAATAGCTACAGATAAAGGTACGGAATTTATATCATCTACAATGACAGAAGTTTGTACACTATTAGGAATTGAAAAGTTAAGTTCAACTGCTTACCATCATGAATCAATAGGTTCATTTGAAAATACACAAAAATTTAAATTCTTTTTTAAGAATACAGTGTAATAATTATTGTGAAACGTGGAGCCAATGGCTACCTTTTTGGTGTTTTTCTTTTAATAACACTGTACATTCATCTACAAAATACACTTCCATATGAGTTAGTATTTGGAAAACCATGTGACATTCCGAATAGAATAAAAAGTAATATACAACCTTTATATAACCCAGATAATTATAGTTTAGAATTAAAATATCGCTTACAAGTAGCCCATAGAGATGCGAAAAATAATTTGTTAAAAAGTAAACAAATAAGAAAGTCAAAGTACGATAGAAATATAAACCAAGTAGTATATGAGACAGGTGATTTAATATTGTTAAAAACGAAACTACGAATAAGTTAGACACATTGTATAAAGGTCCTTACGTTGTTATCGAAGATCAGGAACCAAATGTAAAAATTTTGAAAAACAATAACATTGAAATTGTACACAAAAATAGAACAAAATTATTGAAAAATTAATGACAATATGTTACGGAAACTTTAGCATTGTATTTACGTTTAAAAATGCAATTAATTATAATATACGCTAAATGTTATTTCATTAATATATTTTCTATTATATATAAAATTAAAAATTATTAATAGTTATTATTAATGAAATGTGTTTTATGATTATTTTCTCTTTCAGATTATACTAGTTTAATATAATATTAATTTCATATGTTAATTACATTTTATAATGTTTAGTGAAAAAAAAAAATTATGTATAATAAAAATTTTTTCTTGCACCCCGATGGTTTAGTGGTGTAAGATATGTATTAATTGTAAGTCGGTCTTAATAAACCTTTTGTCAAACGTAGACGTCTCACTACTCATTTATCGCCTCTCGCAACCCGCACACTGCAACACCCTACCGTAATGCTATGGTTTTATCAGGATGTTTAACTTCACCGAAAACTCAGGCTCATAACATTAGTGCGGGAGTCCAATTTGCAGTGATCCGACCTGAATTTTCTATTTTACCCTACAATTTCAACACAATCTCGTCGATTTTAAGTGATAATTCAGCCGTGTATGCTAGAACATGATAAATCTAGAAGAATGAATAAGATCTCTAGTGCAGCCGCCGGAACGCATTCATAGGTGATAGGTACAGAATTTTGATTTGAAGTTAATTTTGAAATTTGAAGCAAATACTAAAAAATTTCTTACAGACTTCTTTGATGCTAATATGGCTTTCACGTTTTCCATGAGTCATTTTTAAGAAATGTTTTATATTCCACTTTTATTCACATATACTTACACTTTAAAAGTATATTGAGTTCTATGTCCGTTAGCTAACGTATAAGTTTGTTCAAAGAAATTGTAAAAATGCCGTGCGACTTAAGACGCGACGCGAGAATGAGTGCGAAAAAAGACGGAGGTTTACTCAATTCGAATGTTTTTTTTAATGGGTCTTCAGACATAACTTCTATGTTTATGAAACGATTAGGATGATTCTGTTTTTTTGGATAGGGGATTTCCCAAGGGTGGTACCATTTTAGTTTCATTGGCATTGGACTTTCTACTACGAAAATATACGAGAAAACTCTTCAAAATTATTAAAGTTAGTTTACTTTTTTTGTCAAAAATTGTCTTGTTTTATTTTCTTTAAACAAATATGTACGTTAGTTAAAGGGAATTGAATTCAATATTGTAAATATATGTCGCGACGCTTTACTTTTACTCTGCGTCAGTGGGAATAGACCTGAAGGGCAATGGAAACACAAGACACGGTGAAGCTGTAAAAGCCGTCTTAGTCTCCATGCCCTATGGCTAACAGTATAGTCAGATAGAAAAAAAAGCACAGGAAATTTCTCTTAACTCGGGGCAGCCTGACTGGTGGAATACATTCACCCTACAGAAGATCGCAGCCAAATAACCTTGTGTTGTGTTCTTGCGGTGAGTACGGTTTCCAGAGCTCCTTGGAAAAGGCGGGTTCAAGGTTGGCGAAGCGCTAGTGACAGCTCTGGTGTTACAAGCCTCCATATACTACGGTAACTGCTACATAGATGTTTGCAATTTTGATTTTAAAAAAAAATTATACCTCACTTAAGTTATTGTATAAGCATACGAGTGTGTTAACCCAGAGCCATTGTTCGAAAACGTACCAATTTTTTTTCTGTGTAAAAACAAAATTAGTAATATCAAAATCCCACCGGAATATATACACAATAAATGCTTTGTTTAAGAACAAATCAATATATAATATACTTTCATTCTAAACAAACGTAAGTCACTGGCCTTACATTCCTTAAAAACTTTTTTCGAGGTTAATTAAGCCAATGAAATAATATTATTCTCTTAATATATTTAAGTTATTTCTTAGTATATTGTTTCTGCAAAATCTAACAAAAAAACCCGAAGGTGACTGACTCGTTTCAAACGGAGGTTGCCAAATTTTTATATCAAGGGCCTTTTAAAATATAAATTATATTTTTAAGTATTGATTTAAACTTTCTAGATAAAAAATCCATCTAGCTGTTGACGGTTTCACATATTTTAAAACTAATAAAGTAATTATTCTTATAATAGCGGACTAGAAAAACCAAGAACCTTGTAAATGGTCCAATAATATTGTAACTACTGCACTCGCATTTAATTAATACAATTTTGAATTACAGATAGAAATCTTACAGTATTTCAATGTAAACAATATTTTTAGTTTAAGCATTCCTAATTCGGCCCTTTTCGGGTAAAGCTCGGCAAATTGACAGTACTGTCTCTGATAGTAAACACACTACAATACTAACACAACGGCGATTACCATGAGATCGTAATCCAACAACGGTCACCGCTGTCATGCTGGCATGCAATAATTTAACTGAATATGCACAGGTTGATCCCGAAACGCGACACGCAAAATCAAGACACTAAACAACTATCACCGTTTCCTCGTTCATTGTTCAGCAGGGTGTGCAATGTGCAGGTGAAGTTAGCTTGAGGGGACAACCCACCCCCCGCCCTCAATACTCCGCGCCGTATCACACGGCCCTCCCTTATTATTACTGCATTTTCGCTTAGCATACTTTCTGACCTACACTGTATAATATGGTCATTGCTCCACTCCTCAGGTTCGTATTGTGATGTTAGATAAACTAAAACAATCCATACCGATGGGTTAGAGCACTAAACACAACTTTGAGAAACACACACAGTATGAAAACTTTCCACCGCGACGGTCTAATATGTAGCTTGAGTCAGTATTATTACCAACTTGTAGCTTATTTAAACAAACCGCAAGATGTTGTAAATATACATCAAGATTAGTTGCTACTAACTGGTATTTTACCAACACGATTTAATAACACTAATTATAGTTAAGTTGAAAAAACATTAGACCAGTGGAATGTAAATTCATTATTCCCTGGTTCAAATTTAAATGTGTTTTTCTATTTCTTTTTTTTTTATACCAGCTTGTCAACATGACTGTACAGCACTATAAAGTATCGTTGATGTTATGCCGACCTACTGGAATACCTCGTCATACTTCGTATGATAGGCCCACTATCAACACGGTTGCTGGGAGTCTATTCTACATCCACACAGTACATCAAAAGTAAGAATTTGCGAACTTCTTTGTTGCTGTTTATGGGTGCTTTGTAGCTGTGATTTCGTAGACCATTTCGCGAAGTTATTTAGTAGAAAGGATATGATGGGATAAGGTCAAACAACTCTTCAGAATATTCGTCAACAACAATAACAAAGGCACGGAAGTACGATAATTTGGATTTAATTGTCAAAACCAAGGTCATGTTCAGTGGTCATATCGTTCCGGAATCGATATACGTATATGGTAAGATTCTCGAGGTTGTTGATCAATACACATATCTAGGTTAGATCATACAACTCGGCAAAAATAACCTTGAAAAGAAATCAATAGGCGGATATGGCGGCATATGGAAAAGTGCGTGAAAACATCTCGTTGCCAATACTGCAGTCCTTGAAGACGAAAGTCTTCAACTAGTGTATCCTACCTGTTGCCATCTACGGTGCTGAAACGTGGACACTTACGGTGAGGCTGATCAGCAGTTTTTCTGAGGGATATAATTCGTAATGGAAATATACGTCATAGAACTAAATAAAGTAAGGAAGTGAAATGACAGTGGGCCGGTTACATCTGCTGAAGAACCGATAACCAATTGGGTAGAGGAGTTCTAAAGTTGAGATCACGGTTACGCAAACGTAATATTGGATGCTCCTAAACCAGATGGAGCGATGACTTGTGAAAGGCTGCTGGATGTGACTGCATGCGGAAAGCCGAAGAGGTCTATGTTCAACAGTAGTAGTAATGAAATAATTGGCAGTAAATAAAAACATCACCAAGAGACTTGGACACATATTGCATTTTCTTCTAAGTAATTTATGGTGGTGAGGAAAAATGGCACGCGTATTTTACATCATGCGTAAATTCTCAATGAATGAAATATCAACAAGAAAGCATTGACATTTCAAGATTTAACATATATGACTGATTACCCATAATACATTGTTTTATTTAGTGCATATGAGGAAAAGTCAGTATATAATAATTGCTATAAAATTACAGATAATTTTAAAACAATATGTAAGAATTAGTAATATTTTATAGTAGCTGCTTTCCGCCACTTCGTTCATGTGTATATTCTTGTGATGTTCTACGGGAGTTTTCTTATTATTTACATGCCGCTCGAAAACATATTATAGAGTATGATACATTGATAATGAATAAATCATGAGACCTCTTCAAAATAAAATAATAATTTCAGAATTCATATAATAACTGTAGGTCATAATTACATGACGAGAAAAAAAAAAAACAATAATAAATTTGACATTTGTAACCATTTAGGATTTTTTTTAGGCGGCCTTTTAATTTTTTTTATCGAGTTGTTTTGTTGTAGGAATTCATAAAAAGTGTTTAATTAACATATTTTCATGAGAGAAGTAAATTTATGTTGTTTTTTTTTTGGCCACCCTAGTTGATTATATTTTATATTGTATTATGATTACGATAATACAACCTGATAATACCTGAAGGTTTATATGTATATTGTTACAATAACAATAAACATTAACAGTGTAACAACTAGATTGGAAACTTTAAGGTCGGACAAACACGGTTAATGTTCACAACTCTCGTAAACTTAATTAAACCAACATATCGTCTGCATTCATTATGAAATAAATGTAATAAACAATTACGATATTATCACGTCATATCACTTTTGGTGTAAATATAGAAAGGTTGATGGAAAAAGTTAATAATCTGCTGATATACCTTTATATTTCCTAGTTACCCCAAATCTCTATAAGTATTTATAGATTTTATTTAACAGCGGTGTTTGGCGGTAGTTTGTTGAACTCTCGCTGGTCGCGAATACCGCGTTGGTTTTGGATTATAATGTGCTTACCATTGAGCGTAGTTTTGACATTTTAACGTGCAACTATGTGAAATACAATATATTTAGCCGAGCATATATAAAATCAAATTTCAACTATTTATTAATAATCAATAATAAAATGTTTATTTCCATAACTTTATTAACAAAAACTATAAACTAGAGAAAAGTTTATAATGAAAAATCCCGAATTAACTGGACTGGAATCTTCGACCACTCGTACTGTACATACAATAACAGTTGCATAGAAATCTGGTCATATCACAACTGAGCAAATTCCACGACCGTCATAGTTGTGAAAATCCTATATAATATGTAGGTATTTATTTGTTGTTTTTTTGTCAGTCTGGTCACTTTTATAGTTTAGCTCCCACTCCACAATAAGTAACTTCGTTACAAAAATACATACATAAGAAAACTTGTATTAATTCAATATATGTTTAAGTCATTGAGATAAAATTGAAATAAAATTCAAATTCCAAGCTCCAGCTTATATGGGAATAATCCATGTATATTATTGTAGGTGGTAGAACAGGTTTGACTGCGAAAATATCTCCAACTAGCTGCGATACAAGATTTCATCCATATTTTTATTAAACCAACTGCCGCCATTGCACCACTGTTGCCTATCGTTGTTCTCACTTCCCGTACTTACCTACAGCTTGCCACATTGGTTTACGTTCATTGTTACTGCTTTACTCCTTATAATTTTAGCGTGAAGTTATTTAGTCTATAACTTTCTCAATAAATCGGCTATAAAAAACGAAAATATTATTTTAAATTTAACTAGTAGTTCCAGAGATTAGCGCGTTCAAACAAACAGACTATTGAGCTTTATTAAATTATATAGTATAGTACAGATATACACTACTGGTCGTACCTCTGTATTCTGGCGTGAATATTTTGGTTGGCAACATTCCGCTAATAGTTTGTCTTTATTATTCGAAAAAAACGGGCAAAATTATCCAATCCGACAAAAACAGTTCAAGTCTTAGAACAGATAAACTGGACAGGCTTTAATATATATATTAAATAATATTCCTGTTCATTTACCGCCATTGTGATTTTTTTTTCTGACTTCAAAATTGGGAGGTTCGCAATTCGAATGTGTATATTTTTTATGGATCTTCAGCCATACCTTCTTTGTTTATGACCCGATTTGGATGATTTTTTTTTTTTTTGTTAGAAAGGAGTTATCTCAAAGGTGATCCCATTTTTATTACATTGGCTTTGGACATTAGAATTCGAAGATACACCAGGCAATCCCTCGAAATCATTGAAGCTGGTTTTCTGTTTTGTTAAATATTGTCTTGTTTCATTTGGCATTGGACCTTCGTCTAGAATCTGGATCTGGAATGATCTGATCAAATAGATCCTAATATAAATAACTTCCTCCATTACGGAGCATCGGTGTGTCACATTAAACGTTTAAGAAACATATGTACAGAGCTCTTTTGGAAAAACATTTGATCAATTAATTAATCATCTACTTACTATTTTATTATGTTTATGTTATTAATATATTACTCTCTTCAGTGATAATTAATTTGAAATAATATCATGGACATAAATTAAAATACTAACATTTTCTTATTATTATTTATATATTAATACGTGAAGCAAAAGTTTTCGGTACCATTTTAAGCGTATTGCGTGCACGGAAGACTGTGAGATGTGGCATGGTTAAAGTTTATATGGAGAAGGAGTTCAGAAAGCTAAAATTTATCTATAATATCTGTTACTAATATATTAAATAAAATAAGTTACTACTGCGAATCCTAAACCGACCAGTGTCATTGAACGTGGACCCTCCAAAATATTGACATTGTCACTCTGCGAAAAATGACAGCAAATGATGTAGATAATACTCATTGTTTAGGTCCATGAATACTTTACAAACAGAAAAGATTTTATGATCAAAAAGTCGCTGGTCGAATTTCGACCTTAGGGCGATCGCTAGTTTTTTTAACTATCTGACTTTGACTTATCTTTAAATTAACAAAATTGTAATATCATGTGCCGAACGGAGCCGAGCTGCCGATTGGGCGTAATATTGACTTTTTATGAATGTGGAGTATACTGAAAAGCAGCGCTGTATGGTGAGGCTATACCATGTCTCACAGCATCAGCTGAGTCTGTCCCATTGCAAAATTGTGTATGAAATCAAGTTAATTTTAAACTTTTTTGGCATTAATGATGATTATTATTATTATCTTCGAAGATAAACCAGGTAACTTTTCAAAATTGCTATGCTATTCTTCGACTGCTATGCTCGAGGTCTTCGGTTCCATTCCCAAGTCGAGCAAAGTGTTATTGGGCTTCTCTATGAAATTATCAGTATTTATGTCCGATTAACGGCAATAGGCTCGCCCCCTATTACATGGGACCGAAATATACCCAGCGACTGTGGGTGTACATTAGTACACCTCTGCCTAACCCTTCGGAGATACAGGCGTGATGGTATGTTACGTCATGTTTTATTTAGCTGCCGTGGTTGTCATGGCAACGACGGCTTGCCAATCTCTTATTGGTCGCTGTAATTTTTAGATTGTACTAAGTTTACAAAAACTTAAAGTGATTTGACATTAACTTACTTATTTAGCCAAATCACTAAAAAATTCCAAGCTTTTAATGTTACTTTAAAACTGAATTTATCCCGAACCCAGAGAATAGAAATGAATATCTTCGATTATATAAGACTAGAGGTTTGCTCACGACTTCACTTGCGTATTAATGATATGTCCGTCCCATTTTACTTTCTAACTGTAGTGATAAAAATCTATTTTCATATAAATTTATCTTCAAAAATGACGATTTTTCATACAAACTGTCATGCCCTTTTCACCACCTTAGGAATTTCCAAAAATTCTTCCTTATTGGTGTCCTACAGTGTAAAAGGAAACCGCATGCAGATTTTCACAGTCCTAACCCAATTAGTTTGAGCTGTGCATTAATATGTCAGTCAGCTAGTTATCCTTTTTTAGATAGATAATTAAATAAACTGAATAATATTTAGCTCTAGTAAATAATTTAATTAATTGATTAAATGACCTAGTTTTGGTATATGTTAAAAACAAAGCAGACTGTTTATAACTTTTAAATTTTAAAATATCCTCAATGCGGCGAAGACGTGGTTTGGCCTTTCGCTTCAATACCGACCGCATTTATTTGCACCTAAGTGCAAATTAAATAACAATAAGTTACATAATATTTACCAAGAACTGTTGACGGCTATCAACTCATACGTCATATTTATCACGCATATTTAAATTGTAGGTAAGCAGGAACAATTAGAAGCTTGTTACTGCGACTTTATTCAAGTCAATTTGTTTTTTGAGTTTTGTTATTGTTTTTAATTTTAGTTTAATTTCCACTTAGTCCCTATAGGATAGCGTAATGATACTTAAGAAGCCTGTATCATTCAATACGTTACTGAGCGAAAATTGCTTTACTTGAAAAAAAACAGATCAAATTGTTTCTTTTTAATTCAAGTAAATATTTTAAAAATTGTAATGTATGAAGTACAAAGCCTAAGTGATATTTTTTTTTAAATTAAACTGAAATCTAGCACTAGTTTGGTAGTCTTAAACTATTTCAAAATATTCTTAAATTAGGACCAGCTATTTAGCGTATGTGAGCAATAATGTTAAGCTATATGTCATTAGAAAGGTTTTTTTAAATATTCTACAACTTTTATTATGGTGGCAAGTCTATGAGCGGTCCTGCATTGTTTGCATTCAACAGGTTCCCGCAACTTTTAGGTACCAGGTCGTCGGTCCACCTTGTGGTTGGTCTGCCCGCAATGCGTCTTCTGGTTCATGGCCACCACTCGAGAACTCTTCGGCCCATAGGCCCACTGCCACTTAAGTCTAGCGATTTGTAAAACTATGTAAGTTTCTTTAGTTCTTATGCGTATCTCCTCATTTCTGATAAGATCACGCAAAGAAATTCCGAGCATAACCCTTTCCATTGCCATTTTTTCTCATGAGGCCCATAGTTAGCGAGCAACACGCACTGCTCTAAGACGTCTTTAGAGGCTATAATATTAAGATCTATGTAACTTCCCGAACGCTGCCCAGCCGTTTTAGATTCGACGATCGCCTTCTTTTTTGAAGTTGGACCTACATAACTGGACAGCCTGTCCTAGGTACACATATTCATCTACAACTTTAAGTGTAGAGTTTCCGATTTTAATGGGAGTCGGTACTACATGGGCGTTCGACATGACCTCCACGAGGCTCGTACAAAAATAGAAATTAAATTAAAAATACCTTATTCAATTAATTTAATAACAATGACAGTATTTTGTAATATTTACAAAAAAACTGAAGTTGTATTGATTAATGGTGGAAGTACAGAGGTTGTGTTGACTAAGCACATAATAATAAGTCATGGCGACGTTCAAGCATAAAAATAATAATAAAAAGATATTTCATTAACTTCTAATATTCTAGTTTTAAAAACAGGCTGAAACCAAAGTTTTTAACGTTTTAATATCTGTTTTTTTTTCAACTATTTATTTTAAAAAAAGAAATGTATATGCATATTTATGTACGCACGTTAAATGTTACACTTCTTTGTAGTAACAAAACCAATATAAATACAATTATAAATTTATTTAAAAAAAAAATTATCATGTCAAAATCATTAGGTAAGTTAAATTATTTACACACAAAAAACAATCTAAGTTATTAAAATTTAAACAAAAACCCTAACTGCAACAAAAACACTGACTAATTAAAAAATATATTTTTCTCTTTTTTTATTTGGTTCCCAGACGTTGTACTTAAATATTATATAGCCTATGTCATTACACGAATCTAATGACGCGTAAGTTTACTAAAATCCATCAAGCTGTTTAGGCTACAGAGCGTGCCAAAGAAATACACATACATAATTATACACATACCCTCAACAAACAAAACCCTCCTTTTTCGTAGTCGGTAAGGGCATTATAATCAATTTACATTGTTGTCATATAGGGCAAATGATATTTTATTTGTAGATACGGCATTGGCGCTCTTTAAATGGCACCGAGATTGGTGGGCAATTGCCCTCAGTTCACTTTCGACTTCATACCGGCGTGAGCGAGAAGAAACTTTTATCCTCTTTTGACAACAGAGTTTCCGCCATACACTGTGATATCCTATCTCTTTTGTTTCAACATGCTGAGAACAAAAAATAATTTGTAACGTTTTCAAATAGCTTTTAGTGAGACTATAACGCGCCTATTTAAAAAACGTCATGGTTTATGGCAAACTTCATCATGTCACATTACCTTCCTTGATGGCGGCGTGCGCGTCATGCTATGAATTTTACTTTTTACTAAAAGCGTACGGTTTAATGGATAAGTACATCCAACTCTTCTTAAATCATAACTATATTTACTTATACGCTTTTACGATTAACCCCCAGAGTTCAACGTTTACTTGCTACGCCTTTAAAGACGCTCTTTCGACCTCACAGATGACCTTCATGCCTGCGAGTAGCTCGTGCGAACGCGTCATATGTTTGGATCTATAAAAACTTACTTAATGTTTATCTCAAATCATGTTTTCAGCGAGTTTTGAACTGTTTTGAATTTTTAATATTGATTGTCTCATTTTCTGAATGTCTATCTGTCTGTCGGTATATTATTTTAACTTAAATTTCTTTTAGTGACAAGTTCTAGAAGTGCGACATGATGAAGTTAGCCATCAGTGAATTTGAATTCATTTTATTGACTTTAATATTATTAAATTAAATAAACATAATTTAAGGTTGTATAAAAATACATTGTTTTAGTTTTATTAACATTGTTGTTTTTAATTTCATTTAAATACCGTTAAATTATTTCTAAAGTATAAAAAAAGTCAATTTAATGAATTTATATTATTATCATTGATGGCTAACTACATTTTTTTACATTTGTTTTAAATTAATTCAGAGAAGAGTTTGCCACCATATTTTTCCCTTGAAATACTCAGTCTATCGGCCGTTTTCAATAACCTATCTATCCGTTTTTCAGTTACTAAATCGATCCTTATGTACTTACTATCGTTTAAATAACATAATATGTATGGATAATATTTCGTATCGATATATACCCGTATCCTATAGCTTGGATAGATAAGAGGAAGTCGACACCTCTTTTAAGTTAAAACTAGTTATTGCTTAGTACAAATATGTACTAACCGGGGATAGTGAACTCAGAAATGTACCTATTGAAAACGGCCGTAAATCGTTAAAGATAAAACGTGAAGTTGGTAAAACGAGGGTGAAGTCGTAGTTATAGCTAGTCTATAAGTAGCATCTGATAATATATGATTTACAAGTTTCACACATAAATCAACTAAATGTAACGACATTACTACGATTACTAACGAGTAATCCGTAGGGATTTTTTGTTTAAAAACTGCTACCAAAAGAGTGAAATTTAAAACTTTTGAACTTGTGGATTTATAAAACCATTTTTAAACTATTTATAAGAAATAAATATGTGATCTTTTTACCAAATTGCTTCGAATATTATACACGTATAAATTAGATAAATAAAAAACTAAAACCCAACTAACGGAAACTACTGCGATTTGAAAAGAACGATTTATATTTTTGAAATTTGTCGATCATGTCCTTTATATCAACACCAACACAGCACACATAAAAAACTTATGTTTAAATACACGACTTCACGTGCTCTAGAGGGCGTCATATTGGATTCAGCTTGATGTCAAATAGCCTATAAGCCTATATCGATCAGACGACCATGACGCTTCTGACGATACCCCATTTGTTAAACAATATTAATAGGTAGTTAATAATATATGCGGAAACATATAAACATAAGAGCCTGCCAAAATCATAACCCTCATTTTGGTTTTGGCGTAGTCTGGTATATTCATTTTATTAAGTATTTTGTACAAATAACATAATGCCTTTCGTATGTAAAGTTTAATTTTTACATACATAAAGTAATAAAATTTCAAAACTTTTTTTATTGTAACATGTTACATTATGGGATATACAAGTCTCTCGGTACCTGGATGTAATCTAACTGAACCCGAAACGCGGTAACCAAAACAGAGACACTGAGGCGAGCAATAAATATGCCTGGTGATCGTGATCCAGTCGGACAGAATAATAGCGACGACTCGCTATGGATTGCAGATCTATCGATGGATATCTTTTTTTATTATTATTTGCCCTGCGCTTACGACACTATGTCGTGCAACATTAAAACAAAAAACTATCGCACTTGAAAAAATAAATTCTCGAAAATCATCGATCATTACAAGAGGTAAGCAGATAATTAACTTTTACAAAGTAAAAACATAATCCTTGTTAAACAACCAATTGCGTTTTACGATGAAGTTTTCCATATAAGAAAATAATATATGTATAAACATTGAACAAACCTTATTATTAAAGAAGTTATGGAGTACTCTGCGCCTTGGAATGATCGAGAACTTGTATCATACTTTTTATGTACTCACTAGTGTTTTACCGCAGCTTCGCTCGCGACATACTTAGGTATATGTCACTTATGTACCCTCTTTTTTAACTTTCCAACTAAATTACTGCATAACATACCATCACGCCTGTATCCCCGAAGGGTTAGGCAGAGGTGTACTAATATACACCCACAGTTCGCTGTGAATGTTTTTTAGGTCCCATGTAATAGGGAAGCGAGCCAATTGCAATTAATCGGACACAAACTCTAACTCCAAGCTGCTACTGAGAATTTCATAGAAACCCCCAATAACACTATGCTCGACCTGGGAATCGAACCCAGGACCTCGATCATAGCAGTCACGCTTACGAACACTAGGCTAGGCTAAATTACTAAATACCAATTTTCATAGATCTATATACAAAAATGATGAAATTGCAAACAAAATTTCATCCCTTTTTACACCACGTTAAGGGTTGAATTTCCTAAAATAATTCCTCAGCGCTCACCTACCGTGTAAAAGGAACCTGCTTGCAAATTTTCACTGTTCTAGCTCCAGAAGTATGAAGGGTAGAGACCAGGGTTACCATCTCTATGTATGAAAAAGTGCCCGTCGAAAAGCGTCAAATTAGGGTCGAGCCACGATTGCAAGTGCGTAAAGAAAGATAGCGCTAAAAGTTATTATTTTTTCAATTTCTTCCACTTGAACAACTTTTCACTCCACTAACTTTTCCCATTATTGTTCAATTTTTTTTTTAATCTTTTTATCAGTAAAATCTATAAAATTCTTCTTTTTTGATTACAGTGTGCTTATTTTCCAACCTGATGTAAGATTATCCATAGGTACAGGAAAAAATATGTCAAATACTGATTCCAAACTTTTGAATTTTATTAAAAGAAGATTTTTTTACTGATGCATCTAAATCTGTTGAACCACTTAAAGAAAATTTTCCAGATTTTTTTGGAAATGTTTCAACCATTCAAAATAATAAACAAGGAGTAGGTGCTGCTTTTTATCAAATTTCATGTGGATATTTTAAACTTTTAAATACTCTTCTCTAATATCTAACTTTTCTGGGGAATGCTTAGCTATTTTGGAATGTATCAGCTATATCATAACGGAAAAAATTGCTAGGGCTGTGATCTTTTGCGGATTCTTTAAATTGTTTACAATGTCTTTTATATAATCCTTTTAAAAAAAATAATTGGTCACCGATTTCTCTTGTAATTAAAACAAACTGAAATACTGTGGTGCAACTAGGTTTACAAGTTTCCTTGATATGGATTCCTGGTCATTCAGGTATCCATGGTAATGAAAATGCTGATGCTTTGGCTAAATTAGCAGCTTTTCAAGGTGTTCCTTGCTCTTTATATAGCCAAGATTTACTTTCTTTTCTACCTCGTCAAGACTTGGTTGAAAGGTGGAATATGCACTGGGATCATTCAAGCAAAGGTAAATTTTATAAAAGATTTCAATCTTCAATTGCTCTGAAACCGTGGTTCTCCAAATGGAGATTTAGTAAGAAAATTACAACTATTATTTCGAGGCTAAGGTTTGGCCACTGTTCTTCGCCAGTCCACCTGAACAAATTAAGAATTAGAGATACATCTATCTGTGTGTGGTCTGGAAGAGGGTAACATTATGCATATTCTTTTCAACTGTTCTCTTTATAACTCTTTACCACTGTATGATATTTTGTGTAATTATAAGGCTATTCTTCCTTGCGACCTGTCATCTATCCTATCTCTCAATAATAATATATATATTAAATCATTAGTAAAATTTCTTAATCATCATAAATTGTCATTGTAGGTTTCTAATATTATTTTTAATTGTATTTATTTATTGCCACTTCTTCATTTACCCGCCTATTCCCTCCATCCGTCTAAAGTATCGAAATCGCATAACTTGAAAATGGCAGTAATAGTCTTTAAAGTGGACTGGGTTGCCAAGATTGAAAAAAGAAGAAGAAGCAGAAGCTGTAAAATAACGAAGAAGTATCATTCCCTCTTATTACACCAGCGCTGTTTTCGTGGGTTTTAATTTGTAACTTGTTGCTTACAGATGGACACTTTTTCAACTTGTCCCCCATATAAAATGGTTCAGCCTCCATACTCAATAGTTTGGGCTGTGCGTTGATAATATAATATATGTCAGTCATTCAGTTAGTTATCCTTTTTTATATATAGACTAGCTAACTCGCGCAACTTCGTCTGCATCATATAAGAGATAGAGAGAAAGGGTTAGAGAAAGTGGGTCGTAGGCAGTCTATTTATTATAGGTACCGCCCGCCTCCCAGATTATTCTACATAATAAAAATGCGCTCGCGATATTGATCATTATTTAGCTGCCGAGTTATTTTAAAACTGTGATATCTCTCAAGATATTCATTGAAATCAATTACTGTAAGGGAATTTTATTCAAAATTAAGTACTTGTGATGAATAACGTATTTATTTCGATAAGGGTTTAATACCATGTATATAAAAAGACCTTCGCAAATAATTCATTATTTTAGAACAATTTTATTACCATAAAAAAGGTTATATTGGATAAACCTTTTTAGAGAAATAATCCCGTCCCACACTATCGTTGCGTAACTTCAACCATTCACGAAGCGCACGCAGTGGAAGCTATCAAAAGAAATAAATTTCCCCGTTTTTGCAACATTTTTCATTGATGCTCCGCTCCTATAGGTCATAGCGTGATGTTATATAGTCCTATAGCCTTCCTCATTAAATGGGCTATCCAACACTAAAACATTTTTTTCCATTCGAACCAGCTGTTTCTGAAATTAGCGTGTTCAAACTAACCAACAAATTCTTCAGCTTTATAATATTAGTATAGATTTCTTTCCTACTGCATGGAAGTTGTTAAGGACGGATGAGCTAGACCCACCTAACAACTACAATTGTGTGTATTTTTTTAAGCGACTGCGAAAAAGGAGGTTTATGTTTTTCGAGCGTATGTATCTATTTCTTTGGCACGCCCTGTACTCTAAACGGCTTAATGGATTTTATCATACAAGGTGTCATTACATTTGCCATGACAAAGGCTATATAATTATAATATTCTTATAATTTCTACAGAACTTAGTGTGGTTCAAGGATGGTATAAGGTGGTCCGTTAATACTGGTACAGATGTCACGAAAAGTTGGTATTTAAAATAAAAGGCTTGCACCCTCAAGCAAATACCAAGGGGCTTAGCTTAGTACCGTCGTCAGCCACGGAATATCTTTTTTAGTTCGTCGGTGGCTAAAATTTTGCTAATATTTTTTTTACATGGTACAGGACCATGAACCTTGTACGTCTACCCCTGCTACGGTTATAAGTACGTGTATCTTTTAATCCATATAATGTAGAATAATAAGTAAATGGGATTATTACTAGATCCTAGATTTGATATAATATGTCGTTAGATATTCATCGTTACCCTCGTCGGGAACAGTCGAGTGGGCTATATTTATAATTGGATATTCACAAATACCCTACTTCTCGGACCGAGTGGAAAGGTATACAAAGCGTGGCGCACAAGGACCAGGAAGACATTAATGCTAGGATCGTCGAACCGTTCACATAACTTATTCACAGTCCGAGAACTATATTCATAGTACGTAATTTGTAGTAGGTGATATCTTAGTCACCGAAGAATCTAGATATTAATACGTGAAGCAAAAGTTTTCGGTACCATTTTAAGTGTATTGCGTGCACGAAAGACTGAGATTTGGCATGGTTAAAGTTTATATGGAGAAGGAGCGCAGAAAGCTAAAATGTATCTTTAATATCTATTACGAATATATTTAATTAAATAAATTAATACTGCGAATCCTAACCTGACCAGTGCCATTGAACTTAACCCCCTAAAATATTGACATTGTCACTCAACTAAAAGTGACAGCAAGTGATGTAGATAATACTCATTATTTATAAATACTCTAAATGTCAAACAGAAAATAGTCTATGATCAAAAAGTCGCTAGTCGAATTTCAAGCTAAGGGAGAAGGAGCATAATATACCAATACTAATTTCATTATTTTTGCAAAATCTAAGGTTTTAAAGTAGGTTTAGCTTCTGACCACAATCTCGCCTGAAAATGAATGACTAAATAGGTGATTGGCGACAGATTTTCTACTTGGCAACCACTATAACAAGGGGTCATACTAGTAAGAATAGTTTAAAGCTATCGTGTGTAGTATTAAAAAATGACCTTCGATGATCTCATGACGCTGCATCACAACGACATCGGTTCTGTTTACTCAAAACTCACGATTTTGATACGTGATATTAGAACACGTTTCAAAAACTGCGAACTACGCTAGTCATAATATCTCGCAGACTAACCACGTAATTACCTATCATCAACCAAAGAAAAGTAGTAACAGATTGTATGGTCAATTTTTTTTTTTTTTTTTTTTTTTATATACAACTTAGGTGGTAAGTTATCCTGTAGGCTACCGAAGCCTATAATAGACGCTTGTAATAGCATGGTATCATTAGCCCGTTACCGATCTTGAACCCTTCTACTCCAAAGGGCTCTGAAAACCCTACTCACCGCAAAAACAAAACACAAAGTTATTTGGCTGTGGTCTTCTGTAGGGTAGAGGTAGTCTACCCGTTGGCCGCCCGAAGGAAAGGGAAATCCCCAAAGAAATTTATCTCCGCCCTAAGTTTTCTGCCTCTGTCTGTGTTTCTATGTTCTAATTTACAATAAAATGTGGGATTAACTTAGCCAGAAAGTAATGAAAGTATTTACTGTCACGAACTCGAGTTATGTATCTATATAATTCCATGCAGAGGATTAGCAAAAAGATTAGCAGACAGCGAGGTAATTTAGCACTGGATCTATCGCCTTTTTGACATTCTAATTCCATACAATCTAGCACCCAGTACGCTTTTTCATCTGGCAGCACTGAAATATCGGTAATCCATCGGCAGTTGCCGCTCTTCACGATGCGCTTGTAGTACCCGATGTGGTAAGAAGACACACATGAAGTAACAAATTGGCCGGGAGAAGGTAGGTACCACAGATTCACGGTACAATATAAATAAGACATAGAGATCTTTTAAGTCCGTGCCAAAAATTACTATTTATCTTAGTCACTAACAATTTTATTAAAATAAACAATGCGAATGGACGAACAAACTAACATTCATATAAATAAGTATACTAAGATTATATAATAAGAAGGTAAGAGAATATACTAAATAAGAAGAGATATATTATAAAATAATTTAAATATAACATAATCTCGAAATTTTATATTTGTTTTTAAAACTCAGTCTAAATAAAACCTTGATCTGTGTTCATTTGAAATTTAGTAACCAACTTTATTGTTTTTTTTTTTTCATAATTAGTTCTCAAAACCGGTATCAAGGATAATCTAAAAAATTGACCAATTATGTTACGTATTGTTATGAGAAGCTATAAAAACAGTCTACGTTAATTATCGTGCAATTTGAAATAATTATACATAAACAAGCTAAATTATTACAAAAGGAAACAAAAAACACTTGAGTAATTTATTTTTCTATTTTTTTTATTATTCATCGATTTCCAAACCTCGTACTTAAATTTTATATAGCCTATGTCACTATCACATTTAAGACGCATCTAATGACATCTCGTATGCTAAAATCCATCAAGCCGTTTAGGCTATAAAGCATGTCAAAGAAATTAGACATACATACATACGCTCGAAAAACGTAACCCTCATTTTTCGCAGTCGAGTAAAAATATAAGTTAATTATTTACCTACTTGTTTTAATAATTTAATTCGTACTAATGGCATTGGCTGGTAAAGTGCTGGACGGCGGCCATTAGCGGCACGGCACGACATGTAAGCGCACACTGACGGTACTATGCTACCAGTATCTTTAGGGATGCCGAGGTGTCCTTAGGTTTAAATAAATATATGAAAATCGCTCGCGAGTTAAGAGCGATGTCTTGCTCGAGAGCCCAAAACATGCAAAAGCTGCCCGAAGAATGCCAAGGCGTTCCCGAAGCTAACGACACGGCATTCCGATGTTTACCACGGCACTGTTTTTCTACCTAAGACCATTATCGTTGAAATTTGTTTTTCAAATCTATGTCAAACACTGAATATCTTGGGTCATTCATATGATTGCCTTTATAATAATAAACATATGTGCAGTTGCCCCGCCATACAGGTTGTAAATGAATACAAATATCTTGGGTTAACAGTTGATTGTAGCATGAACTGGAAGAAACACACTGAAAATGTTTGTAACAAATTAAGAAGTTTATTGTATAAATTTAAACATTTAAAATATGTGTGCAGTAAGAAAATTCTATATATATTGTATCATGCTCTGGTCGATGCTACACTAAGCTATGGTTTAAGTACATATGGCCGTACATTTCGTACATACCTAGACAAAATTTTATCATTACAGACACGGTTTCTTAAACTTTTGGTTGATAAACAGACAAAGGATTCTTGTAATAATAATTATAATATTTTATATAAAAAATGTAATATCTTGCCAGTACATGATAAGGTATCTTATTTAATAGCAGTTGCAAATTTTTCTTCTTTGTCTAGATATGCTATCCCAAGGGTATATAACAAACACAATAACTTAAGACCAACCACTATAAAAAAAATCCTAGAGCCAGGTGCAAGTAACTTTTACGGAGAAAGAACAACAGAGTATATATTACCGAGAATACATAATAATAAAATGTTGAGAACAGAAGACTACGAAAGTGTAAATACATTTAAGAAGAGAATAAAGACCATCATACTAGACACCATTTTTTGAAATAAATATTTAATATAATAATGTTTTGAATGTTATGTAATACTGTATTGAGTGCATTTTGTTTTTCGTCAACAAACTGTTTTTCAGTTTGGCGATTCTAGAAAATAATATATTATGTATTTTGTATTTTGGAAAATAAATAAAAAAAAAAAAAAAAAACTTAGATTTTGCAAAAATAAGCGGGATTTCTTTTGATAACTTTTTACATATGCCGAATAAGGCCAATAACACATACGAAAATGGTCTCATATCTCTATCTCGTTCTAACACAAGCGTATAATAAGCTCTTTCTATTTGGAGTGCCGATCCCCCTGGGTAAAGGAGACCAAATATCTAGGTGTAACCCTAGATAGTAGACTCTCCTTTATACGCCACATCACTCTGGTTAGGAAAAGGGCCGCCTGGACCCTCGCCCGATTGCATCCTCTGTTATGTGCCGCAAGCAAAATGTCTACGAGACACAAGCTTACGCTCTACAAGATGTGTATCCGACCGATTATGACATATAGCTGCGTTGTGTTCGCACATATGCCAAGATATAATTGGGATCGTTTACAAACCATCCAGAATAGGTTTCTTCTCCGCCTTACCGGCGCCCCTTGGTATGTTCGTATGGAAGATCTCCATAGAGATATGGACCTTCCTTCGATACATGCTTATGCCAAACACCTTTCTCGCTCTTATTTCGACACCGCGTCGAACCACGCGAATCCCTTAATCAAAGCGGCAGCTTCATATGTTCCCGACCCCAATGCCTGCCGGAGTAAACGCCGGCCGCGTAATATCTTCACTGACCCGCTCGACCAAATCGAAACAGCAAACGCGTTCTAATCCACCGCCTCTCCAAACAGAGCGTGCCACCGCCCACGCCCGCGTAACCACCGTTCTCTCCGGAGAGGACGGGCGGTCAACTTCGCTCCCGCACACCCGTCACGTCCACCCTCTCTAGCGGCAACCCAAGCCTAGGTCCGTTCCTCGGTGTGAAGCCCTTGGATCAGGCAGCCGCCCGCGCGATACAAGTGACACTATACGTGAAACACTTAGCTACCCACATACAACATTACACACGTATGAACACGCACACGTGCACACCACACAGGTACATAGGTTCTGTAAGGGACCTTTTTTTTCTTTTTTTGCGCTAGTTAAACTAATGCGCTAGTTAGTGTAGAAAAACCATTCCGATTATTAAATACACATACGCATGGTCCACTCCTTCCTCCCAGGAGGAGGGGAACGTCCATATGAGTATATGTTAGTTAGTTCGAATTCTCGTAGGATTAGTGAATTAGTTAGATCGCGACCTTTTCGCATTCGCGACGACCGCCCGAGCCGAGGTTCGGCCACTCTGGCACCCTCGTGCGGGTCGTCACAAACTTACGCGGCTGAGTGCCCTAAGCGCTCGCCCCCAAGTCCGGTGCAGCTGTAAAAGCCGCAGCGGCTCTGTTTTTGGATAGGGCCCCTAAGGCTAACAGTGTAGACAATTTAAAAAAAAAAAAAAAGTGCCCATCTATGTAAGAAGCTGTTATTTTCGAACATGTTACTTGAAGTGTTATTTATTTTATCTGGAACATAAATAGGTGGAATAGGTTTCTTATTTTTCGCCAAACCACGCACTTTCTGCTATTCGACCGCCGAAAAGTAGAATTTTACGTGATATAGTTTGGTTATTGTGCATAAGTGACGTGGATTATTAATATAAAGTTTAAACATGCATGTCACAAAAACTCTCTAGATAGTTCTGACAAGGGAGTCACCATCTAGTGTATTAGTTTGTTTATGAATTTTTTTTACGAAGAATTAAATCATTGACACTGGCAAGTTCTTTTTGCAGCACCAAAACAATAAAAAATGACGATACTATAGCCTATTAATAAAACGGAATAAACTTCATGGACACAAAATTTCGTAATAATAATATAGATAATTTTTATATGTCAAAGGAGTCGGGGATCTCTGGGCTCAATTGTAATAAGTTGAGATATGGTTTAAAAAAAGCGATATATTTTTCTGTTTCAAAATATAAAAAATCAGCTCAATTCACAATCCGGGAGACGAGAAATCATAAAAATAAGTTTATTGCACTGATGATATAGAGTAACGACGATTACTATAATCGATTAATGTGAACGATTTCAACAATTGCACTGGATGACTGATTCAATCAAAGTGACAGACCTCGTGGCGCAGTGGTAGGAAACGCTACTATTGAGCCGAGAGGTCGCAGGTTCGATCCCCGCCCATGACTGACTTTGTGTGATGAACATTAATGTCAGTTATGTGTGTCTGGGTGTTAAATATCTATATATGTATGTATATCAGCTGTTTAGTTACCATATTACAAGCTTTGCTTAGTTTGGAATTAAATGGCCGTGTGTGAAATTGTGTCCTCGTATATAATTCTACAGAATAAATACATTATATTAACATAATTTCAACAATTGAAAAAAGGCGAATATAAAATTAATAAAAATAAATCTTAAAATCAATTCTCGTTTACAGATCGATTCATTACTTATGTTTGTCAAATGTATTTAATCTGTGCTAACAGTGACAGCTCTTTGACTTTCAATCTATGATCATCACTCTGTGGATCACTCGTCTCGTATCGTTTAGTGTGTCTCCGTTTTGAGTGTTTTCAGTTGTTTTATTGATATATTTACGTAATTCGAGGTCTGTGTATTTGGTAGAGGTGTTATTTTAGGCTAATAATTTGATATTCCTAATATGGAACATATTGGATAACTTATGTTGGATTACCGTACCTATTATCAGGTATTAGTCAAATAATAGTTACCGATTCAAGAATCGCTATTCGCTACCTACTTGAATCTAATACGAATATCAAGCATATCAATTCTCTACTTAAGTGGCCACAAAAACTCCATGGTCTGTTAAAAAGGTAGCCACCATCTTGTTATAGCGATTTTTGAACTGTCTTTATTAGAAATATATTCTATCCGTGTGAAATTGATAGAATTTTGTATAAAAACATAGTACCATTAAACAGAAGAGGAATAACTTCTTCTCTTCTATTTAAATACAATGTAATAAAATAAACCTATTAGTTTATTTAGTGCTTTTTATAGGGAGGAAATAGCAAACATGCATACACTCTGTATAATGTTAAGTATTCACTACAGCTAACTTAAAATAATTTGTATTCATTTGAACGCTTCGATAAATTTACAATATCTAAACTTCCAGACCATACTGAAATTATTAATAAACTAATACTGTGTTTCTCAAACTGGAGCGCATGTAACCCTAAGGGAATAACAGTTGTGCGGGGGCGTAGGGAGTAAGTAAACGGCAAGATAACTGTATTGAAAATTAAGACTAAATTAGTAATACTGAGTCTGTATTTGAGCTTCAAATAAAAGTTTTCTTTTTTATTTAAACGTCCTGTATTTTTATTTTTGAAAAATTCATATTGATTAAAATGAAATGTATACTCTATATCTATCTATATGTAATAATAATATTATAAATGGATATTGTAAATTTTGTGACTTTGTATGTGGAGGGTAATCTCCGAAACAACCAACCAGATCTAAATTCTCCTATTCTAGATCCTATTTATTATGGAAGGTTATAAGCTATATAGTTTCACGCTGTTGCCCTATGGAGGGAAGCAGAAACTATGAACGTCAAGCAATCCGGCAAACTGTAAGTAACTAACAACGATAGGCTACACGGGTACGTTGACGGCGGCCTAGTGGAGATTTGGTAGAATAAATTTAACACAGATGAAACCGTGAGGTACAGCTAGTAGTGGTATATAATTGAGAGAACTACATTAGCCTATGTCACTCAGGTCTATGTCATTCAGTCTATGAATGAAATAATTTTCATCTTCGGATCAATAGTTCCAAATCCTTTACAAACATACAAACTGGACCTTTTTTGAAATCACTAAATATAAAAGGAATTAAAACTATAGCTATATAACTGGATTTTCAGAAACGGCTCTAACGATGTGTATAACATTTTGTATTTAGATATTGTTTTAGGTACTTTCCAAGTTTTCTTTTTATTTTGCCAGACTACGGCCTTAGCTCGTTATGAATATTAAAGATATAAAATAATGTATGACGTCACATTATCATATCCTACATAACAAACTAGAGTAAGTGTTTAATATAAATTTAAAACCAATTAAAAAGGATTTATTACCGTTTAATTGAAGAAAACCAATTATTGGTTTTAATTTTTAGTATTGTAATATAAATACATCGCAAACTGATATATCAAGATCATTTCGAGGCCAATAACACGATACTTGTAAATACCAAGTTTCGCTTTTTTAATTATATATTTTTTTATTATTTTAACAAGACTATAATACACATTAGCATAAATACATAAAAACCCCGATGGTCATTCAACGAAGACGTTTTTTTATAAACTCAACTATGTTACTTAAATACTAAATAATTAATATACTTGTTTTTACGCTATGTATTTTTTCATTGTTTCATAAATAATTTCCTATTTACGGCTTATTTCTGTATAATAAAATTCAAGAACAAAGTTATTTACAATTTCAGAATGAGGCTTTTATCGGCTGCTAAACGTCCAAAACTCTTTATGAACACAGAAATAATTTCTAGAACAAAAATATTATCATAAAATTAAAATAAACAATAAATTATTTTCCAAACGTAATCGCACTGGATAAAATTTTTAATCCAATACATACATGAATTCATGAAAATATTCTCAGTAAAAGAAGAACAAAGAGAAAAAAAACTTACGGTATTTAAAATGAATACGTCTCTAAAATCACAAAAACCATAAAATTGTATCTCATACCACAAATACACGAACCACGAAAAAAAAACCAATTTTAAATTTCGAAAGATCACTATGGCGCGGCAGTAAATTGCGTTCAAATAAAGAATCCGCGCGTCGTCGAGCGCGGTTTGAGTAACACTGAACTTGATGCGCACACGCAATCCTGTTTACCTTCGCTTTATACTTTCAATGGAAAATCAACCAGAAACATTTAAATAAAAGTCGAATTTAGAATAATACTGCATCGTTGCTTAATGACGCTATTAAGTAACTTGTCCATTAGCTTGATTCACGGTTTTTCCACGTAACCTCAAACTTTAGAGTTCGCTTAAACCAACCTCACCTTCAAATCTGTCGCCAAGTACCAATAGGTGTGTTCCGGTAGCTGCACTTGAGAGCCAGTCTTCCAATAGGCTTAGCGTACTACCATTTTGAACCGCTACAGGTGCGAAGAGTCATACCTTCGTGATTTATCGTGTGGTTAATGGCGAATGTTCTGACGAGTTGTTTGACCGTATCCCATCACCTTTCTTTTACTACAGAAGCACACGCACTGGTCTACGGAGTCACAGCCACACGGTAGCAACGGCAGTTCCAATAGTTCACGAATTCTTAACTTTGCCGTACCATACGGATGTGGAATGGTCTCCCAGCTAACGCTTTCCTCCTTCCTATGATATTGGGGCCTTCAAACGAGGTGTGAAGAGGCATTTCAGCAGGCCGTCATGACATCGACAACTCCCTTCCCCCACTCCCTTAGCAGAATGTGGGTAAGCTGAGTACTCGCAGACCTGCTTTCCCTTCGCCCCCTCGTACAAAATCCTGGCTATTATTTATTCCAGTACGAGAGCAGAATAAAAAACTGCAAGCACAATTATTGTAAATTAAAGTATTTTGAGGATACAGCGTGAAATAAAAACTTGTAAAACCTCTCTCTCTCTCTCCCTCCCTCCCTTTCTTTGTATAAATATATTTCGAGTAAATTAAGAATAGATGAAGGATAGGGAAACTATATAGAAACGCATTCTATCTCATTCTCTTACAGCCTAAAACTTATATATATATATTTATTGCTGTCTCTTTTTCGTTACAAATTTACGTTTCATAAAATCCAATTCACAACGTCCCAAAAGAAGTTCACTTCAAAAATTTATAAAATCTACAATCAGTAAAATACCTCAAAGCCTCGTCACGACCGAAACTATGGTTTTTAAGCAATCATCAATTTTGTGGATTTCAAATTTCATACCCGTTGTTTGCATATATAGAACCTCAGCAGATTAGACGTACGGTGTAAGTTTTGAAATACGATCAACATTTTTTTTCTCTAGATGCTGGTATTTTTTGTATAAAAGAAAATAAGACGTGTTTGGAAAGTAATAAAAAACTTGCCAAGCCTTTAGAAAATGTTCTATTTTGGGCTCATACCTGTTTGGATATTATCAACCCGATTATCTACTTCAGTAAAGCGAGGAGCCTGAGCGTGGCCATCCACCACATTCAAGTTGAAAACCTTTTGGCCAAGCATCTTTATGGGTGTTTGGGCAGCTTTGCTTGAGAACCACTAGGCATAAGATCAGGAGATTATGGCCACAACACTAACACCTATAAAGATGAAAGAAACTGTTCGTCGATTTACACAGGGAACATATTTACAAGCGCACATACTCTACGTAAATATATGATCCCGTAAAAAACAAGAAAATGATCATCGACATTCATATACGCGTAAATAGCTTCGAACATTCCCTTCTCAAGGCCAAGAAAGCATTGACTTTAAGGATATTGCTCACAAGTCACACGTGACCAGCGAAATTAATTTCTTCCTTTTTTTTGTGACGTCAATTTTGACATTAAAATATGACATGAAATTTACTATCGTTGCAAATTTGTAATGTATTAAGTAATGACCAACCGAATGTTCGGTTTCGGTTTCGGACATTTTCGGCCACAGTTTCGGTTTCGGCTGCGTCCTGACTTAGTATTCGAGACTCGTGTGTATCCCCTACACACGTGTATAGCTCGTATTCTATATAATATTATTATCTTAAAAAGATTGCATTTTATACAGTCAATCAGCAAGGAGATATCACTTTATATATATGTGATGGTTTTTGACAAAGTTTACTTACAAGGGCAAGTCTTTAATATGTTTATTACTTTTGTTAATGTTAAATCTATCTATCCATATATATACACAATATAAAACGAAGTCGTTTCCGGCTGTCTGTCTGCTTGTACACTTAGATGTTTTAAATTACGCAACAGATTTTAATGCGGTTTTCCCTAACATTTAGATAATTTTTTACGAAAGGTTTGTATATACAATACATTCCAATTAAGTTTTTATATAGTAGCGAAAATTTAATTATTTGTAATGAAGTCGTCAAAAAATAATTTTCAGACGCTTACATGGCTTACGTTGGCTAAACCTTATGAGATAAATCAAACTTATGTTTTAAATAATTGTAGTTTATAAAAAGCCTAAAGAAAAATCCGCGATGGTATGTGTCTATCTCCTATAGTTGACTTTTTTATTAACGTGGAGAAACCCGTCATGGGTACACACCCGCCCGGGGGAACGAGTGGTATGTGAGAGTCCTACTCATTAAAACTCCACGATGTACCATCCGCCGCGTCGCGTCGCATCGATGGGGTGACGCGCACGCGGGACCTGCAGGTAGCATACTACCGCGTCGCCCCAGCGGCTGGCCTGACAATATCGGGCCCCGGCCTAAATAGGAAACAGCTCAGTACTGTGCAATGGGAAGAGGGGCCCCTCGACCCGTCTCCCCTTGTTCAGGTAGGTCCTATAGTTGACTTACAGTAACCATTTTCATCTTCAACATAATATTTAAAAATGTTACTTGATGTATTTGTAAAGCTGATTGCTCCAATTTAGTATTAATATTTATCCAGATAAGTTTGTTAGTTAACTTGAGTATTTAATGAAAATTAAAATTATCCTTTTCAGTTTTCCATTTAAATAAATACCATAGAAGATATGATCACGAATTCAAAATTACGCGTGATCTAAGAAATCTCTCTCAGGAAAACAGGTCGCGGTCGGTTGGCCAGCACTCCCCACCTATGATGAATTGCCCGCCTCGATCTAAGCGCACTATTCGTAAATATAAAGTTAAATATCATACCATCACGCCTGTTCGTTGAAGCGTTAGGCAGAGATGTACATCCACAGTTCGCCGGGTATGTTGTAACTCTCATATAATATTGTCATTAATCGCTTGATTAACACGCACAAAGCCAAAGTCCAAGCTGCTACTGAGAATTTCATACTCAAACCTAATAACACTTTGCTCGACCTGGGAATAGTATCTAAGACCTCGAGCACAGTGGTCGCATTTAGGACCACTAGGGTAATGAGGCAGTTATGAAATTATGAACTATCAATATTAAAGCGATAAACTCTAAACCAGCCTTTTTTTAAACATAAAATACACTCCTTTGTAAATTGTACCCGCGCAAAGGTGGGACGAGACGCTTGATATTAATGTACCATGATTAAAGAATTGATTTTGTTACATATTTCAATTTTTTTTTTACACGAGTTGACTGTCTTTAGATGTTTTTTTTTTTAAATAAAAACACACTTTGAGTAAAAAAATGTTTTTTAATCATATCTTATATAAGTTTCGGTTTCGGTTTTCGTCTGAAAATCCTATTTCGGTCAGACACTAGTATTAAGTTTGTGTTCACTTTATTAAGAATATAATTAAAAATTAGGTAAATTATGTGATTATAATATAGAAAAAAAATTGTTACATTATTTGACAAATTGTAAAGAATGCAAAAAATTTATAAAATATGTAGTAGTGTGTACGAAATTAAATGTTGTTTTAAATATCATAATTATATTTAATTTTACATTTTAATCTGATGTAATTAAATTTAATTACATCTCAACATCAATTTATTTCGTAGTTAATTATTCATATATATTGAGATAAACAGGGCTTAAAAAAAATTGTTGGATGCTTATCCTAAAAGTGTTATGTCTGGTACAAAATATCAGCTCAATTGCCGTTACTCTGGATTCAAATAGGTTTTTTTATGGCCAAAGCGCCTCGCATTTCCTCTTAAGAATCTCTATTTCTTTTTAACCGGCTACAAAAAAAAAGGAGGTACACTATACGAATGTATATTTTTTTATTGGAAAGGAATACCACAAGGGTGGTCCCATTATAATTTCATTTGTAGGGGACCTTCGACTTCGAAGATAGGTACGTCTGCAAACTCCTCAGAAATATTGAATTTGGTTTTTCTTTTTTGTGATTTATGTCAACTGTGTTCATTGTCAGTTTTGCCAATGACACGTAAATTATTTTTCTACCTATTCTTATAATCCTCAAACGTAGCTCTAAAGGATCCCCTATTAAAACTGTTTAGGGAGTTTTTGTGGCAACTTAAAAGGCATGCTCCTATTTATTATTTATAATCCACATCACTTGTGTGCAATAACCGAAATAAATCATAAAAAATCCCTCCAAGAACTATTTTAAGAGTTAATGTGGTCTTGATACTAGTTCAGAGCCTTTATCAAACAGGATTGGCAGTTGTACTTGTAGCCTGTACCTTCGCGAAACAGGGTTCCAGTCCTGTTCAAAGAAAAACGGCTTATGTGCTATCACAAATTATAATCACTATTTAGACCAGAACACAGTAGTGCGTTCACCACTGCTTTGCGGCTGGAAAAAGTATCGCGTGATGCCGCCGAGGTCGAACTTTGCACAACATCCAACACATTTTAATCTATTAATACATAACATAACATACCATAACGCCTGTATCACCGCAGGGTAAGCAGAAGTATACTAATGTACATCCACAGTTCGCCGGGTATGTTTTCATGTCCCATGCAATAGAAGGAGAGCCTATTGCCATTAATCGGGCACAATGCCAAACTCCAAGCTGCTACTGAGAATTTCATAGAAAACCCCAATAACGCTTTGCTCGACCTGGGGATCGAAGTAATGTAAAATAACAGCTTTTTGCTAAACGCGTATGAAAATATATATGGTAATTATAAAAAAGAAAATCTTTTAAATTGTTTGTCTGTCTGTTTGTTTGTTTCCGCTTATCCCCAAAACGGCTGAACCGATTTTGAAGGGACTTTCACTGGCAGATAGCAGATGTTGTAAGGTTGTGTGTGATGTTGTAAGTAACTTAGGCTACTTTTATTTTAGAAAAAGAATTATTAGGGTTTCGCGCAAATAAAAATAAATTCGGAAAAACGACGATTTTGGGGCTCTTAAGTGACTTACGCTGATTAAAGCATAGAAGATGTATCGAATGAATGTAGTACTTAATTGTAGGGTTTTAAAAGACCTGCAAAAAGTATGTACCAAATATCTATCTTTTAAGATCACTCACAGTAAGCATTTTTGTCTTTAAAATAACCGGGAATGGGGGTAGCACGTGATTCGCGTATGTACCCAGTCGATGGCATTCTGTAGGGCTCGCGAGCGCACCTCAAACAGTCTTTATACTATTTAATATTATAAGCACAAGAGACTAATCTTCTTCTTCTTTCTTAATTATAAAAAATCCATGTTTTTATGTCTCCAAAAAAAGTTTGTATGTCCTTGTGTGGACTCCAAATAAGCACAGCACAGTGACGCGTGCCCGGGTTTGCTAGTATATTAAATGAGATTGATATATCTGTAACAGTTTTTGACCGACCATCATGAAAGTTGTTAGATCTAAATATTTTTTCATCGAGAATGTTTTTTGTTATACCTGAACTCCATAGGTGGCGCTGTAGTTAAGTTACTAGCTATTGGAAAAGACGGAATAACGTCTACGGGACAGCAACAATAATGTAATAATTTGGCAAGTGCGTTTCAGGCCACGAGCAGTGTAGAGTTCCGTAATTGCCCGTTACTATATGCAGACTTAGAGAGGCGGTTTTATATAATTTTCAATTTACGAAATTACTTCATCAAGAACATTTTATAAGTTAATTGACAATTGCTCGTTAACTTGTAAAACCTGCTTACCTTTGATAGGTTTCCTTTTATCTCCATAAATATATACCTACTACGATATTTTTTTCATAACCAAAAACAACCATTTAGCGGGCGCGCGGATACAGCAAACAAAAATTATCACTTTAAAGTTAAATTATTTCGCAAACGGATCCCTGAACCGAAAAATGGTTTTCACTCACCTGCAATATTTTTGAACGACCTATCAAACGACATCTAACGAGATGGGATAGACGAGAAAAAAAAACATTCCGACTTTACGTGTAGGGGAGATACCCTAAACAATTTTATTTTACCACTTTTACCAAATTACAGCTTTCTAGTTCTTACTAAGAATCTCTGAGCTAAGCCGCGGACAGACAGACGGACATAGTGAAACTATAAGAATTCCTTGTTCACTTCGGAGCTTTAAAAATAAATGTTTCTTTGTTTGTTTGTTGCATATACTAATCATAAACTATTCATCCGATTGATTGGATAGTGACCACCATGATGCGTTAAAAATAACCTTGATGGTGGTAAAGCAGCCACAGTGACTCCTTTTATGTTTTGTTTCCAGCTGCCAAGAGTTTTGCATACCGTTTTAACAGTGACAACCGTCGATGAATTGTTGATCTATCGGTGGTCACCTTTGTATTTTAACCGACTTCAAAAAAAGGGCCGATCTTAATTCAAATGTATATTTTTTCATGGATATTCAACCGTATCTTCTTTGTTTATAATCCTATATGAATGTTTTTTTGTTTTGTGGAAAAGGGGATAATTTATTCCATTTTAATTTCATTGGTACTGGACCTTCGTCTTCGAAGATACATCAGGGAATTCTACAAAATAATTGAAGTTTGTTTTCTTTCTTGTTATAAATTGTCTTGTAGACTTGTACTTTGTTTAGAGATAGGCACTTTGGTGTGCTATTATATAAAAATAAATAAATTAAAAACACATTTAACTTATTAAGCATAACTAATGCTGCATACATTAGTCCCATCGCTTACAATTTAACGATTCACTAGAAACAATAGTCATTTAACCGGTTTTGCTATAAATTTCTTAGTTTCATGAGAATGTTACGTATTTAGAATATAAATTACGCATTATGGATAGGCTTTTTTTAAGATTTTATATTTTTTTTGATTTTATAACTTATTATTATCTTATTTATAAGATTTTATAACTTAAGCTATGTATTAGATGATGCCCGTAAAGATTTAAATATGAATAAATTGGGGCTTACTTAGGCCCCGTACCCGCTGTGCCGGACCGGTTGTTTCGCCGGAAACCATTGCCGGGTCGAAGGTCTTCACATTAGATCGGATTTTAAAATCGGTCTAACTCGGTCTTCACATCAGTTGAGGACAGACCTAAGTGCGATTTGTATTATGTTCTTCAGTTTTCATCCAGTACTTACATCAAGATCTAATTTAGACATGGAGACTTCTCTCTACTTGGAGCAGTCCGACTGGTGGAATACCTCCAGCCTACAGAAGATCTTAGCCAAATAACCTTGTGTTCAGTTTCTACGGTGAGTACGGTTTCCAGAGGTCCTTGAAGTAGTGCGGTTCAAGGTCGGTAACGCCCTAGTAATACCTATGGTATTACAAGCGTCCACAGGCTAATAGTAGCCGCTTACCATCAGGCGAGCCGTATGCTTGTTTGCCAAAATTATTGTATAAAAAAAGGCCTCGCTTTGACAAGACAAATTAAAGATTCATCGTCAACTTCCATACTGCACGTGCATCTGACAGAATAAACGAGGAAATAACCAGTGGGGAAAGAGTCTGACGAGCAAAAAGCGTCGACAACGTCTCGAGCTCGTTCACATTTACACCCTGGTGTTATTATTATTATTATTAGTCCGGGAGTTTTGCCGGCGCGGTGTTCTTTACCGGATCCGGTTAAATGTGAATGAATACCTTATAAAAATTGTTTTGACGGTCCGACGAAACAGCTGGTTTGGCATAGTAGGAAAGGAGCCTAACACAGTCTTTATTTACTTACTTTATTTTCTGTAGAATAGTTATTATAAGCTGGATCATTACGTGAATGATAATAATGTGCATTCACTAAATATAATAATTAATAGTAAGTAATAATTACGTAGTAAAAAAAAACCAATCACTTTCTTGTCGGGTCTTCTCGATGACTGGAATGTTTTCTGAACCGTTACTAGTTTTATAAGTTCATAAATGTCTTGTTAGAGCCTAAACTAAATAAAATATTTTTTTGTTTCGATTTAAATATGTATTCAATTATATTTTCATGGATTAACTGTACTGGAAGTCAATGTACTAATCTTATTCTCCTGCGTGTGTTACACAATATTGGGTGAAACAACTACAAATATATGAATATAAAACAAAAAACGAACAAGCCGTACAGAAGTCGCATAATTATGATGTGTGTAACATCTGACTTAATATAGTTGATACATATAAATTAGTTTATATAACAGCACACTTTATACACAATACTGTAAGTTCAAGCGCACAGCTGATGCGTTCTACTTCACTATTGACCTTTCTCTTTCTCGTCACACTGACGAACATACTGTTGGCTGATAGTACCAATCTCTTGGAAAATGTTTTTTTTTTCTTTATTATTATTAATAAAAACTACAATTCTGCGGACTCTTAGTCCACACATCTTTTTTTACGTGGTTGCTTTTAAAATAATAAACATTAAAAATTGCCATCAAAACAGATTCATTTTACTATAAATTCTAACTATAATGTTTTTTTTAGACTACAGTATAGCAATTTATTATTAGTATTTTTTTAAATATAATATTAATAACTAATACACTGCTAATTAAAGGATTATTTTGTTACATTGATTGTTATATACCTTAATACTTATAACTAATATTGTTACACAGGTGACTATTGTTAACATTTCTATTTAAATGTGTTGATATCATTTTACGACCAACTCTACCACAACGCGCGTTCATTGGTCAAATCAAAAAAATAGCTCGCTTTTCCCTCGCTTCCTGTTACATACTTCTGTCCCTTTTCACGAAATCACGCTCAAAGATTGCATGAATCCGAGAGGAAAGAAGTTACACATGACAGTCTAAGATCCCACCAAAAACTCCCAAAGTCGACGAATCGAGTCGAATTTTACATAGGTAATTTAGTTTGGTTATTGCGCACGAGTAAAATGGATTATAATAAATAAGATAAATAAACATTTATTGCACACTACAAAGAATCCATACAGTAATAACAGTACATACACTACAATAACTTTAAAATATAGGTACTTATTTAGCGGAAGCGAGGGTAACCATTGAGAAGGGACGATCCTCCGACCAGACGGGCGTTATGTCTGGCGGGTAGCTGCCCAACGGTTGATTTTTTTTAGATCTGACTACACTGTTAGCCTTAGGGGCCCTGAATCCGCTGCGGCTTTTACAGCTTCACCGGACTTGACCAACGGTTGTTGTCGGATTCTTGTATATATACTTAATTGTTGGGTTAATTTCAATATCGCGATGTAAGATGTCAGTTGTGGCGGAGATGTCGTTACAAATAATAATAATAATATAACTTATAATAATACTTAAAATAAATAATAATAACAATAACTAACTGGAGCCGAACCTCACACAGTCACCGCTATACACGTAGTATGTAGTAAGTACTTGTAAACGTATGAAGTTCGATCCAGTGACGTAGCATTGGACAATTCCACCAGCCACACAAGATGCTCAGGATGCTGTTAGAGCTGGTATACCTTCTGCGGAGAATCGAGGCACACCGCTTTCGGATTATGGCATGAAAACCTTCAATCCTCGCCTCAGCAAACATCACTGAACTGATACAAAAACGGGGCAACCTCATCAACACCCTGAACGCGATGTTATACTGCACACGCAGGTCGTTGTATGACCTACGTATACTTAACACAGACTGTACGTGATGGCAACAAGGGATTCACTTTTTTTTCACTATTATTGAAGATGACAAAAATAATTATTACAATAATATTATATTCAGGTAACGTTGGTATATCTACATTAAACATATACAAATTAGTATATGTCGGCGAAAAGGCTTTATTTATGGTTAATAAGTAACACAACTAACTACCTACCTACCATTAAACGTTTTTATCATAATCAAAGCAAATATCGTCCTATGCTTTGTTTTGTTCGGATAAACTCAACAGTCGACTTCTATTTGAGAGATCCATATCAATGCGGCCGACAGCGGCAGCGACAGGTGAAGTAAACAAAAATACATACATAAGTATTGGGTACGCAAAAACCAGTTTGATTGCTAGAGAGCATTATGTACAATTGTAACGTTTTTTTGTCGAAAATTGTTGAACTAAGTCCGGTGAAACTGTAAAAGCCGCAGCGGCTCTGTTTTTGCATAGGGCCCCTAAGGCTAACAGTGTAGTCAGTTAAAAAAAAAAACTAATTGGAAGTGTTCGAAACATATTCTGTATGACTTGGGCCACTTTACGCTTTTGATTAAAATTTACTTCAAGCACCCAGGTCCGTTTACGCCGATTTTTTTTAACGTATATAATAATAATTATAATCTCTATTTAAAACACAAGATCAAGCAAAACATGTATCGTTGGCATCTGTACTAGTTAGTAAATGTATCACAGATGCCAACTGACCCTCAGTTTGATTTAGAAAATAAAATTTTCAAATGCAATACTCGAGAAATCACGCCGAGCGCGGCGTGATGCTGGAGGGATCATCACGCCCGCAGTGTGACATCTACGACCCGTTGACGTTACAAACAGACACGTCTTCAATTTTATTAATTGTATAGGTAAATATTAGCGTATGATCTGATGATGAATCTCACCTGATAATAAATGACGATCTGACCCAAGATTATAAACGCTAAGCCTTGAGGAAGTTGCTCACAGTGGCATACAGAAGTGGCGACAGATTTTCTACTTGAAGGTGGCAGTTAGCCAGACAGGAATTACAAAATACCCTACCACCATGCTATGGTTTCATCACGATGTTTTGCTTCACCGAAAGCTGAGGCTCATTGTAGTCTACGTGCTGAAGATCGTGAACACATGCACACACTGTCACATGTTATCTATATTTATAGTCTGTCGAACACATTTTTTTTTTACAAACATGATAGAATTCTCTTACTGAAGTCACTGAATACATTTGTGACGTAAATATTTTTTGTCTGTGTATTTGTTCCGGATTTAACTCAAAAACGGCTTGGTTTATTTATATGATAGATTATATAAATATTATTTATATTATAGATTTATATTTCTTACACGGGAAGCTTATATCTAAACCTCACACAAATGATAATAGTTTTAGAAATCGTAAAAAAATATAAATGTAAGAAAAAAATTTTTGTACTTAACTTTTAGAGAATAGTATAATATTCTTTGAATAGACTTGAGAAGGATGAAGAAACATTCACGGTGACAAAAGTCACTCGTGCGTGCCAGCACATGTTTGAATAAAAAATAAAATCTTTTCTTTCTTTCTAATTTAACTGTCTTACTAGATTAACTGATAGCCGACAATCCTTTATTCACTCATTAAATATTCAACAGCCGGCTCCATCACCTGTTTAAATGCACATAATAATATATGAAAGAGGAAAATTATAATGTGAAAATGTAATATTTACAACAAAGGAAACTGCGCATTGACTTGATAGCGAACAATGATCATTATATATGGTAATGAGCATATGGAATTCTGCTTTACTACCTCTAAGAGTAGAATAAGTGGAATATTACAGACAAATTGGCGTATAATAATTTGCAGTCTGAAATTCCTTCAACCTTTTTTGTTTATTTAAAATTGTAATATTACATGCCAGGTCCTATATCTACTCACGTCGTGAATACCCGTGAAGGGGCGTGAACGTGGGTACCTCTTCACGGTCATAGGGTTCACTTCTATTCTCGCCTCAGTTTTCGTTCCGTTAACCGACTTCAACAAAAGACGGAAGTTTTCTTTGTTTATGAACCGATTTTGGTGATTTTTTTGTGTTGGATAGGAAATACCTAAAGGGTGGTCCCATTTTTCATTGGTATTGGACCTTCATCTTCGAAGACACACCAGGGAACTCTTCAAAATCTTTGAGGATGGTTTTATTTTTTGTTAAAAATTGTCTTGTTTGGTAGAGGGATAAAGGGTTCGAACAACGCTTATCCACATTCACGGTACGCAGTTCGATTCGTTATAAATTGAACATGCTAAACACCTAACACCGTATTGTAATAATTCTATCAGTTGTTTCAATTATTCAACATTTATGATAATATTGCTAGATGTGATAGTTTTTTTTTTTTAATATATTTTTAATTTAGGGACTTGGCTCCAAATGGAACATGTCAGAGTTACACAACAATCTTAGTGCACTAATGACAAACTGTCACAAAATGTTGGCTTCCTGCATGTATAGACAAGATTTTAGGAAATATACCTTTGTCCATTACATTCAACTTACAATATCTTACAAGATATTTTCGTTGAAGATTGTTCCGGCCACATTAAGTCAACAAGTGTTGCACGTCTCGCAATTTCATGAATTTCCTTTTTCATATGAAAAGCAAATTTGTTGAGAGGCATTTTTTATCGTTATAGACTTAGAGCCTTAAAGCCAAGATGGTAGCACGCTAAGCCTAGTGGGATGGCTGGCTCTCAAGTGCAGCCGCCGGAACACACCTATTGGTGTTTGGCGACAGATTTTCAACTTGAGGGTTGTAGCTAGCCAGAAGGGCATTAGAAAAAGCCCTACCACCATGCAATGGTTTCATCACGATGTTTTCCTTCACCGAAGGCTCAGGCCATCAGTGTTTCATAAATCAATTCGTTGGGCCATCATTCCGAAACGCACTCAGTGAGCAGTACCAATAAGGGATCTATTTAAACTACAGTTAGCAAACTATTATATACGAGGCAACTAACTTTGCAGTGTTCTTTAACAAATACCTTTATCTTTTGATCATAAAATCTGAATATTCTTTCCAATTCATATAACATTTAAAATTTAACATATAAAATTTATGTATGATCCGGTCATAAGATAATATTTGATCAATTTGAAATAGTATCTCTTGCTTAACGGTGGCTTGGTGCTTGGCTTCCTTGTCACCATACAATCCAATGTCTGATGGAACCCATGGCATTTTTTAATTTATTCCTTTTACCTCCAATTTTTACCTCGGCTGGGCAGCGTTCGGGAAACTGCGCGACGTCTTCTCGTCCAAAATACCTCAGTGCCTCAAGACGAAAGTCTTTGATCAGTGTGTGTTGCCAGTGATGACATACGGCACAGAGACGTGGTCGCTCACTGTGGGCCTCATAAAAAAGCTCAAGGTCGCTCAGCGAGCTATGGAGAGGGCTATGCTTGGTGTTTCTCTACGAGCTCGAATCAGAAATGAGGAGATCCGTAGACAAACTAAGGTAACCGACATAGCCAAAAGGATTAGCAAGTTGAAGTGGCAGTGGGCGGGGCACATAGTTCGGAGAACTGACGGCCGTTGGGGCAGAAAGGTTCTCGAGTGGAGACCACGCACCGGAAAGCGCAGCGTAGGACGGCCCCCCACTAGATGGAAAGACGACCTAATAAAGGTCGCTGGGAGCTGTTGGGTGCAGGCCGCACAAGATCGGTCGCTCTGGAGAACTATGGGGGAGGCCTATGTTCAGCAGTGGACGTCCTGTGGCTGAAATGATGATGAAACTTTAAAATCAAATACCTTTCTAAATGCCTAGTCAGGAAAAACAATATAGACGGGGAGAGGTTTTGTCTGATTTTTCGCAATCACTTAGGAACACTATAGGGCACCTGCTCCTCTTGAGTTCCTCCGTTGCGGCAACTGCTACGCCAAACTTCAACTGCATAGAAGGGAAGGTGCAAAATTATCGAGGCATCCTATACCAAGGAGCGATCCACCTTCCAGTACATAAGTGTCATAAACCAATAGATTTCGGATTTATTAGCACACTGACGCTGGCAAAGCCCTAACGTAAAACATGGCTGACCTGGTAGATGGTATAACGCCCGACCATAAATTATAAATAATACATCTATGGTTCTTACACTATACCGGACAATACTTCTATGTATATTCTCAGCAACAAATAAAGATCATAAATTCATTGACAAATTTTCTAAAATCTAAATTATACCAATATCGAATAGTTACAAGAACTTCGAAGCTATATATACAAGCAGCTAGTCTATACTTAATATTACATTTTTTTTAAATATAATTTAAGGTCGCAGTTTTTCACTTGGAATAAATAACTTGATGTTTATTCTGTATAAAAATTTTTACTTGAAAATAAAAATGAACATGAACATATTGTGATTTTACTGCCATCTATTGATTAAAATGTCAACTATTACTATTTACCTCTTTGTAATAAGTGTATAAACGAATAGTACTAATGCGAAGAAATAGGTAGCAGCACTATACATTTTACCAAATTTCTTTAAAGCTAATTGTTTGGTTCATGATCAGTTTCAATACAAACGTTTTTTTTTATATATTTTATTTTTTAGTTTAGCACAGGGCTTCTTAAACTTTTGTCATTCACGACCCCATTTATGATTGCGAGTTTCTTGACGACCCCATACAAATATAAAAGAAAAATAAATTAATATTTTTTGATGATTTATTTAATAGTTTTAGAATTCGTTTTGGAACATACAAAAATCTAAAATTAAAAAAAGCACAAAAAATTATAAAACTCTAGTGATGTTATAAAGTGGTATAGGTATATAAATATTTGACATTAAAATCTCTCGCGACCGCAGAATTTTACTACGCGACCTCATTTGGGGTCTCGACCCATAGTTTAAGAAGCCCTGAGCTAGACCAAAAGACGCTGATACATTTTTTTTACGTTTCTTATACTTCCAGAAAATTTGTTTTAAACAAAAAAATAAAGCATTTGGTATACCTTATCATCAAATTAATTCTATCAATCAACAATGATCGGTTTGTCTGCCTTAAAAACATATGAAATAATAACATGCGTGTTGAAAAAGAAAAGTAATTTTAAAACTGGTCAAAATAAAGTGCGTTGGCCCGTGGTCGTGAGTGACGCAACCATGCATCTATTGCCCCTCCCCCAACTTTCAATCCTCAGTTTCACTCATCTTTTCCCCCAAATCTCTATTAATTATTAATTTTATAATAAAGTGGGAGAGTTTTTTTGCATAGGTATTTCTTTAAACACGATAAGCTCTGGAACTACCAGTCGGAGTCGAAAAATTATTTTTGTATTTCATAGCCAGTTTCACTAGAAATCTAAAATCTAGCATCAAGCACAACTCTCAGCTAGCCTTAAATAATGATTTTCGATAAGTAAGTCGGAAGTGGAAGCCCTCGCGAACTGCATTATCCACTTCCGCTGGCGTAATGGTTAATGATACGTAACAATAATGTTCTACAAAAATATTGGCCCTTAGTATAACTTTAAAAAAAGTCAGCGTTAGCGTATGCCTATCTCTTATATAACCATAAGCCACAATAAGGTATGTTGCGAAAAACATTTGTTGAAAATTTATAACTGATTCATGAGCATTATTTATAGGGATGGTACCTTACATATTCCTTACGAATAAAAGTTACTTCATCATAAAGACAATTTTATGTTGTTAAAGTTTGCCTTTGATTGCATGTTATTTGGACAAATAGTTTAGAAGTTAATGAAAAATTAAAATAATTTGTACTCGCAGGAAGGTAAAATAATTATGATAAGCTACACGGGTGCTTTGGCGGAGCGGTGTTTGTCGGATAAAACTAACACGGATGAAACCGTGGGGCACAGCTAGTGTGTGTATAAAACTATGTTAAGGAGGTAAAGTTTGTAGTTTTCTATGGGGTAATAACTGAACTGCATCATAAAATTCTGTATATATATAATAGTATAGGTAGTTAATTACTATAATATCCCTGAGTGATGTAGGTTGTTTTAAGGGTTCCGAAGACAACAAGGAACCGATATAATTTCGCTATGTTCGTCTGTCTGTCCGCTGGTTAGCACAGGTTTTACAAGTTAACGAGTAATAATAATCAGTCAACTTATAAAATGTGCTTTGAGAAGTAATTCGTACAAATTCCATTGAATAGGTCCTTCAAACAAGCATGAAGAAAAATATCATCAGGCCAGTACGATATCCACGACTGCGGATCAAATGTGTAAGTCATCGACAGTCACCGTTATTTTTAGCTAAACCGCACTTACCATCAGGTCAGTTCCGACGCGCGACTGGAGTTTAACCTATAAGAACGAACTAATATAACATAATTATAATATATACGAGATCTGTCACAAAAGTATCCGACCTGTACCCCTAACTTCGCACCAATACGTCCGAATGATCTTTATGATGTACGAGCGTAACAAGTGACTCTTCACGAAGTCATCGGCCAAAAACAACAACAATCCTTAAAATGGAAGCTTCCATCTGAGCCAGCACGCATCTGAGTAAACACAAGCATATCAGAATCGGAACAACGTCAAGTCCATGTTAATTGTTTCCTTTGATTTCGAAGGTGTCGCTCATCATAAATATGCACCGAGCGGTCAGACGATCAATAAAGAATTTTATCGCGAACTTCTGAAAAGAATGCGTGACGCGGTGAGAAGGAAACGGCCGCATTTTTGGGCGAGCAACGACTGGCTCCTCCACAATGTTAACGCGCCAGCGCATTCGGCGAACCACGTGCAACAGTTATTAGCGGAACAAAAATATTTCCCGACATAGCCCCAGCGACTTTTGGCTGTTCCCAAAATTAAAAATGCCGCTCAAAGGCCACCGGTTTGACGACAGAGAGACGAATGCGAAGCGTGCACTCATAGCTATTCTGAAAACCAATTACCAAAACTGCATCAGGATGTGGAGGCACCGATGGGAGCGTCTTGTTCAGTTGAAGGGGGACTACTTCAAAGGATGCCTGGAGCCGAATTACGAAAAATAATGCCAGTGCGAAGTTACAGGTACTGGTCGGATACTTTTGGGAAAAAGTAGGATTATGAAAATCGGTTATACAAGTCCCAAACTCTAAAAAAACATCTTATGAACAAAACTCGGGTGATGTCACCGGTAGGTCTAACATCATGTGAAAAATAATACATGTTTATGGATTCCAAGTAAAATTAATATGTATATTTTTTATGAATAACTGTTATTTCAAGTTTTTGTTTATATGTTGATTTGAAAAATTAAGAAAACCTGTTTTGAAACATGTTTAAATAATAACTGATTTTATAATAATTCTAACAGGAATATGGAATTTACTAACGGTGGGCGATTATGAGTTAGACTAATGTAATCATTCAAATATGAAGATATCTCGATTATAGCTATTAGTAATTACTAATATTAGTAAATATTTCGATGATGAGTGAGCATTCATAATCGAAGTACGATTAGTAATTACTAATGCTAGGTTACTGTTGAGATAAAATTATATTAAACATAAAATTAACAATTTGTTTCTGAACAGAACAGTTTTTAGTTCTTAATTGGTCCGAAGTGTGGCGCCACTTCTCTTGTCGCGTCGTACCTTTGAATATGAAAAGTCTCGTTTGTCTTGTCACAATTGTAACTGCATATGTAGGTACAGTATTTCAATAAACTTTAAAATTAGTATCGAGGTATAATTTCTACGGTTACTAATATTGGTAGTCACTAATTTGATAAAATTAGTCATTATTACGACCGAACGACCTTTTTTTTAGCTAATTGGTAATATATGTTCTTGTAAAAAGAACTTTGTTTACGACTGCGCGAGCTTTTCTTTTAGCTTCACATTCTAAATTTTAAAAAGTACTTATCTCAATTCAGTCATCATTCATAATCGACCACCTCTGAATCTAAATAAAGGGCGCGATTACGAATGATCATTCATAATCGTAATTCGAATATGAATTATCACTCATCAACGAAATAACACGATTATGTAAGTTATTCATAATAGAATATCTCGATAATGTAAATCATTCATAATTGAATATCTCGATTATGTAAATAATTCATAATCGCCCACCTCTAGAATTTACTTTGAATACACAAGTGTCCTACTCAGTTTCGACACCATCAATCATAACACTGGCTATTTCCTCATTTGTTGTTTACGTCCACACCTCATACAGATGAGGTGAGCTGTGGTAAGCGTAAGTATACTCGTTTCATATTCGACAACATAAAATCTGTACCTATGTAGTGTATCCTGTGGAAATCTATACTTATAATAAAAAAATAAAGAATCGAAATCTTTATATTGAAGATATTTGAGAAAAAATACTACGGAGGGGGTTACAATCATGGATAAAACACATTTCGAAAGTTTTTGAAATTTTTGTCTTTCTGTCTGTATGTTTGAACGTCAATCACGCAAAAACTACAAGACCGAATTTAATTAAATTTGGTTTGATTGTAGTTTATAGTCTGTAAATACATTTAGGATCCACTTTTAAACGTTTGGAAATTTGTATGTTCTATAAATTGTGTTTAGATTATGTACACATAAAAAGGAATGTATAATATATATATATATATATATATATATATAATTATTTCACATAATTTTCAATAACTATAATAAATTAAATTTTATCACGAAATTGGTTTGAGATTTATTGTCACACATAAGTATATTTTCTGTAAGCACGTATATTCATTAACATTTTAAGCTTGGGCGCTTATTATTTTTAGATATTTACATAGATTTTAATGTTATTTTTTAATATTTAATTCAATAAGTAGGAATATCTATTCTATCCACATTTCTACGGTACACGTTAATGTTGGGTATATTCGCTTGCAAGAAATTGTCCAAATTCCGAAAAAAGTGGTAATCTGTTAGAGCAATGTCCGGGGAATATGGTGGGTTTCGGAGACATTCCAACCGCAATTCCTCTAATTTAGCGACCGTCGTTCGTAACGTATGGGTTCTAACGTTGTTCTAAAGCAGCAGTGGGCTTGAGATATTGACCAGTCTCGGTTGTTTAACGGCTAACTTTTCCATCATGGTTTGCAATTGTTGACAATACAGATTTCCCGTTATCGTCTGGACAAATCTTACGTAGCTGTAGTGTGTGACACCAGCACTGGACCACCAAACACTCACCAGTACCTTTTTCTGAGACGACTTTCGCTTGGGACAGGATTTGGCCGGTTCTCCTGGGTTCAACTACTGTGATGAGCGTTTCCGATTGTCGTAAAGGATCCATTTTTCGTCACAAGTAACAATACGATTCAAAATTCCCTCGTTATTGTGACGGTTGAGTAATGTAATGCAGAACTCAATAGGTGTTTGTTGGCGTGCTTCAGTCAATTCATGTGGTACCCATTTCTCGAGCTTTTTCACTTTTCCAGTTTGTTTCAAGTGAATTAATTTTTTTTTATCACTCTCACCGAAGCCTGCCGCTAAATCTGATGTGGTTTGCGAATGATCCGCTTCAACGATCACCTTTGATTCTTCATCTTCAACTAGGGTCTCCGGCTGTCCACGGGGTTTGTTTCGTAGGTCAAAATTTCGAGAACGAAAACGTTGGAACCAAAAACGTACCGTGTTTTCTTTTACAGTAGCTTTCCCATACACATCATTAATGCTTCGAGCCGATTCTGCAGCGCTGATGCCACAATGGAACTTATATCTGTAAATAAGGCGATATTTTAAATTTTCTATTTTGTGAAATGAACGATGTCAAAGAATAATAAAATGGTGCGAAAACAAATGAATCACTAAATTCGAAACACAAATACACAAGCCTAAATTTGGAATATCTATCCAGACACCAGATATTTGAGATCAAAGTGACCAGTTCAACAAAACGCCAATTTCATATGTAAGGACCTAATATATATACACACATATATACCATCACGCTTGTATTCTCCGAAGGGTTAGGCAGAGGTGTACTAATGTACACCTACAGTTCGCCTCGAATGTTTTTCGGTTACAAGTAATAGTGGGCGAGCCTATTGCCATTAATCGGGCAAGAAAGAAAAAAAGTAAGGACAAAAGGTTATATTTGTCTATCCTTAATAACTAAAACGACAATTAGATAGGTTATTGAAAACGGCCGTAAATCGCGCGTAAAAGTTTGGATAGATTGTGTTGAAGTCTTGAAATAGGACATAGGATTTATTTTATTTAACCGTCAAACGAAGTGGCTTGCAATTAATAATAAACGGTGATTGCTGAAATATACTACTATATCACGACAAAATCGGATATACAGTGGACAGTCCGAAAAAAACTCCGATAAGATTTGATTTTCCAACATGGTCGCTTCAGGTTACACGGAAGTAGGCTTGTGTAGTACATGTTAGTACTAATAAGAATTATTTCGTGACACTGAACTAGAACGAACTCGATTCTCCATCGTCAAGGAACATAATCGTTGTGTGAATTGCCTTCGTCAAGATCATGTGGTTAAATCTTGCTCGTCAAACAGTCGCTGTCTTAAGTGCAACGCACTTCACCATACTACATTGCACTTTGATAATTCGGTGTCGTCAAATGCTAACGTAGCTCCTACCACTTCATCTATCGTCTCAGATGCTACCGCAGCATCAGCTCTCGCTTCATCTACGCCGACTTCACAAACATTAGTGGCAGGCTCGAGTTCTCCCACGCATATCTCGCTTCTCGCTACTGCTTCCGTTGAAGTCCTAGATAACTTTGGTAATTACCGCTCAATTCGAATCGTTATAGACAACGGAAGCCAAAGGAACTTTATTACCAACAAGTGTGCCCAACGTCTAGGATTAGCCTTCAAGAAAACCATGTCACTCGTTGAGGGCATTGGTCAAACATCATCTGTCGCGACTAGTTCTACCGTACTTCGCATCCGTGGGCAACAAGGTTATCCGGAGCTAGTCTTGGAAGCTCTCGTTATTCCCAATATATGTGGTGATATGCCGTCTAATACCATAGATATTGCTCATTGGCCACAGTTGATGAACATTAAGCTGGCTGACACTAGCTTCAACGTGCCTGCGCAAATCGACGCGTTAGTCGGCGTTGACGTATTTTGTCAGATAGTTTTGGGTGAACGTCTCGATTGTGGGTCAGATGGACCCGTAGCCTTTAACACCAAATTCGGTTGGATAGTTATGGGTAATATTGCATGCATACCACCTAGTTCTAGTAAGTCGATGATTTGCTCTTTTAAAGATTTAGACTCTCAAATTCGTAAATTTTGGGAAATTGATGAACTTCCCAAATCATCACCGCTTAGTGATGAAGATGCTCTTTGCGAACGTATATTCGATACGACGCACTGCAGGGATGTGAATGGAAGGTATATCGTCCGTTTGCCTTTCAAGACACCCGCGCCTACCTTTGGTGATTCCTACAGTTTGGCACATCGTCGATTGTTATCTCTCGAAAAACGATTGTCACGTAATTCTCAACTTCGTGAGGACTATAATGCGTTCATGAGAGATTATCTTGATTCTGGACATATGGAAAAGGTCGATGAAATTGGTTCGGATCGAACCTATTATATACCGCATCATTGTGTGCTCAAACCAAGTAGTTTGACCACAAAACTACGCGTGGTGTTCGATGCTAGTGCTAAGCCTGCTAATGGAGTCGCACTAAACGAACAACTACTTGTCGGTCCAAGATTGCAATCAGATATTAAATCAATCCTTCTTCGCTTTCGTTTACATTCTGTCGTTTTTACTGCCGATATTAAGCAAATGTATCGCCAGATACTGGTGGCTAATACTGATCGTAATTACCAAAGAATTCTGTTTCGATTTTCGCCTCAGGAACCCATTCAAGAGTTCCGTCTTAAAACCGTCACGTATGGCATGTCCTCCTCAAGCTTCTTAGCGCTTCGAACCATAGTGCAGGTGGCACAGGACGAGGGAAATAATCGTCATTTCGCTGTGACTGCACTTAGGAGTGACATGTATGTGGATGATGTCGTAACCGGGGCTGACTCACTTATTTCGGCTCGTGAGTTAATGAAAGACATAAGTGACATCATTAGCAAGGGATGTTTCGAGCTAAGGAAATGGACTAGTAACAGTCCTGCTTTGCTTGAAGGTATTCCATCTGAACATAGGCACGATGCTCGTGATTCGCTGACATTCAGCTCAGAATCTTCCCCGTCGGTAGTAGTACTTGGTTTAGAGTGGCATCCAAACGTGGATGCTTTCTCTTTCACTGTGACATCTTTACATCAACAATGCACCAAGCGCATCATCCTCTCGGAATTAGCTCGCATCTTCGATCCCCTCGGTTTCCTAACCCCACTTACCTTTACATTTAAGTGCATAGTGCAGAAACTTTGGAGTCTCGGTTTGAATTGGGATGAGGTTGCACCTGATTCAATTGTTCAAACCTGGTCCCGCTATCGTGTGGAATTCAATACTTTGTCGTCTTTAGCAATTTCTCGTTTCGTTCCCGCATTGAACTCCATCAAATTACAGATACACGGTTTTTGCGATGCCTCTGAGTTAGGCTACGCAGCCGTCGTATATTTTCGTATTGAGCAAGGAGACGATCGCGTCACTACCCACCTGATTATCGCTCGTTCTAAAGTTGCTCCTCTAAAAAGAATTTCTATTCCTCGCTTAGAACTATGCGCTGCAGTTCTCTTGGCAGATCTTGTCGCATATGTTCAAACTGTGTTCGCTGATAAGATACGTGTCGATGGTATTTTTTGCTGGTCTGACTCAACAGTGACTCTGGCGTGGTTAAAGTCACCCTCCTCTCGATGGAAGACTTACGTGAGCAATCGTGTGAGTCACATACAGGAAATCGTTCCACCTTCTTGTTGGCAACATGTTCGCTCTTCTGACAACCCGGCAGATTGCGCAAGTCGCGGACTTACAATCAGCGAACTTCTTGGCCATTCATCGTGGTGGCATGGACCTCCGTGGTTGCTTTGTGAGCCCGATGGCTGGCCAATTTCATCGTTTTCGTTTGAGGATTCCAGTGATATAATTTCGGAACAGCGTAATTCTGACATAGCTCTCTTCGTCACTGTCGATAGTTTTGATGAGTTTCTGGACAGGTACTCAAGTCTTAGGAAGATTCAACGCATTGTCGCTTATCTCCATCGTTTCGTCTACAATTGTCGCAACTCTAATAATCGTAAATCAGGTCATCTTGTCTCTTCAGAGCTCAAACAATCGTTGTTGACTTTGGTCAAAATCGCTCAAACTTCGAGCTTTGCAAGCGAAATTCAAGGCTTGGAAAAGGGGTTGCTTTTACTAAAGCCACTACAAAAATTAAATCCGTTTCTTGACAAAGATGGTCTCGTCAGGGTGGGCGGTAGACTCACTCATTCGGATCTAGATTATGATTCCAAGCACCCTCTGTTGTTACCTCGTCAACATCGTCTCAGATCGCTTATTATCGATCAGTGTCATAACGATAATCTACATCCAGGGCTTCGCACCCTCAATTTTCTGTTGGCACAAAACTTTTGGATTTTGTCGCCTCGTCGTGCCATCCGTAATAGATTATCTAAATGTATCAAATGCTATCGCACCAATCCAAGGCCTGTCATACCTCGCATGGCAGACCTCCCTAAGTTGAGGGTTTCGCAACTTAAGCCTTTTTCGTGCATCGGTATTGATTTCGCAGGTCCCTTTCCAACATATGTACAACGCTATCGCGGTGCTAGGACCTTTAAGACATATATTTGCCTCTTCATATGCTTCGCCACCAAGGCGATACATATTGAGCTTGTCGTAGGGTTAACAAGCGAGGCCTTTCTAGGCGCTCTTCGTAGGTTTATCGCTCGCCGAGGCCGTTGCCAGCGCATTCACTGCGACCACGGTACGAATTTCGTTGGCGCTCATAACATATTGCTAACCCTTATGCAACAGGCGGCTTCGTCTGAGACGATTGAATTTAGCTTTAAGCCCCCTGCTGCACCACACTTCGGTGGTCTTTGGGAGGCAAACATAAAATCCTTCAAAACGCATCTCGCTCGTGTTGTTGGCTATCAAATTTTAACTTATGAAGAATTTTTAACTTTAGCAACACAAATTGAGGCTTTACTGAATTCGCGCCCCTTATGCGAAATGGGATCGGATCCCAACGATTTGGCTGTATTGACCCCTGGTCACTTCCTCACTTTGGAACCGCTTACCTCGCTTCCCGAATCAGATTTATCCGATGTCCGTTTGAGTTGTTTGAATCGTTGGCAACTGTTGCAAAGACTCCATCACGATTTCTGGAAGCGATGGTATACGGAATATTTGCATACTCTAAATCAGCGTTCTAAATGGCACACCAGCACCTCAGAACTTAAACTAGGATCGCTGGTTTTAGTTAAAGATGAACAAGCTAAACCCCTTAAATGGCCGCTCGCTCGTGTCGTGCGATTACACCCGGGGAAAGACGGCATTTCTCGCGTTGCCACGGTCAAGACCCAGACAGGTCTTTTACAAAGGCCTTTAGTGAAACTCTGTCCTCTACCTGGCAACGACTAATCGTTGTTATTTTCATTTAGTTATTATTTCGCTATTTATTTTAAATATTTACTTTCGTTGTTAGTGTTTGTTATTAAGTTCCATTAATTATTTTCGTTTGTATTTTGTTTGGCAATTTATTTTAAAATACGTTGTATTTTGGTGGGCGGAATGTTGCAGCCGCGTAATTAAGAACCATCACGTATTAAAGTAGGTAGTTTGTTATTAATTATTTTCTCTCGTCGCTAAGCATTATGATATCCAGTGGGGGTAGTTTTCGATTTGTTGTTGTCGCCACCGGCTCTCGCGATATACACTCTCGTGGGAACACCGTCGCGTCCGCACGGTGCAAGTCGCTCGCCTCGGACATTACTCGTCAACCACGTTCTCCAGAATTTAGTGTCATCAAGCCAGTGTGTGTACAGTGGGTGCGTGAGGCTCAGGAACTTTGAATATATAATGTATAGCTAAACCACGTCGGCGCCGACCAGGAATTATCACGGAACGCAGTACCGGTGAGTTGGCATGACATTTTGCATACACTTCTCTCGCTGGATATTCGCATCATAATTTGCTATGTATTTCGTATCGCAGGTTGGTTCCATATTTGCGTGGGATCAACCATATTGGTTTATTGTTAAAAAGCCTAAAAAATTCAAATCTGCACGTTGATCGTTAAGGCAAACGTGTGGAGCCTGCCTTAAAAAGTATTTCTCGACATGAAATTTTAAAGAAATTACAATCGTATAGTACGGTTGGTAATTTGGTATTGTCCCATACCGGGCGAAAGCTTTAGTGATTTTATTTTTATACGCATTAGTAACTAGTAAACTTTAAATTTTGCATAGAGACCGGAGACCACGCACCGGAAAGCGCTGCGTAGGACGGCCCCCCACTAGATGGAAAGACGACTTATTAAAGGTCGCTGGGAGCTGTTGGGTGCAGGCCGCACAAGATCGGTCGCTTTGGAGATCTATGGGGGAGGCCTATGTTCAGCAGTGGACGTCCTGTGGCTGAAATGATGATGAAACTTTAAAATCAAATACCTTTCTAAATGCCTAGTCAGGAAAAACAATATAGACGGGGAGAGGTTTTGTCTGATTTTTCGCAATCACTTAGGAACACTATAGGGCACCAGCTCCTCTTGAGGTCCTCCGTTGCGGCAACTGCTACGCCAAACTTCAACTGCATAGAAGGGAAGGTACAAAATTATCGAGGCATCCTATACCAAGGAGCGATCCACCTTCCAGGACATAAATGTCATAAACCAATAGATTTCGGATTTATTAGCACACTGACGCTGGTAAAACCCTAACGTAAAACATGGCTGGCCTGGTAGATGGTATAACGCCCGACCATAGATTATAAATAAATAATACATCTATGTATATGTACATTCTCAGCAACAAATAAAGATCATATATTATTTGACAAATTTTCTAAAATCTAAATTATACCAATATCGAATAGTTACAAGAACTTCGAAGCTATATACATTTTTTAAATATAATTTAAGGTCGCAGTTTTTCACTTGGATTAAATAGCTTGATGTTCATTCTGTATAAAAATATTTACTTGAAAATAAAAATGAACATGAACATATTGTGATTTTTCTGCCATCTATTGGTTAAAATGTCAACTATTACTATTTGCCTCTTTGTAATAAGTGTATAAACAAATAGTACTAATGCGATGAAATAGGTAGCAGCACTATACATTTTACCAAATATTTTTTAAAGCTTATTGTTTGGTTCATGATCAGTTTCAATACAAACGTTTTTTTTTTTATATATTTTATTTTTTAGTTTAGCACAGGGCTTCTTAAACTTTTGTCATTCACGACCCCATTTATGATTGCGAGTTTCTTGACGACCCCATACAAATATAAAAGAAAAATAAATTAATATTTTTGATGATTTATTTAATAGTTTTAGTATACGTTTTGAAACATACAAAAATCTAAAATTAAAAATTGCACAAAAAATTATAAAACTCTAGTGATGTTATAAAATGGTATAGGTACTATATAAATATTTGATATTAAAATCTCTTGCGACCGCAGAATTTTGCTACGCGATCCCATTTGGGGTCTCGACCCATAGTTTAAGAGGCCCTGAGCTAGACCAAAAGACGCTGATACATTTTTTTACGTTTCTTATACTTCCAGAAAATTCGTTTTAAACAAAAAAATAAAGTATTTGGTATACCTTATCATCAAATTAATTCTATCAATCAACAATGATCGGTTTGTCTGCCTTAAAAACATATGAAATAATAACATGCGTGTTGAAAAAGAAAAGTAATTTTGAAACTGGTCAAAATAAAGTGCGTTGGCCCGTGGTCGTGAGTGACGCAACCATGCATCCGTTGCCCCTCCCCCAACTTTCAATCCTTAGTTCAATCCTCAGTTTCACTCATATTTTTCCCCAAATCTCTATTAATTATTAATTTTATAATAAAGTGGAAGAGTTTTTTTGCATAGGTATTTCTTTAAACACGATAAGCTCTGGAACTACCAGTCGGAGTCGAAAAATTATTTTTGTATTTCATAGCCAGATTCACTAAAAATAGTATAGGCTATCTAGCATCAAGCTCAACTCTCAGCTAGCCTTAAATAATGATTTTTGATAAGTAAGTCTGAAGTGGAAGCCCTCGCGAACTGCATTATCCGTATCATATCGTAATGGTTAATGATACGTAACAATAATGTTCTACAAAAATATTGGCCCTTAGTATAACTTTAAAAAAAGTCAGTGTTAGCGTATGCCTATCTCTTATATAACCATAAGCCACAATAAGGTATGTTGCGAAAAATATTTGTTGAAAATTTATAACTGATTCATGAGCATTATTTATTGGGATGGTACCTTACATATTCCTTACGAATAAAAGTTACTTCATCATAAAGACAATTTTATGTTGTTAAAGTTTGCCTTTGATTGCATGTGATTTGGACAAATAGTTTAGAAGTTAATGAAAAATATTTGTTGAAAATTTATAACTGATTCATGAGCATTATTTATTGGGATGGTACCTTACATATTCCTTACGAATAAAAGTTACTTCATCATAAAGACAATTTTATGTTGTTAAAGTTTGCCTTTGATTGCATGTTATTTGGACAAATAGTTTAGAAGTTAATGAAAAATTAAATTAATTTGTACTCGCAGGAAGGAACAATAATTATGATAAGCTACACGGGTGCCTTGGCGGAGCGGTGTTTGTCGGATAAAGCTAACACGGATAAAACCGTGGGGCACAGCTAGTGTGTGTATAAAACTATGTTAAGGAGGTAAAGTTTGTAGTTTTCTATGGGGTAATAACTGAACTGCATCATAAAATTCTGTATATATATAATAGTATAGGTAGTTAATTACTACAATATCCCTGAGTGATGTAGGTTGTTTTTAGGGTTCCGAAGACAACAAGGAACCGATATAATTTCGCTATGTTCGTCTGTCTGTCCGCTGGTTAGCACAGGTTTTACAAGTTAACGAGTAATAATAATCAGTCAACTTATAAAATGTGCTTTGAGAAGTAATTCGTACAAATTCCATTGAATAGGTCCTTCAAACAAGCATGAAGAAAAATATCATCAGGCCAGTACGATATCCACGACTGCGGATCAAATGTGTAAGTCATCGACAGTCACCGTTATTTTTAGCTAAACCGCACTTACCATCAGGTCAGTTCCGACGCGCGACTGGAGTTTAACCTATAAGAACGAACTAATATAACATAATTATAATATATACGAGATCTGTCACAAAAGTATCCGACCTGTACCCCTAACTTCGCACCAATACGTCCGAATGATCTTTATGATGTACGAGCGTAACAAGTGACTCTTCACGAAGTCATCGGCCAAAAAAAACAACAATCCTTAAAATGGAAGCTTCCATCTGAGCCAGCACGCATCTGAGTAAACACAAGCATATCAGAATCGGAACAACGTCAAGTCCATGTTAATTGTTTTCTTTGATTTCGAAGGTGTCGCTCATCATAAATATGCACCGAGCGGTCAGACGATCAATAAAGAATTTTATCGCGAACTTCTGAAAAGAATGCGTGACGCGGTGAGAAGGAAACGGCCGCATTTTTGGGCGAGCAACGACTGGCTCCTCCACAATGTTAACGCGCCAGCGCATTCGGCGAACCACGTGCAACAGTTATTAGAGGAACAAAAATATTTCCCGACATAGCCCCAGCGACTTTTGGCTGTTCCCAAAATTAAAAATGCCGCTCAAAGGCCACCGGTTTGACGACAGAGAGACGAATGCGAAGCGTGCACTTATAGCTATTCTGAAAACCAATTACCAAAACTGCATCAGGATGTGGAGGCACCGATGGGAGCGTCTTGTTCAGTTGAAGGGGGACTACTTCAAAGGATGCCTTGAGCCGGATTACGAAAAATAATGCCAGTGCGAAGTTACAGGTACTGGTCGGATACTTTTGGGAAAAAGTAGTATTATGAAAATCGGTTATACAAGTCCCAAACTCTAAAAAAACATCTTATGTACAAAACTCTGGTGATGTCACTGGTAGATCTAACATCATGTGAAAAATAATACATGTTTATGGATTCCAAGTAAAATTAATATGTATATTTTTTATGAATAACTGTTATTTCAAGTTTTTGTTTATATGTTGATTTGAAAAATTAAGAAAACCTGTTTTGAAACATGTTTAAATAATAACTGATTTTATAATAATTCTAACAGGAATATGAAATTTACTAACGGTGGGTGATTATGAGTTAGACTAATGTAATCATTCAAATATGAAGATATCTCGATTATAGCTATTAGTAATTACTAATATTAGTAAATATTTCGATGATGAGTGAGCATTCATAATCGAAGTACGATTAGTAATTACTAATGCTAGGTTACTGTTGAGATAAAATTATATTAAACATAAAATTAACAATTTGTTTCTGAACAGAACAGTTTTTAGTTCTTAATTGGTCCGAAGTGTAGCGCCACTTCTCCTGTCGCATCGTACCTTTGAATAAGAAAAGTCTTGTTTGTCTTGTCACAATTGTAACTACAATTGTAGGTACAGTATTTCAATAAACTTTAAAATTAGTATCGAGGTATAATTTCTACGGTTACTAATATTGGTAGTCACTAATTTGATAAAATTAGTCATTATTACGACCGAACGACCTTTTTTTTAGCTAATTGGTAATATATGTTCTTGTAAAAAGAACTTTGTTTACGACTGCGCGAGCTTTTCTTTTAGCTTCACATTCTAAATTTTAAAAAGTACTTATCTCAATTCAGTCATCATTCATAATCGACCACCTCTGAATCTAAATAAAGGGTGCGATTACGAATGATCATTCATAATCGTAATTCGAATATGAATTATCACTCATCAACGAAATAACACGATTATGTAAGTTATTCATAATAGAATATCTCGATAATGTAAATCATTCATAATTGAATATCTCGATTATGTAAATAATTCATAATCGCCCACCTCTAGAATTTACTTTGAATACACAAGTGTCCTACTCAGTTTCGACACCATCAATCATAACACTGGCTATTTCCTCATTTGTTGTTTACGTCCACACCTCATACAGATGAGGTGAGCTGTGGTAAGCGTAAGTATACTCGTTTCATATTCGACAACATAAAATCTGTACCTATGTAGTGTATCCTGTGGAAATCTATACTTATAATAAAAAAATAAAGAATCGAAATCTTTATATTGAAGATATTTGAGAAAAAATACTACGGAGGGGGTTACAATCATGGATAAAACACATTTCGAAAGTTTTTGAAATTTTTGTCTTTCTGTCTGTATGTTTGAACGTCAATCACGCAAAAACTACAAGACCGAATTTAATTAAATTTGGTTTGATTGTAGTTTATAGTCTGTAAATACATTTAGGATCCACTTTTAAACGTTTGGAAATTTGTATGTTCTATAAATTGTGTTTAGATTATGTGCACATAAAAAGGAATGTATAATATATATATACATATAATTATTTCACATAATTTTCAATAACTATAATAAATTAAATTTTATCACGAAATTGGTTTGAGATTTATTGTCACACATAAGTATATTTTCTGTAAGCACGTATATTCATTAACATTTTAAGCTTGGGCGCTTATTATTTTTAGATATTTACATAGATTTTAATGTTATTTTTTAATATTTAATTCAAAAAGTAGGAATATCTATTCTATCCACATTTCTACGGTACACGTTAATGTTGGGTATATTCGCTTGCAAGAAATTGTCTAAATTCCGAAAAAAGTGGTAATCTGTTAGAGCAATGCCCGGGGAATATGGTGGGTTTCGGAGACATTCCAACCGCAGTTCCTCTAATTTAGCGACCGTCGGTCGTAACGTATGGGGTCTAACGTTGTTCTAAAGCAGCAGTGGGCTTGAGATATTGACCAGTCTCGGTTGTTTAACGGCTAACTTTTCCATCATGGTTTGCAATTGTTGACAATACAGATTTTCCGTTATCGTCTGGACAAATCTTACGTAGCTGTAGTGTGTGATACCAGCACTGGACCACCAAACACTCACCAGTACCTTTTTCTGAGACGACTTTCGCTTGGGACAGGATTTGGCCGGTTCTCCTGGGTTCAACTACTGTGATGAGCGTTTCCGATTGTCGTAAAGGATCCATTTTTCGTCACAAGTAACAATACGATTCAAAATTCCCTCGTTATTGTGACGGTTGAGTAATGTAATGCAGAACTCAATAGGTGTTTGTTGGCGTGCTTCAGTCAATTCATGTGGTACCCATTTCTCGAGCTTTTTCACTTTTCCAGTTTGTTTCAAGTGAATTAATTTTTTTTTATCACTCTCACCGAAGCCTGCCGCTAAATCTGATGTGGTTTGCGAATGATCCGCTTCAACGATCACCTTTGATTCTTCATCTTCAACTAGGGTCTCCGGCTGTCCACGGGGTTTGTTTCGTAGGTCAAAATTTCGAGAACGAAAACGTTGGAACCAAAAACGTACCGTGTTTTCTTTTACAGAAGCTTTCCCATACACATCATTAATGCTTCGAGCCGATTCTGCAGCGCTGATGCCACAATGGAACTTATATCTGTAAATAAGGCGATATTTTAAATTTTCTATTTTGTGAAATGAACGATGTCAAAGAATAATAAAATGGTGCGAAAACAAATGAATCACTAAATTCGAAACACAAATACACAAGCCTAAATTTGGAATAAATTTTAATTTGGAATATCTATCCAGACACCAGATATTTGAGATCAAAGTGACCAGTTCAACAAAACGCCAATTTCATATGTAAGGACCTAATATATATACACACATATATCACGCTTGTATTCTCCGAAGGGTTAGGCAGAGGTGTACTAATGTACACCTACAGTTCGCCTCGAATGTTTTTCGGTTACAAGTAATAGTGGGCGAGCCTATTGCCATTAATCGGGCACGAAAGAAAAAAAGTAAGGACAAAAGGTTAAATTTGTCTATCCTTAGTAACTAAAACGACAATTAGATAGGTTATTGAAAACGGCCGTAAATCGCGCGTAAAAGTTTGGATAGATTGTGTTGAAGTCTTGAAATAGGACATAGGATTTATTTTATTTAACCGTCAAACGAAGTGGCTTGCAATTAATAATAAACGGTGATTGCTGAAATATACTACTATATCACGACAAAATCGGATATACAGTGGACAGTCCGAAAAAAACTCCGTTAAGATTTGATTTTCCAACATGGTCGCTTCAGGTTACACGGAAGTAGGCTTGTGTAGTACATGTTAGTACTAATAAGAATTATTTCGTGACACTGAACTAGAACGAACTATTCCTTATGCTTAATAGTACATCGTTCATTTAGTACTACTTTTGTGGCCGGCTAATTTAGTACCTGTGATTCTGTCGCCATTAGTCGAGCCAGATTCACGAGACGTGGATCTGTCGAAAGGTAATAAGATACATGGTATGCACCTTAGTCCTATGAGCTCTGATTCATTAAGCTATATTGGACTTTATTACAAGAAATATAAGAATTATTTTTACTATTGTTTTTAGACATTTCTCTAAAACAATAATATCCCTAATTCTATATGATCGTAGATTATTTATATAAGGAAACTAGAATCAAATGGGGCCATAACAGGGCATTGTACAACAATTTTTACGCGAGAACATAAAAAACAAGTTTTTTTCTAACACGCCTAGAAACGCCCGAATGTACCGTGTCGAATGAAATTATATAATTATATTTTCGCAATATCTCACGTTATTTCCGTGGCCGTCGTCTCGATGACTTGACTTAATTGTTATATGAATGTAATTTTTTCTTTTAAGTTTTCTGTTTGCTGTAGGCTTATTTATCGGAACAATTTAAAACTGTTATCTGTAAACTGAAAAAGCTGTTACTAAATACTACGTACGTTCCACATATAGTGTGTGACACGAAGGTAAACTGTTACAGTTCGGAACATGCTCGTCTCTATTCAAGCTTAAGGATCTTTACTTTGTTAGAGAGAGATACAAACAAATATGACTTCGAACAAGCTCTGTACTCTTCTCAATTATAGTAATGGAAAAAGGTTAGTATCATATAACAGGCTGTTATTTTGGAATAATTTTTTGTGTGTGTTATTTCTCTGAAAGAGGAACCGGTGGAACAGGTTTTTTAATTTTTTCTGGGGGGCGTTTATTAATCACATTTTTCGACATCCCCTACCCCCGTAATCTCTAGTGAGACTTTTCAAAATGCGTGTCTATTTTTAGTGTAAAACGTTAATCTGTTTTTGATTGCATTGGATTTATATATATCTGCTCAGACTGGCCAGTGACAACAAAACAATCGAAGGGCTATTGTAACTACTTTGTGAAATTCGCATCTTACTGCAATATATATTATTTTTTATGATTTAGTTATATTTTAGTGTAGAAACATGTTTTTAATTTAACCCAGTTTCCTCTCAATTGTATAGCTTAAACGAAAAAATAATTACGTGATATTTACCTCTACCCCGCGTGAGATTGGGTGAGGTTCAGCTCGATCCTTCCCCCCTCTAAATATCTCACGTAATTAATGGATGCCAGCTGACCCCTAGTCTAGCACTCGCCATAGTACCACGCTTTAGTATAACGCTTTCCGGGATAAGCTACCTCCCCCGCTCCCGGCTATTTTAAAAACAAAAATGCTTATTGTGGGTGTTCCTTAGAAGATAGATATATGCTCTCGCTGACTTTTTTGTAGGTCTTTTTAATGTCTACAATTATTTAAAATATTGATTTGCTATATCTTTTATAGTTTACTCAGCGTAAGCCATTTAAGCGCCCGAATTGTTTCACCACGACAAGTTTTTTTTATTTGTGCGGTACCCTAAATCTTCTTCTAAATAAAAGTAGCCTAAGTTATTTCCTATAAAATCAGCTATCTACCAGTGAAAGTCCCGTCTTAATCGGTCCAACCGTTTTGGAGATTACCCGGAACAAACAGACAGACTCACAGACAAAAAATTTTAAAAATGGGTGTTTTGTTGTAGGTATCTTAATATGCATTTAGTAAAAAGCTGTTATTTTGACATTACAAACAGACACTTCAATTTTATTAATTGTATAGATATAATGTGTTAATTTTTGCAATTTACTTGGTTTATTTCTCAGTTTATTTCTTAAGTCGCGAAAACAGTATCAATTCCGGCACTTGAAGCGCTATGAAACTATGTATTAAAATGATTTTTTTAATCACAGCCACGATTCAAGAGCTCTCATGTTATTCGTGAAACTATTTTAAATTCGACCCTAGGGTTACAATTCCTGAGATATTGCCTTGGAAATCCCATCGGGCATACGGCTAGTAAACATTAATAAATTACGTAGTCCATGCATGTAAAGCTGCGAGTACAATGAATCTATGTACTTACAAGCGAATGAATTCAGTAGATTTCAATGTAGAAGATTACAATGAATCCAGACAAATAAGAGTCATCATAATACAGGTTGTAACATTGAGATGGGTCAATGAGGGGAACTATGAAACTATAGCAAATAAAGAAATATGATGTAAAGAACCATGACATCGATTTTAAAGCTAAGAAAACCTGCATTCACAAATTTTCAATAAAACTTATACACGAGTCGGGAATTTTCTTTTAATTTGAGACAGAGGGTTTCCTAGCAACATTTATTATTTTTTAGGTTCGATTCCCGATTCGTATATAAGTTTTTTTTAGTCTATGAATATAGTTTTTCTTATCTTTAAAACATATTTCTCTATCTTTTACAGTTTCAGAGTTCCCCTCACTGATCCATTTGAATACACCAATTTATGTGTGAATGTTTAATGAATAAGGTATTTTATTCCCTTTTGAAGTGATCTTAGAAGATTTTTATTCCACCAGTACAATCCTAGACGTTAGAAACACATTTTTTATTATTATAATAGTTTGAGCTAAGACAGAAATTGCGATTACGATATTATATTATATTATTGCGATATTGTATCGGAATTTATTTGTGCATGGGCAGTGTCTATAAACAAATCTAAGTAACTTATGCCTAACACGCAAAATTGCAGATAGTACTTAGTCAGCCATCACGGATAAGTGTCGTGAAGCATCTGTTGTTATATAGACTGTATTATTGAGTTAATTGTAGTTTTGTTAACAAAAAATATCAAAGAAAATCACTTAACATACTATGTACCTACAGTATTATTTACTGTGTAGAGAGTGACATAAATTTTAAAGCCACAAAAAATTATCTCCAAAATACTACTATTTATTTTCGTCGCTTCCTTGCACACTCTTCTTCTTTTCCTATTTTATTCGCTATTTTGTAGTCTAAAGTATTTCTTATGAATCCTTCTACTTCTTTCTGTACAGTAACGGTTTTAAACTATTTTGCTAAGCGCTGCCTTCTTTTTTAAACATTATTTTTACGTTATGGACAGGGGGGATTCTGGTGTCGTTGTCTTAAATTTAGTAATGTCTCTATGTTCAAAGTGGCAAATAATCCAGCAGGCTGCCTTTGCACAAACCTGGCAATGGGCAAAGCGGGTCAATATTACCAACCATGATATTAGGGCAAACAGCCCAAATTGGGGTCATGTTACATGAATCAGTAGTTCATTGCGTTTTGTGACGATCGCGTTCCGATATAAACGTCTCTAGAGAAAGGAATCTTTCTGACGCCACAGCTGTTACTAAGAGCTATAAATAAATAGAAGTGATATAGGCCCATGTCATTCTTGTATTAACTGCAAATCAGTGTTACTAAATTCGTTCACGTATAATTTTTTTATTGTATTACATTTGTTATTTAAAATCTTAGCGTTTGTTCCGTGAATATTTTATTACGACCTGAGTAAAGAAAATATAAAAATTCATTATTCTCGAAATGTCTAGAATCATCTAGAATCTACTCGAAACAGCGTATCAAAAGACATGTATGAAAGACAGTTATGAAAAAACGTTGCAATTTACACAAACATTCAAAGCTTATCGGCCCGATTACGTAATGTCTAAAAATACCTCACTACAGTGCAACAAGTTCGTGCGCGATCGTCCTTATGTGGCGACAAACGTGGCGGGGACGAGGTAGCACGCTACTACACTACACAGCACACTAAAGTAAACAGTACTTTGTATCAGCAGTGGTTTTAAAAATTGAAATAATTATCTGCAGCCGCTTGGTAGATAAACACACACTGGGGCTGCCTTCTGACTGTGATTCTTGAGTCACCTACTTACGAATTTCATAGTGCTATATAAGTTATTGCTACTTGGGATTTATTTCTAGTTTTAAAAGTGAATGTGAGTTAGTAAGAAGGGAATGACTAATTTTTTTTTAAAATAAGAATATTATTTTTTGGTTGGTTTAATAAATGAAAAAAAAATTTAAATTCTAAGAAGGAGATAATATAATATTTTGATAATAGTTATAAATTACGTTATTGCAGCGAACCCGCAACTATTTTGTACCAAAGCTTACCGAGATTTCAAAATACGTAATTTCGACCGTTTCTATGGAGATGTGATACTGTTTACTTTAGTATACTGTTTCTGCACGCCTACGTCAACCTATTGCACGTTTTTTTTCCCCGCTACACATACCACCCCGTTATCGTCTGTAGTATCTCGCCCCGCCATCATCTGTCTTCACATAGGACGGTCACGCACGAACATGTCGGACTATAATTTCTACTTCTTTAAACGATGACATAAAGTTCAAGGCCATTCTAGTGATTTCGACCCTCGTTTTATTTGAGTATATAAGCGAGCCGGTTTTCACACGAGGACAGCCAAGCCAGATGAAGCTGTCAAAGCCTCTAATCGCTCCAGGGCCCCTAAGGCTAACAGTGTAGTCAGTTCGAAAAAAAAGAGCCGGAACAGTTCTGTTTTGGACAACCAAGTGGAAATAACAAGCAATAAAATGAAGAAATTTGCAAGAGCATCATTGACCATTGAGTGCTGTGCAAGTATGACCATAGTACAGTGAACATTTGAATAGTGAGTTTGTTTGACTTTTTTTTGTTTCGCTGAGCACGAATAAAATATTCAACAATACATACATTAAAATTGATACAATAAGGCAGGCGTGCTCTATCTTATGGTGAATCTTATAAGACGGTCAATCCTATCATTGTGGCACCAATGCCACACCAATTTCTCCCACTAAATAGCAGTGGCCACAATGCTGTGTTCTTTTTTGTTCTTTATAAGTTTAGCGTTTGACCAAACTGATCCTGATATTAAGTGACTATATAGCTCAACATAGTAACAAGCTAATCCTAGTGGGAGAACTGGCTTTCACGTGCAGCCGCCGGAACACACCTATAGGTGTTTGACGGCAGATTTTCATATTGAGAATGGTAGCTAGCCAAGCGAGCATCAGAAAATGCCCTATCACCATACTATGGATTCAACACGATGTTTTGTTCACTGAAAACTCAGGTTCAGTGTAGTTAGTAACACGCACTGACACCTGAAGAGTACTAACTCAGTCTTCAGGGCCTATTATGTCTGGTATCAGCACTATAGTACATACTTCATATAATAGTTTTAAAAAACATAAGTATAAAATACCATGATAATCTGTAAACATGCCCGCTATACACACTAACATATTTAGATTATATAATGGCCTTGCAACCTTCAAAGTATGCCATTGTTAAGAAAAAAACTAACCATTGGTTTTAAATTATATGTCGTAGTGTCTACTACGTTATTAGGCTTCTTCTCTGGGGTGTCAATTAAATGGTGTCGCAATCAAATTTTTATAATCGTGATTCTCGTTGCATCTGTCCCTCAACACAATTATATAGGTAGGGAACATTTCATACAGCACTGCTATTTATAATTCATATTTATAATTATGAATCAGTTAGAGCTGTGAACCGTTCACAATTATCAGAGTCAAAGTTTTTTTTTCAGTTTATCCTTTTATCTAGAAAGCTAAAAGTTTAACAAAGGACGTGAAGTAATGAAAGTTCTTCGTTTTTATTATGAAAAAAAAATCATATTTGTGGTGAATGAAGCATATTTGGTTGGCAGCCAATAGATACTTGATCTTTCGAGTACATTCTAGACGGTTATATTTCGAGAATAGTGTTTTTTTTTTAATTTATACTCGGATCGTAACAATTTTATGAATAAGTAATGCATAACAACGACTGTAACTATCTTTACCACAGTAAAACAAGAGGTTCAGCAAATAACTTCATAGTGTAGACTTTTAGTTACATTGTGCACGCACTCACCAATATTTAATAACATGCCTTCAAGTAAGATGTCCCAGGGTTACTTGAACTTATTTTAAAAAAACTAGTTTAAAAATTTACACATTTACTTATTTAATTTGCGAAATTTGGAAACGTGCAACGGATAGCACCAACTCCACGAATAAATTTACCGCGGCGATAATATAGTACTGCTATTTCATTCTGTAACAATTCTTTGATACAATGGGACTGATATATTCAGTAGAATAGAAGTCCCTGAAAAAAAAAACATTTATTTGCAATGCGACGAGTAACATTGACAAGGAAAACGTCAACGACTCGCTCGTCACCCGCTGCCAAACGCGACGTACTCGTAGCGTGTTTGCGGCGAGATTCGACTTACTTGCATCGCACTCGCTGCAAAACGTGACGCGCTCTCGCTCCACTAACGCTATTGAAACTTCTAATTGCACTCATGCCTGTCACCAAATAGAGCTCATTTCAAAAAAAAACAAATTGCTGTGGACACGTCGCGACGATACGCAGACGCAAGAATAATCGTCTCGTGGAGATGATCTGACGATAACTGGACGGACTCGTGGCGGTACACTCGCTCGTGGAGATGGTGTCTTACTATACAACCCACAGGTTTTAAGAGAGGTAGGGAGAAATTCCTTTGGAGATTTCTCTCTACTTGGGACAGTCCGACTGGTGGAATACCTTACAGGAGATCGCAGCCGAATATCCTCGTGTTGTGTTTCTTGCGGTGAGTACGGTATCCAGAGCTCCCTTGTGGTCGGCAACGCACTAGTATTACGTATAGTATTGCAAGCGTCCATAAGTTACGGTAGCCGCTTAACATTAAGTAGGTCGTATGCTTATTTGCCCCTTAGTTTTATTAAGGTAAAAAATACTTAACAGGCTAACTTGCATCTACCATTATATGCATTATCATGCAAGTCCTTCAATTAAATTAATTTGTACTAACAATTATTTTTATGTTTAAATATCAACACGCGATTGTTTTTCATCATTACTGTGTGCAAGCAACCTTAACGTCTATTAATTTTTATTGCATAGCGAATATAATATTTCATTACTGTTGTACCGCGTAGTTTAATTATTAAAAATATATACATATATTATTTAGTTATAGGTACTTCTTTGGTATAGCAGAAGAAAAATAACACCAAAAATTTTATCCCGCGTCCCAACAGCAGAATAAAGTCTGCCATCAATGATATTAATGTTTAATTTGATTAAAATAATATTTCTTTATACAGCTTTCAATAATTTTGTATTAATTTTACACTAACGAAAAATTGAAGTCAGTAAAATATGACATTATTATCACTGATGGCTAACTTCATAATGTCGAACTTCAGTCTTATGATACGCGCGCAGCTGTCAATTTTAACCTCTACTAAACGCAACAAAAATTTATAAATTGAAATATTCATTTTAATATTATTTCAAGGTTTCTAGCTCTACATCTCGCACCGGGAGAGAGCGATCTAGTGAAGTAGTGACTTGCGCTTCGGCCAGTGTGAAACGGAGTCCGGACCAAAGGCGACGTTTTAAAAAATATAAACACTCCATTTTCGAAACACTGTCAAAAAACGCGCCTTTTTAAACTTTACTTTTCAGCGCGGTGGTTTTCCTAAAAATCGATTTATTTTTTAATTATTTTTTTAAGTGTAACTTGACACATTTTTTGTTGAAATTGTTTATCGATTGTGTGAGTGTATTGCAGTTTCAAAAAGTAAAAGGAGGTGAGACGCTCGTAATTTCGGTGAGTTCTGTTTGTCATGATTTTTTTTTAATACAATTATGCATATATGTATTTAGTTTAGTAATAATTTAAACGTGTCACAATGTTTATTTATTTATTTAATTTAAGTTCTCTTACTTAACTAAAATTACTTAATAGAAATAAATCTGTTACAAAAATTTTGACATAATTTTTTTTTGTGCTTTAACTTAAGAAATAACACGTATTTACCCTAGCAACAAAATATTTAGGTTAAGGATCACACAAATAATATGAACAGAATGGTATTCATATAAAACATATAGCGAAAGTAAAGTACGTACCTAACTACTGGTGATAAAGACAACCTGGATCCATTCATAGGATTTTTAAAAAACCGTCCGCTTTAAGTATAAGGTAGTGATTTCGGCATTTCAAGCGTTTCATATCAGCGTATAGCAATAAGCAGCTGGTATCCAGTGTGGGTTCACCACTTTATTTACTTAATATAATACATTAATGAAACAAACATTAGTTTAATCAAATAAATAAATAATACTCAATTAATAAAATTCAAAATTAGATCTTTTCTTCATTAAAAAAATTGCATAAGAACGCAACGTCAGTATTTTTAAATGAGAATAGGTAAGATAAATTATATTGTTAAAATAAGTATTATTTTTATTATGAAATAACCGCGTTGTGTATATTTTACGTTTTTTATATTGTCACACGTATTTCTCAAAATTAATTAGCAATACAATGGATGAAATTCGTGGTTAATTATACTTCGACATGTGCAAAACAGTTTCAACTGCACTCTGTTCAAAATAAAATCGAGAAAACCATATCATATGAAATTACCTAGTCACTTTCTGTGATTAGATGGTAGGCATAATAACAAAATCAACTGTCAATAGAACCTGATCTCAAAAACAGGAAAACTGGGAAGTTTCGAAATTACTATGAAACACAAACTACATTGGGAACAAAAATTGAAAAATTAACCAAATCGGGAATTTATATTTTTAACCGGGACCACCAAAAATCTTATTAAAATTTACTTTTATTGTGGTATTTGTATGCATATTGCATAACGACGACGTCTAACCATAAGTTATTCGTCGTTCTGTGGTCGCCATTGATCTTGAATCATAATTTAGTTACCATTATGTGCAGAAAAGCCATTATTTTAATCAAGTATAAAAAATATGTTGCGTGGTGAACAATCGTTTCGCTTTATTCTACGCATACGAATAGGTCTCCGCAAACGAACATTATAAATTGCATACCGTAACCATGACTGTTAAAGCTGAATAGAACGAATAAAAAATTCAATTGCAGAAGAAAGTACAATCAAATCATACAGACTGGAGACTGAGCACGGTACATTTTATGATTGATATTTAAAACTTTTCTAATGTTTTTAATCGGTTTGAAATTTCATAGACAATCATCTCGTTTTGTCATTTACCATCGCAATACTATGTATTATAGGCGGTTTTAATCGGGAATTTATATTTGAATCCAGTGTTATTTTTTTACTTTTTAATCATAAGCTTAGTCTATATTTATTAATTTTAGTTATATCACTTGGTTTAAATAATATTTGAGATGTGTGAATAGAATTCGAAACGAATCTAATCGAATATAGTTATTCGATTTGAAATTTGAATCAAATTAGATAAATGATTTTCAATTAGTTCGAAAACTGTAACTGTTCGTGAATTATTTGAATAATTTGATTCAAGTTTAAGTACCATATTCGAGTCCAATTCCACATAATCGAATCCAATTTCGTATACTTAAATAAAATTTTCTAGAAGTAAAGTTTGAATTGAAAAGTTCAAAAATTACGTAAAAAGTTTTTTTTTTCCTATTCTTCTCAGTAAATCCCATTCATTTGTTACCCATTTAATGGGGGTGCATAAAAAAATCAATGGTTCACCATCTTTGGGAGTCCGCCATATTAGATTCAGAATAACGTCACTTAACTAACCATGCATTGTCATCCAAACTAAACGTGTATACAAAATTTCATCTCAATCGGTTAAGGATTACTGTTTAAAAATTCATTTACAAGATTTGACCCATACTAACACAGCAAGTTAAATAAAACTTATAAAAATAGTCGATTTGAAATGTTCTTTTAACTACTGGCTACCACCACCCTCAAGTTGTAAATCTTTCGCCAAACACCAAAAGGTGTATTCCGGCAGTTGCACTTGAGAGCCAGTCTTCCACTATGTTTAGCGTGCTACCATCTTGGGCCACCTCGTCACTTAAGATCAGATGAGATATGGCTATAACGATAAAAAAATCATAAATTTGAAACAATCATTTTTAATAACTTAACTGTTAATAGCTTGGATATTGATCCAGATGGAAATATTTCATGAAATAATAAGTTAATCTATATTCAATAACTTATATTCCTTCAAACATTGTGAATAATTCGAAATATCTGATTTTCGTTTAATTACAAACATTTCACTTTATTTTACAAATACGAAATTCGGAACGCTAAGAATTCTGAAAATGGCCTTAATTTTCGACATGAGTCACGTTAGGTACATTTTTTTATCTTTGGAGCCTCAGTTTCACACATGGCCATTTAATTTTGAATAGCTGATATACATATACATATATAGATAATAGGATAACTAACGGACTCACTGGTATATCAACGCATATCCTACACTACTGGGTCTGGAACGTGAACATTTGCATGCGAGTTGCTTTTACACTGTATGCAATATGCAAGGAATTTTGGTGGAGAAAAGAAGGTTGAAAGTTTGTATGAAATTCAGTCAGATTTGAAGATAAATCTATGAAAAGAAGATTGAAAGTTTGTATGAAATTCATTCAGATTTGAAAATAAATCTATGAAAACTGGTATTTATCAACTCATTTAGAAAGTAAAAAAGATGACGACATACTTTAAACGTGTCGCGAGCGACGCCGCGGAATCTCGCTTGCTTATTTATATATTTAACACCCATACACAACTGATAATTATATTTATCACATAAAAGTCTACTTATTACACTAAAGCAACACAATGCGGTTACTACCGCTGGGACATTGGCGAAATAATAATTTAGCTACCACTTCAGGTCCCTTTTAAAGGTCGTTACGCTTTCATTACTCTTTTTATACCCCATCCGTCATACCGTGGCCATGGAGTGGTGCTATTTTGAATATGGCTTTAGTCTTAACTTGTTCTCCAAGATATTAATTTGGCAAGTAATTGTTCGAACTCAGGGCTTTCACAAGTTTCACATTTGACTCTGATGTCTTGGTCACTCTCGAATTCACCCTGTGCTCCATACGACCTGTGTGGTTGTTATTAAATGTCAAAGCCGATTAAATCGTGCATCTTAAATACGAAAAGTTTGGATCACGGGACGAGAGAGCTCCATATTGCGGCCATTTGAACATACATTTTTCCATTTAAAACTGGACTATGACTCCCCTTCCTATATATTCCTTGACAATTATTCTGTAAGGCTACTCCCATCAACACGAATGCGATATAGACGAGTAAATTGTTATTAAGTTAGTACAGTTCTGCGAATCGCGGGCATGTCCTGCCCATATCCAACTGAAAGTTTAGATGACGAATTGTTCCATTGCGCTTCAATATTTATTCCCGAGCGTTTAGTTGGGAATTGAACAGTAACAATATGATAACATGGACTGGAAACTACTGGTTAGTAACGGTGGATTCCGTCCGTGTGCGATATGGCAGCCGTTACCGTTCACCGCCGACGAGTACGGACAGCCACGCACCGCATCGAGGCTTTCTTCCTCATTTCCCATGGTCCGTGACTTCGCCGATTAGCACTCGTTGGTGCACTGTCTATGAGGCCTATCAGGGATTACGCAGACGCTTCAGTAATAGTGCTTCGCGTATCTGCAGCGACTTGCTAGAATTAAAAATATCCCTCATCTTTTCCACAATAGAACCACACGCGCCGGGCTTCAGGGTATCCTCTATCTTGGCACGAACTAGAACTCGAAGCATTCAGTGCAATACTCTCTGATTATAAAAATATAAATGTTGCTATTTTTAACGAAAAAACTTATAAACCCGCTGAACAAAACCCAGGCTACATCCTTGCAACTTGCAAGTATTAAATAAGTAAATTTAATATTAAAAGCAAACACCAATAATATTTATTTACCTTATTTACTTTAATAAGTGCGTTAAGTGAACGACCATGATGTAAGCGAAGGTAAGGTTATTATTTTAACAAACTCCCGTGCTAAGTCTGCGACTGAAGGTACGGAGCAAATTATGAAGAACTGTGACCACTGAAAGTTTATAACAGTCGTCACAGTCAGGCATAGGCATAGGCTAGATGAGAGTAAGGGAAACCTGATAAAATTTCGTTTTATATGATCAATCTTAATTTCAAAGTAAGTTAACCTAGAGAACATGTTACGAGGCAAGAACGCCTGCCAGCTTAGGATCGCCCGTCATAAAGGAATAAAACTTCTTTAAAAAAATTACAAGTAGACAATTTCTTTAACAATCACCGAGGAAGATAACCTCGTTGAAAAGTTACTACCGAATGAGTAGGGGAGGAGGTTCGTTCACACACCTCTTTTCCCTGCCAGGATGAACTAAAGGGACTATGGATAATACACCATAGTGTAGCTTAAGTTTTAGTGAGTAGGATTATCAAATAACCCCCTTGTTCCCATGAACTTAAACTACGCATGATGGGATTTGTCACTTTAAAAAATAATTTATTTTACTGAGTAATTCGTTTCTATCATAAAATATATAGAAAAATAAAGATTTTTTTAGTTAAGTTATATAGTTATATCATTGCTTCAAAATTGCAAATTGAATTGTTTTTTGCATTATTTACGTCAATAGTGTGTATAAATAAATATAATTAGTCGTAAACAATGTATAACAATATTAACAATGGACAATGCAACAGGAAAAGGTACATTGTCTTTGTCAAAACGTGTGCAGTAACTCTTCCGCTTGATTGAACGGGATGTTGGCAAAACATTATTTTTATCGAATCAAATGGTCTTGCGGTCTACGTACGTGTTATGGTATCAGTAACCAGTAACATTATTAAATAAAAATTGACCAATTAACGCAGTTTCATATTGACATAATTTTCATAATATTTTAAACTGGCTTTACCTACGGCTCCGCTCGCTTGGGCTACAGAATTATTGTTTAAGAAGATATCGTGATGTTTTTTTTGTTTTTGATATGGACCAATTATCTAAAGAGTAATACAAAAAAAATTATCAATATCTTCCCAGTACCTAGTCTTTGCGTGATGCGCGCACAACGGCAAACCTCAATATTTTTTTTATTTAGATAGTTACATGTAGAATTATCCAAATCAAAAATATTTTCTTGAATATACCGTCTTAAAACGAACAAAACACTAATATAGAATAACGAAAAGTGTTGGATTGGTTTTATAGATAATTAACACAATGATCATAATATAGTACATATATTATTTCTCAAAGGTGTTATTTCATGAGACCATTTGGATATCTCCGTGAATACTTAATCAAAACTAATGATTCGACCATCATTTTTAAAACTTATATTCGGGCTCGCTATTGACGAAGTTTAATACAAATATACTGGGCCGCAAAGAAAGCGGGTCGGTAACAAAACTCTCAATGACTTCCAAATTATTGGAGTTAGCTTTATGAAATAAAGACTGTATTATAACAGTTTAACATTTGAATAAGAGTAAGTTAAGTAAAAACGACCATTTTTCCCGCCGAGGAATATTCTCCCATTCCTCTATCAGTGCTTTTTTCAGTTCACGAAGCGTAATTGGAGAGGAATTTAGCTGGCGTCCACGTCGTCCCAGGCATGCTCGATGAGGTTCAAGTCTGGAGAGCGTGCTGGCCACTCCATGCGTGTAATAGCGACATCTTCTAAGTAGTCAAACACTATCCTAGCTGTACCGGGACGAGCGTTATCTTGCATAAAGATGGTGTTCTCCCCATATTTACTAAAAATGAGCCAACATACTCATTTAAGACCTCATTCAAGTATTTTTCTGCAGTTAAAGTGCCATTTTTAATCACCACTAGCTCGATGCAGCTTTTGGAAGAAATTCTAGCCCACACGTTTACGGAGCATTCGCCATATGGCATTTTCTCTTCAATGCAAGCTTGGTTATAGCGTTCTCTTAATCTTCTGTAGAGTCTATACCCTCCCATCGTGCGTGCATAGCATGAACCTCGACTCGTCCGAAAACATTACTCTTGACCAAAATCATCCAGAGTTCAATTAATGTGTTCTCTAGCGTAACTCAGCCTTGAATTTCGATGCTGCCTTTCGAGTTTTGGATCATTTGTGGGTCGGGTCTACTGCACAATAAATGCCATATTTATATTATAGAACAGAAACAAAAGTAAAACAAACGTTTTCAAATTTATTATTCAAAATATTTTAAAATAGTATTTTTTCTCGTTTTTAATCCAATCAACAAAAAGAGATAAAAATGTTTTACTTATTCCTATATTTGCAATAAAATAAACTTTAGTTTAGTTTTTATTTTAAATGGATTGCTCAACTGTTTTAAAAGTTATTGCATTTTTTTTAACCGACCCGCTTTCTTTGCGGCCCAATGTACTTTAAGGTTTTCGTAAATTTTTTCATTAGTAGGTAATGCCATCTGTTGATGCTAATGAATATATATAAAATCGCCATCTATTAATAAACTATTTAACTAACATGACAGCAGTTACATTGTGCCTGGTATAGTAATATTTAAGTTTGTTATCTAGCATGTATTAAGTTAGTTGTACGGGGTGTACCTGTTCCGAAGACCATTTTTTTTTTGCATAATTTCATCTATTTTTACTTATTTTTGTAATTCAAGAAAGCTGCTCTGGCATACTTCAACAGGTGTGTTGTTTGTGGTAGATATTACCTACTTCCCAGTCTTTACCATTTTCATGAAGAGTTTGTAACAGTTCTTCCTTTTTTCTTGGATTAAAAAAAAACATTTCAAGATGAAATTGTGAAATACCTTAAAACTATGATCCAGTACAGCATAGCTACTGCATATTAAACAACATAATGATTAATGATGATTTAAAAATACAAATTATGTACAAAATTGTGGGAATAAAAGAACATATACATCATAAGGGCCGGTATGGTATTCTATTAGATTATTTACTCACCTGCCAACAGCAATTTGGCTTCAGAATGTTGTTTTTTTTTAAATTTATTTTTCACATTACTGTAGCCTAAGATGTTAATATGTCATTGACGGTAGCAGCTTGTAAGGTTCTCAGTGGTTCTTTTAACGCCATTTGTATTAGCGTTATATTTACGACCACGCATTTTGTTTATCAACTTGCTTGATGAAATCAGTTTTCTTGCATTCAATAATGTGTGTATAGGGTTCCAATGAAGAAAACAAGAGCAGTTATTCTTCGTTACTAAAATTGGGTGCTCTTGTTCTTGTAACACTTTTACCAGATATCTCATTCATATCATTGGACATATATTAAAAGTAAAAAAGGTAACAATAATTTTCCTAACATCATGCACTACCGTGATTCATCTGCCGGCACGGGTGACGGTATATGTAATTTATTTGCCACCTATTTCCATTCGACGTTTCAAGAGCCATCGTCTAACAGTAATAAAACTGATTCAGTGACGCTGGACAGGCCTTCAGTGTCCATAAGTTCAGTCGAAATTTGTCCAGACATAGTATTTAAGCTACTCAAGTCGCTTGATCCAGCTAAATCAGGTGGACCGGATCACATACCACCATTATTTATTATAAATTGTGCTGAGAGTCTTGTAGTGCCGCTATTTATGATATTCAGGCGTTCCTTGCGGGAAGGTATACTTCTAAACATTTGGAAGGCTGCGTTCGTTACTCCGGTTTTTAAAAAGGGTAACAAAGCTGATGTAACTAACTACCGTCCTATCTCGAAAAAATTTTTTTTTCTAAAATTATGGAAAAAATTGTTTACTCGGTAGTTTATTCGTCGCTAATAAGTAGTTTTGGTGATGAACAGCACGGGTTTTTGCGTAATCGATCGACAACTTGGAATCTAGTTTTACTCAATGAATACCTTACTGAGTATATGAACCAACGTGTACAAGTTGACGTAATTTATACTGATTACAGTAAGTGTTTTGATCGTATTGATCATCAGATGCTTATGAACAAGCTAATGTTAGCTGGTATACATGGAAAACTTCTTATGTCAAAAATCGTATGCAGGCAGTAGTGTTACATGGTCATACTTCCGTTTGGAAGTATATACCTTCTGGCGTACCTCAGGGATCAATATTGGGTCCTCTTTTATTTACCATTTTCACCTCAGATGTTAAGAAATGTTTCCATAATTCTCATATTCTATTGTACGCAGATGATATGAAAATGATAAAATCTGTGGATAGTGAATCTGATACATTAAGTCTCCAAGAAGATCATAACAGATTTACAGCATACTGCGCTGTCAAAAAACTTTAGCTTAATATTTCTAAATGTTTTAATATAACTTTCTCTAGATGTAGGTATTTAATTACCGCCAACTACACTTTTTATAACAATATAATTAGAAGAGTAACTCACATTAAAGACCTAGGCGTTATACATGATCATAAGTTACTGTTTGTTAAACATGTCGACTATATTATCAGTCGATCATCCAAGGCTTTGGGTTTCGTTATGAGATCTACTACTTGCTTTCGTTTTTTGAAACTGCTGAAAATTTTGTATTGTTCTTTCGTACGTAATAACCTTGAATAGGCATCACAAGTTTGGAATCCCCAATACAAATAGTATATACTATACAGAATTGAGCAAATTCAGAGAAAATTTTTAAGATATTTAGATTACAAGACACAGCAGTCATCGTTTGATTATAATGAGCGCTGTAACAAATATCACTTTTTATCTTTGGTAAGTAGAAGTACAATAGGTGACATTTGTTTTCTAATGAAGTTAGCTAGAAGCACAATTGATTGTCCTGATTTATTGACTAAAATCATGCTTCGTACTGATGGGCTAAGTTTCAGACAGCGGCCGCTGCTACAAACCCCGTTTGCCTGCACTAACCGCAGACAGAATGCTTTTATGATACGTAGTTCTATAAGCTACAATGCACTGCTTTCAGACTTAAATATAGATCTCTTCTGCACCAGCTTACACATGGTAAAATGCTTACTAACTCATGAATACTGCAGCACAGAGCAACACTCGAGCTTTACTTTATTATTTTGTTAATGTTTACTATTAAGACGTTTATTTATTTAGATATTCATAATTGGAGGCTTTTAATTAGCAGTTTAATTTTTTAATTTTTTATTTTTTATTGATATATTAGTCTGAAAGCCTTCCTAAAATTATAAAAATAAAATAAAAAATATCTAACAGAAGATATAATATAATATTCTCAGTATTCTAATGTTATATTAGTAGTCGCGTCGAATATTATTTTCATGTTATTTATTTGATATTGACTGATAACAAATAATGATATCCACCTATGCATGTTTCATTCTATGGCTTCTATGTATAAGTTGATAAGTTATCGCGATTTTTGGGTTAAGAAGCTCGTTAAGACGTGAAAGACTGCTTTACCGACTTGTTAATTGTGTTTATCTAAATCAGCGCACTGTATGTCTCATGCAAGTTGACCCTAAATGCGTTTACGATAAATCCATTTAAGAGGCTAATTGTAAATAACTAATTTCGTTTAACGGTCAGTTTAATGAAATGTAGCGCAATCCGCCCTTATAATGTGCGAAATATACGCACTGGTCAGATTATAGTTATGGAGAATAATATATTGTCATTCAAATCACTAACAGTTTTATTACTCTGCGAATAATATTCATTGTTGTGTTAGTTTTGTCAACGACATCTATATAGGTAATAAGTGCTCCCAAAATTCCTTACTATTAACCTAATGCATGCGTGTCAAATTTTTCATTCTATACCTTCTTTTTATTTTGTTTTAAGATCGTACTATACAAAAATTACTAAAAAAAGTAATTTTTACTGAACTGAAGACGTGGAACACATCTACAGGTGCTTACCGACAGATTATCAACATGAGGGTACTACTAGCTATGAGTCAGGCGGGCCTTAGAAAATACCGTACCACCATGCTATGGTTTTATAAACCCCCAAGTCCGGTGAAGATGTAAAAGCCGCAGCGGCTCTGTTTTTGGATAGGGCCCCTAAGGCTAACAGTGTAGTCAGTTAAAAAAAAAAAAAAAACTATTGTTTCATCAAGATGTTTTCCTTCACTAAATGCTTAAGTTCTTTGCAGAGATTACAACTCAAACTTATTTTATATTTAGAATATTATAAAGACCTCTCTTTAAAAAAAAACGTTATTTATACAAGACAATTTTTAACCAAAAAAGAAAACCAGCTTCAATGACACCAGATAAACACCAGATATTTTAGATCAAAGTGGCCATAATATGTATGAACCTAATATTTGAAATTTCATTATCAATTTTGAACATATTTACGAGATTTTAGTAAAGATATGTGGTACCATACAAGCAAGAAAACGTGATAATAATACCGATTAATAAAAATTAGTAAAGTATTGAAAAGTAACTAACTACATAGGTACTCCTATGTATGCAAAAAAATAGGTAGTTCTTTTTAATAATATTCTAACTCAACGTATTAAACACGTTAAAATTTCAATAGGTACTGATAGAAATTAATTACAAGCAATCTTCATAGACATAGGTCATCGCTAACAAGGAATTCGTTAATCTACACATCATAGTTGCCAATTGTGTAGGAATTGTTAAAAACTTATTAATATTCTAGACGCAGCATAATCTCTGCTTACTATCTGCGCTAAAATTTCGTAAAGGAAGCTAGCTCATTTGTATTCTTGGTACGTTGTCGGGCTAAACCTATGCAAGTGTGAATAAGAGCCGATTCAATACTATGTCAGGTCAAATTAATATAGATGTTAGGTTATAGACTGCGAGGAACTATTTCTAATTAAATATTCGCATTCAAAACACATTTTAAAATTTCGTCTCTCTCTCTCTCTCTCTCTCTCTGGTAGAAGGCAAGCAAATGAATTAATTTACTTACATAAAATAATTCATTCTACTATAGACAGTACACAAACTTCAACATCAATAACCGTAGTAGAAGCACAGAATTATTTAATATCCCTTTTTATAAAAACAATGTCTCTTTCAACTGTCTTACTTATAGCAAGTATGTGTCGCTCATACAACAATATCAAACTTTATAACGCTCCTTAATATCGATCCTATTAACATCATATACTTATATAAACCGATATAAACAATTTATAAAATACTTTTTCTTATTTTAATATTATCTTAATGTAATTCTGTATTTAGGTAACAAATTTTTGTGAAATAATTATAACTGATGTACTTTATGTGTGCGCTAATAAATATTGGATTTTAAGCTAGTTAAAATAAGTAAAATTTTAAATGTTATTCTTGTGTTGTTTATAATCTGTAATATGTGCCTATATAAATAAATAAATAAGACAATGGAATCAATGTATTTTATTCAGGCCTTCAGGGAAGACACTTTAAATGTCAACATACTACGACCGTAGCACCGGTTCGGAAAACATTCCAGTCAAGAAACTCGATTGGGCTTATCAACATTTTTTTTGGAAATAAAGTTAGCTACAGGGAAAAAGTGTCCCACCGACACTAAAAAGAGACAAACATATACATCTATACGATTTAGCCCGCGAGAGACTGAGATAGAATATACACTTTAATAGTCGTGAAATTTGCGTAGGGGCAAGGCACAGTTCTTGAACTAACTGTACCGCACTGTTGACATATATAGCAAAATCTTGGTCGACAGTAATCCCGTATTTCGGTAATGTGCTTAGGAAATTTATTGTAGAACCTAACACAATTACCTAAAATAAATATTTGTCTTTGCTGAGCTTCTTGGGGAAGAGGGAGTCCAAGATCGGCAACACGCTAGTGATATCTTAATCAGGCAGGGCATAATCGTGTGTACCAACTTAGTTGTATTAAAAAAGTAGAACCACAACATCCATGTAAGTTAATTAAACGAACTTAATAGATATAATTAACATAATAATAAAGAAATTAAAAATTGGAGTCAAAGAGGGGGTAAAAAATACGGCAGCACGCTAGTGATATCTTCAAAACGATCAGGCAGGTAAATAAACGACACAACATCCACTGTAAGTTAAATTAGAAGTATATTATAATATTGAATTATAAATCAACATACATAAAAAGTTGAATCAATCAGGTTTTATATAGTTTGTGATGTTATATCTAGGTAAATAGGTAACAGAATCAAAAAATATATGAGCAATTGTCATTTAAGAAACCATCAGTTTAAATAAAAATAAAGTGTACTTATCTAAATTAGGAAGTATTATTATAATCCATTGAATTATAAATCAACGTAATCAAAAACTAGTTGAGTCAATCAGGGCCTTTTAATATAGTTTGTGAATCTTATAAATCTAGGTAATATAGGTAAAGATATCAAAAAATATGATTGACAAGTTCTGTGTATATTTAGTCAACTATATTTTTGTAGCAAATTTTGCAAATTCGTTCGCATAAAGTTGAGGAAGTTGAGTTTACATCCCATAATGAGACGTAAAAGGAACTGGTAGACATTTCAATAAAGCCTTCTGAGGTTCTAGGGCCCTTATGGCTAACAGTATAGTATTATTTATTTAATCTATTTATTTGACTAAAAATTACATTGGACTTATATTCCAACAATGGTCCCCATACCACATTTATGAATATTCGAAATATGTATCTATCAAAAAAAGCACAAATTTAAATCAGTCTTCCTAAGTTCAACGTGTGACCATAAGGAGCTGCATTATCGAGATGTGTGGTTATCATCGAACGCCATTTGATAAAACATTTTTGGAACGAAGTTCCTTACGGCAGGCTTGGAGGGGATAGGGATTTTGCTACGCGACCGAACTGAAAAAAATGTGATAGTAAAACCGTAAGAAAATATCCGTGGAAAAAAGTGCGTGGAATAAAACCGTTAAATGAGACGTGCGCAGGCGCGACAGTCGCATACACAAGCGAGTAGTGTATAATACCTTTCTCTTTCTCCCTCTTTCTTTTATTATTTTCTTATCATTTTTTTATTTTAAGTAATTTATTATTTCCTAAAATACTGAATTTCCTAAATACTTTCTTGTACTTAAAAACTAATCAGCAAAATTTAAGAGAAAAATCAAGAAAACCTAAATAAAATTGAGCACGATTTTTTTTGCAATTTGTGTCGATTCTACATTAGCCGAAGGAACTTCGTTCCTACCTGGTGTCCCACGACACCACATCATCTTTTATATTATAAAACTAGCTGTGCCCGCGGCTCCGCTCGCATGGACTAGGGAATTATTGTTTATGAAGATAGCGTTTTTTTTTAAATAAAGACCAAGTATCTAAGGAGTAAAACAAAAAAAATATGTCAAAATCTATCCAGTAGTTATTGTAATATGCGCGCACAACGGCAAGCATCAATCATCTATCCAATGTAAATATTTTAAAAAGAAAACCGTGAATGAATGACTTACTGGCTGATCAATCAACACATCGCGCAAAACACTATACTTACTGGGCTGAAAATTGTTCACAAATAGCTATTAATTATGACGTAGGAATCCGCAAAGAACGGATTTTGAAAATTCAACCCTTAAAGAGAGTATTTGTATGGATTTTTTTTCACACGGGTGAAACCGTGAAGCGCAGCTGGTTTCTGTATAAATAAAATGATACGAATAATTATGAAAGTTAATTTTTGTATTTCGTACAAACTTGTAGCGACAGTTAGCGAACCCATTGCATAAGTGTAGTTATGGCACATGTAAATTCCATTGTGTGCACGATCTATTTCTTTTTTAGCGTAACAAATGACAGCGTAGGGTCAGTTTTGTAGGTGAATTTTATTTAAATACGAGTATGATATATTAATTTAAAAAAGTGTTTGTTTGTATGTCAGCTTCGATGAACGAATGGGGATTACTCCGGAATAAATATAAACAATAATAATAGAAATTGCGTTATATTTCAGAAAATATAATACAGAATAAACAAAACTGTACATATATTTGAAGTAATCAAAAGAGTAAAATAATTCTTGCATTAGTTACTAGATATCACATAGATCTAATACTTACGAAGGAGTAATGACCTTTTGACGTAAAACGTAACGCTTTTGAGTTAAAGCTTTTATAAATTTCACTCCTTACAAAATTTCCATACCAGAGTTCATATCGATTCATAAGGAGTAAACTCCAAAAATTATATAGGTGTTTTTTAGTAGATATAATTATGTTATTTTCGTGTTATATACACATACCTATTCTAAGTCAGTAATAAGTAAAATCAATTTAAAGAGCTTGAAGTTTTACATTGTTACCTTTCAATTATAATATAAGGAATGAATATAAAGGAGATCAGTTTAAAATTCACAAAAAAAATACGGATACGGATACAAATACTGATCTCTTTTCCCCTCGGATATCCGCGGATACGGATGCGGATATCCGATACATCCCTATTACAGACTAACGAGGATATTTTTTAAATTAAATAATGCTAATTTATTCAGAGTAATAGAACGAAACTCTGTATTTTTTAAGTAATTATAATGTTTAAAGTAATTATAATGTTTTATTACTTTAAGTATGAACAAGCCTATTATTAAAATTTAATGATGTCGTAAAAAAATATATTTAACGAGTTACCTGAGCTACCTGTGTATAATCGCATTATGCTTACCTGTAAATTAAGTTAGTACATACGCAGTTTTAGTCATATTATATTTGGAAACGAAGACGTTTATCATGCTAGGTCGTCTGGATATACATTAGCTGATATCGTAACGCGACAAACCACATGACAATCACTGTCACGGGTATATCACCATGAGCATGTTGGTCGCAAGGGTCCCTACCAGGTCCAGATCCAGGTCCATCCTTACCAGATCCCTAACATCTCACTATGTATATCTATACTGATATTAAAAAGCTGATGAGTTTGGTTATTTGGTTGAACGCGCTAATCTCAGGAACTACTAGTTCGAATCGAAAAAATGTTTTAGTGTTGAATAGCTCATTTATCGAAAAAGTGTATAGGCTATATAAAATCACGCTACGACCAATAGGAGCGGAGCGTCAATGAAAAATGTTGCAAAAACGGTAGTAATTTATTCCTTTTCAGAGCTTCCATTGCGTGCGCTGCGTGAATGGTTATAGTTACGTAATAATCATGTGTGACGGTATTATTTCTTTTAAAAAGTTCTAAAAAAAGGTCCTCGATAGAATATATCTATCTTTTAAGATTTACTCCATATAACCTTTTTTATGGTAATAAAATTTATTCTAAAATAATAAATTATTTGCCAAAGTGTTTTTATATACATGTTGTTAATCCTTATCGAAACAAATACGTTATTCATCACAAGTATTGAATTTTTTACAAAATTGCCCTTTACGGTAAATTATTTAAATTAATATCTCAGAAGGTATCACAATTTTAAAATAACTCGGCAGCAAAATAATGATCAAGTACCACGAGCGCATTTTTATTATGCAGAATGATGTGAGAGACGGGCGGCACCTATAATACGTTGCCTACGATCCACTCTCTCTAACGCTCACTCTCTCTCCCTCTTATATGACGCAGACGAACTTGCGCGGGTCAGATAGATACTAAACATGCCACTATTATGGATGTGACAACTTAGTATATGGTGGTGATTCAGTAGGCAACGACCGGTAGATTTCGGCCGTTTTCAATAACCTATCTAACCAATGTTTTTACTGCTGAAGGTAGAGAGGTATATTGTTGGTAATAATTTGTATTTTTGAATAAGAATAAGTATCTTCGGATAGCTAATTCATACAAAATCTTACCAACAGACATATCTTTCTAACTTCAGTAGCAAAAACAATGGTTCTGGATTGTCTATTGAGACGATGTCTATTGTTACTTTTCTTATCAATGCTGAGCTACGCCTTCGCTCATTTGGACTGCAGAATGCTATCGATTAGGCAAACGCGCGAATCTTGCTCCCCGTTCCCGGCTATTTTGAAGATAAATACGCTTATTGTTGGTGTTCCTTTGAAGATTGACATCAACTTTTGCTCACTTTCTGTAGTTCTTTTTAATGTCTACAATTATATAGTACATTAACTTGATAAAAATTGAAAAAAGATATATTCATGGTGAATAAATTCGGGCGCTTAAATTGTTTACGAGATATATTAAATTAATGTACTACATAATTGTTACAACATTGTTAACAAATATTTCTTCTATCATATTTTTAAAAACAGCCTTGTGATCCTTGTCAGTTTCGTGTCTAATTTCCGCCGGCAGACTGTTAAGTATGTATAATAAACTTTTCTGGTTTTATATTTTTATATTTGCTTATGTTTGTTTTATTTTTAAAGTGAAAAGTAAAAGTGAAGTAAAGTATTCATTAAATTATCTAATATTATTACATATTAGTATAACATAGTTCCGTAATCGCAAAACTATAGGTTTTATAAACTAGACTATTGCGAAAATGCGCCCATTTCATTTGCCGGTCCTAAATATTTTTGCATAAGAATCTCCCATCACGGAATACATAGCCGCACTTAACAAAAACAAGTTGATCAATCAGGTTTTATATAGTTTGTGATGTTATATCTAGGTAAATAGGTAAAGAATCAAAAAATATATTGACAAGTTCTGGTAATTTAGCAACTATATTTTTGTAGCAAATGCAAAATGCAAAAGTGAGGAAGTTGAGTTTACATCCCATAATGAGACGTAAAAGGCACGGTTAATTTATAAAGCCTTCTGAGGTTCTAGGGCCCTTATGGCTAACAGTATAGTATTACAGTGTAAACTCTTTATAACGAAACTCAAGGGACTGAGCATTATTTGTCGTTATAGAGAGTTATCGTTATATGGAGTGCCAGTACTTGTATTGTATTATTTTATGTATTCTATTCATATCTTCTTCTATCAAACTTTTTCGTCAACACTACTCGCTTTCCGTTTACTGGCCATGTTAACAGTTTCAAAGTAGGTTTACGACTGATAATACGATAGGTACCCAGTATGCTTGGTCGAAGACCATCACTTCCGAGAAAACAATGCGTCATACTGCACATATTCAAGGCAATTAAGGATAACAAAAGCTAGACTGACCTCGGATGTTTCGGAGCTTCAAAGTCTTTTGTTACTTGATAACATAACATAAACAATAATACCGATAATAAATATTTACTGTCTAAAAATATGAACACATTTCTTCGTAATAGAGAATGGTGTATCGCTATAAAGAGTGTTTGAATGTGTGGGTTTTAACGCACACCAACCAAGTCGGGCTCACTTCAACGTTATAGGGAGTTCATCGTTATAAAGGACAACGTTATAAAGAGTTTACTCTGTATTTATTTAATCTATTTATATAAATAAAAATTACATTGGACTTTTATTCTAATATTCCAACAATGGTCCCCATACCACATTTATGAATATTCAAAATATCTATCAAAAAAAGCACAATTTTAAATCAGTCTTCCAAGTTCAACATGTGACCATAATTAGCTGCATTATCGAGATGTGTGGTTATCATCGAACGCCATTTGATAAAACATTTTATATTATAAAACTAGCTGTGCCCGCGGCTCCGCTCGCATGAACTAGGGAATTATTGTTTATGAAGATAGCGTTTTTTTTTTTAAATAAAGACCAAGTATCTAAGGAGTAAAACAAAAAAAAAATATGTCAAAATCTATCCAGTAGTTATTATAATATGCGCACACAACGGCAAGCATCAATCATCTATCCAATGTAAATATTTTAAAAAAGAAACCGTGAATGAATGACTAACTGGCTGATCAATCAACACATCGCGCAAACCACTATACTTACTGGGCTGAAAATTGTTCACAGATAGCTATTAATTATGACGTACGAATCCGCAAAGAACGGATTTTGAAAATTCAACCCTTAAAGAAGAGTATTTGTATGGATTTTTTTCACACGGGTGAAACCGTGAAGCGCAGCTGGTTTCTGTATAAATAAAATGATACGAATAATTATGAAAGTTAATTTTTGTATTTCGTACAAACTTGTAGCGACAGTTAGCGAACCCATTGCATAAGTGTAGTTATGGCACATGTAAATTCCATTGTGTGCACGATCTATTTCTATTTTAGCATAACAAATGACAGCGTAGGGTCAGTTTTGTAGGTGAATTTTATTTAAATACGAGTATGTTATATTAATTTAAAAAAGTGTTTGTTTGTATGTCAGCTTCGACGAACGAATGGGGATTACTCCGGAATAAATATAAACAATAATAATAGAAATTGCGTCATCTTTCAGAAAATATAATACAGAATAAACAAAACTGTACATATATTTGAATTAATCAAAAGAGTAAAATAATTCTTGCATTAGTTACTAGATAGCACATAAATCTAATACTTACGAAGGAGTAAATGACCTTTTGACGCAAAACATAACGCTTTTGAGTTAAAGCTTTTATAAATTTCACTCCTTACAAAATTTCCATACCAGGGTTCATATCGATTCATAAGGAGTAAACTCCAAAAATTATATAGGTGTTTTTTAGTAGATATAATTATGTTATTTTCGTGTTATATACACATACCTATTCTAAGTCAGTAATAAGTAAAATCAATTTAAAGAGCTCGAAGTTTTACATTATTACCTTTCAATTTTAATATAAGGAATGAATATAAAAGAGATCAGTTCAAAATTCACAAAAAAAACGGATACGGATACAAATACTGATCTCTTTTCCCCTCGGATATCCGCGGATACGGATGCGGATATCCGATACATCCCTATTACAGACTAACGAGGATATTTTTAAAATTAAATAATGCTAATTTATCAGAGTAATAGAACGTAACTCTGTATTTTTTAAGTAATTATAATGTTTAAAGTAATTATAATGTTTTATTACTTTAAGTATGAACAAGCCTATTATTAAAATTTAATGATGTCGTAAAAAAATATATTTAACGAGTTACCTGAGCTACCTGTGTATAATCGCATTATGCTTACCTGTAAATTAAGTTAGTACATACGCAGTTTTAGTCATATTATATTTGGAAACGAAGACGTTTATCATGCTAGGTCGTCTGGATAAACATTAGCTGATATCGTAACGCGACAAACCACATGACAATCACTGTCACGGGTATATCACCATGAGCATGTTGGTCGCAAGGGTCCCTACCAGGTCCAGATCCAGGTCCATCCTTACCAGATCCCTAACATCTCACTATGTATATCTATACTGATATTAAAAAGCTGATGAGTTTGTTTATTTGGTTGAACGCGCTAATCTCAGGAACTACTAGTTCGAATCGAAAAAATGTTTTAGTGTTGAATAGCTCATTTATCGAAAAAGTGTATAGGCTATATAAAATCACGCTACGACCAATAGGAGCGGAGCGTCAATGAAAAATGTTGCAAAAACGGTAGTAATTTATTCCTTTTCAGAGCTTCCATTGCGTGCGCTGCGTGAATGGTTATAGTTACGTAATAATCATGTGTGACGGTATTATTTCTTTTAAAAAGTTCTAAAAAAAGGTCCTCGATAGAATATATCTATCTTTTAAGATTTACTCCATATAACCTTTTTTATGGTAATAAAATTTATTCTAAAATAATAAATTATTTGCCAAAGTGTTTTTATATACATGTTGTTAATCCTTATCGAAACAAATACGTTATTCATCACAAGTATTGAATTTTTTACAAAATTGCCCTTTACGGTAAATTATTTAAATTAATATCTCAGAAGGTATCACAATTTTAAAATAACTCGGCAGCAAAATAATGATCAAGTACCACGAGCGCATTTTTATTATGCAGAATGATGTGAGAGACGGTCGGCACCTATAATTCGTTGCCTACGAGCCACTCTCTCTAACGCTCACTCTCTCTCCCTCTTATATGACGCAGACGAACTTGCGCGGGTCAGATAGATACTAAACATGCCACTATTATGGATGTGACAACTTGGTATATGGTGGTGATTCAGTAGGCAAGGACCGGTAGATTTCGGCCGTTTTCAATAACCTATCGAACCAATGTTTTTACTGCTGAAGATAGAAAGGTATATTGTTGGTAATAATTTGTATTTTTGAATAAGAATAAGTATCTTCGGATAGCTTATTCATACAAAATCTTACCAACAGACATATCTTTCTAACTTCAGTAGCAAAAACAATGGTTCTGGATTGTCTATTGAGACGATGTCTATTGTTACTTTTCTTATGAATGCTGAGCTGCGCCTTCGCTCAAGTGGACTGCAGAATGCTATCGATTGGGCAAACGCGCGAATCTTGCTTCCCGCGCCCGGCTATTTTAAAGACAAAAACGCTTATTGTGGGTGTTCCTTAGAAGATTGACATCAACTTTCGCTCACTTTCTGTAGTTCTTTTTAATGTCTACAATTATTTAGTACATTAACTTGATATAAATTGAAAAAAGATATGGTCATGGTGAATAAATTCGGGCGCTTAAATTGTAACAAAATTTTACGTAGTACAACGATTTTTTTTTTAATAATTGTGTAAAGTAAAAAATGATACGAACCAAAAAAGAGGTTGCACGTTTTCCGGTGAAATCTCGCGCATTCTCAAGGATTCCAGCAGCTACCGTCGTTGGCGGCGTCTGGGGAATCCGTGGGAAGTGGCGCGAAGGGAGAATCATTATGAACCCTAATATCTCTTTTCGTTATATTCTTCCTTTTCTCATAAATTTCTTCTTCTTCTTCTTCTACACAAACAAGCAGAAAAGAATTATTCAAGTCAACCATCCTTGCCAAGTAAACGATCTAGACTAAACAACTAAACAAACACCCTTTAGAGTAACCTCGCGAATTGTGGGCATATTTTTACTTTTTTGTCCTAAACGCGGGATCTCCGAGAAATACGGGTAGTACCGATACGGCATATAATATTACTTTTTCTATATGACTAATCCGTCTCTGATTAAACGATTGAATATAATATAGAAAACCATCGTTTAAAGATTGTTATAGGCCAATAAAGAACGAGGATAAATTAAAGAACATGAGAAACAGAAATTTAATCTAAAACAAAAAATAGTTATTATCATACAACAAGTTTGTGTTATTATTGTATTTTGTTAACAAACAAGATCGTAAATTTTTATGATTTTTACTGGAAAATATACTTAACCCAACCAGATTTTCAAATACAAAAAGTTAATGTTATCATAAGAAACTTGTTTAATCTATTTATTAACTAACAATTGTTTTTAGTAATATCTTTTATTTAATTATATTATTATCTTTCAACTAGTGCTTTGCCCGGGGTTTCGCTCGTGTCATAGTTACGTCCCATTAGATGTTTTTATGACTCTTTTTTTGACGTCATTTCAAGACTTTAACGTCTGCGCTTTTTGTCGAAAGTCGATAAACGTCTGTCGTTTGGATCAGAGACATTCCCAAAGAATTTGTTTCCTAGTTTTATCTTCAAAAATGGCGGATTTTTATACAAACTACATTTGGAGCTGAATTTCCAAAAATCTTTCCTTCGTGCTCACCTACAGTATAAAAGGAATCCGCAAGAAAATTTTCACGATTATAGCCCCAGTACTTTGGGCTGTGCGTTGATTTAAAGTTAATTAATTATCCTTTTTAACCAACTACAACAAAAGAGGGGAGGTTACTCAATTCAAATGTTTTTTTTTACTTATGTTCAACCATAACTTTTACGTTTATGAACCGATTTGAATGATTATATTTTCGTTGGTTAGGGGATACCTCAAGGGTGGTCCCATTTCCCAACTTCATTGGCATTGGACCTTCAACTTCGAAGATACACGACGAACTCATTGAAGTCGGTTTTCTTTTTTGTTATAAAGTTGTCTTGTATATAGATATATATTTTATAATATGTGGGTACATCTATTTAATCTACTTACACTACGAGTACCTACATTATTTTCTATTTGCTATAATCTTCTTTAGAAATAAAATGATAGAGGTTTTCCGTTGTGCGCGCATCACGCAAAAACTACTGGATATATTTTGATCATTTTTTTTGTTTTACTCCTTACATTTGGACCTTATCTAAAAAAATATGACGATATCTTCATTCAGTAAAAAGTTTTAAGAAACTACGATTTCTATAAGCACTATGGCTTCTTATGTCATCCACACGAGAGGACCCACGGTGCACAGCAAGTTATTTCATAAATTATTTACGACACTGAGTGTCTACCTAAGTTTAATATTAATTAATTTAAATCCATTTAATTTTATTACAATAGAAAAAACTAACGATTGAGAAAAGGTCAAGGTGGCAATATTTAAAATTTCAATATTCTTAACAATAAATAATTTTAGATGTATGTATATAAATCCGATAAATATTGGTAATCAATATAACCCAAGAAACTCTAGAGGCCTCAGGAGAGACTAATGGAGAAACGATATCATCCACCAATTTAGGTGACCCACAAAATTTTGCATATTTTATCATTAGATAAACATAAAATTATTGTATTTTTGTCACAAAACTTGTTAGCAAAATATGTAGGTATAAAAAATATGTGACGTCATCAAGCTAAACACGATTCTTTGAAGCGTACAACAGATACCGTCATCGTTCATTGCCCTGCAATGAAATTATAACAGTAGGTACTACTGAATGGATATAAATACATATGAACATTTTTTTGTAAAGTAGGTAAATTTTATTACTAAATAACATAGTAAAAAATTAAAAATTATTAAAAAGGAAACAAAAAAACCTAACTGCAACAAAAACCACTTGTCAAATTTTTTTTTTTCATATTTTGCTTTGGATTCTCAAACGTCATACTTAAATATAATATAATGTAATTCACTCCCACAAATAAGACGAATCTAACAATACCCTGTACGCTACAATCCATCAAGCCATTTAGGCTGCAGAGCGTACTAAAGAAATAGACATACATATATACGCTCGAAAAATATAAACCTCCTTTTTGCACTCGGGTAAAAAAACAAATGGTGAGGGTCAGCTCCGAAGCGTGATTGGAGTTTATTCTTTAAAAACGATTGTCTAGGAAAGGCAAAGTTAAATTATGTAGCGACGCAGTGGAGAATTGGTCGAATAAATTAAACACGGGCGACACCGTGGGGCACAACTAACACTTGGATAAAGTAAGAAAATTGTACTCGCTATGTGACAAACAGGCAATCAGTCTTTGCTGCAATATTACTGGAAGTAAACTCGCATCGTGTGACACGAACTTTATAGCCTCAGTAGGAAGGACAAATACAGAAACGATCAATAAGTTCAATAAACCGAGCATAAATAAGTATTAATTTGAATAAATTAACATAAAGACCCTATAATATTATAACCACAGTAAATTAAGACAAGCTAGGTGACTACTAGGGTTGCCACCCGTACTATATTATATAGTATCGTACTATATTTGTGTGTGTGTACCAGAGTACACAGGTAAGAAGTGAAACTTCTTTACGACATATCATTTTTCTACTATTTGCAACTTCACGAAAATGGGGTAGATAAGGCTTAAGCCTTAAGAAAAACAATTTTTTCCGTATTAAATTAAAGCTATTTTATTATTATAGACATGCATACAATTAATGAGTAATTTATTTTATCATTGTTCTTATTATAATATCATTGCTATTTATTTATTGTATTATATTTACAAGCTATGAATAAATAATTTGAATTATCTTTTCAAAGTAATACAATTATATGATGACAGTTAATCTTGTAGAAAAGCAACGATTTTATAAAATTAAAAGTGAATAAATAAATCATTAAAAACGAATAATTAAAAAAGATGTACGTATAGGTACATGCGCATCCGTGACGAGAATTATTTAATTCAAGGTTAATTTCACTCGTTATCGGACTTGAATACGGTATGAGGATGCGGCTGTTACGGTCGTTTCCACATTGCCTTGCGTACAAGAATTTGATAAGAGATAAAACAGCCTAAAATGAGCCGTTAGCCTCAATCTACATTGCCACGGAACGGAATGGAAGCTAATTTTTGTAACAAAATTTTACGTAGTACAACGATTTTTTTTTTAATAATTGTGTAAAGTAAAAAATGATACGAACCAAAAAAGAGGTTGCACGTTTTCCGGTGAAATCTCGCGCATTCTCAAGGATTCCAGCAGCTACCGTCGTTGGCGGCGTCTGGGGAATCCGTGGGAAGTGGCGCGAAGGGAGAATCATTATGAACCCTAATATCTCTTTTCGTTATATTCTTCCTTTTCTCATAAATTTCTTCTTCTTCTTCTGCTACACAAACAAGCAGAAAAGAATTATTCAAGTCAACCATCCTTGCCAAGTAAACGATCTAGACTAAACAACTAAACAAACACCCTTTAGAATAACCTCGCGAATTGTGGGCATATTTTTACTTTTTTGTCCTAAACGCGGGATCTCCGAGAAATACGGGTAGTACCGGTACGGCATATAATATTACTTTTTCTATATGACTAATCCGTCTCTGATTAAACGATTGAATATAATATAGAAAACCATCGTTTAAAGATTGTTATAGGCCAATAAAGAACGAGGATAAATTAAAGAACATGAGAAACAGAAATTTAATCTAAAACAAAAAATAGTTATTATCATACAACAAGTTTGTGTTATTATTGTATTTTGTTAACAAACAAGATCGTAAATTTTTATGATTTTTACTGGAAAATATACTATAACCCAACCAGATTTTCAAATACAAAAAGTTAATGTTATCATAAGAAACTTGTTTAATCTATTTATTAACTAACAATTGTTTTTAGTAATATCTTTTATTTAATTATATTATTATCTTTCAACTAGTGCTTTGCCCGGGGTTTCGCTCGTGTCATAGTTACGTCCCATTAGATGTTTTTATGACTCTTTTTTTGACGTCATTTCAAGACTTTAACGTCTGCGCTTTTTGTCGAAAGTCGATAAACGTCTGTCGTTTGGATCAGAGACATTCCCAAAAAATTTGTTTCCTAGTTTTATCTTCAAAAATGGCGGATTTTTATACAAACTACATTTGGAGCTGAATTTCCAAAAATCTTTTCTTCGTGCTCACCTACAGTATAAAAGGAATCCGCAAGAAAATTTTCACGATTATAGCCCCAGTACTTTGGGCTGTGCGTTGATTTAAAGTTAATTAATTATCCTTTTTAACCAACTACAACAAAAGAGGGGAGGTTACTCAATTCAAATGTTTTTTTTTACTTATGTTCAACCATAACTTTTACGTTTATGAACCGATTTGAATGATTATCTTTTCGTTGGTTAGGGGATACCTCAAGGGTGGTCCCATTTCCCAACTTCATTGGCATTGGACCTTCAACTTCGAAGATACACGACGAACTCATTGAAGTCGGTTTTCTTTTTTGTTATAAAGTTGTCTTGTATATAGATATATATTTTATAATATGTAGGTACATCTATTTAATCTACTTACACTACGAGTACCTACATTATTTTCTATTTGCTATAATCTTCTTTAGAAATAAAATGATAGAGGTTTTCCGTTGTGCGCGCATCACGCAAAAACTACTGGATATATTTTGATCATTTTTTTTTGTTTTACTCCTTACATTTGGACCTTATCTAAAAAAATATGACGATATCTTCATTCAGTAAAAAGTTTTAAGAAACTACGATTTCTATAAGCACTATGGCTTCTTATGTCATCCACACGAGAGGACCCACGGTGCACAGCAAGTTATTTCATAAATTATTTTCTATTTTTAATTTGTAAATTTACGACACTGAGTGTCTACCTAAGTTTAATATTAATTAATTTAAATCCATTTAATTTTATTACAATAGAAAAAACTAACGATTGAGAAAAGGTCAAGGTGGCAATATTTAAAATTTCAATATTCTTAACAATAAATAATTTTAGATGTATGTATATAAATCCGATAAATATTGGTAATCAATATAACCCAAGAAACTCTAGAGGCCTCAGGAGAGACTAATGGAGAAACGATATCAGCCACCAATTTAGGTGACCCACAAAATTTTGCATATTTTATCATTAGATAAACATAAAATTATTGTATTTTTGTCACAAAACTTGTTAGCAACATATGTAGGTATAAAAAATATGTGACGTCATCAAGCTAAACACGATTCTTTGAAGCGTACAACAGATACCGTCATCGTTCATTGCCCTGCAATGAAATTATAACAGTAGGTACTACTGAATGGATATAAATACATATGAACATTTTTTTGTAAAGTAGGTAAATTTTATTACTAAATAACATAGTAAAAAATTAAAAATTATTAAAAAGGAAACAAAAAAACCTAACTGCAACAAAAACCACTTGTCAAATTTTTTTTTCATATTTTGCTTTGGATTCTCAAACGTCATACTTAAATATAATATAATGTAATTCACTCCCACAAATAAGACGAATCTAACAATACCCTGTACGCTACAATCCATCAAGCCATTTAGGCTGCAGAGCGTACTAAAGAAATAGACATACATATATACGCTCGAAAAATATAAACCTCCTTTTTGCACTCGGGTAAAAAATCAAATGGTGAGGGTCAGCTCCGAAGCGTGATTGGAGTTTATTCTTTAAAAACGATTGTCTAGGAAAGGCAAAGTTAAATTATGTAGCGACGCAGTGGAGAATTGGTCGAATAAATTAAACACGGGCGACACCGTGGGGCACAACTAACACTTGGATAAAGTAAGAAAATTGTACTCGCTATGTGACAAACAGGCAATCAGTCTTTGCTGCAATATTACTGGAAGTAAACTCGCATCGTGTGACACGAACTTTATAGCCTCAATAGGAAGGACAAATACAGAAACGATCAATAAGTTCAATAAACCGAGCATAAATAAGTATTAATTTGAATAAATTAACATAAAGACCCTATAATATTATAACCACAGTAAATTAAGACAAGCTAGGTGACTACTAGGGTTGCCACCCGTACTATATTATATAGTATCGTACTATATTTGTGTGTGTGTACCAGAGTACACAAGTAAGAAGTGAAACTTCTTTACGACATATCATTTTTCTACTATTTGCAACTTCACGAAAATGGGGTAGATAAGGCTTAAGCCTTAAGAAAAACAATTATTTCCGTATTAAATTAAAGCTATTTTATTATTATAGACATGCATACAATTAATGAGTAATTTATTTTATCATTGTTCTTATTATAATATCATTGCTATTTATTTATTGTATTATATTTACAAGCTATGAATAAATAATTTGAATTATCTTTTCAAAGTAATACAATTATATGATGACAGTTAATCTTGTAGAAAAGCAACGATTTTATAAAATTAAAAGTGAATAAATAAATCATTAAAAACGAATAATTAAAAAAGATGTACGTATAGGTACATATTTTTATTTTCTAATCGTGTTTTGTTTTATTTTTAAATTATTATTTAATTTATATTTTTTATTGTTTTTAGAATTAATAATGTTCACTAGATTTACAGTCATATTTATTAATACTTGCTAATTTTAACAGATTTATATACATTCACTGATACTTACAATCAAAAAGTGAGGTTAACCTCAAATAAATATTAAAATCATGCTCATACGTGTTGAATTTATAAAACGAAATATATAATCACACTCACTTTTCTTGTAAATTCACTTAAATTTGAATAAGTCTTTTTATTTTATCACTTTCAAATTAATATATTGTTATTCTTATTTCAAACCAAACTTCAAAACTAATATATTGTTGTTATTATTATAATATATTACATTATATTCTTTACGTCACTATACTAAACTTTGATAAAAAAAGCAACATGGCGCGTAACCGAAAAACGTGACGATTGCTACAAAATTTCTCCCATACGTCGGTAAAGAAGTTTCACTTCAATAATATAGTACGAAAAATACTATATTTTCATCGCTAATTCAACTGTTGCGCTTATTACCCGACTTCGAAAAAGGATGGTTATGTTTTTCAAGCGTATTGTATGTATATATATACATACATATGTATGTACATATATTTATTTCTTTGGCACGTCTTAATTGTGGGAGTGACATAGGCTATAATAATATAATACCCAAGTACGACGTCTGGGAATAAAATCAAATTAAAAAAATCAAATATTATGAATTAATATTTTCATATTTACAAGAAATTAACCAACAAAACAAAATCAAAAATAAGTAGGAAACAAATTAGGAACCTATTTTTTTTTAAGTCAGTTAAATATACTTGAGATAAATGAGTAGAACTCGAAAAAAAAAGATAATTTGTTGACTGAACTATCTGACTTCATTAATCTAATCCAATAATTATTGGAAATAAATTATACAAGAGGTCGGAATTTAATTAAAATCGTGCATAGATATTAATATTATTATAGTGGAAATTTTTATATTATATTATGCTTGAACCTTAAAATAAATTTATGGGCCATACAAAGTGACCTTTTTAAGAGCCTACAAATCATCATAATATATTAAGTTACACAATACAATCCTAAAACAGCTCCATGTATATGCGCCAGCTTCAACCAATTATAATCTATGTAAATAATATTCTTATGTGGTCTAATAGACATTTGGATAGTTCTTGAACCCGATAAAATGTATCGTTTCTTTCCGTACTAAAGTATAATAATTATAACTAGCGATTGCCCTAAGGTCGAAATTCGACCAGTGACTTTTTGATCATAGACTATTTTCTATTTGACATTTGCAGTATTCATGGATCTAAACAATGAGTATTATTTACATCACTTGTTGTCACTTTTCGTTGAGAGACAATGTCAATATTTTGGGGGGTCTAAGTTCAATGGCACTTGTCTGGATAGGATTCGAAGTATTAGTTTATTTAATTTTATATATTATTAACAGATATTATAGGTACATTTCAGCTTTCTGCATCCCTTCTCCAAATAAAGTTTAACCATGCCAAATCTCACAGTCTTCCGTGCACGCAATACGCTTAAAAAGGGGTAGAAAGCTTTGCTTCACGTATTAATATATAGGATATATATCTAATACTACTATAATAAGTGTAATTGGTTTCTCGAAAACGGTTGCAATGATTTGGATTAAGTTAGATGTTTACTTAGATAGGTGATTTTCTTTGTTTTAAGATACCGAGCAAAGATCGATCGTTCTTATAATCTATAGTAATATACTAAAGCTCAAGAGATTTTTGAATACCCTAATCTCTAGAACTAGGTACCAGTCAGGCTTGAAAAAATATTTTTTTCATTTCATGGCCTATTTATTGAGAAAGGTTGTAAATATATAACTTACTCTAAGGAGCGAAACAATAAAAACAAGCGTAAACGTCAAGTACCTTTTTTTTTTCTTTTTTTTTTTTAACGTGGAGAAACCCATCATGGGTACACACCCGCCCGGGGGAACAAGTGGTTATGTGAGACTCCTACTCACTAAAACTCCACGGTGTACCATCCGCCGCCATACTGGGGCGACGCGGGCACTGCGCTGGCATACAGCCGCGCCGCCCCGGCCTAATGTAGGAGACGGCTCAGTACACCCTAGCCGTTTCCTCCGTCCGCCGAACCTGTGCAATGAGAAGACGGGCCCCCCGACCCGTCTCCTCTTTTCAGCTAGGGTGGCGGGAGTTGGCGAATGAACCGCCTCCTCCTGCCACCCGTTCGTCTTTGACGGAGAGGGCCACTCAGGGGATCCCCCTCGCGCGCCCTCTCCGCAGCCTCCTTCTGCGAGATGATGTCCTCGCAGAAGGAGGCAAACGTCAAGTACCTACGGGAAGTAAGAACAACGATAGACTATACGGATTTATTTATAGTAGTTAGTACAGAAATCGAAATGGAAGTACTTTCTCTGTAGATGATAACCATATTTAAGACTGATCTGAAGCGCCGATCAGTTTTCAGAGTAAGAACTGTTTCGACATTTATTACAAACTAGCTGTGTCCGCGGCTTCGCTCACGTGGAGTACAGAATGCAGTCGATCGGGCACTATCTTGCTCCCTAGTTCTCGGTTATTTTAACGAAAAAAACATTCTTACTATGGGTGTTCCTTAGAAAATAGTAAATTAATTTGTATATATTTTAAAGTTTACTCGGCGTACGCCATTTAAGCACCCGAGTTGATTCACCTAACCACCAAACGAAACCTGTATAGGTAAAATCGTTTACATACAATCCGTAAGCGAGGCACGCTTAACTTTCACTTACCATTTTAACCTCTGTAATTATACTACGACTGTTAAATTATTGTTATTCATGTAATATCACTTAATAAACATGGTGGCAAAGATTGACAACTGCGCCGCTTGCCACGGTAAGGTGTAAAGTTGTCTTTTGCATTGATAATTACTACGACTTTAAATAGGTATGTATTTCCAATGATATATGTGGATACGGCATTGGCGATCTTTATATGCAATCGTGAATGGTGGGCAATTGCCATCAGTTCACTTTCGAGTTGATACTGGCGTGAGCGAGAAGAAACTTTTGTCTTTTTTTGACAACAGAGTTTCCGCGTTACGTTGTGATTTCGTATCTCTTTTCCAGATTAATTCCAAAGATTTGCGTTTTCAAACGAACAAGTCAAATGAAGAAATGCTGGCTCAATGCAATGAGTCTTTTTTTATACAGTAGCTCGACCAATTCACGGTATTGAAAGACCAATGAGATGTCGGAGGTGGTCCTGTCATGGCGGCCTGCATAAATATCTCTTCACGTTACGCTTGAAGGACCGGATGTCGTAAGTAGGAGGGACTACATTGGCTGAGAGATTGTTCCACAGTTTGAAAGTTTGAGCTTTCAGTGAAGGAAAAATATTGTGTTGAAACCATAGCATGGCTAGTAGCTACAACCCTCAAGTTGTAAATCTGTCGCCATGCACCAATAGATGTGTTCCAGCTGCTGCACTTGAGAAACTGTCTTCCACTAGGCATAGCGCGTTACCATCTTGGGCCACATTGTCACTTAAAATCAGGGTGAGATTGTTGGCCACAAAGGTAAACCTATAACGATAAAATAAAATTACAAAAATCATCTTGAGCTTTATGGTTATAATACTTATAAATAATATAATTTACTCAATATGTATTTAAAATAACTGGATAATATTGCCAACGCTGAATTCTTCTTTTTCTTTTTGTTTTAGCGCTGCAAAAAGCACTTGCCAGTGTAAATGTTTTTAAGCCTTCGCAAAATTTTCCAATAGGTGTACAAAGTCGGATCTTCTGACAAGATGATAATTCTCTTATCAGAACTATCTAGGAAGTTTTTGTGACATCCCAAAATGCATGTGTTCCGCCTTATATTTATAATCCACTTCACATAAGCACAACAACCCAACTATATCACGCAAAATGCCACCAATGTTACTTAATATAGGGTCAAAAAACCTAAATTAATTAATCTTCTTCTATACAATTAATAAAATTGAAGTGTCTCTTTTTAATGTCAATATAACAGTTTTTTACTAAATGCATATGAAAGTATATACGACACCTATAACAAAAGGCCCATTTTTTTTTTAATTTTGTCTGTCTGTCTGTCTGTTTGTTCCGGGCAATCTCCGAAACCGTTAGACCGATTTTGACGGGACTTTCATTGTCAGATAGCTGATATTATAAGGAGTAACTTAGGCTACTTTTATTTTAGAAAAATTTGTAGAGTTCCGCGCAAATATAAAAAACTGTTCATGGTGAATCAATTCGCGCGCTTAAATGGCTTACGCTGAGTAAACCATAAGTGATATCGCAAATTAATGTACTAAACAATTGTAGATACTAAAAAGACCTACAAAAAAGTTTGGGAGAGTATACGTTTATCTTGTAAGGAAAACCTACAATAAGCATTTTTGTCTTTAAAATAGCCGGGAGCAGGGGAGCAAGATTCGCGCGAGAATTATGTAGTCCACGTGAGCGAAGCCACGGGCACAGCTAGTTTAAAATAAAAACCACAACATGTCACTTTAAGATACCGCCAAAAACTCCAACGCTGGGTTATGAAATGATGAGTCTTTTCTTATTTAATAGCAACGTGTGTTCAGGCGCAATTCTACCAGTGTCACGTGCACGAAATATTTTTATAAACAATGTTTCTAACAAGATGGTAGCACCCTTGTTAGAACTGTCTAGGGAATTTTTGTGGCAACTCAAAATGTTTGTTCCTTGGTATCATTTTAATTCACTTCACTTGAACACAGTAAACAAATGACATAATATGTAAAATTCTACCAGTATTACATAATACGGAATCGAATAACACAAGTTTATGAAGGAGTTTTTGGCGAGATCTTAATCACTCATGCGCTGGTTTTTTTAAAATACACAAACTTAAGTTTTTGGCCCTCGTATTATGTAATATTGGTAGTATTTTACTTGATGTAGTTTGATTATTGTACACAAGTTGATTATAAATAACTATCTAAACCTGGCAACACTTCGCTTTGGCTCAATTAGTTATGATGGATTTCCATAAAAATTTCATCGCCTTTTTAACCATCTAAGGGTTTGAATTCCTAAAAAAAAATTCCATACTGCTCACCTACAGTGTAAAAGGAACCCGCGTGCAAGTTTTTACGGTCCTAACCCCTGTAGTTTAGGTTGTGCGTTGATATATTATCAAACAGTCATACAGTTATTTTTTTATAATATATCTATACAATTAATAAAATTAAAGTGTCTGTTTGTAATGTTAAAGTAACAGATTTTTACTAATTGCGTATGAAAGTATATACGATACTTATAATAAAACACATTTTTTTTTTAATTTCTGTCTATCTGTTTGTTACGGGCAATCTCCGAAACGGTTGGACCGATTTTGACGGGACTTTCATTGGCAGATAGCTGATATTATAAGGAGTAACTTAGGCTGCTTTTCTTTTAGAATAAATTGTAGAGTTAGTCATAGTGAATCCATTCGGGCGCTTTAATGGCGTACACTGAGTAAACCATATGAGATATCTTATTATATTAAGTGAGCAATTCTTGTGTATATATGTAATTGGTTTCTCGGAAACGGCTCCAACGATTTCGTTGAAACTTTGCATTTAGATAATGTTTTACATTCCAAGTTTACCTAGATAGGTGTTTTTCTTCTTTTTTTTTTAGGACACCGAGCACAGCTTGCTCGCCCAGATATTATCAAATTAATTTACTATACAATTGTAGATATTATAAAGTTCTACAAAAAAGTAAGCGAGAGAATATGTTTATCTTCTTCTAACCCACAATAAGCATTTTTAGGGAGTAGGGGTAGCACGATTCGTGCGTGTGCCCAATCGACGGCATTCCGCAGTCCACGCAAGCGCAGTCGCAGGCACATCTAGTCGATAACCTAACCAAAAATATGCACTTTAAGTTGCCACAAAAACACCATTTGACCGATCACAATGAGATTTAGTAGATCTAAGTGTTTCACCCTTAGTGCGATAGGTGTCGTGGCCGAGTTATTTATTGGAAAAGGCAAAATAACGTTTGCGGTGCCAACTAATCTATAAATAGGTACAAGTACCTATAAATGAATGTTGATATCTTATTATATTAAGTGAACAATTCTTGTATATATATATATATATATATCGATATGTAATTGGTTTTTCGGAAACGACTCCAACTAAATGTCTCGGTCGGCCAGATATTAATATAATAAACTCCAACAACATTTGATGGATCACCATGGAATTTGGTTGATATAAGTGTTTTTATACTTATTAGTAAAACATAGTATTTTGTCATTTTTTATTCGCCTCTCCCACTCCACTCCTCAATTTTCTCCCTTGACAAGAGAAATGTATACTAATATTATAAACCTCAATAAATTATTTTTTGTATTTGTTTAAACGCGCTAATCTCTGGAACTACCAGTCCGTGGAAACTGCTAGTTTGTAATTGAACGTATTAAAGTTCAATCACAAAATCTATAATTTACATATTATATGTATATTAAATAAGTAAAGGGTCCCACTGACTAACAGTCGGCCGGCAGATATTAGCCTGTAAGACATTTAAAGTTTCTTTTACTAACGGCCTATGCGAATTGAGAGTGTGTGGCCCTCGGCGACTAGAGTCTCAGTCGACAGGTATCGGCCGGACAGTCCGTAATCTCAAAGCCAAATCAAACACACACTTGCAGTTACCGGTGCAATGTATGAACTGACGATCTGCTGCAATGTTTAACTGCCGACTGCCGCCTTCCGGAAGTCGCCTGCTAGTACGTGGACATGGACAGTTAACAGAGCAGATATTCGATCCTTGCCGGCAGGCAAGAATCGCTTAACGAGTAGACTATACTGACCTTGAACAGAAGGCAGACTGATCAAACGAAACTGTAAGTCAGTGGGGCCCTTAAGGTCGTTGTAAGGCCGTTTGCTATCTGTGTCGACAATTTCATCGACACTATACGAGGTCGATGACATAACTAAGGTTCGGTGTTGGCTGTTGGCTCAATGTTCCGGTCATCCGAGATTGAACGTAATGCCTCGGCCGGCCGCGGCCGGGCCGTTACGTCACGGAGATACCGCCTGGCGCGTTTCCATACTCAATTCGTAATGGAGTTTGACGTGCTTATAAGCCATGACTGTAAGCATCATACGTTTGCAGGCTTAGTAACAGAGAAACAGCGTAACATTTACACTAGTGGTGAGCGATCATGAATGATTTACATAATCGAGACATTTAGTAAAAACTAATATTGATAATCAATTATGAAATTAGTGTTTTACTAATTTTCATAATGGAATAACGTTACTAATACATATTACTAATTCTCGTTCAGTAGTAAATCGTATTCCTGTATGACTACCAACACTAAGTTTAAAGCTAGTTACTAGCTAGCAAATTAGTATAATAATTACTAATGGTTATAATCGAGATATCTTCATAATTGTATGATTGCATTAGTACATCTCATAATTACCCACCATAATTACTTTATATTACATTACATATTACTTTATACAATACTGCTTCATGACTTTTTTTTTTAACAGACTATACTGTTAGCCTTAGAAGCCTTGAAGCCGCTGCGGATTTTACAGCTTCACCTAACTTGGTGCTTCATGACAGGATTCGACAAGGCTTTATATTACTTTTTATCAAAACTATGCACAGATGACATGCCGAAATAGCTTCCGTTACAATATACTTCAAATCGGATACCCCGACTGATAACGGAAGTCGTTATAGTATTTAATAAGATTTGTATGAAGCCAATATGTTAGACTCTAACTGAGGTTTATAAAGCATAAATGCCATTACCTACTATTGTGATACACTATTTCATATAAAAGAAAAATAATATTTCAATTACTCGTGGCGCAGTGGTAGTAAATCCTATTATTGACCTGAGAGGTGGCGGATTAGATCCCCGCATATGAATGGTTTTATTGTGAAAAGCATATTTGTCAGTTGTATGTCTAGGTGTTATCATATCATCTGTTTAGTTGCCATAATACAAGCTTTGCTTAGTTTGGAATTAAATGGTCGTATGTAAAATTGTGTATGGATATTTAATAAATAATAATGTATTATAAGTTTAAATTTAGTTTGACAGTATTGTTCAATTCAGTTAAAATCATTAATATCCATGAATAACCTGTAAGGTTAGCATAAAAACTACGCTGTTACACTAACACACACGTAAGGTAGTCAGTGGGTATAGTAGAGAAAGAAACATTCAGTATAATTGTTTAGAGGGGACGCTGAGTCAGAAAAAGACGACCAGATGCAATGCTGGCCAAATGGCACGTAGCGAGCTCCAATCAGATCGCGTTTACTGCCGTCCAAACGCGCCGTTAGATGTTTCAGATCAAAACAATGAGATGGTTATATCTAATTATAAGCTATTTGTTATTTTGTTACGATTCCTGAACTAATATTTCGTACATTTTGTTATATACCCCATATCATTATAATTTTATGTATCTTATCATTACTACTTGAACACAATTACTTTAAAAACAATGTTAGAATTAATATTGTAGGTATCAACCTGATGTCTCTCAACAGTACTTTCATTTATATGAACAAATAACAGATAATTGATTTATACTTTATACTTATAGTTTACCGAAATAAGTATTCAATGTCTTGCCTTCCTGCTTATTATGGATATTTTACAGTGGCGTTTTTGTTATAATTTTTTTTTCTTTCAAAGTTGGCTTTATTAAAACCAAAACATAATTACTAACTAAATAGATATCGTATAACCATTTTCATATTGTAAACCTAGTATCTATTTACTGGCCCGGCAAACGTTGTTCTGCAAAGGTTCAGATTTAATGATTTTCTTTTTATGGCAATAAAGCAATATAAGTTATCTATTTATAGAAATACAATAGATAGCTAGATTTTAGTAATCTTTGTTATTGTTGTGAATATAAATCATTTTACTCCATAAATTTAGAATTTGCTAATAACGATTAAAGTGCCACCCAATAGGTGAACCAGCCCCAGCTATGAACCATTGTCTCAATAAAATAAATATATTATATGAATATGAGCTCAATCAGTTATGTCGTTGAGAAGACTTAGAAGTTACAGGATCACTGACAGACGCACGTAAGATTATTGTATTATATGAGATTTATATTATATCATTAAGTTACAAAGGCGTTTGATAGTATATAAATAATAATTTCAAAGTATTTTAATCATCTACGTTGTATAATGAATTATAGTTAGTTAACATGAGTTAATAATTGTAATTTATAAATTACAATGACTTCATTATAAATTATATTTATTATTCATAAGCGAAATAATTAAAATATTAGTTAATTTAATGAATTTATTATTTTAGCAACTCTATGGCGTCGTGAAGGTCGTATCTGAGATTAAGTCTACGTGTACGAATTATGTGTATAATTATCTCTTTATCTATACAGATAATAAAATTGAAGTATCTGTTTGTAATGTCAAAATAACAACTTTTTATTAAATACATATAAAAAAATGTACAGTACTTATAACAAAAATACAGTTTTTAAAATGTTTGTCAATCTGACTGTTTGTTCCGGATAATTTTCAAAACGGTTGGACGATTTTGACGGGACTTTTACTGGGAGTAAAATACCAGAAATACAAAAAAAATAATTAGTTAAATGTTTTTTATTGCAGTCGGGTTATTTGTTTCCTTTTAAATAATTTCACTTGTTCATTATAACGATAACTTACTGAACTAGTAGACATTGTGCTGCTCTTTACAGTAGTAAATAAATCGACCATATTGTCACCATGGGCGTAGCTGGGGGAGACCAACAGAATGGAATTTAGTGATCGGAAAGGTGCCATTCGACACCCGATACACCCGCTTTTATTCTTTCCATATTGTGAAAAAAAACGGGATATTGTATCGTGCGTGTCATGACTTTTTGCCATGTTCAAAAATTTTATGATTTTGGATTAGATTACTGCAATTAAAAACTTTAAGTGGCTGATTAGCTGGCTAGCTATACCTTTGATCCTGGCTGGCTGATACGAACTGACACACATATATTTTAAATATTATTTCAATAGTAAAAATCATACAGCGTATTGGTAAACATTTTATACATTACGTAAAGCAAGCTAAACTATTAAAAAGGAAACAAAAAAACCGACTGCAATAAAAACGGTTACTAAAAACATATTTTTCTATTTTTGTTTTTTATTTGATTTCCAAACGTCGTACTTAAATAATAGGATCTTACATATTATGAAATTAGCGATTTATATGGAAAAAGTAAAACGAAAAAAAAATGAAATTATACATTGAATCAATCGAAGTATGTACCATTATTATCTATGCACTTTCGGCATTTTCTAGGTAATTAATTGATTCCATTGCTGAAAAAATTGTGGGAGCGAGAATCAATAAAATCTTTGAAGGCAGTTTGGACAGCCTCATCGGAATTGAATTATTTTTCTTACAAGAAATTTTCCAAATTCCGAAAGAAGTGGTGATCTGTTGAAGCAAGCTCCTGGGAGTATGGTGGGTGTCGAGACATTCCAACTGCAGTGCCACTAATTTAGCGTCCATCTGTCGTGAAGTATGGGGTCTAGCGTTGTCCTGAAGCAGCAGTGGGCTAGAGAGATTGACCAGTCTCGGTTTTTTAACGACTAGTTTTTCCATCATGGTTTTTAATTGTTGACAATACAGATCTACCGTTATTGTCTGGCCTGATCTTAGGATGCTGTAGTGTATGACACCAGCACTGGACCACCAAACACTCACCAATACCTTTTCTGAGTCAACTTTCGCTTAGGACAGGATTTGGCCGGTTCTCCTGTATACAATCACAGTGATAAGCGTTTCCGATTGTCATAAAGGATCCATTTTTCGTTACAAGTAACAATACGATTCAAAATTCCCTCGTTATTGTGACGGTTGAGTAATGTAACGCAGAAATCAATGCGTGTTTGTTGGTGTGCTTCAGTCAATTCATGCGGTAACCATATCTCGAGCGTTTTCATTTTTCAAATATGTTTCAAGTGAAGTAACATTTTTTTATCACTCACACCGAAGCCTGCCGCTAACGCTGACGTGATTTGCGATGTATCCGATTCCACGATCATCTTTAATTCTTCATTATCAACTAGGGTTTCCGGCCGTCCACGAGGTTTGTTTCGTAGGTCAAAATTTTTATAACGAAAACTTTGGAACCAAAAACGTACCGTGTTTTATTTTACAGTAACTTCCCCATACACATCATTAATCCTTCTAGCTGTTCCTGCAACGCTGATGCCACGCTGGAAGTCATATTCGTTAATAATGCGATATTTTAAATTGTCTATTTTGTGAATAGAAAAATGTGAAAGAAAAATCAAATGGTGTGAAAACAAATGAATCACTAAATTCGAAACACAAATACACAAGCCTTTTGAAATAAATTTGAATTTGGAATTCCTAACCAAACGCTAGATATTTGAGATCAAATTGGCCAGTTCAACAAAACGCTAATTTCAATTGTAAGGGCCTAATATTATATAGCCTATATCACACCAACAATTAATCCGTATGCTAAAATCCATCAAGCCGTTTAGACTACAGAGTGTACTAAAGAAATAGACATACATACATATAATACTCGCTAGAAAAACATAACCCTCGTATTTCGTAGTCTGATAAAAAGTAGCGTATTAATAATTTGTATTCGTAAAAACCGTGTAATAGTGAAAACAAACTAAAAACTCACACATATGCAGTCATTAAAGAGAGGCACGGTCGGCAAATAAACACATTCCGTGCACTTATGTGTGAGTGGTAAAGGGGCTTAGTAGGACAACCGCTTGAGCCGGTTTCGCTCGACGCATTTATGCGACCTCATTTCCGTTGAAGAACTTTCCGCACAGCCTGTGCATAATTTTTATCTTTTTATAAAATTCAAGAGCTCAATAATTATAATATTTATTCATTACTATGGGTTCTCTGTTTTTGAAGTTATTATTTCTTTTAGCGCGCTTAGTATGCTGTTACTACTATTTGTCCTAGTTTCAAAAGCGTCCGGACGGGTTTTTAAAAAGCGTCCGGGTAAGACTCGGACACTTTTTCGTCCAGGGAAAATCGGATTAATTTTAATTTATTTTATTTGTCTACTTATTATTTATTTATTCATTTTATTCAAATATTTATGTTAACTTATTTAAATGACCTAGAATTTGTTGATTACGTTATGATTGAAATTGTTTGTAGCATTACTTAACCTACATAGACAATTTTCATTTCGTTATTAAATTGATGCCCAAAAGCAGAGATTTACTCATTATTGTTATTGCTAGATTACCTCGTTAATATAATTAGTTACGTATTTAATTTGTTTTGTTCATTGAAATATGTGTCGATTTTGTCAAACATTACAAAATAAATCAAAAATAAGCCGTTTAAATGATTTAAAAAAGTTAATAAAGATATTCTTTGTTTAAAAACAATTTTTAGGATGTTCGGGGAGAAACTATTTCTTCCAAATGTCCGGGGATTTTTAATTTATTGTCCGGCATCAACAGTTCATATAATGGCAGCCCTACATGTGCCATGGTGAAGTTACCCGTCAATGATAAAACAATGTAAATTAATTTTACCGATGTAGAATTTTTTAAATAAGCACTATTTCAATAAAACTACATGTTGTTGAAATGAGGAATAAAATTTTTGGAAATATTTTTGACTTGTTACGCCAAAGACGTATTCTATAAGTACATGCGAACAGAAGTACCTACACACATTTTTTTAAAATTCATAATGACACAGCACAGCTAAGTGACGGCGTTATGCCTAAAGGTAAGCACAGTAGAGTCCAAACACAACAGCGACCACCGAGAGATCTAAATCCATCGGCGGTCGCTGCTGTTATGCCGGCCTGCAGAAATATTTCTTCACATTACGCTTAAAGGAACCTATGTCGTAAGAAGGAGGTCGAGAGAAGGTTCCCCAAATTCACGGTACGACAAAGATAACAATAATAAAATACGTTTAATAAGCGCACGTACCACTGTAGGCTGTTAGCGGAGGCTTTACACTGGTATATAGTGAATGTGATTCATTCCCAGCAAAAAAAAAATCGGTTGTCTGTAAAGTCGGTTTACTGACCATAGTTGAACGTGACAACGTCATAAGAAAATACTGATGGAATGGTATCATTTTTCAAATAATATCGAAAGACCTTACCTTACCTTTATCGCCGCAATTATCGTTGCTTTAAACAACTGACACCACATTCACATTTCACTGCACTTCATACTTGACGAAAACATGTAAATGTGTTATTGTAGAGCAAGTAGGAGAGAGACAGACGTCGAACGCTGCCGAACGCGGAGGCCGATTGTGCCTCTTTGTTTCTCGTTCCGCGCTCTCGCTTGCACTTCAAGCCTTAAATGGAACGCCTCAGAGCGAGGTAACGCCGCATGAGTCATGTTTTTTCGTGCGTGCAGCCGGCTCCATCGAATTATAAGACGTTGTCACGTCAAAAAATAGTATACGTAGGTAATATCCTGATAAACAGCATGATGACCATTGTTTTGGTCTTGTTATTTTTCCTACCAATTACAATACAATTCGCCATACAGACCAGCAAAGGTATACCATAGCGTGTTTGGCCTGTGTATGAAATGGCGAATGTTTCGCTTCAACATGTTGATGAACAACACGAACATGTTTCGATACACTGTCAGCAATAAGCTTAATTGTATTACGTCATTGCGAATGCAAAGATATCCATGGACGGTTCAAAACTTGATACTGCAGACATCAAATTAACACCTTAATAACACAGTTACAAGACTTACAAGATAACCGCTATGGTTACGAACATGTGACTTATAATTCAAAATTATATCTCATAGTTTCCGATTAACCTGTTCCGAACTATAATTTATCATTGGACATGTTATTTCACGTGTTATTAGAAAACTCTTGAGTCATTTTAAATTAGGTTTTATCATATACAGTGTCTTACAGTATCATAAACAATCAATACACTAACTATGCCCACGACTGTTCTCGCGTGGACTACAGAATGCCGTTGAGCAGAGAAACGCGATAATCGTACTACCCCTGTTCCCCGTTTTTACAAGATAAAAATCCTTATTGTGGGTGACCCTTAAAATATAGACATAAACTCTCACTGAATGTTTTTTAGGTCTTTTTAATATCTACAATTATGTAGTATAAAAATTTGCTATAATTATATCTCTTATGGTTTTACTCAGCGTAAGCCATTTAAGAGCCCGAATTGATTCACTATTACCAGTTTTATTTTTAATTTATTTGTGCGGAATCCTCATTCATTTTCTGAAATGAAAGTAGCCTAAGTTACTCCTTTATAGCATCAGCTATCATCAGCCAGTGAAAGCCCCGTCAACATCAGTCCAACTGTTTCGGAGATTACAACAAGCAGACACTTAATTTTATTTATTTGTTTGTATAATATTTTAAAGTTTATTATTGAAATTTTTTATAGTATGTCAATTGAGAAATTGTAAGCATATATACTTACTTATTGTGTACAAAATTTCTTTAAAATCGGTTAAAAAAGAAAATATTTTTAAAATTAATTTACTTAAAAAATTGTAAACATAGTTTTTAAAGTATTATTGACAATTCTTTTAGCCTTTCAATTGAGGAATGTACTTATTAAACTTTACGTGCACAAAATTTCATTAATTATTTCATTTAATCAACGTATATACACACAAATATGTTTTTATGTCATATTCGTGATCAGTTGCTTTCATATTAGATATCTATCTATAAACATAAATGTATTTTTGTTTGTTTGTGACCTGTCTTAATATCCCATTCATCCAATTGCGATGAAACTTTAGTGAGTTAAAGACGCAGTCCTGTGACGTTTTCTGAATTAGTAGGTACAAGTACTGTAAAATAGATGGCACACGAATCGTTTCATTTTAATCTTGCCAGTGAATTTGTTTTAATAAATATTACTTTTGTTTCAGATGAGCCATGTTCGTTAACTGAATTAAAATTGCGTGCTCGCACGTCGTCTCTATGATGGCGGTCGCTGTGGTAGTCGAGCGAGCAAACAAGACCTACGGCAGTCATATCGTCCTCAAAGACCTAGATATGATAGTCGAAAAAGGTCACATGTGAGTAATGATTTCAGATAAACTATAAAATCTACTGTATTTAACCTTAAACCTGTCACATTAGTAAAAATTAAAATCCCAAACCAGCAGGAGTTAAACCATCGGCCACTCTTACTGTACATACAACAGTGCGTACTACTCTGGTCTGTTCATACTACGGCTGTGCCAATTCCACAACTGTCATAGTTTTGAAAATCTTTTATATGCATTTCTTTGTTTTTCAGCTTAGCCCGTATCCCGCGATAGGTAACATCTACGTTACAATAGAAAAATCTTTTTTCAACACACTTGCTCATAAAGTGGCTCTAATATCACCGCAATTAGGCACATAATGACACCTGTAATCAAACTGTGACTTTTTCATTGCTATTATTCACAAGTGAGTTATAGAGTTTTTTTTTTTTTTTTATTGGTCGAGTTGCTTAGTTCTTAAAAAAGTTTCGATACAAAAAAAGATAATGATCAATAGAACAAATAAATTAATGTACCTATTGCTTGCTCATTTCATACAACTTCGTATTTAAATAGATAATTTCAACTTGTACGTGTTTAATAAATAAAACTTTCACTCAAATATAACTTTTGTTTTCTTTGTAATAAAGAAAACTTTAAATTCCCCATTTTATACGTGGCTAAAACGCTATCTGCGCAAAGCCAAAAAAAAAGAAACCTCATTCCTTTAGTCTATGGCCGATCGCCATTATTAGATGCGCGCGCAAACTGATTAATTTTTCCCACCATAGCGAAAAAAATTTACAACTCGTTGTCACTGTTGAAATTTTAGTTATTTATTAATTAAAATGTCTACAAGTACTAGTTATGAAGAAAATGATTTATGTTGTACACCGCCCGATATAAGATGTGAAGCCCTTAACGTTATGCAAAGTTTACTACCTGAAAACTCCAAGGAAAAATGATTTTTTATTATTATTTTCTTCACAAGTGTGTTGAAAAACGTCGTATGATACACGTGTGTATTGGTGATTACCGTCCTCGGCTCTCTTAAGACCCTCACGGCCTCACCTAACGGCTCGGGTCTCAATGGCGCCTCAGCGGTAATCACCAACATTACACACTTGTACCATAATGTACTATTATATCACCCCCATGATATTGATATCAAATGAAAGGGTTAGCTGAGATGAATACGAAAATAAAATTAATATAAATGTGAAATATTGAATGAACGCTTATTTTTTACACAACTCTGCTAGTTTGGATCAAGACTATATGAAAATTCATTGTTCCGATCTCTCCGTGATTTTCAACGATTCAAAAACCGACGAACGTGTTGGAATATTGTTTTATAAAGACTATTTTTATTCCAAACATACTCATGTTATTTATTTATGTCTTCCTAACGTACACTGTTTATCTGTATAAAACTAATTCAATATTCAAAGTATATTTGACTACCGTCATTTCATAATATAATTAATATTGTAAACATACTTAATTATTATCAATCTAAAGTAAATTTTTCATATTCAATTAAGACACGTATTTTTAAGCAAAACTGTGATTTTTATAGCCTTACTGATAAATCTTAATTTAAACTCGCTTGAGCGAGGTGAAATTCGATATCGGTCGCCGAGCACGGATGTGCAGGGATATCTCGCTGCACTGGAGGCTGAATAAATTAAAGATAACTTATTGTGTTGTGTATTTCTGATGGTTCTCGGTTGAAATCTTGTATTACTTTTATGTAAATTATTGTTGTAAAGAGATTGGTTTAAAACAGCAACCTTACAGTTTTTTGCCGATTCTTCTCTAAGGACAATGCCTTCCGAATCGGCTGTAGAGTAATTTGAAATTATTGAATATGAAACATGTAGACTCAATTGGAAATATTGAATATAAAACATATTATTAATTATGTTGTGTCATTATTTACTTTAAACTTATACAACCGAGAGGAAACCTCCTTTCTAATTTCTAACAAACGCGAGATCGAAAACGTACGTAAAGACACGCTGCGATCGAAATAACAAATCTCGTCAGTTGCCATGGTAGCCGATGACTTCATGAAGAGTCACTTGTTACGCTCGTCTATACTAATACTTCATAAAGGTCATTGGGACGTTTTGGCGTTTTGGCGTTTTTTCGTTGGAAAGGGCATATACCTCAAGGGTGATCCTATTCTATTTTCATTGGCATTGGTTTTTATCACTATTTCACCTGATCGTAAGTGATGATGTGGTCCATGATGGAGCACGCTTGCCTAAAAAGTACCTATTCACTCGAGACTTGAAGATACCAGGATAAAATTATCGGTAAATACGAAATCCGACAAAGTGTTCCACTCTATAGCGGTGCGCATTATAAATGTGCTAGCAAAACGCTTTGATCGCACTAGTGGAATATCTACCATAAATCGATGACGTTTCGCTGTGTCTCCTGTCGTCCGATGGTGGAAAGGGGACACACCAAGATACACCAGGGAAATCCTCAAGAAGTTAGTTTTCTTTTTTTGTTAAAAATTGTCTTGTTACAGATATGGTCTTCTTGGTCCGTCTGGCTGTGGTAAAACAACCCTACTTTCGTGCATTGTTGGAAGGCGGCAACTAGATAGCGGCAAAGTTTGGGTGCTCGGTGGCAAGCCTGGAGAGAAAGGTAGCGGTGTACCTGGCCCCAGGGTTGGGTATATGCCTCAGGTAAATAATTAATGCATAGTTAACGATGTAGGTAAACTAAAATTAAGTGCTGCTCTTAGATTAAAACACTTACAAATCTTGCATCCATAGTATTTGAAGCAATGATAGCTTAGTGGCAGTGTAGACGGACACCGCTTCGATTAATGTGAGTTCGAATTCCTACGATGGTTTTGATGAAGGAAAATATCGTGATAAAACCATAATATGGTAGTAGGATCTTTTGTAATGTCTTCCTGGCAAGCTACCGTTTTCTCCCCTCCCCACTCTTCAGATAACAGATAACATCATGAAGAATCTTCAGATTCTAGCAATACGTGACAGCTTCAATATCCTAGGCGTGGATATTCGCAGCGACCTCAAATCCAGTGATCACATCAGGAGTGTGATCTCTAATACATCTCGGAGACTCAGGATCCTGAACAGGATGCGACGGTTTTTCACGCCCCGTCAACTGTATCTGCTTTATAAGGCACAAGTTCGACCGGGTAAGGAATAACTGTTCGTATCTGTGGGATGGATCCGCAAAATACCTCTGCGATACTCTGGACAGATTGCAGAGGCGGGCTGTTCGCATTGTTAATGATGCAGATGTTACTAATCGCCTCGCTGAGCGTGTTCTACCGTTTGTATCATAGTGTATTCTGACGAGCTGTTCAATTTAATTCCATCCTCTTTGGTTGCGCCGAATATGAATATCATGATATATTTTAAGCTTCTCCTGTAACTATCATATATATTTATTAGATTTGGTTTACATATACCCTACATTCCCACACATATCACCCCACTCTCGTTCCTACCTCAGAAAAAGACAGTTCGTCGGCCGCTGTGTTCCAAAGTACCACGCGCGCGTGCCATTTTTAACGTGCTTATACAAATATATAATACAGATTTTAAAGAACTAAGTGTTTTGTGCTGTTCAATAAACGATTGATCTTTATCTGTAAAAATTAATAGGTGCCTCAACCGCTAATATCAAGCAACCAGCGCCGAAGAAAACGAGGTACCCATTTTCCTTTCTTTATCCGCCGCTACACTCTCCTTTCCACAACAGAACCACAAGCGCTGGGTTTCAGAGGCACAGTTTTACGGTAACCTCCACACGGACTAAAAAGTTCTTCATGACTTATCTTTGTCGTACCGTGAAATTGGAGAACCATCTCCCGGCCAATGTATTCCCTCCTACTTACAACATCGGGTCCTTCAAGCGTAACGTGAAGAGATTTATGCAGGTCAGCATGACCGCGGTGACCTCCTATGGATTCAGATCTCTAGGTTGTCGCCGTAGTGTTTGGACTGTACTGTGCTGACCATAGTACCGTCAATATACCGAGCTATAATAAAAAACCTCAACTTGCAAATCTATCGTCAAGCATCTTTAGTTAAAATCTTGAGAGCCAAGCGCGTCAACATCTTGAATCAAATCGCAATCATTGTGGCTATAACGCTAAACCTATAAAGAAATTTCTGAGTTGAAGAAATATTTACATTATGTTTAATGGTTAAATATGAAACCATTGCAAATATAAGATTACTTATCAAATAGATCTAATATATTTAAAAGGATAACTGATTATTGACACACACAGAGATACACAAACAAAGTTCAAACTACTGGAGATAGAATCGTGAAAATTTGCATACGGATTCCTTTTACACTGTAGAAAAGCACTGAGGAAGGATTTTTAGAAATTCAACCCTTGTGAAAAATGTGATTAGTATTTAGTTCACTTAGTACGTCAAAGAGATTGTACATAACTCGAATATCACGCTTGCGAAGCCGCGGGTAAAGCGCTAGTATAATTTAAATGACTTGTCTTTAAAGTTTTAAATCTGAAAATCTCACAAATAGCTGTTGGCCTATCAAAATTACTGCATTATGAAAATACATAAATATGCGGATACTTGGAAGCAAATGCGGAACGGACGGCGCAGACAAAAACTTTTGCATAAATTCCGTAAATTTGCAAAATATTAGACGTAACGTACTACTTAATAAGTCTTTTTGAATATAATAATTAAGTACGTACTCATTGTACGTACAATGTAAATAAAGAAATCATTTATTTCATTTCATTAATAGTCGTTTCCTGAACTTGTTCCTTGTAACAAACCGCCACGAATTATCCTGTACGATATACGCTGTATCTTTGCACCCAGTAAAACCTTCCTACCTGCGTAGTTGCATTAAACTTTAAATACGTAGAAAATCATTTTAGGGTTCTGATTCTTCTTCATCGGTATAATTCACTTTATCATGAATATACTTGTTATAATTTAATTACATTTGTTAATTTTATATATTTTTTTTAATGTAAATTTAATATAATCACTGAATTATGAAGGTCATCTCGGTTTTGTTCTTAATTAGTAACTTTAATAATTTGCAAGTCTAAACGATTTATAATTTTTAATATTAAACTAGGTAACGTGACTTTACAACGGCATTGATATTTTCCTTAATTACGATATTATTACTTTTCCTTCCTAAATACAAACAAATCCGGGTAGTTAGCGTGTCGTGTTCAATGTTCTCTAACCTGTATTGTAGCGTATAGGGTTGCTCATACTATTGTCGTACTTAGTTGGTGCGCGACCGTCCTATGTTTCCGGCAGACGTTGGCGGGGACGAAGTACAATAGACGACAAAAGAGGCGAGTAATGTAGCGGGGAAGGGAAGCGCGTGTAATTGCGTGACCTAGACGCGTAAGTCGCAGTACACTGAAGTAAACAGTATTATACGTCTTCGAAACGGTCGAAACGAAATCTAAGTAAACTTAAGTACACAATAATCGCGATTGCGCAATTATAACTAATTACGAAATATTATAATACTCACTTCTTAAAATTTAAAAACACCTTTAATTTATTAAACTTGAAGCAAAAAATTAACTATTTCTTTTATCTACATTCCCTTCTTACTACCTCACAATCACTTTAGAAAATAGAAATTAAACCCAAGTAGAAATAACTTCCATTGGATAATAAATTTTGGTAAAAAGATAATAATAAAATTTAAATATAGCATTATCAAATACGTAAGTAGGTAACCCAAAAAATACAGTCAGAGGGCAGGTAATTATTTCAAGAACACTGTCCAAACAACATACTGTTTACTTTAATACACTATAGTGAAGTAATGTCGTGCTACCTCGTCCCCGCCAACGTCTCTTACATAAGTTCGTGGTGCACGAACTTGTTCGACCATAAGTAGTTTTATTAATTATTTGGAAATAAATTCGATATTTTGATTATATTAACAAACTACTAATTTCATTTTAAGTAGCAATTATAATAAAAGTATAACATTGCATGGATGACGTCATCTTTATTATTAATCGTTCGGTCAACCAATAATAACCGAGTAGGTACAAATAATATTCTTCTGTAGGGACGTGAATGAATGGTCTGACAATGTCACTGAAAATGTTTCCGCAGCCGTTTATCACCAGTTTTTATATGGCTTTCATCAACAGAAGTTGAAGGCATCTCTTATAGAAATCCTAGAGGATATCGTTTGATAAATAAAATCATTTTATGGTAGTTGCGTCATTTTTAGACCATAGATGAAGCCCTCATGAGGATATTTACATTTTTTAAATAACATTCATATGATAATAGTTATATTCTAGACCGGCTTTACAGTCTAGTGGCCAAAATGAAAGATTAAATAGATACATGGAATAAATTAGATGTGGATATTCCCGAAAGTTTTCTAAAATAAGATTCGGCAAATTAGTTATGGATTTACATGTGTGACGAAAATGTAGTTCGTTCATTAAGATGCAAGCATGCACCTACATATTATGGCGATAGTAAAATTGATGAGAGAAATTTATTTACAATGAAGCCCAATGTATGGAAAACCGGTGGCTTAGTTGGCTAAAGGTAGCATTAAAACATCGTTCAGGGCACTATCCATCGGGCAGATTTGCGTATCTCATGCGGATAACAGAGTCACCCAACTGTAGTGTATGTGGAAAGATCAATGACAGGCATCTTTTACTGATGAGAGTGACTAAAATAGGATTGAAAGGTAGTCGCTGATGAATACTATGAATTTAAACTGTCAAAATATAGGTTTTTTTTCACAGCATTTTGACAGAACTTTGTCCGGATGAAGCCAAGATGTTGAATGACTTGGTAGTGCTGTCTCATCAGCGACTCTCCTGATTTGATGCTAGTATGGATTGGGTACAATGGGACTGATATATTAGTAGAATAAAAGTCCCTAAAAAAACCGCTGGCTTGGCAAATTTACACACAGACAGTTGAATATACACTGGTTGACTCCGAAATGCAACAAACCATAAGAGAGTTACTGTCACTTATGTGCATGGTGGTGCATCCAGGCAAGTAGAGATCTCTACAACCCTGCTTGATTAGTAGATATACATTGGCTGATCCCGAAATGCTACGAGCCTAAGCGTGCACTATTAACTGCTTTACACCTGGTTTACGGTGGTCGCGATTCAGTTGAATTTAATAGTTATATCCTAAGTTAGGACGTAGGACCCAGCCTTTAAATCATCGAACAGGTCCTCTATTTATAACAGATCTTAACTTGTGCTTAATAAATTGTCAGGGAAGTTATATCAAAGTGAATATTTTTAAGGTTCCGAAGTTAACAAGGAACCCCTATAGTTTCGCTATGTCCGTTTGTCTGTCCGAGGCATTATTATGTATTTTTAATAAAACCATTCTGTTTCTTTATTACAATAAAACGACTCCATCGGCCATATTTTTTATTCACTCTTTTTCAATTGTTTTAAAACCTTATACTTAAAACTTTTATACAATCATAGACAAAAATCATTGTGATGGTCATTGTCTTCCAATAGGCATAGCTCACAGATTCTTTGTACTAGAAAATTGTAAACTGGTATGAGTATAAATATTAATCAAGCCGAAAAAGTGGTAAAAAAATTACTTAGGTTACATTCCCTAAACATAAAGTAGAAATGATTTTTTTTCTCGTCTATTCCATCGTGTGAAGTGTCGTTGGATAGATCTTTCAAAAATATTGCTGGTGTGTGAAAACCATTTGTGGTGGCAACCACCACCACACACTGGGTGTGATAATCTACTCCTGTAGATAAAGTGGACTGTATATTTTTAAACTGGCTGGAAGTAGATACCAAACAAAATAACCGCCAAACATGGTATACTATAACCGGGATGAAGGCTCACTTACCTTTCGCCACCGAGATTTCCGATGATGGTTATCCGAATGTTTCAGGATCCAAAAGCTTTACTCCAAACGCTAAAACCGAAATATGCACAGCACCTTTCCGTATGTACTATACTGCCGAAACTTTAACAACTGTGTAGTGAGACGTTAGCCGCCGCGCCGGTATCCATCCGAGTCCCACGCGCAAGTGCCAGTCATCACCGATTTTCAATTGTAGGGGAAATTTAAAAAATTTAGTAATTTTGCATACCTCCAACCAATTTATGAGCCTGAACACCATTTAAAGTGCTATTTTGGTTAGAGTCAAGCGTCTCCCATCCCTGTCAGTTAAATGGTTGTTTTTGGATATGTGACAAAATTAATGCTCGTAGTAGGTAAGTAATAAGTAATGAAGTTAAAAGGAAAACTATTAGAGGTAAGCAAGCTTATACAAGACAAGTTAACGAGTAACAGTCAATCAAATTATAAAATGGAGAATTAATTACAAATTTCATTGAAAATTACTTAAAGCCCCCTCTCTAAGTCTGCACATTTTGACGGGCAACTACAGATCCCTGGGTACACTGTACGTGATTCGACACGCACTAGGCAATTTTTTTATAAAATGCGTGTTAATAAACAAAAGGATAGATAGACTTAAGTGACAGTGGGTAGGGCCACGTAGCTCGTAGAACAGATGGCCGATGAGGCCGAAGTGTTCTCGAGTGACGACGGCCACGTACTGGAATACGCAGCCTGGGTAGACCTGCCACATGTTGGACCAACGACCTGGTAGGGAAAGGTTACGGGAAGTCGCTAGATCCGAGCAGCACAGAACAAGGTCTTGCTTGCTTGGCTGAAATGATGATGATGTTGAAATAAAAGATCTGGATGAATCTTAAAATGTATCTATCCATTCCAGGACATAGCCCTTGTCGGAGAATTTACAATCCGCGACGCCATCTTCTACTTCGGCCGCATCTACGGCATGGAGCATTCAAGGATGGTGGAACGCTTCGAGTTCCTGAGCTCCTTGCTCGACTTGCCCAACGGTGGGAAGTTAATTAAGAACTGCTCTGGAGGGCAGCAGAGGAGAGTTTCTCTCGCAGCTGCGTTGGTGCATAGTCCTGAGCTGTTAATCTTGGATGAGCCCACTGTTGGGCTTGATCCGGTTTTAAGAGAACAGTAAGTTTTTTTACTAGATAATATTGAAAATACCTGTCAGGAACTCTGTATTAATAAGTTTCACTAAAATCATGTGTTTCATATTTTAAATGTAGAAACTATTAAGAAAATTATTTTGTTAAACTGTGCGGGACCAAGAAGTTTGTAGGGAGCATAGATGTAAAAATCAAAATCAAAATATCTTTTATTCAATTTAGGCCCCAAGAAGGCACTTATGAATGTCAAAACACTAACACCGGTTCGGAAAACATCCCAGCCATCGAGAGGAACCGACAAGAAATTCTATCCGATTTATCAACATCTTATTATCTTCTTTTTTTTAATTGTTTTACAGTATTCAATTATATACAGTTATTATCATTTTCAGTAGATGTACCGAGAGGGAATCACATCCAGACATCGCTATCATTCACGTAATCAGCCACCCTATAATAAACAAAACCTGCTTAACATAATTCTTGAACTTATTATCCGGCAAATCGGTAATATTCTTAGGAAGTTTATTATAGAACCTAAGACAATTACCTAAAAGACTTTTATTTGCTTTACTAAGTCTAAAAGACGGAATTACTATTTTAAATTTATTTCTAGTATTGGAATTGTGCGTGTTAGTTAAAAGTTCAAAATTATCGTCATTTTTCCGAACATATTTTCCAAGACGTATTGGGAAGGCAAAGTTAAGATACTAAATTCTTGTTAAATATCTTTAGTATGTAATATATAAATTATATGTATGGTAAGGGTACAAAGAATACATCCATGAAAGTTACTAGTTTATTCCGAAAAGCAGTCACTATATCTTTCCATCTGCTCCTATTAATTAGCCTTTTTTATGTACTTTTTCATAATACAAAATACAAAGTTTAATATTAAATACAAATCCGTAGATCCGTGTCAAATCTGTGATTAGGCATTTTAATGTATTTTTTATATTTTCTGCTTAAAAAGTTCGTCTACAATTGCTTACACTAATACTATAATAAACGAATGCGTCCCACGGTCTTACTCACGTGAAACTCTACTGCGTCACCATTCGTGTAGCTTATCCTTGTTTTTACTTCTTAATTTCCGTAATTGCCTACAGGTTTCTAGGTTGCTTGTCGTTCATGATTACTGCTTCGCAGCGTGAAGTTAATTCATATATCTTGTAACGTTCCTCAACAAGAAAAAAGAAAACAACCTCAATGATTTTGTAAAGAAAAAGGGATTGTTTATATTAGAAGTTGAAGGTCCAATGTCAATTAAATTAAAATGGGACCACCCTTTCTAAAAAAAGGAGAATCATCGAAATCGGTTCATAAACAAAGAAGTTGTGGCTGAACATCCATAAAAAATATATATTATTATATACATTCGAACAGAGCCAGCATTTTTTTTTTTGTTATGATATTGTTATTGTAGTTTACTTAAGATTTCCATAATTACAACAAATAAAAAAGAAGATAGAGATCCGTTAAGAAAACCTGTTACAGAGATTACAAGTCCAAATGGCTGCACCAATATTAATAAAGTGCATAATATCAAGCCCGTGAAGCTGTAAAAGGCTGAGGCTCAAGTTTTCTTGGGACATTAAAGCTAGCATTATAGTTCTATAAAAATTTAAAAAATAAAGTGTATATCAAAACTGGTAAATTTTAAGCTATTCTGCTTTAGGTGCGTTATGAAAAATGATTACAGGGAACTTTAACGACGCGCTCGCACATTGTACCAAAACGTCTACGCTATGAAGGTGTTTACGAAGCCTTTTGCTTACTAAAAGTAGATGCATGTTAAAAGTTATACTTTGTGTAGTTATTAGTCTCACTCGATGTTATGAGTCACACAATGTATAATCCCAATTAGAAAAGTTTTTTTTTTTATATTTGTCTTTTTTCTATACCATAGTTGTATATTTAAGAATTATCTATATCTTAATTTCAAATGAATGAATGAATCAAATTCATCCCAAAAATAATTTTATGTCTATAAAGGTACGTAAGTACATTAAAGTCAAGTAAGTAAAATTCAGATTTAATGCTAGAACTTCCGAATATGAGCGAAATGGGTATGTTGTTAAAAATGACAAATCCGATAAAGCATGTCCGTTGCCAAACCAATAGGTAAAACTCACCTATTGCTGTATCTCTTGAGAAATTGTTTACCTACGTTTCTTAATTACAATATTTATTTATTTTATATACTATATAGTATTTTATTTTACATGAAAAACTCGAGACTTATTTCCCGGTTGGGAAGTTTTTTAACACTTAAAATTTATAGCGATATTTTGATTCAATTTTGTTAAAAAATAGGTTTTAGTAGAATATTTTAAAATGTTTTATAATTACTGTGTTTGTGCGATTTTTTTAGTATTTCTAGTGCCATATTATTTTAAGTAGTTGGTAATCTTGATAATCTACTGACGTCCTTCACGATGTTTTGTTATTTTGTATGCACTTAACATAATTATGTCGATCTATGCTTGTATAAATAAGGTATTTTACTTATTAATTTTAAAACGTATGTATTTGGAATTAAAACGTAAATAGATTTTTTTGGCGAGTACTTGGTCTGTCCTGTTGTGGTTTTTATTATTATTCATAAAACTATGGTTTAAGGCCCTACAATATGGAACTTTGGTAGCATTTTGCGTAATATAGTTTGGTTACTGTGCACAAGTGAATTCATTACTAATTAATAATAACTAAAAGCAAGAATTTTGAGTTATCACAGAAACTCCCTGGCATGTTGTAATCCAAGATAAGAATCTAAGATAAACTTTTTAGAGCTATATTGTTTCTTGATTAAAAGATCGATTAATAAAACATTCTGTTCACGTGAAAGTTGGCAGAATTGTGGAATGCAAAAAAAAACTTTTTTTACACTTAACGGACTTACGCTCGTTCAATTATGGGATGGTTTATTTATTAATTATGTATTCCGTTCCACACCATTCCAAACTCGTATTTTTCACCGTTGGTTGTCTGCTTATCCTCAAACTCTAAAACATAGCCGAATCGCGATAAAATGGCAGTAAGGTTCTCTAGAACTTTCCTGTCACGTACGCTAGGGTTGTGGAATGGGTTATCCAGCACGATTTTCCACCAGGACTATGCCATGGGGTGCTTCAAAATGGGATTGAAATACGGTTTTCAAGGTCGGCAATATGGCTGTACGCCATGTCCCTGGTGTTACAGTTGACCATAGGCGATGGTAACCATTTACTATCAGATGGTTCATCTGCCTATTTGCGCATAAAAAAAATATTTCCAGTGATTATACATTTTTAAACAATATATGTAGTACGCAAGATTGAGAAAAAAAAAACAATAAAGTTTTGAAAAAATAAAACAACACAATGGTGAATAATAAACCGCAACTAATAAAACTTAATTGCATAATGGCTTTTTACGTCGAATATTTGATATAATTGCCAATAATAATGAAGTAATAAAAAATACGAAGATAGATGAATAATTATAAAAATACTTCGTAGTTTCCAATTGTATAAACATTCTTTATTCTTTGTAGCAATTGAATTAGCAAAATTATACGTATGCCTAAATCGTTTAAAAAAAAAAACTGTATATAAAAGAATATTAAACAGTTATTTTGTAACATTTTTAGGTCATTTTCACAGGTTACTTTTATGAACCGTGACGAGTTGAATTTTTTTTTAATAAGATTGTAAACTGTCGGTAGATTGTGAACGGTCTCTAAAATTTGTAATCTATATATTAATACGTGAAGCAAAAGCTTTCTACCCCTTTTTAAGCGTATTGCGTGCACGGAAGACTGTGAGATTTGGCATGGTTAAAGTTTATATGGAGAAGGAGTGCAGAAAGCTACAATTTATCTAATTATATATAAATGGCCATTGAACTTAGACCCCCCAAAATATTGACATTGTCACTCAACGAAAAGTGACAGCAAGTGATGTAGATAATACTCATTGTTTAGGTTCATGAATACTGCAAATGTCAAACAGAAAATAGTCTATGATCAAAAAGTCACTGGTCGAATTTCGTTACCTTAGGGCGATCGCTAGTTTTTATAGTTGTCTATCAAAATCATGCTACTAGGGTTTGCATGCTAGAGCGGCTCGTGCATTATGATCAAACTTTCAACTAGTGATGTGAACCGATAACAATTGTCGGCACCGGTTTTTACCGATCACAAAAAACGGTTTTTGAAGGTTCTTTTTCGGTTTTATTTTCTTACTGGCTGTGCCCGTGACTTCGTCCGCATGGAATTTCGTTTATGAAAAACAGCGATAAAAACGTTTATTTAATCGTATTTGATGCTTTGTGAAAGTCTCGGATGCCTGAGACGCACCGTGATACTCAAATTTAGCTGTGAGCCTTGCCTCACATTCACTACTTTCGAACGATCAATATTTTTCCACATGTACATCTACGCTGTGAATTTAACATAATACGTCGTTCCCAACCGTTTCCTGGGACGAGTAAATTTTTTTTAATATCTCGTTCAGCAGAAGGTGATTATTCCCCAGTTTCCTGTAAACGAACGAATCACACTGTTTTTAGAGCTTTGATATACTGAGAAAATCTCGTCCACTTTCTATCGGATATTTTAGTTTAATTTAAATTTAAGTCACAGCATAATCAATCAAAAGCCCTTTGAGGAATATCTAAGTAACATCATTTTGAATATTAACCTATATTATCCAGACATATTATTATAAGGGCTGAATAGGTCAAACAAAAATTTATGGTTTTGCAATCCTTTAAGAAAAGCTATGTTTATTTAACAATTTTATTTTTATTAGCCGTATATCCAATATAATGTATACAGACCTTAAAAAGTTATTTTGGCTTTTGTGGTAAAGGGACTATTTGGTTTGTTCAGTCGCGAACGACACACACTGAAATGACTGTACTGAACACTCTATTTTTAGTTTTCTTCGAACCGGTTCACATCTCTAATTTCAACCTAACCTAACTAATCCAGTTAGTTCATAAACCTATGATAATCGTTACTTTGCAAATTGTATCATCCTTTCACAATCTACCGAGAGTTTACAATCTGACCAGATTGTATAAACTAAATGTTCCTACCATGATTATCCGGTGACGTAATAATATATAGGTTCTACTCTGTCAAAAAAGTACCGGGAAAATATCAATAATCAATAATACACAAATTTACACAATTTTAAAATATCTCAAAACTTTATTACGACTCTAGCTGGTTTCACGCGTGATTTTTTTTTTTAATTTTACTATACTGTTAGCCATAAGGGCCTAAGAAATTCGAGCCTCAGACAGCTTTTACAGCATCACCAAGCTTGAATTAAATTTAATTGTTTTAAATTTATTAGACAAACTTTCCACCGTACCGCACCGCCCCCAACGCACACGTGATGCCTATTTTCAATTCTCTTCCCGTACTTGCCTACAGCATGTTAAATCGTTTGACGGTGAACTTTACTGCCCCGTTCTTTATAGTCGTAGCGTAAATTTATATAACCTATAACCTTCCTCAATAAATAGCTGGCTACTCCTTGTTAATTTAATTAAATGTAATTTGACAGCTTTAATTAATCTAATAATAACATTCTCAATAACTAATCCATGTAGACTATGATCGGAGTTTATCTGCGTGATCGAATCAGAAATGAGGAGATCTGCAGGAGATCCAAAGTCACCAACATAGCCCTAAATATAGTTCGCTCGTGCACGTAGAACGGATAGCCGATGGGCCCGAAGAGTTCTCGAGTGGCGACAGTGTGGGTAAACCTGCCAGAAGATGGTCCAAGGACCTGATAAAGATTGCGGGAAGTTGCTGGATGTGGGCAACATAGGACCGATCGTTATGGCGATCTTTGGGGAAGGCTTATCTCCAACAATGGTCGTCTTTCAGCTAAAACGATGATTCATCAATGTAGCAGGGTAAACTAACTAATACCTAAGATAATTCCAAGTATCTAGGCAGATAATCTTTATAATCATCTTGCATTTAAAAATGGATAACAATGAATGAGCAGCTATTTTCCCATGAAATCACTGGGCTAACCCACTCACCATGTCTATAGAGACACGTTAAATATTATGAAATCTAGATCATTGTTTTATACTTCACATTGTTTTCTATGAATGCGTGTAATTCAAACATATTATCATAACTTTTGCAATCACGGAAAATATCAATGCAGAAATGTTCCGTTTATATTAACAATAGAAAGGTAAGGAATGGTAAGGTATTTTGTTATGCCTCGCCAATTTTTGGTTTCCTTTTAATCCTAATTTCGTACTATATTAATCTTCAAATATCGCTTTTAAAACATGGTGACTTACTCGTCCCTTCTTGAATTTAAAATCAAACAATACTTTCCCATTTAGGTTCTTATGAACTTAGGAAACATCCCAGTCATCGAGAAGAGCCGATAAAGAACTCGATCTAGTTTATCTTTATTCTTTTCAACTGTATAAATAATATTTACAGTTATTTAAAAATCAAATTCATAACTTAGTTGATGCACAGTCACTTTCAAACATCATCATTGTCATTTGCTTAATGATCCACCCTATAATTACCTACCTTTTAACAGTAAATCCTGCTTGGCTTGGTCCCTGAACTCATTATCTGGCAAATCAGTAGGTAGACAATGTGCTGCGAGATCTTATTACAAAATCTAACACTATCTTACCTATTCTAAAAAATTTGCTGACCTTACTAAGTCTGAAAAACAATGGTATACCTAATTTATTTCTATTTATAGTATTAAAAATGTGCCGGTCTTTGATAAAACCCAGGAAGTTTTTGTGGTAATAAGTTATCTAGTTATTATTTGTAATCTAATTGTTAACAACAATAAACAAACTATATAGAATGCCACCTGTATATTAATAAATTTTGTAGTTCTGTCAGTACATTTAATTTTTTCAAAATTTCCCGATAAGCATATCATAACTAATTAAGGGTCAAATAAAATTAACATAAAACTTAACATAAAAACTACTATATCACAGTCGCTATCACAGATCTCGCTATAAAACTAATTATAAGTAATTAAAACCAGTATTACTAATTTCTCAAATTCCCCAAGAATCTAGGTCATATTCCCTAAATTTGGTCTAAATGTCTTATGTTTATTGTTATTTTCAGAATATGGGAGTTTCTCTCCGAACTGGCTAGATCTGGGTCCACAGTTATTATTACCACACACTACATAGACGAAACAAAACAAGCGCATAAGGTGATTTTACTGTCATGTTTATTTATTTTCTATCTTTTGTTTATCAACTGCTGCGCATGGCACATAATGATAAGTATGAAAACAACGGCGACCGTCAAAAGACAGGTTCTATTACCAGTTGTATTAGGGTTGCCAACCATATATAATATAACGTATCCTACTTTATTTTCGATAAATATATGTACTTTATACTTTTGCATAAAAATAATGTATGTATCCTCTATTTCTAATAATCTCTGTGACGCGTAAAAGGAAATACTCATATGGGTAATTACTGAACTATTTATCGACACCTATAACTTTATTAATATAGGAATACCGAGAGTTCCAAAGAAAATCTACTAATACTGATTTTTAAAAAATCAGAGAACTAAGTTTTTGACAAACATAAAAAAAATATATATTTATAATTTACCGTCCGTTCCCGCCTTCAGATTTCACTGGCAAAGTTTTTCGGTAATGAATCTGAAATGGCCAGGAGAGAGAAATAAATCGTCTATAAATCTAATTAAAAAAAACGATACTATATTTATTTACTGCAAACTAAATTTCGATTTTATTATGGAACTTTCGAAGCGAAAAAAAGAATTCGTTAGCGTGTGCTAAAATCACCTAAAAGTATGATCTAAAGCAATAAAAAGAAAAACATGTTTTTTTTTTCAATTCTTGTTTTTCCTAAGAATTAATTAATATGTTATGTCTTTTAAAAAAGTTGGCAACCCTAGTTGTGATATCAGACCGGATCAATAATTCCCATTCATTAATTACCTTTATGAATAAAATTATGAAATTCAATATTTAATTAGTAGTTAATTGTTCTCACCCATGGTTTATCGCGTGATAACGAAAAATTCGCCTGACTCATGGAGACACTGATGCAAAATTGTTTTGAAATATAAAAAATGTGTACAGAGCGTGCAATGGATAATTGGCATTTTTCAAGGCAACGTTGCATGTCTTACGATCTCACAACAATGAGCGTTTATTTGAACACCTTTTTTATATAAATAAACTATACTTTATATTATATAATGTAATTAATAATTCCCGGAAATCATTATAATGAGGCGCTGACGCATAATTAAATAACTAAGTTAACTTAAATAATTAATACTTAATTTTAATAACTTTACTCACGTGGATTATAGAATGCCCGCGCGAATCTTGCTTCCCCGCTCCCGGTTATTTTAAAGACAAAAATGCTTATTGTGGGTGTTCCTTAGAAGATAGACGTATACTTTTACTTTTTTGTAGGTCTTTTGAATGCTTACAATTATGTAGTACATTAATTTGCTATATCTCGTATGGTTTACGCAGCGTAAGCCATTTAAGCGCCCGAATTGATTCACCATGACCACTTTTTTTTTTTAGTGGTCGGAACCCTAATTCTTTTTCTAAAATAAAAGTCGAGATTTCATAATTAAAAATACTGTACTAATGTAGTTTTATACAGGTCTATAAGTACTTATATAAAGGTCGAACAATCTATACTTATTTCTTATAATATTATAAAGTTGAAGAGTTTGTATGTTTGGTTGAACGCGTTATTCTCAGGAACTACTGGTTCGAATGGAAAAATATTTTAGTGATAGCTCATTTATCAATGAAAAATGTTGCAAAAACGGGGAAAGTTTATTCCTTTTGAGAGCTTCTATTGTGTGAAGCAGACAAAGTATATTATAAAATCTCCTTAAATATTATTTCTCAAAGTTGCATTTTTTATGGCAACGTCATAACTTCTTTAATTCTTCATCGAAATTAATGCTGCAAACATTATTTTATAGTAATAGCTTTAAACAATAAGCTTAAAATTGACGTTGCCGTTAAAATTAATGAAAAGTATTTCAATTACTTAATAATCTATTTAACTAATATGACAAGTATTTGAAGGAATGATGGCTCAGTTGGTAGCGTGTACGGTACGGACTCTGCGTAGATCGACGTGAGTTAGAATCCCTGCTATGACTGTTGCGGACAGCGAGCGGGGCGAGCGAATAACGATAGTCTAATAGTATAAAATGAACAAGTAAATGAAATAATACGTGTTAGGAATAAGGTTTATAAATACGTGTTAGGAATAGATATAATAATATGAACTGAATATGTGTATTTTAAAACGATTAGAATAAGAATATAGCTAGTTGTAAGTTTAAATGTATAAATTTCACTAGTTGTAAGGATGAACCATGCCAGACTCGGAACATCTGGCATGGTGACTCATGGTACTGCCGAGAGCGCGCACACAGGGTGCGCGCTCATTGGCTGAGCGACGCCCCGCACGGAATCCATCGCACTACCGGTTGCGAGTCAAAGGGCGAGGTTAAATATAGCGGAGAGGGCGGCAGTACTGCGATCAGTTCGAGAAACACTACAACAACACAAGCAGCGAATCTGCGATCAGTTCGAGAAACACTACAAAACAGCAAGCAGCGAATCTGCGATCAGTTCGAGAAACTAAACAAAGCAAGCAGCGAATCTGCGATCAGTTCGAGCCTAACACATAAGAACAAGACGAATCTACAAGCAAACTACAGTCAAGAACGTTATTAAGAAACCACATTGTTACTACGAACTACTGTAACTTTGTAAGAAACAAGAATAAAACAAGCGCTATTAATTTAGCAAGCATTAAATATTGTGAACGTCTTTTATTCACAATAATGACCTTGAGCTTTCGGTGAAGGAAAACATCGCAATGAAATCTGTTGGGTACGCAGCACGTCACACGCGTCGATAGGGCGAGTGACGTCAACCCGGGTTGGACGGGATTGTTAATCTTATAGGATTTCTTAAAAATCCTATATGACGCCGGATGCCCGCCTCGTGGCGATTATTCATGCCGATCCGAAGTGCTCGATACGGGGTCCTGAGGTGAGCGATATCGCACAAGCTCACTCGAAAATAAAACACAAACTTTCACTAACAAACGTAACCGAGCCGACCGATCTTGTCTATGTAACCGCAAGTCTTCAATATGTTCCGTAGTGGCGCTAGTGTCGATAAGTTGCAAGGTTCCGATGAATTCCGTGGTGGCGCTAGTGTCGATAAGTTGCGTGGTTTTGAATTCCGTGGTGGCGCTAGTGTCGAATGTGCGGGCTTAATCCTAGCCCGGGTTTTATCATTTTGGTAGTTTTACAATAAAAACGAGCGCAGCTCTAACTTGAGGTGGTTTATTAAAAAATACAATTAAAAAAAAAAGCGCGGTATACAAATAAAAATTGACGCACGAGTTTGAACGTATCGGATTGCCATTCAATCCTCATAGGCGCCGATTTATCTCGAACATGCCCCCGGGCGTTGAAAGCACGCCTTTCAACACAAATCTTCATTTTCCGGAAGTGGACAAATTCTACTAAATGATCGGCGAAGTATACCATTTGCAGTTCTGACGTCAGCCACTCTAGTAACACCGTCTGTGCCAGGATATATTTTAATAATTCGACCCAACTTCCACTTCAAGGGCGGCAAATTCTCTTCTTTAAGGAGAACCAGGGCATTCAGTTTCAGGGCACCCTTACTAGTACGCCATTTTGTTCGCAATTGGAGCTCCGAAACATATTCCTTGCTCCATCTAGTCCAGAAATGCTGACGAAGTTGCTCAATGCGATGGAATCGAGTCAAGGAATTAGTGGAATGTTGTTGGTAATCTGGTGTCGGCAAGGATGTTAGAGGTCGCCCGATTAAAAAATGTCCAGGCGTTAAGGGCATCAAGTCTTCTGGGTTTGATGATAGTGGAGTCAACGGCCTGGAGTTCAGTATTGCCTCAATTTGGACTAAAATGGTATTGAATTCTTCATAAGTGGAATGACAATTACCCAGCACTCTAACTAAATGATGTTTTGTTGACTTCACACCAGCCTCAGCAAGACCAGCAAAATGAGGTGAATATGCGGGGATAAAATGGAAATTAATTCCTTGATTAGCCATATCTCCAGATAATAAATCACAATTAGTTTTTATAAATTTTGAAAGATCGTTGTATGCACCAACGAACGAGGTACCGTTATCTGAGTAAATGTTAAGAGGTTTTCCTCTGCGTGATATAAATCTGCGTAAAGCCAATAGAAAAACATTACTAGTAAAATCACCCACTAATTCAAGATGGATTGCCTTTGTAGTAAAGCAAACAAAAATAGCTATATAAACTTTAACTATCTTGCAACCACGACCTTGACGTGAAGCGGACAACATTGGACCAGCGTAGTCCAGTCCTACATGTTCAAAAGGAAAACCTGTTAGAAGGCGCTGCTGTGGCAAGTTGCCGATTATTGGGACAACAGTTTTTCCTTTCATTCGACAACACAGTACACATTGTCGATGACATAGTTTAGCTAAATTGCGACCTCTGATAGGCCAGTACCTTTCTCTAATAGTGGCCAATAGAAATTGTGGCCCTGGATGCAACAACTTCTGATGTTCGTAATTAAACAATAAATACGTAAAACGATGAGCGGACTGTAATAGAATAGGGTGCTTCTTAGCATAGGGAAAATCAGAGTGTTGTAGACGACCGCCAACGCGTATTATTTTATCGTCGTCTAGAAAAATATTAAATTTAAGTAACGGGCTCTTTTTTGGTAATTCTTTATTATTAAACAAAGCCTTATACTCAGGGAAAGATTCAATTTGAGACATTCGTATAATTAAATTTAGAGCTTTATTTAGTTCCTCGCTACGTAGAGGGCCCGAAACTAGTTGTTTCCTACAACCGCTAATAAATCGTAACATAAACGCTACAGCTCGGTTAAGTCTCAGAAAATTAGAGAATCTTTTAAAATTAATAACTTCATTATCATTGGTTTCATTCTTGTTAATAGTGCCATGTAAAATAACATTAGGTTTTATTTCTGGTAATGGGTCATTAGTTATATGCAAAGATGGTGGACTGGATGGCCAACTAGCTATATCTTTACTTAAAAAATTAGGGCCTGACCACCACTTATCAAGAGTAGGTATAGCGTTAATATCAACTCCACGAGATATGTAATCGGCTGGATTTTCAGCAGTAGGAACATGCCTCCAACGACAGTTGCTAGTCTTTTCTAATATTTCAGCGACTCTGTTGCGTACAAATGGTTGCAATTTGCTAGGCAACATCCCAAGCCAACCAAGTACAATGGTGGAATCAGTCCAGAAAAATGTTCGTGTTATTTTTACTCGTAGAGATGAAATAGCTTTTTCAAAGAGTCGAGTGCCAATTAAAGCACCACAAAGCTCAAGCCTTGGTATTGTTGTGGGCTTCAGTGGTGCAACTCTGCTCTTAGCTAGAAGTAACCGAACAAAGACTTCACCCTCTTTACTTACACTGCGCACATACAGACAGGCTCCATATGCACGCTCAGAAGCGTCTGTAAAAATGTGTAACTCTAATTGTTTATAAGAGCTACAAATAATACGACGTGGTATCCTAATATCATTTATTTTAGGCAAATTGATGATTATCTCTTCCCATAATTTGCTAATATCTGGTGATAATTCGTCGTCCCACGAGAGTTTATGTAGCCACAGTTTTTGTAATAACATTTTCATAACAATAATACATGGTGCCAACAAACCTAAAGGGTCAAAAATCTGTGCAATGACAGAAAGCATGTCACGCTTTGTATTCCCTCGTGTGAGTGACTCGCCTATAGGAAAACAAAGTTGATCAGACAGTGACAACCAACCAAGACCTAACGTTTTGCTCGGCTCTAAAGCTCCAATGTTTAAATCCAGTGAAGGAGATTGTGGAGCATCTAGTCCTACTAGTAATTGAACTTCATTTGATTTCCATTTCCTTAAAAACATTTGGGCTTTAGCCAGCGTAGAAATCATGTTATCACGTAAATTAATTACCTCGTTCAGGTCATCACCACCAGATAACCAATCATCAACATAACAATCGTGAATAATTGATTCAGAGACCTTACGGTTTGTACACTCTAGACCTAAATGTTTTAAACAACGTGTCGCTAGAAATGGAGCACTCGCTGTACCGTATGTGACGGTGTTCAATTGATAATCTTCAACTGGAGATGAAGGATCATCACGCCAAACAATCTGTTGTAAATATCTATCATCAGAATGAACAGTTATTTGACACTACATTTTTTCTACGTCAGCGGCAAGCACATATTTATGTTGCCTAAAACGCAGAAGGATTGAAAGCAAATCATCCTGTACTACCGGTCCAACCATTTGTATATTATTGAAAGAAAGACCGGAAGTGGTTGGACTACTTGCATTAAAAACCACTCTTAATTTAGTAGTGGAGCTGCTTTCACGTAAAACTCCGTGACGTGGTATGAAATGCGCATTTGGCATCGCATCAACCTTATGACATTTTGTCATATGATTCAAGGTCTGGTACTCGGACATGAACTATTTGTACATCTCGCAAAGTTGAGTTTTAGCCTTAAGCCTGCGTTCTAAAGAAAATAAGCACTGCTTTGCTCGAAACAAAGAATCGCCTAATTTATCAGGCGAATGCTTGAGAGGAATTCGAACACAAAATCGACCATCTTTCAGACGAGTAGTGTTCTCGACAAAATGTTCCTCACATGATTTTTCTTCTGGAGAGTACTGAGAACTAAAACACACTTCTTCGAGTTGCCAAAACCTAGAAAGTTGATTTTGAATATTATCATACACATAAATTTCATCGGGGACAATACTATTAAAATTACATTTAATTTGAGACGATGTGGATACATGACCGCTTTTAATTGGACCTGATACGAGCCATCCTAGTTTCGTATCACATAGTATCGGTAATCCGTCTACTAATTTAAGCGTCTGCGATCCTAAAATATCCCAAAAGATATCAGCACCGATAAGAATATCGACAGGAGCCGGTGCATGAAAGTATGGATCTGCAAGACAAATGCTACTCGGTATCTTCAAGCTTGAAATATCTACCGGTCTACTAGGAACATACTCGGTAATTGACGGCAGAACGAAGCACTGAATGTTTGTGAAAAAACTGTCATCTAATGATTTAATTCTCAATAGACACATTTTATTGATATTTGAGGTAATGTTATTAATACCCAGTACAGAATTCCTAATTTTATTAGCTGGCAAACCTAACTGTTTATATAGCTTCTCGCTCATAAGGCACGATGTGCTGCCGCTATCAAGTATAGCACGCGTGACATGTGGTTTGTTATTACTATCGTAAACCCTAAGTAGCGCCGTTGACAGCAATACTTCTCCCTGAGCATCACGAGACCCAGCCGCAACACTCGCAGAAAGTGATAAACTCGCACTCAAAGTGGGCGACTGCACTTGTTGCTGCTGTGTGTCCTGATGTTTTTTATGCTCACCTGTAACTAGAGAAGTAATTTCGTCTACGGGTTTAGGTTTGTAATCCGTTATATGCACAAGCGTGTTATGCTTACGGTGACATATTTTGCATCCTGTTTTTTTGCATTGGTTAGCATAGTGTCCAGAAGTAAAACAATTAAAACAAACTTTAAAACTGGGAAGTAATTTTAACCGCGACTCATTAGTGAGCGCAAGAAACTGTGAGCAACTACTTAATTTATGCTCACCATTACATTTAGGGCAACGTTTATTGTCGGAATTATTTTTATTGCCATAATCGCGTACAGTCACCATAGTTTTTACCTTTGGGCTACTTTTGACAGAAGTATTTGAACCCGAAGCACGAGAAGCTATGGAATCTAGTTCTATAGCTTCAAGTAAGTCAGCTCGGTTCTTAATAAATGTAAGAAAAAAGGCAAAAGTAATTTTTTCATCCCGACCCAACTGACCTTTGTGCTCCTCCCATTCACGATATGTTTTAGAATCTAATTTATGTGTAATAATGTGAATAAGAAGTGTATCCCAGCAATGAGTGGGTTCGCCTAATATTTCTAACGACCTTAGGTTTTTGTTCGTTTTATCTATGAGGTTTTTTAAATTTATAGAAGACTCCTTGTTATTTTTTTCTAAATTAAATAATGCGGTTACGTGATTTTGAGTTAGAAGTCTTTTATTATTGTAACGCTCACAAAGCAAGTTCCAAACCATAGTATAGTTAGCTGCAGAGCATTCAATCGACTGGATTATTTCAGCAGCAGATCCGTCTAGCGAGGCACGTAAATAGTGAAATTTATTAATATTATCTATCTCATCATTATTATGAATAAGACTAGAAAATGTGTCGTGAAACTCCATCCAATTATCATACGATCCAAAAAATTTAGGTAAATAAATAGTGGGTAATTTAACAGTATTATGAGTAGAACGACGCGAAACTATTTCACCTCCTGATTGCTCTGATTTACTATACCCGTCGAGTAACTTCTTTGCCCGAGCAACTGTTTTGAAATAAATAGATTCAAAGCTGTTACGTTCAGATAACTGAGTGTCCATATTGTCTTCACTACATTCTAATGATAACTGTACCTCGTCAATCTGATCATACATAGCCTCCATTTTGATGATCCGTAATTGCAACTCTTTTGCCTCGGAGTCATCCAAAGGGGAAACATCGATGGAATTCAAATAGTTTGAGAACGCAGTTAACCGTCCTTTACAACTGGCTCGACGTTTAATAAGTTTATCGTCTGGCATTTTGAAGGGCTGGTGTGTTATCAACCTGGAATGTATACAATGAAAGGTTTTACAAATCTATTTACTCAAAATGACAAACCTAGTTATACTATGCTGTATATACAACCTTACTATGATGTACGTTCTAAATACTGTGATCTGTCATACGTAATATTACAACAATATAATATGAAACTACAAAAAAAAATAATTAAACACTCATAGATATTACATTAATACACAAAAACTACTAGATACAAAATAATAACATTGACTGTACTTCTAATAATTCACAAACTAATAATAATCTACACAAATAACTAAGTGAAATAAATAACTAATAACATGTATTATCTACCAAATGCTAATTGAATGATTAAGTGACTAAATCAGTAATACAATAGCTAAGTACCGACTAAAGTACTAACAAAAGGTACTAGGTAATAAGTATGTATTTTAACCACGCTTTATCGGATCCAAAGGCTAAAGGTAATAATAAAAACTGACTACGTATTTAACAATAATAAATCATAATCGTTAACAATTAACACTTTGATGTAATTTAATAGTAATACATGGTACTAACCTCGTATAATTAACAGCTAATTAGCTCACTATACTACCTGAATAAGAGTGTTGGGCGAAATTTAACAATAATTAGTTGTTATAATGAAAGTCCAAACGTGTTATCTTCATTTTAAATATTCACTTCACAGTAAAATCTTTAACGTGCAACGGTCTTGACCTTGTGATGACCCGTGCGTATGCAGTTGTACTTTCCAATTTCGCCTTCTATTTGAAATCCACATCAATCTTACTGATTCAATTAATTTTATTCTATCCTGATCGAAGTGACCATATGTGGGCTTAATCCTAGCCCAGGTTTTATAATTTTGGTAGTTTTACAATAAAAATGAGCGCAGCTCTAGCTTGAGGTGGTTTATTAAAAAATACAATTAAAAAAAAAAGCGCGGTATACAAATAAAAATCGACGCACGAGTTTGAACGTATCGGATTGCCATTCAATCCTCATAGGCGCCGATTTTTCTCGAACATCGAAGGTCTTCGGTGATGTTCGTTTGTAGGCGGTCGGAGGTCGGTCGGTTAGTACTCGGAAACGCCGCAGGATTGAGAATGCAGACTTCGGCGTTACCGTAAAGGGAGCCCCTTGCGCTCGGGCAAAATGTGCTCCTTTTCTATTTGATTTTCACTATGGTCAGCTCGGTTTTCTGTCTATATTTATTTATCTATTAAACTTATGTACAAACTTCTTATGCCTAATTATTCTATATTGTATTCCCTATCTATAAACATAACTTATTCTATACTTAATCTATACTAGGCGCCCGTATAAACGAAATACCCGGTCCCGAACACAGATCGATACTTTCTTTACATAGTTTCGGGACGCGGGCCGAGCGCGTACTTATATAAATTATTATTCTATCTTAAATCTATGGGGAATAATTAGACGATTATGTACACTATTTATTTCAATGTTCTTATATAGCTATTTATCATCTATTCTATGGTAAATCTATATATTGTCAATACCTTATATCTATATCTTTATGTTTTTTATTCTATAATATAATAAGTCTATATAAATCTATTTCATTAAATTATATCTTATATGAGGCGACGCCGCTGTCGCCAACAAAATCATACTCCTTCCTTTATAGGTCTTATATACAGCGGAATCAGTCAGCACTATTTAAAAAGGGTTATAGAGAAATAAGAAATATTTTTGCAGATCGGTCTGCTTCGGAATGGGCAGCTCCTAGCCGAAGATTCACCGGAAGAGATCTTGCGCAAATTCGATTGTAACACGCTCGAGGATGCCTTCCTAAAACTCGCATTAATGCAACACGATCCACCCCCAAGACGGAGAAACAGTATGTTACATTTTATATGCTTTCACCGTCAAATTTGCCGTCCTGCATTGTTACAAAAAATCGACAATTCTCGGCAGTCCCAGTTTTTATTGAACTCTCAATTGAAATTTGCAATTAATTTATTTAGTCAGAATTTTAAAAAAAATGTAGAAGCAATTGGTAACGCTATTTTCTTCTCTTACGTGAGGAAATCTCTCAATGCTGGAAAAAGAATGCTTACCAATATAAACCCTTACGCTTGCATCTGTAATATGAGCCACGTTCGATTGACACATAAGTATTACCAATCGATTGAAGTGTTTCAAATGCGAAATTTAATTTTTCTTCCAAAGATGTACCTACCGTAGGTTCGTAAAGGAAAGTGTTCTATTGCAGCGTTGTCTTCTTGTTTATCTTGTTTTTAGTCTGAAGATACATCATAATCAACACGTTACAAACGAACTTAGAACTAGTACTTCCGTACATACATACATACATAGGCACCAATTTGCCACATTCGATGTTCTGTCCCGCAAAATTTAATTCTTTTTTGAATCCCCAAAAATTTTATTTGCTGATCGTAACAGACTACACTTTTCAGGGTACTCTGTAACGCCATTATGTTTCGACAGATAAAACTTTTTAATGAAAATTACCACAAAGTATGTGACTCAGAATATCGAGTGTGAATATCTTCACCACAATAAAACAAGAGGCTTAGCTACTTTGTAGTGTAGGCTTTTAATTACAATTTACGCACACGTCGTAAAAATTTACCCTCATTATTTTTCATATATCTTCAATACTTGTCAATAATCTAATTTTTAAACATTAAAATCAAATGTAGGTGAATTCATTCAATTCAATCAAAATATCTAAAACTCGATTATTACATGGATTTACAGCAATAACAGCTTCACCAGACATCATCCCTGAGAGTAGAGTTAACAGTGTAGACAGCAGATATCAATCAAGAGAAGATTTTCACGCTGTCACAAGAAGTACTGATGTATGTATCTAGAGATACTATTGTCTTTTTATTTATTAATAATCAAAAGGGATCCAAATTGAATTCTCTCAATTTTTACTTGACTAATATTTTCTTTAAGATAGGTATGTAAATAAACAGCATGGATTTTTGAGATGGGGCAGTAATGTAAGATTTATCTTAACCGTTGGTTTCTTAAAAACTTTCTGAGGAGACTGCCCTTAACTTTTTGCGATATTTTGACCTGCATTTACAGTTTCTTGAAAGTATCAGCAAGAAATTGGACAATTTGCACAAAAACTTTTTTCATGCCAATAGATTCAGTTTCAAAGGATAAATAAACTCTATGGGACTAACAGGTTAGAACTAAAAATATCAGAAATCGCAAAAAACTTTTCGTACTTTTTTTAATTTTTTATATTCGATCTGACCTTACTGTCAGCCTTACCCCTGGCCTGGCCCTATCCAACTTTTTGTACATTCCGAACATTTCGTAGGGAATCATGGCTTGATAGTCGAAAGAGCTTTAAAATTATATGTAATCCAATAAGAAAAAAATTAAGAAGTTTTTTTTAAAACGTTTCTTCTGAATACAATGAGTTACGGTGCTATTCATATTGGGTATCGAATTAAATATTTCATGTATTATCTATTGTAGTTTATAAGCTTATTAATATAATAATTATCAATAATAATTTGTTAATAATTTTAGATTTTAACAAAAAAGGAGATACAAAAGACACCTGCAGACTTATCAAGATCCCGATATAAGGCTGTGTTTTTCAAATGTATTCAGCAGTTCTGTCGGCATCCTGGGTTAGTGCACTTACTACCTGCTTCTAAATATCTCACTTCACAGAGCACACCTGCTTCGACCACCACCCTCTCCAGCTACAACTCAAGCCTAGGTCCGTTTATCCGCATTCACTAGCTATCCACATACACTGCACTTCACACATGCACACTACTTAGGTTAATAGGACCGTTTTTTGTTTTTTGACTAGTTATCATACCAAATTGTCAGATTACTAAATGCATATACGCATGATTTTACGGATAAGGAACTAGTCAGATCGCGACTTATTAAGGTATATACAGCAATAGCTCAAGCCGTGATTCGGCTACTTTGATCTTGTTGCTTCGTTTTCGCGGCTGAGTGCCTTCCGCGCTCACAACCAAGCTCGGCGAAGCTGTCAAAGCCTCTAATGACTCTAGGGCCCTTAAACTAACAATTCAAAAACAAATTAAACATAGTCTTTGTACCGATGGAGTGTACTGGCATCAACTATTGGCAATTTCAAAGACCGTTTTTTTTATCTTTTTCAGAGGTTTAGTATTTTCAATACTGTTTCCGATTTTAGAAGTGGTTATATTCTTTCTTGCGGTAGGACACGATCCAAAGGATCTTCAAGTTGCAGTGGTCAATCATGAAGCCTCTTTCTCGCCATGTAAGCATATTTTTCTTTATATTCCATCACTATAAATAAGGTACTTAAATATCCGTATAATATGATATATACTCATTATTAAGATTTAAGGTACAATTTTATGTACTATTGACAATGATATGTTTACTTTTATTTAAAAATAAACTATGTGACAATTTGAATACTTCGCACTGTTATAAGGATTTTCAAAAATCCCTTTAAAAAATTAATTATTTTATGTATATTATATGTAAGTATTAATTATTTAAACACTGAATTATAAACGGATTACTCATTATCCCACTCGTGAGACTCATGTTACGAATCGAGACTGAGATGGAACTGAGGATGGTCTACGCCGTAGACTCTATGGGTTCGTGAGAGGACTGGGAAAAGTGCTGACGCTAAATACTGGGAATGGTCTGAGGAGGATATGGGTTTCTAGTACTAGGGAAAGGTGGGCATTTTAGGGTACATACTTCGGGTATAACAGCACGTTATAGAACCTACAGCTGTTATGATAGTTAAATATATTTTTTTAATAAAAGGAGCCTCCTACATATTTGTTGAATATATATTATTCATTAGGCATGTTGATACCAACAGATGACATGCCTAATTAGTTATGCCTTATTAGTTTTAAACTCTTTGTCTATTGTTCGTTAATAACGAAGAACATAAACTGTAAAATTATGTTGGAATCATTAATTTAATGAAGAATTAGGGGAGATTGGATATTGCTTTAAAGAACACCAAAACCAGGGCGGGTTTTAACTGTATTAGAGTTTATCAAGGTCTTTACTGAATGCTGATATAATTATTTTTATTTAATATTTTAATTCCACAGTTGGTTTAGATATATGCATGAATAATAGTCTAAAATACACTTCGATATTGGAAGACGAGACGTGCGACCTTTATATGTTGAGCTGCTGGTTTTTAGAAGAAATGGAAAAGAAGAACTTGTATCAAGTGAGTATAAAGTGATGAAGCGCTCTGAATTTCGGTGTAGGAAAACATGTTGATGTAACCATAGTTTACTGAAAAAACAAAATTATTATTACACCCGTGGATAGTGAAATGTCGATATATTTCACGTAAACAATCTATTCGTACAAATAAACACAATTTAAACAAATTCACAATACTGCTATGTAAATATAGTATTGTCGTAAGGTACCTTACTTACAGTTTCTTCCTCTATGGTTTTTTTTATATTTCTTCTTTTATATCGCTTGTCGTTTCTACTTTGTTTTCCAAAATAGAATTTTCATGATTCGGGTAGAAGTACTAGAAGGTACTTGAAAGTCTAAACATGTTGTACAATACATGCGTCATCGGTTTTAAAACGCTCCCCACGTTGTATTTTAGAGAATTGTTGGTTGATGCAATCTGAGCGATAAGCTTTTTTATGTGTGAGTAAATGTAATGCTTCCTCTAACCTATGGACTACATTCTCTATGTTTGGAGAACATTCGAGACGTTTTCAGAGATTTCGAGAATAGTGAATTTTTCCTACTTTACTCAGGCCGTAATATTATACTCTGCTCGTCCTGATGGGTTCTTATCAGTCTGTCGTCAAACACGTATAGATGGTTTCCGATAGCTAAATAACATAAGAGATATGATGAAATATCTACAACACAGAATTTTTTTTTATGTTCACAATTATAAGGCAACGTTTACCCAAAACATCCTATATGGACCCTAGGGCTTTTCACACATGACGTCACTTCGACACTTTCGATACTTCGGTGCATTTACATTGTGAAATAAAATCAGATAGTTGAGTATGTATAACTTCTAATTTATCCCGTGCATATTATTGTTATATCCGTGGTTAATATTGTAATGTGTGTATAATCATTTATTCTCAATAATACAAAAGTGGAGAAAACTCACTGTTCAGATGCTTTCGGTCTCGGTCGTAGATCAGGGAAATCGTCTAAAGATACAATAATGTGTGCTTCACTACACTGTGGTTGTACTTACAGCATCTATTTTTTACACTACTCTTTGGTTGTGGTCCTCTTGCAGATCCCTTCCTTTTATCGCTTGATTTCACTTGGTCGTCCAAAACAGAACTGTTCTCCATCGGAATATGTATCGAAGTTTCACAGAGAATTTGATTTATTTTTAACATACCGATGTCCCAGTGAACACATGATCTATATTGGACATTATCCACATATCATGTAGATATAAAATGTATGATATTAATTTGCTGTTAAACTAAAGTCACGTGTTTTCTGAGATTGTTTATAGAAAGGGGAAAGCTTTCAATGTTTGCGTATTCCGCGTTGCTTTTCTTACCCACGAATGATTCATACTCGATGGCTGTAGTAGATTCTAGGCTGTTCCAGATATTTCGGCAATAATCATTTTTTGGATTAAATGATAACATTATCTTCCTTTAAGGTCCCGTACAATTCGACTGAGGATGCTAAGACGGCAGTGCTCCGCGGCAAGTTATACGGCGCGCTCTACTTCAGTAGGAACTTCAGCGAAGCCCTGTCAATCCGGCTTACCGAGGGTTATGCTGAAGACGACATCGTCAACGACAGCAGCATTAACGTCTGGCTCGACATGACCAGTTAGTATAAGCGTATTACGCCATCACGAGTGAGGACTAAATATATTACGAATATGAGATTTTGGATCTGGATATTTTAAGAGTATTTAATCAGTTTCGGTTAAAGATACGGATATGAAATCATTCCGGATAATGTCAGATACGAATTAACATGTTTCAAATAATTTAATATATAAGTAAAATAGGAGCTTATTAGGAGTAAAACAGTAACTTTGTAGCTACATCGCAATTTTTTTTCGAACTTACAAACTTATTTGCAGTTCAGACCGCGGCATAAATATCGATGTATGGAGACAAGAGTTTTCCAACGGCAAAGTTAAATTTGTTCCTCAATATAGTTTATATTTTCGTTAAAATTTATTAAATACTTTTTTCAGGAATGTTACCTACCTAATTATTTTTGTGAATGTAGCTGTACAATTACAGATCCCTCAGTGCGCGAGTTTGTCTCGCAATGGTTTAGTCGGGTAGTAACAATAAAAAGTCAGCCCGAGTTAAGTGCACTCACTAAAAAACTGTTTGCTTACGTAATCGTACCGAGGTTTCAATGCGTGCGTGTTCAACGCGCTGAATCTCTTTCTACGAATTTATACTCGATATTTGTCGTTAATTCTAGGCTACTCTAGATATTTCTTTAGCATTCAAAAATGGTGGACTTTTTATACAGATTGTAACAGTATTTATAACCTAAAAAATGTTTAAATAAATTTCAGATCATCAAATATCATATTATATCAAGAGTCAATTGCACAAGACATACGAAAGTTTCACGAAGCGAACTATGAGGGCTTGCGGAAGACCAGAAGACATCATACAGGTAAACCCTTACCTACCATTCATAATACCTATTATGTTTTATATAATACAATTTATTTATATATTGCACTTTACAAAGTTGTTGTTAGTAAATGGTATTCAATATTTAAGAACCCATTTTTAATACGAAATAATAAGGATTTATTTTAAAGAAATTTTCCATTTTTGTTCTGATAAATAAACCTCATCTATCTAAAAGTTCACACGATCAAAAATAAGAATAAATTATCATTTACTGAAACCTTTTCATTTTAAATCCAATACACTTTTATTTTCTATAGATATTTGCACATTTAACACAAAATTTTTTCTATATTAAGTACCTACTATCGTAGTCTGCATAAGACAAAGCCAATTAGACTGGTCCTTGTATTATAGTGATTTAATATAATTATTTATTATGGGCGTATCCAAGGTATATTTTTTTTCATAACAACAATGCTTTTTAACGCTTATTAAATATAAATCGCAACGATCCTTTAAAATCCGATATCAGAAAAATTCTTACTAACTTCCCACTGAACACGTGACCTTTATTTGACATCACGCTATGTGTAATATTTACGTACATATGCCACATAATATGACATGAACTTGATTTAATGTTAAACTAAGGTAACGTATTCACAGAGTTATTATAAATTCAATAAACATTTAATGAAATGACACACTATAAAATAGTAAGTTGTACCGTTACTTAACAGCTCCTTGGGTAAATCCATAATTGGTATATAATATAATATAGTATGTATAATATGCATGTATTATTTATATATTATATTCATAATATTATGTACAGTTTCAGACTCAACCTGTTTCTCATTGTGTAAACTACCTAAGGTAAAATCGACCATTTCTCAAATAAATAACAACTGTATCATTGGTATAGGTACAGTATTACACGAGAATTCATTTCTAATAATTTAATATACTGCTATTAGTAGGTATTTGTTATATACAAGTACCATTATATTGACCAGAAATTATGTTGATTTTTCTCCGTAATGATTATATTTAAATTACAAAATTATCTACCAAATAAATATAAGGTTCGTGAATTGGGAGTTTTTTTTTAAATAATAGCACGGCATAGATCGCTTTAGATAGGTACCTGATGGTAATCGCAGTAAGAAACAAAAACAACGGCAAACACCAAAAGATCAGCAGCAATCTATCCGAGCCTTCGATGTAATGCTGACTTGCAAGCTCACCGCCGTCTGAATATACACAGACTGGCTTCGAAAACCGTGATGCGTTTATCACCGCCATGATATGAGTTCGAATCCCTGCAATGAAGGAAAACATCGTCATGAAACCATAGCATTGTGGTAGGGCTTTTTCTAATGCCCGCCTGGCTAGCTACCACCATCAAATTAAAAATCTGTCGTCAAACACCAACAGGTGTGTTCCGGCAACTGCACTGGACAGCTAGTCTTCCACCAGGTTTAGCGTGCTACCATCACTTATGATCAGGTGAGATTGTGGCCACAACGCTAAACCTGTAACGATAAAAAAAAATCGCTTGATTTGTTGATATACAACAGCTGTTCTCGGCACGCGATGCGCCTAACTGTGGCAAAATACTTTTGAAGCACGGTTATCGCGATTCAGTGGCAGTCGCGGTTGCCGTATTCACAGTACGTTCCTCAGTACAAGTAAACAGAGTATACGAGATATATGAACAAGAATTATGATGGACTCGAGTTTAAATCACCCAACTGTTGACAGTGCATTTAAATATTGATTTTAATAGATTCCAGTGCATTTCCAAGAACCGATTTACGGCAAGATGGACGCCGAAATGGTGGGGTACATGGCACCTGGTATTCTTATGACGTAAGTGTTTTTTTTTTTGTTATTATTTCTTATTTATTCATTTCAGTACCGGTCGGTTATCTACTTTTGTAAATGTATAGAAAAATGTATGCCGAAATCCACCATTCTCAAAGTACAAAGAAAATTGTATTCTTGGTCCGTCATTAATTTTTTTTACGAAAGCGTTAATTTTAAACTATTTGTACGTTTAGTCAATACCTGGTAACATACGCCTAAAAAAGATTACTAAATTCCACGAAGAATTAAGAGAGATATGGCCTTGCCAGGGAAAACACCTTTAAGAAATACATATTGATTAACATGTACGAAGTCAAAAGCTTCGCTAGCATTTTAAAATACAGATACTTCCAAAATTTTTCCATGTTTTTTCCGTGGTAGGAATAAGTTGAGGTAACCCTCACCAAAATTTCTAAGTGTGATGTGTTTTCAGTATTTTATTCTTCCTGGCGGCGATAGTGACGTCAACGGTGATGATATCCGATCGACTAGAGGGCGTGTGGGAGCGAAGTGCAGTCGCCGGAGTCAAGCCACGTGAAATGCTTAATGTCCACATTACCTTGCAGTCAGTCATTATCGTGATGCAGGTACGAATATCCAGTTACATAACTGTCTTAATTTTTTTGGGCTTATGACGCAGAGGTGATTAATGTTCATTATAACGCCGAGAAATCGACATTACGATCCGTGATCGAGAACATCGATCTTCGGAGTTTACACATATGAGTGATGTAGATAAATGTCGTTCGAAGAATAAGTTTTGCTAAAAACAAGTAGCGTTGTCCAATTTGACATAACGTTACACATATTTTGACTTACCGTGAACAAAAAATTCGTTTCAAAAATCATCAGAATCATATCTAAGGTATGTAAATCTTTCAGACAATAGAAATGATGGTGTTAGCTTTCGCTGGCTACGGAATCCCTTGTAAAGGATCGAAAATCGCGTGCGGGATACTTCTCTTCCTTCAAGGCTTGTCTGGAATGTGCTACGGGTTCTTCTTGTCGGTGTATTGCACTACGCACACAATGGCATTCTTTGTCGCAACGGGCAGCTTTTACCCTATGATTTTACTATGTGGTACGTACATTCACAAATAAATTGTTACTTTTCAAACAAAAAATTCTACGATAATTGAAAAATATACTTAGTTTGGGGGGGTGCATCATGACCCCTGTGACCCTTCACTGAATCCGTACCAGCACTAGTTTTTTGTAGATAATAATAATAATTTATTAGTGATCATAAAATTTGAAAACAATTTGAATCAAAATAGAGTTTAATATGGGTTTTAGTAGACAATACTTAAGCATTTATACTGGCATGCAATAATATTTAAAAATCTTAAAATACATCCAGAGATAAATTCAGTAAATTACAATCACATGAATATTTGAATCAACGAATCACAATTGTATTTTTTACAGGTATACTTTGGCCAATAGAGGGTATGTCTGAGGGACTACGTTACGTAGCCTTGGCCCTACCATTCACAATACCAACGATATCGCTTCGTGATATGTTGGAAAAGGGCACTTCGATCACTGAACCATCTGTTTACAATGGATTCATAATAACCACAGCATGGATATTTGTGACATTAGCTTTAATTTTATTACGATTAAAATTCAGGAGAACGTAGCATCTACTATCAAATGGGCATTTGATGTGATTAGGTAACTCTGGGAGTTTGTTTGTTCATGTCTATTACGCCGTATGGTGAAAATAAAATAATAAATATTCTTATACGCCATTTTTATTTAGTTATGTAGGTACATCAAGTCTACATTGTTTTAGCTTTTAATTATTCCATGTCGCATGTGTGAATAAATTAGATATCAAATATGTGTTACAAAAATGTAATAAATTCTAATGCATTTCAGTTTTTATCATACATTTTCTCTTTTCGTAATAAGAATACGGGCGTGTAAGAATATTTAATAATAGTCCACATTGTCTTAGCATTTAATTATTCCATGTCGTATGTGTAAATAAATTGGATATTAAATAAGTGTTAAAAAATGAAATAAATTCTATTGCATTTCACTTTTTAAATATTGTTTATGTTGTTGTATATTTTACGCTCTAATTTAGGATATTATACGAAACATATTAAGTTCCACAAAAACGATCGAAATAAATAGGTATAGTGTTTTTTTCACCAAATCATAACAGACTTATTGTTTTATCGATATTTTATAAGTGTGTAAGAAATTTTATAAGTACTTACAGAAAGCCAAATTAAAAAAAAAAGAAACTATAAATCTTTTTGCTGTAAATAGCTTTAAAAATTCTTGATGTGGAGATGATATTTCGTTAAATAGGGAACTTTGTACAAACCGCTTGCAATGTTTCTTTTTTAATTTATTTTCCACAACTTCCTCATTTTATTGCAATCTTTTATCAAATGAAGCATCTATTGTTTAGTTTACCTACTGTATTTGCCTTTCTTTCTCAGTTATGAACGGCTATCGTACATTTCCATTAACCTATTTCACACCTACCTACCTGTACAGTTTAAAGAAGCACAAAACTTAAACTGGATTAATTTTTAATGAAAAATACAGGCGCGTATTTATGGACTTAACTAGATTAGACCACTTCCATTTTTATACTTTATGTATTAAAAAAAATTATGTGTGCAATTCACACGTGGTAGAAGTGAAACTTTCACAACTATGTTTTTTTTTTTAATTCAGAAAACTATCAAGTACACACTAATTTAAAGTTTATGAAAATGTACATACAAGTACTCACAATCATTATTCACAATATCATTTTCAATTAATTTACATTTAAAATATCCATGGTAACCTAACACAATATCAATAACAGAATGTCATAAGTGTCGTCTAAAAAGTTTTTGTTTCAAGCCTTTTTTGCGAGATAAATAAAACTCATTATTGCGTGGCAACAAACCTCTTTTGAACCATTTTACCATTGCCCTCTTTTTACTGTCGCTTTTTCGTTTCATCGACTCTCAAATCACGATGCTAAAGAAGTTTTCACTTCAAAAAGGAGATTATATTACCAATAGCCAGATCAATTTTGTTATTAGGACATATACGCATTTTTTAATTCATTCTGAAAATCTATTCTGTGCACAATTCAAAAAAAAATTTACACATCCATGCAGTCGATAGCTGCCTCCTGACACCTTATCATTCACATTTTATCGAATCGCTATTTTCTCCCGAATTGATTGTTTTATTTCTTCATATGATCCTGTCTCCGCACGCTCACAATTTGTAAAAAAATCACGAATACGTTCAATTCTATCGTACGTCCATCGCTATTAAAAACGAATCGCCAATGACGGATGTACCTACCTATGTATGAACGGGCCGTAACATACAAACAATATTTACTACAAATAGTCCAATAATAAACACGGTTTATAAATAACATGTATAAAATTCTATTCAGAGCTCAGAAAACTTATTTTATGATTATGTTTCTTTAGAAATCAAAATATGTTTAGATATTAGTTTTTAAGCAAGGTGTGATACAAATGTGATTCGGGTATTTATAAATAAATCTTTATAAAATATATTGCATTTTCGTTGACTCCAGATAACCTTTTTAACACAATTTCCTTTTATCCATCGTATCCGAGAAAATTATCAAACGCCCAGTTTCATGAGATTTGAGTTTCTTAAAAGCTATAAATTTTATTTCATAAACCACTCAATTTAATTTACTGAAAAATTAATAATTTTAATGAATACTTTATAATGGTGCGAGTCCCAAAATCTTCTCAAATATTAACATAGATTTAATATAATAATAGGTGTAGATACATTGTATACTAAAATCTTAGAACATGACTATGGGTATAGGTTCCCAAACTCTTGGCAAACTGCCCACTTTCCGAATATTTTTTATCTATTGCCCTCATTATCAAAACTTTTTTTTAATTCGGTTAGGAATAATGAGTGGATGAACGATGTTTTCCAATTTAGTAGAATTACCAAAACATGAGCCCCTAAGAACGCAGCAACACCACTTTTTTAGCCCTACCCTGAAAATCATCAGCGACAACGAGGGCCGTTATCATAGACTAAGAAACGCTAGTCATTGATTCACATATGAACGACAGACAGGCACACACAAAACACTAAGTAAAGTAAACCTGTTATTGGTCTTATCGAGGCTATATACATCTTTCATGACACGAGATTGAACAAATAAAACAACAATCAGATATAAAAATTTATATTATAGGAAATATTTTGGATTCAACAACATAGCTTACCGAGAGCGTAGCCGTCCGCGCCTTCGCTCTCCGCTATCATGGCACATTTAATGAGACAAGAACATTTAAACTAACTGCTGCGTGTAAATAATCATTAAAACACATTTTCAAGTCCTCTAAGGGTTCTTACACATACATGGCAAATAATTTTAATTTTTTTTTTTTTTTTTGTCGTATGCGTAGATTGAAATAGAAATTAAATAATAATCAATAATATCTCCAGACAAATGTCAATGTAAAACTGAGTATTCGTAATGATTATACATGAGGCGACAATTAGTAAAAATAATCATTATGAACTGTTGTTCGAAATGCGACTTTCAAAGACCGCTACTGATGGAAAACTGTTGTTCTTGTAAATATTTTTTACAAGAATAAATTAAAAGCAAAGGCGCGGACGTCATATGCACCGTCTGCACAATATTTTCGTTGTCAACAAACGCCCCGAGGTACTCACACGATTCCAAAACACAGTTCACTAAAAAACGTCTATTCACAAACGATCTCGTCTCTCAACGCACAGCGACATATCACATTTTACAAGCAACGCTTCTGTTGATCCCTCGATGCAGGAAAGAAAAAAGACCGGATTGTATTTGTCTGCGCCTTCAGTTTTTGCCTAACTATATACTAGACTTAAATTATTATCTCACTCTTTCATTCGCCCATGTACGCAAGCACTTACACGGACGAATGCACAATCGCACCGTACGAACGAACGTACACGTACGAACGAACGTACACGTACGAACGAACGTACACGTGCCAACGAACGTACACGCAAGAACGCTCCGTACGAACGTACGTACGTGCACGCAAACACGCACGCAGTCTTTCGCTCGCTGCAATGTCTTAGCATCTATAACTACATTTCATTATTTTTACACTGATATCATGGGGACAGTCAATTCCTATTTTACTAATATTGCTTTCGAAGCAGTTACGATTAATATTGGCCCTTAACTTATAATAGCGTATTCGTATCATAAATTACGGCAACACAACACTATGTAGCATTTACCATAAATAACAGCTTTGATACCTATTAAACTGCTTAATAAATAACAACTACATAGTGCAAAAATACCGGAATTACGCGGACTTTAAAAAATACAACCTTTATAATAGGTGAAAGGCAAAAACCGCAAGCCTGTAAATATACACATCAAAAACTTTTTATTCAGCCGTCTACACACAGGGTAACGTAGTGAGGAATTGAGCCCGCCCCCTTACAAAAAAAGAAGATAAACTTAACATATAGCCTATACAAATCTTAACATCAAAATGAAATGTTAAGGAGATTAACGACACAAGATTATGGAAACGCCTGATTACTGCCGATGAAACAGACAATATACATTTTTTAAATTAAAAGCACACGTGTCCGAGTATATAAAGAAAGCCGAATTTTGTGAGGGCATTTCGTCAAACCAGCAAATATATAATAATACCATAGATTTAGTATACGTTAGATCGGCATAGATAACACGACACCAAAAACGGAATACACTCGTTTGCGTATTATTTTGATAATTTTCTTTGATAGACGAGTTACTTTCAGTTACCATACATGTAACAACAATTAAACACATCTACTAAATATTAAATTGCATTTTAAATCCTTAGATTCTGCTAAAATAAGCAGGATTTGTTTTGGTACGATGCGAGAAATAATCTCGTAACGCTACTCGTTCTGACACAAGCATATACGATTATCGTTTTCATTCTAGACACCGATCTATATATTATATTGAATCTATGAGAGAGCAAAAATCTTAATTCGTTCCACTGTATAGGTGGGAACGCTTCAGACACTTCACTAGACAACTTTTGAAATAAATAATAAATATAAAATTTGCAAAATGAACACCCACCCGAGTTATTAGAATTCATTTAGACATTTTAAAATACAAAGTTTAACACAGGCCGTTCGATTATCTTATGCAAAATGACAGTACGTTGTAATTGATTTAATCGGATACCAAAGAAAAAACCATAATATGTGGGGTCAATCGACATTTATTTTTTTTCAAACCAAAGGGCCAAAGTTCGAAAATTCCATCAGATAACCACCAAAATTCAAGTGAAACTCGTTATATTTTTACAAAACCTTTTACTTAATGTAACATTTCAATGATTAATTGTACAGTACACATTTTTTTTTTTTTTTCAGAGAAAGAACACCTTTTGAGAAACTTTGTGGACTAGATTGAACAAAAAAAAGTTTATCGACCTTCGTAATCTTGGAATTACAAGTACCTCTATAAATTTAAAGACATTTTTACAAAGCTAATTCACACATTTACGACGTTACATAAATGTGAGAAATGGACCAACTTGCCCAGTTATGTCAATCAAGAATGTTAGTTACTAATTAATTCGAATTTTCAGTACTAAAATAACTTCTGAATCAACTATTCTCACACTTGCGAGGAACGCCAAATACGTACGCAACACGATGAAACCTTACATTTAATCGAGATAGATTTACTTGTTCAGAAGTCATCTCTAAATACTGGTATTAACCGATTAGGCTACGATACTTTTTTTAAAAACTATATCCAGATAAAATATCACAAATGAACTAACGACTGTCATATTGCTGTTAAGTTTGTCAGTCGACGACGATGAGAATAAAACCGGCATAAAATCCTTAAAGTAGAGACACAATGCTACAATGCATTGAAAAAAAAATCTATTTTCGTTCGGAAACATATTTGACAACTCGTATGAAGGTTTACAATTAAAGGTACAAATATATATATAACTCTGTACAAATGCGGACCAAACGTATTCAATCGTCTGAAATCTATTTACGCAAAAAAAACAGTTACGCTTCGAATACGTTTAGTTCAAAGTGTTGTGACATAATATTACTATTTATATATGTATATATATTTGTTCAGGCCTCCATTACTTCACTAGATATTTACAATTTTTTTTATCTTTAATTTATAAACATACTGATGATACTGATTCATCCTACACCTTACAGTGTCAGCTAAAAACAAAACTAGAATCACATTTTTAAATATTATTTTCATTAATACATAATTATTGTATGCCCGTGATATCGCGCGATTTCGCAGTGTCTTGATGGTCCGATAGCGTTCAGTGGTACGATATTTACTTCGAACTTGTTTCAGGAAGACTGGAATAATTATTTGAAAGCACAACGAAAACAATCATAATTGTCTCGACATTTATACGGAGTATTCAAATAGTCACAACTAATATATCATAAGAGCAACATCCGTTTATATTTATTTCTTTACCCATTTAATCATCAAGTTTTTAATTTAAAAAAATATATGTAACGAAATAGTTAACATTCCATCAAGACTTACGGGTGTGTTGCAACAATTCATGTTCAGCCAGGTTCATAAGTAAAAAAAAGAAAAACGTATTCACAAAGTCTTAATAAAAAAATACATAATAATAATGATGATAACAAATAAAGTATTAACAAAAAAACATTACAAAGTTTTTGTAAGGCAACGCACGCAGGAGCCGAGCTTACGTGGCGATGATATCTTGTAATTATATATCTACGTATTCATACAATTGATTGTGAGAAGAAAAGTCGATTGACATAACAGGAACTATACATAAAATAGAATCGTTTTAAATTGTAATACGAATAACTAATAATCATATATCTGTCTCTCTAAGGACAGTGCATCGCGTCAGTTACCGGATATGGAGGGATAAAAATCTAACTCAATTTGGTAAAAATCTCAGACCATATTATCTGCTGCCGTACCTGGCATTTTTGTTTAAAATAAATTAATAACATATTTAAATTTTAATCAATCATCGAGATGCCCTTATTTATCTATATCTTATAGTGAAGCTAATTTTAGAAGCTATTTTAGCTTATTAAAATAAACTTCATTCAGTTGCATGTACTTTTCCTTAGCATGACAGAAATATGATGACTGTAACACACTCTTGTCCACTTTATTTTATTATGAAAACTACGTTATAATTTAGAAAAGATAAGTACAGAACCATAATCCCAATCGACTTTTAAATGATAGATTCACTTAGACATATAACTTACTGTAATATATATTTATAGAACATTTTCCTATAAATGGACAACTTTTTGTTGATTACTTTGTTGTTGTTTTTCTTTATCACACGAACTTAAATCGTACAGTTTATTACGAATTCACTATTGGTTACGAACTACTTGAAATGCATGGACAGAGAGAACAGTTTGATAATGGATTATATAATATAACTTCTGAATTTAGTATTTAAATAAAACTATACATAGAACATCCTAATAACTTACAAACTGTAAATTTTTTTTAAAGTGATTATTGTGACTCTCCAGATATTTTAAGGCTCACTTCAATATGTGAAGCTGTAAAAGCCATCTGCGGCTCTGTTTACGGATAGGGCCCCTAAGGCTAACAGTAGTCAGTTCTAAAAAAAGGTATGACTTTTTAAGAATCCTTTTTCTGTGCTCAACAACTTTTGTTATCAGTGAACATCATAGCAATAGCTATACCAAACGCTACCAGCATAAAAAGGAATACAGACTGCTAAACTGGACAACGAGCACGAATCATAATTACAGTCTTGGTACTACAAATCCGTATTCACAACTACGAATTTGTATTTATGACCAGTGAGGACCATCATCTGTTTCTACGTTGAAACACACGCATTTCAAATAACCCCGTTTACGTATTTAATCTTAAACCAACATTATTTTGATATACCTAACTAATCTCATATCCGATCAGGCCAAGCGTCACTTACATAATTATTATTATTTTTTTCATAATAAATACTTAATTATTCGCTTAGAACCTTAAGTATGAAAAGCGTATAAATTAATTCAGATATCATATGAAGTAACTGACTTAATTACTATCTATTTAAATATATCATATTGTATGGAAAGGAAATCAGTTAAAACAATTTTTCATGACTGGTACTAAGTGGTATGTGTGTTTGATGTTAAGTTCTGCTTCTAACCTAATCGTAGAAGCAAATATCTTCGGTTATTTCACCAGATTTATCTTCCAAATAGTTTATAATCTAGCTTCACCCACACTTCAATAGCAAGGTAAATAAAATAAAAAAGAAAACTACTATTGAAATGATAATTGTTCACGTGTAATAGTTTTATTCAATCACAGATAATATTTGCTCTAATATTCATTTAAATTTTGATGTAGTAAAATTGCTTTATCCATACAATAAGACAATTTATTGTAATAACAACTAGACAATGGTAGCTGTCAACAGAGCTTCCGCGTATTTACCTAATGAAAATAGACAATGTTTCCATACTATCCACTCGGTGTATGAACCTGAAATGAACCATGAAGTAATATTGAATTTGTATTTACCAGCAAAAAATTTATTTAGGGCGTATTTAATAAGAAAAAGCTATAAGTCGAATCGGTGTAACTGTTGAAACGTGAATGTATAAAACTAGGTCAAATTATCGAACTGTTTTACTTGTGCGGTAAACACCTGAAATTTCAAGTTTAATGGCTCATGCCCATTTGGAATAACAAAATAAAATATGTCACAAAGCTATTGTAGTGTTAATTTAACTCTACATATTTTTTTTACATTTGTGATATGATAAATACTGTTGTTCCCTTGATAGAATTTTTTTTACCAAAAAGAAACGGCGAATTATGTCCACTATAGATATTCAGATTTAATTCTTTAATGTGGAGAGAAATGCTGGCTCTTTGCTGGTTGAACATTGTTTCAGATGGATCCAGTAACCTAAGGCTCTGTTCAGACGAAAAAGCGTTAATTAATGCTGGGTTTACAAAACAATATCTCTAGACGCCTTGGCTCAGGCTGCCGGTGTTCTGAACGGGCGCTAAAAAATATGAATCTATATTAAAGAAGGCGTTTTTGGTGGGATTCTTGATCTGCCATGTTGTGGTTTTTATTTTAATTCAATAACTTACGTATTTGGTTCTATTTAACGTAATATTGGTGGCATTTTGTGTGATATAGTTTGGTTATTGTGCACAAGTGAAGTGAATTATAAATAATAACTAGAAACTCCCTGGACAGTTTTAAAAACAGAGCCACCATATTCTTATCCTTTGGACCGTGGCATAATTGTGTATAAACACACTAGCCACATGAAACTATTACAGAAAAAAACACACCCATCTAAAATCAGCTACCATTATCTCACAACTTGATTTATATTTATTAACCGGCCAGTAATGAAAACTTCACACAATTATTTGACATTATATGCACCGACTTAGTTGCCCGATATTATTCACACGCATAGCATACCACAGTTCACAAAAGGGTAGTAGCACTATGGTCGTTTAGACAATTCACCCAAAAATAACGAATTGTTCTAATGAACAGATCTTATTATCTATTAAAATTTCTATAAGGCCGCGTACGAACGAACGCGATCGAATACTTCGGGGTGGCCGATCAACACCGCACGCTGTCTGGGACACAACAGCGAACTCGAACAAGCGAGCGCGGTATCGATCGGTCACGCGCACTTCGTTTGCGTTGCATACACGGCATTACACAGAGTAGTAATTTCAAATTAATCCAAAAATCGCATTATTGTCACTGATGGAATCGATTATCTCAATCGACTTCGTTATAGTTTACGAGAAGTAAATTGAATGAGAGTCATTGCTACCATTTGCCACATAGAGATAGAAAACAATCGAACATTCGAATGAATCAATCTCATTACCTCTTTACTACATACGATACGTTTACAACATTTCAAACAACCCTAGATCCATTTAAATACCGTCAAAGGTGAATTGTCTAAAATTACGACAAAAACAATTTAATTTACGTACCCCATATAAATTTTACTAATTTATGAAATGTAAACAATGGTACGCTGGCCGTACAAGCCCGAAGTGTATTATAAAATAACAACAATATGTCGTATTGTGTCAAATAGTTAACAGCATATTTTTACATGGTTATTAGTCTACATTATCGCTTATAAATTAATAATAATAGGTTACCGGACAGTAATCACAACAAATCAACAATTTTTTTTTTTCTGAAATAATATTGATTTATATTTTTAAAATGAATATATAAGATCGAATATTTTGTGTTGTTTTTCATCTTAAACGTAACACCAATTGTTATTGCATGATGTCATTCATGTGTAAGCGAACGTCACCCTATTGGTGCATTGAGTTTACATCTGTTGTTTCCTTTTATCATTTTCTACCTATATTTAGTACTGATTCCACGTGTATGACTTCACGCACACTACGATATAGTTTGTGCGGCAATCTAAAAATATATACGTTTAGACGTTATTTTAAGTACATTTATTGCGTTATTTATGTGAGATTATATTTTTTCCAGCTTTATAAATCTATAATTAACGCTTTTTGAAAACATGTCCGGTTGCCTATTCTGGATATCTGGTATAGTTTCCGACAAGAGTCATGCGCACGAAGCGATGAAAGTACGCGCTGGTTCACCCACGTGTACGAACGAACCACTACGCATGCGTGTGAGTAACCAATCAATGACGAGATCACTGACGCGAACCAATCGTGCGAATCCTGACGGTCACGCATACGATTCATGACGTACATATAAGGCCATATACGCACATCGAGCTTGTAAGGCTTGACACTAGAGTGAATAATAATAATCAATCGCCGAACCAAGTGAAGACTCGCGGGTTGCAAGCGTGTATCGTGTGCAGTCTTCGGTTGTGTGCGGCCGGGTTAACGCGCAACTATGCGCCCGACGTGGGCTAGAACTTGTCCTGGAATATGAACAGGTTGTTGGTCGCGGCGACGGCTATGATGCTCTCGTGCGGGTGCCACGCCGTGTGCAAAATCTTCTTATTGAAATCTAGGCAGTCTACGCTTATTTCGTCCTGCGTGTGGAAAAACCTTAACGTTCAGATATCAATTAACTCTCGGAAAGTTTACGTTAAATGCCTTACATACAGATCTGATAACTATGCAAGCCAAGAAAAAATATACATGCAATAATCTCTTGTATACTAATTTTGCAATTTTGTTACAATTAAGTTGACCATGTTTTTTAAATTAAAACTGAATTAAAAATAACATTGAATTTACGATCTTTAGAAAGCAACTACATTGTATAGACATATTGCTGCAATGTGCGCGCGCGCATCGTAAAAATTCACACTCATTATTTTTTATAAATCCCAACACAACGAGGAATATAAGTTTAACATGTGTATATGTATGTTGCTCATTGGAACTGTATCAATGCATAGGTTAGTTAGGATAGGTAATACAGAGGAAGTTTGTCACCTTCTTTCTCTTAGCAGTGGCAGCAACACGCCTCGCTCGGAGAGGTTGCCGCGGACGCGCCGCCGCCTCTCTCGATGCCTCCAGCGTGAGCTCCCCGCGTCGCGGTCCCCCCGCACCCGCGCCGCCAGTGCCCGCGCTACCGGTACCCCGCTCGAACACCCTGTGAAGTACAACCTTAGGTTACCTATAGTGTGTTTTTATTCCCGTGGAGTGAAATTACTTTTGTTGTTGTGCTAGTTTATTATGTTTTGAAACTAGCGATGTCATCAATCGGTACTAATTGTATACCAATTGACAGGGTTTTTACAAAAAGCATCGAAGTCTTCATACATGATGAATGTGATATGTGAAACCGGAGTAACAGAGACAAATTATCATCTCACGTGGGTCAACCAAAGCGTTCTTTTTTTTTGCAGTCGTTCATCATTTTATAGTTTCAATTATATAATGATAAAAGTAAATGATTGTGTACGTACAAAACATTTCAATTAATAAATAAAAACCCTGAATTCTGTATTTAAAATCTTACGATTAAAATAATTGTACCATAGGTAGCACAAAAATACAAAAATGTGACATTATTTTCAAGTTTGAGATTAGTCATCGTCAATACAATACATGGGAATAAATGACAGTATACATCACCCTCAACTCAACATGAAACTCTATTAAGTTTACTTTCACCAGCAACTATATAGTCTGTCCCCTGTAAGCAATCCTCCTGTGTAAAATAATCTCATGTGTAGCAGTCACAAAAATAAAACCGTAAAAGCCGCCACGTCCAACATTTATTGTTGAAGACGGTCTCTGCTACCTATTGACTTGCATATTGGTTGGCCTTGTTTCACTTCCTCATCTCGCAGACCATAAGGAAAATAGCGCTTACAGTGGTCAACCAACCTATAGGTTCATTATGGCTCGCTCCCTAAAATTAATTGAGCAGCGTTGCATTTGCATGCACAATTAATTGTATGACAGCTGTTTAATTTTTATTTTACAACTACTTCAACATTTTTTTTATGGCGTCTCATCTGCCGGTGTCAAGTCTGTCTTAAGAGAGTCACTTTATAATCGAATTTTATATAATTTTGTTCTTCCAGATTAGGCTACTTGAAAACACGGACAAACACAACACTTAGACATGTTTTAGTTAAATAGATGATACATATTTATACAATATAATAAAATTAATGTTAGTTAATATGATAGGTTAAAGTTAGTAAAGTTAAAAATACAAATAAAATTTGTCAGAATATTGATAAAAGGGGAAAATTGAGAGCAAAGATTTAAAATCAGATGGATGGGGTATGTAGAGAATCATACAAGAAATACAACAAATGAAATTGCAGAATATGTCTTATTTTACAGGTGTGGCATGACTTACAAGTTGGCTTTACAATTATCAATTCTTATTTAAAGCAAAATAAGCTGTGAATTTCTCGTCGTTTGTAATCGCAAATACATCGTGAAACCCGTTCTTTCTCTCAGCAGTGGGAGTTATACAGACTAGTATTAAATATATTTTTATTAAGCAAACCAAAAGAAGTACAAGTGCCTGGTGCATACCTAAAGAAGCCGTTATAGGATCCGGTCATGAGCCGCTGGTCATCACCGCTCCAACAGCATTCGAACTTGTCAAAGATACAGTCGTTCTCATAGAGCGAGCACAGCTTTGAACGCAGGTACTCATGCACCGGATAAGTCTCGACAGGTTTCGTCTCCATCCGTAAATCCCATACTTTCAAACCTAAGTAATCTCGTGACATCATGTATCTGAAACATAACATTATTTTAAATTTATAAATATGCTTTCATAAGAGAATGCATACTATTCAAAGTTGCGACACACTGTGGCTCTATATTATTATATTTATAATACAAGCTTAAAGACAGTTTTTAACAAAAAAAAAAGACCACCAACCCATTTCAATGATTTTGAGGATTACCTGGTATATCTTCGAAATCGAAGGTGCAACGTCGATGAAATTAAAACGGGAACACCCTTGAGGTACCCGCTTTCCAACGAAAATATACATACAAATTGAAAACCTCCTTCTTTATTTGAAGTCATTTAATAATGTTCCGATTTTTTTGTTGTGTATATCGGAGTAAAAGTGCCCTCTAAGATCACAATAACACAATTTCCGGCAAATATTATAATCAAAACATGTTTGTAACGTGTCGGAGCTCACAGGCGATCTAATAATAAATGTTTCAAATCTACCAACACCTACGACTTCTCATTCGCGACCAGTAGGAGCTGCACCTCGCTCACGTTATTCAAACTGAGGAGTGGCGCGATGCCACACACTTTTGTTATACAACCTCGTACACGTATTGCCCTGGTTGACGTTCCGTCCTGGTTCACGTGCCGCCCGATTTCACCTGTCGCCCTAGTTCAAAGACCGCCCTGGCTCATCTACCACCTTTGTACAAAAGACTATGCTAAGGGCAATATCACGCAATCGAAATATGCCATGACTGTGTACCTGTGTGTATACCTGCTCCACTATATATTTTAAGAAATTTGGACTAATTGCAATTGACCACAATCTCACCTGAAGTGGCCCAAGATGTAACACACTAAGCCTAGATGAGGACTGACTATCAAGTATAGCTGGTAGAACTCAAGTCTACAGTGACATAATATATTCAATTTCATGATGGTAGCTGGCTAGACGTGAATTAGAAAAGCCCTACAATCACAAAAAAGATGGAACACAATAAAAGATTGCACATAACAAACACCGAAATACAAAGAGTGATTTGCTGCACCTGCCAGAGTTACTGAGCTTCACGTCACTGATAGAAGAGATAATCTCCGAGAAGAAGGACCTCGCGTGCGGGTCTTCCGGTTCCTCGAAGAGTTTTGCATGTCTGTCGCACAACGCCGCCGCTCGCATGTCACACAAGCGTATCGTGCCTGTAACAAAAATACAACATTTACAATCTTTATAAAATAATTCACTACACTCAATATCCATCCACTATAAAAATCGACTATGTATTTGTAGCACTGATTTGCCTGATTCTTAAAAATGTGGATCCGCAGATACGGATTATTGCTATCTTGATCCGCAGATCCGGACCTTAGTTACTTTAGTATTTCATATGTTCGCATTAAGCGTGAGTAACTTTGGACCGATAGTTATCAAAACCCTTTGCATAAGTGAAATTGTGAGACGTTTAACTCCAATGTGCTCGCGATCTTTTTATATTTTTAGTGTGGCAAAGGTCAGATAAAGGCGCTCTGCAGTATTAATAAAATTACACTGTAAAAAGTAAAAGACAACGCACTTTTTGACTATAACCAAGATCCTTCCTCAGGGTTCAAGCCAATATTAATCTAAAAAAGTATTCAGTAGTTTTCAAGTGATATGCATTATAGAACAGCCAATTTACGATTTTATGATTTTTTTTATGTTACAAACAGTGTACAAATTACACAACAAGTGACAAATTTTGTGGTATTTACAATATGTGCCAGCATGTGAAATGAGGATAACTGATATATAATGTATATTGGTATGTTTCAATTAGAAAATTAGGTACATTACTCACCCTTACTACTAGAATATACAAAGAGATTGCATTCACTCGGATGGAACTCGGCTGCTGTGATAACCTGAAACAAACCATTGTATTTAACTTGACATCACTCTCATCTGATGACAATTTAAACTCACATTTTTTTAAAAAACGTGTGCGTTTTGGTAACACAACAGAAGTGATAACATTTAAAAAAAAAAAAAAAAAAGGTGCTTGTGGGTTAAAGTGAGAGAGGAGGAGCCTGCCTACTGCTGCCGTATGCGTAAGAGAAAGGAAAGCCAGACAGAATGGCGCGGTAACGCGTTACGTTACGAAGTGGTTAACCCTCCCATAAGAAGTTATCACTTCTGCACACAAAATGGTCTATCGAACTATCGACTATTTTAACCACGCTTTGCTATCCCTGACATTTTAGTACAAATACTAGCTGTTCCCGCGGTTTCGCCAGCATGGACTATAGAATTCCGTCAATCGGGCAGACGCATTAATGATGCTACACCCGCTCCTGGTGATTTTAAAAACAAAAATGCTTATTGTGGGTGATTATTAGTAGTAGACATATACTCTTGCTGATAGATCCTTTTAAGATCCACAATTACGTACTAAATTCATTTAACATATCTCATGGGGTATACTAAGCGTAAGCTATTATGCGCCCCAAAGTGACGTTGTTCCAAATTGATGTTTATTTGTGAGAAAAGTATTTTTTCTAATATAAAAGCAGCCTAAGCTACTCCTTGTAACATTAGCTATCTATCAGTAAACCTCCCGTCAAAAAAAAAGACCGACATACACAAAAAAATTATATACTTTCATATGCATTTAGTACAAAGCTGTTATTTTGACATTAAAAACAGTCACTTCACTTTATTTATTTGTATAGGTATGTAGTAATTGAATTATCAATTAGTACAATTTTACTTTTCTGTATAACTATTAAGTCATACACAATATCACATTTGTAACTAAGATTATTATGCACAATGAAAAACTTGACTATGTTCTCCAAAGTATTTTGTTTCTATGTTTTATGGTAACTGAGGATACGAAATGTCCGTTCCATTCAAAATGTTCCTCTCAAAAGACCTTAACTTGTGAACTTTCATTGTAAATGAATTTTTACTATTCACTTGCGGTTCATTTTTATTATAGAACAAGAGTCGGCGAGATAATGCACTCTCCGCGTGTAATACAAAAAAGTAAGAGAAAAAACACTTTTACAAAAAAAATAATCTTTATGTCTCTTACAAAATGTGTATACAGAGTTAATTGTCAGATAAGACATAGATTGGTTTTTTGGCGTAGATACCTTCCATTGTGTTTGCCTTCACACGCACGGGAGTGAACTTTGGCCTTTGATAGGGCCTTAATCAAAATAAACGAAAAGCGAAATTTATTTTTATGAAATGATTTACACATATAACGTCTGCAAAGTGCGACTGACTCGACCCACATTCGAAAAAAAATATATTACAAAATGTGCAATATACACAATGCAATGAGAAAAATTATTACAGCTCTTAAAATTCTTCTATAAACATAAAAATAAAATCTTTAAAAAAATGTCAGGAACATGTAAACTATTCTGATTTTATGACTTTCCAGAATATTGATTAAATAGTAATTTCCAAGAAAAATTTGTAAAGCAGTACAAATAAATCAGTACCTCCGTAAGCTCCTCCATATTGGCTGGTTTAATGTCGACTATGTTGAAACTTTGATCAGTAATCTCGAGATGCCACAGGTTGATGCGTAGATCGTCCGCGGAGAGGTATGTCTCCTGGTCCGAATTGAGCGATATCGAGTTTATGTGGTACGTGTGCGCGTTTGCAAATATCCGCCTGTGAAAATGAAATTCTATTAAAATTAAATTACTTTGGAACACTACAGAAATATCTGGAATACTAAAATTCAATTCGTAAATGTCTTATGGTCCCGCGGAACACGCACACATTAAGCCCTTATTGATTCGAATAAGCAAGCAAATGTAATAATTTCTAAATATAGCCTGCCTTTTCATTTAGACCCTTTTAAATGTTATTGCTATGGCATAAATCATTCAAGGTCACTCTTGAAATTTCGACCACTTGTTTTTATTGTAGAAGCGAACCACATTCTGACCGAGGACAGTTTTGTTCTGGACATCATTGTGAATAAAAGGACTACAACAACCACAGACTAGACTTTTTTATTCGATTACAACTGCGCATGAGAACACCTGAATAGTGAGTTTGTTCTACTTTTGTATTATTAGTACGATTACATTATTTTATTGCAAACGGCATTTTATTACCTACAGGTATAACAATACATATTAAAACTGCAGTGTTCACAACATGAAGCGCGACAGTTTTCATACCATCAACGTCGAAATTATTCGTACCATTCATATATTGTACCAGAACTATAGTAATTTAACGACTTCTGCTGCTTAGAATGTCAAAATTATCGTAATTTTGTATGATAATTTGAAAATAGTGCTATCGTACACCATACGAAGGCATGAGATTGTCATACATGTACCATAATAGTTGTACATGTACGATAATTATCGTACAGGTGTCAACCCTGATTACGTGTAGCGTATGCACGCTACATGTATGCAACTACTTCTAAATGCCATAACGTAACTACTTTTACAAGCCATAATGAGGAATGAAGTCATATAACTAGAAGAATGTATGAGTATGTATGTACGAGTAGTTAATGTATGATTAAGTAGGTATGAAGGTGGACTGTATGTAGGAATGGAGGAATGCCGAAGAAGTTAGGGATGGACTGTGTAAGGAATTATATGTACAAAAGATTTGAATACATTGATGATGGCTTATAGAAGATAGTGTAAGAGAAAAGCGTCTTATGGCGCCCCTACTTAAGAGGATTACTATCTGCAACGAGTTTTCATAATTTTAGAAAATAATTTTTTCAACAAAACTATTTTGTTTACACTACAATTATTTTAAAAAAAATTTGGAAATCGACGCCTAGGAATGTAAAAACAAATCTAGTAAACAGGTACTTTTTACGTAAAAGTGCGATTCCCGCGTGATATGTGTTAAATGTCTTATAGCATTATAGGTCACTTTCAAATGATGTCTAACACCACAAATATAATTTCAGGAGACAATGATATCTATATTTAACAAAATCTCATAATGAAACTTGACAATTTATAGTCAAATCGGTCATCAAGGACCCCCTTTTTCTTTAAACACATTTAATAATATAGTGTATAAGAATAATCAGCATATTATAATCTATCAACCTATACAAATAAAATGCTAATCGAGGTTTACCGTAGTGTACGCATCACGCAAAAACTACTGATAGGTTTTATGCAATTTATTTTATTCCTTAGATACTTGATCCTTATCTAAAAAAAAATAGTCACGATATCTACATTCAATAAAAACTTATTAAACTTTTAAGAAACTACGATTTTTTTTAGCACTCAGCATTCAGCGATGTATTTTCTTGCCGTGGTGTTAATATAATAAACACTACAGACGAAGTCGTGGGTATCAGCTAGTATAATATAATTAGCGACAAGGAAAACCTAAGTGTCCAAACAACAACAAAAAATTACATCAACCAAATTTACAAATGATCCTATGACAAGATAACCGCAAATATTCCGAGTAAAATTGTACAATTCGTCAAAGTCAGATAAAGGATTTAGTTCAGTTTTAATAGTGGTAATGTCAAACGATAAAAGGTAAATAAAAAATATATTATTATAATAATGAAATTAGCAAACCCACTCTTATCTAAAGTAAATAAACAAATGAAGAGCACTTGAATTTGCAACGCCTATATAGATAACGTGTAGATAAGTCAGTCAATATTATATTTAAATATTTATTGATACTCCAGTAACGTTAATAAACTCAATGGCGTAATGATAACCAAACCATGTTAAAATATGACGCACCATGTATAATTAATAAAATTCGGGAGATATTTCCCGTGGCTCTGGTCTTGTTGAAATGGTTATATATCAAAGCAACTTTTATTTAGTATGGATTAAACAAGTTGTGATTTCTTTCAAGTTGTGTTATGGACACAATACTAAAAGACAGAAACCTTAGCATGGAAATGAGCATGCTGAATATTTAAAAATACTTAAAAAAGAATATTTGAAAAAGAATATTTAAAAAAGATTGAATAACCAGGAAAGGTAGAAAAATTAACGACGTAACAAATGAAATGTATAAGCCAAATCATAAAGGTATAGAAAAATGGAAGAAAACTATTGTTTTCGGGTACCCCAAAAAACAAAATGGATATTTGGAAGATGATATAAAGCCAGAAGCAGGGAAAACATGGACTATGGCAGTGCTAAATTGAATAGTATGGAAAGAAATGGTCAAAGTTGGTCAACAAGAAAAAAACAACAATACTAATTATACTTATCATGATTTATTTTTATTTTGTTTTGTTAGCAAGGCAAAGTGACGGCATTGAGCCTCAGGAGAAGTACACTTAAGATTTCTTAACGTCAGGTAGACTCTAAACACATTTGTACAACTTATTTGATAAAAAAAATATTGATTAACTAGCCAAACTTTCTGTTTTCTTAGAAAATATAAAAATGTCTGCAAACTTCTTTCTATATGGGGCAATCTATCTAGTAAAATACCTACGCCATACAGAAATATGATAGAAAATAGCCTTGTGTTGTGTTTCTGTTCCTTTGATGTAAGGGGGTATACTTACGGTCAGCAACACAATTTTGATACAAGCAATAACCCTCTTACAATCAGGTTGGGCTGCATAAATTGTTTGCCACCTTAGTTGATTTTAAAAAAAACCGGGCAGTAAGATTTACTACTAACTGAGCGTGTACAAAAGAGTGACCTGGGCGATGCTTCCACCATGAGGTCCGCGGCACGCACCGTTGGGACCCTGAGGCTAGTGATCCGCGTTGGGTCTCGCGGCCGTCCGCCCTCTTCGCGTGTGTTGTACCCCGTCACACGCTTGTCCCTTTCTGAAACCTGAAGGGAAAAGAATCTTTACATTAAGGGATATGTTTTATAGACTATAATATATACTTGTACAAGTTCGTGTACGACCATCCTATGTGGCCGACAAACATTGGCAAGGCCGAGGTAATACAGACGTTAGGAGTTGGGTTTTGTAGCATGGAAGGGATACTTGTGACGTAATGTTGTGTTACCTCGTCCCTGCCAACGTCTGCCTCACATAGGACGGTCGAGCATGAACTTGTACGACTATTTAGGATTCCCTACAATGAAAGCTTATGAACTGCCTCATTAGCCGAGTGTCGTAAGCGCGACTGCTATGATCGAGGTCCTAGGTTCGATTCCCAGGTCGAGCAAAGTGTTATTAGGTTTTTTATGAAATTCTCAGTAGCAGCTCGGAGTTTGGCTTTGTTCCCGATTAATGGCAATAGGCTCGCCCTCTATTACATGGGACCTAAAAAACATACTCGCGAACTGTGAGTGTACATTAGTAAACCTCTGCCTAACCCTTCAGGGATACAGGCATGATGGTATGTAAAAGCTTGCACATAAATGGCGTATTTTAATTATGAATGATCCCTCAAACTTTGTAATGTAAATGGTGCCGAATAACATGATAACTGAGACTTCCAAGGCAACTTCATCAACACGTGATGCACCCTGCTAAGTAACGAATGAGGAAATGCTGACAGCAAGGTGGTACTGTCCGACTGGGTTGCGACCACCATGCATATAATGAAAAGTCCATCCTAGTGATTCACATTTACGAGTCGCGTTTCGAGATCAGCCTGTGCATTATCCAGTATTTATATCATTATTGGTATACGATACCAGGAGGACCATAGTGGCCTACCTGCATTTTTTGATAAATTCACCTATTAACCATATTCATAATCTAAAAATGTGCTTTTACAAAACCACAATTTCCAGAAGATATAAAATTCATGCTATGTTCTATGTTATTAACACGTAAATAATTTTAGGCCATTGTGGTATTGTAAAAGCATATTTTTAGATTATGAATATGTTAATAGATACATTTATCAAAAAAAGCACACAGGTCACTATGCTTTGTGTGGCCTCATATCAGTACACAGTAAAAATCAATTATGTGAAATAATTGATGATATTTATTATACGAATATTACAAAATATTACAACATAAATAGATTTAGCAAATCAATCACTAGTAGGTACATCATTCTGTAGAATTACAAGTATAAAGTAATAACATATTTATTTACCTTCCATAATTTAATTGTCTTATCATTGGTGGATAATAGAAAGTGTGCTTGATTTTTCCGCGACAACCATCTGATTTTGTTAATCTTCTCCTCGATCTCCAGTGATTTGAGATAATCAAACTCCGGTTCGTGTGATTGAAACGTCGAATATACGTTGTATTCCCCTTTTTTCGGTACGCATTGTTTTGACGCTGGGTCTCTCTACAAATAAATAAATATACATATTAAATCTTAATTTCGGGATTTATATTGTTGAGTATAATATTTTTCTTTTTTGGCGCCGCAGAAGCACTTGCCAGTTTTGTTGACGTGGAGAAGTGGGGATTATAATATTAGTATAGATTAACGCGAAGTCACGGGCGGTTGCTAGATTAGTATAAAAGAGAGTTAAGGTACACAGATCTGATTGGAAATTCTCTCTACTTATGCCAGCCCGACTGGTGAAACACCTCCATTCTAGATCGCAGTCAAACAAACGCTTACGATCAGGCGGGCCGTACGCTTGTTTTTTACCTTTGTTGTATATAAAACCAAACACTTATAAATAATAACATTTGAAAAATGTTTACTATCTGATCATCCAACTATTAAATACCTGAAAGTCGTTAACCCTAAAGTGTATGTGTATAAAATCTCTTTACATTATATTTTTTACAGTACCTGCCTACACTTTAAGTCTTCAAGAGCGTCCGTGTCGTCAGACTTTCTTTTCAAAGAAACTATTTTACGATGTTTTTCTCAGCGTTATGTCCCGTTAAAATTTATTTTTGTACAATCTATAAAACTATAAACATCGCAAACTCACTGTAATAGATTTTCCTCTCATACTCTTTATCTTTCGAGATAAACGATGTTACATGAAACAATAAACGCTATAATAATTTCCACTGCCTAAACTACAAGATATCTTAGGACCTAGCCAAGTTGCCTTTCTATAATCGTTAACGCTAACGAAACGAAAAGAATGTATGAACTCGGCTAGGACCTCTGCTCTATACTAACATTATAAATCTAAAGAGGTTTTTTTTTGTTTGTTCGAACGCCCTAATTTCTGAACCTATCACAGTTGAAAAAATTGCATTTTATAGCGTATTTATTGAGGAAGGTCATAGGCCATAAAACCTCACGCTACGGCCCTAAGGAGCAGAGGCCATGAACGTCAAAAAATATGGTAAGCTCTAGGCAAGTACGGGAAGTGATAATAACGATACGCTACACGGATGCGTTGGCGGCAGTGAGGTGTAGAGATGGTCGAACAAATTTACCACGGAAGAAACTAGGGAATCCAATACCGCAAACGATTTCGTGCCATTTTTGCGCGTCAGAGATGCGGGATCCGCGGTAAAATATAATTCAAAGAAAAATAAGTGCAGACGTCGTTCTAGAAATCTCCACATGTCAAAAGTCTTCACCAGTATCTATACCCGACCAAGCAAATTCACTTGAGCTGATATTGACACGAGAGATGTCAGTTTGTGAACGCGGAGGAAAGTAGGTACTTAGAAGCTGCTTATAACGATGTAAAGTCGATTCCGCCAAATAAGTATTGAAGCCGAGCATACGTTTTCCGCCGCCGAGTATGCCTATGTGTAACAAGGTAAATTGAAAATGTATTAAGCCTCCAACATAATTAACCTATTCATTGAGGCCATTCCAATGAACTTAAACACGATCATTCTGCTGTAAGTTGGTGAGGATTTAGGTATCCTACAAATTCCAGATAACACTGCAGCATCAGGTTAAGGTTTTTGTTATGTCTTTGAAGTATCAGAATAAATAGCAAATCTCGACTCAATCAGATCTGTTGAAGATGCTCACATCTATTTTCAATTAGAAAAGAGCTGATATTTTTCAAACGGCTGAAAAGAGTTTCTTGAATTATCTAAGAACACTCTCGATTAAGTCACCTTTCAAACAAAAAAAACTAAATCAAAATCGGTTCAGCCGTTTGTGAGTTACGATGCCACAGTCAGACGCGCAGATACACCAACGATACACAATTTACTTATGAACACCCCTCTTTTTGCGTCGGGGGTTAACAGAAACAAAATCGAATTTAAAACGATAAAATGTTGAATGCAGCTTCAGAAATACTATCAAAAGAAATAAAAAAGTGTAATGTTCAAATCTAATTGTCTTTTATTATAATTAGCGGTGTGCCCGCGGCTCCGCACGCGTTTATAGTTACGCAGTAGTTATTTACATCCCGTAACTTTATTTTTACCCATATTGTTGACAATTCATATGCCCTATCAATTAAGGAATGGCGTGTATTTCCGGTGTACAATTTCCATCAAATAATTATTTTTATTTCTTTCTTACCAAAAGCATAAATATGAATTATCCCTAATTTGAGACACGACGGGTTCTTCATACAAACTTTAACCCGTTTTATTTTTACCGTATGTGGAGTAACACAATGAAATAATTCACTTTTAGCAAAACTGTATAATCCAGATAATTTACAATAGTTAAGTCGCTTAGAATATATAAAATCCCGCGAGCCGCGATTGACAGTGCACGTTATATTTCTATCATAAAATAAAACAGTAATAATGCCGTACTGCGTAGTTAAACAGTTTAAAAACACTTCAGCCAATCTTAAAAAGAATACTGGACTATCATTTAATAGGTAATTATTAGAAATACAATACAATTCTTATTAAGTATAACAATGTCAACAAATCATTCTGTCAGAACAAACTGGTTGGTATGTTGTATCCATATTTTGTTCATAGAAACTTTCATCCCCTATTTTCTACCCTTAAAGTTTTATTTTCGCTACAAAAAGTACCCTATGTAAGTATGTAAAGTATCTCTATAAGTACCAAAATTCATCAAAGTTGGTTTAGCGTTCTAGGCGTGAAAACGTAACAGACAGACAGAGTTACTTTCGCATTTATAATTTTAGTATGGATAACTTCATAAAGTCATGATTATTACTTAGAACAAAAATTAAAAAAATTTTACTTCCGCAAATCCTCGGGATTGAGATTTTGATGCGGGATTGGATTCCGTAAGTAAAACCGTGGAGCACAGCTTTATAACGAAAGTAAATAAAAATGTTACTACCTGAAATATAACAACTCTGCCGCCTTTGTCGCCGGTCGCGAGCAACTCGCCGTCATGATTGAACTCAACGCATGATATCAAGTCCGCTTCGGTAACATCATCCTCTAATGTGCCCTTCACCTGACTAAAACACCACGTCGTCTCCCCACCATTGCCTGTAACAATTTTATTCAATACATTTTAATCGTATATTGCATTTCGTTTGTTGTCAAGAAAAACGTTCAAGTTACTATAAAAACGGTAAATGCTTTAAACATTGTATGTACGGAAAAATTACTAAACATACTGAGTAATTTATTTAATCATTAAAATACAAATATTTATTATCACTAATTACAAATTGCTACTTTATTTCTCAATATTAGTGAGACAAAAAAATTTATAGGTATGCATTCTTCATAGTATAGAATTTTTTGGCTGGTATTTTATTAACATCATGATTTTTTTAAATGTTTTATTATACGGCTGAAATTTAAATTAAACAACAGCAGCTGGTATTAAGGTAGGTAACCTATATATGATTCGAGTTAAAACAGGTAAATTACTTGCTCCTTGAACAGTCAAATATCAATAATAGAGCACGTCTTTTAACTGGACTGTAATCTAATAAGTCGGAGAAAAAGTTTCTTCGCATTTTTATATGAAAACTCAAGACATTTTTTTCAGTTTATTTACAGTATATATGTGCCGTTTTGTTCGACGCCTTTCTGCCATTTTGTAGGTAGAGACACGATCCCGTTCCTGTAGAAACTTTGGGACTTCTGATCAAAAAAACGCGATAAATAGTTTTGGCAGTCCTCTCTTGATGTTAACCTTACAGAACCTAAAGAATTCTGAAGAGACCGAAACAGATGAAAATCTATAGGTGCAAGGCCAGGGCTATATGGTGGATGCACAACCACCTCCCAGTCAAACTCTCTTAATTTTTTCTGAGTGGCTAAAGATGTGTGTGGTCTAGCGTTATCGTAGTGAAGAGTGTGGCCCTTCTTATTGATCAATTCCGTCCGCTTTCTCTCAACTGCTTCCTTTAATCTCATCAGATATTGGCAGTAGAGATCCGAATCGATGGTTTTGCCGGGCGGTGAAAGCTCATAATGAACAAGTCCCTTCCAGTCCCACCATACACACAGTATAACCTTATTTCGAGTTAGCCCAGGTTTAGCCAGTCTGTGAAGCCTGGGCGACCTTTTTCGCACGATCTTGTCGTACGTTATCCACTTTTCATCGCCAGTTTTCAATCTCTTCAAAAACGGCTTGGTTTCATTACGTCTCAATAATGAATCGCAAATGAGTACACGGTTATCAGGTTTCTTTCAGTGAGCTCGACTGGTATCCAAATATTATGGCTTTTTGGTATAGCCAGCTTCCTTTAAATGGGTTAAAACTGTTTTGTGGTCTATTTCCAGTTCTTCAACTACATAGTAACTACTGACATGCCAATCTTGCTACACTTTTTAAAAAATGGCGTCCATTTTATTCGTAACAGGGCGACCAGAACGAAGTGCATTTTTAACATCAAAATTTCCGGACTGAAAACGTTTGAACCAACTTTGTGCTACTCTTACTGACACTGCATTAGGTCCATAAACATCACAAATTTATTTTCGCTGCTTGAGTTGCATTTTTGTATTTTTTGTAATAATATTTTAAAATGTATGGAATTTCTTCATTACATTCACTAATTTTTACAGAAAGAAAAACAAATGAAAACTAGGGGGAAACAACTTTTATTTTTTTTATTTTTTCTTTTTAATGTTACCAAAACCAGCCAGATACAAATAGTACAGCCATATAGATATTTTATAACAAGTTTATACCTACGTTATGCGAAAACACTTTTTCCCGACCTAATATTGTAATATTGCAGAATATACATATATCGTGTTGATACAGTATATTATAACAAAAAGATACTGTGCAATGTAAAAGCAGAGAGCTCAGAGTACCGAATGGGAATTGGGTAGTCCAAACTTTTTCACACTGTTCTCAAATCTTGCATGTAATTTATTTTATGTGGCAGTAACCATGTTGGCAAACATAATGATGTGCAAACTGCTGTGTAAATGACGTAACGAGAACTGAAAGATATATCGAATAAAAGGTTATCCCATAAATAAAGCCCAAGCCCAAATTGTATATCCAATAGCTTGCATTGACAATGTCATCAATGTAAAATTACTAGTGATTTACGCAACTTTTAACAATCCACGGAATTATGTCGTGATATTTTTTTAGGGCGCATACATGACGCCTTAAGCAACTGCCTGGTGAAAAATGTCATCTTAATACGGTTGATTAATGAAGTAAAAAATTAAACCAAGAAAATTTGAATAATTACGCAAAGGTTGAATTTGGTATTATCTAATTGATCTAATAAAATATACGACGTCAATGGTTTTATCTACCGTCAGTATTGATTTGATGATTTTATTTACATTATATAAGTTTTACATTTTTCTAATAATTTATCCGAGAAAAAACACATAAAAAGAATAAACACATGGGAGTTTTAATCTCGTTTTTAAATTGTTTCAAACTATAGGAATCTGCAATAAAAAAAGTGATGTCAAAAAATTGGCTCCCAAGCACTTTGTTCTATTTTGCTCGCCCAGATATTTACAATTGTTTACCTATGACATTTTTTAGCGTTCGCGTGGCAAGGTGTGTTACCTCAGTTGAAAATCAGTACCTATATACCTACCGATGTGTTTCGGCAGACCAGCTTTTCAAGACTTAGCGTGATATTTAACATCAGGTCAGATATAGGGAAACGTTATCCTAAGAAAAAAGATTAAAGAAGTACGACATAATCACACAAAAAAGCGTTTTCTTTTTAAATCGGATTTACAAAATGTTAGTAACGGAAATTGTAAATGCAATGTGCTACAATAATAATAATAATATATAACTACATCAATTCTAATGTTATTTGCATTACACAACATAGATGTAAGTTAGTCGAAATTAGTGACAAAGAAAAAACGTTACTAAAATTAATAAAGACTGTTTACAGAAATCAGAAAATAGCATAGTTGGAAGTTACATAATGTTCTCACAACGGTCTTTCGAAATATAACACCTTTAAAGACAAACCGTTACTAAACAAAAATAATACAGGAGGAAAAATTAAAAAAATGTTTCTCATTTATTAAAAATATATTGAAAGGAAAATTGTTTGTTTTTTTTGCAGAATATTTTACTTTAAATTCATCGTAATTTCAGACGAAATATGTCCACTGCTTGACATAGGCCTCCCCAAAGATCGCTATAACGACCGATTCTGTGCTGCCCGCATCCTGCAACCTTTACTAGATCGTCGGTCCACCTTGAGGCGGGTATGGCCACGCCCACTTTACATTCGTTATAGCTAAATACTATAACCTGAACTAGGTTTACCCTGTGTCTCAGGTAACAGTGACTTCCCCAATATACAATAATACAAATTAAAAATGACGCAAATTACAAATAAAATTATAATAATAAAAATGTGTTGTTTGTATTGAAATTGTATATTTAATTGTATTTTAATTGTAATAAACAAGGTGATATTATTGTAATAAATTGAATACAAAGTATTGTAATATAAACAAAGTTAGCAAGTATTTAGCAAGCCAATTAAATTTTGTTTCCAAAGATGTGTCCAATTCATCTTGTAGCTTACGTAAATTTTAGATAAGTCAACTCTTGAAAAACTACGTTTATTTTTGGGTTGTCTTTGAAGATGCAACATATGTAACAGATATAAAAATCTCGTTAGCCTAGTGGTCGTAAGCGCGACTGCTATGAGCGAAGTCCTGGGTTCGAATCCCAGGTCGAGCAAAGTGTTATTGGGTTTTTCCTATGATATTCTCAGTAGCAGCTTGGAGTTTGGTTTCGTCCCCGATTAATGGCAATAGGCTTGCCCCCTATTTTACATGGGACCTAAAAATATACTCGGCAAACTGTGCTTGTACATTAGTACACCTCTTCCTAACCCGTCGGGGAATACAGGCGTGATGGTATTTTATGTTATAAAAATCTACACGATTATTCAGTACATAAAACAGTATGTGCCCTAATTTGCATTACATACAGTCACATGACGAATTCCAATGAAGCCGGCACGAGGAATGCCGCCAATTAGCGATATTATCTTGTATTCTTATGCGATGATTCGAGTACCACGGAACTTCTTTCTTCTTCAACATTTCCAAACTATACAAACTTAAGAATAACGAGCCAGAATAGACCGTCATTTAGGCACATTTTACTAAAAATGAGAAATAACAATAAAATAAAATCCTACAGGTCCTCACATGGACATGTCTATATGAGGAATGATAAATTAAAAGTTTAATTTTAAAACCAGTTTCAAACTAGTAACATAATCTTGATACTTTTCAATATGTTGACTTGAATTGTAACTTCACACCCTCTTTCATTGCTTTGTAGGGTCGGTTGCAAAACAATAGAAGGTCCACAAAAGGTATATGTGACGCATTACAAAGGAAGCACCTTTTAAATATAATAATGTAACTAGCTAACTGGCAAGTGATACAGTGATATAAATAGCATGGAATTATAATAAATGCTATTGTCATCAGTTACTTGCACTGGGTTCATTAATATTGCATCTTAATTTATCTTTTCCTGTTTTCTATAAATTATGTTTAGAAATCTATGTGATTTTTGCTTTGTTGCTGTTTTTGCTTTTGTTGCACCATGAGACAACAAAAGCAACAATACCAAATTTTGTACCCAATAAATTTTTACAACAGAATACTTTGTTCCTATCAACTTAAAAAAGTTCTGTCATGATAGTGAAATCACTAAATTTCCATAAAAATGAATATGTAAGTATATGTAAGTACAGTGTAAACTTTATATAACGAAAAACTCCTTAAAACATAGAAATTACTAAGGTTTGTTTATTTTATGATGTTGTTTTGAAACACTTCTTATAGCGTAACAACCACTCTCAATAGTGAAAATATGTCATTAATTAGACATAAATAAACATTGATTTCAATTTCGTAAGTACAATGAGATTCTAAGAAATGTGTTTATTTGTTTGATATCGTTGCCTAGCACTGGTTTGTTTACTATACTTTTACCTACTATCGTTTAGTTGCGTTGTTTTTACGTCATCATGTTCTTAGTTGCTTCCAAAGGATTCAGACTAAATTTCATGTGTTTGTAAAATTACAAATAAGTACATATTCTATACTAGCAGGTACCCGCAACTTCGTCTGCGTATTATTGGATATACACAGATAGATCTCGGAACACGATAAACCAAAAGAAAATCATAGATGGGATTGTCACATGTGTATGGTGGACGCGATCCCTACCACCCCGCTATATTACTGTATATGCACCGGCTGATTTCGGAACACGACAAACCAAAAGAAAATCATACATGGGTTTATCACTATTTGTATGGTATTGTCATTATATGCCAATATGAATCCAACACATTATCTGTCCCAATCAAACTTACAACAGTACAAACAACAAACAAAGAAACTTCGCATTTATCATAATATATTTGTAGGATAACACTGGTTAAACTATGACTTTTACCGGGATAAAAAGTACCGTTTTATTTCAGGTTATAGAATATCTGTATGCAAAATTTCATTCAAATCCGTTCAGCCGTTTTCGCGTGATTGAGTAACAAACATACAAACTTTCCATTTATTATATTTGTAGGGTAACACTGGTTAAAAAACTATGACTTTTACCGGGATTAAAAGTACCCTACGTGTTATTCCAGGTCATACACTATCTGTCTGCCAAATTTCATTCAAATCCGTTCAGCCGTTTTTGCGTGATTGAGTAACAAACATCCAAACATACACACTTTAACATTTATTATATTAGTAGGATTGTTTACTTTTGTTCTCCATGTAACAAAAACTCTTTATAACGTAATAAAATGGTCCCTTCAAATTCGCTATGTAGAGATATCACTGTATATGAATTAATTTTCTTATAATGAAAAATAATATATAAAATAATCCAAAGAACATAATATTATTGTTGGAAGCTTAGAATATATTTATGCTTTTATATTCTATTGAAAATGGTACCTAAATAAATGATAAGTAAATCTACCTCTTTATTAATCCATTTACACTGAAATGCAAAGTAATCATTATTTCATTTTTATGAGTTACTTTGGTCTAATATAAACGTTTACAGAAAACAAAATTAAAAAAATTAAATTATAATGTAGTAATTTAAATGTGTAATTTTTATAATAGGGCTGGCACGTTTTAAGTGAGTTTTATAGTTTTTCTCAATTTTTGTTACATAAAACATCATTATCAACCAAAATAAACCCACTAAAAATATGTACATATTTAATAAAATATAAAGATATTTTTAAAAGACATAAGGGCTATAAAGTGGTGTCATTTATTTGTAAATATGTAAATATGTACATATTTAATAAAATATAAAGATATTTTTAAAAGACGTAAGGGCTATAAAGTGGTGTCATTTATTTAGTATAGTTAGTGTAAATTGATTATTTTAATAGAAATAATGTTTAATTATTAATGTACATATATTTATAATAATATTAATATTTTGTTATTCTCTAAACTTTCAATAATATTTGTAGTTTCTTTATCCAAAAAATAACAAAACTACATAAAGTAATCATTTATATAATAATACTAGTTGTGCCCGCGGTTTCGCTCACGTGGACTACAGAATGCCGTCAATTTGACACACGCGCGAATCTTGCTAACCCCACCCCACCTCCCGATTTTTAAAATACAAAAATTCTTATTCTGGGTGTTTCTTAGAAAATAGACATATACTTTCGATTACTTTTTTGTAGGTCTCTTTAATGTTTATAATTACGTAGTACATTCATTTGGTATATCTCTTAAAATTTACTCAGCGTAAGCCATTTAAGCGTCTGAATTGATTGATTCACTGTGGCCAGTTTTTTTTTTATTTTGCATTTAACCCTAATAATTAGGGCCCAATTATTATTCTAAAATAATACTAGTCTAAGTTATTCCCTATAGTCAGCTATCTGCCAGTATAGCCCAGTCAAAATCGGTCTAACCGTTTCGTTGATTACCCAGTCCAAACAGACAAAAAAAATTTAAAAATTGTTTTTTTTTTTGTTATAGGTATCATATATACCTTCATATTCATTTAGTTTAACAGCTGTTTTGACATTCCAAACAGACACTTCAATTTAATTTTAATAGATAAAACAACTAAGTATTTATAGGCATTCTTTTTAATACTGGTTCAAGAAAACAACTTCTATATTATTTGTGGTAATTACAGAACTTATAAAACTTCCAAGAAACAAATATTCCACAGTAATCACATCTTCACGGCAGCCTGGAATACACCACAGTAAAAACCACTTTAGTGATATGAACATATAGGCAGTTGATTGCTCATAGGTACTCCAACTTATTTGCAAATAAAAAATGTTTTTTTACTATCTTACTATCATTATTACATTTTAGAAACATCTAAGTAATATTCATAAATGGTTGGAATAAGGAATTAAATGAATATGTAGATATAGTAGGTATTTATTTTAGTTTGAAATATGGAAAGTTCTGATTCACAAGAACTGTGGAAGTACTTATTGGAAAATATGTATTTTTTGCAATATTTTTATCTGCCCTAGACTGCCAAACAAAAACCCCAAATTTCCATGTGTTTTACCATTCTTCTAAAAGTCTCCATCATCCAAAAGGGATTATCACTCACTTTTTAATCTCTGAATCAAGTACACCTGTTTTTTGCCATATATATAGAACTGTTTGTTTCTATAAAAGCAATTCTAGGTAAGAATGACAACAAATAGGCCATGAGGAAAACTTGTCATTCTTTGAGTTAACTAATTTGGCACAGCACCAAGTATAGACCATAATATTACTTACATAGAATTTTGAAACTATGATGGCCTTGTGGTCACCCTATTTCCTATAATACACAGAACCTGTATGGCATACAAAATGAAGGTAATATATTTCTTGGATGTTGTTAAACTCCTTTTGTGTCAATTGAAAGTAGTAATGTTTTATTAAACATGACTTTTATATTAATTATCAACACCTGTTTGATGATACACAGTGCAGGAGAAGACAGTAAAAATATTACTATTTTATATAAATAAAATGATTGAGGTTTACCATTGTGTGCCATCACACAAAAACTACTGTACAGATTCTGATTTAAAAAAAATGTTGTACTATGTAGATACTTAGGTCCTTATAAAAAAAATACCACAATACCTTCATTCAATAAATAATTATTAAAGTTTTATGAAACTATGATTTTTATATGTACTACACATTCTGGGATGTTTTCTTGCTGTGATGTTATATAATATAAACACAGCAGTTGACGTCCTGGGTATCAGCTAGTTTTATAATAAAATTGATAATAAGCATTACAACAGACATTTTCTTTAAGCACAACACAGTATTAAAATAATTTATTGTGGTGATGAACTTTAAAAATAAATTAATTTTATGTTACTTCTTATGGTCTATCACAAAATAATGTGTGTCTATGTCAAAATGTTTACTACTAGAGTTTAGGTAGGATTTTTCTTCTCAAATCACATACCATAATTCATTAGAGTAAATTCATCACATTATGGGTTTATAAATTTTATTAAACATTATTTCAGCTCCAGTTCTGACTAACATCATTCCTTGATGTTAATAACACCTCAATGAATTGATGACACATTTATTAACTCTTAAATGTTTCAAGAACACTGATTCCTGTAACAAATTGCCATTACTGATAGTGTTTCGGAGGAAACATATTTCTTTGTACTTATTCAATGTGTCATCCTTAGTGAGCAATTCTAGTTCATAAATTTTTCATGTGGCATGAGATCAGTTAGTTATAGAAAATCTTTGTATTAGATAAATTACATAGAAAAAGTATTTTTCAGTGTTTATGTGACTTAAAATTATCATTTAATTCTTATATGAATACTAGGAAGTGGCATTTACTCCTTACGAACACATATTCCACTGTGTTATCTCTGGAAAATTATACTATAATAAATATTTTTATACTGTACAACCATACTACCACCACCACTGCTATTTTTCTGTTTTTTACTATCCAATACACAATAAAAATTCACCTGAAGTCATTAATTCTTTTTTTTTTGCTACTTTAAGAATCATTACTTTTGATTGAGAATTTAACTTTTTAAAACATAGCATTGATAATTCCTTCTTGGCGAAATCAACTCATTTAGCAATTAGCAGTCACAAAGACAAAATCATGCAAGCACTTTACGTCAAACATTGAAAGCTGCCAGCAGCCGGCACCTTGCTACCTCATTGGTAGGTTTTCTTGCCCTCCCACAACCCACAAACATTAAGAAGGGTTGTGCTTAGAGCAGTCTGATGATTACAATTTTTTTTTTATTTGCATAACAAAAAGTCTGTGTGATAGTTTTATCAAAGAAAGTCACATTACAATCTCAAAACACCCCAAAAATACAAGTGTACACAATACACAATATGAAGAATTGATTGCCAAACACCAAAATCTAAAGAGACACTAAGACTGCCATAACAGTTTTGTGAAGTTCTATCATCAATGAAATACTATGCTGAATTTTAAAAATAAGCAAAATTTTAAAAGGATCTTTATCTAAAAATACAAATTTGACCTCTCATTCCAAGTAATATATTGTCCCACTTACTTCAAGAACCCATTAACTGCAAAAAATCACACAGTTTACATCACCTATGAACTTATTTTAAACTCATCTTTTTATATAGCATTTTAAATGAATTTTAATTTTCTTAAGACCCATCATTTAATTATGATCCTAAGGACATTCAACACAAACAAAACTGATTAATTACTTATATCAAAGTTCTGCATATGTCATTTAATGAGTTCTTGCAGTAAGCTGATATAAATACATATTTCTTCATTTAATTATTTCTGTATTGTATGTTTCACATACTAACTTATTTGTGTAAATAACTCCTAATCTTAATTATAGATCATTTTTTCCTTTTATTTTAATATAGCCAGTGGTTTAATACAACTTTGATCACAATTCAAGGGTCTTCAGTTTATTTTGTGATGACTACCTCATTCTCATTTGGTTTAACTTTGAAGCACGAAACTACATAACACTGACAGAATTGTGGTATAATCTATAGGGGCATAGACAAAAACAAACATCTGAGAAACATTGTCATCATGTAACTTTACATTATCCTATCAGCTGCCTTGGATGGCAAATTCACCAATTTCATGTACATTTCTGTTTTATTTGTTTATCTAACAACTATATATTTGATATGCAAACAAAAAACCAAAGCATTTTGAAGATTACAAAAATATTGCATTGTTACAAATTTTAGAATTGTGAATTAAATACTCTTGCTGAATACCATATTTGTTTCTCTTTGATAAAATTAAACTGAAGTATACTATATAGAGTATTTTATAGGGTACAATCCTATGCATCCAGGGATGACTGACGATTTACGCCCACTAAATTCTGTAAAATGGTTTAATTATAGTCCTAACACCACATCAACAACAAATCTAATTTGCAATAGCAGGAATTTAGTGTATACCATTACCTGTTTTAGTTGAAGATCTTATACGAAAAATCTACAAATAATAAAAACACCTAGCTGCTATTACATTCAAAATATAATTGCATAATATTAAAATGATAATGATTATATGACATTTATCAAATCTTTATGAGATATTTTTCTTTCATTTATTGGTTTAGGAGTTTTAACAATAGTGAAATAAGCCTCATAATAACCTAATGATACAAAAAATTAAAACTTTTTATACACACTTCTTCATAACATTATCTTTTACTCATTTATATTTCATTTTAAGCCACCATCTTTCAACTCTCCAATTCATACAAATCAAATCTAAATCAAACACAGTTTTTTGCTAACAATAAACACAATTATGCAATAATTATGTATATAAATATAGTTGTTATTTATTATACTGATAACAAACTACTAGGATGATACACTATAAATAATTAATGTGAAATACTTTGAAGCTCAAAATAATATAATAAGATTACTACAATGTTTACATGAATTATGTCATGAGATTCAATTTAATTCTGAGTAAATATGTTATTTATAAAAAGTTCGAAATGTTGAAACTATAACTAGGTACCTACATTATTATAACCTTTGTAAAACGCCCGTGAAAAATGTTGGCGTTTAAAAAAACGCAACTGTCAACAACTTCATTTGAATAACGTATTTTACGACCATGTAAACAAATACTTCACTTGTAAATATATAAACGCTTCCAATAACTACAGAAAGGTCAATTATATGCGTCGATTGTCGTTGATTAGGAATGTGACAATACCGATCATCTGTTTTCGAGGACGCTTTCGGCTGACACACTATTTTTACGTTTTAATTATTCAACAAACATTATTTTATAAGAAAGACCACTGCGAGAACTTCCACTTACGTAAGTTTTTAGCACAAAAGTTAAATCAAAGAGCAAAAGGTTAAAATATCGGCATAAGTAGGTAATGATAACCAAACATTATAAAGTAGATGCTATCATCACAATATGTAAACACTAAGTACTTAGAGAATCAAACTAATGACAATAACATTGCATTTACCGTCGGAGTTCGAACGATAAAACATCTTCGACTTATTGCGATTTCCAAATCCGATTTCGCCCTTGACTAGCGGGCGCAAAAAGTCACCACTTACCGGCCATGACAAAGCCCAGCACAAAAACTTTAAAAATTCTATAGTTTTAGTACACAATCACTAGAATGTTTTGCTAAAACATCACACAGATTTGCCGATGAAAACGGATTAAAATCATTTCAACATTACATCGGTAAAAAGCAATGGCGCTCAGAAACACATACAAATAATTACTGCAGAGTTTAGTGTTGCCATAAAAACTATTAGAAATCTACTAAAACATTTATAAATTCATTTTTCACCGATATTTTTATTACCTTTAATCTAAATAATAATATTATGTTATTTATCATACCTGTAAACAAAGAAACGACATTAAAAGTTTATAGTTCACAATCTTATGTCCTTTCTATATTACATTATAATTTATTTTAAAATCTGAAAAGTCACACTTAAATGGATGTCGTAATGTTCTTTTAAATAATAGATAAACTATATACAACCTACAATACTACAAATATTAAACCTACAAAACTTAAAATTTAATAAATATATTTTCTTTACATGTATATTTATAAATAAACAAATATTTTAAAGAAGTAAAGACATACATTTCTTATTATTACAATAGAAATCCGCAAAAGTGGACAAATAATCTTTATTCAAGCTACGCTGACACCAAGTTTGTAACATTAACTTCATAATATGAAAACAGTCCTTTGACCTTTGCATGGTCTCACAAACAACTTTACTTTAGGGTAGAGGAAGATAAGCATTACACTCATTCTGACTTTTGAATAATTTCATTTAAATTGTTATAATATGTTACAAGAAATGTGATGTAACTTCAGAAACTCCTATGGGTCATCTCGGTAAACTTTCGAATCGGCTATGCATCCTTTTGGTTATATAATATTGAACTTCGAATTTTTTTGTAATTCAGTAAACATAACAGTATTCTTTTTGTAAGATTACTTTGAATATAGTATGATAGAAATATAGTACCGTTTTTTGTATTATTTATAACTTTTAAAGGATAAAATGCATATTCAATATTTATCAATAACGTGATTTGGAATCAATAGTGTTTCAGTCGGTAACTTTAAATTGTGCCAATTGTAATTCTACTATGTTAGTAATTATTTGTTGAGTATAAAACACTAAAAGGGGCAAATGTCAAAAATTGACGTTTTACCAGTAGGGAAAACCCGCGCATTTACGATATTTAGTGGAGTAGTGCGGTATGTGCTGCCCTCTGTTATGTTATTTACAAGTCTGACTAGTATACTACTTTACCGACAAAATATAAGTGTATTGTGTATTATATGTATGTATTGTATGTGTGATTAAAAAAAACCTTTATGAGTTGTACTAAGTTGATCTACGAATGACAAATTCAAATTAAACCAATTAAAATTAATTTCAGTGACTTGCGTCACGTCTTGTGTGTGCGTGTGTTTTGAAAGCCGGCTATTAAATTTTGATTCTGATGCATAGTTCTTTTTGAAGTGAAACTTTTTTTGAGACGGTTTGAATTGGATTTTATGAAACGAAAATGTGTACCTAATGAAAAAGAGATTGCTATAAATGTATTTAAAGGTTTTAGGCTGTGAGAGAATAAGACAGAATGCGTTTCTATTTATATAGTTTCCCTATCTTTGTCTATTCATAATGTACTCAAAATATAAACAAAGAGAGGGAGAGAGAGAGAGAGAGAGAGAGAGAGAAGTTTTACTTCTACCTTATTATGTGTGAACTCGCACTATTTTTTTTAATAATAGCTTTTTTATTTAGCTAACATCATATTTAGGTCTTGTACAACGGTGATCTTAATCCTACAAGATATCCGTATAATTAATAAGTAAAAATTGGTAGGAATACGGTGGAAAATACATAGTAAAAACAGGAAAGTTTTATTACTGTCATATTACATGAAGGTAATGCAATAATATGATTAGGTTTGCCACCTTTTTTTGTAAAAAAAATAGTAATTTCAAAAGATTGAAAAAAATAAAGTACCTACTTACACGTTTGTTTTTAATCATTATTATTTAACTGTCCAAAAAAGTTTGTAATTTTTACAGGGTTCATGTAGGTATGTGAGTTTCTTTTTTCCACCAAAACTTTTAAATGCCTGACCAAATTAAAAAAAAAATCCCCTCCACAGTTTTGTTGAATACATGCAAAACTCTGACCAAATGATTTTGTGGTCTGTGAGACGTGATGAAAAATATGACTGACAAAATGAAAATAAATTTACATGATAATTTGCCCTTCTGTTTAATTTAACAAAAGAATATAAAATAAGAGTGACAGTTGAATTAGCCATGAAAATATAGTATTTTTCGTACTATATTATTGTTATATAATATATAGTACAATTGACTAAAATATAGTACGATATTATATAATATAGTACGGGTAGCAACCCTAATTATGATAGCAGGAAACAAACAATAAAAGTTACATAAACCTGAAATTAAATCGTTACTTAATTTACATAGTTATTTTTCTAATATTAACTTTACCGATGAAATTAAATCAAGCTGTTCTAAGACACTACGCGAAATTTTTTAACAGAAATCAAATGCATGTTTTCGAATAGTAGCACATCCCAGCCTTAATTTCGCTAAAATTGGATAAGGCAGATGCAGGGTCGTCATAATCCGGAGTGGAAATTATCTGGGCACAGCATCCTAGGGTGTGCTAAAGTCTTGACTTGAAGCTAGCTGGGGCCGTATGAAAGGTTAGGTTTAAGAGAGGTAGGGCGTTAGAAATGTCTTAAGAGAATTCTTTCAACATCATAGGCTACGGTAGCCGCTTACCATCTGGCGGGTCATATGCTTGTTTGCCACTTTTGTAGTATAAAAAAAAGATTATTATTTAAGTCGGTAGCTCAATTTAATTTTATTGAAGTGAAAACTTCTTTAGGCGCGTTGAGCACTTTTGGGCGAACAAAAATCATGGAACTCGTGTCATCGTTACCGAACGCTTTCCATGAGCTATATATGTACATAGATATACCTCCGTGTTATTAGTAACTACAATTACTATGCAATGAGTATTTTATATTTTTATAGTAATTTAGAAGTTATTTTACTAACGTGAAAAACAAATTTGTTGTGTGAAACAGTTTTGATTAACAAGTTTTAATTTAAGATCAAATAATTGATTTGGATATCTACAAATAACAACTGTTTGTTTATTATGGTTTAAAGTTTTCATTTCTGTCGGCAGTCCTCATGAATGCTATTTTGTTTTTACTATGTCACATGAAAGTTGAAACACAAAGACTTAACCCTAACTACCCGAGAATAATAAATCTAATCGATTATTAGGTACTATGTGAACAATATTGCGCTCAGTGTCTTATAAACAAAAAAAGAAAAACACCTATCACCTAAACAAATGTTCCCTCTCTTCCTTCCAGGAGGCGGGGAACATGTTTATAAGTATATGTAGCTCGAATTTTGGATTTAGTTGCAATTGCGGCAACAGCCCAAGCCGAGGTCCGGCCACTTTGGCGCCCTTGCGCGCTGTTGCCCACGCTTTCGCAACTGAGTGCCTTTTGTGCTCGCCTCCAAGCCCGGTAAAGCTGTAAAAGCCATCAGCGGCTCTGTTTTTGGATAGAGCCCCTAAGGCAAACAATAAGGTCTGTTCTAAAATAAAAACTTTGTACGCGTGTTATCGACAGGTGAATATAAAATTTACGCTAAAAGTAATAATTATCAAAAGTGGAGTTAATTTTGTTTTCAAATGTTCAAATAATGTTTTTAATTTTTTTTTTTTTTTTTTTTTTTTAATGTCATATCCTTAACTGAAATTATCCGAAATAATTTCAAATCTGTATCTATAACCGAATAAATACTCATAAGATATCTGTATTTCAATCCATAATATCTGTAACATCTGTATTATATTTTTATCTTTTCGTAGATATTATACTAAAACCTCAAAATAAAAACTTTATATAATCTGTACTGAGATTGTCACTTCGAATTATACAAGAACTCGAGGAGAGAACATTTCATATTCTATTTTGTGAATAAAATATTTATTTCTTCAAAATGAGTGTAGATATGTACGACCAGGTGAGTTTTTATTGTTATTAACCACTCAAGCACCGCACTTTTTGAAAAACTTCACTCAGTTCCAAACAGCCGTAAGCGCCAGTAAAAAATGTATGGGAATGTAGCCCTTACATTACACAGTATATCACTCATATTAGCCTGTTTTTTTTTTTTGGCGGTAAAAAATTCAGTGGCACTAACCTTAAACGCCTTTAGGATAAAAATAGCTACGTTGTTGTTGCATTTATGTCTGGACGTTGCTATTTTTTTTTTAATTTTTTTTTTTTAAATCTTTTTTACAAATTATATTACAGAAACTATATTTTTACATAAAATTAGTATGTTATGATTACTTTTTCCATTTCTAAGAAGTATTATTATTATTTTGTAGGACCAAAGATAATATTTCCTGTATTATTTAGATATTATATTACTAAAGCAGTGTTATGGTTTTGTTTTTGTGTTTTTCTAGTAAAGTTTAGTGTATGTGTATCTAAGTATTACATTTCAAACAATGTTTCTTTTTTATCTATTTATATTCTCAAATATTAGACTAGTGCACTGTGTAGTCTTTAGAATTTTTCTAATTTCTGGCGAAAGTACACTAGAGTAAAAAAAGAATTAGGTAAATATGTTGAATTGTTCTAGAAATGAGGAGAGTAAGATTTTCTCGTTGCACAATGTGCTATAATTATTTGATGCCGGATTCGAGACATCTGCAAGTACGTTAGTTAGCGTGTTGTTTGTATGAATGAATTTGAGAAGAATCAGAAACCCAAAAGCACACTGAAACTCCTGTACACTATATTCATATATGCACTGTAGCAAAGAAGAACGGTCTGAGTGGTCGCTATATATAATGTAACTAGCTGTACCCCACGGTTCCACCAGTGTTAATTTTATATGACAAACCTCACCAACAGACACCCGTTTGTATAGCCAATTTTTTATACTTTGTGTAAAACTATCAACATTTGACCAATATTGTAACCACATGTCGTAACCTCCATAAGAAAAAGTTTCTGCCTCGTCTCCAGCTGCCCTGCCGTGAAGATTAAACTGTTTTTTATTTTGAAGCCGATTCGAAAGGAAGACTTGAAGTCTACTATAGGGACCTAAAAACATACTCGGCAAATTGTGGGTGTACAATTAGTACACCTCTGCCTAACCCTTCGGGGAATACAGGCGTGATGGTATGTTATGTTTATAAATTAATCTTTCAAATTATAATATAACCTATATTACTCGCTGATACTGTAGCTTTAGGTCCAATAGATTTGAGTTTATCCATTACAAACAAAAAATCAAATCTTTCCTCTTTATAATATTGGTATAAGTAATGAAGAATAAGGATCGGATTGGATTACGACCGAACGACCTTTTTTTTTAGCAAATTGGTTTATAATATGTTCTTGTAAAGAGCTTTACGACTGAGCGATTCTTTTTTAGCTTCCCATCGTACATTTATAATAAGCACATATCTCAATTCAGTCATCATTCATAATCGCCTACCTCTAACAGATATTATTACTACGACAAAAAAAGAGTTTTGCCACAAACATAATATGAAGTAGATAAGTATTATTTTTTCTATATGTCGCATGTAAACTAAACACCTGTGCTATCAAGTGGCGTCAAGTGCAGCGACGGCGCGTCGCGCGGCGTTGAGTTATGCGACGACGCGATATTTTTTCTCTTGCTCTAACATAAGCAGGGTTGCCAGATGGCGAATTTTTTACCAAATATCTCTTACTTTCAACACATAATCTCGTAAAATTATGAATTTTAAAAATGTATTTTGTACTTGCTATTAGTTCATCATGATTAATATTATGGTTATGTTTATTAGTATTTTGTTAATGTCAGGGCTATTAAAATCATTTATATTTTTATTGTACAGTTTTTTTAACTGTTTTTTAGTTATCAATTTGGAACACATTTCCTTATGGTTCGAAATTTATATTTTTTTTCGATCTTTTCTTAGCTTATAAAATGAGTGACCGGATAGATTTTGAGAAAGTACGATTTTTATAAGAAAGCAAAGCAAAGCCGCGGGCACAGCTAGTCTGTAATAAGACAATTTCTAATATCTGTTTTTATTAAATGGATTTTGCTGAAAATATGCACGCGCACTTTTTCTAATTATGCCTGTCTTGAAACCAAATGTAGTCAACTTTTGGAGTTGTAGACCCGATGAAAACGAAACAGATTTGTTTCTCTAATTTTTGATTTATTTAGCATGCGATTTGAGATTTCAGCAACCAGAGAGCTTGATGAATATAATGCGCACTTTGCTTTCTTGGTAATTTTAAAATCTGGCTACTCCTTTAGTAAAATTATTAGGGTTAAATTAGGGTATTATTGTGAATAATTAGAGTAAAATTCTGAAACGTACTAGAACTTCTACTACCATTGCATAAAAATACATTTTTACACCTGTTTCAGTTAGTGCAAAAGAAATAAGAAAACAATATTTCATCATTAGTGCATTATGGATAATCATAAAAAAATCATCTTAGCGGGGATTCTCCAGTCAACGAATAAAGATACATTTGATGATGAGGCAATGAATCTAGTCATGTGCATGAACATAATATATTGTTTTATAATTAGTATTTTTGATTTGTATATGGGACGCTGGCAGACACTATTGTTGAAATCTCGTAAAAAAGCGTACGAGTTTTTTTTTGCTCGTTTACAGAACTGCAAAATATCCTAAAAGTACGAGATTTCTCGTACGTCTGGCAACGCATGTTATGATTCATCCGTGTGCAAAAGCACCCCCACCTATTTTTTTACAGCGTTCTTTGTTTTCAATCTTCCCATTACGTAATAGGCAATGACGAAACGTAAAAGTTGTATTATAGGTTATAAAATTATGTGTAGAACATAAAAATAGTGTTATTGTATTTTAGCTATGTGTATCAAGATTTATAATATTACCAGGTATTGATTTTATTTGCATATCATTTTTTTTTAAATATTTGTTATTTGAAAAGCTATGTATGTAAACTACATAACCTTTTTTGTGTACCTTTTGACTTTTATTTCATTTGATTCTAATATTACATTTAAAATGTGGTAAAACTTGAGAAATAGTCTCTAATATACTAATTATAATAAATCAGTATATTACAAATACAAAAGTTCAAGTTTTTAGCAGTACGTATATTTAGTCGAAGTAGGTATAGTATAACCTATAATTATAAAATTGTTTTTTTTTTTTTTTTTTTTTTTCGAATTAACTAGACTCTTAGGTTTTTGGGTCTTGGAGCCAATAGAGGCTTTCAAAGCTTCACCAGGCTTGAGTAATATTGTAGGATGAACAATAAATAGTTTTATTTAAGCGCCATCTCTTAGAATGAATGAGTACGAGTACCTTACTATACCTCTAATAACTTCGTAATTGATTACTAATAACTGATTATCCGTCTCCACACAGATGGCGCTATGAATGAAGTTTTTACTGAATCTTTTATTTTTGTTTTATTTGGATTTAATTATTGTATTTATTTAGAAATGATATAAAATACATTTCATAAATTATCATACATTTTTACTTCATGTCATTTATTTTTGAAATGCCTTTATATACTTCAGTATTCATACGGGAAATATGTACACATTATAGGCAGGTATATATAAAACACTATAGGGCGAGCATCCTCCGCGGACGCTTCGTCGTACATAACATAACATAACGCCTGTATTTCCCGAAGGGTTAGGCAGAGGTGTACTAATGTACACCCACAATTCGCCGAGTATGTTTTTTAGGTCCCATGTAATAGGGGGCGAGCCTATTGCCATTAATCGGGCACGAAACCAAACTCCGAGCTGCTACTAAGATTATCATAGGAAAAACCCTATAACACTTTGCTCGACCTGGGATTCGAACCCAGGGTCTCGCTCATAGCAGTCGCGCTTACGACCACTAGGCTAACGAGGCAGTTATTACCTAAAGGTTATAGTCACACGATATGTATATAATTCATTATTATGTATAATACAGCATGTCCTTGAACGTACTATCGGGCTGAAATGCCGCGGGTGCAGCGCCGCGTCAAGTTTTCTTATTGCGTGCGGTACTTTATACATTTGTAGGTATATTATACATTTGTGGGTCGTGTTTTTATATTTAATAATAATTTCGTATATTAAATATTAATAGTTTTATTTCTACGTTATAATATAATATATTTTAACATATAAAAAATATTTTATTGTACCGCAATGACGAATTTTTTTTATTTTTTTTTATTTTTTATTTATATATTATTATATGGTGTACCTGTGCCTATAAAATCTTTACAAAAAAAAAATACCGATTGAGTCAATCTACTCAAAGGAGACGCCTAAGGAGAGTGCATAAGGTTAGATTTTCTATGTTTTTGGAGTTTCCAATTTTCATTTTTTTTCCAAAATGAAGTAGACTTACTTATCAAGGTGCTTGAGTGGTTAATATATTTTACCTACTAGAAAGTAAGTTCGTAGATATATGTCACATTCGCACATTAATTTATAATGTATTGAATTCATCGGTATTAACAATTTTTTTTTTTTTTAATTACAAAAATATTTCAAAAGTAATAATACAGCTTTTTTAAAAGTAAATCGGGGGATAGAAGACGCGCTAGAGGTGAGTGGGACCCGCCCTCTCTCTTGCTTTAACTCAAGCCTGGGTCCGTTCCTCCGGTATGGAGCCCTTGAGCTCGTGCGATACAGTGTCAACACTTGCAATCACCGGCTATCAACAGACATCATTACACCTCAGCACACAGGTACATAGCTTCTGTAAGGGATCTTTTTTGTATTTTGCCTAGTTACCAAAATTGACAGATTACTAAATACACATATAGGCATATTTCTTTCCTCCTCCCAGAGAGAAAAGTTACGTATATCTATATAATAACACGTGAAGCAAAAGCTTTCGGTATCATTTTAAGCGTTATGGCGTGCACGGAAGACTGTGAAGATTTAGCATTGTTAAAGTTTATATGGAGAAGGAGTGCAGAAAGCTAAAATTTATCTATAATATCTGCTACAAATATATTAAATAAAATAAATTAGTACTGCGAATCCTAACCTGACCAGAGCCATCGTACTTAGACCTCCTAAAATCACTGTCACTCAATGAAAAGTGACAGCAAGTGATATGATATTTATTGTTTAGGTTCATACTGCAAATGTCAAACAGAAAATAGTCTATGATTAAAAAGTCGCTGGTTGAATTTCGATCATTGGGCGACCGCTAGTAATTATGAATAATATGTACTTATGCTTTGTTTAATAAAAATTCTTCATGAATATGAACGTTTTACTTTGTCAAAAGCATAATGTTATGCTATTTAAAAATAACAAAAACTCATTGTGAGGCATTGAAGGCTGAATCCCCTATTGGGGTAGCCTAAATCCGGCTCTGAATATTATATTAAAAACTAGCTGTGCCCGTGGCTTAGCTCACGTGGACCACAAAATGCCCGCGCGAATCTTGCCCCCGCTCCCGTCAATTTTAAAGACAAAAATGCTTATTGTGGGTGTTCCTTAGAAGATAGATATATACTCTCCCTGGCTTTTTTGTAGACCTTTGTAATGCCTATAATTATGTTTTACATTAATTTGCTATATCTATGATGGATTACTCAGCATAAGCCATTTAAGCGCCCGAATTGATTCACCATGACCAGTTTTTTTTATTTGTGCGGAACCCTAATTATTTTTTCTAAAATGAAAGTAGCCTAAGTTACTCCATATATCATCAGCTATCTATCAGTGAAAGCCCGTAAAAATCGGTCTAACCGTTTCGGAGATTTCCCGGAACAAACAGACAGACAGACAAAAAAATTTTTAATGGGCTTTTTGTTATAGGTATCGTATATACTTTCATATGCATAAATATGATAGATAAACTTACCATTTTTATGCGAGTGGTCGAAAATGACGCTCAGTTTCTGCAAACTGTTCTGGCGCGCTTCTGCGAACAGTCTTCTCTTGTTCTTCGGCGAGGATTGGGTAGCCAGAGGCGACACTACCATCGTGGTAGTCGACATATCATATAAGCATGTCACCTGAATAAAAAAAAAATTATAAACACGTTTGAAAACTTATGTCAGTCACTAAACGCATTATTTGAGGCTGAAACGACCTCTCACGTAGCCTGTTATGTATGTTATTAAAAAAGGTTGTGCTTCATACGCAGCACACGGATATTGTAACAAGTATGAAACAGATAATAATATGTAGATTTAATTATACATAAAATAAAACGTACTAAAACTACATTGAAGTCAAGAAGAGTTGGATAACATTACTTTCACTGAGTGAACGTAATTTCGGTTAACTGTTTAAAGGCAGAAGTTAGTACAGGCATAAGCTTTCCTCAACCTACTAATTAGCAACTATCATACTTAAAAATTACACACAGATGCAGTAAACGTCAAAAATCTAAAATATTTTAGGCAAGTTAGGTCCTAAGACGACACTTTGCATCTATACAATCTATACTAATCTAATAAAGAGGAAAAGTTTTTTGTTTGTTTGGTTCAACACGCTAAACTCTGGAACTACCAGTCAGATTCGAAAAATTCTTTTTGTGTATTATAGTAAGACTCGATGAATATAGGCTATTTAAGATTAGGGTACAATTCTCAGATATCCTTAAATATTGATTTAAGTCGAAGCCCTCACGAACTGACTTATCCGCGTGCGTTGGTGTAATTGTTAATGATACGGAAATAAATTGTTCTTTATATTAATATTGGTGGTTAATAAGGTATCTTGTGACAAAGATTTCTTGAAAATTGAAAAGTGATTTATAATAATTATTTTTAGACATGGCATATTAATCCTTACAAACAAAAGTTACTTCATCCTGTAGACAATTTTATGAAGTTAAACTTTGCCCTATAAAGCATATTTATTTGGACAAATAGTTTAGGAGATTATAGAAAATTAAAATAATTTGTCCTTGCGGGAAAGTGATGTCCCGCGATTACGACAGACTACAAAGGTGCGTTGGCGATGTTTGTAGTATAAAATAAACACGGGTGAAACCGTGGGGCACATCTAGTTAACAAATAAAAGTGAAATGCCTGTTGGTAATGTCAAAATAAAAGATTTTTATTAAATGAATAAGAAAGTATATATACGATAGTTTTAATAAAATACCAATATTAATTTTTTGCATGTCTGACTGTCTGTCTGTTTGTTCCGGGTAATCTTCGAAACGGTTGGACCTATTTTGACGGCAGTTAGCTGTTGTTGTAATGAGTAACTTAGGCTTTATTTTAGAAAAGGAATTATGGTTTCGCACAAAAAAAAAGCATCTTTATTTTTAAAATAACCGGCAGGCGAATTCTGTGGGTGGAAGCGGGGTCACCACAATACCGACATTCTGTAGACCACGCGAGTGGGCCTGCGGGCACAGCTAGTTTAAAAATATAATTATGATGGTGCCATACAAGAAGAACTATCTTATACGGATTTTACAATACAGAAAGCAGAAAAGTGTATCAAACTATCAATACCATGTTAGATTTCACTCTAACACAAACAGACATAACCGAAACTGACTGGATCAAACTGAATTTAATTAACACACATGCTCCACAAGCTTTACCTATAGGTACTTTTTGAGATAAACATTCGTGCATTGTAAATGAATAAACAAACGCGTTAAAGCACGATCACGTTAAATCAATGCTTACTAAATTACTATTTAATATAATGACAACAAACAATCGCTTAAAGTCACGATGGTAATTTTTTTTATACCACTAAAATATCCAGCGATCCACAACAGTGCGTTTCTTAAGGCACTTTCTGCCTCGCACAGCCACTCTGGGGAACCAGCTGTCGCCTGAGGTCTTTCCGAGCCGTTATGACCTGGTGACCTTAAAGAAGAGAGCTTATTCTTCCCTAAAAGGCCGGCAACGCTTCTGCGAGCCCTCGGGTGTTACGGATGTTTGTGGGCGGCGGTGATCACTTTCCATCAGGGGCGCCAACTGACCGTTTGACCCCTTTTTATCATTAAAAAAAACTAAGGGTACCAACGTAAACCGGCTACCGGCGCCCATAGATGCTTGTAATATAATAGGTATCACTAGCGCTTTGCCGACCGTGAACCCCCAACCCCAAGAGGAGCTCTGGAAACCCTACTCGCCAAAGAACCACTAGACCGGAGCGTGTATTGAAATAGATTTGTGTAGGTAATTTTTTAAGCCTGCTCAGGCGACCGGTACAGAATCGTTTTTTTTTTATGACACCGTACATTGAGCTAAGGATGTGAAAAAATAATCGTTTTTTTTTATTCGATTAATAATTGATTTTTTTTAAATCGATTTTTTTTTTCCAAAAAACGATTATTTAAAAATCGATTTTTAAATCCAAAAAATCGATTATTTAAAAATCGATTTTTTTTCACGTGCGATTTTTTTTTGATGGATCTAATGTTTTTATTTTTTGTGACAGTAGGTATTCAATCACCCTTCTTCTTACTAACTTGCCAACTAGTCTTCTTTATTGAAAGCCATTACTGCCATTATCAAGTGAACATAGTGGCTCCCTTGTTAGAACTTTCTAGGGAGTTTTTCTGGCACATCAAAATGTATGCTTCCAGTTTATATTTATAATCCATTTAACATGCTCAAGCTACATCACACAAAACGCTATCAGTATTATATAATATAGGGTCTAAAACCTAACTTAATGGATCTATACTAGTACTATTAAGCTGAAGAGTTTGTTTGTTTGTTTGGTTGAACGCTCTAATCTCAGGAACTACTTGTTCGTATAGAAAAAATAATTTTTGTTTGATATCCCAGTGATCGAAGAAGGCCTATAGACTATATAACATCACGCTACGACAAATAGAACAATACGATCAATTAAAAATATTGCAAAAACAGGGAAGGGTTATTTCTTTTCAAGCTTGGAATATTTGGAAGCTTCCATTGCGTGCCCTGCGTAAATGCGTAAAGTTACTAAAAAATCATGGGTGACGGAATTGTTTCTCTTAAAAAGATAAAAAAAAGTCCGTGATAGCATTTGGCTATCTTTTAAAGTTGACTCAATATAACCTTTTTAAAGGTAATAAAATTTGTTCTAAAATAATGCATTATTTGCGAAGGTGTTTGAGCTTTGACGCTTTGAAGGAGAGCTTTGTGTTCCGACTTACTTTACAAAAATCAATATTAATGACGTGTATCTTGATGCTAAATAGGCTATACTATTCTTTGTGAATCAATCTATCATATACAAAAAGAATTTTTCAAATCTGACTGGTAGTTTCAGAGATTAAATATTAAACTAAAAAAAAACATAAAAACACTTCCGCTTTGTTAAATTAGTATACATATAATATATAGTATAGATAATACTTTTGAAATTTAAAGAATATTCCTACTTTGAAAACCAAATTCCGAGGATAAAAGGCCGTAAAATAATATGGAAAAAAAAATTCTTTACTTTTTATTCAACCTTACTATACAACAAAATTTGGTACAAGAATGGGCATTCTCTGTTATTAACAATATTTTTTGTCTTTTTATTGAAATATGTAAATTTAAATTGATTAAGAAAGTTATGATTCTAAATATTTCAGGTTTTAATTAAATTTCTAAAGAAAATATGAAAAAAAATCGACTTTGAAAAAAATCGATTATTTTTTGAACAAAAATCGATTATTAATTAATCGATTATATTATTTTTTTAAATAATCTATTTTATATAAATCGATTTATTTTTAGAAATTCACATCCCTACATTGAGTCTATGCATGCCCAAGCACGCTACGTGTGGCCTACCTGCGTAGGCACACCTGCACAAGTAACCCACTCCGGTAGACTTTAGTGTTTATTGCGCGCATTACGATAAACAACGACGAGCATTTGTGATATGAGAACCCATAGAAAATATCATTAAAGTCATCATAAATATTTGCCATTATAGGCCTTTTTTATAAGCCTTACCGGTAGCGTAGTGTGCGAGTCTCCATACAAATGTATGCGATACTCGGCGACGCGGCAGCTAGTCTCCGAGACTCGTGTAAGGATACTTCATACTTGTCGCCTGTGAGTATAGTAATGTAAGAAGTTACTAAGAACTAAGAAGGGTCTCAGTCGAATCTATCAATTCAATCCTTAACTTTTTAAGAATATGCGTATATGTATTTAGTTTATCAGACAATAGTTTTCCAAGTCTAACTATTTTTAAAATGAAGATCCCTTGCAGAACACAATACATGTTACTAATGTCCCACACATTGTACAGGTTTAAGTGCAGTGTGCCAAGTGATGTATGTTTAACTAGTAAATTGTATTGTCATTATATCGCGAAAGCAGTAACGGCAAGATGTAAGCTACATATAAAAAATACAAATCAGGCACGTATTTCCCGAGGATCATGAAAAATTAATTTCACACATGAACAAAATCGCGAGTAACAACTTGTAATTTATAAATATCGAATATCTCAACATTCACACATTTATGCTAACAATATTGAGTGCAGTGAAACCTTCCAAACACATTGTTATAGACCAGGGCTTCTTAAACTTTTGTCATTCACGACCCCATTTATGATTGCGAGTTTCTTGACGACCCCATACAAATATAAAAGAAAAATAAATTAATATTTTTTGATGATTTATTTATTAGGTAACAATATACATACATATACATATGAAAATATATAGTTTTAGAATTCGTTTTGAAACATACAAAAATCTAAAATTAAAAATTGCACAAATAATTATAAAACTCTAGTGATGTTATAAAATGGTATAAATAAATATTTGACATTAAAATCTCTCGCGACCGCAGAATTTTGCTACGCGACCCCTATTGGGGTCGCGACCCATGGTTTAGGAAGCCCTGTTATAGACGAAACAAATAGGATTACATCATGTAATTTAAGCCTAGACGACCTATTAGGATACTAAACATAAGATATAGATAGCACATTATACATTGGCAAAGGGAACCTAACGAGTGTCTAAATCTAATTATAGGTAGGTACTTTTTGCATTAAAATATTTAGCAAAATGTTAGTGTTGCGCGGGAAGCAAACCCCTTTCAAAATGGCGCGAAACAATAAAATAATATGTTTATTGGAATATCTTCAAAATAACTATCTCTATTAAATTATTGTTTTGTTAAAGTAAAAACATGTTCCCATTAATTCTTTATCAAAGTCACAAAATGATTGACGAAAAATAGTTTGAAATTAATGACTTCGTTTATAACATTGTTAAATTTTTATATTTTTTTTATTTAAAAACATATATATTTAACAAACATGTAGGTGGCGCCATCTATTAACATTCAGCTTAACTAACCTGTTAGCGAGATTGTTGTCTATAGTGTGCAAAATATTCGAATTGCTGAATATTTTCAGTACCTCCTTAAATAAACTTGATGGCAACTAACTGTAAGAGAAGGAATTTTAACTTATCTCTAACTAATAATAAGTATAGAAAAAAGATTTATTTAGTTTAACATGTTTTAAAAACGCTCATAATAATCAACTCTATAAAAAAAATTGAAAAGTCGCTCATGATTTTTAAGTTTTTCGAAATTGTTTAAAAATTGAACTTTATTTTTCTCGTCATGCAATTATTGTATACGGTTGACATGTACTCTGATATTTTTAAGTTTATATTTTATAAAGGTTGCTCATGATTTTTTTATTATTAAAGTAAGGTAACTTAGATACTTTCGTGAGATCTGTAAATGTAAATATTACACAAACTCGTAAACAAAAGAAACTTGTTTTACATGAATGAAACAGAGTTAGAAATCCCATAAATTTCAATAATGATTATTCTGCATGCGTTACATTGTAATTATCAAGCATCCGTTTATAAGAGGTGTCAATAAAGGTCAATTTTGTACCTACTTATTTAAGAATAAGATATGTAGACCACACATATGGTCACTTTGGCTAATATAGGTACACTAAATCCGATCGATGCTCCTAAAACATTTATGATACTGTTACAAATAATTGTGAGTAAGATTAAAATATCTTTACTTAAATAAATTGGTGTAACAATTTAGAGGAAATGCGTCCAGCGTTGCATCCATATAAACGTATTATTCTGTTTTATCCCTGGATGCAATTATTTTTATACCACACGATCTATATCTACCACTGCTTTACTGTTAACTAGGAGCTCTTTAAAATTACTAAAATACCCAGTAATACCAGTTTTGTTAGACATCCAGTAAATAAATTTGATGAATATAAAAAAATAAAAGAGAAAATATAGGCATAGCGAAATGCATTAAATAATTATTGAAAAAAAAAACATTTAAATAGGTCTAGATTTAGAAGAGAAAAACAGGAGAGTACGAAATTATGATTTCGACTATTTTCCATGAGCACTTGTTTATAGTCAGTTCGAATAGAATCAATTGTAAAATATAACACGAACCAAGAGTCACATAAAACTAAAAACAAAATCCTATTAATTTGATCTCATTTTATTTTTAATAATCGAAAATTACAAAAACATATTTTATTGTGGGTGGGTTTTAATAGTAAACGAAACGTTCGAGCACAAAGTAATTAAATACAAGGACGATTCAAACCGATTTAAACTGATTTAATGCGATTCGTTTAATTATACTCGTCATTCGTTCTTCCAACCTTTCATGAAGCTAATCATTCATTTTTTATATTTCAGAATTCAAAAGACCAGTTGACTAAAGAACGTGGAATATGTATGAACAGTATGTTTTTTTTTATATCTTTATTAAACAGCCTTAAAAGGTAACTTGACGTATTGCGAAGTTTGCGGAGTGGTTTTTTCTAAATCGTTCTAGGTTAACGCTGAGGCCACAATCTCACCTGATCTTAAGATGGAAGCACGCTAAGCCTATTGGAAGACTGGTTCTCAAGTCCAGCTGCCGGAACACACCTATAGGTGCTTGGCGACAGATTTTTACTACCTATGGTTTCATCGCGATGTTTTCCTTCACCGAAGACTCAGGCTCATTGCTGGGATTCGAACTCAGGTCAATCGACGCGGAATCCATACATGTTACTACTAAGATGTCATTGCTGCATTGATACCCGAGTGGATCGCGACTACCATGCACACGTAAACCCGTCACACTTTGTCTGTTTAGTGTATATCCACCTGTCAAGATGCTTGCAGGCCTGCATGACAGCGGCAATCGTCGATGGATTGCCGATCACTGAGTGGTCGTCGTTGTTTTTGAACTGTACGTTCTAACCATCACCATGACCACATTGCCGTGGTTACTATATTAAAATTATCAGTGAAAATATATGTTGGTGCTAGAATTTAAGCTAGTATTAATGTTATTAGTTATATCAATGAGAAATAAAAAAAATGTATAAAATCTAGCATTTATTCAATTTTTCGTTCTTATAAAACCATTTGTTGTAACAGAATATTAGTTACTAGCTGTGCCCCACGGTTTCATCCGTGTTAATTTTATACGACAAACATCGCCAACGCACCCATGTAGGCAATTTTTTATACTTTGTGTAAAACTATCGACATTTTTATGAGGAATAAACTAATTTTTCAAATTATATTAATTATAGCCAATGTTACTCGCTGATACTGTAGCTTTATATTGGTGAAAGAATTTTTAAAATCGGTCCAGTAGTTTTTGAGTTTATCCATTACAAACAAAAAATCAAAACTTTCCTCTTTATAATACAAATCTTTCTTCTTTATAATATTTGTATAGATTAGGTATTAAATATAGGTATTAGGTATAACTCGTGCACCTATGTATATAAATAAAATTCAACGCAGCCCTTGCATAAAATCATTATTTTTATTTTAGCACAATTAAAAATTGAATGAAAGCTTGTTTTAAAGTTTTTTTTATATTCATTTTTTTGTATTCTTTTAAGCAAACTCTTTCATTTAATACCCATATCATGTGGTTGCATTAAAAATAACTGGTCTACCCTACCATGTATGTTATTTATCGTAACTCAAACTTAACATGTATGCAAAATTTCAGTTTAATTGGTTGAGGGTATCTGTTTTAAAATTCGGTTGTAAGATTTGACTCATACTAACGAGACAAGTTAAATAAAAGCTTGTAATAAACGCCTAAGCAACTTTGCTCAGTTTTAAACATAACCATATATATGATGGGCAATGAGCATCGTGCGGTCCTTTTCGTTATTTCCTATCGTATATTCATTTTCCTGAAAACTTCTATGACCATAACCAACAAAACAGAATGAAAATTACGCATAATCATTGTTTGAATAGTTCTCATCATCAGTTCGTAGAAAATCCAATAGAAATAATATATTTAAATTTTTCCATTTTTCCACGTAACTTCTCACTCAACCTTTTCTTTTCGGACTATTATTAATATTTTAAAAAGGAATTAGCCAAATCGCTCCAGCCGTTCTCAAGCGTTACACTTACCAACAAACTGCATTCTAATTTCTATTTATATACATACATACATAATCAGTGAGAAATTATTTCCAAACATTACTAAGTATCTATTTTCTAATCTGCCCATGAGCTACATTCTTTATAATATTATCATATGGATCAGCATTTATTCAATTTGAATAGTAAAAGTCTCTTATTGAATTATTTAATTCCAAGGTTCATGTCACATAATAACACTGTGAGTGGTAATGGCTTCGCTGTGTACAACATCATTTGTCATAGTCTCGTGACCGGTTGAATCATAACCAGGGACGGATCCAAGAGGGGTAATAGGGGTTGCCAACAGTTCCGTTCCTAGACCCTTAGAGGATATGAAAAACGAAGACAGGAAAAACCGAGGTAGAGAGACGAGTTGACGTCGCGTCATGTGTTAATAATGTGTTTCTGACCAAACAAATTAGTATAATTTGATTTGACTCAATAGAGTTCCATTGTGTCGCAGTCGGGTGGTATGACGTGTTATAAGTGTTTCCGCCTTTATAGTCACGTCCCGTATTAAGATTAATTTCCCGCAAATCCATGCCCTAAGTTTGACAACCCTCATCATGACCCCTCCCTAAAATAAATATAATTTATAATTATCTAACAAAATTGTACTTTTTGAAAATAATTTTGTTCGATGTTCCTTCGCCGTAACAGCATCACGACTGTGGAATTCGCTTCCTATCAACATACAACTAGCCAACTCTCGGGATTCCTTCAAGTATTCGCTACGTATGTTTTACTTGGAGCAGTTGAATATCGGCTAGATTTTTTTTCCTTTTTTTACAAATTTATTTTATTATGCACATCTTGCATATACCTTTCTCTTGCTCTCCTGTAGTACTGGTAGAGAATGCTTTTTAGCATTAAGTCTTCCATTTGTACTTTTTTGTGCAATAAATAATATATAATGATTTTATAACTTCGAAAACTCCAGCGTATCACCCCCTCGAAATTTAAACTCTAGATCCGCGCCTGATCATGACTTTTCAAGACTCGCTTTAAACTTACAAAATGGTCGACCCTATTCTGATTTTCTTCAGTATCTTCATTGTAAGAATAGTGAAAGGATTGGTCGGTCAAGAACTGCATCGAACGTGAAAGATTTGCCAGGATTTATTGCGTATTCTTTCCTTAAGCTCATAATAACAGAGTCACTCGAGGTCGCTCAAACAGCTCTAAGCGGAGGATAGTGTTCGACTGTTTATCACAAGACTTTGCAATTGCATATTAAGCCCATCCTCTGTAGCTATTGCATAATTATTTCACCTAAAATTATTTAGTGATGATGCACCGATGTGTAGATATAGATATATGTACAGTAGATAATCTACTAATATTATCATGCCCAAGAGATAGTTTTTTGGCTTTAGAATCGCTACTGTCACGTTCAGACTCCAAACTTTTATTACAGATAGATCACTTTATAATAAGGCTAAATGTAAAATTTCATACTGCGGAAATAAATAGTTTTTGAGAAATTAATTTTTCCGTTGTGGTGATAAAATTCGTTGGTTAGGTTTGAACTGCGATTATAACGTACGAGCCGAACGAGCGGACTGCGGTAGCGGCCGGCGAATGGCATAAACAAATAAATATTAGTTAGAAATTCATATACAATTCCTAGATATACATAACCTCAAAATCGAAAAAGATTACATTCTCAAAAAAATTGGTTGCCTGTAAAGTCGGTATACGGGCGAAAGTTTTACGTGACAACGACTTTATGTCTGTCTCTCTCGCTCTTAGGCGGGCTAACCATGCCCGAGTGGAAGGGACGCGTGCCTCTCACTCGCTCTCATTGTGAGCGCATAACGTGAGCGGAGCGTAACGCAGTTTCTTGAAGTGTCACCCGGCAAACCAATTTATAAGACGTTGTCACGTCAAAACTATTTGTTCCCCTACTTTTCCCTTCAAACGGGATTACCTCTAACCCTCCTCTCCCTTCCCCGCACTATTACAACATATGGAGCGGAGCAACTATCAAGATTAAACAATCTGGCAACCAGGGGCTATAACAGTATCTTACTCAGTACTACACAGTATAACAGTATCTTAGTACCAAATTTTTGGATCAGTACCTGATTTTTTTTTGTTTACAACAAAATGCAATTGTTAATTACAAAACATTATTCAACTACTTATGAATGTAATTTTGAATTGCTCCTTTAAATATGGAATGTATAAAAATGTATAATTTGATACTTTCATACAATTTTATACATACATATTTCAAGCTTTTTATGGTGTTTTTTATATATTACGTTTTCTTATTATAATTTTTTCTATCTTGTATAAAAAAAGAAATCACTTGACATTTTCTGTATCACGAATGTAAATCTGTAGGTATCTAAATATTAAGGAAAACAAAGTTTTGTCATCAATAGCAATTGCAATTTTATTTAATTTACAATAGATCACAAATTGTATGGAGTGACTCGAATATACATAAGAGGTTATAAATAAATAAAGTAGGCGAGATTACTTACTAGTTATTAAGGTACAGGATAGATTTTACTTTGGGTTAATAAATTTATGTATTTTTGAAGCAATGATGACTCTCTGATAGCGTTGTACGGACAGTGTCAGCTCTAGCCCTGTTCCATGATAGGGCGAGATTCTCCTTCGGGGCTATTTGTGTTTGTTGGTCGTTGTATTAAATTTATTTCATTTACCACAGTTTATTAACACTGTGCTCTATACCTACTTACTTCAATATTGTGATTGCGGTATTACTGGTCTCACTCAGTTTCCTCAAGAATAAATTACACGATATGAATAATAATCCATTTTTCTAGCTAATTGCGACGTGAGGAAATATTTCAACGAATTAAGGGAATGCCAGAACAGACTTAAAGCCAAGCCGTACACCGCCGAGACTTGCCATCAAGAAACAGTCGATCTCATTGAGTCAATCGATCACTGCGTAGGTGATAGGAGTATTTTCAAAATTCGCTTAATAAAACTATTAAAGACAACATTGTTTTTATTTACCCTCTAATATAGTGATTATGGGGCTGTAAACTGGTGGAAGGCGTGATTTATCGACCATTTGTTTTCATGTGTAATTATTGCAGACTATGTTGTCGATGTTAGGTACCTACATAAAATTGTAATGACTGAAAAATAAATTTATATTCTACGTACAGTAGACAAAATTCACCTAGATATGCACCTGTTTTAAGAAGGTACCTACAGTTACGGGCCGTAAATAATGCATTTCGAGCTAAAGAAGGAGAAATCGGCTACTTTTGGCTTCGTAGAGCATCATCTACCATGAAGCAGGCCGCACGCCTGCCGTTTTAAGTTACCCGCCAACAGCAACGATAGTCTGCCGCCACGTGTCATTGCGATCGTGCTTTTTGAAGTGAAAACTTCTTTAGCATCGTTCAAAATCAAAATAATCTTTATTCAATTTAGGCCCTAAGGAAGCACTTATGAACGCCAAAATACTACTGCCGTTTCGGAAAACGTCCCAGACATCGAGAAAAACCGGTAAGAAACTCGATCGGGTAATATCGTTGTGATTTGAATGTCGATGAAACGAAAAAGCGAAAGTGACAGTAAAAACGGACAGACACGTAAATTCATAAGATTTAACGTGGGATAAAATGAGATGGGAAGTTTTAGGCAATGTTAAAATGGTACCAAAAAGGTTTGTTGCCACGCAATAATGAATTTTATTACCTTACCAAAAAGTCATGAAACAAAAGCTTTTTAGTCAACACTTAATTATTACATTCTGTTACTGTTTGATATTGTGTTAGGTTACCATGGATATTTCAAATGTGCATTAATTGAAAATAATATTGTGGATTATGATTGTGAGTACTTGTATGTACATTTTCATAAACTTTAAATTAGTGTGTATTTCATAATTTTCTGAATTAAAAAAACATAGATGTGAAGGTTTCAATTCTACCACGTGTGAATTGCACACATAATTCTTTTTTTATTATTAACCTGTCTTTAACTGAAAATTTATTAATTTATAGTATCTAGTTATGTCTGAATCTACCATGGCTGTAAACAAGTCTTATTCACTGGGTGGCCCGCCAGCGAATATGGGTTCAAAATTGTGGTCCACCTTTAGGCAACCTTGATTTAAACCCTATATGTTTAAAAGGACTAAATCTCAAATGCAGCAGCTAAAACAGAGAACTTGTGTGAGCTTATGTATAACATTTTAAACTGTCAACTTGATGGTAGTAGCCAGCGAAGTATTTACTAGAAAATGATATAGCAATATGCTTAAGTTGGTTATGCTTTAAGTAATATAGAGCTGCATAAATATAAAGAGACATTGATAAGGAGTCACAAAGGGTTCAGGCATGGACTTTCTGAAAGTAGCCATGATTTGTGTATGCAGACATTGTTGCGTTTTTTTCTTTATTGTAGCACGGCATAGTAACTAAGCATACTACAACCTAAAAACATTGGTGACCACCAAGAGATTAACACTCCATCAACAGTCGCCATTGTTACTGCCAGCTTGCGTAAATGTAAACTGGATATAGGCCGGCTGATCTCTGAAAGCAACGCGCTTAAGTCACTATGACGGGCTTTTACCATACTTATGATGGTCGTTACCCGCTATCTGCATTTTGTAGTTCATTAGTCAGCAGGGTGCACCAAGTGCAGGTGAGATTGGTTTGGGTGACTCAAGTCTTAAGCTGTTATTTGAGCCCCGTTACAAAAGAGAATGTGGACCTGTATTGTAAGATAGCAGTGCTAATAGTATAATATCTACAATGTTTATCTATTAATTCTTTCACTGTCCCACTAACACAACTCGGCTCTTTTCATATATTTGAGCCCCGTTACAAAAGAGTAGCAGTATCAAAATAGAATGTGGACCTGTATCGTACTATTGTAAAATAGCAGTGTTAATAGTATATTATCTATAATGTTTATCTATTAGTTCTTCCACTGTCCTAATAACAAAACTCTTCTCTTTTCATTTATGTAGAAAAGTGTAAAAAGAGTTATGCTCAGAGTTTCTGCGGGTTCGAATCAGACATTAGGAAACCAGTAGGAGGACCAGCCACCGACATAGCCCTACGAATAGCTAGACTTATGTGGCAGTGAGTCCGACATGTAGCTCGTAGAACGGATGGGCGATGGGGCCAAAGAGTTCTGGAGTGGCGGCCACGTAGTGGAAGAAGCAGCTTGAATAAGCCCGCCACAAGGTGGACCGACAACGTGATAAAGGTTGCAGAAAGACGCTGGATGCTGGCAGCACAAGGCCGGTCGTTGTGAAGATCTTTGGGGACGGCCTATACCTAGCAGTGGACGTCTTTCAGATGATGATAAATAGCAAAAAGTCAAAAGGACCGCATTCACGACTGTCCCGAGACGTCATGATAAGTTGCGACTCCTAAAGACCAATGCGTGTTGTTAAGTAAATCTTTCGAACTGAACCACATCGCGAGCATTGCTCCTTTTTCCTAGAAACAGGTTTTACGATGGTGCTAACTGCTAATGCAATTAATCCTCGCACATATTGTTCCATTCACATATAATCAAATAAATAAAAGTTTCTGTTTGAAATATTAACGAAACGCTTGGTCAGATTTTGATAGAACTTACAGTGGCAGACAGCTGATTTTATAAGGAGTAAAATAGGATAATTAGAAAAAGCATTAGGATTCCGCGCAAGTAAAATTTAACACGAGTGCGACCGTGGTGCAACACTAGTAAATAATATAAATAAAACTGTAATATTGAAACAGAACATCACTGACGAAGAGGGGGCATGAGACAGTTACACTTTTCTCGAAACTGACTTTGTTGATTTATCATAAAGTCTATAGCATGATGCGTCTTTTGGTATCTGTTACCTAAACTCTTTTAACTTATTTGGTCTCGAAAATATTCTACATAATAAAGCAGGTAACAGCAAACATATTTCAAAAAGTCAGAAACGGAAAAATTAGGAGCAACTATTTTGAAAACTTTTTCACATAAATGAAAAGAGCTGTGATCTAACGGGTGCCAAGTTCCACAGCTGTTCCTGTTACAGCTGTAATAATGTACGTTCTTCAATTCGTTTATAAAACAATTCAATACTTTCTGTAATATGAGATTTCTAACTTGGCAAGTTTTAAATATCAATAAAACAAAATCTCTACTTACGACAGCGATATTTTAAATATATTTTTACATAATTATTATCTATAATTCACGTTATTAACGTATCTACAATTCGGAATAATTTGAAGTGAATAAACAACACTACAGTTAATATTTATGCTTGATGGTCACACTATCCGTTATCACTAAACACAAACATGATACATCTGTCTTACACATTGAGTTCCTCGGAGGCCGTTGATCTTCTAATAACGAAGCTGGAAAAATTAGGTTATTCGCGCTTATGGTATGTGAATGATAGTGATGCCTGGATGTGACTCCCTCTCTGTGCAACGACTAAATTATTTTATTGGTTGTTATTGTACTATATCATCACTATTGTAAGACAAACACGGTCGAGTTTCTTGTCGGTTCTTCTCGATGAGTAGTATTTTTTCGAACCGGTATTAGCGTTTTTTTTAAGTGATAACTTCTTATCGGAGGGTAAACCGCTTAATAACGTAACGCGTTACGGCGCCATTAATAGTAACATACTTTCAGTTTATATTGCCATCACGCTCGTAGCCTAGCGGTCGTAAGCGCTAACTGACTATACTGTTAGCCATAAAGGTCTTGTAGCCTCAGACGACTTTTATAGCTTCACCGTGACTAGTAGTGTTTTGATTTGATGTTGTTAAGTGCCTTTTTAGGGTCTAAATTGAATAAAGATTTTTTTTTATTTTGATATTTTCTGTAATTAATTTTGCTAGATAGTAGATATGATAATCTTGTGGAACTGGATTGCGACTACCATACACTAGATGTAACATCCGCCATAATGTGCCACGGTAAAGCTGTAAAAGCCACCAGCGGCTCTAGTTTTAGGATCCCTCAGGCTAACAATGTAGTCAATTCTAAAAAAAAAATTACGTGTTTAGTCGTGTCACATTCTGGGACCAGCCGGTGTAGATATATCCAATAATCAAGATGGCAGAGATGAACATGATTGGGTCGCGACCACCAACTACATGGTGATAAACTGGTCATGGTATATATTCAGCTGCCGAGACCTAGTGTTGGTAAAACGTCGATTTTTTGAACTATCAATAGTAATTAATGGTTTTGGAAAAAACAATTTATGACTATCGATTGTTTTAGTGCGTTGTTTAGTCAAAGATGACATCGAACAAAAAAGGTCACCGTGTGGTTCAGAAATTTGCACGCTTTAGTCATTTGACGAATTAAAAAAAATGTTCGTTCGCGGAAATCATCCTGAGTTGCACAGAAATACCCCTAATGTTATATTTGAAATCAACAATAGATTGTTAGATAGCCCAAATGACTATCGATTAATTAACTTTTAATTGATGTTTTACCAATTTATCATTTGTATTTTAGAATTTATTTTTACAATCAAGCATAGCGAACTTTGCCGTGTTACTGTTAAACTACCTATTACTTGTTTTTTCCCCTTGAAATAAGCCAAGTAATGTTATATCTTAAGTCGGTGGATTACTGATTAAAATATCTTAACGTATCGATTTTAAAAGTTGTCTAACGTATACATATTGCGAACTTGGCCTAATACTTTGCAATCTCAAGGGTGCGAACTCGCCTCAGACCAGGTCAACGCAACTACCAAAGCCAGTAGATACCTTTGCCCTTTTCATAAAAATTACTTATATTCACGACTGGCACTTTTCCTGCGGTTTCGTTAACGTCATAGTTGAGTTATTGCCCATCTTTTTAACATTTTAACTGAATTTCTTAATATCAATGTTCATAGATCTATCTTCAAAAATCCTTCTTTCAGTGCTCATTTGCAGTATAAAAAACGCAAATTTTCACCGTCCTAGCTTCCGTAATTTTTTTTGAACTCACTATGCTGTTAGCCTTATGGGCCCTGGGGCCATTAGAGCTTTGACAGCTTATTTATTCTAGCCATAAAGCAAATTATTGCTTTTATTAACAATGCTAGTATCTGGGAAGTTGGGGATCGCAGTCACGTGGTGAATTTTCGTAATCAGAATAATCTGACAGAAAGAAATAGTCGCTCGGGGAATGGGCCTGTTCTCAAGTTTCTCAACTTTCCTTTTATTTATCGATCAGATGCGAATCATTATTTTTTTCTGTATCTCAGATTTAGTCTATTCATCTGTAAACTATAGACTTATAGAGATATTGGAAATGACTAAAGACATCGTCTCTAATAGTAACGAAACGATATTTGACCCAACACTATTTTATCACAGAATGTAAAACAATTTAACAAGGATTTTAATTAAAAAAGGATCTAGTTTATTTAAATATTATATATATATGTTTTAAAAAAAACACGCTATCAATTATAAAACATCTCCCGGATCCATCACCAGAACCTCGATACCAAGCCCAATTTATTGGACGCGTCAAAGCAAATCATATGAGTCTAAACTCAAGGGGTTTTCTAGTAGCCACTGAAGAGTTTCGATCTCCACCTCGCTCCATCACACCAAAATACCAAATTATAGCATTGTCATCCGAACTAGATATACATACAAATTAAGTTTCATTTCGATACGACAATCGGAAGTAAGTTAAAATTGACTTCTAAGATTTGATTATATTGTTTATTAGTTACCAAGTGAAGTTATTAAAAGCGTGTTAATAAATATTTTTTTAAGCGATAAATATCTAATGGCAGATTTGGGTGAGAGTTAAAACTTTTGTATAAAGCGTTCTGACGGGAAGTTACCTACCTACTACGTGCTATTCGAGTAGCGTCGCCTCTGATCATAGTACGTATGTGGTCAGACTCTGATCGTCTCACAAAATAATACACCTAGCAGAGGATCGGCTCTTTCCGACTCATTGACGTAATAATATTATTATGTACGAGTATGACGCCGAACCGCGCCGCGCTGCGCCACAGACTGAACTATCTCTGGACTCAGTATATTATAAAGTACTCTGTGCTCTGGACTGAACCACGCGTTCGAGTGTACACACTCGATTTTACTTAGTCTGTGCCGGGCACTCGATGCGATTTACGTTGGAACGCTAAATTTAACTTTGCAAATATGCCTTCATGTGCACTGAGATACTGTTTAAACAACTCAAGAAACACAAGTAAAGGTCAAGGAGTAACTTTTCATCTGTAAGTTCAATATATTATCTTTAAATCATATGAAATTTAATAAAATTTTATGAATTGTGGCGCGTCACCATTGCACGTCAACCAACTGCCATGTTTAAATGATAATTGATAGTCAAAGAGTAATAACATGCATATGCGTAGACGTGACACTGTTAGTGTGTTAATTATATTTCTGTACTAATATTATAAAGAGTAAATTGTGTTTATATTTAAAGTTGTTTATATTTAGAGCGTAATCTCTGAAACTACTGCATCAATTTTGAAAATTTATTCACTCATAGAAATTTGCATTAGTCTTGATCAGTTTACTTTTATGCTGGGAAAAACTTACGAGATATCGAAACCGCGTGTTAATTCTAATTTTAAATAACAATACACATAATGTAATAAATAATAAAAAGAAAATAGTCATAGTCAACAATAGATGTTATTAGTAAAATATATTTTTTACTGTAATTTGGATTTTTATGTAGTTATATCACCTAAACATATATAAAAGGAAACCGTGACTGCCTGACTGATCTATCAATACAAAGCTCAAAACACTGAATGGATTGGGCTGAAATTTGCACACAGATAGTTATCCGTAGCCATCCGTAAAGCACGGATTTTAGAAAATTCAACCTCTGAAGTGGTGTAACGGAGGTTCAAAATATGTATGTAGGAATAGGTTAAATAAATTTACCACGGGTGAAAGCTTGGGGACCAGGTAGTTCTTTTTGTATATTCAATGTGTAAACAGAATCGAGTAAAAGGAATTAACAGTATGACGAATCTGCGCGCGTGGAATAATCTATGACAACATAAACATTTGCGCTAGGGATGGCGATTTTTTCCGGAAAAAAATTGATTTTTAAATCAATTCTAATTGAAATCTGATTAATCGATTCACACAAAATTGAAGTGTAAAAGATTGATTTCTCAAAAAATCGGTCTTTCTTTTATTTGCTTTTCGAGTTTGTACTTACAACCAATATCGATACATAGTATAAAACAAAGTCGCTGCCTGCGTATGACTGTGCGATTACTTCGTTTTTTAATCAAGTTATTTATAAGTCGAATTACGAGCGCTTTTATGGATTAAGCTGCACAAATCTTATAAGATACACGAAAATAATTTATTATAATATTGTAGACCTTAAATCTACAATAACATCAACAGAAAGAAATACAGATCTACAGAAAGTCTGCGATTGCATATGTCTATCTCCTAAGGTTGACTCACAGTAGCCATTTTCATTTTATAAATATTGATTATAAATATAATATTATTTACGAAGCACTTTTCTTCAATTCAGTATTAATCTTAATCCAGATAAATATATTAACATTGTCCTTTACATTATAGAATTTAAATTAATACCTTAGAAGACATGACGGATTCAAAATGACTCGCAACCAAAGAAATCACTCGCAGCACAACGGTTGACCGGTACTCTGGAACGGTGCTGCCACCCACGCCGCGGCCTACCTATAAGCTATGAATTGCGCGACGCGAGCTAAGCACACTTTTTGTAACTATGAAGTTGATTTATCGCGATACTCGTCGCTGGACGTACTCCATAATTCTGAGTTTCCCAACTTTTAATAAATTCTATTAAATATTGTTTTCCAACACAAGTTTCCGTGTATAATCTACACTATTGATGCTGTTTTCTTCCTCAATTTTTTCATTGGGGCCGCATTTCCGTTTACCCTGAAATCTTTTTCTCAACTAAAATATTGTCACGCACCCGCTGACGTCAATATTACTTCAATAACCCTGGCTCCCCCTCCCCCAGATATTGTTGAAACGAAATCAGAATTTCCAGAAAACTTGCAATAATATTGTCAATATCAACAATACTGCCAGCAAATACACAATAATATCTATTGTCAATATTGAAATTATTTCCAATAATATTGCTTAACTGCGGATAACCTATAGCAGCAATTACCAATAGAAGATAGGCGTTGTGCGCGCAAAAACTACTGGATAGATTTTGATTTTTTTTTTTTTGTTTAGGTACTTACTTCATAGGTATAAATTCTATAGTCCACACAAGAGATAGCATATTAGATTTTCTATCTAGTAATGGGAACAAATGAGGTATTTATATGTAGCATAACAGTTAACCCTTTTGAGTGTGATAATAGAACCCGGAACTCTAAAACCGTAATCAAGTGTAATTGTTTACTATTCCACACAACACAACGCTAGGTTTGCCGATTCACGCCGCACCGTGTCCCGCACAAGGCTGCACCGAGGTCGGCAGCATCTAAACTATCTCTAAAGTCGATATATTGACTGCAATCGACTTCTATTATCCTATTGAACGTTAAACATAATATATATTTTATTTCGTCCTAGGTTTATCGTTGTGACCACAATCTTACCTGATTTTAAGATGATAACACGCTAAGCCTAGTGGACGGCTGGCTCTCAAGTGCAGCTGCCGGAACACACCTATTGGTGTTTGGCTACAGATTTCCAACTTTATATATTATGTTTAATACGTATATTGAATATATCAATTTACACTATAAATTAATTTTAGCAGATTATAATTATTGCAATAAAGTATTTCATCACTACATTACGATATACCTATACAATGTCATTAAAAAAATATTTGTTACTGACTAGAAATAATTTCTGAACTTTGTTTTATAACTGCCTCATTAGTCATTAGCCTAGTGGTCGCAAGCGCGACTGCTATGCTCGAGGTCTTGGGTTCGATTCCCAAGTCGAGCAAAGTGTTATTGGGTCTTTCTATGAAATTCTCAGTAGTAGCTCGGAGTTTGGTTTTGTGTCCAATTAATGGCAATACGCCCCCTATTACATGGGACCTAAAAAACATTCAGCGAACTGTGAGTGTACAAGTGTACATACATTCGTCGGACACACGCGCAAATCATACTACCTCCGCTCCGGGTTATTTTAAAGATAAAAATTCTTAATATGGGTGATCCTTGAAAGACATATGCTCTTGCTGACTTTTTTGTAGATCTTTTTAATATCTAGGATATGTAGTAGGTACTTTAATTTGATGTATTTCTTATGGTTTACGCAGCGTAAGTAATTTCAGCGCCCAAATTGATTCACCATTCACCGTTACCAGGTTTTCTTTATTTGCACGTAACCCTAATTCTTTTTTTAAAATAAAATTACCTAGCCTAAGTTACTCCTTATAACATTAGCTATCTACCGGTGAAAGTCCGGTCCAAATCAAAATAATTGTTTATGTAGCTAGGGTATATTGTTTAAAGGTATAACTCGTGCGCGATAAGTTGAGACCCGCGCGGAATGCGACTCCCCACCCGCTTCCCCGATGACACCCGCGTTTTACAGCGCGCAACGCCATTATTTAATATAGGTTTTTTTAGTCTCTTACTATACCTACTAAGCTAGTTATGTTCTTTTTTTGTTCACTGTACCACGACCCGACAAGACGTCACACGTCACCGCGCTCAGGTCTTAACTTAACGCACATGGGTGGTACTGGAGAAGACGCTGTTGTTATAACATGTGATCAGTGCTACCAGGTACACGGTAATTACCTAAGAATCACGGTATTTTTGATCAACACACGGTCTACGGTATCGCCGTAGTGATCCACTACCACCGTGTAATTTTTTACGATAATTTAAATATTGACTTCCGTGTTACTACACTGTAACTAATAATGAAAACTATTTTTAAAAAGTCGGTTTAAAAATATACGTAAAACGATACGCTTTTTTAGATTTTGTATACGGTAGTATCCTCTTAGTAGTCTGTTGTGGTTTTTATCTTTGTCGATTGACAGTACCTACTAAGCCGCGCGAGAGAATTTCTCTAAATCTTAATCTAAACCAAGTGATTTTACGTCAGAAATACGGTATTTTCATCAAAACTGACTAGTTTTTTTTCCATCTGGTAACACTGGACGTGTTGGAGTGCATACACTTTAACGTACTTAGTCTGTGCCAGGCACTTGCTGCAACGTGACGTGTTTTAGTGCTAAATTTTATTTAATAAACATGCCTTCATGTGCACTGAGATACTGTTTAAACAACACCAGAAACATTAGTAAAAATCAAGGAGTTACTTTTCATACGTAAGTTCAATAATGTACGTAATTTCATATTATTTTATGAATTGTGTTCAGGGCAACGCGACGCGTCCGCGGCCATATTTCGATGATAGTCAAACGTCATAGATTAATAGCATTTGAATGGGTAGACTCAATGATATTAACGCCTTTACTTAAAATATCATTGCGAAATCATATACTACAATACTAATATTATAAAAAGGCATGTAAAAGTTGCTTTTTTATATGTAGGGTGTAATCTCTGAAACTACTTACTGCACCTATTTTGAAAATTCATTCGCTCAGAGAAATGTAGGTAGGTACAGTATTCCTGAGTAACATAGACTACTTTTATGTAGGGGAAAAAAAATACGTAAGAGTCGTAAGTGAAATCGCAGGTATAAGCTAATGTTAAATAAATTACAGATAATGTCATATAAAAAATAAAAATAAAATCACGAATCATCACAAAAGATGAAAATTCGTTAAAATTAATGTATTTATCTCGATTTAAAGCTTTCCTGGGCCTTGCCATGAAACAAGAGCATCGTGGATTAAATTTGTCCAGAAGAATCGCAGTGAGGAAACGTGGTTACCGTCTGGTTACTCACGCATATGTTCCATACATTTCAAAGAAAGTGATAAATATACCACAAAGACAGGAAGAGTGTACTTAAAGAAATCAGCAGTACCATGCAATAATGTAAGAATTTCAATGTATCTAATATTTTTTATTCAAAAGTTTCATTTTATTTAACGTTCGTATGTGTGTACCTAACATCAAAAAATTGCAAACCCTTTTTCAACCACTTCGTGGGATCAGATTGAGATGAAATTTGGCATATGTATGTAAATTCGATGACAGTGCAATATTATAGTGCCATGGATCTGATCGGATGATGGAGTCGTGACGTAGTGATCACTGGAACACCTTGATGGCAAAATGATAGGACAGTCGAATTAGGGCTAGTTTGTTTGCTTGCTAAAAGTACTTCTGTGAATTGGTAATCTAGCTTCCCTGCTATTTATAGATTATTAAATAAAACTCCGATGCTTTTTAAAAAATACGAATTTTTTTTTTCAATGACAAGTTTTTAATCGTTAGTAGGTACATAATATTTATTAATGATTAAATTTATAGGAAAAGGTTATCTTTGGTCACTGATCAGAGGCGCAGGCAGTACATACTAAATGAAACTTACATAAACTAAGAACTTTAAAAACACAGTATTATATAGCGACATTTAAGGGACTGCGCATTCTATGGCGTTATTGAAAGTTGACGTTAAATGGAGGGAAGTAAAACCAATATTATTTTACTATTACAATATGTATTTACTAATAAAGTATAAAATTTTGCAGTCTAGCAGCAGAGGTAAACACGTAAAAGTAATCACAAAAAAAAAGAACGAATTTCTTAGAAAGTTCAGTACTTAAGATGCCAACAGTCAAAGTAAATACCTGAAAGACAGTAAAGCAGCAAAATAACCAACAAAACAACTACACAGCTGCAGTTCTTATTATTTTCTACAACTTAGAAAATACAGTTTATTGTTTTTCATAACAATGACATATTGATGTCATTATTTATAGTGGGTGTAGTGCTACATACGAGTCATTTTATAGACAACAAGGTAAACCAATCAAACTCAAGTAAATTCGACTTTTTAGGGAGTTTGTCGTTAGATCGAGTAGAGTTTAAAAGAGCCTACACTGTATTTCTTTAAAAGCTTGAGGAACAGAACGTCATTCCACTTAAGCTGAAGACACAAACAAGTTTTTAAAGAAATATTAAAATTTTAATAAGTTCTAAGTTTATATAAAATTAATTTAGTATATATTGCCTGCGCCTCTGATCAGTGATCAAAAATGGGGGTTGGGGGGTCCCCTGTAACTGTATTTCATATAAAATATTATTTACTTTTTACCCGACTGCGAAAAAGGAAGGTTATGTTTTTCGCGCGTATGTATGTATGTTTATTTCTTTGGCACACTCTGTATCCTAAACGGCTTGATGGATTTTATCATACGAGATGTCGATCGTTAGATTCGTCTAAATTGTGGGAGTGACATAGGCTATATCGTGTCTTATTATATTAAGTGGGCAATTCTTGTATATATGTATATATACTTATATATAATTGGTTTCTCGAAAACGACTCCAACGATTTCTATGAAACTGCATTTAGATAATGTTTTACATTCCAAGTTTACCTAGATAGATGTTTTTATTTTTTTGTTTATAAGACACCGAACACAGCTCGGTCGCCCAGATATTAATATTAAAGTACACCGTCTGGGAATCAAATAAAAAGCACAAGTAGAAAAAGAATACTCAAGTGTTTTTGTTGCAGTCGAGTTTTTAGTTTCCTTGTTACCCGACTGCGAAAAAGGATGGTTATGTTTTTCACACGTATATAGTATATATGTTTATTTCTTTGGCACGCTCTGTAGCATAAACGGCTTGATGAATTTTAGCATACAAGGTGTCGATCGTTAGATTCGAAATGACTTTCGTAATGTTTAGGATACTCATGTGAGCTATGAAGGACATAACACTCGCCGCGCAAGTTAGATCCGCCATTGTCTAGTTTTCCAAATGTTCTCCAACCTTCTCTCATTATCTATAACGTTTTTTTTTCAGCCAACAGAATACGATTATCCGGAAGAAACAGAATCGTTGTCTGAATCAGTAAGCAGTTCGAACTCAATTTTTGACACACCGAGATTAATTGTACTGAAAAATAAATTGCGTAAGGAAACTACAGCGAGAATTAAACTTACTAAGAAATTGAAGAAAGTACAAAGACAAAATGCTTATCTAAAGAAAAAATGTGCTTTTTACAAAACAGTTGTACAAAATTTTAAACATAAAAAATAAACAGAGCAGGCTTTTTTTATCTTTATAGGTTTGTGGTCACAATCTCACCGGATCTTGAAGTGACGACGTGGCCCAAGATGATAGCATGCTTAGACTAGTGGAATACTGGCTCTCATGTGCAGCTGCCGGAACAAACCAATTAGTACTTGGCGACAGATTTTCAATTTGAGGGTCGTAGCTATCCAGGAGGGAATTAGAAAAAGCTCTACTACCATGCTATGATTTCATCTCGATATTTTCCTTCACCGAAATGTCAGGCTGGTTGCAGGGTGTCTAACTCACGTCGATCGACGCGGAGTCCATACTCCAAGATTTTTACTATCACCCTCAAGTTGAAAATCTGTTGCCAAACACAAACTGGTGTGTTCCGACAACTGCATTTCAAAGCGAGTTTTCCATTAGGCTTAGAGTGCTACCATCTTGGGCCACATCTTCACTTAAGATCAAGTGAGATAGTGGCCACAACGCTGAAACCAATAACGATTAAAAAAAATTGCTGCGATCTCCTGAAGGGTGGAGGAATTCTACCAGTCGAACTGCCCAAAGTAGAGAGAGAACTCCAAACAAATTTTTTCGTGCTCTACCTCTCTTTAAATCCCCTCTGCCCCCTAAAGTTTGTAAATAATGATTAATTCTTCGTTCGAAAACATAATTTTTATGCAAATGAAAATGATTTTATTAGATCATGGAATACAATTCCCAAATTCCTTTCAAATCAACAAACTAATCATTTAATAACCCAATGATTTATGTGATCCGTGGTAAATATGTTAAAAAATGTGTTTAATTGATTTTTAATCACTTGTAATAACACAAAAGTGTGCCTACGTGACCAACGCCTAACGACGTATAACGCATGGTTCTTCATTTTGTTTATGGAGAGATTTCGTATTGTTACGTATTATTACTGTTGCCAAATCAGAAAATTTCCTCCTAAAATGAGTGTTTAGGTCTTAGGAGTAAATTTAAGGATACAAAATGTTCAGAGTGACTTACTGGGAACAAAAAACTAGGCGCGTATATATACTAAATCTGTTTTGCTCGAATGTATTAGATATACTTTATAAGTCATTGGTAAACTCGATCGATTTTCTTGACAACTTTTTATGACCTGTCGGTCTTTCGAACCGATAAGTAGTTTTTTTAACGTTCATAAGTGTAAATCTGCAATTAAATAGTATAGCCATTCCAATGAATAATACGACTGAAAATATGTCTTAGTTTGTATATAAATACCGGAACAAAATGATTTGAATTTCATATATGTGCTTCCTATAAATCATTGCTATGTCTAGCTTCAATGTGAACTTCCCTGGTATTTATGTCATTATGTCATTTCGATCCACTCGGTGAAACGAATAGACGTCTGTCTTCCGCTTGGAGGGTTTCGCACGTATGTAGCTTCATTGAAGTAATAATTCTTATTATATTAAATGAACAATTCTTGTATATTGGTTGGTCTTGTAATTGGTTTCTCGGAAACGCCTCCAACGATTTCGATGAAACTTTGTATATATTTAGATGAACCGATCAAAGCTCGATCGCTCAGGTATTATATATAATTATGTTATATAATGTATGAAATGTCGACATTCTATAGAATACCAAATGGAAACCGGAAAGGTATAAAATACATCTCCGATTCGTTTCGAATATCATACAGAGTTTTTGGCGGGATCTCAAAGTGCGGGAGAGCAAGAGGGTTTTAGGAGACTTACTAGCATTCGCTATAGGGTTACCACAAAATAACACTTTTAAGAAATAATATATAGGAATTCTTAATAATCTTAAATAAAGTCAAACACCTGCAAAAATTCACGCTCACAACCTCGCAGGTAAAATATTAATTGGGTAAAACCAGTTTCTATAAAAAAATGCATTTTACAATACTGATGACGCGAGGCGACGTCTTGTTTTTTCCAATAGGTATGTTTTTCATTGAAATTAGGTACAATTTCATATTCAATTTTTTCTAACAGTATTTTCATATAAACATTTTTTAAATTATTTAGCTATGAATATTATTTGCCTACAAGCTTTTCTTTACGAGTTTTCTTGTTTGAATACTTATTTACAAGAAACGACTGTTTAGATTTTGTTCTATATCAAAGGTACATCAAATTCCTAGGGGTTTAATTTGAATTTGACATATTTATTCAAAATATCATTACAAAAACCAAAAAAACATCAACGAGCGTGTTTTATTAACTCTATACACGCAAACAGATGAGTGTTTGACTTGATTGGGAGTATTTTTAGCTATGATTAAACTAAATCTGTTCAGCTGGCTCAAGATTATCATCTCTTTTCTGGTTGATAAATGGATGTGATCTTCCACAGGTCCGATCGAGTCGAAATTTGGTATTGTTATTTCAATGATATTAGAAAAACATGACAATCTTGATCTGCTGCTTCAGCACCATCTGGTATCTATAGCTTAAAGTCTATATATGTACCACTGCTGTGTTCTTGTTTTAATTTTTTTTCCCACAAATTAATTATTATAAGAACTAGAAGCCTTCTAGAATTACCCTATACCTAATACGGCCGTTGTCAGACATCCGGCAACCAAATTCGAGGAAATAAAAAAAAATAAGCATAATGAAAGTCCTTCATATATTATTCTTGGATAATAAGAATATTTTGTAGGAAGAACCACAGGAATACGAAATTATTTAATGTTTAAGTTTAATCAGTCCGAGTTGCAATTGTATGTCTCACGCTCTATTCGGTAGTTCCGATGAGGGTTGTTGCGAATATCAGCATCAGCGTCCGCGGATGATAAGCATCGTTTTGACATCAGCATCCGCATCCGCATTGATCGACGCTGATGTTCAAGTCGCGACACAGCCAAAAGGGGTGGGGTTTACAGCACAACCGTGCTACTTTGTACCAATTACAGATTCTCTGATCTTTAATTTTTGTATTTAATAGTAAAACAAAACAGTACCGCGAGAATCCAAAGTAAAAGTTTATTTACGTAATATTAACTTAAAAAATGGCACTCCCTGGGACCATAACAAAAACATAATTTTAAAAAAATTAAGAAGAAAGCTTACTGTGTCACAACCCACTTTGGTTATTGGTTAAACCAAAGGATACAGATATAAAGAACTTTCCAGAACGACTTTTGGCACCATCACCGACGAGTGTTTCTAGCGAACGCTATTCAGCAGTGCTGGGATAATTTACAAGCCATCTCGGAAAAGACTTCAGGTTTAAAGAGAAGCTCAATTGATAGTAATATGATTTATTATAATGAAATTTTATAATTGGTTGGTACAAAGTATGTCTTCGTATATGGAATAAGAAAAAGAAAATTTTTGTTGTCCAAAATCATTAAAACATCTTTTATTTCAATACTAAAGAAAATAAGTAACTTTTATCAGTGCATACACAAGGATCGATGCATTTTTCAAAAGTTTTAAAAGTCAGTAATTAAATACAGCATCATCATCAGCGCGACAATAGATTTCTTTTAAAACGAATTATTCAATAATGTTTTACCGGCCGCGTTTTTTAGACATTTAAGACTATAAAACCTATTTTCTTATGTTTCATACTTTGTTTATAAAACCGATTATATGATGCAGTAATTTTAAAGACCATTCGAGTGACTTATGTGTAATGAAATAGCCGTAAGAAGATTACCTTCATCGAGGTCAAACGTAGTGATATTGAAGACTTGTTCGCAATTACTCGAGGTGGTTGTGTAGATACAAGGCTTTCGTTCGTATGTAACAATACTAGCATGCCCATGCCGCTTTACAGCAGTTTGAAATATTTGCTTATAAAACAGTAACATTTAAATTTTTAGCTTATATCACTTCTCAGGGTATTTCGGTAAATTGAAATAATAAACACGCAGTCTAAATAAATAAAAATCTCTAGATCTGTAATTAACAATTCCAATGAATGTATTAAGAATTGTTCGACAAAAAAAAATTTAAATTGAAAGGGTAGCTAGCCACGAAAGACGAAATAAAATTGATGGCAGGGCCAAACTGGAGAAGGCCTTTGCTAATAGGCACACCGAACTAAAGGACATATTATATGTAGTTTTGTTTTGTTTTAGATTTTAAACTGTAAATGTTATTGGTTCCGAATAAAGGGCTTTATTATTATAACCTCGTAAAGTTAAAAAGTATACCACTATGAGAGCAGAATAAGCCTATTACCATATGAACCAAATGCTTTTATAAGAGCCCCGTGCCGCGCCTATAGTACAAAAGTGAAATTTATATAAATACAAGACAGTTATTATCAAAAAGAAAACCAACTTCAATGTTTTTTATGAGTTCCCTGGTGTATCTTCCAAGACGAAGATCCAATGCCAGTGAAAATATAATGGGACCAACCTTGAGGTATCCTTTCCAACGAAAAAGAATCGTCTAAATCGATTCATAAAAAAGAAATGATTGAACATTTATTAAAAAATATACATTCGAATTTCGAACATAGGTATAAATCGGCAAGTTTGTAAAAAAACTGTTTTTTACTATTTTATAGAACATAAGGCTACCTAGTATCATTTGCTTCAGACCCTACGCTCTCTTAAACCGCCTCTGAACATGGCCCTACTTTATTTTATCACGACGATGTGGTGAACTAGGAAACTAAATCTCGTACCTTTTTTGCAATAGATCTCGTAAGTAAATCATACTTCTCTAACGAGATTTACGTTCGTCGTGATAGTAGGTAGACATTGATGCGAAACCACATCCTTCGGTTGAAGGTTTCACAAGTACATGGCGATCGTGATCCAGTCGTGAAATAATTGAACTGTTGCTTCTATTTAGGTACCTACTAACCATTGACATAAAAATATTGCATACGTAGTAGATATAAATCGATTCTACTATCACAATTTTTGCGACTACATTATTATAATTCATACATACTCTGAATACACGTCGACCTTGGATTTTTTTATGAAATCTACACTTCAGTTAAATTTTTAGAAGGGTTTTTAAAGTGTTAGGAAACTCGGTAATACTAACGAAAACCTTGATTTTTTATAAAGTAGCTGTCCAATTAGCAAATGTTTAATTGTTTCATATTACGTTGATAGCAAGAAATATGTCATATACATGTACTTACGTAAGTTATTTCGACATTTGAAGTTTGTACAATTAAAAATATTAATTCGGAATATTTGTTTGTATTATTAAACGCATTGTATTAACAAGCATAAGTAAATAAAAATAATCCAGTTAATTTCATGTAAAGTTTGTAAACAATATTAGTTGTATGAAATATATTTTTTATTTAAATAAAATTGTTACTAAGAAATTAATAATAAAATATATTACACCATAGGTGAAATAATAATATACTTGCCAAGAATCGCAAACACTGCAGTTCAAAACAAAAATTGTTCAATTAATCAATCACTATCACGAAGGTAAACAAATGCACATTTTTTTTACGCAATTCCAATGCACGAGCACTGCACGTTGGAATTACTCACTTTTTTTAAATGGTTTAAAATTTTTCTATCATAAAACCATAGAGAAATTCTAATACTTCGTTAGGAAGAATATTGAAATCAGTCGCGTGCAATCACATCGAGCAACAATATGACAATGTGAGTGTGTATGTATATTTATACGTAAACAAAGTTATGTTGTGAATTCGCGCGGCGAACGAGGTTAGCTTATCAAAAGGCTATTGAACGGTCAACTCAAAGTACACTTTTGGCGCCATCTGTAGACAGCAATTGCTTTGTATTAGAACCCGGCATGTTAACTTCATCTTGTTAACAGTTTTTAAGCGATACTCTGAAAACGCACCAGACGACTTGGTTTGCAATCTAGGAGTATTATTATTGTTTCTGATCCTACAGTGAACTTCAACTTTAGGTAAAAAAATAATTACACCCTTTCCTTTTTTATTTTGAATGACACACTGCCGTGTCTAGATAGGTATCTGAAGCGGTAGCATAGGGGTAGGTCATTTTCTAGAGATATCTACCACAGAATCTAAAATATATCGTCATGTAATTATCAATGTTTTGACAGCTGCATTTGAAACAATCCTATTTCTTCTTCTTCGTAACTTGGCAACTAGTTCCTTCTGTTTAAAAAAACCATTACCGCCATTATCAAGTGAATATAGTGAGTGTCCTGTCTTATGACGATTTCAATATCCTAACGAAAAATAGAAAGCACAACACGTCACATCATGATCCCGCCAATCCAGTTTACAAGGTTTAGCGTGTTAGAGTCTTCTGCGACTTATTATTCTGTTATGATAAAAAGTTAAGCATTTCAAACGGAATTGTACGACCAAATTTAAAAAATAACTATGGTAAACAGCAAACATTAATGCAAAGAGTTGCGATGTTATAGGCCTTATTAAATACCTATGGCAAAAGTGTAAAAATATATTTTTTGCTTTGATATAATCAGACTTTTTTTATGAAATTTTGGGCTTTGAATGCAACTCGGACAGATATAGATTGGTAGCAAAAATATTTATGGTGCCCTTGGTGCTACAAAATATAACTTAAAAATATATATACATTTGCTTACCATTCATTTCTTGGGCATGTGATATGAGAATGTATTTTGAATGTCTAGTAAGGAACATTGTATACTCACATCGATGTCTGCCTATACTATGCCTATATACAGTGTAAACTCTTTATAACGAAACTCAAGGGACTGAGCATTTTTGTCGTTATAGAGAGTTATCGTTATATGGAGTGAACAAAAAAACAACCAAATTAACAAGAATTTTTAATATGTATGTCTTAGATAATAAATGCTTATAAATTATTGTTTACACATATAGTCTGATAACTTTGTCTGAGGTTTTTTGCTATGCCAGTACTTGTTTTGTATTATTTTATGTATTGTATTTTGTACACCAAGTTGGGCTCACTTCAACGTTATAGGGAGTTTATCGTTATAAAGAATAACGTTATAAAGAGTTTACACTGTATTAGTTATGTGAATCCATTGAGGTAGACAGGTATGTAGGTATGAAATGGGAGGCAGTCTTCCCCCAACCAGTGTTGCCAAGTCCAGGAAACAAGTAGTGGCCAACCACTTTAATGAAGTTGCTAAAATGTTAAAAATTTCGTACCCTAAAAAGTGGCTAAAAGTGGCCAAAAATTTGGCTTGAAAACAAACACAAGTTTATAACTTAAAAACGTTTTATTTATTGATTATATTTTGATTCAACATAACACTCATAGGACGTTGATGGTTTGATTTTTTAAAAACAAGGAAAGCTGTTTTTAAATAATCTCTTTTTCTTAGTAAACAATTAAGTGCTTGTAACCTTATCTTATTTCTATACCTACTTTTTCTTTACTGCTCTCAGGATCCTAAATTTTAATAATCATTCCCCCCTCAGCATTTGAGATAGAGGAATAGAGCTGTCAGAGGCAAATCATGAAATACTGATTCTCCACTGGCATTGTAGATGTGTATAAACAAGTGCTGTGATATGGAAATATAAAATATTGTATATTAATTAAGTGTTGCTAAATTCGTTGCTAAATTTCTGTGTTGCTAATATTTGATATTTTTGGCTAAACCTTGTTAAATGTTGCCAGATATAGCCACAAAATGGCCAACTTGGCAACACTGCTCCCAGTAAGTTGTTGGTAAGGGCATGGTAACTGTTCAGTCAAGGAACAGTATTCCAATCAACGTTTTCACTCTATTCTATGATATTAAGTCCTTCAAAACGGGTGTGAAAAGCCATTCCATCAAGCTGGCATGAAGACAACAACTTTTGATGGAATTTGTCAATGATGGTCACTGTTGTTTCTGGATTGTATGGTGTCCCGTACTTACCATTAGGTGCTGTTGTCATATTGCCAAATTTTATACTACAAAAACATATCATTAGTTTCCCTTACATGCCTCCTGCCTGGCTATGCCCATGCTTTGAATCAAAACAAAAACGTTAATAAACCAGGACTGCCAGAGGTAGCTCTAGAATAGCTCAGTCCGCCTTGAACTATCAATAGTAGAAATCAAAGTGATTGATATAGTAAAATTTGCAACATTTTAAAAGGTAAGTTTTATTTACAAAATCATCCATACTCTCAGATTCTAAAACAATCAAAGATCAAATCAAAATCTAAAGATGAGCCATTGCAGCTTTGAACTGACAGTCATTTGAATTAGGCTGCATGTCCACTGGATCGGGCAGTAAGGAGAGGATGGTGCAAATTTCGACCAATAGAATTGCATAAAAATGTAAATTCCACTCCGCACATCTTCAGTGAACATGGATTTGCAGAGTAAACGAAAAAATCACACATTTAAAGAAGACATTTAAAGCAGAGCAGGGACATGTCTGTTCTCCATAACATTTTACATACAACTAAACCTGCATGCAACACTACACCACATTACTGCTCTTCAATAGACACACAGGACATCAAGTTACAGATAATAAGCCGTGTAAGCCTGTATCAGGTGAGATTGTAGCCAAACACTAAACCCATTAAGAATTATTTTTTATATTACTATAATCCGGAGTATGTCACAAGAGTTAACCAGACTTACTTAAAAAAACTGCAATTTTAAGTTAATATTTATTCTTGTTTATGTTATTCAACTTACTTATTTAATTATACAGTAAATTGAAAAATTTAAAGATAAGTTGGACCTTAAACATTGAAATAGAACAGTTCATTACACATTATTTCAAATTAATATTAATTCTATATACCAGCAGCTGTTGCCAAGGGGTTCCGCAGCACTAGAATCACAGAATCACCTCTGAGAAACATTTTTGAAATGAACTTATCCTTGTTAACTGCTTTACCCTGAAAGAAAATATTATCTATTTATAATCTGAATTTCAATAAATCTTCCAACAAAGACACATAGGTTCTGTAAGGGACTTTTTTTACTTTTTGGGCTAGTAGTGTAGACCAAAATTGAGAATTTACTGAATACATTTAAGTATGTTTCTTCCCTCCTCCCAGAGAGAAGAGACATGTATGTACATATTATGCATAGCTTGAACGAATTATGGATAGCGAATTAGACAGGTTGCAATGTTGCATATCTGGAACAGCCCAAGCCAAGGTTCGGCCACTTTGTCACCCCTGAGCTTGTTGTCAACCTATCGCGGCTGAGTGAATTAAGCATTTGCACTCAAGCCCTGTGAAGCTGCAAAGGCCATCTCAGGCTTCAGGGCTCTTTAGGCTAACAATATAGTTAAATCAAAGATTTTTCTCTTATCATGGTTTGAACTGTGATCATAAGACACAAGCCAAGTGATTGAGCCAAAAAAGTGGTCAGCGATTGCCAGAAACAAATAATTATCCATATATACAAGTCCCACATAGACATACACCAAAAATAAAAAAGTAATCTTTCTCAACTAATTGTTTTCTGTACTATTTCCTACACAGAGAAATTACCTTTCACACTCTCAGACTCTTAAAATCATCAAAATCAGCAGCATGTAATCTAAATTTCAACTGAATTTTCTCCCTTAAAACCTTACTCAGCTCTTACCAAGAGATACCCTGGTGGTCTCTGATATTGACACCCAAACATAACCTATATTCAACAGTAGTTAACTCTCAAATAGACATAAAACAATAAACAGAAATCTAATTTTACTTACTTTCTTTCCTTTGCCCGTCCTGGGCACTTCAGTCCACATTTCTTTAACATTTTCAAGCACCATGTTGCAATGCCGGTCGAATGCCTTGACGCGACCCAATAATTTCTTGTTATTCCTACAGTTGATTAAGACTTGTGTATTATTTTTTACCGATTGAGTGAGGACAGAGAGGGGACCCGTGCTAAATTCTTCTTCCTCAATCTTCGACAATTCCTCCAAAGTCATTTCTGAACGTGGTTTGGTTGTAGTAGCCCTGAAAAACAGATTTGTTCAATTTAATCAAGTATTAAATATCAAATACCAATATGTGTACTGTGTAAATGTTTGTAAGCTTACATATTTTTTCTTGCTTATCTAATTTGTATTAGTAGAACGTAAAAAATATTTTTACTACAAAACACCAAACGACCAAAAAATCACAAAAAATCACAAATGCCAAAGTTTTTACTTTCCGTATATTCATCATAATCTATGGTTTTTACGTTTTTAGTAGAGGTGTAACGAATATATTCGTAATAGGTACAGGGATTATAATACGCGCTAGGGATGTGAAAAATATCGATTTTGTTTTCACTGTCGATTTTGAAGTGAAACTTCTTTAGAATCTTTGTGATTTCAAACCGGATGCAACGGAAAAAACGACAGGTAAGAGACACAAAAGCTAATATGAATGATATACTATGTAAGGCAAGGGCTACATGCCCATACATTTTTTAATGGCGCTTACGACCGTTTGGAACTGGGTGAAGTTTTTGTCGATTTACTGAAGTTACACTACTATCGTGTGTGAATCGCACACGCACCTTTTTTTCTTGAGAGATCTATATTTTTTTTGGGACAGTAGGTATTCAATCACCCTTCTTACTAACTTGCCAACTAGACCTCTTTATTGAAAACCATTACTGCCATTATCAAGTGAATATATTGTCCTGTCTTAGAACGAATTCAGTATAGCAATAAGATGGTGGCTCCCTTATTAAAATGTTCTAGGTAGTTTTTGTGGCACATCAAAATGTATGCTTCCAGTTAATATTTATAATCCACTTCACATATGTACAATAAACAAGCTATATCACACAAAACGCTATCAGTATTGCATAATATAGGGTCTAAAACCTAAGTTAATGAATCTATTATAATATTGTAAAACTGAAGAGTTTCATTGTATGTTTATTTGGTTGAACACGCTAATCTCAGGAACTACTTGTTCGAATGGAAAAAAAAATATTTTTTTGTTGGATATCCCTTTGTTCGAAGAAGGTTATAGGCTATAATATAACATCACACTACTACCAATAGGAGCGAAGCATCAATGAAAAATTTTGCAAAAACGGGGAAAATTTATTGCTTTCAAGAATCTCCATTGCATGCGCTACGTAAATCGTTAAAGTTACGCAATAACCATATGTGACAGAATTGTTTCTCTTAAGAAGTTAAAAAAAATCTGTGATAGCATTTAGCTACCTATGTTTTATGGTTGACTCAATATATCCTTTTTAATGGTAATAAAATTTGTTCTAAAATAATGCATTATTTGCGAAGATGTTTCTATAAACACGGTATTAATCTTTATTGAAATAAATACAATATTCATCACAAGTATTTAATTTTGAACAATTGTCCTCAACATCAATTCATTCCAATAAATATCTTAGGAGATATCACAGTTTTACAATAACTCTGCTGCAAATTAAAGAAAGTTTCAGTTCCTTTAGAATTGTATTATAGGTATATATTATATTATTATTATGACTCACTCTTTCTAACCCTCTCTCTCTCTTATGTGACGCAGACGAAGTTGTGCGGGTCAGCTAGTTAAAAATAAAAACCACAACATGTCTTTTCAAGATCTCATCAAAAACTTCAATCGCCCTTAAATATCATCCATAAATATCGTTATTTATACTTAAATAATGAGTTGCTTTTTATTTACGCAATGTAAAATAATTTCCAGCTATGCTCCACGGTTTCACTCGTGTTAGTTTTATACGACAAATACCGCAACGCCGACGCACCCGTTTACCCTATCATAATTGTTCTTCCCACAAGTACAAATTATTTTAATTTTTCATTATCCCCTAAAGTATGTGTCCAAATAACATGCTTTAAAGAAAAATTTAACTTTATAATATTGTCATTTTTTTTTTTTTAGAAAATACAATAGTTTTGTTCATACAAAATTACATACAATACAGTACATAGCAATATTTGCCATGTCTAATATAATGAAAATAAATATATAACCACTGGTAGGCAGGGCGACCGGAAATGAAACACAAACTTTTACGTAAGATGTGTAATCGATGTTACGTGACAATACATCCCGGAAAGCGCCGGTAAACACGCGCATCGCTCACGGGCACGGCGGGTCGACTGACTACTCGGGCGCAGCGCGCTAGCAGGGAGCATGACGTCTCTATTTTTAGACATGCACGGCTACAAATATTATTTAATTTTTAACAATTGTTTGTTATAAAATAGCTTATTGTGCCTTATATTTAAGAGATAGGAGAATGCTATCGCAAACTATTTTTTAGATATACTAAAGCCCAATATTTTTGTATTACATTGTATTTACGTACCACTAAAAATTATCGCAGTGCACGCTGATAAAGCAGTTCGGGAGAGCTTCGTGTTGCGACTTACTTAGCAAAAATTAATATTAAAGGCTAGCTGGGATGTGCACCTTGAAGCTAGATACCCTGTACTTAGTCCTCTCGTACCAACCTATCGTATACAAAAATAATTTTTCAAATCCGGCTGGTAGTTCCAGAGATAAGCGTGTTTAAAAAAACAAAAGAACACAAAAATTCTTCTGCTCTTATAAATTAGTTTATAAATATATATATATATATAGAATGGACTGTAGACTATAGATAAAAGCTTAAAGAATATTCCTACTTAGAAAAGCAAATTCCCAGGACAAAAGGTCGTAAAATAATATTTAAAAAAACATTGTTGAATTTTTATTCAACATTGTTAAACAACAAAATTTGGTGTTTGAGTTGACATTCTCCGTTATTAAGAACATTTTTTGTCATATTTAAATTGATTATTTCATTAAGAAAGTTATGATTGTGAATACATATTTCAGGTGTTTAATTCAATTTTTCAAGGAAAGATGAAAAAAAAATGATTTATATGAAAAATCGATTATTATTATAATAAAAATCGGTTATTTCTTAATTGATCATATAATTTAGGAAAATATTTTTTTTTTAAATCGAGTTATTTTTTGAAATTACCATCCCTGATACGCGCTACGGACTAATATATTATGTTACACGAATACTGATTAATAGGTTACCAAATATTAGACAAATAATAGGCAAGATAATACAACAATATACACGTTGGGCTTCGTATGAAAACTGCATGGGTTGGTAACACAGTAAGCAAGCAATCACTATATTAGGCACCGTTTTTAACGAATATCAGGGGTGCGTAAAGTGCCGAGAGGACCACCCCACACGGGAGTGCACGCGCGAGCGTGACTCCGTCGTCCCCCCGAGCTGCGTATTATGCGGGGAGGAGGGGCATCCCGCGAATTATCGCGGTTGCCCCAAGGCCCCGCGTACCACGCGGCCACGTACACAGAGGCAGGCGGCCCCCCGGGCGGCGCCCCCCGCCTCAGCCATCAAAGCGCAACCCCTGCTGGCGTCAGGGGAATTTCCCGCACTGCCGGTCCCGCGCCAGCTCCCGGCCGCCGCCGGCCCCTCCGCACCCCGCGTGGTGCAACCGCAACCCGTGCGTTCATCGCAGAACGCATGGGGACCCCGCCGCCCCAATCCACAGCCCCTTATGGCTATGGATATTCCCGCGCCCCGCGCTCCTGCGCCCCGCGCGCCCGCTAACACTATCGTCAATAGTAACGACCTAATGATACTGCTCACCCGCGAGCACGATATCCGCGAGCTCATCGAATACAACGACCATTTGGAGCGCTTCGGTCTCATCAAGACCGCTTGCGCGTTCCCCCGCCTCGTAGAGACACTACAACGTCTCGATCGCGAGGCGAGTAATAAAAATTAGGGCCTTTCAATGGCTAAGTTTAAACCGAAAGCGTTAAATCTTTCATTTTTTAACGCGCGAAGCCTACTTCCGCAGCGTGATCTCGTCGCGACCTTTCTTAAAGATCACCAAGTAGATGTTCTTTTAGTGCAGGAGACGCTCTTAAAGCGTAGTAAACGTGATCCTAAAATCGCGAACTACAATATTGTAAGAAATGACCGGGCCGGCCGCGGGGGCGGCACTCTCATTTATTACAAACGATCGTTATATTGTACGCCGGTAGATCCTCCGATACCTACCAATATGGAAGTATCCGTGTGTAGACTAGGAATGACCGACCACCCGTCCATAACGTTAGTTTCAGTTTATCTCTCGCCGAGGAAAGTGCCTCTCAGGTCTGACCTAGAAAAGCTACTTTCGCTCGGTGAATCGGTCATTATAGCGGGTGACCTCAATTGTGGACACACTTCGTTTGGCAATTGGAGAGACTCCAGTAATGGGTGTTAAACTCGAAGAGCTAACGACGTGCTAAACTTTGATGTCATAGCGCCACCCACTCCCACCCACTTTCAAGACAACTGTATGCCGACAGTGCTTGATGTAGCTCTCATTAAAGGTATCGCGCTTCGGTTACGACTCATTCGGGTCGTACACGAGCTCGACTCCGACCACCGTCCGGTCATCATGCAGCTAGGTCAACCAGACGACTCTAGCCCTCCTTCGGTCCAAGTGGTTGACTATGCTAAGTTAAAACATTATCTTGCGGACAGGCCGTCCTCGTCCAGTTTAGATAGGATCCCGGACGTATTGGGGTCCGTTGCGGATGTAGATCTCGCGATCGATTCCCTGGTCGACCACCTGCAGGTCGGCATCGGAGAGGCCTCGAGAGAGGTCGAAGAGGCGAGCGATCGCCGCTTCGTACTCCCTGCCGACGAGCGGGCGTTGTTGACGGAAAAGAACGCGGCGACTCGTGCGCACTACCACTATCCGACCGAGGAAAACCGCGCACGCTTACGCGCGCTTCAGAGAGCGGTTAGAGCCCGCATATTAGAACTCAGGAGTCACAGATGGGACGCCCTCGTCGAAGGGCTAAGGCCGTCGCATCTGGCTTACTGGAAACTAGCTCGCAGCCTCAAAATAGAGGCTTCTTATCTTATGCCCCCCCTAGAAAGGGGTCCCGGTATACCGCTCGCCTTCGATAGCAGCGACAAGGCGGAATGCCTCGCCACTTGTTTGGAGAGCCAGTGCTCTCCGAACAGTGTCGATGCAAATACCGACCAGGTCGAGGGTATCGATGGATGCGTGCGGGAGCTGGATAAGCTCCCCGCGACAGCCTCCCTGTCCCCAGTCACGTCTGAGGAGGTTCTTTCCATTATAAAAAGCCTTAAGCTCAGAAAAGCACCAGGTCCCGACGGGATCAGGAATGAAGTACTTAGGCTTCTTCCTGATCGCCTCATAGCTCTATTGGTCTGCATCTTCAATGTAGCCATAGTCCACTGCCATTTTCCAGCCGCCTGGAAAAAGGCAATAGTCATAGGTATCCGTAAGCCCGGCAAGAGCGCGTCGCTTCCCGACAGCTATCGCCCGATCAGTCTCCTAAATACGTTAGGGAAAATTTACGAGCGGATCCTTCTGAACCGTCTCAAGCCAATAATAGAGGAGAAAGACCTCTATCCGCCTGAGCAATTCGGTTTCCGTGCTAGATATTCTTGCACTCATCAAGTGCACCGCCTCACGGAGCACGTTGCATTTAATTTTGCTGAACTTTATAAACCCCGCCGTACACTTGCGGTCTTTTTCGACGTGGCCAAGGCCTTTGATAAGGTCTGGCACGAGGGATTGATTTACAAGTTGTACCGCTTTGAAGTCCCCGATAGGCTAATTAAAATAATTCGCGACTATTTAACAGATCGCACCTTCCACTATAGAGTGGAAGGTGAATTGTCCACGCCCCGTCCAATACGCTCAGGCGTTCCCCAAGGTTCGATCCTGGCTCCTAGCCTATTTAACCTGTACGTCAGTGACCTACCTCGACTCCCGGAGGTCGAGGTAGGGCTATACGCTGACGATACAGTCTTATATGCCTCAGATAGGAATAGATCCCACCTCAGACACAAAGTCCAACGCTCCGTGACCACTCTCGGGAAGTGGTTTAACGAGTGGCGTATAGCCGTTAATCCCTCGAAGAGCGCCGCGATGCTCTTCGATGCGGATTCGTCACAGATACCGTGGAAGCTTAAACCTGTTAAGCTCTACGATAATCCGATTCCGTATGTAAGAGAGACCAAATATCTAGGGGTTTAGATAGTAGATAGTAGGTCTAGATAGTAGGCTCTCTTTTAGACCCCACATCCGTAAGGTTAGGAACAGGGCCGCGTGGGTCCTGGGCCGGTTGCATCCTCTGTTGTGTTCGGTGAGTAAAATGTCCACGCGACATAAGCTCACGCTCTACAAGACGTGTATTCGACCAATTTTGACATACAGTTGCGCCGTGTTCGCACATATGTCCGAGTCGAGTTTCAAACGGTTACAATCGATACAGAATAGGTTCCTCTATCGTCTCACCGGGGCCCCGTGGTATGTTCGAAGCGTAGATCTCCATAGAGATATGGAGCTTCCTTCGATACATGCCTACGTTAAACAGCTCTCCCGTTCGTATTTCGACACCGCGTCGAACCACGCGAATCCGTTAATAAAAACAGCCGCCACTTATGTTCCGGCACCCACGGACATCCGGTGCAAACGCCGGCCGCGCAATATTTTTATTGATCCCGACGATCACATCGAAAATTCGAATAAATATTACACATCCGTCTCTCCAAACAGAGCGTGCCAGCGCCCACGCCCGCGTAACCACCGTTCTCTCCGCAGAGGGCGGGCGGTCAATTTCGCTCCAGCACACCCGTCACGTCCACCCTCTCTAGCGGTAACCCAAGCCTAGGTCCGTTCCTCGGTGTGAAACCCTTGGGTCAGGCAACCGCCCGCGCGATACAAGTGACACTGTACGTGCATCACTTAGCTACCTACATACAACACTACACACGTATGAACATACACACGTGCACACCACACAGGTACATAGGTTCTGTGAGGGACCTTTTTTTTTTTCTTTTTTTACGCTAGTTAGTTAGCGCTAGTTAGTGTAGAAACATTCCGATTACTGAATACACATACGCACGGTTCCTTTCTTCCTCCCAGGAGGAAGGGAACGTGCCTATGTGTATATTTAGTTAGCTCGAATCGTAGGTGTAGGGATTCGAATAGATCGCGACCTATTTGCGAACGCGACGACCGCCCGAGCCGAGGTCCGGCCACTTTGGCACCCTCGTGCGAGTCGTCCACAAAACTTTCGCGGCTGAGTGCCCTCTGCGCTCGCCCCCAAGTCCGGTGAAGCTGTAAAAGCCGCAGCGGCTTTAGAGCCCCTAAGGCTAACAGTGTCGTCAGTTCTAAAAAAAAAAAAAAAAAAAAAAAAAAAAAAAAAAAAAAAAAAAAAATTATCAGTGTATTAGCTAATACGGATAATAGTTAGATTCACAGATTCGTTTGTAATTTTTGTATTAGGTATCTGTTGATATTTCGTATTATATTAGCGGTTCCTTCAGTTCCTTGTAACTAGCTGCGATTGCATACATTTTATCGTATCTATATATTTTTGAGAATTTCAAATATATATATTTATTATTTTGTGTTTAGTATCAACTAAAAACTCAATCGATTTACGTTTTCAATGGACATATATAAAAATCTATAATTGTAGTACATGACATAGTGATATATATTTAACATATTATATTTTAATATACCAAAGATTTTGACGTTAACGACAGTCCGTAAACTATACAAAATCAATTCGTGCGCTTAAAATGGCTCACACTGAGTAAACTATAAGAAATATAGCAAATTAACGTACTAAATAGTTGTAAGCATTAAAAAGACCTATAAAAAATTCAGGGAGAGTATATGTCTATCTTCTAAGGAACACCTACAATAAACATTATTATCTTTAAAATAGCCGGGAGCGGGGAGCAAGATTCGCCCGAGCATTCTGTAGTCCACGTGAGCGAAGCCGCGGGCGCAGCTAGTTTATTAATATGAAAGAAAATGTAATCACTTTTTCATTTATGTTATAATATAATAAACATCGGATAACAATAATAAATATTCACAATAATCTTTTATTTCATACTCACATTCTTTAAGTAGAAAATAGATAGGCTTAATGTCAGTATTAGATTCAAGTAGGTAGCCAATAACGAATATTGAATCGGTAACTATTGTTTGACGAATAACAAATAATAGGTTACGGGAACCTTATATGAGATAGCTAATATATTCCATAATAGGAATACCAAAATATCAACCTATTAAAACACCTCAGTTGTTAGAAAAACATACAGTGTGACCGTTGAGACTACTAATAATAAACAAATACTTAAGTATAAATATTCATCTTTTGTTTTAATTTTCGTATACAAACCCCTTAATATAGCTTTAGCGGAGGTGTGAGGTACAGAGAGTAAAGTTCCTCATCCGCCATAGAAAAGGGAGGATCCTCCGGCCAGACGGGAGCTATGTCTCGCGGGCAGCTACCCCGACTGTTGTAGTCGGGTTCTTGTATATATACTCAACGATGTAGTTAATTTCTATAGCGCAATGTAGGATAGTAGGATGCGTCTTATGTGGCTCGATAGATGTCGCTATGTGTCGCTACGTAGTTGTGTCGATGCGTTGATGCGTCAGTTGTGGCGAGAGATGTCGCTACATAGCCATTGATTCATTTTGAAAAAGATTCTGTTTAATTTATAATATTTTATTGATATTTGAGTGAATTCGATTTACCGATACTGATTTAAATATCATGTGTAAAATTACTACAACTAATACATTCGACCCCATCATTAGTTACGATAGAATGTAACTAAATTTAATACGATTAACAATTATCATTTTTTTGGAAAACTTGTTACATTTACGGTATTATAATGTTTGTAAGAAGTCATAATTAAGATAATGTAATAACATAACACAGTTAGAATATTTATTTTTAAACTCATTTTAAAGTTAACTTTTACGTAATTTGGAACAGGTACGTTCTAAAGCAGCTGTCAAAAAGTGGTTAACCTGGTGGACAAGGTATAGGAGTATTAATATTCCATGTTTTAGTGTATCAATATTACGTAGTGCTATATCATAATAAATATATATTTAGTATCGATACGCGATCATGTGATATTTGGCTTTATTGTATCGCTTCACCTGACTTGAATATCGAATTAAAAATATCGTGATGTACCGCCTACATAATTTTGGTCTATGGAATATTATGTTTAAAAACAATACTTAGTACTGCCATTGACGAAGATTTTCTAAAATACATAGCGAACATCGATTTATCTCGAATAACAATATCGAAAAAATATATATATTGGTTAAAATTAATCTCTGGTTAAAATATCAATATGAATGATAATTCATAATCGAGCCATATACGTATGCTCAGAGGTAGGCTATTATGAGTGATGAACTGATGACTGAATTGAATTAAGTACTTATTAAAAATGTAGAGGGGAAGCTATAAAAAAGGTACTTCACGAAGTACTTTAGAAGAACATTTAAACAATTAGTTTAAAAAAAATCGTTCGGTCGTAATAATTACTAATCCTATCAAATTAGTAACTACTAATATTAGTAACCTAACATTAGTACCTAATTACTAATTGTTATAATCGTGATAATTTCTTAATCAAATGATTACATTAATATTCTAACTCATCAGCGTTGCCAGAGTGTTACTTTTGTCCCTGTCGTGTTACACAACCCGAAATGTTACTTTTCGTAGTGGAATATAATAATTTGAAGAAAAACAAATACCAGCCAAAAATTAGGTGAAACGGAACGCAGTCAAGTTTAAAATATACTGAAAACTAAACGGGACTTTCCCAAGCATATTATTATTTAATGTGTCTCATATTTGTTAGATGAATACGTTTCAGACAACAAATGATAGACAGCCGTCCTTGTAGAATACTTAAACTATACAATAAATAATCTATTAAATAAAAAGTTTGGATCTTAAGTTTTTATTTGTATGTATAAACTATTTACTTTTCTGTATGTACTAGGTTTACTATGAAATCAAGTAATATTGTTTTTATACAATTTATTGTTTGTTTTGTACACATATAACAATTAACTATAAAAAAGGTCATTTACACTCTCGTCCACCTCTGGGTAATACATCAAAGACTCCATTAAAAATATCATTTTTATATCGATTATTAATTATTACTAATGGTTATAATCGAGAAAATATTCATTATCGAATAATTATTATAGTATATCTCATAATCACCCACCTCTACTGGCAACACTGTTTAGCTTACAAGATGTCGTTAGATTCGACTTCTGGGATACAAATAAATAGCAAAAATATTTTTTTTTCTTTGTAGTCGGGTAATTTTTTATTTTTAATAAATTAGCTTATTAAAAATTGTCTTCTCTTGCAACCACTTTCCAATTTTAACTTTAAAATTTTGCATGATTACTGCTTTATTAGGGTACAGTGGTATGGAGCAACCATAACCACAAGAGACCTATCTGGCACTACGCCAAATAAGTATAAAATGTTACGCGCTTAGGTACTCATTATGTACCTACATAACTTTCTTTTTTGAGTCACCTACTTATTATTTTAAAAAATTAAACACTTTTGCACAACTTACCAAGACATTAGGCATAGTTGTATATTCACAAATTTAAGAAAATAACATCAAGAAATAAGCAGTGATGTTCTTCTTCTTCCTAACTTAGCAACTATTTATCTTTAATGAAGACCATTACTGCCATTATAAAGTTAATAAATAATAAAGTGTCCTGTTGACGGCTTCAGTATTCTAACAAGACGGTGGCTCCCTTGTTAAAACTTTCTAGTGAGTTTTTATGGGATCTCAGAATGATTGCTTTCAGCTTATATTTATAATCCACCAAACGCCACCAATATTACATAATATAGGGTGAAAAACCTAAAATAAATGAATTAAAAATAAAGACCACAACATGTCACTTTAAGATCTGGGAAAAAACTCAGCAGTAACATTATTAGTTATTCAATCTTTATGTTGAACAATGAAGCGTTATTTCAAGGCTTTGAAGCAATGATGGCTCCGGCGCGGCGCGGCGGTAGCGTGTACGGACTCTGCGTCCATCGACTTAGTTCTGAATCCTTACAATGGGCCGGAGCTTTCAGTGAAGGAAAAACCTCGTGATGAATCTACAGTATGGTGGTAGAGTATTTTTCTAATTCCCGCCTGGCTGGCTATCATTCTCAAGCAACCATAGGCGCATTGCAGGAGCTGCAATTGAGGGCCACATTTCCCATTAGGCTTAGCGTGTCACCTTCTTGGGTCACATCGTCACCTAACATGCAATTATTTTGCGTATGTACCTGACTTGTTTAAATTAAAATGTTGGTACATTTTATTTCTGGAAGAGCAGAAAACCAAATAAATAAAAAATGCCATCTATATAAATCATTTTAATTAATCAAATGTCCATTCATTCCATATTCAGTATTTGACAATTTTACCCATTTTCATACTTCATCGCAAAAAATACATACATTTCGTAATGCTGGTAATACACAATTGTCCAACACTCGAACTGATCGTCCGACCGTCGATATGTTGAGGGGTGGTTCGGGCGCGGAGGCAGAAGTTTGATAGAGTAGGCCTGAAATCAATCAATTTTTACCGCTCTGGTAACGATCCGAATCAAAGGAGTTCAAACACGTTGGCAAACTCGCACTACCCGACCCTACACACATCAGAGCGTGCGCGGCTATCCGTCTCGTAATGAAATATACTTGAATATAACAATAATATGCTCTAAAACAAAATAGCGAGACCGCTGCTGCTTCTTCGACATCTGCCATGATTATCATGTTTGAAATTCGCGGTCCATATGTGGAGGGCCTGTTTGGAAATCGGTCGAGTTCGCTCAAATTCAGAATTGAAGTTTAAGGTTTGGCTGTGGGACGATTGTGTAGTGCCTGCATTACATATTCACAGTCTTGAAGAAAATAATAGCTACCTATCCTCAAATGTTTCTTTTTATTCCTTAAAAAAAAAAATGTTTAGTAAAGGCAAAGCGATTTACACACATCTTATTCTAGTAGTGGTTGCTATGCCATTTGGATACATATTGCATTTTATCCGCAGACACGTTTAAACAGGCAAATATAAACAAATTGCGAAATACGAATAAATTTCAATAGTAACAACCAAAAATTGTATTACAAAATTATATTTCATCTCCGTTGTACATTCGTTGTTTTACAGTAAAGTAGGTACACTCTAGAAATAGTACCAAATGGCTACTTAGAATTTAACTGTGAATTCTTATACAAATTTCTTTGGTCGTATTTACATTAAACTTATTACTTTAAAGATTGTTTTTATCACAACTCAAATCGACACACCTGAAAATGAAAGGCCGGGAAAAATCATTCTGTTTAATATAATAAGCAATATTGTATATTTTACATAGTTTTAACACAACAAACTGAAAATATACGAAAAATGCTTCAAGTAAAGGAATAATTAGTACCTATTAATAAAATTAGTGAAAATTTCAATATTATTTATTATGATATAATTATATTTTAGCTAGAAAATCACTGATTTATCACGAGAAGATAATTCTTACCTTAACATCCTACTATTATTTTGATATTATTGTGTTCAAAGTTCGATTTTAAACTCCTGAATCATATTATTTTCGTTACAACTTCACCAATCAATAATGTTTTAACCTGAACAATACTGTTTGTATTCAATAAATAAACTAAAAGAGTACAATCGCTATAGATAAAAATAAGTATTTTAATTTGATTCCACATAGATCCGAAGAGTTTCGAGTTTCTGACGAGATCTTGATCTATCATGTGCCGGCTTTCATTTCCCTATATTATGTAATATTGGTGGCATTTTGCGTGATGTAGTTCGGTTATTGATGAAGTAGGTTATAAATAATAAATAGAAACATTAATTTTGAGTTGCCACAAAGAACTCCCTAGACAGTTCTAACAAGGGATCCATCATCTTGTTAAACCTAAATTTGAAAATCAGAAAGACTAACAAGTTAGACTTAACAGTATTAACACTGGTAAGTGATTCTGAGGCTTCAAAAACAGAACAAGAATAAAAAGTATAAATTTTTATTTTAAGATAGAAACAGAATAGAAGTAATGAAGGTGAATGAATAGAAGCGATAAACCCCTTCTCCCAGCATAGAATAAGTGAAAACAGAGGCAATAATATGTGCATATTGTAGGAATGAATGAAAAATATTGTGGTTTAAAAAAACAGAACAATCAAGTTCGTTTAAGTACAGAATGTTTTGTTCTACACGGTATAATTAGAAATTGTTAGCATGAATTAAAAAATATTTACAAAAGAGCGGAATACAAATTATGATACCATTTTTTAAGTTAGCTGATTTTATTTCTCATTGGGTCTTCTATCTGAAAATGCCTGTTTTAAAATCGTGAAATATATGCACTTAAATTATTCGATATACCAGAACATGTACTTATGTAAATATAGAAAAACACAATAATCTCGTATTTAAATATTTCTCTTAAAGAAATCGAACCTTGAACCCAATATTTGTGCAGAGATATATAAAACTTTGCGACAAATCAGCACCATATATTTGTACCAAGCTGTAATTAGTGGCAGTGTGTTTAACGATTTTGGACGTATTGTATTTTCATTTTTTTTAATTAATAGCGCTATACTTTTAACCGAATTACACTAACGAAAGGATTGCATATGGAGTGACAAAATAGAGTAGAAGTTATCAGCTGGTAGCACCACATAATAACGACTACAGAAAAAATTATAACAGAATAGTATTTTATATATTATAGCACTATTTAACCAATCACAAACTAGCATATTTTTAAAAATATATTTTCATTGCCTTAAAGCTCTTCTTAGGGGCGTTTATTTAGAATATTTTTCATTTATGTAACTAACATAATTATGGAAAGCACAACTTGTGTACTTTTAGCACCATTATAAAACATGGATACATGGGCGTAGCCAGGTATGGGGAATGGGGTAGCTACCCCCTCAGCAAAATGTTGATAAGCGCTCGATCGGAGTGCTCCCAAAATAAAGAGTACATAATTTTGTCAAGGTAGACTTAAAAAAACATGTGGCAGTTCACACGCGGAAGAAGTTAAACCCTCAGAAAGCATAATCTTCGTTAATATCTCTTTTTAAAAGGCCTAAATCAGTAGGACTTGAACTATCGACGAGTCATACTAGACCTACATAGAACAGTACTTACAAATCTGATTATAACACCGCTAGTAATTCGACGACGATCATGGTCGTGAAAATCAGGACCATTAACCGTGTATAATGTATTTTATCTCATTCTCTCGCAGGTTAAATCCTATAAATGTATGTGTATGTCTCTTTGTAGTGTCGCATTTTCGTTTCTTCAAGTTTCGAATCACAACGGTAGGTACTAAATAAATTGACACTTTACAAAAATACAACATTCGTTTTTCTTTGCCTCACCGCCCTGGCCAAAATCCTGACTACGCCCATGTGTATACATTTATAGGTTATTGAAAGCTACCGAGTTTTCTTCAACATGCATGTTCTGCATATTGATTTTAATACACAAGTGTTCTTCAAACAGAAAATCAATTGAAAGATAGATTTAGTGCGTAAACCTTTATGAAATTTCAACACTTATTGGATTCGTTTTTAATTCCGTAGAGCAAAGTGACATTTCATGTGTAAACTCATTGCGTTATTTCATTATTTAGCATAATTAAATTTAAGTTGCCGTTCTATAAGAAGAAGAATAAAAATAGTTATATTAAGGGATCGGAAATAATCGTAAAACCGTATAAGATATTTAGGTATTTCTATTTTCGTCATCCTTCCAATTTCGAGTGCTCTGAAAGTGAAGGTCAAATAAAATAACGAAAATCACGATTCACATGGGGACAACTTAAGCATTATATTTTTTGTAAGTAATTTATAATTATGCACATTGTTTCGTTTCTTAAATCATGTAACGATAGTAGTTCATTATTGAATAATATGGCATATTTCAATTAGTAAAAAAAATATTCAATTCATCATTAAAAAAATTTAGGATTCAAATAAATAAAAAGTGCAATAAATGGTAGGAAATACTACAAAAACAAATATAGCAACATTCTTTTCATGTTTGACATTTACCCTACGGGATTAAAAACGCGGAGTATAATTACTATTGGAGTTGCCCTTTTCAAAGTTAAACTTGAAATATCAGTTATGAAAGCTATCTTTTCCTTTATCTCCCGTCATTTATATGTAAATGGTATTAGGGCAACATATAAAAATCTAATAAATGATTGCAGTATCTAAAAAAGTGATGCTTCAGATACAGTCAGTCCTTAAAGAAGTTGTATTCTATTCACAGCTGTAGAACTAATTAAACTCTAAAACTCCGAGGAACACACGTTTAGCGGTCTCGTCTGAGTTTTTGTGGTTTTCAAATACGAACAAACTTTCTTTTACGTTCCGTATATCTGCTCATACTTGAAAGATGTTCAAACTCATATTATAGCGCTTAAAATAATTACAGTGACAAACGATGAAATCAAAATTTGATATGAAAATTCTCCAAAATTTTGAAATTCAGTGTAATTGCCGAATGTATCCATCAGCTTCAAAAACTCCGCAAAAATTTTGGACAAGTCAAGAACATTCTCAAGAATTTTCATCTCTATTCAGAATTAATTAAAAAAGGTTTATTGAAACTTATAATATAATTTATACAAATCCCAACTGGTAATCAGCTGTATGTAGTCTTTATAAAAATACTAATTAAACATAATATATAATTATGTAAGACACTTGAGATAATATAATTAAATCTCTAACTCCTAGGGAATATGTAACACAAATTATTTACAGAGATCTCTTAAATTACAACTAACGAATCGTATCGATTTTGCTTGTCTTATATTACTAGCATCAATATGTACTGCATTTTTTCAAAAAACTTATATTTTGAATCGGCATATATATTTTATTTTTTCTTAATTTACAACATCGTCTTTATAATAAATCCATTTAAAAAAAATATGTATATATGAATATTTTATGAATAGGTTTAAAATATATTTCAATCATAAAAATTATATTGCAATATTAGCCAGAATCTATAGAAATTCTAATTCAAGCAAAATTCATACAAATATTTAGAAAATATTCTTTTTCTCTAATATCATTTTCTCGTCAATCAAAAATTCTATTCGATATCAAAATACGAACACTTACTGGATTCAATTTAATTTTTGGGGATGATTTATAAAAGAGTCATAAAATAATCCATTATTTACATTTGAATCTGATTTTTTGCTCAATTTTATTATTCCTCTTTAAGAAATATCTTTAAGTTAATCAATCATAGACTAGAAATTTTAAAATAAATTAATTATGATAGTAAAATTAAACCTAGCAACACTCACGTATATAATCATTTTTTCGTCACGATAATTTCTTTACCCAGCGATTTTCTATTTTCGAACTTTTGCTGTAAACTGGCAACATTCGATGGTTTCGCTGTCAGTTTCGTCGCAGCCGGTTTGACAGCGGTGTCCGTTTTGCTCGTAACTGTCGACGGTTTCGGTACTACTTTAGGTTTATTTTTATTTAACGCGTCCGCTATCGCTTTCATATTGGACTCTACTTTCGAGTTGGCACGGTTTAAGGGCGGATTTTTATCAGTTTGTTTATGTAAACTGGATGCCGAGTTGACCGGTTTCAACGGAGGCGTGTTCTTGATGGTAGGTTTTTTTTCTACCGTAGGCGCCGGTCGGAGCGGAGGACGATTTTCGTTTGGTTTCGTTGTAACAGTGGGTTTGGTCGTAACTTTTGGCGGTTCCTTTGATATTTTATTGTTGTTGATGACGTCTGGCGCTTTTATATTTTTCGTGTCCGGTAGTGTACAGCTGGAAACTACATCGGGACTGTTTGAAATAGTTTTCGAAGGTAAATTGATATTTTTTATAGTATTTTTAGGCGAAGGTGGCACGTTTCGGAACGTCGTTGTATTCTTCAGCCCCGGCGGCGTGACTTGTCGTGAAAATGTTGGTATTTTTGAATTAGGACCTTTTGAAGTGGGCGACGGCGGTGGTTTATCATGTTCCTTTGTATCTTCAGAGTCGTTTTTCATGTATGTTGGTACGTTGACAGCGGAAGGGTGTAAGTATCCGCTGCTTGTTGTCGAAACAGTGGATCTCGCTCCAGAGTTGCTGTAAATGCTTTCTGGAACTCTGTAATGGTCAGTGTTCATATAAGTGCTGTCTCTATTACTCTCTTCCTTCTCTTTTACACTTTTATCGTCCTTCTTCCTCGGTAGCGTCAAAGCTGAATAAATAGAATCGAAGTTCCGATTCTGTATTTCGTTAACGATTTCCCCTAACAGACCCATGCTTTCATTACTGGCAGAATTAGAAGGGATTGGTTTTGGGGTGTTATAATCTTCCGGGGGTGATTTTGATATAGTTTTCATGGAAGATGGCACACTAGGTAACGGTTTTGATTGTTTTACGGGACTTTCTTCAATGATTGCGTAGATATTGTCAGAGGATTCTTCGTTTATATCAGCTAGAGGAGCTTGCTTCTCCTCTATGCAGTCGACGTAATCTGTAGATTTGATATCGTTTTGTGATTTTGTGAATATCGCTTGCCCGTCATTAGGTTGATTTGGTAACGGAGGAGGAGGTGCAGTCGGTCGGCCGACCATCGAAACGGGCCGGGGAACTATCGGCCCTTGTCGCATGGACCCAAAACTCTGAAGCACAGGTTTTTGTGCCACGGGTGCTCTCATACTTTGTGCCCTATTCATAAAAGGCTTCGGATCGTCTCCATCTTCAGAATCTGACACAACAGGCACCGTATTCACCGTCAATTCTATATCTTTTTGTAAAATCGGATTCGATATTTGCAAGTTCCTTAAAGCTACTTTGTCAGTCTTTGCTATTTTGATCTGATTGTTCGCGTTCTTCGGTAAGGAGTGACTTCTTTCCACCGGGTTTCGTTCTTTTTCCTTCTGTTTGTCTTGTTTCAGGAAGGATGCTATGCGATTTAGTGAGATACCTTCTTTTACCTTCTTCGGTTCCTCTGGTAAAGGTTTCTGCAATACATTGCTAGCGGAATGCATGCTGACCGGTCGTTTAGGTAAGTCTGGTGACGAGGCTGGAATAGTGGGTGCAGCTCTGATAGGCCTATGGTTTTCGAACCTTGGAGAGGAGATATTAATTCTTTAGCCGTACATGTTGAAGCTTCCAGAATTGGACTTGAGATCACTGGTCTCGGAGGTGGATTACTCGGAGGGATGACGTCTTCAGCTTTTTCGGTATTCATTAATGCCTTAATACGATTCTGGACGGAGCTATTGGTTCTTTTAACTGTGGGACTAGATTTCGGGCTTGTTTTAGTCGTAGATGGTACGACGGGGAGGGGAGGAGCACTTCTAAGAACTGGTTTTAGGACGCCCTGGCTGATAACGTTCTGGCTGTTACTGGCGCTTCGATGTACAGGTGTTATCTTTGCGCTTTTATTCGGATCTGGCAAGTTCTTGTCTTGTTTTTTTTCGATATTTCCTTTGTCTGTCGTCGGTTGTGTCTTCTCAATAGGTGTAAGGGAAAATCCTTTGAAATTACCGAAGAAGTTAACGGACGGGTTGACATTGCCAGTAGGGCTTCGATCTGAGTCGCTTCTTAGAAGGCTCGAGCTCATATCATCAGGATTAGAGAGAGTGTGTACAACGGGTTGGGCGGTGGTTTGTGAATTGGTTTGGAAGTTGGAGGCAAACTTGCTTGCACTTCGAGAGAGCCGATGTTGAAGACTCGCCTTCTTTGGTGATTGCACTCTGTAAAAGTTAGATTTGAATTAGAGAACTTCAAAGTTTAAATTACAAACGCGAATTAGTAACTTTGGATAATCCTTAAATGATAAAAACAGCTTACAGCGGCAATGAGCTACAATATTCAGCTGCAATGTACCGAGGTGTAATGAAAGAATACGGTTCCGATTTTTTGTTTATGTAAAGAAATCAATGATTACCGACGACTAAGCAAGCTCACAAAAAGATAAGAAAAGATAAAAATTCAATGCGCAAATCGCCATTGAAAATTTCTAAAGTGCAAATAAACAAGGCCTTAGTAATATAATTTTAGAATTAATATTATTAGATATATATAATTTATTTCAGTTATTTTTTTTATAGTAGACCATAGAATAATATAAAATGTAATATTAGTACTTATAGTTCATGCAAGCACATTGTTAACACAAAGCGATACCAGTGCAAACCACTCACCAACACAATTAATGCAGTGCAGCACCATCTACAGGCTTGCAAAGTATAAATGAAAAAGAAAATTCCAGTTTCTATAATTAATTAATAAACATTCGAAGAAAAAGCGGAGTGGATGAGAAAAACTAGGAACGCTGCTGCCACCACCATGTAAGAGTATGAGACATATAGCCAAGAGAAAGAGATAGGAAGAGGGAGGTAGAGATTCATTATTGACAACTTTATAATTGCCAATATTTTAGTATTAAAAAGAAACAATTACAAATTTATACAATAAAAATCGTTGTTACGATTTTTTTTTATATTTGCGTGCACTATTTGATTATTAAATTCAACATGACCTAAGAATATTTTTCATCTCAACAATTTTTTTGGCGATTAATTTAAAACAATGTATCAATCAATATATATTTTTTAAAGTTACTTCCATCTATTCCTTGGGACGGTCGTTCCAATTTTAAGGGCTTTAGGCAGTAATAAAGAAGCGGCTAATTCTATAATGTTTGTAGAAAAATGAAAAGTACAATACAAGATTACTTATTTATTAATAAGAAAATATCAACTAACAAACTACAATTAACTACAAGCAAGCAAAATAAGACAGTAAAAAATACATAAAAACATTATCCACAAACGATATGTAATAAAAAATATTTTTGTTAAAAATAAAAAGTCTCGAAGTTTCTACCCGGCTATGAACTTTTTTAGTTCATTACAATCTTCAATGTGAAACAAAAAAATCCATTTTTATAATTAATTTTTATATAAATGAATACAAATTCTATTTTTTTTTTGTGTCTTTGCTGAGACTTTTGAAAAGTTATATAGAAAAACAATCACCATTTTAGTAAAAGCAAACAAACGTGATTTATGGATAATCTTTTATGTGGAATTATGAAAATGATAAAGTACTAAAAATAAAACATTAAAAATACTAAAACTACGATTACTAAGTAATTATTGTATCACAGAATGATATGTGATTAATGTGATATTTTTACTCACCATGCAGTGTCAAATACAGTTTTCAATACAAGTCGATAAACGTTAATTTTATATAGAAATTTCTAACAAAAATGAAAATAAAAATAGACATTGCTTCAATGTAACATAATTATTTAATTCCAGGCACTATCAGTCAGTCCAAGCATTCATAGACTCGCTTGAGGCACTTCATTGCCGGAAACACACTTACCTTTAGGTAATATTAAACAAGATTATGAAACTAGACAAGAAATTGTAACATTCATAAACTTGTGTAGACAAAAGTACAAATATACATGAATTAATATGAATTACACTAAAATTAACCCTTTTAAAGCCAAATTTTCAGTCAAAAATACATTATGTATTAGTTAGTATATGAATAGTCTTGGACGAGGCCTTCACCTTCGAAAAAACGAACACAAATATTTAACTTTAAAAATAATTAAGAATGTCTTTTATTTAAATTTTACCTTTTTGTTTAAAATCATTTCAATTAACATAATGCATATAACTTTATTACTTTATTTTTATAATTTAATTTTTTTGCAAGAAATAAAGGCTTTTTTATTTTATTTTCCTTTATATAAATACTCAGTAGAAATTAAAATTCTGAAACAGGTTCTAATAATTCTAATAATGCTAATAATTCCGACGTTACAACGAAAGCCACGTACACATATATGGTCACTGTGTCTCTGTGCGTGACACGGTATCTCAAATTTTTGAAGGCACACTTCTATGGACGAATATGAAAAAAATGATGAGATAGAATATTAACGGTGCAACATGCAACAATGAAATATTGTAACATAAAGTTTACACGTTGAAGTTATTTACAGCAACTGTGGTATTTCACAATTCTGCCTAAGTCACGTGTATAGAACATTTTTTCAATTATTTGAAATGATCAAACATAACATTAAAAATTTGGCGGCCCCTTCTTAAAACATTCCAGGGAGCTTTTGTGGCAACTTAAAATGCATGTATGCAGTTATTATTTACAATCCACTTCGCTTGTGCAAAATAACCAAACTACATCAAGTAAAATGCCACCAAAATGTCATAATATAGGGCCAAATAACATAAGTTTATGGATTAAAACAATAACAACCACATAACTCTTCAAGATCCTGCCAAAAACTCATAAAGTGCCTTGTCAAAACCTCTTATTTTACTATGGCGAAGACAGACACCCCCTATGTTATGCATCACATAGCATTGAATGCGAATATTCAAATAAGACCAACTTCCAATGCGTATACGTAAATAAGTACATGCATCCTCATTTTTCCATTGACTGTCAGATTCATAAAACGTTTAAATAATTTCTATTAAAATTTTTGATAAGAGACAATTAAACCCTCCTTTAAATTAAATTCAACAGACAAAAGCCTTTTAATCTAATTAGCCCAACATAACTACATATTAAGGTTAAGCTATAATATTTATTGAGAAATTAACGCAATACATTTTTATATGAAAAGAGCGTGTGGAACATAGTATAGTAGTGAAATTTCTTTGGGGATCAAAAATAACTCACAATTACCCAATATAACACTTTACTCGACTTTGTTGTTTGATTCTGTGGGTACATATGTCTCATTGTATCGTGTAGGTCTATCGATTTCGATTTATACGTACCTACTTATTTTTTGTACATTTGCATGTCTGAAACGTTCTTAGCAAAAACGTTGCACTATCATTTTATGTCGCTCGCTCGCGTTCCCACATAGTGTTGCGGTGTTGATCGGCAACGTCTACTAAGAGCCTTCGTTCGCGTTCGTTCGCTCGTCTGTACGCGGTTTTAATACACTCTCCAAAGAAATTTCATTGAATATAATAGATCTACGATTCCCCAACATTATGAAAGCGTTCAACACTCGTCGGAAACTTTCGCAGGTAGTGGTTCCTTTTTACGGATATTGTACAAGCCGCTCTTTTGTTTCGCTAACATTTCGTTCGTCGTCGAAGCCAAACCCTGCTTTACTATCGACACGGTAGGTTTGTTTTCGCATAAAACCGGTTTCTTCATGACACGCGGTCGCTCGCGAGGGGCCACGGCAGAGCTATCGGCAATTTGTATATCGTCTTTATTAATTTTCCTAATCGGTTTTTTCAATGGCTTCTTATATTGATTCTTATCGGTTAGATCGAGTATTTTGTAATGCAGGGGTTGCTTTTTGACGACTTCCTCCGGTATATCGTAAATGTGATTATCGACCTCTGGAGTTTCGTTTTCTTCGACATTATTCGTCGCTGTGCTGTTATTTCGTTTAAAACTCAGAAGATAACGGAGCGAACTAGTACTGTTTTGGAACCTAGCGAACTTGTTAGCGAAGGTACTCTTATGCGACTGTTGTTCACCGCTACAGCATTTGCATAGGAAACAGTTTACGTACGATTTCCTCGGTTTCTTCCACCAGTAGAGCACGTTGTGTCTCGAGTAGTACACGAGGAACAGTATGAGCAGTATCGATGGTATGATGCCGAGGAATATAATGTACATCGCCACCATGAAGTTTCTTTGAACTGTAAATAAAAAACAGAATATTAAAAAAAAAAAAACAATAAAAAATACATATCCGCAATTCACACGCGGTAGAAATAAAATCTTAAATAAAATATCTCTTTTTAAACATAGTAAATCAGCGGGACTCGTACTGTACATGTCTGGTCGTCATACCGCTGGGCCAATTTTAGGACGTTCATAGTTGTGAAAACCTGAACTTGCATTATGTAAATGTATTCTAGCTCATTCTCTCGCAGGCTAAATCCTATAGATGTATGTTTGTCTCTTTTAATAGAAAATCAGTGGCAGTGTTTTTTGACTGTATACAGCAAACTATTTGACTATAATTATTAACCCATCAAATGCTCATAAGTAGTTCAAATATATTCAACAATTTCAAGTGACCGCTTCTGATGTTCAGATGTCTAGTTCTGAATTTTCATTACCGAACAGGTTATTTAAAAAACACCAGCTTTTGCAGCCGATGCTTTGGTTCTATCCAAGTGAGCGAGTTTTTCTTTGGGTGCCACCACATCCACATCCTCGAACTCTATTTCACAACGAACTTATTTGGAAACATAAAAGTTCGATCTTTTTCTTCAACTTCAACATCGATACTTGGATAACATCGACGAATATCGATCAGCCCCACGCGCCACTCTCTTGTGGTTTATCGTTGAAACGTATGTATCTCTTCGAGCAAGTCGCGCCGTTGAGCTTGGAGCCTTGTGATTCGAGGAAAGGGCCCATCGTTGGTGTGGAGTGTGGACCACTCCCGAGTACATATCCTACATAAATTGTTCCCCATTATCGCGTACTAAATTTCACTCGGTTTTCGTAGGTACCTACATCAAAGTTTTCTCCCTATCTTGTTTTTTTCTATTTCTTATCTACACTAATATTATAAAGCTGAAGAGTATGTTTGTTTGTTCGGTTGAACAAGCTAATCTCAGAAACTACTGGTCGGAAAGGAACAATCATTTTAGTGTTGATAGCCCATTTATTGAGGAAGGCATCACGCTATGGCTAATAAGAGCGGAGCATCAATGAAAAATGTTGCAAAAACAGAAAAAAATTATTCAATTAAAAAACTTCCATTATGTGACGCAGACGAAATTTCGCGGGTCAGCTAGTACATTTATATAGACAACGAAGACAGCAAACAAGCGTATGGCCAGTAACCTGCCTTGAATCTCCCTTCGCCAAGGATCTCTGGAAACCCTATTCACCACAGGAACACGACACAAGGTTAGTCGGCTGTGATCTTCTTTACACAATTTTTTCGAGGTCTATTACATTATACCAAGCTTTAAAAGGATTAATAAAGATGTTACTCACTGCTGGGATCCGTAACGGGTCCGGACTCGTAGGACCCGCCGACGCCTGGCAACGTGCACAGCGGCGGAGCGAAACCCGCGTCGCAGTGACAATGTCCTGGAACCATTACTCCATAAAAATATGTACAACTATGATTAGTGTATACCAGGAATCAATAAACTTTAAAACCAGAAGAGACAGACGCAATTATAAACCTTTACGAGCGTTTGAAATTATATATTTGAATCTATTTTTAATTTACGGCCTTGGGGTCATAAAGAGCATGTCAGTTCCATTATAACCTAAACATAGCATCACACAAGTATCTTAGTACACTAATAACAAACTTCCACAAAATATTGGTTTCCTCACTTGCAGGATTTTGTGAAAAATGCCTTGGTCCATTATATTTAAATAAGTTTAACCGACATAAAAGAGATTTTCGTTAAAGATTGTATCGCCCACATTTTCTTTGACCTTGAAGAAGACATTACTATAGTAGGTAGATATTGAGTTTTAGTGGTATTTCACAATACGCATCGAACAAGCGGAATATTAGAGAACATACCTGCAGAATTGCATACACCGTGTCCAGAACAATTTGAAGGGCAGACAGAGGACTCTTGAACAGCGATCGCTGCTCGTACGGCTTCAACGGACACGCATCTATGGTTCAGACACATCTGCGTATGTGAAGACAAACATTAAAATACTAAACATATCTATAAATTATTAATATCAATATTGAAGCAAGAATTTCTTAACTAGGTATGAACGATATTAGAATAATATCGATGTTTTGATGGTACAGATGTGGGTGACCGTATTTTGTGCTAATTTTTTTATGATAAGAAGGGGGTAAATGGGGGAAAAAAGATGGAAAGTGATCAACGCCGCCCACAAACATCGCAACACCAGAGGGTTTGCAGATGCGTTGCCGGTCTTTTAGGGAAGAACAAGTTCTCTTCTTGAAGGTCACCAGGTCACAACGGCTCGGAAAGACCCCAGGCGACAGCTGGTTCCACAGAGTGGTTGTGCGAGGCAAAAAGTGCTTTAAGAAACGCACTGTTGTGGAACGATGGACTTCTAGCATTGGCAACATATTTAAATTTTTTACGTGCTACTTCTAGACTCTACAACATTTTTTAGGAAAACTTGTTGTTTCAATTTTGCTTAAGTTTGGGGATCCTCGAAATCCGTTTACAACACACAGATATGGAAAAATCGATGTTTTAGGGAACCTAATATCAAAACAGCGATGGTATGAAGCTGAAAATCTATGTTTGGTTATTGCAGATGAATATCGATCATCTCTTATTTTAACACTAACATGTTTTTATAGCTGAATCGAATTAGAGGTAAAACGAATCTACGTGCCACGTTACGTGTACGTTTACATACCACGTAAAACCAACTTTACTTTTAATGAAGGAAAACACCGTTACAGTACTGTAGGTAGGTATTTTCTAGTCCCTTGGTTAGTTACCCCCTTCAGTGTATAAGTGGGTCAAAATATTATCGATTTTTTTCCATAAGTTGCACTTGTAAGCCTTTCTAGGCTTCATTCACAGCGGCATCACTACACTAAACTATATAAAACATTTCAAAAGCTAAAAAACGATTTCTAACCAGATTAACACAATAAACACTATTATTATTATTATTTATAAGCCTGTATATAATAATGGTATAAATTTATTAAAAGAATTATAAAATTGGAAGATATAGAATGGACTTTGTAGTTTTTGTAAAAATCACATAAACTTATAACTATAATAAACTATAAACAAACAAACATAGTAAAAGTCCAGATGTGTGTTTTAGGTTGTACCAAAATTTTCACGGCGTAATAATTTACATTATATAGATACATCATGCAATCTTTCTTATGATAAACATATTACAGGGAAACAGAGATCATTCCCTTTTTTAAAATCGGTTAAAAAGTGCCCTCACGATTACCTACACAGAAGTTGATCTTACGGCAACTTCGTTGAATGGACTAAAAATGCTCAAAATATCCAAACACATCGGCAATATAAATTGTTTGTTTTTTCATCTATTAGCGAATAACAATAGCTAGCAACTGAAAAGAAGACAAATAATTTTGACGAAGGACTCGAAGAGCAAAATCGATTTAAAAGACGTACATACCCTGTTATGGCCACACTTAGCGCCGTCCGGCACCATTCCTGGATCGACGTCACTTAGTCCCAAATCAATAATCGCGGTACGACAAGGTATTATTGTACCTGTAAACAATAATTTAATTATAACATGTTCATCATATTATTATTTTTATTTGAGAAATTGCACAATAATGTATTACATTTAAACTTAAAGCTAGTTTCCCACAAAACCGGTTTAGCGGTGAAATATTACATGACATATGCCTAGAACGTCATTTAATTTATTAGATTATTTTTTTTATAATTGTAAAACCAACTTCCGATGTCTGTAATAAACATCACGTTGGCTCCAACACTATTCGTTTAACGTGAGAATCGACAAAATAGAGTTGGCTTCAAAACCTCAACACATTGAACGAATAGTGTGGAACCGGAGTTATCTATACATACAAATAATAAAATTGAAGTGTCTGTTTGTAATGTCAAAATAACATATTTTTACTAAATGCATATGAAAGTATATCCGATAACAAAAAGCCAATTTGAATTTTTTTTTGTCTATCTGGCTGTCTTTTTATTCCGGGTAATCTCCGAAACGGTTGGACCGATTTTGACGGGACTGTGACTGGCAGATAGCTGATGTTGTAAGAAGTAACTTAGGCTATTTTAATTTGAAAAAATAATTAGGGTCCCGCGTAAATAAAAAAAACTGGTCATGGTGTATGAATTCGGGCGCATAAATGGCTTACGCTGAGTAAAGCACAAGATATATATCTAATTAATATATTGCATAATTGCAGATATTAAAAAGACCTACAAAAAAGTCAGCGAGACCATAATATATTTATCTTCTAAGCACCAAGCCCGGTAAAGCTGTAAAAGCCATAAGCGGCCCTATTTGTTAAGGGCCTCTCAGGCTAACAGTGTAGTCAGTTCTAATAAAAAAAATCTAAGGATCACACACAATAAATTTAGTTTGTTTTAAAAATAACCGGGAGCGGGGGTAGTAAGATTCGCACGCGGGCCCGATCAACGGCATTCTGTAGTCCACGCGAGCGCAGCTGCGAGCACAGCTTGTAAATAACAAAATATAGAGTCGTGCGTTTGCACAAAGACAGTAAAATGTCGATAAATGGCTCGACATATGTCAGAGACCGACACCTTAAAAATAAGCAACTTTAAAGTAAACATTCAATTGTAATTTAAAGTTTTGAACACGTAGGCAATTACCGTTGTTATTGATGAATATAGCCGAGAGGAAGGCGACGGACTCCATCCCGAACTCCAGCCGCTCGTTGAGATGTCGACACTGCAGCATCCCGCACATTGCGTCTGCGGGCGCGCACGGTTTGTACACCTGGTTTATGCGATCGTAGCCGCAATTCCCGTTCCTACAATGCACAACATATTTATGACAGTATTTATTATTTTAGATGGTTATTCAAAACAACGTACACGAAAAAAAACGACTTCTTTAAAGGCCATCAAAAAATGGCATTCCTAGTAAAATGTTTTTAATCAATTAACGAAAACATTTATTCAAAACTAGTTTTCGTCAATAGTAAGGAACATAAGCTTTAAAATGATGTTTTAATAATTAAATAATAAAAGGAGGTATGGCTTATTTTATATACTAAAACATTCCCACAAATTACCCCAATAAAATAATCATAAAAATAGATAGTTTAAAATATTGTACACAAAAAATCTTCAAAGTTGGTCCAAAATTAAAGGTAAAAAACCCACGCGCTAAAAAATGAGCTCATGGGAACAAAAATTATTAGATAGTAAAGTGTAGTTGTGCTTAATCGTCGACTCACTTGTTCCCTTTGATATTGGTGCTGATGTAACATTTATCGTGCGAGCTCTCTCCTGTCGTGCCCCACAGCAGCCGGCACTGGTCGGTGTGGGATCGGCACGAGCCTCGCACACAGTAAGCCTGCTGGTAATCAATATTTATTTAAACAAAATAAGTGGTGTGTGTTTAAAAATAAGCGAACACAACTTGCACCACTACAATAAATTACACTTACAATACGATACATTATAATTACAATAACATAGAAATTACAATACATTACAATTTCATAGCAATTACAATACAAAACAATTATTTTAAAATGTCTCTGCTTCAAAATAACTTTATAAGCTGTCTTATACCGTTATATCTAGAGTACTAGGGATGCCCGAAGATCGGAAGGGCTTACCGAGTCGATCACAGGGATTCCCGAAAAGTATAGAATACATGCTGTTTACTGTTTAGTTCATACTCAATAGAGGTTGATTAGGATTTGTGACAGACCGCGTAAATCCACCACTGTACTGACGGAACGGTCAATTGTACCGGAGTGTCGCGGTGCGGCACTTCCCCACGGCTAAAACTGGCCGAACGGTCATAACGGTCATATTTAAATCATTACGCTTGCAAGTGTTCAACCGCTAACAGCAAATAAGTGGAGTCTCCACGCTGTGCGTAGTAATTAAAAAAGGGAGTGTAACCTACTACCATGGGTCCGTCAATAAACCCACCACATAACCTGCACAAAGTAGATACCATCAGCGAGACGAGCCGTTGAATGCAGATAATACGCAGAGCCACGCATCAAAATCCTGTGACAATTTGTGATTTGTGTGTTTGTACCTTAATTATTAAGTTTGAGCACCCTTGCAGAAAACGTTCAACATAAAGGAGATTGTTGTCCGACATTATAGTAAGAAATGGAATTCGAAACCATAAATGTAAACAAATGTGTTGCCAAAAAATTATTTTTTATGATACTGGTAATAAGACAGACGCTCTATACATTTGGGCTCTTCTTAACCAGAGAATCGATAAAATTAATTGATCGTAAACAAAAAAATAATAATTTCCTTTTTTATAAACTTTATTTACTAAATCTATTTCACATTAATAGCATTAAATCAAAGACTTATCAGAGAATCGATTTAAAAAAAAAAAACCTTAAATTGCATCAAGATGGGTTATAATAATCTCTTTAAAATATTTTAAGTTTATTAATAATAAATCGAATTTATAGGAATATCAAATAAAGAAACATGAACAAATTATTCATAAAAAATATTGTATATTCACTAAGAATTAGAATTAAGTCAATAATTGGACTGCATAGGAAAATGTTTACTACCCCTGAAACTTTACTTTGACAGTGACATTGCATTGTTTTCATTTTTGATCTTCAATTCCATTTCCTTCATTCCATATATAAATGAAACATAATATGGTAGTTACCTGGTCGCGAGTCCCGCAAGGCGTGCTGTCCATCTTGTAGACGTCATGTGGGCAGAACTCCGAGTGTCCCGTGCAGTATTCAGGTAGGTCGCATTCCCGGTCCGCCGAACGGCAAACGGTACCCGCTGATTTTGGCCGGCAAGTCTGGAAATATTATATCGCTGTTATAACACCCTGGTAGTGGTACATACCATCACGCCTGTATCCCCGAATAGTTAGGCAGATGTGTACCAATGTACACCCACAGTTCGCCGGGTATGTTTTTAGGTTTCATGTACTAGGAGGCGAGCTTATTGGTTTTAATAGGGCACAAAGTCAAATTCCGAGCTGCTACTAAGAATTTCATAGAAAATACTAATAACACTTTCCTCGATCTGGCGGTCGCGCTTAGGACCACTAGGATAATGAGGCAGTTACACTAAATAAATATCCTCAAATTAATATCGATAGATTACCTTGAAGTCACAGCAAGTACCAGCACCACAGGTGGCGTTACTCCTGAGCATGCAGGTGTCCGGATGGCAACACGCTTGACAAGCGTTCCTCTCGTTCCTATCTGGCATCAGTCCGCAGTCGCACTGCTCGCCTGGCTCTATGAATCCGTTGCCGCATGTCGGCGAATCGAACAGACGCTTCGGTTTGTTCCTAAAACACACTATATTTCAACTTTCCATCACATTGTATATATACACTGACAATAAAATAAAAAGTGTCTGTTTGTAATGTCAAAATAACAGATTTTTACTAAACGTATATGAAAGTATATACGGAACCTACCTACAAAACCATATTTAAAATATTTGTCTGTCTGTTTGTTCCGGCTAATCTCCGAAACGGTTGGACCAATTTAGACAGGACTGTCACCGGCAGTTATTCGGAGGCTTTTTTGTACAGTGTAAGCATAGCTTTTTTACGGTAGAAATATTTATGGCATTAACCGAGTCCAACTAAGCAGAAAAACGCTGTTACCTACCAAAGTATTTCTAAGACAATCTTACCTCAAACAATAATCCATCCCCCTCTCAAAGGACAAAGCGAGCGATTTCAAACTGCACGAAGACCAGTGTATAGGAGTGACAGATGTACTCGAAGGGCTCATTATGCATTTCTCATCTGGACATTCGCAGTCCTCCTCGGTATCGTGTTCCATGCCGAAGTTATGACCCATCTCGTGGGCGATCGTCGTCGCCAAGAGCCCTATCACTTCCGAGTGGTTTGTGGCCACTCCGCCGGAAAATTCATACGTACATATGGGCCCTTTCAAAGCTTTACCCACGACACCATCTTTGAACTTTTGCCGACTGTAATTAATTATAATGGGAAAATTAGCATTATATATGTACGCTGTGATATATTTTTTACATATTTTAGGATAGCATTTAATTATAATTTCACATGATTATTATGAAATGATAATAACCAAGTATGACCGCCAGAAGTGACAGAACACACCGAATAAGTGATAGGCAATAGGTTTTTAAATTCAAGATGATATTTTATGTTTTACGTTACCGAAAATACAAGGGTATAGTGAATTTTGAGTTGCTAATTGGCAAATTCAATAATTCTCCTTCCTTTAAAATGAAGTAATTTCGACCTTAGCCATAGCCCTAAATATTAAAGATGCTAATGGTCCACGGTGTGTCAGCAGCCATCGTATAACATGGTAATACAAGCGTAGAAGGAACTAAAGCCACGTACAGTTCGCTGACGTGTCCTACAAGCCCACCCAGTCTGTACGTGGCATTAGATGGTTCTCACTAAACTTCTGAATACTATTTTTCTCTCATAATAATATTAAAAAAACTCACGTCAACAATTGAGCGTTGTCATTGGGTATATCGATGACGAGCCGAGTTCTTCTATAGTGCAGAAAGTGATTTAACGTCGTATCACCGTTCTCTTCTAACTGTATTTCGTCTCGCTCGCTCCATACTACAACACCTACTAACGCTATAAAAATATTTAAAGGTGCGTAGACCTGAGAAAAAAGTAATTGTGTCACGATCAGATACATATTTTTAATCATTCTGTGACGTCATAAAGTTAGACTATAGACGTACAAGTTCGTGCGCGCCCGTCCTATGTTTCCGACAGACGGTGGCAGGGACGAGGTACAATAGACTACAACGGGGGTGAGTAATGTAGCGGGGAAGGGAAGCGCGTGCAGTTGCGTGACGTAGGCGCACAAGTTACAGTACACTGCAGTAAACCGTATAACGTATTCATACAAACGGCCGACTCGAAATGTAGGTAACCTTCAGTACACAATAGTCGCGATTACGCAATTTATAACTAACTATCTGTGCCCCACGGTTTCCCCCGTGTTAATTTTATTCAACAAACAGCGCGCCGCCAACGCATCCATGTAGAGTCTATCGTAATTGTTCTTCCCGCAAGTACAACTTATTTTAATTTTTCATTATCTCCTAAACCATGTGTTTAAACAGCATACTCTAAAGAGCAAAATTTAACTGCATAAAGTTGTCTTTATGATGAAGTAATTTTTGTTTGTAAGGATTAATATTTCCATGTCTAAAAATAGTGCTTTCACTTTCTAATTTCAAATGTCACAAAATAATATATAATTGTGGTTTATGTATAAGAGAGAGGCATATGCTAACGCTGACTTTTTTTAGATATACTAAGGACCAATATTATTGTACAATATATGACATTTTATTATAGCATTATCAAATAAGTAAGTAGGTAACCCAAGAATATAGTCAGAGGGCAGCCCATGTGCATGTTTATCTACCGAGCTGCTTTAGGTAATTATTTCAAGAACAATGCCGAGACAACATACTGTTTACTTTAGTGTGCTGTAGTGACGTAATGTCGCAGTACATCGTCCCCGCTAACGTCTCTTACATGGGACGGTCGCGAATGAACTTTTTCGAATATAACAACAAATTTTCGTTTAAAATGAAAGCAGTTTCATATAATTTAAAGTCGACTTTCTATGGTGGCTTCACTGTTTTGGTATTCTTTATCATTTCTAGCAAAAAATAAGATTTCTTTAATAATATCCATCCATTTCCAATCATAAAGTTTAACAAGTCTGTTTATAATATATCACAACAAACATCGCAAATACTGTTGCCATTACTTACGAAACACAAAATGGTCCTTCGAGTAAATAATGAGTACTCGAAGAACCATTTCGTGACGGTGAGGCGATTTCTCTGTATTGAAAATTACTTACAGAATTAATGATATTTGCTACGTCTTTCATCTGTCTGTGTACCGTGTGAACGTTCTCTCCGTTAGCGACGAACTCCCTGTAGTCTGATACTAGCACGAGTTCTACGTAACGTGTCAGTTTGTTCGCGTTATAAGGCCCCCTGACTTGCATGTCGTCTGTATGTCTTTTATGCTGAAATAATATTAAATCGTATAACAAAAAATATACTAACATACATCAGGTGAACAACACACACTTAGAGTTGCCAAGTTTTTTTAAATATCCAATATAGTATTTTCGAGGCCGTTACTTGAAAAAATAAAGTAGATGGCAAAAAAAAACAAATAGATTTCAAATAAATATTTTATTGTTTAAATGAATATTTTTTACTGCTTGATAGACAGATAATGATGATAATGGCAAATAATCAAATTGACAATAACATACCAAGTCTCATTTAGAAAGAGAGAAAGGCTGCAGCAGCGTTCCGTTTTACTCTTAAACATTTTGGAATAAATAATGTTGACTAATTTTTTATCCAATAAAAATATAGTAGTTTCGCCTACTATACTTTTTTAAATATAGTAATCGGACGCTTCATATAGTAGGATACTATATTATAAAGTAGGGTTGGTAAACCTACACTATACGTTACAGATGTCACATTCCGGGATCAGCCAGTGTATTATATTCAGTACTCAAGCGGGATGGTAGGCATTTGTAACTGTACCCGACTGGGTCGCGACCACCACACACATCGTGGTAAAGACGTCACTCGACGGCACTCCTTTGGTATGTCGTGTTTCGGTATCAGACAGTGTATGAATACCAAGTTGCGAGACGCTTGCAGGACGACATGACAGCGGTGACCGGCGCGGCGAAGACTTATTAATTTCTCGATGATCGCCGTTGTATTTGGATTATACTCTGTGTTTGTCATTAGACAATCCATACAGCCACTTTGCCGAATGAAAAAAATTTGCCGTCACGGGACGCACGGCAGATGTGAAACATCTTAGTAAACATTTAAAAAAAGTTTATGTTTTTGTAACAGACTATATCAATACCAAGACAAGTACCAAGTATCAGTAACCAAAAGAAAGTCACTATGAAGATGTTTATTTTAATACTTTTAATCTATCCATGTTCAACATGAAACTTTGAAATGATCCAGTCTGTCTATTAAAATAAACGAAGTTGGCTCCACACCGCCAACGTTGGTCAAAGCGTCGTCACGCCAACATCCGCCAACATTTGATCTAACAATCGGTCTGACACACCGTATTAGACTATGACGTGGCTATACCCAAGCCAACCTCATCTGCTGTACGCTACTGAACCTCTAATGAGAAAATAAACACCGTAGTTTTAGGGCACTCGTTAGTGCCTCTATTGTGACATGTAGCAATCTACATGGTGATAAGATTTTCATAGTGAAGTCGCATCGTGTTTCGGTATCAGCATGTGTATATGCAGCCTTAATGTCTTTGTAGTGTTATTTGCAACCGTCATGATAACAACGACTGTGGATAGATTGCCATTTATCAGCTGACTGTTTTCTAAGTACACTTACCACCAGGTATAAATGTGTAATTCTTTCCTAGTACACAACCTCATTTACAATTTATCTGCACAAGCTCAAAAGATACTTTGTTTGAACACGCCAATCTCTAGAACTACCAGCCGGATTGGCAAAAATTGTTTTTACATTTTTTAGCATATTTATTGAAATGGTTATTAGCTTATATAGCTTCATGCTACGGCCCTAAGGACCGGAGCAGTAACCATGAAAGTAAAGTAATCTGCCAACGATATGCTACACGGGTTCGTTGGTGGCGGCGCTGTGAAGAGTTTGGCGAATAGTTACTATTCAGACGGATTAAGTATAAGTAGTAAAACTTCTCACTCTACTAATTCTACTCTTCTTCAAGTCCATCTCATTTTGGTACTTTTTCATAAGTTCCGGGTCATATTTGGTATTGTTCGTAACTCCGCCGGCATACCCACAGTGGTAATTCGTATTGAGATCTGAGTGGTCATACACGTAGTGTCTACTATTTATCCCGTTATCTGAAAATGCATAAGTTAGTTGGTAGTCATTTGGAATTTACACCTTATTGTTCATTGATCATAAAGTTGATGATGGTAACACAATATGTTTAGAACTTTTTTTTTTTTCGAACTGTCCAGTTTGTCTTGTAATACTGTTGGACAGCTTCACCGGGCTGAGGAGGGGGGATCAAATAAGTACCGGTAGATGCTTTGTGACAGAAAAGAAGAGGAAGAAAATAAAAGAATGCTTTAATCCTCGAAGTGAAAGAAGATAAATATTGGTTTTATTTTCACATATGAGTTAAGCAATCATGATTATTTTAAAAAGTTACAAAACGAGTTCTAGACGAGCGTGACATGTGGCCGGAAGATATTAACTAAAATTCATTTTCTTGAATCGCAACTAAAATCTGGTATCAATATCATGTTTATCCTTTTAATTCAGTTAGTCATAAACGTGGGTAAAGCTCGGTAATTAATAGTTTAAAATAAACGTTTTCCTTATTATAGGAAATCACAGAATGCGGAATTTATATAATAAGCTTAGGAATAAAATGAAATAATATATCTATGCAAATATTATAGAGAAGAAAGATTTGATTATTAGTTTTTTTTTTGTAATGGAGAAACTCAAAAGCTACTAGACCGATTTTAAAAATTATTTCAGCAATATAATTCTATTGTATCAGCAACTAACATAGACTATATTATAATTTGAAAAAAATTATCTATTCCTCATAAAAATATCGATAGTTTTACACAAAGTATAAACAATTGCCTACACGGGTGCGTTGGCGATATTTGTTGTCGTATAAAATTAAACCGGGTGAAACCGTGGGGCACAGCTAGTTACTTATAAAGCATATAATTAGATTGCATATTTTATTCAGTTTTCTTGCCGTCACCTTACGAAGGCCATTAAAGGATGGCGTCCACTAGGCGGATCGGGGCGGACCACATCGTAACTGAAAAATCCGCCTGCCTATATTTATTTATTTATTTATCCATTTGCATCATGTATGTACATTTGTTCTTATACGGTAATGTATCCGAATACATGGACCCTGAATAGGGCATGGCAAATTATTACATTTGTTTTTCAAACATACATTTTATATATTTTTATTATCTAACTTACTAATTATTTATTTGTTTATATATAAAATTTGTTTGTGTCATTTTCATACATTTATTTCTATAATCATCATGTCAAATATGTATTAGATAACTTATTACTATTCATATTACATATTTATATTATAATGTCAATATTAATCTTCAAAATTGTTCTATGTGGTTATATCATTCATTCTTAAATTATGTTACTGAGTAGAAAGATTTATTCATCAGATGGATTTTCCGTCACACTTCACAGGCATGTCAAAATTTTACATTAAATATTAAAAATCCGTTGACAGTAAGACTGTAAGTTACTTTGACATGAAAAGAAAAATGAATACAAAAGGTAGACAGACCTACACAAAATAGTTTTCGCAAAGTTACCTTCAGCAGGTTCAATGTATCTCATCGTCGTCCCGTCGAATATGACCCCTCTGACACCGTTACATGTGGACACGGCAACCCAGGATCCCGGTTTATCCTCTATACTGCCAGAATACTGGCATAAGTCTAAGTCCTAGAATGAAAGAACAGCAATATACTTAAACAACACTACTTGCTGGGTGTTAGGAAACGACAACCGTCTCAACTTGGATGGCGGCCACGATACTCTAAGTGTAATTACTAAGTATTAATTCGGGATCAGCCAGTATATTATTTCCAGCTGCCGAAAACTTTTTTCGTCAGTATAAGCGACGACCGAATAATTTGCCTTTGGAGAAACTCCAGAAGCGAGGTGCGCGTATAATAGTTTTCGACTGTTGGATCAGTTAGTATTTTACAGACAGACAGACAAAAATAAAAATAAATGATTTTTTGTACAAATATTTTGTGTTATATGTATCGTATACTATTTCCTATCCGTTTAGTAAAAACTTGTTATTTTGACATTACAAACAGACACTTCAATTTTTGTATAGATTAATGCCACTGAAACCGCGGGCGGCTGTTAGTGTTTAAACGAATTTAAGCTTTGCACTACTGTGAGCTCAGTGTTCTCTTCAGATTTTGTTTGATATTTTTTATAACAGTAAATTGGACTGAAAAATACTTTACGAAGACACTTACCTCTTTCTTAGGTTTATGCATTACAGTCTCTCCCCCTTTTTGGTATTGAAGTACGTGACCGTCGGAGACGAGATCCTCGTTGAGCCTCAAATGTAGAACGAGCTGTTCACTGTCAACGGGCACTGTCATCTTCACCTCTGAATGATGTACACCGCCCTGTAATCATTAACAAACAATAGTATACCTCAGTAACGTTTTTTTCCCCGACTGCGAGAAAAGAGAGGACTATGTTTTTCGATGTGTATGTCTATTTATTAGGCACGCTTTCGTAGTCTAAACGGCTTGGTGGATTTTAGCATACGAGTTATCGTTAGATTCGTGTTAATTGTGGAAGTGAAATAGGCTACTAAATATTTAAGTACGACGGCTAGGTATCAAATAGAACGCAAAAATATAGTCAAGTGTTCTTGTTACAGGTGGGTTTTTTGTTACGTTTTTAATAGTTTGTCTTGTTATATATACTTACAAATATGGTGGAATATAAGGGTACAGCCTGCGTGATGGGTAAGTGCATACCGTAGCCTATATACGCTTGTAACACCAGAAGTATCACAAGCGCGTTATCGACCTTGGACTCGTCTTCCCGTAATGAGCTCTGGTAACCTTATTCAACGCAGGAACACAACACAAGGTTATTTGGTTGGGATCTTTCTGTAGGGTGGATTCCACCAGTCGGGCTGCCTCAAGAAGAGAAGTTTCCAAAGAGATTTAATGACGTTTTAAAAAGCAGTGTCGAATCTAAGTATTAACTTGAGCTTTTGGCAAAGTAAAACAGAGTGATGAAATAGTAGATGACACAACAAGTGTAACAAGAGGGAATTTGATTCGAGGTACTGAATTGGATACATGGATCGAGATTTTTTTTTCACGAAAAATGTACTCTTTTTTTTATCATTGACTGCGAGAAAACTTCTTTGGCGATGATTATTTGGACGAGAATTGAGAGTGGAATTTCAAGGACGCGTCAGGTTTAGGGTCATTTCGTTACACCAGAGAGAAGATAGATATAATATAGAGTAATAAAGCAGGGTGGTAGGGATCGCGACCACCATACACATAGCTTATAAACGCATTACTGATTTTCTTTTGGTTTGTCGCGCTTAGGGATCAGTCGGTGTAAATGCGGTAATAAAACGGGATATAAGGAAAGAAAGAAAGGAAGAGGGAAGATGGAATGAAGGAAAGAAAGAAAGAAAGAGAAAAAGAAAGATTAAGATCGCGACCACCATACACATAGTAATAAACCCATCACTGATTATTATTTCAAGAAATTTACTTTATCACGTATATGAGCAATTTTTTTAAACATAATTTATAATTCGTGCTTGTAATTTGTAATTTATAAATCTCTTGTGAGTAAAAGAGTGTTTTATCGATTGTTATCGATGAATAAAATGCCCTTCTTCGAGTGAAAATGTTAAAATCACATTTTTATGATAAAACACTTTTATTATAATTATGTAAGTAGAGGGTAGAGGTATTTCATCAGTGGAGCTACTCCAAGTTGAGAACAACCTCCAAAGAGATTTAATAACGTTCTCGAAAGCAGTGTCTAATTTTATCGTTTATAGGTTAAATGTTATGGCCACTATCTCATCTGATCTTAAGTGACGATGTGGCCCAAGATGGTAACACGTTAAGCCTAGTGTGAGGACTGGCTTTTAAGTGCAGCTGCCGGAGCACACCTATAGGTGCTTGGCGGCAGAAATTCAACTTGAGGTTTAAGTCCCCGCCAGGTTCGCTAGATTGAAAATCTGTTATCAAACATATACAGGTCTATTACGAAATCATCAGTTGAGAACCAGCCCCACTCTAACACACAACTTTATAATAAAGTATTGTAATTTATTTTCAGGCATCTATATTATTATATACTTTATGTGAAAAACAATTACATGAAAATATGTACTTTATTTGGTTTTCCTCAGTCACCTTTCCATCACAGAACTACTACACGCATGAATATTGTTAATATGTACAAATATATATAAATATCTCTAATTAAAAATCTTTATATTTAAATTACAACTCGTTTGTCCTACCGTCCTGCGCCTTTCTAAGTTACACATAAATGGTTTAAAATTCAGAACGTGTAACTTTGTTTACCCGGTGCCGGAGATTGCGTAATATATAGAATTATTATAATCTCTTTAATTTCAACAAAAAGCGAGCGGCTGAGCAAGCGCCTTGTAAAGGTCAGTCGCATTATCCACTTCCGTTCTAATTGTTAATTCGCCGTATAATTATAATAAATTATACTGATATATTACAACGTTGTCCCTTGTATGTATTTTTTTTTTAATCGTTATAGGTTCAGTATTTCGCTACAATATCACCTGATGTTAAGTGGCGATGTGGCCCAAGACAGTAGCACGCTAAACCTATTAGGGGGCTGGCTCTCAAGTACAGCTTGGCGACAGATGTTGCGACTTGAGGGTGGTAGCTAGCCAGGCGGGCATTAGAAAAAGCACTACCACCATGCTATGATTTCATCACGATGTTTTCCTTCTCCGAAAGCTCAGGCTCGTTGTTGGGATTCGAACTCACGTCGATTGACGCGATGTGTGCACATACGCTACCACTGATGAATACTAGCATAGCCCCACGGTTTCATCCGTTTTATATTTATATATAATAAAAATTTATAATAATTTTTTTATGGATAGGTGACGCTGTAGTCGAGTTATAGACTACCGGGAAGGAGGAGCACCGTGGGGTTTTAGTAAGTACAAATCTCATATAATACTTCCAAGCTGCCCGGTTTTAAAAAAAAAAAGCTTTAGTAAGAACTAGACCTTTTATATTTATTTTACGTATTACTGAAAAATTCTTAATTTATCCATTTTACGCGTTACTGAAAAAATTCTAAAATTCTACTCACTTTATCCCTAGTGGTCGATATTTCTCTTTTCGTTCTGCCATGATGCACCGTCGGCTGGACGATACTGTGTCTATTAAAATCTAAAGCAGGAGTTTCTGTAACAAAAAGAAAAACAAGTTAACAACATGATAACTATGTTGAAGAATTAACAAAATTATTGAAAATTTTCTCAAAGTGTTACGTTTCACACAACTTCCTATCTACCTTCACACGTACCTTTTGTAAGCATTTTTTTTAAATAATACATAACAAGACAATTTTTAACAAAAAGGAAAACCAACTTCATGATATTGAAGAGTTTCCTTGTATATCTTGAAGTTGAATGGCCAATGCCAATGAAATTAAATTGGTGTCAAATTTTGAGGTATCCCTTAACCAACTATAAAAGAATCATCCAAATCAGTTCATATACAAAGAATTTATGGCATAACAAACATAAAAAAAAAAAAAAACATTCGAACTGAGGAACCTCCCGTCTTTTGTTGAAATCGGTTAAAAAATACATATAAACTGTACACATAGTTAACCAAGGAAGATTTTAGACTGGTGTTTCAACTTCCTTCATTTGTTCTCTGCACATACCATTAAGCGACTATTAGAGTGACGTCACAAACGTCTACGGTCTAACATGCGTGCGTGTATCGAATAACATATTCATATTTAATGCCAAGAAATCGAGATCTAAGAACGAGATATCGACCAAAACGGTGTTTCAGGAAGTGCGTTATAAACTTATAAGGCTATATATAGCTTGGCAAATGATTTATTCAATAAGGCAATGATTTTGTCGATAAAGTACTTACCTAACTATTTTAATTTAAAGAAAAAACTTTAAAACCTATTCATTGACTAGCTCTATTCCTTGACTATCTTACTACGGACACAGATAAACTTGGAAAAATATTGATAATTAATAAGGGTTAAATTTGACGAAAATCTGGTTCCGTAGAGGTAGGATACCTAATAATATTAAGAAAGATAGAAGATAATATATTTATTGTAGATAACATACGGAAACACAGTTACATTAACATCACATAAATTTCTATAAAACACTAATAGATAAAGACAAAAAAATAAAAATCGAATCATATAATTCCCATGTGCCGCATCGCACTGTCACTGCAAATGGCGCGTAACTCATCATAAACTGGTCTCTGTTACTTACAAGTGACCCTAGCGATTATTTCCATTTGCAGCCAAGTGTTTTTTTAATTATTTATAGGTTTAGCGTTTTTCTCATCTGATGTTAAGAGACGATGTGGCCTAAGACTGTGGCACGCTAAGCCTAGTGGAAGGACTGACTCTCGTTTGCAGCTGCCGGAACATACCTATAAATACTTAGCGATAGATTTTCAACTTGAGGGTGGTAGTTAGCCAAGCGGGCATGAGAATAAGCCCTACCACTATGCTATGGTTTCATCACGATCTTTTCATTCACCGAAAGCTCGGGCTGATTGCAGGGGTTCGAACTTACGTCGATGGACTCGATGTCCTTACACGCTACCACTTAACCATAAGAAAAAATTAATATTTAAGGTATTGTGTGCGGTGTGATGATTATAATGTGTAGGAGAAACAGAACACTAAGCAGCAGCATCATTGTTACTCTCGATATCGCCATTAGCGACTATCACACGTTTTGTGGACGTTATTAGGGTTCGAATTCAAGCACAAATTATTCCCACAAGGTCACGGAATATCTAACACGTTCACGGAATATTACCCTTCACATACACACGAACACGAAAAAATCCGCACTCTCTACAATATTAACCCTTATTGGTTACCTACACGAAGAAGAAGAAGATCATATAAGTAAACAAGCTAAATTATTAAAAAGGAAACAAAAAACACGACTGCAACAAAACACTTAACAATTTTTTTTTCTAATATTGCTTTTTATTTGATTCCCGGACGTACTTAAATATGTCACGCCAACAATTAAGACGAATCTAACGACACTTCGTAGTGTTAAATCCATCAAGCCGTTTAGGCTACATGAAGAATGCCAATAAATTTAGACGTACATACATATTATATACACTCGAAAAACCTAACCTTCCTTTTTCGCAGTCGGGTAATAACATCTGAGGTTTTAAAACACACAAATTTTCTAAAGGTAAACTAGTTTACAGGAAAACTCGAACGCGGTACGTACGTGGGCAGAAAAACAATCGAGGCAGCTACAAACCCATAGCATTATTTGTAAGTCTAGACCCAGATCAATGACCGACCGCTATTCTTACGTGCGTTTAAATATTTAACAATTCCGACATGTGTTCACTACGTTAGCCGTAAAGTTGCTTGTGGATATGTCCTGTATTATTACAGTAGCGGATTTAGTAACCGCTGGGTCCGGCCCCGTGTAGATAAACCAAAATTCTACTGAAATATAGAGGACACTGAGTCTCTTCCATTACCTATTGAAACCTGTCACTATATGTATAGAGTAAACATATTTACTACTTGTGCTCGCGGTTCCGCACGTTTCGAGGATATATTGATAAATCAATTTCAAAACGACTTAAACCCGTAACTATTTAAAATTTGAATAAATTTGGTTGACAATAAATAAAAAAGGATTCAATTTAAAGAATGACAATACCGTTTACAAATTTCAATAAAATCGATCAAACGGTTTTAGAGTTAAATCCAAAGATACAAACGGACAGAAAAAAAAGGAAATGTTATGTGAGCGGCCTCTATAAAAGATAATTGTCAAAGACTTGGAAAAAATAACATATACACACAGAACTACAAATTAATTTATATAGATATTTTTGTATTAAACATAAATAAGAAGAAAATTGAAAGGTAAATTCATGTTATAAACACTTAACTAACTTAACTTATAAATTACTAGTAAGTAACAATTTCAATGTCCGGACGAATCATTTACAACAATGTGAATATTAATTGATTTGCCAGGCCTCTACTAACTCGCGTACAAAATTCTTACCACGTACACTCCTTGACACGGATATGCTGATTTTAATGCCAAACGCTATGCTGTGACAGTAAAATCTATATAAAAACTCAAACATTTAGTACCTACACAATATTTTATGCATATAGCAATATAATGATTTGTGAATACATAGAAAAATTGGCGCCCCTGTGCACTTTATACGGGACATTTCTTTCGAGATAATGAAAATAGATCATATCTGTATCTAATCCTATATACTGTGTGTATACAAGTGTTCCAAAAATCAAAGTCAAGCCAGAAATGGGTGTAGCCTACGTGGTGACAGTAATCAGAAAAATATGAAAAAAAAAATCTGGCGCGTCACTATTTGACTAGGGTAGCTTGTCACTCAAATTGAGCTAAATATCGTTATTATTCGTCTCAGTCACACTGGTACTTGAAAATTTCGGACTTAGAGAATACCTCTAGCGAGGGTTAGAAACGTTTACATTAGATAAATATAATTAGATAGAAATCGGGTTTCTTTAGCATCTAGCATATTTTATACTATTTTGATATTCAAACTAAACAACAAATGTATAATTTGTAACGTACATAAGTAAAATTTCTTTTTCATATTTTTATTATTACTGGCACCTCGTGGGCTAACACCCATTTCCGACTTGACGTTGATTTTTGAGACTGAGTTGTGTTGCCTGTACACAAGCGATTGTTATGTATTGTTAAAATCAGTTTACACAATAGGTGGCTCGTGGGTCATTTCAATTCGAAGACAACGGGAACGCAGTCGCGGACATAAGTTATTAAGCTATAAATGGGTCCCCGAGCGGCCTGATTTCGTCACTGGCTACTTATACGAATGTCAGCAATTACGCCGTGTTGGTTTTAGTATATTTTTTATTATGACAGTGAAAGAATTAGGGTCACAACAGATGCTATACTCGGTTACTGTTGTTTAGAGTTTCATGGAAACAAATGTTTACATTTAAAAGTCAAATACAGTTTCATATTATATTCAGGATTTTTTTTATTATTATTTTTTATAGATGTAGGTACTGGAAAGTAACGGTTTTGTGCCTGGTGACAAGTTTAGTACAAGCCGACAAATCGGAAATCCATCGACGAACGCCGCTGTCACGCCAGCCTGTAAGCCTCTCGGCAGCTGGACATACTTCTTCTTCTCTTCTTTAATTTAAGAGCTCAGCTCTTGTCAGTGGAGCAGATTTCCACTGTTCCCTATCCTCTGCCTTTCTGTACCACTTTATCGTTTACTTGTTGGAGAAAGCTTCATCTAGGTGTTCCTCTTCCTCGCTTTCCTTTAATTTTACATACATACACTTACACTGGCTGGTCGCGAAACACGAAAAATCAAGAGAGTAACTGAGACGGGTTTATCACCATGTGCAATGGTGGTCGTGATCCATTCGGATATAGATATTTACGAGGCCGCTTGATTACTGGATATACACCGGCTGTCCTCGGAATGCGACACGCGGATACGCCTAAGCGTGCCACTATGACGGGAGTTACACCTCATGTATGGCGGTCGCGATCCACTCGAACATAACTGTCGTGTCTTACCACCCAGCAAAAAATTATATGATTTTTGTATAATAAACGTATACAAACTATACCGATACATGCATATATGATACAGATATATGTATATAAAAGACTAGCTCACCCGCGTAACTTCGTTGGCGTCACATAATGGTAGCTCTCAAAAGGAATATTTTTTCCCGTTTTTGCAACATTTTTCATTGACGCTCCGCTCCTATCGGTCGTAGCGTGATATTATATAGCCTATATAGCCTTGCTCGATAAATGGGCTATCTCCAGCACTAAAATAATTTTTCCATTCGAACCAGTATTTCCTGAAATTTGCGCGTTCAAACAAAAAAAAAAACAAACAAACTCTTCAGCTTTATAATATTTGTATAGATATGTATGAAAATAAATGAACATTGTAACATCCTTTAAAGGGAATATAAAATTCCAGTCTCTAGATTGTCTAACAAAAACACGTAAATCGCAATCATTTTTTCAAATATTTACAGAAAATTAATGTAAAAAATGGGTATAAAAAAATTAAGACCCATAAAATGAACGTCACGGAGCCTTACATTTCGCTGACGTCAAGATCTAAGCAAGCTAATAAAAAAATTACCAACCAGGAAGCGAACATGGACCGTGGAACAAATCATGACTCATCATCGCTGCTATCAACAATGGTATAGAAGTATATAGACACAAATATCCCGCAAACTGGGCCAACCTAAACCGGCGTATATTCAATGCGTGTGGCGCCATTTCCATAAATCAACAAGGCGAAAATTTACAATGAACCGTGCACCAGTTTGTTGAAATGAATTTTTTACCGACGCGTATGTATGCCGTTTATTTTATTGTATCTATCTGGCTATATAAATAAAATTATAGAGGTTTGCCGTTGTGCGCGCATTACGCAAAAACTGCTGGATAGATTTTGATCAATTTTTTTTTGTTTCTACTCCTAAGATACTTGGTCCGTAGCTAAAAATAAATTATCACGATATCTTTATACAATATCACGATATATCTATACAATTAATAAAATTGAAGTGTCTGTTTGTAATGTCAAAATAACAGCTTTTTACTAAATGAATATTAAAGTATAATATTCGATACCTATAACAAAAAGCCCATTTTTAAAATTTTTGTCTGTCTGTTTGTTCCGGGTAATCTCCGATACGGTTGGAGCTATTTTGATGGGACTTTCACTGATAGATAGCTGAGGATATAGGGAGTAAATCAATTCGAGCGCTTACATGGCTTATGCTGAGTAAACCATAAGAGATATAGCAAATTAATGTAGTACATAATTATAGGCATTAAAAAGACCTACAAAAAAGTCCGGGAGAGTATACATCTATCTTCTAAGGAACACCCACAATAAGCATTTTTGTCTTTAAAATAGCCGGGAGCGGGGGAGCAAGATTCACGCGGGCATTGTGTAGTCCACGTGACAGAAGCCACAGGCACAGATAATAAACAATAATTCTGTAGTCGTCACAAACGAAGCCGCGTGCACAACTACAACTATCAATCACGCAACTTTTCTTTATTCTTTCTATAATTATAAAATAAGGATCAAATTAATTGTCATTGTTTGTCGACTATAAAATATAATGAGAATGCCTAAAATAAAAACTGATGACAGAGTCAGTCACGTCGAAAAAGCATTCTTACTATTTAAAGCAGGCAAGTTTTGACTTTTGTAGTGACGCTTTAATTTTTTACACTCTTATCAAAAAGGGGACACTCGTTAAGTCACAAGTTTAACTAAGCATAAAAACTGATAAACTAAGCAAAGTTGATAACGTGTTGAGATACCGCTTCAGGTGCCAGGGCTGCCATCCGTCCGGGGTGCGTCCGGACGGAATTTTTAAAAAGTGTCCGGATTAATTGATTAGTAAACTAATAAAAACAAAAACATTTTTTTAGCTAACTTAACAGTAGACGACTTATAATTTAACGATTAACTTATAATTTAAATTGTATGTAGCATTACTTAGCTTATATCCATAAATTTATATTTTTAATTAATTGGATGCCAAATAGAAGAAACTAATTATATTATCGTTCTTACATCGGAAAGAGCCACGTGTAGTTTATTAATATAATTAGTTAGGTATTTAATTTAGTTTGTTGCATTACGAGTCGATAGTATAATAAATCGAGAACAAGATGTTTAAATGAATAAAATAAATAAATAAAGATGATTTTTATTTCTGTTTAACAACATTTAAGGAAGTCCGGGGAAAAAATCTATTTCACCCAAATCTCTGGGGATCTTGAACTTGTCCGGCATCAACAATTTAGTTGATGGTAGCCCTAGGTATATATAAGAAATTGACGCAAGCTCATCCTGTTTATCTTTGTGCTTCTGAGATAATCGGTGGCGAAATTAACAGCCTGTCAACCTTTACGAAGGGGTGATTAGTGGGCGCTAGAAAAGGTGCAAGTTTGCTTGTAATATTCATAGAGAATGAAAAAAAAATTAAGAATGAAATTTTGGTATCTACTTGTCAGAAGAAAAATCAATGGTGAACAATGCACATAATTATTGTTCATTAAAAAATATAAACCACCGAAGAATAACAACAATACATAAAATATTTCTGCCAATAATAACTAATTATATTTGTTTCTTAGTCTGGTTGATTTTTTAAAAGGGTAATCTGAAATAAAAAAAATATTTTACTTAAATTCCAATTCGTTAATTTATATCCTTAGTACCACTTTTGATGAACAACCTCAAAAAACCAGTGGAAAATATCGTCAGTATGAAAGTCAAGGATGCCCAGCTCCAGCTTTATTTTACCTAATAAGTATCTACCTTTAATTTATTTAGTACCTAGTGTTAAATAACTTTAAAGTCTTATGAAAGCCTATCATAAGTGACTGCTTTATTGTTTGTAGCTTTCAAAAGTTGTCATCGTTGTTTGGCTTTAATAAAATCAACTTGGGCTTTCACCTACAAAATTGCTAAAATTGTAAAAAAAAACTATCCAGTATTTTTTTTTTATTTAGTATAAATTATTACTTCAGAAAAAAAAAATGCACAGAATATTTCATAATTTCTAAAAGGGTACCTATAAAGTTGCGCATATGGGCGTAGGTTTGTTCCCCCACGAGACCTGCAACCGATTGTCTCTTACACCCCTGGTAAGGGTTTCTAATGATGACGATTGTATGTAACAATGCAAACTATACAAAAAGTGTAAGCAGTATTTGTCGGTTAGATTTTCTATTACGGCTGCAATTAAATTGATGGTGCTTTAGAATTCGTATTCATTCTTGTAAATAGTATCAAAGTTGAATAATATTGATTGAATTTGTTTGTTTATATCAAAGTACAGCAATGGCTTTTTATTATAAAGTTATCTTTATAATTCTGTATTATCTCTCTACTGCTGTGTGTCAACATTTTCAAAGTCCAATAAAAGATTCTCGCTCTGCGACGCTAGTCAATGTAAGCCAAACGGCCACAGAAATAGCTTTGTTCTTGTTCACTTTCTATATTTGTGCATACAACATTCTATCTAGCCTCTACACCGCGCCGTGTCGCATCTCGCGCTGTCTCTAACAAACGGTTAAGGGCTTGTTATTGCGTTTATTTCTAATTATTACTTCCCTATTACACTGCGATATATCAGTATCTATATTAATTATTAATAAGCAACTTTACTCGTCCCATTTTATCATTTTCCTTATTCTAAGCTCATATATTTATTTTACATTTTAATAGATTAGTTTTCCGCCCATGGTTTTTCTCGCGTAGACTTTTAAAGTTTTGTACTGTTTTTTTTTTAGTTGATCTATAATATGTTTCTATGGCTATTTTTCATGTATAAATCAATATATTGTACAAACTGTGAAAGTGTTTAATTTATCGGAACAACGCTGCCGTCAGAAAGTTAGAACTCAATAAAGTAAACTTCTTTATAAACCACATTGGTGATTGCACTGTTTGGTGCTAAAATTACCAGGTTGCAGTTGGAACGGGTTCTGTGACAGGACACACGGAATAAACCTGACCCAAAAAATAGTACCTATTTCCCATAAAAATGTTTAGCTTCATTCTACTACCCTTAGCGGTTATATTCTGAAAAACTATGTTTTTTTTACTAATTGTATTGAAGAATAAGTATTAATACTAAATTTTAAATAAATCCAAGTCGAAAAATATTACTTCACAACCTTTCGAGAAATCTCTCTCGTTAAACGATAACTACAATAGGTACGCAAAAAACTCTTTCTATGAATTTCACATTTATATCCTTAGTAGATTCAGTTTGGGCTGAACGATGATGAGACAATCAGGACAAAGTCATTTATATATATACAAAATTTCAATTGTATTGTTTAATTGTTCTTTTTGCGTATGTTCATAGTAAACGATACTGAAACTCGACAGCCCATACTTTCAAAATGAGACAAGTGATATTCGGTCAAAAACTCTCTCACGCCATTTTTATTACCCGACGCGACCAAGCTAAATTATTAAAAAGGAAACAAACAAAAACCCGACTGTAACAAAAACACGACTATAATTTTTTTTAAATCTATTATTGCTTTATAATAAAATTCCAGACATCGTATTTAAATATTATATAGCCTATGTCACTACCACAATAATTAAGACTAATCCAACGACACCTCATATGCTAAAATCCATCAAGCCTTTTAGGCTACAGAGCGGATCAAAGAAATAGAAGTACATACATACGCTTGAAAACATAAGTCTTCTTCTTACCTGCGAAAAAGGCTATATAATATTTAAATATGAGGCGACGTCTGAAAATTTATTGAAAAGCAAAAATAGATAAATGTATTTTTATAGTCGTATTTTTGTTGCAGTTGCGTTTTTAGTTTGTTCCCTTTTTAATAATTTAGCTTGTTTGAATATTAGGTTAATTGTTAAATAAATCTCCTTTTATTCGAAGTGAAAATGATGCATAATGAATTACTTTGTATTCCAATAAGACGTCCAGTTTCGCGTGAAGTGAGATGAATATCATTACATTCACATATTCATGATCCATTGTTACGAATGTTCCACATTCTTGGAAGATATATATTTGCATGCTTATGAAAAATGCAGTTACTATTTACATAAATCCTTATAATAGGATAAGAATAAAAAAATGATAACTAACATAAAACGAAAATAAGTAAGGTTTTGTACGATGTAGTTAACGTACGGTTTGTGTGTGGAAAAGAAGACGTTATAAAAGCGTCAAATCATCATCACCCTTGTTTTACTTAGTCTAGATGGTAGCGTGCATTTTATTCTAAAAACAACTGGTATTTTTTTAGTTGTTTATTTTCTAGTGTAACTTTGTGATTTTTGTAATTTATGGTGAATAAATTATTATTGTTATTATTATTATCTGTAAGGGCTACGAGATCTAGGTTTTATTTTTAGTTAAGTTAACCATGACAGTGTAGCGATATGAACGGTTCGATGATCCCTTGTTAGGCTGAGGGAATGGAGAGCTTCACCGGGCTTTTCTTATGCAACCACTGTCGACCGTATTTATATGAACCACTGCAATAGGGGTCGAGTGTATCCTAACACACCCCAAATTATGTTTTAACTATAAAGTAAATCATTAGAATATGTTTGCACTGTTTTTTATCCTAATCGCTGATCCTTATACAAAACATATAATGTAAAAAACAATACGGTATAAGATGTGATAAAGCGCCCCACAATATCCTTCTATTATAATAACACGCAACGATCCCGAAAACAATTTATGCAGCCGTGTGACGCGAAACTACCATTGTCCTGGACTTTTACAACCAAACCTACCGTGACGGCCTCATTTGAACCAACCGTCTTATTCAAATTTCAACTTAAATGCAATTTAAATAAAGACTAAATATAATGCTAACTGTACATTTTTACGGTTCACAAACTCCCCAAAGGTCAGCGACGTCGTACGCCGAAAGTTCACGTTGATTAAGTTCAATGAATTAAGGACAAAATTAATTACACCCTTGTTGAGTCATCAAAACATTCATAAATACATCAATATTAGAATAATCATGATTAGTCATATAAATAATTATCATGTAGTTAAAATTAAAGCCACGTACGAGTGAAACCATAGATGTAATACATAATATAATATATGAGTGAAACCGTTGGATAACATTACGTTTTATTATTTGTAGTAAAAATGTTTAAGAAATTTTTAAATTCTAAGGACAATTAGGAAAAAAAGCAGAGTGAAGTATTTATTTTTTTCAGAGGGTTATGTTTTTCGAGCGTATGTAATGTGTGTATAATATATGTATGCATGTTTATTTCTTTGGCACGCTCTGTGGCCTAAATGGCTTGATGGATTTTATCATATGAGGTGTTGTTAGATTCATCTAAATTGTGGGAGTGACATAGGCTATATAAAATTTAACTAAGACGTCTGGGAACCAAAAAAAATTGTAGCCAAGTGTTTTTGTTATAGTCTGGTTTTTTGTTTCCTTTTTCTATTGTGCTTTCAATAATATCCAACCCCCAGGCGCAGTTTTCCTCCATAGAAAGTTGCATTAAACGACCCGACCCACCTCTGACCTATCATTTTTTAAGCTTGTAGCATACACAATTAGAAGTCAAAGTATCATTTTCCATTATGCAATAATCAGTGGGAACCGCAACAAAGCAGCCCTTCGACCGTAAGTAATTTCGCTTAACTTTCACGATTCAATTTATTATTTATGAGATAACCAATTCAGTGCAGAAAACGAACCATCACCAACCAAGGTGAAATCTAGGGCAAAAAATGTGGCAGCAGGTAACAAAGCGGTATTCAAACCAACTATCATAAGTAAAGCGTCTGTCAGACGTGAACGTTTTTTCAAACACCCTTCGCCACAACAGACCCAAACGTGCGGACGTACAAAAAATAAAGTAAATTTTGAAATGCATGTTATATTATATCCCTTCTACTTTTTTTTTTGGATCCAAGAAGCAATGACGCACGCGCCGTAAACTTCCTCCCATTGTGGTCCGTTTCTGAATATTATACTTGTCCCATATTAAGTGAATTATTTTAATACTTCATTTAAATAGAGGGTTCCTTTGTGTAACTACACTATTCCTAATTAAGGGGACAATGATTTTTGATTTCGTGTTTAATTCCTAAATGATTCGTAATTTACATTTTAAACCTTAACTTTGTATTTATAAGAAGTTTTACGTTTATATTAGCTTTCCGGAATCAGCCGGTGTTATATACCCAGGAATTTGTACCCGACTGGGTCGCGACCACCATGAACATGGTGGCAAACCTGTTACAGAGACTCTCTTTTGTTTTGTCGCGTTTCGGGGTCAACCATTTTATATTCAGCTTCCTGGAGCTTGCAGGCTGGCATGACAGCGATCTCTCGATGGTAACCTTTCTTGTTGTACTATGATTAAAAACAGGCACAAAAAAGTGTAGTCTTTCAAGATATCTTATGCTTTTCAATCTCACTTGTTGTTAAGTGACTATGTCGCCCAAGGTGGTGACACGCTAAATCCAGTGGTGAACCGTGAAACTTCTTAATTGCACCTGCCGCAACGCGCCTAAGGTTACTTGGTGACAGATTTTCAACTTGAGGGTGGTAGCTAGCCAGGCGGGCATAACATAATACATGCTATGATTTAAATACTATGTTTTCCTTCACCGAAAACTCCGGCTCATTCGAACTCACGTCGATCGACGTGGTCAAAAGTGTGATTTGGCCCAAGATGGTAAACACATTAAAATTATATCATAAAGTCAACTGTAAATCAAAATTCTTGAATGATACTCGATCAATTACTACGTAATCCGAGTAGTTATGTATTAATGTTATGTAAGCTAACTATAACTAAATTGTAGTTAATTTGAAGAAAAATCTGTAACAGCATGAAGACTGCAAGGTCGACCACCGCTTACGGCCACTACACTTTCTCGTTACCTATAGTATCTAACTAGATAAGAAAATTACAAATTTGTGTTAAATACTTACCGTCTTACAATCTAATATACTACAATCTTTATTATATAACTAGCTTTATCCCCCGATTTCGTTCCCCAGACTATTCTTATGCCAAATTTTATTGTGATCAGTTCAGACTTCAAAAGGTTTAATCATAAACGGTAACAAATAGACAGACAAAGTTTTTTTTTTTTGCATTTATAATATTAGCGTGCATTATACTAGGATCTTACGGTAGGAACCTTTAGTACGACAGGACAGATCCTTATTGTAAAAAGATAATTAAATATTTTTATCATAATATATTATGGTTATTAAATACACGACTAATCTTCTAACCCGTGATGCGAGAAAGATCTCAATCTGACCTTATCTGGCACAATCCGTGTTCAGTTACAGATTGTCGTTAATACAATATTTAACTAACATTCAAACAACTCTACAAATAATTAATTAACAAATTTAATCCTAGATATACCAATCAAAGTAAAATATTGATTTTCATAATTGTTTATCGGACGGAACAGAAAAAACGAGTATATCATATAGTAAACAATTCAGAGATATTATCAATTACCGTAATTTAATATTATAAAAAAACGAGGTAGCATCTAGTGAAAGGTCTACTGGTGTTATTTAAAATTTAAGTGAAGGATGTAAATATCGTGTGGGAACGTACTTACAACGGTTAATGTGAACAGTACACACGATAATTATTTTTAATAATTAACTTTATTATTCTTTGGTACCATATACTAATAATTCTGTTCTGTTCTGTTCTCTCTGTAAATGTATTTAAAAAAAAATCGTGATAGACAGACGTCTATTAAAAACATTCATCAGGAATATAACATTAAAAACATTTTTCTCTGTCTGTTCGTTCGTTCAATGTTTATAAGTACACATTCATTTAATGCGAAAACCGATAATTTACAAATATATTTTTATAGTAATGCAGCGTTTAAAGGAAGCTAGCTATTGATATTATTCCGAAATTGATAAATATATGTAATTAGTACACAAACTAACGCAACCACACACACACACCACACTTACTCGAACTAGCAGCACTATATTGTTCCTTTTGATGCAAATTATATAAATTGATTGACCGATTTTTATATAATTTTGTACACGGAAAGCTATGTCATTGCTCAATAGACAAACTAATAAGATTTGTTAATAATAAGAGTAAAAATAAAATTACGACATTGCAAATAAATTACTACATAATAAACGCGAGTGGAGTCACCGAACACCGCTAGTTAAATTATGTAATTAAAAAGTAAAAATTTGAAAATAATAATTGCAAAATTTCTTATCCCGGTCAATGTCAGTTCATATTCGTGAAAATTACGCATACTCGATGGAGTCATAAAATAAAAAAAATTCAACCCAGCTGAACGTAACAACTAGTACAAGGCCGGTGGACATAAATGGCGACCAGTGTCCGCGGAGTTAAGTGCCGCCATCATCACTGTCGCTACTGTCGCCGTACAACTTTTAAGGCACAAAGAACGGAATGTCGCATCTTAAAATGTCGAGACGGTATGTTAGTTGATATAAAGTAATCTATGTTATATTGTTGGTGACTAATCGTTTATATACCTATCTAGCTGTGCCCGCGACAGCGCTCGCGTGGAATACAGAATGCCGCTGCGCCGATCGAATATCCCCCGCTCTCGGTAATTTTAAATACAAAATTGCCTATAGTTCGTGATCCTTAGACGTTAGACATATGCTCTTCCTGACTTTTTTGTAGGTCTTTTTAAGATCTACAAAATTATGTACTACATTGATTTGATTTATCTCTTATGATTTACTCAGTTTAAGCCATTTAAGCATCCCAAAATAGTTGTTTTACGAATTGATTTTTATTTATGCGGAACCCTAACTCTTTTTCTAAAATAAAAGTAGGCAAGTTACTCCTTATAAAATTAGCTATCTGTTAGTAAAAGTGCCGTCAAAATTAGTCCAGCCGTCGAACGTATGTATGTATTGTATGCTTATTTCTTTGGCTCGCTCTATAGCCTAAATGGTTTGATGGATTTTAGCATACGGAGAGTCGTTTGATTCATCTTAATTGTGGAAGTGACATAGACTATATAATATCGAAGTGCGACGTCTGGGAACCACATAAAAAGCTTAAATAGAAAAATATATTTTATAGCCAATTGTTGTTGTTGCAGTTGGGTTTTTTGATTCTTTTTTAATCATTATTAGATTTTTTTTTTGTGTTCGCCGCGCCATTTACAAAACACCATCGTCGTATCTTACCAGTCAGCGATAACATAATTTTTTAATAAGACGCAGTGATAATATACATACTTAGAATTAGTAAAGCGATGTACATATTTATAAACAGCAGTCCGAGCGTCTGCGGTGTGCTTACTCAGTGCCGCGGCCAGTACCACCTGAAACAATCGAAGGCGCAGCGCGGGCGTACACGATGCACAAGCGTGTGAGTGTGTCTCACACCACCACACGTTCGTAAATGCATTCATTATGCAAATTCACAATACATAGATAGGTACTTTACGTCACGAGTCTGAACGATACACGATTCCAATACAGTCATTTTGGATAACTTTGAATCATGTTCTTCTAACTTTGAAGAAATATGGGTAAATGGTTAAAAAAATATATCTACACGATGAAAAAAATGCTTAAATCGGAACATCAACAAAAATATTGTCCAGTTAATTTAATTTTGAAATTTTATCCGCCTTGTCCTTGATGGTAGTAATTCTGACTGTTTTTTTTTTAAGAATAGAAATATGTCATTCAATTTTACCCAAACTCTAAAATACATCGAATTTTATATCGAAGAATATTGACATTCTAAGTTGCCGAAAATCCATTATAACTTTGAATGTGACTTTTAGTGCAGTTTTAGGATAGTTTTGATTTTTTATACAAGCAAACAAGCATACGGTCCGTAACTACCGTAACCTATGGACTCTAGAAATAACATAGATATCACTAACGCGTTGCTGACCTTGAACCCCTCTACCCTAAGGAGCTCTGCAAACCCTAGTCACCACAGGAACACAACACAAGATTGTTTGGCTGTAACATTCTGTAGGGTAGAGGTTTTTCACCAAACGGACTGGCCCAAGTAAAGATATCCAAAGAAATTAGTTGTACTATAATAATGTTAAACTAAGTTAAAAGAACAGTAAATAAAGAACAACAACAAATAACAAAAAAGCTTCAGTAATTATCATTCTATTGGGATTTTCAAACCATTGCAAGAACTATTCAAAGTTACCCAAGCTCAACTCAACATATATTAGATTAATTATTATTTTATAAGACATAATTCAGTGCGTATTACAATCGAATTTGCGCAACCACAATACACTAGCGAGTAGCAGATACTACTTTCACTAATTATCTATATACAGTTCTAAATATAACAAAACTAATCTGTGTTAATATTATAAAACGCAAAAGATTGTTTGTTTTCTTACTTGAAACTCGCTAATCTCTGAAACTACTCTAAACGGATTTCAAATTTTAATTAATTTTTAAAAGATAATGTTGACCAGGGTTGATCAAATGACTGATAACAATTCCTTTAGTATCCCGCAGCCTTATAATTCTGGCATATATAATATATTCTTTTATTTTATCGATTTTTGTAAAAAAATCTTATTTGTAAAAAAACATTCAATCTATAATCTTTACTCTTTATACTACTAATTTTACTGTTTTTTTATGGATATAAAAAAAATGGATTTAAAAATAAAAATAAAAATCTTTCGAAATATACATAATATACATAGGTACATCATAATACATTTAGAGGTTTAACAGTTAACTGACTCTGCAAATGTTGTTAATTTTTTATTATAGGATCTAAAATCCTGAATCCCTTCAACGTGTTTCATTAAGATCTATCGACCAGCCTAGATTACTTATGAGACAAAATGGAACTATTACTTAAATGTTTCCGATAAAATTTTGTCGCATTATTCCATAAGGGATATTCAAATAAATCTATTCTGAGCGACAAAATTCCATTTTCACACAGTACTGTTAACTAACAATAAACATACGTCTATAAAATGACTTTATTGGTCACTGATAAGCGAACAATTATACATTAGCACCTGACAAATAACATCTAAATAAAATTAGGCATAACGATTGAGTTATTCCAAACAACGTTAGTCAAATAACTGTCACGTATTACGGGACATAAAATATTTTTAATAATGTGAGTCAATACTCACAATAGGTAAGTAAGACAATTCTTACGATAATTGTGGTCAAAATTATTCGTACATTGATATATTAATAATTGCACTTCATTCCTGTAACTCTGCGTGAAAAACTTTAAGATATTATATGTACCTATAGTAAAAAGCTGATAATCAATCCTTAAATTTTTTATAAAAAAACTCTCAATTATTAAATAATCTATGTACTATGTAAAAAAACTTTTATAGGTACTTATCAAGACGAATCCGATAAACCTAAACACGACGAGGATATCTTGTTTTGTTGAGGCGTTGCTATGGCCAGCATCCGGGTCCATCATCAAATCATCTCAACAATATCATATTATTGCATTTTTATCGCAGTTTCACAAGAACTCTAGTTTTTTAGCCCAAATGGTTAAGTGGAAATAGTTAAAAGTTGAGTTGTAAAGTTAACCGATACAGACTAACATAGGATATTAAATAAAAGCTTGTAGAAACAATACAATCAAGCAATCGACTATCAATATCACTACAGAAAAGCAGTTATTTGACAAGACTCATATTTACCTAAGATCAAGTCATATATGAATGAATGACTCAAGTTATTTTCCTGCAATTATCTCGTTTTTCTACGTATAGTATGACACAAGGCAGTGTTATCATAAAACATCTTAATAAATTAACACCTTTACAACTATATTCTCATAAAAGTACACGAGGAGTGTACTCACTTTACCCGTTTCCTGTTAACTTTACATTATTGTACGAGTTTGAATGAACAGTATCAAATATACAGACATAAAAATTCTGAGATAAAAAAATAAAAAGAAATACTTTAATCAATTTAGGCCACTGGTTTGGAAAACTTGTCACTCATAGAGAAAAATCGACAAGAAACTCGATCAGGGGGCCTAGCCATATTGCCCTTCTACAATCGCATAAAACGAATATTAAATCAATTGATCAGATATCTCTCAGTTCCATAAACTTTTTCGTTTTCTGTTAGCGTTAACGATTGTAGAAAAGCAACCTAAACCGACCAGTGCCATTGAACTTAGACCCCCCAAAATTTTGAAATTGTCACTCAATGAAAAGTAACAGCAAGTAGATTTATTATTGATTGTTTAGGTTCATACTGCAAATGTCAAACAGAAAATAGTCTATGATTAAAAAGTCGCTGGCTTTTTTTCCTACATTGGGCGACCGCTGGTTGTAATAAAAATAATATAAACAAATTATAACAATAGTACGAATACTTAATATAAGGATGTAAAGTTTGTATTGTTTGTTGAGGGTAATCTCCGGAATTATTGATCCAGTTCTAAAAATTCTTTCACCGTTAGAAAGCTACATTATCCCTGAGTGATATAGACTATTTTTTATCTGTACTTTTATTAACGCGGATGAAGTCGAGGGCGGTTGTTAGATATCATAATTTAGTGCTGTATCAACAGAATTTTGGTACAATCTCCTCGGGTGGACATCGTTGCCCAGGTTAAAAGCGGTTTTTATATAAGCTAGTTATATTTTACCGATTATTAACCTAACGGTACCTATTCCAGTCACAACCGTGTGACCAAGTTACGGTGATTGCAAATTAATACTTCCGCCATAGCAAGGAATTACCAGCAAATGAATAATACAAACGACAGGAAAATAAAACTAATAGGATATAACATTCCTATATTATCGCTAAATTAATAAACGGTATTATTTTAATTGTCAACAGGTGTGAAGGCAAAAAGACGCTCAACCTATGCGCCAATCCTATTATAATAATCATAATTAATTTATAATACATTTATATTAATTATTATAATATTATAAATGTGAAAGTTTGTATGATCAGATGTTCGTTACTCAATCACGCAAAAACGGCTGAAATTATTTGGATGAAATTTGGCATACAGATAGTTTATGAGCTGGATTAATCCAGGATAATTTTTATCCCTGTAAAGACCCAAATTGGTGTCTAAGTCTCTAGTACGTTATTTACAACATTTCGAATTTTACGCATTGATTTTTTGTTACTGACAAACCGACCAATTGCATGTTTTCCAATAATGTAACAATAATACCTAAAAAAACCCTATACCATGAAAAATTTAACCACCAGTTATGACATTATAAATGATCTAAGATTCATAATGAGGAAATTAATGTTACATTGTGATATGAACGAACTAATCAACTACGCTAACTAAGCTTTGTTTACTTTTTATCACAAATTATCACTTTATTATAATAAAATGTAGGTATGTTATTTTTTTATAATAATAACTATACCTATACATATTTCATAATATATAACTGGTATTTACTGTAATTGGTACAGCACAATTTTTAAGAAAAAAAAAACCTTCAGTGATTTTGAAGAGTTGCTTGGTGTATCTTCGAAGTTGGAGATCCAATGCGAATGAAATTAAAATGGAAACCACCTTTGAGATATCCTCTATCAAACCAAGAAAAATCATCCAAATCGGTTCGTAAACAAAGAAGTTATGGATGAACATCCATAATAAATAAAATATACATTCGAATCCGAGTAGCGTTCGTATTTTTTTGAAGTCGATTAAAAACTACTATCGAACGCGTTTATTAACTAGATGTGTCTGTCTGTAAGTTCGTCCGCGTGGAATTTCGTATGCGGCAAAAGCGGCGAAGGTAAACATGCGTGTAGCGCGCGCAGTTCTGTACATGACGTACTTTATTTTGATTGCGCAAAACCTTAGGTATTTTTCTAGAATAAAAGTAGCCTAAGTTACTCCTTGTAGCATCAGCTATCTGCCAATGGAAGTCCCTTGAAAATCGGTCCTACCCTTTCGGAGATTATCCGGGACAAACAGACAGACAAAAGTTTAAATATATTTTAAAAGCTGTTATTTTGACATTACAAACACTTCAATTTAATTTTTTGTATAGGTGACATTTTATTTTATTACGCAGTGATTATTTTCGTCTCGGTAGTTTTTATTCATTTATCATTGCAACTGAGGAATTACATATATTTCGCTTGAACAAAATTTCATAATATTTTGTGGAGAACGATAGGCTAACACGGGTGCATTGGTGGCGGCGCGGTCGAGAATTCATCGCATAAACTTAACATGAGTGAAACCGTGGGGCACGGCTAATAGGATGGAATACGAGGATACGTAAACCAGACAAACACGGAGACAAATTAACTTGGACTGATAACAGTCATTGGTATCAGTTATGTTTGGGTAAAAAATGATGTAATTGTTCGAACACGAGAACAAACCAAAGATAAGTGGGTCAGTCCGGTCACACATAAAAATTACATTCAATTAACCTGCTCTCTACTTTTATTCGTTAAAATTAAAAATAATAGAATAGAAGAGATATACATACAATGATAAAATTTTGCTCTGTAACAATAATAATGTATTATTATCTATATTTATAAATCTATAGTTCTGTCTGTATATGTAATGTTTTTCATTCGAGATAAATCTTCGAGGTAAAAATGATATCTATATGTTTGTATTTCTTGAATTAACTCAAAAACGACTTGACTGATTTTGATGTCGAGCAAAGTGTTATTGGGTTTTTCCTATAAAATTCTCAGTAGCAGCTCGGAGTTTGGTTTCGTGCCCGATTAATAGCAATAGGCTCGCCCCCTATTACATGGGACCTAAAACATACTCGACGATCTGTGGGTGTACATTAGTACACCTCTGCCTAACCCTTCGGGGAATACAGGCGTGATGGTATGTTATGTTATGTTTGTACATGGAGGAAGTATGTCATTTATCAATTGATAAGGATTATACTTTTAGAAATAATAAAATATGAGTAAACATTAAAAATAGGAAGCGAAGAAATTACTTCTTAATAAACGCTTGTAAAGCCAACAAACGAGCTGATCCGCGCAACTTGGTCTGCGGTACATAACGGAGATAGAGAGAGAGAGAAAGGGTTAGAGGGAGCAGGTCGTAGGCATTGTATTATAGGTGCCACCCGCATTCTAAATCATTCCGCATAATAAAAATGCGCGCTCGGTAATTGATCATTATTTTGCTGCCGAGTTATTTTAAAACTGTGATATATCCTAAGACATTCATTTAAATCAATTAATGTATAGGGCAATTTTGTTCATAATTAAATACTTGTGATGAATAAAGCATTTGTTTTAATAAGGATTAATACCATGTTTATGAAAACACTTTCGTAAATAATGCATTATTTTAGAACAAATTTTATTACCATAAAATAGGTTATATTGAGCAAAACCTTAAAAGATAGACATATGGTATCGCAGACTTTTTTTATAACTTTTTAAGAGCTACAATTCCGTCACATTCGATTGTAGCATAACTTTAACCATTTACGCAGCGCACGCAACGGAAGCTCTCAAAAGAAATAAATTTCCCCTGTTTTTGCAAAATTTTTCATTGATGCTCCGCTTCATCTCCCGTCTTTTGTCGGTTAAAAAACCACAAATGTAAACAATTAATAAAATTGACGTGTCTGTTTGTAATTTCAAAATAACAGTTTTTTACTAAATGCATATTAAAGTATATACGCTACCTATAACAAAAAGCCCATTAAAAAAAAAATTGTCTTTCTTTCTGTTTGTTCCGGGTAATCACCGAAACGGTTGCACAGGTTTTGACGGGACTTTCACTGATAGATAGCTGATGATATAAGGAGTGACTTAGGCTATTATTATTTTAGAAAAAGAATTAGTGTTCCGCTCAAATAAAAAAAATCTGGTCATGGTGAATGAATTCGGGCGCTTAAATGGCTTTTGCTTAGTAAATCATAAGAGATATAGCAAATTAATGTACTACATAATTGTAGGCATTAAAAAACCTACAAAAAAGTCCGGGAGAGTAAACATACATCTTCTAAGGATCACCCACAATAAGCATTTTTGTCTTTAAAATAGCCGGGAGCGTGAGAGTAAGATTCGCGATGGCATTTTGTAGTCCACGTGAGCGAAGCCACGAGCACAGCTAGTATAATATAAAGTTTTACACATTATGCTAAACAAAAACCATTAAAACAGAATGCACTGTATAGTTAAATACCGTGTAGACTTCTGCACGCAAGTTATAACAAAGGCCACAGATTAAATAACATTTCCACGTAAGGAAATTGAATAACGCAAGTCAGATTTTTAGGATATTACCTAATATGTTGCTACCGTTTCATTCGTCATGTATGAATAGTTTTCGTAACATAACGAAAGATATATATCTTACTTTATCTTATTATAACAAATAAAAACTTTGCAGTGAGAAATAATTCAAATTTCTTCAAGGAGTTCCTACACAATGGAAAAAGCCTGCTTCTCAAAATTAGCCCCAGTTTTTTCAAACATTAGGCTAGGCAAAATGAGTGTACAGCACCTGATGGTAAATACGGTAAAGTTCACAAGCAATGGTGACTATCGGTGACACAAATTTCATCAAGGATCCAATATCATAGCAAGGAGGGAACACGTTAGTTGGGAAACCATTCCACATCTGCACGGGTACGGCAAACATTGTTCGTGTCGTGCTAGGCGATCTCTTATCTATAGTATTATTACGAAGAGGTAAAGTTTATAGTAAGATAATCTCTGGAATCTCTGGAACTATATTTTATTTTTATTAATATTTATATGGTAATTAGCGCGAAGGAAGTCGCGGGCGGTTACTAGTCCCCTCGCAACCGAGCAGAATGGAAAATCCCGTCATGTTTTTAAAGAATACTGAAAAGTGCGTCAAAAAACTCAAACAACAACATTATCCTACTAAATATTAAGAACGTGCAAATATTTATTGCAGCAGAAGGATTATTCTTCGAGCTTCTTAAAGTTGTTTAGTCTGCATTTAAATTGCCTTACTAAGTATATTTAAAAGTATTTTTTGTAGGGACTTTAATTGTATTCAATGTGGACTTAAATTTAAGTATACATTAACATTTAAGAAAACAAAAAAAATTGTAGATACAAATCACTCACATCACTAGCAATATTCAGAAAACGAAAGTGAGCTTTCTTGTTACTGCTTCAATTAAAGTATTGATCCGATTTTATGAAATCCCCTATAGTTCGGATAAGGAACATCAAACTCGATTTTTTTTTTATAGCCAGTGTTCCTTTTTTAACAATAATAATAATGTAGTTATAGGTTTAGCGTTTAACTACAATCTCACTTGATGTAAAGTGACAATGAGGCCTAAGACGCCAGCACGTCAAACCGAGAGAAGAAAAAGCTTTCTAGTGCAGATGCCAGAGCAATTAAAGTTGCTTGGCGGTATATTTCCAACTCGAGGGTGGAACAAACCAGACAGGCATTAGCAAAAACCCTATCTATCAAGATACTGTAGTTTCATCACGATGTTTTCATTCACCAAAATTTCAAGCTTAATGTAGGATGAATCTACGTCGATCGACGCGGTATTCAAATATACTATCACTGAGCTATCATCCCTTAAAACCCTATACAATACAATAAACCCAATATTTCAAATGTTTTTATACATTAAAATATTCAACAACAAATCAAGATGGCAGCGAATATTTCTGGACATGAGCATACAGATTGCTAAGATTCTAATCAACACGGAAATTCGTTTACTTTCCGCATATTTTGCAAACTTAATATGAATTAACGACCAAATGAATCAAAGGAGATCGCATCTGCTGGCGACAGGATGCGTGTGGGTGTTTGCAATCTACAGAAACATTTCGAAAGAGCATTCAACTGGGGTCTAGATTTTATAGCAATTGCAAAACGTTCACAGAAGGTACTTGGGCTTGAACGCGCGGAGTGTATAACTTAAGCGAAAGCTAACCAAAAAGCATCAATTAAAATTTCATTTTCATTTAAACATCAATTCAAATTTATAAATTATAGGCTATGAACGATAAAAATAGCAAACCAAGTGTATGATGAAAATACGTGATAAAGTAAGAGCCTGGACTGACAAAACCTACGTTTATTGTACTCAAAATTAAAAAAAATATCACAGGAAAAGTAAAAATACTCAAAACCTTTATAGAATATATGAAAGGATTTATTAACTAGGGAAGCGATAGCAGTTAGCAATAATTGTGTAACATTACGGTTTATTTTGATACAATATAACTACACTTTTTAGGATGTAGCGAAAGTTGTTGTCATTACATTGACCTAAAACAAAATTCTAGCTGATGCTTAGAAATGCGATGCACCGTAGTAATTAGCTGCAATGTTTTTTTTCTCATTTTAATGGAGATCGTGTTCAACTGGGCATGGCTAACATTCTGATATTTGTTATTTTTAGATATCCTTACTATCTACGCTGATGATAGTCTCCGATATCACCGAAGAGAAAGCTGATATCACTAAGAGACACAATGGTATGTAGACTGCAAATGTATTGTAACCTAGATTGGAATACAGAGACACCTGCAGAGGCGCGAGTATTGTCAAAAAAACTAGGCCACATGACAATACAATTACATACATGCAAACGCAAACGAGCGTGAAATTTACAAGTCGTGATGAGCTTTAGAGAAATAACGATAGAGAGTTGATGAGTGATGGCTTTCTTTGTTTAATAATAATGCTATAGCTATATAACACCTTAAAGAAATACGTAAGAGTATGCCAACTATAATTGACATTTAAGTACACGTTGTTATTGTTTTTAAAGTTATTTGATATCATTGTAATGATGGAGCTTTACTACAAATAAATCTTTGGTATTTTGCATTTTTATTGATGTAATAACAAAATAAATATCACATAATTCTAAAATAACATCTGCTATAAGGTCAAAGAATTTTACTCCAAACGCGTGTAAGGTTACAAGCAAAATTGTTATTATAAGTCTTGAATTTATTTAAAATATGTTATTACTTAATAAAAAAAATTGTTTATTAGTATTAGTTATATCAAATAAATAGAATCCAATTTGAACATTGATTTTACTGAACCTTATTTTGGTTCGAAATAATATTTGGGTTACTTTAAAATCGTCCGTAAATAAATTTCATCGGAATTGAAGCGTAGTCAGTTCGAAAAATAAAGTTTTTATAAACATAATTATTTATACCCCTGTGAGAATATCAGCGCTGCAATGCTTACGCTTGTAGGCCTGCAGCCTCATGCTGAGACGTGGACCTATTCGATACCATGCAACACGTCTTCATTTGTTGTGTCTTTGTATTGTTTACGTGTTGTGTGATAAGTTTGTAGAATTACGTTTTCTTTCTTTCTATATCACCTACATGTAATTTTCATACTCGATACTAACACTAACTTTATATAATTTTTAAAAGAGACATTACTTTTTCCAATAATTATTTCAAAACAATTCAAATGGCCAATTATAACTGGTGATCTAGTTTCGTTTTGTAAAGTAAAACGATCTGAGGAGAGAAACATAAAACCGAACACACAGTGCTTGCATACTCTTCGTTTACGCTCAAACAATTTAACGAGTTAACATAGGAACTAATTAATACGGTTCTAAATAAAAGAAACGGAGATGTGATCTAACTACCACATAACAAAGAGTTTAAATCAACACATGACACTTTCGGCTTCTGCGAAACTATTTAAGTGCAACTAATTGTGATGTAGGCTTTATCCATGTCACTATTATTTACTTTATTAATATAACAAAAAGGTCGAAGTTGTACTTTAGACGTTTTACTTTTGGTAGATGGAGAAACAAATGAGTCAGCTCGTTCAATACGGCTAGACTGCAGTTCTTGACCCCCTGCTATTACTTGTGGTTTCGCTTACAGGCAGCTGTTGCTGGCAAGTTTTGCAATTATTGTCTTATTTGACCATTTATGTCCTTCAATAATATTGCATTTTTACTCTTTATCTTGGTGAGATGTTTTAAAAATGATAAAATCCAATTACAAAGGTGGTACCTTACATAAAAGTTTTTTTTTAAATAACATACAAAAATAAATAATCTCTTATTGAGGCCATACGATAAATAAAATATCTCCCGTATGTGTTGAAGCTACTAATTTGTAGTATCGGAAATCTTCTCTTTTCTCAGATCCCTATGGATGTAATGTATATGTACTAAATCGTAAGCCACAGATGAAGTGACGAATAAGTTTCCATTTAAGACGGTCAAGAGTGCAATGATTTCAAACTCATCATTTCTACTACAACCAATGCATTTTTTGCAAAATTATAATAATCAGATATTTTTATTTTTATTCCAATTTTTACTATAATTCAATTCAATGTTTTGTAACTAGTGTTTTACATAATAATTTAGATCACACTTTGTTGTCTTAGTTATTATTGCATATTATATACATATACAAACCAACGTTGCGTTGTCTATTTATCTGTTACTACATAGTGTATATATTATTATACCTGTCTCAGATAAATCAAGAATTTTATTATAAATATATTACAAACTTCAATTTGCCATTAGCAACATAGACCAACATTGCTCCATATACCGCAAGATTTCTATTTGCCATAGTATATGTTTAAAGATTGATTTATTCATTTATGATTCTCTGGCTTCTGCTTAAAAAACTTATTTCGAAATGTCTGATACGATCACCTTTTTTTCTATGCTTTTCAATTTATTTATAATTTTAATATTTTATACCTAATAATTTTTCTTGTTTTGCTCACGCTATGTTCACCTATTGTAGGAATCCGTTATAATCAAATAAATCGTGTAGGTATATTCTTGAATTTATTATCGAACTTGGGTTTGTGAGCCTTACAATAAAAGAATACAAGCCATATCGTGAGCATAGTTACTATACGATAAATTACAATAAACAAACATTATCTCACTAGCTAATAATGTAATTGAGAAGTCATGCCAATTAAGCACATGAGATGTTTAAATTTCTAATAATATTATATAATCTAATAATATATAAGTAACGACATTCCAGCGCTTGTGAACTGGACCACTTTCATAACAAGAACATGCATGTTTATGGCGGTTCTAACTTTTACTTCATTTTACTATCGTTTTCAGATATTCCATACACCAGGTGTAATACTTGTGATAGAGGCACGTTTAGGCCTGTCACGTTCCAGGATCAGCCGGTGTATATCCAGTAACCAAGCAGAATGGTAGGGCATCTATACCCGACTGGGTCGCGACCGCCATGTTTATAGGTGATAAACTCGTCACAGAGACTCTCTTTTAGTTTGTCGCGTTTCGGGGTCAGCCAGTGTATATCGAGCTGCCGAGAACCTTGCAGACCGGATCGACAACCGAAACCACCGACGGATTACCGATCTCTCGGTGGTTGCCGTTATTTTTGGATTGCTTACCACAAGGCCAGTGACAACCATCACTCTGATGTGCTACTAATATAAAAAAATAACATTCTAAAGACAAACATCTTAGCATTCTATGGATTGACCGTGCGGATGCCGGGTCCATCGTGTGGCAGAGGGAAACACGAGCAGGCCCGGGACTTACAACCCATTGTAAGTTTAAGGGGCCCACTTATGATGCACATCTGCGGCGCTCACCTTGACTGCCCGCGATACCCTCCCTGCCAAGCCAGACTTGGTAAGAGCCTGTTAATGCTGCTTTAGATACCCTCTCTAAAATAGAAATTACTGCAATTGTCGTCAAGCCGAGGTCTTTTAGCAAGTTACAGAGAAATTTCGCTCCCTCTTCTACCGCATAGCCGTTTTTGGTTAACTCGTTACATAGATCGTAATATATAATTATTTTTATTGCGTGGTCTTTAGGTATAATATTAGTTTCCCACGGTACAGTAAGCTCTACAAGTACTATACGTTTGATTTCTCAAGAATAAAGAAATATGTATTGGTCTGGATAACGAAACACCCACATCCTCTCATAATACAAGGAAAAAACAGAATTCCGAATAAACTTAAATTACATACGTAAGTAGTTGATTACATATTTAGTCTTGATTTAGGCATTGTCATCATACGCATTTTTAAGCAAATACATACACAAAACATAATTTTAAGAATTTTTTCCCGTGTACATTTTCAACTGTATATCGAATTACGTTACTCGGTATAGTTACTGGAACTCTGCACTGCATTGATGTTTGCGGTTACGACAACCACACAGCTGCAGTTATTAGTAATTCCGTAATTCCCTAAAAGACAAATACCGGATAATTTAATAAATATTTGAACTAAGTTAGTCATGAATAATTTGAATGTGTATGTGAACATGAAATTTAATTGTTTGAGTTAGCTGCTACACTGTATCACTATAGCACTATAGTAGGAAGATAGCTATGCTTTGATAGCTATGACTGGTTTAAATCTTGTAGAGAATAATGATTGAACACAAAACTATTACTGTTAGTAATATCTACATATCCCATTATTAACCGACATAATTATAAATAAAAATAAAAACACTTAAAATAAAAACAAACAAGAGAACGCCTCAATACGAGCTCATTCGTGTATTAACTAAACAGACAGAATAAGCGTGTTTTCAAATTTGACTTAAATAAAAAAAACAACAAATTTCGTGCATGCTATTTGTAGGTAATTGTCGGGAAACTATTTATTTATATACTATCTGTGCACGTGGACTACAGAATGCCAGCACGAATCTTGCTCCCCCGATCCCGGCTATTTTAAAGACAAAAATGCCTATTGTGAGTGTTTCTTAGAAGAAAGATGCATACTCTCCCGGACTTTTTGTAGGTCTTTTTAATGTCTATGGTTATGGAGTACATTAATTTGCTATATCTCTTATGGTTTACTCATCATAAGCCATTTAAGCGCCCGAATTGATTCACCATGACCAGTTTTATTTATTTATGTGGAACCTCAATACTTTTTCTAAAATAAAAGTAGCCTAAGTTACTCCCTAATCATCAGCTATCTATCAGTGAAAGTCCCTTGAAAATCGGTCCAACTGTTTCGGAGATTACCCGGAACAAACAGACAGACAGACAAAAAATTAAAAAATGGGCTTTTTGTTATAGGTATCGTATATACTTTCATACGCATTTAGTAAAAAACTGATATTTTGACATTACAAACATACACTTCAATTTTATTAATTATATAGTTATTTAGTTAATGTGGCAAACAAGCGTACGCCCATCCCTATGGTAGGCGTTTACCGTAGTCTATGGACGCTTGTAAGAGTAGTAATACCAAAGGTATTTATCATTACGTGTTTCAGACCTTGAACAAGATACTCTGAAAACCTTACCGCAGGAACACAACACAAAGTTCGATCTTTCGTTGCGATCTGCTGTAGGGTTGAGATTCTCCACCAGTCGGACTGCCCTCAAATAGAGAGGAATCTTCAAAGAGATTTCTCTGTGCCTTACTGCTCTAAAATAAAAAGTCTTATGTGGACAACAAATACAAGAACGAGGAGCTGATAGGTAAATGTCATTTAACAGGAAACGGGTTTTATTCTTCAAAGGGTAAGGCTACGACGTAATGCGACGTGACATTCAGTAAAGACATCCTAACGTAGTGAAAAAACAAAATATAAAACACATAACATACGTATAAGTCCCAATAAGTATATATATAAAACACTAGCAACCACGCGCGCATTCGTTCAGGTTAATTACAATATAACACGTAATAAGAATAAAAAAAATTCTCCCTAGCGCACAGGGATAACTGGTAGCTTTAAATCAGTGAAAGAATTTTTAGAACTGGATCATTATTTCAAGAGATTACCGCCCACAAACATACAAAGTGTTTTTAATTTGAAAGCTCAACTTTTGTCAGTGTAGCCTGACAATTGCCAGTTACCTATCCTCTGCCTTTCTTTTAACCTCTTAATACGGATAATATGTTAAAATTCCAGATACCAAAGGCATAGCGTGGCAAGGGGTCAGTTGCCTAACAACTGCTCTAGTAAGGTGTGGGAAAACTGAATGCTTGACTTGCACACAACATATTATATTATGTGTAACACGCTGGTTGGAAAAATAAAAATATTTTATTAATGGAGGTTCATATATTTCTAGACAAGGCAATGCTGCAGCGAAGTACACTTAATATTAGATATTCCTTACCTGCCCAGCCCCCTGAAAAAATCCTGAATACATTCTTGCCAGATGCTGCAAGTAAGATTTTTTTTTTAATTTAATTATTAAAAGTAAAACAAAATCCACATGATCCTATTAAAACTAATACATATTCTGAACAATGCTCTCGTTTATAGTCGAATCTATGAATTTTAAACAAACGTGGCGCCTCGCTGGGCTGTGCCGTGACCCGTCTGGGCCTACAGGACCATGAGTATTGTGATGTCACCATTATCCGGTTAATAATAATAGAATCATTAAATGATAATGATAAAAAGGGCAATATTTATACAGTTTTCAATATAAATATATCATTCAGTCATGTTATGAAAACTAAATTCCTTCTACCGTAAATATTGTCCGTATTTTCGTTTATATACATGAAAATGTATGTTTCTTAGTTTGTTTGTATGAAAAACTTTGTACCCTTTTTTTATAATACTGCTCAATGCTTGGTGGCAGTAACACGTGATGGAAATTGAAGACAAGGCCGAGGATGGTATGCGATCGATCAGTAAAAACTGATTCACTCTTCTTTTGAAGGTCACTATGTTATATGAATCAGGAAAAACAGACGTAGGTAGTGAATTCCATTCATTTGCGGTTCGCATAACAAACGATAATAGAAAGCGTTTTGTGCAGATAAATGGGAAATCAAGTACATATCGATGGCGTCTGGTAGTCCTGTGATAGAATGGAGAGGGTGGAATTAGTTGATGCAGCTCTTGTGTACATTTATCGAAGTCTCGTCGAACTTGAATACGGCAAGGTAAGTGTTTCAGGCTATGCCTTTTTGGCACCAGTTAGTGATCCATTACCAATGATCCTTCGAGATAGTAGATCAGATACGAGTTCAGTGTGGTCAGCTGATATAGGTAATGGCAACAAACTCTAGAACATAAACTAGCAAAGAATAAAAATAAAATGATATTCAAATGCACAATACAAGGAATTTTATTATAAACAAATTAATTAACAGTTCAATTTCACGTGAACAACCAGAGAGATAAACAACCGATGCATTGTAATAAATATAGATTAAGTAGTAACTATCATCTATAAAGCTATTTCCAGTAAAATCACTAACTCCCACATTAGACCCCGGAGACCTTTGTTAATTTGTATAAATTAGTGCTATTAGTCACGGTGGTGTTGCATGTGACATGTCTAACATTGACGCATGATGCACATTAGCTACTTTGTAATTCTCCTTTATTTATTACAAAAACGTTGTCTACAAAGTTAAAATAAATTTGGTTCGATTATTAATTTATCATAGAAAATTTATCGAAATATTCTTCTAAAATTACTAAAATTGCCCAGTTGTAACGCCGTTATCAATTAGTCAGTAAATAAATGTGATAAATATAAAAAACAGAAGAAAAGCATATACTTAAATAGACATAACTAAATCCTTCTAATATTATTATTGAAAAACATATCAAATTTGGTCCAGTTTTGGAGGAGGAAACAGGGAAAAATGGAAATTATGATTTCGTCTATTTTACATGAGCATAATCCGTTCGAGCTGTAGATGTCTCTCGCGCTCTATTCGTTGCGTTCGGGCACAGACCGAAGGCAATAGATTTCTGTTAAAACGTATTCTTCATACATCTCGCCGACCGCTTCGCCTCATAAAACCTACTGACAGACAGCTCACAGTTTAAAACAGTGATACTTGAAACATGTCAATTTGCACGAGAATTCCTATTGAGCGACGTACAAGAAAAAACATATTAAAAAAATTACGAGTTGCACTCCGGGAGTGCCGACAGAAGTGAAAACTTAGTTATTGGGTTATGAATTGCATTTTATTTATGAATTGTATTTTATTAATTATTAGAAACTTTAAAATACATTTAATATTCTTTTATGAAAGACGCGTTCGCGGTCTGCTATATGTACATGCATATATGCACATACTATAGCTGCGTCTCGTAACGGTGTCGCGAGTCCAGAGATTTTATCTCATCTAAAAATATGCGTACCGCGCTAAAAGAAGTTTTCACTTCAACAAGTTTTATTAGTTTTGTATAGGGATGTCCACTTAGAAAATACATCGATGTTATTTTTCGATGCATCGGTCAGAAACATCGATGTTTTCTCAAAATCGAGTATTTTTTCTAACATTGCATCACAAAGCTGTAGTCAGTCCCCGACACTCCATAGTACTCCATACAAACAAACGACAAGTTTAATTATCTATTACTCCTACAACGGCACTTTTCTTGTCCGTACGCCTGTTGTGTGTTAAAGGATGTTCGAGGAATCTATGTAACTAAGAGAAAAAGAAACGACATTTGTAGCTAATTCAGTAGTTGTTCATTAAAAAACACAGAAGCAGTTCCATAGAATGCCTGCTATCATATATTCACTATAATATAAAAGGAGTAAAATAAAAAATTATGATGAATACAGTATTCGTAACAACGTTTGGTTGTGTTGGTGTTGTTATGCAGTACTATGACGTTATGATAGTGGGCCAAAATGACGGGTGTTCAAAGTGTCCAAACACGATTAATTTTTTTTACGATTATGTAACGAAATAAGGCGTCAATTAAAAATATTTTAAAAAATCATGTATTTACCCTATTGTTCGAGATCAACCGAAACAGTAATAAATAGGTATAATCATTAACTGGTTACCATTGATTCAATGTTTTATGAAAATACATATGATTCATCGACTACATCAAAAGTTTTTCAAAGCATCGGATCGATTCGATGCATCGTACTATACCTAAGCATCGAGTGAATTCGATGCATCGATGTATATCGAAATATCACTAGTTTTTTAAATGTAGAAAACTATAATATTGTAGATACCTATTTAATGGTACAAAAGGAACTATATATATCAAACGGTGCTATTGTAAAAAGTCTTTATAAACGCATAAGGGCCAAGCGCATTTTGGTTTAATAAATAACAACTCTCACCAGTTTTATCACAATAGTCGACAAACACGAAGAATACTTTTTCAAGGACTACAAAGCATTTTAAAATGCAAATAAAAAAAATGAAACAATTCAAAGCAAAAACAACACCGATCTGTTGTCACGAACATCTGAACAGTTAAAAGTTAGAAGTTGAAAACAAGATTACGTGTAAAGCTTAGCATAAATAACAGCTTTAATATAATCACGCGACTAGCGGAGAATAATTGTGGCACTTAGGTTATGATAGGTGGGGCTAAATAAAGTATTTTAAAACCGTGTTTTAAATTTCAAACAAATAATAGGTTCACGTTTATTAATAAAACGATTTCTTTAATTTATTTCATCACCTACATTTGTAAGTTCTAACTAATGAACACTATTAATATTATTCTCCATTCTGTTTCCCAATAATACTGGAATTTGTCAATTTTAAAAAAGCTCTGTCAAAAATCAGATTTTCTGTCTTTATTAAACCTTTTTTATTTAGCGCTATACAGATCTTATGAGAAGGAAAATATAAACACAAAAAAAGTTATTGATCATATCATAATATCACCCAAGAAAGGCTAGGGACCAAACAGGTCGGTTTTAAATTGAATAATAAATTTCAATCGATCTTAACCCATAAATCAACACGAATCGTGCAATTAACAAAATGTAAAATGCTACTCTCTGGACCATTGGCCACGTGAAGGTTCTACTTTCTCATATACATATTTAACATTACCATCCGCAAGCAATGTGCCAGTAGTTGCAAAACCTTCGACCTTTCAGACTAGCGTTTACTCATTACTTGTTCGGAAACGTTAAAAAATGCATTCTCCGAAGTTGAAACGATAGGGATCTTAGTTATAGTAAAAATAAACAGACTCCTTTTAAATGGATGTCGTGGTGGGTAATATTTTATCGACACAAAAAGAGTCCTGCGATTAAAGTAATTGTAAGCGGGACAATGGATGATTCGCAGTAGATTTCCTTTTTTGGTAATTCATGAATTCTATCTATAGCCCTTCATGAGATTGCCTAAGGAGAAGCAAACAGTTATGGTTTATTTGTCATATATATTATTATAGATCCGGTACTACATTACAATTATTAGCCTATTGAAGATGATAACTTGTTGAACTTACAATAGTATTGATTTGGAAACCGTCGAGAAATCTTATACATTTTCATACAATTTTTGTATTGACTTCTTGACAAACTTTATTAAAACACTTGTTACTAAAGTCGCGTTTAAGCGAACTTAAGAAACCAGCACGGTGGCAGGTTGTTTAATGGGTACCTGGCTTGCTGCTATCACTTTCGAGTCACAAAGCACATACACTTAAGTATTTTTCGACTAATGCACCGAAGACCCAGTTCTCTTCTATACTTAGCGTGATACATCGTCAACTAACATCAGAATGTAGGTTCAGTGATTGTGAACCAAACTTAAAACACATAATACCTATTTAAACGCAAAAATACCTGATAAATTTGAAAAGCAAAAACAAGTTCTTGCCTTCAAAGTATACGTTTCAATAATTAGATATATTTACGATCGGACATTAGCGTGTTATATAGGTTATAACTTATAATACTTGAAGGAATAATAAATAAGCTTGCAATATAAACACAGTTACTTAACTAACCTCCAGTTACGTGTTCGGCAAACAGTTCTTACTCAATATTTCACATCGTACAACTGAACTCTCAAGGGAACTAATCAAACGGTCGGAGAAATCCAATACTAGATGATTAAGATAGTAATTCTTTTTTCTTTAATAAAAGATTAAATAACATGATTAATGTCGTATTAATTTCTCTCATGACGTGTCAAATTATATTATATTACTTTTTCTGGAAAAGTTAATTTTATTTTCTTTGTATTCTGTTATCTATAATTTGTTAGCTCTTTACAGAATCCACTGAATTTTGTCATTCACATTTTAAATGTCTTATAGAATAATATTTTACTACACTATACGTTACTACAATACTTTAATAATATACTATCGACTTCCGATTCGAAGATAAGGGGACGTCCAAAAATTACGTGAGCTTAAAATGATGTAGAGAGGCAAAATCTCATTTACTTAAAGGTAATGGGGTCAATAAAAATCTCGTTAACTTATTAATTTATAGGATATACATTATTATACTTATTTATTTAATAATGAAAGGTATGCAGAACACAAACTTTACATCCCCACCCTCTTTAAATTTTGAGACCCCGTTACACTCCATCAGGGTTGAATTTTCAAAAACCTGTTTTTAGCGGGTACCCACGTCATAATAACTATTTGTGTGCCAAATTTAAGCACAATACGTTTCGTGGTTAATATGTGTTGATATACAAGTACCAGTAACTCAGTCAGTCAAGGTCTCCTTTTATATATATTTAGATGTATATGCCCGAGTCTCCAATAAGATATTGTTAGCATTGTTTATATCGTCAGAAGATGAATGAATCAAAATACATGAACATATCAAATAAATTTAAATATTGAAAAACGATATCGTAAATCTTAAGTAAAGATGAAAGTGGAAATAAAACTCACCTAATTTATGGACGTCCACTAATTAGATCACATTGACCTTTTGGATTGCCATCTGTAGAAATTATACCTCTATAGTAATTAAGCGTAGTTACAATTAATGGTGACATAAAACAAACTTGACAAAATTTAAGATACGACGACAAGTGGCGCCGCGCCACACATCGGGCCAATAATGAACTTAAAAAATGTTCTGTTCATAAACGAATTATTCGGTTTTATGTTTATTATAATGTTTCAACACCATCGGAGAGATATAATTTACTGGGCAAATGTTTAACGTATAAAGTGAAAAATTCTTACGTTCACAAATATTAGGTACCTAATTCATCACTAGCGTTCTTAATTGAGGTCAGCTTTTATACTTTAGGCCCTTACACCGTTAGCTCCCGTGCATCCGAGACTAGGGCAGAGGAAGTCTCAATTTGTACCAACACGATAATAGTGCTGTTTCCTCATCGAGATTTTCTAAGCCCGTATACTTTGCTATTCGGCTTACATGAGTATCAAATCATTATTTAGGTATGTTTAAATGCAAATTTGAAGCTGGATTCTTTGTGTCTTTATTCCTGCAATTTCGCTGACCTTTGCGTAGCCTCTTTAAACGCTCAGATGTGGGCCGAATACTACTGGTCAAACTCAATTTAAAACAATCATCAACACGGAAAAAAGAAAAATGTGGTTAGAAGAGAGTAGACTAGTATTATTTTAATATTCTTTAGAGGTGTTTAGCGTTTGATCGCATTTTCACCTGATGTTTAGTAACGATGTGGCCCAAAATGGTAACATGCTAAACCTAGTGGGGGACTGGCTCTCAAGTGCAGTTGCTGGACCGGAACACATCTATAGGCGCTTGACAATATATGTTCAAATTGAGTGCGGTAGCTAGCTAGTCGGAAATTAGAAAATCTCTACTATCATGCTATGGTTTCATCGCGATGTTTTCCTTCACCGAAAGCTTAGTCTCATTATTTCAGCGATTCGAACTCACGTCTATCGATGCGGTGTTAGTAAACACTAGGAATGAGCCATTATTGTTTCAAAACTAACTTATAATACAGTAAGCCAACAATGGTAGCTTATTAATTTATTGAATTTATTTTCAGGTTTAATTGCCGTTGGGTGCAGGCCGCACAAGTTCGGTCGCTCTGGAGATCTATGGGGGAGGCCTATGTTCAGCAGTGGACGTCCTGCGGCTGAAATGATGATGATGATGATGATTTTCAAGAAAATATTTGCTTCTTTGAATACATAATTTACAAAACTTCATCACTTTTACCTCGCAAACAGTTTTATGATTGTACTACAGGAGGTTCATAAAATCCGTAAAGGCGTTTTAAAAATATCTGTGAAACGTCAAAAACATTATTTATAAGATATTGTTGGAAATGTATTTTTCCCGGCGGAGTATTGTTAGTCATCGTTAAAAAAAGAAATTTTTAAAGATCAATGACCCCACCTTGAGGCGTATTAAACCTTTCTTCAATTCCGGGCTATTTATTAAATATTATCTGGAGATAAACATGTTTTCATCAGCATCGGGCTATCCAGGGCGAATATTTTGATTTATTCACACGCACACATGGAATGTTTTCAATGGAAAAATAAACAAAATAATACATAGATTTCCGGTGATATAATAATGTGTGCCGAAGCGCTCCAGATTTGTATTAATAACACGTTACGAATGTAGACCAACAGTCAACTTTACGTTTAGTATAAGTGAGATAAACATTAAGCAGCTAGACACACATGTAAGTGATGAACATAAGTTCACTTGACTTGACGCGCGAAACATGTGCAATGCACATATAAAAATCTAAAGATAATGTAGCTTTGTCAAAATTGTAATACACATTTTAATTTTAGACATGAAAACCAACGTCAACTGTTTGGATAAAAATTTTGTTTATCGTGTTTCGGTGTCTACAAGAGGATATCCAGCTACCTAAAGGCTTATACCGGCCTGACGGCGTCGACTGCCGATTTAATTTAACACCGGTGGTCGTCTTTCACATCGCCCGTTCCATAATATTCGAAGACAATAATCTCAATCAGTGCGTCCTATCGGTCATGACCTACGGAGCCAAATGGACGCTCACGGTTGTTCACGGCTCACAAATTTAAAGCAGCTCAGGAGGTATGGAAAGAGATACCTATGCTGGGAGTCTCTTTGAAGGATAGAATCAGTAATGATGTATGTATTTAGACAGAGAACTAGGGTTATCGACATAGCTCAAAGGATTAGCTCCTTAGATTCCAAGATTAGCCTATGTCCAGCAGTGAATAAATACAGACTGATGATGATGATTCTGAACTATACTTCGGAACAGTCCATCAGATACTGAGCAGCCATTTTTCTGAGTTATTATATTATTTTTAATGGGAGTACTGGAGAGTCTTTATACCGTTAGACCAATTATTTTACCAACAACGATGGTCTTCATAACCAAAACCGTTGCAAGATAAAATAAGAAAAAAAAAAAACAAAATTTAATCTATTTTTCAGTGTGAAAAATTGTAACTGCAGCAAAACGATTCCGTCCATGAAATAAAACAAATCTACAATTGTAACAATATTTCAAAGTGAACATAATAACTTAAGTCCTCATCATTTTGTAACACAGAACCACAAAACCTCAAACCGATTGGGAAAGATAACGGTGCCCGTAACCGCCAGCAGCGCCGGGGTGTCGCAACCCGAGATGTGGCATCTGCTCTTTTTTGCCCTCGACTCTCCCGCGCCACGCGTACAGCCAAATTAGACTCGGGTAACCAATCAATCTTATTTATTAGTACAATTCAAAACACAATAAAATATCCATATTATGCTTTTATCAAACGCGTTTGTTATGACAACGACATAATATCTCACATAATACTTTATCAAAAACAATTATGTATTCAATGATAACAATTTAAAGCTTTTGTTCCCGCTATTAATGAAAAATAGACAAATAGTTTAAAACAATGTTTTTATTTAAAAAGAGAATCGAATAAAAACATTTTCATTGGCAATACCATGACTTGATGGCAATTCTAATCAAAATATATTGAACTATACTTATAGCGTTTAGGAAGCGCCATCTATTAAAGGGCCATTCAAGTATTACATAAAGCAATTTGGGGGTGGGGGTCTTGTAAAACGTTAGTGTAGTCAGTTTTTTTGAAGTGAGTTCATACTCTGTAATGTCCTCAAAACAGGGAGATTTGCATCATCAGCTGTTCTTGGCATATAAAAGCTCTCATGCTGACTCGCTGTCTTGGATGTTACGTAACGTTTAAGGAGAAGGGGGGGGGGGGGGTACAGATAAATGTTACGGCGCGTTACATTACAATTCAAAAATCTTCAAAAATTGCGTTACGTCAACGCCCCCTTAACAATCTGTATAATTAACATGAAAACTGTTAGATTGTTAAGCATAATGTGCGAAATATACTTGATATTAAATACAATTTCAATAAAATAAGCACAAATAAGTTATTTACAGATATTATTAAATTTATAATAAGTAATTCTCAGTCGATTTTGATGAAATTTTGTATACCTATGTCACTCCTCAATTGATGGGCTATTAAATTAATCAATAATGTAGTAAAAAATAAATTACGATACGATAATAAACGATTGTAGCGACTTCGATGTAGCGACATCTATCTCGCCACATACGAACTAAGACATGCTACGTTAGACATGCTATTTATGGTAGTTTATTGGGTGTGTTGAAGATAATATTAAGTTTTACAAAAAAATAATTCTCAAATCATAACTTTTTATTTACTTCGGACCCCACTGTGAAAAAAAAACTCTACTGAAAAGTGACCCTGTATTACAAGTTTTGGCGCATTTAATAGGTATTCTAAAAAGGTATTACACATAGCTATGCGTGGCTTTGATATCTTTCGAGAACGATCATTCGTAGCAAGGCCAAAGTTAATCCTACCATAAAACTCGGTTAGGCCTAAAAGTGCACAGATGGCTGCTGCGAGGAGAGAATACACCCAACGGGAGTATGCAGAAATGTATTACCTGTATGGCTTTTGCGACGGAAATGCCCGGGCTGCTGCCAGGGAATATCGTCAACGCTAAACTAACCATGACCGTTTTCCGGACTACGGGGTCTTTATGCGCGTACATAATTCGTACATGGAGGGAACCTTACCTGGTCAGCATGCACCAAGAGCAGGCAGACCAGTGGCGCGATTTGAAAATGAAGATGAAGTGCAGAGAGAATTAACATTGGATTCTGGTATAAGTCAACGCCAAATATCCCGAAATCTCGGAATTCCAAGATCGACGGTGCAACATATCATTAAAAGAAATACATATTCCGCCTACCACGTGCAAAGGGTGCAAGCTTTGCTGCCCAGTGACTATGAACCTAGAGTGAGGTTTTGCAGAGAGATGCTAAAATACCACAGAGAGGATTCGCAGTTCTTCAACAAGGTATTATGGACGGATGAGCCAAAATTTAGAAGAATGGGAGTATTCAATATCCACAAACTACATTTTTACTCCAGAGTGAACCCCCATATCATAAAAAATGATCGATTCCAGCATCTGTTTGGTATAAACATGTGGGCTGGTATAATTGGCCAGCAGTTGGTACTGCATGAAATGCCAGCAAGGCTGAATGGTACTCTGTATTTAATTTTTTTACGGTGCAGATTATGTATTAAGGTCAGAGGCAGGAATTTTGAGCATTTATTGTAAAATATTTTGTTTTATTAAAACAATTATTTCACAATCGTTATTTTGTTTCTTCGTCCTAAAAATACATTAGAACCACTCATGGCCATGTGTTATACTTTTTCAGAATCCCTATTTAAAACGCCAAAACTTGTAACACAGGGTCACTTTTCGGTAGAGTAGTTTTTTTCACAGTGGGGTCCGAAGAAAATAAAATGTTATGATTTGAGATTTTTTATTTTCGTAAAGCTTAATATTATCTTGAACACACCCAATAAACTACCATAAATAGCATGTCTAACGCAAGGACTCATCAGTACCAATCTAGTGAAAATTATAAAAAACATACAAACTGTAGATTTTTTCGAATTTTAATAAGAATTAGTAAAAAAAAGTCAATTTTCTCATAAAAACCTCACGTAGAACAATTTTTTGCAGCTGATGACCCCATCTAACCCCTATCTGCATTTGATCCACGACTTTTTGGCCAACCTGTATATATATACAAGGACATGCCATATATATATGCACACACGTAATTGGTTTTCCGGAAACGGTTCCAACGATTTGGATAAAATGTTGTTTTATGATAATGTTTTACATTCCAAGTTTACCTAGATAGGTTTATTACTTTTTTTATGTTTAAAATCCCTAGTTTATAACAACAGCGATAAAAATCAGACAGTGGTTTCGTTTAAAAAATGAGAATACCGAAAACATTTTTTCTTCTTATGTCTCGCACATGGTAACCCTACATTACCGGGAAAAATTATCTTGTTTTTGTGACGTCTCGCAGTTTGTTGGTTGTCTTAACTCGCCTCGCGCCCCCGTGTTTTAACACATCGAATTTCACATGTACATGTTAAGTAATATAATTGTAATTGTATTTTTTGTATACATTTACCATGCTTATTTATTATTTGATTCCATATAAATAAAGAACAATATTTTATAGACGTATGTAGGAAGATAACTCCAAAAAATTATCGTAACGAAAGTTGTGTGAAGTATGTTGAAGATCATTGAATTATTTTCTGAACTTTCAAAATGTCATTTTCTATAAAAAGTATTCACTTTGTGTGCTTAAAAAACTGTTATATATTTTGTTATTTCCAATTTGAGTCGGAGAAACATTGGCCAGTGTCAATCAATATCTTATGTTCTTTAATGTTTATTTAAGTCAATGTCCAAGACTTCAAACCGATTCAATGTGATCAAGCCACGTTACTTTAACGTGGTGTGACTACTTTATTAATCACTTTTTATGAGGATTTTCCGGCAACGCGTAATTCCCTTTAAATATTATATTAATGTTTAAAATTCACTTTACCTGTTTACATTTGATATTAACCAAAATACTAATTATAATGTGACCAAATTTACTATAAGTTAACTAATACAAGTTTTTATGAATAAAACTAAAATTAAATTATACTATACAATTTACCATAAATAAATCTGCATTATACATCCAGTCTCGTAAATTAGTAACCAAGTTCAGGGATACAAAAATCAGTAGTCTTTACTGCAAAAGACTGAAATATATTTTATTGACTGAGTTCATTCATATTAATGAGAAATTTACGGATGACATTCTTGATAGTATACAAAAATACGTATAATCAATATTAATGATACAATATAATTCAGGCCTGACCGTTTTATATTAGCAGAGAGTAGTAGCAAGTAGAGCGATTAGTAGTTAGGAGACGTAGGACACAGAGAAATGTCTTTGGAGATTTATCTCTACTTGAGGCAACCGGACTGGTGGGATACCTCCTCTGCTCCCCTGCAGACGATTGCAGCCAAATAACCTTGTGTTTGTCCTGCGAATGAGTAAGGTTTCCAGAGCCCCTTGGATAGCTAATGTTACCTATGTATTACAAGCGTCCATAGTCTACGGTAGCCGCTTACCATCAGGGGGGCCGTATGCTTGTTATTAACTAACTAGGTCGATTGACAACCAATACAAATGATAAACGAGTGCAGTGTTACGACAAAATGTTATTAATCAAACGAAGCTACAAACGTTGCATTTGCATAATCTGTTTACTATGTAAACACGTTCTACTACTCTACGGTCCGACGTATGTACTGAAAATTTACAAACACAGACTTTCATTCGTAAACACACATCCGAGTTTATTTTTGTCAATGATTTGAAATCTGTGAGTAAATTCGATTTTTTTTTAGTTACAGATACTTCTTTTGATGCGTTTAGTAGAGGGTAAAATATTATTGAGAGCTGTGCGCGCGCATCATGTGACCGAAGTGTGATATGAAGTTAGCCGTCAATAACAATAATGTGAAATCATTTTACTGACTTTTTTTATTATTTCATTGTACTTATAAATTAAAATATTTTTTATTAATTTTTGTTGGAGGCGACGCGATGGAGAGTTGAATAAATTTAATACGGATGAAACTGTGGGCCACAACTAGTACATTCATATTATATAAGTCATGTTTGAAAACTGCTCATATAGTGGACGGGCATATGATAACAATCACACAAGAATAATAATATATAACATAACTAAGGACTACCTTTTAAGTCTCGCACCTGGTTTGGTGATTTGGGCAGGTGCATGAAATTATTCACTATTTCACATATTTTTTGCACCTGGCAACACAAAATACCCAGGCGGACAATGCAACTTTTAAATTTAGAATCGCTTTCCCATCTGACATCTTGAACAATCCAAACTAAGAACTGCAGTATTTTTGTTAGAGGAATATTTTTTATATACTTACCCATTCCTATTTTGAAAATTGTATATTCTGTTGTAATATAAATAAACTTAGAATTTTAACAATTGTAAAATATTATGTTTGATAAAAATAGCAAATTTATGTATACAAGCGGTCGCCCAATGATCGAAATTCGACCAGCAGCTTTTTAATCATAGACTATTTTATGTTTACCCTTTAAACAATGATTATTAAATCACTTGCTGTCACATTACATTGTGTGACAATGTCAATATTTTGGGGGGTCTAAGTTCAATGGTAGGTCGGATTAGGATACGCAGCATTAATTTATTTTATTTAATATATTAGTAAAAGATATTATAGATAAATTTTAGCTTTCTGCACTCCTCCATATAAACTTTAACTATGCCAAATCCCAGTCTTTCGTGCATGCAATACGCTTAAAAAGGGGTACAAAGCTTTTGCTTCACGTATTAATATAATGATGATGATTATTATTATTATTATTATCGGTTCGATAACCCAGACATTAAGTAAATCTGCCTTCCGTTCCGAAAGTGCTAGTCTTTGGTTACATAGCGTTTATTTTAAGATAAGGGAGATATTGTGAGATTTAATTTATAGTGTTGAATGTGTTGTACCAGCTTTTCCCTCCTGGTATCTATTACAAATATTATCCTATGCTGAGGTCATAATAATGATCTTGTTAACTTTTTATTTTAAATTTTTACTAAAAATATATTGTCAGAGCTCCAGCTAAATGGAAATAATTATTCATTATAATATTTTTAATGTAGTATGTTAATAAGCAATGCTTAATTATTTGCCAGTAGGCTTAAATAATTTATTGCATAAACTTTTTATAGCAACATAATAAATGAGTAATTTAACAACCTACTTAAATAAACTTACACATTTTTAAAATATTTATACTAGCTGTGACCCACGTTTTCACTCGTGTTAATTTTATACGACAAACACTGCAACGCCAACGTATCCCGTGTAGCCTATCATAATTATTGTTCTTCCCGCGAGTACAAATCATTTTAAATTTTTCATTACCTCCTAAACTATGCGTTCAAATAACGGGCTAAAAAAACAAAATATAACGTAATAAAATTGTCTTTATTAGTAACTTTTGTTCGTAAAGATTATAATATGTCATGTCTACAAATAATGTTTATAAATCACTTTTTAATTATTAATAATTATTTGTCACAAAATGGCTTATTGTGGCTTTCTATAAGAGATAGGCATAAGCTATCGCTGGATTTTTTTAGATATACTAAGGACCAATACTTTTTGTAGTATATTGTATTTACGTATCATTAACCATTACGCCACCGCACGCGGTTAAAGCAATTCGGGAGAGCTTCTGCCTCCGACTTACTTAATTGTTTAAGGCTAGTTGAGAGTTAAAGGCTAATTTTAGACAGCCTATACTGTTATGCCTCGTGAGAGTCTGGCTATCATATATAAAAATATTTTATATATATATATTAAATTACTTAATAATTATTTATTAATTTTTTATATATATTTTTATATATTTTTATTTATTTTATATTTTTTAGTGTTTAACAAAAAAAAACTCTTCTGCTTTATTATATTAGTATAGATTAATGTTTTATTGAGATGTCTACACGTTATTCATTGTAATTGAATTTATAATATGTTGTTTATTTAAAAAAAAAAAAAAATCAGAACCGAGAAATATCGTTCTCCATACAAATTTGCCACCCTTTATCATCCCTTGAGGATGAATTTTGAAAAATCTCTTAAGGAATGCCTCTAGTAAAAACTCAAGATCCTCACCAAATTTTAAATTTCTATCCTAAGTACTTTAGACTGGGTGATAATTAGGTAGTCAGGGCATTGCCTTTAAATTTTTAATTTTTTGGCTATCTATTTCGTATTATAAGTTTATAACCCACATGAGATTGTATCCTCGAACGGTCATTTTAATTGAAAACACTCGCGCACAATATTTATTGCCATTCGCTAGACATTGACATCATATTAAGCTATAATACCGTTGCCCACTTGTTGTAAATTACTCCCATTTAGATTCTATACGAGAAGGCCACCAGACAGGCGTGATACGTACACAATATCACGCCATTTAGACATGCTTTTATTAAATTAATTTTCTTAAGTATTATTTGTTATTATTTCAAATAGTTGTTAATTATAAATAAGAATTACTTCTTACCCTTATACCATCTAAGCAAAACATGTATTGCTCTTCCACATCGCTTTTTCTAATGAAGTGTTTTTATGAACTCATGAATTGAACGATACATTAGAGAAATTCTTATTTTGTTTTATCCGTTTTCAAGAAAAAGTCGAAACAGGTGGCGCTTTAGTCGATTTATGGATTATTGGAAAAGGTAGAACAACGTCTGTAGGGCCAGCTAGTTAAAGGTAACAAAGCAAATCATTGCAATTTTTATTATCAAGAATTCAAGAAACCCAACATATTCACTGGTTGACTAAAGCAGCTACCTATACAGGAAACTGCATTAATCTTGTCACAGTATACCAGTATAATCTCACTTCCTACAACAGTTGCAGTGTCCCTAACGACATTGACATACGATGTCACAATAAACATGATAATTTTCAGTTACCGAGCGGAATCGCCCACCTACGCTAGTACAGTTCCCCTTATCATTACAGTGCAGTATCAATGAAAGCAGGCACAGTTCATTCAGACAAGCATTATTAAGCCATAAAAGCTCACAATTGATCAGAGTCTATGGATAAATACCTGATTAATAATAGTAATAGATAATAGTATAGAAAGAGCGAGACATGATTTAAAAGAAAAGAAAACAAAGTAAGATTAGGTAAAAAAAAGCTATAACAAAATTTCATAACAATGTACATTTAGGTAACTGCATTATGGATATGAAAATGACATTTTGAAAGGAAATAAAAAAGCGAAATGGACTAATTAAAAGAAGCTCAGATAGACAGAATAAAAGATGGGAGGATAATACCAAACAAGGCAATTTATAACAAAAAAGAAAACCAACTTCAATGCTTTTGAAGAGTTCCCTTGTGTATCTTCCAAGTTGAAGATCCAATGCCAGTTAAATTTAAAATGGGACTACCCCTATCCAACAAAAAAATAATCATCCAAATCGGTTCGTAAACAATGAAGAGTTATTATGACTGAACATTCATAAAAAAATATATACATGTGAATTGAGTAGCCTCTCCCGTCTTTTGTTTGAAATCGGTTAAAAGTTGCTGGCCCAGCGTAGTTCAACCGATTCCCGATGAAAAAAATGCAAAATATAATATGTCAAATTTAGTTTCTAAATAATTAATGTGAAAATTTATTGTAATACAGCAATAAAGGCTTATTTCAAATCCATTGTTTTTATTTTGCAGTCACTCCAGTCCGCTATTCGTAGTTTGGCGCATTATTATTAAACATTTTATTTTTACATCTTAATCTCATTTAGTAACATCAATCCTTACTTACTACTTAGCGACGATTAAAATGTTTTTTTTCTTTCAATTGTTATTCGACTTAATATAACTTTAATCTAAATTAGTTATTAGACTAGAAGAGTTACCTGTCATAAGTGTATGCAGACATTTGTTAATTTCATATTTCAAAATGGTCATAAGCACACTTTTCAAGAATTTATGAAATTAGCACTTTGTGCATAGCTAAGTTGTGACGTCCTTCCTTGTTTCAAAATTTATTTTATGTAGATATAATAAACTGAATTTACAAACATACCTCTCGTACGACTAGCAATATATTATTACTAAAAATATTTTTAACAGACATCAAAAAACGAAAGTTCTTTGTATTTCTATTAGGTATGTTTGTATACTCGCGATTTTTTTCAGAAATTACTCAATCTATTTTTATAATTCCGTTATTGGGGTAATCTATACTTTTGGGATTGTTTTATATTTACAATATTATGGCACTATTCACATGTACAGATAAATAATATATTTTTTAGCTCTTATTGAAAATCGTTATCAAGTTGATACGAAAATATTTATAAAAGTATAAAGTGTAAACTGCAAACAAACAAATGAATCATTTTATTTTTTTTAAACATTTTTTTATACATATACTTTAGCTTATCACCCGCAAGCGATTACTATAATGTCACTGGGAATTTTTATTATTAAATAAATAACAAAACTGTGTTTATTTACAATCGTTTCCGCTGATATTAGGTCTCGACCTTTACTCGACTGTTGTTTGCGTTGACTGAATAGAGGTGAAACATGTTATCGCGATTTTATAAACGCAAAATTACGTTATATTTCGCGAATGCATCATCAGTTTTCGTGTAATAGTTAACACTAGAGAGCGAAAAGGTTCAAAACAATCAATCGATAGAATAAAAGCGATGAAGATGGTAAATATTCCGTTTTATTTGTTCTACGCACCAGTATTATTAGATTATTTCATAGGATATTTTACGAATATGCTGGGTTATATTATATTGGACCAAAAAATGTTTAATTAAAACCACACAATTTCATGATAATTTTTCTCATTTCCCACTTAAGCCGATATTGATATTTATAGACAGTACTTATCCCAGAAAATTATTTCACTCATTACTAACTCTAACTAACTACTAATTCTAACTCTTTTTTCCGCTAATTTCAACCCACTGCAGGATATGATGCCCTGAACCTTTTATGCCATCCATCCATCCTTGACCTGTGCCAGTCTTGTCCAGGTCTTTCTGACAAGATTTGTTATGTCTCGTCGACTCATTCCTACCACCGATCTTCCTACACACCTTTTGTGCCCCTTTCTCTAAATATAGGCTTCAATTAATCTTCTAAATTAATAAAATGATTGAGGTCTGCCGTTGTGCGCGCATCACGCAAAAATTACTGGATAAATTATAACTTATTTTTTTTATTTTACTCCTTAGATACTTGGTACTTATGTAAAAAAAATATCACGATATATAGATAAACAATAATAATTATGTATTCCACGAGAGCGGAGCCACCGGCACAGCTAGTCTTAAAATAAAAAAATATAAATAAAGTTTTGCTATTTCATCTCAAGAAGGAAGTAGGAGGTATATGGATAAAGAGTAATTATACAATTTACCATAAAACATAATTATATTCTTTAATTAATATCTCATTAAAAGCATAATAAACGAGCGCAGACTAGATCAATGAACGATGTTTATTTCTGTATACCACTGTTTACCTATTAAATTATATCAAGAGATGTTGGCCGCCAGCCAACAACTGTACGAAGGGTTTCGCAAGTCCGCACCTACATTTGATTTCCGGACGCGTATTTTGCTTCGGATTAACCAAGTTCCTTACTGTTTTGAGCACAGTAAGGCTCAGTAAAATTAAATATTTAAATGACACGTTTAGTGAAAAATTATATATCAACACATTAGTAATCGAAAATTTCCTTCCAACTTGCTATACTTTCATCATAGTACATATAGGATTTAAATTCACATCAATAAATGTACCAAGCGAAATACCTCTAGGCCACCATTGTTTGAAAAATCCCATAGTATAAAAAAAATTCAAATACGTACATTTTCAGTAATATTTTAAAATGTGTCGCAGTACTTTAGAATCGTATCTAAAACAGCTAATAAATGTAGACCAACAGTCAAGTATACGTTAAGATTTAAGATGAGCAAGATAACCGTTTCTATGAAAGATATCTGTCGACTGTCACACAATAATACGCGAATATAGAGCGCGGAGATTTTAACTTGCGGAGCCTCATATTTTCTTTTGCTACTGCAATTATAGATTCTTATTTATTAATATATTTATTACTAATTGATCCAATCTTTAACATCCACTACCACCATGTCATGTCGTCTTCATTGACAACGCGCGACGTGGAGCCAGTGTTCCTTCGATCTACTTTCAATTAATTAGATCATTGATAACAAAATAGTACATATGTAATTATAATATATTCGAGATAAAACTATCACGATAGTGTTATCTCAGATCTCATTGCCGGGAAATACTACAAATTACATTTCATTATGCCTAAACAACCTTGCATATTGTAAACTTTTGCAAAATACATTTAATTAAACGCTTACAATATAACGCAATAACAGGAATCGATGTACTTTGAAGATAATTTTTACTCAATAAAAACAAATAACACTTAACACTCAATAAAACTACAACCTCCTGGGTATAAGAATTCGGTGTAGTCATGGGTTTAATTTGTATTGAGCTCTACGACATTCATAAATGATCAAATCTATGTGGTCTACCGTTCATCAGAACAATTACAATAATTGGTTACAGCTTAGATGTGGTTAGACGTACTTTTTCAATTTTCGTTTAGAGCTTCTTTTTTACTTAATAGGTATTAGCGTTGGTCACAATCTCAACAGTTGATAAATGAAAATGTGACCTAATATGCCTAACACGATAAAGCCTACGAAAGGCTGGAGTTCAAGTGGTGATTTCAGTTTCTAATGGTAGCTAGTCAGGGGGCATTAGAAAAGGCCGTAGATAGCATGGTTGTTTATTCCAGATTGTATTGACCCTCATGTCGATCGACGCGTAGTCCTAACAGACTACCAATGAGCCATCATCGCTTCATTAACACACTTAGCCAGAAGAAATATGCAACAGATCTCTTACACATTTTTTCCTATATATTATAATACAAATCAGAATATTTTACAAGACGCACATCGCTGCAAAGTATAGCATAAAAAATGTTACAGTAGGTCGTACGTGCGATTGTGCTAATTCGATTATCGTAATTCAAGCAGCCGTTGTACAAGAACAATGTTCCTATCTTCGATATTTAATATAACAATCATTGAATATTACCTTACACAGTTAACGACTCTTCGTATAAGGAACAAAATTCATGGTAATTGAATGGCTCAGACCTGTGGAGTATTTTTCCGATGTCCATACTTCAAGTCATATACTAAAAAGTAATAAGGAATTTACGAAAATTTAGTATGTTTATAGGTAGAATATCTATAGACGCTGAGTAAGAAACTATGAATTTAGCTGAGTTTGAAATCGGTAATGTATCGCGCATTTGTATGCTGGCGGCATTTGAGATATAAAATATTTTCACTGACATTAAAAATTTACAATAATCGAAAAACATTTTAGTATGAAACTGCAATTTTTCATTTATGTTTGTATGGTATGTATAGGGATTGTGAATATCATAGGTTGACATTTATCCAGCTCCGCCTGCACGCGATACAATGCAACGCAGTCAAAAACAAACAACGTAATCGATATATGTACATGTATTGTCTATATACGAAAATATTAAAAAAACAAAACAACAATATAATTATGTATATTAAACCTTTATGGATGACATCCTCCAGGCAGAATATGACAGTTGGTTAACTGCTTACTGGCTGATATGACAGTTACTCGAGGTGTTAATGTAGAAACAATATATTTCAATGAAATATTCGCGTAATTGTCAAGTCTTCAACAAGTTTTTCCACAATAATTAACCAAACGGTAGGATATATAAAAACACAACAGAAATGAACAAAACACCAAGCCTAAAAAGCTGACAGTCATTAGTTTCATATTCTGCTTAAAATAAGGCCATAAGGCACTCAGACCAATTAGGTAATTGAACCAAAATGGCGTAAAACAAAAAGCAGAAGAATGACGTAAATTTCACCGTGCCCGTAAATAATGGACAAAATGGGGATTTAGCACAGGACGTGAATAATTTAGAGCGAGTAGGCGATGCTCACGCGATGTTTCCACAGTCGTTTACAGCTAGCATTCACTATTGTTTAAATATTGCCTTTTCACATTGATATACTAAACAATCAAAGCACCTAAATCAAGCCATGTACGAAAACACTATGTATATCTATTAAGAGTTTAATTATAATATTTAAATCAAACTCAGAGAAAAACTTCATGCACTTATGACCCAAAAGACTACATGCATAAATTAAACAAGTTTCATTATACGCATTATAACGAATCATTCATACACATGTAAATAATATACTTATATGTTTTAATACAAGTTATGTACTAAATCCTCTCACTCGGTAACTCGACCAAGGTTATATTCATAGCTAACTAAATATAACAGCACATGTAAAGAAATTTAAAGAATTAGATTATTTTGTCAGATCGCCTTACCTATTTGCTCAAATTTTAGGTGTCACATCAGTTACCGTAGCAAAAAAAAATACAAATGTTAGGAACTAGATCTGATATATATATATATATATATATTCTAATTTATTCAACGGTTCAAATGTGTATGAATCAATAAAAAACGCTTAATCAATATTGCTTAATATTTTTTCATTATCACCCGTAGTTTTCTCACGATCTTAACCTTTATAGACAAGCACGTGACACGTTATTCATAACAATGGTTCAACTTGGCTTTAGAATCGTCTCGTCGATCATCACGTTCCGCAAATCACTATTCGTCTGATTTAACGCGCCCTGCTTAGCGCTAAGTATCTTCCAGTTAATATAAACTGAAACACGGATGACGGTATTACCTTAAGGTACAGTCACAGATGAAAGCTGGCGTAGTCCTTACTTCGGAGAATCATATAGTATCCTTTCCAATTACTTTGGCAATATTTTGTATTTATGTGTAAATAGTTCAAAAACATCAATGTAGTCGGCACAAGGAGGAATTAAACAGCGAGTCGAACCAAAAGCAAAGCGAATAATTGCATATGTGACCGAGCCATATGTCAGTGCATTCTCACTTACCCAGTGACGCAGTTTGTGGGGCAATGTCAGCTGTACGTGTGAATGAGGAATAACATTTAATTGCCATAGCATTAGTAAACAAATATTTAAAAGCTTATATAGTTTTGAATGTTAATAAGAATGCAAAAAATGTATTACACACGCATTGCGTAGACAGGTTATAGTAACAGTATAAAAATACAGTTTACTAAAACAACCAGTTCGTTCAATGCGGTTCACAGATATATTACCTTTATATTATTAAACAATTTTCTACTTGAATATAAAAAAAGCAAGCAAACTGTTAACATCAAGCGAACGATTTCACTTTAACACAGTTCCACTAATTTGCTTGAGTTGAAATTATCAACTATACCGAAAAGTAAAACAACATATCTCGTGAAACTATGATATAAAAAAATATAATTCCCTTGACTGTAACAATTGATCTAAATATTTAGCTCAACGTCTTTATAGTCATAAACGGCAATATGAACGAAAATAATCATAATAAATTTATCCGCCCGTTCACATGAACAGCCCACTCTTGAGTTACAATAAGCGTTCCACTAACACTATGGATATCAAATTATATATTTGCTTTTCATTTTTGCATTTCCTTGCTTCATACAGACCTAATAATATGCTGTTATTTTCTTGTAGGTATACAAAGAAACAAATTAAAACAAATCCAATACTGGAAGTTTAGAACATTCAGCGAATTTCCGACTACCAGCCTTTAATATCTCTCGACCATCTACCAACATGAGTGCTGTAATTGCAAATGGTAATAATATAGATACTTATAAATTGCGACAATTGATTATGTTATTAAATCCAGTTATTTCTAGTTTTAACTGTTGACTTCTAGTAGAATTATGTAAAGAAAAATTACATTACTACATTATTTCGTAGCAGTAGGCGACACCCGCGATTTAGATAATATAATGATCCAAATAGAATGATATCGATTAAAAGATGCAGTATTGGATAACTTGAGAGAATTTATCGTATCGCTATCCCATGTAAGGCTGGAGCCGGTTAGTATCATATTTATTTATTTAATCGAACAGCAGAATCATTTACTTCTTCTTTTTTCTACGTATTTTTGACCTTAATTCCTTAGGGTTACGTCGGCCTTGTTGTTTCCAAAGATTTTATTGAGAATAATTAGCAACCAAGTTGATTATCGAAAGGGTATCAGCATTGTTAGGTTAAGCAATTTAGCATGGAAACTGGTGGGTAGAAGGTGACCCGACATACTGAGACTAAGTCGTCTTATAAGACAGGGAGTCTCCCTCTATATTTCGTTCTGAACACATTCCTCCATCAATACCTGATGTATATAATCAAGTATTTTTTAATAATTGAATTTAAAATCTTTCATTCATTTTAGGGCGTCGTCAGTAAGAGTGAAGCCACTGTATTCAGTGGACACTCTTTTTCGATATGATGAACTTGTTGCGTTTGAGCTCTGCAACCACAACGCGGTGAATCGATCTATCCACACCAATATTTAAATTCAGCGCAGCGTTCATGACCTGTCCGTAATCGGTGAAGCTTGCACCAAACGTTTCTTGGCCGTTACGACCCTCTTTATTTAATGTGGACGAAGGCTATAATCCCAGAAATTAAATACAAATTACTGGTAAGCCAAAACAATAGGACAAATAGGATAAAAAAGATAGCCCTCATCAAAAATGTAATCAGACAAGAACATGACTTCTTATGTGGATCGGATGTGACGTCATTTGAAGGAAACGCGCCGTGTCCCAGCGTGGAAGCCATCATTCCCATACCGACTCTAGTCCAACCATATCCAGAAATAAGCAACGACAAACGTAATACGAACCGTCGTGTCTACACACTCGAGAAACATTTAAGAAATATTTCAAGGGGAAGGCGGTTCAAGATAAAATTGTCCGTCTAAATACAGCTGTTGACGAAGTGGGTACGTTGCCTCCCGAATGAAAGTTCTTGTTTCATTTTTCTTTATTGCAACACAAATGAAACAAATTTTTTGTGGCGAGTTTAATGAATAATTTCGAACGTTAGAGGGCGACAGCAGATGTACAACATATAGGTACTTGTTTACCAAATTAAACTTAATTACGTATAATTTTGGAATAATAATATTATTTTAAAGCGACGTATTACACTATTTACTCGTATAACGTACATGTCATGTATAATTAATATTAGAAAGCTGACATGTGTTTTATTTTGTTTTAACGTGCTAATGTCTGGGAAGAAGCACTCGGATTTGAAAAAATCTTTGGTTTTTTTTATATCCTATTTATTGAAGAAGGCTATAAGCTATACAACTTTACGCTATGACCATAAGTATATGAGCAGCTGCCATGTCCCATGAACGATGAACGTCAAGCAGTCTGGCAAGCAGACATATAGCCATCAACCGAACTCAGTTTTCATATCAACGGCTCGAAACGGCCGTAAAAACGGGAAACACGATTTCTAAGTCACTTAGTTTTATCTAGAAAATGTCACACAGAGAGAAAGACTGGAATCATCATAAATGTATGAAACCTAATAAATATAAAAGTAATAAACAAACATTTAAAATGGTTTTTCCAAAGACATGCACCAGTGAGAGCAGCAGCAAACAAAATTTGTTCTTTATATTATATTAGCAACCGCCCGCGACTTTGTACGCGTTAGTTACAACATAACACTTAATACAAATATAACAGTCTATAACCATCAGCCAGAAAGTAGCTTTTCTATGAGTGGAAGACTTTTTAGAATAGAATCAGTAGTTCCAGAGATTAATTACCACCTCCTAAAAATATAGACAATTTTTTTCCTCTTTCTGACTATGCCTGCGGCTCGACACGTATCTTTTAATTGAATGAATGAATAAATACTTTAACGTTCGTTTAGTTTGTACACTGGCGAGCTTAATGCCATAAAACATTTTCTTCCAGCTAACAAGCGGTAATATGTAAAAAAATTATATTGTTGGTAGTGCATTATGAAATAAATTAAAATTAAAATGAGCATTTTCTCTGCACTTAATCCAGTATCAATAGTTAAACGGACCCTAGATAATTCAAAAATCATATCGATAACTCACAATTATAATGTACATATACATATACCATCCATCCCAGAGTTTTAATTGAAATAAAGTTTATTTGATTTTAGACTTCAGGCTGTTCTACAAAAAAACCCGTAACAAATAACTTTATACATACACATAACACATTGAATTTGTTTGGAAATGTGGCAAACAAGCATACGGCCCGCCTGATGGTGAGCAGCTATCGTAGCCTATGGACGCTTGTAATAACATAGGTAACACTAGCGCGTTGCCGATCTTGAACCGCACTACCTCGAACGAGAGGAGGTATTCCACCAGACGAACTGCCCCAAGTAGAGAGAAATCTCCCTGTTCCCTACCTCTCTCTTTTATGTCAGCAATGTATAGTTTTATACAGTTATAATTAATTAATGTTATACTAGGAAGGTATACAAAGTTACTATAAGTCAACTAAAAGTACGTGCACACAGCTCACGTACTTTCAAGAAAATATCGTCGATAAAAACCAAACAGTTCTTCTATACTACGTTGCGTCGCGTGTCGGGACTACATAATTGTGGAACGTTTACCGTACGCGCTGCATCAGTCACCGTTGCTCGCTCGTAAAACTCTCCGGCGACCAATAACTATATAAAAAAAAATTTATAAAAAATAAACAAGAGAACGCCTCAATATGAGAGCTCATTCATTTAAATGAGCGAATACAACTAAACAGACAGAATAAAGCGCGTTTCCAAATTTGTATTAAAAAAAAAAACAACAAATATGGCGCATTCTACTTTTAGGTAATTGTCGGAAAACTATTTATTTATATATTAAAATGTATATGGAAAATTACCAATACATTAGATTTCATTTATAATTAAGAAATAAGGAGTGTTTAAGGCCACTGAATGCTTCATTTATGACTATTACTGAATATAATCGTTTTTTTAATAATGATAGTAATATTAGAATTGAGAATTATAAGACAAAATATAAGTCAATAATTCTAACAAAATGAAAAAATAAACCAGTAAATAGAAATACATTCATAAAAAAGGGAATGTAAAAAGTTAAAAATGTGAAGAAAAAAAAATACAATAAATGACTATCAGAATGTCTTATTTTGTTTTATGAATCTATATAAGAAATTAAATTAGATCTTTATTCATACATATAGCAATACACTTTTTATGCGGCAACAAGTTTCGCGTTTGCCATAGAAGGCGGATAGATGTTCTAACAAGTACGCTACCACGACAAAATTAACACAGCCCGTAAACTTCGCTACATTTATGATTCACACGTCTCAGATCTAAAATATCGCATATAAAATCGAGTATCACTAAAATGCAAACTCTTTACACTTAGAATTAGCATACGTGTAATACGGTTGTGAATCACGACCGGCGCCGTCGGAAATTGTGAATCATTAGGAAACAAGCAGTAGGCGCTATGAATAAAAAAATTATATACACAATAAAAGATAATTCAATACATCCGCACTTATAATATAATACAAAAAGGACCGTACCAGTTGACTAGGACTATAAAAAAAAATGCATTTTATTAGCATATTTACTTAATACGTTCCAAGGAGCGAAACTACAAATATGAACATGGTCGTAGGATCAGTGAACAGTTTGAATACTATTATCCTTCTTCAGGTCACAGACTACCGTTATGCCAAATTTCATTGCGATCATTTCAGAGGTTTTGTCAGTTAGACAGACGACAGAAGTTAAAATAGTAGTTTACACAACAAGTGAAAAAGAGGGAATTTAATTCGAGGGACTGATTTGGATCCCGAGGGCAGCGAATAATTCTAGAGTAGAATAGAGACGAGTGGAGACCAAGTCGAGGGTTTTACCATAGTCACGAGTTTGTAAAAACCAACTTTCGCACGCATATCATACAACGTTTTTCAACAAATTTGCGAGAAAACGGTAACAGTAGTAATGAAACAACCTTACAATACTGATTTAAGAAATGCTTACTTTGATGAATAATATGTATCTATATAATAAGAATTAGTATATTTATACAAATGAATGTTTGTTTGTAACTTTATGCGTTCCTAAACCATTCATCTGATTGCGATTAAACTTTAGTGAATTGTTGTGCTCACTTCCGTAAAGGTTCTCTATTAGTACAAACATTTTACAATAGGTGGCAAGCGCGTCGATTTAGTTTAAAAACAACGGGAAATAAATCTCGAGCAAAAGGCTTTATATTTTTATACCTATTAAATTATATGTAGTATCACACAGTACTTTAAAACCCCTTAGACGATAAAGGAAGCTTTTTCTCAAGGCCCTTTAACGGTTGAAAAGGCGCCACAAGGTCTTCTCTCCAAGTAGCAATTAATCAATTCAACGATCGCCAATCTAACCAACATTTGCATAATATATGCCATCATTTCCGCCAACGGATTTTCAACGACCATTGTTGGCTACAACGGGAGCTTTAGTATGGACACACAGTGACGATGATCAGATAGGAACTTCCCCTTGTAATTTGAGGCAGTATGCTAACGATCACCATGTCGGGAACTATAATAATAATCATGCGAACTTCTGATATGGAGAGGTCGTTAAACTTCGATGTGCAACAGGTCAATGTTTGCACATATCAAAGTACGTGCACTGTACAAATGCACTAAATAAGTTTACTAACCTCGTGTATTTTATATTTACGTATATACTATAAGAGTAAATATAATATTCGGTTCCTTGTCTTACATTCTTACTTATTCGCTACAGAACAATGCCCAGCGATGCGATAGACCGTACACTAAACAATAAAAGAAGATCATAATCTTTTCATCTATTATAACGCTATGACGCTACTGGGGTAGGCAGAAACAATGGAACACCACTCTATGCGCTCTTTTTATTGAAATCATACAAGAAACCTATCATTATAAATATTCATATGGTGGAAACGTCGCCAAAGTTTTATAACAAAGAAATGTTCGTTTTGTCTCACTTTTGTAACGATTTTTCTATTCTACATATGTATTTTATTAAAAGATACAGGTTCTAAATGTTTTAGTTAAATGATTATTATACTTACTGATCGACATATTTACCACTACACTTTCAGGATTGTATGAGAAGTAAATCGAGCTTTTAGTTAATTCAATAGAGGCGTCTTCACTGGGCTGTTTATAGGATTGAAATAGACATAACATGTAATAACACAAACTCATTCAATTAAAAACAATTCCCGTACCTACACTGTACAAAACGATTTATTGCCATGTAGGTATGCTAAATATTTTACATGTAATAATATACTTTATAGGTATTAATAAGCTGATGACTTATGGAAGTATAGCAGGAAATCACAGAATTACTAAATTAGGAAAATTATTATCTGTGGAAATTCTAACAGGTTTATTCAAATATGAGGAAACTAAACAAAATTATCAAGTTAATAACAATTTCATTAATTCCATGTTCATGTAAGGTTATTATTACGACACTGATCATGTCATTAAAAACAATTTTTATCTCTTTGTTACATAGTAGTATGTTTTGAATTTAACTCAAAAACGGCTTGAACGATTTCTATGATTTTTTACTATAAGAATTAACATATTAGTTTTGGAAATGATAAAAAGATAATTTTCTATCAACTAAATTTTTATGAATTCTCAAACGATTTTGATGGAATTTTGTACACGGGAAATATATCATTGGTCAATAAATTAAAGGTTATAAGAAATGTCAATAATACTTTTAGAAATAATAAAAAAATATACAAAAAGGTCTATCATATAATATATGTTTCACGGGCGTAGCCAAGGCTGAGCTTTTGGTGAAAGAAGAAATCGTGACGTAATCAGAATCATGGTATTCCATAATATTTGCTAGTTCAAAAAATCTGTCAGATCCACGAGCTTGAGAACTAGTCCTCTTCTAGGAGTATCGGTTACCTTTTACATCAGCTTAACAAATGCTAGCCTAGGCAGGTTATGGTCACGTTAAATGTTTTTTTTAATCAAGGACCTCAATAAGGGTCAGTCGTTTGACACTTCGCAACAACGGATACCGTTGGCCGGATGTTACGGCCCGCGATACCAGGCTTTTACCATGTCATTAATACTAATGGCATTACATTGTAATTACTGTTCCTATACAGACCACTCTGTATACACATAATAAACACGCACAATGTACATAATATCGTCGATGTTGTTACAAATCGGACTATATCCTCAAGAACCAGGGATGAGGAATGTCGTAACCGTAAGAAAAACTATCGCATCTTATCCGATATTAAAAAGTATCCGAAATCGTAACCATGTTTCATATTAATATTTCAAATAGTTTCGGATATGGACGGAGTCCAGTGAGACACTGTCGACAACGTACCAAAAATTACTTAAAATTTAACTAATCCATAAGAAAATATTTGAGGTTTGCACATCTGCTCTCATAGCGCAAAAACTACTGGATAGAATTTAATCAATATTTTTTTACTCCTCAGATACTTGGTTCATATAAAAAAAGAACACGATATCTTCATTCAATTAAAGGTTATTAAAGTTTTAAGAAACTACGTCTTTATAGGCATTACGCGTTCCTCTGTCATCCACGCGAGAGAAACCGCTAACACAGTTAGTTAGTAATTATCTAAAATAAATTTGATATTGTTCAACAAACATCCAAATAATACCTGTTTCACTTCTAAATACGATTTTTTCCATAGCTAAGTCAAGTTATTACTCGGTAATGGATAGTGTAGTCTACAAACACCTATGACCATCATAAGATAAACAATGTATAAAGTTATGGGCGCCAGCAGACGGTGGGACAAGAGGGTGCAAGTGCACCCCCATGTCGGATAAAAAATACGTAGAAATGATGAAGAATTTCGTAAAATTAATTTACTGTTTGAGTAAACCCTTATGGTGTTTAGATTGCTCTCCAAATTTGTACAATACTGTAAATTATCTACAAATTATATTTATTTTCTTAATAGTATAGTGTTTAGATGCTGATGCACTCCCCTGAAAATAAATCCTGGTGGTAGTGGTTGCACCCACGTATATGGTAATTGTGACCTAATTGAACACATACTCATGCACTATACAATAGGTTTTGCATTAATCACCATCTAGTTATATTATTTTATAAAATTAGTTTAAGAATCAGAACAAGTAATAAAGGCATGCACTTTGAATGCATAGACATATATTTTATCAAAGTTTAATTTAAAATGTTACCTAGTGAATGTAAATGACTGGGTCATTAAACAGTGTTTGAAAAAATATCTGGACAGTGAACAGTAAAATACAAAATTAATAAATATCCAAGAAATAAGTGCACATAATGTTACAGAGGATGTAATAGAGCATTGCACAATGCCTTACATTCATTGACCCCAGCCACCAGTGCAACAACTTGTTATACACAACTGATAAGATCCTATCTTAATAATTTTACTGCCAAAGTCTAAAATTCTTAGAATATATGATTTAACAGTGTGTGTTATATGATAAAAAATACTTCATAGAGAAGAAAACCACACTTATTAATTTCATATAAGCAGTCTGCAACTCTTACTAAGTAATTCTTACAAGTTGGGATTTTGTTCAAGTAAACAAGCATTCAATGTGTATATCTAAAGTGCATGCAAGGTGCATAATTGTAAAAGATACAATTTAATTTCATCTGAGTCATACATACTCCTTGAACTCAAAAAAGGCCACGGAGGCTAGGGATAGAGGCTGTATAGGCAAATGGCTCCGGAATGTAACTAAATAATACTCAGAGGTTTAAGTTTAACTACATTGACTGTTGAGAAAAAAATTAAAAAAAATAATCTCAAAATTGACTAAGTACAAATTGACAAAGATTGTCTAAAAAAATATTATATTTTTAAAAAGGTTCTTTAGGGCAGAAGAACAGAAAAGACATTTATTTTAAATATAATTTTATTTTTGTGTCAAATTGGTATTATCAGAAAAATCAATTAGAGAAAAATGTATATATTTGTCAAGGATCATGAGGCTATTATATAGGTGTTAATTTTTTTGTTAGGAGATTTTTAGATTACTAAATTGGTGTAGTTAATTGTGAGAATTTTATATTTTAATATGAAAGTACTTATATATATCATTTTTTTTTTCTTAACAACCAATGGAGTTACAAAGCTGTGGCTTTCAGGATATAAGTATTTATTAGCATCTACATATACTCAATGTACCATTTAAATATAATTTCAGGGCTAATTCATTTTTGTCTTAGGGTTTTTATTTAGAATTAAAGTGTTTATATATTTATTATTTCTTTTTCCCTATCAAGATACATGGGGCTTTATATATTTTAATATCTTGTATATCAATAGTTATAAAACAAATTATTCAACATTTTATATTTCAGGTACTGCAAATTATTTATTAAATTCTCTTCATAAACCAAATTATTAAAATGCAAAAATACTTATAGTTATATTTTTATATAGGGAATAAGTTTTTTTAAAACTTATGTTTTGTTTAAGAATTAATTGATTATCAATAGGTAATAAATTTTAATAGATTTTAATGAAATCCAAAAACATGCATTTCATGTTACATATCACAATTTATATCATCTCATTCACATTATAACAAAATGAATCCATCCACAAAGACCCAAGGCTAAAATGTTTCAGAAACTATACAGGATTTTCTAAATATTTCGATTTTCATTAAGTTACAATCAACATACAATTTCATATCTGGCTATTACTAGGTACAACAAATTTAAAATGAAAAATACCAAATTAAGTGAGGCAGTTAGTGATTTTGGAAAATATATTGAAATTAAAACCTAAATCTTAGCTTAGGTATATAATTAAACTCATAATTTTACTAACAATTGGCTTATATTTTAAAATAATCCTATTTAAATTTTTACCTGTATTTGAATTTTAAAAAGGTTTCTACAGTGCATTTAAAGAAAAAAAAACATAAATATATTTAAATTAATTAATGAATATATATATTAATTGGTTTCACCTAAATGATTCTAACAATTTTGATGAAACTTTGCATTTAGATAATGTTTTACATTCCAAGTTTACCTAGATAGGCAGTTTTTTTTTGTTTATAAGACACCGAGCATAATTAAGTCGCCCAGATATTGTTTGTGACATTTGTTCAAGAGAAAATTGATAAATAAAGGAGCAATAAAATATAAGTTAAAGTTAATATACAATACTTTAGCTATTAATAATATATTTGCACAAAATGGTAAACTACTACAGTTAATGTATCATCACACCATTATTCTACTGGGGTAGCACTACTTCAGTATATCACTGAAAAAACGTAATTATATTCTAAAATATCAGAATGTATAAAATTTTTAAAATGTAATAATATAATACAATTTTAAGAAATTACAAAGTTTTACATAGATACTATTTTAGAAACTTTACGAGACTATTTAATCATACCTTGGGCGAATGACCTTTAATTTAAATAATTGTATACCAAAAATATCCAGTAAAATTAAAAGCAAGTACTCACTCAAATCCTGCGCCTCAACACTGTCCTTTGTCAAAGCAAACAAAATAAAAAAAACCGTGCACCACATAAAAACACTATCACCAAACATTTTATCACGTAAAGTATTTTGTGACATTATAACACAATAAAAGTTTTCATTAAAAACTAAGAGTCATTATAAAATAAAAATATATATTATGTTCGATTATTTAAGGCACTGCACATCATTCAATCACCCACAACGTTCGTAATCGTGACTCGCTTTGCGGAGAAAAAAATATAAAAATAACAACTGAGCGTAAACCAAACATCAATTCAACGAAGGAACTAATGACAGTAATGACAGTTGACATAAGTGTGGCTATATAATTTTCTGAATAAGTAACTAAGTTTCACAAAATGGTTACAAGATTAGAAAAATATCTTCTTCTTCTTCTTCTTCCTAACTTGGCAACCAGTCCTCTTTAATGAAGACCATTACTGCCATTATCGAGTGAATTATAGTGTCATGTGATATGACGAGAACGAGTTAGTATCCTATTAAGATGGTAGCTTTCTTGTTAGATCTTTCTAGGAAGATTTTGTGGGATCTCAGAATGAATGCTTTTTTATAATCTACTTCACTTATGCACAAAAACCAAACTATATCACGCAAAACGCCAACAATATTACATAACATAGGGTCAAAAACCTAAGTTTATTGAATTAAAAATAAAAACCACAACATGTCACATTAAGACCCCGCCAAAAACTTCCTTAGAAAATTTTACTAGAATTTGCGTTTTACAGAAGATTCAAAGCAAGGTTGGCCAAGAAATGGTTTCAATGCTTGAAACTAGCGACAAAAAATTATTAAAACTGCTTGAAACATAAACTGAAACAGAGTAAGAACTAAATAGGCAGATCATGTAATATTTTATGTAAATGTTATCATTTTATTTAGTTTCATTAAAATTTACCGTTGTAAGCATGTACAAAACTCATTTATCATCTCATAATTCTCATTTAAAAAAGCCAGGGCAAAACTCTCAAGTTTGACTATTTTGATAACTGTGGCTATTTTAGCACCAAAATCCATAATCCTTCCTCTTCTATTCATCATATTTTTTGTCTCTCTTTTAGTTCGTAGTGAAAGAGCAAGAAATTGAAATATCTCTAAATCTTTTCACTTTTTCACCGACTTAAAAAAAAATGCGGAGGTTAATCTATTCAAATCATAGATGTAGTACAATAAACACCTATAATTCAAATGTATATTTACCTATAGATGTTCAGCCATAACTTCTTTGTTTATGAACCGATTTGGATGATTATTTTTTGGTTTGAAAGCTCAAGGCTCAAGGCTGGTCCCATTTAAATTACATTGTCATTGGACCTTCAACTTTGGAGATACACCAGGGAACTCTTCAAAATAATTGAAGTTGGTTTTCCTTTTTGTTAAAAATTGTCTTGTCCTTAAAACAAAATCCGTAAATACATTTGGCTTTTAACTGTCAATTTTTACCCTTACAACTTTTAAAAATTTAAATAATATTCAAAAATAATCTTAAATGAGTATTCCTGGATGATTGGTATAAAATGTTAAAAAGGCCATGTTATTAAATGTATACAAGAATATACTCAATCTTTATTTTTCTAAGAATGTACCTACTACTAAGTATGGTAATCAACAATTTATTTCACTTTCTATTTTTGCTATTAGCTACTAATTAATTGTATGTCTTTCGAGTTTCACTGGTCACCCATCGAAATAAGTGGCATGCACATCATTGTAGCCACCAAACTTTGACCTTACTAAGAGGCATCTTTGATATATAAATACAATACACACATGCTGATTGCTATTATTTCGAACTAAGTTATGCACTATAACCAAGCTAAGTTAAGCTTATTTTTTATTAGAGAATATGATAGATTAATGTAAGCCTTTGAATTAAAATCAAATATCATTATTTAAGGTCCCCTTAAAAGCTGTCCAATAAACAAGTATTTCCTAAAACTATATAGTAAGTATGCACTAAAATTGTTAGCCCAATTTTAGGTGTGTTGCAAACTCGTCTTTATATATTTATGAGAGATGGGAGTTTTCTGTAAAATGATCGTGAGTCATGAGACAGACAATGATCATCTGTCGTTAAATGCCGGGCTGAACCCATAGGCGCCACCTCTAGGAGCGATTGTATCGGTGATAGTCAAAAGTGAAATTAGAAGTGTCATTAGTACTTATTTATTACGAGAGTTGTATTTTGGGATGAATATGCAGTTGTTATTCATACTTAATAGAAAAAAGTTTTTTTAACAATCAACACGGTTGATTTGCCGGAAGCAGAAATGGATGGCTGGAGTGACCTTTGACCATGCTGAGTGGGGATCAGTGGGGCGAGAGCGCATCACGTTTTGCGGCGAGCGCGCTAAGAGTCTTTGGATATATCTCTATGCGCTGCGAGTAAGTCGCGTGTTGCCGCCATCGTGCTGCGAGTAGGTCACGTCTCGCAGCGAGTCGTTGGAGTTTTCCTATTCAAAGCCACTCGTAACATCGCCGTGTGGAGACACGGTAGAGTTGTGGTATTACTACGGTGAACTTGCTCGTGTAGGTGGCGCCATATACCAACTACATTGTATTAAATGGTTCATCCATTAATTGATACCTGTGATTTATTCGTTAACAGAGTATGTAGAGTGAAATCTAATATAATATAGTCGACGATAACGACACTGATACTCTTTGATGATAATTGGCGTAGCTAGGGAATTTTCCTAGGAACGGCAACCCGCCTCAAGTTTCTAGGGTGGGCAGTGCCCCTTGCCCTCTCCACAACTACGCCCACATTAATGATCTCGGTGAAGCTAGCTGTAAAAGCTGTCCGAGGCTAGAGTTCTCTTGGGCTCTTATGGCTAACAGTGTAGTCAGATCTAAAAGCGTGAAAGACTCGCACTGCCAAGCATATGTACTTATTTTTCGACTATTTATTTCAGGGATAAGGTTAGATAATAAAACTAAATATCATTTAATATTATTTTATTTCTCATATTTCGTCCATTCTCTGTTTGGCGGAACAAATATTACAACTGTCCTTCATAAAGATGCTGTCACGTTACTATAATAAGAAACTTTATTTTATCGACCACATACAAATCAATGGCCAGCCAATGTAGATATGCATTTTAAAGGATAACTATGTACAACATTTTTGTAAACCTTAAAAACACATCAAAATGTTGTTTTGTTTTTATATGGTATGTTAGACCAACCTTACTATGTGAATTCCCTAACACGCATTTTTATTGACTTAATAGCTAATGATGAAATTTTAGTAATAAAAGCTAAAATCCTTTTATTACGGAAGAACTAAGATGACATATTTATATTATCATCATAAAACTGAATGAATTATAAGAAACTTATACAATTATATAATTTATTTAACAACACAAAGATGATAAGATTTTTTTACTGCATGACTGTCGCTAGCACGTCCATAAAAATAATTTAACATCATGATGATTTTCGATTGTTTTCTATCTTAGTCGAATAAGGCCGGTATTCTACGTTGGGCTTTTAAACACATTCGACCGGCCTGTCCGGGCTTCACGTTGCATAACACCGTTTAATTTGAATCAATCAAAAAACATCAATGATTTCAGTCAATTTTTGAGTAAACTAAAGAACTAGGACAATTATAATTAATTAATTATTCTTAAACTAGGTACTTCGAAATTGCTCATAACTTGACAACATCTTACAAAACGTTCATAACTTTTTAGGCTAGCAACATTCACAAATAAAATATATATTATCTGTGTGTGTTAAATAGATTTGATTTTCTTCTTCTTCCTAACTTGGCAACCGGTCCTCTTTAATGAAGACCATTACTGCCATTATCGAGTGAATTATAGTGTCATGTGTTATAAGTTATAACGATTCAGTATCCTAAAAAGATGGTGGCTCCCTTGTTAGAACTTTCTAGGAAATTTTGTGGGACTTCAGAATGAATGCTTTCAGCTTATATTTATAATCCACTTCACTTATGCACAAAAACCAAACTATATCACGCAAAACGCCACCAATATTACATAATATACGGTCAAAAATCTATGTTAATTAATTAAAAATAAAAACCACAACATGTCACTTTAAAATCCCGCCAAAAACTCCGATTTGATTTTCAATAACCTTGACGACCTTGAGATCGATTTGAACCATAAACAATAATATTTTTCACCTAAAAGTATATGTACCTACTTCCTTAGCTTATGACGTCACCAAATACCATATTAAATACATAAATACTAATCTTATTTTTGGCCCGGTCTTTGAGCAAGTTAATTTATACATACAATATAAAAGTGAATTTGTCTGTTTTGAGAAATTATTTATTTTATATCCTTTGCTTCTCTAGCACATAGAAAATATTAAAGTAATTGAAAAAAAAGTTATTCTGAGAATTATACCAGTTTTATTAATTGTTATTTAGATCTGCTACGTATTGTAATAAAACTAAATAATTTTTAGTAACAAGACATTAAGGGTGACTTGCAACAAAAAGAAATTAAATTCAGTTTTAGTTTAAATTCGGTAAATGCAACTGTCAATCTTAAATCTTATTTAACGATTTCAATATAATTGAAGTATTTGGGTTCAAGCTACCCTTGTCATAGATTTAAGTGATATAAAATCAAAATAATCGTTTAAACTTTAAACAATCGACAAATATGTACTGAAATATTTGTAACATTAAAACATAATGTAAACGAGAAACGAAAAAATGCATAATAGGTAATGTAAAAATATATTATTACAATGTTTAGTAAAACAAGTCAAAAAATTTATGGTACTTCTTGAAGACAAAAAACCACTGAACGATAGGCACTTCGAATTAGTAAACGACATTTTATTTACCGTCGAATAAATAATCATACGAAATCTTGAATGTATAGAAAAGCCGCAAGTTTTTAATCTACACGCACACATATCGACGGCAAAAAGGAACAAAAAGTCAACTACACTTTTTACAAAATTCACTTTTTTACTAATTATCATTCACAATTCTTTATGTTTACAAAAAAATATTGTTCTTAACTATTTCTTTCATAATGCCCTATTTACGTAGATATCATAAAATATAATAAAACTAGCTGCGCTTAACTACCCCCGCGTGACCAAAAAATTGTTTTACTTGGGATAAAAAGTATGCGGTAATCAGGGTTATATTAAGCTACCTGTGCCCTTAAGCTGTTTTTACGTGATTGAGTAACAAAAAAACTCACTTTCACATTTATAATAATATTGTTAAGGATAGTTGTAGGTATCGTTTTACTGATTATTTTGCGTTAAAAATGTTCTCCACTAAAATCGTGGATTTTGTAGACAACCGTATATTCCTTGCAGCCTCCGATATAGTACGTACAATTAAGTGTTAATACAAAACCTACTTATCCTACAATGAGTTTCTTAAATTAAATCACAATTTGTAATTTAGAGAGAGTTCTTGTCACTGGGTTTGTAATATTTATACCACCCTTACTCGGTATCTTTTTTCTATTGGGTAATCATATACACATAACAGCCGCCTAGCCGTCTCACAAAGACCAGTCGGATTATTAAAAAAAATCAGTTCGTCGCATTCACCTCTTAGATTCGGATGTAGAATAAACTCCCTGCTGAGGTTTATCCATCGGACTACAAAACCTTCTTCAAAAAGGGAGTGACCACAGAAATTTATAACGAAAGTAAATTCTTAGTGTCCGGTAACTTTTCATGCTCAAATTATGTCTTAATAAAAATAAAGATATACTTAATAGCCCTGAGTATTCACAGATGCTGCAACTTCGTATATTCTGTGCTCCAACTCTCTTAGTAAATACTGATTTTGCACAAAGATTAGGTAGTTTTATGGCTTCTCATATCTATAATAGTATCGTAAAATATAGCTCAATCACGGTAATTTCAGTCCCTGCTGCCAAACGTCTTGTTTCTGAGTGGCTGAGCACACTTGCCTATGATGAAATTGATTCCTACTTGTTTTTCAGTTTTCATTTAACTATAAATTATTTAAGCTAGAATCAATACATTCATTCCATTTTTACATTTGTGTCGTGTAAAATGTAAAAGTTTTTTATAATATTTGTTTATATGTGTGTGTGTGTGTTGTTGGCATGTGCTTATATATGGATAATAATTACATCATTTTATAAAATTTTACCTTTAAAATCATTTACTGCCAGCTGAGGCGTTTGTGCAAAACGTTTTGTAAATTCATATGTTGGCTTCCAATATGCATGCTCTGCCTAGTTTGGAAGTCAGTGTAAATGTTACTAAATCTTTTGTATAATAAATAAATTTTGAATTTTAATGTTGAATTGAATAGGTTTTTTAAAGGGTCGCGCATGTGATGATTTTGGTGTTGCAAGCGTCCACAGGCTGCGGTAACAGCTTACCATCAGACGGGTCGTATGCTTTTTGCCACAATCGTGTTATATTTTAAAAAAAAGTACGTGTCACGTGCATGAATGGACATACTGTTTTTTTTTACCTATCATTGGTCGGACATACGTAGGGCTCGCACCTACTCAGCAGGCTACATGTAGCTCTCGAGCCACAAGTTGAATTTAAAAGAATTATACTGCAATACCTTAGTAGCGGAAGAATCCTATTTTCCTAAATCGATCGGCATTGTTAAATAAAAATAGATAACATCAACGGTGGAAAGACTGATTGACTAACGTGTATGTAACAATCTTTATTATGTTAGTCGATTTACAAAGACTGAGTAAAACCCGTCTGCCCACTCAGGTATACTATTTCCATTTCTTTATTTTCTCGATGACAGTTCCAATTTGATAGTTGTAGAGTTGTGACCAAATAAGTAATGATATCGATCGCATAAATCGAGTGACAGTGACGATTCATCAGATTTTGATTAAAATAAATAAATAAAGATTACCTGTCGTTATAATTATTTCGTTTCATTGTCGAGTACGTACATACCTATACCTACTTATTTCACAACAGATTCAAAAATTTTGAAGAAGTTTGCATTATCAATCAAGAATTAATACGTGTAACATCTTGTAATGAAATATAATATTAGTTAATAAATTTGTACAAAAGTATCCGGCAGTAGTTTAGTTTCTTACATTTTGTAAAAAAATATCGGGTCTGTTATCGTGTTACGTTTATCGATATAGCTCCATCCCTATCAGTTTCTTCGACTCTGGTATAACCTTGTACGTGTGTAAACGTCATATTTTTATAAAATAATGCATAATACATAATGTAAAAAAGACGCTCGTTCAAGCTTTCAAAGGAGCTGTCATCGAGAAAATAAAGAAATGGAAATGGTATAACATACAATGCGTAACTAAAGTGCGCATAAGGACTATTGATCGATACCACGGGCAACTTAAGTAAGTTTAATAAAAGTTTGCGTTTAACATTATTGAGAAATGAGTACTTTGTTGTATTTGGAATAAAATAAAACCGTCCAATGTCTACTGGACTACAAATCTCTACAGTATTTTATTCAAAATGCTTGTCACTAGTATTAAAATAATAGTTTTATATTCGATACACTCACATATAATACCAAAAATTATACATAATAAATATGAGGATATCTGTACATTTTTGGAAGAGGTTTCAGTTTTAATTGCAAAGGACACACTGGTGACAGAGTAAAGAGAGAGAGAGAGAGAAAGATAAAGAAAAAGAGACAAGGTATTATTCACTTTAATACACAAATTAATATTATTTAAATTATTATCCATCGATAACCATTGTCTGATGGATTGCCTTATCTATTTAAATATAAATTAAATTTTTACTAGAACACAGCCAATGGTGTATCATCACATAAAGATTAAGGCTTCCCAATTAATATTGGAAGTGGAACATAATTTCAAACCAGTATTAGCTTGGCCCACTCCTACTTTGTGAATAATACTTGTTTAAAGCCATGATAGATTGTTATATAAATAGATAGTTCATTGATAGCTTTATTCAAGAAATAATTTTTTATTTTGACACGTCGTATTCTATACAATATCCGTCAAAACGTCAAAATGATTACTCAATTAAAGTTATCTGTAGATTAATAAATCGGCCCTAAAATGAATAAAGCATTCAGTTAAAAGATAGTTCCCGATACTTCTAATCCTGTGGTTCTGGGTGTGGAGTAACTTCTTCTAGATTATCTGCATTGAATAAAATCTCAAACTGTTGTCATACAAATAGTGTTGTCGCAAAAATTTCGTACATAACTGTTGATATCGATAAACGTATAAAAATTGATTATATTGCACTTTATATCACTACGACGTTAATAATGTGTAGGTGACATTCAGTGTGTCAATTTATCGAGATCCAAAATAACCCTAACACACTTTCCCATCACGTATTTTCTAAAACGCTCGAATTGTCATCTAGCACTAAGTCATTACTAAAACTATATTCACCCGCATACAATGAACGATAAGAAAAATACAACAACAACCGTCGTGGTCTAAAAGTCATAAAAAATGTGTACAATCTGAACACATCTCAAACCTCGTCTTCTAGTAAAGGCGTGTCCATATTAAATTTATACACGTTAGCACAAACTGTGTCTAAGTTCTCCTTGTTGTCATATGGTGGGAGTATCCGTATTTTTCTTTCTTTATTCTCTGTAAACAACTCTACGACGCCCCACTGACGGAGCAATCGGAGGCAGTGGCGAATCGCATCCGTTGACACCGCTTCACCTGTTAAATAATAACGTTACGCTTAAACTTCAGTAAACATGTAAAGGACTCCTGGCCAACAGTATAGATAGATCGAAAAAAAAGAAACTTTTATATTGCTAAAATTATTTTAAGTTTGAGAGTTTTGACGGCAATGATAAAAAGTGTAAACACCGCGTGTGTGACATAGTTGAAAGTCATCTACATATATTTTACATCTAGATTCTATTTTAATTTTCAATAAAAAAAAGGTATATTAACGTAATTCCTACATTTTTACTACAGCAACAAGCAACCAATGAATATTGAACGGAAGAATTTAATCTTGTTGTTTGGCGTCAGGCATTCAATAATTAAAGTGTTTCAGATTGCGATCTAGTTTATTTTTATTTGTTTTCATCAACACAGCTTACACACCCCTTAATTGATTTAAAGCCTACTCACATTATTGATTATATCTAGCTCTAAAAATAAATCGAAAATCGTAAAATCAACTTCCAATTTAAATACGTACCATAGAGCATGTTATTGCGTGTAAACTGCTCGGTGAGGTAGTCGAGCGTGTTCTTCATGAACGTACGTTGGGAGTGCGTGCCCGCCGTTAGGCACCTGCATGTGCCTGCGTACGCTTCCAACAGCGGTCGTATTGTTGCGACCAGCCGCCGCCTACACCCAAAACACATTTACCTTCATTAAGCAGCTTTATGATTTACGATTCTTGCGAAACGGAACAAAAAAAAATTAACATAGGTGTACCCTCTAACACTTCTAGATGCGACGGGTTTGCCCTGACAAAGTCATAACACAAACTACTGTTCGGCCGCTGACAGAATGCGTTCCTGACGTCTGTCACAACAGACAACTATTTAACCGCCACAAAATGGCATCCATCACGCCATTTGCGGTTGCCAATTTTTACCAGAAATATTAAAATAATGTAGTTACTCATATTTAGGGTTTCTCTAATTATTGTACAAGAAATAAAATATATTAAGGTCCGAGAAGGAAAATAATAGTATTATAGAAAAATAAATAGTATTTAGTCTTTTTTAAGTTTTAAATTTTTTATTTATGCTTCTATATTTCTGGGAAATAGCGTCCCCAAATGGTATGATGAGGGTTAATTATGTGACGCTATAAAAGTAGTCTATTGCATCAAACGTCAGGAACGCATTCTCTCGGCAAACGAACTGTACTCCCACGTTTAATAAATAACTTGGATACATTACAATACTATATTAGCGAAGTATGTGTATGCCATGAGGAGGGATGAAAGCCATATAAGAGTAACACTAGTTAGTGTAAATTATGAAGATGGACTGATATAGGGGGAGAGAAAGACTGTAGGAGATAGTATGGATTTTGTGAGGAATTATATTATGAGTATAAAAGATGTGAATGCTGTGGATAGGGGAAAATGGAGAGGAAAACATGTTGCACTTAGAAGACGTTATTTATCATATTAGGAAAAAGCACACAAAAAAGCAAGGTCAAGACTATCAGGACTTTACTCGTCTCTGTTACATGATTGGCGCGTGCATACTTTTGTCTTATTCTGTCGCGCTCATAGGATAGTTATTTTATTTTCTCCATCTCTCTTTATCCTAATACATTTTTTTTCGTCCTTTTGCGTTAAAAACGTTACGACTAAAATTCGACATTGGAATTTAACTCCCTCTCGCTCAAAGTGTTTTTACTTCAAAGCAATTGCACACACACACCTTTCTGCAACTGCCTCTGGTGTGCTTGAAACTTTGTACTTAATCAGCATAGCTGGGTCCGGCCTCTCGTCCGCATAATACTCATCCTCTTCCAGCCTCTTCGCGAATCGTCTCGACCAACTTTCTTCTTCCAACCCATCACGGGGCTGAGAAGGAAATTATGTATAGTTAGGTTTATTGGAACAGTACCTAGTAGCCGTGAATGCAACGTAAAAGGAATTCGACAGTCGAAACTGAGAAGTACTTTTTTATTTTTTATTTCATCCCTTGTGTTTAAATTTGTATTATCTATGTATTTTATCAATAATGAGTGGACACAAGTAAAATTACATATTTAAATTTCTAAAATTTAAAAAACCTATTAAAGAGAGATTTGTCAAAACTGTCAGAGTTTAGGTCTGTCTGTGTTTCGTGATGTTTTACGTTGATTTAATAATAAGTGTTTTTTTAGGGGTGTGCGAATAGTGTTTCAATTGAGTTGAATATCAGAGTAGTTCGAATTTTCGAATAATTTGAAAGAAACTAGGAAAATAAATTTATTTGTTACACAAACATAAAACTTAAATATGTTTAATAACTCAGGTGTCAGGCATGGCATATACGCCAATTTTACTTACATTTTTGTGACATAACAGAGCGAAGAGGTAAATAAATAAAGGAATAGTAATAACGAAGTTGAAACAAATATAATAAAATTGAAAATTAAAGATTTCCTATTATTATATTTTTATCCTGTTTGATTTTGAAAAATTCTCGAACTATTCAATTAATTTAATCATTCACATTGTTCGACATATTCGAAACGAATGATTCAATTCATGGCCGAATATTTCGTAAATTGGAATATTAGCATACCCCTAATTTATTTACGTAAACACGATAGACGACAATCTAAATAAATGTAAAATATAAGGATTATTTAAAAACAAATTTAAATCGACTTACGACAATTTGTCCACACATAAACATAAAAAGCTAAAGTTAATCACACCTACCTGTGAATTAGAGATGACCTGTGAAGCGATCAGCTCGTCGACAGCTTCGAACATACGCTCCTCTATCCTGTGACAGGGCGCACACAGAATAAACTCTTCACTGAGGATTTCACACAGCCTTAGCGCGGACTGCATCAGCTCGCTGTGCCTTACTACATCTGTCTGGTCCTGGACCACCAAGCTCTCTAATGCTGTCGCTGCAAATAAAACATTTCCTTGAAACAACGTTGATGAAACCATTGCATGTGGAAGGGTATAATCTTTATACGAGATCTTCCATTAATCACGTTCTATCAATATAAATTAAATGATAGAGGTTTGCCGTAGTGCGCGCATCACGTAAAACTACTGGATAGACTTTGAACAATTTTTTCATTGTTTACTCCATAGATATCTTCAGCCTCATGTTTTTGTATCTTGTTATGGTCAAATAAAAGTTATTATTATTATTAGATACATAGTCATTATCAAAAGGAAAAATTATCGCGATATCTTCGTAAACAATAATTTTGTAGTTCTACGCGAGCGAAGCCGCGGGCGCAGCTAGTTAAATATATTAAAAAATGTGTGAACTTGTACGCGTGTTAGAAGTTACACTTCCTTGAACAGTAACACACGTTGTTATCTGACGCATAACATCGAGTTTGCCTTTCCTCCCACAGTAGAGCAAGAGTCAGAGAGAAAGAAAGAAACAGAAACCTCCACCCTACAGAAGATCACAGCCAAATAATCTTGTGTTGTGTTGTGTTCCTGAGGTAAGTAGGGTTTCCAGTGCACCTTGGAGGAGAGGGATTCAAGGTCGGCAACGCGTTAGTGATACTTATGGTATTACAAGCGTCCATAGCCTATGGTAACCGCTTACCATCAGACGGACCGTACGCCTGTTTGCCACCTTTGTAATATTAAAAAAAAAAAGAGTTTAACAAGCAACTTCATAGTGTATACTTTTTGTTACAACGTTCACGCATAGTAACAATTCACTGTCATATTTTACATGTCTAAAGAAGTATAACTTAAAAAAAAAGAAAGTTTGTAAGGATTTCGCACCAAGTATAGCTGGCGCGGCGTAGTGCACGACGACCGAGTTGGCGTAGTACGACAACTCGAGAGAGGCGGGTATCGTGGGCTGCGGTCGTACCCATTGCTTAGGGCCGGACTCGCAGCGGACCAGACCACGGCCGAGCAGTTCCAACTGTAGACATATAACAATATTTACAAGGCGCACCATCACTATAATAATGTTCATCATAAGAAAGGTTGCATAACGTATCCATAGAACGTAAATTGTTACGTCACGTGAATTTCGATACAACCTAACTACATGCATTACGATTATCGATTATCATTATTAAAAAACATACATTAATTCGATAAAACTTTTTTTTTTCGTAATTACTGCAGTAACACAGAATAAAACGACGAAAAGTGTTAGAGCATGCATATAATCCTTCATAACTTTTCCTACCTCGGCCACAATTAGCGCCATCTACAAACAAAACCAAAAGTCACGTGCGACGAGTGACAGTTGAAAAAACCGAGAAAAACTAAAGCATCTCCGTCGCAAATAAAAGAATAAATCAAATAATTGTTAAGCTCGGACTTGACCCCCCCCCCCGCCGTTCCATAGTGCTTCAACAGTGCGTGATGTGCAGTGCATAGAAGCCACGAAAATCAACATCAGCACGCCCGAGGTGAGTGGCCGGCAACATACCTATCCAAATTCCTACCCCGCATGTTAGGGAGCAAATATCCAAAACAATACAAAAGGTATGACGATTACTTTTAGAAATCGTAAAAAGATATAATTTTTGGAACGGATTTTACACGGGAAGTATAAAGTTATGTTATGATTGATAGGCTATAACAATTTTCAATGATATTTGTACAAATAGCAAAAAAAAAATTTAATTACTTTTTCCTTAATTCTTAACCGATTTTGATTTCTTATTGTAGACGGGAAATATACGGCATTCCATAACTGATACACTATAAGAACCGTCAACAAAACATTTAGAGATCGTAAAAAAGTAGTATATAGTATAAGATTTTCATGAAATTAAGTACACAGGAATTATATAATTTTTCAATTGATAGACTATAATAATTATAAGTTGTCAATAACATGAGTAAAAATATAATTATGGCTGATAATAATTACTGCGCAATAAATGCGTGCGAAGTTGCAGGCACACTGCTAGTAATTAAATAAGATCGAATACTTTGGGCTGTTCTTCATGTGAAACGAAACACAAATGACAGAGCATGACGTCATTCGTGTGTAAGTAACCGTTGCCCAAGCGGTGCATTGAGCTGACATCTGTTGTTTCCTTATTCTACATTTATTTAATACTCTACGTACGACGTTATGCGCTCTGAGGTACCGTTTGCGAGGCAATTTTAAAAATGTTTACGTTTACGTTATACGTTATTTTAATAACTTATAATTCGTTATTTATTTGATATTGAGTTTTTCCTATTTTTTTTTTGTAAATAAATGAGTTTTTTTAATATCTGACTACACTTTTAGCCACGGGACCCAAGACAACATGAGCCTCAGATGGCTTTTACAGCTTCACAGGGAAATGTGATGGGTGCGTCTAGGGTAGGTAACGTACCGCCTTACGCGTGAACGCGGGCGCGGAGGGCGCGTGCGCAAGATCCCTCCCCGCTTGGTACAGCGCTTCAGCTCGCGCCTCCACGTCCCGCTGCAGCTGCTGCAGCGCACAGCCGCGTCGTCTCTCCGTCAGCAGTACGTACGCGACCACGTTAGTACACATCAGCGCTGTTGCGCGAGCCGCATCTGTATGTATCAAACCACAATATATACTTTTTATATTATAAGCCTCAAGAGATTGTTTGTTAGAGCGAGCTATCGATTTCAAGCGAATTTGACTAGAAGTCCCAAAGATAAGCGTGTTTAAACAAACAAATAAACAAAACATCTAGTCCGTTTTATTATAATAATAATATATTACAATTAATTAAAGTATAGATTTATTGAGGAAGGATATGTTATATAACTTCACGCTATGACTCTAAGGAGTTAAGCAGTAACCATGGACGTCAATTAATGTGGCAACCTGTAGACAAGTACAGGCAGTAGGAAGGTTAGCGACGGCGCTTCAGAGAGTTTGTCAATTATTTTTACTATGTATCCAATCAGAAGGATTCTTATCAACAAAACTTCGAATACCCGAGACCTTTCGAGGAGAGAAACCATTGTGATGAAACCCTAAAATTGTAATTGCGTGTTTTCCGTCTGGCTATCTACCACCTTTAAGTTGGAAATTTATGGGCAAGCTCTTACAGATGTATTTCGGCAGCTGTACTTGAGAAGTAGTCTCTCTGTGCTTAGCGTGTTACCCATCTTCAGCCAGAGCGTCACTTAACATCAGATGAGATTGTGGTTAAAGGCTAAACATATAGAGTAAAAAAAATGGTGTGTGTGTCAGTTCCGACGATCGACTTAAGTTTTCTCCTTAAGTATGATTGCCATGGAATAAATATAAAATAATAATAATATAAATCGTGTCATCTTTCAAAAACTATAAAAAGGAAACTGTATGTACCTATATTTAAAGTAATCAAAAGAGTAAAATAATTCTTCCATTAATTACTAGATGGCGCATAAATGAGATATTTATTTAAGGAGTAATGATCTTTTGACGGAAAACATAACGCTTTTAAGTTAACGGTTTTACAAATTTTATTCCTCATAAAACTTCCATATCGGGGTTCTTATATGAAAATCGATTCTTCAGGAGTAAACTCCAATAAAACACATATTGTTTGAAAACATCTGAAGTAACCGGGAAACAGTAAAATTGTTCTCCATAACCTTTTAAAATATTACAAAAGTGTTATAAACCCGTAAAGCGCACCCTTCTCATGGGTTGTTTATGGTCGTGTGCTCACCGTAAACCAGATGTCTTCCTATAGCTTCGACCATGATCTTGTGTTCTGTGCTGACGTCATCGCCGTAGAGACTTGAATGACTGTGGTTGTACAGTATGCGCTTGTCTAGATTCACCGCGAGATCATTGTTGTTCGTGGGAGCCATAGGCTTATCTATCGGAGTCTTGTAATGACTGTACTTTTGGAATGATGTCACTAATTCCTGTAAGTAAACATGACAACCGCGATAGATTAAATAATTTTTAGAGATTTCTATCTATTTGAGACAGACCAACTGGTGGAATACCTTCACCCTATTGAAGATTGCAGTCAAATAACCTAGTGTTGTGTTCCCATGGTGAGTTGGGTCTCCAAATCTCTTTGTGGTAGAAGGAAGTTTAAGGACGGTAACGCGCTATTCATATCTATATGGTTCGGTATGGTGGCCTACGATGGTAACACACTAAGCTAGTGAAGGGATGGGTTCTCAGGTGCGTGCAGCTGCCGGAACACATCTGTAGATGCTTGGCGACATTTTTTCAACTTGGGTGTGGTAACTAGACAGGCAGGCTAATAGAAAATGGCTTCGCTTCCACCGTGCTATGGTTTCATAATAATGTTTTCCTTTACCGAAAAAACTCTTGCAGGGATTCGAAATCAGGTCAATCGTCGCGGTGTCCGTGCACGCTGTCACAGAGCCATCATCGAATCAAATAAACAAGTACAACATTGGACTTACTTACCTTTAATTTAGAGACTTATTTAGCGGACAGGCCGAGACCATTGCTTTCCTAGAATCACGAAGTACTTAGGACAGAATTCCTACTGTTAACACAAGCTAATATAAAAAATAATACCTTCAAAGAGATCGGCTGGTTGTAATCTACTCTGATGCTGCCGTGGTTTGTGTTCAAAGTTCTCCAGATCCCTCTGAGCGCAGACCAAAAGGTCTCCATCTGTTTCGGCATGCCGAGCTGTTCGCGCACGAAGTTCCCGTCGACGAGACGGTCGTAGTTGACCGTGACCGGCACTAGCAATGCGTCGTCTATCGTACCGTCCAGGTACGCGTCCATTATCACAGATAATATTCCCGCTGTATAAAAAATAATTAATTACATACAATAAAATTATATGTGGCTGTTTGTAATGTTAGAATAACAGCTTTATACTAAATCCATATGAAAGTATAGGTATTATACTGCAGGTACTTATAACAATAAACCAGTTTTTAAAAAAATTTCTGTCTGTTCGTTCTGGGTAAACTTCAAAACGGTTGGACCGATTTTGACGAGACTTTCACAGGCAGATAGCTGATTTTATAAGGAGTAACTTCCGACTACTTTTATTTTAGAAAAAGAATAAGATTTCCGCGCAAATAAAATACCAACGGCATTCTGTAGTACACGCGAGCGGAGCCGCGGACACAACAAGTCTTATATATAATACCATACAATATACCGAGTGCGTAATTAAGGGGGGCAGGGTGTTTACTGTCCACCCTACTAAACACGTTGCCCATCCTAGAAAAATCGTCAGTATTGAGCATATATACCGTTTTTATTCTTTTCATATTGAGAAAAAAAATCACACGTGTTGCGAATGAGATTCAAATTCATTTAAGCAGCATATTATATTGGTGGCGCCGTATCGCTGCAATGCTATTGATTTACTTATCTTCGATGCATGTAACTGTTGTGACACTTGATTATAATTATTTTATCACTAATGGTATGTAAAATGTTTTTTTACGTATAAGATAATTGTTATCTTAAGTATTGATTTATTAATGTTTATCTTAGACAAAAATTTGTTGCAAAATTACAACAACATTAAGATTATTTTTTTAATCAAATTATTAATAAAAAAACATGTTTTCAGGCTCGTAATCATGTCAAGTTAAATGCGTAACTACCCCAAAAACGTGACAATAGAAAAAATTGTTTGTATTACACCTTAAATTTAAATACCAATTGTTATTGTAACTTGTTATTATTGGTGTAATTAAATTATACAATTATTAATTGGTGGAATACTAAAATATATTAATATTATTTGTATGTTTCAGGTATATATTAAGGAAGGTACCAATATTTTTAGTAATAATATTATACACCCCTTTATCTTTTGAAAATCACACATCACACAAAGTTCAATGGAAATAAAATATAATCTGAAATAAGACAGTGTTTCTGTTTGGTAGATCATTAATTCATCATTCTATTTGATCAGACATTATAACATTAGTCTCTCCATCTAAACTTTTATGCATCTAGCGGTGTGCCCGCGGCTGCGCACGCGTTGTTTACTACGCTATAATTATTTAAACCCCGCTTTTTTATTTTTACTCATATTTTTGACAATTTTATTGTTATAATCTACTCGTATCACTCAAGAAGTACTTACAAAATTTCATAGAAAACGGTTAAGAACTAAATTTTTTATCGATTCTTAAAATTAGATCAGAATCGGTTGAGCATTGAACATTAATTTTATTTTATTTTACGGTTTCTAAAATTTTTATTAAATAATCTTATAGCCATCAATAATTGACAAATGACATAAGCTTCCCATATACAAAATTCCATAAGAATCGGTAAAGCCGTTTTTCAGTTAAATCCGGACATACAAACGGACAGATTTTTTAAAAGCGCCTTTTGTATGTCTATGGAAAAATTTAAAAGAAAAATTACAACATGTACACACAGAACTGCAGATTTATTAATATGTATATAAAACAATCCTTTGTGTTTATCAGGAAAACTACGACCTTTTTATAGTAAAACGTGATAACTAACCCATCATTTCTTCTGTTGCCAAGTAAGCATGTCAAAAGAAATAATCTATTTAAAACTCATACTGTTTAACAGATATCTGTACTTATATTAAATATTATGACGCTCAAGAGATATGTTGTTATCTGATCTTGTTATTCGCTAAACTCTAAAACTACCAATCAGATTAGGAAAAATCTTTTTGCTGTTTTATAGCCTATTTATTGAGGAAGGTAATAATAGGCTATATAGATTCACGCTACAGACCCAACGGAACGGTAGTAACCGTGAACGTCAAGCAATCCGGCATGCTGTAGGCAAGTACGGGACTTGAGAACGATAGTGTACTTGGAAGCGTTGGTGACAGCGTTGTCAAGAGTTGCTCAAACAAATTTAACACCGGTGAAAGAGTGAGACACAGATATTTATTTATAAAGTATTGCATGTAAAAAAAAGAATACTACAAAAATATATAGAAATGTTCCCATCAGATCCATGATACAATATATATCAAGGTTACTTATTCGCGATTACATCACGTTGTTTTGTTTGATATTTTACCTTCCATTGCAAACGAATTTATTCCTTTCATGCTACCGTGTTCCGAGTGCTTGTTACTTTCCTTATAGTCAGTATTCTTTTAAATTAAGGATTGACAATAGTAATACAATAAGATATGGTTATGGACAATGAAAGGTAACAGTATTATTCAAACAATAACTATAATCAACCACTTAATCTCTAATCTCTTCTTCTACAACTCCTTCATCAGTAACGTGTCTTTTTCAGATCAGATACGGTGCCTATCACTCCATTTGTAATGCGATGTATACATACGAAACACTGAGTATCAAAAAAAAAAAAAAAGTTGGCCGTCACAGGACGTCCGGCAGATGTAACTCTATTAGTTTTAGTGTTACTCTCTTAGTGAATGTTAAAATTTCTAATATATAAAAATTAAAAAAAGTCTAGTATGTGCACGCACACACGCAAGGGAGTACTGCCAAGGCGCGGCAATAGATGTTTCACAGCAAAAAACTCGGTAAATGTGACAGAAATGAAACGTCTGTAAATATTGTTTAAATCTTGTATGCGTTACATTATCATTATCATTACCGTTCTTTAGCGTCAGAAACGGTGCAGTAAAATTCGACCTTGAAATTTTAACTTGACCGTCTCTAAAGAAGTTCCATTTAAAAAATATTATGACTACTGATTATTGTTCTGCATTAGGTTGCCTGTCCATTGAAGCGGAGCGAGGGACCGGAGCGGAGTTATGAAGTATTTCAACCAATAGATCGAATCTCTATCTTATCTCTAGATTTTTATGCAATTCTATTGGTCGAAATTTGCATAGCTCCCTCCGCTCCACTCCGCTCCGCTTCAGTGGACAAGCGGCTATAAAGACCCTTAATGTTGTGACAAGAATAAAATGGAAAGATAACCGAGTTCTTTATGAATTACCTTTAGGTGGTTGCGGTTTCCCTGTTCTTGTCCTACCGCCTTCTATGAAGAACTCTAGATTGTTGTTCGCCGACAAACTGTTCAGGATGTATGCTCTGCAACATAATAAATAAATAAGAAAATGTTTTCTTCTATAAACTGCAATATTTATGTAATATCGCTTATTTAAAGTAAAGACAAATATAAGTATAAAACGTTCATTAAAGAAAAAAGAGCTATAAAAAATATAATACATATATTATATTTCTACATGTCTATTTATGCGCATACTTTCGTTTATACAACAATTAACAAAAAAGAAAACGATAAATTTCGAAAAGAGGTTCTAATTAAAGATATTCCTCTATAATTATTTTCAGTAACTAATTATGTTACCTCAGTGCGGCTTTATAAACGGAATCCCCGTTATATTCGGAGCCGTCAACCCTCCGTTTGATGTAGAAAGCTCCACAGCCTCGTAAAAACCAACTGGAAACAAAGATCACTTGTTAAATACGTTTAATAATATATGATAAAATAATGTACATAGCACGTAAAAATCTCTAACCCGAAAAACGGTATCCGCATGTTATCCCCAGCGGCGACCAGCGGCGGTCGCAGCCCGGCGAGGTAGAGCGCGAAAGTGACCAGCACGTAGTCGAAATGCGAGCGATGCAGCGGGACGAACACTAGCGGTAACCCGGCCGCGTTCGCTCGACGCAACCGCTGGAACCCTGACCAACGCGTCCCGCACCCGCCGTCCGCTATACGACGGACCGCTTTATTCGTCACCCACGCCACAAACCTGAAACGATAAAGCAAACCATCTCAGTATTATTCAAGATCAACGTGAGAGACCACTCGATAATTAAGGAAACGTACAAGTTTCGACTGCGTAGAAACTACCACCAATTCGGCCGCTTCCTATTCTCAAATTTGTATCAGCCCTGCTGTTTAACTTGGCTATTTAATTTGCAGTTCGACAACCCTAACACCTTGTATAAAATTCTCCTTTAAAATTGGGCCCTAACGAGGCATTCATGAAAGGCAGACTGACTCTACCAGCAATTCGGACAATCGCCCTGATCGAAACAACTGGCCTGTAACTCAAAGTGGTGGTAGGACATGACAATCGTGTCAGACTAGGTTGCAATCATCAGACACTACTACAACGCACGTCACAGTGTCACGGTTAGGCGTGTCGTATTCCGGGATCAGCCGGTGTATAACCAGCTGGTAAGAAGAGGCTTGCTGGTCGACATGAACCAACGACCGGCGATGGATTGCCAACCTATCGATAGGCGCCGTTGTTTTTGTATTGTACTATACAATACAATACAATATCTTTATTTGTTTGAATATGGTCAATACAGGTCTTAAATTTATAAAAAATAGTTGCATCATATTCTGCCATTTGTGACGTGAAAAATTATTACATAATATAATATAATCGCCTATATCCCCGAAGGGTTAGGCAAAGGTGTACTAATGTACACCCACAGTTCGCCGAGTATGTTTTTTAGGTTCCATTTAAAGGGGGCAAGCCTACTGCCATTAATCGGGCACAAAGCCAAACTCCGAGCTGCTACTGAAAATTTTCATAGAAAACCCTTATAACAATTTTAAGTTTATTTATATTTAATTTTAAGTTTTTAGACAGATAAAGGTTAAGAGCAGATAAAAAATTATTAAACAGTGAAATTAAAATTTAAAAAAGAATCATTAAAAAAATACCATAATATATTTAATATCTATAAAAATGTTCACCATTACGTGCAGTGCTTTTACTTTGGCGAGACACTAAAATTTTGTTCAAACAAAAATGTTTTATTCAATTTGGGCCCTAAGAAGGCACATTATGAATGTCAACATACTATATTATATGAAAACATCCCAGTCATCGAGAAGAGCCGATATGAAACTCGATTTGGTTTATTAACATTTTTTTATGTAGTTCTTTTAGAGTACCTAGTTGTATTGTTTACAAATACATATTACTATTTTCAATACCATAATAGCGTGTGATAGGTAATTTCAACATCCACTACATCTCAAAGTACTGAGCGGGTACAGTTTTCAAGGTTGCATACAAACCTGAGTACATTGGTTGACATAGCCGAGCTGATATCCCGTAAGGCTGTCTTAGCTTTAGCTTCCACTCGGCGGCGAACGGTTTCATACTCAGCGGCCGGTCTGCCCTCACCGCTTCCGTCTTCATTCTCTCTAGTCTTCTGTAACTCCTCTTGCGTCGCATCTTCAATTGCTTTTAGGAACGTTTCGTCTTTTTCCACCTGTTAAAGATAATTATAATATTTATTGTTATCGAATCTGTCATCATATATTTTTTTATTTTATTGTTTATGATCATAATCTCCTAGTGGCAAGGAGGGGGGTGACTGGCTTTTATGACCAGCAGTCAGTAAACACCTATAGGTGTTTGGCGACAGATTTTCAACGTTAAATGGTAGTTAGATGGCATTAAAAATACCATACCGCCATCACGATGTTTTTCCCTGACCGAAAGCTAGGGATTGGAACTCACGCCGATCGACGCAGTGTTTACATCGTAAGGCCACGTACATACAGCGTGAACGAATGCGAACGAAGGCTTAGAGTGAGCGTGACCGATAAACACTGCTCTCTGTGTGGGACATAACATCGAACGCGAGCGAGTGAGTTCGGTATCGAATGGTTTTGCCGTTATTGAGATCAGATTGATACGGATAAAATTCTCTTCTTCTTATCCTTTTCCTACCTAAGCAGAGTTGCAATAAGTTTTTCTCTTCCACTCTCCTCGTCCTCTATCAACTGTCATCTCAGTGTTATACGCATATTATCTGTTATTCCTCACACAATCCATCCATACATTCAGTTTTCCTTTACTCCTATATCTGTCCTCCTTCATCCAAGGCCTTATTGTGTTGTAATGTTTAATGTTTAATATTTACGAAGTTTACTATTCCTTAATGTTATATTGTGTGTATTTAGGTAAATATTAATGTTCATAATAGATTTGTATAAGTTTTGTAACATTCTAATAAGAATCTTATGAGATATAAGCTAATTACGTGGCATTGTATGTAATCATAATAATAATACAGATAGGGATAGCAATAGTGTTTTGTAGAAAAGAGTAATAACAGAATGGTCGCAACACGCCACGCCGTAAGCCGTATTATGACCGTATTAAGAAATGTTAGAATAAGAAAGGAATTGACGCCATCGTTCCGTCGCGCTCCAACACAGGTATAAATATAGGGCTGTTGCAACCGATCGACACCAAGTTCGGTGAAGCTGTAAAAGCCGCAGCGGCTCTGTTTTTGGATAGGGCTCCTAAGGTTAACAGTGTAGTAAGTTCGAAAAAAAAAAACGATCGACACACACAGGTCTCAAACGCTGAAGAATCAAGAAATCAAGACTGAAGAAAACCTCCAAAACACTCAATAGTGTAAGAATAATATTGTATAGCGGCTATTGTATGAAGATTGAATACAGCGACTTCATTTGGCGTCTGTGTGTCATTGTGTCTTCAAGAAATCTTCCACCCGCCAGCGACCCAGTCCTCTTCGCTCCCCGTACTGCGTCAGCGCCAGGCCTTCGTGCACGCACTTCACTGCGTGTGCACCTTTGATGTTTCGCTCTGTTCACGCCTGGTAGTTTCGGGTGCGAGTAGAGCTGGTCGCACGCAGCGAGTTGGGCTTGCGCACACTGGTTTGCAGCTCTCTTCTTACCGTAGGGTGCATCGGCATCGTCGAGTACCTACCGAGTACTAGGGATTGGTTTGGGCGTCGCGCCACGTCGCGGTTCCACTCGGTACTATCATCGTTGGCGTAGCACATTCTTACGGGCGAACCGTTTCGCGCCGTTTTAAATATTATCATACTTATTTTATTATTGAGAATTTATGTTTAATTTATAAAAATAAAAATCTGTATCTTATTTTACACCCGCGTCTTTAAAAAAATCTACAATACAAAACATTGTACAATATCAAAGTCTAACATAAAAATACTTAAACGGCATCAATGTTAAAAACTGTTATGAGTTTGCTTCTATTGAATTAAACGAAAAAGCAAAGCACAAAATGGCCGAGAACAACATTGAATTCGCTGTAGATTAAAAGTTTTAATTAATAAAAAAGTACATATTAATGTAAAATATATTATGACTTAACCTCATTTTTTTAACATACTCGAGGGTGCCAAAGTGGCCGAACTGCGGCTTGGGGTGTTGCCGTAGTTGCAACAAACACGCGAACTGGCTCAACCTCTTGAGAGAGTGAATGTGTGATAAGAGAAAGACATTTAATTCTGAATTTGTATACATTTTTATAGACAATCGAAACAAAATTTTATGCACTTACACTAGGTGCGACATCAATGAAGTCAAACTTGCGCAGGTGGAAATTCTGCGTCACGTCACAGAACCAACGTGAAACGACACCTCCATTGGCGTACGTTAGCTTTCCGATATCTAACACATTGATCACGGCTCCGGTGTCTTCAGCCTTTGGGTCTTTCCATGATTCCTGTTGACAAAATTCAACAAATTAGGTATATAGGATTAACGTGTTCAAAAAAGGCGTTAATTATACAATGAGTGAGCTTTCAGTGAAGGGAAACATCGTGATGAAACCATAGTATAATGGTTGAGCATTTTTAATGTCAGCCTGGACCTTGCCTGAGTTACCTCCCACACGTTGGATTTTATTTTTCTCCTTATTTAGAGGGCTCTTACTTTTGGTGTATGCCAGCCCCATCGAAGCATATCCAAATTGTAAAAGAAAAACATGATTTCTATAAAAAATAAAATTATACTAAACTATAAACTAAACAAAGAGACTATATATTTCTATCTCTTATACTATATCTATTGACAATAAAGTCCCAGAGCATACCAGCAGCAGAAGTCGGTTCAGTTAGTATACCATGGAACATACCTATACCTATTTAATTATATTTATTTAATTATCTATTTAAATATATTTAATTAAACGGCTTCTGCTTATTTCATTCCTAACACATTCCACCAAATGTTGAACATCTTCTATTTTCCCGCACACTTCACAGTTAGCTGAATTACTTTTTAGATGTGTTCCAATAGATGCATTTAAGAATGAGTCACTTTAGCTTAGCGTGTTACTAACTTCAGCCATATAGCCACTTCACACACCCATTTTGATATATTGAGATAAAAAAATATTAAAGGCTTCAACTTAATAAATGATTTTTTCCTAATCACGATTGAAACACATTCGGAAAAAATACAGGTAGGTACCTATATAATTCAACAACAACTAAAAACACATATATGAACATATAAATAAGTTTTTGCCGATAAATCTATTTTACTCGTATAACTAAGCAATAGTATACTAAAAGTGATTATGTTATTTGTTTAAGGTTATTATTATTTTAGAAATACGATGAAAATGTCAAATGCCGTCTTTGAATGTATAGTACTTACCACAACCAGGAAGAAGGAAATATACGTACTAGTTTGGAAACTAATATTTCATAATGGCAAGGACACTTTATTTGGTAACAAAATACATTGGAATCGGATTAAACCTACATTAGTAATGTGATAAAATCTTCTATACAATTAATAAAATTGAAGTGTCTGTTTGTAATGTCAAAATAACAGTTTTTTAGTAAATGCATATGAAAGTATATACGATACCTAAAAAAAAGCACATTTTTAAAAATTTTGTCTGTTGTCTGTTTGTTCCGGTTAATCTCCGAAACGGTTGGACCGATTTTGACGGGACTTTTACTGAAAGATAGCTGATGATATAGGGAGTAACTTATTTTATAAAATAATTAGGGTTCCGCACAAATAAAAAAAATCTGATCATGGTGAATCAATTCGGGCGCTTAAATGTCTTATGCTGAATAAACCATAAGAGATATAGCAAATTAATGTACTACACAATCATAGGCATTAAAAAGACCTACAAAAAAGTCCGGGAGAGTGATACATCTATCTTCTGAGGAACAACCACAATAAGCATTTTTGTCTTTAAAATAGTCGGGAGCGGAGGAGCAAGATTCGCGCGGGCATTCTGTAATCCACGTGAGCGAAGCCACGGGCACAGCTAGTATATTATAAAGATTGAAAATCCTATCTTATGTCGAAGTATATCTATGAGAGCTTACGTCGAAAAGAAAGTATTAATAGTTTAAAATATTTTTTAATTATAGGTAAGTTATGCCTGCGGTTCCGCACACGTAGACTACTGAATTGCGCGCATCACGCAATAACTACTGGAAGATTTTTTTTTTTGTTTTACCTATTAAATACTTAGGCCTTATCAGAACAGTAAACCGCAATTACTTACATAGAGACTGCAGATACTGTATGCAGGTGACAGTTTAAAAAAGTTTTGTTCAATATAACCGAAGAACCGTGGAAGAACGTGATACAAATCTAAAAAAATACCAGGTTTCAAGCCGAAACTCGAAGAATAGAATAGAACATTTATTTATATAACAGATTAAATAATAACACATAAATAATTATGTTGACTACAGGAATAGTATAAACTGTAAAAAGAAGAAATATAAAGAAGAGTAACCGAATATTCGAATAGTAATCGAAAATTGTGTTTCAGTCGGTCACTAGCGAAAACTAACAAAGAATTACAATAACATGGACTTAGACATGGGTAACAATGCGCTACACGCGGTGCAATTACGGGAACTCAGTTTACTGTGCCGCGCCGGATATGTTGACACACTTATTTCAAATGTGTTGGCGCACAGCGCACTTCAGCAAGGCGCGTCGCTGTGCCGGTCATCTGACTCATACATTTCTATAACTCGTTTGCCTTGCAAATTTGAGTTAACACAACGCGCCGGGCGCAGTAAGCTGCGCTTCAGTTATTGAGTTGGCGCAAGAAGGTTTACTGAGTTAACCATGTCTACTAATGGATTTATATTACGATGTATTTGGGTCAGGGTCCAAAGTCCTAACTTAATTAAATAGTATCGTGAAAATGCGATTGAGTATAACTGCCCAACTCCAGTACCCGAAGAAAAATTACAGATTAGAGTTTTTACGAAATATCTTGCATCGGAAAGCATTAAAGTTAATTCGATTTACGTATTGACTTATATATATTTTACTAGAATTGTATTATGACCAAAAACTACAAATTCAAAGGAAGTCTTCGTTATAGTATTATCTATTTTAACGAAATGTGTAATATTATATTTTAATTATATGTTTCTGGCTATCACATTGTCATAACATAGAAAACATTTCTTGTCGCGCACGCGCAGACAACTATTGTTTATTATTACTCAGTGACCACTTTATGAGTTGAATAGTAAAGATATAAGACATAATTGTACTCATGATAAAAGACTGACAAAAAATGATGTTAAAATTTACATCATTAATGCCAAGGGCAGGGTTCCAACTGTGTTACTAGATTTCACCAAAATCACTAAGACAGAGAGATAGAGAATTTAAATTACACTAGTTACGAAAGAGACGGCACATTGTTGTAGTAAATCATGTATTTTTAGTTCATATCATATTCGGCGCTACAAAATCGTTTAGCGTTTTTAAAAATACACACAAATCGATGACAGTATTTTGCTGTTCACTAATATAAGTGTATATTTTTAATATATCTATTGTTTGTATTCTTCTTGAGTTATTGCCGACGTTTGTGTCACCAATGACCGTCAAGGGAGCCATTGTTGTGAAAGGGTCCATCAGCCGGAGTCGTGCTGTTGAAATTACGTCATGCAATTTTTGTAATTTTATATTCCCCCTTATATAAAGATATACGGTAAATATATTTTGCCGACAAGTGTCCCTCTAATTACAGACGATATTGGTCAATTTCGGGTGCATAGCTAACTTTTAGAACAATTTCTAGTTTGGCTTCCTTGATTTCCTCGACGATACGGGGCATAACTAATGCTGCATTATCAATTAAATTTACTCGAGAACTCCAATTTAAAACTACTTTAAAATCTATACTAATATTATAAGCCTGGAGAGTTTGTTTGTTTGGTGGAACACGCTAATCTCAGGAACTACTGGTTCGAATGGAAAAAATGTTTCAGTGTTGGATAGCCCTTTTATCGAGGAAGGCTATACAACATCACGCTACGACTAATAGGAGCGGAACATATCAATGAAAAATATTGCAAAAACGGAGGAAATTTATTCCTTTTGAGAGCTTCCATTGCGTGCGCTGCGTCAATGGTTAAAGTTACGCAACAATCGTGTGTGACGGAATTGTTTCTCATAATAGTTCTAAAAAAAGTTCGCGATAGCATATGCCTATTTTTTAAGGTTTACTCAATATAACCTTTTTTATGGTAATAAAATTTGTTCTAAAATAATGAATTATTTGCAAAGGTGTATTTTTATACATGGTATTAATCCTTATCGAAATAAATACGTTATTCATCACAAGTATTTCATTTTGAACAAAATTGACCTTTACAGTAATTGATTTAAATGAATATCTTACGAGATATCACAGTTTTAAAATAACTCGGCAGCAAAATAATGATCAAGTCCCGCGAGCGCATTTTTATTAAGCAGAATAATGTGGGTAATAATACGGCGCTTACGACCCACTCTCTCTCTCTTACATGATACATGATGCAGACGAAGTTGCGCGGGTCAGCTAGTTACTTATGAATTGCAAACTTGCATGTGTATATGTATTTGTGTGACTAACTGGATATTCTTACTGAAACTATAAAAAGACACGTAGATGTTATTTTATTGCACTTTGTTGTAGTGTTTTTTTTAATATATTCTTATTACTTGTAGGACTTATTTACTATCATCTGTTATATTAGTTATCTTCTAAAGCAGAGGTTTCTAAACCTCCAAGCCTAAGGGCCAGACTGATTGCTCCACAAATCCCCAAGGGCAGAGATCTAGCAAGCTCATAAAATTAACATACCATACCAGTTGCGTCAGGACCAAGATCTATGGCCTTAATGGTGGTGCTAGCGGGCCATAGTTTGGAGACCTCTGTTCTAAACTAAAAATTTATATATACTTTATTGTCGGGCACGCCTATAATATAAATCATTTAGTAAATTTATCGATTTAATTTTAGTTTCTATGGAGTACCTAACATTGAATATCCCTTCTTCTTATGTGTTGGCAATAAATATTGATCAAAACTTTATATAAATTACCAATAATACTAATAGGACGTTCAGATAATTTCTCGTCCTGTTTACTTAATGGCGCTAATTCCGAACGTTCTCTACTTCCGGTTTGTTTACCCTTTTTTGGTCTATTCTCTGTATCAAGTTCTACCGAGTACCAACAGCCGGCATTTATCATAGAAATCAATAAATAATAAAAATAGATATAAAATTATTGTAGTCTAAACTTAGTTGACTCATAATCAAAACCCCTACAGAAACGCGGTGCATCCATTTCATATAATTAAGCGAAGTTGACAGGGACCCTTTATTACTTAATCCTCAAAACAAAAACTTCTTTACGGTGTAAACTACAATTGACAGTATTATAATAGAGACGGGGTCGTCGCACGGGCCGAAGCGAACGCCACGCGGCTATTGGCGAACGGGGCGTCACGCCACCGTATTATCGGCTTTGTGTTTAAATTTGGAATATAAAGCGGCAGCGTTGAAGAGTGCCGCATGAATGAACATTGTCGACGGTGCTCCACTCAGCGAACAGTGAATACCGTTTTATATGCATTAATCGTAACTGCATTAACCCGATCGTCCCGTCACAATGAGGGTGCATTATTACGAGGCCAGTTGTCGTTTTATGAAAATCAGCACATCTCTTTAGTATCAAATATTTGTTTGGTTATATTACAATATTGGTTTATTTTACCTACACCTTTATTATTTATTTGTGTAAATCAAGGCCGCTTATTTAATTTTGAAGGTGGATCATAATTTCAAGTCAATATTAGCTGGCGGCCCACCTACTTAGCTTAGCTATGAATAGATCCAGTATGGATATATGTATACTTAAGATAAATAAAAATTTAAGTTTTTGTTAAAAAAATTATTTTAGCGTTTGGCCAAAATCTCGCTTGATGTTATAAGTGACGATGTGGCCTAAGATAGTATAACACGCTAAGTATACTGGGGGGACTGACTCTCAAGTACAGCTGCCGGAATACACCCAAAGATGCTTGGTGACTGATTTTCAACTTGAGGTTGGTTGCCCTACCTTATGATTTCATCATTATGTTTTCCTTTACTGAAACCTTAGGCTCATTGTAAGGATTCGAACTCACGGCGATCGACGCTATGTCCGTACACTCTTCTACCACTGAATCATTGCTTCAAGTTAAATATAGATTAATAGTAATCATAAACACTTAAAAATCACGACATCTTTCAAAAGCGTGGCAGGGGCAGCAGCTGACGACAACAGTTATCGGGAAAATTTAAATGCGGGCTACTTAAAATGGCCCGTGGGCCTAGGTTTGAACGGCCAGTCAATTAACAATTATAAAATTTAATTAAAGGGACAAAAATACATAGTCGTCCATGTCAGGCTGGTATACAAATATTACAACGGTGAAAACATGTAAGAATATGTAAATAGACATTAGCCGATTCCGGTACGCGACAAGCCAAAACGAATTAATGCTTCACTTTCATATAAGACATTGGTTAAAAACCATACTGTGTCTTACTTAACAACAATTATTGTATTGTCAGGGTTTTTCTGGACGTCCATTTTTTCACCGGAAACGTAAGCTTCGAGTGCTGTTTCTATATGTAAATTTTGAACTGGTTGCTAAAGATATTAATCACACTTGTGATAATGTTGAACAAGAGAAAAAAAACTCTATTTATACAAGAAGAAGTGAGAAGAAATAGAAAAATGCAAAAATCATTATGAATACATTCTATACTATATGGATTTTGTTCACCACAATTTAGGTCTATTTTCGAACAAAAATATTATGAATTCTATGACAATGTTATCCATTATTAATTTCGTGTAAGACGAAGTCGGAGGCGCATCCGGCGATTAGTCGCCGGACCGGTATCCGGTGTATGTACAGTCATTAACTATAGGCGATACTACACTGCAAGTCCGGTAAAAACACGGTTAATTGTCCGGTGAAAAAAACGGACATCTCCTAGAGCCCTTATCCTGCTAAATACAAGTGAAACACGAAATCGCTCATATTAATTATTAATCTACACAATTAATAAAATTGAAGTGTCTGTTCGTAATGTCAAAATAAAAGCTTTTTACTGAACGCATTTATACAATATCTATAAAAACAATTTTTTTTTTAATTCTTGTCTGTTTGTTCCAGTTAATCTCCGGAACGGTTAGCCGATTTTGACGACACTTTCACTGGCAGTTAGCTGATGTCATAAGATGTAACCTTACGCTTATTTTATTTTACAAAAAGAACTTGGGTTCCATGCAAGTAAAATAAAAACGTATTTATCTTTAAAATATCTGGCGGGCGACTTTCGTGGGTGGAAGCGGGGTCACCACAAAACCGACATTCTTTAGTTCACGCGAGCGGAGCCGCGGGCACAATTACTATTTACTAAAAACATTCAACCTTCAGAACGCATCAACGCTACATAAAAAGCATTGATATCGTAATGGTTTTATCACAACATCAAAGATAATAGATTTTTTTATCTCTTATGTTATAGGTTAATGCAAGCAAAACTAGCTCACTTAATTAAGAATTAAGAACAACCTTGTATTAATTTACACAATACTACGTGAGTCTTATTGAAATCATAATGTCTATTATTAATTCATATTTGATTATAATAACAATGATTAATTCATAGTGAATAAACTATTATTTGATATAAACAAACACACACATTGTTAAATAAGACATTTTTTTTTTGTATTATTATTATAATTAATTACCTAGCGATAACCCGCGGCTCAGCAGACGTTTATTACGTAGCTACGAGTAGCAATCACTTTCGTCCCGTAATTTTATTTTTAGTCATATTACTAACAATTATTCTCATTCTGCCTCATTACCCTAGTGACCCTAAGCGCGACTTCTATGCTCGAGACCCTGGGTTCGATTCCAAAGCGGAGCAAAGTGTTATTGGGTTTTTCTATTAAATTCTCAGTAGCATCTCGGAGTTTGGCTTTGTGCACGATAAATAGGCTTAAGGCACTCAGCCGCGAAACTCTACAAGACGTGTATTCGACCATTTTTGACATACAGTTGCGCCGTGTTCGCACATATGTCCGAGTCGAGTTTCAAACGGTTACAATCGATACAGAATAGGTTCCTCTATCGTCTCACCGGGGCCCCGTGGTATGTTCGAAGCGTAGATCTCCATAGAGATATGGAGCTTCCTTCGATACATGCCTACGTTAAACAGCTCTCCCGTTCGTATTTCGACACCGCGTCGAACCACGCGAATCCGTTAATAAAAACAGCCGCCACTTATGTTCCGGCACCCACGGACATCCGGTGCAAACGCCGGCCGCGCAATATTTTTATTGATCCCGACGATCACATCGAAAATTCGAATAAATATTACACATCCGTCTCTCCAAACAGAGCGTGCCAGCGCCCACGCCCGCGTAACCACCGTTCTCTCCGCAGAGGGCGGGCGGTCAATTTCGCTCCAGCACACCCGTCACGTCCACCCTCTCTAGCGGTAACCCAAGCCTAGGTCCGTTCCTCGGTGTGAAACCCTTGGGTCAGGCAACCGCCCGCGCGATACAAGTGACACTGTACGTGCATCACTTAGCTACCTACATACAACACTACACACGTATGAACATACACACGTGCACACCACACAGGTACATAGGTTCTGTGAGGGACCTTTTTTTTTTTTTTTTTTTTTTTTGCGCGAAAACGTGGCAACACGCACAAGGGTGTGGTTATTAATTGTATAGATTATAGATGTATATCAGGAAATTTGGAAAACGTACTTGTACCTACAGAATTACAAATTTATCCCAGCGATTTACACTACGCTAACTTGAAAATATTTATTTTACACCGGAAGCAGTTGGCGTAATTTATATAGGCCGGTTACACATAATATATTATACATACATTCATTCTTAATGTAATTTTGACTTATTGGAATTTGAATATAATTTATTTTCTAATAAAACTGGCGGTCCGTCCCATCTTCGCACGAGTACAATTTACAAAGTGGCGTATTTTATGTTTAAAACAGCCTGATTTAGAGTATATTGCTTCAATATTATCTGTATAATCAAAGGGTGTATACACCAAGTAAATTCGAAGAAAACCTTTTTGTAGCACGGAAATATGAAAATCTATTTTAATCTGATCATAATAATAATAATAGGTGTTATATTATATCTTACATATATGTTACCTACTGTCCTACCTACCCAACGTACTCGACCACCCAGAACCAGGTAACGCGGACTCAGATTACAATGCAAGTTCCTACGTGAATTATCGGAAATCGCTGACCAGGTGAAATGAACACTTCGTGGGACAATGAAAGAATGACGGAACAACAATCTCGCTCGATCGCCTGAGCTTGGAGGTTCACACCTTAGTTTAAGATATATATATTGTAATTAAGTAATTTTATTATAAGTTTGTAAAGGACCAAAAATCGCCTTTCTTTTAAAAACCTCCTACGGACGGTCAACTACGTAATTGGCGCAGTCGGTAGGATAGTCGCGTCGGTTTGCGGGATCTAACTTCGATTCCCGCCCGATAGTCGTTTCGTCGACGCGGTGACTATCTTTAAGAATCTATGAAGAGGCCGTCGAAGGAGTCGACAGAACCTGCTGTTGCTGAGGAGGACATCATCCAATCATCGATGAGACCAGATATGCAGAACCTTCTGTGAGTTTAGATTTAGTTACACATATGGTTAGGGATCTGGGAGTATATCTCGATCATAAATTATCATATGTAGATCACTATGAATACATTACTCAGAAATCTTATAAAATGTTGGGCTTCATAACTAGATTATCAATTCATTTTAAAAATAATTCGTCTATGAAAGTTTTATTTCGTGCTTATGTAAGAAGTATTTTAGAATTTGCATCTCAAATATGGACCCCCTATTATAATATACATATCCATAGAATTAAAAACATTCAAAATAAATTTTTGAAGATTCTGAAACGTCGTAATATGCTTTTATCAGCGGATATAAATGAGAACTTAAGGGAATTGGGTATGTTATCCCTGAAACATAGACGCTTGGTAGCTGATCTGATGTTTTTATATAATTTGATGAACAATAAAATTGATTGTTCATGTTTCTTGGAAAGAATTGGTCTAAGGACTACAACTAAACATATCCGTAAACCCCAGACCTTTCACATACGTTCAACCAAGACCAATTATGGCCATAATTCAGTATTGATTAGATGTACACATTAATATATAATGCTAAAGCTGAAAATTTCGACATATTTTCTGACAGTAATGCAGCGTTTAGAAGAAAAGCTATTGATTTATTCAAAGTTTGTTAAATATATGTAATTATTACACACACACACACACACACACACACACACACACACACACACACACACACACACATATATATATATATATATATATATATATATATATATATATTCACGCCAGAAGCACTACATCGTTATTTTTGATGCAATTAATATTTAATTAATAATTTCTTTGGGGTATAGAATTATTATAACTTTATTGTAATACGATTGAAATCATTTTTGGCTAAGCCAATATGTCAACTTAATTATGTATGTAAGTTAGAATTTAATAGCTGTAGATTTCTTGAAATAAATAAATAAATAAAATAAAATATCCTATTGGTTGCTATTCCCTATCCTGGTAATAGATCACCTCTATAATTTAACCTAGTAGTATAGTTTAATAGCCAAAATTTTCTTCCCAGGGAAAAATACGGTTATAAAGCCGGATCAGCGGCACACTATTATAGATAATTTAAGATTTAGTAGTGTATCGGAAATTCCAGAAACTGAAATGGCTCAATCCGATAATAGCGTTATCATTGACAAAATTTGGAAAGCCCTTAGATTAGTACGGGAGTTTGACGGAAATTCTCATGTCTTAGTTAGATTTTTAAACATATGTGACAACTTAGTTTTAGAGTAAGTTCGCCCAGAAAACCAATTAGTTACGGCAGCTTTACTGAACGGAATAATTAATAAAATTACTGGTTCTGCCGCCAGAACTTTAGCTACCAACGGTATCCCGGATAACTGGCAAGGAATTCGAAATACCTTAGTTAATAGTTTCTCGGATCACAGAGACGAATGTTCATTATATACAGATTTATCTCAATTGACCCAAGGTATCGATACGCCCAACGTATTTTATGAACGCGTACAGAACACGCTTAGTACTATTATGACATACATTCAGTTACACGATTCAGTTACAACCACAGTAGAAGCTAAGCGAAAAATTTATAATAAATTAGCGTTACAAACCTTTACGCGAGGTTTGCACGAACCGATTGGATCGCGCGTAAGATGCATGCGTCCGGAGACATTAGAAAAAGCACTTGAATTTGCACAGGAAGAAATAAATGTAGTATACTTACAGAATAAAAATGTTCAATCAGGAAACCCTAGAAGAACTCATTTACCTACTAGTTATCAAAAGCCTTTGAATTTACCGCAACAAAACTTCCTCCAATCGTCAATTAATCAAAATAAGCCTATTTTTAATCCGAACATTTTTAACAATAACCCTTACGTTAAACAGAGTCCTTATAATGTGAACGCTGCACCACAGCCTATGTTCCCACCTCAATATCAAGGACCTTCGCGAACACAACAGGTAATGAGAGCGTTACCACGTTCTGATATGTCTACCGGTTTCAAAATTCCCCCTCGTGGCAATTTTCAGCAAGGCCGACCAAACTTACCTGTACCTATGAGTGGCATAAGTCACCCAGTAGCCCGAAATTTACCTTTGACTGGACAAACTGACAAAAGACAGGTTAACTTAAATGAAGGGAATGAACCTTATAACTATGATTATTACGACACAGATTACACACAATATTTCCACGAAGACTGTACACCGTATGACGAAACTGAAAACTTTGAACAAGATTACGATCAAATTCAAAATCCACCATTAAAATTACTTATTGACACTGGTGCCAACCAATCATTTATCTGTCCGGAAATTGTAGAAAATTATTTTAGTCACTTAGAGTTATATTATGATCCATTCGAGGTCACAAATATTCATGCAACTACCAGGAACGAATTTTCTATAATAGTCCCTTGCCTTCCCGAATTTCAAGGCCATGATCCAATAAAAATTTTCATTTATAAATTTCACGACTATTTTGATGGTCTAATAGGATGGAATCGTTTAGAACAGTGGCAAGCTAAAATAGACCTTCAGACTCGTACATTACGAACTGAATTCACTTGCAATAAAATTCAGATGTATGATTCTAAAGCTGTTAATTTATTTGAGACAATTATTCCTGCACAGTCAACTGAAATAATTAAAGTACCTATAAGTATTCCTCAAGGTGACGTATTAATTAATCAGCAGTCAGTTAATGGATGTAAAATAACAGAGTGTCTATCTACCGCTGAAAATAGTAAATGCATGATAGAAATATCCAACCCTAGTAATAACGATATAATTCTTAGTCTAAATAAACCAATATGCGCACATATATTTAGCGAGCAGATATCACTTACCGGCGACAATGAACATGCACGTTTCCAAGAAATCTTATCGCGAATACGAACCGACCACCTCAATTCAGAGGAAAAAGCCAACCTCACTTCATTATGTAGAGAATTCTCGGACATATTTTATTTAGAAAACGAAGCTTTGACTTTCACCAATAAAATTAAACACAAAATTAACACCACTGATGAAAATCCTGTTTATTCTAAAACATATAGATACCCGTATATACATAGACAGGAAGTACAACAGCAAATAAAAACAATGCTTGAACAGGGTATTATTAGGCCTTCAACATCAGCTTGGAGCGCGCCTATTTGGATAGTCCCCAAAAAGTCAGATGCGTCAGGTAAAACTAAATGGAGGCTTGTTATTGATTTCCGTAAATTGAATGAAAATACCATAGACGACAAGTATCCGATCCCTAACATTACTGACATTTTGGACAAATTAGGACGTTGCCAATACTTTACGACCTTAGACTTGGCTAGTGGCTTTTATCAGATTGAACTAGACCCAGCTGATATTCATAAAACCGGATTCAGTGTAGCCGATGGTAATGGACATTATGAGTTCTTGCGAATGCCAATGGGTCTCAAAAACAGCCCGTCTACATTTCAGCGTGTAATGGACAATATTCTAAGAGGCCTTCAGCACGAAATATGCATTGTTTATCAAGATGACATTTTATGCTTTTCAACATCGCTTCAGGAACACATAGTAAATCTACGCAAAATTTTTAACCGGCTCAGGGAGTCAAATTTTAAATTACAACTAGATAAGTCTGAATTTATGAAACGCGAAACACCATATCTAGGTCATGTCATTACGACAGAAGGAGTGAAGCCTAACCCGGATACAATTTCAGCCATTTTAAAATACCCTATACCTAAAACTCAAAAACAAATTAAAGGATTTCTAGGTCTTATAGGTTACTACAGACGTTTCATCCCAAATTTTGCTCGAGTTACCAAACCGTTTACATTGTGTTTAAAAAAAGGTGCTAAAATTAATCTCACACCCGAATATATTAAATGTTTTGAACACTGCAAAACTCTTCTAACGAACGACCCCATTCTACAATATCCAGATTTCACCAAAGACTTTATTCTGACGACAGATGCATCTAACCTTGCGCTAGGAGCAGTCCTATCACAAGGTCAGGTAGGTTCCGACAAACCGATCGCTTACGCGTCTCGCACGTTAAATGACAGTGAAATAAACTACTCAACAATTGAAAAAGAGCTTTTGGCAATCGTTTGGGCGGTAAAATATTTCAGACCATACCTTTTTGGACGTAAATTTTCAATAATTACAGATCATAAGCCTTTGCAATGGCTGATGAATCTTAAAGAGCCTAGTTCTCGCCTCACGAGATGGAAACTTAAATTATCAGAGTACAATTTTAAAATAATATACAAAAAAGGCAAAGCAAACACTAACGCCGATGCATTGTCCAGAATAGAAATTCACAACGAAGAATCACCCTCAATAATTGTAAATGTGTCTGACTCGGAATCAACCGTAACAGCACCTGACGATAGACCATTGATTAGTAACTCTTCGACTGACACTGCACCAACCTTAAGAGCATTGAGCAGTCCGATCCCCGACTTAGACATACCTGACAATGAAACGATTCACACATCACATGAAAACCCTATCCTTGAAACACCTACTTCTGAAGAACCATTGAATAAATTTAAGCGACAACTTATTATTAACTGCACTAGTGGGCCTGCAAAAGCTAAACCTAAAATCACTATTCCCTTTGAAACTTTTAGGAGAACAGTCGTTCAAATCTCGGAAAATAATTTAGAAGAAGAAATTATATCAATTATACAGAAATTTATCGATCCTAAACTTCGTACCGCTATTCTATTTCAACCAATCGAAAAAATGTACACTATCGTTCCTATCCTTCAACAAAACCTAAAAAGATCTTCCATTAACATTATCTTAGTTAAACGTGAAATTCAGAACATATCGAATTATTTAGAACAACAACACATAATTTCCCAATATCATATCGGAAAAACGAATCACAGAGGAATAAAAGAAACCTATTTATCTCTATCACAAAGATATTTTTGGCCGAAACTCAAAGAACAAATAACATATTTTATTAATGAATGTGTTATTTGCAACCGCGCTAAGTACGATCGCGTACCTCTACGTCCTGAATTTCAGATCGTAACACCGCCTTCAAAACCTTTTCAGTTAGCACACGCAGATGTAGTGACAATAGAACAGGAAAAATACTTAACTATTATCGACGCATTCACAAAATATGCCCAAGCCTATCGCTTACCAGATTGTACAGCTCCTAACATAGTAAAGTCACTTCTGAACTTCTGTACACATCATGGTTTCCCTTTAACCGTAACGACAGACAGAGGAACCGAATTTACGAACCAGGTAGTGGCAGAATTCCTCAAATTACATAAAATTCAGCATCATATTATTGCAGCCGATGCCCCTCACGAAAACGGAATGATAGAACGTTTTCACAGTAAACTTCTTGAACATCTACGTCTATTAAAATTACAACATAGAAACGAGCCAGCTCAAAACTTAGTTCCTTACGCATTAATTGCATACAACAGTTCTATACATAGTCTTACCAAATGCAGACCGTTTGACCTTATGAGTGGACATTTTGACCCCAGAGACCCGACAGACTTGGATTTGTCACAACAATTATACCGGCAGTACCTACAGGACCACCGCGGAAAGATGGATATAGTATACAACATCATACATAATTCATCTCTATCCGAACGTGAGCAGACAATGACTCGACGTAACCTCAACCGAGAACCTCAAACAGACTACAAACAAGGTCAGAATGTATACATTAGAAACCCGATAGCTCAAAGGCAAAAGCTCGCTGCTCGTTATAATCAGGACAAAGTTATGTCAAACTTACCCATACACATTTACACCACTAAAAAACGCGGGCCAGTCGCTAAGGCTAGGATAAAGAGAGCAAAAGTGACTAAAAAACCAACATTGTTACAGGATAGCGACTTTCATCATGACCCTGGTCCCAGTACAAGCAGACAATCCGACGGACAAAACCATACGACTTGACGACTTATCTGACGGACCCGGAATATTACCATTTAACTTAGGAAAAACTAGAATAATATCCAATCACCATACCTTTTTACAGGAAATTAATATCGGCAAAATTCAGCGCCAAATTAATTTATTAAGATGTCAGCTTAGAGACTCAACTTCCAACCTATCAAAACAAAATACAGCTACGTTTAAACATCAAATTCTACACTTATTTAAGAAATTAGACGAGATTACTTCCCGTTTAGGAACATTTGAACCGAAGAGATTTAGGCGAGGTCTTATCGACCCCTTGGGATCTTTAATAAAAAGTGTTACAGGTAATCTTGACCATGCCGATGCTCTGCGATTCGAAAACGCTATTCAAGTTTTGCAGAAAAACGATAAAGAGCTATCAGCCAGTTTCAATAAGCACATCAGCTTATTTAAAGATATGACGGTTCAACAATCCCGAGTATTAGACATTTTAAACAGTAATCAGCAAAAGCTCACAAAGTCTATGGCACTCTTATTAAACCGTACGAGTGATAACAACATAATTCAACATATTAACCTGTTACAGTTATTTAATGTCTTAAGTGACAATGTTCAGGACCTTTACCTGGAAATTATTAGATTAGAAAACATTTTAGCTTTTAGTCGCACTAATTCTATGCACCATTCCAGTATAACTGTTAAACAATTAGATAACATGCTAAGCAAATTAAAATCTTTATACAATTCGGAACAAATGTTAGAGTTAGATATTAGGTACTATTATAATATAATTAGTTTAGGATCATATTACGCTGACAATAAAATAGTGATTGTCCTTAAGTTTCCAATTTTATCTCCAACATCCTATAACCTATATAGGCTCTGTCCCGTTCCTAATAGAAAATCCGAAGTAATCTTGCCCCCATTCCTGTATATAGCAACCAACTCCAAAGAGTTTGTGTACATGGAGGCAGAATGCCCGAAGATCGACACCTGGTACATTTGCGAACAGGAAATTTCTCATCAAAGGCGTACACACAAAGATTGCATCTATCACCTACTCAATCAAAAAGAAACAGAGAACCTATGTCATTCTACTTCTATTTCATTTCATAAAGAAGCCCTTCTGGAATTGGATAGTCAACATTATATAATCACGTTCCCGAAACCCACAAGGATTCAATTAATATGAGGACAAGCAGAACACCGACTAATGAAGGGCAGCTACTTTGCAACGATACCAAGAAATTGCAATATAAAGTCGCCAGAATTTACTATTATTAACTCCAATGACAAAGTACGTGGGAGTGCCGTTGAACTAATGTCTATCCCGCAAAAGTTGCCATCAATATTTGGAAATCGATCGCCGCATTATAATCTTACGAAAACTGATTTGGATAAACTGCACAACATTCAGCATCAGGTTCAGATAGAAAATTATTAATATAATTAGTTACAATATATATTGTAATTAAGTAATTTTATTATAAGTTTGTAAAGGACCAAAAATCGCCTTTCTTTTAAAAACCTCCTACGGACGGTCAACTACGTAATTTATATATAAATATTTTATACAATATATGCAATTTGTGACAAAATTATCTATACGTTGCAAACATAAATATAAATCGATACAATTATTCCTAATACAACTCTAACAAGGATAACTTCTATACCCAGTTTTAGTGGTCAAGGCAGAATAATTAATATAAACAGGGTTTGCCAGTTCCGAGTAGGTACTTCTGGTACAATCTTTAGAATTGTGAATTAGCTCGATTAGTATTTATTAATTTTGGTTTAATTAATAAATACTGAGGATAATAATGTATTACTTAATTGGTGGTATTCCTTCCCTGTGTTTATTTATAATCATAATATGAAATGTAATCACAACTGATTATATAAATATTACTGAGGTAACTTTTTAAGATACAAAAAAAAAACTCAGGACTACAATTTTTAGTAGTACATCAAAGTGCTGTTGTGCCGACCTATAACTTTCTCGACGACCAACCAAGAAATAGTCACCGTTACGAGTTTATCACCATATGTATAGTGGTCGCGGGCTAGACGGGTACAGATTCCAACCACACCACTTCATTATTGGAGACACAACACCTAATCCCGGAACGAGAAACGCCAAAACCTGCCAGTCGGACACAATCGTCTTTTTTTATTCTTTATAGATTTAGTGTTTGGGCACAATCTCACCTGATTTGAAATCACGATGTGGCCCAAGATGGTAACACGCTAAACCTAGTAGAGAAAACTAGCTCTCGAAGGAAGGTGAGTGTTATGAAGAGCTGTTCAATTTAATTCCCTCTTCTCTGTTCCACAACAGAACAACACGCACTTGGCTTCGGAGTCACAGTATTTAACTATAAAACTATAAACTACTTTGTTGTACCGTGTAACACTGGAACTATTTTCCAACCAATGTGTTCTTTCCTTCTTACGACATCGGGTCGTTAAAGCGTAACGTGAAGAGATATATACGCAGGCATGCATGACAGCGGTGATCGCCGATAGATTTAGATTTTTCGATGGTCGTCGTTATGTTTGGTTTGTATCCAAACCATCAGGCAAAGTACCGTCAATATTCCGAGCTATTATAAAAAGAAGCTTGACGGCAGATTTTTCAACTCGAGGGTGGTAGCCAATCAGGCGTGTATTTTCTAATACTTTAACACCATGCTATGGTTATATCACGATGTTTTCCTTCACCGAAAGATCAGGATCATTCGTCAATAGATATGTCCTCACACACTAACACTGACCCATCATTGCTTTAAAGCGTTATAAGAATAAACCTGAATAATAATATCATTTCGTATCCTGATAAAGGAAAACGTAAAAAACAAACGTCCAGTGTCCGTCTCAAGGTACGCGTAGGCACTACACCGACTAACGGACAGAATATTGACTAGTTCGATGACCGTGACCCGCCCTTGTACATTACCACGAACTGAAAGACATCGGCGAAGATATAAACACTATGTAACATTGCACAGATAAAACTTTATAATTCTTTTTGGATACGAATATTGGTTGTTCCATTTATTAGAGGGTACATATTAATATTATTTACCTAATATTATTTACTAGAATTTAGCCGCGACTTTAGCCGGCCACCTACGTACGGTCTACCGGAGATGTTTACCTGTGTAGGTTGTTCCGCGCGCTGTAGTGTGTATTTTTATTGCGATCCAATCCCCCGGATCCGGCATCATTTGGCTACCTTCCAAATACTCTAAAATATTGCCGGATTAGGCCGGATTGCAATCCCTACGTGTTTGGGCACGTCCACACGCCCAGGTTCACCGTATGGTGTCACTCAAAATAATTGATTTTCGATTTTACACCTGTCGCCTACGCAGCGCAACGTTAAATCACCGTGATGTGATATATCAAAATCCATACATATTTTCGATTTTTTATTAGCGTTAACGATTAAAGAAAGGCAACTTAGCTAGGCCCCTGTATTACCAAACATATTACTAGCGAATTACCGACCTTGAATCCCCCTACCCCCAAGAAGCTCTGGAAACTCACCGCACTAATATAACACTAGGTTATTTGGCTGCGATCTTCTGTAGGGTAGAGGTATTCCACTAGTGGGACTGCCCCGAGTAGAGAGAACTATTCAAAGAAATTTCCCTCGTGCCCCACCTCTCTTCAAATGGCAAATATAAATTAATAATGTCGCACTTCGGTTACATGATGCGGACGCAGCTCTTCATTTTACCCTCCACTAAACCTGACAAATGAAGAATAATAGCCTTATACACTAACAATCTCAGCGCAATCCGAAAATACTTTTGAAACAACGTCATCGTATCACGGTGTATTTCTTATGGAGAATTTACAGCTATTTAAAAACGAAGGTCATTGGACAACACATGTGGGAGTGTACCGCAAACTTATTAACCAAGTTATTATCATTACAACACGGTACTGAACAATATCACATAATTGTGTTATCATTAATTACATAACACTATAATATAATCTATACTAATATTATAAAGCTGAAGTTTGTTTGTTTGTTTGGTACGCTAATCTCAGGAACAAGGTATTGGATCGAATGCAAAAAATGTTTGTGTTGGATAAACCATTTATCGAGGAAGGCTATATAGGCTGTAAAACATCACGCTACCACCAATAAGAGCGGAGCATCAATGAAAAATGTTGGGGGAAATTTATTCCTTTTGAGAGGTTCCACTGCGAGCGCTGCGTGAATGGTTAAAGTTAGGTAATAAACATGTGACGAGATGATAAATATGATATGATGATGATTTCTCTTAATTTTTTTTTTTATCTTTTAAGGTTTACTCTAAAATAACCTTTTTTATGGTAATAAAATTTGTTCTAAAATAATGAATTATTTGCGACGGTGTTTTTATATAAATGGTATTAATCCTCATCGAAATAAATACGTTATTCATCACAAGTATTTAATTTTGAACAAAATTGCCCTTTACGGTAACTGATTTAAATGAATATCTTAGTAGATACAACAGTTTAAAAATAACTCGGCAGCAAAATAATGATCAAGTACCGCAAGCGCATTTTTATTATGCAGAATAATGTGGGAGGCGGGCGCCACCTAACAATACAGTGCCTATGACCCCTATCTCTAACCCTTTCTTTCTCTCTCTCTCTTACATGATGCAAACAAAGTTGCGCGGGTCAGCTAGTATGATATATAAATGATTAAAACAAATTTTCTATGAAACTTACGGTCTTTCTAAGAGGAAATGCAGTCGGTAAGATGTTTTAAAAAGTGTTTTAACTATGTATCCATTTTTTCGGGCTATTCACCAGCTACAGATCTCTTCGAACGAGCGAATACAGCGCAAGAAAGACAATTACAGCCGGACTAATTAACCTATGTAAAATAAATCATAAATTGTTATTCCCGTTTTTTCCCTCTAAAACTAGACTGAAATTAACTATTTTTTTTCAAGAATGATAAAAGCAGGACTTTATTATTGCTCTATGTTTTTTTAGTACTTTAAGAATGCTTGTTTTGATAATAATTTATGGAAAAAGCAAGCATAGGAACACGGCTGTGGTAAATACAAATTGTATAGTATGAAAACATTTGCACTAGAATAAAACAGGAATAGAGAATTTTATCTAGGTATAAAACAGAGGAATACGTTTTTTCTTGTTCTATAACTACTGATCGATTAGGTATTACAATTTTCGAAAACCTAAAACTACACAATTTTATTAAAACCTACTTACAATATTAATCGTACGTTCTATCATCGATTCTATGAAAAAATGTTTCCCTCCCTACATAATGTATGACCGGAGGAACTAATAGACGTAGATGAAATCCGATTTTAATTATTAGGCAAAGCATGCGCGAGGTTGGAAATACCGTAAGGCCGGGACTAAACATTGAAATGGCACTCCTGTACAACGGCCACAGATAGTACCGAGGTTATTGTGTTAATTTGGCATACATGTTTCGTTTTAGTTGTTAAATAGATGCTTCCATATACAATAACTAAAATAACTCATTTGGTTTACATGAAATCTCACAACTTTTTGTAGAGAAAGAACCACGTTGCGAGACTTGGCATTTTTTTACATTTTATGGCTTTGATGGGATTTATATTTACATGAATATTTTATACAAGTAGGTACACGAAGTTTCCAAAGGGCAAACATTATTTTTATTAGTTACTATATTTTTCTATAAATAAATAGTATATAGAATACAAATAAATAAATGTTTAACACCATACAATTTTTTAAGAACTATTTAGAAGTATTATCATAAAACTGATATTATATCAAGGATTACCGATTTACGTTTTGAGTAGTTTAGTGTTTAAACCCAGTTTTCAGTGCTAATATACTAACGTAGTAAAGTATCTTCAACGTGCTTTTAAGCCCGAACTTGTAAACTATATATAATTAATATAAAATATGAATGCTCAAGTCTTAATATCGACTATACGTAATTATGATTTTAGCTATCATGAATGCCAATGACATCAGCTTTTAACTTTTAGTAAATATTTGTATAGAATATAGTAAGAAAATCTTATGTAATGAACATGCAAATAGTGGAAATATTAAATAGAAAGCATGCATAATCATCAGGAAATAATGATAATCAAATAATGAAGTTATTAATAGTACTTATTTATAAGAACTAGCGGTCGCCCAATGATCGAAATTCGACCAGCGACTTTTTAATCATAGACTATTTTATGTTCGACATTTGCAGTATAAACCTAAACAATGAATATTATATCACTTGCTGTCACTTTACATTGAGAGACAATGTCAATATTTTAGGAGGTCTAAGTTCTATGGCACTTATCGGTTTAGGATTCGCAGTATTCATTTATTTTAACATATTATAGATAAATTTTATATTTTTGCACTCCTCCATATAAACTTTAGTCATGCCAAATCTCAACATTACTTCTAAAATTTGTAAAAAAAAAAGAAGTACAATAATTACATTTTCATAAATTCTCAACAGATTCTGATCAAATTTTGTACACTGGAAGCATAAGTCATAGCATAATTATTAAGAGGTAAGAATCGTCAATAATACATTAGAAATCGTAGATTAAAATAATAATTTTTAACCAATTTTGATGAAAATTGTACACGAGAAATACATGTCATTACCCAATTGACACGGATTGACAACCATAAAAGTAAAAATAAAATTACGGAATGTAAATAAATAACTACTATGTAGTAACAAACGCGTGCGGAGCCGCGGGCACACCACAAAATATAGAATAAAATAGTATAAGACCATATTATAAAAAATACAGTAAATTGTATAGTATATAGATATATAATCACTGCTATTTAATTTACTTCTAATATATACACTGAACACGCAAACAAGGATACAGTTAAAAAATAAAAATAGTTTTCTCATATATAACATTAAAACGTGTTTTCTTACAGATCAAGGTAACAAATAAAAATGTTGAAAAGTGCAGTATTATTTATGTTCTGATGCATAACCATTATCTTCACATTGTATTACTTTAGAAATTAAACCGTAGCAACAACTCCATGACGAGTATTAATAAAAAACAAGCGACAGCTTTAGCTGCTGCATAAAGACTCCTTTACGAAACCATAGTCAACCCTTTAAAAATGGTTTACCAGGAACAGCAGAAATTAATCTTGATTAGTTTAAAATAAAAGTACCCACCCTTTCACAACATTGTCACAGCAAAATCGACTTGATATGATCCTTGAACGTATTGTCCGGTAAGGTAAGGTGCTTAGGGATTTTATTATAAAACCTAATACTATTTTTACCTAAAAGACTAGATAGATGATACTGTTATCATAATATTTCTACAGCAGAGTAGGATACAGGTAGGTAGCAGTCAGTAATCGTAGTTCAATCCATAATTGTCAATATTTCAACATATCTGGCTAATATATAAAAACAGGGACTTTCCTAAATTTAATGAAAATAAGTAAAGTAGTTCCTCTATTTAAATAAGGTTGTAGAAGTAATATTGGAAATTATAGACCAATTTCTGTACTTTCGTCGATTAGTAAGATTTTCGAGAAAATTATGCTCAAGCAGCTAGTAGAATATTTCAAAGCACAAGAGATTTTTGATGGTCGGCAATATGGTTTCACAAAATCTAAATCAACCACTGACGCTGGTACAACACTGCTAAGTCATATATATAGGGCTTGGAAGGAGTCGCAAGATGCAATCGGTGTGTTCTGTGATCTCTCAAAGGCCTTCGACTGCGTTGACCACAGTACGCTTATACTTAAGCTAAAACACTATGGTGTGCGTGAAACTTCTCTCGACCTACTAATTTGTTATTTAACAGAGCACTGTCAGAAAATAAGTGTAAATGGAGCAACCTCTTCGGGATCATTGGTTAGAATCGGCGTCCCTCAGGGCTCGATTTTGGGACCATTTTTGTTTCTCGTTTATATAAACGATCTACCGTTCGTGGTTGAAAATGGTGCTGGCATGGTTATTTTTGCAGACGACACTTCACTTATATTCAAAGTGAAAAGAATAGATTCGGAGTTAGGCAATTAAACAACACCTTATTTAAAATCTCTGAATGGTTTGCTTTAAATAATTTACTACTAAATGCAAACAAAACCAAATGTATGAGATTTGTCTTGCCCAATGTTCGGCATTTTGATAGCAGTATAAAGATAGAAGGGAATTTAGTAGGCTTAGGCCCGCGTAACCACCGTTCTCTCCGCAGAGGACGGGCGGTTAACTTCGCTCCCGCACACCCGTCACGTCCACCCTCCCTAGCGGCAACCCAAGCCTAGGTCCGTTCCTCGGTGTGAAACCCTTGGGTCAGGCAGCCGCCCGCGCGATACAAAGTGACATTATACATGCAACACTTAACTACCCACACACATCATTACACACGTATGAACACACACACGTGCACACCACACAGGCAAATAGGTTCTGTAAGGGACCTTTTTTTTTCTTTTTTTGCGCTAGTTAGATTAATGCGCTAGTTAGTGTAGTAAAACCATTCCGATTATTAAATACACATACGCATAGTCCACTCCTTCCTCCCAGGAGGAGGGGAACGTGCATATGAGTATATATTAGTTAGTTCGAATTCTCTTAGGATTAGGGAATTAGTTAGATCGTGACTTTTTCGCATTCGCGACGACCGCCCGAGCCGAGGTTCGGCCACTCTGGCACCCTCGTGCGGGTCGTCACAAACTTTCGCGGCTGAGTGCCCTAAGCGCTCGCCCCCAAGTCCGGTGAAGCTGTAAAAGCCGCAGCGGCTCTGTTTTAGGATAGGGCCCCTAAGGCTAACAGTGTAGTCAGTTAAAAAAAAAAAAAAAAAATAGTAGGCTTAGTTGATAGTACTGTCTTCTTGGGCATTACCCTTGATTCAAAATTACAGTGGGGTCCGCATATTAAAACTTTGGTGGGAAGATTAAGTTCTGCTACATTCGCAGTACGCAAAATCAGCCAGTTAACAGATATTGCCACCGCTAGGTTAGTCTACTTCACTTATTTTCATAGCTTAATTTCTTACGGTATTTTGCTGTGGGGTTCAGCAGCTGAGGTAGATACCATATTTATATTACAAAAGCGGGCAGTTCGAGCAATTTACAATATAAGACCCCGCGAATCACTAAAGAACAAGTTCCAGGAATTTAGTATTTTAACTTTGCCCTCCCAATACATCTTTGATAACTTAATGTATGTCCGCAAAAACTTAGACAAGCTGGATTTTGTCAAAGATCAGCACAATGTAAATACTAGAAATAAAGATAAATTAGTCGTACCGTGTTTTATACTTAGACTAAGACTAATAAAAGTTTTTTAGGTAATAGTGTTAGGTTCTATAACAAGACCCCGAAGCACATACCTAATTTACCTGACAACAAGTTCAAGGACCATGTCAAGCGGGTTTTACTGTCAAAAGGTTATTATAGGGTTGATCATTATGTGAATGATAGTGATGTCTGGAAGTGACTCCCTCTCTGTGCATCCACTAATATATTATTATTGTACGTGTTATATTTGTAACATTTGTACAGTTAACAAAAAAAAAGAAGATAAACCCGATCGAGTTTCTTACCGGTTCTTCGCGATGTCAGGGATATTTTCCGAACCGGCAGTAGTGTTTTGACGTTCATAAGTGCCTTCTTAGGGCCTAAATTGAATAAAGATTATTTTGATTTTGAAGACTTTAATTAAGTTAGGTACAGGCTTGACTCCCAACTGACAGTAAAAAAATAGCTTAAACCCCCTACATAAATTACATTTTCGTTGCGACCATTCTAATGAACACAAACACGATATATGTTGGGTACGCGTCACTTCCCCTCTGCGTGAGGGGGGGGGGGGGGGGGGGTGACGTTTCCCGGTTTGGACGGGCGTTTTGTTGCGCCGGATGCCCGTCTCGTAGATACCGTACGGATGCCAGTGGGCGGCGTGATGTTAGTGGTGAGGGGGTCCGGGGGGTGCAATAATGCACGACCGTTTGAGGTGCCGGGTCTTCAATGAAAGTCGATATCTTGTTGATTGTTCGCAGGACGACCAAAGCTTTCTTCTTGTAGTTACTCGTTGCTTGTACTTGTAGACTCGTTGAATTGCACCGTGCCCAATACGGCCCTTCTTCGAGCTTAAGTGGTTCGAGGAATGACCGTAAAGAGAGACCCGTTTTATTCCGTGTTTATTTCGTGTTTTAACTTTACTTTTCGCTTTGGTTGCCCTGTTAAACTCTTTATATTTCTCTCATTATATATCTTATGTACACATGTCATATATCAAAATGTTCCTCTTTGAATTACCTATCCATTACATATTCACTTATAATATACATTACGTATACATTCCGTACATAAGCCAAAAACAATGTAATTTACGGGCGACATCACTTTTTTCCGCTCGTAAAATCTCTATAACATTCGATATACTTACTCTATTGGCTTACTCTATATGTTAATCTATTCTATGTTAGTTATATTTTCACATATGTGACACACAATACATAATCGTTTATATACATCTTAACATATAACATGCAACTTGTAATGTAGCGTATTCGCTTACATTTTTCTATAATATTGTCAATATTAATCTATTTTATCGTAACACATAGTATATAACACGTAAATATAATAATAACACATAATACCCTAACCTAAGACACGAAAAACAACTGTTCTGTCGCCAACAATATATGTGCTGTAAGTTGATGAAGAATTGGATACCCTGCAAATTCCAGATGATGTTGCAGCATCAGGTCAAGGTTACCATGTTCTTGTAATATCATTGAAGTAGTGAAATACCAAATTTCGGATTGAACAGACCTGTGGAGTTGTTCACAATTCCCTTGATCATCTAGAAAAATAAACCAAAACAAAATTCCTAAAAACGAAATCAAAATTACTTTCCTGTTTACGAGCTACAATGCCACAAACAGATACACAGATATAACCTTATATGTATATAATAATAATGTATGTATATGTTAAACTTATAGCACCCGTCAGTTTGCGTTGGGGGTTTAAAAATTACTCAACAGAAGAGTATGTTCGAAATAATTTGACTAGTTAGATCAAATGAAACGTCATTCTTTAAACCTCAAAATATTATTCTGACGCTTATTAATTAATAACGATAACAAGCTAAATGATTAAAAAGGAAACAAAAAACCCGACTGATACAAAAATACGACAAAAAAAATATTTTTCTATTTTTGTTTTTATTTGTTTCCTAGACGTTGTACTTGAGTATTATATAGCCAATGTACATACAAGAAATACATATACATACAATACCCTCCAAAAATATAACCCTACTTTTTCACAGTTAGGTAATAAGCGCAACAGTTGAATAATTAGCGATGAAAATATAGTATTTTTCTTACTATATTATTTTTCAGTAATATATACTACAATTGCCTAAAATATAGTACGATACTATATAATATAGTACGGGTGGCAACCCCAGTGGTAAAGTTGATACAAACGCAAATGGTGCAAAGATCTGTTCACACAAAGGAGTTAGCAAGTAAAATAATCTGCAAACAATGAAACGCTTTAGGTACAAAGGCCTCTTTTGCACGAAAACAACTGTGACTTACTACAATAGATAAGAGAATTGTTATATCAATATTAAAAAGTTATTATAATATTATAGGCAATGCAAAACATTTAATTTATTCTCGAATATAATTCACCAAGTAAATATCTTGTTCATAGATACACAACTGGCTCAAATTGTTTACCTACATAAAAACACTCAGGATATGCATGAAAATCATTAACAATATTTAATAAGTCTGTACCTAAATTATATGATAGACAGATGTCTATTATAAGGAATAGATACTGCTCACGAATATGATATTATAATTTATTTGTCTGGATTTACATTAAAAAAACAAAAGAAAAAAATGAATGTATTTTGTACACTGGAACTTATTTTTTCGAAAAAAAAAAATTTTTTTTTTTTCAATCTTCTTGTGATCAAATGGTATAATATAGCGTATACGAGATGTATATGACATTCCAAAGTTGATAGCGAATAAAAAATAATCAATAATACTTTTAGAAAACATAATTTTTGTAACTTTTGCAACTTTCGTAACTAAGTCCTCAGCGACTCCAATAATTTAGCATGTTTATAAAATATTTACATTCATGTAAACAATAATCTTTTATTTTTAATAATTCCAGTAGAAAATAAATTCCTATATTACTTAAAACTAATAACATCTTAAGGTCAGTAACGTAATAAAGAAACGAGAAGTTCAAATAACATAATATATCGAGCTTTAAAAAAATATTATAAATGGCTTCCTGTACCAATGATTCCAAGAAGGTCAAGGTTTATAAATGCTGCGCAATACCAAACCATTCTTCACCATTATAGGTCAAGAAGTCAACCGATGACCTCTGCGTCGGATGGAAAACATATCAACGGGTTCCGGTCAACTGAGTTATTACCTGGAACTATTGTGGTCGGCATGACAGCGGCTACCGCCGATGGATTGCCGATCTCTTGGTGGTCACCATTGTGTTTTGATTTTGCTTAGTATTATGGACAGTAACGTCAACTACACTAGCTCTCCTCGCAGCGTTCTACCTTTTCCAGTAGTTAACAACTCGACCACAGCGCCACCTACCTCGTTCACGGATACCATAAAAACCCTTTCCATGATAAGACAGTAAAATCTAGCAACTTTTTTTGTGATCGGTCAAACTGCGATGATGGAGAAAATCAATCTCATATATTATACTTGTATAGTATATGGTATAACAATGAGATGGGTTAGTGAGGGGACTATGAAACTATAAAGCTGCGTTCAGATGTCGCATTTTGACGTTGTAGCGCGTCACTTTTTACAAAACACAAAACGTTCGCGATTACGCGCGTTAACGCTATGCTTAGGAAGCAATGTATGTAAGATACCCTCAAACTAGACGCATTTATATAGCAAAACGTAATTTTTATTTTTCAATTTCGACTACAAGCTAATCTATATCTTCTATACATACAATTAATAAAATTGAAGTGTCTGTTTGTAATGTCAAAATAACAGTTTTTTACTAAATGCATATGAAAGTATATACGAAACTAAAACAAAAAGCCCATTTTTTAAATTTGTGTCTGTTGTCTGTTTGTTCCGGGTAATCTCCGAAAAGGTTGGACCGATTTTGACGGGACTTTCACTGATAGATAGCTGATGTTATAGGGGGTAACTTAGGTACTTTTATTTTAGAAAAATAATTAGGGTTCCGCAAAAATAAAAAAAACAGTTCATTTTGAATCAATTCGGACGCTTAAATGGCTTACGCTGAGTAAACCATAAGAGATATAGAAAAATAATGTACCACATAATTGTAGGCATTAAAAAGACCTACAAAAAAGTCAGGAAGAGTATACGTTTACCTTCTAAGGAACACCCACAATAAGCATTTTTGTCTTTAAAATAGCCGGGAGCAGGGGGCCAAGATTCGTGAGGGCCTTCTGTAGTCCACGTGAGCGAAGCCACGGGCACAGCTAGTAACTAATAAAAATACGATTAAATTCAATGGATTCCCATCTCAGTTATTTCAGTTATTTCTTGACATATTAGCGTTCCATTGCATATTAATATAATTTTTTTATAAAACAATCAAAATCTACAGGTTTTTTGCATCTCAATTTTGATGAATCACAGTCATGTTTCTTGGGTGTGCCTAATCCGCGTAACATTGTATATTTATTATGGAAAGGTCATTTGTTTTTCAAATCTTCCGTTATGTCCTTTTATGTTTTATAGTTCATTAATTTAACCGATTTCAATCAATATAACACTAGATCAATCTAACCGAGCCCATGTTTATCACAATTTGCAATACATTCGACCTTCTATTAGTTTTAGGTGGTTTTTAATTTTAATGTTTATTTCGATTTTCCTCAACGTAGAGTATTTCTGTTTGCTTGCTCATTTAATCTAGAACGCCTTATAGATTTATTTTAAACGTTACATTAATTTATTTTTTTGTTTTATATGAACGTGCTTGACTTTCACCACACCCGGTGATAAGTGACGATGAAGCCAGTGATGGATAACGCTTTCCTATAAGACGCTTATTTATTTACCCTTCACCTAAAGATTCTCAAATTATAAGGAAAATAGACGCCGAGAGTGAAATCCACTCTCTTAGCCAATCGCATAACCCCCTATTTACGTATTGCGTGAACGGAAAACTGTGAGATTTGGCATGGTTAAAGTTTATATGGAGAAGGAGTTCATAAAGCTATAATGTATCTATAATATCTTTTAGTAATTATATTAAATTAAATAAATTAATACTGCGAATCCTAAACCGACCAGTGTCATTGAACTTAGACCCCCCAAAATATTGACATTGTCACTCAACGAAAAGTGACAGCAAATGATGTAGATAATTCTCGTTGTTTCGGTCCATGAATACTGCAAAATTTCAAACAGAAAATAGTCTATGATCAAAAAGTCGCTGGTCGAATGTCGAGCTTAGGATCACTAGTATATTTAAAAACATAAGGACCTAAGCATTAAAAAAATTATGTACAAGATGACTCAGTGAGTGATGGAAATCTCCCTGTAAAATAGTAACTATATATTAAAAAGATCATTAGCAATAAAATATTTTGTCTGTTACTTAGTTCAAATTACACAAAACGACGTTTCTGACAAATAATTTACAAATTTCTGAACTCGTATTGACAAATTACATTTTGTAATTATATAGAAAAATGTTTATGTATTTTATCCATACTAATATTATAAATGCGAAAGTAACTCTCTGTCTGTCTGTTACGTTTTAACGCCTAAATCGCTGAACCAATTTTGATGAATTTTGGCATAGAGATAAATTGGACCTTAGGAAAGGACATAGGGTATTTTTTGTAGCGAAAATAAGACTTTACTTGAAGAAAATAGGAGATGAAAGTTTGTAAGAGGGTAATATGGGAACACCAATGCGCATGCGCGGTTATGGTGAAATGACATCGGTTTCTAGGAAAACCGGGATGTTAATTTATTGTATGCATGTGCAGTAATTGTGAAGTAACATCAATGTGAACGCCAACTGTTTAGTTGATTTATTGGCATCGTTATACATAATAAGAAATGTATTGTATTTCTAATACTTACATATGAAATGATAGACCGATGTTCTTTTTAAGATTGGCTGGTTTTTGACCTCTTTAACTACGCAGTACGGCATAATTACTGTTTTATTTTATGATTGAAATGTGATGTGCGCTGACGACCACAGCTCGCGGGAGTTTATAAATTCTAAGCTATTTATAATATACCTATTGTAAATTATCTGGATTATACAGATTTACTGTAAGTGAATTATTGAATTGTGTTATTCCACATGTGGTGACATTATTGTCTGATTTGGGTGAAAGTTTGTAAGAAGAACCCATCATGTCTCAAATTAGGGATATGAAAATTTATATTTATGCTTTTGGTAAGTAAAAATAAAAGAGGTTTTACGTTTTTCAAAAATCCTTTCCGCAAGCTGGTACAAAAAGGAATAATTTTAATTATTTTTGAAGTTTTATTGGGACGGTTAATACGTTACATTCATATTGGTATATAATGACAATACCATACACACAGTGATAAACCCATCTTTGATTTACTTTTGGTTTGTTGTTTTCCAATATCAGTTTGTGTATATCTATTAATACGTAGATGAATTCGCGGGTAACAGCTAGTTTACTAATAAATCAGAAACCAAAGCTAATTGTAACCGATTTTACTTGTCACGACTGAATTACACAGCTTTCGACTTCACAAGTTTCTAAACATGAACTCGCAAATTATCATTTTTATTCTAATGCTTAAATATTTATATAATTTGTATAGATTACAAAACGATATGTTAATTTGAGAAGTTATTCAACACAAATGACAATAGAGACCTTGCCTACGGGTGACGAATGCATTAGGATATTTAGAATACAGCATACCTGACCTTCAACACCTTAAAATTTGGAAAACGTTTTTCGTATATAATTATAAGTGACCTGCAATAATTTGGGAATTATACTCTATAAACTTCAAGATAATAAATTAGTAAAATACAAAATAATTAATATCCTATTTCCTACTAATATTATCAATGTGAAAGTTTATATAAAAAGTAACCATGTGTTATATATAATCCAGGTTATAAGGTTATGCCAGATTTCACCGAAATCCATTCAGCCGTTTTTGCGTGATAGAGTAACTAACATCTTTTTATTGCGGTATATGACATAGTGTTAATTTCTCTCTGGACACAATTCGGAAGTCCAAGCAAACGAAGTCGAATGCAGAAGCTATTATGTTATAACAATTTCTATGAAACCATCGAAAAAAAGATATTGTCATAAAATTGTGATTCGAAACCATAAAAAAAACTTCTCAGTATGTGCATATCGTTTTTTTTTGCAATTTATACATTCGCATGAAAATGAAGTTTCACAAAACTTTAATTAAATTTGCAAAAAATTTCTATAGAGGCAATTCTGCAATTATTTATTAGAGGCATAATGCGACAAAATGTCACTGCACAGAAAACATAAAAATATCTTCTTTAACATATCCTTTTCAATATTCTAAATAAGCGGGATTCGAACTATCAACCACTCGCACTGTATATACTATAACAGTGCGTACAAATCTGGTCGTCACACTGCTAGGCCAATTCTACGATGATCATAGTCGGAAAACTTGTGCTTGCATTAACCGTGTATTCTCTCGCAGTCTAATAATCCTATAGCTGTATGTGTTTATCTCTTGTTAGTGTTGCCTTTTCGTTTCATTGCGTTTCTAATTACAACGGTAAGTACTAAAGAAGTTTTCACTTAAAACTATTCGCTTCTGAGTGCCTTAAGACTCCAGGGCCCTTATGGCTAACAGTATAGTCAGATCGAAGAAAAAAAACTTTAAACTACAAAATTATAACTGTACTTTTTCCAACCACAAGAACACTTTGTGTTGCTGTAAGAACAAGCCGTTGGGCTGGCAGCCAGTGACAAGAATTTATGCCTACTTTCCGTAAAAATTAAAATAAGTTTACAAAGTAACAATGACATCATATTTCTTGCAAAGGATTTTTTTAAGCCGACTGTGAAAAAGGATGTTTATGTGTTTCTAACGTATGGATATATGTCTATTTCTTTGGCACGCTCTGTAGTCTAAACGGCTTGATGGATTTTAGCATACGAGGTGTCGTTAGATTCATCTTTTGTAGGAGTGACATAGTCTATCTAATATTTAAGTACGACGTCTGGGAATCAAATAAAAGGCAAAAATTGAAAAATATTTTTTTTAGTTAAATGTTTTTGTTGCTGTCGGGTTTTTGGTTCTCTTTTTTAACATTTTCTTTTAGAAATAATAAATTTCTAAACAAAATTACAACGGTTGACCAAAGACCAAGACCATAAGCTAAAAACAGAATAATTATATAAACTCACCCTTGACAATGGAGCACATCTGCCACATGCCAGTCCTGTTGGAGGTCTGCTTTGCGGCTGCGGGGCCGGTACAATTGGACCCTCTTTCAGTCTATACAGGGATGATGATCTCGACTGCGAAAAATAATTACTATATTATTTCATCGTCTTTTTTTATTCCACTTCTGACTATCACCTTTATGGAGACGAGTATAATAAAAAGAAGAGCATAGTCGATCCCACCACAAACTTATTACATATTGGTTTATGGATACTCTTTACCAGTCAAGCTGGAGTTAAGTATAAAACGCCAAGAAAAGTTAATTTTCGCAGTGAAGTTTATGTCTGACACCCTAACTATATAAAAAAAGTAAATAAGTCTGTAAGCAATTTGAATCTACGCAATATTAATGTTTATAGACTGAACCTTATTTTAATTTGAAATACCCTACCCTTTTCCATATGGAATAAAACCCTTTATTCAAGCTGCAGTCAGTCAGAAATTTATTAAGTAGAAGAATATTAATATTGTGTTATTGCATTGTCATAATTTTACACGTTTATCAAAACTTATCTTAAATACAGTTAAAGTGTTATATTAGGTCTTTACCTATGAAATTGCCGTTTTGTATGAAAAAATTTAAACGAATTTTTTTAATGTATTTTTTATTTGTATTAATCGATGTAATCACCCAAGCAAACGATGCATCTTTGCCAGCGCAGTGACATTTTATTGATGCCCTTCTTAAAGAAATCAGCTGGACGGGAGGCAACAAATTTTTCAAAGGCATTTTGTACTGCCTCTCGGGTATTGAATTTTTTTCCCGCCAAGGAGTTATCCAGATTCTGGAAAAAGTAGTAGTCTGTAGGCGCAAGGTCTGGTGAGTAGGGCGGATGAGGGAGAACTTCCAACCCCAGTTCTTGTAACTTGGAGACCGTCTGCTGTGCAGTATGAGGTCGCGCGTTGTCGTGCAGGAGCAGCGGAGACGAGCGATTGACCAATGCTGGTTTGAGATGTGCCAGCTTCTCCATCATTGTGTTCAGATCTTCACAGTACACATTTGCAGTAATGCTCACCCCGTTCGGTAAGAAGCTGTGATGAATCACACCGGCGCTAGACCACCAAACAGTGACCATCACTTTTCTAGAGGTAAGTTTTCATTTAGGGCATTGTTTAGGTGCTGAACCAGGATCCAACCAACTTGCTGAGCGCTTGCGGTTATCAAACAAAATCCATTTTTCATCGCAGGTAACAATGCGGTTCAAAATTTCTTCATTTGTGTGTCTGTTGAGCAGTGCAAGGCACGTCTCGACGCGTACTTCGCGCTGGCGATCATTGAGTTCGTGGGGCACCCATTTGTCAAGTTTTTTTACCTTGCCAATTTAACACAAATGGACCAATATTGTTTTGACGCTAAGGTCGAAAGATGCTGCTAATTCAGCCGTAGATTGTGTATCATCAGCTTCCACAATCGCCTTTAATTCGTCATTGTCGACCAAAGTCTTCGGACGACCGGGAGGTTCATTTTTCAGGTCGAAATTCCCAGAACGGAAGCGAGCAAACCAATAACAGGTGGTGCGTTGGTTTGTAGTGTTAGCTCCGTAAACGTCGTTGATGTTGCGTGCCGCTTGTGCCGCGTTGCTGCCACGACGGTACTCATATTCCATAATTACTCGAATTTTTAACGTATCTATGATGACAAAAAAGATTGAAATGCGATGAAAATGTAACACTAATCAATAAACAAATGACTACTTTTAGAAAAAGAATTCCATGTTTTTAAAATAAAATTAATTTGAAATTAGAATTCTTAGCCAAACAAAAATTATTTTGATTTGAAATGGCCAGTACTGCAGAACAGCAATTTCATAGGTAAAGAGACCTATTATAACTTACATATAATTAGATATGATCTACAACAATAACTCATTAATTGCAAGTTATGCGTTTACTGGTAATTTACGATATTTTGCTATTGTAAATTATGTTCACACCATAGGTTTATTATGATTTTCTTCGATTGTAATTGTAAAATGAGAGACAATATAACTATTCGTCGAATAACTACAGGCGGATCGCTATAAGCACGACCATCCCTAACGTTTGCGGGACGCAGGGCAGCAGCTGTGCATGGATATACACGGTATTAGATTATCCCTATATCTCCAGATAAATGTACGTATGTTATCGCAAGTGTGATGGATATCTAATGAAAAATAAAATACTTTATTATAAATTATATCGTTGTATTGTTTGAATGGTAAACAAAATAATATTATTTTGAAATAAAATCGGACAACTAGCGAGTATAACTCGCGCTCTGATGATTCCGAAGTGTGTAGATTACATACCTTACATTATTGTACCATCTTTTACATAAATATAGTTTGTATATTATCCTTAATATATTATTTTTAGATTTTTATTATGAAGTGCCGTATCTCTTTATTATGTTAACCTAGAAACTTGATTTTTTATATTAGATTAATATACAGCATCAATTTTAACCCTTAGTGTTTAATACTAATTTCAACTTTTAATTCCTAAGGACTCAATTTTTTCTTTATTCGACCTAAAAGTAATTTAAATTTTGAAGTGTATTACAGATATACGATAATAATATACCCGCAAACAATAAGTAAGGTAGCACATACAGCGGTCCGGCTATAGTAATATTTATTAGTCACAACGGATTAATATACATCCTACAGATGTCTAAATCTTTATTAATAAAGCTGTAAATCTGTCTGTACATGTAATTTTTTCGTAATTTCCTGATGGATGTCTAATATAAAGACGGACATTAAAATTGTTTTGTCTGTCTGTATGTCCGGATTTGGCTCAAAATGGTTTGACCGATTTTAGTAAAGTTTTCAACAAGAGAAGCATACTACTTCTCAAATGATAAACTATGAAGATTTGTCAATAATGAGTAAATATTAAATTACGAGACGGAAATAACTACTGCGTAAGAAAGGCGTCGGGAGCCGCGGGGTACTACTTGTTTAAAATATAAATAAACTTGAAAAGTAATCTCTTACAAAATTCACATTAACGATGATATAATCGACATTAAAAACATAGATGTCTCGAAATACGAACATCCGATTTATTGGCGCTACCGAAGTCCAGGACCATTTTTTGGTGCTACCTTGTAGTTTACCTTGTACCTTTTTTATAGAAAAACTTGAATTTCTGTTTATATTTTGCTCGATATATCGATGTTTTAGGGAACCTAATGTACATGTCATAACATCGATGTTTTCAAGTCCAAAATTGATTATTCATCGATATATCTACCATCCCTACTTAAAAATACTGCACAAATTTAAGCGATTTTCATTTAGTGCTGTCGTCTTATCCGCTTTATTGCATATAGTACATTTTTATAAGTTGTATGTTAATTAAAGTCTATTTTTGAAACTAACTTCATATCAAATATATTTGCGTCTCGGATATGTTAAAAATGTCTATATTTCCTTGATTTTTTAAAATATTTATTATATAACTATTATAACGAAATTAACTTACGCGCTAATATAGGTATATATTATATAAAGTCATATACACAGCCCATATGTACTTGCTTATTTTCTTAAACAAAAACGATGACCCAACTATCCCAAATAAATAATTTCTGTTATTGTGAATATTATTATTATTATTATTAATTATTAATGTTTACTTAACACATAGAGATAAGTTACAAACAAAACAAATCATAAAATACAAAATACTAACTAGCCCGACAGACGTTGTTTTGTCCTTTTTCGTAGATAATGGCTCTATCAAAGACCTATCGGATCTTACCATCGCGTCGCCACGAACCATAGTCTCGATAAAAAAAATATATTACGTGAATATCAGCTCTGTCAGTCAACTCGTTAATAAGTTACACGATCACTAAACAGACGCACACATTTTTTATATAAAAATGATAATAATAGATATCCATAATTTTGTATTTTTTCTTGACGTCTATTATTTAAAAAAAGATGTAGCAAAAAAAGAACAATTAACAGAACGCCATTGTATTATGGCGGAACAACAATTCTGTCGAACGTCTATGACAAAAAACACATCATATGATACAAAATTACATCTATTAACTATCGAGTAACAATAATTTTGTCCAGACACAATGATTACAAAAACCATTTTTTTTTTGTTCTCAACCGATACGGATTTGTATCATTATGTTATCTATTTAATATAAATACGAGGTTTGTAGCAACCACATAGATATAGTAGCAACATTTCAATAATTTATTAATAAAAATCGGCCAAGTAGGTAGCCAGTAGAACTCGTGCCCTGAGCCCTGAGAGTTCCCGAACCGATTTCATATGTACATTACTTACTGCATACATTGTTGTATCGTCTTTTATTTATAAACAATGATAAGTAATTTAATGTTACAGAAGAAATCAAAATTCTTTTATGTTATAAAATTTGCTGTGCCCGTGGCTTCGCTCACATGGACTACAGAATGCCCGAGCGAATCTTGCTCCTCGCTCCCGGCTTTTTTAAAGACAACAATTTGTAGGTCTTTTTAATGCCCATGATTATGTACATCAATACATTAATTTGCTATATCTCTTATGGTTTACTCAGCATAAGCCATTTAAGCGCTCGAATTGATTCACTATGACCAGTTTTTTTTATTAGTGCGGAGCCCTAATTCTTTTTCTAAAATAAAAGTAGTCTAAGTTACTCCCTATATCATCAGTAGGGCCCGGATTAATATGTAAATACATATTTTTAATTTACACGATTTTCGTTCTGCAATGAATTCTCTACATAAATTATCGTGTTTGGATCGTTGAAAAACAAATTTTTATTTTCCATATTTTTCCATATTTTTGCATATTTGAAGAATAAGTACATATTTTAGAAAAAAATATCACAATCATCCAATATTTTCAATAAAAATATCATAGAACAAGAATCAGTTCACAAAAATAGGTATAATTTGTAGGTGTTTGCATTTGGCGCTACTACATGGCCACGTGGCGCTCTCTCGTGTCGACCGTATGTAGGTTTTTGCGTTTCATTCTGCATTCCCTGTCCCTGCCACCCGCGCTGGCCAATACCGCGGTGCGGGGGGAGGACACTCGTCAGTCGTTAGTCCGCAGTCGTCCGTCGCTCAGTAAGGCTAAGGCGACGAATCTATATTCTATACGTACGTGCCGTGTTGAGCTGCTTGCATTGTATTTTTACGTACTCACCTACTACTACTGTCTACCAATTTAATTTATCATGCCTAAGGATAAACAACCATTGCGGTTAAAATTGAAAAAATATATTGAAGATTTTCCAAGCCAATCGCTAAGTACAGACGGAAAAGTACTATATTGTAATGTCTGTGAAAAATCTATTTCGTCTGAGCAGCGTTTTTAATATCGCAACATGTATCTACTGCAAAACATAAGGCAAATAATACGAGGAAGAATAAATTCAACAACAATTTTTTACTGATGCAATGGCAAGTACTTCTCAAAGTTGTACTTTCTCGAATGAATTGTGTTATGCTATGATATGTGCGGACATACCTTTATGGAAATTAAACAATCCGACTTATAAAAATTTCTTAGAAAAATACTCAGGCAAACGTATTCCCAATGAATCCACACTTAGAAAAAAATATAATACGTAAGCAATATTTATGAAGATTGTTTAGCTAAAATTCGTGAAGATATACAAGATGGCCCCATATGGGTTGCAATAGATGAAACTACAGACGCACAACGTCGTTGCATAGGAAACGTGATTATCGGACGTCTATTTGAAGACAGACCCAGCAAATCCTATTTATTGGCGTGTGAAGAACTTCCGAAATGTAACCACCAGACATCAGCAAAGCTTTTTAATCATGCTATGAGTGTTTTGTGGCCTGATAGAGTTAAACATGAACGAGTTTTCTTGTTACTTACTGATGCTGCTCCATATATGGTGAAAGCTGCAGAGGCTCTTAAAGTTTTATATACTAAAATGATTCACGTAACCTGCTTGGCACATGGTGTAAATAGGTAAGCCGAATGCATAAGGTTCCAGTTTAAAAATGTTGATAGTTTGGTATCAAATGTGAAGAAAATCTTTCTAAAAGCACCGAGCAGGATCTCCAAATTTAAAGAGATGTATCCCGGAATACCTTTGCCACCAGAGCCAGTGCTGACACGCTGGGGTACATGGCTAACAGCGGTTTATTACTACGCCGAGCATTTTAATGAAATTAGAACAATTATATCTCAATTGGATGACGATTCTGCAAGTATTTTAGACTCAAAAGAATTTCTTCAAGATGAGACTCTCTATAACGATTTGGTCTACATAAAAAGCAATTATTGCTTTTTAACACACAAGTTACAAGCATTAGAAAATCCTTCAACACCATTGAATGAAAACCTAAAGATTATTGAAGAAATTGAAAAAAAAGTTTCTGAAGCGGAAGGCCCCGTTGCTGAAGTGGCTAAACAAAAACTAAAGCATGTTTTGGAAAAAAATAAAGGATTTAATACACTAAAAGAAATTAACAAAATGCTGTGCGGTAGTTTTGATGGCACTGTAGACGTGGCTTACACGGTTCCCGAATTATGCAGGTTTAAGTATGCTCCAGTCACATCATGCGACGTGGAAAGATCATTCAGCCAATATAAAGCTATATTTAGACCAAATCGTCAGAGTTTTAATTTTGAAAATTTAAAGATGCACGTTATTGTGTACTGCAACCAATTTAATAAAGCAAATGTAGGGGAAGTTGAATAAAACTATTTGTTTAATTATTTTATTGTTTAAGATAATTTTACTTGTTGCGGACAGCGAGCGGGGCGAGCGAATAACGATAGTCTAATAGTATAAAATGAACAAGTAAATGAAATAATACGTGTTAGGAATAAGGTTTATAAATACGTGTTAGGAATAGATATAATAATATGAACTGAATATGTGTGAATATGTGTATTTTAAAACGATTAGAATAAGAATATAGCTAGTTGTAAGTTTAAATGTATAAATTTCACTAGTTGTAAGGATGAACCATGCCAGACTCGGAACATCTGGCATGGTGACTCATGGTACTGCCGAGAGCGCGCACACTGGGCGTGCGCGCTCATTGGCTGAGCGACGCCCCGCACGGAATCCATCGCACTACCGGTTGCGAGGCAAAGGGCGAGGTTAAATATAGCGGAGAGGGCGGCAGTACTGCGATCAGTTCGAGAAACACAACACCAGCAACAGCAAGCAGCGAATCTACAAGCAAACTACAGTCAAGAACGTTATTAAGAAACCACATTGTTACTACGAACTACTGTAACTTTGTAAGAAACAAGAATAAAACAAGCGCTATTAATTTAGCACACATTAAAATATTGTGGACGTCTTTTATTCACAATATTATCTGGTCCTTCGGAAGCCGGATCGGAAGAAAAAAGAACAGAACATTTCGCCGATCTACAGCAACGCTTGAAGAAGAAACGACGTGTTATCAAGACATCTGTATCCACGAACGGCGTACCCAGATCAATGGTTGTTACGAGAAGCCAGGGAGACGCAATGGAATCACAAAACAGAAATAACACAGTCCGAGTATTCGAAGAATCGCCGCTATCGCCAGACACACAGAGGGCTGAGGGCACACCCCGACCGGAGGGAACACCCTCTGTACCTGTTACTCGCACTGACGTCAGAACAGGCCACGTTTCCCCGCCACGCTCATACAGATCGACGACGAGTGCGACTATGCGATCACGCCTCGCCGAGCTACAAGCGGAAGAGAAACTAGCCGCAATTCGCCGTGAAGAACTCCGTATGGAGGCGGAATTAATAAAGAAACGCCTCGCCGTGGAGTTAACGTCGATACGGGATGAAGCAGAGGACGTACGTGAGCAAACGAACGAGGAGCCAGATGAACGTATTCACCGAGTGGATGACTGGCTCCGCTCACAGCCCGAAGCTACACGGGGGGAACAATTACCGTGTACCCGTAACGACGCGCGGCAACAAGACGAACGCAGGCCTGAACGACGTGCCCGTTCGCAATCACCGTCGCAATCGAGCAGTGATATTAAACAGCTCGCCGCGATACTAGAACAGATGACGCATACTCATCCACCGCCACGCCAAGCCGCCGACTTACCTGTATTCACTGGAGCGATCAACGAGTGGCTGCCATTCAAAGCAGCTATGAGGGACTCCACGCAGCTGTATCGTTTCTCGCCGATAGAAAACATAGCGCGCCTACGTAACAGCCTGCGTGGGGACGCCCGCGACGCAGTGGCAGCGCTACTACACACCGCGAACAATCCAGATGAAATCATGCGGACACTGGAACAATGTTTTGGCAGGCCGGAAGTAATTATAGACAAGGCGCTGGATGATATGCGGAAATTACCACGACCGGGAGCTACCGCAAGCGAACTGAACGCGTTCGCAGTAAAACTACAAAACATAGTCTGTGTTTTACTAAATCTCGACAAGCGGAGCTACCTGTACAACCCGATGCTGGCTCGGGAAGTATTAGAAAAACTTAGCCCACACCTGAAGTCCCGGTGGTGCGACTATGCGGAAGAGAACGAGGGAACAACGGATCCAGAGGTCGTTGTATTATCACGCTTCCTAATGCGTGAAGCGAGCCATGCGTTAAAACACACATATGCGCCCGCCACCGCTTCGACAGCGACCTCTAGGCGCGAAGTATTGAAGCCTGCCGCACCGCAAGTCGCCGCCAGAAAGAGACAGAACGTCTTTGCTACGGTGGACACAGAAACCGAACATCTGTGTCCTAGCTGCGATAAGCCCCATCCGTTGTCTCGGTGCCCGCAATACAAGGCACTGAACGTCGAGCAACGGTGGGAGCTAGTGAAGAGCAAAGGCGTCTGTTTCAAATGTATTGACAAACGCCATCGTCGTGTGTACTGCAAAGGAAAGCCGTGCGGTATTAACTCTTGTCGTCGTCCGCATCACTCGTCGCTTCACAACGACAGACCAAGCGATAGCGAAGAGCAAGCTCAGAACAACGTGACACCGTCAACGAGCGAGACGGTAATGGCTGTCGCAACAACTATAGAACCGAGACAGATTATACTAAAAATCTGTCCGGTGACTATATCGGGCCCCAAAGGAGCGGTGAACACGTACGCTCTGTTGGACGAGGGCTCGACTATATCGCTAATCGACGAGGACTTGGCCAAGGACATCGGAGCACATGGACCGTCACATCCACTGCAACTACAAGGCGTCAATATGGGCAAAGAGTACACGAATAGTCAAATTGTACAAGCGAAGTTGTACGAACCGGGCGGCAACAAGAAGCACGAGTTCCGAGCTCGAACGATAAAAGGACTCCGACTGCGCGAACATACAGTGTCTCTAAGCACACTCCAACACGCTCACTTGCGCAATTTGAAAGTGAAGCAGGTGTGCTATGAGAAGGCGAGGCCGCGTATATTGATAGGTACGGACCACTGGGAGATGATCGTATCCAGAGAGTTACGCGTCGGCAAACCGAACCAGCCGGCGGCGTCGAAAACTCAACTGGGTTGGGTGGTGCACGGAACCGCACCACACGTGATCATCGGCCACAGCGAAGCCCTGCTACACATATACGCACCTGAACGCAACACTGGCAGCGAGATCCGGAACGAAAGTCTACACGAGCTCGTAGAACTGCACTTCAAAATAGACGCGCTCGGCGTAGCCTGCGAATCGAGAATCAGCGACGCCGACAAGCGCGCGACGCGAATACTCGACGGAACGATCCAACAACGCAGTGAAGGCTACGAAGTAGGTCTACCGTGGCGCCGCGACGACGTAGTACTACCTAATAGCTACAATATGGCGCTACGACGACTTCACTCGATAGAAAAGAAAATGGATCGTTCCACAGAGTTTGCGGCGGCGTATACAAGTCAGATCAAAAACTTGTTTAAGAAGGGCTACGCCGTACACTGCGAGGCACACGAACAGACTAGCAACATCAGCTGGTTTTTACCTCACTTCGCTGTATTCAACCCGAACAAACCCGGCAAGTTACGAGTAGTATTCGATGCCGCCGCACGCAGTGGAACTACGAGTTTAAACGACGAGTTATTAGAGGGACCGGACCTGCTACGATCGCTGCAGGGGATTTTATTCCGGTTCAGAGAGAAGCCCGTCGCCGTCACTGCTGATATAGAGGAAATGTTTCTGAGAATACGAATACGCGAAGCGGACCAGCCGGCACAACAATTTCTGTGGCGAGGCAACGACCGGAACAAGCCGCCACAGAAATATAAAATGAGATCGTTGATATTCGGCGTAGCAAGCTCACCGTTCATAGCACATAGTGTACGCGACCGCAACGCTGAAAAGCATGCACGAACGCATCCAGATGCGTTCAAGGCAATAACGCAGAGCCACTACATGGACGACCTGGTGGATAGCTACGACGATGAAGAAACAGCTATCCACACTATAAGGAAATACAAGAAGTCCACGCAGTAGCCGGCTTTACGTTACGCGGATGGAGCAGCAACCGAGCGAGCGTACTCAGTGGAACACCGGACGAGCTACGCGCACGATCGCCCGCACAACTTGGCGGGCATGAACAAGAAAAGATCCTGGGCCTATACTGGAATGCAGCTACGGATGAACTAGAGTTTAACACGTCCATGCATCGAGTACCAGCCGATGTACGCGCACACAAGCGGGCACCTACAAAACGAGAAGCTCTGAGTGCGGTTATGTCAATCTATGACCCGCTCGGCTTACTCAGCCACTACAGCGATAACGCGACCAACTTCCGTGGGGCAGACACCGAGCTACGCGCCGCCTACGCCGAATGGGCACCTGCGCTACGGGGGGAGGGGCTACGGCACAGCGTCGAGTGGCGTTACATCACGCCCGGCGCGCCTAACCAGGGAGGTGCATGGGAGCGGCTAGTGCGGTCGGTAAAAACCGCGCTCGCCGCCACTTTGAACGAGCATGCGCCTAAAGAAGAGGTGCTCCAAACCGTGCTCGCGGAGGCCGAGCATTCGATTAACGCGCGGCCTCTAACGCACGTGAGCGTCGACCCGCGGGACCCAGAGGCGATCACTCCCAACCATTTTCTGCTTGGGAGTTCGACGGGTATGTCTACGACGGGGACCTGCGACACGGCGGACCGGCGTACCTGGCGAGCAACCCAGGCGCTCGCCGATCATTTCTGGCGGCGCTGGGTTAAGGAGTACCTCCCTACATTGGTGCCACGCGGGAACTCAGCCGACAGCACGCGCCCTCTGAACGTCGGGGACTTGGTCGTGGTTGTCGACTCCGCCTTGCCGCGCAACACCTGGCCGCGCGGAATCGTCACGAGAACCTACACTGGACCAGATGGAGGAGTGCGGAGCGCCGACGTGAAGACGAGGAGCGGTGTGTTCCGGCGCCCGACGACGAAGCTCGCCGTCCTGAGAGGAGAGTGAGGCTGCGCAGGCTACGCCGGGGGGAGAGCTGTTGCGGACAGCGAGCGGGGCGAGCGAATAACGATAGTCTAATAGTATAAAATGAACAAGTAAATGAAATAATACGTGTTAGGAATAAGGTTTATAAATACGTGTTAGGAATAGATATAATAATATGAACTGAATATGTGTGAATATGTGTATTTTAAAACGATTAGAATAAGAATATAGCTAGTTGTAAGTTTAAATGTATAAATTTCACTAGTTGTAAGGATGAACCATGCCAGACTCGGAACATCTGGCATGGTGACTCATGGTACTGCCGAGAGCGCGCACACTGGGCGTGCGCGCTCATTGGCTGAGCGACGCCCCGCACGGAATCCATCGCACTACCGGTTGCGAGGCAAAGGGCGAGGTTAAATATAGCGGAGAGGGCGGCAGTACTGCGATCAGTTCGAGAAACACAACACCAGCAACAGCAAGCAGCGAATCTACAAGCAAACTACAGTCAAGAACGTTATTAAGAAACCACATTGTTACTACGAACTACTGTAACTTTGTAAGAAACAAGAATAAAACAAGCGCTATTAATTTAGCACACATTAAAATATTGTGGACGTCTTTTATTCACAATATTACTGTTATTTTACTATTACAACAGTAAATAATTTTTCTCAATAAAGAATGTTTGAAATGAAACGTATACTCAATATTTTTTCCATATTTTTGATTTTTTGGTCCATATTATATGTACATATTTTTTATTTTTTAGTACATATTAATCCGGGCCCTAATCATCAGCTATCTATCAGTGAAAGTCCCGTTAAAATCGGTCTAACCATTTCGGAGAAAAAAATTAAACTTAATTACAACTATTATATTATTATTTACATTATAACTTCACAGGGGATTAGAAACTTTTTATTTTTGAATTTAATCCTAAACATTTGTTAGAAGACCATATTGCCAAATTTCAAAACTGTAGGTCTGCGGGAAATACCCTATAGATTTTGATAATCGGTTCGTGAGCGTTATTTTTACTATGAATTTGCCGTATGTCTTTAATGCATTAGCCTAGAATTATAATTTTTTTACAGCAGCATGAGGCCATAGACCTTAGTATCTGATATTAATTTCTACTTTATACCGCAAGACCTTTTCTAGAAAAAGTGTCTTTACACATGGACTGACAACCAGCTAGACAGACAGACGAACAACAAAGGAATCCTACATGGGTTCCGTTTTTTTTTCATTATGAGTTACGGAACCCTAAAAAGGGTATAAATAAATCTATACACGATTTTTTCCCGACACAGGTTCAGTAAATTTTACTTCATATTTACATCTATGTAATGCTATAATAAGTTCGGAACCTAAAAGGTGTACAGGTAGAACAGGTAAGACGGAGTTCGATAGCACCCCTGGTTGATAGTACTTACTGCAATATCTGCGTCGAGTTTGGAGTATATATCGTTATGGTACTGGCGACGTCTAGCCAGCATCGCTTGTCGCAAGGAGCCGGTCGTGTCCCGTCCGCACCAGCTGCCGACGCGTTCACCGACCACCTCCAGCATGTCGGCTACACGGCTGAAACAATAATAATACATTAAACACACTCGGGTATTATGCAACCAACGTTCATAACGTAGCGTATTACTAAAAATCAGAATTTGCACAAATCTTACAATATTTCTATTACTGTGCAACGCGTTATGCTCTTAATAACATTTATGCGTTTGTAATTTACGTTTATAATTGCTAAAACACACGGTCTTAAATATTTAATTCTCAAGTGTTTTATGTTTGGTAGAGTTATAACAAGTTTTCAATTACATCAGTTAAACCGAATACTGGATAATTTTCACCATACGTACGAATATCGACTGATTGTAATTCTTCTTCTTCTTTGCACCCTTATTCCACTTAAGCAGATTCGGCACAATACGTATTTCTCTTCCACTCTCCTCTATCAGCTGTCATCTCAGTATTCACACCGTTTATACACATTTCATTCCTCACACAATTCATTCATACCATCTTCAGACTTCCTCTACTCCTATATCCATCCACCATTATCTAACACTATCTAGTTCAGCGGTTCTTAATATTTTCAATCCTGTTAAATCCCTTATTTTTTTTATCTTATAGAAAACAACGCATGAAAATGCGATCTTAATACATTGAATCAGAATAAATTGCACAAAAATTTAGGTACTTAAGAAATTGCCGTTTTATAAAAGAAATATCTTTAATTGTTTGCAGGTGGTTGTCATGTCCGTCGACTCGACTCTCTATATTGTCGATCCTGTGTGAAATGTCCTTGACCTCGAACGTATGGCTCTTTACTTTTTCACGTAAAACCACGATGCCACTGTCGATCTTCGACAATACGGACTCTTGACTTGCCTGCATTGCTTCCTGATTGAAATCTTCACGTCAATCATCGACATTTTTAATACCCACGGGTGTAACATTAAAACAACCGCGGCGCATGTTTTCGAAATCCTGAGAAATTTGTAGTTACTTCGAGATATTTCGGGAACAGGATTTTCTCTATCTTTTTAATCGGGTTGTAACAGGTCGTAACAACACAATGAGTGTTCTGAAGATCTGTTCAAACTAATAACCTACTGTCCTTACCGCAACATAACCATACGCGTTGGGCTTTGGAGTCCCAGTTCTACGTTAACCTCCATCTCACCGCAATCTAAAAAATTATCTATGTCTTATCGTGTCGTACCGTGAAGTTGTGGAATCATCTCCAATCATCCTTGCCAATGTGTTCCCTCCTTACAACATAGAGTTGTTCAAACGTAACATAAAGAGATAATTTATGAAGACCGGCATGCGATGACCGCCGATGGATGGTCAACGCCAATTTGCCGTGCTACTATATAAAACAACCGGTTTCAAGTAAATAGTCTGATCGTTTATATCTCATAATCAGTTGGCATGGTGATAAGAAACTAATTAAAATGTTAATAAAGTAACACCCGTTTCTATCACCGTGATCCATATCACTGAACAAGTTCGTTGTCACCGTAACATTGGCTTTACAATATTATTCTTTCAAAAGTAATGTAATACTGCCAATACAGGTTAGTTACGTTACTTTTGGCATAATTTTGAAATAATTAGAATCTAGTACAACTGTTAGTATTGTGTATATTTATTATCTACATTTTTAGTACGCATTAACAGCTCTAGGTTAATTACTATTTAAGTGAACATAATTATAGAAAAAAAATGTTATTTAATAATAATTCTCTACAGATTATTTCTGAAGGTATTTTTTTATCTATCTCATCGTATAACATATAGTTATAGTATATAGTTAATAACTTGATCCTAATCACATTAAATCGAAATACACAAAGGTATGAAATAGTACGATTAGGGTTTATTTATCCAACAAATAAATTAATTATTTAGTTTGTTTGTATTAGGGGTATACCCGAATACTATACTGTCTATCACATAGATAAAAAATGGCCTACAAAATAAATTAAAAAAAAAAAAACAACAACAACAATAACAGCGCCCTTTGAAAATAACAGAATTCCAGTAATTTTTATAGTTTTTTCAAAACACAATTTTAATAAATAGTTAGGTAGGTACATAATTAAAAATCAATTTCAAGTGTATGGGTTATCCAAACAAATATACGTATAGGTATTCAAGTGATTTTTATTATAGTCAAATAATGATAGCACTTAAAATTATTTAAAATCGGGTCAAGCAGTTTGCCTTCGGACATTACGTTAAATAATGAAATTAATTTAAAACAGAAAAGTATGATTTTCGTAGTGTCAATCTAAGTATTATGATAAAATATGGAAATAAGATTTATGTTAAATAAAAAACCTTTGATCAATAATTTTAAAAATATTGAGCAAATTTTATACAGTATCACAGTTTGCAGTGCCTCTTCAGATAATGTCAGTTCCTAGGATCGAGTCTATCTAACCCTATTAAATATATACTAAAATAATAAATAAAGAAAAATACTTATTGACACAATTTTACATAAGTAGAAATATGAAGAAAATATATGGCAGTAAGAATTGACATCAACGTTTGCCATTACTGATATCATCCAAAGAACGATGTTGTTTTGCAGACTTACTTTACCTATGCCAATAATCACAATATGCTAGATTTCCACGCTCCATGATGTACCTAATTCTATGATATTATAATAAGAAATAATAAGCTTACTTGAATTGTACAAAATCCATTACAACAAGCTAAATTATTAAAAAGGAAATAAAAAGCCCGACTACATAAAAAACACTTGACTAAAAAAATATATTTTTCTGTATTTCCTTTTTATTTGGTTACTAGTCGTCGTACTTTTAAATATTATATTATAGCCTCTGTCACGCTCACAATTAAGACGAATCTATCGACATCTCGTATGCTAAAATCCATCAAGCTGTTTAGACTACAGAGCGTGCCAAAGAAATAAACATACATTTAAACATACGCTCGAAAAACATAACGCAATCGGGTAAAACGAATAAAAACGAAATAGAAAGAGAGAGAGGTCAAAACTAAACGCAGCCGTGAAATTTATTTTGTGTTAGTTTTTGTTAATTTTTTCCTTATTTTCTTAAACTAAATGATATACATATTTTACTAATTATTTATTCATATAATTATGTTTATAAAGAATGTTATAACGTCGGAGTGAATGACTGAGTCGGACAAGGTCCTTGCCGGTTCTTCTCAGCGTCAAACTAGTTTTTCCAAACATAAACAGGATTTGTTCATTTGTGGTAACATAAATTTTAAATATATATTTATTTAACTCCCTACCAAAATTTCCGTTGAACCATTTAAAGCCATTGTGCAGAGTTCAACTACTAAAAAGCAATCCCTGCACCTTATAAGCCGTGAAACTGAATCGCTTATTCTGCACCTTGAATTTGTCTTTTTTAATCCGATATAGTTATATTTAACCGTATCTACTATCATTTTGTTTTTGCGAAAAACGAAATTAGGGAAACGGTGTAAAGACTAACTTTGTAAGCAGACCCTGCCACATGATTCTTTCCAACGCGAAACTCAAGAGTACTAATATCAATGAGTAGCCTAGAACTACACTAGAGAAACACATAAAGATGGTTATAAAAGGCCATGGATGCAGAGCCCGTTTAACATCAGGCGCAAGTTTGTATGTTTTCTACTACCACCACTACATAACGTTATAACGGGTCGGGGAAAAAGTGTTTTCGCATAACGTAGGTATAAACTTGTTATGAAATTTCTTTGGCTGTACTATTAGTATCTGGCTGGTTTTGGTAACACTATAAAGGTTACACTATAAAGACGACATAATAAAGGTCGCTGGGAGCCGTTGGGTGCAGGCCGCACAAGATCGGTCGCTCTGGAGATCTATGGTGGAGGCCTATGTTCAGTAGTGGACGTCCTGCGGCTGAAATGATGATGATGATGATAAAGGTTACATTAAAAATAAAAAAGTTGTTTCCCCGCTATTTTTCATTTTTTTGTCTTTCTGTAAAAATGAGTGAATCTAATGAAGAAATTCTATACATTTTAAAATAGTATTACATAAAAGGCAAACATGTAACTCAAGCAGCGAAAAAATTTGTGATATTTATGGACCTAATGCAGTGTCAGGAAGAGTAGCACAATGTTGGTTCAAACGTTTTCAGTCCGGAAATTTTGATTTTAAAGATGCCTCTCGCTCTAGTTACCCTGTTACGATGTAGCTGAAGAATTGGAAATTGACCATAAAACAGTTTTAACTCATATGAAGAAAGCTGGCTGGCTGAAAGAAAACTGATGAGATTAAAGGAAGTAGTTGAGAGAAAGCGGCCGGAATTGATCAACAGGAAGGGTGTGGTCTTTCATCACTATAACGCTAGACCACACACATCTTTAGCCACTCAGCAAAAATTAAGAGTTTGGCTGGGAGGTGTTAGTGCGTCCACCATACAGCCCAGACCTTGCTTGCACCTTCACATTTTCACCTGTTTCGGTCTCTTCAGAATTCTTTAAGTTTTGTAAGGTTAACAACATCAAGAGAGGACGGCCAAAACCATTTGTCACGTTTTTTGATTAGAAGTCCCAAAGTTTCTACAGCAACGGGATCATGTCTCTATGTACAAAATGGCAGAAAGTCATCGAAGAAAACGGCACATATATACTATAAATAAATGTAAATAAACTTTGAAAATAATGTCTTTTGTATTTTTAACCGTCTTCAATAAAAGGAGGAGGTTATCAATTCGATTGTATTTTTTTTAACGTTTGTTACCACATTACTCCGTTCTTTATAAATCGATTTAAAATATTATTTTTTTGTTGAAAAGGGAATATTTCCAGGTGGGTCCCATTTTAATTTCATTGGCATTGGACCTTGGATTTCGAAGATACACCTGAAAACTTTTCAAAATCGTAATGGGAAGTGAAGTGTGATTGATATATTGGTAGTTTTATCATAATCCAAGACTAGGTGTACCTAAATAAGAAAGACTCCAAAAATAAGAATAATTGTTTATTATTGTCCTAATAAAATATGTGGCAGACGAGTAGTTCGTATGAATATCAAATTGAGTTATAAAAGGATATTTTAAAGTAAATAAATAACGTAACTATTTTTTACTTTTAGTGCATTTTTTCAGAGCAAGTAGTATTTTGGAGTCGGGTTTGTTTTTGTGAAAAAAATTTATATTGTATAAAGAGTAAAGAAAACACGAACCTTGATGTAAAGAACCAATATAGTATGGCGGTGAAGATGGCAAGTTCGGCAGCTCCGCTGGCCACCCGTGACTTGATCCACGACCGTCCAAACGCTGATCATCGTATCCATCATCGTACAATTACCGTCGACGGTTACTACATCACCACCAGTACGATTCCACGAAACACTTGTAAGGATAATTTTGAAAATGTACACTAAAGTCTGATGAGAAACAAACTTTTCCACTATTTTTTATGTGTAATGTTGCGTAAATACTTGCACTAATTTATGATTATCACAATTCGCGCTTGATTTTTAATGTTTGTTCGTTTATGATTCACAGATGAGTACCTACTGTAACAATTTTTAATATATCGTCGATTTTTTTGGTTACTGTGCTTAGGATTTCATATTTAGCAGTTAAATAAAATAACAATAACAATAAATTGTTAAAAATAATAGCATACAAAAAATTCCTATGATTTAAGAATTCTTTTTCATTTCATTTGATTACCGATTACAGATATAATTGTTTATATTTACACCTTTAAATAAAAATACGTTAATGACTCTTAAACTTTCCATTTAAAAGTAATAACAAATCATTTCTGTATGTAAAAAACTTTGCATCGAGCGCAACGGTCACATCGCGTGTTAACTCGACGGCGAACAAAAAGATAATAAAACAAACGAGTTCAAAATTCAAACGACCTAGTCGCTAGTGCGAGCAGCTAGCATATCACATTGTGTCCTAGCTCCTGGCACGCCTTGGCCGCACTGTACCCACATCTGCAGCAAGTTTAAGCACCAGCGTGATAGATAACATTGGCACTAACAAAGCACGCTATACAAATGTGGAACCTATCATTAACATAACCTATTGGTGCAAGATAACCTATTGAACCGTGAACAAGACAGAGTTCACGTGGTACACAGATGATGACAGAAAACAGATATTGACACATATTTTTTCTAAACACATCATGTCTGATCTTAAGTTATAGCGAGCAGCAAAAATCAACACTGAATACACGAAAGAGAATGACAGACATGATCGTTACTGTACATAAAACGGTTGATTATGTAAAAGTGGAATAATGATAATAAAACAGGTTAATTCTAATTAGAGATGAAACGGATATCCGGTAACTATCCGGTATCTGGCCTGGTGTTCACTATCCAGCCGGACACCGGATAGTAATTCAGTATCCAGCCGGATTCCGAATAGTAAAATAAAAAAAATACCGCATTATTTTACACAAGGTAAATCATACCACAATAGGATAAGGACACCGTTTATTTTTTATAATTGCACGTCAAAAGTGTTTGTTTTATTAATTAGTTTAGTTTATTTCCGATCTCGTTCACCGCGCCAATATTCAAATCAAACTGATCGCGTCATGTAACAAGATAAAGGGCCGAATATCCGGTAGCCGACTAAACCACTATCCGTTTCATCTCTAATTCTAATCAGAAACAAAAGCGGTAAATCTACAAGATTTATCCCTAAAACTCGTAGTTAAACTGAACAAAAGTGAAAGTAGCACGTTGTTCATAAATAATTATAAATATCTAAATATTAAAGATCTACATTTATCAAATTAGCCGCAATAAAGATGTAACAACTTATAACAGGTACGGTAAAGTTAGTGAATAAACGTATTTATGATACTAAACTTAGGTCTGAAGTGGAATATAAAATAAATAGTTGAAATTGATTACAGTGGAAAAAAGAGGAGCATGATATAAAACGCAAAATAATATAATCTGAAATACCCTTGAAATCCAGTATGAAAATATCAATGATCAAACCATTAGTATAAATAAATAGAAAAGGCAAAGATTTGGAATTATATTCAATCCCGAAAGAAGATTAACATTATAGATTCCTTGAATAATGACACAGGTCGATTTAATATATTGGTTAGTTCGTTTTTTTCTTAGTTAACCAAAACCTTACACTTAAATTATAAAATATTTTTAAACGTAACCTTATAGAACATAACCGAGGGTTCCTAAAAAATACAAGAATTTCAGATAACGGTTAATCATGACTGTAAATTCCGATTTAATTATCAAATTATAAACCCTATAACAGAGTTATCGAAGACAGAGAGTTATGTAAGAAATAATAATACTTGTAATAATACATAACTGAAAAGATTGCATGGTTATGTCATAATGTCAATATGTCTCAGATCAAGTTTACAAGGTTTAGATACAAATCTGTAAACATAAAAATGGTGTGATCGTTTAATCGTAAAACAATGCGATATAAATGGAACATGATCTTTGGAAATGCCGCGATCAGGTGAACCTATCTTAACTTAATGTGCCTGATATGAACTTTCAGCTTACGAAAACAACCGAATGTTAAATATTTTCTTACGACATTCTTATCTCTACACAAAAATATTATAAACAATAAACTCACGAGTTCAAATTTAAAATTACTAGCAATATTATTACATCGGTAACGATAAACCTATAACGATAAATAATATAAAATATATTCGACTAGATCGCGACCATCATACATCAGGTGTCACACCCGTTACAGTGGCACGCTTCGGCTTGTCGTGTTCTGAGATAAGCCGGTGTATATATCCCGTAATCAAGCGGGGAGGGAGGGATCTGTACTCGATTGGGGACACGGTAATAAGCCCGTGACAGTGACTCTCTTTTGGTTTAACGTATTTCGGGATCATCCAATGTACGCAGAGGCTCGCAGGCCGACATGACAGCGATGGGTTGCCGATCTCACGGTTATCGTAGGTGTTTTTGGATCGTACTGTGCTTATAAGGCAGTGACGTCACCTTGCCGTGCTATAATAAGAAATATAAAATTACATCCAAAATATTTATAATGTCTCTGGAACTCACTGCAATTGACAAGGCCCTGTCATAATATGCTCTTAAACTAATATTACAACACAGCTAGTTTTACTGACAGTAAAAGTGCTTTACAGCATATAGCTCTTTCTTCCTCTGGACAAAGAGGTAACCCGACAGCTTATGCTATACTATATAAAGTCCATTATATAGAGAATATAGTTTGAATTTAAATTGAAATGGATCCCTCCACAAGTTGGTATAATCGGTAACGAGGAGGCTGACCGTTTAGCTAAGTTAGCACTGAGAAATGGAACTATATTTAGTACTGTTCCCCATTATTCTGAAGTATTAACATTATATATAACCTTTATTAACTAGAAAAGAGCACTTTGACCTTAGGTCGAAGGAAAAAGGAATATGGTACAGACGGCTACAAAGTGAGCCTCATTATATACCGTGGTCCACTAATGTGAAAATGTCCAGAAACCAAATTGTTATCGCTCATAGGTAGCGTTCCGGGCACATGGCCTTGAATAAATTTTGTTATATGATGAAAAAACGTACTTCGCCTAATTGTCAACAATGCGACAATGTCCAAGATATGCATCACGTTTTAATGGAATGTGACCGGAACAAAACGGAGAGAAAAAATCTGATAGGGCTCCTTGGTCTCAATATGTAGGATCAGGGTGCCTTTCATGTTATTTTATCCAAACCAGGCAGTACTGACGCCCTTTCGGTATACAACTTCATAGATTGATACTTTAAATAATATCTGTTGATTTAACTCGGCCGACGTAAACCAAAGTTAAAAGCCATAATACTAAGAATTAAAAAATTAAATTTTTTATATGCCTTGTTGTAAAATATTTGAGATAATAATAAAATTGGAAAACTGTAAATTATTTAAAGAAGACACTCATTTTTATAATGTTACAAATTTTTTTTCTACATAACTTTTAGCGTTTGACCACAATATCCACGGATGTTAACTGATGATGTGGCCCAAGATGGTGGTAACACGCTAAGCCTAGTGGGGGAACAGGCTCTCCAGTGCAGCTGCCGAAACACACCTATAGATGCTTGGCGATAGATTTTAACTTGAAAACGGTAGCTAGCCAGGCGGACAATAGAAAAAGCCCTACCACCATGCTGTGGTTTTATCACGATGTTTTCCTTCACCGAAAGATCAGGCTCATTGTTGGTATTCAAACTCACGTCGATCAACGCAACACTGAGCCATCATTACTGGATAACAATCAGACAATTTGGCTAATACAGCTATCAAATTAGTGTTCCTTTCGCCAATTCCGAGACAAAATAAATAACTTTTAATAGAGTTAACATGCAAACATGATGGGGTTTTGATCTGACGTGTCTAAAGTGTAAAATTAAATAATATCCCCCCACGCGTAAAATTAGTAGAAATATTCCAGCAAGAATAATATGAATCGCATTACTGTCATTGTAAGCTAATTAGTATTCTCGAAAATGTGTGGTCTAATTTAGTACAATGTTGAAATCACAAAACCCGGCTAGAATTTCATCGTCGCGCTATCTTGCTTGCTATACTTTGTATTTTTATTTTTTTTCTCTGTCCTTACATTATTAATATTCTGATTATAACGGTATACTGTTTCTTGTGACATTATCGAAATTTGAAATTCGACTCAGGTGGAAAGTTTGCAATACTAAGCATGTTTATATTCTCTTATTTATCGTCAATACTTACCTAAGTACTCTTTGTACATAAAACATTTCATGTAAGACATTTACAAAAAATTTTTATCTAGAATATAATTCTGGGCCATCTGCTAATTGAAACCTCTAAAATCACTTTAAAAATTTGATTTGGATACATGATCTGAATTTAATTAAATGTCTGTCATATTTGATACATTATTTTTAAGTAATGAGAATATTTTGTTGTGTTGTGTTTACCTATTCCTTTTTTTTACCTATTGTTATATACTTATCCTAATCTTCTGCAATGACTTGTACATTATTGTTTTATAATTTATTCAGTGATGAGAAGTTCCGATTTTTTTTTGTTGGATATTCTGAGTTTTTTAATAGTCTCGTCTATGAAAATGAAGTCTGCTAATCTATACATGATTATAAAGTGATCTAACATTTTAAAATATTGTTTGTGGGACGTAACGCTTGGATCTACTGGTTCGATTTTAAAGATTCCTTTTCAAACTGTAAAGTTTTTTGTTTGTTTGGTTGGTTGATCGCGCTAATCTCAGGAAATACTGGTTGGAATGGAATACCTACAGCCAACGTAACTTATTATAAAATTTTCAAATATATTCTATTTTTCTACAATAATGTTGCATATAAAGTGAATTGAAAGCTTGTATGAAATAGGTTTAAGCAAGGTTATGTTTCTGTACTAAATTCCATTACAACTGGCTAAGAAAAAAAAAAATTCTGTAATGCATTTAATTTGATTTGTAAGACAATAAAATTGAAAAACGGTTTAATGAGACATATAACATTTAACAATGACGGAAGTGGTGGATACCTAATTGACTTTAATTTTAACTTACAAGTGGCTCTACATTCTGAAACTATCATAGGCACCTAATTCAAACAAAGGTAATTATAATAATACTAATACTCATTATAATATAATATGATCGCGTTCAGTAGAATCAATCAATACACATGTGTTTAAAACAATTGTTAATATAATAACGTTCTTTACAAAGTACAATTACAAAATATAATAAAACTTTCGCCTAAGCACAGTAATTAAATCAAACGTTTTTCTATATAACATTTTTAATTTTACTTTCACGAAATTTTCTAATTACATCATCTTACCGAATATTGTCACCTTTACATAATAGTTATTTTATTGTAAAATAATAATAATAAGAACACTGAAGTAAACGTAACGAAATAAAATAATGTATTTTATGTAACGCGGACGGATCGTAACAATTTTCTTGTACTAGCGTGAAAGACGGAAAGGCCAGCGCGCGCGCACCTATACGCCGACGACGCAAAACTGTCTGGTTTGATGGTTTCTGAATTCTGATCGACTCATGCGCAATGCGCGTCACGCATGCGGCATGCGCGCACGCCTTCGATACTGTGTGGAGAGTTGTGACACTACACTATATTCTAAAAGTATCGAGGGACCAAATAACAGTAATCCAGGTAACCCCTCATGATGTTATTGGCTAGAATCTACTTACTTACACTTTTAACTGCGTATAAACTGTAATAAACAGACGAAGGTGGTATTGGACGAGATGCTTTGATGCACTAGTTTTAATACATTAAATTGTAAATATGTATCTACACTTATAATGTATATCTATCTAACACCTTGTAGATAGACCCCTAACAAGATGATCCAATGACCTGGTAAAGGTTTCGGGAAACCGTTGGATGCGGGCAGCACAGGACCAATCGTTATGGCGATCTTTGGGGGGAGGTCTATGTTCATTAGAGGACGTCTTGAATGATGATGATGATGACTTATAATAAAAAAGTAGGTTCAAAATCCGTACATTAAATATACTATATAAGAAAAAAAAACCAAAAACACACATCACGCAGAAATTAATTACTGAACCGAATTTTATGAAATTTGGGTTATTTATTGCATTTATAGTCTGTAGTAACATTTAGAATGCATTTATACATTTTATTATTTATGCACGGTTAAATCGCCGATATAGCATTTCATTACACCTACATACCTATATATGGTTTTTTAATCATTGTTTGCATTTATATGAATTTACACGCGGACGGAATATATAAGCAGTTTAGTTACCTTAATAGCTAAGCTTAGTTTGCAATTGGCCGTATGTGAATTTGGGCGTATGTGAAATTGTGTTTATAAATTTATTTATTTTTTAAATCATCAAAACGTTATAGGTCTGGCTGGTCTTTATGCCCCTTCACTGGAGACGTAATATTTTCATAATAGTATAGTTCAAAGTTGTATTTAATTATAGAAGGTTAAAAAAATCTTTAAATACTAAACATTAACTTAAACTTCCCTATTCCTATTTTCTATCTTTATAATTATTGTAGCTATTACAAGTTAGTAGTTACTGAGCAAATGTGTTATAACAACTTATCGTTTCGCATAACCCAAACAACAAAGATATCCAGGATACCGATCAAGTGATCATATTAAACGGCTCACAATGACAACTTGTCCGGCAAACGAGCCGACAATTGCTTTATACTGGTGGTAATTGAACCTACTGGAACGTTCGACGGCGCGCAACACGCAGGTCTCGTAAATTCACGAGGGACGTATCAGATGTATGGGGTATCATTACTTTAATCATAATTGTTTTCTTTTTGTTTCTTCAAAAATATGGTACTAAATTTGTTCCTTTTGTACTAGGCACGACGAACCTTGTTATTCTTGAAACCACAACCAATTGTAAGTTTGGAATATTAATTTATGGTTTCTAACAACAGTTTCCCTGTTTCAAACCAGAAAGGGGTTTTCTATTGGTTTCAATCAAATCGGAAATTTCACATTCATTTAATTGCCTAATTATTCTAGATTTCAATGTATGGGTAACACGGCAAAATTTATAAATTGTTTTACTGCTGCTGTGTTTATAACAACTATAATTATGTGAGTACAATAAAATACACAACTCTCCCGCCCCCTCGCAACCGGTTTCCACCACCATGAAAAGGGTCCCGTTTTACAGATTTTCTCAATTTTCAGGTAAGCTATACAAGCTAGGACAAAATGGTCAAAGATCAAAGTATTTACTAATAAATTACCTACAAATAAGTATTGGCATTCATTTTGATACGAGTTATAGTTTCCCAACTATGATGCTGGGAGGAAGGAAGGAACCGTGCGTATGTGTATTCAGTAATCGGAATGTTTCTACACTAACTAGCGCTAACTAACTAGCGTAAAAAAAGAAAAAAAAAGGTCCCTCACAGAACCTATGTACCTGTGTGGTGTGCACGTGTGTATGTTCATACGTGTGTAGTGTTGTATGTAGGTAGCTAAGTGATGCACGTACAGTGTCACTTGTATCGCGCGGGCGGTTGCCTGACCCAAGGGTTTCACACCGAGGAACGGACCTAGGCTTGGGTTACCGCTAGAGAGGGTGGACGTGACGGGTGTGCTGGAGCGAAATTGACCGCCCGCCCTCTGCGGAGAGAACGGTGGTTACGCGGGCGTGGGCGCTGGCACGCTCTGTTTGGAGAGACGGATGTGTAATATTTATTCGAATTTTCGATGTGATCGTCGGGATCAATAAAAATATTGCGCGGCCGGCGTTTGCACCGGATGTCCGTGGGTGCCGGAACATAAGTGGCGGCTGTTTTTATTAACGGATTCGCGTGGTTCGACGCGGTGTCGAAATACGAACGGGAGAGCTGTTTAACGTAGGCATGTATCGAAGGAAGCTCCATATCTCTATGGAGATCTACGCTTCGAACATACCACGGGGCCCCGGTGAGACGATAGAGGAACCTATTCTGTATCGATTGTAACCGTTTGAAACTCGACTCGGACATATGTGCGAACACGGCGCAACTGTATGTCAAAATTGGTCGAATACACGTCTTGTAGAGCGTGAGCTTATGTCGCGTGGACATTTTACTCACCGAACACAACAGAGGATGCAACCGGCCCAGGACCCACGCGGCCCTGTTCCTAACCTTACGGATGTGGGGTCTAAAAGAGAGCCTACTATCTAGGGTTACCCCTAGATATTTGGTCTCTCTTACATACGGAATCGGATTATCGTAGAGCTTAACAGGTTTAAGCTTCCACGGTATCTGTGACGAATCCGCATCGAAGAGCATCGCGGCGCTCTTCGAGGGATTAACGCCTATACGCCACTCGTTAAACCACTTCCCGAGAGTGGTCACGGAGCGTTGGACTTTGTGTCTGAGGTGGGATCTATTCCTATCTGAGGCATATAAGACTGTATCGTCAGCGTATAGCCCTACCTCGACCTCCGGGAGTCGAGGTAGGTCACTGACGTACAGGTTAAATAGGCTAGGAGCCAGGATCGAACCTTGGGGAACGCCTGAGCGTATTGGACGGGGCGTGGACAATTCACCTTCCACTCTATAGCGGAAGGTGCGATCTGTTAAATAGTCGCGAATCTAGCAGCGGCGTGGGTGCGGCTATATTCAACCAACATTTATCCAGCCTATGCTGATCCTCTTTTAACATGATTTATCACAAAGACTTGAGGTCAACTTATATTGGATTTTTAAAATTTTTGAAACGCCATTTTTAATTTTATGATAAGTTTCAATCATCATCGTTTTACAAACCATAATATACGGATAACTAAAATTTCAGTCAATTCAACTGAAGGGCTATTTTATAGCATTTTAATCGAACAAATGTTCGACGTGATTTTTTAAATTGATATAACTTTTTTATTTATGAACTTATTGAAGTAAAACAAATACTAAATGTTAATTGAACCTTATAACAATACATTAGTGAAAACCGTTACCAAATCGGTTAAGCCGTTTCTGAGATTAGCGCGCACAAACGTTGGCAAACAGACAAAAATTCTAACAATCATTGTTTTGGGTTCTGCTGCGTTGATAAAGGCCCCTAATAACAGGTTTTCTTATATATTTTCTACGTATAGACATCGATCAGGTACGTTATTATTATATGTATAGATACAGATAGAATAGAAATAAAAAATTGAAAATTTATTAAACCCCCGAAACAAGTAACCTATACTCATTGAGGCCATTCCAATGAGTCTAAACACGAGGTCTCTGATGTAAGTTGCCGAGCAATTAGGTATCCTATAGATTTCAGATGACGCTGCAGCATCAGGTTAAGGTTTTTCTAATGTCATTGAAGTAACAGAACACCAAATCTCGACTCAATCGGACCTATTGAAGACGCTAATATCTATTTTCAACTAGAAAAGAGCTGATAACCTTCAAACAGATGAACAGATCTTCTTGAATTATAGCTAAAAACACTCTCGATTAAGTAACCTTTCAAACAAAAAAAAACTACATGAAAATCGGTTCAGCCGTTTGTGAACTACGATGCCACAGACAGACAAACAGATACACACGCTAAACTTATAAACAATAGGGGGGTTAAAAATACTTGATAAATTGAAACAGTTGATATAAAATTATTATTATTAGATTATAAACTGTATTTTATACATATGGAACAGAAGCGATTAGTTAAACTAATAATGCATGTGTAATTGTGTGTATATATTGTGATAAGCGATAATTTCGATACGAATTAATAGAAATAATTGGTGTATAACTCGAAGATGCCATAAATATTACGTGATGCGGGCAAAATATGGAACTCACTGCGTTAATGGTGACGCAGACGAAATCGCGGGTACCAGCTAGTTATAAATAATTTAGTCTAACTATTTTGTCCTAGCTTCTAACGTTTTCCTGAAAGATGAGGAATTCTGTTAAATACTTTTCAAGGTGGGGAAGGATGAAGCCGGTCGCGGGGGGAGAGCCGTGTATTTTAATGTACTCAAATATAACTAGGTATAACACAGCAGCTGTTTAAAAAATTATAAACTTTGTCTCAAAAAATATATAAAATTCTTCTGTATGGGTTGCATTTGTATGCGATTCAAACTCTTAGGATAGGATACAGGAGAGAAAGTACAAAGTTGGAGACCTAATGAAATACACGATTATTAGGGGCGTGCGAATAATGTTCGAATCGAATCGAATAATGGCATTAATATATATAAGTATGGTAATATTTAATCGAATATTCGACCCGACTTTCGAATTTTTCTATTCCATTTGTTGACGAATAATTCGTAACTTCGGGTATTCATACAAACGTAATTATTATCGCAGTTTAATAAACACAAGCATGAACTTTTTATACACTAAATTCTGCTGCCGTAACAATTGATCTAAATCGTTGCTTAGAAACGTAACCTACAAATAGCACGGTAACCTAAGGTTTTATTACTAGGAGTCCTTGTAGACTTTACGCTCGTGCAGGTGCTATCCGGACATGGTTGCTTCGGATGATACCTGCACTGAATAGCCAGAAGGGAGCCCACCACTGCGTGCCTGAGTGCAGGGCTGTGGAGGATACGGCACAGCACACTCCCTCTGAGTGTGCTGCGTGGGAAGAGCAGTGCCGCACTCTGGCCGTAGTGGTTGGAGGGGACCTCTCACTGCCGGGTGTGGTGAAAGCCATGCGCGGCAGCGAGAGGGCAATGGAACGTGAACGGAAGGAGGTTGGAAGGAGGACGTTATCTCGCAGGAGGCCGCGGAGAGGTTTCGCGAGGGGCATACCCTGAGCGGCCCTCTCCGCCAAAGAAGAACGGGTGGCCGGAGGAGGCGTTTCATACGCCAACTCCTGCCACCCTAGCCGAACCAGGGGAGACGGGTCGGGGGGCCCGTCTTCCCATTGCACAGGTTCGGCGGACGGAGGAGACAGCTAGGGTGTACTGAGCTGTCTCTCCTATTTAGGCCGGGGTTTGAAATTGCCAGGCCGGCCACCGGGGCGACGCGGTTGTAAGCTACCGCAGGTCCAGCGTCGCCCCATCGAGGCGGCGGATCGTACACCGTGGAGTTTTAGTTCTCACATAACCACTCGTCCCCCGGGCGGGTGTGTACCCATGACGGGTTTCTCCAAGTTAAAAAAAAAGGAGTCCTTATAGATTTCACCAGCAGCGCCTCTAGCAGATACTCTATGTAACTATAATAAACTTCTTTTTTTTCAATGATTTATAATTATTCCTTATGGTCACAATCTCGCCTGATGTAAGTGATGATGTGGCTCAAAATGGTAATACGCTAAGCCTAAGTGGAGGGACTGGCTATGAGCAGCTACCGGAATACACTTCAGCTTAAGACACTAAGCTAGTTGGACAGGCATTATGATATACCCTGCTATAATTTTATCACGATGTTTTCCTTAACCGAAAACTAAGACTTTGGATAGTAGGAATTCAAACTTACATCGATCTATGTAGTACATATTCAATTACGTATTTTTTAGAACTGACCATACTTTTAGCCATAAAGCCTCTGGAGTCTCGGACGGCATTTACAGCTTCACCGTGGCTTGGATATGGTGTTCGTAGACTCTACTATTTTGATCGTATTACCAAAACAAATGTTATGTATATATCAGAGAATCGTGTCTATGGGATTATTTAAAAGAAGAAAATAACTGAAAAGAATGTAGAGACGCCGCGCGCTAGCAACAGTAATCGTGCTCTGGGGCCCACGAGCAATATAAACAGACAACGATGGGTTTGAAGGATGATTCTTGCTGGAGCCGCATCGAAACGTGAATATCGTTAATATTGGACCAAGATTGTTCGAGGCAACCAACTAAGTCGGAACCCGATGAGAAGATCATTCTGGCTGAAGCTTGTCAGATTATGGAGATGATCAAGATTAGTTACGGACAGCGATAACATTAGACATGCGAGGTTTGGGGTGGCTATTTAAGGGAGGTTGGAGGCCACTGGGGGACAACCCCAAATAAACAGACATACATCATTTTTACATGGGTTGTTGGACCGTGTACATACAGTGCTTGCGCTTAACCCTCATTACGCCCACAAGATTTGTAATTCCGTAATGAAGATATCAAGGTAAATCCTGGAGTCTCCGATAGTCTATCTGATGTCTCTCTCTTCGACATATATATGTATATAATACTAGCTGTGCCCCACGGTTTCACCCGTGTTAATTTTATACAATAAACACCGCAACGCCAACGCACCCGTGTAGTCCTATGATAATTATTGTTCTTGTCGCAAGTACAAATTATTTGATTTTTTTATTATCTCCTAAACTATGTGTCAAAATAACATACTATAATGAGCAAAACCTAACTTTATAAAATTTTCTTCATGACGAAGAATCTTTTATTCGTAAGAATTAATATGCCATGCCTAAAAACAATTATTAATTTTTAAACCATTGTTTGTTACTAAATAGCTTTTTGAGGTTTAAGTAGAAAGTCATATGCCATCGCGAACTTTTTTTTAAATATATTAAGTATGAGTATTTTTGTAGCAAATTGTATTTACGTATCATAACCATTACGACAGCGCAAGCGGATAAAGCAGCTCGGAAGGGCTTCCAACTACAACTAAACAAAAATCAATATTTAAGGATTGCTGAGAGTTGTAGCCTAAAGTTAGATAGCCTATACTATTCGTCGTGAGTCTGGCTATCATATACAAAAAGATTTTTTAGAATCCGACTGGGGTAGTTCCAGAGATTAGCGTGTTTAAACAAACAAACTTCCGCTTTATGATATTAGTATAGACAGTAAAGATATATACACCGACTGATCTCGGAATACGAAATACCAAAAGGAAATCAAACATGTGTTTATCACTATGTGTATTGTGGTCGCGATCCCTATCACGCCGCTTATATTACTACATTTACACCGATTGATCTCTGAACACGACAAACCAAACGAAAATCATACTTGTGTTTATCACTATGTGTATGGTGGTCCCGATCCCTACCACCCCGCGATATTATTGCATATACACCGACTGATCTCTGAACACGATGAACCAAAAGAAACCCATATTTGGGTTTATCACTATTTGTATGGTGGTCGCGATCCCTCCCATCCCTCTATATTACTGCATAAACACTGACTGATATCTAAACACGACAAACCAAAAGAAAATCATAGATGGATTTATTACTCAAAAGCATTAATGTGAATTTCCATATCCCTAAATTGAGAAATAGTGGGATATTCATACAAAATGTCATCCCCTATTTGACTCCTTCATGTTTTACTTTGCGCCATAAGGTACCCTATGTCCGTCTCCAAGGTCCAATATATCTCTATTCATCAAAATTTATTTGATGGGTTCTTCGTACAAACCTTCATCCCCATTAGTTTTATTTTCACAACATAAGGTAGCCAAAGTCTTTCTCGAAAGTCCAACATATCTCTATACTAAAATTCATCAAAATTGGGTTCTTCACGCGAACTTTCACCCCCCATTTCACCCCTTCCAATTTTATTTCCAAAAGTAACCCATGTCCTATTCCAACCAAAATTCATCAAAATTGGTTCAGCGGTCTAGGCGTGAAAATGCAACAGACGGGACAGACAGAATTACTTTCACATTTATAATATTAGTAGGTATGAATTATTAATTTCATTATTTCGTCATTTTCTATGGTTTCATTTACCAATTAAAATATATATTAACAGTAAATTATTACCCAACAGCAAAATAACGACAACAGTTTATAATAATAATTTTTTGAAACGAATTCTCTTTCCCTATATACCTGTAATAAATTCTCTCTCTATACCTTTCTATGTTTCTCTATAATAACTGATACTTTAGTAAAGTAAAAATGACAAGAGATCGATTCTTGTAGTATCCTTTTAATTTTCTATTTCAGGGGTATTTAAATTGTTAAATCCGAAAGTAAATCGAAAAAAGATCAATTTTTGAGAGATCGATATTATAGACCTCGATTTATTTGTGAATCGATTCGTAAGAGTTCAATTCGCATCATTTTTTTTCGAATTGAATTACCATCCCTAGCAGCGGCGTGGGTGCGGCTATATTCAACCAACATTTATCCAGCCTATGCTGATCCTCTTTTAACATGATTTATCACATAGACTTGAGGTCAACTTATATTGGATTTTTTAAATTTTTGAAACGCCATTTTTAACTTTATGATAAGTTTCAATTATCATCGTTTTACAAACCATAATATACGGATAACTAAAATTTCAGTTCATCGCTAGATTTTCCTTATCCTTATATATTAAGAATATGAGAATATATTCTTTCGTTTAATTTTGATTATTTTTACAGTAAAAATATGTTAAACCAAATGTTATAACCGACACAAGGTTGACAATCGCCATGCTTGCTTATCTAAAACACACTAGAACTTTCGCAAACGTGTGTATAAGCTGTTTGGATTGTCAATTTTATCCAAGCGTTTGTAGTCTTTGTCCTCCACAAAATACTTCAAAATTTAAAGTTTTCAGCAAGTGGCAAGCGTGTTGATCTGGCATAAAGTTAGTATGGTACCTAATATCATATAATACAGAGATTTGTGTTGAAAGACTTCGTCGAATACTTAGGTAGCATCAATTAGCAAATTACGTTACATAATAATTACAAACAGTAATTAATAACGAAATGTGGATCCGTGTAGCAACGCCATTTAGATAATAGCGAAAGTACCTATATTATTTTTGATAAAGACTGTTATCGGACATGATCGATAATTGAAGCGAGACGTCCAAAGTGACTTTCAGTGCTGGTTGATTAACAATGCACAGGTATTTTGTTCTTAAACGATTGTGATAAATAAATACCAAGCCATTTATCAGATTAAAGGATTATAGGCTAACAAAAGAAAGTACATAGTTTTAAAAGGCTTATGAAATAATATCCTCCACCTTTAAAATCACTGTAACTACGATTCGGGTTAAAAAAATTCTTTATGGATATTATGATAGTCAGCTTCACGATAGGTTTAGCCTTAAATATTAGTGTTTGTTAAGTAAGTCGGAACTCAAAGCGTTCCCGAACTGCTTTATATAATAATGTAAATACAAATATATTGGCCATTAGTATATCAAAAAAAAAAGTACGTGATAAAACTATTTTATGACAAAGATTTGTTGTAAATTAAAAAAGTAATTTATGAGCATTATTTTTAGGCATGACATATTAATTCTTACCTATGAAAGTTACTTCATCACCAAGACAATTTTATGAAGATACATTTTGCCCTTTAGAGGATGTTATTTAGACACATTTTAAGAGATAATGGAAAATTAAAAAAAAAAAAATCTCGGCTCGGGTAATGTTATATTATTTATCTGGAAGATAATCTTATTTAATATCTACTTTATATTATTCATCATAAGTTCATTTGATTTACCTTATTATTGTTTTGGTGTACCTATTCTTTTATTTCCAGGATACCAATTAATGATAGGTTTATGTATTGATGCGTTTAGATAATTTATAACTTGATAATTTCGGTTTAATAACAGCTTTGTTAATATTTTAGGTTCGTATTGTTTACATTGCAATATTATGACAATCTCTGTCATTGATAATTCTTTGATAGTAATAGAGCATGCGCAATTAGGAGTTTCTCAGGTATAGACAAATATTCTATCCAGGTTCTAGTTTAGCAAAATAAATCTATGATTAGATTTATTTTTAATTTTTAAAATAAGAAAAGTCTAGTAAGATGAAATTTTGAATTCAAACGAAAACAAAAGAGAAAATTAGAACAGAGAGTATGACAGATTCTTCAGGATGGATCTGATCATGTTTTATTGATTGGACTGCAGACCTTTCAATCGAAGTAACGTTTATATCATAATTATCATGTGTTTTGATAAAAACCAAATTATTGTACAACAAACCTGGGAGTCGAAAAGACAGTTTATTTTATAACATATTTATATAGAAAAGTTATTTTGAAAGAACACTACCGGGAAAGTATCACCTGAATTTTGTATTTATAATACAAATAATAATTTTTCCTTTTACATATGAGGAAATCTCAATAGATAAGATATTTGGTGCTGCGTCGTCTGCTTGAGCAGTGTATCCTGATACGGCCTACACCGTGCTGACTTCTATTCTAGATCCTAGGCAAGGATCTCTACGCTGAGCTGTCGGAGCAAGAAGAACGTCTCGGTTACGGACATTAAAATTGTGTAATAATAAATTGTAAAACCCATATTATTTGAAAATTGTAAGGTATGCTGGAAAATTATTCATAACTATCCTAAATTATAAAACTTTCATTCATTTTACCTACGTTTAGTTTATTCTTTATCTCTCTTCTTACCTAAATTAATTTATAACCATAACAGTCTATAGTTCGTTGCCTCAGTGCTTATTTGTTCAATCCACCATTGGTTACATTTTATAGGAGAAGGTTTTTTACTCTAATTTGAAAACAAAGCTTTATTTAAAAGGTTCTTGAAATTAGCGTAATACATGAGTGCTCCACGAATCATTAATTATAATTCTTATATACGGATGAAAATACATTGCCTTATTTTTTAATTTTAATTTGGAGATTGAACAAACATGCACAATTGTAATGATGAACGTGTGAAGTTTGAATATTACGTCACTGGAGATGGCACAAAGTGGTTGTTCCATTTTTGAATGCTTATTGTTCAATGTACCTAATATCAGATACAGGTGATCCAAATGTAATTTGAGAAAATTAAATTGCGTAATTATATTATCAGTTAGATAGAAACAGGAACTTAATAATATGGAGGTTAAAGGTAGAGGAACGTGCACAGGGCCCAGGAGTGAGAGTACACTATTCAAAAAATACAGAGGTAATCTATTACATATAATAAAAACGTAACTGATCGATGTCTGTACATAGAAGATATATGAGATAAACTATTATTGGGGGTCTCTATCAACGCAGGAGAACCCAAAACAATGATTGTTAGAATGTTTGTGTTTGTCTGATTGTCAGTTTGCTAACGTTTATGCGCGCTAATCTCAGAAACGGCTTAATTGATTTGGAAACGGTTTCAACTAATATATTTTGGTAAGGTTGACTTAACATTTAGTGTGGTTTTACTTCAATGAGTTCATAAATAAAAAAGTTATATCAATTTAAAAAATCACGTCGAACATTTGTTCGATAAAAATGCTATAAAATAGCTTTTCAGTTGTATTGGCTGAAACTTTGAAACTGGTTTGTAAAATGATGATTATTGAAAGTTTGCATAAAGTTAAAAAACGTACAGTTTCAGAGAATTTGGAACTTTCCAATATGAATTGACCTCATTTCTATATAATAATACATATTAATAAGTAGTCACCCAACGTTGGATATAATCACGCAAGCAAGTCGAGTGCCGCATCGCTGCTAGGCAATTCATTACGAAAAAGATCGATTCGAATCTAACTCTTCAAAGAATTGACCGTCTTTTATTCACTTTTCAGATTTGTGTTAACAATATAAAAATCCCTTTAATAGAAAACAAAAAGGACACCACAACAATCGATCTTTTGCTATTTTTACCATGCTAAAGTATCAGTTAAAGAGAAACAAAGAAAGGTATAGAGAGAGAGAGAGAGAGAGAAAATTAATTTCAAAAATTTATTATTATAAACTATTGTCGTTATTCTGCTATTGGGTAATTTACTGACACCATACAGAACGACAGCATAATGAAATGGATAATCCATACTAATATTATAAATGCGAAAGTAACTCTATCTGTCCTGTCTGTTGCATTTCACGCTCTGAAATAGACGATGAAGGTTTGTACGAAGAACGCATCAAACCAAATTTGATGAATTTTGGTATAGAGATATATTGGACCTTAAAGAAAGACATTGGCTTACCTTATGTCGTGAAAATAAAACTTTAAGAGGTGAAATAGGGGATGAAAGATTGTATGAAGAACCCACTATTTCTAAATTTAGGGATATGAAAATTCATATTTATGCTATTAGGAAGAAATAACAGTGTTTCGTGTTTTAAAAAATAAGGGTGATTTACAATACACATAGACTGCACTCCTTGATACTAAGCAAAATTTTCCTGAGACAAAAGCTTACATTATACAAAACATGTCCGTCCTATCATGACATATAAGCTGCACTACATTCGCACATACGTCAAAGATCAACATTAATAAAATCCTCTAAACCCGATTCTTACGTAAAATGAACAAAGCCCCTTGGTACGTTGGTCGAATCGTAAATTGAATATCTTACGCAATCGTACTTCGACACTGCTTCGAATCACGTGAATCTGTTGGTGAAAGCTGCCGCGACTTAAACTCCAAAACCGAACATCCCCCGCGAACAACTCCGGCCGCGAATATCTTTACCGATCCCGTTTATAAGTTCGAGGAAATAAACAAATACTACTCCACCGTCTCTCCAAACAAAGCGTGCTCGCGCCCACGCCCGCGAAACCACCGTTCCCTCCGCAGGGGATGAGCGGCTAATTTCGCTCCCGCAAACCCGTCACGTCCTCCCTCACTTACGTCAACTCAAGCCTAGGTCCGCTCCCTCGGTGTAGAACCCTTGAGTCATGCAGCCGCTCGCGCGATACTGGTGACACTGCACTTGCAATCACGTAACTACCCACACACATCATTACACACAATATGTACATGCATACGTGCACACCACATAAGTACATAGATCCTGTAAGGGACCTTTTTTTTTCCTTTTTTTACGATAGTTACTTTCGATCATGTTTCCAGGATACTAAATACATATACACATGTTCATTCCTTTCTCCTAGACGCAGGGACATGTTATATGTATGTGTTAGTTTAGCTCAAATTTTCTACAGATAGGGAATTAGTCAGTTCGCGACCTTTTCACAATCGCGGTAATAGCCCAAGCCGACGTCCGGCCACTTTGGCACCTTTGTGCGCATGTTGCTCACGCTTTCGCGGCTCAATGCCTTAAGCGTTCGCCTCCAAGCCTGGTGAAGCTGTCAAAGCCATCAGTGGCTCTATTTCTTTAGGGCCCCTTAGGCTAACAGTATAGTCAGTGAGAAAGTAAAAACCCATCTATAATTTTCTTTTGGTTTATCGTGTTCAGAGATTAGTCAGTGTATATACAGTAATATAGCGGGGTGGTAGGGATCGCGACCACCATACACATATTGTTTTTCTTTTGGTTTGTCGAGTTCAGAGGTCAGTCCGTGTATATCTATACTATTAATAATTTAGTAAAGCGGACGAGTTTATTTGTTTGTTTGTTTAAACATGGTAATAATCTCTGGACAACGGGTAGCAGTCGGATTCGAAAAATTCTTATATTCTATTCATTCTATTCATATGATAGCCAGATTCACGAAATAGTATAGGCTATCTGGAACTAAGCTAAACCTCTCAGCTAGCCTTAAATATTGATTTTTGTTTAAGTAAGTCGAAGTGAAAGTGTTCCCGAACTGCTTTATCCGCATGCGTTGGCGTAATGGTTAGTGATACGTAAATATAATATTCTACAAAAATATTGTTCTTTAGTATATCTAAAAAAAGTGTCCGATAACATATGCCTATTTCTTAATAGCATATCCCACAATAAGGTATTTTGCGTGTTTTTATGTTGATGATTAAAAATTGATTTTGAGCTTTATTTTTAGGCTTATTATATTAATCCTTACGAACAAAAGTTATTTCATCATAAAGACAATTAAAATTTTTCTTTTTATAGTATGTAGTTAGGACACATAGTTTAGGAGAAAATTAAAAATTAAAATAATTTGTACTTGCGAGAAGTGATAACAATTATGATAGACTACAAGGATCCGTCGCGTTGGCGGCGCGGTAATTGTTGGATAAAAACTCGGGTGAAACCGAGGGGCACAGCTAGTTTCAAATAAAACTCAAATCATTTTCAAAGATTAATTAAACAATTGAAATTCAATTAGATATAATAATTTAAGTGGATTTTTTTGTATTTCTGTGGGTTTTGTATTTTTTAACTATTTCCTTATAATTTAGTTTATTATCTGTTTTCCTGTCGTCTGTCTTTTTATTTTCTTTGGTTTCTATTCTATTGGTTGGATCTATCAAATTTTCTTTTTCACCTTTCCTCTTTTAGACTTTCTTAATAACACTTTCCAAATAAATTTGATTATTTACTGGCAATGACGTTTTATAAATAGACGTGTTATACTCTCTAGAAGACAAACAGCATTTATAAGTTAGCTATCGAGAAGCAGTTAGTGTCTATAAAATACCTTAGTTTAGAAAATAGTAAAAAAAACACAGTAATTACCCTTTCATTGTACTTACCAAATAAGTTGTGTTTATTTGGTCTGTGTTTGAAAAAAAAAGCGTGGAAGGATATCACAACATTGGAACAACCGGTGTAAAAATTATAACGGCATTAAATGCAAACTAAAAATAGCTTACTATTCAATTTCCGTCTTAGTTTAATTATTGTTAGATTTGCAATATGATCTGGATATATTTGTGGTTTATTTTAATTCTATTTTTGGTCAATAACTTTACATATAACACCGTTATAAATAATTTTAATAAAATCGACGATGTAAACGCTGTTAACTTTCTATGCACAGTGACAAATCAAACAAAATGGCGGATATGGCATTAAAAGCTCTGTGATTGGTCAGTTAAGTGGAGATTAAACACTTATGCACTCAAAGCTTCTTACAATGTAGGACATGCAACAAACTGTGGACATTGAACAAATAAGCACAAAATTTTAATTACAGTGCCTTTGTGTACAGAAAAAATTTAAATACATGTTTTTATTATTTATTTAAGCAAATGTCATACGTCTCCCATACCTGTAGATTGTAAACTGAAGCCTTAATAATTCTAGATTAAAAACTCTATTTCGGTAAATATGGTCGTTTGGACAAATAAGCACTGATGCGACGAGTTCTAGTTAGTGGCTGGCGCAAATGAGCCGTGCGATGTGACGCATAACCCTGGCGCTATACTGAATTATTACAAATCATCAACCAGTGATTTCTTTAAAATTATATGCGGGTGAAATCGCGGGTCGTAGGTAGTACATTAATACGTAAAGATAAAACTTTGTAGGTAGATACTTACAGGACTACAGAATACCGTCTATCCTTAGATGGACATAAACTCACGACTCTCGACTCCAACTTTTAAAGATCTATCTACAATTATGTACTACATTAATTTTATATATCTCATGATTTACTCGGCGTAATCCATTTATTTAAGCGCCCCAAAACCTTCATTTTTTCGAACTGATTTTTATTTTAACATCACATTACTTACATACATTTTTTTTTTTTTTTTTACAATAAAGATAGCCTAAGTTACTAATTGTAGCATCACCAATATGACATTTTTTTATCTGTCTTCTGTTTGTATATCCGGATTTAACTCAAAAACAGCTTGAACGATTTTCCTGAATATTTGTTTTAGGAATTTAATAAAATAAAGAAATTATTATTTTATTTATTTTCTACAAATTTAATGAAATTTTGTACACAGGGGATGTATAATATAATATAATTCATTAATTGATAGGTTATAAGAATTGTCAATAACATCTTTAGAAATCGTAAAAAAGGTAAAACCAGTTTTATGATAAGCCAAAGAAAGCCAATACAGAAACGGTTTCAGCGCTTCAGGTTCCGACAATATAGCAAGGAAGGAACCCTGATCTTGCATATTAAGAAAAGGCGACATATTATGTATAAGACTGCCGCTCATTGATTTGTGACGTATAAAACTGCGCGTTAATACTGATTTAGGTTAAACTTAACTAAATAGCTTATCGTTAACCAAATTATCGCGCATTGTTTGATGACCTAAGGTCATAAGTTTCGATTTAGTACACAGACAAATAGCACAAGCTCAATATTAATACATGTGATTACATCTATTACTGCTTGTTGACAATATCAGGAGTCGTCGAACCTTTTATAAATAGAGTGTTATTATTATCTAAAGCACATAACGATATAATAGGTAAATTCAAAATAAACCTTTACAAAGGAGTAATCTCGCGTTACGGAACAAAGATCTCTTTACTGAGAGAAAGCGATGGTCAACACGTCGCCTCGGACCTCGAAAAATTAGCGATTTTAAACGCCAAAACAGTATACAATCTTATGTTTTAACCTACGACGTGATGGTAGCAACAAAGCGTGTGTGTGTATGCAGTAAGCGATCTTCGTTGCATAAAAGGACGCATTTTGAACGAATATGGTTGGATTTTCATTTTTTTATTTTCTTTAAAAGTGTATATTATTTATAGCTAATTAGTATATAGTTTCATAATATGAAAAAAAAAATCGGTTTTATAATTTGTGAATTTATTTATAATTATTTAATACGTATATAATATTCAATATTTTTGGTTCTAAAGGTTAATTAGAGATATATCGAAGATATAAAAATATATAATCACATTATAATCTTATGCGAAAACGTATTTCTCGATAAACAAATAATGTTTGACGTCATCGCATTTGTTTTCAGTATGTACATAATATACGAAACAACATTGTCTTATCTAAAAGTATCTTTGTACTAATTCTAATTTATATATAGATATATAACTATAGATATTATATATAGATGTATGACTGTCTTTTTAAGGCGTAAAAACAAAATATAACATAGGTTAGTAGTAGTAAGAGCAATTCAATGTTTCCTAATCAATTTTAAAATTTACTTATCATAACTGTGATTAGCGTTGCCAAGCATCCGGTTTTAGCAGGATATGTTTAGCTTTTTACGTTCATGCCGGTCAAATATTTAAGTATTCGGCCTGACCGGCTCTTTGTCAATGTTATTCGCGGAATATATCGATTCCGCGGCATTGAATTCACGGCAACGAGTTAGCGGCCGGGCACAAGCCGCAATTTTATTTTATTCGATTCATATATACATAATAAAAAACAATCAAAATAAATTACCGACTTTAAAAATGTACTGTACTTAAATACGGCTTTTGTATTTTAGGGCCTGGAACACTAATTACCAAACGAAAAAAAAATGTACGGTATTGAAATATCTTATCACGTGATTTAACATTGACCTTATTATGTCAACAGGCTGTTTCCCAATTCCCATAATGTGTTAATACGATACGGTTCTTACGGCAATCTTCAATTTTACACATTTACCCAACACAGTGCATTGAAATCCTTTTTTAACCGACTTCAAAAAAAGGAGGAGGATAACCTAGTTTTGTAAATAAATAAATAAATAAAAAAAATAAAGAATAAAATTAGGTTGTATTTTTTTCTTCTTTTTAATGTTTGTTACCACATAACTCCGTCATTTATAAACTGATTTAAAATATTATTTTTTGCTGGAAAGGGGATATTTCCAGGTGGGTCTCATTTTAATTTCATTGACATTGGACCTTGGATTTCGAAGATACACCTGAAAACTCTTCAAAATCGAATGGGAAATGTATAGTGATTGATATATTGGTAGGTTTATCATAATCCAAAACTAGGTGTACATAACTATGGACGTTCTGTACTAACTTGAACTGGGAAAACTCTTTAACAACAAACAGCATGAATTTGGAATGTTCCTCCTTTACCTCCTTTTGCATGTTCTACCGTTTGTGTAATGGGTTGTGTTCCGAGGAACTGTTCGGTATGGTACCAGCGGCTACTTTCCACCAAAGCACCGCTCACCATCGGTAGGAAGTTCATCTTCACACTTTGGAACCTAAATGGTGCGAACAGTCCGGTTTCAGAGGAATATTTTTACGCAAACGGTCCTTTTGTGGAATAAGCTCCCTAATGCTAATATTTTCCCAGGAGACTACAGTATGGAGTTCTTCAAAAAGGGGTTAAATAGGGTTTCAAAGGGTCGGCAACACGCATGTGATACCCTCTTGTGTGTAAGCGTCCATAGGCTGCGGTGACCGCTTGTTTGCCACAATCTTGGTATAAAAAAGGTAGAGGTACGGCGCACAGATAATTTTTTTGGAGAGGTCTCTAGTGTCTCTACTTCGGACAGTCCGACTAGTGGAATACCCAACAGAAGATTGCAGCTAAATAACCTAGTGTTGTGTTCCTGTGGTCAGTAGGGTTTCTAGAGCTCTTTGAGATAGCGGATTCAAGGTCGGCAACGCGCTAGAGATACCTACATGCTGAAATAGGCTACGGTATCCGCTTACCATCAGGCGGGTTGTATGCTTGTTTGCCCCCTTTGTTGTATAAAAAAGGCACCGGAACTCCGTAATAAAAGAATGTAACCTTGCCGGGTTTGGGTTTCATGGAATTGTCATGAGATGCACTCTACCTACAAGTGACTTTAATGATACCTTACGTCTATGGCAGACGGTTTGATCAGTGTCTCTGGAATCACCACTTTTCGTAGCTAAACAAGTCAATTCGAGAGCGGTATCGTCGACCACAACAAGAACACATGGGCGCGTTAATTTGTGCATCGCAACTAAAGTTACCGTTTCGGATAGTTCTTTTATGTTCCAGACTACGAAACCAAGCCCCATCGTGCTCTTTTGGGCCATCATACACACACTTCCGCCAATAGTCCCTAACCTCAGCGAGCTTCTCCCATCCTGCGTGATTAATATGAAAGGACGCCATGTCACGCTTCTCACAGTCTTTAAACCGTAGCAGCAGTCGACCTACGCTTCTTTTCGCATTTGCTACGGCACCTAGCATGACACGACGCTATAATATATATTATGTAGGTTCTAGATATGCCCGCGGCTGCGCTCGCGTCGCTTGTGTGAACTACAAAAAGCCGTCGATCAGGCACACGTACGAATCGTACTCCGCCCCCCCCCCCCACCACTAGGTTATGTTAAAGATAAAAATAAATAAATAAATACGAGCATACAATTTCACGCACGGCCATTTAATTCCAAACTAAGCAAAGCTTGTATTATGGTAACTAAACAGCTGATATACATATATATATAGACTAGCTGTACCCGTGGCTTCGCTCTCACGTAGACTACAGAATTCCAACCCCCCCCCCCCGCGCGAATATTGCTCCCCGCTCCCGGCTATTTTAAAGACAAAAATGCTTATTGTGGGTGTTCCTTAGAAGATAGATGTATACTCTCCCAGACTTTTTTGTAGGTCTTTTTAATGCCTACAATTATGTCGCACATTAATTTGCTATATATCTTATGGTTTACTAAGCATAAACCATTTAAACGCCCGAATTGATTCACCGTGACCACTTTTTTTTAATTTTTGCGGAACTCTCAATTCTTTTTCTAAAATAAAAGTGGCCTAAGTTACTCCCTATATCATCAGCTATCTATCAGTGAAAGTCCCGTCAAAATCGATACAACCGTTACAACAGACTGACGGATAGACAATTATTTTTAAATTGATTGTTTGTTATAAGTACCGTATATACTTTCATATGCATTTAGTAAATAGGTGTTATTTTGATATTACAAACAGACACTTCCATTTTATTAATTGTATAGATTAGATTAGCCAGATTAGCATTGCAACTCCTTTAACAGACGTAGTATTAAAGCCCCTTTGGTGAAATCTTGTTTCAAAACATATAAGGTGGCAGAACGATAAGATGTCATTGTAGCCTATGGACACTTGTAACATCAGGCGTTGCTGACCTTGAACTCTCCTTCCCCAAGGAGCTATAGAAACCCTACTCATCGCACGAACAGAACACAACAGATTATTTAGCTGCGACCTTCTGTAGGGTGGAGAAAGTAAAGAGAAATCTCCAAAGAGATTTCTCTGTGCCCTACATACATACATCACGCCTCTCTCCCAACGGGGTAGGCAAAGACCACGTCCATCTATTTGCTACGATCCTGGAACTTCAACATTCATCAATCTTTTCACGCACGCTCATCGGTTTAAATTGTTCTTGTCATAAACTTTCTTCAAAACTTCCCCAATTTGATCGAGGATCTTTCATCTAGGCTATCCTCTTCCAACGCTCCCATTCACACTCGTCCTATAATTATTTTAGTAATTCTTCTTTCATTCATCTCCTCTACATGCCCAAACCATCAAAACGTCATCCCTTTCTCAATCCCTGTGACTATATGTATCTTCTTTCACACCACTAAGTTCTCTTATCACTTATCCTGTCACAAAACTTCACTCCTAACATACCTCTTAGCGCTCTTTCATTTCAACTGCATTTATTCTACTTTCATGCTTTTTCTGCGACACCCAGACTTTTCACTTCCTTACGTGAGTGTTGGAACTAACACTGCTCTAAGTACAGCCAGACGAGCTTTCGTAGAATATTTCTGGCTGTTCATAGAGGTGTACAACGCCCCATTAACCATGTTACCGGGATTTATTCTTCTTTCTATATCACTTTCACTGAGCCCTACTTCTCGAACAACTCTTTATCTTTGTTTCAATTATTATTATTTGAAATAATACTTTATATACCTAAGTGTTATCTTTTGTAATCAATATCGAGTATTATAATAAATACATGACAATGGTTTACATTTATTTACATCCAGTACACGAGCACTGCTCGACCTAATATAAAATATTGTAGAATTTTCCTACTTGAGGGGTCAAAGAGACATGACTCACATGACGCAATACTAAAGCCAATTCACTAATATACAATAATACACGCAATCTCTACTATAATATTTTATAGCTCAAGAATTTATTTGTTTCTTTTGAATTCGCTAATCTCTGGAACTACCAGTCAGATTTCAAAAATTTTTTTGCAGTTCATAGCCTACTAGCAAAAAAGGCCACGCGTTGCTGTGGTTAAAAAACAATTGTTTGATCCGATCGCTACCAAACTTAACAAGATCACCCGCTGGGCTAATATGAAGATTGCCTGAAAGATTCCTCAAGATCGTTCCAACTAACGTACATACATACATCTATTTTTATATATTAGGAAGATTATAGACTATATACTTTCACGCTACGACCCGAGCGAACACTATCCATGAACGTAAAACAATCTGGAAAGTTCTAAGCAAGTACTGTGATTGAGAACAACCACAGGCTACCCGAGTGCGTTAGCGGAGGCGCGCCGGGGAGGTAGTGAAATTAAAAAGTGAACAAGACAATTTTTAACAATAAATAAAACCAACTTCAAAAATTTTTAAGAGTTCCCTTGTGTATCTTCTAAGTTGAAGATCCAAATACCAATGAAATTAAATTGTGGTATCCCCTATCCAACAAAAAAAGAATCATCCAAGTCGGTTCATAAACAAAGAAGTTAGGGTTGAAATGAAAATGTATATAAAATATATACATTCGAATTGAGTCTTTTGTTGAAGTCTGTTAAAAAAAACACGGATGAAACAGTGTGGTTTAGCTCATAAATAGTATGTTTTTATATACACAAAAATAAATATTCATATAACAATGACGTAAACAATTACATATTGTAAATTACGTAAGTATAGAAAATTAGCACGTTTATAAGTTTGTGGAACTTTTTAACACCTATAGCGTCCTACTGTTGAGTATGGGCCATTTCTCAGACAATGGTGCCTTTTCAAAACTAATATAAAAGATACATACGTATGTAGTAGAATATCTGAGTGAGCGCCGAGCAAAACCGAGGGTACAAACAAATTGACATACATAATACTCCATGCAGGTTCACTTGAGATTCATAAATAGAGTACTTTTATAGGACGAGATGAAACTAGTATGCATGATAATGTGGTATAATTTTGTTTCCATGTCAGCCGACGAGCCCGACCTCGCTACGAGTATTATTATTTTCTAAGCCAAGTACTTAATAATATTTGTTTACAGTCATGATAATATGTACATGTAGATAATTTAGTTAGTTTTCAGTTACCCATTGTTTAATAATATTCAAAAAATTAAAAAGCTCGACACAAGCCGCCTGACGGCAGTTGATCGCTACCATAGGCGGGCAAATTGAAATCCCTTGGCAGGCCATTTCATGTTCCGCGGGCCTGCGTTTAGGCAGCCTTAGTTAAGACCAACTCAATTTACTTTAGAAGCTGGCGATAATTTAGAATCCATGTTAGGTGACGGACCACCTAACGATATTATACTAATTTACAGCCACGATAGATTCATATATAAATAAGTATTTAATATGAAAAAGCTTTCAGTTAAAGATAGTTTAATAATAAATGATTGGAAAATTTAAATGCATTCAAAAACCACTTTATAGCCCACGGGACAGGGTTTAGGCGGCTATGGTTTAGAGTGTTTTTACACTTAGACCAATTACGTCTTTGATTATGACCAGAGGTACCCAATATTTTAGTTAGATAGTTAAAAAGTACCGGGAAAGACCAATAATACAAAAAATGTTTACTTATTTATCCAAATTTATTTTATCGCCTTCAAAGTATGCTTCTTCAGAAACGACACACTTACGCCAACTAATAATCCAATCATCAAAACATTTTTTAAACACTTTTCCGAAATGGAGTTTAGTTCTCGTCGCGAATTCTCCTTTATGTCTTCTACCGAATGAAAACGGGTGCCACAAAGTGGTAATTTGAGTTTAGGAAAAAGAAACAAGTCGGCTGGAGCGATATCTGGCGAATAAGGTGACTGCTCGATGGTATTTGTTGAGTTTTAAGTTAAAATTCGTTCACAGTAATATAGCCTTGTGCGAAGCCGTGTATAATCGTGGTAAAAAATCCAAGAATTTTCTTTCTACAATTCTGGCCTTTTTTGTCAAATTTTCTCTCTTAAACGCCGCATAACGCTGAAATAATGTACTTTATTTACCATTCGACCTTCCGGTAAGAATTCCGAGTGCACAACACCGCGAAAGAAAACAGTCAACATGACTTTGACTTTTGATCGACTTTGGCGCGGTCTTTTCGGTTTCGGTTCAGTTGGAAGGTGCCACTCCGAAGCTTGTTGACTAGTTTGCACGTCTCGTCACCAGTAACAATGCGTTTCATAAATGTTAGGTCGGAATTGACTCGGTCTAGCATGTCCTCAACGACTCTTACGCTATTGAGTTTTTGGAGAAAATTCAGGTCTTTTGGGACTAGCCAAGCGGCAACATGTTTTAATACCCAAGTGATTATTTAAAATGATACGTATCGACTTGTGAGACACAGAAAGTTCAGCAACTAACTCTCTCAAACTTGATTGAGGATTTTCAGTCACTATTTCCTTGAATTTTGCGATATTAACTTCAGTTGAAAACGTTGATGGCTTACCAGAGCGGGACAAATTTTCCAGCATATCTCGACCGCTTTTGAACGCTTTGTACCTCATAAGCACGTATTTTGATAAAATCGATTCACGTAAGCCTTCTGTAACATTTTCAATGTCTCCGAACACGAAATCCCAGTGGCGATGCAAAATTTAAGGCAATCTCTTTGTTTTTGGCCATTTTGAAATTCGCAATACACACTAGATATGATCTAACTGAAAACAACACTGTATTTAATCTAAATGACAGATGCAACTCAAACTCCGCGCCAAAATGAAAAACAGTTGAGCCAATCTAACAAGAAAGGTGAGCCAGAAAGGCGTACGATTTTAAAAACACTCTTGCGTTTGAACCTTATGAGCGGGGATGCGCGGGTGGTGGGGATGAGAAGCTCGGTTCTCGGAAATTTAGTCGCTTCACCGGAGCGCAGCGTACATTCTGCGTTAAACATTATTATAAAAAAAATGGCGATTCGTGCGCTATTGTTCGACGTTCATTACGGAGTGAATTTGGATTACATGACGTAAATCAGTGTCCGAAGGAAAGTGTGATTCGATCGTGGGTCAGAAAGTTCGAAGCTACTGGTTCGATCTCAAGAGAAGCCTGCGGGACGCCCAAGGTCAACAAGAACGGAAGACACAATTGAACAAGTTAGAGCTTCAGTTCAACATAATCCTTGTCTATCGACTCGCAAGCGATCAGCTGAACTTGTGGGTGTCCAGAACATCTTTGCGTCGCTTTTGTTGAAAGATTTGAATTTCCACCCGTATAAAGTTCAAGTTGTGCAGGAATTACTGCCAAATTACCCAATTTTACGACGAGCTTTTGTTAAAACAATGTTGGAACGCTTTCAGAGTTTCAACAATATTCTGTTCTCCGAAGAAGCCCATTTTCACTTAAATGGGCATGTCAATAAACAGAATTGTCATAACTGGGCTGTAGAGAACCCACGTGCAAACCATCAAAAGCCTCTGCATTCGCCTAAAGTAACCGTTTGGGCGGCCATATCAGCACAGGGAATTATCAGACCCTATTTTTTTGAAAATCAACAAAGGCAATCTGTCACCATAAATTCCGACCGATACATAGCCATGTTAAAGGACTATTTCGTTCCGCAACTGCATCAATTTGAAGCCTATAATCGTGCGACGTGGTTTCAACAAGATGGTGCGACATGCCATACATCTAATGCTTCGTTGGCGGCCTTAAATGAGATGTTTGCTGGGAAACTGATATCGCGCCGAGGTGACATTGCATGGCCGCCTAGAAGCCCGGATCTAACGCTACAAGACTTTTTCATGTGGGGATACCTGAAAAGTAGAGTCTACTCCAATAACCCAGCCACGATTAACCAGTTATTTTATTTATTTATTTCACAAATAAATTTACATAAAAGTTATTGTTATAGGCATCCTATAAAACCTCTGGGGTTTGTCTTAGCATGCCATGGCCTGAGGTTTTGTTCAACGCGTTGCTGTTCTTAATATACATATGTATAGTATTAAACCTAACGTTCTGTTAAAAGATTATAATTTACTATATTTATACAATAGAGTTGATGTAATAATCTTTAAATTTGTATTTCATGTTTTTATTATTTATTGAATCCCTAACGTCCAATGGTATTTTATTAATAATGTCAGGTATCGTGTAAGATATTGTACGTCTGCCATTTAAGTTATTTTTACGTGGTATTTTTAAAGGTTTTGTTAATGCCTGTCGTGTATTAATTTCATATTTAACTGGTATTTGTATGTCGGAATTCTCAAATTGTTCTATTAATAACTAGTACTCAGCGCGAACATGAACAGGTAACACCTTACAATATTTGAATAAACCGATATAGTTATCGTAGTATTTGTTTTTTATATTACTTGGTACTAATAAGTTTCATTAATTTAACTAATAACTCCAATTAAAGCGGTCATCCACTATTAGTCCCAGGTAGGTATGACATGGTACTTGTTCTATTGGGGCACAGTTACAATTCGGCACATTTTTATGCAGACAGTCATGACTATGAATTTTAATTTGAAAGGGATGGAAAGTATTTATATGACTTGAGTGGACATGTATTACTTTTGTTTGTTTGTTTATTTATTTATTTTTTGTTTATTACATAGTTGAAGATAAATATCCGAGAAGAAATTGCAGCTATTCCTCGCGCAATGTTTCAGCGAGTTTTTACCAATTTGAGGTTCAGATTCGAGTAATGATTGCAGCGGGATACATCTGAATGATGTAATTTTTAAGAAATAAATTTTCCAGATGTCATTTTAATTGAAATAAAGATGTGTATGTGTATTGTATTTAGTTATATAAAATTATTTTTTTAAATTCGCAAATCTCTCTGGCCCACCTGTACTTACTTACAAATCATCCATTCCCGATACTTTTTTTGACTGAATGTATATTATGGTTATGGTTTAAGAAAATTAAGTAATAGTATTTATTATTTAATAATATCAAAGTGTTTCAAGTATTACTTACTTTATGTTATTTGACCTGCCTTTTAATTTGGCGGGAAAAAATCGCCGAATGGTTTATTTTATGCGACTGGTAAAAATTTATAAAAAAAAAACATTCACTATCTGCGTACATAATTTATACTCCTAAGGGCATAATATCGTACAAGATGTTATCGTTGTGTTACTTTCTTAACCTCGAATCCAAACTTAACTGAACGTTAAAATTAGGTATAATATACACACCACTTTGGGAATCATTATAATTTACACGGTTAGTTACGTTATAGGATGGTGAGATAGCATTTGTTGAGAATATCCGTTAATTTACCTAAAATATTTAAATACACATTTATATCAATACATAGTATAAAAGAAAGTCATTAACCGCGTCTGTCTGTTTGTCCGCTTACTTCTTCTAAACCATGCAACGGATATTTATACGGTTTTTACTGTTCATTGATTTTGATGATTTTGTGCGACCTTTAAATATCAATTCGTATTTTACTTATTAGTGTCTGTGGGCTCTGTACTGTTGGACATAATAATTATAACGTATTATTAAATTATTTCATACCATTACTGCATTAGTCATGAACTCATGATTTCGCAAAAGGTAAGTGCCGGTATTCGACCGCAGCGTCTAGTCTGCGTCGTACGTGTAACGTGTGCCGTTGCCCGCAATCTTACGCGCTGCGTCCATGTACATTGCGAAACAGATTCAAGAGTTTGGATACACACCGGCTTTTAAGTTTTAATATTTTGTATTATATCAATTAAACCTTTTTTTAAATTAAAGAAAATAAAATATTAGGGGATATGTCCTCTAATGAGGCGGCTAGTACCTGTTCAAATCAATTGTTGTTATTATTAAATAGATAAACATGAGTTATGTACAAACTAGGACTAGTTGTTTCCCACGGTTTCAATCGTGTTGATTTTATCCGTTAAACACTGCGCCACCAATGCGCCACTCGTGAAGCCTATCATAATTATTCTTCCCACAAGTACAAATTATTTAAATTTTTCATTATCTCGTAAACTATGTGACCAAATAACATGCTATAAAGAGTAAAATTTAACTTCATAAAATTGTCTTTATAATGAACTAATTTTTGTTGGTAGGGATTAATATCCTGTGCCTAAAAATATTGCTCATAAATCACTTTCTAATTTTCAACAAATCTTTGTCAAAAAATACCTTATTGTGGCTTATTTAAAAGAGATAAGCATATGCTATCGCTGACTCTTTTTAGATATATACTAAGGATCAATAGTTTTATGGAACATTATATTTCCGTATTATTAATGATTACGCCAGCGCAGCCAAATAAAGCAGTTCGGAAGGGCTTCGACTTCCGACATACGTAACAATAATCTATATTTAGGCTAGCTGAGAGTTAGAACCTAATTTTAGATTACCTATACTATTCCTCGTGAGTCTGGCTATCATATACAAAAAATATTTTTTATCCAACTGGTAGTTCCAGAGATTAGCATGTTAAACTTTGTGTTTCACAAGGGTCACGTGCTCAGGGCCACCATCCTCATTGATCCCTGAACCTAATAATGAAAAGACATGAAAAGAGAGAAGCCTAATTTTTTGTCTAATTTTAATAAGAATTTCTGTTGAAATATCTCCTTCTAAATTAGAAACCAGATCAGATTTCCAAATATTTTCACAAGAGTAATAAACCATACATTAACAAAAATACCCTATTTTTTATTATTCAATTTTTTTTATACTTTCTTTAGAGGACCCAAATTGTTATGCACCCATGGGTCTACACATGGCTTAAGACAGCTCTGGTTACAATGTATAAACAGTTGTAATTTATAAAATGAAGCAATGTACATTGGGTTAAATTTGGCTTTTTCAGTATATTTTAATACTAGAATAATTTCTTTTACTACTGCTGGAATTACTACTACTACTAGTAAGATGTACTAACTTATGTGGTTTTTATATGAAAATTAATTAGTTTAATTGAACACTACCTTACTCTTGATATTTTGCTTAGAGCGCATTTCTTTTAAACCACTAATTCTAAGCCATATTCTCTTTTGTGTTATAACAGTATTGTTTATTCTGACATGTATTAAATTTATGGCAAAGTGTTCGAACAGGTGTATTTCACATATGAGTATCTATAACAGCTTTTGTACATATTTTACAATGAATAAATTGAAGCCAATATAATTCTAAATAATTACAAAATATTTTATTTTATGCTCAATTTTTTTTAATCCTTCATAAAAATGTGTGTAAAATTGGCATATATGCCATCCCCAGAAGCAGAGTTATTATGTAGCTTTTCTCGCGTTCCACTGCTGGTTGAAACCCAGCCCCTGTTTATTCTCTTCTTTATTTTGCAACATAGCTTCTTATAGATTAGAAAAAAAGGATAATCATCCCACGATTTTTTGATCTTTCTTTTCTAGCTCTTGTTGGCTATTTTGTGGGACACATGCATTACCGAATTTTGACACTATCCTACATAAACACACTTTGGTCTTTTAGATTTACTACTATCAATATCTTATTGCAATATAACAATCTAGCACTCATAAATAAAAACCATTTATTGAGAAATTTAAATTAGTAAGTTTTTGAGATAGCATAGGTTGGTATCAGAAATTTTAAAGGAGGTGACTCTTTGAGCACAGAATTTATTATCGTATATCATATTATGTGATACAATATTTAGTTTCAGGAAGGATACGACGTTTTTTTTGGAGTTCATTCTAACAAAATAAAAATGCCGGCAATAACCTAAAACATAAAAACAAAACTACAATATACTATATTATATAAGTATATTGTTTTTATACTCCGTAGTAATTTATACTAAGCTACCGAATATTATTTGGTAAAAAAAGAGGTTTATGTAGATAAATGAAAACTTACCTAATACCGCTTTTGTAAATAAAGTTTTCTTCTTATCTAGCACCAAAGCAGGATTGACCACAGAGTACATTTGTATAGAGCAGAAGTACTTACTAATGAACTAATGAATATACAATTTTAAAAACACGGTTCGTAAGCGGCGTTTAAAAAATTTCAACAAAAAATTCAAAAACTTAAACACACACCATCACACATGAGCATGACAGATAATAAAGTTGACATTAGATCCAGAGTTTTTGGCGGGATTTTGAAGTGAAATGTTGTGGTTTTTATTTTTAATTCATTAACTTGGGTTCTTGACCCTTTATTATGTAATATTGGTGGCGTTTTGCGTGATATAGTTTGGTTTTTGTGCAAAAGTGTAGTGGAATATAAATATAAGCTGAAAGCATTCATGCTGAGATCCCACATAATCTTCCTAGAAAGTTCTAACAAGGGAGCCACCATCTTGTTAGGATACTGGATCGTCATCTCATAATACATGACACTATAATTCACTCGATAATGGCAGTAATGTTAGTCAAAAGAGGACCGGTTGCCAAGTTAGGAAGAAGAAGAAGAAGACCCATAGATTAGACCACAGCATTTGCTGACCAAATTTTTCTTACTCTGTGAACAATCAGTGTAGCCAAGTCACGGAAACAAGAAGTCGTCAAACACTTTTACAAAGGCGCTAAAAACTTCGTACCCTAAAAATTGGTTCTTAATCTATTTTTCTTTTTAAATAATAAAAACGTAACTGATCGATGTCTGTACATAGAAGATATATGAAAAAAACTATTATTGGGGGTCTCTATCAACGCAGGAGAACCCAAAACAATGATTGTTAGAATTTTTGTCTGTTTGCCAACGTTTGTGCGCGCTAATCTCAGAAACAGCTTAACTGATTTGGAAACTGTTTCAACTAATATATTTTGGTAAGGTTCACTTAACATTTAGTGTTGGCTTTACTTCAATAAGTTCATAAATAAAAAAGTTATATCAATTTAAAAAATCACGTCAAACGTTTGTTCGATAAAAATGCTATAAAATAGTTCTTCAGTTGTATTGGCTGAAACTTTGAAACTGTTTTGTAAAATGATGATATTGAAAGTTTACATAAAGTTAAAAAATGTACAGTTTCAGACAATTTGGAACTTTCCAATATGAGTTGACCTTACATCTATATAATAAATCATATTAATAAGTGGTCACCCTAGGTTGGATATAACTGTGGCGCCTCATTCGCCACTATTTTTGTACTGGTTGTTTCTAATCATTAATATTAAAAACTACTTAAGTTATGACATATCAGAGAGACAGATGAAAATCAGACGGTTGGTTTCACGACACGTTTTGTACTAAAAACTTGTATTATAATATTATAAAGTACATGTGCTAAAGCCCTACTGACTAGCGTTATTATTGAACACGCCAAACTGGTGACCACCGACGTTTGTGACCGATGCTCGAACACAATAACAACAATTATATTCAAAATAATATATATTGTCGAACTGTCACAGTCGCAACTAATTGTCAAGGGCTGGCCATGACAACAGCGGCCAAATTTGCGGAGGACAGGCCTCCATCTGGCATCGCTTTGGTAAATCATAGTGCAGTGTAAGTGCATTGGTGCGTGTTTCCAATATTCCTGAGAGTAGCATATCAACAATCTTTAAACCTTATTTTCTAATCTCCTTAATAATTCTGTGTACTACCAATTAATATGTTTTTATAAATAATATTGAACGTCAGTTTAAGTCAAAAAAAAAAGAAAAATATTTTGTCATGACTGTTATAATGGTTTCCAGGTCATCAATAACTATAATTTTAAGGGTAGTGCGTTTCCATTTGTATTACGTACAATTTTGGAATTGTCATTTTTAAATTAATATTCTTAATAGGTCGTTCAATTTTAAATTAAATACTGTATTTTAGTATTTAACATTGTTAACAAATAGAATAAGACATAATAGCTTAATTTTTGTGTCTAATTTTAGATTATTTTTTTCTCTTTCTTTTATTTTTTTTTTCTGCTAAAGCGGTTGAGGTGTCACATTCTCCCCCACGAGAAACTTTTTATATTTTTGGTCATTTTGGTTTAATCACGGGATATGGCTGATAGATGAAGTTTAAAGTTAGGAAATTGATAAGCTGAAAGTATGGAGAATGCTATCTTTACAAGACGCGCCTTTCCAGGGATAATTAATCTCAAATTTTCTTAAAATTTCAGCGAAAATACCTCCATCTTTGGCCTCATCGACCTGAGTATTGGCTTTGCTGTAGCGGAGGCTCAATTCGATATAGCAGGTATAACCACTGATTCACTAAATTTAACTATATAGTCGCTCATCTTGATGAAAAATATGCTCAAGAAATTGAAGATGTTGTGATTAATCCTCCACCTACTGGACAACGGTACAGTAAGCTTAAGCATGAGTTGATTAAACGATTATCGGTATCTGAGGAGACACGTATGCGTAAATTATTAGATGGTGAAGAAATTGGTGACCGAAAACCTTCACAGTTTTGGAGACATCTCCGTTCACTGACAGGATCATCACCTTTAGATGAAAACTTTCTTCATCAGTTATGGTTGCGCCGTCTCCCACAACATGTTCAGGCTATTTTGGCATCACATGCTGATCTGCCAATTGACAAGATGACCGATATAGCAGATAAAATTTTAGAAACATATAATTATAATGTAATGGTTTGTTCAGCTCCGACATCGTCCAGCTCTTCTTTCAATGAAACAATGGAACGAAGACTTGATGAGCTTACTCAACAAGTTGCTAGTCTCTCAACTCGCTTGCGTAGTCGTTCTCGTAGCCGATCTATAGAAAGACAGCGGTGGCGTAGGGCTAACTCTGTGCAGAATAAGATTTGTTGGTATCACCAAAAATTCAACACTAAAGCAACTAAGTGTACCAAACCATGCAATTGGATTCCTCCGGAAAACCGGATCAACAATTAGTAGAGGCGGCAACTGATTGTTTATCTCCCGGCCGCCGTTTATTTGTTACTGATCGGGTTTCCAAGCGGCAGTATTTAATTGACACCGGCTCAGACTTATGTTGTTTTCCTAAAAAATATTTAAGAAATCATGTGCAACCAGATGACTACCATCTTGGCGCTGCCAATGGTAGTTCAATTAAAACTTATGGTTGCATTCAACTTCGTTTAGATCTAGGTTTAAGAAGGATTTTTGATTGGAATTTTGTCATCGCAGATGTTAGTACAGCTATAATAGGCTCTGATTTTCTTAGTTTTTATAACTTATTACCAGATTGCCGACACAAGTGTCTAATTGACGGCCTTACCAAGTTGTCGGTCTGTGCTTCAATTGCACAATCCAAACAAGATAGTGTCAAAGCTGTGTTTTCTGGTAGTTCAAGTTTTGCTACTATTTTAGCAGAGTTTCCAGAGATAACTCGACCTCCTGGTGTGCCCAGGATTGTAAAGCACAACACGGTGCATTTTATAAAAACCACTGACGGACCCCCGGTTTCATGCCGGCCCCGTCGGTTGGCTCCTCAGAAACTCCATGCAGCCAAGACGGAGTTTGAAGCCATGGTGCGTTGCGGAACAGCCCGACCATCTAAAAGTGCTTGGTCATCTCCGTTACATATGACCACCAAAAAAGATAACACCTGGCGTCCATGTGGCGATTATCGCGCTTTGAACGCCAGAACAGTACCTGACCGATACCCTGTTTGTCACATTCATGACTTTGCTAATAGTCTCGCTGGTGCTACCGTGTTTAGTACGTGTGATCTGGTAAAAGCATACCATCAGATTCCAGTTTTTGATGAGGATATTTTGAAGACCGCCATTGTTACTCCGTTTGGCCTCTTCGAATTTCCCTTCATGACCTTTGGTCTTCGCAATGCTGGCCAAACGTTCCAGCGCTTTATCGATGAGGTCACACGGGGTCTCGACTTTTGTTTTCCATACATAGATGATGTACTCGTCTTTTCTCCAGACGAAGCCAGTCACGCAAGACATTTACGCACCCTTTTTAAGCGTTTTCAAGAATATGGTGTTGTTCTCAATCCGTCTAAGTGTATTCTTGGTGTTAGCGAAGTAAAATTTCTAGGTTACCTGATCAATGCTGAAGGTACAAGTTCTCCTAAGGATCGTGTCCAAAATCTCCTAGATTTCCCTCCACCTGAAACCGTGCAAGGGATGAGAAAGTTTTTGGGAATGATAAATTTTTATCGCCGTTTCATACCCAAAGCTGCACAGTTTCAAGCGCCATTGATTGAAGTTCTTGTTTCCACGCACAGCAAGGGTGCTAAACCATACCCCTGGACACTTAAGCTGCGGAGACAGTTTGAAGCCTGCAAAAGGAGCCTTAGTGATGCCACGCTTCTTCAACATCCAATATACGGTGCTGAACTAGGCCTTTTTACCGATGCCTCTAGCGTTCACATTGGTTCTTGCTTGCAGCAGCGAAGTAAGGGAGAATGGGTCCCGCTTGCTTTCTTCAGTAAGAAGCTTACCCCAAAACAGTCTCAATGGCCGGCCTATTACAGGGAACTTTTAGCAGTGTACGAAAGTGTACAGCACTTTCGACATATTTTGGAGATTCAGCATTGTACGATTTTTACTGATCATAAACCACTGTTGTATGCTTTTGTACAACGGAGAGATAAAGTACCTCCATCCCAACTGAACTAATTGTCTTTTATAAGCCAGTTTACTACTGATATACAACATATTAGAGGAGAAGACAATGTCGTAGCCGACGCTATGTCTCGAATCAGTGCCATCACTCTTGAGCAAGAGTACGAAACCCTTGCCAAGTTGCAGGAAGCTGACGAACAGCTAGCAGAACTTATAAGATCTGGTTCGTCTAGTTTGAAGCTAATCACGATTGCAGTTCCTGGCACTAGTATTTCCTTAATATGTGATACTATTACTGACAAACCACGTCCATATGTCCCTCCTAAGTTACGTCGTGTTATTTTTAATAAGTTACACAGTCTTAGCCATCCTGATCCGAATGCTACTTTACGTATAGTTGCGGAACGGTACGTTTGGCCTTCAATAAATAAAGATTGCCGTCAGTGGTCTCGTACGTGTGAGGCATGTCAGAAGAGTAAAGTTTCAAGACACAATTATGCTCCACTTGGAACTTTTGACACACCATCTGGTCGTTTTCTTCACGTCCATATTGATATAATAGGACCCTTACCTGTCTGTGAAGACTACCGCTATTGTCTCACAGCCATTGATAGAGTCACCAGATGGCCAGAAGTTTGGCCGATGCGCACTACTACCGCCGAGGAAGTAGCGGATACTTTCACGAGAGAATGGATACCACGATTTGGTGTTCCCTCTATTATTACGACCGACCGCGGTGCACAATTTGAATCCGACCTTTTTCGAAGACTTATGTGCAGTTTCGCCACTAAAAGAAATAGAACTACAGCTTACCACCCAGCAGCGAACGGAATGATTGAACGCATCCATCGTCAGCTTAAAGCATCATTAATGTGTCATGGGAGTTCTTGGACAAAAGCTCTTCCATTTGTACTTTTGGGAATGCGTTCAGCTTTTAAAGAAGATATTAAAGCTACTTGTGCAGAAATGCTTTATGGAGAAACTCTTCGGCTTCCTGGTGAGTTGCTAGCTGATTTTCCTGGAGTGGGTGCTTCTGGAGAAGTGTTTGATTTTGTTGTGAAACTACGTCAACATATGTCGAAAATTCGACCAGTACCAGCGTCACGTCATACGAAGACCGGTTCTTTTATTTTCAAAGATTTAAATACGTGTTCTCATGTGTTCTTGCGGGATGACGCAGTCCGGCGTCCTTTGCAGCCTCCCTATTCTGGTCCATACCAGGTTATTCAGAGGGCAAGTGATGGAAAGACCCTAACTATTGACTACAAAGGGAAACATGTGGTTGTAAGCGTAGACCGCGTGAAACCGGCTTTCATTGAGGAATCAGATTCAAATCCTGTTTCTACGACACCGAGGATACCTCAGTTGTCGCCAACGTCTTACCGGCAACCTACAACTATCACACCGACTGTGCCTGTACCTACGTCTCACCTGCAATCGACTACTGTCCCACTGCCTGTCGCTGTTCCTACATGTCAACCTCAGCCATATACCACACGATCAGGCAGACGAGTTAAATTCAAAATTTTTGATGATTAACGCAATGCTCTCCTTAGGGGGGTGATGTGGCGCCTCATTCGCCACTATTTTTGTACTGGTTGTTTCTAATCATTAATATTAAAAACTACTTAAGTGATGACATATCAGAGAGACAGATATTAAATCAGACGGTTGGTTTCACGACACGTTTTGTACTAAAAACTTGTATTATAATATTATAAAGTACATGTGCTAAAGCCCTACTGACTAGCGTTATTATTGAACACGCCAAACTCACGCAAGCAAGTCGAGTGCCGCATCGCTGCTAGGCAATTCATTTCGAAAAATATCGATTCGAATCATGTACTAAAACTAAAAACTAAAACACACATAAAACTCTGATGTATCGATTCACAATAAATCGAGGTCTAAACGGTTGCAAAAGGCGCGGTATTTGTTGGATAAATACTCGAGCGAAACCGAGGGGCGCAGCTAGTAGCTAAATAATTTGATTAAAAATGAAAACAAATTCATAATTAAAAAACATTTTATTTATTCATCACAGGTTTTTAAGATAATACTTATTAAGCGTTGATGGGTTTGGTTCTTTATGAACAAAAAAAGAACATTTTTGAAGTGAAAACTTCTTTAGTATCGTTGTGGTTTGAAAGTCGTGAAACAAAAAGAAAGCGACGAAAATTAATATTTCGTAGTCCTAACAAATCTCCTAACGGTCGTAAGCTGACTTTATGCGCATCGTAGGTTACGAAGTAGGACTACCTGATATAATACTAACTAGTTTAATTTAGTAAGTTTTTGAGATAGCATAGGTTGGTATCAGAAATTTTAAAGGAGGTGACTCTTTGAGCACAGAATTTATTATCGTATATCATATTATGTGATACAATATTTAGTTTCAGGAAGGATACGACGTTTTTTTTTGGAGTTCATTCTAACAAAATAAAAATGCCGGCAATAACCTAAAACATAAAAACAAAACTACAATATACTATATTATATAAGTATATTGTTTTTATACTCCGTAGTAATTTATACTAAGCTACCGAATATTATTTGGTAAAAAAGAGGTTTATGTAGATAAATGAAAACTTACCTAATACCGCTTTTGTAAATAAAGTTTTCTTCTTATTTAGCACCAAAGCAGGATTGAGCACAGAGTACATTTGTATAGAGCAGAAGTACTTACTAATGAACTAATGAATATACAATTTTAAAAACACGGTTCGTAAGCGGCGTTTAAAAAATTTCAACAAAAAATTCAAAAACTTAAACACACACCATCACACATGAGCATGACAGATAATAAAGTTGACATTAGACCCAGAGTTTTTGGCGGGATTTTGAAGTGAAACGTTGTGGTTTTTATTTTTAATTCATTAACTTGGGTTCTTGACCCTTTATTATGTAATATTGGTGGCGTTTTGCGTGATATAGTTTGGTTTTTGTGCAAAAGTGTAGTGGAATATAAATATAAGCTGAAAGCATTCATGCTGAGATCCCACACAATCTTCCTAGAAAGTTCTAACAAGGGAGCCACCATCTTGTTAGGATACTGAATCGTCATCTCATAATACATGACACTATCACTCGATAATGGCAGTACTGTTAGTCAAAAGAGGACCGGTTGCCAAGTTAGGAAGAAGAAGAAGAAGACCCATAGATTAGACCACAGCATTTGCTGACCAAATTTTTCTTACTCTGTGAACAATCAGTGTAGCCAAGTCACGGAAACAAGAAGTCGTCAAACACTTTTACAAAGGCGCTAAAAACTTCGTACCCTAAAAATTGGTTCTTAATCTATTTTTCTTTTTAAATAATAAAAACGTAACTGATCGATGTCTGTACATAGAAGATATATGAAAGAAACTATTATTGGGGGTCTCTATCAACGCAGGAGAACCCAATTAACAACGTATTGTTGGTAGATCGTCTTTTGCTCCTGTTTGCCAACGGTTATGTAGGGCAAGTGATGGAAAGACCCTAACTATTGACTACAAAGGGAAACATGTGGTTGTAAGCGTAGACCGCGTGAAACCGGCTTTCATTGAGGAATCAGATTCAAATCCTGTTTCTACGACACCGAGGATACCTCAGTTGTCGCCAACGTCTTACCGGCAACCTACAACTATCACACCGACTGTGCCTGTACCTACGTCTCACCTGCAATCGACTACTGTCCCACTGCCTGTCGCTGTTCCTACATGTCAACCTCAGCCATATACCACACGATCAGGCAGACGAGTTAAATTCAAAATTTTTGATGATTAACGCAATGCTCTCCTTAGGGGGGTGATGTGGCGCCTCATTCGCCACTATTTTTGTACTGGTTGTTTCTAATCATTAATATTAAAAACTACTTAAGTGATGACATATCAGAGAGACAGATGAAAATCAGACGGTTGGTTTCACGACACGTTTTGTACTAAAAACTTGTATTATAATATTATAAAGTACATGTGCTAAAGCCCTACTGACTAGCGTTATTATTGAACACGCCAAACTCACGCAAGCAAGTCGAGTGCCGCATCGCTGCTAGGCAATTCATTTCGAAAAATATCGATTCGAATCATGTACTAAAACTAAAAACTAAAACACACATAAAACTCTGATGTATCGATTCACAATAAATCGAGGTCTAAACGGTTGCAAAAGGCGCGGTATTTGTTGGATAAATACTCGAGCGAAACCGAGGGGCGCAGCTAGTAGCTAAATAATTTGATTAAAAATGAAAACAAATTCATAATTAAAAAACATTTTATTTATTCATCACAGGTTTTTAAGATAATACTTATTAAGCGTTGATGGGTTTGGTTCTTTATGAACAAAAAAAGAACATTTTTGAAGTGAAAACTTCTTTAGTATCGTTGTGGTTTGAAAGTCGATGAAACGAAAAAGCGAAAGCGACAGTAAAATTAATAGTTTCAGTAAGTCCTAACAACACACTCGTAGCCTAGCGGTCGTAAGCGTGACTGTTATGGCCGAAGTCGTAGTGTTAGCGACGCGTAGGCCTAACCGTGATGATAAAAATCATAATTGTAGATATAAGTTGTAGGGACTAAGAATTTGTATACACGATCGTCGATTTAATGTTTTGAATGTAATATTGCAACTTGTAGGTATATAAGGATAGTAAATAACTTGTAAAAACGCTTATATTATCGTAGAAATAGTCTTTTAAAGTACTGAACTTATGTCTCATCCATAATCTGTGTTTTATAACAGTTATATGTAATGTTTAATGTCGTATAGGATAGTTAGCCTACTATGTGTGTTTTATAATGTTTATAACGTCTAATAGTACGTACATAACGTGTTTTAGGCCGTTTAAGGTTGTAATGTTTATTGCTTGATATTTACGATGTTTATCAATCTTTAATGTAGCAATTAGTGTTTTATGTAGGTATTTATGTCCATAATAACATAAGACAGATTTTATAGTGATTCGATAAGTATATTTAGAGATATTAACGATTTATTAAACATTATATAGAAATAAAAATAATAACGTAGATAGGGACAGTAATAGTGCAGCCGCAACGCGTCACCGCGGTTAGCGGGCCATGACCATATTTGGTAATGCTAGAACAGTAGAGAGATAGACACTATCGCTCCGTCCCGCTCTAACGGTGAGATAAAAGTCTAGCCGTCGGGGCCTACCAGCACTCACAGGTGCCACAAACTGAAGACTCAAGACTCAAGATTCAAGACTGGAAGAAACAGTACTAAGAAGATAATAGTATTAAGAAGAATTATTGTATATTGAGAAGAGTTATTGTATCTTGAGAAGAATACAGCGAAATTTTATTGTGATATCTGTGTGTCATTGTATCTTCAAGTGTTCAACCCGCCAGCGACCCAGTCCTCTCCGCTCTCGTGCTACGTCAGCGCCACGCCTACAAGAAGGCACCTCACTGCGTGTGTACCTTACTGTTTCGCCCTCTTCACGCCTAGTAGTTTCGGGTGTGAGCAGGGTCGGTCACACGTAGCGAGAGGGGCTCGCACGCACTGGTTTCCAGACAGCTGGTTACCGTAGCGTGTATTCCGCCGTCGGTTATACAGAGTTCGAGGGAATCGTTTCCGTCGCGTTTGCGCTCTCGGTGCGCGGTCCCGCTCTGTATTGTTGACGTAGCACATTTTGTAACGGGCAGAAGCACGCCCATTTTACGTAGTTTATTTTACATTTTTACTTCGGAATTCAATTAGTACTGAAGTATCTTAATTCGAATATTTATAACATATATGTTTTAGTATTAATATTATTTTTGTAATTTTACTTTTTCATTTGCTGAATACGGCATAAATTTTTTGTTTATAAACCAATTTATATTTTTCTTTTTTTCTTGGATAGCGCATATTTCAAGGGCGGTGCAATTTTAATTTCATTGGCATTGAATCTTCAACTTCGAAGATACACAAGGGAACTATTAAAAACCATTGATTTTATGTATAGTCTATGGATGATGGCTATTAAACTTAAAACAAAAAACATACATGGGAAGGTTTCACTTCTACCACGTGTGAATTGCACACATATTTTTGTTTTTTTCTTGCTTTCTGATTTGATCTAATAATAGGTAGATATTTGATAACAAGCACAAGCCTGCCCATTTTTAAATAATCGCTTATTAATAGTAAAAAATTTAGTGTACCTAAACTCATCTTGTTTTTATTATTTTTCTTTGCCACACTCATCACGCCAAATAATCTTTCCTCAGCATTTGAGGGTTGGTAGTCGGTAGAGATAGAGCCGTCGCGTCGAGCCAAAGCACTAGTGGTGAATGAGACGCCACATCGCGTCGGGTCGGGTCACCACTTTGGTATTTTCAATGAAAATAAACTACATCAGTAGGGCTGGCATATTTTTACTTGGTAAGAAATAATACAATTCAAAGTAACGTGTCGTGATACCAACAGTCTAAAGTGATAACTGTTATCTCGTTGAGTATTTTATTAAATCGATTCTAAAAAAGCCAGTACAAATATAGTGGCGAAAGAGGCGCCACACACTCAAAACATGAATTAATACTGGTGCACCGCTTGCATTGTAGATGTGTGAAGACAAGTGTAATTGTATGGAAGTATAAAATATTACGTTTTACTATAAAAGTTTCTAAATTTGTGGCTAAACTATTTATCCAATAATATTAAAATATTGCCAGATATCCCTAAAAATTGGCTATTTTGGCGACACTGTGGTCATTGGACGTTATTGTATGGTACATAATTAGCTTCTTGGTAAATATTATCAATATTGCTAGAAGAAAATATACAGTCATTATCTTCGCATGTTAATTTATTGATTGTCTTCTTCTTCTTTTTTTGTTTTGGTACCGTAAAAAACACTTACCAGCGTCAATGTTTTCGTAGTAGTAGGTATTTTATTGAAAGTGGCTCCCTTGTTAGAACTTTCTTGGGAGTTTTTGTGGGAACCCAGAATGCATGCTTTCAGTTTTTATTTGTTAACCACTTTACTTATTCACAAAAACCAAACTTTATCACGCAAAACGCCACCAATATTACATAATATAGGGTCGAAAACCTAAGTAAATGAATTAAAAATAAAAACCACAACATGTCACTTCAGGATCCCGTCAAAAACTTCAAAGTTGCAACTCAAATTTTGAATGCTTTTTAGTAATTCCATTTGACGCAAACCGTTATCGAGGTATGATTTCATTTTACATTACTTTTCACTTGTATTATAAAATAAAATGTAGAAGAATATTTCTACGAAACAATACATGTCACTGTACAATTTGAGTTATATATTTAGCGACATTAATACAATCTGAGCGCATTTCGATCCAAGAATTCCAAATGTCAATGGAAAAGAAACAGGTAAGTTGAGATGAGATCACCAGCTGTGTTTGTGACAACTGACAATTACCTACTCAAAATAATAATTGGCTGAAACTTGGTTTGTTGTTATAAATTTATTTGTAAAAGATGGGTCTATTCGGCAAATCTCCGGAAAGAAATCCAAAAGAAATGGTAATTTGAAACATCTCAACGTCAATAGGTGTAGTACAATATATTAACAATGTAATATTGCTAAAATTACAGGTAAATGAATGGTCGCATAAACTACGCAAGGAAGGCTATAATTTGGATAGACAAATTCGAGGTAATCTTTAAAAAAACAATTCTGTTTGCTTTGAATTAAGAACTACTTAATAATATTCATATATTAATTCCTGTAGGTATACAGCGCGAAGAAGAAAAAATCAAGAGATCCCTCAAAGAAGCGGCTGGTAAAAATGATAAACAAGTGTGTACAATTCTAGCAAAAGAAATAATTCGATCAAGGAAAGCGATAAGTAAAATATATACAAGCAAAGCACACCTTAACTCTGTGCAGATGCAAATGAAAAATCAACTAGGTATATATATTAATTGTTATATTAATAGTATATATAATATTTTAGTAAACAGCTGAAAAGAATTTAGTTTGGTAAATAATGTTTAGGACATTTTCTAGTTTATAACAAGTAAACTACAACAGTTACCAGGTGTCAATAATGCACATCAGGCTAAATAGGGAAATAATTGGCTACTTTTGGATTCATGGAGTGTTATCTTTGTCACTCAGTATATTATGTTATTTTCGAGCATTGATAGTGCTCTGTGCGATAAAGGCGACACTCAATGAAACCGAAAGTAGCCGATTATCTCCCTTTTTAGCTCAATCTGCATTATTTATAGTCAGCAACTGTACCTTCGTGGTTAAAATGTGCTCCTTCTGATGCACTTGTGTTCTCATGTCAGGCCCATCCTCTCTTAACTTGAGATGAGTCTGTGTTCAAATACCAAGTTTATAAAATAACTAGGCAATTATATTATAAAGTTTAATAATTATATTTGAAAAAACTTTGTCAAGTAAGATTTTGTCAAAATTCAGCACAATGTTAATACTAGAAATAGAGATTAATAATGTTGTAACATGTTTTAGACTAAGTAGGTTCAACACAAGTTATTTAGGTAATATTGTCAGGTTTTATAATAAGACCCTGAAGCACATTACTTATTTATAGAACAACAAGTTCAAGGAAGGAGAATCTCATGCGGGTCTTACTGTCAAAATGATATTATAGGGTGGATCATTATGTTGATGATAGTGATGTCTGGAAGTGACTCCCTCTCTGTGCATCCACTGAATTATTATTATTGTTTTATATTAACCCTATTCATAGTTGGAAAAAAAAAGATAAACTTGGTCGAGTTTCTTACCGGTTCTCCTTTATGACTGGAATATTTTCCAAACTGGCAGTAGTGTTTTGACTTTCTTATTTGCCTTCTTAGGGCCTAAATTGAATAAAAATTTATTTGATTTGATTTGACTAACCTTAGCCTTTAACTATCAGCCTTAATGTAGTTTTCTATCAGTGAAAGTATTTTCAGAATCAGACTGCAGATTACATTTCGCAAACATTACCTCTTTATATTAGGATAGAATATTTGACACATGGTTTTTTTATTTGCATGTTATATAATATTTACATTATGATTAATTTTTGTTTATTATTTTATAGCAACTTTAAGAGTGGCTGGATCACTACAGAAATCAACTGAGGTATGGTGTCATCATAAACCTATTAGTTTTAGTTTCAATTTTAATTAGTATTATGTTTAGGTGTTTTAAATTTTTAATAAGTTGACTGTAGAGACCCATTTATAGTTTGATAGTTTTGCAGACTGAATTGATTTTTACACTGGTGAGTACATTATGATGTGAAAATAACTGCAACTATGTAGAGACGATGTCCAGTCCATCATCATCACACTTAGCAAATACAATAACTGATCCGAAAACACTTCAAGCAAAACTGAGTCCTTATAACTAGTTTATTAGCATGCCTATTATTGAAAATTGGCATCTGATTTGCTTAATTTATATGGTGAATAAATGATTACAAGTCAGGAAGACTTACTTATTTTTGGTACATCACACTTTTTAATAGAGATGAAACGGACAGCTGGTAATTATGCGGTATCCAGGCCAAATACCGGACAGTAAAATTAAAACATTTTTCATTATTTTACACAAGGTATATCATACCACAATCGAACGTCAAAAATGTGTTTGTTTTATTAATTCGGTTAGTACTCAAAATTAACATGTGGCAAATTGTGGTGAATGAATACCAAATTTTCTGCTTTTGTTGGTAAGAGTCGACTCCGCTTGGTTTCGTATACCAGGCCAGTTTCTGGAAATAGCCTTTCACTATAAACGCCACTGCCAGGTGCTGAAACATTAATTCTAGCAAAACTTGACAACTGCGGGTACTGATTCAAATTAACTGACAATGTAATAAACAAACGAACTGAAAAACAAACAAACTGATACGTGCAATGACACCCGAACGCGCCCGAATATTTCCGATCTCGTTCACCGCGCCAATATTCAAATCAAACTGATCGCGTCATGTAACGCGATAAAGGGCCGAATATTTGGTAGCAGGATATCCGGCTTTCCGGCCTCGTAGCTTGCCGAATATCCGGTATCCGGTTAAAGCACTATCCGTTCATCTCTACTTTTTAATTAAAAAAAAGGACTATTTTATTCAACAAAGGTGGAAAATAAACATACGGCCTTCCAGATGATAAGAGGCAACCATAGCTCATAGATGCTTGTAGTACCTCTCTTAATTTCCAAAAAAATGAAAATGTTGAAATGGCAGCCCTGAAAGCGACTTTTACACTTATTAACACCTTGTATGGATATCACAAACAAGTATGGTAGGTTTTTTTGTAACGGCCACTTTCAATCTAATCTAACCACTGTTTTTGTTACTGATTATAGAAAGCTTATAAGCTTTTGCATTTCAATAACGTATCTTTGGATAGCTAGTTCATACAAAAGTTTTACCAATAGTTATATCTTCCTATCGTCAGTAACAAAAACAGTGGTTAGATAAATTATTATTATTGAAAATGGTGGTAAGACTATCTCTTAAACTCTAACCACTAAATTGTGGAAATTTCAAAATGAAAACTTGAAAGTGTAATTATTTTTCCTAATAAGGTGATGCAAGCTATGCAAGCTTTACTAAGGTTGCCAGAAGTTGCTGCAACAATGCAAGAGTTAAGTAAGGAGATGATGCGTGCAGGCATTATTGAAGAAATGTTAGATGAAACCATGTCTAGTGTTGAAGATGAAGAGGAATTGGAGGAAGCTGCTCAGAGTGAGGTTGACAAGGTTGGTAATTAATACTTAATAAAATATACATGACATGATTTGTAGTATTTAAGATGTAAAAGTTAATTTTCAATAGGCAGCTTGATTGCAATAATCACAAAAATAAAATGTAGTTGAAAATAATCTTCCTAATATTATAACCATCATTAAATAAAAAACATTGTGAAATAATATAGATTTATATTTTTAAATGGATAACTAAGAAGGAATACCTGTTCTCTATGTCAAACGAGACACCAATAACAGTGCATGACTTCATTCATGTGTAAGTGAATGTCAGTTGGTGGATTGATGGTTGGTGATGGACTGTTAATTCATTATCATTTTCTGTTTATTTAGTACCTACTAATCCCACGTTTGACGTTACACACTCGTGGTATCGTTTGCGCGGCAATTTAAAAATATTAGGTCCTTACATATGAAATTGGCGTTTTATACGAGAGTAATATAGTCATTTTTTTTTTTTGTAAAATATATTTAATTAATCAAAGTATGCACCGTTGTTATCTATGCACTTTTACCATCTCATAGGTAGTTCATTGATCCCTTTACTAAAAAAACCATGGGGGCGAGAATCAAAGAACTCTTTGAAGGCGGTTTGGACTGCCGCATTGGAGTTGAATTTTTTTCCTTGTAAAAAGTTGTCCAAATTCCGGAAAAAATGGTAATGGTTAAAAGGTCCGGGGAGTACGGTGGATGTCGCAGACATTCCAATTGTAGCTCATCTAACTTAGTGGTTGCTTGTTGTGCAGTGTGCGGTCTTGCGATGTCGTGAAGCAGCAGTGGCCTAGAGCGATTGACCAATCTCGGTTGTTTAGCAGCTAGTTCTTCCTTCATGGTTTGCAGTTGCTGACAATAGATATCTGCCGTAATCGTTTGGCTAGATTTTAGGAAGCTGTAGTGAACGACACCGGCGCTAGTCCACCAAACACTCACAAGTAACTGTTTCTGAGTCAATTTTCGTTTAGGGCAGGATTTGGCTGGGTCTCCAGGGTTCAGCCATTGCTACGAGCGCTTTCGATTATCGTACAGTATCCACTTTTCATCACAAGTAATGATTCAATTTAAAATCCCTTCATTATTGTGACGATTGAGCAAAGTAATACAGCAATCGACGCGTGTTTGCAAGTTCGTTTCACTCAATTTATGAGGTACCCATCATTCAAGTTTTTTTACTTTCCCGATTTAATTTAAGTGGATTAATACAGTATTATCACTTACCCCGAAGCCTGCAGCTATCTCTGAAGTGCTTTGTGATGGATCCGCTTCCACAATAGCCTTTAATTCTTCATTTTGCACTTTGGTCTCCGGCCTTCCACCCCGTGGTTGCGAAGGTCGAATTTTCCAGAACGAAAACGTTGAAACCAGAAACTTACCGTGCTTTCTTTTGCGACACCAGCGCCGTACACATCATTAATTCTTCGAGCTGTTTCGGCAGCACTGGTGCCACGGTAGAATTTGTACTCATAAATATACCGATATTTCATGTTTTCCATTGTGCGGTAATAAGCGACGCCAAAGAAAAAAATTATGATGAAAAAACAAATGAATGACTGTTTTCAAAACTCAAATGACCAGCTAAATGAATTTATAAATTTGAATTTGGAATTCTTAACCAAAGAGGAGATATTTCAGATCAAAGTGGTCAGTGCGACAAAACGCTAATTTCATATGTAAGGACCTAATATATGTTTAGATGTTATTTTAAGTACATAATTATAATGCGTTATTTATGTGAAATTATATTATTAGTAGCTGTATAAATCTATTATGATAAATAATTAACGCCGTTTGGAAGGTTGTCCAGCCGTGCCTTGTTATGTACTTAATTTAATACAAGGAACAATTTGAAATAATAGATTATAATTTTTTGTGTCAAAAGACAGCAAAAACTTAACTTTGCAGGTTTATGGGGCAGAAACATTGTTATTCAAAATAAAAGTAAATAAACTAATACAGGATATATTAATTTCTGTTAAAGGTGTTGTGGGAGCTGACGCAGGGCAAACTGGGCGAGGCGCCAGCGCCACCGACTGCTGTGGGTGTACCGACAACAAGCAAGGAAGAAGAGGTTACTGAACCAGATGAAAACGAGCTTGACGAGATGCAGACCAGACTTGAAGCACTAAGATCTTAGCTGTAATGATCTGTTTTGGGTTGTGATTGGTGAGTCAATCATACACTACATATAACTAGATCGGATTATAGTATTATCCTATTTGTCATATATCTAAGCAAAAATTTAATTCTTTAATTTGACAGTGTTTTATGTTTGTTTTTAAAGTGGATTATTACAGCCATATACTTAGATTAAGTTTTTTTACTCTTTTATAGACTTGAGTATTTAATTACAATCATATAAATTCATGTTTAGTGATATTATATTTGAAGATGAAAGGTTAATGTTAAAAGCCTTGAACACACAATAGTGAGACAAAAAAAATGTAATTGGGTTAGAAGAGCTATGTTGGCAAGATCGGTTTTTATACGATTTTCTTATCTTTGCACTGAGTCAGTAGCTAGTTCAGTTATGCTACATTACAGGATCTTGCCACACACAAGTTTATTAAGTGGCGAGTTGACGCACTGTGAGCCTGTAAATCTTCGAGTAGATAAGGTTTCCAACCGTAGTGTATGGAATAGGGGGAAATTTACAATCGTCATTTGTGGCGTGACTACAAAAAGTGGTAGCTGTTAAAATATAGGAAGGATAATGTGTTTACACCTATTGAGTATTCAGCAGCGAGCACTGCCTCACTATAGCAGTTAATACATGCAATCAAGGAATTACTATCTTTTGGGTAACACGCCAGATAGATTTTTGCCGATATATCATTTCAACCCGGTAACTCTCTACATCTGTAAACTTTTCCTTCACCGAGAGTTGAGGTTAATTAGTAGGATTATAATACTCTTGTTTTTATGTGGTTCATGAGTGAGTGCAACCATGAAGTTATCATCATTTCCCTCAAGGAACAAATCCTTGAATAGATCTTGTTGCACTTTCAGCTGCAAATGATAATGTTTATATATTTTTCAGAAACCCGATTAAGAGATCTTGGTGGGTATTATTACAAGATGGCTACGAAACATTCTCGGATGTCTTAAAATTTTGTAAATAGTTATTAATTTTACGATTGTTGTATTTTAATAAGTTTATATTAAACTAACACATAAGTACTAGAGTCCACATTTCATATTATGCAATTTCATATTGTGTTTTTATTGTAGTTTTTTTTTTGTGCTCTCATGCTTTTTTGTTGAGAATTTGAGTTAATGCTGCTAAAGGATGATTTTTAATAGCCTAATTTGAATCCAATTTACAAGGTAGGATTGAAAATTGTATATAATATTAACCGCTTGTAACTAACAAAAGCTCGTAGATCTGTTACTTTGAAATGTGTTCTGTAACTATAACTTTTAAAAAGTTGCAATAAATTATATTATTACTCTTCTGTATTTATTGATTCACCTTATTAATCGCAATCGTGTAGGAATAATGCATGCATGCAACCAATAGGTTGTAGTAATAACGAAAACTTCTAAAAATAATATAATTGTAAAAAAAAGTTTAGTTAGTATGGAGACTACTTTTTATATCTATCTCACTTACTCGTGTATTAGAATTCTTGTAGTGAGATCCTATCTGGGTTTAAATTGTATAACTTAAATATACATCCATAAAACCATCAGATATTACCGATAAGTTTGACTGTTAAGTACTCTAATGATGAATTACGTAACCAAGTAGACGCCTGCCAAATGTGATGTCACACAAATTCATTTACGGATTGCGAAAAATTACTAATGTATGTTTGTATAATATTATTTATCAGGCTAATATGTTCATCTAATTTAATTTTTCACAATTATCTTACGATCATAGATTAATTAAGATTCGTTAATCAGTTTTTGTGGTTATTTTATTTTTTGTATTGAAAAGAATTCTACTTGTCCGTCTCGTTGGCTTAGTCAGGTTGAGTTATATGTTGCAAACTTTTAGTCGACGGAACATTTAGTTAGACTTACATATTTGACTTATAGGGTTCCGTAACTCAAAAGGAAAAAGGGAACCCTTATGTGATCACGTTGTTGTCGGTCAAGACCCTTTTTCTCAGGAGCGTGTGGAGGTATCAGAAATTAATATCAAATACTCAGGTCTGCAATCCCTTCGAACTGTGGAAAAATAGAACTACTAAGTCAACGCAATCAAAAGATATGGCCGTTTATGCTGCATATTTTAACACTCGCAAAAGGAATAAAAACCCATAGGTGGGGTACTTCCAGTTAACCTAGAATCATTAAATTTAGCAGGAAGCAATGTCTTATACACAAGTAATGAGCAAATCCGAAAACCGTAAATTTGGAGTTACATTACAAAAAAATTTTTTTTTGTCTAATATAAACTTATTTGCAGTTGGTAAACTGACTGCGGCATATGTTGATGTATCGGGTTTTTATAGCTTTATACGATTAAGGTTTCTCACTGCTATCTTTGTATCCATCCTACTTCTGATATACGCCTGATACTAAACAGATTGAGATACAAATATAAACAGGCAACTGATGTAGTATTTTAATTATAATCTATACAATTAATAAAATTGAAGTGTCTGTTTGTTCCGGGTAATCTCCGAAACGGTTGGACCGATTTTGACGGGACTTTTAATGGTAGATAGTTGAATTTATAGGGAGTAACTTAGGTTACTTTTATTTTACAAAAAGAATTCGGGTTCTGCACACACAAAAATACTGGTCATGGTGAATCAATTCGGGCGCTTAAATGGCTTACGCTGAGTAAACCATAAGAGATAAGTATAGCAAATTAATGTACTAAACAATTGTAGACATTAAAAATACCTATCTTACGTCTATCTTCTAAGAAACACCCAAAAAAAGCATTTTTGTCTTTAAAATAGCCGGGAGCGGGGGAGCAAGATTCGCAGGGGCATTCTGTAGTCCACGTGAGCGAAGCCACGGGCACAGCTAGTTACTCAATAAAAAGAAAAAAACAAATTGTTTCTAAAAATTGTTTACTATAAATATAATTCGAATAATACCATGTGTATAACATTGGCTAAAAATATAAGTACTAAACGTATCACAGTCTGTTACAGCATCTTGGAGGACAGATCCAGCTGTATGTCCTGGATGGACTCCTTGAGAAGGGGTCGTCTGTCGCTCTCTTTTGTCTTTTTCGTATTCTTCTTCTTTATTGATCTGCAACAGGTATATTCCATCTTTAATAAGAATTGAATTATTAGGCTGCCTGAATACTGAAGCGGATTGGAGGAGCTGTGCAAATTTCGACCAATAAAATTGAATAAAAATCTAGTGAGCATTATGGTCGAAATTCACAAAGCTACGAACCGCTTTGGTGGACAGGTAACCTAAAGGCACGATTTTTATATACAGACTTAAAGAGATATAATTAACTATGTTTATTGTTAAACTTTAAAGAAATATGTTTGTCTTTTTTTATTCCTTTCATAAAACTTAAAAGTAAAATGAACAAGACGATAACTTATCAACGGACTGTTTAAAAAAATTCGGAATGAAAAAGAATTGTAAGGTATTTTTATCGTTATTGGTTTAGCATCATGCCCATATTCTCATGTGATCTTAAATGAGAATGTGGCCCAAGAATCAATTTTTTTTTTGTGTAATAATATTGATTTATATTTTTAAAACATCAAATATTTTTGTTATGCTTTTCTCATGTCAAACGAAACACCAATAACAGCACATGAAGTCATGCGTGTGTAATGCCTTGGCTACACGTACCGTCTTGCCTGCGCAGTCCAACTACTTTACTTGCGCAAAATGGTTTGGGATTCCTATCAACATTCAACTAGCCAACTCTCTGAATTCCTTCAAGTATTCGCTACGTAGGTTTTACTTGGAGCAGTTGAATATCGGCCAGAATTTTTTTTTTACTAAGTAGGTATTATGCACACCTTCCTTAAATATACCTTTCTCTTGCTCTCTTGGAAGACTGGTAGAGAATGGTTTTTAGCATTAAGTCCTTCATTTGTAGGTACTTTTTGTGCAATAAAGAATAAAGACGGTGCGTACGGCCGGGGCCTAAGGGAACGTCACCCAATTGTTGCGTTGAGCTGACATCCGTTGTTTCCTTATGGTTTTGTGCTTTTATTTAGTACTGATCCCACGTATGACGTAACACGCTCTGCGGTATCGTTTGCGCGGCAAATTAAAAATATATATGTACGTTAAGACTTTATTTTAAGTACATAAAATGTGTTATGTGAAATTATTTTTTCCTAACTTTATAAATCCATAATGATGAATAATTAACGATCATTGAATGATAAAAAATAATGATATATATATATATATACCTGTTGATGACACCATCGGGATGGTCCATCATGCGGATAATGTCAGCCTGGTCGGAAGAGTCGAGCGGCGCCACCGATATGTCCCGAACCGCTCTGAACTTACCGCAATTATTTAGATGCTCGTTCTCCAGCCGAAAGAAATTCCAGATGAATCGTCTGGAAATTCATACTCCGTTAAAATTTATAATACTCTTTGAAGCATAAATATAAACACTGAACATAAAGATAACTATATCACATAACGTCAATACGCGAAAGATATCTCAACAAAAACTTTTCATACCACGAGTAAACAATTACTACGGAGGCGTACCTTGGCCTTTTTATTTCCCACCATAACAAATAATATAACCCTACCAAATAAATAAGAAAACAAACCCACAAAATTATAAGCGTATCTATAAGAATTATTTTCATGAAAGTCTCTTATTAAGATAAGAAATACGAGTTTGAATGACTAAGTTAAAAAATATAATTAAATAATAAACTTAATAAATAGGAATAACCTTTAATACCCATCACTTTACAACACCTGTATAGGCGGTTCGACTCCATAATCTTTAGACCGGTTTACACGCGAAGTTAGACCGGTTTACACGCGAAGTAGCTTCAATCTTTAGCTTACTTTGAGTTTTGTATGTATAGATTATTTGTGTATACGTACGATATTATAGAACGAGTTGAATCACTGTCTCGGCATAAACCAGTACTGGTTTTTCGGGACATTTCAATAAAATATTTAGGTTTTTTTTGTTAAATAAACTAACTAGTAATAATAGGTGTTTCAATTTTTGTAACTCGTTTTTACTCATTGTCACTTTGAATAAAAATAAACCCGGTATTGTGTCACATTTGAAAGTGAAACTTATTTGAAACGAAATACTTCTAAATAAATAAAAAAGACCCATGTTCGATTTTCTATTATTTTTAAATTCAGCGTTTAAGGTGAAGATGGATAGAGCGAAAATCCAAAGTAATATTCGAATACGAGTTCCGACGTGGAATTAACGCAGCAAAAACTGCTCGTAATGTCAATGCTGTGTTTGTAGAGGATACGACTAACGAACGTACCATTTATTGGTTTAACAGTTTTCATAGTGGAAACTTCGACATGAAGAATGAACCACGAGGAAAACCAACTACTAAGGTAAATAACGGTGAATTGAAGTTGATGGTGGAAGCATGGTTTGACGTTAGTAGACACGCGAAGTGCCCGAAAGATATGCCACAATGGCGCGGGGATGTGATAGGAAGGAAAAAGGATGTCGTGCTATGACCTGGTTCCCTTCTTCTGCCTATAGCAAATCACTACCCCAGGTTGTCTCGTACAGCCGTCCAAAGAACCTTCGAGAAAGGATTCGTGGAATTTTGGCGATTTTAAGCAGGAGCGCGGGGTGCATAAGAAAAAAGAAAACTCGACCGACGTTAGAGCGCGTGACGAAAACAGAGTATGTTGTGAGTCTGTTACAAATCGTACACGATGGGGAGGAGATGGTAAGGACAAGACGCAAGATGGCTTTACCAGTTAGCATATCCATAATGTTTATTCATTTGCAGCAAATCGGTAAAAATAAAAAAAGTTGAAAAATGGGTGCCTTGAGATTTAACTGAGTAGCGCGCCTTGAAACTTACTTATCTTACCTTGTTAAACCGGTATAGAAATGAATGGATTTTGGACCGAATTGTGACATGTGACGAAAAGTAGATCCTTTACTATAATCGAAAACGAACAACGCAATGTCTGAAGCCAGGGGAATCCCCAAAACAATGCCCTACGCGAAGTTTAGCCACAGAAAAATGATGGTACCTGTTCGGTGGTCACTTCAGGGCGTAATTCATTACAGATTCCTCAGATCTGGTCAAGCAATAACAGCAGATATCTACTGTGCAGAACTTCGAACAATGATGCCGAAACACGCGGTTCGTCAATTGGTCTTCACCATTATTGCACCATGATAACGCCAGATCTCACACGGCTCATGAAACATTTTTAATACTAGAGTAACTGCAGTTAGAAACCATTCCTTATCCTCCATACTTGTCTGCACTGCCCCAACCAACTACTACGTTTACCGCGATTTGGGCAATTTTTTCCACAGAAAATATTATTCCAGGATGTAGTACAAAATGCCTTCATACAGTTTGTGAAGTCCAACGTCACAGACTTTTATCGGAAAGGTTTAAATGATCTTGCTATTAGATGGCAGAAATATATAGACTTAAAGGGTAGATTAAACAAATATATTTCTTCCTACTGTACAAAAAATAAAATTTTATTATGAAATGGCAAATTTGAACCCCTAATATATAAAACTGCTAAGTTGAGGAATAATAGTTTAGCGTCATAAAGGCATGTAAACTAATATAACTAGAAGTGTATGAAAATGGATGTGGACGGATATATGAATAGAGGCACAATGGCTTAATTAAGGTAGGGGGCAGGGTTTTATACTGCCCACCCTAGAAAAATAGATAATATTGAAGGACTATACCGCTTTTATTCCTTTCATCTCGTGAAATGTAATAAAAATTGGCTTAAAGTAGCCACCCCCCCCCCCCCTCCCCCCCAGGAAAATTCGCTAGCAACGCCAATGAAAAAAACCTGTAAAATTGGATTGAGTGTAGAATGAATTGTGTATAAAAGGTGTGAATACCGAACTAAAGCAGGAAAGAAATCTAACGATATGTTTTTTTTAACTGAGTGAGACATATTTTTTATTCATATAAATTCCTCACCTAATTACCTCAAGCGGCGCCAGTATGGATATCATCGTCTCGGAACTGGCTAACTTCTTCTCCGTGACGACGTACGAAACTGTCCAAATGAATCGTAGAACGAAGTCCTCGACAATCGCGAAATAATAGAACTGAAATGTCACAAGCATACCTATTAATCCCAACAAAAACAGAAATGTGAAAAAGAGGTCAATTACGGTAGAAACAACGTTCAGGGTAATCGTTGTAACTGATATAAGCGCGGGGGTCTAATGGGTACCAAGTTCCATACCAGTTTCTTTAATTATAATCCGCTAATCAGTTACATTTGACATTCAATCGTTGAATTATTTTGGGTGTTCAATAATACCACTGTTACAAGATACCTTATTTTTAATAGCACTGTCTACCGTTTGTAATTATTTATTTATACCCATCACAAAATAATATGACGTTTCTCATTGATCATTTCGAACTAAACTATTTCCATTTCTTTATTTTCTCGATGACAGTTCTATTTTGATAGTTGTAGTGTTGTGACCGAATAAGTAATTATATCGATTGCATATGTCGATGTCGATGATGATTCATCAGATTTTGATTTTGATTTTTGTCGTTATAATTATTTCGTTACATTTTCGAGTACCTACCTATACCTACTTATTTTACAACAGCTTCAAAAATTTTGAAGAAGTTGGCATTATCAGTCAAGAATTAATACGTGTAACATCTTGCAATGAAATATAATATTAGTTAATAAATTTGTACAAAAGTATCCAGCAGTAGTTCAGTTTCTCACATTTTGTAAAAAAATATCGGGTCTGTTATCGTGTTACGTTTATCAATATAGCTCCATCCCTATCAGTTTCTCCGACTCTGGTATAACCTTGTACGTGTATAAATGTCATATTTTTATAAAATAATGCATACATAATGTAAAAAAGACGCTCGTTCAAAGTTTTCACAGGAGCTGCCATCGAGAAAATAAAGAAATGGAAATGGTATAGCTTTGTTCAATTTATTTAAAAAAACAAATACAAACAAAAGAAAAACAAATACCGTAAACATTGAAGTTATTTGCAAAACCTTCCAATGATAAACTATTTCCATTTCATTATTTTCTCGATGACAGTTCTAATTTGATAGTTGTAGTGTTGTGACCAAATAAGTAATGATATCGATCTGTTAGGACAACCGTCTGTGGGTCCTTTTTTTAAAATAAAAAAAGACAAAGTTCACACACACACTTTTATTGTTCACATGAAATACAGCAGGTATATTGACACGACAAGAGACGACTGTCTTTGATTAAAAATGGATAATGACTACTGCTTATTATAATAAACGTGCATTTATATAGAAACAAAATATGCTGACTTATTATAGTTTTAAGTGAATATTATAAGTTCATAACAGATCGCATATATTTATTATATTTTGAACAAAGACAAATACAACAAGAACATTCAAATATAAATAAATAAAGATTACCTGTCGTTATAATTATTTCGTTTCGTTGTCGAGTATATACCTCTATACCTACTTATTTTACAACAGCTTCCAAAATTTTGAAGAAGTTGGCATTATCAATCAAGAATTAATACGTGTAACATATTGTAATAAAATATAATATTAGTTAATAAATTTGTACAAAAGTATCAGGCAGTAGTTTAGTTTCTTACATTTTGCAAAAAAATATCGGGTTTGTTATCGTGTTACGTTTATCGATATAGCCCCATCCCTATCAGTTTCTCCGACTCTGGTATAACCTTGTACGTGTGTAAACGTCATATTTTTATAAAATAATGCATACATAATGTAAAAAAGACGCTCGTTCAAGTTTTCACAGGAGCTGTCATCGAGAAAACAAAGAAATGGAAATGGTATAGCTTTGTTCGATTTATCTAAAAAAACAAATAGAAACGTTGGCAATATCAATCAAGAATTAATACGTGTAACATATTGTAATAAAATATATTATTAGTTAATTAATTTTGTACAAAAGTATCCGGCAGTAATTTAGTTTCTTACATTTTGCAAAAAAATATCGGGTTTGTTATCGTGTTACGTTTCTCGATATAGCCCCATCCCTATCAGTTTCTCCGACTCTGGTATAACCTTGTACGTGTGTAAACGTCATATTTTTATAAAATAATGCATACATAATGTAAAAAGGCGCTCGTTCAAGTTTTCACAGGAGCTGTCATCGAGAAAATAAAGAAATGGAAATGGTTATATATAACAAACTATAATGTTTACTTTACTAAAATAATTGTTTAACAATATTCTAAGTTCTCTGATAACTATTTATCCTTTATCGAACAACAGAGAGAAGCGTTGAAACGAAGTTATGTCATTTGGCATAATCCGCCATGTAACCATAGGTAGTGCTGTGAGTATTTGTAACCATTTCTTAACCGAGCATAATCAATTATGTTTCGAAAATCGAATCTTTTAATTTATTATTTACGTATTAATTTACAATAAAAGGTTATAATTACACAATACAAGTGAAAATATTATTAAAAAATTTATAACCATTTTTATAACCATATTAAAATTCATAAAAGTATATTAGCCACAAATATATTAATCTCTGTAAAAGTATGTATACTACTGCCAACAACTTATCGGTTCAGTAAATGGTGGCGCTGCTGTCTATTAAATTTGTAATTTGAGGTGTTAATCAGTAGGTAAATGTTTTAGTACTAAACTTTACTGCTGATATTTTAGCACATGAGCAAAGTTAGGGCTCCAATAGTTCCGAGTATTTTTAGTTTTTTTCCGTGGCTAGCACTCTACTTGTACACCTAGTTACGCATACAGAGGCGAAACTAGTCCTCACTTATTACTTTTTTTTGTTATTCGGAGTATTTTGGATACAATTTGAGAAATACCTAACCTAAAAAAATCTGCCATTGAATAAATCAAGTACCTGTATTCCACATTTCGGAAATTACGAAACCAGTTTTTTAAAATAGTCTCTTTGATTGTAGTTTTATAGTGTGAATTAAGATTGAAATGCATCAACTGTTCCAATTTCTAATGAATTTAGGTCAGATTAAAGTCATGTCCTTTTAAAATACTGTGCTAGTATTTATATAGATAAATGTTAATCTTCTATATTGAACATAAAATAATTTAAAAGATCGCACATTTGGGATCAATTTGTAATGAGAATCGGTCACTCTTATTACCGATTACGTCACATCTGTAGCTGTCAAAAGTGACCTATTATTTTGTGATGGGTATAAGGGTTCCATAAAATAAACGAAATATATTTATTGTTCCGTAGCATTAAACTTTAAGAATTGAGAATTGAAAGACAGGAGCACCACAACTCACCCCCGGGCTGTAGACGATTTCCTCCCTGAGGAACTTGTTCTCGGCACGCGGGCCGCAGCTGAACAGGCCCCAGTCCATCTTCACGTCCCATGTATACGTGTAGATAGATGAAACAAGCTGACAGCCGAACCAAGCGTACAAGAACGGATTGTCGTATGTGTTCTCATATCTATCTGTAGGAAAAATATCGCACATTGAAAAAAGGCGTCATATGAAAACTCTGTTATTAATCTTTCTTAACCTATAAAATCAATAGTATATAAGTCAGTAACTGACATCACTCATCCTAGTTAATAGTTAACTACTGTACTTTTATTAGGGGCTGTTCATAATATACGTCACGCTAAATATTGTTTTTTTAACAGACTACAAAAAAGACGGAGGTAAGTCAATTCGAAAGTATAAACCTTTTTTAATGAATGTTCAGCCATAACTTTTTTATTTGTCAACTTCAACTTCGAAAATACACCAGAGAACTCTTGAGAATCATTGAAGTTGGTTTTCTTTTTTGTTAAAAATTGTCTTGTTAGACCCCCCACCCCCTTCACACTATCTGCTACCTCACCCATCAACACTGCGTTAGGAATAATAAATTTTCAAAAAAAAAAAGAATTTTCTTTGTTTAAGGACAATATATCAGATTGAAATGTTAAATTTCTCATTAAGACAATATATTATAATATAATAAGTAAGAGGGAGGAACAGGGAAATTTCTTAGGAGTTTTTTTCTAATTGACTGATAAAATACTTACACAATGCAGCAGATCGCAGCCAAATAACCTTGTATTGTTCCTGTGGTGAGTAGAGTTTCCAGAGATCTTTGGTGTTGAGATGTATAAGATCGGCAACGACAAAGCGTTATTATTATAAGCATCCATAGGCTACGGCAGCCGCTTACCACCAGGCGGTTCGTAAGCTTGCTTGTCAACTTTATTGTATAGCAAAAAATTAAAGAATAAAGAACTACAGACCACTATAAATCTTGCGCAACGTAGAGAATATGACCACGAAGAAGGTGGTGGAATATTTCCCGGCGTTGACGAGATGCGGCCAGGCCTCGCGGCTGTCGCGGTACCGGCGCAGGCATTGCCAGAACCGGCTCCAAGCGGGCACAATGTTCACGATCGCGCGCGTTATCACGTACCAGCGTGTCGATTCGAACGCGTCTGACAAACGAATAACACCACTTTAGAATCCTTAGTATAGAGAAAACATCAACTGGCAATCGATTAACCGATAGTCATCAGGACTATCGAAATAAACCTATTGTGTAACGCACATCGCCATTTTTATAAGAAATTAAGTGAAGAATCCTGCTCAGGGTCGGATTAGACAAAGTGGCAAATGCTACGGGCCCCAAGCATAGAGCAGAATAGCAAAATACGTGTCTTCCAAATGAGTGACTTTTTTAATGTGAAACATTTAAATTGCCCGTAAGTACAACGCCTGGGAATCATATAAAGAGCAAAAATAGAAAAATATATTTTTATACTCAAATGTTTTTTGTTGTAGCCGGGATTTTTGTTTCCTTTGAAAAAAAATTCTTATTTGTAGTGTCATCTCTATATTTGCTAGTATTACATCGAAACAACTTGGAAAAGTTACTTTTTACGTCATTAGAATATAAAATCTAACATAGATATAAACAATCGTCCGATAAAATAAATATTTTATATGAATATGAGCTCAATCGGTCAAGGCATTCAGATGTTATAGAATCACTTACAGAAGCACACAAGATTGTTTTATGTTTTGATAAAAACTAGTGGTCGCCCAATGATCGAAATTCGACCCGCGACTTTTTAATCATAGACTATTTTCTGTTTGACATTTGCAGTATGAACTTAAACAATGAACATTATATCACTTTTCATTGAGTAACAATGTCAATATTTTGGGGGGTCTTATGTTCAATGGCACTTGTCTGGTTAGAATTCGCAGTATTAATTTATTTTATTGAATATATTACATAGTAACAGATATTATAGATAAATTTTAGCTTTCTGCCTCCTTCTCCATATAAACTTTAACCATGCCGAATCTGTCTTCCGCGCACGCAATACGCTTAAAAAGGGGTACATGTTTTTGCTTCATGTATTAATATAATACAAATTAAAAACGTACCATTAACATTAAACCAGTCGGCGCCGGCTACATAGAAAGCGATTAAGTAATGGAAATCTAAAAAGGCGGCCGTAAACGAATTCCACTGATCAGCTAGCCAGAAATCAGCGAACAATACCGGCATAAACGGCGCTGCTAGAATACGACCCTGAAAATAAACATAATAAATGTACATTACTTATATTAGGTACTAACTGTGCCCGCGGCTCCGTTCACGTGGACTACAGAATTATTGTATCGTTATAATCCTTTTTTTAGATAAGGATCAAGTATCTAAAAAAGTTTGATCAAAATGTTGCCTGCAGTTTTTGCCTGATATTCGCACAAAGACAAATCTCTATCATTTTATTTATATAGATAGATAGATCTACCTAGTTCCTATTGAAATATATTTTAGAAGAACAGAGATGCAACAAAAATATTTGTACTACTTTACTTCTACGGGCCGCCATTTTAGTCGGGTTGAATATACATATCTGTTTTATTAGTCAGATACATTGACAGAAACCACTTATCTACTATTAAGACTCCGATCGTCATTCCTACCGTACTTCATCCCTTTTTCACATTTATGTTTTGTTGGGATTATACTCTATCCTGAACAGCTTTTAGTCCATAGGAACCACAGTAAAAATAAATTATTAACTCATAACTTCTCCCTTAGAAGACAATAGAAGATACTCACACATATCCTTAGGAACCAGAATCTCGCTTCATGGCGAAAAACTTTCAGCGGATTGAAGAGGAAGGCCAGCATTATAACCACCAGTGCCAAAGGATTCACGAATGGTGGTATGCTCAAACTCGCACTGTATATAAAACTTAATATACTCAGCGCCCAAACCACCCCGAATATCGCGGCCAGTTCCATCAAATCCTGTTCAGACAGATGATTCCGAGGATCCAGCTCGAAAATGAGGACGTGATTAACACCGGACGACCGCCAGCCGTACACATTGATGCCTATTAAAAATATAAATTCAACTAGAAGGAATGGTCCTCTGTACAATCTGAAGGCGGTTTTGAAGTTCTCCGTACCACCCTCATGGAATAAGGCTGAAAAAGAAAGAAAAAATTATAAGAATAGGGAATGACATTTTAGTTACATTCTAAAAATCATTGAGGTATTATGTACTACGTACTTGAGACGACATCTCAACCAAATCGTTTGAAACACATGTTAGAGTGCATACACTCGCCCTCACAGTCTGTGCCGGGCACTTGTTGCGATGACACGTTTTAGTCAAATTTGACTTCATAAACATGTGCACTAAGATTCTGTTTAAACAACTCGAGAAATACAAGTAAAAGTCAAAGAGTGACATGTCATCAGTAGGTTCAATGTATTTAATGTGTGCGCGCCTCGCGCCCTGCGGTTTCAATTGGAGCATAATTTTTATTCGTAATAGCTGCTTTAGTACATAGTACATGATACCTCAATGTTATAAATTAATTAATTTACTCGAAAATATTTTTTAAATGATTATCTTTGACGACCTTATTAAGCCAATGTTACAGATTGTAGGGAACAATAACATCAAGTCACTAGAAACCATTAATCATTCAATTCATGAATAACATTATAATTAATCTAATCATTATACCTAATCAGTATTTTGCCTCCTCATATCAATGTTTTGTACATTATATTTCGAAACTATTTCACTATCAAACGTATTGTATGGCTTAGTGTGTACTACTATCTATCTGCCTACATGTAAAAAAAGCTATCATCAAACCTTATCCCTACTGGGGCAAGCAAAAAGAATATAATGCCACTTCTTTTGCTTTCTTAATAATAATTAATTAGCTGACCCATGCAAATATTTTGCACGTTTTAGAATGTAAACAATCTAACAGCTGTCATGTTAGTTTAACAAATTGTTCATAGATGGCGCCGAGTGTATTTTATTCATTAGCATCAACAGATGGCATTCCTAATGACATAGATTTTAACCAATTTTTTCACACGAAAACAATTTCTTCAAAATATTTGTCTAAATTTCATCAACAGCGGGAAACATAAGCTTTAGCATGGTGTTTAAATCATTAATTTCGATGAAGAATTAACGGAGATATAGTGTTGTCAGGGAAAATACCTTTCAAAACTAATATATACCTATATGATTATTTCATGCGGTCGGTTAGATTACGCGTTCTCCTTACTTAACCTACATAAAAGCTATCTAAATAAACAGCAAAATTGTACTGCACGACCAAATAATATTGACTCAACGAACGCCCTTGATTGAGTGTGTAACGAGATAAGTCTTCCAATGTTTGATCAGCATGCTCACAATGGTCATCTTTATTGTTGCTAGATAACATAATTTACAACTTTATTGTGTGATGTAGGCTTGTGGATTAGTCTGTAATATATTGTATAAAGTGTTACGTCTTGTAAATATTAAATGAGGTGATTTTTTGGCCTTGATTCTATAAGTATATAATTAAGAGCAAAACAGACATAATAGAGTCTGGCCATCGACAGATGTCCTAAGAAAACGGCAGCAATTTAAAAAAATATGAAGCTGTTAACGCTAAATAAACTCAGCATAAACGAAGTTCATACTGTGGCGACTGAACGCAACAAATAGTCTTGCCAGACTCTAAAGAGTCCCTACAACTTCCAGAGGTTCCCAGACATTTTTTCTAATAGACCACTTTCAAAATTTTGCTGGTTCCGGTGGGCCCGTTGCAACTAATTTTTCTACCATATTCTCAAAACTCGACAAAAAATGTGAAGATTAGGTCTAACTATGAAAATTTGCGTTGCGGCTGAGTTCGGCACAAAATCCCCATTTTTTGTCACATCAACGTAGACCCAGTCCACCCCTCGGGGTCCACCTGGACCACTTTGGAAACTAAGGGTTTAAACTAATCTTCCCTATATCAACTTAGTCATAAAATCCCTGTAAAGTTGTGAACTAAACTTTTTTTTTTTATTTTTGATATTGATATTTATTTCAATATAATTTTTTTCACCAAGGCCGGTGAGTCTGTAATAGCCGTCTCAGCCTTCAGGGCCCGTACGGCTAATAGTAAAGACAGTAAAAAAAAAACAATTTATGCTAACTTTTCTAGAAGTTTAAGTTTTTTTAGCGCGTATCATGAGAAAGTAAAGTTCTTGGATTTTGCACCACGATAATGCGCCTTCGCACAAAGCCATCATTGTGAACGATTTTTTTAACCCCAAAAACTCAACAAATACTATCTAGCAACCACCTTATTCACCAGATAAAGCTCCAGCCGACTTCTTTCTTTTACCTAAACTCAAATTACCACCTCGTGGCACCCGTTTTTATTCGGTATAAGACATAAAGTAGAATTCGTGACGAGACCTAAACTCAATTCCAGAAAAAGCGTTTAAAAAATGTCATGATAATTGGATTATTCGTTGGCGTAAGTATATCGTTTCTGAAAGAGCATATTTTGATGGCGATAAAATAAATTTGGATGAATAATTAACATTTCGTCTTCTTCTTAACATATTTCATTCACATCTTCTCTCACTTTAAGAAGTGCGACATGATTAAGTTAGCCATTAATAACAATAAATTGTTTGGAGTTATATTTCTTTTGTTACACCATATAACTTTTTATACATACATTTTATTATAGTTATTTTTATTCTTTAGAAGTTCGGCGTTTTGGCGACCAAATCACTTAGTGTTAAGTAACAGTGTGACCCAGTATGGTAACACGCTAAAGCTTAACGGCAAGACTGACTCAAGTGCAGCTGCCGGAACAAACCTATAGGTGCGCGACGACAGATTTTCAACATGAGAGGGATAGCTAGCCAGGCGGTCATTAGAAATTGCCCAACGACCATACTCTGGTTTCATTACGATATTTTACTATAACGAAAAGTTTTGTACACACTACCACTGAACCATAATTGCTTCAAATATGTTTATTATGGCTAAATTATTTTTAATATTAGCTCGGGACTTGGACTGTACTGTCCCTGATGGTAAGCACAGCACACGCCAAACACAACGTCGACCACCGAGAGATCTAAATCCATCCATACGCTTAAAGGGCCCAATTTCGTATTCATTTACATGGAAGGCAGAAAGGATAAGGCGTCAATTTCATTATATTTAGAACACTTTGTATAGTTTGTTGTATTCTAATAACTCACCAGACAACACAACCGTTATGAATAACACTATAAACGATCCCGAGAACAATCCAACTTTGAACGTCGTCCACGGACTCTGCTGTTCCCCTAATGGCGGAACTCTCAGCTTCTTCATAGCCTTCTGACGGTCACCACCTTCGAGCTCATTGGTTACCGTCGCTTCAGTGTCACTTATCAACCTATCAATGTCTTTATTCGTGTAGAAATGTGACGTCTCTACGTGCACCGCCCGCCATTGAGCTCCGTTACTTACATTTAATAACTGTAACAAATTATACAGTTCTGCACATCATTTTGTCACTCTACTGTGAATATTGTAGTTTTTTTTATACAACCAAAGATAGCAAAGTGGCATACAGCCTGCCTACTGGTATCACCAACGCGTTACCGACCTTGAACACCCTACCCCAAGGAGCTCTGGAAACCATACTCACTGCAAGAATACAACACACCTTGTGTTTTATTTGTTGTATATTTAACCGCATTCTTCTGTAGAGTGGAAAATTTCCACAACAGTCGGGCTGCCCCAAGTATAGAGAAATCTCCAAAGAAATTTCTGTGCCCTAACTCTCTTAACAATCACCACTGTTGTGAGATTTTACCTTACAATTAAGTGCAAAAACAACCTGTCAATTTACAGTATTTCAATCATTTATTTATTAAGGGTTAGTCACTGACATAACTGAATTCCATTTGTCCCTTTAAGAACAATTCGCCCCTCCCTCCCCCTCTGAGAACTATATCACCATTCGTAATATTAGAAGTCTTATATACACATGTTGTTATTAATCCGTGTCTCTTTTTAAGTAAAATATATCTTAGAAATTATGTTCACAAAAAAGTAAAGACTCTTAAATTGGTTTAGGTATGAGAGATAGATACAAACAAAAAGTATTTATTACACCTGAGAAACTTATTCATACAGGTTCCTACCATCTGCATCAACCAATCAAATAAACCTTGTGTCAGAAGCATACATCCGAATACATAAAAGTATTACTTAAACTTCCATGATAAAAGTAACCTGAGACCTGAGTGAATATTACATATCTCTTAAATTTCATAAATATATTATAATATCGATGTTTTATTTCGTAATTTCAAATTATATAACTACGCACTTGAAATAAAGTAAGAAAACTTTGTGGTGTGAAAGAAGATATAGTCACACGGATTAAGAAATGGATGCCTAGATGCTTTGGGCATTTACAGAGGATGAAGGAAAAAGAATTACAAAACAGACTTATATGGCGAGTGTGAATGAGAACGTTGGAAGAGGAAGGCCTAGATGTACGTTCCCTGGTCAAATCGGGTACATTCTAAAAAAAGGTGAGGTCAAGAGTATTCTGAACCGACGAGTGTGCGTGAAAAGATTGGTGAATGTGGAAGAAGCGAAAGATGTATGCGAGGATCGTAACATGTGGAAGGATGTGGTCTCTGTCTATCTGTTGGGAAAGAGGCGTGAATTATGTATGTATATTGGAATAAGTTCCGCACAAATTATTATTATTTTTTATTAATTATTTATTGGCTGGGAATGTATTGAAAATAAATAATTTGTAAAAATACAGATCTAAAACGTAATTATTATCATTCCAGAATTGTAGAGAAAGACAGAATTCACTCTATGCTAGTTCTTTCCTTACTCTACCTATTCGGAACTTTAGTTATAAGACATAATAACATAAACAAATTACAAATGACAATGTTGTGTGTTTTGCCCTTGGCTTCTTGACCAAATAATCAATCTTTGCCTTTACTAAATTGATGATCGAAATATAAATAGTTATCAGGCTTATCAAATAACAATGCCAATCTTATCAGACTAAAAGAAAAACAATGAGACATACTACCTTATCATGTTTCTTTAATATTTTCCTAAATCCAGTGTAATTCAAGTTTTGGTAATTCTGCAGTAGAATCAAGCTCAAGTAGAACTCGCTGAAGGCTAATTTAAGTTCCTGTACTTTCCGTCGTGGAATTGGTGGTTTCTTACTATCCCCTCCACCTTTAGGTTTCAGAGTGTCAAAATGGGACTTTAACTCACTTTGTAAAGTTGCAAATTTTCGTGTAGCTTCAGCGAGCTTTTCTAAAACCAGATAATTATTATATTTTTCAATTTTTATTTTATACTAGCTGACTCCGCAGACCCTTTTCTGCCTTTTCTTGTAGTCGAGTTGAAGATATCATAAAAACCTTCTCCATGAAACACTTAGATCAACTAACTTTAATGGTGATGGGTAAAACTGTTTTAGAGTTCATCAATCCCATATAATATACTGTTGGCTTCATACAAGACTTATTAAATACTAACAACTTCCATGTATCCGGTTTGAATTCTATTGTAGCGGAAGTTGTTTTGGGCACAACATCTGTGTATAGTTCTGATAATCAAGAATTGTAATATAAAGCATTGTTAAATCATGTTGGATAGAGTAGCTATTGTGCAAGGAATCAAAAGTGTAAAGATATACTGTTTCTCTGATTCTAAACCTGCAGCTTTATGCTGCTTATAATACCAACCACCATTAATACTTATGATATAAATAGATATGCACTTTATATTTCTATTTTTCTCTTTATTTTCTCAATTCATTTATCAACCCACAGTGAGGTAAGGTGCTTTATATAACATACTGTTCAATATGATTCAAAATTCCTATGCTAGTTTACAAAATACTAAGTATTTTTCCGTAGGTTATTGAAAATAATAAAATTACTGATTTATTCATAAGAACAGCCAAAAATTAAAATGTGCCTCAGTTTTAATAGTAGCTTTTATTACAATAATTGATAAACCATTTGGTTGAAAATTGGGTCTACATTAAAAAAAAAAAATTTGTTACTACAATTTTTCTACAATAATGAGTGCTTTCATAGCTGTTACAGTAACATTTTTTTATTATTTCTGCTGATTGAAGTAATTTGTGTGGGGTAATAATTTATTTCTTGATTTAACTACACAAGCTAATAGCTGTGGGCGGTACATACATGTGGACTCCTCAGTCTGGACAGTTTTCCACACTTCACAGTCTAGCCTCAAAAAGTATTTGTTAACTTTTATTACTTCAATTACTGACTAATATATGAAACATCAATAAATGGACTAATGAATATAATAAATAGCTATACACTTTAACATATTTCTTTTGCGTTTTCCCTTTCATTTACTATTTATTTGTAATCTTTTTGTAATAAATAAAAGCTATTACTAAAATATTATATGAAAATTAAGAAGTAATTTATTATAATAAACTAAAGTTAAGTAAAGTTTATTAGAAAGCAAAACGAACATTTTAACATACCTGAGTAAAATGTATTGATCTTCTTCAGTTCCAGGTCACAATAATGGAAGAATGTTTCATCGAAATTGGCAAAATGCCTTGAGAGCACTTCTGGTTCTACATTTTCTGCTGAAGGAGCCTCTTCTACTGTTGTATACAACATCGCTTTCATCTCCTAGATATTTAATACATAATATATATCAATAATAAAAAATGTACACAAATTAACTATATCAAATGAAATCCACAATAAATTAATGTTTTTTGTTTTATTTTATTTTTTATAGGTTTAGCATTATGGCCACAATTTCACCTGATCTTAATTGATGATAACACACCAAGCTTAATAGAAGACTGGCTTTCGAGTGTAACTGTCGGAACACATCTATTGGTGTTTGGAGACAGATTTTCATCTTGAGGGTGGTAGATAGACAGGCAGGCAGTAGAAAATACCCTACCACTATGCTATGGTTTCATAACTGAAGGCTCAGGCTCAGGCACATGTCAATCAACTAGATGTCTGTACATGCTACCACTGAGCCATCATTGCTTCAAAATGTAAATAATTTGAACTTTACAATGATGATAGGTAAGTCAAAGCATGTTCTATTGCCAAGTTTTTATAAATGGAAGTAGTGGCTAAAATTGAGAATCAGCTCACTTCCTATGCTTTGCATATTTTTTTCAATTTTGATGGCCTACTACAATTTACCAACATAATAGAAAAATTATTAAAACATTTTTGCATAATTATATAAGCTTTTATTCAACAATAATTGATTTGTACTTTTGCTAGTATGTTATAATATAATTTTTAAGATCAAGTAACTTTACAGTGAAATACTAAATTTAGACATATTAACTATTTAGTCCTTTTTTTACTCAATATTAACTATATCATATTATGTATAAAATATGTCAATGATTTAGACACAATAATAATAATGAAAAATATAGATGTACTAATTTTAATTTATAATACAATTAATATCACAATATTTTCTATACATACATACATTTATATTGTTTATGAATTTCAATAAATAATTATAACAGAATATAAATACATTAACATGGTTATAGTAAATATTCACAATTTAGAGACAAGAAAAAATCAATAACAGCAATTTAGTTAGCTTCAAAGTTAGAAGATGATTTAATTGAATCATGTTTCCTTGTTCCTTACATTTCTAGATAATGTCATAAATAGATGACACAGAGTCACAAGACTAAAGCAAATAAATAAGTATGTATAAAAGTAATAACTAAACTGCATGTTACAGATACCTACTTCATAGTTAATATATTGTTTTCTCCACTCTGGAGTTATGTGAGCACTTAAATGTTCCGCGAACTTCATTTTTTTTACTCCAGAAGCACGACTTTATTACAAGAAGAAACATAAATTACTACACAATAAATCTACTTCTACTGTTATGTTTGTTTTGCGACAACTTGATAACGGTGACTTTTATACTCTAAAGATTAGTATACTGAACAAACTTTGGAATGGTTATAGTGTACTCTTAGGGATAAATGCAGTTTTGTAAATTTTCACAGTAAAATATATTTTCTTTTAGAGTACATAGGAAAAACGAATTTTCACCTATCTGCAGACTGCATTACTGACTTTGACATTGACAGTTTAGATTTGGAAATACGAAATTAGTGAAGCCCTAATATTTATTTGTCTTTCAAGAGCTCTATGTATGTAATAAGTATTTAAAAAAAAGAAAAATTAGAAAAAGGAAACCTATTCATTATTTTAATAGATAATAGTATGTATTATCTTAATATATTAAATGAGCAATTCTTTTATATTTATTTAAATATGTAATTAGTTTCTCGGTTACGGCTCTAATGATTTCGATGAAACTTCGCATTTAGATAATGTTTTCCATTCCAAGTTTACCTAGATAGGTTTTTTTCTTTTTTTGTTTATAAGACACCAAGCACAGCTCGGTCACCCAGATATTTCTTTATAATAGTACTAAAATTGTGTTTTGTTTTAATCTGTTTATAAATATACTTAAGTTAATAATGATAGCTAAAAATATTGATGTATCTATTACTTGTAACAATGTCATTTAAGTAAACAGGAAAGCGTTGCTACATATAATTTATATTAATCATGTATCAGGATGTAGGTACTTATAACTAAGTACACGTAACTCTCACAAATTTCTTGCACTTCATCCTCAAAGACTGGGTTCTTTTTTGAATCAATATGATGACTAACATAATTAATGACTTTCTAACAGATCTATAATATTTTTTTAGGACATGTTTGATTGAAGTTTTAAAGTCACATTATACCATAGGTTAAATGGCGTATCCCTAATTACAGATTTTATTTAAAGCAAGGCGAAGTTATTGGTTCTGCCACTGTCTTTTAGATTTATTCTTTTTTTTCGAATTCCTGTCTAATCTATTCAATTAATAAAATTGAAGTGTCTGTTTGTAATGTCAAAATAAATGTTTTTTATTAAATACATATAAAATTATACATGGCACTTTTAACAAAACACCCAGTTTTTAATTTTTTGTATGTCTATCTGTTACGGGTAATCTCAAAACGTAAACGGTTGGACCGATTTTGAAAGGAACTTTCGCAGTTCGCTGTTAGTGGCAGATAGCTGATGATATAGGGAGTAAGTTAGGCTACTTTTATTTTAGAAAAAAAAATTAAGGTTCCATGCAAATTAAAAAAATTGGACATGGTGAATCAATTCGGGCGCGTAAATGGCTTACGCTGAGTAAACCATATGAACTATATCAAATTAATGTACTTACATAATTGTAGGTTTTAAAAAGAACTTAAAATTCAGCAAGAGCATAAGTATTATGTCTGTCTTTTAAGGTTCACCCACAGTACCAAAGTATTTTTATCTTTAAAATTACCAGGAACGGGGGGTCGCTCGTGTGCTTGATCCACGTCATTCTGTAGTCCATGCGAGCGCAGCCTCGAGCTCAGCAGGTAGTATGACTGTTTATAATGTCAAAATAACAGCTTTTTACTAAATGCTTATAAAAGTTTAACGATACCTATAACAAAAAACACATTTTAAAAAATTTTGTCCGTCTGTTTGTTTCGGGTAAACTCAGAAACAGTTGGACCGATTTTGACGAGACTTCCTATGATAGATAGCTGATGTTATAAGGAGTACCTTAGGCTACTTTTAGTTTAGAACAAGAATTAGGGTTCCGTACAAATAAGAAAAACTGGTCATGGTGAATTAATTCGGGTGCTTCAATGGCTTACACTGAGTAAACCATAAGAGATTTATCAAATTAATGTACAAGTTAAAAAGTCCTACAAAAAATTCTGCAAGAGCATAACAGGTCTCTCTTCTAAGAAACACCCACAACAAGCATATTTGTCTTTAAAACAACCGGGAGCGGAAGTAGAAAGATTCACGCGTGTGCTCGATCGATGGCATTCTGTAGTCCACGTGAGCGATGCCGCGGGTACAGCTAGTATAATATATAATGCAGGTCCTGAACACATCACAGTTCTTAATAAGAGCTAAGGCAGTTTCTAAAAATTTATACTAGTTCCTGACCCACATTGTTGTGTAAAAGTTCAATAATTTTAAAAGTTTATTAACAAAGTGGAAACAATGAAACTATAATCTACCAGGATACCAACTTACTAAATTCACAGCAACCTATTAGATAAAGTCCCAACCAGACTTGAAACACTTCACAAAACCCCCTACCATTTAGTTTTATATGAAGGTGTTATATCCCCAAAATAATTCTGCTGAGACCCCCTCCGACAGCGGTTATATTACAACAGAATCTATTACATCATTCCTGCCATGAAAGAATCTATACTAATTAATATTATAAAGCTGAAGAGATTGTTTGTTTGTTTGGTTGAACACGCTAATCTCAGGAACTATGGTTTGAATGTAAAAAATGTTTAAGACTATAGGTTATATAACATCACGCTATGATCAATAGGAGCGGAGCACCAATGACAAATGTTGGAGAAACAAGTAAATTTTATTTCTTTTGAGAGTTTCCATTGCGTTTGCTGCGTAAATCAATATCTTAGGAGATATCACAGTATAAAAATAACAAGGCAACAAAATAATTATCAAGTACCGCAAGTCCATTTTTATTATGCAGAATAATGTGGGAGGCAGGTGGCACATAATAATTCAGTGCCTACGACCCACACTATCTTTTATCTTTCTTACATGATGCAGACGAAGTTGCGCGGGTCAGCTAGTATCAATATAAAAACCTATGGTTTGTTTTTTATATTGAAATTCTAAGCTAATAAACAATGAGAAACAATAAATAAAGAACTCAAATTAACCATGACATATTTAATCACTGTCCATAACTTCTTGCTTAATTCCTCTATTACTATTGCTAACAACACCAAGGAAACCATGGTTCAAATGTTCTGGTAAAATTCTGGCAACTTTTCTTGGTTCTTTCACAAGTGTTTTAGGGCACTGCATTTCAGACCAACTAATTGGTATCATGCCAACTCCTTGAGGTGAGCCTTCTGCTGATGCTATTGCAACACCAAGTTCATTTTCTGCTGTAGATAGGTGATACCAGTGCATTTCCGTCATTGGGAGCTAAATCTCGATTTAAGGAAATATTAAATTAAGTTTATAATTTTTATTTACCATACTAAGAAACAAATAAACAAGAGTTGTTGAATATTAATTCAAGCCTTTATGGTTTGTGTGTTACACCTTACTATTCATTATAGGATAAATATAACATAAAAAAGTAATAAGCTCTAAGTTAGGCTACAGATTGTTAAATGACAAACAAGCATAAAATATTTTTTAGGGTCCTAATTCATTAAAACAAAATATGAACTAGGAGTTTTTTAATAATGGTTTAAAAAAAAATTATGTTTTGTTTATTTATTTTTCCCAAAACCTATCCACACAACAGCTATCTGTTGAATGTTTTACTAAATATTTTTAACTGTCAACATTATCATATCATCATAATATAGAAATAAAATTGTAAAAATATACAGTGTAAACTCTTTATAACGTTATCCTTTATAACGATAAACTCCCTATAACGTTGAAGTGAGCCCAACTTGGTTGGTTTGCGTTAAAACCCACATATTGAAACTCCACTCCATATAACGATAACTCTCTATAACGACAAAAAATGCTCAGTCCCTTGAGTTTCGTTATAAAGAGTTTACACTGTATTTATAAAGGCATCAGTAGGTATAACTAATTATTGTGTTCTTTAAAAATAGTGAACTTTGAATTTAATATATTATTTATGATATAAAATAAAGTTTCATTGTTTGTCCTTTATGCATTCCTATACCATTTATCAGATTGTGACAAAATGTAGTAAGCTGTACACACATCCATAAAGGTTTTTAAATGAGTGTAAACATGTTATAAGTTGTGCATAATTGGTAAATTTCAAAGACAAAGGAAACAATGTCATGCCAAAAGTTTGTCATAATTAAAATATAAGCAAAAGGATACAACTTTGGCTAATATAACATCACCAGGTCTGAAGCATTTGTAAGGATCAACCCTGTCTTTTTCGGTTGCTTTTATATCTTCTTTCTTAAGAATTCCTCTATAAGATCTAGCCATTACAGTTGGCCCAACACACAGAATAACACATTGGACCATTCTCGGATTAACCACTGTTACTTTTGCTGTAACTATGTCCCCAGTTTTAGGTAGTATACTGGGTGTTATTGTGCTTTCAACTGATACAACTGTAACCTAAAAATAAATATTATATTTATAGTTTTAGACAATGGTAAATAATTATATTTCTCTATGCTATATAATGTGATATAAAATAGATACACAATACAAATATACTTTCAAAACTGTAAACCAACCTTTAGAATAGAAAAATGCTTCTATTATTGCTAAAAATAAAATTTACTTATGGAATTATAATATTAGTATGGACAAATGAAGTTTTAAAATTTAAACAATTCACAAATGAAAAAAGAATGAGGGTTCCATACTAAGAAAATATATCTGAAGTAGATTTTTACAGTAAAATAGTGTTAATTTATAAAAACTTACTTTTGTTTGTTCATCAACTATGTTTTTCAAAACACCAGCTAGCGTAGAATATATGTAACCTAGCAATTCATAAGTTCCAGGCCCAGCAACATGGTCTTTATCGGCAATGCTTAACCTCATGCCTGGGATGCATATTTGCCCAATTTCCTTAATTTTTTCTTGAATATCCATATTTTTTTTTTAAAGTGTACTCTATCGCTTTATTTTGATTTAATTATGAACCAATTTGAACATTTTGAACTATATGAAGTTTGAATTAGAGGTGGGCGATTGTGAGATATACTCATTAAATCATTTAATTATCACAATAAATCAAGAAGTTCATAATCTAACTAGGAATAATGATTATTAATAATGGAGTCTTTGATGTATTACCAAGAGTTAAAAACTAAAAAAAGGTCGGTCACAAGTAAAAAAGTTTTTTACAAGAACACGTAACAATTAGCTACTGAAAGACTCCATTATGAATGATCATTCATAGTCGAATTCGGTAAAGAATTATCACTCATAACATAATCGACTTATCAAGACTATGTAAATCAGTCATAATCGCCCACCACTAGTTTGAAGTAGGAATGAACGGTTGTACCATATTCATCGATTATAAATTAGAGTACATTGATGTTAGCATCTCCAAAATGTCAACGAATCAATATAAGAATTCAAACATCGAATATCAAAAGAAATAAGGTTTTTTTGGCGGGATCTTGAAGTGACTTGTTGTGGTTGTTATTTTTAATTCAGTTACTTAGGTTTTTGACCCTATATTATGTAATATTGGTGGCGTTTTGCGTGATATAGTTTGGTTTTGTGCATAAGTAAGGTGGATTATAAATATAAGCTGATAGCATTAATTCCGAGATCCCACAAAAAATCCCTAGAAAGTTCTAACAAGGGAGCCACCATCTTGTTAGGCTACTGAGTCGTCATAACACTTGACAATATAATTCACTCGACAATGGCAGTAATGGTTAGGAATAGGAAGAAGAAGAAGAAAAGAAATAAGTTTGTAAATATTACGGTTAATATTATTAATATACAAGCCATAAAAATTTCGCTTATTCTGATTAATACTATCTATATTTTACTTAAATAATTTTGGATTTTCTGACAAAATAAAATTGAACACTTTGAAATTATAAACGGAAAGATTGATTGTAAGTAAATTTTGCATGTCGCAGTGGTAATAAACCCTACTATTGAGCAGATAAGTGAAATAATATGCAGAGAGGTCAAAATGCATATTGTCAAAAATCGCTGTAGATCGGATCGTGAAATAAGCTTGTTAGAAATAATTATTTATTGAACTACCTACTTTACACTCAACAATTTAATATTTTAAGCCATTCTTTATTTTATTTTGGAGGTCGCTTCTCAGATTACTTCATGTAACAATGGCCAGTGCCGTAACTAGCTTTTACGGGCCCAGAGCGAGTTTAGCCTTTTTTGCTCACAGTGCGAGCTTCTACAAATGCGCCCTTAATTTTTTTTATTATAGCTATTGTTTATGATCCTGGTCTGGTCATTTCTACGCCCCTCCAGGGTCTGCGGCCTGTACCTGGGCACCGCCCTAGTTACGGCTTTAACAATAGCTACACCGTGTACACATAATTAAAATCTGTTCTCTTATATACTATTTTAATTAAAGTGAGGTTAGATTCTGAAGTTATCGTTGCAGATATAAGCTGCAGCGTTTAGTTTTTCAACTCTTATTATAAAACGAATGACGGGGGTGTTTCGTCATCCAGTTTTGACATATTTCTTTATTCTCAAGAAATCCAACTTACAGTACTTGTAGAGCTTAATGTAAGATGGAAAACTAATAGAACTAAGGACCACTCAATAAAAATGAATAAATAACACGATCTAAGAAATGAGCTAACCAAAAACGGCTATGCGGTTAATTTATATGCGGTAGAAGTGGGAGTGAGAGGAATACCAGCGAAATTGCTCTATGACTAGCTAAAGAACCTCGGCCTGTCGAGAACTGCAGTAAGTTCAATTTTAGAACGGGTATCTAAAGAAACATTAACAGGCTCTTACGAAATCTGGCTTGGCAGGGAGAGTATCGCGAGCAGTATCGCGGGTATCGCGCTGATGTGCATCATAAGGAGTCTACCTACACCTAGGTCGCAAGTTCCGGAGGCCACTCGTGTTTCTCTCTCTCTACCACACGATGGACCCGGTACCCACTCGGTGAATCCATGGGATGCTAAGACGTTTTTCTCAATTTTGTAAATTAAACTTCATGTAATAATAATTAATAAAACGTATCAAATATCCTATTTCCACGATATAAGGAGAAATTTTAAGTGAATCTTTCCAGCCGTTGAAAAATGAGTAAATTTGCACGTTTATAATTATATATATAAAATTAGCTATCATGCCTTCCCGCGAGCAGAGTTATAATTAGTTACGAATGCTAAATTTTGAGTAAATGTTAACTGACGATGTTAACTGATGTTAAGTGATAACCCATGACAGGTTAGATTAGGTTGAAACTGTGATCACAACGCGTGAGCCAAGCTAGCGAAGCGAGCGTGCTACGACAGCGGCCGGCGAGTGCCAGAAAAGAATTTTTTGTCAATTAATGTTTTTACTCATTATTATTATAGGAATATTATTTGTATGTATGTATGAGTCGTATGAATAAAACTCAAATTAGAGGTAGTCGGGGAAACACTTTGAGGTAATCTTTCTCGAGGAACGACATTTTAAGGATGTCTAGCCATTTTGTATAACTTGAGCACCTAGACTCATCGCGCATATAACACCTTGAATTTTGGTTGTTATTATACGTGTACTCCTTAGAGTATATAATATAGGTCCTCGGCTGAATTATGTAAATGTATAATGATATAATGCCACTTCATGTTATTACAAATCTTAGCAACAAGCTGCTATTCAATGCCGACGTGACTTCAAATTTTATGATATGATCGTACAGTGAGGCAATGCCACTTCATCTGATTTCAGTTCTTAACATGGTTGCTTTCCAATGCTGGTATATGTCACTTTAAAACAACAATGTATACTTTACAGTAATATAAAAATAAAATACCCGGATATGATAAAATCTTATTGAAATGATAACGGAAATGATACCCTTGTCTAAACAATTAAATTCCTTTTAATGGGTATCTGTTCGCGGAGCATCCGGATGAATCATGTGACAATGTCACGCGAAAGTAACGTATGATCGGCAATTTCCCGATTCATGCTGGCGACTGTCGAGCAGTCTAAACTGTACAAGGTATCTCCTTATTGCAAAATGTCATTTATATACCTGTTTATAAGTAGTGGTTAGTGGTACATTAAATAACCAAACCAAACCAACTTACGTGTTTGTGATCCGAACAATACGTTGAAACTTTTAAATACAAATTAACCTATTCGAGGCACATTTAGAGAGCACAAGTTATTCGAACGGAAAACACCACGCCAATGACGAAAAAATTCGCCGAATACTATCACGGCTACGACCCCCCCCCCCTTCGCCTGGTGACACTAGTTGAAGGTGCGAAAGAGATAGCTATATAGGCTTCTAATTACGGTCAAGTAATTTATTAACTAGATATCTAGTTTAGAGATCACGATTTTATGCTTGAAAATATTTTATTTTATTTTTACTATATATATTTATAGGATTTAGCCAGTGTGAAAAGATGTTTAGATGGCCAGGAATTACCGTCAATCAATAATTAATACCGAGGGTCTATATTTATTACTATATTGTCTATTTCTAAAATACCAAACTTCTTATATACCTGAGACCAGTCTGTAATCGATCGTATGTTAGGTTAGTAGAATTATACCTATTTAATTTTTTTATAACTATATACATGCATACGTAACATACCATCACGCCTGTATCCTCGAAGGGTTAGGCATAATAATGTATACCTACCGTTCGCCGTGTATGTTTTTTTGGTTATTATTGTATTATTGTATGTATTAACATGGGGTATTAGGGTGCGAGCCATTAACCGGGCACAAAGCCAAACCCCGAGCTATTACTGAGAATTTCATAAAAAAAACCAATAACACTTTCTTTGACCTGAGAATCCAACCCAGGAGCTGGATCATAGCAGTTGCGTTTACGACCACTAGGCAAATGAGGCAGTTACCTGTATACCTATAATAAAAATAAATATGAAGAGGTTAGCACATTTATCAATTATATTTATTCGAGTCGATTCACCTTACCTTAGAAACGGTCCACATGAAATTTGAATAGAATAGATTGAAAGGTAATTTGACAAATTTTCGTTAGAAGGTGATAAAGGTGACTATTTGCGATAATTTTAATCCCCATATTCATTACGCAAAAGTTAACCATTTTCCAGTTATCAAGTTCGAACTTCGGTAGTTAAGTCACAACTCAGAAAAAGTTTGCGACTTTGCGTACTTAATAGGAAAAGTCACTTGAGCACTTTTTATCCTGGTAAAAGTCATAGTTTAACCAGTGTTATCCTACAAATATAATAAATTAAAAGTTTCAATGTTTGTTAATTAATCACGCAAAAGAGGCAATTCTTTTGGTTTATCGTGTTCCGAGATCAGTCTGTGTATATATAATAATACGCAGACGAAGTCGCGGGTACCAGTTAGTTACCAATAACCCCGTATACAAAAGAAATGTTCTTTTTTTTAAATACCGATTCGTAATGTCAGTATATCGGTATACGGTATACCATATACCTACTTCCCTAGTTCTCAGAGGTGATAAATTAGGATGATATTTTGGTATTCCTAATATGGAATAAATTAGTTAACTCATATTAGGTTCCCATACCTATTATTTGGTATTAGTGAAATAATAGTCACCGATTCAATATTAGCTATTCGCTACCTACTTGAATCTAATACTGATATTAAGCGTATCTATTCTTATAGAATGTGAGTATGAAATAAAAGTTTGTTGTGAATATTTATTATTATTATCCGTATGTTTATTATATAACGTAAATGAAAAAGAGATTAAATTTTCTTTCGTGTTAATAAGCTAGTTGTACCCACGGCTTCGCTCACGTGGACTACAGAATGCCCGCGCAAATCTTGCTCCCAAGCTTCCGGCTATTTTAAAGACAATAATGCTTATTGTAGGTGTTTTTTAGAAGATAGACCTATATTCTCCCAGACTTTTTTGTAGGTCTTTTTAATGCTTACAATTATTACGTACGTTAATTTGCTATATTTCTTATAGTTTACTAAGCGTAAGCCATTTTAAGCGCCCGAATTGATTCACCATGACCAGTTGTTTTTTTATTTATGAGGAACCCTAATTCTTTTACTAAACTAAAGGTAGCCTAAGTCACTTCCTATAAAATCAGCTATTTACCAGTGAAAATCCCGTCGAAATCGTTCAAACCGTTTCGGAGATTACCCGGAACAAACAGAAAGACAAGAATTTTTTTTAAATGGTTTTTTTTTGTTATAAGTATCGTATATACTTTCATATGCATTTAGTAAAAAAAAAACTGTTATTTTGTCATTACAAACAGACGCTTCAATTTTATTATTTGTATAGATTACGGACTGTCGTTAACGTCAAAATCTTTGATATATTATGTTATAAAAGAAATGTTGTGTCGTGGGTCACCAGGTAGGAATGAAGTTCCTTCCGCTAAAGTAGAATCGACACAATTTGCAAAAAAAAAATCGTGCTCAATTTTATGTAGGTTTTCTTGATTTTTCCCTTAAATTTTGCTGATTAGTTTTTATTTAAGTACAGGAAAGTATTTAGGAAATTCAGTATTATTTATGTATATATTAGGAAATAATAAATTACGTTAAAAAAAAAAAACGTAATTCAAATTATCAATTAAAATATCAAAATATGTCTCTGTATTTTTGTTTGACAGCATAAAATTACATAGAAATAGAAATAATTACCAAAAAAGGTATTATACACTACTCGCTTCTTTAAACGACTGTCGCGCCTGCGCACGTCTCATTTAACGGTTTTATTCCACGGACTTTTTCTTACGGTTTTACTATCACATTTTTTTCAGTTCGATCGCGCAGTAAAATCCCTATCTCCTCCAAGCCTGCCGTAAGGAACTTCGTTCCAAAAATATAACTATGTCATGTAGTACAATTATATTATTAATATTATTTTATTTTATTAATTAAATGTCAATTAAAAATGTCAATCGATTGATTTTTTAGTTGATTCTAAACACAAAATAATAAGTATTTACATTTTAAATTCTCAAAAATATATAGATGCAATAAAATATATGCAATCGCAACTAGTTACAAGGAACTAGAGGTGTAACTAATATATTCGTATTAGGTACATGGACTAAAATACGCGCCACGGACTAGTATATTATGATCTACGAATACAAAATAATAGGTTACCAAATATAAGTCTCATAATAGGCACGCGATTCACGATCCGCGCGGCGAGTCACCGCAAGTACCTCTCTCTTTGTCTGTTATAGGAGGGCGCATCTTGCGAGTAAGCGAGATAACTACATGATTTGAAACTTCGTATAGAAACGACCGCTGGCTGCCAGCTTATCGTATGCGCAGCTAGGTATGTATAGTAAAGACATCATTATACACGTCGGGCTTCGTATCAAAACTGCAGCGTTGGTAACACAGTAAGCAAGCAATGAGAACATAAACACTATATTAGATATTAGTTAGGTTCACAGATTAGTTTGTAATATTTGTAGAAGAAATCTATTGGTATTTCGTATTATGGAATCACTATATTAGGCACCGTTTTTAACGAATATCAGTGTATTAGCTAATACGGATATTAGTTAGGTTCACAGATTAGTTTATAATATTTGTATTAGGAGTCTATTGATATTTCGTATTAGAGAATCACTATATTAGTCACCGTTTTAACGAATATCAGCGTATTAGCTAATACGGATATTAGTTAGGTTCACAGATTAGTTTGTAATATTTGTATTAGGAATCTATTGGTATTTCGTATTATGGAATCACTATATTGGGCACCGTTTTTAACGAATATCAGTGTATTAGCTAATACGGATATTAGTTAGATTCATAGATTAGTTTGTAATTTTTTTATTAGGTATCTATTGGTATTTCGTATTATATTAGTGATTTCTCCAGTTCCTTGTAACTGGCTGCGATTGCATACATGTTATCGTATCTATATATTTTGGAGAATTTGAAATGTAAATATTTATTATTTTATGATAAGAATCAACTACAAAATCAATCGATTGACGTTTTTAATGGACATATATAAAAATCTATAATTGTAGTACATGACATAGTGATATTTTTTAACATAATATATTTTAATATAACAAAGATTTTGACGTTAACGACAGTCCCTAATCTATAATTAATAAAATTGAAGTGTCTGTTTGTAATGTCAAGATAAGAGTTTTTTTTTTACTAAATGCATATGAAAGTACATATATACGATACCTATAATAAAAAAACCCATTTTTAAAATTCATGTCTGTCTGTTTGTTCCGGGTAATCTCCGAAATGGTTGGACCGATTTCGACAGGACTTTCACTGGTAGATAGCTGATTTTATAGGAAGTAACTTAGGCTACCTTTATTTTAGAAAAAGAATTAGGGTTCCGCATTAATAAAAAAAAAACAACTGGTCATGGCGAATCAATTTGGGCGCTTAAAATGGCTTTCACTGAGTAAACTATAGAGATACAGCAAATTAACGTACGAAATAATTGTAGCCATTAAAAATACTTACAATAAAGTCACGGAGAGTATACGTCTATCTTCTAAGGAACACTTAAAAAAATATTTTTAGCTCTCTTAGATTGTAGTAAATTTTTGTTGTTTTTTTTTTGCTTTATTTGTACCTTTTTTTACATTGTAAACTTCATTTTTTATTTTTATTTTTTGCGCAAGTTTTTGGTCATTCTCTATCAGTTCTCTCTAGGGTTGAGGGGAAACTTAGTTTTGTTTTTATTTATTTCCATATAAACTAAATCATATTATTTTAAGGATAACAATTGTAATAACTAACTGGTTACTGTTTCTTTTTATGATGTCTTCTTCTGGTGAATCGTTTATTACTGCTGAGAGTGATAGCCCGTATGAGAGCGTAAATAATAATTTCACAACCCTTAAAAAAACTTTGGAAAATGATTTTGTTGCTTGCCCCAAAAATTTCAATCTATGTCATATAAACGCACAGAGTATCCCATGTCATTACGATGATATCTTGGACACTTTTGATTCTTCACTGATACACGCTGTACTGGTCTCTGAGTCATGGCTCAAGCCGTCGCTTCCATCTTCTTTATATTCTATTCCAGACTAAATACTTGTCAGAAACGACCGCACTGGTAATGGAGGTGGTGGCGTTGCAATCTACTTGAAAAGAATTTATCCCTTTAAAATTATTTTGAGTTCCACTTGTAGCAACAACGCTTCGTGTGAATTTCTCTTTCTTGAAATTGACTTAGGTCTTAAGTTTGCTATTGGTGTAGTGTACTGTCCTCCAGCAGTTAACTACTTCTCCGAACTGGAACTGCATTTTGAGAATCTTATGGCAAATTATAACCGTATATTCATTATGGGTGATTTCAACACGTGCCTGCTTCGTAATGATTCCAGATGCCTCAAATTACGATCGATTCTCGAATCTGCTAGTTTTAGTATTTTAGATTTAGCACCCACGCACCACTCTAGTAACTCTGATTCTCTCTTAGATTTGATAATAACTTCGGACACCAATCTCTTATTTAGTTATGGGCAACATTTGGCGCCAGCCTTCTCGCACCATGATTTGATATATGCCTCCCTTAAAATTAAAACACCTAAACCTAAACCTATAATTCTCTCTCAAAGAAATTTTGGCCGTATGAACACCGATAAGCTCCTTAGTGACGCTGCTAACATTGATTGGGCAGCGGTAGAATCTCTGTCTACAGTAGATGAGAAGCTACATTTCCTGAACACTACTGTTGTTGATCTTTTTCGACCGTCATGCCCCAGTTCGTCCCAAAAAATCAAGCATCGTCCGGCTCCTTGGTTTTTAGATCCAATACGTAAGGCAATGTTAAAGCGTGATCGTGCATTTCGTAAGTTCAAATGTCACAGGTCTGATGAAAATTGGGTGCTGTACAAGGCCTTAAGGAACAGATGTAATCTTCTGTGCAGGAACGCCAAACGTCGCTATATTTATAAGCAACTTGAAGTATCCACACCTGCTTGCTTATGGAAATTTCTAAAGTCGCTCGGACTATCCAAACCCTTGAATAGGGACGATAAAATTCCTATTGACTTGAACTTGTTAAATAAACATTTTGCAAGTGCTACTAAGCTCACACTGAATGTTAAAAATTTTACTCTTAAATTTCTTGCTTGTTTACCCCGTCCTCAGATTGAACAGTTTGAGTTTTCCCCTACTAGTGAAGATGAAATTACAAAAATATTCCTAACTCTCAATTCCAAAGCTGTGGGTTGTGATAATATTGGTCGTGTCATGCTACAATATATTTATAAGCTTATTCTCCCATGTGTGACTTCTATCATAAACTTTTCTTTAACCACGGGGATTTATCCAGCTTCTTGGAAGTATGCTTATATTGTTCCGCTTTCTAAAGTTACCAATCCCACAGCTCCTAATCATTTTCGACCTATCTCTATTCTTCCCTTCCTTTCCAAAATTTTGGAATCTATTGTCAATAAACAAGTTACTTCTTTCCTCACTGACAATGATCTATTAAATCAATTTCAGTCTGGCTTTCGAACCGCCCACAGTACTACTACTGCTCTGCTTAAGATCACGGAAGATGTTAGATCTAATATGGAAAAAGGTATGGTCACAGTATTGGTCCTTATTGATTTTAGCAATGCATTTAATGCTGTTGACCACGATCTTCTGATTGCCGCTCTTTCTTGTCTTCAGTTTTCACCCTTAGCACTGGAATGGTTTTCTTCTTATCTCCGAGATCGTCACCAGGCTGTTCGCGTCTATGATGGCGAATCAGATTGGTGTGCTCTAGAAGCTGGTGTTCCCCAAGGCGGCATTCTTTCTCCGTTACTTTTTTCTATTTTTATAAACTTACTTACGCCTATTTTACAATCCCACTACCATCTCTATGCTGATGACCTGCAATTGTATCTGCATTGCGAAATAAAGAATCTTCTTTCTATAATCAATAATTTAAACAAGGACCTCTCAAGTTTACTTTCCTGGTCTGAATCTTACGGGATTTATGTTAATCCAACTAAGTGTCAATCCATTATAATTGGTAGCTCAAAACAGCTTGCTAAAATAGACTTAAATTCATTGACTCCTCTTCAATACAATAAATGTACCATTCCTTACTCGACTACGGTGAAAAATCTTAGTATCATCTTCGATACTAAATTATGCTGGGCAGACCAGTTCAAGGAAGTTAGTAGAAAATTTTATGCTTCTCTTCATTCTCTCATGCGTTTGAAAAACTTTCTTCCTGTTAATACTAAGATTTCCCTAGTGAATACTCTTCTTCTACCACTTCTGGATTATGCAGACGTTGCTTACTTGGACCTCTCAGAAGATCTCTTAAATAAATTTAATCGTCTACGCAATAACTGTATCCGTTTCATCTTCCGTCTTCGGAAGTTTGATCATGTTTCTGAATACCGAGCCAGGTTGAAATGGCTACCTATTCGGCAACGTAGGAATATAAGAATACTTTGTCTTCTTTTCTCCGTACTTAATAATCCTAAATCCCCTAAATATTTAAAAACACTTTTTCAATCTCTCGCGGATACGCATAATAGACAGCTAAGGTCTTCTGATTCTTTAATTCTCAGTATACCAAGTCATCATACTAATTTCCGCGACCAATCCTTCGCCGTTACAGCAGCACGACTGTGGAATTCGCTTCCTATCAATATCCAACTGGCCAACTCTCGAAATTCCTTCAAGTATTCGCTACGTAGGTTTTATTTGGAGCAATTGAATACTTCTTAATAATATATAATCTTAATAATCGTTATAAACTTTTTTTTTACTTAACATTATGCACACCTTGCATATACCTTTCCCTTGCTCCCTTGGAAGACTGGCAGAGAAGGCTTTTTAGCATTAAGTCCTCCATTTGTACTTTTTTTTGTGCAATAAAGAATATAAATTAAACACCCACAATAACCATTATTGTCTTTAAAATAGCTGGGAGCGGAGGAGCAAGATTTGCGTGGGCATTCTGTAGTCCACGTGAGCGAAGCCGTAGGCACAGCTAGTTTATTAATACGAAAGAAAATTTAACCACTTTTTCATTTATGTTATATAATACGCATACGAATAATAATAATAACTATTCACAACAATCTTTTATTTCATACACACATTCTATAAGTATAGAGAATACTGAGAATAGATTCTCTTAATATCAGTATTAGATTCAAGTAGGTAGCGAATAGCGAACATTGAATCGGTGACTAATACCAAATAATAGGTAACTGAAGGAACCGCTAATATAATGCGAAATACCAACAGATACCTAACGGGCCATTCATAAATTACGTCACACGTTTAGGGGGGGAGGAGGTCGACGAAGTGTGACATTGTGTGACAAGGGGCGGGAAGGGGTACCAAATTTTGTGCCATCACATTTTTCAAAATATAATATTTTATATCTAAGTACATTTAATCGAACTACTGACTTGGTGTTAGAAAAATGAAACTTTGAGAGTGTAGGCGTTGTTCTGGCTAGTATTTGGAGCCAAATGGTGATTGATGATTTTCCTGTGGTTGCCGAATGCATTGCACCAACAGATACTAGACTGGATATCGAACAGGCTAAGGTATTGAAAAATGATCCGATTTGGTACGCACGTCATGTACGTGAATCACAATATTTATTACAAATAGTAAAATGCGAGGAATCTCTATGTTGTGGTGTGCGACGATCTAGCCTTTGGCGACTATTACGAGAGGGGTTTTTACCTCCACCTGTTTTCATGAAACAGACGTGTAACGGGTATGTTACCATAGAAAAAGATGACTGTGGAAGAGAATTCGCTCCACTGTTACTTCAGCTATGTTTGGGTCTCCGAGCTCCGTCATATTTGAAGCAAGTTCCGTATGATACCTATTGCCCCAGTGTCGAGGCATACTTATTTAAACGATCGTGTGGCATCTGTGGTCTATATTTTGCATCATACAAGGCCACTAACCTACACAAGAAATCACATAAAACACAAGAAGAAGTATTGCCCATCGCGAAAATTCGGCCTCAAAGAATTGCTGCTAGACGTGCCAGAGAAATTCTTTGTTTGAATGATGACAATGAAGCTTTATGGTTAGATGAAGAAGATGTTGACACAATGAATGTTTCTGATGTTAACTGTCCAAATGAGAACGATGTGACTACTATACCAGTTATAAATAATATAAAGGAATGGGTTCGAAGTGTATGGACTGAAGTGGATTAAGTTTTTATCTTTCATTAAAGTGATTTTGACGTGACAACGTCTTATAAATTGGTTTGCCGGGTGACACTTCAAGAAACTGCGTTACGCTCCGCTCACGTTATGCGCTCACAATGAGAGCGAGTGAGAGGCACGCGTCCCTTCCACTCGGGCATGGTTAGCCCGCCTAAGAGCGAGAGAGACAGACATAAAGTCGTTGTCACGTAAAACTTTCGCCCGTATACTGACTTTACAGGCAACCAATATTTTTTAATGTTTTGTTAATTTTTATACCTTTGTTTGATTTGATGTCCATTTTATTGAAAAAGAATTTAAATGGAAATTAAAATAATTTCCGAACACTGCTGTTTTAATTTCATAAAGTTGTAATAATAAAATTGCAAAATATGTGACATCACACTATGTAGAGGGGGGGAGGGGTGTCCTCACAAATGTGACCAGCTGTGACAAGGACGGGGGAGGGGTCAAAAAATCATGAAATTCGTGTGACGTAATTTATGGATGGCCCCTCATACAAAAATTACAAAATAATCTGTAAATCTAACTAATATCCGTATTAGCCAATACGCTGATATTCGTTAAAAACGGTGACTAATAAAGTGATTCTATAAAACGAAATACCAACAGATACCTCATACAAAAATTACAATCTAATCTGTGAATCTAACTAATATCCGTATTAGCTAATACACTGATATTCGTTAAAAACGGTGCCTAATATAGTGATTCCGTTCTCATTGCTTGCTTACTGTGCTACCAACCCATGCAGTTTTCAATTTTTCGTACGAAGCCCGACGTGTGTATTGATGTCTTGACTCGCCACGCGGATCGTGAATCGCGTGCCTATTTATTTGACTAATATTTGGTAACCTATTATTCTGTATTCGTTTATCACAATATGTTGTTAGTTCATAGCGAGTATAATGATCCCTGAACCTATTACGAATATATTCGTTACACCTCTACTAGTTCTCGTTGGACGTGTCACGTCAGCCGGTGGGCTGTCATCGGTCATTTGTATTATTTTTTGTGCAATTTCTCAATAAATATCTAAAGCAGCAAAATGTTAACAAAGTTTGAAACTAAGTCGGCGAGGGTGAAAGGGATATCGTTTCACGCGAAACGGCCATGGGTTCTTGCGAGTTTGCACAACGGAGTCATTCAGTTATGGGATTATCGTATGTGTACATTACTAGAGAAATTCGATGAACATGACGGTCCAGTGCGTGGAATCTGTTTTCACAGCCAACAGCCTCTATTCGTATCTGGTGGAGATGATTACAAGATTAAGGTGCGATTTTAATTTTTCTATTTTAGTTAGTACCGCTTTACACTTGTATCGTGTTTTTGACACGTAAGAGGTATATTCTAGGAAACGTATCATAAATTATTTGATTTAATGGTTCCAGGACATATGCATGCATGTATTTATTGCATGTCTTTTACTAAGGTTTCTCGGTACTTCTCCAAGGTAGATGCAATGTATAAGGGATTTATGAGTGATGAAAGTCATTGTCATCATGCTGGATTTTATATCATGGCAAGAGCCTCTATGTAACCAACTATAGTTTAATTGTAAAAAAAATTAAAATCGAGGAAATAAGGTACAGTGTCTCTAAAAGTGCATATAAACCTTAGTACAAACTGCACAGCACAGTCATACTCTTAGCCAAATGGTCTTGGTTGTGAAATATGGTTAGAGATTTTTGATATAAGTACATACCTCTCAGTACTTTAAATATATGAAAAGATACAATACTCGTAAAACTAAAAGAAATTTGTTAGATCTCTATCCATTTTACAACTCCTTTGGGAACATAAGTGGTCATCAATTACTTTTCTTCTCTATTTGCCCTGCCTGCCATGAAAATGTTAATATCTTGACCCAACCATATTTTTATGTTTTTTGTATAGAAAATGTATATATATTTTATTAGAATTTAAACACTTTACATTTAGCAGTAAAATTCTTAAAAATAGCTTCAAAGGGTATATTTTACTTTAAATAATGGAAAAAAAAAATTTCTATCTACATACCTATCAATAATTCATGTCAAACACTACATCTAATTTATTAATTATATTAATTTAACAGTTTATAAAGTTTTATTTTACTAAGTACAATCTCTTGTTTATACACTTTAACATTAGTTTAATGTGGATATATTATTATATTAATGTAGTATGAATTTACCTTCTTATGGTTTTTATATTTATTCTATAAGTGTGACTTTTTTTAGATATATCTTGTAAACATTTTAAGGTTTGATTTCTGAGTACCAACAACTGAGCAACACTTGAGCAAATTTTTGAAAGTTTTGAGTATTAGTGATATATAAATGAATCTATCATTATTTCCAGGTCTGGAATTATAAGCAGAGAAGGTGCCTGTTCACTTTATTGGGACATTTAGACTATATACGAACAACATTTTTCCACCATGAATACCCTTGGATATTAAGTGCTTCAGATGATCAGGTTATACATTATTATATATTTTTAAATCTCTATTAGTTTGATATTTGTAATTGAAAATTTACTTTGTATGAAAATGAATTTAATAAGGCAAGAGTAGGTAGGGTATCTAATCTTAGACTAGGTGTTATAATTTTTATAAGTTACACACTAGCTGTGTCCTGCAGTTTCATGCACTTTAAATGTCTGCTCCTCCTATTAGTATCATAGTGTTTAGATGTTTCCTAGAATTTTCCTCAATAAATGGGTTATCTCAAGCAAAAAGATTATTATAAATCATGTTGGTAGTTCTTCACATTAGCACATTCAAACACAAAGTCTCCAGCTTTATAATAGTAAAGATTAGTTAAATAAATAAATAAAATAAATCTATTACTAATGTAATAGTGTGTTTTGGTCTTAAGAATAAATGTTTTCTTTCTTTCATTATTATAAAATGATGTCGATATGCCAGGCTTTTAGTATTTCAACATCTTGGATGCCTATGCATGCATGGAATGGTCACAAGACCTTTTAAGGAACAAACATATTATTTACGATGGTTGCAATAAAAAGTTTATTGATTGAAAAATACCTTATAATTAAATAGTTGTGATAGTTAGAAATACATATAGTAAAATATTTCTTAGTTGTAAAGTAAAATCTATTTCAGACAATAAGAATCTGGAATTGGCAATCTCGTCAGTGCATTAATGTTCTCACTGGCCACAATCACTATGTCATGTGTGCACAATTCCATCCCACTGAAGATCTCTTGGTCTCTGCCTCATTAGACCAGTCTGTTCGTGTCTGGGACTTCTCTGGCCTCAGGAAGAAGAGTGTGGCTCCTGGGCCCACAGGATTGTCAGAACACCTGAGGAATCCTCAAGCAACAGATTTGTTTGGACAGGTAAAAGTGGTACAAGGGTCATAGTGCTTACCCATGGGTTGAGGTTTGGAATTGAAAACTTGTATTTCTCTTTACTTTTCTTATTTATTTAAATTTCTTCTCTATGTATTAAAAATTTTAATGATCAATCAAATTAAATATTTTTATGATCATTTGTATTTTTAAATATGGCATCGGCCTATGTTGGCAATTTTTCCAATGTCAGATGCATGTTTTATAATTTAATGACCAAAGGTTCAGTGTACCATAGAATAAACTAAAACCAAAATACAGTCGCAGAACACAAAGCAGTTACAAAACAATTAGGTATTATGTGTATTCCATATGCAGGGATATTATAAAATTATATGTTAAACATATAAATAGATACTCTATGTTCCTTCATACTTTTAAACTATACCTAAAATATTAATGTAATATCAATATAGTCGCTGGATAATTAGTTAAAATTCGCATACTAAAATACATTATTCTATTAAGATAATAAAATAATAATAGCAGTTTTTTTAGGATTTTTTATGTGAATTAGGATTTAATTATTTTTTTCAGTTTCACTGAATCATCTATAAAGAGCTAAATTAAAAAGGATAGTGTATTTATTTGCTTGTTTTATTTGAGGTGATTCTATTACTCTTTACTTGCATCATCTATTGTATTGTTTTGATTATACACAAATATCAAATGTACATACCTATTATCATAAATATTAAGTTTAATCATTTTCTGTATTTAAAAAAAAAAAAAATTATATAATTTGCTTATTTTACGCAATGCATGATATCTTTTCTACATCCTCTCTGAACAATTACTACTGATATAAAATCACATGTACATAATCATATTCATATTGCTCCAAATTGTATTTCTATTTATTTTATATTATGATATTTATTTATTCACTGAACATTGCGTTGCTAAAAGCAACTGTACATACAGGCGGACGCGGTAGTCAAGCATGTGTTGGAGGGACATGACCGAGGAGTTAACTGGGCATCTTTTCACCCCAATCTGCCACTTATTGTCTCCGCCGCTGATGACAGACAGGTCAAATTATGGAGGATGAATGATTCCAAGGTAATTATTAGTTTACTAGTCGTAATGCCGATGATGGGGTTTCTTATTTTTGACTCTTAAAGCTTTCTCCCACGAGGCTATTTCTTGCAAGTGACACGAGTTTAATACACACTTCCTACTAGATTCTCGTGAGTAGCCATACAAATTTCGCTATGTTTCGCACACGCGATGTCATTCGCATGCTACTAGTTGTCCTACTCGCACGCTACGCGAGTAGGATACGCGTCGCATGGTAATGATGGTTTAACAAGTAGTAAGCATAAAGAGTTGTAATTGTTTTTTTTTTTAGTATTTTGTGATTGTAGTTTTTAGTAGGAGATTTGAATAACGATTCTCATACACAAATGAATATAAGTATGTACTGATAATTATTAACCTGTACAATTCTCAGTTAGGTACACAGTTAGTTCTATGATATATTTTTGATCTAATACGGGTCTGGACAAGGTGGGGTGATGCAAACGACTAACACCTGCCCTGACAGGGGGACCGCCCTGCGATATAATGTGGTGTTAGCGCCACTACACCAACAAATATAAATAAGATTCTTCAGACTTTCTATAAAAAGTATGAAATTTTTTAGTTATTTTCATTAAATTCTCTGTCATTAGCGAATGCTCTATGTTTAATGTTTCTTTCAATGTTCAGGTGCACCCAAAATCTCCCTTTTCTTCTATAGTTGTACTTGTAGTAAATATATAAAGGCCTTCATCGCTAAAGTCAATTAACTTCGTGCTCGATGGCTCAACAATGAAGTAATACAGTCGAATTTGGCTAGCACTGTGTGCAGAAATAGAGTTCATAGAGTAGCATACCAATAGGCGACCTATGTTTCGCATCTCAGTCGCGTAACTTGTGAATAGGCTCGTGGGAGAAGGGCCTTATGAGACAAATTTTTCAAAAACTTTTCTTATTACATACCTATGTTATAAAAGGAACTTCTGGGCATAAATTATCATATCTCTAGATTTACTGGGTTTAAGCTGTGCGTTGTCTGTCAGTTTACGAATTCAGCTGGAATTTTGTTAAGTATGCTATTTAGGGGATGTCCATTAGTAACGTGAGTTTTTATTTTCAATTTGGACCTGCTTCCCCATGGTGAGATTTGGTAAGATGTGACGGGATTCATCTCTTCCTGAAATGAGATTTTTTTAAATAATTAAATTTATTTGTTAATTTTGTTATGTTCATGTATTTTTCTTCATGCCACTAAATACTTAAGCGTTAACGTTCTTTATATGGTATTTCCTGGCATGTACAATATTTTATGTAACAGTTATTTGTTATGATATTAATCTGTACTATTAATATAATAAGCGGAAAAGTTTTTTTGTTTGTTTATTTAAAAACGCTAATTAATCTCTGGAACTTACCGGTCGTATTCGAAAAATTCTTTTTTTATATGATAGTCAGATTCACGAGAAATAGTATAGGCTATCCATAGGTTTATACATCTAACTTTAGGTCAGGAAGTCAACGTGTTCATAAACTGATTTATCCGCGTGCGCTGACGTAAGGTTGCCTGTTTACTGATGCGGAGCGAAGGCAGCGGAGCTATGTTGCGAGTTATTCAAAGAGGTGGTGCACAGTGGTTCATAATTCGAAAAATTGGGACATAGGCATCGAAAATCGAAATTTCAATCTAATTTCTAAGGATGATCGATCATAATTCAAATCATTTATATTCTTAGATAAATTTCGATAAAAAGACAATAGTATTCGAGAAAAATAATTAAACTTATTCGTCTATGGAAAAATTCAAGTGTATTACTCCAAAAGTTGTCAGTTGAGCAGCTTGTAGTGTATATTTTATTGTGAATGAAGGTGTTCTAAATATCAAATAATTGCAAACCTGTCCGCCGCCGTGCGAGTTCTTTAAGGTGCAAAGTGGTAAATATTTCCGACATGTATTTTTCAAAGAATAACTTAATACCTTTTGTTCTTTTATAAATTTCGATTAAGTCAATAGTTTTTGAGAAAAAGAAGTTTCTTTATTCTCCAGTTGGGCAAAGTGCACTTTTAATTTATTTTCTCTCAAAACGGTTTCCATTGAGCAGTATAAGATGTATAGATTAACATAAATAAGATATTTTGAATCCTAAACACAAATACACATGTCCAATCATTTGCCGCTGCAACCTAGCGCATTTATTTAATTTGATTTGAGGTTCACAGTAGCCTAATCTGCAATAGCAAGTAGATCAACTAAAAGTTGCTAAATTCTAACAAAATCAAAGTAAAAAATTTGATTTGATGTTACGGAAAAACATTTTTTCTTCAATATTGTAATTAGGAATTTGTATTTTATAAAATATGTTATGTTCAAGATTAGTAATCCAATTAATAAAAATCAAATAGAAATTCCAACTTTCGATGCGTATGTCCCTATTTTTCAAATCGTGAAACATTTTGCGTCGACGAGATAGTTGTACGGACTCGCGTTTCTCCGCTCCACATATAAAATGTATGAAATAATAATAAACCCATGTCCACTGGTGCAAAGCTGAGATTTTTATAGAATACTATTGGTCCATACAGCTCTGCAACCTCGCTTGGCTTCCTCGCTCCGCATCAGTGGATAGGCATCATAATGGTTAATTATACGTAAACACAATGTTTTACCAAAATATTGGTCCCTAGTATATTTTAAAAAAAACTCCGCGATAGCATATGCCTATTTGTTATACATAAGTCACAATAATTTGTTTAAAAAGCTATTTATGAGCATTATTTTTAGTCATGGCATATTAATCCTTATGAACAAAGGTTACTTCATCATAATGACAATTTTATGAAATTAAACTTTGACCTTTATACAAGGTGTCCAGAAAGGGTATCGGGTATTTGTAAGTTCAATGAAACAAAAATTATTTGTATGCAATAAAAAAGTTTATTGTTTATTATTAGCATATGAATTGGAGAATTATTTGGAAAAGATGATGTTATCCAAATGATGACCGTTACGTTGCTGGCACTCTTCTAAACCGAAACGAAGATTGGCGATAACACGTTGACACATAGCTATCGATATTGCTGCCATTTCTGACCTGATGTTTTGCTTTAACTGGGTTAGATTCGTCGGATTGTTTTGATAAACCTTACTTTTAAGGTATCCCCATGCAAAATAGTCAAGCGGGCTAAGGTCTGGGCTTCTGGGAGGCCAGTTGATGTTACCCCTTCGCGAAATGACTTTATTAGGGAATAATTCGTTAACAACTTCCATTGAGTCATTTGAGGTATGGCAAGTGGCCCCATCTTGCTGGAACCACGTTCCTGAGTTGAAACCTGCAAACTCCTGCAACTCTGGGACCAAAAAATTTCGCAACATATCGCAATAACGGTCACTATTCACATTAATTACTCGGCCTCGTTGATCTTCATGAAAATAAGGACCAATTATGCCTTTAGCAGACATAGCGGCCCAAACAACGACCTTTGGGCTATGCAGGGGTCGTTCATGCTTTCGTCTCGGATTCTCCACTGCCCAGTACCGACAATTCTGCTTATTAACATGACCATTCAGGTGAAAATTTGCTTCGTCACTGAACAGTATGTTGTTAAAGTTGTTAAATCGCTGCAGCATTTCGTTCGCAAAATTCAGTCGATTAGCATAGTCCGTATCCTTCAATTCTTGAACCAATTGAATTTTATAGGCTTTTAGATGTAAATCTTTCTTTAAAATCGAATGTAAAGACGATTTTTTGATGTTCAACGCTTGGCTTCGCTTTCGGATGGATAAAGACGGATTTTGACGAACCGACGCCTCAACTTCTTCAATTGTTTCTTCATCGCGAACTGAACGAGGACGACCAGAGTTTTGAATTTTAACTGTCGCACCTGTATTCTCGAACATCCTTATCCATTTCCTAATGCTATCGTCACTTGGCGCGTGGCGTGTACGATATTCCGCACGATAGAGACGTTGAGCAGTCACTATTGAATCACCATTATGATAATACGCTCGTACGCAAAATGCGCGATGCGTCCCAGAGTACTGTTCCATCGTGACTAAAACTCCACAAAATGGCGGACGCCACGAACCCCTCCCCGCACCCTTTAGACGCCCCGTTTCGAATATGGCGCGAAAACAAATACCCGATACCCTTTCTGGACACCTTGTAATATGCTATTTAGAAACATAGTTTAGGAGATAATGGCAAATTAAAATAATTTTTACTTGTGGGAAGTGAGATCAATTACGATAAGCAACAGGGGTGCGTTGGATGCGCGGCGCGATGTTTGTCGGATAAAATAATTAACACGGGTGAAACCGTGGGGTACAGCTAGTTTATTAATATAAATAGAAGATAACCTATACATTAACAAGTTGACACAAGTTTTTTATGGCCCCTTTCCCCATTGCGAGGTCACTGTAATTAATGGATACCCCTTAACACTTTGTCTATTTGGTATAAAGAAAACTTTAACAAAACAACGACTGTGTATGATTTAAAATATTTATTTGTTTGTATAAAGGCGTGGGAATTGGACACGTGCCGTGGTCACTACAACAACGTATCGTGCGTGTTGTTCCACGCGCGGCACGAGCTCGTACTCTCTAACAGTGAAGACAAGTCGATCCGCGTCTGGGACATGACCAAGAGGACCTGCCTCCACACATTCCGCAGGGAACATGAAAGGTGAGCTTATTTAATGTATGATTGTTCATGTTCAAAAATATATTTGAACATCACAGTAATACATACAATAACTCCCAATCGGCATGTTTTTTTCCAACATCTTCAACAATCATCGTCATATTTCAACCAATTTAACTGTCTGTTTGTTTGTTCCGGGTAATCTCCGAAACTGTTGAACCGATTTTGACGAGACTTTCACTGGTAGATAGCTGATGTTATAGGGAGTAACTTTTGCTATTTTTATTTTAGAAAAAAAATTAAAGTTCGCAGTAATAAAAAAAACTGGTCATGGTGAATCAATTCGGGCGCTTAAAAGGTTTTAGACATTAAAAAGACCTACAAAAAAGTTAGCGAGAGTATACATCTATCTTCTAAGGAACACTCAAAACAAGCATTTTTGTCTTTAAAATAGGCGGGAGCGGGCGAGCAACATTAAAAAATACTGGATATATTTTGATCATTTTTATTTACTCTATAGATAGGTAGTTGATCCTTATCAAAAAGGAATATTACCACAACATCTTTATTCAATAAAAAGTTATTCAAGTTTTAAGAAACTACGATTTTTATAAGCACTACGCGATCTTCTGTTCGTCCACATGGGCGAAGCCGCGGGCATAGCTAGTCTATTATAATAATAGGAAATAGCGCGTTATAATACAATTGAATTAGGTTGGTAATGGAGTGTAGTGACCGATGTTCTCGCTTTTCATATGAAGTTTTTCAACACATTTGCGACAACACAATAAAAATTTCATATTTTGTTAATAAAATGTTAGTGAAAAATGACGCTCTGTTTTTTTTGTCGCGCCATGCCTGTGGTTGAGTTAGCTATGCGCAAATTAATGCTGCTTTGTTGACAAACATATTTTAATTATCAAATTTAATTAAGTCCCAAAATGATTAACGCTTTTAAAGATACTTTCACTCTTAAAGTCTTCGATATCAGGGTTTCTCAATATTCCTTTATTTTATCTAAAAAAAAATCCGTTTAACATTTGATTATCAGTAAAGTTCCATTGAAGGAAGTTTTTAGACTAGAGATGCTACGAAAGATTCGCAACATTTTAAACATACGCTTTAACACTCTCATTATTATTCGCTTCGCTTTTTTTTTTTGTTAGCAAATGTAAGAATAAATTGTACTCCCGCCCTTTTAAGCTTGCTTACGAAAAACTTAAACGCCTCCTTATATGTAGGCTCCGTGGTTTGAGCTTACATTTCAATGATGTGACATAGTTTGTAAACGTTTGAATGGTATTAGGTATTGGGTGCTGGCAGCTCACCCGTCGCTGAACCTGTTCGCGGCCGGACACGACGCCGGCATGATCCTGTTCAAGCTTCAGCGCGAGCGCCCGGCATACGCTGTGCATAACAACATGCTCTTCTATATCAAGGACAGGTAGACACCAGTTTATTCTTACCTAATAGAATTGTGGGTGATTCGCGACCACCGTACACGAGGGCACCGCACGCTTAGGCGTGTCGCGTTCCAGGATCAGACAGTGTAAGTAATCAAGAGTAGGGATCTGTAAGCGATTGGGTCGCGACCACAATCCAGATGGTGGTAAATTCTGTTAGTGACATTATTTTTGTTTGTTGCGTTTCGTGATAAGTCAGTGCGTAGCCAGCTGCCGATAAGTTTGCAAGCCAGCATGACAACGACGACTGGCGAAGGATTGTCGATTTACTGTACTGTGCTTACCATCTATTATTAAACAAGCAACTGGACGGTAATCACAAAAAATATATAATGTCGTTAAAAATAATCTTCCTAATATCACTCAATCATTTTTTTTTTGTGAAATAATATTGATTTGTATTTTAAATTAATAAATAATATCTAATATTTTATGCTGTTCTTCACGTCAAACGAAAACCCAATAACAGCGCATGACGTCATTCGTGTGTACGCGAACATTGTTACCCAATTGGTGTGTTTGTATGACGTCATGCGATCTGCGGTATGGATTTCGCAGCGATCTAAAATTGTATGTGTTTAGATGTTATTTTAAGTAGGTACTTATGATTCGTTAATAATGTGAAATTATATTTTTGCTAGCTTTAAAAATCTATAATGATAGATTATTAACGCTTTTTGAAAAGTTGTCCGGTTTGGTCATTCTTTGTGTTTAGTTTATTTCTTTATTTATTGAAGTGATTTTGTTTTGTCCCATAGACAACTCCGCAAATTAGATATGCAGACGAACCGGGACGCTCCAGTCATGCAAATAAAAGGCAGCGGTCGTCATCAGCCTTACAGGTATTTTATCATTATGAAAAAAAAAATGATTCAGGTCACGTCAAGCGGATCCTCTATTTTACTCTAGATCATAAAAGTTACTCACAATTAAGAATCATACGTTCATAAAAAAAAAAATTGTAGTAAAGATCTTTGAGACAGTAAATCCTACTTCCTACTAATATAATAAATATGAAAGTGTGTAATGTTTGGATGTTTGTTACTCAATCACGCAAAAACCGCTGAATAGATTTGAATGAATTTAGCACACAGGTAGTCTATGACCTGGAATAACATATAGGGTACTTTTTATCCCGGTAAAAGTCATAGCTTAACCAGTTTTATCTTACAAATATAATAAATGGAAAGTTTCTATTTCAGAATTATTTTTAGAAATAGTAAAAATAAAATTAAAGTGCATATATAATAATGGTACAATACTTTGATTGATGAAATGTATAGTTTCATAATATTTTTTTCGTTTTACTTTTTCCATATAAAATCCAGTTCATATGTAACCTATTATTAGAATTAGTGAAATACGCAGAAAGTAAACCCGGAATAAACCAGTTTACGCTAGCCAGTAGCTACCAAGTACCTCGTACTCTTAACTGCACTATACATTACATAAACGTATACTATAATGTAAACTACTACATACGCATAAACGTCTCCAAGCTGATTTGGCTGTATGTGTCTGTAGTATGTCGTTGAACCACGCTGAGTGGTCGGTGCTGGTGACTTGGCGCGTGGGAGACAGCAGCTCCTACGAGATGTACTCGATACCGCGCGACGGGAACGACGCCTCGGTCTCCGCCCCCGCCGTGGAGCCCCTGCGAGCGCACGCTGCCTCCGCCATCTGGGTTGCGAGAAATCGTTTCGCCGCCCTCGAGAAGAACTCACAGGTACTTTGATACACCCACCCTCTAATTATCGAAACTGCTTTTATTTTTCTAGATAAACCCTTATGTAACAGGAAAAAATCAATTGAAAACTATTTTAGTCTTAAAGCAAAATATTTTTTAAACATCCCGCTGAAATACTTAAAGCTGTCGCGTGACTTTGATCTACGTCACGAATTGCAAAACAATAAGGTTACGGTCTATCAAAATGGCATCAGTATAGTAGTTCACATTCCGACCGAATTCTGAACGTGATGAATTGTCATTCATTGCCTAAGGTTTCATTACTATTGATATATTATTAATTTAGTTGAAAGTAATCCATATAAATAAATAAACAAATTATTTTTCAGTTAGTAATAAGAAATTTAAAGAATGAAGTTTCAAAGAAGATCTCTACGCCGACATGCGAGGAGATCATGTACGCTGGTACTGGCATGCTGCTACTCCGGGAGCCAGACTGTGTGCATCTACTCGATGTTCAGCAGAAGAGGACTATTGCCTCGGTATGTTCATTATTATTCTCCTTCATTTTAAAAACTTATTGGGTCACAGTCTCCTAATATTTTATGGAGTTATATTTTTAATCTATCTATACAACGAATAAAATTGAAGTGTCTGTTTGTAATGTCAAAATAACAGCATTTTACTAAATGTATATGAAAGTATATACGAAACCTATAACAAATGGCATGTATTTCCTGTGTACAATTTTTATCAAAATTGGTTACAAAATTATTATTATCTTGTACGATTTCTAATGTATTATCAACGATTCTTATAGTATGATGTGTGCTTCTCGTCAACATGAATAAAGGTACCTCTCGCCAAGGTGATTTTTTTTAAATTATGGTCGTAGGTTTTGGTTACTTTTTCATGAATTAATAAAGTGTATCAAGTGGACGAATGATTTTTGCAAAGTAACAACTTGATCGATTAAGTTTAACTTAGATACTGGTTTTAAGGTGAAAGTAGCGAAGTGCCGGTATGCGGTGTGGAACGGAGACATGTCGATGGTGGCGCTGCTCGGGAAGCACACGGTGACCCTCTGCACCCGCAAGCTGGAACAGCTGTGCTGCATCACGGAAGGCGCGAGGGTCAAGTCAGGAGCCTTCGACGACTCCACTCCCCAGCCGGTCTTTATTTATACCACCGCAAACCACATCAAGTACTGCTGTAAGGATGGGTTAGTATACACATCTTCATGGGATATGCCTTTTATTTTTTCATCCTATATTTGTCCTTCTACGTTACTTTGTCCAATCCTGGCAGAACTGACGCCCATTTACTATATAATTTCATTGAGTGTTACTTCAAATGCGTTGATTCGACTAGGTCGACATAACCCAAAGGGTTAAAGGTAATGAAACCAAGAGCAAGACAATTTTTAACAAAAAAGAAATCCAATTACAATGATTTTGAAGGTCCAATGCCAATTAAATTAAAATGGGACCAACCTTGAGGTATCCTCTTTCTAACGAAAAAAATAACCATCTGAAAAAGAAGGCATTCTTAAAAAATATATACATTCGAATTCAGTAACTTCCGTGTCTTTTTGAAGTCAGTAAAAAAAATCAAACTTTTAATTTTTTTTACTAATAACCGGTACATTACTCGCATAATACTCAGTTTATATTCATTGTTGTACAAGAGATATTTGGTATTTGGTTACGAAGCTCTGTGATTTGTTGATTTAACACCAATCAGATTGCATAACGTTATATTTTGCAAAATTCTAGATATTAAGGATGTGCGAATAGCATTGAAATCGAATCGAATAATTTGAAAATTTGAATTGGAGAAAGTTGAAGAATCAAAAATGTATGACGTCATTTTTTCCAGTGATTACGGCATCATCCGCACACTGGACGTGCCTGTGTACGCTGTGAGGATTCTCGCCACGGACAGCGGCGCCCGAGTCGTTTGCCTCGATAGAGAATGCAGACCTAAGGTTCTCAATATCGACCCCACGGAGTACAGGTTAATGCTACAAACAATGTATTTATTTGTTTTGAAAATAATCTTCCTAATATTATAATCATCTTTCAATCATTTTTTAGTGCAATAATATTGATTTATATTTTTAAATGTTGAAATAATATCGAATATTTTGTGCCGTTCTTCATGTCAAACGAAACACCAATAACAGCGCATGACGTCATTCGCGTGTAAGCTAACGTTACCCAGTTGGTGTGTTTAGCTGACATCTGTTGTTTCCTTATAATTTTCTGCGTTTATTTAGTACTGATTCAACGTATGACGTAACACGGTCTGCGGTATCGATTGCGCGGCAATGTAAAATGTCTCGTTTAGACGTTGTTTCTTCTAACTTTATAAATTCATAATGTTTGATAACTAATGCTTTTTGATACGTTCTTCGGTTACCTATTGTCTGGGTGGTAAGATACGACCACCATAAACCATAGTGACAAGCTTAGATCAGCTGGTGTATGTCCAGTAATCGGGCGGAGTGGTGGGGATTTGTACCCGACTGGGTTGCGAGCACCATGCGCCATGGTGATAAGCCCTTCGCAGGGATTTTTCTTTTGGTTTGTCGTGTTTCGGGATCAGTCAGTCTACATCCAGTTGCCGAGAGATTTGTAGGCCGGCATAATAACGACGAGCGCCATTGGATTGTCGACCTCTCGGTGGTCGTCTCTCTTTTAGGATTATATTGTGCTCACCACCTGACACAGTGCAGTCACTTTGACGTGCTCCTATAACAAAATCATCTTCAAAAATTAAGGTTTCAAATAAAACGTAAATCAATTTAAAATAATTTATGACACATGTAGATTATAAAAAACACAAGTTAAAGGAAACTATATTAAAATGTGTATTTGCGAGAGACGTACATGGTTTTGGTACTATGTTACAACTTCCCACATAATAGGTATATAAAAATAAATTGTAATTTTATTATTTAAGGTTCAAGTTAGCGTTGGTGACTCGCCAGTATGACCAAGTATTGCACATGGTGCGCACGGCCAAACTCGTCGGACAGAGTATCATAGCCTATCTGCAGGAGAAAGGTAACCCTCTTTATATTATACTATTTCCATTTCTATATTTTCTCGATGACAGTTCTAATTTGATAGTTGTAGTGTTGTGACCAAATAAGTAATGATATCGATCGCATATATCGAGTGACAGTGACGATTCATCAGATTTTGATTAAAATAAATAAATAAAGATTACCTGTCGTTATAATCATTACCTACTTCTTCATCACCTACTTATTTTACAACAGCTTTGAAAATTTTGAAGAAGTTGGCATTATCAATCAAGAATTAATAAGTGTAACATCTTGTAATGAAATATAATATTAGTTAATAAATTTGTACAAAAGTATCCGGTAGTAGTGTAGTTTCTTACATTTTGTAAAAAAATATCGGGCCTGTTATCGTGTTACGTTTATCGATATAGCTCCATCCCTATCAGTTTCTCCGACTCTGGTATAACATTGTACGTGTGTAATCGTCATATTTTTATAAAATTATTCATACATAATGTCAAAAAGACGCTCGTTCAAGTTTTCACAGGAGCTGTCATCGAGAAAATAAAGAAATGGAAATGATATAAAACTAACGATCGCATGCGATCTCCTTCGTGTTTTTTACAATATCACTTTTAATAATAATAAAAAATGGCCTTTGTCACTCAGGGATAATTTAGCTTTACCACCTACCGACTTACAAACTTTAATAATAATAGAAACTTACAACAATAAATACATTGCGTAAACTTTTTATTTAGTTAATTAGTTTTATTTTCTGTAAACATTATGTTAATTTTGTAGAATTTGGATATGCTCCGACGGGACTTGCATACACCAACTGTATGTATAAATAAAGAGATAAGAAAAAAAGAATTACATTATATTTATATATTATTTGTCATAAGTATTTTTGTGGTAACGCCATTGACATCTCTCTTAATTCTTCATCAAAGTAAATTATTGAAACATCATTATATAAAGCTTGTTTTTTCCGTTATTGACGATAAAAGGCAAATATATTAAAATGACTGTTTTCGTGAGGCGCCTCTTAATGATCTGTTTAACGAACATGATAGCTGTCAGATTAATTGTTTACAGTCTATTCATCATCAGATCAACTCGTAATCGCCCACTGCTGAGCATATAGGCGTCTTCTTGTACGCCACTCATCTTAATCCTGAGCTAATCTCGTCCATGTTTTACCCGCGATTTTCTGACTCCTCGTTTACCCTATACCTAGCCACCAATCTGCTAACATTTTAGTTCACCTGCCGTCAGTCAACTTACCAACATGTCTTGCCCAATTTAATTTTAGTTTTTTTATAATCTCTCTAACGTCGCGGACTTTAGTGCGACATCGGATCGCAACATTTTTGTTTCGATCTTGTAATTGGATGCCGAGCATGGCGCGTTCCATGGTTTTGTGTGCCACTCTTCTAAAATAAAAGTAGCCCAAGTTATTTCTTATAGCATCCCGAAAGTCCCGTCAGAATCTGTCCAGCCGTTTCGGAGATTAGCCAGAAAAAACAAGAATTTTAAAAATTGTCTTTTTGATATTGGTACCGTGTATACACTTTCATATGCATTTATTAAATAGCTGTTTTTTGATATTATAAATAGCCTCTTCCATTTTATTTATTTGTATAGATATTCCAAACATAGCTGGAATATCAAATACATGAATCTTCGTTCGTTTATAGGATACCCGGAGGTAGCATTGCATTTCGTGAAGGACGCACGAACTCGATTGACGCTCGCGCTGCAGTGCGGTAACATCGAGATAGCTCTCGAAGCGGCCAAGAGTTTGGATGAGCCCACCGCCTGGGATCAGCTAGCACAAGCCGCACTTGCCACTGGCAATCATCAGGTAACAAAGCCTTTAGTATAAATATTTTTCTCCTACTTTTTCCTACTCTGGCAACCAATTCCCGTTATTAAAAACTGGCTTTACACTACAGTTACACCCGTCTTAAATTTATTAAACCGCCGTGCCACCGCCAACGCACCCGTGTGTAGTCTATCCTTATTCTTGCTTACATTGTTTGAAATTCATGGTTACTGGTCCGCTCCTTAGGGCCGTAAAAAAATAGTTTTGCAATTAGTCTTTTAACAATCGTACGATTACTAGAAATTTCGATAGTTCTGTATAAGACATTTTAATTGTGAACTCATTTGTATAAACAGATAGTCGAGATGTGCTACCAACGCACGAAGAACTTCGACAAGCTATCGTTCCTTTACCTAATAACTGGTAATTTGGAGAAGCTGCGCAAGATGATGAAGATAGCTGAGATACGGAAGGACTTTTCAGCGCAGTTCCAGGGGGCACTGTTACTCGGTGATATCAACGAACGCATCAGGCTGTTGAAGAATGCTGGTCAGGTAGGATTTGTCAGAAGGGGAACTTTTTTCTACGTGCCATCTTCTTGCTCCACCTTGTTCGAAAGGGAAAGAGGCGCCTAATCTTTATATTTTATTTTTTATCTCTATATTCCAGGGCGGCATGCAAGCGGTGATTGCCGATGGATTTCGATCTTTCGGTGGTCGCTGTTTTGTTTGGATTGTACTGTGTTTATTCATTAGGGAACAATCGTCAATTTGCCAAACTACTATGAAAAATATTAATTCGCAATGGTGGCTCTTTTTTGTGGCAACTCCGTGACTCCTTTAATACCCAATCAAAATTAGTGACTCAAGCATCATTTCCAAACTTATTTAAAGAAAGTCCAAAAATAATGTTTTCGTCAAAAAATTTATTACGAAAGGACTTCTTAAGAAGCGTATTTCCATTTGGAATGTTATCTAGAACAATCTTTTAAACTAAAATGACATCTGTTAAGTTAGATTGTTTATATACCGTTAGTGTTCGAAATATTCGCACTGATCAGCTAATTTGATATGCATTAATATGCGGAGTAGTTTGACTTGACGATAAAAAGTTGAAGCGACAATGGCTCAGTGGTAACATGTACTGACAGCTTCGAACGACGCGTGTTCGAATCTCTGCAATGCGCTTGAGCTTTCGGTGAAGAAAGACATCGTGATGAAACCGTAGCATAGTGATAGGGTATTTTCAAATGCCCGCCTGGCTAGCTACCACCCTCATGTTGAAAATCTGTCGTCAAACACCTATGAGTATGTATAACATATATATATGTTATATAGTATAACATACTTATGTTCCAGCAGTTGTACTAGAAAGACATTTCTTCCACTAGGCTAACCGTGTTACCATCGTTTGTCCACATAGTCACTTGACATCAGATGAAACTAAACTTAAACTTATAAAAAATTAAAATTGTTTACAGTTATCGTTGGCTTATCTGACGGCGGTCAATCATAAGCAAGTGGAGGAGACCGCTCAGCTGAAAGAAGCCCTAGAAGCAGCAGGATTGCCCATACCGGCTTCAAACCCAGACGCAGTGTTCCTGCGCCCGCCGCTACCAGTTCATAATGCGCAACCGAACTGGCCTTTGTTGGCCGTCTCCAAGTTAGTATTGTTCTTTATCAGTATAATACACACGGGACAAATAACCTGACTTGCCTTATTATGTCAAATATCATAAACATAACATAACATACCATCACGCCTGTATCCCCGAAAGGTTAGGCGGGGGCGTACTAATGTACACACACAATTTGCCGAGTATGTTTTTTAGGTCTCATGTAATAGGGGGGCGAGCCTATTGTCATTAATCGGGCACAAAGCAAGAGCTGCTACTGAGAATTTCATAGAACAAACCAATAACACTTTGCTAGACCTGAGAATCGAACCCAGGACTTCGAGCATAGCTGTCGCGCTTACGACCACTAGGTTAATGAGACAAATATCGTTCAGTATCAATATTGATATTTATTTAAAATACCACGATATATTTAGTGATTTATTTGAAATTACACTTTTTAGTAAAATTGGTAATAGTAAAATTCCAAAGTCGATTCAACTTACTTACTTTAACTAAATTAATGCAACGTTTTTCGAACGCAAATTTTAAGTGGCACGCACTCTTTTTTTCCCGACTGCGAAAAGGAAGGTTATGTTTTTCGAGCGTATATATCTATATACATATATATCTATTTATTTGTTACGTTCTGTGGTCTAAACGGCATGATGGATTATAGCATACGAGGTGTCGTTAGATTTGTCTAAATTGTGGGAGTGCTATATGTTATATAATATTTAAGTATGACGTCTGGGAATCAAATAAGAAGCAAAATTAGAAAAAAAGATTTTTTTTTAGTGAAGTGGTGTTTGTTGCAGTAGGTTTTTTGTTTGTTTCCTTCTTAATAATTTAGCTTGTTTTAGTTTTTAGGATGAGTGATAAAAATGTTCTATTCGATTAGGAGTCTGTTCGAGGTAGGATGTGCGGGCGTGTCGGGCTCCACGAGCGCCGGGCTAAAGGGCGCTGCACTCGGCGAGCCGCTCGACGAACCGCTCGAGGCAGCCGGTGCTTGGGGTGACGACGACGATGTACTACCGGATGCTAATAAGGTACTATATTTATAAGTTATCACAACTTTAACATTTTCTTTAACTTTTTCTAACAGCTATTGTTAACGCCATCTTAAGGTCGCTGCTGACTTTCAGAGGCGTAGAACTCTTACAAAAAAAAAACAGGTGCCAGTAAGGTTGTATACCAGGCGCTGACAGATTAAAAAATGACGAAATGTATTGTCTTAGAACCATTTCTACAGTATTACTGTAATACAGTAGTACAGTATTTCTGCAGTTAACTGGAGATAAAAACTAAAACTACGTAATTGATTTTATTCCTTATTCCTACCATAGTTTTGGTTAGTTGTCTTAAAATTCGCCACAGATATTTAAAAAAATTATCTGGAGTGCTAGAAGATTTTTTACTCATACAAATTAATTGATGTTATCAAGAAAAATATCATTATTTCCACATATTTTGTGTCTTGTACGTAATGTAATGTAGTTTGAGGTTCCGTACGTAATTAGAATATATTATACAAAAACATTATTTTTCTTAAAATAGATCGTTAGCACTAGAAGTTTTATCCCGAAAAAAGTTATCCATGTTAGAGGTAGTAAGTAGGTATAAAAAAATGGTTCCAAAAATCCATGTTTTTAGGTTATGTCATAATTTACTTTCTATGGATACTTTTTATAACCTTTCTTATGATGAAAATAGTAATGTTCGTGCGTGAGTAACTTCACATTATTGAGATTTCATTCCAAAAGTGTGATATAAAAACGAATGGTTATTACGAATACAGGAGGAGGGTGAAGTGGGAGAGGTGATGGAGGACGCATGCGACGACGGCGGTTGGGACGTGGGTGACGAGGACCTTGACTTGCCAGAAGAATTAGCACCTGTATCTGGTAAATAATATTATTTACAGTTGGCCCGCTGAGAGAATGCGCTCGTGACGTCTGTCACACCAGAAAATGGCAATCCATTTCTCCATTTGGGATCGCCATTTTTTACCAGAAATATAAAAATAATAATTCATTAATATATATCATATTAACGTATAATTTTTAATTTGTAATAGATGTAATTGTTGTTTTTATTGTTGACCCACTCTTTCCCGCGATTATGTCTGCATATTTTTCATACCGTATCCTTGTGCGGGTACTGCTGACAGTCAGTCTATGCCAAAACTTAAAACGATAGAGGCAGATAGGAAGATTTACTTTCGCATTTATATTATTAGTGTAGATGTTTAACGAAGTCGATTGTTTTTCTTTCTAATAATTTTGTATGATATTGTTACCAGCTGATATAGATGGCGGTGACGAGCAATCTCAGTTCTTCGTTGCTCCGACGCGCGGCACCAGCGACATGTTGTCTGGCAAGCTGAGGACCGCACATGATCACGTCGTCACTGGACAGTTTGAGATCGCTTTCAGGTTAGTATCACACCTACAAGCCTAGGGCGGATTGTAAAGGGGGTTGGGCGAATACTAAATTGCACAAAGGTAAAATCAGTTTTTACCCGTGACTTCACACAATAAAAAAGGAGTTCTAAAGGCGCGATGTCACTATATTAGTACTCCCGAACCGATTTCACTTGGATTACTAATCTGACACTACTCGTACCGGGGAAACCACGTGATCCTACGTATGTCTTTCTTGTGTATGTGTGTTTCGAATTTGGGGATTCATTTGTTTTCGCACCAACTGATTTTTTTTCATATCGTTCTTTACACAAAATGGAAAACTTAAAATATCGCGTTATTTACGAATATTAGTTCCACCTTGGCATCAGCGCTGCAGAAACAGCTTGAAGGATTAACGTTTTGTGTGGGGAAGCTACTGTATAAGAAAGCCCGGTACGTTTTTGGTTCCAAAGTTTTCGTTCTGAAAATGTTAATCTAAGAAACAAACCTCGTGGACAACTGTAGACCCTAGTTGATAATGAAGAACTAAAGGTGATCGTGGAAGCGGATCCATCGCAAACCACATCAGAGTTAGCGGCAGGCATCTGTGTGAGTTATAAAAAAAATTCATTCACTTGAAACAAATTGGAGAAATTAAAAAGCTCGAGAAATGTGTACCGCATGAATAAACTGAAGCACACCAAACACGCATTGAGTACTGCGTTACATTACTCAACCGTCACAATAATGAGGGAATTTTTAATCGTATTGTTACTTATACCGAAAAATGGATCCTTTACGACAATCGAAAATGCTCATTACAGTGGTTGAAACCAGGAGAAAATCGAAAATGCTCATTACAGTGGTTGAAACCAGGAGAACCGGCCAGATCCTGTTCCAAGCGAAAGTTGACTCAGAAAAAGGTACTGGTGAGTGTTTGGTGAACCAGGGCTGGTGTCATACACTAAAGTTTCCTAAGATCTGGTCAGACTATAACAGCAAATCTGTATTGTCAACAATTGCAAACCATGATGGAAAAGATAGCCGTTAAACAACCGAGACTGACCAATCTCTCTAACCCACTGCTGCTTCATGACAACGCTAGACCTGATATTTCACGATAGACGGTCGCTAAATTAGAGGAACTACAGTTGGAATGTCTTCGACACCTACCATATTCCCTGGACCTTGCTCTAGCAGATTACCATTTTTTTCGGAATTTGGACAAATTCTTGCAAAGAGAAAAATTAAAAAAAAATCAGTTTCAATGAGGCTGTCCAAACTGCCTTCAAAGATTTTATTGATTCTCGCTTCCATAATTTTTTCAGCAATGGAATCAAGGAACTAACTATAAAATGACGAAAGTTCATTATTTTGGTACACAATTCGATTGATTAAATGTATAATTCTATACTTTTTTCATTGTATCTACTTTTTCCATATAAAACGCAAATTTCATATGTAAGTACATACTTATTATAATATGTACAGTACAGTACAGTGCAGTGGGACTGCAGTATGGGGTTCTTCAAAAATGGAGTGAATATGTTTTTAAAGGGTCGGCAATGCGCATGTAGTGCTTCTCGTGTTGAAAGCGTCCTTAAGGCGGGCCGGACCGCATGCTTGTTGACCACCATTGTCGTATTAAATCAAATATATTTAAAAGTTGTTCTGTTGTACATAACATTGTAGCCTTAAGTGTAAACAATTGTAAATTGAATATCTGGTTCTCTATAATGTGGTATAGATTTTTTTTAAATTAGTCATCATGTTGCGTGTTATAGATTATTGAACGAGCAAGTGGGCATAGTGAACTTCGAGCCGTACCTGAATACGTTCGTGAGCATGTTCGCGCACGCTCGGCTCACGTTCGGCGCTCTGTCGAGCGTGCCGCCGCTCACTGCACATCTACACCGTAACTGGAAGGAAGCCAGCGGGAAGGAATTACTGCCAGCAGTCAGTAAGTGACATTCCACTCTTCATTCACACATCCAAAGGAATACATAAAGTTTCATACCTACTATTATTTATCATTAGTTTATTATATTTTATGTTATATTCATTAACAAAATTATGCTACTATATGGGAGAAGACTTACTTTTACAGTAAACCAGTTTACGGAAGCGTTCTAACGCTTCTTTTTCATTATTATTTTTGTATTAACAATTATAGCTCAGTGGTAGCGTAGACGGATAACGCGTCGAGCGACGCGAGTTCAAATCCCTGCAATAAGCCTGAGCTTTCGATGAAGGATAGCGTCGTGATGAAACCATAGCATGGTGCTAGGGCATTTTCACCACTCTCGAGTTGAAAATCTGTCGCCAATCATCTATATGTGTGTTCCGGCAGCTGCACTTGAGATGTAGTACTACTACTAGGCTTAGCGTTTTATCGTAATAGGCCACATCGTCAGTTAGTCATAATCGTCATAAGGTAATATTGTGGTAAAACCTATAAAGAATTTAAAAACATGTTTAACCGGCTCGAAGGACCAGATATGATAACCAGGTGGTATGAAAATAAAATTGTACAAATCAAATTCGCTTACCAAAGTTTTATTTCCACCACAAAATATATTTGTGTTTTGAATTTACAAATACAAATTGACTCGCACTTTGTTTTTTTAAAATTTCTGCGATAGAGCTCATAAAGAAGTTGAAAACCGGAAATTATTTAACAAAAAAAGAAAATGAATTTCAATGGTTTTGGAACAAAAAAAGCATTATCCAAACCGGTTCATAAACAAAAATGTAATAAAAGAAAATAAATTAAAAATACATTCGAATTGAGTACCCTCCGTTTTTTTTTAAGTTAGTTATAAAAGAAAAACAACTTTCAGGAATTCCCTGGTGTATCTTCTAAGTCGAAGGTCCAATGCTAATGAAATTAAAATGGGACCACCCTTGAAGTATCCCTTTTCCAATGAAACATAAAGCTTGTTTTGAAGTCGTTTAAAAAAGGGAATGTATAGAGTACTGTGATACAAGTATAAAATAAGCCTCTTATTTAAAAAGCAATAACTGCAAGATGTAGCTGAACGAGAGGCCGTTGTCAGGCAACATTGGCAAATAATAAGTTTTGTTTTTAACTGACTTCAATAAAAGGAGGAGCTTCGAAGGTATATTTTTTATGGATGATCAGGCATAACGTCTTTGTTTATAAATCGATTTAGATCATTATTTTTTCGTTGAATTACATACCTCAAGGGTGGTCCCAATTTAATTTTATTGGTATTGGACTTTCGACTTCGAAGATACACCACGGAACTCCTCGAAATCATCGAAGATGGTTTTCTATTTTATTAAAAATTGTTTTATTATTTGTTCTTTTGTTTATTTCTTAGTATTTGTACCAGCAATAAACGTTTTTTCTTTCTCTAATATAACAGCTGCGAAACTGAACGATCTGGTGAGTCAGCTGCAGCAGTGCTACCAGCTGACGACGGCGGGCAAGTTCACAGAGGCGACGGAGAAGCTGCAGCGAGTGGTGCAGAGTGTGCCCTTACTGCATGTGGACTCGAAGGCGGAACTCATCGAGGCGCAACAACTGCTCAACATCTGTCGGGAGTATTTGCTCGGATTGCAGATGGAGACCGCGAGGAAAGGTAATTTTATAACTCTGTTTTATCCGACTGCGAAAAAGGAGGGTTATGTTTTTCGTGCGTATTGATGGTAATGATGAATGGATGGAAATGTTAAAATTAACATATGAGGTGTTGTTAGATTCGTCTTAATTGTGGGTGTAACATAGGCTATATTATAAATATTTAAGTACGTCGTCTGGGAATCGAATAAAAAATAAAAATATAATATTTTTTAGTTCAGTGTTTTTTTCAGTCAGGTTTTTTGTTTCCGTTTTAATTAGTAGTTTAGCTTCTTACTAACGTAATCCTTTTTTTTAACGTGGAGAAACTTCTCATGGGTACACAGTCGCTGGGGGAGTAAGTGGTTATGTGAGACTCTTACTCGCTAAAACTACGGTGTACCATCCGCCGTAATAATGGGGCGACATGGGGGATTCGCTTGATGATGCACTGCGTCACCCTGTGAGAGTGTGAGAAATCAGAAGTACCATCTCTATGTATGGAAGAATATCCGTCGAAAAGCGTCAAATCAGGGTGGCGCCACGATAGCAAGTGCGTGAATTTAAAAGATAGCGCTAAAAGTTTATTTTCGACCACTTGGAGAACTTTTCACTTAACAAGCGTTTCCCATTATGTTCGTTTTATTTTTTAGTTTTACAAAATAGTAAAAACTATAAAATCACGGAAAGTATCATTCCCTCTCGCTAACGCTAGCGCCGTTTTGGTAGGTTTTTGAATTGTAATGTTTCAACTTTTTCAACTTGTCCCCCATATAAAATGGATTTCCTTACCTCTAACCTCCATAGGCTCAACTTAAGCCAGCGTCCAGTACCAACCCTAACTGTCTAATCCCAGACGCCCGAACCTGTGCGATGGGAGTACGGGCTCTCCGATTAGTCTCTTCTGGTTCGTCTATGGCGGAGGAAGAAGGCTCTCGTATTCCATACTCTTGCCGTCCGTCCGTCTTAAGAACAGTTCTCACTAGCTGTGTCTTAAAGAAACACCAGGCCGCCGCGCCGCCAACGAACCCGTGTAGACCTTATCCATGTTCTCACTTCCCATACTTGCCTACAACTTGCCTACAGCTGCTCAACAAATAGGTTGTAAAATGAAAAAAAAAATCTTGACTGGTTGTTCCAGATATTAGCGCACGTAAAACCGCGGGTCACAGCTAGTAATTAATATTCCTCAACACTTTCCTTCCTTCTTAGTCATTATCGCTATAGTAAATTAAACCATAGCATCGAAAATGTTATTTTTCTGTAACAGCAATGCCGAAGAACACATTAGATGAACAGAAGCGGACATGCGAAATGGCCGCCTACTTCACGCACTGCAAACTGCAGCCTGTGCACCAGATCCTAACGCTGCGGACAGCTCTCAACATGTTCTTCAAGCTCAAGAACTACAGAACCGCAGCGTCGTTCGCGAGGAGACTCCTCGAGCTCGGACCCAGGCCTGAGGTCGCACAGCAAGCGAGAAAGATACTTCAAGCTTGCGAGAAAACACCCACCGACGAACATCAGCTGTTATATGACGAACACAACCCCTTCAGCATCTGCGGTATTTCATACAAACCGATTTACAGAGGCAAACCTGAGGTGACATGCTCGCTTTGCGGGTCAAGTTTCATGCCGGAGCACAAGGGCAAGCTATGCTCAGTCTGTCAAGTTGCTGAAATAGGGAAAGATGTGCTTGGCTTGAGGATCTGTCATCTCCAGTTCCAGAGATAATTAATATCGTTAAGTAAGGTTTATATAAGAATAAAATAATCTATATAGCATTTTAATTTGTTTATTTACAAAATGGTCTGCTACATATTATGTGAATACATTTAAAGTTATACAACTGATTTTACACAACTTTTATTATCACCACCTTTATTTTAATAAAACTATTTTTTTTATTTTATTAATACCTAAAATTTATTTAATAGTAACTAGGCATCTTCCTTTTTGTCTTCTTTAGTCCTGTAAATATAAAAAGTCAATTACGTTTAAATTAGCTCCAAAAATATGCTGTAAAAAACTTGTGTAACTAATTAAAGTATAGTGAAGTTAAATCAGAGTAAAAAGTAGTATTACTTTTTTTTTACTCTCGGTTACAAAGTTTAATAACAAATAAGTGTAAAAAATTATAACATTAAATACTCTATTTGATAATTTATCAAATAACTATTTGATATATTATATTTTTACAAATAACCCATCCATACCTAAACCTGCGGCCCGTTGATCCTTATGGTGACCCAACAATTACCTACCAATAGTAATTACAAAAAGTATTCTTAAGTTTGCGGGTAAAATCTGACAATTTGGCAATAACTTTTCACTCACTAGCAAGGTCTACAGGTAAGTGCACGTTCTTTTAACTTATTGCCAGTTTATTGCTACTTTCATGTGATCATTCGCCCGCCCGCTCGCCTATGTGTATTTATTTCTAGTCTAGTTAGTGTCTCTTTTAGTTTACTGCTTAAGAAGGCTATTTACACGCCATTCTGACCCCCAATATATGCTCCCACCGTAGGAGGGCTATTTACACGCCCTTCTGCTACCCCATATTGATTATCAATTAATCGATTGTTAATCGATGTTTACTGACTATTATGCACGCTATGTGCCTCACGCGCCGCTACGTGCGTATTCGACTTAAAACGTATGGATACAAATTCGATAATTCACTAAAACATTTTTATAATATCAGTATTTTTTTTAATTAATCTTGCGCCTGTGTGCTATAGCTGTTATGTGTAAAAAAGATGCTTGCTTTTAAAATAATGCTCACAAAAAAATCATCACGCGTGTGTCCTCCACCCCGCTCCTCAAGTATAAAAATGTTCATCAAACATTCACCATGGATATTTTACTATTATTCGTTTTATTTGTATAACCAAGTTATCGATAAAACAGAAACTATTTTGCAAAAAAAACGGGCACCTAAAGAAATTTACGTTGTAAGGTCGATTTCAGTTAATTTGAATAATTTAATCTAATTTAATTTAATCGTTAATAATTATGATCGTGTAAATTAACACGCATGAAGTGAATACTGGCAATTTTTTCATTAGTTTTCGATGAATACCATAAAACCGATGTACACTTCCAAACAATAAGAAGTGCTTAGCAATAAAGACAAGATTTTTTTTTTTTAAATTAAATATTGTTAGAAAATAATTAGAAACCTAATAACGAGTCATCTTATAAAAATCAAGGCTTCAATCCTTCTGGCCAAGATATTATAAATATTTTTTTATGAAATACATTCCCACTCTTCTGTAATGACTCTTTTTAGTTCCCTGATGTTTTGTGGAGCAGGTTGCACTGATCTTACTTGTCTCTTTAGATTATCCCAGACATGCTCAATTGAATTGACATCAGGACTTCAAAGTGGCCAATCTAAACGACGGATCCCAACTTCTTGCATGTACCTACGCTTCCACGTCGCTAGAAAGGTGAGGACGAGCATTATCCTCCATAAAAATGGAATCTTCGCAATTCGCGCCATTAAATAAGCAATTTTGCGCAAAAAATTAAATTTGTAGTGTAAGGAATCATGCCAGAATGCTTCAAATAATATGCCAATACATCGTCAAATTAATAAAGCCGCTTTCTTGTATCTAATCTATCTCTGTTCATTATAGTAGAGAAAAAAATCAAGTGCCCGTATTTTTGCAAAAGGGTTTACTTTACCGCCTTTGATTTTGTATGCCTCATGTTACTTGTTATACGAGAAAATACTAAAGAAAAAGATATAAATCATTGAAGCCATGACCGACTAGCCCTCTCAGCTATAATGGAAATTAATTTAAAAAATAATTTAACAAAATCAATGCTTCCAAAAATACTTGCCTATTGTTTAACATGTCCTGTATTTCATCGAAGGTCTTCCCTTTAGTCTCCGGTAGAAGGGTGACAGAGAATATGAACCCGATACCGCAACATACTGCGAGGATCCAAAAGGCGGTGTAGATACCATACGAGGCAGCAACATCTCGGAAATATCTTTACGACACGTAAAAAAAGGAATTTTATGAGATTTAAAAGAAAAAAAACATAAATATTTATCTATAATTTCAATCACCGAGAAAAACGCAATTCTATAATGAGTATATTTTTGGACATACCTACTGTTGTGGTACTACTAGAATATTTATTTTTACAAAAGTTCTGGATATCTCACGACTCTTTTCTTCACCGTCAACTGATTGTGTTGCCAAATTGAAATGAGTAAATTGTATTTAAAGAAATATTTGGTAAATGCGGGGCTCGAACCTGCGGACATCGGTTTGAGATACCACCACTCTAACTACTCGATAAATACACCACGACTAAGATATTGAATAGTCTGAGGATATTAATATAAAATAGATATGGGTCGAATGCAGTTTATACCGAAGCCGAACTTCGGTTGCACTTAGATTCAATTTTGGTGCTAAGAATGCATCAGAAAATATTTTCTCTGCGCTTGTAATTTCTCTTACGAGCGTCTCTCCTACTTCTCTCTGTCCAATACTTCCTCAAAATCCAAAACACTCGAGTTATTAATTTCTCGAGGTGGCAAAGCTTGGTCTGGAATTACTTTTCCATTGTTGAACCATGTCAGCAGTAAACATAAAAAGAGGGGAAGCAGCTACAATCTCCACCCAACCAGCAAAACAGTCGAATAAGAAATAATTTACTCGGCTTATACCCAGTTTATTAAAATCTGAATTAAACTTTCCAAAACTCTAAATAACCATATACTTGCAGTAAACTCGACTATTTAAAAATCTCCACAAATAATACTTTACAATAGTAGAATAAACGTTTACAGCACCAAATCACTTTAATTCAGTACCTTTGGTGCTTTACCAGTTCTATAACCACAGATAATATCAATACTATAACCGTAGATAAAATATATTTAACAGCTATGAAACAACTAATTCGCTGAATTGGGCGCTGTTATTCTGCCATTAGTATTACTCAGCTCTCTGTCCTGATTCTTTAGATGTCGAGTAAATGCAATGTGAAAACTATAGGCATATTCGTTGCTTTTAGTTCATGCTTTTATATTAACACAAGTCGAATATGTTTTTCAGAATGCTATTATAGGAATTTAATAGTATCCAGTGCTACTAGTCAACTTTTACTCAGCTTTAATTGCCTTAACAGAGGTCGGAAAAACATTTACAGCACAACTCGTCCATTTTGTTAATAATTGTGTTCTACGAAAGTTCTTGGGGTTTTGTTGAAAAAATGAATGAAAATAAACCTTAAAAGAAGTGGTTTTTGTACAAAAGTTAAAAAACGATCTACTTTATTGAGCCCAATTTACTATCATTGTGTGAGTCAAGCGCGAGTATATTTTGAGTGGTTCCTTAGCTTCAAGTTTTCTCTGAAACGCAAGCATATTATACGAAAATTTGAATCTGAATGAAGAACAAGCCAAGCAAATACAAGTGGTAGGGAATCAGTAAACGAATGTACTTATATAAATATTGTAACTGATATAAGTGATTTAAATTCAGATACCGACTGAAGTGCAATCATTTTAGACACAGAAAACGGTGACAATAGTTCTGCCAACGACATCGATTACGAAGATAATTCTCAGTTTAAATTTAAAGTTTCTCTCAAAAAAAAAGAACCGCTTAAATGGAAGGCCGAATAAGGCAAACAAAGTTGTGTCTCTCGTGGGCCAATCGAAACATTCTTTTTTAGTTTTTTATTTATTGGAATTTGTTTGCAAATTATCGGGTATGTTAAATAACACCGAATATTTCAATTAATTAATAAAAACTTCAATTCCGTATTTAAAATCTTACGATTCAAATAATTATAACGTAAAACATACCTACATACATCAGTGCTTAACAAAAATGTAGGCGGTGCCTCACCTAGTCCATATGAATCCGGCGAACCAGCACATGAAAGAACAGATCCCGCTGGCAAAACACTTGGTCTTCGCAGGAAACATCTCAGCAACAAGAATCCATGGAACTGGTCCAACACCTTCAATAAACATATTTATTAACAATGCTGCCCTTAAACCCCCTACGCCAAGGAGCTCTAGAAACCCTACTGACTGCAGGAACACTACAAAAGATTATTTGGCTGTGATCCTTTGTAGGGTGGACGGATTTCTGTTGGGCTGCCCCAAGTAAAGAGCAAACTCCAAAGTAATTTGTCGGTGCCCTACGTCTCTTAACATTTTATATGTTGGGATATAATATAATAATATTGTATCATTCTATTGTTAGTTTGGAGGTTTACCAGTCTGGAGATAAATGTGAAAACAATCCTTCCAAATTAAATTATTTATTTCTGTATTATTACTGCATGCATTGCGTGTGCCGACCGAGACTGGACTGCCCGTGCACACAATGCACGAGTACAATATTATAAATTAATGATGACGCTACATTAGTAAAGTTGGGCTCAGCTGGGTGGTGTGTCCGACGGTATTCTGACCACTATAAACCAAGTCGAATACCCATAATAGTGGCACATTCCGGCGTGTCGTGTTCTGGAAATAGCCCGTGTATCTATATCCAAAAATCAAGTGCGGTGGATCTGTGCCCGACTGGGTCTCGACTAAAGTGCACATGGTGACAAATGTGAGTGGGCGATTATTACCACCTCCACATTAAAAGGAGTCACTTGAGCTATGTCCCATTAAGTGTTTTTATGTCCCATTATAACTAAATTGATAAGTACAAACTTTCATAAATCTATCTTTAAAAATGTCGGATTTTCATACAAATTTTCATCGCGTTATTCACCTCAGGGATTGAATGTACAAAAATCCTTCCTAAAGTGTTAAACCAACTAGCATGCAGATTGTTACGGTCCTACCCCAGTAGTTTCGGCTGTGGGTTGATATGTCAATCAGTCAGTTATCATTTTATTTAAATAATTAGCATAATATAAACTTACTTAACTTAACTTACTTAGTATATATAAATAACTTACCCAATGTAAAGAGTATCATGTAGATAATAAGACAGAGTAGCGGCAGAAACGCGACTGATGTCACGTTGTACTTGTAATAGTTGTCTAGTAGGGCATACACTCCGATAAGGAACTAAAAATTATTAACAGTATAAGACAATTTTTCATTAAAAAGAAAACAAAGTTCAATGATCTTGAGGAGATTACTGGTGTATCTTCGATTCTAATGCCATTGAAATTAAAATGGTGACCCCACTGGGTTATCCACATTCTAACAAAAAAAGAATCATTCAAATCGGTTCATAAACAAACAAGTTATGGTTGAAAAATATACAACTGAAATAAGAACTTCCTACTTTTTTTGAAGTGTTTTAAAATACTACATTATAATGACTCGTTATTTAAATTAGGCCCATTATTTCGTTTATACAATTTACACATGGATAATTCGATTTTTAAAAAATCAAGGAAAATCCCTATTAATGTATATAATACATTAATCTGTACTTGTCTGTAGGAACCTACATGTAATTTTTTCAAAAATTTCCTGATAGGCGTCTATTAAAAAGTACACTTAACACTAATAAAATAAGGCCTTATGTTATTGACCAATTTGATAGGCTATACATACAAGAACTATTAACAATACTTTAAGAAATTGTTTAAAAAAAAACACAACTGATTTTGTAGAAATTTTGTACACGGGAAGCTTATATAATTGGTCAAATGATAGGCTTTAAAAGAATTTTGAATAATACTTTCGGAAATCGTTAAAAATAGATAATAATTCTTAACCGATTAAGATGAAATTTTGTACACGGGAAGTACCTACATACCTATATTTCATTGCTCTATTGATGGGCTATAAGAATTATCTAATCAATCTAATACTAACTATTCATTAGTTGGTTTCTCGAAAACAGGTCCATCGATTTGGATGAAACTTTGTATTTAGATAATGTTTTACATTCTAAATTTACCTAAAACTGAGATATTTTTTTTGTGTGTCACCAAGTGCATTTCAGTCGCCAAGATATTGGTTAATAAAATGAATAAGAATGAAATTACGAAATGAAAATAATTACAAAGTAATAAATGTGTACAGAGAAGCGGGTGCATTTCTAGATAATGCATAAACTAAGAACATTAAAATAACTAAAGTTTTATTCATGATAAAGATAAATACCAATATTCGGACGTTCGAACGCTGATGGAAATTTCTGTTGAAATTTGGTATAGAACTCGATTATACCGTATATATATACATATACAGTTTATGTAACACTATAACAATATAGTTAAATTATTTTGAATTTACGCCCAGTGAAGACAAAAGTCATTACGCTCACAAAACACGCGCGACAAAAGTCAACAGAAAACAAAAGGTATGTATGTACTTACAAGGAATATTGTAAGGCCAAGCGACGTTGTCCACATGAGTAGTTTGCGTCCGAGTCTGTCAACCACCATCGGCGTGATGCAGCTTGTGACTACCTGTAATGACAGATCGAAATAATAAAATCTTAAGAAGCCATTTATGAATGTCAAAACACTACTACCGGTTCGGAAAACATCCCAGTCATCGAAAAGAACCGGAAAAAACTCGATAGGGCTTATCTTCTTTTCATTACATTTTTTTTAGTTGTTCCAAAAATATTTACAGTTAATGCAGACATCACTATCATTCACATAATGATCGACCCTGTAAACTTTCAGTCAGATTGCGACTTAGTTGCAATCACGGCAACAGCCCAAGCCGAGGTCTGGCCACTTTGGCACCCTTGCGCGCATCTTGCTCACGCTTTCGCGGCTGAGTGCCTTAAGCGCTCGCCACCAAGCCTTGTAAAGCTGTAAAAGCCATCAGCGGCTTTGTTTTTGGATAGGGCCCCTCAGTAAGGTCAGTTCGAAAAAAAAACTGTAAACTTTTCACAGTAAAACTTGTTTGACGTGGTCCTTGAACTTATTATCCGGCGAGACGGTATATAACTCCCCATGTAAGTATAATATTGAGCACAATAACTACCAGCAATAATAACAAGACCATTTTTAAGAAAATAGAAAAACAATTTTAATAATTTTGTAGAGTTCCCTGATATATCTTCGAAGTCGAAGGTCCAATGGGACCACCCCTGAGGTCTTCCCTTTGCAACGAAAAAAGAATCATCAAAATCGGTACATAAACAAACAAGTTATAGCTGAACATCCATAAAAAACATTCGAAATGAGAACCTTTTTTTTGAAGACGGTTAAAAATGAGCTTACGATAGGGAAAAAAGCAGTCACTTTGGCGTGTTTAAAAAAAAACATACCTGCACCACTCCCATGATAATGGTGCCGTTAGACGGTGTGATATTGCTGCCGACCTTCGCGAGTAACTCCTCCATGTAAAACAGGAGAACGTCGATGCCGGACAGCTGAAGGAGCATTGCCAGGAACACGCATATACCTGGATAATATAATGACATCATTTCAGGTGATTTTCGTTTTAAATTAAACATTTGATGAATGCTGAACGTACGCCACTATTTTTGAAAATTTATTTCGTCGCGTTTAATTGGGAGTAAAAATTGAGAGCTGCGCGCGCATCATGGACCGGAATAGCGAAATGATGAAGTTATCAAATAATGATAATAATGTTAATCCATTTTGCACACTTTTGTTCTATTAACTGTTTAAAAATAATTTACGGTATACAAATAAATATGACTTTAAAGAACATTAAAATTTTCAGATTTTTTAACACAATCAAAAGAATAAAAGTAAGTAATATAAATTTACAGTAAGTATTATCATTGGCCGATAACTTCATCGTTGTACGCGGGACAAAAGTTATTATTTATTTTATTTTTTTACGCTAAATAAGTTTATTGTATAACTTCTTAAAAGCGTATATACTTAATAAAGGTATTTTTTTTAAATTCTATAGTGCGTATTGACAGTCTTACCTAATTGTAAGTGATTGTACAATCGAAGATAATGCAAGGCAATGACAACTTTAGAAAGGAAACTAAATCTAGTACAACCATCGGCTTATTGATTGCGGGTTTATTCTTGTTGATAACAAATATAATGAAAAGTTTAGATATCATTTTAAACTGCTAAATTTGAATGTGAATGTAGGAGTGAACGAAATTTGCCTGTTCATTAAAGTAAATGCACATTTTTGAAATTCGCATCATTTTACTTGTATAAATATTTTGTATACTCGTCGTAGCAACATATATGTGATTCTGAGATATTAAACTGGATATCAATTAGAATTCTTTGCTGTTTTTTTAGTAAGTACTTACCTAGGGCCTTCACGTTTCCCCTAGTAGCCCACAGATCGCTGATCTTGGGTTCCTCTCTGAAGTCTCTGAGGACCATTGCGACCAAGCCGTCCAATTCTGGCTGCACCTCCCCTTTAGACTTGCCTCGTAACTGTTGTAGTACTTTCGAAGCTTCATCATGTTGACCTGTATTACAACATTCAAGTATGAACACATGCCTTGTAATAAATACAGGGATGGTAGACATCTTAGGTTCCTGGTACAAGAAACAAGTTTCAGGTTCATGTATCATGTAAACATTACTTATGCTGGTACGCAATAATATCAACTCTCAATATCGATTGAGGCCGTAATATTTTGTTCACTAACGAGCTAAAAAAAAGGAAATCGGAATAATAAAACCCGGCGTTTGCTAATTTTACTTCGCTTTTCAGTTGTGGTTCATCTATATATATATAGGGGAGCGTGGGGCTTGTTGTAACAGGGGTAAGTAGTAACACGAGTTTTTTACCGGGAACGAAAACTTTATTAATTTCTTTTATCCACTTAATCTAATCCTTATATCATACCAATACATTACTTTATAAGTTTATAACCAATGTTCCACCAGGTGGCGCAGATATTAAATGTGTGTATGTGCTTCATTTTGCATGTGATAAAAAATGTATTTTTCGCAAAATTTTCATTGTCGTTATAATTATAAACCATTTTAAACTTTCTTTCCTTCTTTAATTTATCAATATTTTATGTTGTATAACGGTTTTTATGATAATTACTTTATTTTAATAGTTATCTTAATAAATGTTAAAATTTATACTATATGGTTACTTGTAACAAAAACTTGGGGCTTGTGGTAACATGTTACATTTGTACTCTTTTATAATGAGAGGGTAGAACGTCAAATTTGGTAAGGCAAAATTAGGAGGCATACGATTTATGGATGATAGTGACCCTGTACCAGAGCAAGCTAGCTATTTCAACCATCTGTTTGTAGGATGCTAGAATTCAAGTTAATCACAACCAAGAGGATGCGACGACTGGGAAGACTTAGAAAGGAGCAGTAGGGGAATTACCACGTATCCTGGTTGTATCCGCCACGATCCAAGGGTGCACCCTGAACTTCCTCACACGTCTTGAACAGTCTAAAAACACTTCTAGGGCACTAGAAAGACGAATTTTGCTGGATTTCCAATACTTTTAGCAATTTATCACGAAATTATGCATTGCGTATGTAACACTGCAGTTCCGCGGCGGCCAATACACCGTTCTCCATTATACGAACTAATACGCGGCAAATTTGCACGCGTATTTTAAATACAATTGTGCCACCAAGGAATAGGAGAAATTGTAAGGAAGAAGGGATGTCGCAACAATTTAGCTGCAACTGAAGTTTCTAAATTCAGCAACATCCTTCAATAAAAGCAACGTTACTATGTTCTTTAAAATATACTTACAACTTCTTCTTAAATACGAAATTTACGATTTTTGATATGGAAAATTCATCAAATAGGAGCCACGATAGGTACGATAATAATAAGGTAAATAATAAAAAATAGTAGCTGCTCGTCCTCAAAAGAAAAAAAATTATAAGATTAAATATTCTGAGTTTGGAACAGTTTAGAAGTAAATTTGAATTTATTATTTAAAAAAAAAATGTCAAATATTATATAACGTTTTGTTTTATTGTTCAAATATAAAAAGAAAAAATTTTGAAGTTGTAACATATTGCATTTTTTTGTTAAAGTGTTAGTTGTGAAGTGATATTAGTAATTATAATGTTTTTTTTTCACTTTAGTTTAATACAGGAACAGTTAAAGTATCAGACCATGTTGAATTAGTTTAATTGAGTCAATAAATGTTAAGATATATTCGTTTTTCTATAAATTGTTACAACATATCCCCCGCGCCCCTAGAGAAATAATAAAATTGTCTGTTTGTAATGGCAAAATAACAGCTTTTTACCAAATATATAATTTATGAAATGATATAATATACAGTAAGTAACTATTTATTACAAAAAAAAAACATTTTTTTTTTTTTTGTTTATCTAACTGTTAGTTCCGGCTAATCTTTGAAACGGTTGGACTGATTTTAACGGGAGTTTCACTGGCAGATAGCTGATGTTATAAAGTGTAACTTTTATTTTATGGTTCCGCGAAAATAAAATAAAATAAAGTAGCAGTGTTTAGGACGGCGCACGCGCACGTTCCCCTGCGCAATCGTCGCAGCATACGAAATTCCATACGGAAGAAGTCGCAGGCACAGCTAGTCATTAATATAATGCAACAGCATGCAGTAAATGTTTGTTGGATATTTATTACCATCAGTCCCTTCGTTGAAGATATTATAAGTACTTAATTATAGAAATCCGTTTATTTTTGTAAATTAGCTATTAAAGTCTGGATGCGATAATGTCCTGATGATAATGCGCTTGAACAACATCTAGGTTAGTGTTGTACAATGAACTTGATGTTTCGATCCCGATGAGACTCTAAAGTTATAGAAATATACAGAATTCTCTAATATTTATCTAATTAACCTTTATTGAGGGTTGAGATTCCTTCAAATTGAACATCTGTTAAGAAGCACCCACAGATACGTTGCGGCAACAGCCCTTAAAAGCCGATTAACTTTTAAGCTTATCGCTTTACTATTTTCGGCTACGTCATTTATATAGAAGTCAAACACTAACCTAAAAGTAAAAAATTTAAACATATGATCACTCAGTGATAGTGTGTACGGATACCGCGACTATCGACGTGAGTTCAAGTCCCAGCAATGAGTCTGAGTTTACGGTTAAAGAAAGCATCGTGACGAAATCATAGCATGGCGGTAGGGCATTTTCTAGTGCCCTCCTGGCTAGCTAACGCTAGTTGAAAATGTGCCACCAAGCACGTATAGATGTATTCCGGCAGCTACTCCTAAGAGCCACTTCTCCCAATAGGTTAGCAGTAGTGGTTAGCAGTTTCGTTTTTAGTGGGATTGTGACCAAACTCTACACCTATAAAGAATATAAAAAAAGAACAAATACCTTTAAATACCAAGAAAAATGGAGTCTCAGGCAGATACCAGGAAAAGGGCACGAAGAACAGCGAAAGAATCCCTCCACATGTCGCCAACCCCCAGTATGATATGAACGGGCCGATAGCGTACGAGAGTAGAAACCCGACGTTAAGGAATAACAGGAAAAAGGCACTCAGACCTCCACGGATTTTGTCCTGCAAAACGAAAAAGCTGATAAAGGCCATAAAAAGATTGATAGAGACGAGATGGGGAAGACAATTTAATTTAATCTAATTACAAAGGCTAGCTTTGTTGTCACTAAGAAAAAGTTGTTAGGATATAAGAAACTTTCAATATATAAAACGAATAGTATATAGGGGGATTAGCCAAGTGGCCCATCTACAATCGTAAATGCAAACGAAAACACAAAAAGGGAATGGAAATTACATATTTTAACGTTCAATCACGTGATCAGATATGTTACTTTTATACATTTTTTTCGTTTTCGTTAGCTTTATCGATCGTAAAAACACAACTTGGCTAGGCCCTCAGATATTGGGGAAACAAAAATTACAAAAACGGGCATCAGGGTGTTTCCAAAGTGACAGGAACTTAATTTAAAATGAGATAAGAGTATAATAATAATTTAATTTTAATAACAGAAAAATATAATAAGATGAATAAAAAATAACTACTGTTATTAATTACTATTAATAACTAATTGTTAATCCCCTTCTAATCTTAATCTTAATTACTTTACTTAAACTATATTTCGTAGAATAAGAATTGTAAGATTGTTAAGTAAGTTACGAACTTGGGGAAACAGGGAGTAAGGACAAAAAATTTTTAGTGTAACACGAAGTTTCGTTTGTAGGATATTATTAGTATTTGTAATTTTTATAATTATTTTACAAGCTCCAGCAACATTAAGCTTGGTGGATATCATCTTGGTAACTACGTATTTAGGAGGAAAAGGAATCCTAAAAATATTAGTCGATTTTTTCCTTTACTCTTATGATTAAATAAAGTTAAATTAAATGAGTAAAAATTCAGTTTTGTGAAATAAATATTTTCGTATTTTCTCAACCTGCTATCCTGCTTTATGTATTGTATGTATCACTCAATCACGCAAAAATGACTGAACGGGTTCGGATGAAATTTCGCAAAGACTGTTTATATTTTTATCCCGGTTAATACCCAATACTAAAGTCAACGCAGATGAAGTCGCGGTGAGGAGCTAGTAATTAATAATATAGCTTACTTCAGCTATCTCTCCAATATAAATAGGTACTGTAGCAAACTGCATAGCTGCGGCGCATCCCCAAGCGAATCGTGCTACGTATATCATCGGCAAATTTGTCGCGACGCCAGCGAGCAACCAGCCCAGCAGCAACGGTACATTTGAAGCCATTATCATCCATCTCCGACCTATGTGCCTTGATAACGGCACCGTGATAAAGGGACCTGGACAAAAAAATATACTGAATACATAAGTCGCGATCTAGTTAGCTCGAATTCTAAGGATCGGGAATTAGACTTATTTACAACCGCGGCAACTGCCCATGCCGAGGTCCGGCCACTTTGGCGCACTCGCGCAAGTTGTCTTTACTTTCGCGGCTGAGTGCCTTAAGCGCTCGCCCACAAGTCACGGTGAAGCTGTAAAAGCCGTCCGTCTAAGGCTAGGGGCCCTGTCGCTAACAGATTAGTCAGTAAATATTTTTTTTTAAGTTTTGAAATTTCAAAAATGCGTCATCTTTAGGTATATTTCGTTACACGAGAGAGAGAAGAAAAATATAACGTAGAGAGATGGAGAAACATTGTACATCTAGCTAATCAAGGCCTTTAATCTGATACTCATATTGTGATAATTCATGAAAAAAAACACATTTGAAAATGGAGCAATAATGCTGACTTAAAGAATTGTTTTAAAAAAAACACCAGTGTCACTACTACTACTACTAGTGTTACTAATGATAACCCATACATCTGAATCTTAGGCATTTAAAAGTTATGATGGAATAAAGAAAGTCACTCAAATGGACCGTGAAAATATTACACTCCTTTTTTGAGCAGTCGTGTAAATAACACACAGACCAGTGTCGCCCGTTCCGAACTTGGCTGACACACTACAGTGTGTCTAGATTCTATACGGCCCAGCACGTGAAACAAAGATCTTGTATGAGAATTTAACGAAATCTGGAGCGGCGCTTCTGCGCTGTTTCCAGCCAGTCACTATAAGCGCGAATACTATTGTTTTGTTCATGTGCATGAAACAAATTAAGTTATTCTGTGGATCTTGTGTATAGTTTGTGTTAACTTATTTAGCTAATCAAACAAAAAACAAAGAAAAAAACATTTGACTAAAGATGTATATTCTTTATATATATTTTTTTTATTTGATTCCCAGACGTCGTACCTTCTTATATATTATAAAACCTATGTTAATCCCACAATTAAGACCAATCTAACGACCAAAATTCATTAAGCCGTTTAGGCTACAAAGAGTTCCAAAGAAATAGACATACACTGGGAGGTCCAGAAGTTTGTCGAATGGAGGGGATGGAGTGGCGATAAGAGCGCTCGCTTAGTGTCATACTAATTGGGGACTCATCATTGGTCTATAAATTGAGTTTCAGCCGTATTGCATCATTCGTTTACGAACACTCGCATGACCACCTGGGTATGACAAAAGTCAGTGCAAGATGTGCATCGAGAATGTTCACGCCGCTTCAGAAACAACAGCGCGTGGATGAGTCAAAGCAATTTTTGAAACTGTGTGGAGACAAATCTGCACAGATTTTGGAGCGGATTGTTACAGGAGATGAAACATGGGTTCCTCACTTTGAGTCCAAACAAGAGTCCATGCAATAGTATAAAATGAGGACACCACCGCCAAAGGAATTCAAAGTGTCGGAGTCGGCTGGAAAGTTGATGGTTATTGTGTTTTGGGATTGCGAGGGGATAATATTGATTGATTACAAAGAAAAAAGAAGGACCATAACCGGAGAATACTACGCAACGATACTAGAAAAATTAAAGGAGGCCATCATGGAAAAACGTCGAGGAAAATTGACCAAGGGTGTGTTGCTCTTGCAAGACAATGGCTATAAAACACAAAAACAATTTTTCAAATCTGACTGGTAGTTCCAGAGATTAGCACGTTCAAACAAAAACACACGTTTTTTGTTTGTTTGAACGTGCTAAACTCTGTAACTACCAATTATATTTGAATAATTATTTTTGCATTTTATAGCCTATTTATTAAGAAAGGTATAGGTAAAGGTAAAGGATAGGCTATTTACATTTACCTATCTAACATCACTCAAGATCCTACCGCGCGAGTCGCAATAGTCCCCACGCTTTTTTTTCGTTTATGTTTTTTTTTGTATATTTCAAAAAGCAACGAATAAAATTTCAGTATTATAAAAATTTATCCCTCAGCTCCTTTTTATAGCGAATTCGCGAATTTCACATAAATTTCTGTTATGCAAGGGAGCCAAAGTGGTTTAAACGCGACCGAAACACTCTGGCGCAGCTAATTTATAAATAAACATAATTAAAAACCATTTGTATTAAAACTCGCCTATGAGCCTGGCTTATGGAGCCGAAGTCCAATTAGGAAGTTACAAATTAATTCGCCCTTGATACTGAAATACCTACTTAATTCTGGCGCTGTCTTTAGCTCAAGTTTTTACATTGACTTATAAATCTTAAACTACATTATGTGTTAAGTGCACGATTTAGGAACCAACATCATGAACTGGTTATGTGAATTAAGTGTAGGTATCCTTGGTTAATTGTATTCATTATGCATTTACTTAGCATGATATTACACTCGAGTTAAATTTAAATTAATATTAATGCAACGTTTATGTCGAATGTTGAAATAAATAATTATGAATTATATTCTCCATTATTGTTGGATATCGTGTGACCACAATGTTCCTAGATGTTATATGATGATATGTTCAATATCACATGTAAATAGTATGAAGTGTAAAGTAGGTACTACAGAAAGCTATTTTTTATAAAATTGTTTATAGGTTTAAGAATTTGTCACTGTCTCACCTGGCGTAAAGTGACGATGTGGCCCACGATAGAAACACGCTAAGTCTTGTGGGAGGAATGGATTTTAAGTGTAGTTGATTTTTCAACTTGTGGGTGGTAGCTATTCAGCCGGACGTTAGAGAAATCCCTACCATCATGACATAGTTTCATCACGATGTTTTCCTTTACCCAATACTCAGGCTTATTGTAGGGATTCGAACTCTCGTCGATCAACGCGATGTCCGTACACGCTAATACTGAGGCATCAATGCTTCAAACTTATCCAAACAAGCAATATTTTAGTTTATTCGATAAGCACACGTCTATCTTCGCTGCATCCTAACAGGATCCATTTAGTCTTGTATATTATGCCGGCCTGCAAGTGTCTCGGCAGTTGGACATACATTGACTGATCCCGAACCCCGACAAACTAATAGAGAGTCACTTTGACGAACGACGGGACAACAAGGGCGACAACTGTAATGGCACACGGAAGTGTATAACTACTTGTATGAAATGCATTTTATATTAGTTAGATAAGAAGAAAGGAGAGAAAGAGCAACAATGGATCAGTAGTAACTGTATAATAACAAGCATTTACAGGCGTCGCCTCAATGAACGTGAGCTTGAATCCCTGCAATTAGCCTGAGTTTTCGATAAGAAAAACATCGTGATGCTCGCCTAGATAGCTACCGCCCTAAGTTGAAAAATCTGTTGCCAAGCACTTATCTATACTTAATATTATAAAGCTGAAAAGTTTGTTTGTTTGGTTGAACACGCTAATCTCAGGAACTAGTGGTTCAAAGGCGAAAATTATTTTAGTGTTGGATAACGCATTTATCGAGGAAGGCTCTAGGCTATATTATAACATCACGCTACGACCAATAGCAGCGGACAATCAATGAAAAATGTTACAAAAAAGGGGAAAATTTATTCCTTTTGAGATTTAACAAGTAAATAATATTGTGGCTATACACTAAAACCTGTTAATTATTTGTTATAATATTTGGAACAATTCGTAAATTGCAACCCTAAAAATAATCTGTAACAGATTGACAGCTTTATAAATTGACAATTGCTGGTTTAGTTTAGCTATGGATCGCTTGTCATTTTTATACTTACGTCACAGACTATTAGATGTACAAGTAACTTACGTGATGTGTTCATTGTTTTCTTTGCACATTAAGATCTTCTGTAATCCTCGTCATGTTAAACCGTATTAATACATAATATCAGTGCATAATAAAATTATAGCATCAGTGAAGACATATTCAGTGCTTTTATTTCAATCAAATAATTACAAATGCAAATTCCAATGTATGTGGCAATAACCATCTTTATAAAACCTATAATAAACACAAAATAAGCTATCCGAAGAAATATTAACGAAATGTTTACTTGCCTGTAGATAGAGATTTTTATTATCAGTAGACCAACAAAAATAATCTTTTTATGACCTTATGATATTCTTATAGTGGATAAGTGCTTGGAGAAATAAAATGATTTAGTGCATACTAAATCTATGGATTTACCTAAAAATCCTCCCAAAACTAGGAGGGATCCGATCCAGGACTCCTCTTGTAGTGTAGGTGGCTCAGACAACGGTGAGTGTTCCCCGCGTAGTTGTGGAAACACTGGCGACGTCCAACCCATTGTCATTCCTGTGCAAACACTTCCATAGCTCGCTGTAACACAACGTTTTCATTTATTGAATAATTCCTCACACAAAATTAAAAGTGAAAATTAGTGCCTAATTAGGAAGTAAAATATTGTATTTAACTAGCTGTGCCCGCGGCTTCGCTCGCGTGCACGTCAGAAGGACGTGTAAAACTTATAATAAAAATTTTAGTTTCTTAAAACTTTCTTTATAGGGACTAAGTATCTGAGGAGTAAAATAAAAAAGATTGATCAAAATCTATCCTTTTGGTATTTTTTTTATGGATGAAGCCATAACTTCTTTGTTTATGAACCGATTTGGAGGATTCTTTTTTTGTTGGAAATTGGATACCTCAATGAGCTACCATTTTAGTTTTATTGGCGTTGCACCTTCAACTTGGAAGATATACGAGGAAACTCTTCAAAACTCACTGAAGTTGGATTTCTTTTTTGCTAAATATTGTCTTGTATTTATATAGATTATAAGGTCTTATATACTTATTCGCGAATACTGTCTATGAATCGTAATTTTATTTTCTTTGGAGATTACTCTCTACTTGGGGCAGCCCGACTTTTTTTATACTTTAGCAAATTAACGTCACTGTTCCTGATGGTAAGCAAAGTACAATCCAAACACAACGGTGACTACCAATAGATCAGTTATTCATCGGCTGTGGCCGCTGTCATGCTGGCCTGCAAAAATATCTCTTCACATTACGTGGTATAGATAAGACATTGAGAACAGATGAAATAACTCCACCCTACAAAAGACCGCAGCCAAATATCATTGTGTTGTGTTCCTGCGGTGAGTATCGCTTCCAGATTTCCTTAGGGAAGGGTGATTGAAGGTCGGCAACGCGCCAGTGATACCTCTGGTGTAACAAGCCTCCATAAGCTACGGTAACCGCTTACCATCAGGTGGGCAGTAGGCTTGTTTACCACCTTAGTTGTATAAAAAATTCAAATTTGGTTTTGATACTTCACGGCTAGCCGCTATGGTAAAACTTAATGATATATCGTCAAGAACGTTCCTCGAGTTCAGAGAGAGAAACATCTTAGCATTCCATGGATTCACCATGCGAGTGCTGGGCCCATCGTGTGGCAGAGAGAAGGAAACACGAGCAGCCCCTGGGACTTACAACCCAGTTGTGGGTTTATCAGGAAAGGCCAAGTCAGACGAGATTTAAGATAGTTGTCGTTTATCCAAACTTTTTTAATCTTATTAATACTTGAAGCAAAAGCTTTGTACCCCTTTTTAAGCGTATTGCGTGCACGAAAGACTGTGTGAGATTGAGCATGGTTAAGGTTTATACGGAGAAGGAGTGCAGAAAGCTAAAATTTATCTAATAAAATTAATTAATACTACAAATCCTAATCCGACCAGTTCCATTGAACTTGGACCCACCAAAATATTGACATTGTTACTCAACGAAAAGTGACAGCAAGTGATGTAGATAATACTCATTGTTTAGGTTCATGAATACTGCAAATGTCAAACAGAAAATAGTCTATGATCAAAAATTCGCTGGTCGAATTTCGACCTTAGGGCAATCGCTAGTATTGTTAATTTGGTGAAGGTTTACTTTATTGAGGTCATTCAGGAAAATATCGACAATCCGCCTCCAAGGGTGCCGTACGTCTTGTAATCTATCCTTGGATTATTTTGGATCAGTTACTTCCTTTTTTTTTGAATGAATTTCAAAAATTGCTTTGCCGAATGCTTTTGTTATTTTCTTACTTGACACTATATACTTTTTTGTACACAATATAAGGAATGCCATCAGGGCCGGGAGCTGACTTGGATGCTTTCTTTTTAATTAGATTGCCTATTTCCTCTAGGGTACCTACCACCCACAACCTACAATCCACCTGGATTGCATTGAAAATTAGTAAGAGGATTCTTAGGTCTTTGACTGTTTCAATCTCCGTACAGTCTCTCATGCTTCGGCATTTCGTATGTGCATTTTCTGTTTGTTTGTTTGCTTGTTTGTTCACTAAAAATATTTTTCGAATACGGGAAAGTGTACTCGCACTTGGTCGTTTTTTTTTATATTACAATTTTCATATAAAAAGTTTATAAACATTTGAATCTCGGAAACAATGTGATCCACATTAGCAGATTATATAATTAAATTATTAACACAAGATCACGTTGCTATTTTTTTTTTATATTAGTATAAATAAATTAAATCATTGATGTGAAACATATAATGCTGGTGGTCAGACCGATGGTTGGTCCAGACTTTGGCGGCTGTTGGTATGGCGACGCTTTGGTCCAACGTTGCCGTTGCGGAGTTAAGTTCGTTTTTTTTTTTCAATAGACAGACTGAATCATTTCAAAGTTTCACGTTAAACATGGATAGATTAAAAGCGGTTGGTAGGGATCGCGACTACCTTACACATACTCTATACCAATATTATAAACAGGCAAAATTGGATTATTTGATTGTTTATTTTTTGTTTGTTTTTTTTTTGTTTTTTCAAAAAATACTAGACCGATTTTAAAAATTATTTCACCAATATAAAGCTACAGTATCAGCGAATAACATAGGCTAGAATTATTATAATTTGAAAACTATATCTATTCCTCATAAAAATGTCATTAGTTTTACACAAAGTATAAAAAATTGCCTATACGAGTACGTTGCCGATATTAGTCGTATAAAATAACACGGGTAAAACCGTGGGACACAGCTAGTAATAAAATAAACATCTTTACAATGGCTCCTTCGGATTTATTGTATTTCGGGATCACCTGATGTATTCATTTATACTATACAGGTACAGGTATGGGGTACGGGCACGGATACAGGTACAGACAAACAGTCAACCAGTCACCTCTTTGCCTATTGCATATTCAAAGGCAATCGTACATAAGGAGTAAGCTCCAGTCGTACGTCGGAGGTGACCACGATTTTTTTTTTTTTTTTTTTTTTTTTTTTTTTTTTTTTTTTTTTAACTGACTACACTGTTAGCCTTAGGGGCCCTAAAGCCGCTGCGGCTTTTACAGCTTCACCGGACTTGGGGGCGAGCGCGGAGAGCACTCAGCCACGTAAGTTATAAGGACGACTCGCACGAGGGCGCCAGAGTGGCCGGACCTCGGCTCGGGCGGTCGTCGCGTACGCAAATAAGTCGCGAACTAACTGAATCCCTACACCTACGATTCGAGCTAACTAAATTATACACATAGGCACGTTCCCTTCCTCCTGGGAGGAAGGAAGGAACCGTGCGTATGTGTATTCAGTAATCGGAATGTTTTCTACACTAACTAGCGCTAACTAACTAGCGTAAAAAAAGAAAAAAAAAAGGTCCCTCACAGAACCTATGTACCTGTGTGGTGTGCACGTGTGTTTGTTCATACGTGTGTAATGTTGTATGTGGGTAACTAAGTGCTGCACGTATAGTGTCACTTGTATCGCGCGGGCGGATGCCTGACCCAAGGGTTTCATACCGAGGAACGGACCTAGGCTTGGGTCACCCGCTAAGGAGGGTGAACGTATGGAGTGTGTGCGGGAGCGAATTTGACCGCCCGTCCTCTGCGGAGAGAACGGTGGTTACGCGGGCGTGGGCGCTGTCACGCTCTGTTTGGAGAGACGAATCGATATACTTTATTGTACATATGAGAATAAAACTTTTTGCGCGGCCGTTGTTTATGCCGGGTGGTCGCGTGTTTCGGAGTCAAGACGGTGTAACGTCTCAACGAGGCGGGGGAAGGTGCATATGGTCTTGACGAGACCGTAGCGCTCTAGGTGGTCATTGTAATCAATGACCTCCTGAATGCCGTGTTCACGAAGGAGCAAGATCATGATATCATTGCTCGCAACGTTGGAGGGAGCGCGGGGCGCGGAATTATCCATAGCCATACGAGGCTGTGGATTAGGGCGACGGGGCCCCCATGCGTTCGGAGCCGAACGCACGGGTTGTGATTGACCGCGAGGCGCGGGAGGGCCGGCGGCGGCCGGGATCTGGCGAGGGACTGGAAGCGCAGGAAATTCCCCTGGCGCCAGCAGGGGTTGCGCTCGGAGGGCTGAGGCGGGAGGCGCCGCCCGGGGGGCCGCCTGCCTCTGGTGCCGAGGCCGCGTGGTGCGCGGAGCTTTGGGGCAACCGCGATAATTCGCAGGGTGCCCCTCCCCTTCGCACAGTACGCAGCTCGGGGGGGTGGTGGAGTCACGCTCGCGCGTGCACTCCCTGGTCGGGTGGTCCTCTCGGCACTTGACGCACCGCGGACGAAGATGGCAGTTACGGGCGGCGTGCCCGTAGAGCTGGCAGTTGTGACACTGCGAAGGCATGTGGGTTTTGTATGGGGGCTCGACGGTGACGCCGGAGAGCCCGCATACATTTTCCAACTGAAAGATTGCCTTTCCCTCGGGGGAAAGGTCTAGAATGGCCACTACCATTTGTAGAGGCCGCTTCTCCTTGTTGTACATTCTATGTACCTCTCTGATAGGATAATCTTGCTCCGCGAGCGAGGAGCACACCTCCGCGGGGCTGACTTCCACCGGAATACGGCGGATCACCACGCGGAGGACGCGCTCCTCCGCAAGGGAGTATGTGAAAAATTGAAGCCCTCTCTCCCGGAGGAAGGCAGTGAATTTACGGTGAGTATCCGACGAACTCACCGTAACGGAAATACCATTAAGGGTATTTCGAGCTTTGTGGTATGGCAGGTTAAGCCTGCGCAACTCATTTACCAGAGTCGTCCAGGACGCTTTGTCCCGGACGATAATAGGAGGTGGGGGGCGCTCTTTTTTCCCGACAGCGGGTGCGGGGAGCGCGGAGGACGCGGAGGCGACGGCGCCACTGACCGTTTTCACGGTTTTTGTTGCGCGAGACGGTTGCGCAGTTGGACTAATTCGCGACGGGCGTTTGCGCGACGCGACAACGGTAAAACCGTCATTTGGGGCCGCGGTATCCATCTCCGGAGACGAATCCGGGCACGCGGGCGAGTCTAATTCGACCGGAAGGGCCGAAAAAGAATTGTTTGTTTTCACCGCGGTTTCTGTGGAACGCGCGGGACGGACGTATGGGCTATTTTTAGCCAACCTAGATTGGGACCGCGAATTGCGCGGCCCTCGCCTAACGGACGCGGGACTTGACCCGCGCGAATGGTTAGTCGGGACTGGGGGCGTGGCTACGGCCCCGGATGGACGCGCGACGCTACCTACGTCTCTCCACGACGAAACGCGTGGAGGCGCGGCGCCGACGGGTGCCGCGTCAGTCGGCTTGACGGTTGCGACAGAGGGCGCATCGCTCGCAGAAGCGGCCCCCTGATTGGTCGCGGCGGACGGACGCGCGACGCTGCCTGCGTCTCTCCACGACGCGACACGTGGAGGCGCGGTGGTTACTGGCGCGGCGCCAGTCGGCCCGGCTGTCCCGGCAGAGGGCGCACCGCTCGCATAAGCGGCCCCCTTATTGGCTGTGGTCGCAGCGGTGCGACGCACATTCGGAGTTTTCGTCAACGAGTCGAAAAACTCGTCTTCGGCCGTAGGGTAACGCACGAACATAAAGTTCCGATATTTTTGGTGTGCGAGTTCCATCGCTTGTATTCTGTCCTGTTGATCGCGAATGCAAGCAACCAGGTCTTGCATATTTTTTGCCATTTCGGCGGCATTGGGTGGGGGGGTTTGGGACATGTTTTTAATTGAGGCCTCCCTGCCTTAGGGGCAGGGGGGTGCGCCAAAAATTAAATACGACTATCCGAGTCGGGCAAGAGTCCTGTGGTCAAGGTGCAATGACACACAGGAAGAACCTATCGGCCCTAAGGAACCCTAGCAAGCCCGGGACTGAGGACGCAGACCGGTAATTAAACCGGGCTAGACCCAAACAGGTTCCCGGGGATGGAGTGTGCAGGATCGGAGGGTTTGGCAGGAGACACCTGGGGCAAGACTATGCGATAACCGCAAAGGCCTAGATTCCCAGGCCCGTCCGAGTCTGGCTGTTTGCCTCTGAAGGAGACAACCAGCGGGCTGCTCGGGTCACGCCCCGCTCACTTTAGTTAGCACCGTCAGGTATCCAGTGAGCGACCACAAAACCGTGGATTTACAAAAAAAAACAGCAAGTCGCACCGAAAAGTGCGGTTTACCGCGAGCGTTTGACACCCGTTTGGTGTACGTTGATATTACCAAAGTATATTTGAAATAAAATTCCAAACATACAATCGTAAATAATAGTCACGTGATGGTCAAAATTGAAAACGGAGCGACACGTCCGTTCGCAACAGTGACCAAATCGGAACTCGTGACCACGAATTTAATACTACATATATATAACTGACACACACACACACAACTTTTTTTTAAAATACTCACTAAGACTTCACATCTGCCAGGCATCCCGAGAAGGCCAACTTTTTTTAATAAATTATCAAATAACTATAAATACTATGTTGTAAAAATAAGTACACCAATTGTAAGAACATAAAAAAACACTTTATACTGAATGTAAATAATACGAAATTCTATCATATATTTTATAGTAGGTACACAATTTAACCTAATTATTAATTTAGGGCCTAAATAAAATTGGAATTATTAATAAAAACGCCTTACCCAACGAAGCCGTCAAGTATTGCCGCCATTGTAATTTGAATTGTTTGATTATTTGATTACTTGTTAAATCAATCATCATTGTTATTTAAAATATCATTCGATATAATAATAAATAATTTATATATTAATTTAAGTACACTACACGTCCATACAGACCGCCATTGCGCTGAACTGTGATTAACACAAGTAGTAAAGCTTTGTTCTAAGACAAGTTACCTTTCACAAATACTTTTTGTTATTAAACTATATTAACTACATAGATACGAGTAGTAAGCCTGAGTGTGATAAAAAAATAATTAATTTGTAGAAAATAGCTTTGGAGTTATTTAAAAAGAAAAGTGAAATAGGTTTACGAAGGCTGTAGTTATAGACAAAAGTGTAATGTATCAACCGAGGCCAAAAAGTTATGTTATTTTCTAAATTGTATAAGTACAGAACTTAGTTTTTTTTTTATTTGACTAAGTATAGAGAGAATCTAACTATTGTTTTTTTTGTTTTTTGGATTATTTAAAATTAACATTTTCTTTATACATTATATATGTATGTTTCTAACGGTTTTTGCATCGCACGTCAGAATAGTTCGCAGATGGCAATTTTTTTTCTACTTACTTGACACTTATCGTTATATTTCGGACCATTCACAAAATATATTTATAAATTATAGCTTATGTGTTACACTGATGTATAAGCTACATTATTGCAAAGTTTTATTAAAATCCATTTAATAGTTTTTGTGTGAAAGAGTAACAAACATCTATCCATAGTAGGGTAGCAGGATTAACCGAAGTACTGCATATTATTCTCGTTGCACTTTTGCTACTTTTGTATGGTTAAGTAGAGATGAAAATTCTGGGCTTACACCAAGTGTAACTCTCGCCATAGTGACAAACTTAGGCGTGACACGTTCCGAGATCAGTCGGTGTATATCCTATAATGAAGTAATATATTATATATAGTAGTATAGTAATATGGTAGATATCTCGATTGTGCCCGTTGGGTTTGGAGTGCACTTTGTTTACCATCTATCTATTACATAGTATAAAATGAAGTCGCTTCCCGTTGTCTGTTCCCTATGTACGCTGAGATCTTTTAAACTAAGCAACGGATTTTAATGAGGTTTTCACTACCATATAGAGATTTTTTTATGGAAGGTTCATATATGATATTATTCCAATTAAGTTTTTGCATAATAAAGAAAATTCAATTATTTGTAATGAAGTCGTCAAAAAATGATTTTCCGGCGCTTACATGGCTTACGCTGGCTAAACCTTATGAGACACATCAAAATCATGTCCTAAAGAATTGTAGTTCTTCAAAAAGCCTAGAGAAGAGTCCGCCATGGCATATGTCTATTTCTTAAGACTGACTCACAGTAACCATTTTTATCTTCAATATTATAATTAAAAATATTACCAAATTATCCTTTACAGTTTTCCATTTAAATGAATAGCATAGAAGATATCACGAATCCAAAATTATTTGCAACCAATGAAATTTTACGTACTATTCGTAACTATGAAGTTACATAACATACAATCACGCCTGTATCCCCGAAGGGTTACGTAGAGGTGTACACCCACAGTTCGCCGGTTATGTTTTAGGTCCCATGTACCTATTAGATGGGAACGACCCTATTGCCATTAATCGGGCACAAAGACAAACTCCAAGCGTCCAAGCTGCTACCTTGCTAAATTGAACCTAGGACCTCGACAATACCAGTGACATTTACGATCACTAGGCTAATGAAGCAGTTATGAAGTAGTGAACTGTCAATATTAAAGCGATAAAATTGAAATCAGGTTTTTTAAACATAAAATATTCCACTTCGTAAATTGTACCCGTGCGAAGCTGGGGCGGGTCGCCAGCTAAATATAATGCTGTAGTTTTGTCGTAGTACTGTAAAAATATATCAAAATAATGTATTGTTAAAATATATAATTGTAGATTTTAAAACATATACAAAAAACGTGTTCTGTTCACACGCGGTAGAAGTAAAACTTTCAGAAAATATAAAAACATATCTTTAAAATCTCTTATTAAAAATCCTAAACCAGCGGGACTCGAACTATCGACCACTCGTAATGTACATGCTACAAGTACGTACAAGTCTGGTCGTCACTCCGCTAGGCCAATTCGACGACGATCATAATCGTGACAATCAAGACTTGCATTAACTATGTATAATGTAAATTTATCCTATCTCATTCTCTCGCAAACGAAATCCTATAGAGATATGTTTTTGTCTCTTTTTAGTGTCGTTTTTTCGTTTCATCGTATTTCAATTTGCAATGGTACTTCAACAAACTAGTTGTGCCCGCGGCTACGCTCATGCTCCCGGTTATTTTCAAGACAAAATGCTTATTCTGGGTGTTTCTTAGAAGGTAGTCAACTTGTTATAGATATTTTTAATGTCTACAATTGTGTAGTACATTAATTTGATGTATCTCTTATGGTTTACTCATTGTAAGCCATTTAAGCACCCGTATTGATTCACCATGACCAGTTTTCTTAAATAAAAGTAGCCTAGTTACTCCTTATAACATCAGCTATCTGCCAGTGAAACTCCCGTCAAAATCGGTCTTACCGTTTCGGAGATTACCCGGAACAAATAAACGGACAGACAAACATACAGACAAAAATTTTAAAATTTGTGTTTTGTAGTAGGTATCTTATATACTTTCATATGTATTTAGTAAAAAACTGTTATTTTGACATTACAAACAGACACTTCAATTTTATTAATTGTATTTATAGATATTGAAACGTATTAATTTGGGGGCACGGCCGGCAGTGTGCCCGCCAAGTCGAGCACAGCCGTACCATCCTTTTCTCGAAGAGACGCACGGCACTTTTGACCCCTCTGTAACTTCGTTGTGTATAAAGCAAGTAGTTTGAATTTTTAGAGATGAAGAGTTCATACTATAACTGGCTACATTGCCAATATACCTAATAAATACCCTATATGTTACGAATTATCACTAGTCAAAGTTCATTAATTTTGTCACTGACACACTCACCGGTCATCAAAACTTCAAATTTTAGTTATCATTTAGCTTAAATAAGAAGGAAAAAATGAAAAATCACAATCTTCAAAGATCTGACTCTGACATGAAACCCGAGTGCCCAGCCAAACTATTATCAATAGGGGGGTTAAAAGTCGGCAAGACGCTAGTGACACCTATGCCTATGGTATTATAGTCCATAGGCTACGGTAGTCGCTTACCATCAGGCGGGATATATGCTTCTTTGCCATCTTTGTAGTATAAAAATAATATTTGTACTATTTAATTTCGGAATTGACTGTAATAAGTATTATGATAATGTTTTTATTATTATTAAGGATAAAAAAGTTATTAACATACTAAGTTTCCTTCTATGTGTAAGGTAATGATGAATTCTTAACTTACCTATATACTCATAAAAACTCAACATTGCTCCGCGGTTACAGAATTTGCTGATTTGTAACACGTCATGAGTTTTACTGTTTTATTTTTGATTAATTTCTTAGGTTAAGTATCAGGTTATTTTTATATATGTGTATATATTATACTTATAGTTAATAAAATTTATTTTTTCTACAACTATGGTAGCAATCAAGCGCACGGCCCTGCTGGTAAAAGCGGTAAAAGTTAAGCGTAACTTACGGGCGCTTTCAATACCAGAGGTGTTGACAGATGGGAGCGATATTATCATGCAAAAAAATCCATCCCGTATAAAAGGGGCAAATGGCACCCAAATTCTTCCAAAATTTCAGTTAGTTACGTACCTATCGCGCCGCTGTCCGTGACCCATTCTCAATAACGCGGACTATCGTGCGTGCCCCTCTGTACAAACACCTTCTCACACATGCACTGACCCTGAATAGTTTTGCTCTTTTCCAATTATGTTGTACTGAGCGTACCTCTCTCCCCGGGGTTTTCTACTCTTTAATTCTTCCATCTGTAAAATTTGTTGGCTTCAGGCAAAATCTGGACTCATCTGTTCAAAAATGAACTTGATAATTGATCGACGAAGGCGTTATTTTGCGGAAATCAATAGTAAATTGTTCATAAAAAAAAATTATTACCTACTTTCGCCTTCAGCAGATGAACTTGACTTGACTTGAGACTTGAAGTTGACTCCAAGCTTCATCATTCCTATTGTCTTGACTGCGAGCAATATTAATTCGAGTTATTCAATGAAATGTAGCAAGAAGCAGGCCTCTGACAGGCAAGTGTGAATTTATTTCAGCCGATTTCAGTCTTCTTCTCACAGTTTTTGTGTTTACTGTAACTCCTCGAATTTCTTGGAGGTTCGTTCTTACCTCAAAAGAAGATAAGGTCCGGTTTTCTGTCCTGCGAGTCTTGTATACTTTCTGGTCTTCCAATACCTCTTGATAACTCAGTGTACCACAATATTGATACTCGTAACCTTTAGGCCACATGATTGTAGAAGTGTCCAGTTTCAGTTTTTATCGTTATACGCCTAAGCTGATGTTAAGTGACTTTGTGGCCCAAGATGGTAACACGCCAAGTTTAATGGAAGGCTAGTGGAAGCCTGGCTCTCAAGTGCAGCTGCCGGAATACACCTTATTATGTTTGGCTACATATTGAAGGTGGTAGCTAACCAAGCAAACATTAGAAAAATCCCTACCGCCATGCTATAGTTCCATCCCGATGTTTTCCTTCACCGATAGTTCACACTCATTACAGGGATTCAAACTCACGTCGATCGACGTGGCCATGGTCAGTGATCTTCGAACACGGAAAACAAAATTATTAGGAAATTGTCAGCTCAGAATTAATGCACAATTAAAATCAAACTAATTAGTAAATTTATAATAATTAGATATGCATAATTAATATTACAATTATAGCATTTTATAATTTATTTATTTATACTAATATTCATCTTAGTAAAAAAAATATCAATGTAAGGTTTCATAGTATTATCGACTTTGTTTCTGCTATTTGTTGGAGCAGCATGACAGTACCAAATTTAAATTCGATTTCAAGTACTCTTAGCTTCACATCCAGATTTAAAATTTTCAAGAAGTTTACCATTTTAGCTATGTTCTTCTAACAAAACACGGCAAAGTGACGCTGTACGTGTAAAATCAAATCGCGAGATCGGCAATTCATCAGCGGTCGACGTTTTGTCTGCATAAATATCTCATCACGTAACGCTTGAAGGAACCAGTGTCGTAAAAAAGTAATATAGGTATACCTCTACCAAGTTAACTGTGAACTGAAGACCGTCGCTGTAATCGCTCGAGTGTTGCTATTCTTTGCATGATTATCCATTATATTCTTTCTTTAATGGTTTCCGAAATCCGAAATCAAATTTAAGATAAAAACTTTGCCAGGTATTTAATGCACATACCTACAGATATTACGTACAATTTTCTACTTGAAAATATTAAATAATTGGAAATTTATGGTATAAGGCATGTCACATTCACCGCAGCAATTGAAAATTAGTTAAGTTTTCAACATAGCGGCTGTAGTTCCATGTCCTGCCATTTCACAGGTAAGATAGTGCTACTATGTTCGCTGGGAAACAGTTCCACAGCTTTAAGGTACGGCAAAGATAAGATACATAAAGAGAACTTTTTAATTCGTGCTGATATGGAAGTTTACGTGAAACTATGGCTCCGAAACCAACGCGTGTGATTCTGCCGCATTAAGTTACGGGCACAATACACAAAGATTAGTATTCTCTATAAATATAAAAAATATATAAATCTGTGACTGTCTGATCTATCGACCACTGAAACTACTGAACGGTACGGACTGAAATTTAACACACACATAGAGATCTAGGCACAGAGAAAGGATTTTTGAAATTATCACTCTTAGAGCGATGTAGCAGGGTTTCATTTGTATGACAAAATCATATAAGTTGCTGGAATAAATTTAATACTGGTGCAACCGTGTGTCACAGCCATTTTAGCAATATGTAATTATGTAGTATTAGTAGATTAAGGGTGCTATAAAATATATTGCCCAGGTTCCGTGGCTAAAGTTGTCGATGCTTACAATAGTTTGTTGTATAATGCAACAAAAAACGTTTTATAATAAAACTACTCACAATTATAGTTACTTATTTATCATAATTTATCCTTGATCTTGACTCATTGCCGCACATTCGAATTAATTAATATTTACCGTGACGTAAATTATGGTCTATTACAAAGACTTAAAGTTCATTCTTGATGTATCGCCATGGGAAGGTTGTTCTACAAGTTTATTTAAAACCGACAAGCTCGAACAATTCCATTTACTGTTTTCCTACCTAATGCCTAGAGATTTGATTTGTTTAGGGTTTTAGTACTTTTAGTAATAATAGTATGACCTTTTTTTATAATTTATAGGTTTAGCGTTTAGTTACTACAATCTTACTAGAAATGGGGGATTTATAATTACAATGACGAATGACGAATAAAGGTGAGAAAGGACGTGACCAAACGAGAAATTAAATGAAATGTTTTTGATGTATTGTGGATCAAAAGTGTATTAATATAAGTGAATAGTGGGGAGAACAAAACGGAATAAGTAGAGGCTGAATCTATCTATACAATTAATAAAATTGAAGTGTCTGTTTGTAATGTCAAATTAACAGCTTTTTACTAAATGCATATGAAAGTATATACGATATGTTAGAGCATGCATATTCCTTCCTAATCTTTCCTACATCGGCCACACTAGCGCCATCTCAAAACTCACGTGTATCAGTAAAAGAAAAGACAAAACTGCGTCGCCGTACGAAGCGTATCAGATTATCGTGCTCCCTAAAAAAGTTACCAATATTCAAGAAAACCTACAAACAATTATTGAGCTCGGATTTTACAAACCCCGGGGTTCAATAGTGCGTGATGTGCAGTGCCTAGAAGCAAAATTTAAACATCATCAGCGAAACCGAGGTGAGTGGCCGACATACCTATCTTATGCAAATTCCGTCCCCACATGCTAGGGTCTAAACAACTTCTAAAAATCAATACACGATATCTATAACAAGACACCCATTTTTAAAATTTCGTTTATCTGTCTGTGTCTGTCTGTTTGTTCCGGGTAATCTCCGTAACGGGTTGACCGATTTTGATGGGACTTTCACTAATAGATAGCTGATATAGGGAGTAATGTAGGCTACTTTTATTTTTAAAAAAGAATTAGGGTTTGCAAAAATAAATAAAAACTGATCATGGTGAATTAATTCGGGCGCTTAAATGGCTTATGCTGAGTAAACCATAAGAGATATAGCAAATTAATGTACTAAATAATAGTAAGCATTAAAAAGACATACAAAAAGTCTGGGAGAGTATACATCTATTTTCTAAGGAACACCCACAATAAGCATTTTTGTCTTTAAAATAGCCGGGATCGGGGTAGCAAGATTCACGGCGGGCATTCTGTAGTCCACGTGAGCGAAGCCACGGGCACAGCTGATTAATAAATAAAATTGATATACTATATTGTCCCGCGTGCTCTCCAAAACAGTGGGACCGATTTTGATGGGACTTTCACTGGTAGATAGCAAGGAGTAACTTAAGCTACTTGTATTTTAACAAAAGAATTAGGGTTCTGCGCAAATAAAGAAAGGCTGGTCATGGTGAATTAATTCGGGCGCTTAAATGGCTTACGCTGAGTAAACTATAGCTGATATATGAAATTAATGTACTACATAATTGTAGACATTAAAAAAGACATACTAAAAAGTCAGCGGAAGTATATGTATATCTTCTAAGGAACACTCACAAGAAGCATTTTTGTCTTTAAAATAACCGAGAGCGGCGGAGCAAGATTCACGCGTGTGCCCGATTGATTGCATTCTGTAGTCCACGGGAACCAAGCACAGCTAATAAATAATAAACAAAATCTTCTATGATACGTGCATGGTAGTCTCCAGTTTATATATATCTCTACCACCCCACCGGCTGATCTCAGAACGCGACATGCTCTATAGTCAGTAGTCGCGATCTATTCGTCGTCTAAGCTCAGTAAAGCTGTACAAACCATCTGAGGCTAATATGGCTAACAGTACTGTCAGTTCGAAAAAAAAAAAGAAAAAACCTACTTATTCGTGGTGCCCATTAATGCCTCAAAGTTATATATTTTAGCTAAAATCCGGTCATAGATCTCTAAATCAGGTAGTATTGTAGATACACAGCAACTAGCTTGATTTGCAAATAGAATCATTATTAAATATGTTATTATTAATTTCCTTAATACCTACTATAAAACATAACATTAAAGAAACCCACTTTTTAGGTTGTTTTACTTCACTGGAAACATTTGCATATGGCATTAACATCTTGATATTCACTTGCTAAACTGTTAAATAAAATATACAATTTTAATTTGAATCATTTAAAAATAACTTCTGTAATTTCCCACAAAATAGCTAGGTACTGAAAAAAAAAACAATTATTACTTCGTATCTACTATTGAAATATTTAGTAGTAAAACAGTAGCGCCATCTATTATACGTGTTTAATATTGATTTCAAAAAAAGTTGAAGATAAAATTATTAGATTACTAAAGTTGTAATATTAGGTATCTACATTCATGGTTTAATCATTATTATTAAACAAAGATTACGTAATCAAGGATAAAACTATTTCTACTATAAACCAAAAGATGTCGCCCGTTGTTACTGTAATGATAACATTAGAGCTGAATTAAATATTACTATTAAACATGATTATTACCTAATGTTAATACACGTGAATATTGTATATTTTATTTTACTTGCCTACTCATATATTGAAACTAGTTTATCTAATCTTTTTTTAATACAAGTAAGGTGGCAAACAGTCATGCGGTCCGCCTGATTGTAAGGGAACGTAGCCTAATGGACGTCCGTAAAATAGGCTATATTATAGGCTAATTGTTTGGCGCCTATAAATTTAGGCGCTTTACCGACTTTGAACCTTCTACCCCAAGGAGCTTTGGAAACCCTACTCACCGCTGGAGCACAACACTAGGTTATTTGACTGCAATCTTCTGTAGGGTGGAGCTATTCCACCAGGCTGACTCTCTATGCCCTACCTCTATTACTTAGATTTTACATATTTTAATTATTGAATATTAAATATTGACAAGCCCCTTGTGTTGCAGATGGAAATAATTGCTACTAATTTGGTACAGGCGGAAATAGCAAATGAGTTTGCAGTGCAAAAATCGTTAAAATATTTAACTGTGAAGGATTTTGTTTATTATGAACTCTATATAACTAATTTATATCTGCTGATTGTCATAGTAATGAATAATTTAATAAATAAAAATGTCTCAGTGAAAAAATTTACCTAAATATTATTCCTCTTAAAATTTAATTAAACATAACAAAAAAAACACCTCAATTAAATAACTATTTTAATTTGTATTAATACGGAAATTACACTTTCCCATACAAGTTACCTCCATATGAAGAAAACATTTTTTTTTTTCAAAATTAGCATGTATTGTTGTCTAGAACTCTACGACATAAGATCAACGGTTATTCTGTCCTAATAAGATACCTGCTGAATAATAAATTAATAAATGAAATACTGGTAAATTTAGAAACTTGTTTTATAAAGCACTTTATATATTGAAAATAATACACGTAAATTACTCAATACTTATTCAGTATTAATTGCCTCATTAGCCTAGTGGTCCTAAGGGCAGCTATGATCGAGGTTCTGGGTTTGATTCCCAAGTGAGCATTGGGGTTTTCTATGAAATTCTCAGTAGCAGCTCGGAGTTTGGCTTTGTGCCCGATAAATAGCAATAGGCTCGCTCCCTATTAAATGGGTCCTAAAATCATATTCGGCGAACTGTTGGTGTACATTAGTACACCTCTGCCTAACCCTTCGGGGATATAGGCCTGATCCAATATTATAGCTGAGTGTTCGGCAGGATCTTGAGGTGTAATTTCTTTATTTTTTATTTTTTTTACTATATCTTATATATGTATAAAAATCTCGTATCGTGGTGTTTGTGGTGGCAATCCTCCGAACGGCAGGACCTATTTTTATAATTTTATTTACCTATGTATAGTTGCAAGGCATGAGAATAGGTTGTAAAGTATATTTCATACCGCTAGGTGTTTTTTTTCTCTTTTTTGCATTTTTTTATTTGGCATCAAAAAATACCTATAACCCCTAATTTTCACCCTCCTACCACTTTCCCAATTTTTAATCGCGATTTTAATATTTTTGTATGAACAAAAAATTAATTTTTTATCTTCGGCTCGTCACCGAAGATATCCGAGTATTCCCCAAAAATTTGTATAAATATCTAGGCGAGCGAATTCGCGGGCAACAGCTGGTATTATATAAAATTGGTTGCATTTTGCGTTATATAGTTTGGTTGTTGTGCATAAGTGAAGTGAAATAAAACAATTTAAGCGAAAACATGTATTTTGGGAAATCACGAAAAGTACCTAGATAGTTCTAACAAGAGAGCCAGCATCTTGTCAGAAAACCCCACTTTGTATACCTATAGGAAAATTTTACGAAGGCTTAAAAACATTGACACTGGCAAATGCTTTTTACGGTGCCAAAACAAGAAGAAGAACTCATTTTTACGGATGTCTAGAGCAAGCGATGAACACAGTTGTAATTTAATTAGTTAATTAAAAATATGGGTAAGTAAACTGTAAATTATCATTGTGTTACTGATTGGTATCACTTTAGTAAGAAAATGTTGTGCGCTACTTTAAGCAAAGTGCAAATTCTATTATGTTGTAATTTTATTTACGTTTTACTAGTATCTATATATTCTGTTTGTTCTCTGTAGCAGTGCCTTTTTTTTAGTAGACTTCTGTTGAGTGAGCGCTTTACATCCTCGGCCTCATCTTCACTTACCATTAGATGAGATTGGGTCAAGCGCGTACAATAACAAAAATTAGTACAAGATTGTTTCAAAGCCAGTGATCACAAATTTAATAACAGTTAACGTTTTTGGCATAATTTTAGATTTATTTTCTACGGTATAAAATAAAATTAAATACTTACTTTGAAGATTAAATTGACTTAATAAGTAGGTATTAAGTACTATTTTACGTGAGCAATTCTTGTACCTATGATATCAATAACTTTATAATCTATATGGCTATCGTCTTGGACTAAATTTTGTATTTATATAATGTGGTGCTGTCCGGTTTTATGTAGATATTATGTGTTTTTTGACTAGACACCAAGCGAAGTTCGATCGCCTAGATATTTGAAAATGTTATGGCGACGAAATGAGTACAGGGGCAGACCAAGGTGGTAGCAAAAATGAGGCACCCACCACTGTTGCTGGATGGTCGTCTCGATTTCCCCCTCCCCCCTTTGAACCTAACCAGTTTTAACATAAAAACATAGCAAGAAAGTAAAATTTTAGAAAAAGTTGTGCTTGTATGTTTTGTACATATGCTCTACATACGAGGCTTCTCTAGTCTTAGAGAGAGAGAGAGCTTCCAAATCTCGTGCGGACTTCTGGCCGTCTTCAGGTCCCTCTGGGCCACGACGGGCCACTATATCCGCATTCTTTAGTCCTCCACTTTAGGTCACAATTTTTAGGTCATTTGGATACAACCGCATTATTCACATCTGATATTGGATACAATCGCATCATTCTCATCAGATGTTATGTGACGTTGCGGCGCAAAATGATAACTATCTAAGCATAATGAGGGAACTGGCAATAGTGTTTCAACTTTAGGGTGGCAGCTAGCCAAGAGGCCATTAGAAAATGCTTCTTTACTGTATGATTAAATTATGATGTTTTCCTTCACCGAAAGTTCAAGTTTATTGTAGGGAATCAAGCTGCCGTCGTTCGACGCGGTGTCCGTACACGTTACAACTACGTGACCGTCATTGCTGTAAAATAAAAAAAAAGTGTGCAGTTCAAACGTGGTAGAAGTGAAAACTTCAGAAAAAAAAATCTTCATTAATATCTTTTTAACACGGTTTTTAACCCACTTCAACAAAAGCCTTTTTTTTAATTTCAAACAAAAAACAAGCAACTAACAAAAAAATAAAAAACAAGAGTTTTTTTATGGATGTTCAGGCATAACTTCTTTGTTTATGAACCGATTTGGATGATTCTTTTTTTCTTTTATAGGGGATACCTCAAGATTGGTGCTATTTAAATTTAATTGGCACTGGACCTTCAACTTCGAAGATATACGAGGAAACTGTTCAAAATCATTGAAGTAGATTTTCTTTTTTGTTAAAATTTTTGTTGTATCTTTTATTAACTTCACTTGTAACTAACAAATAATGTAATCAAATTTTAGAAGTCAATTTTAACCTACCTCTGATTGTCGTATCAAAATGAAACTATTTACATATATGTAGTTCCGATGGCAAAACTATAATTTGGTATCTTGGAGCTAATCTGACAATGGAGCCAAGAAGTGGATAGTGGAACTCTTCAGTAGCTACTAGAAAACCCTTGAGTTTAGGCTCATATGGTTTGCTTTGGCGCGTCCAATCGTTTGGGCGTGGTAACGAGGGTCTGGTGATGGAGCCAGGAGATGTTTTATAATTTTTAGTGCGTGATAATAGTTTTTTTTTTTTTTTTTTTTAGTTATATATTAATATCCTAAATCAGCGGTACTCGAACTATCAACCACTCGTACTGTGTATACAACAGTACGTACAAGTCTGGTCGTCTCACTTCGGTAGGCCAATTCGATGACGATCATAATTATGAAAATCAAGACTTGCATCAATCGTGTAAATGATTTCTATCCCATTCTCTCGCAGGATAAATCCTATACATGTGTGTTTGTCTCTTTTTAGTGTCGCTTTTTTGTTTTATCGCGTTTAAAATTACAACGATAATAAAAAAGTTTTCATTTCAAAAATATAATATATAAATAATAAAGTAAAATAATATTTTTTGTACTTTATTCTAAAATATTTTGGATTTACAATATCGAACCCAGAAAGAATCGGATATACCGATCTGCGGTCCTATCAAATCAAGCTAACGAATCAGTCGGTATTGAAAACGCTGTAACGTTATCTCGTACAGCTACTATACCTTTTTTTCAACACCTCCGAGCTCGTTTCCATCCGCTTTTGTTGTGTATCGTATCAAAGCCGTGTGTTTTGGTTAAAAAAAAGTTCGGTAGAGCATTCACTAATTGATCGCTCGTTCGAATTCGTTGCGGTGCGTTTCGTGACGTCCGGTGTCGCAGTTAAACTTCAAATTTTTATTAGGTATTTTAATAGTACCGTTGTTGGTTTTCATAAAAGTTAACTGTTCTCTAATACTATAGAAATAACTGGTAAAGCCTAGATGTCGCTGAAAACATCGAGTACCTATAAATTAGTTAGCAAGAGAAAGCGACGCGGAACACGCGCATATTAATACTTTATCGGCCCATTTAGGTACGTAAACAAATGAACAATTTCTAAAAATAGATCATTTTTTTCTTCTTTTAAATGTAAAAGACAGTTTCGTAATTTCGACCCCTCGTTTTTATCGGATATTTTATCGAACCAAATTCTGCCAGAGAACGGTTCTGTTTAGGGCAACCAAACGAATGCAAAAAAACGACAAAAGAAAAAATCTACTAGATAACTACAAGCCCAGAATAATTATATTGATAATAACAAACGGCATTTTGAGACGGGTATAATAACACTATTTACAAATATTTCAAAATTTTTACTCATATAAGAAGTGGCTGATGGAGGAGACAGACCTTACTAAGTCTACAAAAGGGACTGATTCTCAAATCCAACACAGCTGAAAAGCACTACTCTTTGACTGGCGACGAATTTTAAGCTTGAACGTAGTGTCTGATAACCTGATGACAAGAAAAAAACTTGGAGGTACAATGGAAATTCCTCTGGTAAAGACAAAACATTGCGGAACTACACAAAAAGCAACATAGAATGCTTTCAAAATCAAATAAAAAGTCCATTGCAAAACGCTCCCTAGATGCTAGGCGATTTAGTGAAACTAGTTTTGTTTTCAAAAATCTGAATTTGGCAACCCTTTGAACTGCCTGCCATGGTAGGTATACTGGCTTGTTCAGTGTCCTTCCACCTCTCCAGAGCCTAAACTAAGCTATTTAATCATTATAAGATTAAGGTTGGTTGTGTAACCCGGCGGGTTTGCTACAAAAAATTAGCCGCCGCACCCGCAATTTTCTTAACTGAAATGATGCCAGCGGCTTACTACCGTTTTCTGCGGCATACCAATGTGGAAAAACCTGCCGGCCATGCCGCCGGCTTTGGATGTAGGAGGAGTCTTTACACAAATAATAAAATTTTATACCCAATCAGGGAATATGGTAAAGGTCGTATAAACTAAGTTTTTTACAGAAAAAATAGTATTTAAGTTTTATGTGAACAGAAAAATATGAAAGCGACTGTGATAGTTATAAATTTGCAGCAAATTTCGCGGGGTTAAAATTAAGATAAATTTGAACGGAAAAAATGTATCTATGTTATATAAAATATCTTAGGATGGTTTACAGTATACACAAAAAGATGCTAGAGATGTTATGAGCATATAGCATGTAACCATAGGTTTATTTGTAACATTAACTTGAAACTTTTACGGTAACAACAAAAACGTTGCGATGCATCGAATCGATCGGCTCGGTTGTCAACAGTTTCCATTCCTTACACACAGATGGCATTGCTTGGGAACTAATATCATTCCTATTCGTAATTACAACGAACATGTGGCGTGATCTATTTTAATTCCAATCTATTATGGTTTTAATTAGGTACCATTTGTAACGTCCCTGACGATTTCATTTTATGGGAGAATTGATTTAAGTGTAGTGAGTAAATAAATAAATATTGTACATAAGTGACAATTACAAGTGACATGTTTTTAAAAATAGGATTTCTTTTTGTATGGTAAATTATGAGTCATACAATTATTGCTTCCGCTTACCGATAATCTTTAAAAAAATATTTAAACTTTTGTAACAAAAAATTTCCATATCATAGAACACAAATTTCCATATCATAGAACAAAAATTTCCATATCATAGAACACAAATTTTGTAACAACTCATGATTGTCAATTAAATGTTCTCGGGTCACATAGTCACTTGAAATCAGGTGAGAAACGCTAAGCCCATAAAAAAATTAAAAAATAGACTCATTCCAAGTAAAACTAAAGAGCTTATAATTTTAGAATTCCCTGTAAATAAATATTATAAAGAGTTCGATGGTCACTAGAGATTTTGGATTTTTACTTTGCTTGTCTCCATGCTCCAGGCCTCAATTTGCCGTCTTTCTACTTGGAACAGTTCGCCTGTTGAAATACCTTCACCCTACAAAAAATCGCAGCTAAAGAAATAACCTTGTGTTGTGTCCTTACAGAGTTCTCACTTTCCAGAGCTTCTTGGAGTAGGGGGTTGAAGTTCGGCAACGCGCTAGTGATCTTATGGTATTAAAAGCGCCCATAGGGTACGACAACCGCTTACCGATATGCTTGTTTGCCACCTTAGTTATATAAAAAATTTACGGGTTGTACTCCGGGAGTGCCGACAGAAGTGAAAACTTATTTTGGCGTGTTAGACATTTTTTAGATGGGTACTAGGGTTATTTATTGGGGTATGAATTGCATTTTATTTATGAATTGTATTTTATTAATTATTAGAAACTTTAAAATACATTTAATATTCTTTTATGAAAGACGCGTTGCACACACTATAGCTGCGTCTCGTAACGGTGTCGCGAATCCAGAGATTTTATCTCATCTAAAAATATGCGGTACCGCACTAAAAGAAGTTTTCACTTAAAAAATCGAACCAAATATTTTAGGCTACTAGACTATACAGTAAGATTAGTAACCAAGTTATTGTTGTTATATTTATCACAAAAATGTTATTATACGCTTTTACTTTTCTAACGATCCCTTTGATATATAGTTTCTTGATATCCGGAAAATAAAGCTGTCTACACATCGAAAAGGATATATCTCAGCGTCCTGACGGTTCGCGTAGGTTAGAAAACAATCAGTTAGCCGTGACACCTAATTTGTGTTCAATTTGAAATGTTAATAAGCCGTCAAACCGTTCTTGAAATAGATATAACTAATTACGTTCCCTTACACCGTTGGCGACAATTGACAAATGCGTTCTCTGTCAACCGCGTTACTTACAATTAGGTACTGCCTAACAAATTTATATTTGCCGTCAACAGTTACCCCTATTCACATAGAATGACGTTTATTTTCTTCTTATATAATATAATACTATTAACGGGTGTTTTCAATAACATTTCTGAGATCACTGTCTCCGATTAGTACTTATTTGTACTAAGTAATAACTATCTCTAACTTAAAAGAGGTAAGTATCGGCTGACCTCTCATTTATGCAATCTATAGTTTGATATGGATGTATTTAGATACGAAATACTATCAATAAATAGGTTACTGAATCGAAATAAAAAGACAAAAGGATAGATTTCGTAACTGAGACAACGGATAGAAAGGTTATTGAAAACGGCCGTAAGTGAGCATAAATTATATACTATGTGTAATCCGGTCCTCTCCACACAAAGAGATACCATCTTCATCAGAAAAAAATACTTTGTTTCGGAATACAATTCATAAAATTTAAGTGTCTGTTTGTTATGTCAAAGTAAAAACTTTTTCAACACACTTGCTCATAAAGTGGCTTTAATATCACCGCAATTAGGCACATAATGACACCTGTAATCAAACTGTGACTTTTTCATTGCTATTATTCACAAGTGAGTTATAGAGTTTTTTTTTTATTTTATTGGTCGAGTTGCTTTGTTCTTAAAAAAGTTTCGATACAAAAAAGATAAAGATCAATAGAACAAATAAATTAATGTACCTATTGCTTGCTCATTTCATACAACTTCGTATTTAAATAGATAATTTCAACTTGTACGTGTTTAATAAATAAAACTTTCACTCAAATATAACTTTTGTTTTCTCTGTAATAAAGAAAACTTTAAATTCCCCATTTTATACGTGGCTAAAACGCTATCTGCGGAAAGCAAAAAAAAAAAGAAATCTCATTCCTTTAGTCTATGGCCGATCGCCATTGTTAGATGCGCGCGCAAACTGATTAATTTTTCCCGCCATAGGGAAAAAAAATTCACAACTCGTTGTCACTGTTGAAAATTTAGTTATTTATTAATTAAAATGTCTACAAGTACTAGTTATGAAGAAAATGATTTATGTTGTACACCGCCCGATATAAGATGTGAAGCCCTTAACGTTATGCAAAGTTTACTACCTGAAAACTCCAAGGAAAAATGATTTTTTATTATTATTTTCTTCACAAGTGTGTTGAAAAACGTCGTATGATACACGTGTGTATTGGTGATTACCGTCCTCGGCTCTCTTAAGACCCTCACGGCCTCACCTAACGGCTCGGGTCTCAATGGCGCCTCAGCGGTAATCACCAACATTACACACTTGTACCATAATGTACTATTTACTAATTGCATATGAAAGTATAATAAGTACTTATAACAAAACATTAATTTTTGTTTTTCTGTTTGTTCCGGGTAATCTTCGAAACTGTTAGACCAATTTTGACGGTACTTTTACGGGTCGATAGCTGATGTTATGTTATGTTTATTTTAGTAAAAGAATTAAGTTTCAGCGCAAATAAAAAAAAATTAGTCATGGTCAATCGATTCGGGCTCTTAAATGGCTAACACTAAGTAAATCTTAAGATATATATTAAATTAATGTACTGCATAGTTATTGTAGACACTAAATAGAACTACAAAAAAGTCAGCAAGAGCATATGTCTATATTTTAAAGATAACACAAAAAGCATCTTTGAAATAACCGGGAGCCGAGGTTGTACGATTCGCGTGTATCGATGGCATTCTGTAGTCCACGCGAGCGCAGCTGCTGGCATAGCTAGTATTACCTATAATTATATTCAAAAAAAACCTCAATAGGTAATGAAGAATTTGAATTTGAGTGAACGCGACTAATCTTGACAACAGAGCGGCTAGTGTCACTTTTTAGCGGGAAAATGGGCTTTTGCGTGGGTAATAGAGATTAGTTTCCCTCCTCTAATTATTCCCAAATTGAGTGTTTGCTTTGCAGGGAGGGCCTGTTGGGAGAAATCTTTGGTGCGAACGGCGATAAATCATTCTGGCTTGTCAGACGTCTCGTTGGGTGTGTGCGTGACAAATTACCTGCACGCCATTTATCGGCGTAGTTATGTGGACTATTTGGGCATAATTTATTACTTATTTAATAGACTATTAAAGTACCCGTCTATAGTGGACATATGGAAGTTTTACAAATGAAAACCTCGTAATCTTCTCCAAACCAGCTTTAATCTTGTATAATTACAAAGAATTGTATATTTTCCATGTTGACGCAAACGCGTACAAATTGTTTTACTAAATATCAAACATGCGGGTGAGAGAAAAAACACTAGAAATATAATTTATTTGCGGCCAGTCACTTGAACGTGCAACTTGGACACCTTATAAAATTAACAGGTCCACGGCGTAGACAATACCAATTTCTCCATTTTTGATACATTTATATAACAGGTGGCGCAAAAGTAATGACACATTTTTATTTAGCTATTTTTTTTTTTTATAAAGCATATGCAATAATTTTTATGAAATGCATGTAAATAGGCCAGTATAATTATTACTATTTGATTATGAATATGACTTCCTTCAAATGATGGCCTGCAGCGTCAACGCAAATTTGAGTCCTTTTTAAAGCATTTTCCATCATGCTTCACAAAACTTCCGATGTTATATTCTGAATTTCACGACGAATATTGGTTTTTAGGGTTACTAAAGTTCTTGGCTTATTCACGTAAACCAGCATGTTAATAGTAAAAAAATGCATTTAAAATGTTATAGTATGACTAGCTGTGACCCACGGTTTCACCCATGTAAAAAAATCCATACAGAATCTGAATCCCCGTTACAATCGTTTAGGGATAGAGTTTTCAAAAATCTGTTCTTAGCGGATGCCTGCGTCATAGTATCTACCTATCTATCTGTCTGTGTGCCAAACAGCCCAATCCATTCAGTTGTTTGAGGTCTGTGTTTATAGATAGATCAGTCAGTCAGTGTCCGATGATGGCGATTAATTACAATTTATCTAAAAACTTATTATTGTATTATGTAAATAAAATCTATCATCATAGTATTTGCTATCGTCTGACTGAAAGGTATAAAGAAGACAAATAAATAGCTTTAATTATCTATATTAATAAGACTGTAATTCTGTCTGTGCGTGTATTTTTCAAATTTCTACATGTTTATAAAGACACCCAACCTATTTTATATACGTTGATCACGAAAATGATATTAAAAATTGTTTCTCTATCTATCTATTTGTATGTCCGGATTTAACTCAATAGAGGCTTGACCGAAAGTTTAAGTCATTCTAAAATCGTTAGGCTATATAAGTTCTCCATAATATTCTTGAAAAAAATATGTTTTTTTTTATCACCCGATTTCGATGAAATTTCGTACACGGAATGTATATGCCATACCACGATTTAGGCTACAAGAATTAATAAATCAAGATAATGATTGCGTAATTAACGTATGCAGAGCCGCAGGCACAGCTTGTTTATTTTATAAAAGCAAAGCTTTTGTTTAAAAACGACGCGCAATATATGAGAGCGAGTGTGCGTTCCATTACTGGGATTCATCAAAGCAGCCACTAACAGAGCAATAACAATCCAATCCGCTTTCAGAACGCACAAATTATAACTGATTTATCACGAGGAACATTCAATTAAGTTAGGAAGACATCGTTTATTATTTAGTCGAGAGAGTCTTTGTGAAAAAACAAATTCTCCCCCGAAACAGATTTGTTAAATACAAATTGGTTATTAAAATTCTTGGCGTGCGTTCGCTGTGACAATTTGATGGCGCGGTATTTGCGTTCGGATTTTGAACGATTTTTTTTATTGTATCACTGAACGCATCTATTTTTAATTTTCTTGGGCTTACTAAAATAATTTATGATCAGTACATAAAAATCATTTTAGGGCCGATTTTTCAATCGCCGAATACCTTTATTTAAAGAATAATATTGACATTTTGACGGATAGTATAATATGGAAAACATAAATTAATTAAATTGAAAAATTATTCGTCAAATAAAGTTTTCTGTTGAATGAAAAATCGGCCCGTAATATAATCTGTTACGCATAACATTTGAAAGGTAATTAATATTTTCAGAATAGAATTTTATTTAACTATTGTCTGTGGTCTATTACTAATAATTAATCACTAATAACATTTATGGAGTTTTTGGCGGGATCTTGAAGTGACAATGTTGTACTTAGTTTTTATTTTTAGTTCATTTACTTAGGCATTTGGCTCTATGTTATGTTATAATGGTGGCGTTTTGCATTACATAGTTTGGTTTTTGTGCGTAAGTTAAGTGGATTATAAATATAAACTGAAAGAATACATTCTGAAATCCCACAAAAACTCCCTAGAAAGTTCTAACAAGGGAGCCACCGTCTTGTTTCGAGTACTGATTTCGTCATAAGACAGGACACTATATTCACTTGGTAATTAATACCAGTAAAAAAAAGTCTTCATTAAAGAGGACTAGATGCCAAGTTAAGAAGAAGAAGATGAATAACATTTAAGTTAATCTATCTAATATTTTATAATTACTTATGCACATAGTTACCTAAATTTCATTAGGAAAATTATTTTTAAATACAGAAGAAGAAAAAAGGGAAAATGTGGAGGGGATGTAAGTACATAACGTTCGAGGAAGATCATAATATATTTTTTTAAATAATTGTTAATGTTACCTACAATAATTAAAGTTTTTAGCATTTTTGAAGTACTTGCTTTTGCACGACTTTATTCCTGATTGCGAAAAAAGAGGGTTAAGTTTTTCGACCGTATGTACGTCTATATCTTTGGCACATTCTGTAGCCGAACGGCTTGATGGATTTTAGCATACGAGTTGTCGTAAGATTCGTCTTAATTGTGGGAGTGACATGGAATATTGAAGTTCGACGTCTGGGAATCAAATAAACAGCCAAAAATAGTTTTTTTTTTCTTAAATGTGACTTGCCTATGGCTGTGGTCTAATCAAAAATGTTTTTGTTGCAGTCTCGTTTTTTGTTTTCTTTTTAATTTTTATTACCTAAGTATAGATTTTATTAAGCTACCTGTATGTTAGAATATATTTCTGTGAATATTTTCCAGTGTTTTAAAATTATATAACAATATATTATATATATATATACCGTTTAAATATAGGTCAAGTTTAGAATAGTATTATAGTTTTAAGGTATTTTTGATCTTAAAGATCCACAAAATAAATTGTCAGTAATGAATAACCGCTACAATTTTAATTGGCGTCGGGACGGAGTGCGTCGTGTTTTTCGTGTGAAAAGTTTTTAATTAATATCTCCAGTGGAACGGACGGGCGTCAGTTTTTACACGACCAACTGTTTATTAATTAAACAATTTATGTTGTTTCTAGATTTATGAAAGCGAAAAACTTTGTTCATGTCTGTTGTATTATATAATCCCATTAATAAAAAACGCAATACTATGAAACAAAATAAGCAGTAACTATGAAATAAGTAATAGATAACAGTAACGTTTTTTTTTTTCCAAAACCAGTTTTCGAGTTTGTTTGTTTTAGATATTATATCTACTGTACGAGTTAATCTGAAGCTATGTACCTACTTATATGGTTATGAACTTATGATTTTCAATCATTGTAAGAATTAAAAAAAAGACATGATTGTGTACAGTTTACATGCGGTAAAAGTGAAAACATAAAAATATTAACATAAACGGTACACGTGAACAATACACCGCGCTGGCTATGACACCTTTTCCCAAGGCTTTTTAATACACACATAAACATATAGCAAGTCTTTATTCCGGTGATGTTACTTCAAACAAACTAGTGAAATAAATATTATACCTAATCAATACAAACTACAAAAGACGAAAAATTTTAACGAAAAAGAAAACCAACTTCAATGATTTTGAAGAGTTAAATTAAAATGGGACCAGCCTTGAGTTAAAAAAAACAATCGAATTGAAAACCTCCGTCTTTTGAATGTTTGAAGTAAAACTTCTTTGACCTTGTAGCAGATATAACGATTAGGTATGCTAAAAACTCAATAAGTTATTTTAGAATTTATTCGTATTTGTTGATAATATAATTTAAAGTCATATTCATACCAAGCATTAGTATTACAAAAGTAAGTAGTTATCTAATATTTTTTTAATAGTTTACTTGTATTTTATGCCCAAAGATTACTTACATTAAACGTTGCTACTCTGACAGTTGTAACTTTGTTCAAATGTTATTTGAACTGGTTATTCTGAGCAATAAACTATTCGGTTTATGTATTTTTATATACCACGACGGTGGTAACCAAGCGTGCGTTCTGCCCGATGTTAAGCGGTCACCGCGCCCTATGGACGCTTGTAAAACCGGAAGAAGCACACGCGCGTTGTTGACCCTTCAAAAACTTGTTTACTCTCCTCTTGAAGAACCCCATATTTTAGTCCAATAAAAGCCTCAGCACGGAGCTTATTCCACATCCGGAGCGTTCGCGTTAGGAAACTCCTCTGAAACCGGATTTTATGCTAATTCATGATATTTATTCATCGTATCATTTGAAGACTATCAAAGTATATAATTTACAGTTTTTTTTAAATGTTTTATTTCATCCTCTCTAATACCTATAGGCGCCTCCAACAAAAGTAACGATGAAAGAAGACTGCTCGAACCCCTGTGGCGCAGGTAAATCCTTAACAGCATGACTTGAACTACCGTCTCTTTACTTAATGGTTTCCCGCTGAGTCGGAATCAAGTCAGATTAGTTATAAAGTAAGTATAATTGTGTCAAAAACTTACAGTGTACTTACTTTTGGAAAAGTCTACACTTATAATAAAAGGGTAAAGAGTTGAAATCGGTTTATGCAGATATTTGAGAAAAAATAATACGGGGGGTTGGTTGGACAGAACACATTTCGATAGTTTTTGAAATTATTGTTTGGCTGTCTGTCTGTCTGGATGTTTAAACGCCAATCACAAAAATTACCGGACCGAATTTAATGAAATTTGGTATGATTGTAGTTTATAGTCTGAAGGTATATTTAGGTCTGTAAATGGCGTTTAGGTTATGTACATATAAAAAGGAATGTATTTATGTAACTCTGTAATATATTTAAAATATTTACTGAAATAAAGTGAAAAGATATCAAATTAACCCAAATTATTTTATATTTACATAATTTTACAAAATCAATAAATGTAAACGTAAGTATTTTTATTTTCCAACATTATTCATAGATGGCGCTGTACGGTTTGGTTTAAATTATCACGAAATTGATTTGCTATTTATTTCACACTTAAGTATATTTTCTGTAAGCACGTATATTAATAATTTAAGGCTGGGCTTTTAATATTATTTTTAAAGATTTTTAGATAGAGATAGATAGACAGCTATTAATATTCTTATAAATCCATTTAATATTTTATCCAGACCGCTTTATTAGAGAAACAAGGATTTTATTTATTACAACTTAGGTGGATAAGAAGCGTGCGGCCACCTGATGGTGATGCTTGTAACACTCACACACATATCACTCACGTGTCGCCGACATTGAACCCCTACCTCAAAGGGCCCTGGAAAATCTACTCACAACATGAACACAACACAAGGCAATTAACTGCGACCTTCTGTATGATGGAGGTTTTCATCAGTCGGTCTGCTCCAACTCCCAAGTAGAGAGTAATCTTTAAAGAAATTTACCTTTGCGCTACCTTACACTCACTTGTTTTAAATACCTTCCTGCAGAAACTCAAGCCTAGGTCTGTTCCCTCGGTGTGGAGCCCTTGAGTCTAGCAGCAGCTCGCGCGATACTAGTCACACTGCACTTGCATTTACTAGCAACCCACCCCACACTTATGTACACCACACAGGTACATAGTTTCTGTAAGGGGACCTTATTTTTATACTAGTTAGACAAAAATTAACAGATCACTAGATACTAGTGATCTGTTAAACTAGAGATTAACCTAGGATAGTTAATCTAGGATCTAGAGATTCCTCCCTGGAGGCAGAAACATATATAGGTGTGTATAAGTTACTTTAGCTCGAATTCTAAGGGTAGAGAATTAGTCAGATCGCGAGGTTATTGGATATCCGGCAATAGCCCAAGTCGAGGTTCAGCCACTTTGACACCCTTGAGCATATGGCTACGATTTCGCGGCTGAGTGACTTCAGCGCTTGCCCCCAAGCCGGGTGAAGCTGTAAAAGCCGTCTAAGGCTTGAGTTTAAACTAATTTGAACACCGCAACGGTTCTAAAAGTAATATAATAATTTAAATTTCTAATACAACATATTTTAACACATCTGAATAATTCCAGAGGTAGTATGTACGCGTTTATGAATTTCTTGAAATCTCTTTATCGCTATGCAGATTCCAAAATGAAATGTGTGTATTTCTAAACCAAAGTAAAATTCGATACAAAGACAAGCGTATCTCATCAAATAGCAAGACGCTAATGAGACAAAAAGTAAATGTCATTCTGTGAGAGTCAGTAAATCATCAGCTGACCACAGCTTGGTACGATTGTGTGCTTGCTTGCACAATGCGGTCCCGCTGCGGACCTAATCATTCACAGATAAAACGCTCTACGCACTGGAATTTGACACTTTTTGTCTACATCTCGGCTATATACAGCATGTTTATTTTTCTGTACTGATTTTATTTATATCCAACTGAAGTTTAAAAAACCATAACGAATATGCGAAGAACATTTTAATTATCAAACTAGCTGGTACCCGCGGCTCCACTCACGTGGGCGCCAGGAGAACGCGTAGCGCTTATAAAAATCATAGTAATTTATAAAGTTATTGCGATATTTTTTTACCTAAAGGTTAAAATTCTACCCTGTAGTTTTTACGTGATGCGCTTACAACAGTAAGCTCCTATAATGTTTTTAATACTTGTAGATAAATAATAGCTTATATTTAAATTAAGTTTATTAGAGTTTGTCTTTTACTTTAGAAGCTTAGCGACAAGCGACAACCATACAGAAAGTAAAGTTAAATCTCCATATTTGCTGGAATTTGTTTGACTCGACAAACAATTCATGTAACAGTTGTGATCGTTCAGTCATAAATGACCGGGATGTGGGCAGTTTCTCGATTAAATCATGATAAATTATAACCATACACATTTAAAAAAATCACTTCACCTTCTTCTTTTTCCTACTTGGGCATTTAATCACTGCTAATTGCTATAGAAGATGCCTGCCGTTACCGAATGGGTAATTACATAACGTTTTACCGAGTATCTTTTAATGACTTTACGTATTCTAACAAAATGGTAGCCCCTTTGTTAGGATTTTCCAGGGAGTTTTTGTAGCATCTCAGAATTCATGGTAGATGTTATTATTTCCAATTCACTCACTTGTACATAATAAACAAGCCATATTTTGGAAAACGCCGCCAATATTTATTTATTTCTTTATTTATTTGTTTACGTTAACATATTATACATTAAACATAATAATGAAACGTTAGCAACTATTTTAGTTAAAAACTGTGTTGTAGCTGCTAACGCCTACCTCCGTAATTTTGTTCGGTTTTTCAAAAAAGTTAGAAAATTATCGTAATTTTAAAAGTATGATTATAGCGTAATCATAATGAAATATAAAATTTAAAAATATAATTTAAAAAAACACACAAAAAAAACCACAACTGAGGTGTGTATGTGTGTGTGTGTATGGGTTGGTGTGTTATTGTACGTGTGTGTGTATGTGTTTAAAGATGTGTAGTTCTATTTAGTGTAACTATATGTATCCCGGACAAAATTCCAAATCATATTTATGTAGGTACGATGAATACTTATATCAGGGAATACCAGAATAGTTAAATTACTTGCAGAGCTATTCAGCTGCTTCATACTCGAATGTTCCTTTACACACATTCTTGCGATATTCTTATATTCTTGAGATATTCAGATGTGTTTTTTAAAACAATTTTCCTAAATTGAATCTTCTTCTCGATTTGTCCGTAGAATCGAATAAACACTTTTTTTATATTTGCTTGACGAAGGAGTTACTTTGCGGAAATCCATCGTAAATAATTTATCCAAAATTGCTTTGCAAGCTAAAATGTCATTGTTTCAGGCGGAATTGGCAAATAAATGTTGTATTTTTTTTATTTACTCGAGACTGTTATATTTAAGTATAAATTACAAAACAGCCTGTATTAGAATTTCGTTTCACGAGAAAACCGTGACTAAATATCTGAAATCGTGCTTGTCATTGGTGCCTCTAAATGGTAGATCTTTAAGCCCGATTAGCCGTGTAAATAGAAAATAAACAAAAACTTAATGACAAACGGATTCACGGATAGCCTTCGATGTAATAAGCAAGTCTTTTTATCAAGCAACTAGGAAATATATTGCAAAAAGAGGCCTCACCTAAATTATTTTTGGAAATGATATTAGATGTTAAATCATATTATATCTATATCTATACTAATAATTTTTTTTTTAAGTTTGTGACGACCCGCATTAGGGTGCCAGAGTGGCCGAACCTCGGCTCGGGCGGTCGTCGCGAATGCGAAAAGGTCGCGATCTAACCTATTCCCTAATTCTAAAGAATTCGAACTAACTAACGTATACTCATATGCACGTTCCCCTCCTCCTGGGAGGAAGGAGTGGACCATGCGTATGTGTATTTAGTAATCGGAATGATTTTTCTACACTAACTAGCGCATTAGTCTAACCAGCGCAAAAAAAGGAAAAAAAGGTCCCTTACAGAACCTATGTACCTGTGTGGTGTGCACGTGTGTGTGTTCATACGTGTGCAAATGTTGTATGTGGGTAGCTAAATGTTGCACGTATAGTGTCACTTGTATCGCGCGAGCGGCTGCCTGACCCAAGGGCTTCACACCGAGGAACGGACCTAGGCTTGGGTTGCCGCTAGAGAGGGTCGTGACGGGTGTGCGGGAGCGAAGTTGACCGCCCGTCCTCCGCGGAGAGAACGGTGGTTACGCGGGCGTGGGCGGCAATTCGTTTATAAAAACAAACCCTTATACACGATGTAAAAAAGAAACGATACCCAGTACAAAATCGTGACAGCGCCATCTCTTATCAATACAAAAACTAAGCATTAAAATATTTGATTTTTTGATATATCAACTGATCTATAAAATAAAATAAAATTGAAGTGTCTGTTTGTAATGTCAAAATATCAGTTTTTTTAGTAAATGCATTTGAAAGTATATACGATACATAAACACAAAAAAAAACAATTTTAAAATTTTTGTCTGTCTGTTTGTTCCGGTTAATCTCCGAAACGGTTGGACAGATTTTGACGGGACTTTCACTGGGTGATAGCTGAATTTATAGGGAGTAACTTAGGATACTTTTATTTTAGAAAAAGAATTATTGTTCGGCACAAATTAAATAAAAACTGGTTATGGTGAATCAATTCGGGCGCTTAAATGGCTTACGCTGAGCAAACCATAAGAGATATAGCAAATTAATATACCACACAATTGTAGAAATTAAAAAGACCTACAAAAATGTCATAGAGACTATACGTCTATCTTTTAAGGAATACCCACAATAAGCACTTTTGTCTTTAAAATAGCCGGGAGCGGGGGAGTAAAATTCGCGCGGGAATTCTGTAGTCCACGTGAGCGAAGCCATGGGCACAGCTAGTAGTAAAATAAATAAACACTGAAAAAAGTCGGTTGCAGGTAGCCATTAGACTTATCAATCATATCATTAATATGTACCTTATTATATAACCAACAACAACAATAAGATACTTCAATCATGGTTAATAAAGAGAAGAAGTTCAATTATAGTCAGGAAGACAGTTCACCAGGAAGAGGTTTTTCTAACCAGTTATATTTCGCAGTGGTTTTTATCCGACTGCGAAAAGGAGGGTTATGTTTTTCTTGCGTATGTGTTTAAGTATCTCCAAGTCCGGTGAAGCTGTAAAAGCCGCAGCGGCTTCAGGGCACCTAAGGCTAACAGTGTAGACAGATAAAAAAAAAGTTTAAGTATTGCAGGATCGAGCGTCGCTATTGGCTCGATTCCGCGGCCAAGTCTCCCCTGCCTTCCCCCCGCATATCGGATATGGTAGATCGTGCCGTGAAATAACCCCTTTTTTGCACACTCTGTATCCTAGACGGCTTGATAGATTATAGTATTCGAGATGTCGTTAGATTCGTCTTAATTGTGCGAGTGACATAGGCCACATATTATTTAATACAACGTCTGGAAATCAAATAAAAAAGCAAAAATAGTTTTTTATTTATTTAGCTTGCTTCTTTGTTTATGGATTAAGTAATGATGACTGAGTGGTACGTGTACAGACTTAGCGACATGGCGGCGGTTATAGCAACATACACTGCCAGATATTTACGCGACACTTTATTTTTGGATGTTTGCAGTTATGTCTCTACTTGTAAATATTGATTTATTTTGTATAAAATCGCTATGCTGTGAAAAAATATTATGGAAATCGTCAGCACGATTAGTTTCGTTACATAATTGAAATAATTCATACACAAAAAAAATTTCGGAATGATCACTGAAACTGAATAAAGGTTGGTTCGCTGTGGTTTCCACCAACTTATTGTATTATGCTGAATTTTTTTTCTAAACTATCTTTATTTAGCCTAAAATTCACCAAAACCTGACTCACATGTATTATTAATTAGTATACAATAAATAATAGTACCTACCAGACGATATTTGGTTTGGTAATATGACATTATAATAGATATACCTTACTTTGCGTCACGAGGAAATCTATGAAATCTTAAATACTTCTTGTATTTTGCTTTCGAGGTACATCCATACACAGAACAAGTGTGCACCATTATACCAAATAAATTAATCTTATACATATATAAAAATCTCGTATCACGGTGTTTGTGATCGCACTCCTCCGAAACGGGTAGACCGATCTATAAGGAATTTTTTATGTATATTTGGCAGGTAGGTATGAGTATAGGTCGTAAAAGATATTTCCTACCGCTAGGTGATTAGGGTGTGCCTAATCAGATTGTTTTATTTATTTATTTCGGTTTGTCGTGTTCAGAGATCAGTCGGTTTACATACAATAATAAAGCGAGATGGTAGGGATCGCGACCACCATACACATAGTGATAAGCCTATCACTGATTTTATTTTAATTTCTTGCATGTGTAACCAATAATAAGCAGATGAAGTTGCGGGTACTAGCTAGTAATATGTATAAATAAATAAATAATTAATATCTTAAGATGGGTAAAAAACGTAGAAATATTCTATAGAAATTAAATTCAATGATTAGCCATAGCCTTCTCAGGATCCATTTTTAAGGATACTAGCATATAAGAATTAAATTTACATTCTTGATTGCAAATAAATTAATAAATTCACTCACAATAAACACGGCTGCGCTGCGCAGGCATACCTGTACCTGTAAACGTTACTAGTAGATCAAAGCGTGCTAGTTTCGATAAAACACGCGTTTGTCCATAATCTTTTATTTCAAAAAAAGTTTTTTACTGGTTGTTTTGAAATTTCCTCACAACGTAGCTTTCGAATACCTACGCGTGTTTTTACAGATACTATCAACGTCTACCTCAACTTCAGAAAAAAAGAACATATATATCTACTTACTTACTAAATAATAGCAACGCTGGACTGAATACGGCTAGTATGAAATAAAACACTATCTTCGGGTAAAGCGTTTTATAGTGACCAGGTAGGTTCCTATTAGTTGTTTTATGAGCAAGAGTAAATATGTTTTATGAGTTCTAAGCGAAGCGCTTGCTTGACTTTGTTAGAGAAGACAAAGAAAACGCGCGGGCGGCGGCGCGCACGGCGCGGCTCGAGTAATAAGGAACTGATTTCCACATGAAAAGCTTTGAGAAAAGTCATTTAAATTATCAATGATTTAATATTAATAAGAAATAAGTAGGTACTGCACGTACCTATATCGATAAATGATATTGGATACAATTTAATTGACACTGAAACACTAATATAGGTATGTACTAAAATAACTTTCTACTTACTTCTTTCCTTTAGTTTTATTGCGGTGTCATAATTAGGTAATATATCACCTTGGGTTGTATAGCGTTTTGGATCATTCTTCCTTATTGATATCTATATATAATTTACGTAAAAACAACATAAAGCACAAAACTAGTAATCACTTCTAAGTATAAATTAATCTATACCTGAGTACCTACTTAGTAACGCGCCAAAACTTTATGGCCGATCTGACACAGTAACGAGTCCGAAATACCTAGCGCATGTCGAATAAATAATATATAGAATGCTATAATAATACGTTTGTTTTTTGTTTTCAGATTATCATTAACTTGTATAATTGTGAATAAATATAATTTATTAAAATGTCTATAATAATTGTAACTAAATTTGTAAGTAGATATTTGCGGCTATGTTCCGGTCATAAAGTTTGGTGCAAGGTAGATAAATACTACGCCCCGTAGAGGTTGTTCTGCATCTTCTGCTCTTTCCAATAAATATCTCGACCACAGCACTGCATATCCCTTTCAACTTGAAAACTTTTCCACGAAAAAACACATCTACAAACTTTCATGTAAGTAGATTTTGTAGTTTATCGATACGAACATCCATTTTTATATTACCTACATAGGTATAAAGATACTCCTAGCTCACCAAACTCAAACCTACAACCCTCTAAAACAACAACAGCGTAGAGTGTAGTCAACATGTCGGTCCGTCCCCACGGATGCGTAAAGAAACGATGCAGTGTCCTAAATAAAATACGAATATTGGAGTTATTTATTGTCTTTTGGAACATATTTCGGATTTCGAAAAACTTCAATGAAATCCAACGTTTCATTTCAAATATATAAAAATAATAATAGAGTTGTACATTTAAAATCGCATTTATATAATATAAATACCTGTACAGGTAATCGTCGAGTAAAACTTTCAACGAAAACCCACCTACACAAACACGCTAATGGCGTAAATCGCTCGTAGCCACACACCGAAACCCATTAAGTTCAAAACTCAATAAACATCATTGTTCCAACGCTTAACTAGGAAAATAACCCGGCACGGCCGCCCGGGGCCGCTTTAGCCCGATCTTCAGCTACGGCCGCGGCCTCTAATATTCATAAGTCAATTTCCTGGCCCATTAATACGTAACGAAGTAGCGCAAATGGCCTTATCGCTTGTGCGCGATTACTTGCTCGCCAGTTCTCTTACATTATTCAACGTATTAAACGAAATTGTTTAAACCTTATTGCTCGATTACGTTTCTCCACCCCGGGCACGCCTCGTTTCCCGTCGCCAATCCAATGGCGAGGATCACTCCGGTCCCCACTCCCCATATCGGAGCCGAGCCGAGTTCTCGGTCCCGCCCGTTTCTGCACTCCCGGTATCAGTTCGTAGTTCGTTGCCGGAGCGCGTAGCGAAAACCGAATGTATCCAATCCTAAACAACGCACGACGGATTACAGTGCGAAGTTTTTTTTTAACTGACTTAAAGCGTGTTGTGATGTAAACAGATTATTATGATACGAAGGGTGGTATTAAAGAAATAGACTTTGATATGACGATGCTCGCGATGGCACGCGGTAGTGAGGAACATGATGAGAGCCAGGTTGAAGGTGAAGTGGAGACTAACGGAGAAGTGGACGTTGTCGGTGTGGAGGAAGCAGCGCCTGTAGACTTGACCAGGCGGCTGGGACTGACGAGACCGCCGGAGAGACCGAGTATAGCATTCTCAGTTGAGAACATATTGGACCCGAACAAGTTTACAGGCAAATCCGAGGTCCCGTTAAGATACGACGAACAGTACTGGAGGCCTCATTATGATAGAGACGATAGTGATTCCGGTAAGCTATTTTTACATACATTCTAAAATTTATTCTGCGACATATAGAAATTTATTTTATCTTTCTTATTAAAAAAAATGTTGTTCGTTAGTGAGCGCATCACTTGAGAATGGTTGGACCGATTTGGCAAATGTTAGTAAAAATTGGAAAAGCTTTTCGGGAAAATTCCGGAAAAATTGAACATTCTTTTTTCTATCGGGTTTTATTATTAACACAAATCACGATTGTTCACGATATTTAATCATTAATTTTTATTTGTTCGTTACAATCCTGAAATAGTTTTCAGGAAAAAAAATCGGGGTAGGTGGTGCTGTTGTCGAATTATTTAGTAATGGAAAGGAAAATTCAGAAAATGATTCGGCAATATATTTGTAAATGGTTGAACTAGTTCTACTTTTTAGGAGATCAAGAAATCTACCAATTTTAGCGACACTTGCCTGATCTGAAATTATTAATTACCATTACAACATTACGTACCTACTTATATTTAAGAGCATTTTAATTTCATGTTATTTTCTTGTTATTTTTATTAAAAATTATCGCTACGATGTTGTGTTCCTAGATTTAAATAATTATTTTTTATGTAGTGGATGCCTGAAACAGGTGCGTACATCTGAATTGGATTTAATTAGTAATTATGATTTTAGAAATTTTTGGCACTAACTATAATAAATAAGAAATTAATGATAAAAACATTTCTAAATAACAAAATTCACATGTAATTATTGGTCGCCTATATTAAAACCAATGTTTCCTCAAAGTTATAACTTTTAAGGACCACATCATTTTCTCCTTGAATTCGTTTATTATATTGTACTTTTTTATGGGTGCGTCCATTAATTACGTGAAATATTTAGAAAGTGAGAACCTAATCTCACCAAATCTCACGTGGGAATGAGAAGGGTCTCGGTAAATATCACTTTTTTTCCACAAGAAACTGTAAAATTGAGAGAAACTAGATTAAATAGATAATGTTTCTCTACTAAAATATATGCGAACGCTACAAAGTAGCATGGTAGCACTCCGATTTTTCTGCCGCCACCGGCCAGCCTCAGATGATATTACTGAAAATCACATGGACAGGTTGTTTCCTGCAGCCACTCTTGAGACCACTCATGAGTGACCATGGAATAAATTAAAATCAATATTCTTTTAGGAATTTTAGTAATTCCGATTTAAGTATTTTATTATTCCGATTTTCTCACAGTGATTTTAGATTACGTTCTGCTTTAAGTATCTACTAGTCTTTAATAAATATATATTTTTAAACAAATCCAATGCAATCAAGCACAGTTTAACGTATTTACACTAAAATACTAATCACTAATCACTATTTTTATGCTTAGATGCTTATAAATACCAAGTCCGTTTCAATAAAAGTTTTTATTTAATTAAATTACGGAATTTTGTTTTGAAAAATTACAATAAAAACTCATTTTACGCAATAAATGTTATTTATTTAAAAATTTACTCTTTTAATAAAAAATACTTATTTTAAATATTACATATTTTATTGTTAGTTAAAATATAATAATATGTAAAAGACGGTGTGTTATTTGCTAATAATTTTTTAAGAATAACCATACCTACATACTTTCAATTAACAGCCATGCTTGCAAAAGTGTGCAAAATATTTCGATTCTAGAAGAAATCCTGTTAGTGCGTTAAGTATATTCAAAAGAGTAGATTTATATTTTTTTATTAAAAGACTTTCAAATTTCAAAGACTTAGAGAACAAAGTAACAAGCGAAGTTACAAAACACAAACTTTTGAAGAAGAATGACAATATTATTTTCATCATTTTGTTACTTTACTAGCTGTGCCCCACGGTTTCACCCGTGTTAATTTTATACGACAAACACCACGCCGCCAATGCACCCATGTAGTCAATCATAATTGTTCTTCACGCAAGTACAAGTTGTTAAAATTTTTCATTATCACCTAAACTATGTGTCCAAATAACATACATAGGCTGCACTAAAAGTATCGGGAATGGAATATTTCCACTGTTCCTGTCATATTAAAATCTTTTTAATTGAAAACTCCTTGGTTTTAAAAATCGAATACCATTTATTTATTTAAAAAAAGATTCTCGGTCTTGTCACAAGGTTTTTCAAACTTGTTTAGTCGTTGAGAAAATGGAATTGACACGAGAAAATTCAAGAGCGATGATTTATTATGACTTTCGAAGTGGTTTAACACAAAAACAGTGTTTTGACCGGATGATTTCTGCATTTGGTGATGAAGCCCCATCCAAAACCACAATTTATCTCTGGTTTGCTGAATTTCAACGTGGACGTGTCAAGCTCAATGATGATCCTCGTCAAGGTCGTCCAAAAACTGCAGTCACCCAAGAAAACGTTGATGCTGTGCGTAAGCTGATTGAGGAAGATCGACATGTGACATACCGCGAAATTCAGGTAACTTTAGACATTGGCATGAGTCAAATACAAATAATCTTGCATGAACAATTAGGTGTAAAAAAGTTGATTTCCCGATGGATACCGCAATCGCTCTGTGAAGAGTAAAAAGCGGCTCGCGTTACTTGGTGCGTCAGAACTCTCGAAAGATTCCACGCAGGATCCTCAAATGCTGTATACAACATCGTATCAGGTGACGAATCCGAAACAAAAAACCAGTCACGAGTTTGGGTGTTCGAAAATGAGTTAAAGCCAACAAAAATTATTCGTTCACGGAGTGTTGCAAAAAAAATGGTGGCCACGTTTGTCTCCAAAACCGGCCATGCTATGACTATTCCTCTTGCGAGACAAAGAACGGATAATGCAGAATGGTATGCTAGCATTTGTTTGCCACAGGTCGTTTCTGACGCATCATCTTCCATCACGACAATGCGAGTTCTCACACCGCGCATAGAACAAAAGAGTTTTTAAAGCAAGAAAACATAGAATTATTAGACCATCCGCCGTACAGCCCCGACCTAAGCCCTAATGATTTCTATACTTTCCCTAAAATAAAGAATAAATTGCGTGGACAGAGATTTTCATCACCTGAAGAAGCTGTGGATGCCTACAAAACGGCCATTTTGGAGACCCCAACTACCGAATGGAATGGTTGCTTCAATGATTGGTTCCATCGTATGGAAAAATGTGTCAAATTTCGCGGAGAATACTTCGAAAAGCAATAAATACATTTTGAAATAGTAATGTTGTGTCACTTCCTTGATTCCCGAAATTTTCAGTGCTCGTACTATAAAGAGCAAACTTTAACTTCATAAAATTGTCTTTATGATGAAGTAATTTATATTGGTAAGGATTAATATGCCATGTATAAAAATAATGCTTATAAATCACTTTTTAATTTTCAACAAATCTTTGTCACAAAATACCTATTGTGACTTATGTATAAGAGATAGGCATATGCTATTGCTAACTTTTTAAAATATACTAAGGACCAATATTTTTGTAGGACATTGTATTTTAGTATCATTAACGATAACGCCAGCGCACGCGGATAAAGCAGTTCGGGAGGGCCTCGACTTCCGACTTATGTAACAAAAATCCATATTTAAGGCTAGCTGAGAGTTGTAGCCTAATGTTAGATAGTATAAGCTATTTCTCGTGTTTCTGGCTATCAGAGTCAAAAATAATTGTTTAAACAAAAAACAAACAAAAAAACTTTTCCGCTTTCTTATGTTAGTATAGATTTTGTGATCTTTGTAGTCAAACTATTATTAATACCTAAATAAATTATTAATAGTAAAATATTCCATTAGCGGTGCCCTGCGGTTTCACACTTGTTAATTACGCAATAAGCAGTTATCGATTTCGTCTTTATACCCTATCTCAATAAAATTAAGGAACGTCATATTGGTGCTACTGCCAGTGTACAAAATTTCATCAAAATCTGTTGAGAATTAATAAAAAAAAACATTTTTTTACTTTCATGAAATTACTATTTGTAAATGTTATTGAAAATTCTTATAGCCTGAAAATTCTTGAGAAATGACATAAAATCCTCATGTAAAAAATTTACAAGAATCGGTCAAGCCGTTTTTGAGTTAAATTCGGACATAAAGATATCAGATCTTTTTTTTTTTAATCTCATAAGTGACCGTGATCACCGTGATCGCGATCTGTTTCTTTTATACGCAAGATATGATAACAAAGAATTTGAAAGAACGAAGACATATTTCCAGATTTATTAAAATAGATAAGTAACATTAAACAAGGATAAATTTTGTATACATACCTTGATATGTATGTTAGTTTAAAGTTATCAATAAGTAACGGGCATGCAACAGTTACATTGAACAAAAAACACTTGAACAGTAAGTAATAAAGTAGTTGACCGTAACCGATATGCAATTTTCACTTAATTTACTAAGCAAAATAGTTCACACCGATTTTAGTCATGTTCGTTTTTTGCATATTTCACAATACAAAGCGAGCGAAACGACTTTTTAACGCTCCCCGGTATGAATAAATTGTTCGATAAGAGGTTTTTGCTTAACTAAACTAGACATTCCTCACGGTTTCAGCCACACGTGTTATTTCAAACAGCTTGCAAGTTTATTTGATATTCATAGTTACTGATCTGTTGTAGTGTGACTTCCTTTATAAATACAGAATATAAAATGCAAAAAGAATTTTTCAAATTTTAATAGTTTCCAGATTTCAAACAAATAACAAACAATCTTTGGAATTTATTTAAAATATTTATGATTCCTCCGCTGCGCCTGCTCAAATTAGAACCAAATAGCACAATGTTACAATGTAAGTTAACTAACCCAACACGTAACATAACGTACCATCACGCCTGTATCCTCGAAGGGTTAGGTAGACGTGTACAAACACAGTTCGCTGGTATGATTTTAGGTTCCATGTAATAGGGGGCTAGTCTATTGCCATTAATCGGGCACAAAGCCAAACTCCGACCTGCTACTGGGAATTTCATAGAAAAAACCCAGTAACACTTTGATCGACCTGGGAATCGAACCCAGGACCTCGATCATAGCAGTCGCGCTTACGACCACTAGAAATAAGTCTATTTTGTATTAACGTAAGAAATAAAAGGCTTTTTTATTTTATTTTATTTATTTAGGTACAGTGTAAACTCTTTATAACGGTATCATCCTTTATAACGATAAACTCCCTATAACGTTGAAGTGAGCCCAACTTGGTTGGTTTGCGTTAAAACCCACATATTGAAACACTCTTTATAGCGATACGCCATTCTCTATTACGAAGAAATGTGTTTATATTTTTAGACAGTTAATATTTATTATCGGTATTATTGTTTATTATCAGGTAACAAAAGACTTTGAAGCTCTGTAACATCCGAGGTCGGTCTAGCTTTTGTTATCCATAATTGCCTTGAACACGTGCAGTATGACGCATTGTTTTCTCGGAAGTGATGGGTCTTCGACCAAGCATACTGGGTACCTATCGTATTATCAGTCGTAAACCTACTTTGAAACTGTTAACATGGCCAGTAAACGGAAAGCGATTAGTGTTGACGAAAAAGTTTGATAGAAGAAGATATGAAGGATTTTGTTGACAATTGCATCGGTAACTTAACCTTAACTTAGGCCTTAAGGAACCAGTACCTTAAGGTCAATCGATCTTGTAAAATAGCTATTTGAATTCTCGGAAAAATTATATCAATAATTTATATGTTATTTTTTTCTGACGTTGACGATAGTGAATTTTTCCACGAATATATTCAATGAAATTGACGTTCGTGACGACAAATCATTTTATTCATTCAGTGGTAGGACACGACTATTATGTCCGACTGAATAACGATTAACATAGGTAGGTACATTAAGGTCCTTCTTAGATCACGGTACGTGGAGGTGGAGATACTTTTGTCAGGTATCAGTAGGATACGTGTTCGCGACTCGATGTTCGTACATTAAAATAATCAAAATGAACTAAATTTCATTATTTGTCATTTATTTATTTAGACACACATTACAGATTACATTACAACGTACCTACGAACAAATTTCAAATTTTACATGTTTCAACTAGCTTATAATCCAATATTTATTAGTTCACATAAAGTACATCAGTTGTAATTATTTCACAAAAAATTGTCACTTGCATTCAGAATTACATAATTGAACATAAGTATTTATTATTGATATTATTAAATTATATTACCCTGATGTGCTAGGACGGTAAAAAGTGGAAATTTAATGATGTCGAGTAATACCAGTGACGAAGAGGAACTAGCAGTTTTTCTGTTTTATAGAATAGACGTAGCAAGAAGAGAAGGTACTGGACTCATTTAAACACCGAAAGAAACATTAAGTGTAGAGCTTTTGTTTCTGCATAAGAACTACAACAAGATGATTCAAAATTTTTATCATTTTACCTGATGTCAGAAGAATCATGTTTCTTCTATCCATCTGTTTCTTGCACATATTGAATAATCTTATTTTCTTCGTGGGCCATTTTGGGAAGACTTGTAAGAGACGCGACACCGCGGCGACTAACACGGCGTGTATCACGATACATGTTGCGAACACGTTGGATACCGGTAGCGTAGTGTGCGAGTCTCTATACAAACTATGTGCGATACTCAGCTGTGACTAGTCTCCGAAACTCGTGTTGATACTTGTCGCTTGTGAGTGTCATAATGTAAGAAGGTTCTAAGTGTTAAACCCGCTATGGTGTCAAGATTAGGCTCGTCTCGTTCCGGGATCAGTCGGTGTATAGACAAATCCCTGGGTCGCGACCATCGACACGGTGATAACCCATCACAATGGATCTCTTTTGGTTTATCGGTCGCAGCTGTATTTGAATTTTACTGTACTTGCTATCAGGCACAGTGCCGTCACTTTGTCGTGCTATTATAAAAACAAAATCTGGGCGACCGAGCATTGCTCGGTGACTTACAAAAAAAACCACCTTTCTAGGTATACTTGGAATTTAAAACATTATAATAACATACAATTTACAAATCAATTTTCGACCTTATGAAACGGATATAAAAATATTAACTTATTGTTAAGTAATAAGTCTCATTGAAGTTTGTTTCGTTTCGGTCTCGTATCGAATCAAATTTAGATATCAAAACTGTCCAAGGCATGCAAATTGTTAACTGTCAAAAGTAGTTTTTAATGTGTATTGCGTTAAAGCATAAAAATGCTTGATGGCGAAAAGATTGCGTGACGGTTACCAGTCCGTCACGTATTTATTCAAAGGCACAGCACAGAGAGACAAGTTAGCTCACTTTGACACGAGAAATGTTAGTCGTTTTTTTAACACAATTTCTGCAGACTCGGTGTCCACCACTTTTAATGTGACATTTTATTTGGAAATATAGTTGAAATATTGTTTCAAAAATACTACACTTCATTTAATGATGCAACGTAATCAAAACTAGAAACTAATTGAAAACTTTTTTGTTAAATGACTATTATTATTTTTAGCATAATTATTATTGTTATTATTACAACTTTAGGAGCTTTTGTTGAATTTTGATTTGTTTGTCCATGTTACTTACCTGCTACTACTGTATTACTGTTACAATAGTTTATAGTATTAAAAACTGAAGTGAAAACTTTTATATTCAAGTCAGGCAATTTTTGTATGGTAAAATTTTATGTGTTCGCGACACCGACATGTTAATGTTAACAGTATATCAGTAGCTATACATTTGATTTGTTCGACGTGGCCGATATATATGAAAACTAGATTGATATAAAGATTTTTAATTTACAAATTATAGAATTCTAATTTTTGATACTACAATTAATTTGGATAACCAAAAAACCCTACTGATATTTCATACTTTTAAGTTTAATTTCTGACGGTAGTACTCAATGACTGCCTATACATTTAGTGTTAGAGTTTTCTTTCCGAGAAAGAAGGACTAATCCTGCGCTATTCTTCGTTTTTTAAATGATTGTATCTTTTAAATCATAACAATTGACCAGTTGAAACTATCATAGAATATGTGTTTTATAGTGAATATCCTAACAGGCACATAATACAACAACCAAAAAGTGAGATCTAAAAAGATTATATGAGCTTATATTTATTTAATTTTATTATATTGGCTCTGACAACACTGCAGGTGTGGTAATTCATATGGTGTGCAGCTCCACATATGGTGTTCTTTGTACAATCTATACTACTATTATATAGATAAAATTAGTATGTTTGTAGCAGTCAATCTTTCGAATTAAGTACTGATCTGATTGTAAAAATTATTTTATTGATAAAAAGTTATATTATCCCGGAGTGATATTAAATGAGGTTATTAAATACTCTTTCATTGGATCTCTTTTATCATTCTTGACATGACCGTAAATTCGATACATCGCGTGTTATATTTTCGAAAATAATGACAATATTTCCATACATGTTTAAGAAAAATATATTAATACCTACGTAAAGCAAATTTAAAAGTAACAACAGGAACAAGACGCTATATTATTATAAGTTGACAAAATAATTGGATTTTTTTTATAAAATCCTATTAATGTAATATTAATATGAATAAAATTATCTTCGGGTTACACTTAAATATAATCCATGAGAACAAGAGAAAATAGAGATAAAAATGGATTTTATTATATAAAAAAGAATTATTATGATAGTTGTATAATATTATATTGTTGTCTCTAGGTACCTAAACGTATTACATAAAAGTTAACCGAGTACGTATTTATCATAGTTAGGCAGTAAAACATCTGTTCTCTCTGATTTATGGTAGATTGATATTAAATCGATAATATTAATTAAACTAAATTGCTTATTTAACTACCGGTTTTTATAGTTTTGGCTAACAGTGAGATCAATTAAGTTATAACTGAAATGATAATTAAAGCTTTTATAGTTTCAGGTTAAACCAATTAACAGAGGTTCTCACGACAACAAAAAAGAGCCTTTTTCATCGGCTTACATTGAGTAAATAGCATTAAAGTGAAAACAGTATGAATTACTCTAATTAATTTATTGCTTTTCGTTAGGCATCATAACTATCATCATCTATTTATTCATTTATTAAGGACTAGCTTTGGCCGCGGTTGCGCTCGCGTGGACTACATAATGCCGTCGATCGGGCACACGTGCGGATCGTACTACCCCTGCTTCCAGTTTAAAAATGCTTATTGTGAGTGATCCTCAGGAGATAAACGTACTTTCTTTTTTGTAGGTCTTTATAATATCTACAATTATGTAGTACATTAATTTGATATATCTCTTATGATTTACCAGCGAAGCCATTTAAGCGCCCGAATGATTAACCATGAGCACTTTTTTATTTTCGCGGAACCTTAACTCTTTTTCTAAAATAAAAGTTCTTAGCCTAAGTTCCTCCTTATAGCATGAGCTTTCTGCCAGTGAAAATTCTATCAAAATCGGTCCTACCGTTTCAGAATAAACACATAGAAAACCAGACAGAAATTTTAAAAATTGTTTTCTTTTTTGTTATCGGTAGGTATCGTATAATATACTTTCATCTGCATTTAGTAAAAAGAGGTTATTTTGACATTACAATCTTTTAACCGCCTTCCAACAATAGACGGGGGAGGTATATGTTTTTTAATGGATTTTCAGCCATAACTTATTTGTTTATGAACCGATTTGGATGGTTCCTTTTTTGTTGGATACACCTCAAGGGTAGTCCCATTTTAATTTCATTGGCATTATACATTCAACTTCGAAGATACTCTAGGAAACTCTCCAAAATCATTGAAGTAGGTTTTCTTTTTTGTTAATATTGTCTTTTTTTTAATTATACATAGATTGTCAAGAATAATACATTATTTATATTTAACGGACTCGTGCGAATAAATTGCACATTTTAGAATGTAAATAATCTAACAGCTGTTATGTTACTTAAACAGTTTGCTAATAGACGGCGCCTAACGGAAACATTAATTTAAAACTAAGTATGAAATAAATATGTAAAAGTACCAACAAAAAAAAAGCAATAAATTACAACTTGCCATAAACATAGATATTCTAAACCCTAAACAAAACAAACAAAACGTTTTTCCAGCAATGTTTAATTTTTTTTTTAAATCATAGAACGGCGAAGTGAGACCGCTCTACATCTTAATCCTGATCGTAAGAACTAAGCATAGTGCAATTCAATATCATCATCGGCTACCACAATGAGATTTACAATCCATTGGCGGTCGTCGCCGTCACTCTGGCCTGTTTCGTAGCACGGCAAAGAGAGAGACAAACATCTTAAGCATTCCATGGATGCACCGTGCTGGTGCCGGGTCCATTGTGTGGCAGAGAGAGGGAAACGCGAGCAGCCTCCGGGACTTGCGAACCCAGTGTAGGCTTAAAAGGCTCCCTTATAATGCACATCAGCGATCTCCGCAGAGGACGGGCGGTTAACTTCGCTCCCGCACACCCGTCACGTCCACCCTCTCTAGCGGCAACCCAAGCCTAGGTCCGTTTCTCGGTGTGAAGCCCTTGGGTCAGGCAGCTGCCCGCGCTATACAAAGTGACACTATACGTGCAACACTTAGCTACCCACATACAACATTACACACGTATGAACACACACACGTGCACACCACACAGGTACATAGGTTCAGTAAGGGACCTTTTTTTTTCTTTTTTTGCGCTAGTTAGTGTAGATAAATCATTCCGATCACTTAATACACATACGCATGGTTCCCTCCTTCCTCCCAGGAGGAGGGGAACGTGCATATGAGTATGTGTTAGTTAGTTCGAATTCTCTTAGAATTAGGGAATTAGTTAGATCGCGACCTTTTCGCATTCGAGACGACCGCCCGAGCCGAGGTTCGGCCACTCTGGCACCCTCGTGCGGGTCGTCACAAACTTTCGCGGCTGAGTGCCCTTAGCGCTCGCCCCCAAGTCCGGTGAAGCTGTAAAAGCCGCAGCGGCTCTGTTTTTTGATAGAGCCCCTAAGGCTAACAGTGTAGTCAGTTCAAAAAAAAAACACATCAGCGCACACCTTGGCTGCCCGCGATACCCTTCCCTGCCTAGCCAGATTTAGTAAGAGCCTGCTAATGCTCCTTTAGATACCCGTTCTAAGATAGAACTCACAGCAGTTCTCGACATGCCGAGGTCTTTTAGCAAGATAGAGATTTCGCTTGAATACCTCTCGCTCCTTCTTCAACCGCATATAAGTTAACCGCATAGCCGTTTTTGATTAGCTCATTAAATGGATCGTAATATTTATTCATTTTTATTCCGTGGTCTTTAGGTATATTACTTCTATACAAGTACTTTACGCTTGATTTCTCGAAAATAAAGAAATATGTCTGGTCTGGATGACGAAATACCCATATCCTCTGGGATTTTACTCTGAATGCAAATTAGCTACCTACCGTAAATTAAATAATCCTATAAAATAAAACGTATAGGTTTCAAACATAAATAATATTGAAGTGAAAACATTCGATGCACTAAATCAATTTGCACATAAATTAACGATGTAAGCTTTGTTGTTTGGGTTCTGTGTCAGCTGCGGCTCGATGACAGCTAAACGGTTTCCTCGCTTGTCGGACACCGCCGATTGTGCTGACCGATTCTAACCTTGTCTATAAGGTACCACTACTATAAAATACGGTTTGCTTACGATTTATCGCTAATAATGGATTATTTTTAATTCATTTTTGAACGTAAAAGCGTAAAACAACACTAAAAACAAACAAACATACATATATAATGTAACTTTATAAGATTAAAGCCAGAGAGAGAATGAGATAGAATATATTATACTGTGTTTCCTATTACTTCTGTCACCTCTTTGGACGTTTGTGTGTGCGCCTCCGTATTACGAACCATTGGGAAAAGGCGTCTTAGCCAGCGTGGTGTATTGTTCACGTGTATCGTTTATGAAAACATTTTTATGTTTTCTTAAGGTTTCACTTTACTACCGTATCGCATGTGAACTGCACGCTTGTTTTTTCTAACAAATGACGATAAAAAATTTAGATTAGAAATTGAAAATGTTTTCATAGGGTCGTAGAAATTTATTAATATATACAATTAATAAAATTGAAGTGTCTGTTTGTAATGTCAAAATAACAGCTTTTTACTAAATGCATATGAAAGTATATACGACACTTATAACAAAAAGTCCATTTTTAAAATGTTTGTCTGTCTGTTTGTTCCGGGTAATCTCCGAAATTGTTGAATCGATTTTGACGGGACTTCTTTCACTGATAGATAGCTGATTATATAGGGAGTAACTTAGGCTACTTTTATTTTAGAAAAAGAATTAGGGTTCCGCAAAAAAATAAAAACTGGTCATGGTGAATCAATTCGGGCGCTTAAATGGCTTATGCTGAGTAAACCATAAGAGATATAGCAAATTAATGTACTACATAATCATAGGCATTAAAAAGACCTTGGAACACCCACAATAAGCATTTTTATCTTTAAAATAGCCGGGAGCGGGGAGCAAGATTCGCGTGGGCTTTCTGTAGTCCACGTGAGCGAAGTCACGGGCACAGCTAGTATTTCTATAAAATTGAAGAGTGAAACGTTTTTCCATTTTACCCGAAGGTTTTAAAAGTTATAAGTTTATGTAAACATTTAGTAAGTATATACCCTTCATGTGTAACTTTATTCACTAAAAAATATTATTTACTCTTTGTTACCACAAGCATAAATATGAATGGGTTCTTCATACAAACTTTTACCCAAGTTTTATTTTCACCACATGTGGAATAATAACACAATGAAATAATTCACTTGTACCAAAACTGTATAATCCAGATAATTTACAATAGATATATCGCTTAGAATAAATAAACTCCCGCGAGCCGCGGTTTGACAGCGTCATAATTTAAAACAGTAATTATGTCGTACTGCGTAGTTAATCAGTTTATAATACACTTCAGCCAATCTTAAAAAGAATACTGGACTATCATTTAATAGGTAATTAGGGTAAAAGCCGGATAGTTGCCCCACTTTTCAAATAAAGTCTATTATTTAAAAATATGTACTTACTAAGAGTAATGCAACATATATATCAAAACATATCTCTTTGATCTTATATATTAGCCTATTTTTGTAAACATAATTAATATTGGTTTTGAGTAAAACGTATTTTATTTGACCTCTCAAAAAAGGGATAGTTGCCTACTGTAACGGATAGTAGCCTAACATTACAAATGCTTCGGGGGATACTTGCCTCGTGCAAGGATATACGCCTCATTATGATTTTTAGACAGAAATAAAAATAAATTTATTTAGGTAATCAGTCTTTATTATTGAGATCTTTTATGTAACATACTATATCAAAATATTGATCTCGACTACAAAAAATATTAACTGTTGACCTTCTAAACTATAAAAATACAACAAAAATACCATCTAAACTTTAAGTTAAGTAAGATATTAGTAAAATTTTATATTTATCTTAGAGATAGAACAATATATCAATCAACTTTGGTATTAGTATTAATTATCACCAGAAGCCAGGGTTTTCAACGTTCCACATCTCATGCAAAGGCTTTTGAATGTTGTACAAGTTTCATGCAACCACAATTGACACAACTCACATTGAATCCAATCTGATTTCGATTTAGTAAAATTGTATTTCTGAAAACATTCTGCGCAATAATCATCAACTGTAACTTTTTTATTGGTATTTTTGAAATAGTGTTTTTCACTTTTGATATCTTTTCAGTATCTCTTTTACATTGTTTGATTGGTAGTCCTTTGCCACCATTGGCACTTTTGATGTCTTTGAAACCTTTAGATGTTTCTGAACTTACGAGTATAACATTCTCTTCATTTTAACTGTCAGTACTGTAAATTTGTTTTCTTCTCTTCCTTAACGCTCTTCCTTTGTTCAGTTTTATAAAATCTGTGTTATCAGATTCGGTTTCCCTGCTGCTAATATCGATACATTTTATTGTCTTTTCCTTTTTTTTCAATTGCCCTCTTTTCTTCACAAAGCTTTTCTTTCTACCAAATGGTTCGTATTTGACTGTCTTAAAATCTGCTTTTTTCGCTGTCCTAATTTTAGTGTCAGTTATTTTCTTTATGTTCTGTTCTTTATCCCTCTTCTGGTCAATTTTATCATTAGAGTTTAAAATTTCTGCAGATTGTTTAGCCCGTTTAGACATGCTCAGTGGTATTTTTGGTATAGGAGATGATTGATGTAAAAATTTAGATGGTGTTTCTATTTGATGATTTTGGTTCTGTGATTCATTTAAAGCTATCAATGATGGGAATGATAGCTTAGTAGGTACCATTAAAGATATAATTTTCAATGTCACTATTTCTTAGGGCTAAACAGTCTTGAGAAAGATTGAGAAGGCTTGAAGACGGCCTAGGCGGAGTATGATTTTGGTTCAAGCTATTCTGCTCTTGGTCCCTCCCATTTGGTGCAAGACTTTGCTCAGGATCATGTGAGCGCTTTCCTAATAATGCAGCATCTCCAGAAACGCTTGGTACTTGATCATGTAGAGGATCAGGTTCGCGTTCTTGCACAAGTTCCCCCAATGCAATATCTGATATAGCGAATTCAACGTCAGGCAGAGCATTTGGATAGTTGCCCCTAGGGCGACTATCCGCAAAAATAAATAGGGCGACTATCCTTTTTGATACGGATACTTGCCCTTTTTATATGTGAAATAAATAAAAACTATTCAACAATGAGCCGTAACAAGCTGTGTAGTGTAAACTCTAATGCATGCAAAGAAGCAAAAAGTTGACTGAAAATACAATCAGTAATAAAAATTACTTACCGATATAATTTCGACACCCGTCAAAGTTTCGCCGCGGAAGATTTTTGCTTACACTGTTAAAACGCGTGCGCCTACTCCGACGACTTACATGGCACTGAAGCATGCGGAAGGTGTACTTTTAATTATTGTAAAGCACTATCGCCACCAACTTCCCTAACATAGTGTATTCAAAACCGGGGCATGTATCCCACCGAGGCAAGTATCCGGCTTTTACCCTATTAGAAATACAATACACCTCTTATTAAGTATAACAATATATATAAATCAACAAAGGAACTTGATGACGTTGACAACTCTGTCATTTCGTAATTACTACACATGCGCATAATAAATCAACAAACGGGTTGTCGTGGAAGCTGATATTTCCCTTTCACATACTTTCATATCCTATTTTTTTACCCTTAAAGTTTTATTTTCGCTACAAAAGTACCCTATGTCCTTTCCTAAGGTCCAATCTATCTCTATACCAAAATTCATCAAAATTGATTAAGCGGTTTAGGCATGACAGACAGAGTTATTATATAATTAGAGTTATTTATAATATTAGTATGGATATATTCATTCTTCAAAAAGTTATTAAGGATTTAATAATACTACAATTTTTATAAGCGCTACGCGTTCAGGGATGAGTTTTCTTACCGAGGAGAAGTGGGGATTATAACATTAGTATAGATTAAAGCGAACTAAGTCGCGGGTGGTTGCTAACTAGTTATACGCAAGTATTATAAAACTTAACGTCTCTCTGTCGGACAGCCGTTTATAGAATTTATCACGCGAAAACCACTTATCCGATTTACCTACATGTTTTTCTTTAAATAATCATAGTTATAGTATTTGCATATATTTTGTTTGATAAAGTAACATATTAAATAAGCAGAGATGGTAATGCTGAAACAATTGGGAAAAAGACACTTTTGGAGCGCAAATAGCTTACACTAATTTAAATGCAAAAATGAGTTTGTTTGTTTGTTACTCAATCACGAAAAAACGCGGCTAAACGGATGTGGATGAAATTTCAAACACAGTTTATCCCGGTAAAACATTCTTTTTAAATTCAGGCTAATGGAATCACGAGCAGGGCTGGTAAAATATAAAAGTGCATACACTAATAACATACTTAATTATTACATCTAAAGAACGAATCGGTTCTGCAACTCCGAACATTATTTCTTCATGGCTATGGAGCAATATCACTCAGCATCTGTGAAAGATTCGGAAGCTCCACAGCGAAAATTATACATGTCACTAAGAAGCAGTGCTTGCGCTGTTCGTGTTCCGACCGAAAGTTGTCGTTGAAAAGTACCAAACCATTATTTAATCAAGACTGCCATCTACAACATCCGATAAACTATTAGTTCTATTAAAACAGATAATATTATTTAGTTCCGTTTATTGATAAGTTTCACATGACGCAAATTGCCATGTCGGGTAAACATGCAGTTCTGTGAAATAATACTATTTCTGATATCTATTTGATAGAAGGAGGTCGTAGTCTGATAAATTCTACGTAGGATGACCATTAATCTACAGTAGCGTCGCTTTGGAACGATCATTTTCAGGAAAGTCGGGTCCAATAGTGTATTTCACTTGACATATTATTTTTTATTTCGAATAACTGGACATAATAAGACCACCGCAGAAACTCCAATCAGTTTGTCAATTTAATAAGTCTTGCCTGTTACTGGAAATAAAAATCTATATCTCTTTAAATTTTTATTGGAGAAGAGAAGTGACTGCTTTATACGTGATGGTAGCATGGTAAAATCCAGAAACAATGGCCACCATTGAGAGATCTACAATCCATCGAAGATCATGGCTGTCATGTCAACCAGAAAGATTTTACAATTAATTAGATACCTATACACTGGCTGTTCCCGAAACGAAACTAACAAAATGTGCTAATTAGTTACCTACAAATAAACCCCTACAACTGTAAGTGAATAAAAAAGAAAAAGAAGCTTTAGTAGAATTAAGTAAAAATTAAATCTGTAAAAAGTATAGACTGGGGTAATTTGGAAAACTCCTCATGGCAGGAAGAGTGCGTAATTAAATTATTTTAGATTGACAGTGTTCTCTGATTAGCGTTAGGTGTTCGGATAGGAACTATAAAAAATATTCCTACCGTCTCGCTTAGTTAATGCATATACACCTACACTGGCAATTTCCAAAACAAGATACATTGCACCTAAGCATGCTATTATGGCGGGTGATAAACATGGTTGTGTGGTGGTTGCGATCCAGCTGGGCACGATTATCGTGTCCTATCGCCCAGATAACTACAATGTACAAAGTTTTGCTGCAGTTTTAGCTATTCCTTTAAAACTGACAATGTTTTGCCGATATTGTTACTCATGACCGCAATAGATTTGCGACGATATTTACCTTCGTCAGGATTAAAAGAAAGTGAAAGTCAAATAAAAACGCCGTAGATACAGCAAAAACAAAAGTTGTATAATTTTGTTCTTTTAACAGCAATTACCATAGACTAGTTAGGTATATTTTCGTCTATGATATAACTAAAGAATGCTTGGCAATCGATTTGAGAAAAAATATTCTAATTCATATTCTGTAATTCAAATTTGTATTATTGCCACAACAAAGAACAAAAATACGTATTATAAAAGAAAACATTTCAACGTAAAAAAGTTACCGTGGAAAACCCGCAAACACGGAAAAATAAGAACTCGCAAGTTACGCTATTCACTCCCGGCCGATTGGACGCTTGGTACATGAAACAGAGATAGATATACAAGTAAGAGTAGAGCAGAATCAACCCTACATCGCCTCGTCCCTTTGCGCACCAATCCGTGAAATTAGAGTCGTCTAAACGAATCTAACGATTATTTTATTATCCCTTTTGCGCTAAGATTTGTTCCTTGCTCACTCAAATAAAAATAAAAGGTGAATAAGGCGTTGCGAGGGTCAAGCGAACGACATAAATTTCAGCGACGTTTAGGGTTAGAATTGGCTTATTTTTCGGTCCTTTAGGCCCGGTCCGACGCGTCGGGTCAAAGAATAGCCAGCGCTGTTTACGCTTGATTTACATTTTCCGGAGATTCATTTTAAGTAATCAATGTCTTTTTTATTACTAATATTGAGAAATGAGCTACAACCAGGACAGTCCATAATATAGAAACCATTTTAAACATGCAACATGTAACCCTGTACATATATTGTGCTTAGGTATAATAAATACATGTAATATTTTATTATTATCTAAACAGTTTAATAGACAAACCTATACAACTGTAAAGCAAATATTCCAACAAAAAATATTATTACAATACACTTGCACCTGTTGGTAAACTTAATACGTTCGGGATGCCGTCGAAATTTGTACAATATATGTATAATAATTATCTATAAATTATATCGTCATTATATTAATACATGAAGCAAAAACTTTCTACTTACCCCTTTTTATGCATATTGCGTGCACGGAAGACTGCGTGATTTGGCATGATTAAAGTTTATATGGAGAATGAGTGCAGAAAGCTAACATTTATCTATAATTATATTTTACTAATACATTAAATAAAATAAATTAATACTGCGAGTCCTAACCCGACTAGTGGCATTGAACTTGGACCCCCCAAAATATTGACATTGTCACTCAATGAAAAGTGACAGCAAGTGATATAATAAGTATTCATTGTTTAGGCTCATACCGCAATGTCAAACAGAAAATAGTCTATGATTAAAAAGTCTCTGGTCAAATTTCGATCATTGGGCGACCGCTAGTTCTTTTAATTTTATAAAATTGTGCAGATGTTTATGCACCTCCCTTAAAATAAATCTGGCGGCGCTTATGTTAATTTCATTTTAATATCAATTTCTCTATTTAAGTATATAGCCAGTTATTAACAGATAATATTGAGCATTTGAATTAACCCCAGGTCTACGAATTACGAATGTAATGTTTTGTGAATGTCCAATATTAATCTCATTTGCAATACCTAATTCCAAACACTTTGAGCATAATATACTAGCAAGCGCGCGCGATTTCGTTTGCGTTAATTACAATATTGAGTTTTTTTTTGATCTGACCTTACTGTTAGCCTGAGGGGCCCTATACAAAAACTGAGCTGCTGATGGCTTTTACAGCTTTACCGGGCTTGGGGGCGAGCGCTTAAGGCACTCAGCCGCGAAAGCGTGGGAAACAAGCGCGCAAGGGTGCCAAAGACGCCGGAACTCGGCTTGGGCTCTTGCCGCGATTGCAAAGAAGTCGCAATAATTCCCAATCCGTAAAATTCGAGCTAAACTAACATATAGATATAAAAATGTCCCTACCACCTGGGAGGAAGGAAGGAACATGTGTATATGTATATAGAGATCTGAAATAGGGTTTATACTAAATTAGAATAAAATACAGCCTATGTCACTCAGAGAGAACGTAACTTGCTAATAGTGAATTAAGTTAATAGTTCCAGAAATTACTTCCTAGAAATATCCAAATTTTACCTCTTTATAAATACTTGGTACCTATACCTAGATCTAGATTAGACATGATTAGAATATAATGAACTAAGATTAATAATTTCCAAACGATATCTTTTTAATTGCAAAGGTTCTTCGACTTACTTATGGTCAAGTTTACACCATACCATCACGCCTGTATTCCCCGAAGGGTTAGGCAGAGGTGTACTAATGTACACCCACAGTTCGCCGAGTATATTTTTAGGTCCCATGTAATAGGGGGCGAGCCTATTGCCTTTAATCGGGCATGAAACCAAACTCCGAGCTGCTACTGAGCATTTCATAGGAAAAACACAAACACAAACAACAACAAACACTTTGCTCGACCTGGGATTCGAACCCAGGACCTCACTCATAGCAGTCGTGCTTACGACCACTAGGCTAACAAGGCAGTTTACATCACTTAATGGTAAATTAGATCCATGGAATTATCAGAATTTTTTTTATTGCAAAACGAAGTTATTTTGGACAAAAAGCAACACCTATTTAAAACAAGAAACTGTCAAACGTTTTGCTTCAAAATCATGTTTTCAAGCTTAACAATCAATTCATCAGAATTGTAAAAGTATTTAGGTATAACACAAAGCCTTCCGTTTCCATCGCCGCGAAAGCAGGAGCAACGGCTGTGTTAACGAGAAGCTTAACGCTGGCAACACCGCGAACCGACTTTTTAATTACAACCGTGTAATTACGTGGCAACACTGTGTAACTTCACCGTTGCGAATACAAATTACGCGAAATGGGTTACTTTTATTACCGCGTTGATAATTTTAAACAGCAATTAGTTGTTTGATTAACATTTAAGTTGTTTTAAATTGGAGAAAGCTTTCCAGATGTTATGGTCATCCTGATGTTGGTGTTTACCTTACTTTTACTTCTAAAATATTAACAAAATCGTACCTACCTATATTTATCGCCAGTATTGAGATGAAGGTCAATAAATAGTTAACTCATTACTCAGTAGTATCTATGGGTAGTTAATAGTTAGCTTATTACTAGATATCTTATTTTGCATTTTTTAAATATATTACAATAATTATAAAAATGATTTCCCAATTACGTTTCTTTTTTTCAATTATTCAGAACCTATTTCACACACAGTCATATAAATCCGAAGTAAGCAAAGTTTGTATTATGGTAACCCAATAGCAGATAATTTGAAATTATTAAAAAAAAAAATATATATTTTTGTCTTGTAACCAAGCTTAAAATTTTCGATTCCAGTTTCTACATCGGCGGCCGCGGCGATTGTTCAATGCTGATGTACATTATTTGTGACGGTCCGCCCCCATATTACGTACGTATTTCGCAGTAGCAAAGCGATAGCAATATTTGCTTCGAAATGGCAAAATCAGATTGTGTTTGGTACATTATAGGTGAATATGCAATACGAATTCGCGATTTCAAAGCAAATAATAGCGATTTCTGCTATCTCTTTGCTATTGCGAAATACCTACGTAATAAAGGGGCCGACAAGTATCACTTTTAGCCAATAAACCTAGCTAATATTATAATGTGACGTAACTTTGATGTATTTACTTACACCTGACACCAGGTTATGTGTTATGTGAAAAATGAAACACCCTTCATTGAGTTAATAAGACAACTCTTTTACTTTACATGTAAGTACCCACCTCCACCAACAATATTATATTTAAGTACCTACATAGGTACCTAGATAACAAAGCCTGTTAAAATATGGGTAGGTACTAAATATTAAGATTAACAAGGGGCACATCGCACTTTTCAATTTTAAGAATAACAAGGAAAAAAATATTTCTGCTACTTCTAATTTTTGTAACAAGAGTAGAGCATAAAAACTGAAGCTGAAGCTTTTTGAAACGTCTACACCTCCAAAAGCTGTGGTATTCAAACACTTTTTAAAACTAATTTCTTTAAAAAAAATATTTTTCTTCCGTTTTTTGTAAGTATCTATGGAAAAAGTATTGCTTGACAAGTCTTAAAAGTCCAATTAATGTTTTACATGAAATTGTGAAAAAAAAAAAAACAGTTTTGCTTTAAAATTAAAATTCGACCGTTACTTAAATATATATTTTTGTATTTATATATCTTGGAACTATAGGGAAAATTGCCCCTAAATAATTAAATGAATATTAAGACAATTATATAATTATTCAATATATATTGAATGTTTTTTTTATGTAGAGGTACCTAAATTTAAAGAACACAGCGTCATTAAAATAATTTTGTTCCAATCTTAACAATACATCCTGCGAACACAATTACTGTGCATTAGCGAAATCAGCGAACCAGGAATCCTTTCAAATTACACATAACCATTTTCTTAATTTAACAAATTGATGGGTCTTGTTTGCCGGTTCGTACACGCTAACAAATCTCTACCTAAACCTGTAAATATTAAAGACTGAAATCATTTGAAACTATTTGGTAGAGTTGAAATCGCTTACGCCCAAAAGATAAGGTTGAATTTGGGGTATTGGTTATGTGCGCAGGGATTTTTAACCTTGGTACACATGGATTAAAGTCAGTAATTGCTTGATTATGGATTCTGGGAGGGTGGAAGGGTGGTTGCGGTCCAAGTTTGTAATTAATAAAGCCCTCTCTGTTACAAGTACCTTTCCTCGGCGCGCTGGTTATTTCTGGGGGTTAGTGGGTGCGGTAAGATCCAAGTTTAGTTAAGTGATCTGATGCGTTGGCATATCAAGTTAATAATATGATGTTATTCAATGTTATAATCAAAACGAACTTTTCGATTTCCGAATATTCATATTATAGACTTCTAGATTTTTGTTGGCAACAATATTGGGTGTCACAAAATTCGTTCATGTATCCCTTAATTATAATATATATTCCCAACAGATCTATTTGTCATCATATTAATGAAAACGGTGTCCTAGCGAGACGAGAAAAAGGGAGATTTGACCAAATTCCTAAGCTTTTTGATCGTCAGATCAATTCACGGAAGATGTGGCTGGGTTAGGTTAGATTTGATGTTATCACATTTAAGAAGAAACAGCGCGAGACGGTCGCTGTATTCTTGAAGCAGTTTTAGGTAAGCGTTTTGATATTGTTGTATATTGAAACCTGAACTAATTTGAGAAATCTAATTAAGGTCTAATACGGGGCTACTAGGTAGTGTGCCCAAAATATTAGTAGCATTGCCGCGTTGTATAGCAATGCTGATTTTTTGGGCAAGATAAAAACTTGCCTTTTTGTCTCTAGTGGACTCGAACAAACGTCCTTCAATTTCAATAAACAAGGCGAGTGCACTCGGCTCCCATGAACCCATTATTTCGAACCCAAACGGCTCCAACACATATAAATCATGTAAATTTAAGTAGGTACCTGAGCCGCTCGGAGGCTTCCGTCGAAGCAGCTGCGTTTCCAGCTTTCACAGCAGTAATTGAAAGATAGGATGGAGCCAAGGTATCGAAACATGTTGCATCCCAGACAAAAGGTGAAAAAAATGTAATTGTAAATGTTAAAATGTAAGATAACTAATCTCTTGCCTTCCATCGAAAAAAGCCTTTGCCTAACAATAAGAAATTTACAAGCTGGTATTATTGTTTACTATTATTGTTGAGTAAGCTTGTTTCTGCCGTATAGATTTCCCATAGTTGAACTAAGTATATAATATATAAAAAGTCCTTACTGTAAGACAACTTTTTATCCTAAAAACCTGTTCTTACTACGCACTGTCAATTAATATATGATCCTAACATTCATTTACATTAAAATACGTAAGCATCATGTATGTGAGACGCTTTCACTCCATCTGCAAATTTCACATAAATTCATCTGTTTTTTAGGTCCTTATATATATAATCAGATTAACCCTATTCTTCATATTAATCATTTTTATAAACAAAGAGCAAAACGTTCTATTTACAATTGGTTATTAACACTTTCATACAATAATACAGAAAATTTATTATCTATTGTTTCATAATGATCTATGCTCATTCAATATTGTTGTGCATAAAGTGATGATAATACAAGTAAAATTAAAGAACGAGGGTCTGGAGATCTGTAGTTCACATCTTTGTACCTTTATCAGATTCCAGACCTCACATAACAACTATCATCATTACCTACTCTTGTATAAAATTTATGTTCGTATTTTTTGTGTATAAACAATATTGTATAAATATACAACATGCTAAATGTGAGGTGAAATAAATAAATTTATTATTATAGTATATATAACATACATATAAATAGGCATCATTACACGATGTAGGTACCGGCGGGCTTGCGGACCAAAAGCCAGGCTTACCGACAACCTCCCGAACAAATCCACGTAGTCGTCACGCTTGTAAATACGCTCTTTATGTAATATCAGAGGCTTTAAAGGTCTCACAAGTGGCGACGTGCAAAGTAAAATACAATAAGATATAAAACAGTTTCTTGGATGGTGAACAATTTTATTAATATAAATGGGGGTAATCTTTAACAGGTAAAATAAGAAACCTGTTCCACAAGTGTTCCTGTTCATACTGCTATCTCTTTCTATTACTATAATTGTAAACAGTAAAGAGCTTGTTTCAAGTAATATTTGAGTCCTATAGAATCAAAAAGAGCAAAGTTGGTTAGACCAAATGTAATTCAGGAAAAATTAATACATTTCAATTGTACCCATAGACAGTTATGATGAATAGATACAATTGAAATGTATTAGTTTTTTTACCACTTTATGAGTCAAACCAATTTTGCCCCTTTTTTCTGTTATGTATGACTCGTTTGTTGCTTAGCTTGCAAAGAGAAGATCACGTTTCAAACTGTAGCTGTTTACTTTTGTGTCACATACCAGTCAGTACCTATGTAGATCAGGTACGTAGTATTAAGTAAATAACTTTTACAGTTTACAGATAACAATTTCAAACTGTTACCTGTAAATATCTACAGCAACAGCCCGATCCGAGGTTCGGCCTCTTTGGCGCCCTTGACCATGTTGCCAAACTTTCGCATCTGAGTACCTTAAGCGCTTCCCTTCAAGCCACGGTGAACCTGTAAAGTCCGTCTGAGGCTCCAGGGCCCCTATGACAAACAGTATAGTCAGAAAAAAAAGTGTTTTGATGTATACCTATCACTTCTAGGTACCTATTTATTCTAGGTTTCGTGTTTGACCAAGATCTCACCTGATGCTTAGAAGGGAGTGCCAGAATACAATCCTCTACATGATTACAGACTTTCAACATGTGGGTGGTAACTAACCTGGCGAATTCAGAAAAGTCTTACTACCTTGATTTCGTTTCAAAATGTTTACCTTCACTGAAATCTCAGGCTCTTTGTAGGATTCAAACCGTCGTCGACCGATGCGGTGTCTGAATATACTACAACTGAATCTTCATCGAAAAAATTTAGTGATTTGCTGAGCTATAAAGAACCGAAAAGTTATACGTGAAGGCTAACAAACTTTTAAACGGTGCAGCAATAACTAGTGATCGACCAAAATGTTTCGGTTTTTGGGTTTAGCCAGTTTTTTTCCAAGAATCCTAGTTTCAGCTAAATGTTGCCCGAAACATCAACTCAGCGAAACCTAGCGTTCGTGCAGGTCCGCATTGTTGAGTTTGATTCTTGGTGTTTTTGCGGGACCTTGGAATGTTATGTGTTGGTTTTCGTTTTGATTGACTGCATTTTACGTTATATAGTTTAGTTATTGTGTATAAGTGAAGTGGATTATAATATAATAACTGGGAACATTCATTTTAAGTTGCCACAAAAACTACCTAGAAAGTGTTAACAAGCTATCTTTGAATATTGCAAGATAATGTTAATTGGATAAATATTATATAAACGTGAACTTGGCAGAATTGTGTAAGAACACAGTTGCCATTCAGTAAAAGGAAGAAGAAGAGTTTGATCCAATGTTGATGGGTTTTAATGATGACATTATATTAATACATGAAGCCAAAATTTTATACCCCTTTTTAAGCTAAAGCTGAAATTTATCTATAATATATTGGTTACTAATATATTAAATTAGATAAATTAATACTGCGAACCCTAACCCATCCAATGCCATTGAACTTAGACCCTCCAAAAATATTGACATCGTCACTCTGCGAAAAGTGACTGCAAATGATGTAGATAATACTCATTTATTATGTCATAATGATATATGTAATAATGAAAATGTCAAACAGAAAATAGTCTATGATCAAAAAGTTCTGGTCAAATTTCGACTTTAGGGCGATCGCTAGTAAAATTAAATTACCGACTAATGACAGTGCTGAAGCGATTTTCAGTTCTTTAAAAGTTTGTGATAGAAAGTTACGGATTGGTTTATCGGGTTTATTTAAAGCAGTGATGGCTTAGTGGTAGTGTATGTGGACGTCACGTCTATCGACGTTAATTCGATTCTCTGCAACGAGCCCGAGCTTACAGTGAAGTAAAACATCGTTATGATACCATTGTTTTTTAATGCCCACCTGTCTAGTTAAAATATCTGTCGTTAAGCACCTACATATAAGTTATGTTCCACTGGCGCTTCAACTAGATACCGTGCTATCTACAAACAACAAGTATAAATTTCATATCGTAGTGTGTGGCGACTATTTAAAGTAAAGTTTGTCTCGAGTATGCCGATTCGGCGTTATTTTAATTGCCGCATTTTTATAGTACACCGACGCGACGGTATATAATTGAACCGCCAGCGGAAACCAATCATTACACCTACAAAGAATAAAAAATTAACACGGCGTTCTAAATGTGAAGCTATTTATGTAGCTATTGTTACGCCAAGTTACTGTCAACTAAACTTAATTAGAACCGAGTTCTATTGCAGGTTGGCTAGTCAATTAAGGAGGCATGCCGGCTATTGATAGTTAACAATCCACCGACGGACATATAGACTGCTTATAATGTGTTTGTTTATTTTGTGACATAAGTATGCCAGACCAGTTAGAGATACGTGCTATGTTATTTTTACAGCTTCCTATTTTCATTTGAATTAGAAGCTACAAAACTTTTTGCAATAAGTACAGATTATCTAATGTTTTATTTACTGTGTCTATCATTATGTAATAATTGGTGATCATGATTCATTAGGATATTAATGATCTATCACTCAGATTCCTTATCCTTATATTAATACGTGAAGCAAAAGCTTTCTACCTCCTTTTTAAGTGTATTGCGTGCACGGAAGACTGTGAGATTTGGCGTGGTTAAAGTTTATATGGAGAAGGAGTGCAGAAAGGTAAAATTTATGTCTGATATATGTTACTAATATATTAAATTAAATAAATTAATACTGCCAATCCTAAACCGACCAGTGCCGTTGAGCTTAGACCCCAAAATATAGCATTATTATAAAGAGTTAAAGTTTGTTTGTTTGGATGTAGGTGGTAATTTCTGAAACTACTGACCTGATTCTAACAAAACTTTCACTAGTAAGTTTATCTCAAAGTCCTAATATAGAGTAATTTACAGTTACAAGATTTATTATAACTAGCGGTCGCCCAAGATTGTGAAAAGGGGATGAACGTTAAATGAAAATCCATCATTTTTGAAATTGGGATGAAAATTGGTATTTAGTAATTCAGTTAGAAAGTAAAAAAGATTGGTTTCATAGTTTTTTTTGCACAGTGGCGCAGCGGTAATAAGTCTTAGTATGAGCCGAGAGGTCGCGGTTTCGATTCCCGCCCATGGCTGACTTTTATTTGATGACCACGGTACGTGCCAGGGATCACCTTTAAAGGGTGTAAAAGATGGGATAAAAGTCTATGCCGCGAGTGAAGCCGCGGGCAAAGTGCTGGTAGTATATATTTTGATACGTTTGATTTAACAAATTCGATGATAATTTTTTTTTTTTTTCTATGTAGGTACATGAAACATTAAGTCGGTAATTTCAGGCGAGTAGGACACGAAGTATATATAGTTAGATGTACTAATATATAGTTTAATTTTAATAGCTTAATGAGGAAGACGTTCCTAATAAACTTATTTTATCAAAGAGCGAGCTTCACATACGTCCTCTCAGTATATCAGTCGTCAACACGACATCTGCTCCTAATTTTATAGCGTTAATACGCGCTGTATGATGTTAGACAAGAAAATAAACACGAAACGTCGTAAGTAAGACTTGCTCTCAGAGCAAATTGAAATTTAAAACATTAAATTTAAGTCTTAAATTTCAGTTGATTGTGCATGTATGTAAGTTAATAACGATTTTGTGTTTGTGAAATGTAAAGTTTCCGATACAAAGTCACATATTTTGTTTTTAAGATCAATAAAATCAAAGTTACCAATAAATTTTAGTGATGTATCGAAAGGGGAGTCCCATAAATTTGTTTCAAAGGTTTAGTTTCTATTTTTTTATTAAATATATTAACATATTAATTAAGCCGTTTTATATATTATCCTGGTTTATCGTTTTAGCTTGTGAGATGGTGGGGCTGATAAATATTATAAGGACATGGTACAGTCGTGGCGAGAGTTAACAGCACCCCAACGCGGGCAGAAATTTACATAGTAGAGGCGGGAGAATAAAAAATCGAGCCAATTTCAATATAATAGAAAATGTTATTACTAAAGTTTTGTCTTCGTGTATGTATTCTCTTTTGTTTTGAAAAACCGTATGGTTATCTTGTGGGTGAATACACGCTACGACGCGCAGCCGACCTGCGCAAGCACACCTCGTCGATACTTCGAGTATCAAATGTAGTAAAAGCCAAAACAGGGCTTTAGAGAAAACGCAAAAAACTGAAAAAGTGGAAATAAAAATGTTTATAACTTTTCTTTTTTTAGAGCTATTTTATAGAAAAAAATGTTGTATAAGCAATGTTCAAACAAAGAATTCATTTACGACAATCAACCAACGACTAGAATGTCAAGTACGACAAAAGACATTTTTATTGAGATATTAAAATTTGAAATATACAGATCGATAGAGCTCGTGAAAGTAAGTAATACAGAGTTTAAAGTCGATTTTGGAGGACCAAGTTCGGGGAAGCTGTAAAAGCCGCAGCGGCTTCAGGGCCCCTAAGGCTAACAGTGTAGTCAGATCTAAAAAAAAAAAAAATCGATTTTGGACAAAATGGCTTTTACTACATTTGAGACTCGAAGGGTCGACCTGTACAGGTGGATCTCTTCGGTAGATTGTAGCGTGTGTAGCGGGTGTTGATAAACGTAAATACAAACAAAGATCTATTAATTTATTATATGGAGGGTAGAGACCGTGGGTGAAGTCCCATCTGTATGTTTGAAAAAGTGCCGTCGAATAGCGTCAAATTTGAATTGTTGACCTACAGCTGGACTTATTTAAGATGGTTATACTTATCTCTCCTCTTCATAATTTATTGGTGTTTTTTAAATGTGTGGGTATCTATTGATGTTGCAGACTTATAACAACCACGACACACATGGTAAAATAAAATCTTTATGGGTAGCAGAATCCAAAAATAGCCACTGCCTTCAATATATGAAGCAATGATGGCTTAGTCAATGTCATGTCAGCCTACAGGCCTCTAGGAAACTGGATATATTATGTGGCAGCATAGAGTAATAAAGTCCGCTCTACTCAACACGCCGAGTTCATAATTCTATGTGTGGTAGTGTACACTGATTGATCCCGAAACGCGACAAACTAACGGCCGTTTTCAATAGCCTATCAAAACGTTGTTTTAGTTACTAAAGATACACAAATATAAACCTTTGTCTTTACTTTTTTTTCAATAACCTATCAATGGATAGTTTTTCGTGTCTACATAATATATATCCATATCCTATAGCTTGAAGAGATAAGTAAAGCCAATATCTGTCTTAATTTAAAGATAGTACCTACTTATAACAAATATGTACTAATCGTGGATAGTAATCTCAGATATGTTATTGAAAACGAACCTGAGAGAGGCGCGCGCCGTGACGGGTTATCGAATTGTGCTGGTGGTTGCGATTCCGTCGATCACTACAACCTCTATTGATTTTATCATCATGTGCTGGTGGTCGCGATCCTGTCGATTCCTACAACCACTTGATTTTATCATCATGTGCTGGTTGTTGCAATCCTGTCGATCCCTACAACCACTTTTGATTTTATCACCATGTGCTGGTGGTTGCGATTCCGTCGATCCCTACAACCACTTTTGATTTTATCATCATGTACTGATGGATGCGATTCCGTCGACCACTCCAACTACCTTCATTTCATCATAATGTGCTGGTGGTTGGGATCTAGTCGGTTACAGATCCCTATCTTCCCTTTTGACTACTGTACATACACCAGCTGATCCCAGAACTCCATAATTATTGTACCGTTAAGAAATAAATCTGACGAATATTACATACTTTCAATTACCTTAAACTAAGCACCGAACTAAGAAGTAAGTTTTTTTTTACGGCTACAGTAGTCGATAGACGCTTGTAATACCATAAGTATCAAAGCGCTTTGCCGACCTTGAACTCTCTTGTCCAAAGAGCTCTGAAAGACCTACTTATCGCAGGAACACAACAGAAGGTTATTTGGAAGCGACCAGAAGACAGCTGGAGGTAATCCACCAGTTGGCTTTTTTTTATATAACTGACTATACTGTTAGCCATAAGGGCTCTGGAGTCTCAGACGGCTTTTGCATCTACACTGTGGCTTGAGGGCGAGTGCCTAAGGCATTTAGCCGTGAAAGAGTGCCAGCATTCTCAAGGGTGCCAAAATGACCGAACCTCGGCTCTTTGACTGTTGCCGTAGTTGCAATTAATTTGCGAACTGGCCAATTCCCTATTCATAGAATGTCGAACTAAACTAAAATACTGCCTCCTGAGAGGAAGGAAGGAACATGTGTATATGTAGTATTCCACCAGTTCGGGCTGTTCTAAGTAGAGAGAAATCACCAATAAAATTACTCTATGTCCTATCTCTCTAAGTACTTACCTCTCTGTAGATATATGTCTACAGTGCTTACAGCGTGTTTCCACCTTATCCTAACCCACGGTGAAAATGTAAAAGCCGTCTGAGGCTTCAGGGCCCTTATGGCTAACAAACCTTAGGCCAAATCGTCTCATATTTTGTTCAATTACTAAACCAAAGTATAAAATCAGCATTTGTACTGTCGAAATTATATTTAACATAACTTTTTTAAATGTTTTATATAAATATAAATAAATTACTATTATTATCATTTTACATTGTACAGTTTTAAAACAAACTTTACTAGGTTATTTATGTAAGTTAATAAATCGCCGATATTACTCTCGTTTAACGGCTATTTTGTCGCCATTTTGTGTTTCCTAAACTCAATTTTAATGATATAAACACTGAACCAATTCCGTTAATATTTATACATCCTGTATACGCCATTAGAATTCGCATTTTACTAATTTCACTAAACACAAAACTGTCGTGTCGTAAATTCATATTTTAATGTTTCCGGGCTTTGAAAATTTGTTGCCGATGTTGCTGCGTTCAAAAATTAATAGAGTGTTTTAAAACTATTTCGCACTGGCAGCACTCGCGTCGCCGATAGAGAAGGAAACGGAAACGTCTATTATATCATAAGAAAAACATGAAAACCTTTATGAAAATGAAATTATGAGGAAACTATAAAATTTTATGATTTACGATACGGGCGTCTCGGTTAGATTGTTTTCATCTATTAAATGAGTTTTTATTTTGTAATTTTGGACAGGAAATAATGTGTCATCTATGAAGAAAACATTGCGGACATTTATTTGCCTTTAAACTATTTTTATTTAAATCGTTTCAGAATCGTTTATTATTCATAAAAATATGTTCCAGAGGAATATCGCTTCGATTATATCTTACACTGGATATGCTCTACGGTTCACCAACAATTTAAACTGTTTTGCTATGAAACATGTAATACCGCGTTTGGACGGGACGTCGCTACGTGCCATTCGGACAGCTCATAATGACATTTATAATGAACACTTCTCTCTCTACGACACATACTCACTACTTTACATGTGATTTAGCGTATCAGCATGCTTTCTTATAATAACATTAGGTATATATTATTCGTGAATATCATTGATTTTATTAATTACTATATGTGCCCGCGGCTTCACTCACGTGTACTACAGAATGCCCGCGCGAACCATGTTTCCCCGCTCCCGGCTATTTAAAGACATAAATGCTTATTGTGGGTGTTCCTTAAAAGATACCTGACTTTTTTGTACGTCTTTTTAATGTCTATAATTATTTACTACATACATTAATTCGATATATCTCTTAAGGTTTACTCGGCGTAAGCCATTAAAGTGCCCAAATTGATTCACAATGACCAGTTTTGTTTGTTTGCGTGGAACCCTAATTCTTTTTCTAAAATAAAAGTAGGTTAAGTTACTCCCTATAATATCAGCTGTCTATCAGTGAAAGTCCCGTCAAAATGGGTCCAACCGTTTCGGAGATTACCCAGAACAAAGAGACAGTCGGACAAAAATTTTAAAAATTTTTTTTTTTTTTTTATAAGTATTTCCATATGCATTTAGTAAAAAGCTGTTATTATGACATTACAAAGAGACACTTCAATTTTATTAATTATATAGATTAGCTGTACCCGCGGATCCTCTCGCGTGGAAAACAGAAGAAAGCGTAATGCTTAAAATCGTAGTTTCTTCAAATGATATTGCTTTTTATTGAATGAAGATATTGTGATATTTTTTTATTTTTGATAAGGGCCAACTATCTAAGGAGTATCCTCACGTAAAACAAAGTATAATAGTTTTTGAATTATACGCACACAACGGTAAATCTCTGTCATTTTATTTAGACAGATACATATATTTGAATATAAATTAACATAACATAACATATCATCATGCCTGTATCCCTGAAGGGTTAGGCAGAGCTGTACTAATGTACACCCATAGTGTGTCCGGTATGTTTTAGGCCCCATGCAATAGTCAATTGCCATCAATCGGGTACGAAGCCAAACTCCGAGTTGCGGCTGAGAATTTCATAGTAAAACTCAATAAAACTTGCTCGACCTGGAAATCGAACCCATGATCTCAAGTAAAGCAGTCGCGCTTAGGACCACTAGGCTAATAAAAATATGATTGAATTTTGAGGTTTCACATCTGCCAGGTGCCGCGTCGTCCGATGACGCCTCGCAATTTTTTCCACACGTAACAAAGAATTTGAATGGTATTAAAAAAATCTAATTGTTATTATTTTGTTTCCTTTCAGTCAAAGACCACCACCATTCGGACTTGGAAGCGGACGACGTGGAAACCGACGACCAGACCTCGAACCTTGACGATGACATCCTCACACAGTCGGATCTGGATGAAAATGGCGAGCCCAAAAGCCCAACAAGTTCTTCGTCAAAAAAGAGCAAAAGCCAAAGCAGAGATTCCAAAGGAGGCACGAAACCGAGGAGAGCGCGGACGGCCTTCACCTACGAGCAATTGGTTTCGCTGGAGAATAAGTTCAAAACGACCAGATACTTGTCAGTCTGCGAGAGGTTGAACTTGGCTCTTAGTTTAAGTTTGACGGAAACACAGGTTTGTATAATTAACATCAGTAATTTAAATGAGACCACAATAAAGATTTGTTCCCAAGATGTGTGTGTTTAAGAACAGCACCTAATAGGTTCATACCCACCTAAAAAAAATACTTACTAGGGAAGTTCGAATAGCATTGAGATCTAATCAAATATTTAAATTTGAATCAATTGAATAATTCGATATAAATTTCGAATATTCAATTTCAGTTGCAATTAATCGATTCCAATTTCGTAGCCTTATAAAAATTTCAATGGAAAAACTCATAAATTATTGAGTATATATGATTACAAATAATTTGAAATTTTAGAACCTATCCGATAAAAGTACGAATATCGAATTAAGTTTCACTTTTTTACCGCAACCTATTATGACGGGCCTCAGAACATCGGCCTTTAACAAGTTGTTTATTAGTTAATAGTTTATAAGTAATCTTATATTGTTTTATGCTGCAATAACTTCATATGCATTGTATACCTATTGTGTATCCACCTAGTAGCTTCTCCACAGCATAAATAAAACGTAATGCTAAATGTTAGTGGGAATGGCTAAGATTTATTTAATACCTTTTTTTTTTTGCTTGCATTTCTTGATTCACACTCTTTTACAAAAAAATAATAATAATATTGTTTACATTTATTACAGTACATTAGTACATTACATTAGTACAATTCGCCGTGTATGTTTTTAGTCCCATGTAATAGGGGGCGAGCCTATTACCATTAATCGGTCACAAACCCAAACTCCGAGCTACCACTGAGAATTTCATAGAAGAACCCAATAACACTTTGCTCGAACTGGGAATCGAACCCAGGACCTCGATCATAGCAGCCGCGCTTACGACCACTAGGCCAATGAGGCAGTTAAAAAACAGTTATTTAAAATATGAAATACAAAAATGGTATAAAGAATAGTGACAGTTACGATTGACAGTATTATTTGTCCGCAGGTCAAAATCTGGTTCCAAAACAGACGCACGAAGTGGAAAAAGCAGAACCCGGGAATGGACGTCAATAGTCCAACGGTCCCACCGCCATCTGCGGGGGGCTTTCCATCAGGTCACTACCCTGGAGGGCTGTTATACTCTCACGGAGTACCGTACCCGTTCACTGGTCCAGGACCCTACGCACCATACTTTCATCACCTTGCCGCAAACCATCACCATTCGCACGGCAGCATCGGGCATTCTCACACGTGATTGTGGCAGCGGCCTGGGTCCCAGGACCTTAGGGTCGATAAGGAGAACGATAACAATTGTGGACATTCGAATTAATCTTTGATCTATAGTGCAGTGATTAAGAACCACATCATTGAACCAAAATAATCATATTCTTTTTTATAATAAATGGTAATAAAAATAGTATGAGCCTGTAAGTGTTTCACTACCGGGCAAAGGCTTCTTTCCAAGGGACGGTACGGGTTTATTCACCACGCAAGCCCACGACGCAAAGTATTGGCGATTTAAAAACGCTGATCAATTAACAGTACTATAATTTTCTCACAGACAAGTGATAATTATGGTCATCAAACAAAAAGAATCAAACCCGCGACCGCTCGTCTTATTTATTTGTTTGCTTACTTTTTGCGTACTAATTTCAATTGAAATAAAGTTATTACTTCTATAACATACAGTAATGTAGAAATTAGTTTTAAGAATAAATTGATTGTGATACGTATTTCATAAGATAATTATTTAAATGTTAAAAAAATTAATTAATATCACTTAAGACCTAGGTTTCAAAGTTCTGAAGAAACATTTACGTTATTAAAAGAACTGAAGTAAACTTTAATATGCATTTTATTAACTTAGTCTTCTGATAATCTTCTGATAAACCTCTATAAAAATGTATTACTTTGTTTTACTTAATAGATGACTTAAGTTTTTATCGCCAACTTAATGTTTTCATTATCATTCGGATTGCTCCCTTGAAAGTGACACGCAAAATCAATAACATCGTAACTTTAATAACGTAAAATATAACCCTACTAAGCAACAACAGAAAAAACTTTCGAGTTTTAAGCGCTATTATATACACATCCAATTCGCCGACCCGCTGACAAAATGTCGTCGACATGTCGACGGTTAGCCCGCATGGGAACAAATCGTCGAAATGATTCTGAAAAATAATGTACAGGTTTTTTCTTTATTTGCTTAGCTAGTCGTATTTTATCGCAATTTTAGAGTTGTCTTTACGACTAATTGACCATCTAATTGTACTCGACTAAAATTATCATTGTAAATTTAACAAAATGTATAAAACTTTGATTATTTATGTATAATATCAACGCTAATTATAAAATTAATTGAGTCCAAACAACTTTAAAAATAGGTATCATATTTGAATTATGACGCCAAAAAAAATATCTAAAATTTTCGAAATCGATAATTTTCTTAAATTTACTATTCTGAAAACCGTGGTTAAATGAGTTATGGTGTTATTAATATTGGGTATCGAAATAATGTGTTTTGCGTTTGAAGACGTAAACACTACCACGAAAGTTTGCAGCTAAAATGTAAAAAAGTTATGTAAATATAATAAATTTATGTAAATAAATAAATAATACCCTGTAAATAGTTTTGACTTTACGAAAGTAATTACGAATAGCAATCAAGTCACGTATATAATTTTATATTAATAATGAAATGTCACCGCTAAATATGTCAATACCAATACAGTTTTTATACTTCGAACTGAATCAAATTGAAGTTTTTTTTAAATTTTGTTATAATGTTTAGTTAATAAATAATTAGAAATTTTGCATTGTTATCTACGAATTGTAATTATTTTTATTTTACTTTTGTAAATCTAACAATATTCATAATTTTATATACTTGTCATAAAAAAAAAAATATATATAAAAGATTTTTTATACTGTATCTAAGACAGTTGAGTTGTTGATTGAACAAATTACATCTTTTCATTTACTTATACATTTTCGTATCTACTATTTATACCTATAAAATATAGGATTTTAAAAGAGTAAGATTTATTTAAAATTTCATGTAATATGCAACTAAATATGATTACGGATAAATAACAATAATATTATGTAATAAGTAAATAAGTTGACGCTCAAGGCTGTATATATGTATTTTAAGTAATATTAATTCGATGTTGAAATAAAATAGTTCCAAGTTGTATTTGTTTTTATTTAATTAATATTATTAACTAACTGGCCCGGCAGACGTTCTGCCATTTCTCGATAACTCGATAACAGCGCCAGTTATATACCGAATTTCCTTTCTTGAAACTTTTACAGTACCATAACCGACAAGTTAAAATGAGAATTACGCATAATCATCGTTCGAATCGTGAGTTAGGTAACTAATAAAAAATCTGATAGAAAAAAGAACGTTAAATTTTTCCCCAATTTAAAAAAATCTCTGGAAAGCTTTTCCAATTTTTCTTTCCATAAAACCTAATTCAGATTATTACGTGGGTTGTTCCAAAAATTATTAGTGAAATGAAAAATAGAATATAAATAAGGTTTATTTATAGCTTTTCAAAATAATCTTCTCCAACCCCAATGCAGTTACGCATTCAGGTTAACTAGCTTTCGAAACATTTAAAAAATGTATGTTGCGAATGGTGGAAAATAACCGCCCGAAATTCCTCGACGGGCTTTCTTCAGTGTAAATTTTTACCCACGAAGCATTTTTACCGTAGGAAATAAAATAAAAATCTCATGGAGGTAAATCTAGGCTGTACGGAGGTTGGGTTAACATTTGTACTCCCGAAGTATTCAAATAATCCATGGTTCTAGCAGCAGTGTGAGCGGGCGCGTTACTCCCCGAAAGCTTGAGGTAGACAAACTTCGCAATACTATTCACTAGTAACTGTTCTACGATCTTTTAGCGAAATTACTGCTACTGGTCCACCACCCCGAGAAAAAAACTGCTATAATTTTTTTATTAACGCTCCGACCGCGTACAACTTTTGTTGGAAACTCGTCTTTTGCAAACACCCATTGCGTGGATTGTTGCTTCGTCAGAGGATCGTAGCTGTAGATCCATTTTTCGTCAGTTATAAGGATGTAGGATACACATAGATCTCTAATGATTTTCACCAAAGAGATTAGTATTGAAATTAGCTATCAAGTCAAAATAAAAAATAAAAAAAGAATTAACCATGTCGGTTCAACCTTTAATAAGTGATGCGCTTACGAACGAAAAGAATTTCAATTATATAGCCAGCCTGTAAATGTCCCACTATTGGGCAAAGGGCTCTCGCCGAGGAAAAGACCTGCTTAATCGTCACGCCTGCCAACGATATATGGGCTATTTCAAACGCAGATAAATCCACGTCTACATTTTTCCACCTACAGTGTTACTGCAAGAACATTTCTCTAGCGTTCAGATTTCCTCATGATGTATTATTCCTTTATCATTCACCGATAGTGCGGTCACTCGACCACTACTACTTCTTTTTTTTTTAATTTTGGCTTACGGCCTATGTTGGCCAATTTGCCTATTTTTATAATATCCTTAGCTATTTTACCTTCTAAAAACAAATTTCTAGACCTCTCAATTTGCGTTAATATTATCGATGCGAAGTTTTTTTTCGGTTTTCAAAAATATTAAAAAAATATTCTGATTTTTGCATATAACAATAGATTGCTGTAACATAAAATATTTAAAATCTGGAAGCTTCAAGTTCCAGATATTAACGCGTTGAAACAAATAAAGAAATAAACAATCTCTTGTTTGTAATATAAACGTAAAGATACCTAATTATGGACAGCTTCTCATAATGTCTCACATATCTACCATTATCATAACAAAACTACCATAAAATTGTTAACTCATATATGTATATTTTATGGAATACCGTTCGCACTTTTGAGACGGTTCCTGCAAAATACCTCCTCCAAGCCCTGGAGAGTTTGCATGATGCAGACGTAACTAAGTCCATCGAGCCGCTTCAGCTGTGCAGCTAAATTGCCTCGCTGTGCTTGTTCTACCGATAGCATCATGGTGAGTATTCTGAAGAGCTGTGAGACCTAATTCCCGCTTCTCCCTTTCATAACAAAACCTCGGGGCTCGGGAGTCACAGCTTTACGGTATCCTCCATCTCGGCAACTGTGGAATTGTCTCCCGACCAGTTTATACTCTAACAAGGAGTCTTTCAAGCATAACGTGAAGAGACAATTGAGCAGGCTGGCATGACTGTAGATCCAACGGTAGTTGCCGATGTTATTGGATTACATTGTGCTCACCATCAGGTAGTGTAACTTTGCCATAATACTATTTAAAAAAATCATCATAGAATAGCGTTGGACCAAAATCTTATTTGATGTTAACTGACGTAATAGACGAAGATAGGTATGTAACTATCTCCAGCCAGCCAGCCTAGAAATGGCACAAACTGTCAGCTTATGTAACACCGGATACGTGTTCACCGATAGATTTGCAATGTAAGGGTGTTAGCTAGCTTAAAACAAATGTAAGGCTTGGCCAGAATCTCACCTGATGTTAGTTGACGATGTGACTCGAGTTAAGCCTTGTGAAGAACTGGCTCTCAAGTACAGCTGCCGGAAAACGTCTATGGATGTTTGGAGAAGAAGTTTCTACTTGAGGGTGGTAGCTAGCTAGACAGGCAATTAGTAAATGCCCTAATACTAACCACCATAGGGTTCCAGTACGATATTTCTCTTCACCGATAGCTCAGGATCGTTGCTGGGATTCGAAATCACATCGAAAGACACTGTTTTGTATTCGCTAACACTAACTTACAAAGAAATAATACATTATAAATCCTAAATGTTAGAAAAATATTAATTGATAGACGTAACTATGCACGACATACTTCGGCCTACTTTAGTGAAGCTCGCTGATTAGCGCTAACCTCACAAGATTAACTGTCTCAGAGTTCGGTTGAGGGATTTTTTCTGAACACATTCAAGGGAGCGCGTCGCTTCACCGCACCGGCTCGCTTTGATCACGCCTGAATATGGTGGCTGCTCATCTGTCATTTTTAATTGTACGTCAAACGGCCCTCTTACCTCATAGATTAAACATATTACAGACAGTACACAATTTAGTTCTTTAAGTTATACGGTTTTGAAAAATTTGTCATTACGCTATGTACATTTTACATAGCTAGATGTCAGTTTGAGATTATACGATTAATAAGTTTCCTACTTTAGAATTATTACCTTACTTATAAATGTTTCTTTACGAATTATATATTTTGCTTTCTTAGATAAGTTATTTTTAGGAAAGTTGTAATCAACTGAAGCGTTTGTAGATTAATGTAGTATTTATTATAACTAGCGATCGCCATAAGGTCGACATTCGGCCAGCGACTTTTTGATCATAGACTATTTTCTTTTCGACATTTGCAGTATTCATGAACCTAAACAATGAGTATTATCTACATCACTTGCTGTCACTTTTCGTTGAGTGACAATGTCAATATTTTGGGGGTCTAAGTTCAATGGCACTTGTCGGCTTAGGATTCGCAGTATTAATTTATTTTATTTAATATATTAGTAACGGATATTATAGATAAATTTTAGCTTTCTGCACTCCTTTTCCATATAAACTTTAACCATGCCAAATCTCACAGTCTTCCTTGCACGCAATACGCTTAAAAAGGGGTAGAAATCTTTTGCTTCACGTATTAATATATAGATAAGATCTTAAGATCCTTATGTGGATATGGTAAGTTCAAATACCTTGTCAGGTTTAACTGATGCGAATAAGGATAATGATATCTATATAACATACCTTTTTTAGAGAATTTGTAGTACTGTTCTTTATTATTAATTTTCAACGTTCCCGCTAGATGTGCTAATAGTACCTATCTAGTAAATTAGTGAATAGCTCGCGAACTTAAATTGTTTGTGTAGGTTTTATTAATATTAAGATTTATTTTTCGAGTGTCATGTCTTTTATTTTTGTCATCACTTAAAGGAACGACGTCGTGTCGGGAGCGTCACGCGCCACTGCGAAATATATTTAGTTTATAGCGATGTAAACGCACTATTATTACTGGAACGGGCCCATTAGATTCATATTTGGAATCTGGATTGAATTTAGATATAATTCTGTACTTTGGAAACATTTTCATTTCAATGGTATTAGATATTTAGTCGTGAATATATCTTGTAGGAATATTTTAATTATACCCAATGATATATTCTATGTAAATACGGCATGACGCTCTTTACATGCCGTCGTGAATGGTGGACAATTGCCTTCAATTCATTTTCGACTTGATACCAACGTGGTAGCGTGAGTAAGAAGAAACTCTTACAGAGTTTCCGACTTACGCTGTGTTCTCTTTCATTTGAACATGCTGATAACAAAATTGTGACGTTTTCAAATTGTTTTTAGTGGGAGTATAACACGTTTATTTTATAAAAAGTCATTGGTTATACCTTCATTTAAAAAAAAACCGTAAGTGTAACTTTTCTGAATATATAATATATGTAGGTATCCCGTATCAGCTAATCTTCTAAGGATCACCCACAATAGGCATTTTAGTCTTTAAAATAACCGGGAGCGATTCACGCATGTGCCCGATCGACGGCTTTCTCTAGATCACGCAAGCGCAGCCGTGGGACATAGCAAGTCAAAATTAATACAAATGCTACATTGTATGAATATGTAATAAAAATATTTTATGTAATTTGAATTGTAACGTTTTTTGAATCAATTTTAGCACTCATTTCATTCACATACTAGCACTTGTATATGCCATAGTAGGTAATTATAGGCAGGCTTATAGATACTGCTTTGACATCAATAGACATTATTCTATTAATTAAATATCAAAAACCGACAACAGGCACTCTAGATTATTATGTTTCAATGGATCAACCTTTGTTCTTGGTTTTAATTAGAACAAGTATTATCACTTATTGACAATTCAACACACAAGTTCGGTGACGCTGTAAAACCGTCAGAGGCTCCAGCGCCCCTAAGGCTAACAGTATTTATAGTCAGTTCTAAAAAAAAAACTACCGGTTTGTGTGTCCCCACCTCCCCACCCACCTATAACTTGGGAGTCTTCAAGCGAAGAGTGAATAGGCATCTAGTAGCAAGCGCGAGTATTTTTTGGCCGAATCTTGAACTGTCATGTATGGCATAGAATAGGTATATAGGTTATTGTGCACAAATGAAATGAATTATAAATAATACCTAGAAGCAAGAATTTTAAGTTGCCACAAAATCAGATATAGTTTTAACATGAGAGCCACCATTTTGTTAAAGCTTTGTTTGAACAGTGAAAGTCTGAATTATATCCACGTGTCATTTGTAAATACATTAGTAAACAGATATTGCCCTTAAATAATGGCCGTTTTTAATAACATATCTGAGTTTACTTACCCCGATTAGAACATATTTGTAATAAGTAAGTACTATCTTTAACTTAAAACAGATATCGGCTTCAAGATAAAGCTCGTACAGACCTGCAAAACATTAAAAAATCATCAAGATTTTTCTTAAAGCTTTACTTGTTACCTTTATGAGCTCTAAAATTAATCTTCTTGCTGAATGAGTACCTAAAGAACCTTTCGTAGGTCGGGATCGATTCTGAAAAAATGAACAATTAGCGCTTTCAAGTATTTATAAGTTATTTTCTGCTATTAAATTAAAAGACATTTAAAATTTAAATCACATAATTATTACAAATGTACAGAATTTTTCGTATTTATAGTTGTATTGTCGCGTTTAGTAGAACTTTCGCGGCTGAATGCCCTAAGCGCTCGCCCCCAAGTCAAGTTGAAGCTGTAAAAGCCGTCTGAGGTTCTAGGGCTCTTATAGCTAAAAAAAAGAAAAAGTTTAGGAGAAGTAGAGGTAGAAGGGTAAAATTGAAAGCTGCGCACGCATCACGTGGCGGAAGTGCGACATAATGATGTTAACCACTAATTAATAGTAAAGTGAATTAATTTTTTTTTTTTTTGTGTAAGAATAGTTTAATTAAAACAATCGTTATTTATTATTTATGCATTACTTTTACAAAATAAAAAAGTCAACAACATGCACTTTTGTTATTATAATTTGATGTTTAACTTCACCGTGTTGTTGGCACGTTGGATAAAAATTTTGGAGTTATATCGTTTTGTTTTGGTACACCAAACAAATATAACTTCTTAGGTGTCCTTATAAGTACTAAGTACATAATATATATATTTATATTCTTCTTCTTCTTCTTCTTCCTAACTTGGCAACCGGTCCTCTTTAATGAAGACCATCCCTGCCATTATCGAGTGAATTATATTGTCAAGTGTTATGACGATTTAGTATCCTAACAAGATGGTGGCTCCCTTGTTAGAACTTTCTAGGGAATTTTTGTGTGATCTCGGAATGAATGCTTTCAGCTTATATTTATAATCCACTTCACTTATGCACAAAAACCAAACTATATCACGCAAAACGCCACAAATATTACATAATATAGGGTCAAAAACCTAAGTAAATGAATTAAAAATAACAACCACAACATGTCACTTCAAGATCCCGCCAAAAAACCATATATTTATATTATCTATTATTTGATTTGGTAGACGTTAATACACAAACGGTTAAAATTGTCGATGGCGTTTAAAATATTAATGTTATGGCGTCTCGTCGCGCCGCAGTATCGTGGACCGGAATAGGACGTCATTGGGTTTATAGCTCAATACCGGTAGACGTCGGCGCCCGACATCAAAGCACAACACGCCATCGACGTACTAATGAGCTCTTTTGACAAAGTATTACAACCGCTCGCTTCTTGTAATGTCTTAATTTCGATTTTACAATGTAGGCAGACCAGAAGTTATTCGTGAAAATGTGGATTCTTAATGTTTTTAGATTTCACAATGTAGTTAGACCAACAGTTATTCGTGAAAATGTGGATATTTAAAATTTCGATTTTACAATGTAGATGCATGCCAGATGTTATTCGTGAAAATATGGATATTTAAAATTTCAATGTTACATTGTAGGCCTACCAGAAGTTATTCATGAAAATATGGATTTTTAAAATTTCAATTTTACTATAATAATTATCTTTATTTCAGATAATTATAATCCATAGTTAGTTAGTACAAAATAAAACGAAAGTAAGATCCTATACCTATTTTAGTAAACACTAATATTTTGTGACAATTTTGGTTCTTGTAATACAATGTTGAACAAGATGACCAATAATAAAGGAGTCGTACCTCCCTGCTATGGTTTTCAGGATGGAGTTGGAGCTGGCCCGCACTCTGCAGAGCAACGAGGCACATTTTTGTCTGACGATGGCATGAAAGCCATCGACGTGTGCCTGTGTAAACATACCAGAAGCACTGCAGAAATGGGGCAGCCCCATCAACATCCTGAATCCATTATTATATTGGACCCGCAGGGCGCTAACAGCCCTCTGAGTATAATTGGTCCACAGGCTGCACGTATAAAATACTTGGCAATAAGCTTTAAAAAGCGTTACTCTTACTTGCTCACTACAACGCGCAAACCTGCGTACCAACATGTTACATCGGACTGCCAGCGCCCTACGTTCCCTTTCAATATCCATTTGGTCATCAGGGTCATCGGTCACATAATGCCCTAGGTACTTGAACTGATAGACCCGTATTAGCTCATTACCATTCAATTTTATCGCGGGCACGGTTTCTGGACATTTAACAACGTCAGCCTTAAAGACCAAGAACTCACTTTTGTTCACATTATATGACAGGCCATGCACCTGAGCATAGCACTCACAACACGCAAGCAGCTCTCTAAGCGCCCTAACCGTTGGGCTCAGCAGCACCATGTCGTCAGCGTAACTAATGTTGTTCACACTAACGTCATCAATGCGACATCCTATATTCTTACCGCTGAGCTCAACGATCAAATCATTGATATAGAGGTTAAACAATTTTGGTGATGTTATCCCTCCCTGTCTAACCCCACACTCTAACCTGTAGAAATAAAACAGCAGAGCTAGAAGCTTTAGTTTTATAGTTAAGTATATTAAAATCCAACAGTAACACTTTATTATACGCAACGCGAGCAAACAAGAACAAGGAGTATCTATGCCAGTGTGAATGTAACATTTGTACGATAGGTGGCGCTAACCGGCTTATGTTTATTTCTTTACAACATCCTCCCTTAAACATAAGCCCATTTTTCTAGAGAAGTAGTCTAGCTTGATCTGTGGAGTCGCTTTGGTGAGGACGTCAGCAACCATCTCTCCAGTGTTGACATATTGTACCTCAATCTCCTTTTTACATATGTTCTGCCGGATAAAATGGTGCCGGACATCTATATGCTTGGTTCTGAAATTATAAACATCGTTTCCTGAAAGATTAATACAACTTTGATTGTCGCAATAAATACGTATAGTATGATGCTTGAGATGTGGCCAAAACTGTTCTTGCAGTTGTTTTAGCCATAGTGCTTCTTGGGTGCAGGCTGATAAAGACATGTATTCCGCCTCTGTTGTTGACAGTGCAACAGTAGGTTGTCGCTTTGAGCTCCAAGATATAGATCCTCCCTGAAATATAAAAGTGTATCCTGTGCAGGACCTTCTGTCATCTTCAGAGTTAGCCCAATCGGCGTCACAATAGGCATGAACGATTTCTTCTTCTGCACATTGTTTGTAAGACAAACTGTAGTTTTCGGTGCCTCGTAGATATTTCATTAATCGTTTTAAAGTTACCCAATGTTTCATTTCTGGTTTATTGTTATATTTGCTTAGGTAATTAACTACATAGCTGATATCTGGTCTCGTCCCTTGAGATAAATATAACATACATCCAATTACTTCTTGGTAAGGAATATTTCTCAATATTGCATTTTCTTCACCAGTTGAATGTAACTTTGTAAGTGGATCTATTGGTGTCTTGACAGGTTTACAGTCTGACATACCATATTTCTGTAGTACTTCCTGTATGTATTTCTTTTGGTTAATATACATAATACCATTTTTCCTGTCTCTCGTTACATGAAGTCCAATACAGTATTTTAATTCTCCCATGTCTTTCATGCAGAACTTCTCACATAACTTTTGTTTTACATGGTTTTTTGTATATTTTGAATTTGTGAATAAAATCAAATCGTCAACATAAATTGCTAAAAATAAAATATCTTTCTCACTGGATATTTTATAATAAATACATGGGTCCATACTTGAACGATTCAGACCTATTTCTCTGAGTGTAACATCTAGTTTTTTATTCCAATTACGGCTGGCTTGTTTCAGTCCATATAACGATTTTTTTAATAGACAGACATCTGTGTCATTGCCATTTTCATACATAGGTGCCTGTACCATATATAACTCTTCTTCAACGTCGCCTTGTAAGAATGCTGAAACAGCGTCCATTTGATCTATGTCCATGTCATATTTCGTAGCTAGTGCCAGTAGGTAACGGAGCGAGGTGTATCTTATAACAGGTGAGTAAACTTCATCATAGTCAATACCTTTTTTCTGAGCACATCCTTTCACAACTAACCGTGCTTTGTACTTGACTATGGTTCCATTCTCATCTTTCTTAGTCTTGTACACCCATTTACACGGTATTGCTTTCTTACCAGGTGGCAGTTTAGCTAATATCCAAGTTTTATTTTCAATTAATGACTTATATTCTACTTCCATGGCTTGTAACCATTGCTGTGAATTTGTGCAAGATAAAGCTTCTTCTAAACTCATCGGATCATTGCATATAGCCAGATTTGCATAACATAACTTGTCATCAGATTTCTTTGTCATTTTGTGTTTTTGTACACGCTTCTGGTTCTGTGGTCTTAGTGTAACATTGGAAAAATCATGTTCAAATGAACTGTTATCGGCTATCTCTCCACTGCTAGGTATATAAATAGAGTCATTTGCATCTGAAAAAGATAAAGATAAACTACTTTCTGAAGTAGGATTTTCAGAGTCTTGGTTAAGTGTCTGATCATATGTTTTGTTTTCCAAACTAGATTCATCCGGAGTTGGTACTTCTAATTCTGTACTCTGTGTACTTACACCCAACGTTAATGAAACTGGTTCTATGTTTGGTTTTGTCATAGTAAGTGTTGATTTTAAGTTTTCTTGACTTTCTTCTATAAATATAACATCTCTACTCTTCAAAATTATTCTTTTTTTTATGTCTAATAATCTGTATCCTTTTGTATTTTCACAATAGCCAACAAACCTCATTTCAGTAGATTTTGAGTCCCATTTTTGCCTCTGTTGTTTCGGTACATGAACCATGGCTTTACATCCAAATATTTTCATGTGACAAATATTAGGTTTTGTTCTTGACCACTTTTCTTCTGGTGTTATGTCATTAAGAACTCGAGATGGGGATCTATTTATAATGTAGGCCGCTGTTGACACAGCCTCGGCCCAACAGGTTTTTGGTAATTTTGCATCACTGAGCATGCACTTGGCGCGTTCTACTAGAGATCGGTTCTTTCTCTCACTCAAACCGTTCTGTTCAGGTGTGTAAGGCGTCGTAGTTTGATGCTTGATGCCGGAGTCTGAAAGATATTTCGAAAAAACTTTATTACAATATTCAGTGCCATTATCTGTCCGGATAATTTTTATCTTTTGATTCAACTCATTTTCCACTTCACATTTGAAGTTATGGAAAACTGAAGTTATATTTGATTTGTCCTTTAAAAAGTATACAAACACTTTTCTAGAAAGATCATCAATAAATGTTATAAAATATTTTGCCCCTCCCATTGATGGAGATTCCATGGGGCCACAGAGGTCTGAGTGAATAACCTCAAGAAGTGATGTTGCTCTTGATCCTTCATTTTTAAATGGTAATCTAGTTTGTTTCCCTTGTATACATGGAATACATGATTTACTATCATTTTTTGTAATTTTCATCCCTTCAGTACAAGTTTCTAACTTTTTTACATCAACATAATTGAGGTGTCCCATTCTACGGTGCCATACATCTAAACTCTCAATGCTATCAGTGGCAGTAAGAAATGCGCCTCCTCCTACAGTATTCAATTTATACATGTTGTTGGTTAGTCTCGCCGTTGCTACTAATCTTTTTTCTTTGTTGTAAATATTGCAGCCACAACTATGGAAATTAACTTGACATCCATTTTTAACTAACTGGCTAACTGACAATAAGTTAGTACTCAGTTCTGGTATAAACAAAATGTCTCTTACCTGGATTTGGTTTACTTTACCATCACTACAGCAGAGATTGAGATCCAAATTTCCCATCTTCTGTACGGTAACTGAAGAATTATTGGCCACCTTTATACTTTGTATCGGAGGTGTCTTTGTTTCATATAACCAATCAGATCTTCTTGTCATGTGCATGGATGCACCAGAATCCACGTACCAATTATAATCGTCCATTGCTGTGCAAGCTGAAAAAACTGCAGCATAATTTTTATTAGTACTAGAACTTTTCTTTTTGTTGGCAAAACAGTTCTTACTCAGATGCCCATATCTATTACAATTGTAGCAACGGGGACCACGGGGTTTATTTTGATTATTCTGGGAACTATAATTTTTCTTTATTGGGTATCTATGCTTTGTGTACAATGCAGTAGTATCAGATTCCTTTTTCACTTCTTGTAGCAACTTAGTTTTGATAAAATCTGCACTTATTACAACACCAGAGCTTTCTATTCCCATTATCATTGGTTTGTACTGATCTGGCAAACCTGCTAACATTAAAGTACCCAACCATTCATCGTCAATTTTGAAGCTTATATTTCTCAGCTTATGAGCGGTAGTTACTAGTTTATTTACATAATCCTCAATATCGGTACAACTATCTAGGTTTGTATTAATAAGATCACGTAATAAAGCTACTTTCCTGCTCAATCCGGAGTCTTCGAACGCAGACTTAAGTTTGACCCACACATCCCGGGCACTCACAGCTTGTTCTATGTGGTGGTAATTATTTGGGTCAACCAGGAGAATAATCTTGCTTTTGGCCTTTACATCCTTGGTAGCGTCAATGGTTTCCTGTTTGTCAGGATTCACACACGACCACAAATCTTCGTGCTCTAAGTAGGCTTTTACAGCGAATTTCCACGTATTGTAATTGTCCCTTCCGGTCAGTTTATCAATATGCACGGTGTTTATCGACATTGCTTCGGAAACTGATAGGTTTTTATATAAAATACGCTGCAAAAATTAATAACCGGAGTCGGCTACTTAACCTCGCTTTTTATTACACGCGGTACTTTACTTTTCGGAACTAAACTTGTAACTTTTTACTAAATACTGTTTCTAATTATTATGAGATAGGCCCATAACCTGTAGAAATAAAACAGCAGAGCTAGAAGCTTTAGTTTTATAGTTAAGTATATTAAAATCCAACAGTAACACTTTATTATACGCAACGCGAGCAAACAAGAACAAGGAGTATCTATGCCAGTGTGAATGTAACATTTGTACGATAGGTGGCGCTAACCGGCTTATGTTTATTTCTTTACAACATAACCCATACGACACAGAGAACTTATCGGCCCATCTCACACTGTTTATTTGGTTATAGTACCAATACTGAAAAATACGCAACAGTTCTGTCGGCACTTTTCTCCCCCGCAGCTTTTCCCACAAAACATCGTAAGATACCATGTCAAAAGCTCGAGAGAGATCTAGAAAACAAGCATAAACTGGTGTTCGGCGTTTATGTATGTAGTTAACTTCGGAGAGCGGTGAAGTATCTTTTTGAAAACTAAAACTAAAATTAATTTGGTTAAGATTTTATTAACCGTTCTGTATGATGGTCGATACTAGACTGTCTTAAAACTAAACTTACTTCTACTTAATCTAAATATGCTGACCTAAAGTCTGGCCCTTTCGTGGGAACAACGGTGGGTCAGCTAAATCGTATTAGCTGTGGCATGGGAGTACATAGGTATATAACTATGTAGGGATGTTTATTTATGTTTATTATTTTTTTCTTTTTTTCTTTTTATGTTTATTTATTTAACTATGTAGGCTGATCAGAAGTTATTCATGAAAATCAGGATTCTTAACATTTAGATTTCACTATGTAGGAAGACCAAAACTTGTTATTGATTATCTGGATATTTCTATTGAGTAATGTAAGGGAGACTAGAAATTATTCGTGAAAATATGCATTTTTAAGATTTCGATTTCACAATGTGAGAAGCCCGAAAGTTATTATTGAAAATCTAGATTTATTACATAATGCACATTGCGGGAGAATTAAAAGTTATTTATTTGTTGAAACCTGGATTTTTAGAGTAAAACAATACGTTTAGATTTCGTTTCTTTTTTCATAAACCATTATTGAATATTGTCGCTTTGAGCTCCAAGATATAGATCCTCCCTGAAATATAAAAGTGTATCCTGTGCAGGACCTTCTGTCATCTTCAGAGTTAGCCCAATCGGCGTCACAATAGGCATGAACGATTTCTTCTTCTGCACATTGTTTGTAAGACAAACTGTAGTTTTCGGTGCCTCGTAGATATTTCATTAATCGTTTTAAAGTTACCCAATGTTTCATTTCTGGTTTATTGTTATATTTGCTTAGGTAATTAACTACATAGCTGATATCTGGTCTCGTCCCTTGAGATAAATATAACATACATCCAATTACTTCTTGGTAAGGAATATTTCTCAATATTGCATTTTCTTCACCAGTTGAATGTAACTTTGTAAGTGGATCTATTGGTGTCTTGACAGGTTTACAGTCTGACATACCATATTTCTGTAGTACTTCCTGTATGTATTTCTTTTGGTTAATATACATAATACCATTTTTCCTGTCTCTCGTTACATGAAGTCCAATACAGTATTTTAATTCTCCCATGTCTTTCATGCAGAACTTCTCACATAACTTTTGTTTTACATGGTTTTTTGTATATTTTGAATTTGTGAATAAAATCAAATCGTCAACATAAATTGCTAAAAATAAAATATCTTTCTCACTGGATATTTTATAATAAATACATGGGTCCATACTTGAACGATTCAGACCTATTTCTCTGAGTGTAACATCTAGTTTTTTATTCCAATTACGGCTGGCTTGTTTCAGTCCATATAACGATTTTTTTAATAGACAGACATCTGTGTCATTGCCATTTTCATACATAGGTGCCTGTACCATATATAACTCTTCTTCAACGTCGCCTTGTAAGAATGCTGAAACAGCGTCCATTTGATCTATGTCCATGTCATATTTCGTAGCTAGTGCCAGTAGGTAACGGAGCGAGGTGTATCTTATAACAGGTGAGTAAACTTCATCATAGTCAATACCTTTTTTCTGAGCACATCCTTTCACAACTAACCGTGCTTTGTACTTGACTATGGTTCCATTCTCATCTTTCTTAGTCTTGTACACCCATTTACACGGTATTGCTTTCTTACCAGGTGGCAGTTTAGCTAATATCCAAGTTTTATTTTCAATTAATGACTTATATTCTACTTCCATGGCTTGTAACCATTGCTGTGAATTTGTGCAAGATAAAGCTTCTTCTAAACTCATCGGATCATTGCATATAGCCAGATTTGCATAACATAACTTGTCATCAGATTTCTTTGTCATTTTGTGTTTTTGTACACGCTTCTGGTTCTGTGGTCTTAGTGTAACATTGGAAAAATCATGTTCAAATGAACTGTTATCGGCTATCTCTCCACTGCTAGGTATATAAATAGAGTCATTTGCATCTGAAAAAGATAAAGATAAACTACTTTCTGAAGTAGGATTTTCAGAGTCTTGGTTAAGTGTCTGATCATATGTTTTGTTTTCCAAACTAGATTCATCCGGAGTTGGTACTTCTAATTCTGTACTCTGTGTACTTACACCCAACGTTAATGAAACTGGTTCTATGTTTGGTTTTGTCATAGTAAGTGTTGATTTTAAGTTTTCTTGACTTTCTTCTATAAATATAACATCTCTACTCTTCAAAATTATTCTTTTTTTTATGTCTAATAATCTGTATCCTTTTGTATTTTCACAATAGCCAACAAACCTCATTTCAGTAGATTTTGAGTCCCATTTTTGCCTCTGTTGTTTCGGTACATGAACCATGGCTTTACATCCAAATATTTTCATGTGACAAATATTAGGTTTTGTTCTTGACCACTTTTCTTCTGGTGTTATGTCATTAAGAACTCGAGATGGGGATCTATTTATAATGTAGGCCGCTGTTGACACAGCCTCGGCCCAACAGGTTTTTGGTAATTTTGCATCACTGAGCATGCACTTGGCGCGTTCTACTAGAGATCGGTTCTTTCTCTCACTCAAACCGTTCTGTTCAGGTGTGTAAGGCGTCGTAGTTTGATGCTTGATGCCGGAGTCTGAAAGATATTTCGAAAAAACTTTATTACAATATTCAGTGCCATTATCTGTCCGGATAATTTTTATCTTTTGATTCAACTCATTTTCCACTTCACATTTGAAGTTATGGAAAACTGAAGTTATATTTGATTTGTCCTTTAAAAAGTATACAAACACTTTTCTAGAAAGATCATCAATAAATGTTATAAAATATTTTGCCCCTCCCATTGATGGAGATTCCATGGGGCCACAGAGGTCTGAGTGAATAACCTCAAGAAGTGATGTTGCTCTTGATCCTTCATTTTTAAATGGTAATCTAGTTTGTTTCCCTTGTATACATGGAATACATGATTTACTATCATTTTTTGTAATTTTCATCCCTTCAGTACAAGTTTCTAACTTTTTTACATCAACATAATTGAGGTGTCCCATTCTACGGTGCCATACATCTAAACTCTCAATGCTATCAGTGGCAGTAAGAAATGCGCCTCCTCCTACAGTATTCAATTTATACATGTTGTTGGTTAGTCTCGCCGTTGCTACTAATCTTTTTTCTTTGTTGTAAATATTGCAGCCACAACTATGGAAATTAACTTGACATCCATTTTTAACTAACTGGCTAACTGACAATAAGTTAGTACTCAGTTCTGGTATAAACAAAATGTCTCTTACCTGGATTTGGTTTACTTTACCATCACTACAGCAGAGATTGAGATCCAAATTTCCCATCTTCTGTACGGTAACTGAAGAATTATTGGCCACCTTTATACTTTGTATCGGAGGTGTCTTTGTTTCATATAACCAATCAGATCTTCTTGTCATGTGCATGGATGCACCAGAATCCACGTACCAATTATAATCGTCCATTGCTGTGCAAGCTGAAAAAACTGCAGCATAATTTTTATTAGTACTAGAACTTTTCTTTTTGTTGGCAAAACAGTTCTTACTCAGATGCCCATATCTATTACAATTGTAGCAACGGGGACCACGGGGTTTATTTTGATTATTCTGGGAACTATAATTTTTCTTTATTGGGTATCTATGCTTTGTGTACAATGCAGTAGTATCAGATTCCTTTTTCACTTCTTGTAGCAACTTAGTTTTGATAAAATCTGCACTTATTACAACACCAGAGCTTTCTATTCCCATTATCATTGGTTTGTACTGATCTGGCAAACCTGCTAACATTAAAGTACCCAACCATTCATCGTCAATTTTGAAGCTTATATTTCTCAGCTTATGAGCGGTAGTTACTAGTTTATTTACATAATCCTCAATATCGGTACAACTATCTAGGTTTGTATTAATAAGATCACGTAATAAAGCTACTTTCCTGCTCAATCCGGAGTCTTCGAACGCAGACTTAAGTTTGACCCACACATCCCGGGCACTCACAGCTTGTTCTATGTGGTGGTAATTATTTGGGTCAACCAGGAGAATAATCTTGCTTTTGGCCTTTACATCCTTGGTAGCGTCAATGGTTTCCTGTTTGTCAGGATTCACACACGACCACAAATCTTCGTGCTCTAAGTAGGCTTTTACAGCGAATTTCCACGTATTGTAATTGTCCCTTCCGGTCAGTTTATCAATATGCACGGTGTTTATCGACATTGCTTCGGAAACTGATAGGTTTTTATATAAAATACGCTGCAAAAATTAATAACCGGAGTCGGCTACTTAACCTCGCTTTTTATTACACGCGGTACTTTACTTTTCGGAACTAAACTTGTAACTTTTTACTAAATACTGTTTCTAATTATTATGAGATAGGCCCATAACCTGTAGAAATAAAACAGCAGAGCTAGAAGCTTTAGTTTTATAGTTAAGTATATTAAAATCCAACAGTAACACTTTATTATACGCAACGCGAGCAAACAAGAACAAGGAGTATCTATGCCAGTGTGAATGTAACATTTGTACGATAGGTGGCGCTAACCGGCTTATGTTTATTTCTTTACAACATAACCCATACGACACAGAGAACTTATCGGCCCATCTCACACTGTTTATTTGGTTATAGTACCAATACTGAAAAATACGCAACAGTTCTGTCGGCACTTTTCTCCCCCGCAGCTTTTCCCACAAAACATCGTAAGATACCATGTCAAAAGCTCGAGAGAGATCTAGAAAACAAGCATAAACTGGTGTTCGGCGTTTATGTATGTAGTTAACTTCGGAGAGCGGTGAAGTATCTTTTTGAAAACTAAAACTAAAATTAATTTGGTTAAGATTTTATTAACCGTTCTGTATGATGGTCGATACTAGACTGTCTTAAAACTAAACTTACTTCTACTTAATCTAAATATGCTGACCTAAAGTCTGGCCCTTTCGTGGGAACAACGGTGGGTCAGCTAAATCGTATTAGCTGTGGCATGGGAGTACATAGGTATATAACTATGTAGGGATGTTTATTTATGTTTATTATTTTTTTCTTTTTTTCTTTTTATGTTTATTTATTTAACTATGTAGGCTGATCAGAAGTTATTCATGAAAATCAGGATTCTTAACATTTAGATTTCACTATGTAGGAAGACCAAAACTTGTTATTGATTATCTGGATATTTCTATTGAGTAATGTAAGGGAGACTAGAAATTATTCGTGAAAATATGCATTTTTAAGATTTCGATTTCACAATGTGAGAAGCCCGAAAGTTATTATTGAAAATCTAGATTTATTACATAATGCACATTGCGGGAGAATTAAAAGTTATTTATTTGTTGAAACCTGGATTTTTAGAGTAAAACAATACGTTTAGATTTCGTTTCTTTTTTCATAAACCATTATTGAATATACAATAAAAACAATAATTATTTTAAGTTGATTTTATCAGCCATGGGTTTACTGAATGGACGGATTTTCATTTTGCCTTTATTTTCTTTGTATACTTGGTTATAACTGATAACGAAGGCAGTGAACTTGAACGTATATGGTATATGGCATATTCTCAGCGCATACGCATTCGCATACGTATTGATACGCATAGAGTAAAACAACAGTGTGATTTTTTGAAATCGTTTATAAGTTTAACGTTATGACCACAATCTCACCTGATGTATAGTGACGATGTGGCCTAAGATGGGTGACACGCTAAGCCTAGTGGGAAAACTGGCTGTCAAGTGCAGTTGCCGGAATATCCCTATAGGTGATTGGCGACAGATTTTCAATTTGATGGTGGTAGATAGTCAGGCGGGCATTATTTAATTTATGTAGGTGAGATCAAGTTAGAAAATGGTCATTGTTGATCGCTTGTAGTCAAATAATTTATATGGACACAAAAGATTAACTTAGAACAAAATTATTAAAGTTTTTCAGTCGCGGTCGCAGTCCAGAGTAAACTTAAGCTAAGTGTAAGTGTAGTCTTCTTATAAATATCTCCCTTTTGTAGCTTCTTGTATTTGTTTGGACGTCCAAAGCAGAACAGTCCTCGGTTGGAATATGGCTGGATTAAATATCCCATAAAAAGAAAGGTCAAAATTTCCAGAGTGACCTGGACTGATTTATGACAAGTCAATATCGTTTAAAGGGTAGAAATTTCTAGACAGTCTATTTTTATAAATTGTTTGTTTGTTTACGTAATCGGACCTAAGGTTTCAATGTGTGCGTGTTCCGCATGACCGTAACGCCTTGCCTTATTTACGAATTTATAACTAGATTTTGTTGTGAATTCCAGATATTTCTGTAATATTCGATAATAGTGCATTTTTTTCAATCAGTTCGTTGTTACGAACTGTTGTACTATTTTTTCATCACGATGTTTTCCTCCACCGATAGCTCTACCTGATAATGAAGTGATGATATCTAAGTCATCGTCAGTTCCACATTGTTCTGTATAAAGTAATACAGAAATGTATTACAAATATCTGACTCATGGTCAGCGCCACGCATGTCTCGTAGGTAACTTCGCGTTTATTTCACAATAAACTAAATATATCGCCTTTCTTCAGACATTTTCGACAACTGACAACTGGCAATTAAAAGTGATAAATGACATCAGCCGTTTGTCTTGCGAACCGTAGTACAGCGGCTATAACCGCACGCGCCTCTATACGCCCTGTCGCGTTTGGCAATCCGCTCGTTCTGGCAACTAAGAGCTTGGCAACGTGTGATCTTATACGTAGACAGAGAAATAAACAGACATCCCGACTGTGAGATAGCTATATTTTACATTAATGTCATAATTTTAACTAGTTCCCTTAAAATTTACCATTACACACATGCACAAAACACTCTTTAATATCTCATATAGATATAACAAAATGTTACTTTAATTTATTCTCGATTGAAAAACCTACCGCAAAACATTCTCAACCACGACTATTGTGATAGTTATGCCACTTTTCGCACCAGAACAGCGGTTACAGCGATAAAGACAAAATCCATAGCCCTTTTTCATTTGCCCTTCATATTTTTTTTATGTCGCTTTTTCAGTTCGTAGTTAAATTGTAAGTAATATCTCTAACTCTTATAGTTATTATCTCTATGGATCTTATGTATTCATTTCACCTTTGGAAACGTGTTAGCTTGCTTCACATTACTTGTCAACAATACTATTATGATTTTGTAAAAAAAATGTAGTTACATGACAAAACCGGTCGAATTTTCATCACAGTTTTTTTTTTTTGACGACATTATGCATACTGTATTTATTTTAGTAGATTTAATAATTCATATTTTTTCTCGTCATATGACAAAAGGAACGTGTAGTTTCATGAAATATGCTACAAAGTGGATTTTATTGAACTCACCGACTTCATAATGTTTTTGAATATGATCTTGAAAAGACACATCGCTTACGCTTTTCAACTTCATTAGTAATAAGAGTTTATTTATGATCTTTTCGTATTAATGTCGTTTCCACAAAAGTTTTAAGAAAATATGATTAATATATATGTGTAGGCATAGCTATTTTCTCGGTCCAAATAAAAAAAAACTCTATAAATCTCAAGAATGTGAAAAATTAAGAATTTATATATATATATATATCTGCCTATTCAAAATTACAATGAACTGTAAACAATACCTACTTACCTACATAGTTGAAAAAAATTCCCAAAAAAAAGGTAGGTTAGATAAAGGCTCTTCACAATGAGATGTTTTCCGAACTGGTGGTAGTGTTTTAACGTCCATTAGTGTTCTCTTAAGGCTCGCGAACATTAAGGCGGGCCGCACCGCACCGTATTGCATAACAAAGAACCTCCTGCATCACTTTCATATATGTATTTTGTATGAAACATCGCACACTACAGGCGCGGCGCGGCGCGGCGGTTCTCCTAGTGTGCTTTGGCGCAATTTTGAATGCGACGCGCTGCGACCGTAGTTTGCGCGAGCCTTTAGGGTTTAAATAAAAGAAAATATTTTATATTTGATTTCACTTGTGAGTGTGAATGACTAACGATATTGTTGGGCCCCCAACCACCACGTAAATGCAAGAGCAACCAGGCAGTATATGCAGCATATGCTCCCGAAAATGTTAGGTAGGCCTCCTTGTTATCAGGTTGTCGGTCTACCTTGTGGCGGGTCTGCCTTCGCTGTTTCTGGTATGCGGCCTCAGCTTTATACTTTATATGTTTTAGTGTTTATCACACATTCTCATCTCACCTCTCACCTTAATCTCACCTGATGTTAAGTGACGATGTAGTTCAAGATTGTAACACGCTAAGCTTAGTGAGGGAAATGACTCTCAAGTGCAGTTATCGGAACGCGCCTATGGGTGCTTAGCGACTGATTTTCAACTTGAGGATGGTATCCATCCAGGTAGATATTACAAAACTCCCTACCACTATCCTATAGTTTGATCACGATGTTTTCCTTCACCGACAACTCAGGTTCAATGAATTCGAACCCATGTCGATCGACTCGATGGCCGCCATAAGCTAACACTGAGCAATCATAGTTTAAAGTACGTAAGTTCTTACTTCTTCTTATTATTATCAATTTATTGCTTTTTCCAATTAGTACATTAAGCCATAAGTATAAAAATTAGAATTTTGTTTAATCATACTCAGCAATAACATAAACCACAAAACTAAAAAGCGGTTAGTTGGCGGCGTTTCATACTCGTTACCTTTGATAGATGTCATTTAAAAAAAAAAGAGATAAAAGCAAACGTTCCGAGATGTTATGACGCGTGACCGTTGGCTGTATAGCAAAACGCCTTGTCGTCTACTACATTAAAAAGCGATAAATGTTCGCCAGATATTATAAAAGAGATTTTGCCGAACTCACAAACACATTTTGTAAATTATTAGATATCGTTAATGCAACAGAAATAGTTCGTTTTAATCATATTATATTATATGTTTTAATGATAGCACCAAAATGATTTTTTTATAGTGGCGTTTTAGCGGTCCTACCGACTCAGTAGCAATTCATATTTTCACAGATGAAAAAATAATATTATATTGAGGATTGTCTTTAAAAAAAATATATATATATTTAAATATTACACATAATACGAGTTATATTTATAATCTATACTTACTATATAATTTTGTAAATTTAATATGTCAATTTTTGAATATCAATCGAGTTGCGATTTTAATGAAATTTTGTGTACTCCCGTATATTACCACGTACCATTATATGCCACGTATGACATATATGTACGTCATTCCGATATGATAGCCTAGTGGTCGTAAGCGCGACTACTATGAACGAGGGCCTGGGTTCGAATCCCAGGTCGAGCAAAGTGTTATTGGGTTTTTCCTATGAAATTTTCAGTAGCAGCTCGGAGTTTGGTTGCGTGCCCGATTAATGGCAATAGGCTCGCTCCCTATTACATGAGACCTAAAAACATACTCCGCGAACTGGGGGTGTACATTAGTACACCTCTGCCTAACCCTTCGGGGATTACAGGCGTAATGGTATGTATGTGATAAAAATGGTCAATATGACCTTCTTTAATTCATTATTATTTGTTAATAATATAATTAGGTACCTACTTAGAATAAATAAACATACGTATATAAATAAATAATATCTGGCCGATCGAGCTGTGCTCGGTGTTTTGTAAACAAAAAAAGAAAAACACCTAACGAGGTAAACTTGGAATGTAAAAAATTATCTAAATGCAAAGTTTCATGGAAATCGTTGGAGCCGTTTCCTAGAAACCAATTACTCAATATAATAAGATGTAGCTCAAATATGACTGAAGCCAGTTCGTAAAACAATTTATACATACACTTAAATATACCTATATATGTATACTAAATGAACATATCATTGACTTATATATTACTGCGATGTGATGACTGTTTTATCATCATTATTTAAAGGTTTGCAAAATATCCGAAAACTCATTTAACAAAAGTTAAGTATTCATATTATGAAAAGTAAAACATTGATACAATGAAAAGTTTAATTATATTTATCTTCTTTTAAAAGTAAAAGGTATTTTTGTGTAATAAAATTAAATTAAATTGAAGATATACTATAAATGTGTTCGAACATCATACATAAGGCGAAAACTTGTCATACTGGCATACTTAGGCGTGTGTCTAGTTTTGGGATCAGCCCGTGTATATTCAGCTATTTGTAGGGCGTCATGACAACGACGATTGGTAAGGGATTGCTGATCTTCTGATGGTCACGTGTTTTGGTTTGCACTGCGCTTACATGCACAGTGACGTCACATTGTCATGCTAAGTACTATTCTTAAAAAGTTTGCCGTTACGCGACGCCCACGCCCGGCATATGGACAACATCTTAGTGAATATATACCGGGTGATCCTGAAGCACGAAAAACCAAAAGAAAGTCACCGTGAAGATACTTTATTACTATGTGTATGGTGGTTACGATCACTACCGACCACTTTTAATCTGTCCATGTTTTAACATGAAACTTTGGAATGATCTAGTTTGTCTATTAAAAGAAACCGGCCAAGTGCGTGTCGGACTCGCGCACCGAGGGTTCCGTAATTGTACAGTTACATTCACCAAAATAAATAGGTAGCATAACTGAAGCAAGCACCGAACAATTCTAACGCAAAATAAAATGGATTGAGAGATAAACTTAACATTACAGTTGGAAAACTGCCGTCCCCATACACAGATATAGGTCGCAGTCAGTTTACCAACTGCAAATAAGTTTACGGTATATTTTATATATGTACAATAACAACAAATTTACGGTATTCGGATTTTTTCTTATACTTGTGTTGTAAGAAATTAATACTTACCAAATGTCATGGTTCTAGGTCAACAAGAAGTACCCTATAGGTTTTAATTTCCTTGCGAGTGTAAAAAAGCTGCATAAACAGCCATATCTTTTGATTGCGTTAACTTAGAAGCTTGATTTTTTCACAGCTCCAAGGGATTGTGGACTTGAACATTTGATATTAATTCAAACTTAATACCTCGACACGTTGCTGAGAAAAAGAGCCTTGACAGACAGATAGACGGACAACGAAGTGATCCTATAAGGGTTCGTTTTTTTTTCCTTTTGTAGTACGGACCCCTAAACACGAACTCGGCTCCCCACCTCCAATGTTAGGGCTAAAACGTCGCCGTCGCGTCGTGTCGCAACGCCAACAACCGGCTTGACCCACCGCATTAGATGTTTCATATCAAAAATACAATCTCTAAGATACTTTTTTTTGTCGTTATAGGTTAAGAGTTGAGGCCACAAATTCATCTGATCTGAAGTGACGATGTGGCCCAATATGGTTACACGCTAAACCTAATGAAAGGGAATTGACACACCTATAGGTATTTGGCGACAGATGATCATCTTGGCAGTGGCAGCTAGCCAGACAAGCATTAGAAAAAACCCTACCACGGTGTTATGGTTTCATTACGATGTTTTCCTTCACCGAAATCTCAGGCTTATCGCAGGGTAGACTCATCCAACTCACGTTGTCCGTACACGCTACTACTGATTCAGAGTACCGTTTTCAAAGAGTTGCAACATTTTTAACAGACTTCAAGAAAAGGAAGAGTGTTCTCAATTCGATTATATTTTTTTATGGATGTTCTGCTATAACTTATTTGTTTATGAACCGATTTAGATTATTCTTTTGTCGTTGGAAAGAGGATACCTCAAGGGTGGTGCCATTTTAATTTCATTGGCAATGGACCTTAGACTTCGAAGATACGGCAGGGAATTACTCAAAATAATTGAAGTTGGAATTGTTTTTTGTTAAATCTGTGTTGTTCTGTTTTATGTTTTAGCATATTTCATACGCTTACGTCATCGCATATTATGTGTATAAATTGCTTTATTTTTAAATATTAATTATGAAGCTTTTAGCAAATAGATGTCAACATCAAAAAGCTTTTGTTTAATAACCATTTTATAATTCGACGAAAATAACTTTTTAACGTTATTTAAGTGGTTTTTAAACAGCTTTAGAAAACGTTCTTTATGATTATCGTTTTGAGTGCTAAGTGGATTGCGGTATAATTGATTTTAAATTTCTGTACTAATTTAAGAATCTTTCAGTTTTATAATCATATTTTAATGTTTATGCGTGATTTCATCGCGATAAAAATACCGTTATACTGATTTAGTGCTAAAATAATCATATTAAAAACAAAATATCTACGAATCTGTTCTTCGCTTCACTTTTATTACTATTTCTATTTTTAAGTAAATTTTCTCGGTTTGTGAAAAGTTTACTTATAAATTTTCCAGTCAATTATCTTAGTAGGTACTCAAGGCTGTTACGTGTCATTCGAATTAGAGATATGTAACGATACCGATATGATCGACAGTCCGGTTTATTGGTATCGCCCGTTATTTATTACAATATCCAAATATATTGAAAAGTGAGCGAAGCAAAAATATCTTACACATACGTCACAGACAAGAGAGCTGTTCGTGGCGAAATTGTTGTCTTTTTTAAGCGTTGTACCTATTGTTTCGAACCGATTTATTACTCATCATCATGCCATCATTTCTTATTACACGAATGGTTAGGCACAGGTGTATTAATATACACCCACAGTTCGCCGGGTATGTTTTTAGGTCCCATGTAATAGGGTGCGAGCTTAATGCCTTTAATCGGACACGTAGCCAAACTCCGAACTGCTACTGCGGATTTCATAGAAAACCCCAATAATACTTTGCTTGACCTGAGAATCGAACCTAGGACCTCGAACATAACAGTATCGCTTAGGAACACTAGGCTAATGAAGCAGTTATTGTTATTTATTTAAAGTATTCATTATTAATTCTCAAATTAAATATCAAATATCTACTTATCATTAAAAAAGATTATCGCCAGTTTTGTGCGTAACAGAGACACATACAATCACCCAAAAATCTTTACCCTACACTAGGTTGATAAAAATGTGTAGGAGCTTACATACTTCATTTTAATACTAAACTTTCGATATCGGTATTGGTATAGCCGATTATTCACTACAATAATTATAACTGCCGATTATAATCGGTATCTGAATTGTATTGGCAAATGATATATCGTTACATCCCTAATTTAAATATTTATGAATATAACTAAAACATAAAATAAGAGCCAGTGGCCGGCTATCTGTATGTGGTTGACAAGATCTGGATTTTTGTGCAGTGAGTTTTCTATACTAACCATTCATGGAGTGGAAACTCACTGAACCCAGCGCGACTGAAGCTCAGGTATGTCAGGTATCAAAATTTGACTAATTTCAAATGTATTTGACCATGTCTGCCATTTGGAAATTTTAAAATATATTATTATTATTGAATAATAACAATGGCAGACCATTATCGCGCGTCTAACCTCGTAGAAGACAATTTTGAAGGTGCCAAAAAATATAACATTTTAAAAGTAGTTGCCTAGGTATAGGGGACTTACTGTACAAAAATCCAGGTCTGGTCAATTACATACATACACTGGCTTATAAAGTTATACTTAATATAATACTTTTTTTTGTAAACCTATATACTTTTATGGCAATGATGTCTCAGTGGTACGAACGAACTCCGCGTCGATTGATGTGAATTCGAATCCCTGCAATGAGTCTGAGCTTTCGGTGAAGGAAGACATGGTGATGAAACCATGACATGGTGGTAAGGTATTTTCTAATGCCTAGCTGACTAACTATCACCCTTTAATTGAAAATCTGTAGCTCAGTAGAAGTACCTCTGACAAACTATTTCTTCGGAAACAGCACTTTTTATCAGGCATGAAAGTCATATAACTAGAAAAGTCTTATAAATAATAAAGAGGACGAATATAGGAGTGGAGGAAAATTGAAGAAAGTATGGATGGATTGTGTGATTTGTATGTATATTACATGTACATAAGTTGTATGTATAAAAGGTGTGAATACCTAAATGCAAGCTGATAGAATGAAAAGAAAAAAATATTGTGCCAACTCTACTTAGTTAGAAATAAAGGCAAGGCAAGACGTAAAGCAATAGTTTTAATGTTACTGTGCTGCGATCTAAATATTGTACTTTGCTAATCTGGAACAATATCTTGAGAAGTAAAATAAAAGAAAGTGCATACTAGTGAAACTTACCGCTTGAAACCCCGGGTATATGTCACGTCGCTTGTGTCTATCACATGCAGTTCCACTGTGTGACTTGATCAAAGCAGTCACACATTGAGGCCGTGACAACTGTAATGGAAGTAATAGTTACATTTAATTAAACATAACACGTTACTTTAGTCAGCGTGAACATTAATTTTGCAAGCGTCTACATTTAAGGTTGGGTTTAACTGTAACTTTTGTGTTAATTGGTATTCGTACATACAGTGCCACAAGTATAAATTGGCCCGGCATGGCACCACTGTACATATAACCGGTGTTTTTTACTATTTAGACTTTACCACAATGATCTGCTCTAAACTGAATTAAGTTCGATGAGAAATTAATACATTTATTTGAAATATACATAGCAAGTCATCCCTTAACTATTTGCTGGATCATAATATTTTGGAACACTTTGCTGTGACAATATGTCTATAGTGATATCACTATAAGTCGTTCACTTACGCATTCAGTCAAAAAATCAAAATTATGTGATTGAATATTTGACTAAAAATTTTGTTTCAATGAGGACAACGAATAATGTAAGTCGCTTATTTCGACCAATGTAAGATGACCAACTCTAGAATTTAGCAATAGGCATGGACATGGACAGGTACGAGCGGGGTTTGCAGCTGAGAGCAAGATGTTGGTAACGCATGATATAGTCTTCCAGTCTTAATATTTTTGGTTTCTTCCTATAGTAGTGGATACTCCTAATGAGGCTTGCAGAAACGTTTAGAGGTCCGGCATGACCATGATGACTTTCGATGTCAACCAAAAAAAGTTAGATAACGTCGGGGTGTCAATATTTCAACGTGGTATTTTAGCAAAAAGTTATTTTAAAAAGATTAAATTAGAATATTTCTCAACCAAATTTGAAAACTATCAACGGTGCTTGCTTGTAAAACTAGTTTTACATTATAGTTAAATACTAAACTAAATCTAATATAGCCTTAGTGACGCAGCTAGGGAGTGTCCCGGCCTTGGTACTATCCGTTCGATGACATCTGGCCACAGGAAAACAAGAACATACTCATAATAAAATTTGTGAGTAAAACACTCAAAAAAAAGGTCACCGGTGATGTAGAAAACCCCACATATGTAACTTTTCTGGGAGAGGAGGGCGTAGAACAGCAAATGTTAAAAAAGGGCATCCACCTGCAAAACCAACACATATTTTGCCTTTTCTGCTCTGTAAGACCTCAAAAAAAGTGCGTTTTGCTGCATCGGCTGTTACCTGTGCAAACTATCTCAAGAAATTCAGAAACAACATATTAAATAAAATCCGTCGAATCGCGTCAGAGCTTATAAACATATAGTCTATAGTCTCTAACTCTATAGTTTTATGATCTCTAAATCAAGTTCGGTATGTCATGTCTTTGCTGTACTATGAAGCTGAGGAACCGTCCCCTGGCCAGTGCATTTCTTTCTTCGCCTGAAATCCTTCAAACACAACCTGAAGAGGCAATTGAGCAGGCCGGCATCACGGCCAAGTCTGGTTATGTATGGAAGGTATCTCGGTGGCCGCCGCTGTTTTTGGATTGCTCTGCACTTACTATTAGATCTCATACGTTGTCTTGCTAAACTAAGATTTTTTTAAAGTACTTACTTTTAAATTTTAAAATCACGTGTATATTAATTGCAGCGCATTTCAATTCGCTACATTGTCATCGCACCTTAAAAACCAAAGGGCGAAGACGATCTATTTCGTACACATTCCGTCCTCTTCTTTTTACCCACGTGTGATAGAGAAGTGAAAAAGCGAATATAGTTCCTTAAATTATTTATGCAATGTAACACACGAAAACGCGAAGCTGAGATAATTGGATCCGGAACCCAAGTCCGATACTAAGGCAGGATTTCTCTGTTACTTATTTTAACCTGCGCTGTTTTATTACGCGTAGTAAATTATTTTCCCTCAAACATGCATGGAAATATTGTCGTTATTTTCGAAAAAAGAACACGCGAAGTATCGAATTTACAGACATGCCAAGAATGATAAAAGAGATCCAATCAAAGAGTTTTTAATAACCCCAGCACGCCGTTTCATACAATATTGCTGGAGCGAAATGCTGCCAAATTCAAAAAACGCTCCTACAATGGATTTGAATTTCTTTGTCCGTAAATTCGATACTTCGCGTGTTCTTTTTTCGAAAATAATGACAATATTTCCATTCACGTTTGAGAAAAGCACTATATATACCTCGACGGAAATGGCAATTGCCTGTCTCGTATTAGTGAAGACCTCACCTATAGCTCGGCCTTCAAACTCATACTCGACCTGCAATTGCCTATTTCACGGCCTTTGCAATAATGTTATTGGAACAATTTTGTATATTAAAAATCTAACTGGTTCAGCAGACGTTAATTTAACTATAGGTCCATCAATTGCTACTGATTTTATGATTTTCTTGATTGGGGCTAAACCAACATATATTGTGAATATATATATTAAAGAGTCTTCCACTTCTGCACAAAAACTGATTTACAAAATAAATTCTTAGTGAATGCGGTAGTACGAATTTCAAATACATATACAAAATGCTTTTATTACAATAATAATCACAATAAAAACGAATGAAACCATTGAAAACTTAAAAAGCTTAAGTCAAATCCTCCACTTTGCGTTAAATAGCGGATTTTGAAGGGATTTATCGCCGTACGATCGGCGTTTAAACGTCACGAATCGCCAGTAATTGAGTATTCAGTTTCTTTAAAATAAATTGGCCCACGCTTCTGTTCGCTCTCGGGCAACTATTTCCATTGCCAATTAGTCAGCGATTTCCACGATTTAATTCGATTACAGTATTTGATTGTCGAAGGCGTTACTTTGCGGAAATTCATCATAATTAATTTCTAACCGAAATTTCTTGGCTACTTCCGCCTGAAACAAATTCACAGTGGCTTCGCCTGTCTACAACAAAAAACGTGTGTTATTAATTGTTAAGATGAATCTGAAATTGTTAAATATGAAACTAATCGAAAAAAAAGAAGACAAATCAAAAAGTGAAACGTTAGTAATTGAAACAATAAAGGAGATGCGGTTGAGCTCGTAGTCCCAATCGTTATTAACCTTCATACAATAAATGTTAAATATATGACATTGGTTTCTCTGAAAGGGCACCAAGAATTAGTATGAAACATTGTATTTATGTTTATTTGAGAAATTGCACAATTTATTATTTATTTATTACAATTTAAATTTACAACTTAAATTTTAACAATGGCCCCAAACTAGGCATGCCTGTGTCTTGGGAACCTTACATACGAGTTACCATATTATTATTACTCATAATAACATCACAAATCATTACATTACACATTACTTATTCATTATACTACATACCATACCGTTATATAGTATGCAATACAGACACATATTTTATACTACATAAACATAATTACATACAACATACATATTATCATAAATAAAATAACACACAATATAAATGCAACAGCCAAAACCATCATGGAAAATTGCTTATAGTTTTAGTAATCAGAGAAGAAGTAAAATGTAAAATTATTTTTGAATTGTAAGTACATCCTCAGTTGTGTTATATGTCAGGGTACTTAGCCAACCGATAATTTTCCTTCTTGCTTCGTAAAGCAAACAGTCTCCAATTGAACACAGCTTCTGTACGTTATTGTAAATATAGGGCCAATGAACGGGCCAAACCTTTGCGCAAAGGCCGTGCCCACCAAGGGAACTCTCACACGGAATACACGACGTCCTGACATTTCACTGTATTCCGGTAAGACGGCTACCTTTCTATGTTCTCTAAGAGCAACTTGCAGTATAAACAATTGTCTCACACTAAGAAATCGGCTTTCTTTGTACAACTCAAGTTTACCTAGATATGAGATTATTTGAAGCAATGATGGCTAAGTTGGTAGCATGTCGTCGTGTGTTCGAATCCCTGCAATGAGCCTGAGTTTTCGGTGAAGGAAAACATCGTTATGAAACCATAGCATGATGGTAGGGCTTTTTGTTCCAGTAGCTGTCCGTGAGGCCCAGTCTTCCACTAGGGTTAACGTGCTACCATCTTGGGTTACATTGTCACTTAAGATCAGGTGAGATTGTGGTAACAATCCTAAACCTATAAGGAAAAAAAATGTAAGACACCGAGCGCAGCTCGTTTACCCATATATTAATATTTATATAAACTAATATTATAAAAAGATTTTTTATCTGTTTGCTTGAATGTGCTAACCTCTGGAACTACCAGTCAGATTTGAAAAACTATTTTTGAATTTTATTTCATTGGTAATGAAAATAGGCTATATAACTAACTATACAGTACGATTCTAAGAAGCAGAGCAGCAACTGTGAACCTCAAGCAATCTAGAAAGCCGCAGGCAAGTACGAGAAGTGAGATCAAAGATGCGCTACAGGGGCGTGTTAACGACGGCCGGGTGAAACCGTAGGGCACAGCTAGTATTTTCTGATTTTCAATAAGACCTTAATAATAATAAGTATAGAAATAATTGCTAAAAGCAAGTTCAATAGAAAATTGTCACAATTAAACTATGAATATGTCGCAAGAATTTCAATGGAAACGCACCGTATCTAAGACTCCATTTAAAAGCTGCATATTTAGGCGGAGAACGAATGAGCTTTATAAGCTTTTTGAAAGAATCATAGCAATGGCGGTGTACGGGCGGGCGCGGGCGGGCGCGGGCGGGCGCGGGCGTATACTAAATTAATTTTTATTTCATCTTTTATTTTAGTGGTTTCTTTTTTATAGTTTTCCTGTTATTTATTTATTTATAAAGGTAGCGCCCAGAGCACGCATATTAATTACACATTACTTTTTTATCTAATTCCCACTATATTTTTACAATAATATAAGATTTAAGCATTTGTTGAAAACCTTTAAAAGTAATATAAAAATACCTTTCAGTTATAAAATTTCTTCAGAGCTTATAATTTTAAAGCCACTATTAATAATAATTTCAGAATCACTTAACACAATAACACTCAACCATGTATGCTCATACTGTGAATACCTATTCATTGAAAGATAACGTCACGTTCTCTGTGTGGCGTTTCCAATCACATCCAAGGAACAAAAAGAAAAATTGAAAAAAAGAAAAACGACTACTTTTGAATCTACAATCAATCGTCAGTCTCGTCGCTATCATGCCGAAATGATCAAATATCTCTTCACGTTATATTTGAAGAACTCCATGTTGCAAGGAAAGAGTGAAAATATTCACCGGGAGGCAATTCCACAGCTTCAAAATAGGTACAACAAAGAACTTTCGGAGAAGCGGGAATTATGTTGAATAGAGTTCTACAGAGCACTTTCCATACAGTCGGTGAGGCAATGCTCCCTGCGCATTTTACAGCCATGGTAAGAATTTCCGAACTTCGTTGTTCGTGCAGTGGTTCCGTGGATCAGTCTAAGCTCTCCATCGGTAACACTATAAAAGCCTAACAGCATAACGTGACCCCACAGCTAATGATAATTTAGAAAAAAACCTGCCTATGCGCAAAATGAGATTAATTTAATACACACAATGACAATATACTTAAATTTTTTCGCCCCTATTAAATACCCATCAGGGCGTGTAATTAAAAAAACAGATCACCCTATTTTGTTTGGTGCAACAATAGCAAGATTAACGATCCGTTCGTTCTGCCACCGTCTGCAAATTGTTCTGATACCATTTTGACATTTTTATTTATCACTTTTAAAAGCTATACTATTTAAACGGATGTCATTGAACTTTACCTATAATATTTAATATAAATGGAAAAGTTATGGAATTCTTTAAATACAGTCCACGCCACGTCTCGCCTAACTGGAGACGTCCAAAAAATGCCGCTTCACCTAAAAAAAGCCAATTTCGCTTTCCCGGCAGTTAAGTTATAACTACCCTCAATATCTCGCGTTCTAGCGTATTAGCTGCTTACTCGGTCGTGTGATTAAAAATTATGCAACCAATAGCGGTCGGGCGGCCGGGCCGCCGCGGTTGGTCGCGCGTCGACGCGTGCTCCTCTATAGCATTAAATGTTTTTTAAAAAGATAATAATGGGTCAAAAGAACTGTATGCAGGTTTTGAATTATTCTGGAGAGGGTCGGGCTTCGCACGGATGCAATTTACTAATGAAGAAAATAAGAAGTGCGCTTGGGTAAAAAATATTAAGTATGGTTATTTTATAATATGTACGTCTCTTTCTCCAGTCCTAAGCTGTGTAGTTTCTGTCAACCAGTCAGTCAGTAAAATAATTTGTCTAAAAGGAATATTTCCAAGCAAATCTGTCCTTGTGTAAAATGGAACAAAAACTGTCAAACTGAGCATCACATTTTTATCTTGTGATTTTATACAAAAATATAATCCAAAACGAACCATTAACATTTTTAATACAAATCTTATTATCCTGACAATTACGAACACAACAAAATCAGCCAATTCGGTTGAGCCGTTCTCAAGTGATGAGATGTCATACATGAGGCAACTGATTTTTATTTATTACTAGCTGGTACCCGCGACTTCGTCTGCGTATTATTGGATATACACAGACTGATCTCGAAACACGACAATCCAAAAATATCGCCGTTTTTGCGTGATTGAGTAACAAACATAGAAACTTTCCATTTATTATATTTTTAGGATAACACTGGTTAAACTATGACTTTTACAGGGATAAAAAGTACCCTATGTGTTATTTCCAGGTCGTAGACTATCTGTGTGATAGAATTTAATGAACTTTAATTTTTCTTTTAATGACTTTTTGTTATTATTTTTGATATATTTTTTTGTTATTTTGTAATAAGTGTTTAATTATTTTATTCTGATTTTTGTAAAAAGATCATATTTACAAAACAAAAGCCATTCAATTTATTGAGTCAGAGCTTTCCTGTAAACGATATTTGACGTTGTTTTATTTTGCTGCTTTTTAACGTCAATTCCATTGGGTAATGGACTACTTCTTCGATATTAGTTACAGTGTCGATCGATTTAATTTTTTTTTGGCTGGAGACTTTTTAAGTAATCAAATTATTTATTTCGTTCACCGTATGATTCCTAGGTGTCACTATTGCCGTAGAACACAGCCAACGAAAGTCCTTTTTGTGCAAATTTTCAATGTCAGGGTTTAAGCATCTATTAAAATTTCTAAATTATGTACTATTTGGCATAGAGACTCATCCAAAAGGATATCACGATTTCTGCTTAAATTTAGAGTGGCAAGCTGCTCAATAGGTCTCTTTGTGAACATTTTTTTTAACGTTGAGAAACCCCTCCTTCAACGGTTTTTAAATACTCGAATGAGGTTGGACCCCCAACGTGGTGTAGCAACATCCTAAAATACTCTGACTGAGAAGGATGTACACCGTCGACTCTTCCTAAAGCTTCTTTTTTATGCTTGGATGGGCAACTACGTCCACACCACGCCTCCTTCTTGTGAATTTATTATTGGCCCATGTGTAGTATTGCGGGACTTCATGGAATAGAAGTGTCTATGCGAATTCATCTTCATTATAGAGCTCAACGAAAGCCAGCAAAGTAGTTTTACGTGGGTTTTGGGCCACTTGATCAGCTGTTTCTGCGGTAAAATATACCCTTTGGCCATTTTCTAAGTGGACAGCTAACGCAAGACTGTAGGATGCCGCTCGTGGATCGGAAATTCGAATATTCGCCAGACAGCTTCGGATGTACTTATATAGCAGTCATTCACGTAGTTTCCATTTGGGTTTATGACGCTAAAAGTAGCTTGGTCAGATCCGTTATATATTTGCAAATGTATTTCATGGTTTGAACTAAGTGGCAGTACTCCACATTTATGTGAGCGTTAAACGTCCTATAAAATAATGTAGAATAAGGGACGATCCATCTATTATCTATATTGAACCTACTTCCTTTGATATTTAGCGTAGCACACTGTCCTCAATTTTCAGCGTCACGATGACGATAAACTGGATATCCGTCCTCTCCGGTTTGGGTATCGTTGACGAAAAGTCGAGGGTACTTTTTTGTACAGATACCGTTTTTCATACATGGTGCTGTTAAATTATGCTCTCCGCATTGTTCGTGCACCATATTTTTTTGTTACGATATCGTAAATTTCGGATCATTTTGTCAATTAAATTTTAAAAATAAAAGAACACTTATTGTGGTATAAATATAATAGTTAGAGATATGCTATCGCAACAGTTTTTGTAAATAATGATGTGTTATGCAAAGTCATACTACATTATTTTATTCTATCGTCAATAGTTTTTGCAGAGCACGCGTTGTAAAGAATATTTTAGGTAATTTTTTTACACCTTGGGTTACATTATTGGTGTTTTAGTAAGGATCCCTAATTTTTTTGAAAATTTAATATAGCCTATGTCACTCTGGAATAGTGTACCTTCGCAACATTGAAAAACATTTCATATCGATTCAGTAGTTTCGGAGCCTAATTAATGCAAACAAACAAACAAACAAACAAACCAACAAACAAACAATCAAATCTTTCCTCTTTATAATATTATTATATTATATAATTAATTAATATAGTATAGACGAAACGTTCATGTACTCGTACGATGTTATTAATATTAATACCAGCCTGTTTGTGTACCATACCTGGGCAAAGGCCTTTTCCAAGGGAAGGCAAGGGATTAATGAGCACGCTAGGCCATGACGAATTAGCGATTTCAAACATAGAAATGTTCGCGAATTTCGAAAAATTCATTGGTACATGCCGGAGTTCGAATCTTTGTACGAACTCTTTGGCTCCCTTACTTAACACAAATGTACGTTAAATTCTTGAATTCACCATTAAAGGAAGCTGAGGGTTAAATCAATATTCCGCCGGTCTAAGCCGCTAGACCACCACGATTATGTACATTATACAATTTTGTATTTTTGTTTCTTCGTAAGTAGATCACAAGAATATATTTTCCATATCACGTATAAGAGTTGATTTCCAAGTTCGGAACGGTGCGGCGTGTTCAACCGTGAAATGGGTCTCTCTTACCATACATTTGATACGTATTTAATTCGATTTCAGTTATTTACAATAACTTCTAGTTTTTATGCTTCAATACCAAAGAACTACTTAGCAAAAGACGCCGCGGAGCGATTTAAAAATTATGATTTTGCTGGCGACTCTGTCCCGTTGATTTCGTAATTAATCGACTCCCGCTGCCCCTATAGTGAAGTGGATGTACTAATAAGTACAGAAAATTCGCGAGTGTGCGCACAACTCACGAAAGTTTCATTGCAATGGGACAAATGATTTAGTAATGTATAGGAGATAATAAACAAACAATTAAACATCCGCGTTTTGTATATACTAGCAAAAAATGGTACCTGCAAAATATGCAAAAATTTCAACTAACCGAGTGTTAGTTCTACAAACAATTTCCGTCCAACAGATTATTTCTACAAATACCTTTCAGTTATAAAATTTCTTCAGAGCTTATAATTTTAAAGCCACTATTAATAATAATTTCAGAATCACTTAACACAATAACACTCAACCATGTATGCTCATACTGTGAATACCTATTCATTGAAAGATAACGTCACGTTCTCTGTGTGGCGTTTCCAATCACATCCAAGGAACAAAAAGAAAAATTGAAAAAAAAGAAAAACGACTACTTTTGAATCTACAATCAATCGTCAGTCTCGTCGCTATCATGCCGAAATGATCAAATATCTCTTCACGTTATATTTGAAGAACTCCATGTTGCAAGGAAAGAGTGAAAATATTCACCGGGAGGCAATTCCACAGCTTCAAAATAGGTACAACAAAGAACTTTCGGAGAAGCGGGAATTATGTTGAATAGAGTTCTACAGAGCACTTTCCATACAGTCGGTGAGGCAATGCTCCCTGCGCATTTTACAGCCATGGTAAGAATTTCCGAACTTCGTTGTTCGTGCAGTGGTTCCGTGGATCAGTCTAAGCTCTCCATCGGTAACACTGTAAAAGCCTAACAGCATAACGTGACCCCACAGCTAATGATAATTTAGAAAAAAACCTGCCTATGCGCAAAATGAGATTAATTTAATACACACAATGACAATATACTTAAATTTTTTCGCCCCTATTAAATACCCATCAGGGCGTGTAATTAAAAAAACAGATCACCCTATTTTGTTTGGTGCAACAATAGCAAGATTAACGATCCGTTCGTTCTGCCACCGTCTGCAAATTGTTCTGATACCATTTTGACATTTTTATTTATCACTTTTAAAAGCTATACTATTTAAACGGATGTCATTGAACTTTACCTATAATATTTAATATAAATGGAAAAGTTATGGAATTCTTTAAATACAGTCCACGCCACGTCTCGCCTAACTGGAGACGTCCAAAAAATGCCGCTTCACCTAACAAAAGCCAATTTCGCTTTCCCGGCAGTTAAGTTATAACTACCCTCAATATCTCGCGTTCTAGCGTATTAGCTGCTTACTCGGTCGTGTGATTAAAAATTATGCAACCAATAGCGGTCGGGCGGCCGGGCCGCCGCGGTTGGTCGCGCGTCGACGCGTGCTCCTCTATTGCATTAAATGTTTTTTAAAAAGATAATAATGGGTCAAAAGAACTGTATGCAGGTTTTGAATTATTCTGGAGAGGGTCGGGCTTCGCACGGATGCAATTTACTAATGAAGAAAATAAGAAGTGCGCTTGGGTAAAAAATATTAAGTATGGTTATTTTATAATATGTACGTCTCTTTCACCAGTCCTAAGCTGTGTAGTTTCTGTCAACCAGTCAGTCAGTAAAATAATTTGTCTAAAAGGAATATTTCCAAGCAAATCTGTCCTTGTGTAAAATGGAACAAAAACTGTCAAACTGAGCATCACATTTTTATCTTGTGATTTTATACAAAAATATAATCCAAAACGAACCATTAATTTTTTAATACAAATCTTATTATCCTGACAATTACGAACACAACAAAATCAGCCAATTCGGTTGAGCCGTTCTCAAGTGATGAGATATCATACATGAGGCAACTGATTTTTATTTATTACTAGCTGGTACCCGCGACTTCGTCTGCGTATTATTGGATATACACAGACTGATCTCGAAACACGACAATCCAAAAATATCGTCGTTTTTGCGTGATTGAGTAACAAACATAGAAACTTTCCATTTATTATATTTTTAGGATAACACTGGTTAAACTATGACTTTTACAGGGATAAAAAGTACCCTATGTGTTATTTCCAGGTCGTAGACTATCTGTGTGATAGAATTTAATGAACTTTAATTTTTCTTTTAATGACTTTTTGTTATTATTTTTGATATATTTTTTTGTTATTTTGTAATAAGTGTTTAATTATTTTATTCTGATTTTTGTAAAAAGATCATATTTACAAAACAAAAGCCATTCAATTTATTGAGTCAGAGCTTTCCTGTAAACGATATTTGACGTTATTTTATTTTGCTGCTTTTTAACGTCAATTCCATTGGGTAATGGACTACTTCTTCGATATTAGTTACAGTGTCGATCGATTTCAATTTTTTTTTGGCTGGAGACTTTTTAAGTAATCAAATTGTTTATTTCGTTCACCGTATGATTCCTAGGTGTCACTATTGCCGTAGAACACAGCCAACGAAAGTCCTTTTTGTGCAAATTTTCAATGTCAGGGTTTAAGCATCTATTAAAATTTCTAAATTATGTACTATTTGGCGTAGAGCCTCATCCAAAAGGATATCACGATTTCTGCTTAAATTTAGAGTGGCAAGCTGCTCAATAGGTCTCTTTGAGAACATTTTTTTTAACGTTGAGAAACCCCTCCCTCAACGGTTTTTAAATACTCGAATGAGGTTGGACCCCCAACGTGGTGTAGCAACACCCTAAGATACTCTGACTGAGAAGGATGTACACCGTCGACTCTTCCTAAAGCTTCTTTTTTATGCTTGGATGGGCAACTACGTCCACACCACGCCTCCTTCTTGTGAATTTATTATTGGCCCATGTGTAGTATTGCGGGAATTCATGGTATAGAAGTGTCTATGCGAATTCATCTTCATTATAGAGCTCAACGAAAGCCAGCAAAGTAGTTTTACGTGGGTTTTGGGCCACTTGATCAGCTGTTTCTGCGGTAAAATATACCCTTTGGCCATTTTCTAAGTGGACAGCTAACGCAAGACTGTAGGATGCCGCTCGTGGATCGGAAATTCGAATATTCGCCAGACAGCTTCGGATGTACTTATATAGCAGTCATTCACGTAGTTTCCATTTGGGTTTATGACGCTAAAAGTAGCTTGGTCAGATCCGTTATATATTTGCAAATGTATTTCATGGTTTGAACTAAGTGGCAGTACTCCACATTTATGTGAGCGTTAAACGTCCTATAAAATAATGTAGAATAAGGGACGATCCATCTATTATCTATATTGAACCTACTTCCTTTGATATTTAGCGTAGCACACTGTCCTCAATTTTCGGCGTCACGATGACGATAAACTGGATATCCATCCTCTCCGGTTTGGGTATCGTTGACGAAAAGTCGAGGGTACTTTTTTGTACAGATACCGTTTTTCATACATGGTGCTGTTAAATTATGCTCTCCGCATTGTTCGTGCACCATATTTTTTTGTTACGATATCGTAAATTTCGGATCATTTTGTCAATTAAATTTTAAAAATAAAAGAACACTTATTGTGGTATAAATATAATAGTTAGAGATATGCTATCGCAACAGTTTTTGTAAATAATGATGTGTTATGCAAAGTCATACTACATTATTTTATTCTATCGTCAATAGTTTTTGCAGAGCACGCGTTGTAAAGAATATTTTAGGTAATTTTTTTACACCTTGGGTTACATTATTGGTGTTTTAGTAAGGATCCCTAATTTTTTTGAAAATTTAATATAGCCTATGTCACTCTGGAATAGTGTACCTTCGCAACATTGAAAAACATTTCATATCGATTCAGTAGTTTCGGAGCCTAATTAATGCAAACAAACAAACAAACAAACAAACCAACAAACAAACAATCAAATCTTTCCTCTTTATAATATTATTATATTATATAATTAATTAATATAGTATAGACGAAACGTTCATGTACTCGTACGATGTTATTAATATTAATACCAGCCTGTTTGTGTACCATACCTGGGCAAAGGCCTCTTCCAAGGGAAGGCAAGGGATTAATGAGCACGCTAGGCCATGACGAATTAGCGATTTCAAACAAAGAAATGTTCGCGAATTTCGAAAAATTCATTGGTACATGCCGGAGTTCGAATCTTTGTACAAACTCTTTGGCTCCCTTACTTAACAGAAATGTACGTTAAATTGTTGAATTCACCATTAAAGGAAGCTGAGGGTTAAATCAATATTCCGCCGGTCTAAGCCGCTAGACCACCACGATTATGTACATTATACAATTTTGTATTTTTGTTTCTTCGTAAGTAGATCACAAGAATATATTTTCCATATCACATATAAGAGTTGATTTCCAAGTTCGGAACGGTGCGGCGTGTTCAACCGTGAAATGGGTCTCTCTTACCATACATTTGATACGTATTTAATTCGATTTCAGTTATTTACAATAATTTCTAGTTTTTATGCTTAAATACCAAAGAACTACTTGACAAAAGACGCCGCGGAGCGATTTAAAAATTATGATTTTGCTGGCGACTCTGTCCCGTTGATTTCGTAATTAATCGACTCCCGCTGCCCCTATAGTGAAGTGGATGTACTAAAAGTACAGAAAATTCGTGAGTGTGCGCACAACTCACGAAAGTTTCATTGCAATGGGAAAAATGATTTAGTAATGTATAGGAGATAATAAACAAACAATTAAACATCCGCGTTTTGTATATACTAGCAAAAAATGGTACCTGCAAAATATGCAAAAATTTCAACTAACCGAGTGTTAGTTCTACAAACAATTTCCGTCCAACAGATTATTTCTACAAATTTTAAATTTGTCAATATTTGAAGCATGCCTGCAACATATCGATTGATGGGTCCCCAAAAAGGAATTAATAGACTCCCCCGGTAATGTTAGATGACAGGCCATTGAGATTTCATGTAGGGTGTTTGGGACCGTGTTCAATGCGTTTGTTACTTTGTTAAGCTCCTTGAAGTTGTTGGTGTGTTTCGGTGTACTTATTTTCAGCTTTTGTCTATCTTCTTTCAATATGTATACCATAATACTAAGTGAATTTAGAATAACTTATAATTAATATTAAACATAACATTTATTTCAAGCATCTTAAATATAAGGATTAATATTTCTCTGTTTTAATTTTATGTGAATACTCCAGGTCATCTTAAATGATAACTTACTTGTATAATAATAGGTTTTAAAGTATAAAAAACTCAAAACCGTAAGAATATATTGTAGATTAATTGGATACTTAATTTTAAACCTGTCTATATTTACTCACTAGCTGTACCCGCGGCTTCGCTCACGTGGACTATAGAATGCCTGTGCGTATCTTGCTCCCCCGCTCCCGGCTATTTTAAAGACAAAACTGCTCATGGTGAGTGTTTCTTAGAGGTATACTCTCACGTACTTTTTTATAGGTCTTTTTAACATCTTCAATTATGTACTACATTAATTTGCTATATCTCTTATGGTTTACTCAGTGTAAGCCATTTAAGCGCTCGAATTGATCCATTATCAATTATTTGTTTGTGCAGAATCCTAATTCTTTTTCTAAAATAAAAGTACCCTAAGTTGCTGTCAATAAAATCAGACAGTCCTGTCAAAATCAGTCCAACTGTTTCAGAGATTACCCGGAACAAACAGACAGCCTGACAGACAAAAAATTTGTTATAGGTGTCGTATATACATTTTCATATGCATTTAGTAAAAAGATGTTATTTTGACATTACAAAGAGACACATCAATTTTATTATTTATATAGATGTACAAAAACTTTAAGTATTATTTATAACAAATTAAGGACCTCAAACAAGGGATCCAATTAAAACCTGTCGATAACAAGACCGTCTTTGTTCAACAACTCTGCAGGAAGTCAACGAGATTCACTCGAGCAAACTCCGTTTTGGTATTCAAAACTTTAGTTTGAGTTAACAGTTTAATTTTAAGACATAGAATTTTTAATTAACTCTTCGTGATAAACGCAGAAAAAAACTAAAATACATTTCAATAAATTTTGAAACTAAACGACTCTATGCAATATATGAGAAAAGGACATTATCAAAATAACATTGTAATAATAAGTCTAAACAATGAAGTTGCTTACTAAACCTCTTATTAGATTACCAATGTTAAAATCTGTTATGTTTTTTTTATATTTTTCTTTTTTCAATCCTTTTAATAACTCGACCACAGCACCACCTATACCGAAATCATTTTTCCCGACAACATTTCAAAGATCATGACGAATATAACAAAATAATAATTACGTACATCCATCCTTTCAATTATGAATAATGGTTTTGAGGCAAAAAAAAATGCAATAGTAATAGCCATTTTAGTTTTTCTAAAATTTTTCGGGCTACTTTTCGAAGTTTTTTCACTATTAATCTTATTTGGACTATTACAAATATTTTAAGAAAATAATTAGCCAAATCGATCCAACCGTTCTCAAGTAATGCACTTATTAACGAACAGCATTATATTTATATATATATATATATTATCATTTCTTTCGTCACGGTTTCCGTTTGTAAATCGGGACGCGTACCGGAAACGATTTGGCAAACGGTGAACGCAATTCCACGGTGCAGGGGCGGCTTTGTGATGCAGATCACCTTAATCCCTGTCTGTCTGGATACGTGTCAACGCCAACCGCAGTCGCGATATCTATATATGGATAATACCTTGTTAAAACAAATATATTAATTATCTGGGGGCACGCTATTGCCCTCGCGAAGTCGAGCGCAAGGCACGGCCTTGCCACCCTTTTTTAAAAACGACTTCCAGCATTTTGACCTCCCTGTAACTTCGTTGTGTATAAAGCAAGAAGAAGAAGAATAGACATCAAGAGGATATACTATAAGTGGTTATATTGCCAATATACCTAATAATTACACCTTATAGCTTACGAATTATCGCTAGTAAAAGTTCTTTAATTTTGTCACTGACACACTCACCAATCATTAAAATTCTAAGGTACTTCTAGCAGTCTTACAAACTTCAAATTTTAGTTAGCGTTTAACCTATAAAGGAAGGAAAAATCAAAAATCTCGAAATTTATTAAATGAAAAATAATTATTAAAAATTACGTTCAACTAACGCATCGCGTTTGTACTCATATTTGGTTTACGCGGTAGGAGGCGGCAGTACTTGGCGATGCTGGTGGTAGGGACTGCGGGTGGAGAGGAGTGCAGCCACCAAAGCGAGTCTGCTGAAAACTATCACCTACGGTTCTGTATCCAAATGTAAAGCGACCGCCACTTTGTTTAGTGGGCTTTAAGTTAATCACTAGCTGACGGACATAATAATAATATTAATGGAGACCAAAAAAGGAGGATGACTTTCAAAAAAAAAAGACTACAAAATGTTGTGAGATCTTATGTAAAACCAAACCAGTTATTTTAGTTAGTGTCTATGGAAACATCTATTTAACAACTTTGTTATAAATTGTTATCTAATCAATTACCTATCAACATTTACAGTGACCGTATCAATATTCGACACCTTTTTTTCTTTAATAACTATAATGAAATGGCAATTGAACAGCAATTTAAACTATAGAAAATAGTATCTGGTACCCGCTCTCTTTGCCTAGCTGTATGTTTTTGCGTGATAAACCACTATTTTACGACATCATTAAATTCTATAGTAAATCTCATTATAATCCGTGCAGCCGCTTCAGCGTGATTGATTGAGAAACATTCAAAGAAACGTACTTTCACATTTATAATATAGACTAGATTAATCATATCCATTTTTAAAACTTGATAATAATTTAAATATCAGATTATTTTGATTTATATTCCTTTTATTTACAAATGGCATCCATATTATGCTAACGTAGTGAGCGGTGTTGGTACCAAGCTAGCGCAAAAGGATTATGAAGGGCTGAGATAGCAATTAGCGGCGTACTTAATTACAAGATAAATTAGTATGTAAATTAATAGACGTGTAGTCGCTTGAGCTCCGCTAAATATTCCTCGCTTGCCTGTATACTACACCTTATTAAGTAATTTAATGTACTATAACACATATTTTACATTTTTTATTATGCGGAAATCAAAGAGGAAAATGTCAAGAAACATATTATACTAGTCGAACCATCGTATCATATATACAACAGTGCGTACAAATCCGGTCATAACACATCTGGGCCAATTCCACGACTGTCATAGATTTAGTGTCAGACGTGTTTGACACTTTTTTATTTTAGCTTCCATCGCGCGGTATGTAATTCGTTAAAATTTTACGATAAAAGCACTACATGACAGACTAAGCTCATAAAAACTAAGACTAAAAACTGTAAATATTGTTTTTGTACAAAATTTTTTAGCACAGCAATATAAGAGTTAAATATATTTCACAAAGAGGTCATTATGGAAGAACGTAAATGAAGGGACATGAATTTAGTCTTATATTATTAAATCTATGGGAAGAAATAAAACATGAATGGCGGTACATGTCTCACCTTCGCTTTACCGATAAACGGCCAATGCGCTGCCCCTTCGAGTCTCGGTTTCGGATGAATTTGGATAAGTCCAGGGTCATTTTCAATAGTCATATCGTTCCGGAATCGATATCCATAGATGGTAAGATTCTCGCGGTTGTTGATCAATACACCTATCTAGGCCAACCATTCAACTAGACAAAAAGCACCTCGAAAATAAATCAATAGGTGGATACGGCTTGGATGGGTGGCATACGGAAAAGTACGTCAAGTCATATCGTTGCCAATATCACAGTCCTTGAAGATGAAAGTCTTTAAGCAGCCAGTCCTACCTGTTATGACCTACGGTGCCGAGACGTGACCATTTATAATGAGGCTGGTCGACAAGCTGAAAGTTACTCAGCGAGCTATGTAGTTCTCTAGTTCCTCTGAGGGATAGAATTTGTAATGAAAGTATTCGTCAGAGAATTAAAGTAACCGACATGGCATAAAAAAGTAAGCAGCTAAAGGAGAAGTGTTCCGGTCAGATCTGTAGAAGAATCGATAACCGATGAGGTAGAAGAGTTCTTGAGTGGAGACCACGTCTTGGCAAATGTAATGTAGGACGCCCCCAAACCAGATGGAGCGATGGCTTGCGAAAGGTCGGAGATTGGATCCGATGGCGAACCTTTAGAGAGGCCTATGTACAGCAATGGACTTCTAAAGGCTGAAGACGATAATGATGAAGAAATAAAACTCTTTTCTTTTAATCTAAGCACGTCAAAGTCACAGACAGCACTGTACCTAATGGTGAACACAGTGCAATCCAATAACATCAGCTACTACCGTGGGATTTACAATCTGTCGTCAGTTATCGCTGTCATGCCAGCCTGCACAATTAATGTCTTTACGTTATTTTTGTACTTTAAAAAACCAGTGACCACTCTAATCATAAAATAATTAACGAAACCAATTTCTCTGTTTGCCTAAGACATCAATCTCCCCTAAAATTAAATACGGATACATACACACACGAGTAGATGCAGCGTCCTAATAAAAACAAAATAATAGGGGAGAAAACAAGACCAATTACTAAAATTATATTTGTACAATATCCCATCTAAAGAACAATGTATTTGTCTGATATTATATTAATACCGATTTGACTCCACAATCGGCTGCCATGTTTATTTAGCTGTCAAAAATTGCAAGGAGAACGCATGCGTGCCACGTGTCGTGCTTAACAAGTAACGTTTTAATTTTATAGGCCGATGACGACACGGTTTAATGCCAGAGGGTAAAAAACTGGCTTTCTCATAATTTGATCCGCGTTTATCTTTATTAAATACATATTTTTAAAAGTTCTCACGATATAAAATTACTGGTTTTAAACCGCATAAATGTAAATTACACTGAATACTCACTGGCTCTTTAAAATAACTTAAAGTTTTTCGTTCACTCTAATAAAATTAATATATTGTTCTAATTATAAAACACTACTGCCCGTTTTCACCAACGTCCCCTAATTTTAAGGACCACTTAAAGTACATTTAATTGACCACTTAGGCATTTTTCGTTTTCACCAACGTCTAAGGAAAACCTAAAACCTTAAGGGTTACCTAAATTATAAGGAACAGAAATTCGACTCCTTAGCCCTAAGTGACGTTTATTTTACAAACAATTCTGGTTATTTTTGTTTTAAGCGTCTTAAAAGGTAAGTTCAAGTGAAATTCTTGAAAGCTTTAGAAGAAGAAAAGATACTGGCAAATTAATAGAAGTCACGCGTTTACGGACAAAGACCTGGCTAGTTTTTTTAATATGACAACAATTTTTTTTGCTGGATATAGATTATCAAAATGCAGTGTGTAACAATATTTACCTCTTTTTAAATTAGTTTATCATATAAGGTTTTATTAATTATTTTTGCCAGGGCAAATCCGTGTTACCTATAAATCAGCTCTATGTACATAGAGATATATTGCCACATTGGTAGGTAGATATGGGTGGTATCAGTGTAGTAACCACTTGCAGCAAGTATTTTAGAACATATTTTTACTGGACTATTTATTATTCAAACAATATTCTGATGCTATTTCCAGCACTCAATAACTCGCCCACGCGCCACCTATCGCTTTTTTTCCAGAAATAATAAAGTATTACGCATATCAATCGTGAGTTATGATCTTGAGTTAAAAAAAATTAATTGCAGTTTATTTATTTTAATAGTTAATTTATATTGATATAAATTTTAATTTATTTATTAATTTTTTCCTAAAAATCTTATTTGGAGTATTAATACCATTTAAAAAAGCCATATCGCTCTGGCTGTTCGCAAGTACTCCGCTTACCAAGGAACATGCATTTTATTTTTGTTTATTTAAATAATAAAAACATATTTTAATCACTTAAGAATGATAAATAATTCATAAAACTTTTTATTGCTAAATTATCGGTGTACACACAACGTTGGCTTGACAAAAAACTCACATTAACACAGGCTTGACATAAAAACTGACACTTAACTGTTTCCTTAGTAAGTAGCTCTTAGCTGGGTGAAAACGAAATAAGTTAGGTAGCCGATTTAGGAAACACTTTAGCTTAAGGATCCCTTAGTTAGGGGTATGTTAAGGGTAAGTTGGTGAAAACGGGCATAAGTTATGTAAAAGTCACGGAAGTATAGGGGTAATATACCTTATTGGCATTGAAAAAAGGCGCTTAAGTTGACTGTATTATTGTTATAAGTCTAAATTTATGGTAATAAGTTTGATTTTTCTTCAAATTACTTTAATATAAAGTCATAAAAGCAGGTAATTGGTTCCAACGCGCCATCAAATACAAACTAGAAACAATTTTTAGATGCGCTTACATCTTAAAGCGTACAAAGTAATCACATACAAAAGGTTATCCGTCTTTCATACTAATCCCATAATTTTTAGATTGTGTAACAAATTTCATTTGCGAATTCTGCCTATTTATATTTTATTCGATTATGTTGAACATTTGACTCATTATATAATAATAATAATATTTTTATTTATTTCAGATTTACATCCAATATTGTTAGTTAACTTAGCCTATGTTAGTAAGGACAAAAACACATTTTACAAATATTTACACACACAAGCAAAATCAGTAATTTGCATAGGTACACACGCTTTTAATTAATTCAGTCCAATGGTGAAGGAACAAACTATTCGGTCTATTCGATAATATCTTCAGGACACCATTAGAGCTACCACACAGTCGATTCATCATGGAGCATGCTTTTTTACGAATAATCGCGTAAAAATCTTCAACGCGCGCCTCAGCAAACATCCCTGATGCGCTACAGTACCGAGGCAGCTCCAACAATGCTCTGAACACATTATTGTACTGTATACGCAGAGCATTGTGGGCAAGCTGAGTATATGTGGTCCAGAGGTTGCTGGTATAGAAGCACTGACAGTAGGCTTTGGCATTGTCGCTAAAAAAAACTGTTACAATTGAGATAATAATATATTATATCTTTATAGAGACAACAAACAGACTGATATCGTGATATCTGATACCAACAGACGACGATTTCATTAGAGATTATTATCCTGGCAACACCACAGTAGCCGTCGATAGGGAAATATCGTAAGGTATCAAATCACAATTTGACGTAAGATCGTGCGGACAGATAACTTGGTAAGGGTGCATCCCTTGTTTATTTGATTAGGTCGTGTTTTGTCATCTTATCCGCCCCTAGATAATCTTTATTTTGAGTATTGGAATAGGAATTATATTTGTGGCTGAGAGATATAACAACGATCGTTGATATTGGCTTCAAATATATTTATTACTAACTAGTTTCGGTGACTTTGTTCACGTGAAAACACTTTTGATTTTCCAAGGAAACTGTCTTATATTTTTAAGGATAGATTTTGTATCTTAATCTTGTCATTAATTTACACTGAACATATTCAACTAGCTGTGCTCAACGGTTTCACCTGTGTTCCATTTATCAGACAACTCTCCACCGCGCTGCGCTGCCACTAATGCACCCGATTAACCTATCGTTGTTCTCAAGCCTCATTAGGCGCATGGTTGTAAGCGCGACTGCTATGCTCGATTCGGTTCGATTCCCATGTCGAGTGTGTTTTTGTGTTTTTCTATGAAATTCTCAGTAGCGACTCGAAGTTTCGAAGGCCTTCGTAGTTTTTTCTAATATTCTCAGAGGGTCCAACAAGATGGTGGCTTCCTTGTTAGAACTATTTGGAGAGATTTTGTGACATTTAAAGATGTATGTTTCCATTTTATATTAAATTTATAATCCACTTCACGTATGCACAATAACCAAATTATATTACGCAAAATACCACCAAATATTACATAATATACTGAACCTAAGTTATGATTTAAAATAAAAAACATGACAACTCAAGGTCCCGCTAAAAAAACCAACAATGTACATTAAATACCGTTTTCGATTAATTCCAATTCTAAATTCAGAACTTATTCTAAAAATGGACAACTTGATAGCCAATTATAATAAAAGCGAGCGCGCTCATTGGTTGGCTACAATTAAATTCCTTGTTTAAAATTTGAATTGCTTTGTTCGAGCCCTCCATAATCGGCTGTGTACGCCAAGGCTAAAGTTTCACGCATTGCACTTGTGCGATAACTATGACGTTCTCTTTAAAACATATAATGGAATAAAGAAACAGTAAACTGGCCTCCCTTGTTTAGGGGAGCACTTCGTTACGTGAGGTAGAGTTAGCTTTAATAATATTGATCTTTTTTATTAGTTTATTTAAATTTGTATACTAAAATAAGTACTAGATATTATAATAGGTTTTTTACCTATGAAATTGCCGTTCTGCAGTACTGGCCATTTCAAATCAAAATAATTTTTGTTTGGCTAAGAATTCTAATTGCAAATTAATTTTATTTTAAAAACATGGAATTCTTTTTCCAAAAGTAGTCATTTGTTTATTGATTAGTGTTACATTTTCATCGCATTTTAATCTTTTTTGTCATCATGGATACGTTAAAAATTCGAGTAATTATGGAATATGAGTACCGTCGTGGCAGCAACGCGGCACAAGCGGCACGCAACATCAACGACGTTTACGGAGCGAGCTAACACTACAAACCAACGCACCACCTGTTATTGGTTTGCTCCCTTCCTTTCTGGGAATTTCGACCTGAAAAATGAACCTCGCGGTCGTCCGAAGACTTTGGTGGACAATGACGAATTAAAGACGATTGTGGAAGCAGATGATACACAATCTACGGCTGAATTAGCAGCAGCTTTCGACGCTAGCGTCAAAACAATATTGGTCCATTTGCGTCAAATTGTCAAGGTAAAAAAGCTTGACAAATGGGTGCCCCACGAACTCAATTATCGCCAGCGCGAAGCATGCGTCGAGACGTGCCTTGCACTGCTCAACAGACACACAAATGAAGGAATTTTGAACCGTATTGTTACATGCAATGAAAAATGGATTCTGTTTGATAACCGCAAGCGCTCAGCAAGTTGGTTGGATCTTGGTTCAGCACCTAAACAATGCCCTAAACGAAAACTTACCCCTAGAAAAGTGATGGTCACTGTTTGGTGGTCTAGCGCCGGTGTGATTCATCACAGCTTCTTACCATACGGGGTGAGCATTATTGCAGATGTGTACTGTGAAGAACTGAACACAATTATGGAGAAGCTGGCACATCTCCAACCAGTATTGGTCAATCGCTCGTCTCCGCTGCTCCTGCACGACAACGCGCGACCTCATACTGCACAGCAGACGGTCTCCAAGTTGCAAGAACTTGGGTTGGAAGTCCTCCGTCATCCGCCCTACTCACCAGACCTTGCGCCTACTACCCGAGAGGCATTACAAAATGCCTTTGAAGAATTTGTTGCCTCCCGTCCAGCTGATTTCTTTAAGAAGGGAATCAATAAACTGCCACTGCGCTGGCAAAGATTCATTGATTGCATGGGTGATTACTTCGATTAATACAAATAAAAAATACATGAAAAAAATTCGTTTAAATTTTTTCATACAAAACGGCAATTTCATAGTTAAAGACCTAATATTAATGATAAAATTTATATGGAGATATTATAAATGAAATACGCTTTTCTGTTAGTAGCAACACCAGTCGTCACTTAAGGAGTTTATGAATTTTAGCTCTTGTTTTAAAACCTAGTAACATTGTAAAGACAATCAAGATCAAACGAAGCTTTTGGCGGGACCTTTGTCTTGTCGTGGCTATTAAATTTTGTTCAAATACATGCATTATTTGATTTTTTATAATGTAAAATAGTGGCATTTTGCGTAATATAGTTTAAATATTGCGCACAAGAACCTACAGTAAATTAGATTGACATGGACCATGAATTATGTGATGTAACAAAAACTCCCTACATAGCTTTAACAAAATAGACCATTTTGTTAGAACGATGTTTGAAAATTAGCAAAATTCATAAAGGAGTGTATTCAGTTCCCTTAACAATAAAAAAAATTAAGAGTAGTGAAAAATTTTAAATACGTAATATTGTAATGAAACATTATCAATACTGAAATCGCCATAATTCAGGACACTATATTCACTTGATAATGGCAGTAATGGTCTTCAATAAAGAGGATTAGTTGCCAAGTTATGACGAAGACGAAGAAGAAAAAGATTTTATTGGAACGAATGTATTTTAATGAAGTAATGATAATTGAATTTTTACACATATGGATCAGATTCTAAATACTAGCAAATTCAATCTGTGATATAATACATAGAAACCTCAAATAAAACTGTAAATAATAATAATCTTGTTTTGTAAGTTTACAATAGTCTACAACAATAAAAGTTTAAAATCAATGATCAAAAAAATCAGAATATATTTTCCAATATTATCAAGATGAGTTAGTGGCGCTACAACGCAAAACCCGTAGGTAGGCAGTAAGCAGTAGGCACCATTCAAAACGAATCACCGTACAAAATGATATTATTTGTAACGTAATCCGCGAACAACTAACGTGCGAGATTGATATTACTCTGGGGTGATATTGACATTAATTTATATGGATACGGTTTAAAAATGTATAATGGGTCGGTCGACGACGCTAATAAAGCCCCGGGGGAGGGCCGTGTTGCAGACGCGAGTCGTTTTCGCGCATATTAAAATACATATTTCAAAATTAGAATCGTTTGTCTCTAATGCCAGTGTGACAAAGTTCAAAATACCGCCATAACGATATTGACGTTTATGACAGGACTGACAGTAGCAAGTTTGGCGGGAATTGTGCTTTAGATGCGTTCACTGGATGACTAATCAACTAATTGCAGAGGCTGAAACTGAGAAACCTCTTTATTTTGTTTGCACAGATTCCTGTTTCGGATATTTATTATGTAAATTTGTAAATTTTGAGAGGAAATGCGAAAAGACTGATAAACTTAAGCCATCACTAGTTGAGTGATACATCAACTTATCATATAAAAAATAATACGCCTTGATATCAGGATAAGAAGAAAATATTATAAAAACATGGTATTAGTAATGTGTAAAGTCAGGAACGATAATCGAATTAAAACCATAAGCAATAATTTAAACTCAATAAAAGGGAATTATGCAAATAAAGCTACTATTCACGTGTTCGTATAAATCAATGTTGAATATTTTGTTAAATAGCGTGTAAAATAAGTATTGTGTTGCAAAGTAGACAAACGGGATAATTTTATAATTTGGCTACAAACGACATATTTGCTCATTGAAAACCAACTGCGTGTAAAATTAAAATAAACGATCTGTTGTTAATGTAAAATACTAATTTGAATTTGGAATCCTGATGACGCGGTTTCTGACATCTTTATTCAAATTTCAAACACATAATAGGAAATTAGTTACGTGCCAATGATTGTATTTGTATGAATACAATTGGGCATTCATGTACAAAATAACAATACTTACCTATAATAACATTCTTATAAATATGTTGTATATTATTAATTAAGTTATATGTTTAAATAATTAGAATAAATGATAATTAAATATAATAAATAACATAATTAAATATAATATAAAATAAATATAAGTTAGTAACAGGTGATATAACTAACCATAAGGTACTTAGGTTAAACAGATACAGGACCGGTGCACAGTAATGTATTTTAAATGGGTTGAGACGAAACGATACACGATACCAGTCAGGTATCATTTGTACATTGTTTAAATATTTGTACAATTTGTATTTGTATTTTTTTTTTTTTTTTTTTTGTATATTTACTCGATACTGTATCATACCAGGGATCGTACATACTAACGTATCACGTGCTGTATGGTAATTATGTTTAAAAAACTTTTCCACTGAAAAACAATAAAAATCAGATCCGATTAGGCAACCATTAAGTTAACTAATACACTCATCAAAAAAGTCTAAGCAACATGTACTAATTTAAATTTTAAGATGGTTCTTCACATTATAACGTTGTATTTTATTTTTAAAATAATATCTTTAGGGTTCTATGATGTAAAAATAACAGCTGTTGTCTTTATAAGTTCTTTTAATAACATAAATGAACAATATTAGAATATACTGTAGAAACTAAGATACATAAGAAACTAAACTTTTTTCTTACAAAATGAAATTTCTAAAGAAAATGTGTTTATTGTGAAAGAATAGAACAATTTAATACAAAGTATGGGCTCCTCTGGTATTCAGAACTTGTCGGCAACGATTATTCATTGAATTAATGAGACTGTTTATGTCATCTTGCGGTATTCGCTCCCAATGGAATTGTAGCAAATCCTTCAGCTGTTGGGTTGTTGTCGCTACGTCCAAGTCCTTCAAAACACGTCTCTGGAGCATGTCCCATGCGTGTTCGATGGGGTTCACTGTGATTGCGATTGTGCAGGCCAGGGCAATACCCGGATGTTCTCCGTTGCAAAGTATTCACTGGTTCGCCGAGCTGTATGTGAACGCGCATTGTCATGCATTAACCTAAAATCGGAGCCAAAGGTTTGTGCAAATGGGTAGACATAAGGTCTGAGAATATCCTCAATGTAATTTTCAGCATTCATGTTTCCATTTACAAAAACGAGCTCAGTTCGCCTGTTCTTCATAATACCCGCCCATAACATAACTGTTGAGCCGCTGTATGGATGAACTTCCTGAACGCACCTGAGCCTTTCAGTATTTCCGGGCCGACGATACACTCGCACCCTTCTTGTATCAGGCTTAAACCCGAATCGCGACTCATCGGAAAACATAATTTTATCTCATTGTTCCTGGGTCCATGTTATGCGTTCTCTACACCATTCATATCGACGAGCGCGATTCCCGTGACGTATCGGTGGGCACCTGATTGGGCATCTAGCTCGTAGACCGTACTCATGCAGTCGATTTCGCACAGTTTGAGGACTTACATCAACACCACTTGAAATTTGTAGCCTCAAACTTATCTCTCGAGCGGTTAACATCGGCTGGCGTCTTGCAGTCAGTTGTATGTACCGGTCTTGCCGAGTGGTTGTACTCCTTTTTTACGGCCTGGATGCTGTTCAGCGGGTTCTCCTGTATTATTGCAGCGCTGCCAAAGACGACAAATAATACTTCTATGAATGCCAAAATGTCGAGATACCTGAGATTGATTACTTCCCGCTTGCAACATCCCTACAGCTCTTTGCATTTCATCTGCCATCAAATGACGTCGCTTCATGACGTAAAGAATATCTAACAATTCAATTTTGTCGCTAACTTTATTTAAATGGTTGGTAAAATTATAAAATCAAGACTAAACGTAGCAATTAAATCGCACTTAAATTCAAACAAATTCGCAGTCATTTGAATTTTATGTAAAACAAAACATAATCAAATATTTTTTTACAACCAGCCAGTATGTCATCAATAACAAAAAAGTTAACTTACCTACGCACTTTGTTTGAGTAAATATTTAGAAATTAATTAATATAAATGGAAAAATTTGTAATATCACGCATGTTGCTTACACTTTTTTGATGTGTGTACTTTTAACTAATTGTGTTCGGTGTATTATAAATTATAGCATAAATTAAGCATTTGTTTATTTATACTGAAATAGTTATAACCGAAAATTTCGAAAATATTATACAATATCTATACTTACTAACATTTTTTTTTTAATATATAGCTTCCTTATTTTGCACTTTAAGAGTGATGAAAATTATTTTAACAAATCCATGGTTTTAGAATTTTTTAAGGAAATACTTTTCCTTTACTTTTACTTTTAAGGAAATTTTTCCGGTCACAACGTTATAAAGGTACAATAGTTTGCCAGGTTTAAAGTGTTTTTAACTTCTACAAATACAAACATTTACTTTATTTAAACTCATTTCATTCATAAAACAGTTTACGTTCCTTAGGTACGCAAATTAGTACCAATATTGGTGCTATACAAAATCGATCTTTCAGTTACGATTTAAACAAAGAGACCCTTAGCAGCCTCTAACCAATGACTTTTTATAAATAGACATTTTATACTCTCACTAAAATAAATTTCAAAACTTTACAAATTTTATTATCACCATGTTGAAACAAAAGAGATAGAAAATCACAGCGTAAAGCTGAAACTTTGTTATCAAAAAAGGATAAAAGTTTCTTTTCGCTCACGTACCGGCGCGCCGGTATCAAATCGGAAGGAAACTGAGCGCAATTGCCCACCATTCATAATGACATGTAAAGAGCGTTAATGACTTATCAACTAATTGACCTATGCTGTTAGCAGTGTAATAAAATTGGCAGCTTCACAGGGCTTGAATCCTCACATGCCTGTCGTTCCATGCCATGATTTAACGCGTGCGGTCACAGAACTCACCTGTTGCTATCGCGTCCAGTCAATAGTAAAGTCAATAGCAGCTATCACTAGTCAATAGTACAAACACTAGGCCATTTGTACTGTTTCAATAATCACACCGAGACGATTCTATATGTGGCTCTAACGATTTGGATGAAATTTTGTATTTGTGCAATGTTTTACTACCTTGCTAATGGAGGTGTTTATTTTTAAAGACCGAGCAAAGCTCGTTCAACCAGATATTCAAATTAATAGGACCACAAAAATACTTTGACCATTGTCACTCACAGAAAAAAAAACTTCAATAATCACTAATTTTATCGTAAATAGCATCCAAAAACATAACACCTAGTGGCCCCAAATAGGCGATAAATCAAGTAAAGTAAAATAGCGCTCCTAGGGGACCGCTCCCAACTGTCAGTTGACATAATAGGGTCTTTTGCAGAGCGACATCGCGATAACGAGCCTCGAGGTCTCCACTATACCTATCTCCAATCATTACCTCATGTTACTGCTTGGTCATAAATATTTATTTTGTTTATAACTTAGCTGTGCCCCACGTTTTCACCTGTCTTAAGTATAATCGACTAACTCTCCACCCACAGCCGCTAACGCACACGTGTAGGTGTCGTTCTCACTTCCCGTAATTGCATACAATTTTCCTGATTGTTTGACGTTCTCGGTTACTGCTCTGTTCCTTAGAGCCATAGCATGAAGCTATACAGCCGTATAACCTTTCTCAATAAATAGGCTATGAAATGCAAAAAAAATTTTTCACATATGTTCAGTGGTACCGGGGATTACCACTGCACGGTAGGTACACAAACTGTTAAAAATTAGCACACTTTCTTTATAATATTCGTTGTGTATGTAAGAGTATCACAGGCTCGGCACGCGTTTACTTGTAACACGTCCACTCTCTTCCATAGCTCTCGTACAACTCACCAAAGTAATAATCTATGTAACTTACAGAGTAGGTACATTATAATACAACTGACCGGACCAGTGTTGCCAACCCTGAAATATATTTGATCGAAGAATTCATCAAAAATATGATAGATTTTTGCAATTATGTTGTAATGTACTATTAAAATACGGTAGAATTACCTAGATTATTGTTAACAAAATTTTAGGTGACAAAAACATTCTAATTAGTCTCTCTGAATTAGATAGATATGTATAACGTTAACATAACGTAACGCTTAATATAATAATATCTGGGCGACCGAGTTATGCTCGGTGTCTTATAAAAAAAAACAACTATCTAGGTAAACTTGGAATGTAAAACATTATCTAAATGCAAAATTTCATAGAAATCGTTGGAGCCGTTTCCGAGAAACTCATTACATATACAAGAATTGCTCATTTAATATAATGAGATTTTGGTATATTATAGTATATTATTTTAGACTACAACGATTCCCGATTATGATTGAAACACGTATCAGAATATGTCTTCCTTTTACTTACACAGACTGTTCTGCCTGATCTACCGTATGATCTCATTTTTCAAATTTCACGCTTAATGCGACACCTCTTTAACTTTATGATGATCTTTTGTATAAATAGGTAATTTGATTATCTCAGACCAAAAAAATATATTACATGATACTTCCATTACAGAAATCCTTTCTTTTATACAAATATGCAATTCTTCTTCACTTTATGAACTGCCAACGTGTTTTTATTCATAATTTCTGCTGACGTCACGTGATTAGAATATTATTATAATTATTTTTGTAATCTCCACACATAGCTAGCTCTAACAAGATGGAATGACGGCTTCCTTTTCAAAACGATCCTGGGAGTTTTTGTGGCAACTTAAAATGCATGTCTCTAATTATCAGATACTATAATCCACTTCACTTTTGCACAATGACCAAATTACATCACGTAAATTATCGCTAAGATTATATAATATAGAGCCAAATAACATAGGTTAATGAATTTCAATAAATAAAACCACCACGTGATGTAAATATCCCGACAAAAACTCAAGTACTTACTACATATCTGCTCTTCATTTTAATATTTTTTATTTGAATTCCACTCACTTATTTAGCCGATAAAAGTGACTAATATTATAAATGCGAAGTTGCATTACTCCATTATTACATCATAAAGGTCGTAACTATTTCAAATTAAAAGGTTACGAAGCAAACTATAACTCCTCTGTTATTGACTTATTGTGCATCCCAGTCAGGTAAAGGCGTATTGTTACATTTGATATAAAAAAAAAATTGCAATTTTAACCCTATTATAAAAAAATTTTTGGGAATGTATAATTAATCGATGCGTCACAGATTTCCTTTTACTGAAATCAGTGTGGTACATTAAAATAATATTTATGTAAAAATACCTCTTATCACTAATACAATTATTAATATAAAAAAACATTACCAGCTTTCTTTTTTTTATAATTAAGGCAGAAGCATATTTAGGCAACTTGGCCAATGTCAATATCAACTTTCATGGTGATCGAGAAAAGTTGTTGGTGTTAATCGAACTCATCTACACAATTAATAAAATTGAAGTGTCTGTTTGTAATGTCAAAATAACAGTTTTTTACTAAACGCATATGAAATTATATACGATACCTATAACAAAAAGCCCATTTTAAAATTTTTTGTCTGTTTGTCTCTCTGTCTGTCTGTGTGTTCCGGGTAATCTCAGGGTAACGGTTGGACCGTTTTGACGGGATTTAAACTAGTAAATAGCTGATTATATAGAAAGTGACTTGGCTACTTTTATTTTAGAAAAATAATTGGGGTTCCGCACAAATAAACAAAACTGACCATGGTGAATCAATTCGGGCGTTTAAATGGCTTTTTCTGAGTAAACCATAAGAGATATAGCAAATTAATGAACTACATAATCATAGGCATTAAAAAGACCTACAAAAAAGTTCGAGAGAGTGAGTATACATCTATCTTCTAAAGAACACCCATAATAAGTATTTTTATCTTTAAAATTGCCGAGAGCGGGGGATCAAGATTCATGCGGGCATTCTGTAGTCGACGTGGGCGAAGCCACGAGCACAGCTGGTTAATAATAAAATTATTAAAACAATATTCATTTTTATATACATACTAACTATTCCCGCGACTCCGCACGCTTTAAGTACTTATTTCTTGTTTATGAAGATATCGTGATAATTTTAATTTAGATAAGAACCAAGTAAAACAAAAAAAATTATCAAAATTTATCCAGTAGTTTTAACGCCATGCGTCCACAACGGCAAACCTCTATAAATTTATTTATATAGATACTAAATGTGGCGTTTTCACCCGTTATTTTAAAAAAATCCATTCTCAAATTTTTAACCCCCGTTACACCCCTTTAGAGGTTGAAATCTCAAAGATTCCTTCTTAATTTTACTTATTATAAATTATGTATCTCTGTGCCAAATTTCAGCCCAATTCGTTCAGTGGTTTGAGATATGTGTTGATAGATCAGCCAGTCACTCAGTCACGGTTTCCTCTTATGTATTATATTTCATGTACATACACGTTGTCCGATGAGCCAGAAGACATCACATCAAAAACTTTTACTAAAATATATTGTCTCATCTTACAAAAATAGAAGCAACTCGCGTAACACGTGTGCTTATTATTTCCCCCGCGCTGGGCAATCCCATTTCCCATTAAATTTCCCGCCGCATTAGCGGAATCAATGAGGTGGTCCACCTCGCGTCGACTCTCGCACGCTGACATTCCCCTAATCATTATCCCGTTGATGATTATGAATTCAACTCGACAAAATATACATATTTATACTTGTACCGATGGCCACAATCACCCTTGATTACTCTCAGTATTGTATTGTAAGTGCTTCAACATAAATACGTTGGCTGTTCCAAAATTTTTTAGTAAAATGAAAAATAGTTACAATATGAAAATTTTTTATTTACAGCTTTTCAAAATATTCCTCTCCAACCCCAATGTACTTATGTATTCGGGTGAACCAGCTTTCGAATCATTCAAAAAATGTATGTTGCGGAAGATTAAAAATAACCGCCGAAATTCTTCGACGGTCTCTTCTGCAGTGTTAAATTTTTGCCCACGGTGCATATTTTTTACCGAGGGAATTAAAAATAATTCGCATGGAGATAAATCAAGGCTGTACGGAGAAATAATGCCACAGACACCGCCCCTTGTTCGCCCGCTATTCAATTCCTCGAAAGCTTGAGGCAGACAAACTTCGCAGTACCATTCACTAGTAACTGTTCTACAATCTTCTATCGAAATTACTGCTACTGATCTACTGCGTCGAAAAATAACCGCTAACATTTTTTTACTAACGCTCCGATCGCGAACAATTTTTGTGGGCAACTCGTCCTCTTCAAACACCCATTGTGTGGATTGTTGATTCGTGAGTGGATCGTAGCTGTAGATCCAAGTTTATGTTTAGTTTCAAAGTAGGATACGTTTTGCCTTAAAACTTTTCTTGCATAAATTTTCACCACTTCAAGGTGTTCATGCAGGGTGGTGGAAACTGCCTCTGATCTAATCTTCAGTTCAGCCTGAATCTCTGGATGAGTAATGTGTCTATTCTCCCGCAATATCCACTCTACCCTGATGACATTTTCATGAGTTATTGCAGTTGTAGGTGGGCCTGGTCTGGGATTAAGGTCCACGTTTAAATTCACGAAACCAATAGGTAGACTCCCCAAAGGCAGCTTGTAAATTTTTGTGAGATTCTTTGAAGGTTAACCCTGGTTTGTAATCATACAAAATCATAACACGAAAAGCTTCCCGTGAGACGTCCATTATTGCAAACAAAAGAAGAGTAGCATATAATCTTGTAAAATATTTTAAAAAGTAACTACACATAGGTGGCCAATTATTTTCACCAAAGACATTTGTATTGAAATTAGTTATCAATTCAAAATAGTTTCAAGAAAAAAGAGATCGTATTTATTATGTGGCTAACAATTTTCAGAACAACCTAGGTACACTGATGGGCGTTTCAATGCTTCTTCTTGAAAACAAAATTAAATTAAATGGTTTATCAATTTAAAAAAATAATGATAAAACCGATCGAATCTCTCTTTTTTATGACAGGGATGTTTTTCGTATCAATGGTAGTGTATTGGCAATTATAAGAGCCTTCTTAGGGACTAAATTGAGTGAAAGATACATTTTGAGTTGATTTTGTTCGTTAGTTGATTACTACCTATCTCCAGTTAAAATGGAGATGTTCCTTTGCAATATAATCCACTTTCCTAATTGACTAGAGATCTACACTATAAAAGAGATAGCAAAAAAGAGGTATAATACTATTTTTTGTAACAGTCGTTAATTTTTTTCATTAATGCCTATTTGATAGTATTTAATACAAAGTGCATAATGAGACTTCTCCTCGATAGTACAACGGGCCCTACAGCACTGATTCATTGCAGGGCCCACCTGTTAACGGAAATCTGTGCTTTAACTTATTTACTACAAAATTTCGATCACTGATTGTACCATAAAATATATTTGTTTTGGTGTTTTTCTCTTTTTTCTCGATATTAATTATCTGCAATTTGTTCATTTATTTATACAGTAGCCATGGTATCTTCTTATGAATTTATGCCTTCTGATCTCTTTTTTTAATGGTTATATGCTTGGATTTGACCTTAGGTTTCAATTATATAACCCACTGCAAACTTTAGAAAATATGTACGACACTGTATTTATTTTAAGTCGCTGGTATTTAAATTACTTGAAATAAAAACTCCACACAATAGTTCACTCTCCACCACACCACGACGGAGGTCCAAGTGGAAGAGAAACTTATTTATTCAGTGTTGCAAGATTATAACACACTAAAATTGTATTGTTGGGTTTCCAATTGCAAATATTATTTAAGGGGAACCTAGGCGACTTAAGAATTTAGTCAAATAATAAGTGCATAATAAAATGTTTTCTATGTAATTCCTTTCTCGACAAAGGGTGCCCATTGCACCCGGTTACGGGCGCCCATTTACAAATTAAATTGTGTTTAAATGCTAAACATGATTTAAAGGTACTTATCAAGAACCAAAAAAACTAACTCAGCTGAATTAATTGTTTAGTTTAGAATCGTTACAAAGCAATTACTATATTTAGAAAATTCCATTCCCCTTAGTCCCCCGCTACGTAAGTACGAGCAAATAGAATCACATTATGCGGTCTCGGGAGTATCCCGAGGGACCTCGAGCATCGATTGGTCGGATAACTATTCGAGTCGGACTCGCAAAACGATCACCATCGAGTATTTACACAGTCCGTGGTAAAGGAGTGTAGTAATTGAAGATGCCGTTGCTGTTTACTTTGGTGTTGGCGTAGTAAAATGGTTTTTTAAAGGGTTCGGATGACTACGTAAATGTTTGAGATAAATATCTTGAATGTTTTCTTTTTACTGTACCGTGGTGGTTTAAAATGATAGTGGACAGCAAGTTTCTTACATAATTCCTTAACTTCACAATAGCGTATATTATGCGGTTAGTTATCTACAGCTGTACCTACTGGTATAAATTATGTTCGTTCAAAAAAACGAATGTACTAAATGCTAGACGACAATCTATCATCTATTGAAATAAAGTGTTTGAGGCTTGCCGTTGTGCGCGCATCACGCCAAAACTAAAGGATATTTTTTTTTTGCTTACCTCCTTAAATACTTGGTTCATACTAAAAAAATATCACGACATCTTCGTTCAATAAAAAGTTACTTAAGTTCTAAGTAACTATGATTTTTATAAGCATTATACGTTCTTCTGTGGTCTACGCGAGCGAAGCCGCGCACACAGCTAGTTAATAATATAAAGTTTGTAAGTTGTTATAAAATCGTTTTAAATCAATGTGTTTAATTATAATTTCTTTAATCATTACAAGTCTCTTTATCTAAGGCAAGAATTTTCTTACAGATAACCGATCAGTTCTGCGACGGATGTTTCTGAAAAGTCTGTAAGAACGTACCGTGCACGTTACCCATACTAAAATGATAATGCATTCAAAAATTATGCCTTGCGAAAATTCTGGCTAGTATTTTTACATACGCACTTAATTGGGACTGGCGTAATTATATGCGAAAGCAAAAACGGCTTAGTAATCCATATTTCTTGAAAGTCTCTCTCGGGTTTTCGATCCTACAAATAAAGTCACTCACTTTGGCGTCTAAATAACATGAGCCGAATAATCTACTGCACATGTACCTACTTTTTTTTAAAATCTATTTATATTATAAAGGCCACGGTATACGAATATGACATAAAATTTTTTGTTTGTCTGTTCAAATTGAAGTGAAAAACGGCTCGATCTATTTTAAATAGACTTCCTATACGTTTTACCGATAATAATTTTAGAAAACATAAAATAAAAACATCATTTCATTATTTTTTAAAGCAATTTTAATGAAATTTTGTACTCGGAATGTGTTATTCCACAAAAGGTGTACTTATATAACTGTCAATAATACTTTTAGATTTTATTTATTATTTTTCAACTGATAAAAAATAATGTACCTAATATTAAATGATAATGTTAAAATCTTAAAATATGGGTACCTACGCATAAAAATACGACATGAAAAAATTGCTTCGAAAACGAGCGCAGAGTCGCGGTTAGAGCTAGTCAGTTAATAAAATATGACAAAACAAGTAGTCAGGTTTAACAAACTACTTATAGTCCTTTTAAAGGACTCACATAGCGTCGCGTCGGGAGAAAGATGCAATCGAGGGCAGGGCAGAGGGGTGACCCTGTTAAATCGTTAATCGAATCTGGACCTAATGGGATTTCTTTCTTGAGGGGCGCATTGCTAAAGGATTAATTTATATCAATTTAAATGAGACCGTGCTTACAGGATGATTTCTTGTCTAACCAATTATATGCTTCTCCAATTATTAATTATCATTTTGGGTTATATTTAAATTAGCTATGATGAAATTGCAAGCAAGCAATTAGATATTTAAAGTAGTGATGGCTCAGTTGTAGCGTGTACGAACACCGCGTCGATCGACGTGAATTCGAATCCTGTTTCCCCCAGTAGTGTTACCTTGGGCCACATGATCACTGCATATCCGGTGAGATAACACTAAACGTTACAACGTTACAATATATAAAAAGTTACCGGACTCGGCTCTGTGATAAGCGTAATGCAAAGGTGTATTTTGTGGCGACGCTGTATATCCCTTAATCCGCGAGTTGACTGTATGTTTAAAAGTTAAAGTAAATTATATAGTAATATTGAGATAAAAAGCCTAAAACAATACAAATCTGGTAAGTAATTGTTTATTTATTTAATTTACCCTTTGGAAAATTAATATATTTTGTCTGTGTGTCACGTGATTTGAAACGCCGATTGAACGTGACGTCACCATTCAAGAAATATGAACTTTAATCCTGCATACGTTTTCACATTTGTCATTGTTGTCATACAAATTGACATAAGATAAAATTAATGATGACGTCACGGAATCATAACGGCGCATTTTTGTGTCGTGATTTTTTTTTTAATTAAAAAATAATTGAAATAACTTCTTATGATGTATTAATCAAAAAGAAATTATTCATATGTATTATTTTCAAGATATAAAGTGCTTAAAACAATTTTCAAAAGTTGTCGACTTCCGGTTTCTTTATCAAAATTAATAAGTCAGACATCAATTTAAAGCTTACGCTATTGACGAAAAATAATGAAATAAATTTTACTTATTATATTATATTACTCTCGGATGTTTTATTACGATAATATGCTACATATTGGCACGGGTTTGCAAGTATGATTCAATATAAATGGAAAAGTATATTATGTTGATAAAGAGGTTACGACATGACATGCTTCGTAGAGCTGTTTTGTTGACTGGTTGTGGGTTTGATCATCAAACAGTATGGCATTAATTATTTCTTATTCTTTCTATAGATTCTTCAAAGTGGAGTGCGCTCACTAAGGATGACAATCACTTTTTAATTCAATCTTGAGAAGGCACGAGTTCGCGTGCGCGGTTTTTAAAATCAAACACCGCAAAGATCGTTTTGTCAAGAGCTTACTTACGACTTGACGAACTATAGTGTCACCTAACTTTTACGTCGTAACATGCACGCGTCTTCATACATATCCCCAGACAAAATAGTCACGGTGACAAAAAGCACCCGTAGTAACTGGCGATGGATTACTGATCTCTGCCGTGCTTACCATCAAGGTATAGCCCTTCACTTTGCCGTGCCACTATAAAAAAAAATTGGTTTTTCGTCGGCCTAGTTTCATGAGTTTCATTTGAAGTAACTTTTTGTAGCGTTGTGTTCACAATCACCCGTACACTAAACCCATTCATCAATTCCTAAACTTTCCGGTGACAAAATGACAACACCCTGTAATAACAGTCCATTCCCTTGGAGGTCTAATCCAATGCATTTGTTTGTGTCCATCGTAATGTATGTGAGACCGATCGCATGTGGACAAATTAAAAACATATGAAATTACGAACACGTCGACCGTTTTACTTCATACTTTATTTTCATTATTATCAAACCTCGAACAATGATTTCATTGTTAAGGGTAATGGATTAGGGTTTTGCTAATAGATTAACTGGAATAATTAATCATAGATTAATAGGTTATTGAAATAAAAACACTGAGTATGTCTTCACTGGTGCTATAAATGTATTTTGCACTGATATTATTAATACAGTTTAACATAAGGAGGATTACAGAAGATCTTAATCAGGATAGAACTTAATGAACACATAACTTAAGTACTTATCGGAGTATGGATTCAATGACAAGTGACAAGCGAGCCATAAACAACAGTTATCAAGTCATGAAGCTGACAATATGTCACAATTTTAGAGTTGCAATGCATAAATTTATAATAATTATAATAGATTATTATAATAGACAAAATTATAATAGATATTTAACAATATTAGCTAGTAAGCCTAGTTATATTTTGCCATCGTATTTGCAGAATAAAATTTTGTAATGAGTGTTGATGACGACTAATCATTCGACGACAGCTGTCGACGAATTGCAACTTAGACTATAGTAATAATTTCGAACAAATACATTAAAAGAAACGAACAACAACATTAGTTAGGTACATGCCGTTATTTAGAGTAATTATTGCGGAAGCTTATCAGTCAGATCAGTCAGATCGCGACTTATTTGTAATCGCGGCAACAACCCAAGCCGAGGTCCGGCCACTTTGGCACCCTATCGCGCATGTTAGCCACGCTTTTGCCGCTGAGTGCCTTAAACGCTCACCTCTGCTCTCTCCTCTCTGCTCCTCTGCATTTGGATAGAGCCCCTCAAGGCTAAAAGTAAGGTAAGTACGAAAAAAAAAAATTGTCGTCGTCAGTAGCGCTCGCCGCTCAGAGATGGCGGTATTTACAATGTCGTGCGAGTACTACTGCGACAACGCGGTATCATTTAACAATTCAACGCAAAAGAAGCCATGTCATTTCCAACGTTCTTCCTCATAGTTCATCATCAAAGTTCATTCAATATAGTATTCATTCATTTAATGATTTAACACGAGAAACTTTTAAGTGTACCACCGCATAACCATTGTTTCTGTAAAGTTAACTTAAAAATTATTGTCGAAAGTTGAATATAATAAATATTAATATAATGAAAAATGTGTAAACGAAATAAAAATATCTGGCATCGTATTTAACTGAAAACGATTTAAAAAGAAAGTTCTTTTTAAAAAAATCGTTGCAATATCGGCTGTCGGGATAAACCCGGGACACACCGTGTAAGCTGTATCGAACAAATTTTTTACTCGACCGTCGCGTTGCGCTGTTAACAAAGCATCCAATCCCGAGACTTAGGAACTACCTACACGATACACCTATCCATTCCAACAAACGAATTTAAGGTAATACGGTTTATCGAATTATTAACAAGATGGTGGCTCTCCTGTTAAAACTGTCCTCTGAGTTTTTATGACAACTTAAAATGTATGCTTCAAAAGGCGATTGAGAGGGCTATGCTTGGAGTTTCTCTGTGTGATCGAATCAGCAATGACTTCGCTCCCGCACACCCGTCACGTCCACCCGCTCCTGAAGCTACTCAAGCCTAGGTACGTTCCCTCACTGTGGAGCCCTTGAGTCTATCAGCCGCTCGTGCGATACATGTGACACTGCACTTACCTTCACTAGCAACCAACAGTCATCAACCATTACACTGCACCCCACATTCGTGTACACCACATGGATACATAGGTTCTGTAAGCGACTTTCTATTATTTTTTCCTGTTCGCGATTTAATTGCAAATACGGCAACACCCCAAGCCGTATGACAGATCAAGATCCCGTTAAAAACTACCAAACTGATTCTCAATTGCAACTTTCGGAGGACAGAACGCAGAAAACACCGATAGACCTCGATAGAGGTAACTACTAAACTAAAATTAAACCATGTAAAATGCATAGAAAATATACTAAGGTGTAGATATTACATTAAAAATATATGTATATATTAAAAAGGAAACAAAAAAAATCCAACTGAAAAAAGTACTTGATTTGAAAAAGATATTTTTCTATTTTTGCTTTTTATTTGATTCCCAAACGTCGTTTATAAATATTATGTAGTCTTATAACTTATTCGCACAATTAAAAACGAATGTAACAAAACCTCGTATGCCAAAATCCATCAAGGCGTTTAGGTTATATAGCGTGCCAAACAAATAGACATACATATATACCTTCAAAAAACGTAACTCTCCTTTTTCGTAGTCGAGTAAAAAGACATAAAATCAAATTTATTAAAAAGCGCAACACATCCGATTATAAAATTCTAAACCAGTGACTTGGGTTTTGTTATATAATTTGATACAGGTGTACGCTATTGTCGATAGTGACGCCCCCTAGCGACTGAATGCCGGTTACCTTGCGAACCGCTGTAATTGGATATTTATACGTTCTTCATCGGACACGTGCTCATTTTGGATTAGACACGTGTAGATACTATTATAATAAAATACGATAATAAATTAGTTTCTGTCAACGGCATCACTTGTCTAGTAAAAGTGTCAAACAAAACTCGAATGTGTATCTATATTAACTACAGTTTTTTTTTGCTATAACGTTACACACCTAGGTTACAAAAATTGCCAATAATACTATTAGAAACCGTAAAAAAAAAAAAAACAAGAAATTGTAAGAGAAGTACTATATATCAATAATATATATAGCATTCCTCAATTTCTGGAAAGGCTTCAAGGATTTCTGAATTTTCAATAATTTCAGTAGAAATATAATTACTTGTAAAATTAACCCTTGCGGAGGCGCGGCCACCACTAGCTTTTTATAATTTTCTTAACTTTTCACGTTACCATAATGACAATATACGAAACGTTTCGTGGTAGTGACTAACCAATGATATTATAACGCCTTTTTACTTATAATATCCTTGTGACGAGCTAATAAAAATAGAGTACTTAATATTTTTTAAGAAAATGATCAATAGCAGTTACTAATACTTATTTATGTAGAAATATTAAAAACAATATGAAGTACAATTGTTTACAATGATATTATTATATGCCATATGAAATGAGATAATAATATCACCGCTAACCAATTTCCCGGCTATTAACTGTGTTGCTCAGTTACCCAATACATATTGTGATCCTTTTTCCTGAATATTTTCCAGGACGAACAAAACAAAAAAGAATTACGCATTTATATCATTCTGCACGTGAGTAAATACTGCTCTTGGTTTCATAAAAAATCCAATAAAAAAGCAATTACTGTTTTTTCAAAATTTTCATATTTTTCAGGCAACATTTTAAATATATTTCCTAAAAACCATAATCGGACTAAGTATTACTAACATTAAAAAAAAACTGTATTATTTCAGCCATTTTTAAGTGATGCACTTACCAGATATTTAACTATTTGAATTCAATTACATAATGAAACAATCAAATTTAAATAATAGATTGTAAAAATCCATACAATTACATGAAAATTAAACTAAAAACACTGCAGCGCTATTATTGGACATCGAGCGAGCAAACATCGCGTTAACAATGCAAAACGTTATTCGGAAACCATCGGAAAAAACTTTGCGCTACCATTTTGTTAATAGTTTAATCTGTGCCGGTTATCCGGTAGCGGTCTCGCGGAATAACTATCCGTGAATATTTTACAACCTATTACGGTTATATCGGTATTTTTGAAGCTTTCGTCGTTATATTTTTGTACACAATTGATTTAGGACAAGTTTTTTAACTTTACTAACAAAATATAAAGCAATGTGGAAGAGTAGGTACTACATTACTTTATGATAGTGATATCAAGTGACCCTGACTTTTCATATGGTGGTGTTTATTTTAATTCATATGATTATGTTATTCGTTATTAAGCCCTATAAAATGTGACATTTTGGCGGTATTGTACGTGATGTAGTTAGGTTATTGAAAGACGATGTGGCTCAAGATCGTGACACGCTAAGTCTAGTGAGAAAAGTGACTCTTAAATGCAAAATCAAAATCAAAATAATCTTTATTTAATTTAGGCCCTAAGGAGGCATTTATGAACGTCAAAACACTACTGCCGGTTCGGAAAATATCCCAGACATCGAAAAGAACCAGTAAGAAACTCAATCGGGTTTATCTTCTTTTTTCAACTGTACAAGTGTTAATACAACAGGTACAATAATTAGTGGATGCACAGAGAGGGAGTCACTTCCAGAAATCACTACAATTCACTTAACGATCCACCCTATAATAACCTTTTGACAGTAAAACTCGCTTGACATGGTCCTTGAACTTGTGACAAATCTTCAGAATCTTATTAAAGAACCTAACGCTATAACCTAAAAAACTAAAGTCTAAATCTTTGATCTTTGATAAAATCTATCTTGAATAAGTTTTTGCGAATACACTTACATTAAGTTATCAAGGAATTTGTTCTTTAGTAAATCGCGAGGTCTCATCCTGCAACTGACGGACCTAGTCATTTATAAATACTTGGCGACAAATTTTCGACTTGAACGTGGTAACGGTGGGCATTAAAGAATACCCTACCTCCATGGTATGGTTTCATCACGATGTTTTCCTTCACTGCAAGTATTTGAACTCGCATCCAAGGAGCCATCATTGCTTCATTTTAAGTTGTCATTAAAAATGTGTCCAAGCTGATTTACCTGTATGTCGTCGACCAGTGTATTGATTTCCCGAAAAGGAATTTATAGCGGACTACAGAAGTGTGCTACTACTCTTATGAGTTTTCGTAAACACTATCAATGATGCACGATATCGGTAAATAGGCAGTTTCGTTAAATGAGCTTCTCTATTAATAACAGCGGCTGTCGAAATCGCGATGGCGCGCGTCGCGTTATCGCGCCAATTATAATTCACCGCGTAAATGACACCGTCATTACCGGCCGCTCATAACCGGCTTAACTGTGTACAGTACCCGGCTATAATGTACAGACAGCAAATATGATATTTTATTTATATATTAAATTTTAAAAAAAGTTACTCGTAATTAAGTACAACTTTAATACCTAATATATTTTTAAATGTAGATATTTAAAAAATGTGAGACGTCTTAACATGTAAAGTCCGTCATAGTGACTCGCTATTGCGTGTCGCGTTTCGGGATCAGCCTATGCATATTCAGTTAAATTATTGCAGGCTGGCATGACGTCGATGGATTACGATCTCTCGGTGGTCACCGTTATATTAGGATTGTACTGTGCTTACCGTCAAGAACAGTATTGTCAATTTGCCGTGCTACTATAAAAAAAATCTAATCATATTTAATCGTCGATTTTTGAAAATATAATTTACTTAATTCTTTAACATATTTTTTACTTTTGTTCAAGTTAAGTTGTTAATATAATACGAATAAATAATTATTTTCGCTATGTACATACTTTAATTATTGTTTTATTTGTCTATAGGTATATAAGAAAAACAAGGTTAAAATACACTTAATTTGATATACCTACAATAGAAAGTTTAACATGTATAAATAAGTTTCGGTTTCGACTTCGGCTGAAAATCCTGTTTCGGTCGGACTCTACAAGACATGTTCTTTGTCTTAGCATTATAGTATAAGTCGACCGACGTGATAACGGTACCACTGTTCTGTAGATACATTATCAGAGATCATTTTTCTCTTGAATTTTATTTTGAATTATTTTTTAAGGTACCTATGAGGTTGCGAACAGGTCTTCAGTCCACTTTATGTGATATGGTCACGGTAGCCTATAAATTTATAACCAACATCGTTAAAGACTACAGACTAAGACCAGTCAAAAAATAATTGAAAATCCTGTACCATTCTTGTAGGAACACTTCTTGGGGCCAGTTCAACGCTTTTGTGTTTATGTACATTTAAGATCTCATATATTTTCTAATTATTCTTATACATACTCCCTGAATAGGGAATCATAATAAAAAGTTCCTTGTTCTATTTATTCTCTAAAAAAGCACTTATGACTGTCAACACACTACCAAAGATTCGAAAAATATCCCAGTCATCGAGAAGAACTGGCATGATCGATCGGATTTATCATTTTCATATTTTTTTTAATCTTTACATATAATATTTATACTTAATTATCATAATAATAGATGAAGTGGAATTTCAAAGCGTTAAAATTATTTTTTAACATAGATAAAAAAAAGTTTATTAGCTGTTCATTTATAGGTCATCTTTATCTATTTCTTTGTCATACATTTATATGTAACATTTATGTAACATTATGTGAAGTGTTTAGTATTTGACTTATTTCTATTTTATTAGAGTTGTACAGGCAACCTGTAAACCTACTTACATAAACTATTTTACTAGTGTCAAAAAAATTCTACTTATATAATTAATCAATTGTTTATAAATTATGTTATTAAATAGTACGATTAATTAGTTAAGAGGTATTATTAGGAATATTATTGTAAATGGTTTTGGATCTGTAACAAAGTGACTAAAAATAGTATACTTTATACTAAAAAGTAATTCATACCTCTTTCTGCACTCGGTACAGAGTGGGTGGAAACAACCCCGCCTCCCAGTTAAACAAAGGCAAGCCAATTATTATTAAATATTCGTAGCTGAATTTATGGGTGTAGGCAGGGTAATTGTCCAGCCAGACAATGGCGCCGTTATAATCGCCGGCCCGCTTAATTAGTGGAATAAATTAATGCGTTTATGTAATCTGAAAGTTTGTTAAATGTACATCGGAATATACGTGCTTACTTCATACTTCTTTTTCAAACTTGTTTTGAATACACAGTTGTTGATACCGAGCCAATGATTTATCAAGACTGACTTGAGACTAAATAATTAGGGATGGGCCGAAGTTCGGTAAACATTCGGTTTAACCGAAGTCCGGCCGAAGCCGAAGTTCCTTTGAATGTTACAAAATCATATATTTTTTATAATATCATAATCATTTTTTTGTAAATATATTATAACTTTTTATTGGGGCTTCACTACAGTAATCAATAAATTAAATGTATGGTCTCCACAAATTTAAAACTGTTGGTTATCTAACGCTATAATTTCTGCTCAGGCTTCAGGAATTTGCATAGAATGTGAGTCATCGATTTTCCACTTGCAGTAAAAAGCAGAATATACTAGTAATATAAGATCCTTGTAAAGCCCAAATTGCTAATGTCGGTTGAGAAGAAGCAGGTAACTATACCATACAAAGTCGCTAGAAATCGAAAGCAGATAATTATCACGACTTGACTTCATCGTGTGAATAGGATATTGTAGCTGCTTGAATTCTGTTTATATTTACTTTGAAATGGGTCGATAAGGCAGAAGTATGTCGAGTGAGATCATTAATTAACATACCGAGAAATCATTAACTTCAGTATTTGCTGTCTGAAGAAGTAACGTGACGAGGGTAGAAGTAAGCTAGAGGCGCACAAGAGGAATGGCAAGTACTATGTGAATATTCTGTGACACATTCTTAGCCCCAAAATTAAAACGAAGTACGGCCGAACTTCGGCCTCGGTGTAAACCACATTCGGCTCATCTCTAATAATAAACTAATACATTTCCACTACGACACATGTAATGTTAAACTGGCATATAAATATGCATTTATATTTCCACACAGACAATTAGTATAATTAAATATTACATTTTACCGCACGCAATCGAAACGAAGAAGAAAGAAGAATATAATCCACTAAGCATCGTAGACTTCGCATCTTAATAAATGTCTCAAATTTAAGCACCAAGAAGTTGACAGAATCAAATTACTACATCAAAATGATAAAAAATCCGTATTCAATTTAGGCCCTAAGAAGGCACTTGTGAACGTTGAAATACTACCACTGGTTCGGAAAGTCCCAGTCATCTAGAAGTACCGGCAAGAAACTTGATCGGGATTAAACATTTTCAATTTTTTAATCTGTACAGCATAATAATTATATAATCTTCTAGGTGAATGGTCATGTTGTTGGTTAACAATAAAACGAATACTTTTCAACGAGTTAACAAAAATGTTTCGATAACTAGTAACTTGTGGAAGACCAAACGGGATATCTGCACCCTACTACAGTTCGATAAGTAATAGTCGTTATTCACCATAGATGCACCTACTGTTCCTCTGTATGTACTGATAACTTTTACTTTTATCCTACCCTACCTTCTATCATACTTTTCATTTCTAACATCAACATTGTTATGTCACAGAATCTAACTTATGTAAAAACCGCGTTATATTTTCTTTACATAGGTACATCTACAGAACATAAAACAAACTAAAATACTTACCAAATCAAACCACAACAATGGTCAATTATTAAAAGGCATTTAAAATAAACGATCTGCAATAAAAACAACACCCCGCTCCTTTGAGATTTGCACGAACGGGGAATCGAAACGTCGTCCCAGCGGTAGTTATTCTTAATGACAGGCGTTTACAGCGTGCGCATATGGCCATTTTTGTCACATTAAAACAGAATAGCAAAGTTCAGTTCAAATTATAATTCTTGTTACTTCTTCTTAAAGTTGCTTCGATCTGTACTACTATTATAAAACCAATGGGTTGTTAACAGGTTTTGTTTAAACGCGATAATCTCTGGAACTACCGGTCAGATTTGAAATATTTTTATTTTTAACCGATTTTAAAAAAATACGGAGATCACGCCATTCGAATGTTTTTTTAATGGATGTTCAGCAATAACTTCTTTTTTTATGAACCTATTTGGATGATTATTTTTTTGTTCGATAGGTGATGCGTCAATGGTGGTCCCACTTTAATTTTATTGGCATTGGACCTGGAACTTCGAAGATACATTAGAAAACTCTTCAAAATCTTTGAAGTTTGTTTTCTTTTTCTGTTATTACTTGTCTTGTATAGCCTATTTGTTGAGGATGTTTATAAGCTATATAACATCACGCCACGACCTTAATGAGCACAGCAGTAACCATGAACGTCAAACAATCTGGAATATATAAGTACGAGAAATGAAAACACGATAAACTACTATATGGGTGCGTCAGTGGCGGCACGGTGGAGATTTCGACGCATAAATTGAAGAAACCATGGCACACAGCTAGTAAGTATATGTTTTGTTATTTATAGGTTAACAGAAAGCATTCACTAGCCTATGAACGCTTGCCTCACTAGAAGTACCTATGACATGTGCGTTGCCGACCCTTCAAAAACCTCTTCACTCCTTTCCTTTTATGTGAGGTGACAAACAATATTTTTTGTAATTAGTGAAAACAAAAATTATGAAGCGTCTTCTTGCGTTAGTGATAACGTATTTAAATTTCTTGATAAATAATTTATTACATGTTTAATATTGTTTAAATTTATCTATACTCGGTGAGAATATGTGGGCTGATTAGGTAATGTAAATCAAAATTTAAAATACTTTATTGAATTTAGACCCTAAGAAGGCATATAAGAACGTTAAAGCACCATTGGTTCAGAACACATCCCAGTCATCGAGAAAAACAACAAGATATTCGATCACTTTTATCTTTTTTAACTAAGTTTATAAATAATGTTTACAGTTCATAATTTTATTAGCAACTGTTCAAAAAGACACTGACCTCTGAACTCTTGAAATGTCTTTGTAGATTTCTCTCTACTTGGGGCAGCCCGACTGGTGGAATCCCTCCACCGTACATAAGGTCGCAGCCAAATAACTTTATGTTGTGTTCCTAAGGTGATTAGGGTTTCCAGCACTCCTTGAGGTAGTGCGGTTCAAGGTCGGCAACGCCCTAGCCCTATGGTATTACAAGCGTCCATAGGCTACGGTAGCCGCTTACTATCAGACGGGTCGTACGCTTGTTTGTCAGTTGTAGTATTATAAAAAAAAAATGGATGTACAGAAAATGAATCAAATTTCAAATGAGTACGTTTCAGCCTTCTGGAGATATTTTCTTTCACCACCCGAGTAGGTATATAATTTTTTTTAATAATAGAAAACACACGTCACCTGCCTTTCAGAATTATCAGATCAACTTAAACTCTGTGTATTTCAACATTAATAAAAATGTAATCGTTATTAATGATTGTAGTTTTATTTACTGAAAGAATTTATCGCACCAAATCATGATAAATTATTCTATTGAATCTGTTTTTTATCACGTATAATTTAATGTCTTTATTTAAAATAAATGTGTGTGGATATATTATTAACTGGCTGTGTCCGCGGTTTTGCTCGCGTGGACGACAGAAGAACGCGTACATAGTGCTTGTAAAACAGTACCTAGTTTTAAACTTTTTGTTTAATGAAGATATCGGGATATATTTTTTACAAGTTTACCTTTTTTAAATCAAAATCTATCCAGCAGTTTTTACGTAATGCGCGAACAACGGCAAACCTACATCATTTTATTTATACAGATGTAGATAGATTTAGTGTCTTTTTTTTTCAGACAAAACACAGTTGCAACTAAGTAATAAATAGAATTATTGATAAAAATTGAAAACAAAAACTTTCCTACTTAAGTAATCCATTGTTTCACTCATTCGCACCGATATAATAAAGATCAACATAACGTTGGTTTTTTGTTTGTTTAAACACGCTAATCTCTGGTCACATTAGAAAAATTCTTTCTGCATTTTATAGGCTATCTATTAAAGAAAAGTTATGGCCATATATCTTCACTCTATGACCCTAAGGAACAAAGCAGTAATAATGAACGTTAAGCAATTTGGCAAGCTGTAGACGATCACATAGACACGTTAAAGATCAAATCGTGTTGAATAGTTACTTTTTCAATAAAACTAACTTACTTAGCTTTTATAAAACCAAGAAAAAAATACTAATATTATAAAGAGGAAAGATTTGATTTTTTGTTTGTTTTGTTTTTGTTTGTAATGGATAAAGTAAAAAACTACTGGACCGATTTTAAAAATACTTTCACCAATATAAAGCTACATTATCAGCGAGTAGCCATAGGCTATATTATAATTTGAAAAACTTATTTATTCCTCATAAAACTGTCGATAGTTTTACATAAAGTGTAAAAAATTGCCTACTTGGGCACGTTGGCGATATTTGTCGTATAAAATTAACAAGGGTAAAATCGTGGGGCAATAAAACCAGACAAAGCTCTATGTTAACAGATAGACAACATATCCTAAGATCAATTGAGAAAAAATTACAAGTAAAAATTCTCTCTCAAATATTTAACCCAAATAGAGATTACAATAGAAACCTCTCTCGATCTTCGAACACGAAACTAAATTAACAACGATTAAGTGCGTAATATTCTGTACTAGATTACCCAACAAATCAAAGCCCGAAAGGGCCCCTACAGCCGAACACAACGGTGACAATCCCGTAAGCTCAGAAACTACGCTTCAAACACAAAATCACTTTTACATTTTCGAAAAAGCTTAGCGCTAAGTTATAAGGTTGCAAATGGAATACGCGGGAAGCGAAGTGATTATGTCAAGGCGTTCGCCAGTTCATTTGCGAAAATGTTGGCAGGCCCGCTTTAAGTGTTGCACGCTGTTAAATTAATGAGTCAATCTCGGCAGGTGGGGTTGCCACCTACATATTTTACAAGGTGGTAATGCTCCGTAGTACTGTAGTAAGTAGGTACTACTTACCTTTCGTTGAAATAATTGCAAGAAGCAACTATGATTTTATACTTATGTACTTTGATTTATCAATAACAAAAATATTGAAATTATTTGTTTTTATTTTTATAATAGCTCGGCACATTCACGGCCCTATTATTGATGTTAAGCACAATAGAATCCAAACACAACGGCGACCACCGAAAGATATATATCGATCGATCGACTATATATTTACAACTTAGCTATCTTTTCATTTTCGCCAACCGAATTAATTACTTACTTTTAATTATAGAGTTTCTGGCGAGCTCTTGAGCTGCCATATTGTGCTCTTAATTTTTATTCATCATCTTAGGTTCTATAACCCTGTATTATGTAATATTGATGGTACTTTGCGTGATATAGTTTGGTTATTGTACTTCGTGAAGTCGATTATAAATATAAACTGGAAACGTACAATTTGAGATGTCGCAAAAACTCTTAAATAGTTCTAACAAGGGAACCACAATCTTGTAAGACCCCACTTTAAATATTATAAAATACTACGAAGGCTTAAAAACAATGACACAGGCAAGTGGTTTTTCGGCGGCAAAACAAAAAGAAGAAGAGTTTTAAAATACGAAGGGCATTTAGCCTTTCATAAAACAACGGTTTTCTTATTAAAATAATTAATTTGAAAAAAATATAATCATGTATGGATGTACTATAAAATTAAGTGGATGCAGTATTTAACTTTGATATCAATGTATTTATAAAACACTTTCACGTTTTTCGTTAAATGAAACATAGAAAAAAAACACTTAACAAATTTCAAAACACTATAATAATAATATTGGACAAAATATCTGCGATTAACATAATTTCATATACAAAAATTGGTTTGAGTGTTAACTAATAAAATTTAAGTAGATAGTAGGTAAGAGTCTTAGCTCGTTTCTATTGTGACCATACACTGGTGGGTTCCACCATCACCTGCAGATGCGGTAATTACCTTCCCCGAGCCTGACTGATGCCGACCTTCCTCTGATTAAGATGAACCCAAAGATAACGATCACAATAACTTTATTACGTATCATATAAATCACTATTTCTATCTCCAAATTACTATGAGAAAATAAAGCTTAAAGCTTCTATGACAATAATAAGTTTTCGAACCTTCTTTCATTTGAATATAACTTAATAGTAACGGTGCACCGCGACTCCGCACATATTTAGTAAGGGTTTCGCCTTGTAAGTATAAAATGTCATCATATTGGGTAGATAGCTGTTAATATTTGTTCTTAGAATTTTTAACGATTTCTAAGAGTATTAACAAATTCTTACATGCTATTAATTATGCAATAAGAAGTTTAAGACTCCCCGTGTCCTAAATTTCATAAAAATCTGACTAACCCTTTTTTTTTTGTTTTAAATGAGTGTTAGTTCACACGCGGTAGAAGTGATACTTCTCTCTCTCTCTCCTTTCTCTCTCTCTCTCTCCCTCTCTTTGTATTAAGTTCGAGTGCATTAAGAATAGAAGAAGGATAGAAACTATATAGAAACGCATTCTATTTTATTATCTCACAGCCTAAAACATATAATATACATTTATAGCTATCTCTTTTTCGTTTCATAAAATCCAATTCACACAGTCCCAAAAGAAATATCACTTCAAAACGGAAAAGTAAACAGATAGAAACGCTAACTACTGACTGCCTAACTTTTCAAAATCGCAATCTTTATTCATGGGCATAACCGGGTACAGGAAGGTGGGACAAGCCCTTAGCAAAGTAAGCGCTCTCGAAAGGAATAATTTTTTTTTCTCAAGTATTAAAAAAAAATGACATTAAGTTTTCCCATGCCTGCAACTAGGACAACATCCTGGCTACGCCCATGTCTCTATTGCTTAAGAGCTTACGTAATAAGATCCTTTTAGTTGGAGCTCGGAGAGTAAATAGCTTTGATAAGTAGTACACCGTTGTCTTATTTGTTCTGTTTAGAGGGCACTTTGTTTCTTCGCCACACCAATTAATATATCGGGATGGGATACATTATCCGATACGAAGACCTTCGCTTCGGATCCTGACCCATAAACCAATGTAATCAGAAGTAAATTAGTGCATTAATCAAGCTGGTTTCAATCCTAAGATATTGTTGTAAGAAAATAATACGTTTTTTTATCGGATTGCTATTAATGTTTGATTCCGGTTTAATTAAAACTTAGCTTAGCTCCTAAGTGAATCTGATTGAAACGATAAAGAGACAGTCGTACATTCCAAAAATAACGAGAGATCAGTAATCCATCGACGGTCGGTGCTGTCATGCCAACCTGCATGCAAGTCATTCAGCAACTCGATATATACTGGCTGATCCCAAAACGCGAGAAATCAGAAGAGAGTCACTCTGACGGGTGTATCTTTGAAGAAAGTTACTCTGACGGGTGTATCATTGAAGAAAGTCACTCTGACGGGTGTATCTTTGAGATGCCTACCATTCCCCTTATTTACTGGATATAAACCGGTTGACCTCGGAACGCGAAACCAATATATTTAGATGCTAGATAACAACTTTTAAACTAAGTATGAAAGGTTCTAGAAGATGATCTACCAGCGGAGTTTTTGGTGGGATCTTAAAGTGACATGTTGTGGTTTTCATTTTTAATTAATTTACTTAGGTTTTGACCTTATATTATATAATATTGGTGGCGTTTTTTACGTGATATAGTGATATAGTATGACAAGTGGATTATAAATATAAACTGAAAGCATACATTCTGAGTTCCCACAAAAACTCCCTAGAAAGTTCTAGCAAGGGAGCCACCATTTTGTTAGGATACTGATATCGTCATAAGACAGGACATAATATTCACTTGATAATGGCAGTAATGGTATTGATTAAAGAGGACCAGTTGCCAAGTTAGGTAGAACAAGAAGAAGATCTACCGACATACCTACGACAGTTTCGTCAAGCAGAAAAAAATATATAATCACGTCATAGAATTTTTTTTAATACTTTCTGTTATAGTATAAATTTAGTTTTAGCGGATTCGATATACGAAAATGTTTTTAAAAGATAACAAACCTGAATTTTTTTTAATGATGTTTAGGTTAAAAATAAGAAGCTAGATTTTAAATAAGTCTGCACTTTCCATAGGATTTCAATGTTCAAGTGTAGTCGCAATGTGTTTGTTTTATTTATTGAAAACCGCAACGTTATTTTATATAATCTCTATTCATTTGAAAATAAGACTCAATATCGATAATCTCGTATGTTTTTAAAAGAATTCACGATAAGGTTTCGTTGAAATTCAATCAATTTACAACGTACGTATGTTTGACCAGCAGAGGACCCTCTGAGTTTCGTATTGCAAGTGAGTCTACAAGTTAATTTGATCTACGTTTATGTTGTCCCATGTTTGCTATACGTTACTTTGAATAATAATAATAAAGCCTTTTATTCCGAATCGATAAAACTTACAATTTAAACTCTAAAAATTCAAAACTACAAACTACAATATAATTATGTCCTTTAGTTCGGTGTGCCTATTGGCAAAGGCCTCCTCCAACGATTTCTATTGCTGGTCAACCTTTCTCCAGTTTGGTCCTACTGTCAAATTTATTTCGACTTGTGTGCTGTCTTCCTGGTCTTCTCTTGCCGTTTTTTGGGTACCATTCCGTGACTCTCCTGCTCCACTTCCCCACTTTAACACGCATCATACGTCCTGTCCATCTCCATTCTGTTAGACAATTCCTTTGAGAATGTCGGCGAGCTTTGATATTTTCCATAGGTCAGTGTTTTTAATCTTATTCTGGCATTTATAGCCGGTAATACTCCTCTCCATTGTTCTTTGTGTTACTTTGAATAATTATTACTAAATATAATTCAATATTTATATTAAACTAACTAGGTCGGCTGCGTTGTTCTGCTTCACCAAAGCGACATCTATCGAATCCTAACACAGTTATAAAATATCATCTCAATAAAACAAATATGTATGTGAATATGAGCTCAATCGGTCAAATCGCTTAGAAATCTTATTAGTCTTAAATCAAAGCGAATATTACATTCTTATGTATATGAATGCTATTAAATTTTTGGATTTTAATGGAGTTTTCTCCTAAAGAATCATTTTATAATTATATCCAGCGTTACGTAAATTACATGTGGAGCAAATTCGACTGTTAATAAAATGCATAACATATTCGCGTATCTTATTAAATGCGTGTATTTGCATGTACTCAACTTTTTTATACAACAAAGAGGACAAACAAGCATAAGGCCCGCCTGATGCTAAGCTACCGTAACCTAGGGTATCACTAGCACGTTGCCGACCTTGAACCGCAGAAACCCAAGACTAGTTTATTGGCTGCAATCCTCTGTACGGTGGAAGTATTCGATCAGTCGGACTGCACCAAGTAGAGAGAAATCTCCAATGAAACTTCTCTGTGCCTTACCTCTCTTGCTTGCTTGAATACGGAATAATTTATTTTCCCTATAGCATATATTCAAAGATGATCATTCTTAAATAGTAAACTTCAGTCGCACGTCAGAGCTAACATGCACTACTTTTTTAATACGATAAAAACAGAGTAAATTGTAACCGTGTAAAACACAAAGAAATTGGAAGTATTTGAACATAGTTGCAAATACGGCAAGCTGCCGGGAAAGACGGTACGGGATTCACAAATAATTGATGATTGCATTAGAGACACGTATACCTTATGCTTTATTCAGTCAGTAACGAAACTCGAGTTCGCGGATCACGAGATGTAGGTAGGTAGTAGGTACCTACTGAAAATGACATGAAATCTTTGAGTAATTTAGAATTATGCTATGTCGGGAAAATATTTCATTAAACCAACTTGCTCTAAGCAGTGTACATATGCCTACTTACAAAAAATTGTGTTTATTAAAAAACGCATATAATAAGTTTTTTTATCGTTATAGGTTTTGCGTTGTGACCACAACCTTACCTGATATTTAAGTGACTATGTGGCCCAAGACGGTAGCACGCTAAGCCTAGTAGAAGACTGGCTCTCAAGTGCAGCTGCCGGAACACACCTATTCGTGTTTTGTGAAAGATTCATCTTGAGGCATTATAAAACACCTTACCACTATACTATGGTTATCACGATGTATTCTTTCACCATAAGCTCAGGCTCATTGCAATTCGAACTCACATCGATCGATGCGGTGTCAGTACACGCTACCACTGACCCATTATGCATCATGATGAAGTTAGCCATCAATGAGACTAATGTGAATTCATTTTACTGACTTTTTTGTAGCCTATTAATTGGAAAAATTTATAAATATAGGCTATGGGTATAACTTCACATTATGACTCTAAGGTTAAAAGTACATTCGGGTTTAAAAAAAAGGCTCGGTTAAGTGTGGAATTTATTGTTGAATAAATTTAACATGAGTCAAACCATGGAATACAGTTGTGTTCCATTATTGACTAGTTAGTCAATAATCAGCAAGCTAAGAATATAGGTACCCAAATGCAATATAAAGTACTTAACGACGTTCATATCGTATGAAGTTATTCTGTAGAAATCTCTTTTCAATTTGAACGTAGTTAATGCCGAAACATCCGCCAAGCAAACTGGCGACGCGACATCCTCTTAACTCGATCCAGCACTTAGTAATTTCGTCTAATCCGATATACAAGTTTTAATACCCGGTCCCACTCGCCCGCGGCTACAAAAAAGGGACCGTGTTAAGTCTCTGAAAAAACTGCACGTTTTCACACGCTAACACTCCGAATGGGGTTAGAAGATACTGCGAAAGATTATATCAATTAACATCGCACGTCGCACCGATAATAATTATTGCCCGTTATCATAATATTAGGTCGGGGAAAAAGTGTTTTCGCATAACGTAGGTATAAACTTGTTATAAAATTTCTTTGGCTGTACTATTTGTATCCGGCTGGTTTTGGTAACATTAAAAAGGTTACATGAAAAAAAAAAAAAAAAGTTGTTTCCCGCTATTTTTCATTTGTTTTTGTTTCTGTAAAATTGAGTGGATCTAATGAAGAAATGTGATACATTTAAAAATATTATTACAAAAAGGCAAAAATGCAACTCAAGCAGCGAAAAAAAATTTGTGATGTTTATGGACCTAATGCAGTGTCAGTAAGAGTGGCACAAAGTGGGTTAAAACGTTTTCAGTCCGGAAATTTTGATGTTAAAAATGCACCTCGCTCTTGTCACCCCGGTACGAATAAAATGGACGCTATTTTTGAAAGGCATATCAGTAGTTAAGATGTAGCTGAAGAACTGGAAATTGATCAAAAAACAGTTTTAACCCATCTGAAGAAAGTTGCCTATACCAAAAAGCTCGATATTTGGGTGCCACACGAGCTCACTTAAACAAACCTAATGAACCGTGTACGCATTTGCGATTCATTATTGAGACGTAATGAAACCGAGTTGTTTTTGAAGAAATTGATAACTGGCGATGAAAAGTGGATCACGTACGACAAGAACATGCGAAAAAGGTCGGCCAGGCTTCACAGACTGTGGTTAAACCTGGGCTAACTTGAAATAAGGTGATGCTGTGTGTATGGTGGGACTGGAAGGGCATTGTTCGTTAAGATCTTTTACCGCCCGGCGAAACCATCGATTTGGATCTCTACTGCCAACAACTGATGAGATTAAAGAAAGCAGTTGAGAGAAAGCGGACGGAATTGATCAACAGGAAGGATGTGGTCTTTCATCACGATAACGCTAGACCACACACATCTTTAGCCACTCAGCAAAAATTATGAGAGTTTGGCTGGGAGGTGTTAGTGCATCCACCATATAGCCTTTAGGTTCTGTAAGGTTAACATAAAGAGAAGACTGCCAAAGCTATTTGTCGCGTTTTTTTATCAGAAGTCCCAAAGTTTCTACAGCAACGGGATCATATCTCTACCTACAAAATGGCAGAAAGTCATCGAACAAAACGGCACATATATACTGTAAATAAATGTAAATATACTTTGAAAATAATTTCTTGAGTTTTCATTTAAAAATGCGAAGAAACTTTTTCCCCGACCTATTTATATTTACTAACATATGTATTATATTACAGTAAAGACTAAAGAATGAAAAAAACGTTAACTGTTTCGAATAAAATTTATTTTAATTTTTGGATGTGTTAAATCGTTTATTGCGTAATATGCCCGGCCCGTGGGCTGGATCGGGCCGAACTGACTAATAAACACGCACACGGTACATTTTAAAATCACCACCAAAAAAGTGAATACGCATTTCAGTGCCTATACAAATATGAAGTATGGTTATCTATTACAGTAAAATGAATAAATAAAAGTATCCTACCCGCAATACTCATGAAAATTTAAAAAATTCTATTAAGCTGTGTGTGTTTTGAGATTATTTTTTGGTAATTTCAAGCTCATACTAATCATTGTTTTTTCCTTATTAAAGATATTATTGCCATTTATATAACGTAACACTTAAAATATTAATAAAATAAACAGTTTTTTTAACTACCCGCGACTTCGTTAATATGAGATTTAGGCACTCGTTAATATAACCATATTAAGTTAATACTTATTTATTCAATGTTTAATGAGTTTTATATAACACAAAAAGGTCGTAAAATTAATTCAAATTATTATCATTGATGTCTAATTTCATCATTACACACTTCCGTCACATGATGCGCGCGCAGCTCTCAGTTTTACTTTCTACAAAACGCGACAAAAGAAGTATAATTTTATAAAAATAGGACTGCAAACACATCAAAATTCAATTAGTTAGTGACATCCGACGACACGATTGCTTCGTTTCGATTTTTATTATGCTGTTCTAACCCTATCGAATTACGAAGGGAAATTGTACCCTTATCTGTTTTATTATGTAACGAGGTAAAAATATCTCTCACAGTTTAAATTATTTCAAATCCAAAGAGTGGAGTAAATTATTCTTTGGTCAGCGTATCTCATTTAAACTACTGAAGCCACGGGTTAAATTTTCACTTGTCACTAAAGGGATTAACATAGATAAATTATGACATTATGCTACAGTAGGTTACACTTTGTGGATGATATTCATGACCCAATCGAAAAAAAAATTAAAACTTACACCTACCATCATTATATTTTTCCAAAATACCAAATGTTTTCTAACCTATTAGGTTTTTTGAAGTTATAAGTACTTCTTTTGGCGCGTTTAATATAGCGTAAAATTGAAAGCTGTGCGCGCATCATGTGACGGACGTACGACATGAGAAAATTATCAATGATAATAATGTAAATTCATTTTAATAACTCTTAATTTTATTGACCTGTAATAATATTTTAACGGTGTATAAATAAACTAGCTGTGCCTCACGGTTTCACTCGTGTTAATTTTAACCGACAAACACCGCACCGCCAACGCATCCGTGTAGTCTATCATAATAATTGTTCTTCCCGCAAGTACAAATTATTTTAATTTTTCATTACTTCGTAAACTATGTATTCAAGTAACATACAATTAAAAGCTAAATTTAACTTCATAAAATTGTCTTTATGATGAAGTAATTTTTGTTCGTAAGGATTAATATGCCATGTCTAAAAATAATGCTTATAAATCTCTTTTCGATTTTCAACAAATCTTTATCACAAAATACCTTATTGTAAGCATTGTATTTCTGTATCATTAACGATTACGCCAGCGCACGCGGATAAAACAATTCGGGAGGTCCTCGACTATCGACTTACGTAACAAAAATAAATATTTAAGGCTAGCTGAAGGTTGTAGCCTAATGTTAGATAGCCTATACTATTTCTCATGAGTCTTGCTATCATATACAAAAAGAATTTTTCGAATCAGACTGGTCGTTCCAGAGATTAGCGTGTTTAACCAAACAAACAAACAAAAAACTTTTCCGCTTTATTATATTAGTATAGATAGTTTTTTTCGCTGTAAATAGCTGTTATTGTATTTGCATTCACTCGCACAGGCGTCATGGTGTCCTTTGATAAAAACTTAGATCAGTATAAAAGAGAACTTTATCTAAAACTATTTAAAGAAACATTATCATCTAACCTCTCCAAAGTGTTGTTACATTAGTTGATTGACCCATCAATAAATAATATAGGTATGTAGAAATCAAAGAGAACGTTACAATTAAAATATAACACGTAAACACAGGGCTGGGGGAGGGGAGTTCCGTAACTCGCAGAAGTGTAACAATGTTATTCTTCGCATCGCATAAACCACACCGCAATCTACAAAAGGACCAAGTGGAAACTTGGCGCTGCCTGGCTCCGATACAACAGGGGGAGCCACCTACCTCGAATAGGGATGCGTTTCTAAAAGAAAAGTATTTGAATACACATATAATACGCTTGATGTTATTATCTATTTCAGATGATAGAATTTCAAAAATTTAATGGTACTTGGAAAATGAATTAGAAAATATTCCATTTCACATTTCTTTTAATATATAGACTTTATATTTTTTGTAATATTTTCGTAATTAGTACAATTTCACAAAATAATAAATATATTTTTTATGAATTAACAATTTTTGACATTACTATATTGTCAAAAATTCAAAGAATATCCTTTAACCATGAAAATAAAAGTGAAAAAATGAGGATTTAAGAAAAAACGCGATCAGCAAGACTTTTCAAGAATAATGATAAGTAACAGAAATCTCTTATCGATATCCACCGAATAGAGCGCGAGAGAGACAACTGCAGGTCGAACTATTTTTATTTTTTCAAGAATAATGGTAATAGGCTATGCGCATATGTTTTTCTCTTTTTTTTTTATTCGTCTTTGTTTGATGGATATCAGATAACAGTAATTCTAGAAGGCTTCTAGTTCTTATAATGGTTAACTTATGGATAAAAAAATCAAAACATAGGAAAATGGTGGTAGTTATAGATTGTATAGTATAAAAATTTGGTGCTATTATCTAGAAATACAACCGAGGAATACGTTTAAATGTACTAAGTACCGTCCTCAATTTCTCTTATGAATCTGAAAATAGACCCAATGAATACAATAATTACACAATATGTATTTGTAACTAATTCTCAGTTGAGTGAACAATGCCGCGCCGCGCCGCGCCGAACGTGTTTATCTGAAGCGTCGCATCCCTAAGTGTGAAGCTCGTTACCATTCATAATTCAGAGGGAAAACTCCCTCGTACGTTTTCCCATTAGAAATTTTATAAGGTTTTTATTGCGTCGCCCGTTTCGTTTTGTTGCCAAAAGTTCCCGCGCTTCTCGCTCTTTGACAGCTCGTAAGCGAGGGAACGAAAATATGCACTAGTTTTTTTTTAAACTAGCGTTTAGTTAGTGTTTACTTTCGTAGAGCTTAGGTTTTACAATGACATTTTTAAAACTAAAATAAACTTTAAATTTTTCTAAAAATACAACATACCTACTCGAAATATTTTATATATATAAAACTTTCTGTGCCCGCGGTTTCACTCGCGTATAATTTAAAATAAATCACTGACTGATGATTCATTTGTACTTAATTTAAACAAATTTTAGTAACATTTTCTTGTGGTATTAAAATATATTGGTTTTCATCGCATCTTATTCTACTAAGCCGGTGTTGAATTATTTTCATTTTCCATTAAAGTATCTCATATACTATGGGACTAAATAACATACTGTAGAGGGTAAAGATTAACTTCATGAAATTGTCTTAATGTTGAAGCAACTTTCGTTCGTAAAGATTAATATGTTAACTATACTATTAAACAAAACACCAATTTTTTAAATTTTGTCTGGCTGTCAGTTCCGGATAATCTCCGATACGGTGGGACCGATTTTGACGGGACTTTCACTGGCAAGTAACTGATGCTATAAGGAGTAATTTTGCCTAATTTTATTTTAAAAAAAGAATTAGGGCTCCACTCATAAAAAAAACTGGTCATGGTGAATCAATTCAGGCGCTTAAATGGCTTACACTGAGTAAACCACAAAAGATATATAAAATTAAATTACCTACTACATAATTGTAAACATTAAAAAGACCTACAAAAAAGTCAGCAACAGCATATGTCTACATCTAAGGATAACCCACGATAAGCACTAAAGTGGGGTTAGTACGTGTATCGTGTGCCCGATCGACAGCATTCTGTAATGCACACGAGCGCTGCCGCGGGCACAACTAGTGCCTAATAATAATTCTCATAAATCACTTTTTATTTTCAATAAATTTTTATCACAAATGCCTGATTATGGCTTATCTATATATAAGAGGTAGCCATTTGGAAACGCATACTTTTTTTTTAATATAGTGTAAACTCTTTATAACGAAACTCAAGGGACTGAGCATTTTTTGTCGTTATAGAGAGTTATCGTTATATGGAGTGAACAAAAAAACCAACCAAATTAACAAGAATTTTTAATATGTATGTCTTAGATAATAAATGCTTATAAATTATTGTTTACACATATAGTCTGATAACTTTGTCTGACGTTTTTTGCTATGTCAGTACCTAGTTATATACCTATGTACTCCCATGCCATAGCTAATACGATTTAGCTGACCCACCGTTGTTCTCACGAAAGGGCCAGACTTTAGGTCAGCATATTTAGATTAAGTAGAAGTAAGTTTAGTTTTAAGGCAGTCTAGTATCGACCATCATACAGAACGGTTAATAAAATCTTAACCAAATTAATTTTAGTTTTAGTTTTTAAAAAGATACTTCACCGCTCCCCGAAGTTAACTGGCGCAGCCGGTAGGATTGCTGGCTGTTACCGCGAGTCATATTGTGCAGAAATAGTGCGTTTCGCGTGTGACACACAAACTGTTCGCTTTCGCTTTCGCTTAAAATCAGTGAGACGTTCAAGGCGGCAATCCACGAACCAAATAAATAAGTTGATTATCAGAGGAGTGAAATAATGAAGAAGACAAGCAGAAAGTGAGTAACCTTCTACTTCCTGTCTCATGTCCTTTTCCCATAAAATTGTGTAATTTAGCTAAAATCGTTAGATTACTATTAAACTTAAGTTATCTTTAAGTGTGTATCGTTCGATTAAAATTATTGAACTAAGCACTTTCATATAACACTATTTTAAAAATTAAAATCATTTTTAAAATATACTCTTATTTAATTCAATTAAAATCATTGAATTAAAATTTTATTTTATTTTATTTTATTCAATTAAAATCATTGAATTTAAATTTATTTAGTTATTTTTACTATCACATAATTCATTTAAAATCACTGAATTATTTTATTAATTATAATTTTAAAGTTAAAATCACTTTTAGTAGCTATATAAGTGCGTTCGATAATTAAAATTATTATAAACTATTTTTTTTTTTAATATAATTTGTAATTCCAGAAACTATTTAAAACGAGTTTCTTTTTCTTTAAATTACATATTATATTATTTTATTAATTATATTAAGATTTTATATTAGAGAGTTTATAGCTTGTAGTGTGACAATGGCTTTAGACAATGTGTTTACGCAAATTCCGGGCGTGGCCTCACAAGCTGCGCCGGCGCCCATGCGCGCCTCTTCACCAGCACATATTCGTCAAACTTTATTACCACCCAAAGATGTTTTAAGCTTAATTCCGGAATTTAACGGAGACACAAAATTACTTAGTTTATTCATACGAAAATGTGAATTCGTCATTCAAAGATTTCAGGGTACCGTAGAACGCAATGAATTTATTATGCAGTATATTACTAGTAAATTAACAGGCAAGGCAGCTGAATTAATAAGCGAAAGGGGTGAATTAGACGAGAGATGGCCTCAACTAAAAGAGTTGCTTATTCAACATTTTGGCGATCCGCGTAGTAAGGAGTGTGTTGCTATTGAACTAGAGACATTAAAAAATAGAAATAACGAATCATATCTCGATTTTTGTAGTCGAACTCAGGACGTTCGAGCTATCTTACTATCAAAGGTTAATCAAGGGTCTTCAGCACAAGTAATAGATGCGAAAAAAATAATTTATAATAGTACCTCGTTGAATGTCTTTCTTTATTTACCGGAACACATGGTTAGGCTAATTAGGCTTAAAAATCCACAAAACTTAGAAGACGCATTATCACATGTTTTAGAGGAAGTAAATTTCCAAGAACAATATAATCTTAGAGCTAGAATGCTTTAGCACCGCCCTCAACCCGCGCCTCAACAATCATTGTTTAGATTCACTCCACCACAAGCATTTAAAATTCCGGCGGCAGACCACACTAAACCACAGGTAGGTAACAATTTAGCCCAGCCTCCTCTTAATCTTAGGCCACAACAGCAACCATTTGGATATCGACCACCACAACAATTTGGATATCGACCACCACAACAATTTGGCTATCGACCACCACAGCAATTTGGTTACCAACCCCCACGGCAATTTGGTTTTCGCCCACAAGCAGGTCAATTTGGATACAAACCACCGCAAGGACCCGCTAATAACTCACAATTCGGCTTCCGCCCACAAGCAGGTCAATTCGGGTACAAACCACCTCAACGATTACCTCCCATAGAGTCCCGTGATGTCACTATGCGTACTGTACCGGCTAAACCACATCAATTACCAGTAAACGAAATATACACAAATGAGGAAGGTGAGTATGACCGTCAATACTATGACTTTTACGACAATGGCTACGAGTACAACGAAGAGCAACCGCTAGTCGACTCATACGACGACTATTGTGAAAATATTCCACAGGAATTAACCCCCTGCGCTATTACTGATGGTAACGAAGGGGATGAAGCGCAAAATTTTCAAATGGTTACAGATCAGATAGGACCGAAATGATACAGGTAAACTATGACACCTCACATAAGCTTCCCTACATATACATATCAGAGATAGATGGCAGATTTATGCTGGATTCGGGTAGCACTCGTTCATTTATAAGTCCACGTAAAGTAGAGCAGTACTATTCACAATTTAAATCATACGAACCGTTCATAGTCACTAGTACGCACGCGTCAAGTGCTCATAATCAGGTAGCAAATATTCCGTTATTTAAAACATTTAACGAAGTAGGTTTCCATAAGTATTACATTTATGACGTAGACAAAAGGTACGACGGAGTGATTGGTTGGGATTTAATGTCTCGGCTAAAAGCTAATATATGCCTTAAGGATAAACTTTTAAGAACTAACGGTACGGAAATTCCCATAATGAATGAAAATGAATACGTGTACAAACTCGAAGCTCGCTCAGAGCACCGTGTCAAGCTACCAGTAGATAGAAAAAACGGTGAAGCTATTCTTAATTTTCGAAAATTTCAGGAGGGTATTCGTATACCCGCAGCTATAGTTAAATGTGTAAATAATTTCGCTACAACAGTTATACAGAATACTAATGACGATAACATTATACTTACCGTGACCGCACCATTTAAAACTACAGAACTGACTTATGACATATGTGAAGTTAATCACACAACTGACTTGACGGGTATGGAAATTGACTCCTTACTGACAGATAATTTAACAAAATTACGACTAGACCATCTGAATGAAGAAGAGTGTGAAGCTATTCGAAGATTATGCCAAGACTACAAAGACATATTTTATTGTGAAGACTTGCCACTTACTTTTATGAATCAGGTTAAACATCATATACGTACTGTTAACGAAGATCCAATTTATATCAAACCATATAGACAGGCACCAGCACAGGCTACAGAAATTAACAGACAAGTTGAAAAAATGCTCAGATACAATGTAGTTCAGGAATCGCATTCACCTTGGAGCGCCCCGGTCCATTTAGTTCCTAAAAAGGCTGACGCTTCAGGTCAGGTTAAATATAGAATGGTTGTCGATTACAGGCGTCTAAACGAGATAACAGTCGATGATAAATATCCAATACCGAATATTTGTGATCTATTCGATAAATTAGGTAAAAGTAACTATTTCACCTCACTAGATTTAGCTTCTGGGTATCATCAGATCGAAATTTCTGAACCCGACAGAGAGAAAACAGCCTTCTCTACGCAAAATGGACATTACGAATTTCTTCGAATGCCGTTTGGTCTAAAGACGGCACCGGCGACTTTCCAACGTACCATGGACAATGTGTTAAGAGGCTTACAAGGTATACATTGCCTCGTTTACTTAGACGATATCCTGATTTATTCAAATGGACTTCTGGAACACCTCCAAAAGCTCCGTGCAGTTTTTGACAGATTCAGACAGACAAACTTAAAGATTCAGTTAGATAAGTCAGAATTTCTAAGAAAGGAAGTACAATATCTCGGACATACATTGACAAAAGACGGACTTCGACCTAACAACGACAAAATAGATGCCGTACTAAAATATCCTATACCACATACACAGACAAAGATTAAGCGATTTTTAGGTTTTATAGGTTATTATAGACGTTTCATAAAAGATTTCTCTAAGATCACACAGCCACTAACAAATTGTTTAAAAAAGAGTAAAAGAGTAGACATTAATTATAAATATATAGAGGCATTTGAGAAGTGCAAGGAACTGTTAGTCAACGCGCCCATCCTGCAATACCACGACATAACAAAACCGTTCATACTAACTACGGATGCGTCCGAAATTGCAATAGGAGCTGTATTATCGCAAGGTACGATTGGTAGTGATAGACCGATCGCCTATGCTAGCCGTACCCTATCAGAAACTGAGAAAAGGTACAGTGCAATCGAACGAGAACTTTTAGCCATTATTTGGGCCACAAAACACTTTAGACCGTATTTGTTTGGGCATAAATTCGATATCGTTACTGACCATAAGCCCCTCGTCTGGTTATATAAACTGAAAGAGCCAAATAGTAAACTAACACGGTGGCGTTTACGCCTACAGGAATACGATTTTAACATTATCCACAAAAACGGTAAACAAAACGCGAACGCTGACGCGTTATCGCGCATTAAAATAAACGCAATAGGCACCGGTGAACCAGATGACAACGCGTCAATTATTGTTAATGTCGATGACAAAGAAAGACAAGTACAGGATCACTTACAAGAGATAGAAGACAGAGTTAAAGCCCTAACCAGAAGACGAACTACCGACGACTCGAAAACTATAACTATCTCAGACTCTGAAAAGACTATGACAGCTAGCCCTATATCACTACCCGACACTGTTATACTCGACGATGAACCAGACTATCTAGTTAGATCAGAAACTGACTCCACGCACACAATACATTCAGCCAAAGATATGGAGTTTACAGGGATACCTATTTTACATGAAGCTATTGATACCAAACCAAACCAAATACTTGTATTCAATTGGTTTCGTAACGAGTTTAATGTTAAAAATTTATCTAGAAATAATCAGAAGGTATTAGAAGTCTTCTTGCCTATTGGAAACCCAAACCTCATTAAAGAATTCCTTAAGAAATACATCCGACCTAAAGTAAAATATTTCATATACTTCGAAAATCCGGAACATAGAAAAGAATTTAGCAACATCATTTTAGAGTTATTTAAAAAGGGATATGTTAATTTCTATGAATGTACAGAGCGAGTCATATATGTAGATAATGAGGAAGAACAGAAACTAATAATTACAAAATTACATGAAGGCAAAACTTGCCATCGCGGAGTCACCGAAACTATTAAAAGAATCCGAAGAACCTATTATTGGCCGAACATGCTGGAAACAGTATCCGCTGGCATTAACGCATGCGAACAATGTAAAACCTCTAAATATGATCGTAAACCAATAAAACCCTTATTACAACTCACACAAACACAGGAGGCACCGTTTCAGGAAATATTCATAGACATTTTTACAATAGAATCTAAACATTATCTCACCCTTATCGATGCTTTTAGTAAATTAGGTCAAGCCATTTCAGTACCATCTCGCTCAACACCTGAAATAGTTAGAGCATTGATAACTTATTTTTCCTTTTATGGCATACCACGTAAAATAAGTTGTGACCCCGGAACAGAATTCAATAATGAATTGTTAAAAGAGTTAACAGATTTATACAAAATAAACCTACATATAGGAACACCTAAGAATCCCAACTCCATGGGACTGATTGAACGTTTCCACTCGACAATTATTGAAATTTACAGAATAGCTAAGTTCGAACGAAAGTATACGGACGCCGCGAACGTAATGACTTATTCAGTTATGGCTTATAATAATACCATACACAGCACAACTGACCTTTCCCCATTTGAAACAGTCTTTGGCCATACCGAACTAAATTCGACATTCGACATAGAGTTTGACAAATTTTACAGACAACAGTTGATAAAGGACCATAAGAAAAGAACACAAGTATTATATAAATTCTTATCGGAAAAGATGAAAAACATCAAAGTTAAGGTCAGGGAAAAGAGAGCAGGGGAGAAAGAACCGGAATTAACGATAGGGAAAACAATTTTTGCAAAAGCGGTAAATAGGAGACAATCGAAAGACAAACCAAAATACCAAAAAGCCGTTGTGATAGGTCCCGTTTCTCGTAACGTTGTTCCTATTAGGGTAGGAGGTAGGGACACTAAGGTACCGATTAAAAATATCAAACGTCCTCCACAGGTGGGGCATATTCCTGTTGATGTGGATGGCAATGATTCACGCTCACCCAAACCAGGGCCTTCAAATTCAGAAAATTAATAATAAGAATCCAGGAATATTACCGGTTAAGCAAGGTCTAGCATTTTTACAGCACGATAAGTGGTCAGTTATTAAAATTATTGAGCTTAAAGAAATAGAGTCTGATCTTTTACTCAATATAAAAAAATATTCGGAATTTTGCAATATCATACATAGGAATGAAACTTTTGAAAGAGAAGTTAGTGAATTAAAGAGTCAAATAGAGTATTTACGCGATGAAACTATAGAGAAATTACAACAGTTGGTTCCTACGCAACATCAAAGATATAAACGAGGTATTATCAATCCTATAGGCTCACTGATTAAAGTTATAACAGGCAATCTTGACTATGAAGATGCAGTTCGATACGATGAATTAATTACCGGTATAAAAACTAGGGAACAGGCAATCGCTAATAAAATTACTATTGTATCTGAGATGTTGGATATTCTTGTAAATTCAACCGATTCTATAAATAGCAATATCAAAATAAGGAACGAGCGTCTTCTACGCCTCGAAACTCTTATTCAGCATTTTTCAACGAATTATATTTTGTATAGATATTTGACTGGCGAATTTAATATTTTTATTAATAATTTTAGGATAATTTATATTAAACTTAGTGAGATAGAGACAGCCCTAGCCCTCAGCAAGGTATCTGTACTACATAAGTCCGTTTTTAATTCCCAAGAATTACTGTCTTCATTAATAGAAATAAGTAAATATGGTAATTTAATGTATACTGTTGATGAACAGAATTTAATAAACTTAGAAGAGACGTTTATAGTTAAGGCTTACTTTAAGGGCAATGAAATTAGATTTATTATAGATATACCATTAGTTGATAATTCTACTTACACTTATTTTAAATTGTATTCCCTACCTGTTTTCCATGATCCTGATAATCAGACATTCATTATTATTCCCGAATTCCCATACCTAATAGTAGAAGGTGAAAAATATCGCCCGATTTCTCAGCCATGTAAGGAGATTACAACTGAAGAATATTTGTGTTCTGAGGATGACCTTATACACTATACCGAAAAAACTTGTATCGAACAACTTCTAAGATATCAGCAGAACTTGTCATTATGTTCTCCACGACGAGTAGATCCAGAAAGCTTAAAACTTCAGAGGATTACTCAAACCAGCTGGGTTCTTTATTCAAGGCACGATAACATTTTATCCTACATCTGTGGAAAAGATCTCACACGCGAACAGTTGCGAGGCACATATATAATAACTATACATGAACAATGCGATGCATCTATAGGTGGGATGCAAATCCACGCACAACGCTATCATCCACTGAGTACAGAGTATAGACACATACCAGTAATAAAGCTACCGAGTGTTAAAGAAAAGGACAAAGGTTTCACCGTTGAAGACGAGGAACCTATGAATTTAAAAGGGATTAATTTAGACGACATACACCATTTAAACTATATTTTGAAGAAAAGTGTAAAAAGCGAGAGTAATTCAGTGCAAATAAATAGTGTCAGTGCCTCTACCATAGTGCTCTATGTAATTGTAATTATGTTATTTATACTTGTCACTGCGTATATACTTACACCAATACTAAAGAATTATCGTAAGAGGCGGATTCCTCATCCGATTATGGAACAGCAACCCGCCTCAACACATACACCTAATCCACGTCCTCTATTAATGTAAATCGATGTTCTCGGAAGTTCTGATACTCTATAACTCCCGATAACTTCGATCTAAGGCGGGAGGAGTTATATACCTATGTACTCCCATGCCATAGCTAATACGATTTAGCTGACCCACCGTTGTTCTCACGAAAGGGCCAGACTTTAGGTCAGCATATTTAGATTAAGTAGAAGTAAGTTTAGTTTTAAGGCAGTCTAGTATCGACCATCATATAGAACGGTTAATAAAATCTTAACCAAATTAATTTTAGTTTTAGTTTTTAAAAAGATACTTCACCGCTCCCCGAAGTTAACTACCTACTTGTTTTGTATTATTTTATGTCTTTTGTTACCTGATAATAAACAATAATACCGATAATAAATATTTACTGTCTAAAAATATGAACACATTTCTTCGTAATAGAGAATGGCGTATCGCTATAAAGAGTGTTTCAGTATGTGGGTTTTAACGCAAACCAACCAAGTTGGGTTCACTTCAACGTTATAGGGAGTTTATCGTTATAAAGGATAACGTTATAAAGAGTTTACACATGTGCTAATTACTAATATTTTTATAGAACATTGTATTTACGCTACATTACGCTAGCGCACGCGGATAAATCAGTTTGAGAGCGCTTTGTATTCTGACTTAATATAAATCAATAGATCAATTTAAAAAATCAAGGGCTAGTTGAGAGGTGTAACTTAATGCTATTAAGATCTGGGCGACCGAGCTTTGCTCGGTGTGTTACAAAAAAAAAACACCTGTCTAAGTATACTTGGAATGTAAAACATTATCTAAATACAAAGTTTCATCGAAATCGTTCGAACCGTTTCCGGGGAACCAATTACATACTTAATATAATAAGATATACAAAATTTACATGTACATAATTTTTCGAATCCGACTGCTTGTTCCAGAGATTTAGCGTGTTTAAACCAAAGACAATCAAAAAAATTCTTCCGCTTTATTATATTCAATGAATTCAATTTGTTTCCGTAGCAGTAAGTATTGGGGAAGATTATAGACTATAGAACTTCACCCTACGACCCTGAGGAGCGGAGTAGTAGTAACAGTACCTAGTCTAGAAAGCTGTAGGCAAAACAGGAGGTGAGAAAAAAGATAGGATACACGGGTGCGTTACTGACGGGGCGGCGCGGCGGCGCGGCGTCGAGGTGGAGAGTTTTTTGAATAAATATATTACGGGAAAACCAGTGGGGCACAGCTAGTATATTATATTTACACGTAACAATACCGACTCAAGTTTTACATTCATTGTGTGATCTTATTTATTATACCCACATCACATAATAAAATAAGCAACTTGATCTCTGTCCACGTAAAATTGCAGATAAATTCTTGGTGTTTTACACTGTTATTTCTGGAAAACAAATTTGGCGGAAAATGAAAACTTTTGCGATGGGAAAGTTAATTTGTTCTTTATAACTAAAGTTCAAAGATTACACATCTTAAACAGAGACTATATCTTCAACTTTTGAAACGCCAAAATTAGGTACGTCTTTTAAAAAAAGTGGTTGTGTTTACTTATCTGGTACGCGCATTATAAGTTATACAGTTATATTATATAGTTACTAGCTGTGCCCGCGGCTTCGCTCACGTGGGCTACAGAATGCCGTCGATCGATCATACGCGCGAATCGTGCTACTCCCACTCCCGGTTATGTGCTCATTATGGGTGATCCTTAGAAGATAGATCTTTGATCTAGCCGACTTTTTTGTAGGTCTCTTTAATATCTAAAATTATGTCGTACATTAATTTGAAATATCTCTTATGGTTTACCCAGCGTAAGTCTTTTAAGCACCCGAATTGATTCATAAACAAAAACTTTTTTTTTTATTTGTACGGAATCCTAATTGTTTTCTAAAATAAAAGTAGACAAAGTCACAACTTATAACCTTATATGCCGCTAGTGAAAGTCCCGTCAAACTTGGTCCAACCATTTCGGAGATTACCCAGAAGTAACAGACACACAAAAATTTAAAAAATCTATTTTTTGTTATTGTTATCGTTTAAACTACTTTCGTATGCATTTAGTAAAAAGCTGTCATTTTGACATTACAAACGGAGTCAATTTTATTGTTATGTTTTAATGTTGTGTTTTATGTAATAACGATGTCACATATAACATCGAGTGCGACGTATGGTGTGACCTTCAACTTGAGGGTGGTAGCTAGCCAGACGGGCATTAGAAAATATTTTACCACTGTGTTATGGTTTGATCAAGATATTGTCCTTTGCCGAATGCTCAGGCTCATTGTAAGTATTTGAACTGACTTCGAACGACATGGTGTCCCTACACGCTGCCACTAAGCCATCATTCCTTCTACGACTTATCCGCAGAAGCTACAGTAAAATTAATTTATATTTGAACGTTAATAAACCATCTGTTTTTGCAATGTGAATATTATTTAATCTATGTTAAAAAGTCGCGGTCGGTACTGAACGCAACAGTTCAAGAAGCAACTCACTTTGATTACATGAAATTTTGCCGGAATCATTCTCCGTGAATCCGACACAAGTTTTTGATACTTGCAGAAGTTTCGCTCGCAAGGCGGTTTCGTAGCTTCGGTATTATGACACCTATATCTTGTCAGTTATATTGAGTAAGTATATTGAACTTATATTGTCTTGAATTTGAATACACGTTCTATATTTTCGTAACTATAGATAGCTAGGTGAATGACGGGTTTAAGGGTTGACCAAATGTTACTTTTTCTTAATATTGTACTGGTACGCGCTTGACCTCAATCTTTCCTGATGGTAAGTGAAGATGAGGCCGATGATGGAATGCGCTTACCTAATGTCTAGACATTCACTCTTTCCTTAAAAACTCCCAAGTTAAATGTTGAAGGGAACACAGACTCCGGGAGAGAATTCCACTTCATAGCCATTCGTATTATAAATGACGAAGCGAAACATTTCGTGCGAAAACTAAACTAAACGGGTCAGTTAGTAAAGTCTGACGTCATTACGGATGACGTCATTAATTAAACGTTAGGATCGACCAAGACAAATCTTTTATCGTTTTTGAGAAATAAAAGCAAATATATTACGGTACTAATTACGAATATCTGTAGAGTAGGTATGTGAACCATCCGACGATCCCAGTGAGATATCGACCGCTTTTAAAAGCGTTCAGTCAATTGTAGCTAGTAGACGGTCAAATCAATAGTAAAGTCAATGGTAGATAGTCATAGTCAATAGTACAAACATTGGGTTATTAGTACGGCTTCAATAATCTTACCGATATAACATAAAGGTTTGACATTAACAATACAAATATCCTATAAAATACATTCATTCATATAAGTACATTGTTTCAGTTACTAAATATAGACAAATTACAACCTTTTATCCTTACTTTTTTTTTCAATAACCTATCAATGGATAGCTTGAATAGATAAGAGGGAAGGCGATATCTGTCTTAATTTAAAAATAGTACTTATTACAAATATGGACTAATCGGGGATAGTAAACTCAGATATGTTATTGAAAACTGCCGTTAGTCGTAATCTATGACCGTAATAATCCTGTGTGCATCGAAAATTCCGAGTGTGTTCATGCATAAATTAATTCATAGATACCTGTCTACTCTTTTCCGAAACACGACCACGGTAGGTGTCAACCCTGGCTACGCTTGACGACCTCTATTAATTAAAACGCTGTGTAAACCGAGCTTTATCGGCGGACGGCCACGGCATGGCACCCAATTAGAACCATCCAGGCACGTAGCTCAGAGGCAATTATGGGAATCGAAATTATTTATCTCTAGAAATAATAGTTTTAATTATTTAAAGCCAGGGTTCCTAACATGGAGTTGAATACCCCCTCCATGGAATTACTATCCTGCCGAGGTGATAAAGCTTTTTAGAGGAGAAAAATTACAAATACAATAAGACGGTGAAAAACACGTTTAAAGAGTTCATCGATTGCCCTCCTCAATCGATAATAATAGGCAGTATTTTCGACTAATTAAATATATATGTACTTTTGTTTTAATGACAATGTCATGACCTTCAAAGACTTTACATTTTTCAATTTTTTTTTAAGAAAACGAACAAGGACTAAGTATTTCTATTTTCATGTGTTGTTCACTCATTAAAAAAATAATTAAAAGGGGCGAGATAAAATGAGCTTTCTTAATAGATGAAAGGGGTTAAAAATTTAAAAAGTTAGGAACCGCTTACTTGGTATAATTTATATTGTATTATAAAGAAAGTAAACAATAATTAATTTAAGTTTGATCGCGGAGTACCTAATTATAGAAACGAAGTGTAACAAAACAAACAGGAAAACAGACTGATGGAATTAATAGAGGGATTTTCATCTGGTATGTGGTAGTTTCTATTTTAATTCATACACTTAGGTACACTGTTTGCCCCTATAGGTATGGATGGTAATAAAGTTTAGTTGTTACGTACAAGTAAAATAGTAGGTAGTTATAAATATAAATAATAGCTAAAATATGCTTTTTGAGTTACAACAAATAACTCTGTATAGTTCTATCAAAGGAGCCACCGCCTTGTTTGAGAGATGTTTAAAGATTAGGTAGAATATTGTACGAAGTTAGGTTTAAAGAACGTGTATCCAGTGCCTTTAACGATAAAAAAAACAGACAGTTATTATTTAAAACAATATAAACGTAATGCTATAATCATCATCATTACACATTAGCATTATTTTTAAAATCGTAGTTTCATAAAACATTAATAACTGAATTATTGAATGAAGATATCATGTTTTTTTAATAACAAAATGAATCCAGTAGTTTTTGCGCGATGCACGCACAACTGCAAATCCCAATCATTTTATATAAATAGATTGTTAAATTAAATTAAATTTTACTCAACAAAATTTGTTTGACAAAAGCATAACTTACTATCTTTATTTAATAACTAACGTAACGTGCAAAACTTATTTAATAACTTAAATAAAAGTAAATGATTAATTAACCCACAACTATACAAAACTTATTACACGCCTGCTTTGAGCCCACAGTTTTACGCCAAAAATTATGCGGCTTATCCGCTCCCGCGTAATTTTGACAAACGACCGCACTGGCGCGTTGTCACGCCCCAATGGAGTTTGATCGATTACTCAATTAAAAAGATTTTTCAACAACAAAATAAACTCATTTTAAAATATCTTTAAACATCATCATCATTATATTAATATCTACGTGAAGCAAAAACTTTTTACCCCCTTTTTATGCGTAGGTACCCACCTATGTGGCACGGAAAATTGTGAGATTTGGCATGGTTAAAGTTTATATGGAGAAGGAGTCCAGAAAGCTAAAATTTATCTATAATATATGTTACTAATATATTAAATTAAATAAATTAATACTGCGAATCCTAACCTGAGCAGTGCCATTGAACTTGGACCCCCCCCCCCCTCAAAATATTGATATTGTCACTCAACGAAAAGTGATAGCAAGTGATATAATATTCATTGTTTAGGTTCATACTGCAAATGTCAAACAGAATATAGTCTATGATTAAAAAGTCGCTGGTCGAATTTCGATCATTGGGCGACCGCAGCGTATGTATTTATAATTTAACAGTCGCGTTCTATATTTTTCAGTTAAAGTTAGTTTCTTACCGGCTTGTCTCGATGTCTAGGTTTTCTTCCAAAACGGTAGGTAGTACCGAGTGTTTTGACGTTCATACATGTATTGTCTTCTTAGGGCTTAAATTTAATAAAGAATTTTTATTATATTTTGATTTTATTCCGTAGTTACCGTACTTACTTTAGGTACTGTGTACCGTGACTTTAGCTTGTTTTGTATTTCTATTTATGCATTTAATTATGCCTGGATTTTATGTAGGTAGGTATAGTACCTACTTAGCGCAACAAAGCGGTGACACTATACCAAAAGGTAAGCATAGTACAATGCAAATACAACGGCAACCACCAAGAGATCGGCAATCCATCTCCGGTTGTCACGGTAGCTGGATATACATTGACTAGTCCCGAAACATGACAAATCAAAATAGTCGCTGTGATAAGCCATCACCACCTGCATGGTACTTAGGTAGTCGAGATCCACTCGGGTACAGATTATTACCACCTCGCTTGTTTACTGGATGTACGTAGATTATTTGAATTTGTATACTTTTTCTCATCTTTGTCAACTTTTATTTTATGAAGTTAATTCGATTTGGCAAATGATTCATTGAATTTTCTCCAATTACGTTACAATTTAAACCTAGGTAGTATGATATACCTATTTAATTAATAGTTACCGCTTTAGATTACGAAGCACCCCTGTGCTATGGTCCAACTATAATCGACTCTAACACAACATACCAATAAGCTATGCATCAACAGAAGCGTCCTCGCTAAACACCGCTCGCCGCGGCAGATAACCACGCAGTTAAACCGAGAACAATACCCCAGCTCGCACTCAATAAAAGATGATAACACCATGAAATATGAACTGACGACACCCCTCTACGAAACTTAATACAAAACAACATATTTTATACATACTGTCTTTCAAATTAAGACTCAAATTTCCTTATTAACAACTCTCACTAAAGATATTCTCAATCTAAGTAAGCGGTTAGCATAATAAACGTGTACTAACGAAAACAAACCACACTTGGCACACGAATACAGCCAAAATTCCGTAAGAAAATATAGCCAAGTTACAACGTTTTGGTACGCAGTCCGTAAAGGCGCGAAACAAAAGCGCGGGAATCGACGCCATTGGCGGAGGAGGTGGGCGGACGCCCGTATAATATGGCGGAAATATTACGAGCAAGGAGGTATTCAAGGTGCACCGGGAGGACGGGAGGCCCGGGAGAGAGAGGCGAACACCCTCCGAGAGGTTAATTACCAGCCCGGCCGATAAGGCAGCGGCTCGCTAATTACGTACTTATGGCGGACTGAAATTAAGTTATCGTTGGCAGGAGAACGACGTTCACTTTGTTTGCGTTCCGTTTTACGGATAATGTGTATTCTGCGGCACTCGAGAGTAATGGAACAAAATTGGCGGCTATTCTACTTTATCTTTTATGTCTAAGTAGAGGAAAATGTCTCACCAAGATAATGATATCATTGTTCAAACGTTGAGAGTTCCCGGGACACTTTTTAATCGTTTAGCTTAATTTTGATTCTGTTTTAAAATCAAATAACTCCCTCGCAGGCATAAATTCTAATTGTTTATTTTACGCAGGAATTCGTCTAGTTATAATAAATTAAGAACAGTTTAAGTAAGTAGGTACTTTAAGGGTACATTTCACTACAATATAGACAAGTAAGTAGTCATTTGACACGTTTATACAGTTAGTATTATTTTATGTAAAAGATACTTTACTTGAAATGTGTCGTGGAATATACTGGAATTCCACAAACAACGCAACTGGCAGCTGAGCTCTCAAATAAAATGTGATAAAATAAAAAGATGCCGGGCGACAAAACGTAGATACTTGTATACACCTACAAAGAAAAATATCCACATAATTTTTACTTACTTGTACGTAATACGATACAAATAAGAGTGATTTTCCTGTAACAATTGTTAAATGACACGCAGCAGAGTTTCATCGAGTTTATACATATTTACCACAAAAGCGGCTCAACGAGAGATCGCGGGATCCGTTCTCCGGTTTTATTTTTCCAAGCTCTAAATGGAGTCGGTGGAGCATTTAAATAAGCTTCGCCGCCTGAAGAATGGTAATGTTAGTAATACGCGGAAAGAAACCGCGCGAATGCTTCTACAGGACGCCATTTTGAATTCGGTTATTCGAAGCGGGATACGATTAAACATTAATGTACCCACGCATCTTAATTTTATTTGTTCAATTCCTTTGTTTATCGCCTTATGTCTTGATTCAGCGTTTTTTTTTTAATTTCTGTAAAATAAGTACTTACAGGAAAGTAATAAAAAAATACATACCTACTGAAATAGGTATAATTTCAATGCAAAAACAAATTATGTTTTGTGTTCACATAATTGTAACATAAAGAAAAAGCAGTTTAGTGGAACTTACTACCAAAGAGATGAAAAAGGTGCGAAAAGTGTATAGAAGATTCATAACAGGTCCTTACTTACATATGAAATTAGCGTTTTATAAGCATGGAAAAAGTAAAACAACAAAAGTATTATGAAATTATACATATATAATCAATCGAAGTATGTACCATTATTATCTATGCACTTTTACCATTTTATAGGTAATTCATTGATTGCTGTTAAAATTGTAGTAGCGAGAATCAATAAAATCTTTGAAGGCGCTTGGACAGCCTCATAAGAATTGATTTTTTTTTCTTGCAAAAAGTGGTAATCTGTTGGAGCAAGGTCCGAGGAGTATGGTGGATGTAGGAGACATTCCAACTGCAGTTCCTCTAATTTAGGGACCTTCTGTCATGAAGTATGGAGTGTAGAGTTGTCCTGAAGCAGCAGTGGGCTAGAGAGATTGACCAAACTCAATTGTTTAACGGCTAGTTTTTCCATCATGGTTTGCAATTGTTGACAATACAGATCTGCCGTTATCGTCTGGCCAGATCTTAGGAAGCTGTAGTGTATAACACCAACAGTAGTCCACTAAACACTCACCAGTACGTTTTTCTGAGTCAACTTTCGCTTGAGACAGGATTTGGCCAGTTCTCCTGGGTTCAACCACTGTGATGAGCAACCCATTTTTCATCGCAAGTAACAATAAGATTCAAAATTTTCTCGTTATAATGACGGTTGACTGAAGTAACGCAGCATGCAATGCGTGTTTGTTGGTGTGCTTCAGTCAATTCATACGGTACCCATTTTTCGAACTTTTACACTTTTCCAAATTGTTTTAAGTTAATTAAAATTGTTTTATCACTCACACCGAAACCTATCGCTAACTTGACGTGTTTTGTGATCGCTCCGCTTTCATGACCACTTTTAATTATTCTCCGACCGTCCACGGAGTTTGTTTCGTAGGTCAAAATTTCCAGAACGAAAACATTGGAACCAAAAACGTACCATACTTTTTACCTGTTTTTTGTTCTGTAGTACCTTCACCATTCACACCATTAATCCTTCGAGCTGTTTTCTGCAGCACTGATGCCACGGTGGAACTTATTTTCGTAAATAACGCGATATTTTAAGTTTTCCATTTTGTGAAAAAAAAAACGATTTCAAATAAAAATTAAATGGTGCGAAAACAATAATAATAATAATAATAAAGCTTTATTTAATTCCACACAAATAATATTACTAAAAACTAATTACAAAATTAGAAACTATAAAAATATGACAAATTAAAAACTAACGCAAATTATTACATTTAAAATATTATGCATTTAATTATGTAGTTTGTGTGGGGGGTCCACACTTCGGGTAAAATCCTCCTCCAAGATCTTCCACTTTTCTCTGTCTGTTGCTGTATCTAGCCATCTTCGACCTGCCGTCGCTACTAACTCATCTGCCCATTCTGACACAAGGCCCAGTCCATTTTACAGATCTTAAAGTCCATCTATTGTCATCATATCTCGCCACCTGACCTGCCCACTTCCATTTTCTCTGTAGCGAAAATGTTAAGGCGTCAGTTACCTTTGTTTTCTTGCGAATATCCACATTCCTAATCCTGTCTTTTAATTTAATACCTAGGCAACTTCTCTCTATTCTTCTTTGTGTAGTCTGGATTCTATTTCTAGTTTTGAGATCGAGTGTCCAAGTTTGACAACCGTAGGTGAGACATGGTAATATTTCCATAACTATTTTTGTAGTTGGCAACGGGAACTGCAATTTCAATATTTCCTTATGAGCCCAGTACTTCTTCGAAGTGATAGCTATTCTTCTATTTACTTCTTCTATATTTCTTCCTTTGCTAAAAGAGATCTGTTTGCCTAGATAGACATAATTTTGTACGAACTCGAGAGGAATGTTATTTACCAAAATATGTATCTAGTGGTGGTTGGTCATAACTTTTGTTTTGTCCAGGTTCATTTCCAATCCAACTTTTATACTGGCATGATGTAGATCATTTATCATGATATTTAATTGTTGTGGATTCTCCGAGAACAAAATGATGTCGTCGGCGAACCTGAGGTGGCTTAGGAAATTCTCATCTATGTTTGATGCCTTGCTTAGATCATGGTAAATTTTTCATTATAAGTTGCAGAACGGCTATGAAAAGTTTTGGAGACAACGGGTCGCCCTGTCTCACGCCTCGGTTTATTCTGATTTTTGTGGCAGTTCTATCTAATCTGACTCTACTTGAACAATTAGTATAGATGTTTTTCAAGATATTTATGTATTTTTCATTTACATTTTGTGTTTTCAATGCTTCCCAGATGCTGTCGTGTGATACAGAATCAAATGCTTTTTTGTAGTCAATAAACGCTACATATAATAGTCTGCGAAATTCTGAATATTTCTCTATCATCTGGTCAACTACTTGAATGTGATCCACTGTGCTGAAACCACTTCTGAATCCAGCTTGCTCGATCGGTTGGTGTAAAACAAACTAATTAATAAATTCGAAATACAAAAACACAAGCCTAAATTTGAAATAAATTTGAATTTCGAATACGAAACGCCAGATATTTGAGATCAAAGTTGCCAGTTCCACAAAATTCCAATTTCATTTGTAGGGACCTAATATTATGTTTTCTGGCAACCAAAGCATTCCTTAGGTAATATAGGTGCAGTTGAAACATAATAAATGAATGATACAGTTTTCTAGCAGCCATAAAGCAGCCTTATTACAGTATAGGGGAAAAATAAAAGACTATCACAGTGAAACGTTCTCTTAATTTGATATCACAACATGTCACAAGTGTCATTTTATAAAATTATAAATTTTATACATTTTACGTGTGGCTGATGTCTCGTATAGATCATGTGTTTACTGGGATATATTATAGACCAATATTACCATAAACATACACATTTAAATCTCAAAATGAATTACTAGCTTATGAATTATGAATAGCTTAGTTAACATGTTTACTTCTTCTTCTTAAGTTGGCAACTAGTTCTTTTTAATGAAGACCATTAATGCCATTATCAAGTGAATCTTGGGAGTTTTTATGGGATCCCTGAATGCAAGTTTATATTTATAATCCACTTCACTTATGCACAAAAACCAAACTATATCACGCAAAACGCCACCAATATTACATAATATAGGGTCAAAAGCCTAAGTAAATGAAGAAAAACTTCAACATGTCACTTCGAGATCCCGCCAAAAACCTCATATTTTTCGTTTTTATTATTATTATCTGAAAAGTTTGCTAGTTTGATCAAACATTGATGTTTAGATATATAAATAATTTTATTATTCGATACAAATGAATTATCTACATTAAAATAAATAAAAAAAAGTGTCATGTGTGTTCCAAGCGATCAAAGGAGCCGTTTTTGGTGTCATAATTAGATACAAATTATGACATAAAAAAACAAGCGCGCCCGCCCGCCTGTGGCATACCGCGACCGACTCGGTAGCCGTTATTAGTTAATTTGTGGGGCGCATGTACGGCGTGAACATAGTCACGGGTGACCTACCGGAACGCGACGGGGATTCTTTAACCATTTCTGCCTAACTAATTTCTAAACGATACCTTATGTGTTGTTTTAATTGACAACTACTATACGAACCCGCAACTCTGCTCGTGCATTATTAATTATTTCATCTACCTACAGGCGCTATGCGCTGGCATTAAATTAACATTAAGAGTTTTTATCGGGGTCTTGAGTTGCCATGCTGTCAATTTTGGTGATAGATATAGTTTGGTTATTGTGCGTACGTAAAATGAAATAAAAACTAGAAACATGCATTTTCAGACGTCACAAAACACCTTAGATAGTTCTAACATGGGAGCCACCATCTTTATGGGACCACTACGAGCTTTTTGCGGCACCAGATCAAGAAGAAGGTAAATATCAAGACTAAACCAAGTAGACGACAGTCAAAAGTGACGTCACTCTCTTCATTTACGGATTGCAAAAAGAATACATAATATAATAGTTAATATTATGTTCGTCTAATTTAATTTATTACAACTACATAACACTAATTTAAGATTCGAGAATCAGTTAATGTTATTATTTAATTTTTTGTATTGAAAAGAATAATTCCACTCGCTCGTCTAGTTGTCTTGGTACGTTGTATATAGGTCCCAGATTTGAGAAAAAGGAATACGGATATAAAACGTAAACAGGAAAATATATTACATATGTGAGCGCAACTTCTTCACATCTACTATCATCTACGGTCTAACAATAACACAATTACTGTCAAATGATCTTAATCGTCACAAATGCATATCTATTGTTTTAAAAGTTGTTTGGATACCCTTAACCTTTACCCATATATTATATAAAGTGTAAAAATGTTTTAAAAACTGGAAAAATTTATTCCTTTTCAAAGTTACTTTTGCGTACGCTGCGTAAACAGTTAAAAGTTACGCAACAATAATGTGTAACGGAATCGTTTCTCTTAAAAAGAAAAAAAAAGTCCGCGATAGCATAATATGTCTATCTTTTAAGGTTGACGCAATATAACCTTTTTTATGGTAATAAAATTTGTTCTAAAATAATAAATTATTTGCGAACATGTTTTTACAAACATGGTATTAATCCTTATCGAAATAAATACGTTATTCATCAGAAGTATTTCATTTTAAACAAAATTTCCCTTTACATCATTCGATTTCAATGAATATCTTAGGAGACATCACAATTATAAAATAACTCCGTAGCTAAATAATAATCAAGTACCGCTCGTGCATTTTAAAAGAATGATGTGGCAGGCGGGCGGCATCTATGAATTGTATTTTAGGTGCCTACGATAATTGTTATTTGTCTCTGTCTACGTCCCATTCGCTCTCTCTCTTATGTGACGCAGACAAAGTTGCGCGGATCAGCTAGTCACCATTAAAACTCGATCAAGGATAACGTCGTACTTTTATAACTGTACCTTCGATATTTCCCCCGCGCGCGTCGTTTATAAATGTTTTCAAGGGATAAGTGGAATAACGGACATGCATATTTTGTACATGACATGGAAATTAAACTTTACGTAAGTACCTACATAAATCCTAGGTACCAATGTTTGTTTGTCATTTTAGTCGTAGAGACAAATTTTAAAGAATTTCATATTACATGGATTTTTAACCAATTAATTTTTATTACGAACATAATAATAAGACGAAGATTTCCTTAAAATTAAAACAATGTTTCCAGCATAGACCCCCTATTAAACAGAAATATTTTTGATTAGACTTTTGACACAAAAAATATGATGATAAAAAGTGGATTAGTATACTTTTGTTACTCACTTTAGAAGCTATACTTCATTCAATAGTTACAATAAAACAACAAGCATAGCAAGCAACTTCATGGCGTAGACTTTCTGTTACTGCTCGAGATATCGACAACCAGGAAACGCGAATGTATTAGTGCTTATTAAACAACCTTTTCATCATTTAACCATAGACCTCCAGTGAAAACTGTGACACACACAATGACAATAAATAGATAGGTAACGGCATTGACGATCTTTACATGCAATCGTGAATGGTAGGCAATTTCCTTCAGTTCATTTTCGACTTGATACCGGCGTGAGCGAGAAGAAACTTTTTTCCTGTTTCCGCCTTACGCTGTGATTTCCTATCTCTTTTGTTTCAACATGCTGATAACAAAATTTGTACCGTGTTGAAATTGCTTTTAGTGAGAGTATTACACATCTATCTATTAAACATCATTTGACACACAGCACACAAATACTAACACAGCTTACGTCAAACATCGGCGGTTTCCAGGCCGCAATTCCCATAGACCATGTAAAGTTGGTGTGTAAGGTATGCACGTATCGTATACTTATCACTTACATCATATTTTACATAGCTTGCCTAAAGAAGTAAAGTAACTTCAAAAATAATATTTAACTTGTCAATTAAGTAACATCTATGTAGCTTTTCTCATCTCTAAAATAGTTACATTTCGTTGCACGTGATGTTAGTCATCCGTGACCTTATACTCCTAACTAATTAGCATCCGTGTGTAATAAATCTAAACTATACTGTGCCGACGACTTTGATCACGCGGCCCATGAAACGAAACGCAGCCCGAATGAAGGAATGAACGATTGTATGGAACGATTCACGTCAAATGTAGCGAGAATTATACATTTTTAGGGTTTCATTTGAAAGGCCTATTAGATTAACTGGTATGTACGAAATTTCTATGTTCTTTTGCTAAAAGATATAATATTAATAACCAAGGACAGCTATTTCACCTCACTAAATTTAATAAATCGGTATTTGATTGACGTAGGTGATAAGTATTATACTTTGCGGAAATCCACCTTAACTAATTTATTCAAAGTAGCAAAGAAAATTCTAATAAATTAATAAATCGGTATTAAATCCGGTATCCATGTTTGTTTTTATTCTTATCTAATAATATTTTTAAACTGTGGACATGGACGTTTATAAAGACGTGTTTTGTGAGTCCCGTAAATCTAAGCTGAAATGCTAATGTTCGCCAAATATCCACGTTTTGTATTCATTGCATTGTTTAGCTCTATGTGGTATGGCTTCCTTCGACTGGATCTTGACTACTATGATAGGTGTATAAACACTCGCCATTGTGACATGTTATGGCATGTCGCGTTCCGAGATCCGCCGGTATTTATCCCGCAAGGATGTTACGGATATGAGATTTTAGATCTGGATATGACTATTTAATTGATTTCAGTTATGGATACGGGTATAAAATTATTTCAGATATCCGATAGTTTCGGATAATTTCGGTAATGGTTATTAAATTTTTTAAAGAATTGTATTTAGAAGTAATTAAGTATTATTTGCACGTTTGTAAGAAATAATAATAATAATGTAATAACAATATTAACTTTATTTTAGACTAACTGTGCATGCGACTTCGTCCGCGTGAAATTTCGTATGCGGCAACTGTAGCGAAGGGGAACGTGTGCATGGGGCGCGCGCGGTATTGTACACTGCTACTATAATATATATTATTTGCGCGGACCCCTAATTATTTTTCCAGAATAAAAGGAGCGTAAATTACTCCTTTTAACATTAGCTATCTGTCAGTGAAAGTCCAACCAAAATCGGTCCAACTGCTTCGGAGATTAGCCGGAACAAATAGATAGACAGACAGAGAAATAAAAAAAATGTTTTAAGTTATTAAGTACCGTATACAGTTTCCTATGCATTTAGTAAAAACCTGTTATTTTGTCGTTATAAAGAGACAATGCAATGTTTATTATTTGTAGATGATTATTAATTAAATTTTGTTTGTATACCTTCTTTGTATACAACACTGTTTTAATTTGACCCCCTTCTTATTCGAAATTATTCGAAACACATATATAGAATACGATTACTGTTTCAGATATTTATTTCGGTTCTTGTTCTGGAGTTCCATAACTCTCCGTGATTAAAACCATTTTCACCTATCTAAACGAAGTCACGGGTACCAGTTAAACTTATAAACAAATAAATAAAATTGAAGTATCTGTTTGTAATGTCTAAATAACAGTTTTTGAATAAATACATATTATGAAAATATATTCAGTACCTATAATAAAAAGCTATTTTATTTTTATTTTGTCTGTCTATCTGTTTTTCCGGCTAATCTATGAAACGGTTTGACTGATTTTGAGGGGACTTTCACTGACAGATAAAAAAACAATTAGGGTTCCGCGCAAAAAAAAAACACTGGTGCGGAGGACGATCGCCATGGGTGGAAGCGGGTTCACAACAACACCTACGGCATTCTGTTATCCACGCGAGCAGAGCCGCGGATATAACTAATATAATATAAAAGTATAACTGAATGACTGGCAGAAATATCAACACACAACCCAAACTACTGGGGCAAAGATCGCGAAAAAGGGAATGAAATTTTGTATAAAAATATGTCTCTTTTGAAAACAGATCTATGAAAATTGGTATTTAGCAATTCAGTTACAAAGTAAAAAACATGGGACACATAACAATGACGCAAACGAAGCCGCGGGGAAAGCGCTAGTAAACGAACAAACTGTAACCCATAGGCGACAGAATAATTAAAAGGAGTATATACTTAGGTAATCACATAACATGAGCAACGGTTAGGCAGTAATCGTTCTATCATATCAATCAGTCGGCCAGAAACAATCAATTAGAAAGCGATCCCCTTTCAATTATTCGCCGCATCGGTCGTAATTGGCTCGCCGGCTCCACCCCGGACCGTCCTCGTCCTCGCTCTCCTATTATGTATTTGATGGAATATCTATTGCTATAACGACATAATAATCACATTCTTTTGTTATTATTGTTACATTTTTGGATAAACAAGTTTCTATTGAAGCAACTTCTTTGGGCGCCGAAAAAATTTGTGAATTTTTACTATCCATGTGCACATTGTAACAAAATCTTACACCACGATGTTGCTTACTAAGCCTTTTGTTTTATCAAGTGAAGATAGTCTTTAAAATACTGTATCAGTGTTATCTAGAAACAAAGATCAAGTTTTAAAATCAATTATGATGAATAAATACTCTTTGGTTGACTATGTAGTTCATAATTAACTTCTTACACAAGGGTAAATACATACATACAGTCATACATGAATCACGCCTCTTTCCCAACAGGGTAGACAGAGGCTACGTCCATCCACTTGCTACGATCCATGCATACATCTTTCAACTTCAACATTCATCAGTCCTTTCATGCATGCTCGTCGGTTAACAGTACTCTTGACCTGACCTTTCTTCAGAACGTCCCCATTCGTGTAAGCCTTCCACCTCAAGAATTGCTTGTTTGAACGCGCTAATCTCTGGATGTACCAACCAGATTTGTTAAAAAAAATTACATTTTATGGCCTACTTATTGAGGAAAATTATATATGTGTGTGTGTTTGTTACTTAATTACGCATACGAAGTCGCGGGCAGATGCTACTAGGTTATATCATTTCAGGGACCCTAAGAAACGGAGCAGTAGCCATTAATAGGTACCAAGAAATCTGCCAAGCTGTAGGCAAGTTAGGGAAGTGGGAACAACGATAGGATACACGGATAAATTCGGGTGAAAATGTGGAGCACAGGTAATCTGTAAAATAATGAAAATGGAAGTGTCTGTTTGTAATGTCAAAATAACATCTTTACTCAATGCATATGAAAGTATACCTATAAGGTTCCTATAACAAAACAAAAAACAATTATTAAAATTATTGTCAGTCTGTTTTTTTGTCCGGTTGTCCTAAACGGTTAGGTATGAGGAGTAACTTATGCTACTTTTATGTTCCGTGCAAATAAAAAAAGGGTAATGGTGAATCAATTCGGGCGCTTAAATGGCTTACGCTTCATAAACCATAAGAGATATAAGTATGTATTAAATTAATGTACTGACTACATAATTGTAGATAATAACTGCAAAAAACTCAACAAGAGTAATATGTCTATCTTTTATTGATTGACGAAGACGTTACTTTGCGGAAGTCCATTGTAATTAATTTATTCCAAATTTCTGTGCTACTTCCGCCTGAAAACAGATTAACGGTTGTTTCCATCGTTGTTTTTAGTTGTTTATGTTAATAAAGACCGGGTCTACAAGCTCAACCGCATCTCTTAAATCGTTTCAGTTACAAACATTTCTCTTTCTGATTTTTCTTCTTTTCTACGATTGGTTTCAGATTTAACATTTTCAGATCCATCTCAACAATTAATAACAAACGTTATTTATTGTAGAAAGACATAACAACCATATTCTGTTTTCAAATTTCGAATTTATAAATTAATTATTTTCTAAGGATCACCCACAATAATTCCTTTTTGTCTTTACAATAACTGGAAGCAGGGGTAGCAAGATTCACGCATGTTCCTGATCGATGCATTCTATAGTCAATGCGAGCGCTGTCAAAACACAGCTAATCCAAAACTAAAATTTACGCATAGTAAGAAAATCTATAGTGACACGTATTATCGTATATGAAGGCCGGGCACCTGAGCCGCCGACAGCACGTGATGGATGCTCTCTAGTTGTCGCGGAGAATCGACCGGAGCGCTGCTTATTACGCCGCTCGTCCCTTTTGCCTTTCCACCGATTACATTCAGATTTGCTACTGGTATTCGTTAGGGCTGACCAACGGCTAGGAAACGTTTTGCAGAGAAGTCATTTGCTGTTTATTTAAAACGATGACTAGTGCCAGCTCCGAAACTAAATTTTTAATACCGACCTTGTTACAACTTTCCAGTGAGTTTTGTGGCATCTCACAATACATGGTCCTTGTTATTATTGTTATATTTGTACGATAACTAATCTTTATTCTGCAAAATGCCTCCTATAGGTACTTATTACAAGATATAGGGTCAAAAAGATACACATTTATAAACATAACAGCTTAAGATTCTGCCAAAAACTCGAGAGTTTTATCATTGGAAGACTGACCCTCAAGTGCAAGAATGCAAGTTTGATTTTTGATTATTTTTGTATAATTTATAAATACGAAGACTTTTTGGTTTTTATTTATTAACTAGGTACTTTACTTCTCTATTCAATTTCATAGAATATATAAATGTGGATGGTTGAACGTGACAATTGTGTCCGACTGAATCGCGATCACCATATACCAAGTGTGGCGGGTGTTGCACCTTGCCGCGTTCGAAGATCAGGCATATTATATATTTCCAGCAAGCAGCATAAGATAAGACTAACAAAAGATCCTGCAGACAAACCGCTAAGGGAAGGTTTGTGAGATAATTTTTATACTTAATTATAAACCTTTCTATTATTAAATAATAATAACCGGGGTGGTAGGGACGCGACCATCATGTCCGTGATAAGCCTCTTACAGCTATTCACTTTTGGTTTGTCGCAATACAGCTGCCAAGATTCTTGCAGGCCGGCACAATAACGGCAACCTCTTACGGCAATAACGGCAATCTCTCTGTAGTGGACGTTATTTTTAGATTGTAGGTAATGTATTTACAATCTGTTATATTACCATGACATAACCGTTCTACTATTTTAAAAAATGATCAAAAAATCTTTTCTTATCGTTTATCTTTATAGTTTTAGCGTTAAGTATGGCCACAACCTCATCTGATGTTAAGTGATTTTATGACCCAAGATGGTGGTAATACGCTAGGCGTAGTCAGAAAACTATCTTGAGGATGGTAGCTACTCAAGCGGTCGTTAGAAAATACCCAGCCATCATCTTCAGTAAATTTATCCATATCCAAAAATGTTATATTTAAATTCTTTATGTATGTTAACACAGTTTAATTATTGGTTTCCGTGAGCGCTACAACCAGTGGAAGCCAATCATTAATCTATGGTTTCTTATTATGACCTTTTAAGATATTCCCGAAAAATATGTCATTCGAAATCCAAACGCTGTTCGTCAAAGTTACAATGACAGGAACCAAGACAATAATGTAGCGAGTTTAGTCGATATACCTATGTTTTAAAGTTCTAAACAGTGATATGATGGTAAAATACATTAGTGAAAATGAACGCGGCGGCTGCCGCTGGTTTGGGCGTCGCATTTGTGTTGCTACTCTTGATTGTTAGATGGAAATGGAGATCGACCAAGGTGAAATTTTCAAAAATAAATATGATCATCAAAAATCAATTCAAATCCCTTGGTTTTTAGTTTTCAGACCTGTTTTCAAAAGTATAAAATGCAAAGATTTTGTTGTAACTGTTACGCATCGTTTCTCCACACTGATCTTTTTTACAGTATTAAAAATTTATTCGGAGATAAGAATCGGATCTTAAATACAGCTATCACACCGTACTTATCGAAGCCTTTCTTGGAAAATATCTAATTTAATAATGATAGCTATAGACAGACAGATGACATTAGGAAATTATTTGCCAAATACCCTGTGGCTAAATACAGGATTATAATCTAAATCCCATGACGTAGCATCCAAACGCACAGGCACGTTAACATCGTCACTAATAGTCTCCGATATTAGGCAGCCCAAGTCACATCGAACTATTTTCTCTTCCTCTTTTTATTTATGACAATTGTGTTCACACACCACTCTGCCAACGCCACATGAATAAATGTTTTTCTAATTATTTTTAGTAATCATCAAACTGACTTGTCTTACTGAAACTGTCATGGAGTGTTTGTGTCATCATATTCCTAGTTATTATTTATGCACTTGTGCACAATAACCAAATTGCCTAAATCACGTAAAATGTTTTTCTAATTATTTTTAGTAATCATCAAACTGACTTCTCTTACTGAAACTGTCATGGAGTGTTTGTGTCATCATATTCCTAGTTATTATTTATGCACTTGTGCACAATAACCAAATTACCTAAATCACGTAAAATGTTTTTCTAATTATTTTTAGTAATCATCAAACTGACTTGTCTTACTGAAACTGTCATGGAGTGTTTGTGTCATCATATTCCTAGTTATTATTTATGCACTTGTGCACAATAACCAAATTACCTAAATCACCTAAAATGTTTTTCTAATTATTTTTAGTAATCATCAAACTGACTTCTCTTACTGAAACTGTCATGGAGTGTTTGTGTCATCATATTCCTAGTTATTATTTATGCACTTGTGCACAATAACCAAATTACCTAAATCACGTAAAATGTTTTTCTAATTATTTTTAGTAATCATCAAACTGACTTCTCTTACTGAAACTGTCATGGAGTGTTTGTGTCATCATATTCCTAGTTATTATTTATGCACTTGTGCACAATAACCAAATTACCTAAATCACGTAAAATGTTTTTCTAATTATTTTAGTAATCATCAAACTGACTTGTCTTACTGAAACTGTCATGGAGTGTTTGTGTCATCATATTCCTAGTTATTATTTATGCACTTGTGCACAATAACCAAATTACCTAAATCACCTAAAATGTTTTTCTAATTATTTTTAGTAATCATCAAACTGACTTCTCTTACTGAAACTGTCATGGAGTGTTTGTGTCATCATATTCCTAGTTATTATTTATGCACTTGTGCACAATAACCAAATTACCTACATCACGTAAAATGCCGACAAAATAACATAATATATAGCCAAATGACATCCTACCTAAATTTATGAATTGAAATGAAAATTAACACATAACAGATTACACCAGTAACTCCAGCGAACTATTTCAGCAGATAAAATCAAGTTATCTTGCATTTTTACAGACCGAACCGGAGTGTCCCCCTTGCGTGCCAGTCCAACTGGTACACAGGCTCTGTCCTCATCACAACGTTGTGCAGAGGTTCGAAGTCGAGCAGAAGGATAGCTTGGACGAGCATCTCGACTTACTCACTAGGAAACTAGCTGAAAAGGTAATAAGTATATGTGTTCAAACAAACATAAAAAATCTCATATATCAGTCTCTATCGAGCTTTATAATAATATGTTTGATCACGCTAATATCAAAAAATTATCAGTTAGATTTGAAGAAATATTTACATTTTAAAGCCTTTTATTAAAGAAGGATACAGGCTATAAATATAACATCACGCTACCATCCTAAGAAGCGGAGCAGTAACCATGAAAGTCAAGTAATCCGATCAACGGGTGCATTGGCGGCAGCGCTGTGGAAAGTTAATCGAATAAATTTAACACGGGAGAAACCGTGGGTCACAGCTAGTAGTAAATATTTCCACCCTCTGCTTTTTTTAATCCTCGTAATGTATCAATTTTCTCTTCATTATGATTCCAGATAATTTTGTACAATAGACAACTGAAAGAGACAAATTTTAAAGCGCTCTTGTATACCTACTTATATTTTCTCTCTTGCCTTAATTATCATAAGGAGATGAGAATTCATTTTCAAGCCAAATAATGGTAGCGTGTTCGGACACCATGTCGATCAACGTAGGTTCAAATCCTACATTGAGCCCTGAACTTTCGGAGAAGGAAAACACTGTTATGACACCATTAAAACATAGTGGTAGGAAATTTTTTAAATTCCCTCTTGGCTTTCTACTGCCATCAAGTTGAAAATCTGTCGCCAAGCATCTATATGTATATTCTATCCGCTGCACTTAAGATCCCTTAGCGGCTTCCCGCTTTTACCATCTTTGGCTATTTAACATCAAGAGAGATTATGGCCAAATGCTAAACTATAAAAAAAAATTAAAAAGAAATCGAACCAACGCGGACTTACTAACTAAAGCCATCCCAAATTATAACACAGTTTAATGGTTTTGCAGGAAGGTCGTCTACGTCTGTCAAAATCAAAAATCCGCGAAACGCAACACGAAATCGACAACTTGCACGCAATAGACCACGACGTGAGGCTGAAGTACCGCGAGCTCATGGAATTATTACGTAACGACCTGCTTGGAAACGAGAAAGAGTGCAAGAAACTGCAGGAGCAGATCGAATGGGTGTCGCGAAGGAGGGGAGAGTTAAAGGAACAAGTGAGTCGATATTAGTCATGATGAAAACTGGTTGGAAGCTTTGGATACTTTCTAATGTTTACGGAAACATTGCACCTTCCTGAAAGCATGAGAAGTTTAATATTAAAGCTGATAATGCTACATTTCAAAATCAAAAAATATTTTATTTTATTTAAGCGCTAAGAAAGATGGCACTTATGGATGTCTACTAGTTCGGAAAACATCCCAGTCATCGAGAAGAGCAGCAAAAAATTCGATAGCGGGTTTAGCAATAAACCCGAGTTTAAACTATAAGTATATTTTACAGTTATTATTGTTTTAGTGGTTGTGCAGACAAGCAGTCACTTCGAAACATCACTGTCATTCACGTAATGATCCACCCTATAGTATAATCCTTTAACAATAAGACTTGCTTAACATGATTCTTCAACTTATTGTCAGATAAATAGGTAATATGCATAGGAAGTTCATTGTAGAACGTAACATAATTAGCTAAATTAATTTATTTGTCTTAATTAGTCTAAAAGATACTGTTTTATATGTATTAAAATTGTGACTGTCGTTTACAAGTTCAAATGTATTTAAGTTTTCCCGCACATCTAGTAAACTTTTAAGGATGTATTGGGAGTGTTATAGTATTAAAAAAATAGTCAAGACTCAACAGAAAAGCGGCCAGTTTGCGAATGCTCAGACGGTTCAAATTGACTTGTAGAACAACAGATAGGGAGCAGAATTTTTCATTTAACAACGCTGTTTATGATTTATAATCAGGTCCGCCGTGGCCAAAGAATGTATGGAGAGGCAGCTGCGGAATTAGCGAACAACTTATCCGAACTACAACGAGGAAGAGTGACTGATAAGCCGTACAAGCAGAGCTCTGCGACTTCACTACGACATCGGAAAGAACCGCAGTTACCAAGGGCTACACCAGTTGACTCTTTAGTCATTAAGGATTCGCCACCGTATCCTTTCGACTCGCCTGTGTCACGATACGATCATACTCAGTAAAAACCTTCATTTGATCCGCCCACTTTGATGTTATCTATTTATTTAAACTTAACATTAGAAATTGTGCTGTGGACTTTTCCTATTTAATTGACATTTCAAGTTATGCTATTTAGACTTTTATATGCTTATTATATTATTTAATTTATTAATAAATTAATTTAACTGTTTATTCTATTTATCATTCTATAAGTGCTAGAAGTAACATCGTACTGTTTATTCCCGATAAGCCAAAAGTTAAGAAATAATAATTGTATACTTACTTATGTACCTACCTACGCACGTAAGAAGTTATACTACTTTGTAGTCACAAAATCAATTCAAAAAATTTATCCTGCTTGATCAAGTTTGCTTTCATTAATTAGATATACCTAATGTGAATTAATTTTACTAGCTTTTTTTTTGCTATGTATAAATAGGCATTATTAAATTTAAATACATAGATATTAAAGGCGTGTAAAATGAATTTACATTATTATCTTTGATGACTAACTTCTTCACGTCACACTTCCGTAAGACGATGCGTACGTGACTGTAAATTTTAGCCTTTCTAAACGCAGCAAGGTAAGAATAGTTTCAAAAATTTATTTTGACTATAAAGTTAGGAAAGTACGAAGACTTTAGACAAGTTAGATAATATTATCAATAATAATGATTTAGCCTTGTTATATTAATATTAGGAATATAGGAATCATGTGATACAACGATAGTTCGTTGTTAAAAAATAGAGTCACGAGCTCAGACAAGTTCTGAAAACGAGGATAGCAAAACTACGACTTACAGAAGTACTGGACCGGACCGGCCTGGGACCCCTTTTATTTTATATCTCTCGTTAATTCCGAGGGTTAAAATCCCCGAAAAAGTGAGCACTTGCCTTGTTTACAAGGTTTTAGATTTTAATTTAGATTGGGGTCGGCAGCGAACATGCGCGAAACGGCATAACCGTCACGGCGTAAGCTGGGTGAAACTGTCCTCTTTGACAAGCTTACTACAGTCGCAGGGTATGTCGTAAGGGGTGCCCTCGTATCCATTAAAATCGCATTCGTGTGTGATCACCTAATACAATATCATCAAGTCCGCGCCCGGGGGTGCTTTGTGAATAATTTCGCGGCAATCTGCTGGCATTTGTATTGAATTTATATAATTTCTTATAATTTAATAATTGCTGTTAACAGTGAACTTTCTAGAGGAGGCAAAGAGGGTAAACTTTTTATTAAGTTTTCTGGTTGTATTATTTAGATAAGTAATTCAATTTTGATTACTTACAACAACATACAAGTAAATCTCATCAAAAACTAATTTCAAAAAACTCGAGCTGTTGCTAAAAAAAATATATATATTCCAACAAATATAAGAGACCATTTTAACATGAAAAATTATTTCCATTAATAAGTCAACTAAATTGAAAGGGAAACAACCTGTTCTGAGAAAACAAATAGTGAAGTGGATGGGAAACTGTTAAGAGAGGTAGGGCATAGAAAATATTCTATGTAGATTTCTCTCTACTTAGAATCTACAGAAGATCGCAATTAAATAACCCTGTGCTGTGTTCCTGAAGAGTAGGGTTTCCAGAGCTCTTTGGGCTACAGGGGTTTAAAGTCGGCAGCACACTAGTGATACCTGTTATTATCATTCTCTATATACTACTGTAGCTCTTACAATCAGGCGGGTTGTATGCTTATTTGCAACCTTTGTTGTATAAAAAAACATGAACTATGCATTTTGATGCCATAAAAACTCCGTAGAAAGTTCTAACATGGGAGCCACCATCTTGTTAGAATACTAAAATCATTATAAACAGGATACCCTATATTCACTTAATAATGACAGTTAATGGTCTTCAATAAAGAGTGAATAGTTGCCAAGTTAGGAGGAAAAATAATCATTATTAAATGTCCTGTAATATTTTGTTACATTCGGCCTTTATCTTTGCTTCTACAATACAACACTAACACTTTGTTTAGAAAAAAAATACATGTAATTAATCAACCATCAATTAGTAAAAGGCATTAATTAAATATTGAGTTTATAAGCTGCGGTCACATATGGCGCTTTCAAGCCCCGTTTATTTGTAATCTTTTAGTTCACATTCGTTGTGCCGCGAGCTGACACCGAGTCAATAGTGCAACACTCAATCAAAAAATACATCAACCGGGATCTTTTTATTCAACTGCAGATGCTAAGGTATATTTATTTATTCCATTATTTTATTTATTCTTTTTAGGTTTAATGTGGCCCAAGATGGTAACACGCTAAGCCAAAAAGAACCGACTTTCAAATGGAGCTGCCGGAACATACCTGTAGGATTAGGTATTTTCACCTTGAGGGTGATAGCTAGCCAGGCGGGCATTGGAAAATGTTCCTGTACTATGGATTCTTCACGATGATTTCCTTCACCGAGAGCTCGGGCTCATTACAGGTATTCGAACACGGAATACGCGTCGATGAACACGACTTGATGTCCACACACGCTACCTTGAGCCATCATTGGTTTAAAAACGTATATTTACAGACATACCGACGCTCGAGGACTCACCCTCTCCAACATAACTAAATATGCTGACTCGAGGCCCATTTGCTACATACACGTATTCCATTAATTAAGTTTTTTTTTTTCTTTTTACTTTTTTTTTTTTCTTTTGTTTTATGTGTTTAACAAATAAATGTCTTTTCTTTCTTCTTTCTTCAGATATCGTTACCTACATACAACTACTAGCTGTGCCCGCGACTTCGCTCGCATAGTATATTTTGTGTTGAAACAGCAACTAAATAAAAACCTCCCCTCACCTCAATCTTAACTTACGTGGTTAAGTGGTGGTTAATGTAGCGGTCGCCCAATGTTCGAAATTAGACCAGCGATTTTTTAATTATAGACTATTTTCTCTTTGACCTCTACAGTATGAACCTAAACAATGAATATTAAATCACTTGCTGTCACTTTTCGTTGAGTGACAATGTCAATATTTTGGGGGGTCTAAGTTCAATGGCATCTGTCGGGTTAGGATTCGCTGTATTAATTTATTTAATTTACGAAATTAGTAACAGATATGATAGATAAATTTTAGCTTTCTGTACTCCTTCTCTATGTAAACTTTAACCATGCCAAATTTCAGTCTTCCGTGCACGCAATACGCTTAAAAAGGGGTAGAAAGTTTTTGCTTCACCATTAATTTACAAATAATCTAGTAAGATTCTAAACTATCGGTACTAGTACAGTCGTCAAGGTGTTGAAGTTTTGTGTGTGTGAATGTTGTGTGTAATTAAATACAATATAATGTTACGATCTGACTAAAATATAAAAAAAAAAACAATTTCTCGAAATTTCTAGAATCGTATAGAATGTACTCGAAACATCGAGTACCTATGTTGTCATAGGTTCGAGGAAGCATTATTTTTATACACACAGAAAAAGTCCTTTAATCGCTTGGGTTGCGTAAACAAACAATGATCTAAAAATAGATAGTTTCCGATCTTTTAAAAACGATGACTTAAGTATGTTGTTTACAACTTGTGTACGAGTTCAAGTACCTTTTAGAGATTTCCTGGTCGTCACATTAATTTATATAAACGAGCCGTGTTTCAACCCGAACACAGTTCTATTTTCAAAAGCGAAGTTAAAACAACTAGCGATATAAAAGAAGTAATCTAGCAGTGGACCATAGAAGAAGCAACTGTAGTAAGTACTTCAAGCCTACATTTGAAACTTGTCATGTCAATTGTCATGTCTAATCACCAAATAAATCCTACCTCTTATATAATAATAATATAATGTACGTTACATTATGAAATTAAGTACTTATAACAAAACTTAATAGGAAGTAAGTAGGTACATCCTTAGCTCATCTTATACTGTTTTTATTTAAATTCGTTAAGTACTTCATACATACTCCTTGTTTAGATTACAAAAAAGACCAATTTTCACTTGCCAAACACAAGCAATGCAATCAAACCATCTCCAGCTTTATACCCCTCGTTATAAAGATTTAAAAAACTCGCTATATCGTGCGGGTAGTCGCATCTAAAAGATATTAAAAGTTACGCCACCGTGCCACCCTTCTAAGTAGGCGTTCTTTTTTTTCTTTGTCCTTAATGTAAAAAGAAAAATGCGAAAACTTTCGGGACGCGGCGAGTTTAAATTTTTCCACCCTTAATGCGCTTATTACGAGTGGGGACGGTCGGAAAGCTCCCAAACTTTTTATTCAAATAACTTTTATTTTTATCGTTTCAGTATTTTATGTTGATCGTGCTCATAATACGAAGACCGGTGGTTGTTGTAGTTTTATTTTTCTTATTTCTGGAAAGCGAAATCCAGGATTCCTTATAACAATAACACGTACAAGTACCTATAACGTTTTAAGAGAGGCACATTGCACAGAGACATCTCTTTTTAGATTTTTCTCTTCTTGGGGAAGCTTCAATGATGTATAATACTTTACCCTACATAAGATTGCAATTAAATAGCGTCGTATTGTGTTCCAGCGGTGAATAGGGTTACCAGAGCTACTTGAGAAAGGAAGGTTAAAAGCTTCTATAGACTTCAGAAGCCTCATACAATCAGGCGCAGTGGCGGCGCTAGACCAAATGTTGACGTCGGCGACATCCGCATTGCGAGGCCTCTTTCAATTGGCAGACATTAAAAAAAACGACAAATAGAATGAGACTGATGCTGATTGCTATAATAGCTTATCAAGGAATGACCTATAATACTTCCCGTATATAAAATTTTATCAATTAAATTTCTAGAAGTAATATTGACAATTCTTATAGCCCGTCGATTATGTAATTACAACTTTCTGCGTACAAAATTTCATCAAAATCAGTTAAGAATCAATGGTTTTTTTTTCTGCGATTCCTTATAATGTACATAAGTGAATATTTTCATAACCCATCTTTCATGGTCAATCATTAATAATATTAAATCATTAATTACAAAAATTTCTGTCAACTATAAAAAATTCAAATGTTTTTACTAGAGATGAAACGGACAGTGGTTTGGCCGGACACCGGATATTCGGCAATCTACGAAGCCGGATTGCCGTATATTCGGCCCTTTATCGCGTTACATGACGCGATCAGTTTGATTTGAATATTGGCGCGGTGAACGAGATTGGAAATAAAGTAAACTAAGTAATAAAACAAACATTTTTGACGTACGATTATAAAAATAAACGGTGTTCATAACCTATTGTGGTATGATTTGCCTTGTGTAAAATCATGAGAATTTTTTGACGTTTACTATCCGGAATCCAAGTCATTATTATTTATTATATAAATAAAGGTATCTAATATTCATAAGGACACTATAAGTGTTGATAGGTAATTAATTAGATAACAATTTATAATAAAGTTGTTAAATATTTGCTTCCATATACACTAACTAAAATAAATGACTTGGTTTTACATCCTATCGCACAAATTTTTATAGCGAAAGAACTGCGTTGCGAGACTTGGCATTTTTTACATTTTATATTTTTAATGGGATATAATTGGAAGCTCAAAACAGCTTGCTTTAATTTGCAAAACTTTAATTCATTCATTCCTCTTCAATACAATAAATGTACCATTCCTTACTCAACCAGGGGAAAAATATTGGTATCATATTTGCTACTAAATTATGCTGGGCAGACCAAGTCAAGGAAGTTAGTAGAAAATTTTATGTTCCTTTTCATTCTCTCATGCGTTTGAAAAACTTTCTTCTTGTTGATACAAAGATTTCCCTAATAAATACTCTTCTTCCCCCTCTTCTGGATTATGCAGACGTTGTTTTTTGGACCTCTCAAAATATCTCTTAAATAAACTTGATGGTCTACTCAATAACTGTATCCGTTTCATCTTCCGAGCCAGGTTGAGACAGCTACCTATTCGGCAGCGTAGAAATGTAAGAATACTTTGTCTTCTTTTCTCCATACTTAATAATCCCAAATCACCTAAATATTTAAAAACACTATTTCAATCTCTCGCGGTTACGCATAATAGACAGCTAAGATCTTCTGATTCTTTATTTCTCAGTATACCCTAATTTCCGCGACCAATACTTCGCCGTAACAGCAGCACGACTTTGGAATTCACTTCATATCAACATCCAACTAGCCAACTCTCAGGATTCCATCATGTATTCGCTACGTAGGTTTTACTTTGAGCAATTGAATATTGGCACACCTTGCATATACCTACCTTTCTCTTCCTACCCTGGAAGACTGGTAGAGAATGCTTTTTAGCATTAAGTCCTCCATTTGTACTTTTTTGTGCAATAAAAAATATATTACAAATAATAATACTTTCTTTTAAAATATTGGAAAGTATTATCGATAGTTTAAGCCCGTTATTGCAAATGGCTATCGATCAATTGATATTTCATCGATGTTTAATTAGAGGACCAGTAGGTATTATATATTTTTCTGCAAATGAAGTGTGCTTATACCATAGATTTAGTATAATATAGATAGACAATATGTTGAATAAAACGAGACCAAAAGAAATATACTAGTGTGCTGCGTATAGTTTTGTTGATTTTCTTTGTTTACGAGTTACATCCCGGCTATACTGTACACAGAATATATACTTACTGTATATGAAACCACAATTAAATACGAAATTTTACTTTAAAACCTTAGGTTTTAAGCGGGATTTGTTTTGATCACGATTTATATTAGGTCGATGCAGGCCGATAGGATATACAAAAATGGTCTGGTATCCCTATCTCGTTCTAACACAAACGTATATACTATGCTCTTTCTCTTTTAAGTTGCCTATCTAAATATTATACTAGCTGTGCCTGCGGTTGCGCTTGGGTGGATTACTGTCTACAGAGCGCAGTCTATGGATCACAAATGCGAAATGTGCTACTTGCTAGTTACAGTAACAAGAGTATTAGCTTTTCTCCATGGTGCTCCCCCCTTTCGATTATTTTAAAGACAAAAATTCTTATTGTGGATGATAATTATGTAGTACATTAATTTGGTATATTTCATGGTTTGCTCAGCGTTTAATCACCAAAATTTATTCACCCTTTATCACACGCGGAACCCTAATAGGTATTAGGTCTTTACCTATGAAATTGCTGTTTTGTGTGAAAAAATTTAAACGAATTTTTTTCATGTATTTTTTATTTGTATCAATCGAAGTAATCACCCATGCAATCAATGCATCTTTGCCAGCGCAGTGGCAGTTTATTGATGCCCTTCTTAAACAAATCAGCTGGACGGGAGGCAACAAATTCTTCAAAGGCATTTTATACTGCCTCTCGGGTATTGAATTTTTTTCCCGCCAAAGAGTTATCCAAATTCTGGAAAAAGTAGTATTCTGTAGGCGCAAGGTCTGGTGAGTAGGGCGGATTACGGAGAACTTCCAACCCCAGTTCTTGCAACTTGGAGACCGTCTGTTGTGCAGTATGAGGTCGCGCGTTGTCGTGCAGGAGCAGCGGAGACGAGCGATTGACCAATACTGGTTGGAGATGTGCCAGCTTCTCCATCATTGTGTTCAGTTCTTCACAGTACACATCTGCAATAATGCTCACCCCGTATGGTAAGAAGCTGTGATGAATCACACCGGTGCTAGACCACCAAACAGTGACCATCACTTTTCTAGGGGTAAGTTTTCGTTTAGGGCATTGTTTAGGTGCTGAACCAAGATCCAACCAACTTGCTGAGCGCTTGCGGTTATCAAACAGAATCCATTTTTCATCGCAGGTAACAATGCGGTTCAAAATTCCTTCATTTGTGTGTCTGTTGAGCAGTGCAAGGCACGTCTCGACGCATGCTTCGCGCTGGCGATAATTGAGTTCGTGGGGCACCCATTTGTCAAGCTTTTTTACCTTGCCAATTTGACGCAAATGGACCAATATTGTTTTGACGCTAGCGTCGAAAGCTGCTGCTAATTCAGCCGTAGATTGTGTATCATCTGCTTCCACAATCGTCTTTAATTCGTCATTGTCCACCAAAGTCTTCGGACGACCGCGAGGTTCATTTTTCAGGTCGAAATTCCCAGAAAGGAAGGGAGTAAATCAATAACAGGTGGTGCGTTGGTTTGTAGTGTTAGCTCCGTAAACGTCGTTGATGTTGCGTGCCGCTTTGCTGCTACGACGGTACTCATATTCCATAATTACTCGAATTTTTAACGTATCCATGATGACAAAAAAGATTGAAATGCGATGAAAATGTAACACTAATCAATAAACAAATGACTACTTTTGGAAAAAGAATTCCATGTTTATAAAATAAAATTAATTTGAAATTAGAATTCTTAGCCAAACAAAAATTATTTTGATTTGAAATGGCCAGTACTGCAGAACGGCAATTTCATAGGTTATTATTTAGGTTACCTATTATTTTGCAGTTTACTCCATATGAATCGATTTTCATAAGGAGCCCGGTGTAGAAATTTTTAAGGGAAATTAATAAAAGCGTTAAGTTTTTCTGCGCAACGTACCTTGGAAACTTTATTTTGAAATCATGTATGTATACATACATCGTCTTTCTTTTAGATAAATCATTAACAATCAGTCAGTGAACGAGTGAATTTGATTGCATATTCAAAGACCATCGCACTTAAAGGAGCTTACACGGAGCCGACACATGGACTATTTATTTATTTTTTCTAAAATAAAAGTAGCCTAAATCACTCCTTATAACATCAGCGATTTGCCAGTGAAAGTCCCATCAACCGTTTCAGAAATTACCCGGAACAAACAGACAGATTTTTTTTTTTTTTTTTGTTATAGGTAACGTCTCTTTCATACGCATTTTTATGCAAATGCTGTTATTTTAATGACATTATAAACAGACACTTCAATTTTATTAATTGTATAGATTAATTATTAAATGTCTGGGTTATATCCATTTGAAAAAACATTACATGGAGCCTGACCCAACATTTTATCTATTACTGTTTAGAAATATATCAATAGAAAATAAGGATGGGGTAAATGAAACGTAGATATATAATGATTCTATGTTTGTATTTTTTTTAATTAAAATATTACATTGTGTAAATCTTAAATTAAAAAACAAAACTTTTTTCTGAGAATAGTCAAAGAATTTTTTTAAATAACTAGGTAAATCAAAACCGCTAATTATATTTCTTGCGAAGTAAATTAAAATTTAGTTTAATAAATTTGTTTAAACGTTCATACTTTCTTACATAATAAGAAATTTCATTCATGTAAAGTTATTATCTACAATGTCTTATTCATTCTCGCCATTTGAAGCTATGATGGCTCAGTAGTAGAGTGTTCGTACACCGCGTCGATTGACGTAAATTCAAATTCTACAATCATCTAGAACTCTCGGTGAACGCATGGACGCCGCCAGGATTACTTTCACTATACTAATATGTAATAAAATATAATTAATATAAAAGTCGTGATGGTCGATTGGTTTAGACCGGTGGAATATTGATTAGTGTCCGCAGGTCAAAAACCAATTTTGAATATTGCAACCCTAATATTAATCTGACAGATTGTCATCAGTGTGTCTTGACAACTGTTTCCTTTTCAGTTTTTATATAATAAAATTTGCTATGACTCATGTAACGTGTTCACTTGTAAATTGTAAAGATTTTTCTGTACCTAAGTAAATATACAAGAAGTGCCTGTTTTATTTTTTGTTTTCAATCAAACGATCACACGCGAATACACTGGAGAGTATATGAAGCAATAACCATCCCAAGACGAACTCCGGCATGTACTAAAGAATTTTTCGGAATTCGCGTACATTTACTAAATCAAATTGGTGGTAACACTACACGCCGGCGGTGAAGGAAAATATCGTGAGGAAACCTAAACGCTTGAGAAATGTTCTTGTAGGTATCACTGGGGAAAATATAGAACTGGTGATTTCTCGATGTTTGAAATCACAAATACTTCGTGGACTGGCGTGGTGATTAAACCTTTGCCTTCCCTTGAGAAGAGGCCTTTGCCCAGCAGTGGGATACAAACAGGCTGGTATTATATATTTTTTATACATGTATTGTACAAATTTGGATAGTAACCTAAAAACGCCTTAAGTTTTTATTCAAAGAGTAATTTTATGAAATCTTATCTTTTCCGTTTTTTTTCTTGAGCCTGCTTCCATGGGTGAAGGAAAACATGATAAAACTATAGCATGGTGGTAGGGTAATTTCTAATGCCCACCTGGCTAGGTACCACCCTCAAGTCGCAACATCAGTCGCCAAGCACCTACAGGTGTTCCTGCAGCTGTAATTGAAAGCCATTCAGGCACTCTCTCTAGGCTTAGCGTGTTATCTTCCGTTACATCGTCACTTTAACATCATGTCAGATTGTGTTCAAATGCTAAACTTCTATGGCTCTAATGGTTTCTACAAAAATATACTAAGATTATATCTATCTATATAAATAAAATGATAGAGGTTTGCCGTTGTGCGCGCATCACGTAAAAAGTACTGGATAGATTTTGATTAAAAAAAATTCTAATATATACCTTTGAATACTTAGTCCTTATCTTTACAAAATATCTATATATATCTTCATAAAAAATAATAATTCTTTAGAAAACACGCGCGTAGCCGCGAGCACAACCAGTGATTAAATAAAAAGATTTTCTTCTTATTATATTATTAGATAGATACTTATAAAATTAATCAGTGATCACGGTATCTATTCAAAATCTGTATCCAATTCCACCTGAAAAAAAGAAATACAATTTACTTTATTACAAAATCATAATAGTAAGAAAAGTTTATGAATAAGTGAACCTTAATGTGAAAATTTACGTCGATGGCTCAATGGTGGTGGATACCATTTTGAACCATAAAGATCCACAGCTAGTAACTATATAAACACATATTATGCGAAGTTCATATCATAGTTTCAATCTAAGATAACGTAACTCGGTAGACACTCGCTTGCCTGTGCGCAGGCAATTTGTTTAGCACACACATCTTTTATTTATTTATTAAATACAATTTTATTACCATTCCTTTATTGTACATGATAATTTATAATACATAATATATAGCGAAAGGAACTTCGTTACTATGGGGTATCCCAAGACACATCTCCAATTTTTTAAATTTTTATATCCAATAAGTAGTTTAGTTTACTAACATCCAAATTTTAGTGGTAGATAAAAATATATTGTATGGTCTTACCGCTTGCATGCCGGCGATAGCGCGGTCCGTCTCTTTCTCGTCCTCCACTTCTTCTTCCTCCTGCTCTTCGACGACCTGCATATGATAGTCTTGCTCTCCGTCTAAATTATATAAATAGATAAGTTATCCATTGAGAATACTATAACTTCCAGTGTGTACATATTAATTTGTTCAAATATATTTATCAATATATTTGTGATAAGCTGTGTTTTACGTGCAGATGTGAATGTCGTGTACAATTTGTAATTGGATGTAAGATTTGCCATGTTATAATATTATCTAATTATCAATCAGAATTATCTGTAATTCTACATATTCAATAAAATAAAATAAATAAAATTGAAGTGTCTGTTTGTAATCACAAAACAACTGTTTTTTACTAAATGCATATAAAAATATATTATACGGTTCTCATAACAAAACAACAAATTTAAAAAAAAAATCTGTCTATTTGTTCCGCGTAATCTCTGAAATGGTTGGACGGTTTTTGTTTTTGTTATACGGAGTATCTTAGGATACTTTTATTTTAGAAAAAGAATTAGGGTTCCGCGCAAATAGAAAAAGCTGGTCATGGTGAATCAATTTGGGCGCTGAAATAGCTTATGCTCAGTAAACCATAAGAGATAAATAAAATCAATGTACTCAATAAATGTAGACATTAAAAAAATCTACAAAATAATCCGCGAGAGTATATAGTATATACTCTATAGACATATGTCTATCTTCTAAGAAACACCCACAATAAATATTTTTCATAACCGGGAGGGGAGGTAGCAAGATTCGCGCGTGTGACAGATTAACGGCATTCTTTAGTTCACGCGATCGAATTCGCGGGTCCAGCTAGTTGAGAATATAATATAATGTAACCATTTATTTTTTTTGTTGTCAATATGTCTCCAGTTAATAAGCAATTTCGCCAATGTCAAATGTAACAAATACACGTTTTCGAGATTAGTAGTAGTAGCTAACTGTACGATGTACTGTAGAATAAACCTAAAAACAAAACTCATAATGACACAACACAACAGTACGTAAAATACAGTGTTGATACGCGTGACAGATATCAGCGTTTAGTGTTGGGACAAGAATAAATATCGATCACAGAATTATCATTTTAATATTAACCCTACCAAATCACAGCTTTCTACTATTAGGAATCTCTGAGCTAAGCCACGGACAGACAGACGGATATAGCGAAACTATAAGGTTTCCTTTTGACTTCGGAACCCTAAAAACGACCCACAATTAATCCAGTTAAGAAACATGTTATTGAGGAAAATCAAAATGAGGATTTGTACCTACTGTAACTTGTAGTTATTATATAAATTACCTTCGGAAGACGGCTGTATGAGCTGCAGAGTACCATCAACTATTTGTCCGGCCAATACTCCGGACAGGCCAGTTATGTTCATCTGCTGACGAGCCCTCTTAGCTTCAAGCTCCAACTGCTGCTGTACATACAATTCCTTGTGGTGGACCTTGTTGTGATATTTCAGATGGTGCGCTTTCGTGAACTTCTTGTTACACGGTTCACAACTATGGTAATATATAAAAAAAACAATTTTTTATTGTATTCTACTAGAAGTTGTATAATTAGAACAAATACCTACCCCGTGCGAATGCTTCGCACATTCTAGAATAGAATTTAACTAACAACTGTCATTTTAGTTAAATAGATTGTTATTAGATGGCGCCTCCTACATGTTAGTTGAATATATGTATTTTCAATAGGAAATCCATCAAAAGATTAATCAATTTTTTTTAAGAAAACACTAATTTTAAACTATTTGTCTAATTCTTCAGAACAGAGGAAAAAATAATTTTTAAATTATGTATTAATAAATACAGTGTAAACTCTTTATAACGTTATCGTTTATAACGATAAACTCCCTATAACGTTGAAGTGAGCCCAACTTGGTTGGTTTGCGTTAAAACCCACATATTGAAACTCCACTCCATACAACGATAACTCTCTATAACGACAAAAAATGCTCAGTCCCTTGAGTATCGTTATAAAGAGTTTACACTGTAATTTTAATGAAAAAATTAAGAGAGATACGGTGTTGCCACAAGAAACACTTTTGAGAAATAATATAAAAGATGCTTACGAATATTTCTTTTCACCGGTGTGAGTGAGCATATGGTTAGCTAATACATAAGAGTAGGTGAAGGATTTACTGCATACAGAGCACTGGTACGGACGGATTCCCATATGTAACCTGAATAAAAACACAAATGCATTAATTACTGTTTGCGACAAACCATATTACCTGATACGACTATAGAAACTGTAAGGCTTCTTTAAATGAAAATAGGTTCTGTATGCAGCCACTTAAATGACGTATACTAAATGTAAACTGTATATTATGTCGAAAGTTTGATTCGGTGATAAAATCTAAAAAAGACAACGAAAATTGTAAAACCGCTCCAAAAGACGCTCAGATTGTCCAAATATTTATTACACCGGAATTATCATCAATCATCAATACAAAGCTGGTCGTACTGTCATGCCGGCCATCAAGCCTCTCGGCAGCTCACGAAACGCGAAAAATCAAAAGAGTCACATAGACAAATCCTTTTAGACCTATGGCAGGTGTTACACCTGGTGTGTGGTGGTCATGATTCAGTAGTGTCCTACACATGACTCCTACATACGAATACACATGAATCCCCATCGCACTCACATAGACCCCATCCACAACGCTAACCACAGAGCACATGCTGCAAATCACTTTGAAAATAACATAAGAATCATCAATATTTTAAAATTCTTTTGGTATTTTTTACCCGTGCATACAGGCTTATCTCTTTTATGCAATATTAATACTATGAAGCCTATTGAATGAGTTCCGGTCTACACTGACATTTTTCAATCAAAGTCAAATACAAAGATCATATATGTAATTATGTTTTTCAGAAAAATAACAAATTATAACAACTTATCATACAATTAAATCATTATATTTTGTTCATCGTATGAAGGAGACTTGCATGACATATCCACAGAACGTAAATTATTACGTCGTGCAAATTATGGTATAACCTAACAAGGTAAAGTGGAAACTTTATAAACTCCCGACCCAAATAAACTATTCATTGAGACCATTCAAATGAGTCCAAATATGATATCTCTTCTGTAAGTTAAGGAGTAGTTAGGTATCCCACATATTCCAGATGATGCTGCGGCATCAGTTCAAGGTTTTAATTATACCATTGAAGTAACAGAATACCAAATATCGACTCAATCAGACCTGTGGAAGATGCTCATATTTATTTATTTATCAACTAAAAAAGAGTTGATAAACTTCAAACGGCTGAGTAAATTTTGTTGAATCATAGCTAAGAACACTCGATTAAGTCACATTTCAAACAAAAAAAAAGTAGACCAAAATCGGTAAGCCATTTGTGAGCTACGATGCCACAGACCACAGACAGACACACACGTTAAACTTATAACACCCCTCTTCTTGCGTCAGTTGTTAAAACATGCATTTCGACTATCAATTCACAAATGTTTTCATTTTGAAACTGATAAACGTTTTAAAAATATTAGGGCAACACCATCCTATAAATCTTGCTTTATAGAATGATTTTCGAGTTCGTTTTTTTTTATTACTACGAGCAGCGTTACTTAAAACTAGGATAAGACCAAAATAAAACCAAGGAATCGAAAATTAATCGTATTAATCGTACGAATTAAAAATTAATCGAATTGACGGAAAGCCATTGTACATTTCATATAATAGTTTATTTTTAAATTTTGTAAGTAATTCAGACATTTATACTGCAGCAACACGCAAAGTAGAATATTGAGTAGAAGAATTAATCTTGTTGTTTGGCGTCAGGCATTTCAATTTGTGTACAATATTTTTTTTAACCATTAAGGTATTCCAGATTGTGATCTCAGTTGTTGTTATAGTTAATTTTTGTTAATTCCAGCTTAAACACTCCGGAATTGTGTTAAATTATAATCGTATTGTCGATAATATTTAGCTCTGAAAAAGAATCGATATTCGAAAAATCAACTTCTCAATTTAAATTATGCTACATCTCTAAAATAAACATTTGACATGTGTAATGCAGGCCTTCTTAGGATGAACAAAGTATAAGTCAATCGAATCTTCCCGTGTGTAACTTGTTTGAGACTTACCTCTCGTGTTTCTGCCGACTACCATAATCACCAAAGCGTCGGTCACACACTCTACACTTGTAAGGACGGACGCCCGTATGTCGCATCATATGTCGGCGTAGCTCCATGTTTAACACGCAAGCATAACCGCAAACACTGTTACATGAAAAAAGGCGAGTGCAAATCAGTAAACTTCTTTAAGTATTACGAAATTTGATTTTTGTATACTTGATTGAAACTTGATTTTGACTACTTTTGTGTACCAGTGAACTGCAAATGTCCATTGTCCTTACATGCTATGGTCCACCAGAGAGATTAACCTGTGCTTTCATTTAGTATGTGAATGGCGGGCGTTGCATTATTTAACCACAACCAAAAGAATATCAACCAATATTTTATCGACCATTACACATATATATATATTACACGATAAATGGAAAAATACCTGCATACAAATGGTTTAATCCCAAGGTGTCTCCGTATATGCGCCTGCAGAGACGCATTCGACGTGAACGAAGTGCCGCACGTCTCACACGTATGCCTGGCAAAACGAAACAAATATTTTATTACGACCCGTATACAAAAGAGTGCACATAAAAACAATACAGATACCTGGAAGGTTCATGGGAGGCCTCACTTCAATAAAAATGTTGTGTTCCTTTCATTCGTTTATGAATGGTCTCGAACCGCGAATAATGGACAAGTCCACAAAAGATGTAATAAAGTAATTAATTGGAACAAGCAAAGTATATAATCATTGAAATCTGGCAAACGAACCCAATAAGTTCCCCTCGAAATTTCTTTTAAAACGTTATATACTATAAATGGATTCCAATTACAGTGAATAAAACGCGAGAGTATTGCGACTAATATACCTAGTCGAGCACAAGTTCTGTTAAATCTGTATTTATTATAAATTTCAATCACTAGGTGTTTGGATTGATTTTGAGTAAGGAAACTTCTCACCCTCTAAAAATATAAATCATATTTATGTATTTTGTTTCATTTTAAAAGTGTAATCGAACTTCACTGCGGTCACGCGCATACAGAGATTATTAAACTTCAGCAGAATTTAAAAATAACTCAGATGTCTGTTTGTCGTACTATCAATCGATTTAGTGGAGATTCGATCTTCGAAGACTGTAAAAGGAGTGGCCCACCTCGTACAGATAGGACACCAGCACTCATCAAAGCAGTGCAGATGCAAATTCAAAGAAATCCCATCCGCAAAGAAAAAATATTAGTAGCCCTACAGTTGGGAGTTAAGCAGAACTAAATTAAATACGTCGTTCCGTTTATAATTTTCTTCAAATAGGTTCTCAATTCAAATATATATTTTTTTTGGATGTTCATAGCTTATGGACTAATTTTGATGATTATTTTTTTGTTGGAAAGGGTACCTCAAGGGTGGTCGGTCTCATTTTAATTTCATTGGTATTGAACCTTCGACTTTCAAGATACACCAGGGAACTCCTCAAAATCATTGAAGTTGGTTTTCATTCTTACTATTATAATTAAGCAACATAAAATACTTTTTTTCAACTAAAACCCCAAAATTTACAAGAGAACTTACGTTTTGCCATAAACATATTTCTTTTTATTGCTGACATATTTCTTCTTCGGTTTCGGATTTAGGATGTGGTCGGGAATCGGCTCGGAGTAAGCGAGGATTGTCTCATTAAGCAGCACATCATTTAATTCTTCCGTTTCAACTTTGATAGTTTTTAAGTCCATCTTGCGAGGTCGGCCTCGTTTTTTAACTTTTTGTATATTCTAAAATAATTAATATATTCTGTACAGCTTATTAGTGTTTGACTCTGCCTATAACATTGACTATCACAGTTAATCATTCATCCATCACTATATACTTTAGTCTATAATACATAATAATAATAATATCGTTTTCACTTTCATACTAATGCATTTATTAAACACTATACTTCTTACAATATGCGCGCGAATCATAAAAAATAACTGTCATCACTTTCTCATAACGTGTCTAAGGTATAAAAATTTTAAAATATTAATTGTCACAGTGTACCTCTTTTTTATCAGATTCTGAATCAGGGTCAAAGTCAGGATCACCTGTAGACAGAGATAAAAGATAAATCTACATACACTTGGAAAAATTTCAAATAAGATAACTGTTAAACGTTATCTTACTTTACATTTTGAATGCCTTTACTGTTATTTTTCACCAAGTAGCCATGGGTAACACTGCGCTGCGCCGCGCAATTGTACCAACTCAGATTACTGGGCCGGGTGTGTTAACACACTTATTCCAAATGTGTTGGTGTACAGCGCACCGAGCCCGCTAAGGGACAGCGTCGCAACCCCACAGCTTGCGTCGGTCAGCTGACTCATTCATTTCTCTAACTCTCATGCCTCGCGTACTATCTTGCTGCGCCATGGCGCAAATTTGAGTTACCTGAATGCGCCATCGCAGTAAACTGCGCTTGAGTTACCCATGGCTATCACCAAGTATAAAAACAGTAAAATCACAAAGAAACTATTACTGTAGGAAAATCGAATCTTAATTTAATTGGTAACATCTATACAATATCAGGAAGCATCTGTAGTTTTCACGCGTCACTAAAATGTTACGACCCAGTAGTATTTCCCGCGTTTAATCAAAATTTTACGACGAGGTTGTGCTTCCCGTGTCTCACAAAAATATTGATAACACTTTTTATGTACTTAATAGTATTAGAAACACACGAATAACTTGGCAACAAGGCATTCAAACTTATTCATCATGAGTTACATCTAAAGGATTCGATCCCTTTTTTGTAATCTCGGGATTGTCCACATTTAATCCCGGGACTGCAACCAGGTAATGAAGAGTCAGTACTAGGTAAAAATCTGATAAATAATTTTTTTTTTCTCAAAAAATAATAAAACGTTCATAAAATAATTAGTCAAACAAGTAATCTGTATCTATCAAACTAAATCTGTATTTATCACTTTAAACTCGCTAAACAAATATATCAACTTAATTAGACTTAAAATTATGTAATATCATACATTATTCTTCTACACAGATCGGTATTAATCCTTAAATTAAAATGACCAAGTATGGTTACACTTTAAATCTTGTCAGAAAAAGTTAGTCGAACAAAATCAAATACTTAAAATCTTCTTATAAAATAAAACAACTACTTCTGTCTATAACACTTAAAATTAACATGTTAAGCTTATGACCAGATCTGGGTTAAGGTGGTTAGCCACTTTATGCCTTGATTTTCATTGCGAAAATAAAATCTATGAAATAATAATGTATCCACAGTGTAAACGCAGACTAATCAAATCATCTGGAAAATCAGTGAAAATGTTTGAGTGAAATGAGTGTGTTTCATGTCATTCAATTTTTTAATAAATTTTTTGTAAATCTCACCAATCCTGGATATTGTCAAATTTGATCCCAAAATTCTCGATCGTAATAAGACCAGGGTACTGAGATTAACTAAACCAAGGATAACTCGGGAAGTCTAGGGAATTTGAGACCTTTACCATTCAAGACTAAGAATTAAATAAAAAAATTAATAATAACTTACTATCAACACCAGCTGTACTGGCTTCATCTTCTTCTTCTTCTTCAAAAGGTTCATGTTTAATAAGATCCAGTGTACCATTAGCCAACATTGTGGTCAAAGCCTCTGGTTCATTACTTGACACTTTTGGTTTCTTGCGTTGGTATGGTGACACATCTAATATCACAAATTAAAAAACACAATTGTACACATATTTTATGTAAGATGTTAAAATCATCATTTTTTTTTTCTAAGTGCATTCATGTTGTATACAAACTAAACTTTTTGGTCTAATCCCTATAAGCTTTTTGCTGTAGTGGAAAACCCTTTGTTGTTGTTTCTTTAATTTGATTTTCAACATTTAGGCTGAAATCTATAGAAAGCACTCTGACTTTGCTCAGACTTATCTCAGCAATATATGTTATATGTATATTATATAGGTTTCAAACTTCAATGTTGTTTATTTTATACACAAATAATCCACCTTTTTTACTTTACTTTACTTTATTTATATTTTAAATACCTTTTTAATTTTCTATACATAATTCTACAAGGATACTTATGTAATTTTTTTCTCAGATAGATGACATTTCTAAATTATATATGTTTTTAGTAACATACCATCATGCCTGTATTCCCTGAAGGGTTAGGCAAAAGTGTACACTAATGTACACCCACAGTTCGCCAAGTATGTTTTTAGGTCCCATGTAATAGAGGGCGAGCCTATTACCATTAATCAGACATGAGACCAAACTCTGAGCTGCTACTGAGAATTTCATAGGAAAAGCCCAGTAACACTTTGCTCGACATGAGAATCAAACCCAGGATCTCGATCATAGCAGTCGCACTTACGATCACTAGGCTAACGAGGCACTTTTAGTAAATTACAAATAAATCACATATATTTTCAATCAAGTGAGAATCCCTTCACAAAATCAGAAATTATCAATAATTATTTTATGTATATCATCTTAGCAGAAAAAAAAACATAGAATTCTATTTGCATGTTTTCTAGGAGCCAAATGCAGCAATAAGTAATAAAATTGAAACATAATATTTTGATTTTCTGACATTTTAATTTCTGTACTAACCTATCTGGCCTTGCTCATTGGGATACTTTCTAGGCCGTCCCCTTTTCTTAGCTCCCGGTGCCTTCGTTACCACAGCACTACCAGGAGACTTTGCAAGGGTCTTAGTCCAATCTCCACTAGGGTCATGTTCCACGGGCAACTCATATCGGAGGAGCAAACCATTCTCCTGTTTTATTGTTATCATTTCTGTTTTTGTTCCTGGAATTTAAAAAATAATTTACAAAACAAAGTTTGGTTTTTATTTTTTATTCATATGATATTATCAAACAATTCAGTTATTTTCACACTGTAAGCATTTGAAACACGCAAGACTATGTAGACATTTCTAGTTCCATAATTCTAAAAATATTTTAATTCACAAGACTAACCTAGATTATATGATTGTCTCACCTTCTGATGAATTTAATGTTGAAATTTCTGCTGAACTCTTCTGGTATTCCTCCACACATTCTTTCAACGTTTCGATGGAAGACAGACATTGTTCTTTGAAACGATACGCGTACGTGAGCCTGTCAACGCAATTCAAACAAATCAGCGTTGGCAGACAATCGTCTTCATCTACCTAGAACATTTTTGACACTTTTTGAGTTGCAATTTTTTATTTTTGTTCACAATATTCTGGGATGTCACTATAAAATCATGAACAGAAATAATGAAATATAGGTAGCAACATTATTGCATGTAAAAATTATAAGTGTGGCCATCGCAACCATTATGGAGTGGCAGCATTTAGATACCTGGATACCGCAACAAAAAGTGTACTTAGTGCTGAGTTGTTCATTGCTCTCGTCACAGTCAAAAAGGGAAACCATATCTCCATTCTCCAAACATACTCGACATGTTAATTGCCAATCCATTCTTTAATCAACGCGATATCGTGAACAAATTTCTAAAAAAACACTAATAAAATAGAACGACATTAAAGTTACCAGTAAAAAAATGTAAATTCTAAGGTTTCGTTGAAAAAACAAAGAAAATAAATATTACAAAATTCTTTCACGAAAAGGTACATATATTCTCTTTAAGGTTTCTTATTAATTCACTTAATAAATTCACATAAGCGCATAACACAGTACAATACCAGAAAGGAATGTTGAAATCGTTTTATGAGTACAATAGTTATCTTAGTATTCCTTAAAAAATGTATTAATGAAACATATCTTGAAATGCGAACGAATCATTAAAATTAGTCCCTTTTATTTTGAACCTGTGGATTATTTTTATAAAGTTATTTTTCTTTTACCAGGCGAACTATAATAATATTTTTTTCCTATGAATTAGCATTGAATACTTTTATATTATATTAATTATAATTTTTTTTAAATATTTTTCGCCTTTTGGAGAACTAATGATTAAGAGACATTTAAACATCTCTCAAATTTAACGAAATTCATGTTTACTTAGCATTCTTCAGAAAAAAATCGTATACATATATTCGCCAATACTTTTAAAGTATGACAACACTAAAAAAGTATCATCATAATATGGCGGGTAGAGAGAAACCGGATGCACAAGGACAGAGTATACCACCAACCATAAACTAAGCCATAGACAAATAACCGAAGGACTAAACTTTGAGACCTAAGCTTCTAATTGTAGACAAAGACAGTACTAGACAAACAGAACTTGTGAGATAACGATAGCGTTAACGTTTTACTGTTTCTTTAATAATTTATCATTGTACGTGTCATAGATTAAAAAACTGTACACATGCACTAAACATTGTTTATTGTTAGATGAACAATAAAATCTTAATTTACTTTACTTTCGCTATAAAATAACCAATGACAAAACCTTCAGAAGAAAAATATCTTCTTTAAAATCCTAAATCAGCAGTACTCGATCTATCGACTTGTACTGTACATACAACAATGCGCACGAGTCTCACCTCTAGGTCAATTCCACGGCGATTATAGTCGTGAAGATCATGACTTGTATTAACCGTGTTTAATATATTCGAGCTAATTCTCTCGCGGACTCAGCCCTATAATACTATATACATACGTCTCTTTTCGTTTTTTCGTTTCATCGCGTTGTTAATCACAACGTTCCTAAAGAAGTTTTCACTTCAAAAATATTGACACCCACCGAGATATTATTATCAAAATTCGATTACCATTCGAACAGAAGATAACATTATAAATATTAAACTACTGCGCAAAAGAACATGACATCATCTATGCAGTGGCGGCCTTACCCATTGCGAGGCTCTGGGTGGCAGGTCTTTGCGTGGCCTTTTGTGCTACGGAAAAGTACCCATTTGATGCGAAAGTAGGTCTGGTTGTTTGGTAGGTAGGTATTCGATATGTTTGACGAGAAATGCTAAAATTATACAAATTAATAAATTTGAGTTTTAAAATATTTTACTTACATTGAAAGATTTACAAAATTAACAAATACAGAGATGATAAATTTTAAAAATGATGTTTACGGCTTTTACTAAGACTAAAAAATTGATTGTGTGGTTTTATGAAACCACGGTAAAAGTGAATCTTTTTCTCACATTATAGACATTTAACTAAAAATTCATAAATGAGTAATAGTCTATACACTACACGGTCAGTTGCTGCGAACTATAGGCGCCGCCATCCGTACTCCGCGGCCGACCGTCACGCGACATGCAACACACAGACACAGAAAAATTTTGAGCCGATCTAATAAAAGTTTCACTTTAAAATCTCTAATTAAAGAACAATTTAACGAATGAACTACGTCATTTTCGATTGAAAGAATAGCAAGGGCTGAAAGCCGATCCTGTTTCATCGAATTCCTCAAATATGTTTTAATAATTTTAACCCTCGAAAAACTACTTTCAGCAAACGCAACCATAACACGTGTGGTGGCAATAATTCTCAGAACTATTTCGATAGTGGGATAAACTTCAGTTAATTTTTTTTCTATTATGTATTTCAGCACTGAGATAATGTCATCGTTTCCTTCATACACACGGATGAACATATTCAGTTCTTCGTAATTTCATGTCCATCAATATCACATGATTCTCCTACTGTTATAGATATTTGCAAGTCGCTGCATTGCTTCGAAAGTTCACTATCACTAATTTCCTTTAATCTTTTTATATTATACATGAAACCAAATATGCTCTCACGATGTTTAAGTGCCTCAAACCTAGGATGGCAGCTTGCGCACACATTGGCGACAATAACATAAAAATAGTTTATTTTGAAAATCTCTTCCGCATTCAATTCATAAGCTTTATCTTCCCCTTTATAATCAAAATGCCTTTTTTTACGTCGTCTTCTTACTTCTTTAAAGCTGTCTGTCAATAGCATTTACCTCGGCTATTTCTCTCGCTGTTACAAGGGTTGACTGAAAACCATTTTTTCGATAATTATCGAGCCAATTTGTGAATGCGTCTAGGTGTCGTATAGCCACATCTAAGTGCATGTTTTCGCTTTGCCACATTTTACTGATAATATTTATCTTTGTAAGAATGTCGTACCATATGACAAGTGAAACTACAAATTCGTAGGTAGTTATTTCCTTTTCTATAGAATGGCATTCACTGACCAACTGACAATCTGTTGTATTTTCTGCTAAATCCTTTAAAGCATCACATATATCGCTTACTTGGTATTTAACGGTCTTCACCGATGCTACCCTGCAATCCAATCTAGTTTCAGAAAGTGGTTTTAGCGATAAGGATTTTACATGAGCATTTAAAATAGCCCACCTCTGAGTTGAGCCAGCAAACAGAGTGTACAACCTTTGTAGCAAATCAAAAAAGATTTTGCTTGGACACAAGACGATGCTGTATCTCCTAGGATGGATTCTAGCTATGTCTCCCACAAGGTAAAAAATAAGCAAGTGGATTAATTTCAATATTACGTTTTTGGACACCACTTTTTTCACCACGCATATTAGCACCATTATCATATCCTTGGCCTCTGCAGTTTTGCAATGATATACCTAACTGTTCTAATTCTGTGATTATATAATTAGTCAAACTCTCAGCTGTGGTTTTTTCGACGGCTATGAAACCAATAAATGTTCTTCAATTTCAGCTGTTTTTGTATTAAAAAATCTTATAATAATTGATGGTAGCTCATCACGAGAAACGTCGCGAGTACAATCAAGAATAACAGAGTAATATTTATTATTAATTATTTTTTCAACAATTTCAGTTTTCACGTGACTTGCCATTAATTGTAGGAGCTCATTTTGAATATTTTTTCCGAGATAGTGGTCATTAATCGTTTTATCTTTTACTTGTTATAAGTGAAGTCTCAGCACGGGATCAAATCAGGCTATTAACTTTACTAAATCTATAAAGTTGCCTCTTGTCTTACTCGAACCTGAGTCAGATGTTAACTTCTCTCTATGACCCCTGAAGGCCAAATTGTGAGATGCTAAAAAATTTACAATTGGGAGCAATCGTTCTAAAATATTTCTCCAACGTTGCCTTTCTTGTTCAATTTGTGACTGAGCCAAAGAGTCAATAGTGGAACAGCTTTTTAAACCATTCTCTAAATTAGTCCACTGATTACTACGACTAGATTCGTGTGATTTTAGGTAATCACCCAAGTGTTTCCAATCACACACCTTCACTTGATCCAATCATTGTATTTTCTAGCTCGAATATTTGACACGGAAAGCAGTAAACGGCATACTTTGTTTGTGAATAAATCATCCAGCGCCTGTCAAGCTTTTCACCGTTAACTAATAACATATCATAATGATATTCACTGAATCGCCGTCCAATGATAATTCATTTACGGGAAATAACTCAACTTTGATCCGGATTGGACCTCTTAATACAAATCGTAATTGTTAAGGGCCACAAACCGGGGTCATTTTGAGGATTCAGATTTTCCATTCCAGCAGTCATGGATGTAGACATAGACTCGGGCTCAGATTCGTGTTCTTGACTGGATAGCGTTGACGGCGGCACCGGTGACCTAAGAGACAATGATGTAGTTAAATCATCATCATCGCTGTTTTTACTTGATAACGGCGGCGGCACCTATGATGATGTGGAAGGAATGTTTTCAGCTGAATCAGGATTTTATATAAAGATCCACGTAGATTTTGTTGTATCTGCTTTCTTTTGATAGCTCGTTTCCTTTTTGAACTACCTACCTGACTCAAACTTTCTACCGGCATCACGATCACGCGAACTCATTTAGTAAATTTATTTTTGTATCGCACAAATAGTCAGAAATGATTTTGAAGTAGGTGTTACATACTTTTTTTACACTTTATTAGCTTACTCAATACCTAAAATACTATAATTTACACTTTTCCAGCTCACTCAATACTTGAAACACTATAAGAGCGTAATATTAAATACAATTGAAAGATATGTACGGTACAGCAACGATTTTGTAACTCATACTGCAAGCAAAATAATTCCAAGGTGACAAAAGTTGACGAACGAAATGAAACAAAGGAATTCCTGTAGCGACGGGGATTCCCCGAGCGATAGACGTGCAGAAAATTATGTCCCGACTCCCGAGTCACAGACTATATAATACTATACTAGTCCCGAGTGCTATGCGTTTAAAAAACCGATCTTTAAGTGTTTCGAGGCGCGATATTCAAGTACTACAAAATAAATTTATCAATTATGATTTGAATGAATGAATTAGTTACCGAACTTTATTTTAATTTACCGTTATGTTATAAACTTAATAAATAATTAAGAATCAAAATCAAAAGTTATGAATTTAAAAATCATATATGTGGTTTAAAAAAATTGTATTTTTTGAAGCGAGGCCCCTGCAAGAGCGAGGAGCGGGCGATTGCTCTGTTCGCCACCTCCTAAGGCCGCCACTGCATCTATGAGTTATGAGTATCGTCCCTTTCATTGTTCCAGCGATACGTACATAATGGGAACGGTGTTCACTCACCATTGCACCAAGTTGGCACTTGGTTATTTGTCTGTGGTTGGCACTGCCAACGCCATTTCTTCTTCTTCTTCTTCCTAACTTGGCAACCGGTCCTCTTTTATGAAGACTATTACTGCCATTATCGAGTGAATTATATTGTCAAGTGTTATGACGATTCAGTACCCTAACAAGATGGTGGCTCCCTTGTTAGAACTTTCTACGAAATTTTTGTGGGATCTCAGAATGATGTTTTCAGATTATATTTATAACCCACCTCACTTATGCCCAAAAACCAAACTATATCACGCAAAACGCTACCAATATTACATAATATAGCGTCAAAAACCTAAGTAAATGAGTAAAAACCACAACATGTCACTTCAAGATCCCGCCAAAAACTCCAAAATTGTAATTCGACATATAGTAGGTACTTACTCTGTGCTGTCGCTAGAGGTGTAACGAATTAACGAATACATATTCGTAATTACAATAGGTCCAGGTATTATAATACGTGCCGCGAACTAATATTTTATGATATACGAATACAGGATAATAGGTTATCAGATATTAATCAAATAACAGATAAGCGATTCATGAACCGCGCGGCTAGTCACCGCAAAGTAGAAGTAACTCTCCATCCGTTATAGCGGCGCAAGTAAGCGAGGTGACTATATGCTTTGAAACTTCGAATAGAAACGAGCGCTGGCTGATGGCTTATCGTAACCGCAGCCATGTATGTGTTGTAGAGACATAATAATATACGTCGGGCTTCATATGAAAACTGCATGGGTTGGTAACACAGTAAGCAAACAATAAGAACAGAATCACTATATTAGGCACCGGTTTTACGAATATCACTGTATTTGCTAATATGGATATCAGTTATATTCATAGATTGGTTTGTAATTTTTGTATTAGGTATTTACCTATTCGTATTTCATATTATAATAGTGGTTCCTTCAGTTCCTTGTAACTCGGTATGATTGCATGCATGTTATCGTACCTATATATTTTTGAGAATTTCAAATGTAAATATTTATTATTTAGAATTAACTAAAAAGTAAATCCATTGACGTTTTTAATGGAAATATATTTTTAAAAAATGCGTGAGTGCCGTGGAACACTCAGCTGGAATTAGAACGAAGCTCGTAACCTCGAACCAATAAGCGTGCACCTATGACTGGGTACAGCCAGTATAGCATACGCGCTATGGATAATCGTCTACGCTATAACTTTTTTTTCGCCTGGCCACCATCCGCCAAGTTCGTACCATGCGATAAGGAACTGCGTTCCGAATATACAGAAATGTCTATAATTATTGTAGTAGGGTAGACCGGGGACAATAGTAACACGGGGCAATAGTACCATTGTCCATATTTCGTCGGTTACTAAGATATAAGCTTGTGTGAGTGTATACCTACGCGCTCAGAGCGTGTTGCAACATGTTCACCAGTCGGCAGCTAAACGCGGTGCGAGTCGGTCGAGTTATTCGGCAATTTTTGTTCACGAGCGACCACGGTAAGTATTTGCGGTATTTGTATTGGCTTATTATTCCCTTAAAAGCAACTTAAAAGCTATAGTAGTGCCACATTTTGATCTATTAGTTATTAATGCTTGAATTATGTAGTGGTTGGAAATCAGTTTGGTATAAAATCGGAAATATTACAATTTTTCGAATTTTGGTTATTTAGGTACAATTGTAACAGCACCGTCGGGGTCAATTGTAACGTTACATTTGACCCCTTGATACAACTGCCCCCAAGATTATTATTTTCATATACATGATCATTTTTGTCTATTTTTTGAGGGTGAATTTAACCTTTAACCTAAGCGTACTATGCGTAATGCTACTTATTAGTATAGTACGTAGTTGTTGTGTAGTACAATATTTTTTAATTTCTATATAAATGTCTAATTTAAAAGTTTACTAGCAAATATTATTTAGTTTATTAGCTGAATATTCGACACAACATTTTCTTGCAGATGCCGAGAAAAAGAGACAAAAAAACGGACCGCGGTTCAAAAGACCTACTACTATACGAACAAGCATTCGAAGAAATACAGCAGGGCCGATCTATAAGAGGAGCTGCAAGTATGTTTGATCTTTGCCATGTGTCATTGCTCAGATACAAAAACAAAAAAATCAATAACCCTGATAATACTCCCACTATGGGTTATAATCCAGCCACAAAAGTTTTTTCTGCAGACCAGGAACGTGAAATGTCAAAATACCTTATCAGAACTGCCGATATTTACTTTGGTCTTACTCCTAAAAATGTTCGACGACTTGCATACGATCTGGCTGTCAAATATAACCTGAAAAGACCTGAATCCTGGGATCGCGAGAAGATGGCAGGAGCTGATTGGTTTTCAGCATTTCTGAAAAGGAACTCGGAATTATCGATCCGATGTGCTCAAGCCACCAGCTTATCACGTGCCACGAGCTTTAATCGTACAAACGTTGATGCATTTTTCAACAACTTAGAAACAGTAATGGCAAGAGACAGTTTGAGCCTCAAAACATTTACAATATGGACGAGACAGGGATCACCACGGTCCAAAAACCAGATCGCATAGTAACTAGAAAAGGAACTCGTCTAGTCGGGGCCCTAACTTCAGGTGAACGTGGAACTCTGGTAACGATAGTTATGGCTGCGAATGCACTGGGAAATGCGCTGCCTCCTTTTTTTGTATTTCCGCGCCTGAGGTACCAAAGTCATTTTGTCCAAGACGGTCCACCCGGTTGTGTTGGGACTGGAAACGCATCTGGATAGATGGAGGAAGCTCCATTTTTACAATTTTTGCAGCACTTTCATCACCACACAAGAGCATCTTGTAGTAACAAAATTTTGCTTCTTTTGGATAACCATACATCTCATATTTCTATCAAAGCTTTGGATTATTGTAAAGAAAATGGTATTGTGGTTCTCTCATTTCCACCGCATTGTTCTCACAAATTGCAACCACTTGATCGTTCAGTCCATGGTCCATTAAAAAAGTTTGTGAACACAGCCTGTGACGCGTGGATGAGAAGTAATCCCGGTCAGACAATGTCTATTTATAACATACCGTCGATAGTGGCATCTACATTTACACTTGCTTTCACTCCCCGAAATATACAAGCAGGATTTAGAGTTACCGGAATTTATCCATATAACCGGAAAATCTTTGATGACAGTGCTTTCGGACCATCATATGTGACTGATCGACCCTTACCCAATATGTGTGATAAACAAGATCCACAAGGATCAAATCACTTATCAGTTTCTCAAAAATCATTGCAAGAGCGGGGATATTCATTCGAGGATACACCACGAAGACCAATAATTTCACCAAAAATTCCAGAATCTCTATGTCAACAGGAAGAGCCTACCCTAGGACGCAACTCAGCTTCCAGGGATGATTCCCCGCTTCTTGATGCGTCAGTATTATACTCACCAGCATTTGCACCAGAAACCACCATAGAAAACAGAACTGCAGAAATAATTCCTATAAATATTTCAGCTTCTAAAGCAGATACCTCAGCGCTTTCGGTTGCACCAGTCTCACACTCACTTGCGTTCGTGATACTATCGCAAGAAAATACCTCGTCTGAAACTGAATCCCGAGACACAGAAGACATTTCGGCCCAGAGACAGAATTCTTCATTATTTCCTGTTGCGCTAGCGTCAGATCTCCTGGCATTCAGATCAGATACTTCTATCACACCTGATAATTTAAGACCAAATTGGCCTTTTAACCCAGATAAGCCTTCGACATCGAAAGCTTTAGATTTCTCGCCTGAAGTAGTTCGTCCGTTACCGAAAGCCCCACCCCGTAAAACAACTAACCGTGGACGTAAAACATGAAAGACTGCTATATATACAGATACTCCTGAGAAAGATATGATACAAAAAGAAACTGAAGAACGGGAAAAAAAGAAAAGAGCTAGAGAAGTGAAAAAACAATTAAACATTTCAGGTAAAGGCAAAGGAAAAGGTAAAAAAACGAAACAGAATACAAAAGTAACTAAAGAGAATAAACTGTATAATGATGTTGACGAAGAAGAAAAAGAATGGTTCTGTCTTGTTTGTGGAGAGCCATATAGTACGAGCAGACCCAACGAAATATGGGTTCCTTGTGAACAATGTCGATGGTGGGCCCATGAAGAATGTACTCCACAAGAAGCAGCCTACATTTGTCACAATTGTCAGTAAGAGTCAGCTAATATATCGTTCCTAGTACAATGGGGTTTGTTGTACCAGGGGTCAATTGTAACTTCATACAACATTGGATTTTTGGAAAAATTTGATCTCTTTGTGGTTTTTAATACAAATAACCTACGTAAATCAATGCGATAGGAAGACTTTATAGTTTTGTTTTATGATTACGAGTTGATTGTCTGTAACATGTGAAAATTATGTTCTATGTTGTTAAACGTTAAGAAGTTATTTTTTTGTCGTTAAAATATTAATTTAAAGACTTGAGACTGATGAAACTTATCAGACTGATTATTTTTAAGAGATAGACAATAAACCTACTTTTATTATTAAATTAATATGCCTTTTATTAACTTCCAAAATTGCGGTACATTAGACCCGTACTAAGGGTCAATTGTAACATTAGGGATCGTTGAACAAAAATTCAATTTCTACTGTGTTCTGATTATATAAATAAAAACAAAGTAAAAAAACACATAGAGCATAAAACTGAAATGCACTATTTAAATGCGGAGTTTCATAGTTACTTCTAGATTCTGAGCTATAAACCGTTGTTTCAAAAATGTTACTATTGTCCCCGGTCTACTCTACTTGACATATAATTGTGATATTTTTTAACATAACATATTATAATATACCAAAGATTTCGACGTTAACGACAGTCCGTAAATTCTTAATACAAAGGAGAATTTAATCACTGTTTCCTTTGGGTAATATAATAGGCATACTGATAATAATAATGAATATATATTCACGAAAATCTTTTATTTCATACTCACATACTTTATGTAGAGAATAGGTACGCTTAATATCAGTATTAGATTCAAGAAAGTAGCGATTAGCGAATATTGAATCGGTGACTATTATTTGACTAAAACCCGGTAATAGGTACGGTAACCTAATAGGAGCTATCTATAGTCCATAATAATATTAGGATATAAAAATATGAGCCTAACAGAACACCTCTACTAGTCAACGAACGTGCTTTAATTAGTAAAATTCTCGAAAGGTTTTTTGGCGGGATCTTGAAGTGACATGTTGTGGTTTTTATTTTTAATTCATTTACTTAGGCTTTTGACCCTATATTATGTAATATTGGTGGCGTTTTGCGTGATATAGTTTGGTTTTTGTGCATAAGTGAGGTGGATTATAAATATAAGCATTCATTCCGAGATCACACAAAAACCTAGAAAGTTCTAATAAGGGAGCCACCATCTTGTTAGGATACTGAATCGTCATAACACACGACAATAATTCACTGGATAATGGCAGTAATGGTCTTCCTTAAAGAGGACCGGTTGCCAAGTTAGGAAGAAGTTGTCGACAATCGACATTTAAAGTACTCTGTGATCGACATCGACATGAGACAATGAAGAATTTCAGATGTTTGTGACTCATACGAAAAATACGTCTAAAAACGATTTTTATTATTATATAATTTTCTTGTCTATTTCTTTGGCACGCTTTATAGCCTAAACAGCTTACGGATTTTAACATACCTAGGAGGTGTTCGTCTTAATTGTTGGAGTAAATGAAGCTATTTAATATTTAAGTACGTCTGGGAATCAGTGGCGTAACTAGCATAGGTGGCATTCGGGGCGGATTTTATAGGTGTCACCCCAAAACTCAATCGAAACTTAAAATAAAAAAAGTTATAATCATTTACATTTTATTAAAATACGAGTACCTATTACAAATATGTATTTGAATATTATGTGAAACAAATTACTTTGTTACAAATTAAAATTACTTCCTTCTAGCTTTGACACTAGCGAACTCCGAAATCACGTCTTCAAAATTTATATTTTGTGTTGCTTCATGTTCTATCGTTAAAACACCAAGATTGTTTAATCTGGTTTCAGTCATTGTAGACCGCAAGTAATTTTTAATTAATTTTAAATTTGCTGAAACTTCTCTCAAATGAAGCAACTGATGAAACTGAATAACTTTAGTGCGACCGTTAGATTCGGAAGAGATTCTGTAAAATCCCATTCCACAATAAATTTCAGAAAGTCCAGTGTCACCCAATTAGAGACAGTAATATTAGCCGCTTTTAAATGTCTTCTCAATCTTGGTATTTCTAAAAGGAGTTCTGTTTCTGATACTTCATCGTAAATATTAGTAAATTTTGATATAGCAAATTTTAACTGTTCAGTGTTTGCCGAAAGCAAGGTCTTTGACTGCACAACCTCAAACAATGAAGCTACGTCTTTAATGGACTTTACTCTTGTTTCGAGTTCAATATTGAATCTGTCAAGCCATTCTAAGATGTCCTTTTGAAGTTCCGCTCAAGTGTAAGTCCAGCATCGGTGGACGATGCTAACTTACCGGGCATGCGTTTCATGCGACGAATTCGTCGTTCCATCGAAATGTTGTATTTTTCCGATTTTTGTACAGCAAAAACTATTGCCTCTTCTGCTGGATGCAACCGTTTCTCTCCAATGAATAGACGAAGTGCTTCTAGTTTTATGATTATGTCATCAACACATAAACCTTTACTTTGTAATGCAATCTGAGCATTGTTCACATCCCTTAGCACATCATTCCAAAAGAAAAAGAAAAAACAAAGAAATGAGAAATTGCACACAGCAGGCATAAGATTTTGTGCAGCACCTCTAGTTTCTAAATTTACGTCTTGGTCACATAGTTCCTCAATTGCAGATATTATCCCATCAAAATTTTCGGCAAATACTTTTACTGCACCATAATGAGCACTCCAGCGCGTTGAAGTCTTTTAACAGATGCTTTGCTGTGATTGAGGAGCACTTCCCAACGGCTTGTGGAAGTTGATAAAAAGTTAAATATTGTTTCCACTGCTCCGAAAAATGTAACACAAGTCACATTTTGTGCGAACGAATGTTGGCCGCATAAATTAATTGAATGATCTATACAACCAATAAAAATTGTATTATTGTTTTTTTTTCTTTTATAATAGCTTGCACTCCTCCGTGTATACCACTCATAACTGCAGCATTATCATAACCTTGAGAACGACACATCATAATATCTAAGCCATCGTTTTCAAACTTCTTGTATTTCAGCGCTTAAATCAAGCTGCTTTTTTTCCATGTAAAGGAAAGAATCCTAAGAATACTTCTTTGACTTCTACTTTTCTATTATTAATTTTTACATAACGAATCACTTCAGACATTTGATCGACATGTGAAACGTCAGGCGTGCTATCAAACATGATTCCGAAATATTTGGCCGATTTTATTTCGTTGACAAGCTGACATTTTACATGATTAGCTAAAACATTTATGAACTCATTTTGTATTTCTGGCGATAAATATGTTACTTTAGGTGATTTTGCCTGCTCCAAATATGGTATATGTTCTTTGAGTACTGCATCATACTTTGACAGCAGTTTAACTAGTTCTAAGAAATTACCTTTATTAGACGACCCTTGGGTTTCATCATGTCCACGAAATGCTAGGTTTTGTTTAGCCAAAAACAATGTTATATCTAATAATCTAGATAAAAGATTTTTCCACTTCTGTTTTTCCGTATTCATTAACTGCAAGGTTGCATCATCTATTGTGGTGTGAGATTTTAACCTCATTTCCAAAGTTTTCCACTTTTCGAAATTTTTTAAATGTTCACATGAAGTTTCATGGTCCAATACTTTAGGATTTAGTTTCCACCACTTCTGAAATCCAGTTGTAAATGTTGTTTGTATGTTACTGACAGCAAATAAACGACAGCAAAAACAGTACAGGTTATTTGATATAGGAGAAAATACCATCCATGATCGTAGAATTTTTTCACCACTAGCCATCTGTTTATAAAACCATTCCTGCGAAAGATGACGAGAATCACCTTTAATCTTTGAACCATGACGAGATACAGTAGGAAATGGTCCTTCTTTGTTCTGGAAATGTTCACTGCCCTTTTTTATTATGTCAATGCGAACATTATCAGGTACCGGTAAACTCCAATGTGAAACATCTCTCAAATGTTGAACGGATTCTTCGAAGCTAATGCTATCTCCGAAAGTAGCATTAACGACGTCATTTTCATTATTTATTTTGATTCCATTAAGGTCCTGGGTCGCCTTCATTGATTCTGTATTGTCGATGTTGCTATCTAAATGTGAGTCTCTAAGATGTGAATCATAACTTTCGTCAGCAGGAGACTCGGGTACTTTACTTGAACTTTGGCCACTATCTGCTTTTGTGACATATTTGAAAAGAGAACCGGACATGCTCTGAATTTCATCCATTTTAGCCTTTTTGGCTTTTCTCTGTTGAAACCCGCTTTCTCTTTTCGAAGTATGAATTCCCCGAGGCATATTTCGTTCTGGGTATTCTAAAAAATATTTTAAGTTAGTAAGAGATACGTTGATTTTATAAACTAATTATAACAGTAAATAAACACCTACACGTTACGTAACTAGCTTTGTGAAATATATTTTTATATAAATTAACAATCCTGCGTCTGGGTGTAAATATGTATTTAAGTATTATTAGAAAAATACTAGTTAAATTCTCCACCGTTGATTGTGATATCCGTGCCACGAGTGCTCGAGCTACTCATCTCGGAGCCAAATCAACGTACGCGAAGTTGTATGATATGATTATAATTACTTTCAATCAAAAATTTGTAAACTTAATATATTCCGTTTTTGTAAACAAATCCCATTGCTATTAGAACGGAAAATAATAAGTAAGTAAATAATAAATAAGTATATTATTTACAATTAAACATTATTACCTAAATTAATATCGTAAAACGTGTAGAAATATAAATAAAATCATTTTACGCCAGCAAAGCCTTTAAAACCTATTTTAATAAATAAATACCTTTAGTAGATAGTAATACTTGCCCAGGCTAAACAAAAAAATATTACTGCAATCCGTCTAAAATACCTTCTGTAGGTAGGTACCTATTTATCATTTAGGATGGCTGTGGCTCAATAATATAGTTTTAAAATACACAGTAATTAAAAGAGAATAAAATAATTGAAGGGTTTTTCAAAATAATCTAAGATACTGCTATGAGATACTAAATGAATTAAAAATGTAAGCATTACCTGTAATAACAAAAATACTTCACTTACCTTGTTTATTTTCTTCAAGAATCGACTATATTAGCTTAGCTACGCCACTGCTGGGAATACGAAAACAAAAAGTAAAAATAGAAAGAATTACCAATTATTTTTATTGCAGTCAGGATTTTTGTTTCCTTTTTAATAATTTATGTAGCTTGTTTCATTATTAACTTACTTTATATGTTTTCGAGCAACCTTGAAATGTAAATATTATACGGATTTTGCTTTTACATAATATAGTAGATAGACATCTTAAGCAATAGAAATAAAGTATGTAGGAGACAAAAAAAAGATAAATAGGCATAAATACCATGTTTACTTGTGAACTTAATTCAGTTCATTTATTACACAAACGGTCAGGTTCCATGTTCTTGGAAGACAGCCAACATTCACCCTATACCCAAGAAGGGTTGCAGAACAGATACAACTAATTACAGGCCTATTGCGATTACCTCCCTTCTTTCTACGATGATGCAGCAAACCATTAACATACAATTGTTGAGGAATCTTGAGAGGCCCCAGCTGATTAAAGACCGCCAATACGGTTTTTGCAATGGTCGTTCAACTGGTGTTCTTGTTTACCTCACTCAAAGATGGGCTAAAGCCATAGAAAATAAGGGAGAAGCTTTGGCAGTTAGCCTAGACATCGCAAAGGCTTTTGTCAGGGTCTGGCATAAGGCTGTCATCTGTAAGATCCTATGGTAGCCCGAGGATAGTTGCATGTGGGTATAGTTTTTTTTCTAAGTGAAGCATCCGAGTTGTAGTTGTACCTCTGATGCAACACCAATTCTTCAACCAAGCCTTCCTATCACGTACGCTAGGGTCGTGGAATGGGATACCCTGCACGGTTTTCCCCCAGGGCTATGAAATGTGGTTCTTCAAAAAGGCACGGAAATACAGTCTCCAAGGTCGGCAATATGGTTTTAACACCCCTGGTGTTACAGTTGTCCATAGGCGCGGGTAACCATTTACCATCACGTGGGCCGCGTAACTGTTTGCGCCCTTTGGAATTAAAAAAATGGCCAATATAGGTCCACCAGCAAAATGGACCAAAATTTCATGAAGCCAAATCAAATGTCTTATGTAGATGGCGTTTAAAAAATTGACCGACAAAAAGAAACCTTTAAGGTGGTGAAAGTTAACATTTGAGTACATTATAAAAAAAAAAAAAAAAAAAAACCTGAATAGGATCTGTGGTCAAATTTTAGAGTGATCATTTATGTTTTATTATATCATCAATAAACAAAACATATATAATACAACATTGTTAATAATAAAGTAACTACATAATTGCTTAAGATTACAAATTCGGAGTCCTTTCTACCGCTCTACTTCTGAATGATGCAAAAATCGTCATCTAACACAACCTGAAACAATGAATTACAATTATTATGATAGGAATTAAAAACATCGTTATATTTTAATGTCAAAAAAACTTCTTTTAAATATTAATAATATTGATAAATGTATTGAAATTTCGAAGCTTAGTTTTAAGAGACTACGATTTTTATCATTATTACGCGTTCTTCTGTCCTCCACGCGAACGAAGCCGCGGGCATGGTTAGTTTTAAATATAAAAACTCACCCCTTGCATATTGGCTACGGCACGATCTGTTTCCTTTTCGTCATTATCATATTCTTGCACCTCAACAACATGCATTTGACCATCTTGTTCACCATCTAATAACAAAGACAAAATTTAAGTTATTAATTCCAATTTTATAATGTACTAAGCTTGCCTGGCAAACGTTTTTCTGCCCTGCCTAGAGATATAAACCGATACAACAAAAACCATAAAAACTAATTTTTGGAAATACCGGTACAACCAGTTTTTTAGCAAAAAACCGGTTTCGAATTAAGTTCTAATAATAATCTAATCTAAGTTCGCGCATTTTAACTAATTTTAACTAAAAAAGTTATAATACAAAACAATCTTATAAAGGTAGGTTTTTCACGCTACAATCCTAAGGAACGAAACTGTTACCATGAACGTCAAGCAAACTGGCAAGTACGGGAAGTAAGAACAACGATAGGTTATACAGGTGAAACTATAGGGCACAGCTAGTAACTATTTAAATATAAAAAACGTTTATTTATTCGGACCGACAGGTCAGTGTATTAAATGCAGTCACATAAAAAAAATTGAAAAATAAAATACACTTGACCTTGTAAGGCAATCACAACATAGTGCAGGCAAAAATATATTAAAAGGATACATATAAAAAAACCCAGTTATAACAGGATTATTAGAAATTACGTCAAATAACTATTTAAAAGAAAAAAATACATCTATGTCAGGTATACATAAAAAATTCATGTAAATCACTAAATGTCAATATATGAAAAGAAAAAATATATATTTTAACCATCAATATGAATAACACACAAGATTAAACTTTTGCAAGAACTTTATTCTCTCTCAACCACCTTGCTATATTATTATAATATACATTCCTTACCTTCAGAAGTGGCTTGTATAAACTGCAATGTTCCATCAACGATCTGTCCAGTAACGGAACCTTCCGAGAGGTTTGTCAACTTTATCTGCTGCCGGGCCTTCTTAGCTTCAGATTCGATTTGCTGTTGTAAGTACAACTCCTTATGGTGGACCTTGTTGTGGTATTTTAGATGGTGGGCTTTGGTGAATTTTTTACCACATGGAGTGCATCTGATAAGAGAAAAGGAATTCATCAACATTAGAAGTGATACTTTGAATACGAGCCCAAATTACATGAATAAATAAATTCAATTCGTCCATGCCCTATACGCACGCATTCACCCAGCAACAGTTAATATCTATATATTGGCTCTCAAGTGCAACTGCCAGAAAACACCCATAGGTGCTTGGAGACGTACTTTCAAGTTGAAGCTGGTAGCCAGCCAAAGAGACCTTAGAAAATACCCTAACACCATGCTGTGGATTCATCACGATGTTTTCTTTCACTAACAACTCAGGCTCATTGCAATGATTGGAACTCACGTCGATCGACGCAATGACCGTACAAGCTAAAATATAAAGTATTTCGTCGCATCAGTGCTTATTTGTCCAAACGACCATATTTACCGAAATAGAGTTTTTAATCTAGAATTATTAAGGCTTCAGTTTACAATCTACAGGTATGGGAGACGTATGACATTTGCTTAAATAAATAATAAAAACATGTATTTAATTTGTTTCTGTGCACAAGTCACTGTAATCAAAATTTTGTGCTTATTTGTTCAATGTCCACAGTTTGTTGTATGTCCTACATAGTAAGAAACTTTGAGTGCTTAATCTCCACTTAACTGACCAATCCGACATTTTGTTTTATCTGTCACTGTGCATAGAAACTTAACAGCGTTTACATCGTCGGTTTTATTAAAATTAATTATAACAGTGTTATATGTTAAGTTTTTGACCAAAAATTGAATTAAGATAAACCACAAATATGTCAAGATTATATTGCAAATCTAACAATAATTAAACTAAGACGGAAATTGAATAGTAAACTATTTTTAGTTTGCATTCAATGCCGTTATAATTTTTACACAGGTTGTCTCAAATGTTGTGATGTCCTTCCAGGTTTTCTTTTTTCAAACATAGACCAAAAAACACAACTTATTTGGTATGTACAATGAAGAAGTAATTGCTGTTTTTTAATTACTAAGGAAGTGAGAGTTTACTATTTTCTAAACTAAGGTATTTATTTTATAGACACTAACTGCTTCTCAATAGCTAACTTATAAATCCTGTTTGTCTTTTATTTGCCGTTTGCTTTTTGTGTGCCAAACAAACGCCTAAATTATTGATAAATAGATGTCTATTTGTCACATAGAAACAGTTGACGATGGAAAACAAAATTTTCATATTTTATGTGACATTACAATTAAAGAACAAATAAAATATTACCGATAAATAAAATTGATGATATACGGATCATGTACAAATATATACCAGTAGATAATGATATTTTATAAGTAGATACTGCATTGACGCTCTTTACATGCCATCGTGAACGGTGGGCAATTGCTCTCAGGTTACTTTCGACTTGTGACCGGTGCGGTGAGCGAGAAGAAACTTTTATCCTTTTGTGACAAGTTTCTGCCCTACGCTGTGATTTTCTATCTCTTTTGTTCAACATGCTGATAACAGTAACATCTTCAAATTGTTTTTAGTGAGAGTATAATACGTTTATTTGGAAAGTGTTATTAAGAAAATCTAAAGAGGAAAGGTGAAAAAGAAAATTTGATAGATCCCACCAATAGAAAAGAAACCAAAGAAAATAAAAAAGACAGACGACGGAAAAAAGATAATAAACGAAACTATAAGGAAATAGTTAAAAAATACAAAACCCACAGAAAAACAAAAAAATCCAGTTAAGTTATTATACCTAATTAAATTTCAATTGTTTAATTAATCTTTGAAAATGATTTGAGTTATATTTAAAATGACCTCTATGTATTTTTTTAATAGTGTACGCACTGTCTCACTCCTGGGTCCTGGGCACGTTCCTCTACCTTTAACCTCCATATTATTAAGACCCTGTTTCTATCTAACTGATAATATAATTATGCAAGTTAATTTTCTCAAATTACATTTGGATCACCTGTATCTGATATTAGGTCCATTGAACAAATAAGAACTCAAAAATGGAACAACTACTTTGTACCATCTCAAGTGGCGTAATGTTCAAACTCCACACGTACGTTATTACAATTGTGCATGTTTGTTCAACATACAAATTAAAATTAAAAAATAAGGCAAAGTAATTTTCATCTGTATAAAGGAATTATAATTATTGATTCATGGAGCACTCATGTATTATGATAATTTCAAGAACCTTTAAAATAAAGCTTTGTTTTCAAATTAGATAAAAAACCTTCTCCTATAAAATTTAAGCAATGGTGGATGGAACAGATAAGCACTGAGGCGACGATTTGTATTTATTTATTTTTAAAAAGTCCTATAATTTTTCTCAAGAACCTATCTGCAATCTTTGTCCAAGACGAAGTTGCAGTGTCGTAAAATTGGCTTAACTAATAATTAACTAGACCAAGGTTTATTCTTAGAAATATTTATACAGAAATTGAATATGTGGAATTAGACTTCCAGCCAACGTGTTCCCTCCTTCCAATGATATTGGGTCTTTTAAACGAAGCGTGAAGAGGAATTTCATCAGGCTGGCATGACATCGACCATGTCGCCGTTGTTTATAGACTGCACCGTACCATGTGGACCATCAGATGCTGTACAGTTATTTTCCAGGCCAGTATTAAAATAATTATGTAATAGTTTCGAAATATTAAAAACTTACGAGTATTTCTTTTCCCCGGTGTGCGTCAGCATATGATTGGAGAGCACGTACGAGTACGTAAAGGCTTTGCCGCACAGCGAACACTGGTACGGACGGATTCCCATATGTAATCTGTATATATTAAACAATAATTCATCATTAACAATTTCTATGCTAAAATTTAGTCAAAATGTCTGATTCGTATCATCTTTGTGATAACGAATACTAATTAATGATCAGCCACGGATATAGCGACGGCAATCTAAGCGGGAGACAAATGCACATGTTTAAAAAAAAAAAATTGGTTTACTAGTGCGTCTATCGCGCGTCGTACCTAGATTTTTCATAGTTTTGAACTCATCCGAAAATTGATTTTTGAACGAGTACATATTGGGGAGTTTTTGGCAGAATCTCAAACTGTCACATAGTGTTTTTTGTTTTTTTTCTCTCATAAATCTGTCTTTTGAACCTATATTGTGTGATATGGGTGGCATTTTGTATAATAACGCTTAGTTATTGTGCACAAGTGGATTGGGAATAATAACATAGTCCATGAATTCTGAGATGCCATAAACTCTCCAGAAAATTCTAATAAGGCAGCTATTATCTTGTTACGATAGGTACAGAAATTATCATAAGATAGAACACTCTATATTCACTCGATAATGGAAGTAATGATTTTTAATAAAGAGGATTAGTTACCAAAACAGGAAAACGAGTACGTATTGCGTGTGATGCCGATGCGAATGTCAGGGGAAATTCCCTTCGCATTTAGAAATTGATAATGGTTGAAGGATGGGGAAATGGGGAAATAATGTGATGCTTTCTAAACAGATTGAGTATGTAATGTAATATAAACTTAATATTCATAAATTGCAGATATTTTAATTTGAAATTTATTCTAGAAATAAATATGTATTACAAATCTCTTACCTCTCCATCCAAAAACAGCGCTCCACAAAATGCTGTTAACAGTTTAATCGGCTGGCATTACCCATACTGATACTAATTGTCCGATGACTAAAACTAGACTAAGTGATAATAAGATTTTATTTTTTTACATTTAAGATTGTAAATTAATAGTTAATTCATCTCATAGTCGCATTTCACGATCAATTTTAATTTGTATACAACCTTTTATTTTAAAAGGCAACCGATTGGAATTAGGTTAAATTAAATTCTTACACCTACTTATATAAAAAAAAAAAATGATTGAGTTTTGCCGTTGTGCACGCGCCACGCAAAAACTACTGAATACATTTTGATCATTTTTTTTTTTGTATTACTTTATAGATACTCTTACTTGGTACTTAGGTACCTAAAAAATATCGCGGTATCTTCATTCAATAAGTTGTTAAAGTTTTAAGAAACTACAATTTTTAGAACCACTACGCCTACGAGTTCAGCGATGTGTTTTCTTGCCGTGGTGTTAATAACAAATTATAATAAACTCCGCAGACGAAGCTAGTATAATCTAATATCAATAAATTTTTACTTTTTGACTTAGTCACGTTAGTCAACGGACGGTTGTGTTATTAAATATGAATTTTTTTTTTTTTTAAAGCCAAACAGTCAAACGCCAACCAGCTGCAACACCAGCGGCATTACAGCCATGATGCCGACCTTGACGACCATATTTCAATCCCTTTTGGAAGAGATACATGTCACAGCAATTACCTCTCGTGTTTCTGACGTGTGCCGTAGTCGCCGAACCGTCTTTCGCATATACGACATTTGTAGGGCCGCTCGCCAGTGTGTACCAACATGTGACGCTTGAGAGCCTCCTTCAAGACGCACGCGAATCCGCAAACGCTAACCATATTTCATAATATACATCAAATGTAAAATACCTTTATCATTATATTTATCGTAGATTCTTTCGAGTGGTTAGTGTCGCAAGAGCACGCTAATATTAAAACACAAAATACACTTTGACAATACCGAACTTGCAATGAAATATTCTATTATAATTCTCGAACACGACAACTCAAAACTTTGGAGACAGAAAATTGTTAATGTTGTATGGTATATTTTAAAATTTCATTAAAGAATGTCCAAAATAAACCTTTACAGTAATTAATTATTAAGCTGACCCGTACTAATATTTTGCGCATTTACAAACGAAACAATTTTCAGTAATGAAACCAGATAGCAAAAAAATTATATAATAAAAAATAAAAAAATGTAACGAAAAGCTGTCATGTAAGTTAAAGTTTTAATAGGTGGTGCTTCCTACATGTTACTAAAATACATTTTTAATAATAAATATAACGAAAACTTTAATTTTATACTTTTTCTTTTCGTCAATAATAAGGGAGATATGGCGTTAATATAAAACACCTTCGAGAAATAATATACACGAGATTATCAACAATGTAGTATACAATGTAAAACTTTGTATTCAGTGAGCCATTGTTATTGGTCGCCAATAGAATGGAGATAGCATGATAAGAAAAAATCCTCAAATGGAAGCAAGCTTTTATGATACTCTCTTTAGAGTTGTATCTTTGACAAAAATTTCTAATTGAGAAAAAAACGTATATTTCATCATCACATTAAAAAAATTAAAATATAAGAAATTGGCACTAAAAGTAATCGATAACAAGTGATTCACTAAAATACCCATTAACAGTATAAGCATATTAGCGTGCCCTTCTCCCAAAATATTTCACTATCTTGTACCAACTCTTGTGTTTATTTCCGTAAGTCTGCATACTGTATACTGTAAGCCTTACCGTAATGATCTACCAAGGAAAATGTACAAGCATCATTATTATTTCATTAGTAGACTTAACGTATTTGGAACATCACTAGCGCAACTATATTAGTAACAAGACAATTTTAACAAGAAAAGAAAACCAATTTCAATGGTTTTGAAGGGTACTCTGCTCTATCTTCGAAGTTGAAGGTACAATGTCTATGAAATTAAAATGGGACCACTAAAAACCAACAAAAAAAAAAGAATCATCCAAGTCGGTTTATAAAAGAAGTTATGGCTGAACATCTATTTAAAAAAAATGGGAGTTATTAATTTATTGTTACACAATCATTAAAACTATTATATACAGATCATGTATTCACATCGAAATATAATCGTTGGTTATATCAATTACAATAAAAAAATCCGAAACCATCTTGTTTAAATTTGTTATTTCTATGGTTTTGATTTAATGTTTCAATAAAACTGATACTCTCTTTAAAATCCAAAAGAATTGAAAACTCTATTGCTAGATTGCTGCCTCATTATCTCCTCGTACATAACTCAGAATTCATACCCTGACGTGTTTGGTCTATTTTTGGTGTTATCTCTAATTGTTGCCAAATGGCTGTACCAGAACCTCCAAAAAATAAAGGTTTAGAAACAAACCCACCAAAGTGTTTGGTCTACGTACTAAACTACGTGTAATACAGTGTACGCAAAAAACTAGCTGATTTCCATTGTCCCATTTTTCTCGCCTAGTAAAGACAGATTCCTCCCAATTATTTTAAGAATTTACAATGACCTAAATTTAGGGGGAAGTAATTTATCTAGTAACAGATAGTTAAAAATAATTATGACGAAGACTCGCTGATTTCCATTGTCCCATTTTTCTCGCCTAGTAAAGACAGATTCCTCCCAATTATTTTAAGAATTTACAATGACCTAAATTTAGGGGGAAGTAATTTATCTAGTAACAGATAGTTAAAAATAATTATGACGAAGACTCCATCTTACAAGTTCATAATCATTATATTAGTACGTGAAGTATAAACTTTCTACCTCTTTTTAAGCGTATTGCGTACACAGAAGACTACGCGATTTGGCATAGTTAAAGTTAACATAGAGAAGAAGAAAGCTAAAATTTATCTATAATATCTGTTACTAATTTCGTAAATTAAATAAATTAATACTGCGAATCCTAACCCGACAGGTGCCATTGAACTTAGACCCCCCCAAAATACTGACATTGTCACTCAACGAAAAGTGACAGCAAGAGATATCACTTCATATTCATTGTTTAGGTTCATACTGCAAATGTCTATGATTAAAAAGTAGCTGGTCGAATTTCGATCATTCGGCGACCGCTAGTTAGAATAATTATCTGAAATTCTAACAATGCTTCACTGGCATCATATAACAATTTATTAATAAAATGATGCAACGTTAATGTAATATCATTATTTTGATATTATTAAAAGTAAAATTAAATAAAGCTTACAGAGGCACTCTATTAAAGAAAACTAGAGTTAATTCTCTAATATAATGCGTCCAGTAATGTTCCAAATACACATCAAGTCTCCAACCAGGCAACACTCGCCTTTCATGCTTCTGCCGACTCCCGAAATCGCCGAAGCGTCGATCGCACATCCGACATTTGTACCGGCGCTCGCCCGTGTGACGGAACATGTGCCGTGTCAGTTCCAGTTTCCGAACGCACGCGTACCCGCATACACTGTCGGCGAAATGTTTTATTTCAGTTTTTACCATCACTCTGTGGCATGATGTTAAAAGGGCCAAAGTACGTTTTTGTAACAAGACAGATTTTATTACAAAATTGTAAAAATATGATATTTATCTAATATCAAATGAGTAAGTAATCCCTGTATGTAGGTATCTAAATATACATAAAAAGTAACCGGGACTGACTGAGTGATCTATCAACACAGCTCAAACCACTAAATGGATTGGGCTGAAATTTAGCACACAGATAGTTATTATGAGTATGACGTAGGAATCCGCTAAGAGCGGCTTATTGAAAATTCCAACTCTAAAGGGGTGTAACGGGGATTCAAAATTTCTATGAAGAAATCATAACATATAACACGGGCGAAACCGTGGGACACAGCTAGTTCTATATAATTTGATGTATATATGTAATTGGTTTCTCGGAAACTACGTATTTAGATAGTGTTTTACTCTCCTAGTTTGTCAAGTATTACTCACTATAAATAATGTTTTTTAAGTGTTAAAAAGGTTGTAGTTTACAAGGAATCTGTTTTTGTCATATTACCTTACGTAAATTGAAACATTAATTAGTAAAAATAATTATTTTTCAAGATAGCCCCTTTTAACACCAAGTCACAGAATTATATAACAGGTTTTACAATATTTTATAAAATATTTATATCATACTTCTGTAGAAAAGAAGATATTTGTTTGTTACATACTGTGATAATTGGGTGTGTGTGCGTTCGTTACTTTTCATTTTAACTTATTAAAATATATAAACAACATTCCAGAATTACCTTAACAATTAATAGCTAAATGCAAAACCTTATTAACTTTATTAGATAGTTATACTATACGGATGCAAACATGTACACATAACGAATTTTTTAAAAGACACAAGAGTTGGTTGAAGATTTCATTACAAAAGTTAACCAAAGGACTTTATAAAACAAATGAACGTACAGAAACAGAGCAAATTATTTGAGTGTACAGCAATTTGTTACGAAGTCCTCGATAAATAAGACTTTTCTATTAGAAACTAAAAGTTAATATAATCTGTTAAACTTTATTACTGTCATATCTACACAAAAAAAAAATTATATGACGAAAAAATTTACAAAAAAAAGTAATGTTAACATATTCAGTATGCACAGAAAATTTGTAGCAAACTCAAAAAAAACTAACTCAGCAAGATTACTGCACAATACAATCTAAAAACAACGGTGACCGTCAGTGTCAAATTCCATTGGCAGTCGCCGCCGTCATGCCAGTCTGCAGAAATTTCCTCCTTCCTATGATATTGGGTCCTTCAATCGAGTCATGAAGAAGAATTTCAGGAAGCCGGCACGCCTCTTGTTATTGTTTTTAAATTTCAATAATAAGAAATCGGGAAAACTTAATTTAATACTACGTTGTTACTATGAGGGTGATAAAAATCGTTACCCAATAGATGTGGGCAGGACACATCTCGAGATAATTTTTAAATTAATGTTAACAGGATCTGATTATTTTAAAAATATTAATATAGAAAAATCAATATCTCTTATTAACTTAGAGGGCGTTCAAGTATAACGTAAACAAACGTTAAATGATTTTAGACCTCCCTCCCTACATACGCAAAAAAATGAAAAATCAAGCTATATTTCTTTGTTTCAAGCCGACCCTCCTAGTACGTGGGAAATTCGCCAAATTGAACATCGGTACATTTAAAAAAACTATACTTTAGTTTAGTATAGAGTTTTAAGTCGTTTTTCGACATATCATAATTAATTAGTGTTTTTTTATAATATTTCCTCGCTCCCTCTCTCATTAAAAACGCCTCCATACTTGAACGCCTCCTCATTGAAAAAACTAATTCTAATTTTTGCAGGCCTTAAAAAGAGATCTTACCTGCATACAAATGGTTTGATTCCGAGATGACGCCGAATGTGAGCCTGCAGTGTTGCGTTAGAAGTGAACGAAGAGCCACAAGTCTCACAAGTGTGCCTGAACCACAAGAATCAGATGAGAAATGGTAAATACTCTTCTTAAACAAGTTTTATAAAGCAATTATGACTCAGTTGTAGTGATATGGATATTGGACGAACGGTATCGATCATATTGAGTTTGAATCCATACATTGAGCCTAAGCTTTCTTCGGTGAAGGAAAACACCGTGATGAAACCATAGCATGGTGTTGAACTATTTTCTAATGCCTGGGTATGTCAAGCTACGATCTTAAGGAACAGAGCAGTAACCAACTAACCGTGAGCGTCAAGAAATGTGGAAAGTTCTAGTCAAGCATGGGAAGTGAGAAAAATGATAGGCTATACGGATGCGTTGCAACGAGAGTTGGTGAAATTAATACAGGTGAAAACGTGGGACACTACTAGACTATAGAAATAAATAATATTGAAGTGTCCGTTCGTAATGTCAAAATAACGGCTTTTTACTAAATGCATATGAAAGTAAATACGATACGTATTTCAAAATTTTTGTGTATGTCTGTCTGTTTGTTCCAGCTAATCTGCGAAACGGTTTGACCGATTTTGACAAGACTTTTACTGGCAGATAGCTGATGTTATAAGGAGTAACTTAGGCTACTTTTTTTTTAATTGTGGAGTGCGAGTCAGGAACCTCCGCGTGGTGCATCCCGGGCAACGTCGGCCGCTTTTCGGCTGGCGGCTAATACCTGATGAGTGGGGGCCTCGTCTGGCATCCCTCTGAATATCAGAGGGGGCCAACAGACGTGGCGTTGGTGGGCTTGATGTGCACGTACACTGCCATCAGGCAGGTAAGTGGGGTATATTTTACCTCACTTACAACCGTCCGTTCTCGTAATCCCATCGGAGTGTCGTGGTCATGTCTCGCGGCTTCGTATGGGACCGAGGGTCTTGGCTTAACCGCCCGGACCGCGAGGAAGAAAACCTCTATAAAAAATTACCCCAATCCTAAGCGGCGGCGCACCGCGAGAGGATGCATGGCTGATGGGTTGATCAGTCTTTAGTGCGACCCCCGTCGGAGAACCGGCCGACTCTCTGATGGGTTACGCTAGGCTTACCCAGGTACAGGGGGCACTGCCTGGGTGGACCGTTTATTTCCCCCATACTCGTGGGATCAACAATGAGCCAAAATTTACAAAAACAAAAAAAACCTAGTGTAAGTCATAGTCGTAATGGAAACAAGGAAGGTAGCAAACGGGCCGATTTGCCACCCAGTGATGGGCTGGAGGTAGAAAACTGTCTGTACCTCGATGACGTCAGCGGTGAGATTTCGAAAATCTCTACCGTGTCATCCGGCGAACATTCTGGCGAGCCTGTAAGCGTGGGCATGTGTGCTTTCGGGTCGAGGTTTCAGGTGTTAGAGACCGAGAAAGATGGTGGACGGGTTTCCATTGAAACCTCGTCGAAAAGTGGAGTGGCTCGGGGAACAGGCCGTTCCAAAAGTTTGGGACGGTCAAATACGAGGCGAAAGGACGACCATCGCTCCTTTTTGGCGAAAAACCACGTCAGTGGAGACGCTAGGGTGGACCTGTCCTCATCGGAAGAAGAAATAGAGGTGTTCCTTGATGGTATGGAGGGGGATGCCCTATTAACGATCAATTCGGGGGGAGCTACGCTTCAGCGGAAGCGATCGATTGGAGACAGAGGTGATGACTCGGACGTGGAGAGCGGTAGGGCAGTTGCCGCTAAGGTGAATACGGCCAGGAGAGGCAAGGGACGCCCAGGGGCTTCGGGACGTGCTGTGGGTGAAGTGGATGATTCCTCCGACCGGGCACAGGCCAGTCGAACATATAGGAAGGCTGCTAAGCCCACAGAAGAGGTGGTAAATGTGATGGCTCTCGACACTGAGAGGTTGAGAGAGGTAGCAAGTAAGGGAGTTACGGACATACTGCAGGTCTGCAGGAAGTCTGGAAATTTGAAAGGCACCTGCATAAAGGAGCTAAAGGGTGCTGCTAAAAACCTGATGGAGGTTGTCGAGACTCTCCTTGATCGGTCAGTCGATGAGGAAACTGCCCGATTACAACGGGAGACTAACAACCTCCGTCGTCAGGTTGAAGGTTTGAAAGAGGAGGTTGCGGCATGGAGGCGCGAGGCTGCAAGTAAGCAGGTGCCCTCTGTCCCATCATCTCAGATGGGGACTACTGCCGAAGAGTATCGGCAAGCGCTGGTGGATATGGAGGCGCGGCTGATACGGGTTTTGAATGCCCGCCTGGAGGATTTGGAGGAGCGCCTGCCTCCCAGGCAAGTTATCCGCCCACCGTTGGCGGCGGATAAAAAGAAGGCGACTGCGGGTGCGCCAGCTCCAGTGTCCGCTAAGACGGGAGCGAAGGTGTCTGCCAAGACGGTGAACCAGAAGCGCGGACTGAGGTCCAGGTCTGCCGGTGCACCTAACTCCACATTCATGGTGACTGGGGGGGATGGGTCTGCGGCCACAACCCAGGCCCCGGCGGAGTCGCAGGAGGTAGCGTGGTCTACCGTGGTCCGCCGCCAGAAGAAGAAAACGGCACCTGCAGCAGCGGCACCTGCGGCGCCTGCTCCACTGACGAAGGCTGCTCGACCTAAGGCCAAGCTGCCCTCCTCGCCACGTGCGGCTGCGGTGATAGTCACCCTGCAGCCTGAGGCAGTGGCGAGGGGTGTTGACTACAGGGCGGCCCTATTAGGTGCACGGCAGGTGGTCCAGTTAGCCGGATTAGGCATTGATTAGGGCCGGAGAGATCCGCCAAAATAACTGGGGCGGGGGTGTCGTGCATTTGTCGCTCCCACTCACTGCAGTCAAGAAGCTGGTGGAAGCCGGGCGCCTCCTCATCGGGTGGAGTGTGGCACGGGTCCATCCACTCGGGGAAAAACCATTGCGTTGTTTTCGATGCATGGGCTTGGGCCACACTCGCCCGATGTGTGAGGTCATGGAAGACCGGAGCGCCCTGTGCTACAGATGCGGGGGATCTGGCCATACGGAGGCAAAATGTGCAGCAGTGAAACTGCACTGCGCAGTATGTGCCGCCGCTGGCAAACCAGCGGACCATTATATGGGGGGGGCCAGTTGTAAGCCCCCCTCATCCAAGAGGTGGCCCCCCGGGGCTGGTGCGCGCAGGCCTAGGCCGGAGGTGGTTGGTACGGCTAGTTAATGGATCGGAGCCGTGCCAACTACCTACAGACGAATCTAAACCACTCCGCCACTGCACAAGACCTATTTGTGCAATCAGTGGCGGAGTGGAGCATCAATGTCGCGGTGGCTGCGGAACCGTACTGCGTCCCTGCCCAACCTTATTGGGTGGGGGACATTGACGGCTCCGTAGCAATTTACTGCACGGGGTCCTCCCCCTCCGTCAAGGAGAGGGGGTCAGGGTTCGTGGCGGCCGCCTGGGGAGGGTATGGGGTTGTAGAGGTTTACTTCTCCCCAAACCGGACCCTGAGGGAGTTCGAGGCGTTTCTCGACTCCCTGGGGCCGGTGGTTAGGCGGCTGTAACCGCTCCCCGTTGTCCTGCTTGGCGATCTGAACGCCAAGTCGAGGGCATGGGGAGCGGTGGTCACGAACCCCCGAGGGGCAGTGGTGGAGGAGTGGGCAGTCTAGGTTGGGCTGTCCCTCCTCAACCGAGGGGCTGTGCACACGTGCGTGCGACAGAACGGAGGGTCCGTGGTGGACGTCTCCTTCGCCACACCGTCTGTCGCACGCCGTGTGCAGGATTGGAGGGTGCTGGAGGAGGTGGAGACCTTCTCAGACCACCGGTATATCCGATTTGGGGTCTCCACCTCCTCAGGGGAGCTGGCGCACCGGGCTCGGGGGGAGGCTAACTTCCTCCGATGGGTGGTGAGCCGCCTCAATCGGCAGCTTGCTGAAGAGGCGGCAATAGTCCAGAGCTGGCGCGCGCCGGCTCCTAGTGACGAAGAGATCGACGCGATCGCGGACCGTTTCCGTAGGGCCCTTACGGCGGTCTGCGACGCGTCGATGCCGCGGGGCAACAACCGCCCGCAAAACAAGCGGGCGGTGTATTGGTGGTCCCCGGAGATTGCCGATCTCCGGGTGGCCTGCTCCGCGGCGCGGCGGCAAACACAGGTAGTGGGAGAGGAGGCCCGGCTGCTTGGCCACTACAGTGAAGCCAGGAAGTCCCTGCAGGTGGCAATAAGCCGGGCAAAGGATGAGCAGTGGGAGGAGCTCCTCAGGACTCTAGACAGGGACCCGTGGGGGCGCCCATACCGGGTGGCCCGGAAGAAGTTCCGGGGCAGGCGCCCCCGTTAACGGAGTCCCTGGACTCAGAGGTCCTGGCGAGGGTCGTAGCCACGTTGCTGCCTGACCCTCCGGAGCTCCTCCCGCCTCCCATGACTGATGGGAGTGCTGTTGCGGAGGAGCTATTACCACCCCCCCCCTGTCACCGAGGAGGAGATGGGGTCGGTGGTGGAGCGCCTCCGCAACAAGCGTAGGGCACCTGGTCCGGACGGAGTTCCGGGCCGGCTTCTAAGTGTGGCGTTGGACCACATGGGGGGAGAGCTTCGGGAACTGTTCAACCGTTGTTTGTCAGCTGGACGGTTCCCGAAGCTCTGGAAGGTGGGGCGACTCTGCCTTCTGGCGAAGGAGGGTCGCCCCCCGGACTGCCCGTCATCGTACCGGCCCCTTGTGCTGCTGGACGACACGGGGAAGATGCTGGAGCGCATTCTGGCGTCTCGTGTCGTCCGGCACATGGAGGAAATTGGGCCGGTACTATCAGACCGGCAGTTCGGCTTCCGGAGGGGGCGTTCAACCTTGGACGCCCTCTCCACCCTGAAGGAGTGGTCTGCGGAGGCGACCGAGGGAGGAGGTAGGCTGTTGGCGGTGTCGATTGACATCGCCAACGCCTTCAACAGTCTGCCGCACGGTGTTATACGGGAGGCGCTCCGGTTTTTCGGAGTGCCCTCGTACCTGCGGCGGCTGTTGGGGGACTACCTCCAGGACAGGGAGGTCGCCTTCGTGGACGAAAGGGGGGCTGTGGTCCAGCGTCGCGTTGGGTGTGGTGTTCCACAGGGGTCGGTTCTGGGGCCGCTCCTGTGGAACATGGGCTACGACTGGGTGCTCCGCGTAGCGCTCCCATCGGGGATTCGGGTGCTGTGCTACGCGGACGACACCCTGGTTGTAGCCCGGGGAGGAAGTTTTGAGGAGGTGGCGCGCCTGCCACAGAGGGCACTGCCCTTGTGGTCAGGCGCATAAAGTTGTTGGGCCTTAGGGTGGCGGCTGAGAAGACCGAGGCCCTTCTCTTCCATGGGCCTCGGTGTGGGCCGCCTCCTGGGGCCCATATATATGTAGAGGGTATAAGGGTCCGGGTTGGGGCCCAGATGAAATATCTGGGCCTCATCCTGGACGGTCGTTGGCGGTTCGAGTCCCATTTTAAGGGACTCGAACCGCGGATAGTGGGAGCGGCGGCGGCTCTCGGCCGGCTTCTTTCAAACTCGGGGGGGCCGGGCGCGAGCTGTCGCCGCTTATTTTCTGGAGTAGTGCGGAGCATGGCCGTCTACGGGGCACCGATCTGGTCGGATGCCCTTAGCGCCACGAATCGACGCGTGTTGCGTGCTACGCAGCGGGTCGTGGCGCTGAGGGTCATTTGTGGGTACCGATCGGTGTCTGCGGGGGAGGCCTGTGCTCTTGCCGGCTCCCCGCCGTGGGAGCTGGAGGCGGAGGTGCTCGCCGCCGTGTATAAATTCACGGCGGCGAGGAGAGAGTTAGGGGAGCCTCCAGCTCCCATAGAGGTAGACAGGGTCCGGCGGGAGGCCCGGGAAGATGTTATCAGGAGGTGGGAGGAGGACCTGGTGGACGCGCGCTATGGGCGTTATACCATAGACACCGTCCGCCCGGTCCTCCGGGGATGGCTAAGCAGGGAGCGGGGCTCCCTGACTTTCAGAATTGTGCAGGTACTGTCCGGACACGGTTGCTTCGGATGGTACCTGCACAAGATAGCAAGAAGAGAGCCCTCGCCTGTGTGCCATGAGTGCGGGGCTGCAGAGGATACGGCGCAGCACACTCTTGGTGAGTATGCTGCGTGGGAGGAGCAGCGCCGCACTCTGGCCGCAGTCGTTGGAGAGGACCTCTCGCTGCCGAGTGTGGTGAGAGCCATGCTCGACAGCGAGAGGGCATGGACGGCAATGGCCTCCTTCTGCGAGGTCGTCATATCGCAGAAGGAGGCCGCGGAGAGGGTTCGTGAAGGGGATCCCCTGAGCGGCCCTCTCCGACAAAGAAGAACGGGTGGCAGGAGGAGGCGATTCATTCGCCAACTCCCGCCACCCTAGCCGAGCCAGAGGAGACGGGTCGGGGGGCCCGTCTTCTCATTGCACAGGCTCGGCGGACGGAGGAGACGGCTAGGGTGTACTGAGCCGTCTCCTATTAGGCCGGGGCCCGGTTCAGCTGGGCCGGCCGCCGGGGCTGCGCGGCTGTATGCCAGCGCAGTGCCCGCGTCGCCCTACTATGGCGGCGGATGGTACACCGTGGAATTTTAGTGAGTAGGAGTCTCACATAACCACTCGTCCCCCCGGGCGGGTGTGTACCCATGATGGGTTTCTCCACGTTAAAAAAAAAAAAAAAAAGGCTACTTTTATTGTAGAAAAAGATTTGGGGTTCCGCACAAATAATAAGTATTTTTTATCGACGGCCTTCTGAAAACCACGCGAGCGAAGCCGCGGGCACAACTAGAGTAAAATATAATTCAACAACAAACTGTACAAAACAATATGTTCGTTTACAATTATCATTTAAACTAAATAAAAAATGAACAAACTCACGTTCTTTCATACGAATATCGTTTCCTTTTACTGCTAGGATACTTCTTCTTAGGTTTCGGATTGAGAATATGGTCAGGTATCGGTTCCGAGAATGCGAGGATCGTCTCTTGCAGTAGTACATCTTCGCCGTCATCTTTAGGCTTTGCCTTGGGCTCACGGACTTTGCGCTTACGCGGTCGACCCACCTTCTTAGTGGATGCTGATTGCTAAACAATATTTTAAAAAAAACTTGACGTCGTATGTCTAGTTAGACTTAGCGCATCACACACGGTGAATATATAATAATATATAATCACAAACTGTAATTTTTTATTTTAATCGATCAGGCCCACGCTCCCCCATCTTGCTCCTCCGCTCCCGGCTATTTTAAAGACAAAAATGCTTATTGTGGGTGTTCCCTAAAAGATAGACATTTACTCGTACTTTTTTGTAGGTCTTTTTAATGTCTACAATTATGTAGTACATTAATTTGTTTTATCTCTTATGGTTTACTCAGCGTAAGCCATTTAGGCGTCCGAATTGATTCACCATGACCAGTTTTTTTATTTGCGCGGAAGCCTAATTATTTTTCTTAAATTAAGTAACCCAAGTTACTCCTTGTAACAACAGCTATCTGTCAGTAAAAGTCCCGTCAAAATCGGTCCAACCTTTTCGAAGATTACCCGGAACAAACAGACAAACAACAATTTTTTTAATGGGTTTTAGTTATTGGTATCCTATATAGTTTCATAAGCATTTCATAAAGAGCTGTTATTTTGACATAACAAACAGAAACTTTAATTTTATTGTGTAGATTAAATATCGCTCGCCATACAATCCAATGATAACAGAGAAGATAATGTATATTTTCATCTTTCAGTATCGTAAGATATCGAGCGACATGATTGACTGGAATCGTCTACAATGTATTAGAAACATGGAGTACCTATATATTCGTAGGTTAATACAAACAAAACACTGTTGTTTACTCACACATTCAAAGCTTATCGCTCGCATTGCGTCATCAAACAAATAATAATCTAAAAATAGAATATTTCTCTAAACATTAAAGTAAAGTTCACGACCACAGTATAGCGAAGAGCAGTATTGCGAGTTTGTTTGAATTTCGTTTCACAGAGCACAAATAAATTATTTACTTAAAGCTAAAGGCATTTTATTACCCATAGATATAATAGTACTATGAATAAAGTCACTTCCAGAAAATAGATTTATATTATTTAAAACAAACCTTTTCCTGTTCAATCTCAGCATCGGACTCCGGTTGAGGCAGAAAATCGGGATCATCATCCTGGAAATCTAAAAAAAAAAACATTATATAAAACCAGAAACAGCTCACGGACTTCCTAAACGTCATTTACAATTTAAAAAAATAATAACAATAAAACAGCATAACATATTCACAAGTTTGCACTTTCTACCAGTGAGAGAATTTTTACAATTGGATAAGCTATTTAGTTTATAGGATATAGTGTATGTAGATTTACTACCACACATAAAAATACTGTTATAAACTCGTAATACTTGAGGTAACATGTGGAAGTAATTTACAACACAGCTATATTTTGGTGTAAGGTTTTCTCGCTTTAAGCCTAAAAAAAATAGCCACCCGCCTAGAAGATCCATACAAGTTGGACTTTTAAATCACATACCGCTGACTATGATGATGTAAGAGAATGGGGGAGAAGAAGATTGTGATGGAGGATAATCCTCTATGAATAAAAAAGCACTGAAGCAGTGTTAGCTTTTGAAAAATTATAAATTGAATTTTACATTTTTCAGGTTATGTCTATTATTGAGTAACCAAAATCATGACTCTACGAAACCGGGGTCTAGCAAGTGGTAGCACAAGTTTGTAATTTTGACTCTAGTCTTTGACTCTCTATGACACTCTCTCACAGTAAGTGATCCGAGCCTTCAGCCGGGATGGATAAAACAAGCTTGCGTTTCCCAAAGCTAATATAACTTATATTGCGTTTCTTATTCTCACAGAGTGAAATGACATTTCATGTGTTCCAAATTTATTGTGCTTTTAAAATAGTGACGTAACCAATCAGTACTAATTTTTTCAAAATTCATTGAACCTTTCATATTTGAAGCCCAAATACGGGAGACAAATTCGCATCTCTCGAGGGTCAATCATAGCATTCTTTTTTTTTAGTTTTTGTTTTGTAGTTGTTCGCCATAATATATTCATTTTATAGTTTCTTCAATGATATATAATATTATTATAATATAATATTTATATAATAAATGATGGGGTATGATAAATAACACAAAATATTTATATTAATTTAAAAAACTCAAAATTCAGTATTTAAAATCTTACGATTCAAACAAATGTAACGTAATATTTACGGTAGCACAACACTACCAAAAATTAATATGACAACATTATTTTCAAGTTTAACATTTTTTTTTTTTTATTTGGTGGGGTAATAACCCCCACCCCCCAAAATGTCTCTAACACAGATCAGAGATCTAAGGTGCCGCTTAATAATTCTTATAATTTATTTCATCCCACATAACTTTCCTCCGACTTTTGTTAGCTGATTCCGTACACTATGCATCGCTTTATTATTCATTTATTCCAAAAAAGTTCTTATAAATATTTACATAATATTCAATTCTTAAAAATATTTTCAATAAATAATAGTAATAATAATTATTTTTTTATTTTTTATTAAAAAACACGACATACACAAATTCCTTAATTCTATAAATTACGGTAAAAACAACTTTGTAAGTGTCAAGAGATATCACTATTTATTCCGCTTGTTTAACATTAGTAATTATCAATTCACTCCGTGGGAATAAAAATCGCAGTATAATAACAATTTACTTATCTATATAAGCATTAATTTTAAGGGAAAAGACCTTTAGGTTAATTGTCAAGGAATATGTAGGAAAGGAAATCCATACTTGATTTCCCCGCATGCTGTAGTTTCAAGGTTCAAACACAATATCACATTAAACAGCTCTAATTGTTTCTAAAATAAACACTTGACATACAAGCCTTCTTATGATGAATAAAGTAAGAGTCCTAAAAATCATTCTTGAGTGCCATTAAACAAATAGTTACAGAATATCACAGCCAAATAACCTTGTGTTGTGTTCTTGGAGTGAGTAGGGTTTCCAAAGCTGCATGAGGGTTCAAGGTAGTCAGTGTGCTAGTGATACCTCTGGTTTCACAAGTGTCCATAGGCTATGGCTAAAAAAAAGTTATTATATAATCATACCTCCACCACCAAATGGTTCGTCTTCTTCATCCATAGGTTCTTCCTTTAAGGCCTCTTCTAATGAACCATTAGCCAGCAGACTTGTGAGTGATACAGGTTCTTTCTTTTCCTTTTGTTTCTTTCGTACATATGGTGACATTTCTGTAAAATTTCATTCGAAGCATTTACATGTACAAACAGTAAAATATGATTAGTGATAAAAACAAATACCAGCAATTTAATTTGGTTTTAAGTTACTATGTTAAATTATAAAATACACATACACAAATTTTCTTTACTAAACTTAACTATGAAAAGTTTAATGTATATGTTAAATAATCATAATCTAAATGAAGATATGTATGATGGCTCAGTGGTAGCGTGTCCATCTACCACTACCAGGTCCATCTACGTGAGTTCAACTTCCTGCAATGAGTATGAGTTTTTGGTGAAGGAAAAGCTTGTGATTGGTTTTCTAATTTCTGCCTGGCTAGCTACCACCCTCAAGTTGAAAATCTGTCACCAAGCACCTATAAGTATGTTCCAGTAACTGCACTTGAGAGCCAGTTCATCTAGGTTTAGTATGTTACCCCCTCCCACAAGGCTTAGCATGTCACCATTATAAGCGACACTCTTACTTAACATCAGGGGAGATTGAGGCCTAAGGTTAAAACATATAAAATGTAAAAAATAATAATTTGCCCTTTAAAGATTTTCCTGTGTGTAAATAAAGTCATATTAATATTTGTTTTTAATGAGATACAAGCTAAAAGTAGATACATATTCAACTGTTTTATATGACTATAAGTTACCAATATGTCCTTGTTCATTTAGATATTTAGGAGGTCGACCTTTTTTCTTAGTTTTAGGTGATTTAGTAATAATAGTGCTTCCTGGTGTTTTTATTACAGCTCTGGTCCATTGTCCATGTGGATCATGCTCCACAGGCAGCTCATACTGGAGTAATACCCCATTTTCTTGCTTTATTGTTATGGTTTCCGTTTCTGTCGCTGTAAAAGTAATATATTTCAGAAAATAATAAGACTACTACTAATTTCTACCAAACCCATTAGTAACTAATGTAACCATTACTATATAAATAAAATGATGAAGGTTCACCATTGTGCATGCAGCATTAAAAAAATAGTAGATCTTGATCAATTTTTTTTTATGTTTTACTATTTAGATATATTGCCCTTATAAAAAATAAACATTACCTTGATTCAATGAAAAGTTATTCAAGTATTATAAAAAGGATGACTTTTATAAGAATTACACATTCTTATGTCATCCATGTGAATAAAGCTGCAGGCACAGCTAGTATTTAATGTATGTAGATTAACAAGTCAAAAGAGAAAGAGCATAGCATACACTTATGTTAGACTGAGAAACGGATTCGAAACCATTTTCATATGTGCTATCAATCTGTATCAGCCTATGTATACACCAACCAAATCAAATCCCATTTATTTTTGCAAAATCTAAGGCTATTTTAAAGTGGTATGTAATGTATAGTAGATATGTTTAATTGTGGTTGGTTACATGTACTGTATGTAACTCATTTAACTGATTTAACATAGAAAATCAACAAAATACAGTAAAAGCTCCTTATTCACGCTCTCTTCCTTCGTGTTTTCACTATTCTTGGCTAAAGATTTCTTTATTCGCGGATTTAATCGGTACATACATAGACATTATTACCACTATGCCTAAAGTACGTTGTTAAATGATATCGCCACTGTATTCCTTCTGCCTTTGACACAAGCCACCTTTGCCGCGATCGGCGTTTTTAGGCACGTAAACAAACAGAATGAAATCAACCTTATGAATCAATGCATAAAGTATATTTTTAATTGCAGCCGCATAGGACATTCGTCCTTTAGTATGAGCTGCTTTGCATGTTTTATTATTCTATTTTTCCAGTTTCCATTCCTTACAAAAATTGTCATTGAGTAACATATCTCTACAGCTGTCTTCCTAATTTATAATGTTGACTAAAAAAAATTAAAAACTAGTTTAGACGCGAAAAAAGTCTGTGTTACAGCTTAAAGTGAAAACAGAAATGCTTGATCATTTACTTCTTGGAGAGTCATTTGCATCCATATCAAATTCATTAAAATGTCAAGGAATCAACTTAAAAAAAATCCGAAGATAAAATAAGGTTGTCTGTAGCTTCAACTTCACTGTCAGTGGAAAATGTTTGTGATCCAGTCTGAAGTCTTATTTTTAAGAGGCAAATTGCTAATGCCACTGGTGAATATCAGTCTGAATTGAAGAATTGAAGGAGCTTTTAAAAACTGCCAAGCAAGAAAAATCAAGCAAAATTCTTTAAACCATTGGCTAAGCCTGAAGATAATAATTTATCAATATAGTCAAAAACTTCAATTAAATTAATTTTTATGTACTTCTTTTTTATTTTGTCACCTAAGAATGTATCCCCTATAAATTACCATTCCATATTCACTGTTTCTGTTTTCCCAGCCTATTTATGGGACATATACTCCGTGAATGAAGCTTTTAATGTAATAAACTCACTAGTTTTTCCTTTTTGGTTTCATCTTATTCAACCTATAGCCAATGTTTACTATACTAAATTATGATAGTACCTAATAAGTAATAGTAACAAATTTATTTCAGAATTTTATGATCAAAAAAGTAAAAATGAACATATGGTTTAATCATTTTAAAAGGCAAAACATTCCTACCAAGAATGAATATGTTGACGAGTGGAAAATACTTACTTTTCAGGGTGCCTATTTTAAAGATTACAATTCTATAGTAAGTCCTACTTTAATTTTTTTTTAGTTTGGTTCATTAATAATAAATAATCCTGGGTTAGGTACTCATTTATTCACCATATAAATTGTTTGCAATACAAAATGCCAATTTTGTATAATTTTTAAATTTGTTGGACTTGTCAATGTATTCAACCTCGGTAGAGAAAGAATGAGAAAGGAAATACTACTTAAAATTATGATGGTGTGGTAAACTCTACAATAAGTCCCAGTTTTCAATGATAATGTAAGATGAGATTGTGCTCAAACTCATAAATCTATAATGCATATAAAAAATGGAAGAGATTGGAAGGCATTCTCTTCAAGTACAAGTGGTAATTTAGATATTAAAAAATGTAGGTGGTTCATATACATTAAATACTGTCCTATTAGATATAAGCTATTTATATGAACTTTAAATCAGAAATTTTATTTAAAGTATCTTCGGTGGAGTGTGTCCAGTTTGAGTCAATTAGGCAGAACTTAATGAGTGCCTGTGGTTTGAACAGACTGGATGTTGGAATGTATAATAAAGTATTAGGTGATACATCCAATAATGAGGTGGCTACTCTGTTCCTACCAACTTCTTCTTTATGAAGAAAGTATATTATGGTTATGTTATGATGAGGCTGACATAAGCGGATTGCATAAAAGCCTTTAAAATTTTAAGAAAAAAAAAAGAGTATCTTCCTGTATTAAAATTATTACTTGTATTTTATGGTTTAAAAAAGCTATAAAAATTCACAGATTAAAACGAAATACCTGGTACAAATACCCAAGATTCGAAGTACTTGGGAAAATGTTAACTAAATCACAATTCGAACTTAAGATTCCTTTATTCTAATTTATAATAAATAGTCAAATTGTTCTCTACCTTTCTTTTGTAATGTAAAAAGGGACAACTTCTTATCATTTAAAAGGAAAAAGTTACAATATAATTACTTACTTTTGGCTAAATTTTACTAACCTTTGGAAGAGGACGCGGAAGCAACTGCAGAAGATTTTCTGAATTCTTCCAAACATTCTTTCAGAGTATCGTTTGAGGTAAGGCATTGTTGCTTGAATTTATATGCAAACGTTAACTTATCCACACAATTCAAGCATATCAGTGTAGGCAAATTATCATCTTTCCTGAGCTAAAAATATAAAATATATAAGCTTTAGATACGTTAAACAAAACACAGGGATGTCAGGAAAAAATCATAAAATCCCTTTGCAGAAAATGATGAGATTCATGAGCTTAAACCATAGCAACATTATTTTATACGAAATATGGGGTGGCCACCGTTATCCATTTTGGTGTGGTAATTTTTACACACCTCGACGCCACAGCAGAAGGTATATTTGTCACTCAGTTGTTCGTTATTTTCGTCCCAATCAAAAAGGGACACCACGTCACCGGTCTCTAAGCATATTCTGCAAGTCAATTGCCAATCCATTTTGTACGAAGATTAGCAAGTTCTGTTGATATGCGAATATAAAATTTCATATGAAATGCTAACTTCACTTTAACAGCGGAAGTGCCATACTGTTTGTGTAATGTACCAACATAATATTTAGAGGATGTAGTTTAATTTAGTGATGGGCGATTATGACATATACTAATGAAATCAATCAATCGTAACGATGTCACTAGATATCTCGATTATTACAATAAGTAAAAATTAATTTGTAATAATTTGATTAAAACTGAAAAAAAATGATTTACTCTGTTATCTAAAGTACTGCAGTCTGGATTAAAGGAAAGTGGAAACCAAGTACTTATCTGTTGTCAACAAATGTACGATATGCAAAAAACATATCTATTTTAAATCCAGTTTTATAAGTTGTCATAAAATGTGGCCCTGTATAACTAGGACTTTAATTAATACACTCACTCTTAATTATGTGTTTAAAAAAAACTGAGTTAAAATTAACTTACTGTAATGTGTAATAAAATAAGACACCATGGACATATAAAAAAGGTGGACGTAATGTTTACTAAGATAGCGGTAGAACACTCATAGTAAGTCACACACACGCACAAATTCACACTATAGTAAGTCAGTCGCCCGCCCACGCCATTATCGTCCCAGACCTCGCCCGAGTGATGGTTTTGACGTGTTTAGTAAAATATTTAAAAATGCCGTCGAAACCGTAGTAATTTCATTTTATAAAATCAGGAGATCACATTTCGCAAGTAATCTTTTAATATATTCAATTGATTTCTTTGTTCGAACAATTAATTAATTATAATATTATATAGTACTAGCTGACCCGCGGAACGCCGACTGCATAATATATGATAGAGAGAGAGAAAGAAAGGGTCAGAGAGAGTGGGTCGTAGGCACTGAATTATTAGGTACCACCCGCCTCCCACATTATTCTGCATAATAAAAATGCGCTCGCGATACTTAAACAATATTTTGCTGCCGAGTTATATTAAAACTGTTTTATCTTCTAAGATATTCATTTAAATCAATTACTGTAAAGAGCAATTTTATTGAAAATTAAATACTTTTGATGAATAACGTATATATGTTGATGAGGATTAACACCATGTATTCAAAAACACCTTCGCAAGTAATTCATTATATAATAACAAAATTTATTAAGATAAAAAAGGTTATATTGAGTAAACCTTAATAAATAGCCATATGCTGTAGTGGACTTTTTAACAACTTTTTAAGAGAAATAATTTCGTCGCACATTATTGTTTCGTAACTTGAACCATTCACGCAGCGCACGCAATGGAAGCTCTCACAAACGAATAAATTTCCATGCTCCACTCCTATTCATCGTAGCGTGATGCTATATAGCCTTTCCTCGATAAATGGGCTATCCAACACTTAAACATTTTTTCCATTCGAACCAGTAGTTCCTGAGATTAGCGTGTTCAATGGTATTTAGAAAGGTTTTAAAAGATAATATAAAAAGATGTGTAACGAAAGATAATATTAGGTCCTTACATATGAAATTAGTGTTTTGTCGTACTGACCACTTTGATCTGAAATATCTCCTCCTTGGTTAAGAATTCCAAATTCAAATTTATAAATTCATTTAGCTGGTACATTTGAGTTTTGAAAAGAGTCATTCATTTGTTTTTTCTTTGGCGTCGTTTATTACCGCACAATGGAAAACATGAAATATTGGTATATTTACGAGTACGAGTTCTACCGTGGCACCAGTGCTGCAGAAACAGCTCGAAGCATTAATGATGTGTATGGCGCTGGTGTCCCAGAAAGAAAGCACGGTACGTTTTTGATTTCATCGTTTTCGTTCTAGAAATTTCTACCTTCAGAACCAACCCCGTGGACGGCCGGAGACCAAAGTGGAAAATTAAGAATTAAATGCTATTGTGGAAGTTTATCCATCACAAAGCATTTCAGAAGTTGCTGCAAGCTTCGGGGTAAGTGACAAAACTGTATTAATCCACTTGAAGCAAAGCGGGAAAGTAAAAAAACTTGAACGATTGGTACCTCATGAATTTAGTGAGTGAGTATACAAGTATAATTATGCTAAAAAAATGCTACAAAAAAAGGAAATGTTAGATTTTTGTATATATTATTTGAGCACCACTGAGCATCTGCTGGACCAGAATACAAAATTAATCTTTATTAAATACATACATTGCCGAAAAATATTTACATGTTCTAATGACACAATATACGTGAGCGCAAGCAAGGGCGGTGGCCGGCAGATTGCTGGCGCGGCGGGGTAAGAGATGCAGATAGGCTTGCGCTAGATTCGATGCACTGCACCGTGATGGAATTGGCGAGGTTTCCCTAGAAAAGGATCTATGCTTTATATTCCTTAGATACTTGGCCCTTATAGAAAAATCAAATTATCACGATATCTTCATAAAGAATCAATCTTTAGTCCACGCGAGTGGAGTCTCACGGGCACAGCTAGGTGACAAATAAACTGATAATTAAATTAATTTTTTATTCTAATTTTTTACCTATGGATTTTTTTTTAGATCTGACTACACTGTTAGCCTTAGAGGCCCTGAAGCCGCTGCGGCTTTTATAGCTTCACCGGACTTGAGTTTTTACCTATGGACAAACAGATCTTTCTTTTATACATCACTCTGTTCGACTGAAATATGGCCGCGCAGGTGAAGTTTGTTAAGATAAAATCCATTAATGCGCGAGAGTTTACCGACAGCGAAGTAATGTTCTCTTTTTCTAGGCCTCCCAAAGTTCAAAAACTTTTGAGTAATTTTATTTTAAATAATGAGAATTTTCTTCTCATGGCATTACTATAAAAACTTTCACACACATACGAGTCCGCGTTGCTGTGCTTCACTTTTGTCTTAGCGGAACTCCGACCGCCTTTTTCATACGTCCATGTTAGACATCATCAAATTAAGCTAACGACACCACTCTCACCACCATAAAAAAAGAAAATAAACGACCGTCCTAAACAACGTATAACAAACATTGAGTCAATTGGATTGAATTATCGAATGACTTTGTAAAGGAGAACGTGATTACGTCACGTTAAAAGAAGTCCTGATTATTTGAATAGAAAAAATAGTACTAAATAATTATTGTTTAAGTTATTCATTTAACGATGATTATTAAAATTAAACTTAAATTAATTTCAGACTATATACCCAATATATTAATTTTATTTTAAGGAAAATTCTTATAATAACACATTTTTTTTTTGTGTAAATATTAATTACCTAATATATATTATAAAGTTAAATTTATTTTATCAAATCTATTAATAGTAAACCGCATCTAAACTGTTTTTGTTGTTACTCTTCTTCTACTCTCCATAATGATCTGGATCTGTGATTTGTATTTGGCCAACGTACAAAAACTAATTTTCTACAGTTCTGCTACCAGTCTGCTACATTCTATAATGTTGCCAACTTAGCAACTTTCTTGTCAAAAATGACGACTTTTGCCTAATTCTTAGTGACAAAAAGTTTTAATGACAAAAATGATTTAGTGAATTATCTAATGACTAAAATTTTCAAGTAAGTATAAGTGTAGAGTAGATACACTCGTTTTCATAAATTCATGAATCCTCATTACCATCAACGATAGTATAGTATAGGAAATTGTCTTTGTTAGCTATAGTTGGGGGCACAGGCATTTTTTTAAACGGGTCTACTAAACTGGCTCCTTCAAGTTTAATCAGCATCTTAGTAGAGAACTTATCGATTATATCTTTAAATTTTATCTAGTTTTTTCTTTTGGTTTGACGAAAAACTTAAGTAATATTAACCTCGTCAGCTTTCTTATTAAATAGGTTTATATTCACAAATAAATTAACATTTTTTACGTTTTGATTTTCCAACCACACACTAAAATTCTCCTTAGTTACTTACATTTTATTTATTAATTTTCTGTTATGTAATAATCTCCCCCCCCCCCCGCCACTTACCCGCCCTAGCACTCATTTGAAATTCTGGATCCACCTTATGTAAAATCAGTTGGCGACTTTTGATATTGAGTCTAGCCGCTAGCGACTCTGAGCTATTGGAGTTGGCAACAATACAATCAGTCACAATCAGTCTGCTGCTTTATGCCGTTTATGCTTCAGCGGTAGTAAATGTTCTGTGTGCTTCATAGTTAATATTTATCTATGCTTCCCCTTACGCAAGTGAAACGTCAAATTGGCACAAATTACAACAACAATAAACAGTATGAAATCAATTTGATGAAACGAAAAAATTTAAACAATGGAATTGTTTAGGTCAGAATTATATTACATATTTGTTAGGAACGAATCAAGTTTATGGTGGAATAGAGTTAATGGGGCTTTCTCTGTTCGTTCTGGTATGTATGCAATTTTTAATTCGAATCAATATATTATCCTTTTTTTCATAATATGTATTCTACATAAGCGATAATAATTATATTTTATAATTTGAATACATATTTTCGGTCTTATATTTCAAGTAACAATGCGTAAAAAAATAAAAGAAATACTTTCAAAGTTTTATCCTTTTTCCAGCATGGGATCTCTCGGACATTGAAGATATAGAGTGTTTAGGTATAACGGAAGGCATAGTAGGGAAAGTTGAGCATAGCAACATTTATGAACCTCGATTGATGATAATAAAAGACAGTATTCCCGTTGGAAACATATATTCAAATCATACAATACACAAAATTAAATCAGTTAGTTTTCTTTATATGGGAATGACAAATCAAGAGATAGATCTAACTCCATGCACTAAACATGGTTCATTCAGTTCTGTAGGTAGTGAAAATAAGAAAATTGGTAGATTATTTGAGAACTCTGCTTTCTTGAATAAAACAGTTGGAGCTGTTAAAAATGTCAGCAATACCATTAAAACTACAACACAGCAAGCTGCTACTCAGGTAAGAAGTAATGTGACCCTGTAATTCATTTATATCATGAGAAAATAAAATGCAAACTTCTAGAGTTAAAAAAATTAACATAAGATGATAATAATTAATCACAACTACATTACATAAACTCTTATATTTGCATTGATCCTTAAAGAACTGTAAAGAACAATATAAAAATAGAATTACTTTAAAAAAGGATATTACATAATCCTAGGATATTCAGTAAATTCATATAATATATAATGTTTATAAAATGTTTAATCTTTGGTAATAAATATATAATCATAATTATACGCCATTGTTATATAAAAAAATTGACTTTTTTAAATGGATTTTATATTAATGTGATGCATATTATGATATTTGTATTATGAAAATATTTCTACAGATGTTGAAAGTAGGTACATCAATGAATTTACTATTATTTTTACAAGACTAAAAATGAGGGTTACATTTTTCGATCATATGTATGTATGTTTATTTCTTTGGCATGCTCTGTAGCCTAAGTGACTTGATGGATTTTAGCATACGATTGGGTATTTCTTTCCTTTTAATTTTAATTTTGTAGTAACACCTGATACCCATGCATATGTTATACTGCATATTAAAACATAATTTAAATATGAAATAGAAAAAAATAGTGATCATATTAAGAAATTGCATCTAGTAATGGTGACATTGCCTGTAAGTTGTAACAAATAATATTTATAGGTTAAGCAATCAGTTAAAAAGCAACGTGACCCCAAAGTGGCTGAACGTTTTGAGAAGCGTCTTACTGATGAGCTGCACAAGATTTTTGATGACTCTGACAGTTTTTATTACTCCCGTACTTTGGATTTGACTAACAGTTTACAGCGTCAGTATGAGATAGAAAAAATGCTGGAAACTGATGATAGAACTGGCAGGCCCGTATCTGATATTACAAGATGGTGGAAACATGTGGATGACAGATTTTTTTGGAATAAATATATGCTCAAAGACATCATTTCATTAGGGGTAAGTTGCTGTACATACCTGTTGTACTCATAAATATAAAGAAAAGTACAAAAATAGAAATAAGTGAGGATTAATATTATACACATGAAAGTGTGTTTGTTCAAATGCTTATCCTTTAATCATGCTTGAATTATTGGACGGATTTTAATGAAATTAGGCCTTGAAGATTATATCATGGAATAGGAATAGGATTCTTTTATCAATAATGACTAAAGTTGAATTTAAGGATGAGGAAACAGCTATAAATATATTAATTGTTATTATCATCATTATTTTTAAATGCACACTTTCCTGTTTTTGTTTTCAATAATGTTTTATTAGTATAAACATAAGTAAAAACGATAATTACAAAGTATTGAAACTGTTCCTAATGCAGTCTTCATAGGCATGGCATCACTTTCGTCTCATGTTTCTAGTTTCTATTGAGGTGAGGCTCACCATATTAGAGAAATATAAATAACATTACTCAAAAAAGTTTTTAACTTCTTATCCCACACTTATCATTCTTTACATGACATACACACAACTTGTAATAGTATATTTATTTCAATATAATTTTATATAATGAAAGTAATTTATTTATTTAAACACTTACATAATAAACATAGCAAGTAAAGAAAAATACACAGAGAACATGGCTTAGAGCAACTATAATTAAAAGTGTAAAGTACTTGAGAAATAGAATATAATGAGTAACAAGAAACAGAAGAGAAAGCAGACACAAAGGTAACACACAAATAAACGACTTAAATTCTAATAATTTGTAAACCACTCCAACTCCACGGTGTACCATCCTCCGCCTCGATGGAGCGAACGCGGGACCTGCAGGTAGCATACTACCGCGTCGCCCCGGCCTAAATAGGAGACAGCTCAGTACTACAGTAAAATGGGACTAGAAACGCCATCTTCCGTCCAGGGTGAGGCCCAGATACTTTATCTGGACCCCAACCTGAATCCTGCATCCTTCCACAAGGATTTGGGCACCAGGAGGCGGCCCACACCGAGGCCCATGAAACAATAGGCTCCGAAAAACCGGAGTGCCTCCTGAATAGCACCATGCGGCAGGCAATTTGTAAACCACTGCATCAACTTTACTCTTCTAACTGAGCAAAATATTTCTTGATTGCAGAGACACCCTCATGTAAAATGTCTAGCTTGTTGGATTCGTGGAGTGTGTTAATAAATCTCGTTATTCGTGCTATGGGAGCATTATACCCCATGTTAGAGAGCATTCTTTCTGAAGCAAGTAGGTTAAAAGTAGCTGGTCTTATTAATTTTCTTGGAACAGTAAATGACAAAGACGGCAAAAGATTAGGTGTCTTTAATCAACTTGGTGAGGAAAACAACATCTAGCTTGTGTCTTCGATTAGTTAATGTGCATATATTAAAGTGTTTAAGATGGAATAATGGGTATTAGGTACCTTTTCTCATATTAACAATTACAATGATAACATTTTTGCGCTGTGAAAACCCTATTCGTTACGAGGGGGCTTACGGGGTGAGACGCGCTCTAGGCATTTATTTTTTAACCTTTGTGCAATTTCAAAGGAGTTTTACTTCTACCCCTGGTTATCTACTTTTCATATGGTATACCACCCACAAGCCACACTTATATAGGGTTGGCATAGAATTGAAAAAACTGGATAATCTAGGGTGCAAATAATCATGGTGGTATCTATACAAAAAAGGAAATAGAAGTGTCTGTTTGTAATATCAAAATAACAGCTTTTTACTAAACAAGGTACTAAGGTACCTATAACAAAAAAAAACTATTATTTTTATTTTTGGTTGTCCGTTTATTCCGGGTAATCTCTGAAACGGTTGGATCGATTTTGACGGAACTTTTACTGGCAGATAGCTGATGTTATAAGTAGTAACTTAGGTTACTTTTAAAGAATTTGGGTTCCGTGCAAGTAAAAATCGTTTCGGGAAAACGATAATTTTGGGGCGCTTAAATAGCTAATGTTGAATAAACTATAAGAGATATATCAAATTAATGTAGTACATAAACGTAGACCTTAAAAAGACCTACAAATAAGTCACTAAAAGCATAGGTCTATCTTCTAAGGATCACCTACAATAAGCATTTTTGTCTTCAACATAACCAGGAGCTTACTAGCACGATACGCGCGTATGCCCGATCGACCGCATTTTGTAGTCCACCCAAACGCAGTTAGTTCAATTATATATTTTTATGAATAAGAGATATTTGTTTGTGTATTTTAGAGTCCAGAATGTGATCAATGGATACTACCAGTAATTCAAGGTTATGTCCATTTGTCTCAAATAGCTGTGGAGCCACCTGACTCTAATCCTCTGAACACAGAGTCATTATCAAATGTCAATAGTTGTGATGAGACATTTACACTGGGTCTCATTTCCAGAAGATCACGGTATCAAGCTGGTACTAGGTAAGATTTATTTGTTATCATTGATACGCTTGTGTTAGAACGAGATAGGGATATGATACCAATTTCGTATTTGTTATCAGCCTGTATCTAACTACGTAAATCTTTATCAAAACAATTCCCGCTTGTTTTTACAAATTCTGAGGACTTCAAGTTTAGTTTAATGCTTAGTAGACGTGTTTATTTGTTGTTACGTGTTTGGGGAGACCGGGTACAAAAGTAACGCTTTGTACTTTTACTTTGATTTCCGGCTATCAATCATATTTTCGATAAAATGGATATGGCTCTTTATAACTTTCGTCTATACTCTATGAATGTACAGTATGATTTTATTTAATATATTTTGCCTTCTAACAATTACAAAGCTGCAATTTTTTAAAATAATTTGTTACTTTCGTCATCAGGGTCAGGTCGAACATAATTAACCTACTTATGTTCCTGCGCAATATTATGTGTATAAAGAAAAGTAAACACAACATTAAATCAAATTATTTTTTAGTACAAAAGGAACAAAAAAAAAATCAGAAATTAGACATTTCTTCCACTAAAATACCAGGACTTGTATCAGAATAGGACAGTTCTTGGACCAGCCCTCGACAGACGTTTTATATGTTAGGTTGAAAAAGGAATTGGCTGTGTAATAGTTGCTTGGGGCCCATTAAGTCCTGGCTGTGGCGAACTTGATAATTGTTCTGAGGTACACTTTACAAATGATTAGCATAGTCGGTTTGTATGTTCAGTATAGCTTGAAGAGTGGATTGCTTTGGTTTACAAATGATGATTCTTTATGAAGGATGGTTTGAAGTTAGCTGCGATAAAGATACTCCTATTAAATGCAGTACTTATACCAGTATAGTAGTGCCAGCGGTAGTATACTATCTAAGTAACGTGTTATTTTTGTCCCCATGGTATTATGTTACTTTTGTACCCATCCTTGTTTTTGTTGTTGCTATGGAATATTAAATTACAATTTACTAAGCAAATAGTCACATTGGTATTATCATTGTAACCCTACGTAAATACTAAATAAATAAACACCAAAACGCTTACTTTTGGTACGTTAAATCAAATAACGTTTTCTAATACAATTGAATTGAATTGAAGACGTGGTGCGGTAGCAGCGACTGATTACAAGCGTGGAAACCGTCGCAAGCTGACATTCATCGATGGCGTATCGTTTCGGCTATTAGACAAATCTACACAGTGTTTGTTACTTTCGTCCCGCTGTTACTTTTGTACCCGATCTCCTACTTTGCCTAAATGTAACTTGAATTACAAAGTAAATCAACAAAATAATATGCACTCTAGTGTATTACTTTTTGTTCTAGTCTTATTCAACCTATTTTCGATCGTATTATACTAAATCTATGGTATTTATTATCTGACAGTTTATTGACAATATTAATTTTAATACTTCATTGTGTATTGGCGTTCAAGTATTGCGTAAGCAAATTTACAAATGTTTTTAAAGCTCTGTCCCCCTTATTTAACAAAAATAAGAAAATCTAAAACTTCCTTCCTCTCACAAATGATATATAATATAAATAAATAATAATAAGATTATTTTTTATTTTATGTATATTAAAAATAAAATTTGATGATGTCCCTCATCAGCGACATAGTGACATAAATTAAATTTAAGAAACTAAATTATTAACACACTATTTTATATTAGCTTCATACGTATGTTAGTATATATGTAACGGAAACTTTGAACATGATTTTGCCCCCTTCAAAACGTCTGATTAACTCGAAATTTGGCATACTTTTCAAGGACCGATGACAATTCAATATTTCAAACAATTAGACCCGTTATCCTTACTAGGATAATCAGGATTAGCAATTTTTTGTTTGACTAAAGTGGACCTACCGATTTTATTGAAAATCATTAATTTTTAAATTTAGGATGAAAAAAAAATACAGTGTAATAAACTCTTTATAACGATACTCAAGGGACTGAGCATTTTTTGTTGTTATAGAGAGTTATCGTTATATGGAGTGGAGTTTCAATATGTGGGTTTTAACGCAAACCAACCAAGTTGCGCTCACATAACGTTATAGGGAGTTTATCGTTATAAAGGATAACGTTATAAAGAGTTTACACTGTAGTTTAAAAAAAACTAAAAAACACGTTTTTATAGAAAATCCAACAAAATAAATTGTAATAAATTTGAATTAAGAATAGTGTAAGCTTTTTTAATAAATATAAATTAAGAATAGTGTTTTTTTTAAATAAGTAATGTATTTAGTGTTTTGGTTCTTTTGTATATGGCTATAATTTTTTTGTGTATGTATCCTAACCTTGATGTTTTATGTTTAGTTACTCGTGTTGTGTTCGTTTTGTGTTTGTCTATACATAACTTTGGCTTGACCAAAATTTACACCAACATACAAAACATTTTGATATAACTACCTTTGGTTATGGTTGTATTCACATGACTTTGGCGGAATTGTGTACACTCACACGTTTCAATTTCATAAGAAGAAGCAAATTGAACCCGAATCGCGACAATCCTTTATGCACAACCATTCGGGTTATCCTGTAACGCGATACACCTATGCGTGCGATTATGACACCAAATTATGTTGTTTTTAAATAATTTGAAGTTTTGAAAACGTTACTTTATGCAGTTTAATATTTAACAATTATTAATGTTTATTCAAAGGTACAACCGCCGAGGCATCGAAACTGGAGGGAAGGTTGCAAATTATGTAGAAACTGAACAAATAGTTTCAATAATTTGTTCAGACAGTATACATAGAGCTTCTTTCGTTCAGGTATTTCATATTGTTTATACATTACTAGCAACCGTCCACGAATTCGTTCGCGTTGATCCATACTAATATTATATTTTATATCCCCACTTCTCCACGGCAAGAGTTTTCTTGTTTATGTGTTTACATCGCAGAATGAGTAGTGTTTATAAAATTCTTAGTTTCCTAAAACTTTAATAACTTTTTATTGAATGAAGATATTGTCGTAATTTGTTTAAGGACCAAGTGTAAAATAAAAAACAGTTTCAAAATGTACCAAGTAGTGTATGCGTGATGCGCGCACTACGCCAAACTTGTATCATTTTATTTAAATATAGATAGATTAGTTTTGCCCCACGGCCCACGGTTTTATATGTGTTAAAATAAAATATCGACGGTGTTTAGACGACGTAAGCTAACGCGCGCATACTCCTTCGGTTGCTTGTCTTATTGTGTTTCGGCCAAGTTTAGAAAATGGACGTAGTAGGACCTGTAATAATATTACTTTTAGAAATCGTAAAAAAACAATAAAAAAAAAATTTCTTTAATTCATTACCGATTTTGATGTACATACACGGTGCCACACACACGCCGCTAGTTGTATTTGGTTATTGTTGTTATGTTATATTACGTTGTTTGGTTTATTTACCGCTTATAATGAACGGAAGATCAGTGGCTTACAAGATACATGTGTATATCTACCTACTTAGTTTGTGAGTCAGAGATTCCACTTTTGGGTAATTTAAGACCACACCATTATAATTTTGTGTTTTTATTTGATTATTAATTTATAAATAAGGGAAGTGACTGTGTCTGATGGTAAACACAGTACAGTTAAAAAACAACAGTCATCATGGAGAGATCGGTAATCTATCGAGAGTTGTCGTTATCATGTCGGTTAGCTAGCCTTTCGCCTATCCTATGCGTTGGCCGATCCCGAAACATGACAAGCTAAAAGAGTCAAAAATGGGTTACTTAGAGTGCGTTGCACTAAGCGCCCACAACGATCAAAATGCTCCTTTAGTCGTTCCACATAACGACCGCGGTCGTTGTGGTCGCGGCGAAAACGTCACTCATGACGTCATGACTTACGCTCACGCGAAGCTCACGACGACCCATGTAAAAAGGTGGTTCGAAGTGATCGTTGAGAAAATTAGTGGCATTTTCAAAACTCAAAACATAAAAGATGGCGACCGTCAAACTTACGTTATTTCATGCGGAATGAGATATTTCAGTAGAAGTGAATGTTTACATTTGAACGTAAGTTAATTAAATACACCACTAATATTAAATATTAAAAAAATCGATTTAAGCAATAATTATTTAAGTTTATTTACAAGGCTTACAGATTATAACCTAACCTCTTAAATCTTTTGCTTTCTTTTTACCAATTCACCGTTTGTACTTCACGCTCAAAGCGCTCTATAATCCATTCCACTTGAGTTTACGACAGTAACCGCTCACAAACAAGTGGAACGGGAAAACTGCGGTCGTGAGTGTGATCGTTGTGAACGCTATAGTGGAACGTACCCTTAGACGGGTTTATCATCATGTACCTATATTACCTTTGTTATCTTTTGATGGTCATCACTGGTTTTGGATTGTACTATGTTAACTATCTGGTAAAGTACCGTTACTTTGCCGTGAATAAAAAAATTTAGTTATTATTAATATGTTTATTTTACATGGCAGGTAAGGGGTTCAGTGCCTATATTCTGGAGTCAACCCGATTACAAATTCAGACCTCCACCGAAACTAGACCGCAGTGAGTTATATTTTAAATCTATTTAACATTATTTCAGCCACATGCCTTCACCTACGTTTTACAGTATTATAAAAGCAAAGGACACTGATTTGATCTATCAAAGATTTTATTTATACCTTGAACAATATGTGAGCTGGTTAAGTGATTGATAGTAATGTCTTGAAGTGACACTCTCTCTGTACGTTCACTAAAATAATATAATTGTTAACTGTAAACATTATTTTACACAGTTTAAGAAAAAAATTATATACCTGATCGAGTTTCTTGCCGGCTCTTCTCGATGACGGGGATGTTTTACAAACCTGTGGTAGTATTTTAATGGTCATAAATGCGATGTAAATAATTGAAGTAAATCTTTTGTTTTTATCACTTAACTGAGACAAATTGTACACTGTAATTCCTAATCAGATTTGCGTTACCATTATGCTAATTTCATTAAAAATATAATCTTTTCTCGAAAGCATCTATTGTTCATTGTATTTGTTTATGTCGACCATTATACTCGGGCTGTTTACTGGTAAATAACGATGGTGATCACCAGCTGTGTAACAGCTTTTCCAGTACTGTATTTATATAGTTATATCCGTGGGTACTGAAAATGCCTGTTAGATATTACGTAAATAATTTATTCATAGTCAGTGAAACAAAATTCAAACATACATAGTGCGTTCACTATGCTGTTGTGGTTATTACACTGTGGTCGTATTTACAGTATCTCTTGTTTACAGCACTATAAGTAGAGTACAAGTCCTCTTGAAGATTTGTTTCTTTTGTCGCTTCTTGTTTCCACTTAGTTGTCCAAAAAAGCCCTACCCTAGCCCAGAGCACGGCTCGCTTATTTACCAAAATAATACGAGACTCGAAATAACCAGAAAGACCTTAGAACTTTTCGACATCATTTAAAAGGGAAAGTTATATTTTTAAAGATTATGCAATCGGAGTGATAATTTCTGAATGTGTGAGTGAACTGCGATCTCTTTTCGTATCTACGAATTTAAACGCGAAACGAGTAGCTTCTGGACTTTCCCAGACAATTCGATTTTTTTTTTCTATTTTTACTCATATCGTAACAATAGTATAATCTTACGTGATATCGTATTAGCCTACACATGGCTTATTTGGAATTATCACTAATCGTTACTATTTTATGTCTATTAACATGATTATTGCCAAAGTATAATCAGATATAGAAAAATACCCTTCTCTATTATAATGCCAGTTCCGAATCTACAATTTTTCCGAATCACGGCAAATTTTTTTATTGGCACCCATTACCTCTAGCATTGAGATTTCTTAATATGACGGGTATTCCCCTGACAGAGACAACACACTCACACACACACAACACACACGCGCGCGTATTCGAATATAAGATATACAATCTATATGACGTGTGTCCTAGACCCTATACGCTTTAGTGAAACAATTTTTCCTTCTTCTAAACACTTCATGGCCCTCTCTTAAATTGACGCCCGGAACAGGTATCTTTTGGCCAGTACCATTTGGCCCCCCATACTCTCTCTGGCTAGATACCGGGCTGCACCACGTTACGGGTTTTGAACGTGTTAGCTGTAATAAACAATTTTCATATCTATCAGCCGAGGAAGAATCTCAGACAGCCTTCAAGAAGCATTTCGAGGAAGAACTAAACACCTACAAGCAAGTCTGTATAGTGAATCTGGTGGAACAGCAAGGCC